>JAYKQN010000010.1:16762500-19522500 GCA_036785175.1 Eupleurogrammus muticus | reverse complement strand
CTCATCCAACCTGCTCTTTTAATAGAAACAAAAGGCAATTAACCCGGTATCCCTAAGAGTTAATTTAAGATGCTAAAGGTGGTCTGCTTCCTTTGTAGTCTAATCTCTAAATTAATAAACTGGGATGCCGCAGACTGGTATCGTGTTTCGGTCTATTCGCAGGCCGCTTCACCCCCCCCCCCCTGCAGTCCGGCGGCGGCGTGTGTTTTTGGAGGCGGCCGCCGGGGGCTGATTTTTCATACGCTCAAACACAAACATACAAGTGCATCGTGGAAGGTGGGGGGATGGGGGGCGTAATAAGAAAACACAACAACACTCCACAGGGCTTCCCTCGTGCCCTGGGATTCACGCCACACTTGGTACATGTGGAGGGGAAGAGGAGGGAAGGGGGGGGGGGGGTCAGATTTCCCGAGCTCTTGGTGCAAACCATGTGGCAACGGCAGCTGTGGAAAAAAAAGAAAAAAACGAAAACAGCTGACCCCCCCCTATGTCATTTAGTAGATTTTAAAAAGGTCTGCTTCATTGATGGTGCAAAGGTGTGACCCACGCTTCTACTAATGAGCCCCCCCCTCCTCCGCACCGGGCCAAACCAAAGGGACAGGCACTGCGACCTCCTACCTGACGAGCCCAGGAAGTAGCGCTCCAGGGCCGAGCCGAAGCCAGCGGGGTTGTCCTTCAGGTCGCTGACCACGAAGGGCTGCATGGTGGCGTTCTGCTCGTTGATGGGCCACGTCTGACCCAGGACGCTGGCGCCGCCGTACCAGGACACGTTGGTCATGGAGAAACAGTCCTGAGTGGACACACGCACGCACACACACACAAAGGCGCGTATAAGGAAAGGAAAGCTTTTGGGGGGGGGAGGTTAAAAAAAAACTTTAAATTGATGGGGAGGATACTCCAGTGGGGAAAAAAAAGGAAAAACAAAATAAAAGATTGAAAGTTGGGAAATAAATCAGCCACATTAGTGGAAGGGCGGAAAAAACACTCCTTCAAACACACAGTCAGCATGTAGTGAATAATTGAAAGAGTCTATAAGAGCAATTGGATACTTTAAAACCATGAAGATACAATTGATTTATGAATGGTTATATATGCTCTCACTATATGCACCTGATGCCTAAATGTATGGTTGGTATAATGTAGCAGAGGGTGCTTTTACCACAGAGCACAGGCTGTGTGAGGGGACATGAGACATGGGATTTAGGAAGCTTCCCTTAAGCGTTTTACGTGTGTGGGGGACAAAACCAGAAGTTCATTTATTCCCTGTCAGCAAATCTAGACTCTAGGAAATAGTGTCTTTATTCATGACACCTGAATAGACACCGGTTTTGGAAATGAGAACAAAAAAATGGAAATTAAAAAAAAGGTAAATAGAAAAATAAAAGCGACTTTCGTTCGGAAAGATTTTCTGTGAGCAGTCGCACCACATGACAGGGAGTTATGGCGAGGAATGTTCCAGTGGGGAC
Organism: Eupleurogrammus muticus; assembly: GCA_036785175.1. Lineage (NCBI taxonomy): Eukaryota > Metazoa > Chordata > Actinopteri > Scombriformes > Trichiuridae > Eupleurogrammus > Eupleurogrammus muticus. The sequence continues at coordinate 19,521,034 of JAYKQN010000010.1, read as the reverse complement.
AGATTAAGCTGCCCAAACATCCCAATAGTTAAATGCCTTTGATAATTAAGCTGGGAGGGAGGGGCATGTACAGTAAGTACTGTGCATGTAAGGAAAAAGAAAAAAAAAGCATAACAAGTAGCAGATTTAACACGAGATGTATTCCGACCAGCGCAGGGGAAAAGCAGCGAAACACGCACACGTTGTTTTCTCTGTCTGCAGCATCACGTCAATTTCACCGAGCCACGTCACTCATCATGTGCGTTTATATGGTTTATACAATTTAGTCATAATTTCAAATCAACAAAAAAAAATTGTAAACTGTTACATACATTGCAACCTCAAAATAAATAATTCTCATTGACTGACTTTGCAATACAATCTTTTTAAATTTCCACTTGTAAAAAAAAATAATTCCACTCGGTTTAACAATTTAAAAAATACTATTAAAATTAGATAAATCAATATAAAAACACATACAAGCCTTATACTGTTTTTTATGTGCAATAAAACCTAAAATCGCGTTGGCAGATTTTTTTAAAAAGACAAATAGGGACATTTCAACTGTATGCATTTGCGTGCGTAAAATGTCATATAAGGCTGTGCGCGCGTCTGAGCGACAGGAACCCTACCTTCAGCTCGACGTGACAGTGCACCGGCGTCCAAGTCATGCTGTAGCACTCCGTCTCCGTCTCCTCATCCACCTCCAGCGAGATCTTCACCTCGGCCACCGAGTCCCACGTGTAGCAGAACTCCGTCTTGTTGAGCCAGCACAGGTTCCTCACGAAGGGAACCTCGAGGTCGGGGTTGCCCACGTTCCCGACGTCAATCTCCACATAGGTGTTGTCCTCCGTCAGGGTCTGTATGACCAACGAGTGGGTTCTCCTCTCCCAGATCAGTCCGCTAAAAGTCCCCCTGAGGATCCAGTTCTTGTTGGGCTGGTCCACCACTTGCCAGTATATGATCCCGATGGTCATCACAAAGAAGACGGCCACCCCGAGACACGCTATAGCTCCCTTCCAGGTCTCGTTCATCTCCTTCAGCCCCGTGTCCCATGTTACCTCCGGGATGGGGCTAGGGTTCCTATTTCGAGCGTGGGGCATGTTGTTTTTTTTTTTTTTTTTTTTTCTTTTTTGAGATCAGCAAAGAATCAAACTCAAAAAGTGCTGCAGAAAGCTCCGTGCGCCAAAAACCTCTGTTGCTCCATCATGTCATGGTGTTTTCAGTGAGGCTACAAGGTAAACCAGCCTGCTCTTTAACTTTACGCCGTTTATACCGTTGGGATTCTTTTGCGCAACTGTGCCAGCAACAGAGACCTGTCATTTGAAGAAAAGCTGTGAGAACAAAACAGATCACAGCGGGGGGGAGGGAGGGAGGGAGGGAGGAAGGGGGGAGGCAAGGAGGGGGGGGGGGGGAGAAAACAGTAGAAATGAATAATTGACTTACCACATAGTGCTGCTGTTTGAAAAGAGTTGAATTTGTAAATTGCATTGGCTGCAGCATAAGCCCGTGAGCAGCCCCGAGCCAGGTTTGGCAGCAATGCCTACGAATAGCTCCTAAGACGCTGTCTTGCTTGCCATGCACTTTCTGACGTAACGCCGGGGCTGTTTCTACAGATGAAAGGTAGAGAGAGGGAAATGGGGGATCAGGAGGGTTTGGCAGAGTCTTAGACCTGCCCGCCGGGGCGAAGAGGCCACGGACAGCCTGGAAGGGAGGGATCCCCATGCGTGCGCTCTCCGTGCGTAAAAGACTCGTGGAGACTCCGTCATCCGGAGATCTTGGTTCGACGGTCAGAGGGGCGTCAGTGCCGGAAAATGCCAAGGATGCGGCCACTTGCCACGCTCTGAGGCTTTTCACGTTTTCACGGAGAGCAAAGACTGATGCCTGGCGTCATTTAGACACGTAAAGACGTTTATTTAAGGCCAATGCTGCCCTGCGTTTGCATTTAGTAGCTTAATTGGTCAAATCCAATAGGCTCAAATTAAATTGGCTGAGGGGTTATTTCAGTAAATAATTAAAGAGTTAGACTAAATGAGTTTGTTTGAACAATTGATTTCCTAATATTTATATGAGAGTACTTTAGATATCTTTTTGATCTTGAATAGCAGTGTTACTAAACTGTTGTTTTCACTTTTTTGTGAAACTACCTATAGCCGCCTCTGTAATATTGTTGCAATATCGATTTTTAGTCAAATCTCATACAATTGAAAAAAAAATTAAATTAAAAAATTACACGAAATAACCAATATGGTGATATTACATATTATATTATCATAAAACAAGAAAATAGACTATTGTTTGATCAAATAACACACCAGTTGGTGGTTCACTTTTGAAATCATACACACCTATTCAGGTCAGATCCACTTAACTAAAATAGTTGAAATCATTGTACAAATACAGATGATCTTATATTTTCTTGCAACTTGTGCTGTGGTTCCACCCTATGCTGTAAGGTGGCTTCACAATAATGTGGATTTTTCGAAAAATATAATATATAATAGATATTCCAAAAAAGTGTGAGTTTGTGTTTTCCTATTTTTTTTTTAAATGAGCACAATATGTTGTAAGCGAGACAAAGTAGACTTGATTTGAATTACGACTCTCATCACAGAGCAAACATCCTTTCAGTATCTTACATTTCATTACCAACATGTGTTTTCTAGCTCTGTGTTCACATGTATTGTTTTTATTGCATCTATATGGGTCCAAACAATAATCTTAATGACACAGTTATGTGTATGTGCTTAATCACAGGGTGTTTTTGTCAAATATCAAAATGCTTTGTGTGAGCCTCGTTGTGCTTCTCATGTGGTGTGCAAAAGACATTTGAGGGCAGGAATGTTGTTTATGAGTACCCCAAGGGTAGCGAGTGGAGGTGTGATTGGTCCAGGGTGGCATTCACTGGCATTTAGACGATGTCAATATCCATTGTGTCTGGAGTTATAATGTCAACATAGTATAGCTAACTACTGTTTGACGCACGCGGACAAAGAATGCATGTGCTGAGTCAGTGTGTATGTACAGTATGTGCATATACAGCTCGGACTAATGTTCAACTCTCAGCTCTCACAGAAGCGTTTCCTTTGCCATAACTTTCTGAAACCCAAACTGTACCCTGCTCACGCTCACTCATTTTGATTCCGTGTCACCATCCATTTATTTCAACACAGTTCTTACTGTAACATGGTCATGGCTCTATTGGTATCCAACAACAACTTTATCGGACCCAAAAATAAGACAGAAGGAATCATGGCTTTGAGAATGTTGTTGTGTTTGTAGGTTAAGGTCTTCCACGGTGCAGGGCACCAGATATCCTCAGAGTGTCGGCTGACATACCTTGAAGATCGGTTGCCCCTCTCCCCGTGTATGCATGTCAGCCCCCCCCCTCCGATCCATCACATAACTCTGGCAGGGGCAGGGACACTGGATAAGGCTGTGGGAACCTGTGTGAGCACTGAACTCTACCTAATCACCCCACTCCAACTGCAGATGATTTAACAATCTCTGGAAATCAGCATTTGACTGTGTGTGGCATTCTAAATTATTTTATGCCAAATTTTTATGTTGGAGTGAAGACAGATGATTGGGTAGTTGAGCACTTTGCTTCTTGCAGGAGAACAAACGCTCCAGTATGAAAGACAAAGAAGCTTCACAGTCTGTCAGTGTGTCAGTTGTTTTAAGATGATTGTCTGAAGCTTTCTCCTTCTGAATGAGTGTACCTTCACATACAGAAAATACAGATCTTCACCCCAAGCTGTTTCAGATGTTGAATTGTATAGTGCATGAGTCTGAATGTAAATTTGCAAAAGATCAACAAATGTGTGTGTTTTTGTGCGTTCGTGCCCGTGAAATTCAAGTTCAGCATAGTCCTTGAGGCAGCCAGGCTCCTGGGTCAGAGGTCAAGCTTATGACCTCAACGGAACATCCAAGGGGGAGGGTCTAAATTTACACGCCATCCAGATTGCCCCCAACTCCATCCCTTGCGGCTATTAATAGGCGGAGGACTGTGGCGTGGCATGCACCGCTCCCCCCGACAGTGTGAACACAGGACATGAAAAAACAGAGGAATCTGACCTGAACTGGCCATTACCTCTAACCACTCATTTAGAGGTGGCGAGCAGGCAAGGGATTAATTAGGCCTAGGTCAGAGGGCTAATAGTATTGTGTGTCAAGGGGACTTGTTGCCTTGTTCAGGCTATAGAGATCCAAAATTGAAATTAAAACAACCAACAGAGGAAATCTTGAACTCTTTTTCACTGATGTAGAAAAAGAAGCCTGAATCACTATTTCCATGAAATAATAGTCTTTTATGATGTCTTTTCCTCAACATCAGCATGATCCCTATTAAGTCAAACAAGTTAATTTCATTGCTCTTTGAGCTTAATACTAAAGTCCACACAAAATGACACTGCTAACAATAGTGTGTTAGCCTGCTTCTCTTTGCTAATTTACTCTAAACTCTAAATATAGCTGAAGCCTATGGGAATGTATCTGCAGGTACTTTTGTCACAAACCTTTTGACCTGATGATGGTGCTAAAATCAGAGATCCGCAAAATCATTAGAATTCCTCCTCTGAGTGTCGTTAGTATGTATTAACAGACTTGTTCAATGACCCCTGATAGATAGGCTAACAAGCCGCTGAGGGTCATAGCCCATAAAACATCTGGCACACATTGCAAATGGCCTCATTAACAACTGCTGCCAAAATTGATAATTGGCTCCTCAACAGATTTCTCCCTCTTCCCAGCCCAGGTGCTGCATCTACTCTTGGTACAGGATGTAAGTGTAAATGTAAGAAGCCGTTAGTGGTCGTTATTGCATTTTAATCTTTTTTAATTTACCAGCTATTTATTGGAATGATTTAAAGCTTCATGATGCTCTGTTCTGCATGCAATGGTTAAGTGGCTTCAGAGGGGAAACAGTAAAACACTGGTTCCCGTTATATGCAAAACTATTCACTTCAGCTGACAAACTTTTCCATCTTCTCGTCTGGATCTTCAATTTGCCATTTCCCTTTTTTCTTCAAGGATATTCAATACTGACGACTTCTCCCCGGCTGCCTGCGAGCCGTAGGGGGAAAGTTTCCATACGGCCCCAGCGCCCGCTCTTGGCGGAACAATCCCACTGTAGACCGAACTGTTTCCGACTATCCACCTCTGCTGTTAGAGCACTCCCTCCTCCTCCCTCACTTTCTCCCTCTTTGTCCTGTCACAAACAGCCACTTTCCACTGCCCCAGACCTGAACCTTCTCTCTCCCTCTCTCTCTCTCACGCACACACTCACAGACAAGTGGTGTGAGTTAAGTCTTATTTAGTTGTGTATACTGTGGATGCTGAGTGTCTGACTCACAATTTATGATGACTGATTGATGACAGAGGTGAAAACGACTGTACATATTGACCTGGGTAGGGTATATATGACATGTATGTGTGTGTGCAGCCATGTATAGACCGTATGTGAAAGGCTTTGTGTGTGTGTGTGTGTGTGTGTGTGTGTGCGTGCGTGCATGGCACATGCAAAGTGTAACTAGTACCATAGCTATAAAGGCCAGGCCAAGCCATTAACCAGTCTATGACTTCTGAGAGACTGAACCACATGCAAAAGAAAGTTTTTTTTAAGTAACAAAGAGCAACTTTTATATGTAATGAGAGTAGCAGAGCTCCCACAGGATTGTACCCTGGTCATTAAAAAAACATGTTTGTATTCTTATAGCAACTCGTGAAATTAGATAATATGATTTAATTTCATTTTCCATCAAAGATCCCAACTGTGTGCATTGACAAACAGGCTTGAATCGCATCTATAAATGGCAGAGTTGGACAACAGTGTGAGACCAGACCTTTGGCTGAAGGTTGCACTGGTTCATGTTGCCTGCCCCCCTCTACTCCCTCTAGACCTGGCCTGGTCTGCACTGGCTGGAGGAGTCTTGCTAAAGATTGGACACCGAGTGAGGTAATGAATGTGTGTTGCTGCTAACCGCAGCAAGTACAGGCTAATAGGGATCAGAAGGCTTTGGAATGTGGAAATCATGTACACACAAACACATGCCCCTGTTTCAATTGATCAACCTAGTAAGTGCATGTCATTGCATTCCTGCTCTCTCTCTCAAATTGAATGGTAGGCAAATGGACCTGTATCTGTCTAGGAAGAGATTTGGCCTCTTATCCAGGAGGATTTGTCAGTTTGATCAGACTGATGCGTATGAACTGATGAAGCCTTTTGGATGAGATGCAAAACGTCTTCCTAGACAAATACATTGTCCAATTGCCTACAATTCGATTTGAAAGACCAAATTCAAAAGAACAATGATCTTGATGAATGAGAATATTCAAAGACATTACTTTGCATTGTTAATCATGTATTAATCATAGTTCACCTTCAGATGTTTTACAAAGCACAAAAACGCATTTATTGTTCAAAAGGTTTTATTTGTTCTACCCTTTGTGTAAAATACCATATTAGGTGCCCAGTGTTGTAGTATAATTAACTACTTGCATTTCGATTGTTAATTAATAATAACAAAAAAAGGGACAATGATTTTACCTTATAGCTTTAGGCTGACTGAGCACACACTTTCTCATATCACTCCGCTTCACACCCTCTCAGAGGCACAAGTAGACAGATTGACAGCAGCTGCAGCTGTGGACAATGATTATGAGAGACGAGTTCTGGTCTGGTCTGGGATTTGAACCAGCAACAAACCACTCACCTGCCATGCAAAAAAAAATAATAATAACTGGAACACTTAATATAAGGGCGACACGGTGGTGCGGTGGGTAGCACTGTTGCCTCACAGCAAGAAGGTCGCAGGTTCAAGACCGCTCTGGGGCCTTTCTGTGTGGAGTTTGCATGTTCTCCCCGTGTCTGCGTGGGTTTTCACCGGGTACTCCGGTTTCCTCCCACAATACAAAAAACATGCTCAGGTTAATTGGTAAACTCTAAATTGCCCATAGGTGTGAGTGTGAGAGTGAATGGTGTGTGAATGGTGTGTGTGCCCCACGATTGGCTGGCGACCATCTGGGGTGTATCCCTGCCTCTCGCCTTAACGCGCTGGGATAGGCTCCAGCAGACCCCTGCGACCCCGAAAGGGAATAAGCGGGATAGACAATGGATGGATGGATGGACACTTAATATATATATATATATATATATATATATATATATACAACTGTGACACATGGGTTTTTAGAAATAAGGGGACTCAATGTTCAATGTTAATGTTAATAGGAAAATAAAAATATATATCTTGACCTTTAGATCTTTATAGATCTACACTCTCATATCAGCTGTCAGAGGGACCAATGCAATGGCACAGACTTTTTTTTTTCCTTGAGGCAAAAACATACTAGTCGATTGTCGGGATGACAGGACATTCTGATATAGTGTGACAAATGCCTGTGCCAACTGGTGGGCATTACAACAACTGCATAATGATCAAATGCCTAACTGCCCTTCACCACCCACACTGACCAACAGAGTCCCCCTCCCCACACACATACACACTCTCTCTCACACACACACACACACACACACACACACACACACACACACACACAGACAGGCACACACACCATGGCATCTTAACTGATGGAAACTTCCCTCTCCGGTATAGTGTGGGCTGTCAATGTGGTGCATTTCCTGCCAGGTCTGAACCAGCTGAGCCAGGGACTCATGTTCCACTCAGGGGGCCTTCAATCACTCTTACGTCCCCTCCCCCCGTCTCCCTCCCCCATCCCCATCCCCACCTCACACACATACACCACTCAGGCACATTGTAGGGGATGGGATGTGAGGTCACACGTTGGGGCCCAGGGTCTGGAGGAGCAATGGGATGAAGTCTCCCTCTGCTGTCTCTTTTACATGGGCCCTGAGGGAAATCCTGGAAAATCAGCTATGACATTCACAAAATGGAAGCCAATTCCTAGAAAAGAATATGAGCTCTGTTTGTTGTTACCTAAAGAGGAGATTATAGCAGCTGGTCCAATAGGAGAACATGCATTTAAACATATCTTATATAACAACTGGTGAACTGGTCCAGCACAAGCAGGAAATGTTGTCAAAGAAGTTTAACATAAATGCAACTCAGAAATGTTGTGTACAACCAAAGAATACAGGAAGTCTATCGGAGACCATGCATATATCCGAACTAGTACCTTTTCTTCAAGGGCACGGACGAAAGCCAGTGCGCATGCGCTCCAGCGAGTGGCCCCGGAAATACTCCCCTACACGTGTAGCGTTTGACAACCTTGAAAAGACAACAACAACTGAGCTGCTGCTTTATGTTTCACGACAGACTGTCCCAGCCATGCCGATAACGAGACTACTGTGAGTGCCGTACTTTTGTTTGCCCGTTTCAAACCCCGTCAGTCGGCTTTTCTAACAAGTTGCTCAGCTAGCATACCAAGCTAACGTTAGCATCCCTCAGCCGTTCCTGTTGTCCTGTGCCGTGTTTGAATGTAACTGTTAAAACACTTCGTTTTAATTACAAATTGTATTAAACATTGTCATTGTCTCTTTCTAAACCCACTATTCGTGTGCTTTTGCTGTACCTCTCAAATAACGCTGTGCAGCAAGACTGTAGCTAGCAGTAGCCAGGAATGCTAAAAACATACCTGGCTAATGACTTAACTCAACAATCCGTCTGTGCTGTAGCAGCAGTAAAGACTTTATACAGCTACAGCTAAGTTTAAACATTGCTCCACTGGTCAGGAGTGGCAAAGAACCCTCCTAAATAACCTCAAAAAACTTCTTTTTTTTTTCTTAACATTTATAAGTTATTTCCTGCTAACTACATAAACATTATCAAACACGCCGTCATTTCACTTTCAAATGAGCTGAAAGCTATTTCATAAGGCCATACACAAGTACACGTCCTGGCCAGCACTAAGCTGCAGACAAAGTGAGCGACTAGCTGGTGAACATGGTGGGATATTTTAGAGGCAAAAGAGTCCCATCACGACACAGTGTGGTTCGGGTTGGCACATGGCAAACAGCGGTCACATTTTGTGCCTTTTATTTACCTAGCTCCATTCTCAAGCACACCATTTAAAACCATAGTATGTCTTTGTGGTCCATATTGTTGATTATAGGAAGTGAAACAGGATTAATGGGAATGATCCTGCCTCTTTTTCTCCTCTCAGATATCCTCTCTACCAGCTGGGAAACCCTCAGCTGAGGATCTTCAGACCCAACTGGTACCTGACTCTGGTGAGGCCGGGAAAAGAGATGCCTCCTGACGTTGCCCAATTTCGTGTCCCAATGGTGTAAGTCTGTTCTTACATTTTTTCCTCTTGTCCTGTAGAAATAAATTAAAGGAAACCCAAAAGCTGAGTGGAGTACTGTTTTTTAACCCCAGCCAGTCAGTGGTCAGTCCATTAGGTACATCATTTAAACAGACTGCAATTAGGAAAGATAATTAAGATGGTTTCTGTTTAGGAATTCAGGTAGTAATGACAAAGAGAAATGTGCTTGTTATGGGTAATGCATGCTATGAAACATATTGTTTTTAATGGCTTACAGGTGGATACTTAATGTCCTAATTTTTCATTTTATTGACAATGGTCAGTTATTTTATCTGAAAATAGTAAAAATAAAAAAAAATACAGAACATTTTCCAGGGCGAATGTTGGGGCAATGTGTCCTTGCTATGCTTGTTTTTCTTAAACTCCTAGTACACAGCTTGCAATAATAATGCATTATTTGTATAGCAATTGGTTACTCGAAACACTCTACCCGAACACACAAATAAAAAAACAGAATAAACGTGGCGTAACCCTTTAAGGCATAATAAGAGCATAAGTCGCATGGCCTTATAAGCTGTTTTGAAGTGAATTTTGGGTAGTAATTAGAATATGGACAGATTGTGGTAGTTTGTTTGGGAAGAGACTTCCAAAGAGAGGGGTTAGCAATGGAGAGAGTCATCCCAGGTGCGATGCTTGGTACTTTATTTTGGAGACAGCTGGTTAGCATCACAAAAGTGGGTGGGGGCTACATTGATGTTGAGGAGAATAATTGTAAAGTGAATGTTTTGGGACACTGGGAGCCCCTCCATGTTTGGTGAATGGGGGCAATAAGGTCACAGGAGTGGATAAAGAGATAAGTAACAGACTTCTGAAAGTACTGCAGTTTATTGAGCACTTTGGGGATGTGCCGTGTAGAATGCTGTTACAGTAATTGATTCTGAATGTAAAGAATGTATTGATCAGTGTTTCAGATGCAGAGAAGGAGAGCGATGGGCGGAGATAGGTTATTCTCATAAGGTGTAACCAGGTAGTTGTGGTGATGAGTTTAATGTGATGATCCTGGTTAACCTCGGATTCGATGATGAGATTGCGGATGTATGGGGAGGGAAGCAGTGGAGTGACTTTAGGGCAGATATTGATGATGTCTGATAACGGTTTATTTGAAAAAGTTTGTTTGCATTCATGATTGAATTTATTTGCGAGTCTATTTGTGAGTTGCACTGGTAGTAGATCTGGTGGAAATGTAGAACTGCATGTTATTGGAGTAGCAGTGGATGTAGGGTTGTTCCGATGGATAATATAATTGCAAATTGTGATGGATGAGCCAGCATCATCATTGTGATGTCACAACCCCTCCTGTCAAAAACACACACAGTAATCTTCTGTTGAAGGGTGCTCTCTTTAATAACTGCAGAGCAGTCGGGGATCAGTAAAAAGAAGACAAAAAAATATTTCCAGCTGCAAAGCATTATGGGAAACAAATGTGGTCTTTAGTTTCAATTCTGACTGCATTATATTGTTGATGTTTGATCAAATATGGCTAATAAAACAGCAAATATTCAATCTACCCATATGGATTACTTCACAAAGCCCCCCCCCCTAGTTTCAACGTGGCTAGAAAACTTTCTTAGTGTTTTACGGCTAAAAACATTTAAGGAGCTATAATTTATTGATGAAAAGTTATTCAAAGTTAAACGAACTGTGCAGAATTATGTTGCCGAGGACCATGAGATCGTCCATCACGATGACTCACTGTAAACATATTCAGCTGCCAATTAACTGGTAGAAGATAAAAGAAGATGTGCTAGAAGTTGCTCACATCATTTGAGTTTATTTTCAGGGGAAGTGACAGCAGACACTTTAAATGACTGGGATTTAATCAGGGCTGCAGGAGTATCACAGGAGGAATTCACTAAGTGAGTGGATGTTTTCATTTTTGTTATGAAGTTATAGAACAAGGACATAGGGAGAACTGAGACAATGGCCAAGTAGTGAATGGGGAATGACTGGAGGGGGGGTGACAAGAATATTCTAGATGGTGTAAATTTAGGTTTGAAAAAACTAGAGGAAGGTGCACTTAAACAGAAGCAAGCAGTAAATGCACAATAGGCTGCTCACTCACTTTTATAATGTAGGGGATAGGGTGATGTGTGATAGTTTGAATGACATTATGTAAATTTGAGTCACTTTATCCTTTTTGGGTACAATAGCTTTTGAACGTCAGTGTTTGTGTGATGTAGGCAGTATGCAGGTTCATACATCCATTTCCCTAGATTATTACACCATCTTCAGGTAGGTTGAATGAACTACATAAAGTACCACCAAATACTCTCTGTGGTATTGCCAGGGTTGAAATTCCCACTTTAAGAACCTGCTTGTGTAGAGATTAATAGGTGTCAGTTTTTAATGCATAAATGGGAAATCCTTAGTGTAGAGCAGATGGTTAGTTAAGACTGAAATCCAGACCCATTGTCTACTGTTGTGAATGTTTTAAACACAATTGAATTAAACTCACGAATGGTGTATATATAGTGTAAATGTTGAAGCAACCAGGACTGAACATCATTTACATTATTAGGTATATTTTAGTAGTTCCATACCAATATATTTCCCTAATCATCACTGAAATGAACAATTATTGAATTGCTTGTTTTATTTTACTACCAATACACTTTGCATTATACTATGCTATACCTGTAGACATAGTGAATGTATGTTTCTTCCATACAACATTCCTGGAATTACAGTATTTTAGAAAAAAATTATGCCTGCTGAAACACATTGCATAATTGGATTTATTTCAGTAATATACTATATGTAAGCACAAACAATGGTTTCTGTATGATAAAGTGTTTTGGTACAAGAGTTGAACCTGATATGTGTGTAAAGCTCTGCTGAGCTGACCTAGGTGAAGAAAAAATGTCAGCTTCTACTTGCCTATATTATTAATTATCAAGTCAATTTTATTTGTATAGCCCAAAATCACTAATCAGAGATTCGCCTTTAATGGTCTTCACCGTTTGTACAAAAACAACACAACATCCCCTATCCATAGACCCTTAGAGAAACTCTCTAAAAAAAATAAATAAAAAATAATCCCTAAATCCCTTAACGGGAAAAAGAGGAAGAGATCTCAGGAACAGTAACAAAGCAGGGATTCCTCATCCAGGACGGATTATGTGCTCAGGATGGAAACAGTACATTTGAAAAGGAAGAGTATTACAGATGGTAAAAAGAAAGAGAAGCTGAGTATATCATGAGGTCCTGACAGTCTAAACCTATTGCTAGGCCAGCCAGGGCCAGCTCTATCTATGAGGTTCTTCAAATGGGAAGGTTTTTATCTTATTCTTAAATGTAGGAAGGGTTTCTGCCCCCCAGACTGAAACAGAAAGACGATTCCACAGGAGAGGAGACTGGTAGTTGAAAGCTGTGCCTCCCATTTTAATTTGAGAAAGTCTGGGAACCTCTAATAGGCATTTTGGGAGCACAGTCTCAATGGGTGATACAGAACTCTGGGATCCTCAAGGTAGGATGGTACCAGACCATTAAGAGCTTTGTAGGTTTGATTTCTATTCTTGATTTTCTCGCCAGTGGAGAGAAGCTAATATAGAACAGATATAAACCCTTCTTCTTGTGTGATTTTCTAATATATATGCGTTCTGGATCAGATGGAGAGTCCTCAAGGATGTTTTGATGGAGCTAGACATAAAAAAAAATGCAGTAACCGAACCTAGAAGTAGAGCACCAATAAGATTTCTTACAGTGTTCCTAGAGGTTAAAAGAGATACCATCCAAAGTAGCTATGTCACTGGATATTGAATTTTTCAGGAGTTCAGACCTGAGCACAATAACTTCAGTTTTGTCAGAATTAAAAAGCAGAAAGTTGCAGGTCATCCAGGACTTTATGTCCTTAAGACATGCTTGAAGAACTGATGTTTTGGTCTCTGTAATAAGACCTGATGGACGGTGATGTCAAATGTAGCACTAAGGTCTAACAGAAAAAGGATTTATTTTCATTCTTTTGAAAATGAAAATAAATCCTTTATCTCACTCATTGGGAATGTGATTCGAAACCTTCACCAGTGTCATCTCCATGTTCTGTGCTTTGATGCATTTTAAATCCTAACTGGTAATCCTCAAATAGGAAGTCACACTGCTGTTTGGCGACTTTTTTTTTCCAGAATCTTAGAAGAGAAAGGGAAGGTTGGATATAGGTCTATAGATGGCTAAAACACCTGAGTCAAGTGCTGGTGTTTTGGGGAGACGTTCAATTCCAGCTACTCTGTAGGGCTGTGGTATAGGGCCATATAATAAGGACATGTTGAGCATTTCCAGTAAGAAACTTCTAATCAAAGAAAAAATGACTTTAAGATATTCCATGGTATAGGTACCGAAAGACAGGTGGATTGAAGAAAATGAGTCTAGATATGCATTAGTTATTTTTCCATCCCTACAATCTCTGTGTTTAAGGGTAGATTGTTGCTAGTTGATAAAACAAGGTGATCATTTCTGTCTCCAGTTGTCAGACTTCTTTCATAAAAGAAGTTCATGAAGTTGTTACTACTGAAGGCTGTAGGAATGCCTTGAATAATAGTTTCCAGAAACACATGTGATGTTGTTATTCTTTTGCGGCACATGCAATGTTGGACTTAACGGTGAGTGGTTGGGGTAAAACTGGAAGGAATTTATGGGTATGCATCATCAGTAGTGTTGCAGTGGGTCATGGCGTGTTTCGGCCTTTAACACTATACACCCTCTCCAGTGGCGGCCAGCTGCAAGGTGATCAGACCTGAGCTTGTGTCCCAAGCCCAATTAGCCACAGCAGTTGCCTTTTTGTTTAGTGGCAGGACTCTCAGGGGGGGGACTATGCATAGCAGGGGTGTCCGGGTCCCTGAGTCAAGGCACTACTTCTTGTCATGTTACTTGGAGCCCAGTTTGGGTCATTCCTCTTCAGCCATCTCCACTGGCTGCTTCTTTCCGGCACTTCTGACATGGCTTTGACGGCTGCGTGCTGGCTCTGTCCCCTGACCCCCAAGTCCCTCAGAAGTTTTGTGCAGGATGTTCCCAAAAATCCTCTGCATCCAACCTCCACAGGGTGGACTTCCGCATTCCAGCCATGATGTTGCGCTTCAGCAGCCAGTTCGAAGTAGCGCAGTTTTTTTCCGCTCGTACGCCTCTTCTATGGAGTCCTCCCAAGGTACAGTGATCTCAATGATGTAGACCTTCTTTGAGCACCAGGTCAGGCCTCAGGGTGGTAGTGGCAATCTCTGAGGGGGGCACCAGCTGTTTGCCGACATCTGCCAGCTTCTTCCAGTCGAGTGCTAGGCACAGCTGGCTTCTCTCTGATGGTGTAATAACCTTCCTGGTGGCCGTGGCCCCTTCGCGGACAAAGGCAGTTCCCCAAGAGGTACTAGCTTTTGGCCGTGGCAGGACATTGATGTTACTTTGCTTTCCCTCCAGCGTTCCCCTCAACACTCGGTTGTGGCGCCAAGTGTACCGCCCTTGGGTGAGGCTGGTTTTGCACCCTGTGAGTATGTGTCTTAGGGAGGCTGGCTTGGTACACAGGACGCATGCAGGATCTTTGCCGCACCATTGTTAGTTGGTGTTGGAAGGACATCATAGGTGGCTCTGATGGCAAAGCTCAGGCTTCTCGCATCCATAGCCAGTACGTCTCACCATCTCAACTTCCTCCATTCAACAATTTCCCACTGTGTCCACCAGCCTTGTTTTCCAAGGGTGACTGCTTTGGCCCACCTTGCTGCCTCCTTCTCTTCCAGTAGTTACATTGTGTCAGTGAGGAGTAATAAGTGGCTCTGGCATTACAAGGGTGTTCCTGTATATCCCGAGACTCTATTTCCATGTGTAGAGTCTTCTAGTTTGCTCAAATGCCATATTTCTTTGAATCTTTGGCAGGTTAGCTTCAATTTACAGGTTTGAGTTATACCAGGGTGTGTAGACTTGTAGACTACAGCCACAGTAGCCTGTGTCAACGTGACAAATAAAGTAGCAGCTAAACCTAATGTGTTAGTATATGGGTTTTGAGAGAGAGATGTTGCAACACTATGCTTATAGGGATACAGAATGTTTTTTTTTTCCTCTTCTCTCCTCTCTGTAAGCACGGCAGGGTGAATTTAAAGCACTGCGGGAAACGCATTGATGGTATGAGGATGTGTAAGTGCCTATAGCTTGGGTTACTGGCACATTTGTGATGGCACCATTAATACTGAAAGTTACATACCGGTTTTGGAGCAACATATGCAGCCATCCAAGGGACACCTTTTCTGCTTATTTCTGCAAGACAATGCAAAGCTGCATTCTGCATGTGTCACAAAAGTGTGGCTTTGTAGTAAATGAGTGAGAAGAGTGCGGCTACTAGACTTGTCTGCCTGCTGTCCAGATTTGTTTCCCATTGAAAATGTCTGGCACATCATGAAGTGCAAAATCTGGCAACGGAGACCCAAGACTGTTAAGCAACTGAAGACTTGCATCAAGCAAAAAATGGGGAAATAATTCCATCTACAAAGCTTCAACAATCAGTGTCTTCTGTTTCCAAATGCTTATGGAGTGTTAAAAGGATAGGTGATGTACCACAATGGTTAACTTACTTCTTTCCCAGGTTTTTTGAAATGTGTTGCAGGCATCCAAATAAAAATTAGTGACCGCTTGTGACAAAAAACCCCAAAGTTTAATAGTTTGAACAGTAAATATAATTTAGTATAATATATAAATATGTGTTTAATTGAATTAAGGTCAAAGGAGATTTGAAAATCATTATATTCGGCTTTTATTTGTGTTTTACACAATGTCCCAACTTTATTGGAATTGGGGTTTGTACATATGAAACTGCCACTATCCACTAATGCAGTTCTTGATTGTTATAAGCCCATGAATTGTTCCAACTGTGAATCGGAGGACTTGCGTCAACACAAATGCCAAGCAACTTTTAATAGTAGTCTAAGAAGTAAGAATTCAGAATCTGTTATTTATTTGGGATGAAACATATTGTTAGACCAAAGATATATTAAAGTGTTATATTTTAGTTAGTTTTAGTAATGTGCTGCATGCATCATGGCCACAAGGTGGTGTGACAACCTCAAAAACTTACAATGCTCACTAACTCATGGCTGTCTTTACTGAGCCCTGTTGCAATAATGATTTGTGAAAGGTTTTAAATGGGCAGTGAGGTGGGAGGTGAGGTCAAAA
Organism: Eupleurogrammus muticus; assembly: GCA_036785175.1. Classification (NCBI taxonomy): domain Eukaryota; kingdom Metazoa; phylum Chordata; class Actinopteri; order Scombriformes; family Trichiuridae; genus Eupleurogrammus; species Eupleurogrammus muticus. The sequence continues at coordinate 19,504,606 of JAYKQN010000010.1, read as the reverse complement.
ATGTACTTCTTTGGAACCCTCGTGGAAGTTTCAGCCATGTTATAGAATGCCAGATGTTGAACATTATCCCCTATAAAGCAAATATTAATATATAGTCAGTAAATCAAACAAAATGTTTTTGATTATTTTCCAAATCTCACGGTCACTGGAGTATGCTATATATATATATAAATTCACTTTACTGCCTCCTTATTTCACACGAGGCCTCCCTTGCTATATATGTCTGTCTGTGTGTATATATATATATATATATGCGTGTTGTTTTTTGTCTAATGACTGAAATTTAGTTAATTTGGGTGAGATGTATTATGTCATAAAACACAACAGGAGGTTCTCACCAGTGAGCCTTTGGTAGTGATGAGCTGATTTTGACTACCTTGGCGAGCCAAGGTCACTGGGGTTAGCAGTGCTCTTCAGGCGATGAGAGGCCCAGAGCCCGCACTGGGGAGAAAAACTCAAGTTTGAGTCAGATCATCTTTGTGTCTCTGGTGGGGTTTAGACCATAATCTGTTCATCCAGGTGCCTGGCCTCCCACTCTGATTCTTGCCTCTTCTCTGCCAAACTCCTAGGGTGCTTATGTAATTGTGTGTCCGCGTCTGTGCGCGCGCGCGCACACACATACACACACACACACACACACACACACACACACACACACACACACACACACACACACACACACACACTTGTCAGTGTGGGTGAGTCAGTTTGTGAGACTGCTCTGTGTGTGTGTGTATGTGTGTGTATATGCACAAAAGTGGGTAAGTGCAGGGTGCATGTGTGTTTATAAGGGTGTGTAAGGTTTCTTTTTTTTTCTTGAAGTCCTGGATGCCTGGGAGAGGTGCATGTCTGATTGATATGCTGCTGGGGCCTCACGGTGTGTTTGATACGTTTTTTTTTTAAACGTTTATACACATGATGTAGTAAATGGACACACATGGCGAGACAGTGACACAAACCAAACATCACTCCCACTCCAAGCTTATTGATACATCTGAGTCATTACGGCAGTAAAAGCTGCTGTAGTTCTGACTCTGGGGTAGGCAGGGTTGGTGTTGATAATTTGTTGTAGTGCCGACCAAGCTGTTAATGAGAAGTAGTAATGCTGGCGTTCTCGGAGCAATAACACAAGGTGGCTTTTGTTTTGAAGTAGGCTTGGGATGATATAAAACATTCAATCAATTTGTTATGCAAGAGTATTGTGATATATGTATATATCACTAGATACAACAATATATTTTACATTACTGTTTTGAATTAATAAACTGAGACTTGCTGCAGACCTGCAGTTTTCTGAATGTGTTCCAGATATATCGAGCATTAAAACTTTTTTATTACCATACGCCAGTACATGGTAGAGTGAGCAAAGCAGTGAAAACAAACTTGGGAATTTCAGTGAAACAGATTGCACACACATTGCATTGTGAAAAATATTGCATATGGCATAAATAGATATAAATGATAAACTGAAAAATATTTCAATATATAAAGGATTGTCCTGAACCTTTTTTAAAGACACCAGGAGCTAGGTATGATTAGTTTTCAGACTGTCCAGGGTTTTTTTTTTAGGTTACCCTCTCATTTAAAGTATCACTCACCTTCTATCTTCTGCACATGTCTTTCCTCTATTCTCCTTCTGTCCCACCCTGGGCTCTGATGTTTATTTTGCTTTTCTTGAAGGCTTTGCAACATGTCCAGAACCAATCCCTCTTTGGCAATTGTTGTTTCAGACACCTGGGCTGCGTTCTCTCATAATTCTTTTTTTTCTCTACCTGCTGGAGGGAAGTATTTGCTTGTCTTTTTGATTGTTCTTGAACCCTTTGTGCTATGTTAGTATTTCCTCTCTGCTCTATAAGGAACATCATCGAATTTCTAGGTTTACACCCACACACACACCTCTTGTGCCTCACCTGCCATGGCTAGAGGCCAGTGTGGACACACACAAAGAAAGGATCACAACACTGAACATTGTATTCAGTACTACTCAGTCATGTTTCATGCTACTATGCTGTTTAATAACTATGAAACCAGACCATGCAGAGGTTTCTCACCGTAACCTGACTTGAACAGACTGTCCCTGCTACATAGCAACTCACATTGTCTTTCCACTCAAACTGTACAATACCTGTTGGATCAAACGATGTTATCATCACCATGGTAATTACTCTGTTTCTGTTCGCCTGCTCCACTTCATAAACACATGGCTCAAGTTGGAAACCAGGTCATTTTTCACGCTAATTAACCTCAGCATATTGTCATAGGAAGTCATTTAGCGAGACGGTCATGGAGTGTAACTAACTGTCAAATCTCTACTGACCTGTCTTTCTGTAAGGAGTTTAGTGACTCCTGGTGACCTGTTCTTTGATCTATTTCTGTTCTATTGTCTGACCAAAAACCTGAACAATAAATCTAATCCTTCACACGCTGCTCTTATATTCTCAACTTCTCAACGGTCTTCTCTCTCCCCAAGTCTCAGGTTCCTCGATGGCTTTCCCTCTAAACAAAGTCTGCTATTATGATCTTGATACTTAGTGTTAAGCAACTTCTGTGTATGTATTGTCTGTGTAGATGGGAGGGTTAAGGTAGTGAGTGTGTGTATCTCGACCCAAACCTGACAATGGGGCAGGCTGACAATGAGGAGCGGCTTTCTTTTGCCTTTCATCTGCGCAGTAAACAACTCTCCTGTTTCATTCTCACCACTAAGCCGCTCTGACACAATGTACTTTGATGTGTGTGTGTGTGTGTGTGTGTGTGTGTGTGTGTGTGTGTGTGTGTGTGTGTGTGTGTGTGTGTGTGTGTGTGTGTGTGTGTGTGTGTGTGTGTGTGTGTGTGTGTGTGTGTGTGTGTGTGTGTGTGTGTGTGTGTGTGTGTGTGCGCGCGCGCGCACTGTTTGGTGTACCTTGCATGATGTTTACCTTATAGTGTGTTAATAAAGGTTACATGAAAAATAAGGTCTGGGAGCCAACATTTCAGAGGAGCAACCCACTCGTGTTTTTTGTATCGAGGAATGCTCCTGCTCTTTTAGACCGCAGCTTGTAGTGTAAAGTTTCATGTGTTTTAGTCCGTCCGCTGTTTCGCTTTGCTAATGCATATTTCCTGTGTTTGGCATCGCTCATCATTATATTTTCCACTTGTAACATTACATAATTTTCCAGCATTTGCAGCTGGTGCAAGAACAATTGAGACAGCTAATCCCGTCAACAAATGAACATATGTCAACTTTAATAGGGGATTGGCAATCATGATTTTTTTATAAGGAAACTCGAATAGAATAAAAAGAGGCTTGATAGAGTTTGATGATGTGTTGAAGGTTTGAATTTCATCCAAACTGCAGTAAGCACCAGTCGCCTGCGACTCTACATCACCTCTATGTGCGGCTGCATCCTCTTCTTTTCCATTCCCTTGTAATTCTTAAAGTCGTTCTGCCAACCAGAAAGGCACCATTAAAAAGCCCGAATGTAGATGCAGCCCAGTTTCTATCAAACAGGGAGCCACATTAAAAGCCTTCCAGCGGTTCGCCAAGTCAAGTTGCTAAAACAAGCGACCTTTCCAAGTAGGGTTCGTGGTAACCACAAGAAGCAGGATGGTCACTGAAACATCCCTACACAGAGTAATATTCATCTTAAAACAAGGACATGACAACAGCAACACTGCCCATTCTGTGGATCAAATGTTTTTTTTTTTTTATAGCTATTACAAATTTACAATGACTTGGGAATGGCATTCAGTTTATACAGTGGAGTACATACACCATTTTTGATACATGACTCACCATGATTATGAATCTTTTCCAAAGATACAACTAAACTACCAGATCAACAGTTTTTCACAATCATTTAATTGTCCTTTTCCCTACAGCTATATACCAACTATTTGCAGTTGTATCCACTAGACTGGTCCATATCAGCCCTGTGAAAATAGGTCATCATGGGTTAAGCCTGCAGGTGTCAGCAATACACAGTAGTAGTAAAATACAATCTCAAGCAGTAGTGTGTTCACACATGCATTGTTGTATAATACCAATTAGTACATGCAGAAAAAAAATTAAGATCTTGTGGTTTCAGTCAAATGTTAGTAAGATATTGTTTTTTCCTGTATATTATGCACTACTGAGTACCTGTACATTACAGCATTTTGCAACATATTATTTACTTTAGATAAAACCCACTTTCAGATGTTGACTTGTTAAATTCAACAGAAAAATAACTGTATACCAGAACAGGAAGAGGTAATGTAGCAATGCATTTAACTATTGGATCATTCTGTAATTTACGGACTGTATTGACAAATATACTTTTTTTGTTAACATTAGTTTTGAAACGCACAACACTCTTGCTTTAACTTGAGTTACCTTCAAATTCGTTATTTGCATCATGCAAGTGATGAACTGAGCAGTGATCTAGATTGATAGGACAAATACATAGTTTACTTGGTAGCATTTGTTGGCATTAACTGTTCCTATCAACTGAAAGGATTCGCTTTACTATTATAAATCAGTTTAGTTTACAACACATTATTATCAAGTTGTCTAAATACTTACGCTCTTTGTGTGCATACAGCCTTTGTTGTTATCTGGCATACATTTTTTAAGAAAATAACATTGTTGAATTTTAAGCCCATTCCACCACCAACTGCAAATTGTAAAGCATTACTAAGTTGATCAGTTGAGAATGCATCTGGTCTTAGATGTTGTGCCAACACGTGCTACTAGAACAATTTCAACACACCTTGGCATTGGTTCCACAAATGTCTGATCACTACCAGCGGGATGACCATCATTATCATCATCATCATTCTAAATGATATTCACTTATTTAGGGTTTTGATGATTGTGGTGTTGAGTGTTGTCTAACATAGCACAAAATCTCCCATAGATTCATATCATACCATTTAGTGACCCCTTTGCTTGATCACTATAGGTATGACATTGTCTTCCTGGAAGAGATCATGCTCATCAGGTTGGAAATGTCTCATCATAGTATGAAGATGATCACCCAGAATCACATTGATTTGCAGTGACCCTTCCATCTGAGGGGACAAGTGGAGTCAAACCATGCCAGCAACTCCCCCCTCCAACAGCATAGTAGAGCTACCAGATCCCCTCACTGCAGAGGTCAAGTACTCAGGCTTGTACCATTCCCATTGTGTACACCACACGTGCACACGCCCACTTGTCAAGAATATGGTGACGGCTGACTCATCTGACCATATCACTTTTTTTCCACATCTCTGTAGACCAGTGCCTATGGTTTTTGCACCACTGAACTCTCAAATGTGCATTCATCTTTGTAATGAGGGGTTATGCACTGCAACCCTACTATAATATCCCTCTCTATGTAATTGTCAACGGACTGTTTTTGCTGACACAGTCTGATCATATCCTGCATTGACATTCTGAGTCACCTGAAGAAGAGTTGCCCTTTTGTTTTTTTCCTTACATATTGCACTAATGCAAGAACATTGCAGCCATCATATGTGTGCTGTGGAGCACAATTCTGGATCCTAAAAACTGATGTCTCTTCCATAGATCTAAATATAGATATCCATTTAATCACTCTTCCTATGAACCTTTTTTTTTCCAAAGCCACTCGGATAATTTCTTTTTGTAATCTTTATACAACATCAGATTGTAACCTGAGCGTCCTCAGGATTATACACAATGTTTGGAAGATAATTTTTTAATTCTGTGATATTTGTGCAATTAGCATCTGCATTTGTTTTGTTTCTCCACTCATTAATTCATTTTTATTTCAAATTTTCATCCATCTGCATAATGTTGAGTCATCTACATATTGTGTCTTAATTTCTTCCATTAAAACTACTATATATATATATATATATATATATATATATATATATATATATAGTATAGTTATAAGTTAGATCTGTTAAACCCTAGTCTAGATTCAATATTGGCCGTATAGGGCATTCTTTATACAAATGCCTCTACAATGGAGTCACCACCAAGTCACTAGGCAGATGTTCTTTTTTGTGTGTTTTTTTTTTTTTTTTTTTTTTTTTTTTTTTTTTTTTTAGCAACAACACATTAAAAGTGTTTGGCAGTGAGTAATCTCTGTGCAGTCCTACACTGTCGAAGCTGCCTTTATCCTGTCTTGCATTTTTCTGATTGTGCCCTTTCACCTACTTCATTTATATGCTCAGTGTGAATTTGTCTAAATTCTCTATATTGTAACACAAACAACTATCACTACGAAGCAAAACCATCACATAAAGTTTTTCATCATCCATGCCTGTATCAATTCTGCACCTCCTCTTGAACATGCAGACAAATTATATATATATATATATATATATATATATATATATATATATATATATATATATATATATATATATATATATATTCTTGAGCCCTTCTGCAATATTTGTAGCCGTACCCTTTTTTGTTGAGGATATAATTCAAAATGTAATGTGGTAAAGTATTTTTTTTCTTTGAATTTACAAAAAAACATTACAAACGTTACAAAGAGATATGCATTTCTGGATATGAAATGACCTATATTGGGATGTGAGATTTCAGTCATATCACACTGCCCCATGTGCCTGTTTTGAACCTGCTCAGCAACAACGGGACATAATTGGATCTAATCCATCATCTGCGTCATCTGATGCCCCTCTAGGTTTTGTGTTTGGAGTTCTTTCATCATCTTGGGCGAGGAATCTTTGTAGCATGTGTGTATAAATATATACCAGTTGCTGAGGAACGATGCCTTTAGCCTTGGCAGTTGCTGGAGACAGGTTTTCATTCTTCCTGAGAGGCAGAAGGGTGAAAGGTTAGCTTGCAGAGTCAGATGGGTGTTTATACTGGGATGATGATCAGATGCTGCCTGCATCACTATTGGACACCACGCCCTTTGTCTAAGTTTAGCCTTGTTTATGTACATGCTTAACTTGACATTTTCTCCTCAGCTTTCAGCCCAAGGCTTTCTCTAAGACTGGATTCCAGTTTGTAGCTGAGATGAGAAAAACACTATCTAATGTAATCTCTGTAAATCTAGAAAAAAAAAAACTATTTTTGTATGTGTGCATATATTCATAGAATGTTTATATATATATATATATATATGTGTGTGTGTGTGTTTGTGTAGAATGATTAATGATTTGTTACTCCGTATTGATATTATTATAGTATTATTAATTGCCTTGTCTTGGTTATGTATTTGCTTTTTTAGACACGGATCAGACCTGTTCATGAAGCATATCTGCACATCCATGGGCATCTTGTAGAGTAACAAATGTGACTGTGCCTGTGCATGCTTCATATGTCCAATCTCTATGTTTGTGGTGGCTGGATAATTGGAGTGGTAAAGGCAGCAGGGGTTTAGAAAATGTTCTCCTCATTAATCAGGATCAGTGTTCCCTCGGCTAATGATCCAGAGGAGACCTCGCAGTCCCCAAGCCACTTTCCTCTCTTCCAGTTCCCCGCCCCTGCTTTCTAGGAAAACCCGTCTCTCAGTGCAATTACTCTCTTTCTTCCTCTCTTGATCTCAAGTACCCCCGGTCACTCCGCTCTGCTTCACTGCCCTCTGGCACACACGCTGTGAGACGGGGCTTATGGGGGGAGGTGGGTGCAAATGGAGCAGAAAAGGCGCATCTGCTGGCCACATCTCAGGAAACACATCTCTCTTCTTTCGACTGGGTAAAAGGAGATGAATAGCCCTAAAGAGACCTTAACAAGTTTGTTCGCACCCTCATCTCCACCCTAACACCCTTAGTGGTCCGAGATCGGTATTGGCTCAGATCTTCGTGGAGAGCTTGGTTCTTTCTTCTTTCAAAGGCGGCTACCGTAAGTTGGTGCTCGGTACAAAAGCCCAATCATATGCAAGAGTCACCACATCAAACTGTTGAGTGTTCTGTAATGATGGAATCAAATGTGGAAAGAGTTACTCACGTATCGTAAATGGAAGCTTACCTCGCTCGATAAATACAACGTAGCAGGTCAAACAGAAGTGTTCTAGGTCTACATCAGTGTTGGATTTGCCAAAATTTAGCCTATTATAGAGAAAAAGGCAATTGTTTGTACAGCATGGAAACATATATTACATCACTCTTGGATACAAAGAGTCTTTGTGTTTACAGATGGGATTTTCTCATGCAAATGTTTTCCTCACCTAATATTGTTACAACAGCTCAAGGTATTGTGTTTTTTTCCTCTGAAAAAAGGATGGGAATATTGCATTATCCCATTCTATCAAAGAAATGTATGAGGTGATAGACGCCACATCCGAGGCACTCATGTCAGACCACAGCGTCGCTATTAAGCACTTTGTCAGACGCATTCGGGAAGTGCTCTCTACCAGGCTAATCCAATTGGCTAGATTGATTAGTAGTTAAAAGCCTTTCTTCCTCTGGTCGGAGCGATCCCTTCCAAATGCTGCCCAGTGGGCTAGCTTCAGCTGGACTGGCCCACCGGATCATTTGGTGCCAGGCCCACTTCCTGTGTAGGGTTTCACCGGGTGCGATCAATACATGCAGACGGCTAATTGGACACTCACATTTGTCTTCTCCCTCCGCTTTATGGTCCAGGGAATAAAAGCTGAATATGTGTTTATAGGGGAGTATCCTGTCCGGTACAGTAGGCATTTTAACAGCAACGTTTTTTGGAATGCAACGTGGATATAGGCTTTATCAGTCAAATGTGTCAATTAAATGAATCCAGCACCAATTTATCCAGCATGTAATCCTGTATGTGCTGGAATACCGCTGCAGATGTCTTCTCTCCCTCCATTACTTCTATATAAACACATTCATATCACTCCCACCCCCCAACGAACACTGATGCTGGATACCTTATAACCTTGTTTTCCTTTTCCCCTCTTCTTTCCTCCCTCCCTATCTATGTGTTTATGTCTCTTCTGCCTGGTATGGGCCTATCTGGACAGAATGACCAAGTATGATATAAAGAACTACCTGGAGAAGATCTATAACGTCCCTGTGGCAACAGTCCGCACCAGGATACAGTATGGTGAGTGTCCTCACTGCTATTACATTTATAGAATGTGTAGTGGTTCACGCTACTTCCATTAAAAATTGATTTTTCTTATAAACTTACCAAAAACGATGAGTTACTGAGCCTCTAGGGGGAAAAAATATTTTTTTTCCAAAATGTTAAATTTTTTCAAAGTTTAAAAGTTTTACACTCTATATAAAGAGTGAGTGAAGTTCTTTTTACATTTGTACATCACTGATTATCATCATAAAAAGCAAAAGGGGAAGAACAAAAAAAGAAGGAGAGGAAAGAAGTGAATAATAATAATAATAAAAACAATAAAATAATAATAAATAAAGACAACAGGCCACCCTCTTACTCTATTACATCAAATAGGGGCCCCACATTTTCATATAAACATCCTCTTTATCTATTATTCTATAACACAGCTTCTCATAAGAGGCAATCTTGGACATCTCATTAAACCATTCAACCATTGATACAACAAGAATTTATTTTTGTACGAGAACACCCCAACACCAACAACAAGAGAACATTGTCTATAGAAAATAGGAATGTTACAAATTAGTATTAAATTAAGAGTACTACATGAAATAAAAAATGATAAAATGTGGCACTGTGAAAAATGATTTGGGTGTCAAAAAAAACAAAATATTGCTATAGAGGGGCCTATCTCTATGTTGATTTCCAGAAAATGTATTGATATCATAAACTAATCACTCTAGAATGTATATAGAATATATAGGGAGAGAAGAAAGACGTATTGTTCTGATAACAAGAGGAAGTGTTACATCTCTTGCATTGATCCATAATTTTTGGATGGATTCCATATAGTCAGGATTTTGAGATGTGAACTCTATAACATTTTGAAATAAATTGTAGCCTTGCACAAGCTTGAGTGTATGCAGCTTCATCCCACCACTTGTCTGTAAACACTACTCCTACCTCCTGCTTCCAAGAAATTCTAGTCTTGGCATCAGAATGTTCATAAAGATATGAGCTATTCATATATACTGGATATGAGTAATTTCAGATTGGGTTTCAGGGTTAGTCCATCCCATGGCTGGTTAGTTGGGAGGTGGGGGAGATGGAGGAGGAAGTAGCATTAAAAAAAAAAGGAATAGTATCTAATTTTGAAAGTAACAAAATTGAAACATCATTGAAAAAGGTGATGGTCTCAACATAAATCTGGTAATTTGTTCAACTTCACCTTACAGCTTGTATTGGAAACTGAATAGGAAATAATTTGTCCATGCAGGTACATTTTAAGTGATTCCCAAAATAATGAAGAACTTTTAAATGACTTATAAAGTCCTCAATCCAGTATTTGATAAAACGTTGAATGCATCGTCACACATCAACAAATGATCGAACCTCCAGGGTTATGTAAAGCAGGGCCGCTCCCAAAATGTAATGTTTACACTAGGGGAGCATGATTTGGAATGACAATTAAATGATATTCAGAGAAGGTCACTTTGGGGATTGGAGAGCTATCAACAAAAAATATAATCCATGCAGGAATGTGACCCAAGTTTATATGGGGGAACAAAAGGAACATTCCTTAGCACATGGATCATAAAACCTCCAGGGATCAACAAAACCATTTTAAAGCATAAATTTAGAGATTGGTTTGACCATTAAAGACTGGTTTAGAGTATGGGGATTTGAGAGATCTAGTGAGGTATCAATGACACAGTTCAGACCACCGAATATCAAGAGATGTATGTTTAAGTTAGGATACCATGTATATATGTTACCTATATATGGTATATATGTGTGCGCGCACACACGCACCCACACACCCCTGTTGCTTTTGAATTGAAAGTTGAATGAAAACCATCTCTCACCCATGCTCACCTGAGTCTGATTTGGCCTCTATCATGTAAATGTGTTTTCTATAGGAAATATGTGTCATGTTTTCAGATAAGAGAATATGTTTTGATTGCTTAACTGGATTGTTCATACCTTTTTAACATTTGGAGTTTGTGAATTACTGTTTGCATCTAAGTTGTCACCTGAATAGGAAATAAAGGAAAATAAAGGAAAACGAGGGACTGTGCCATCCTCTCCAAAAAAGAAGAAGGAATAAGAAAAAGTGGAGGAAGCAAAAACCCTCATTAAAACACTCTCCACCCATATATCAAGAGTCCCCAAACCCAAATGATAAGCATTGAACAACATTTTGATCAGGTGGCTTAAGCTTACATGTAAACCCCTGCACAATAATAAATTTTACATATTAAATATAAGACACATGAGATCACAGTATGAATCTGCATGCCAACCACAACTACTGTGTAAAAAAAAAAATAACCTGCTATACTTTGATGTAACATAAATAATACATACGTATATCAATATTGAAAAAAACAAGGCAAAATATCACATATATTGACTGAGGTTTAATTAATTAATTTGGTTTTCTCTGCTGCATGTAAACTGTGACAAGAACAGAAGTCTGATTAGATGCTGAAACCAAATTTGGAACATAGGTTGATTAAGCTGTGCATGTAAACTCACTGACCTCACGTTACCTAAAGCTGAAGATGCAACAAAACTTCTTGTCCCAACTACAACAGTCCATAACCCTTGTTTTTTCCAACATGGCCCGGCATTACCTGTTCCATTTTTCACTCGGCCGAAAGTCAAGCTTAGTATTTTTTTTTTTTTTTTTTTTACTTTTTTATTGCCACATACCAGCTCTGAGATTGGTCCATAAACATTACAGTGGACATAAAATCAACATATTGTGTGGCTTCATCTGGTGGACACACACACACACACACACAAACACACACACACACACACACACACACGCACACACACACCTTTCTCTAACATCTAATATCACAAAATAGAGGTCAAAAGACACCCTGATAAATTTTCTCCTTGCCTCTTCCTCCCTTAATGTTCTGACTGAGCGAATGCTTGATGAAGTTAAAAGTATCTGCTGCTTTCTATAAAAGGGGAGGAAGAGAAATAAATAATAAAGATTACCTATAGAACATAACTTAGTCATTTGTGTGCCCAAATTATTGAATCTTAAGTTTTTGCTCTCCGTTTTAAAGACATTTTTCACAGGCCATTTAAATACAAAGCTCCCTCTGACTTACCTCTTTCCCTTGCTTCAGGCCATCTTTATTTCTCTCATCTTAATACAGGTACATGTTTTTAATTTGTGTGTACTCAAAATCGGCAGTTTATTTATGTTATAAAGTGTTTAATGGCATACTGCTTGAATCACTTCCTATGTTGATAAAACGTATAAAAGATAAAAGGTAGAAGGAAGTGAAGTCATGCTACTCTGTACCGGGATCTGTAGTTTTACCATCTTCCAGGCGTTATACCACACACCGCAGAGCATTACTGCATCTCAAATTTACCCTCATCTGTGTTCAATTTTATATTTGAAAATTAGATGCTGCATCTCAAGAGGCTATCCTACAGTAAAGTCAATTCAGTCAGGTAATTAAACAGCACAGATTATTAACTGGCGCTAACAATTTACCTTTACTTCTTTATCTAGCACCTCCTCAGCTCCCTCGGTGGTAAAGATAACTAGCGGACATTCAACAATTTCCACTAGGCCTATAAACTGACTTAGAAGTGTGAGCAGCATTAACTCACCCTATAGATCGTCTCCAGCCCCTTTGGGTCCTATTAACTGAGTCCTGATTCATGACCCTTGTTAGTACTGATCCAAATTATAGTGAGTCTGATGGAGTCATGTTGGAGCCAGTTGCCTTCTAAGCGTCTTGGGTTTGTGTGTCATTTTGTCTAATATCTCAATCCAAGTGGACTCGGTACGACATCTGATCACGTAATATGTCATCCTCCCAGGAGAATACTGCATATTTGAGTTCTTTTAGTTTGACTGCATTTGAGATCAGGTCTAATTATCCTTGGGTCAATTCAGAACAAGTTTGACTGTCCAAGTATTCATTTTGGTTCAAATCCCAAAATTTCATTGTAACAGTTTTAAATAGTTTAGTTTCATTACTGATAGTGATCCATGCTGACAACTTTTAGATCCTTTTAGACCAGGGTTCCCAAACTTTTTCATCTTGAAACCCAAACAAGAAATGTGATATCTCCCCAGGACTCAAACATACAAAAATACATCATGAATTTTGATAACCAATAGATTCTTAAACTACCGCTAGAGAACACACCAACGATGAATTTAAAATGTATACAAAATGTAGGCATTCTCATTTAATTATTAAACATGACCGTAATAATCAGGTTTGATAAGTCTAATGTTAAGTTTCTCAACACTTCTGCTCTTTGTATCACTTTAGGTATTCAAATATTCATACTGAACAGAAGATCATAGCAAAAGAGAAGGCTCTTCTATTTTTAATTCGGAAAACAATTCCATATCATAGAATTGGTATGCATTTCGATCATCAAAGAGATGTTTTTTTTAAATTATTTTTACATTTAGAAAAATGCTCTTATAGACAGAAATGTTTTAACATTATTATTACAATTTTGAAACATAGTCTTATAGAAATTGTAAAGAGATTCAAATGTGTATCCTCTCAAAAGTGAAAACTCAGGTTAGGAGGATTGTACCATGATTTGTGTATAATTTCTTACACTGCACATATGACAGCTTGAGTCGCTGACCTTAAATCAAGAGTCTGCGGAACAAAACACACACCATGTCAACAGAATAGGTGGGTATGGTCTGCTACTACTAAAAGATCCAGGGAAGAGGGGACAGCAGCTGTCTGCCCAAACCCACATTCGCTCTGGCTCAATTGCATTTCCAACCAAGAAACACATCTGCTAGCATTAGGTCAACATGAACAACAGTTAGTTTTCGTATAAATTGCTTCTAATTTGTTCCAGTGAGTTTGTGCCTAGCACAGACCTGTGGGTTTTTAATCTGTGCTGGAGGGAGCTGTGCTGCTTAGTTACTGGCTAACATCAACTCCTGCTGCAGCCGACTGTCTGATATCAAGTGCTATGGCTTTTCTTTGCAGGCACTGTTTTCTTCCAAAGTAAAATAGCAGATGAAATAAGATGTGATGTTCCATGATCTTTTAACACAGCAACTGCTATGCGCGCTGCGTCCACGGTTAGCTCTGTGTCTCTTCATTGTGTGTTTGATCTATTGTTTCTGTACTTTCGTTTTTTGTTTCACGACCAAAGCATGATGTCATTTGCACCTGGAGAGAAGGAATGATAAATGATTCAACCGAAATTCTGAACATTTTTTGTGGTTGGCTGACACATTACCAACATATTTGGGATCGGTTTTCATAACTTGTTTAAGAAACAAAGAGGGGAAAAACATTGAAGTAACAGACTTGTTGTTGACAAAACAAATGCTTTTGATTTTTTTGTGAGTTTGAAGTTTTGTCAACATTCACAAATTATTCCGTGGCACTTACATCATTTAAATAAATCATTTGCTATACGTGATAACAAGTGTTCTACAGTGTGTGTGTGTGTGTGTGTGTGTGTGTGTGTGTGTGTGTGTGTGTGTGTGTGTGTGTGTGTGTGTGTGTGTGTGTGTGCCTGTGCGTGCGTGAGGAGAACACTGTGAAACAATAAAATGAAGGTTGAGGTAGTTGCACCAGTTGTTGCAAGAACTTCTAGTACTTGTTATTTCAAGCAATTATTCCCTTAGTCATCACAAATGTATGATATTAATTTAATTATTTTAATCTGTTTATCCAGAAGAATTGTGTCCTGAGTCTGACTTTTCTATGCTAACAATATATTAGGATTTTGCTTTAATCACTGTTGATTACCTGAAGTTACCAACTAGTTTAATGGGGTGAATGTCAAGCACAACCTCTTGCTTTTCTTTATTGTTTTTTATCAGAATCGGAAGAACAACACATCACTGGTTATGCTAAATTACTTACTTGTTTCAAATGTTGACAATGATGGAACTTTTCTTCAGTATTAGGGTGTAGTTTGAACTTTGATCTACTTTCACCCTTGAATAGAATGCAGTTGTCCAAACTGTTGTGAGAGATGATATTAAGGCAGTGGGGAAAATGCTTGATTCAATGAATGCAATACCAAGCCAAAAAATATTTAATGCAAATTAAAACCCTTAGGAAGTTCTGCAGCTGTTGTGAGTAAACTGAGTAAATGGTGCATGCACACTCAAACGGTGTCAGTATAGTATCTTATTTCCACTCTGTATATGTGTCTGACTCCACAAAATGTATGAAATAGTTACTTTGACAACACTGAACATCAGTTCATGTGGCTGAAATGCATAAAATATCACCACAGCCGAATAATATACAAGGAAAAATTGTTACAGCAATCAATTCTAATCCAGCCACATTGCCACCTAGAACTCTCATTTGAAGCATCAGTTATTTGTCATTTGTAGGCCAAAAGTTAGAAGTTTGCTCTGTAGCAGGTAATGTAATAACACACAATAAATTTTATTACATTATTGCACATTTGTTATTGCCCCATTACAGCTTAAATAGGAAAAACATAATTTTATCAGCCATTATTACCTTATCGGCTGTTGTTACATTATCAGCTCCTACATGCTTCTTGGCACAGCGGCTGTGGTCAATTTCAACAAAAGTTTCGATATCCATATATATATATATATATATGGATGTGTGTGTGTGTGTGTGTGTGTGTGTGTGTGTGGTTTTGAAAACAAAAATTACATGACGTGCTTCTGCCCAGATGGAAACAGCTTATGTAGTGTGCCCTGGTAGCTGATTGGTTACTGGACATGCCGCGTAGCTGCAGCATCCCTGGTTGGATTCCAGCCAGGGACTGTGTTGCATGTCATTTCCATCTTTCTCCCCACGTTTCCTCTCTGCCACGCCACTATTCTCTATCTCGTAAAGGCAGAAATTCCGCATGAAATAAACTTAAAAGAAAAGAACACACTATATTAAATTTAATTCCACCGTAATATTTAGGCTCCTAACCATCCTAATACTGTACCTATTAATCAGCTGACAGTATGTGAATAAAATTTTGGTCATGGTGTACAGAATTCACAGTAGGATGATTTTTGTTTTAGGAATCATAAAATGAAATTGATTTTGTTTTGGAGACCGTCAGTGGTGGTTAGTGGCGATACGCGATTTCAGCCTGTGATGTAGACGTCTTCCCATTGACATGCAGCAGCGGGAGTGTTTTCCAGCGGCTAGTTGCGGTAGTGGTTAGCGTGCCTGGCTCTCCTTTCCCCCTAACACACACAGCTGCTTATCTGACAATCTGCTGCTGCAGCACTCCGGCCTCCAGCTGTCCCAGGACACCCCACACTCCCTCCACACAAACACATACTGTTCACTTGCAAACTTGCAGCTTCAGGGCCCTAAGTACCCCCCCACCTCACACACACACACACACACACACACACACATCCTCCAATCCCTGAAACCCTGCCTCCTTGTCAAGGATGATCACAGAGCCAAGAACAGTGTTATATCATTGACTTAATAATCCTCTTGGCTTTTAATGGGGGGTGGGGTCAGCTTGGGTTTGCATGGACTGTTTGGGGGCTTCCTACTAGTCTAGGAATTTGCAAGATCATGAAAGCGAGAACATGTGAGTTGCTTGATGCTGGAGAGACACCGAGGGACAGGCTTAGGAGAAGAGGCACGAGCCCCCACTGTGCGGCGCCTGAAGGGCCGCGAGGAGCCCCCTCTACTTCTGGAGGAGAAACTGCAAAAGGAGACATGGAGGAAGGGAGGGAAGAGAGAGGCGCCTAGCCTAGCCTACAGTGTAGAGTACCCATTAACACTGTTTATTAGGGTGGTGTCATTAAAAGCTTGGGGAAAAGGAAAACCCCACGGGAGGGCGGGTGGAAGGAAAAGCAGCAAGCGGCGGGTGGATGGAAAGGGGGATAGAGGGGCGAGGGCGTCTCGGGCCCCTGGTGATCCTGAGGTGCGTCAGAGAAGGTATCCCTGTCTGCGTCAGGAGTTCCACTCCATTGGCAGCATAAAGACGGGAATAAGCAGAGGGGAGCGAGGGGGTGCAAACGACCCTTTCTTCCCTCCATGGGCAGCAGGGGTATTTTGGAAGGAGTTGCCATGGTTACCCTCCAGCCTTGGATTTGTAACGTGATAGCTGGCTGCCAAACCGCAATCTCAAAGTGGGAGAAATTGTGCTTGCCTTTGCGAGTGTTTTATGAAAGCTCTCAGTGTGTCTGTATGTGTTTGGAAAGACTACGAGAATTAGGAGAAGCACGCTACTGTGTGTCTATTTTGTTGATCATGGAGAGGGGGGGGCAGACAGACAGACAGACAGTGTCTTACCTTAGCTTGGTTGTAGCATTTCCCTATGGATTTCCTCAGTACACATACATACACACACACACACACACACACACACACACACACACAAACACATGCAGACGGAGGCAGCACACACACTTTGTTACCTCTGTCTCCCACCCACACAGGGGCCTCCAGTTAGCCAGGGGGGCGTGGAGGGGGTGTGTTTTACAACCCTGCTCAGGGCTTCCCTGAGCAGTGGGCTGCCTTGCTAGTGATTACTAGCTACACGTACCACACACACACACACACACACACTCGCACACAGACAAATGACTCATTATAGTGGAATGTTTCCCTTGTTTTTCATGTCATAAACCGTTCCCATGGTAATGGCAGTTACTTAGAGGGCCTGTTGACTTGACCACTAGACTCCAGATTAGACTTCTGAAGCTGAGACGGATCGTTTGATGCTGCGGTCAATATCCGCCATTGATAGTAGAGTTTTTTTTTTTTTGTCATCATTCATAAAAATGTAGTGCAGTGTCCATTCAAAACAAGCCTATTAAGAATGCCCTGATTCCTTGGCCTCCGGTGTTGCTGCTTGCATGCAGCTTCTCTCAGAACTGCTCATTCAAACAACTTCACACTCACCACTGCGCTTCCTTGGGTCCTCGGCAACATCCTGCAGAGTGTGAGACCAATCAGACAAATGGTTGACGAGAAAATCAGGACAGGCATTCATATATAAAGTCAGACAGATGCCTTCTATCTCAGTTAGATTTCAAATACCATTGAGGTGCCACTCCTTCAGGTAAATGTACCTTTTGATTTATGTGAAGCCAAGCTCCTAGACTTTCTTACACACACACACACACACACACACACACACACACACACACACACACACACACACACACACACACCTAGCAGATTGCTGAGTCCCCTGTCTCTTTCAGGCTTGGCGAGGGCTGACAAGAGAGAGAAAGATGTCATCATCCTCTCCAGCTGGGGAAGAGGTTAACCTGCCTTCCATAGTCAACAAGTTTAGGCTTTGCTTCACCACACGTACAAACAAATACACAGATTGCACTGCTCTGCAGGGATATTAACAAATAGTTCTGGTAATGTCTCTGTTGTTCAGATAGGAATAAAGCATAATGTGATAATGGATGTGTGGGTAGATGCCAGAATGTGCTTTGGTAATTTTGCTGACAGTCAAGAGCTGGACAATATTAATATAATCTTCACAGCCTATGCAATTACATAATAAGACAATAACAAGATAGACATCATTATTGTTCATAGGGAAAAAAAAGAATCAAAGGGGAATGTTTGTATTTGTCTCATCTGGTAAATTAAATTCCTGTCGAGGTTCTTTATTATATTCATGCAAACACACTGAGGCAGTTCTACTCGCTGAAGAACCCATTACACCCATTTTCAAGGGTGAGCTACATCAATAGAAACGGTATAGTGAAATGTTTGCAGGTTAGTACAATTTCCATCATCTTCAAGGACCAGTATCATGTTGTCCATTTATAACTCTCCTCATCATCACTCAGTCCCACTGTCTGCCTCTTCATTTATCAAATTTATGCTTTTGGGTTTTCTGTTCTTGTCATTCCAAAATGCAATATGTTCGTTCCTCTGTTTCCCCAGGCTCCAACAAGAAGAGGAATCACCTAAACCAGAAGATCAAGATGCCCGACTATAAAGTAGCCTACGTTCAGCTGGTGAGCACACACACACACACACACACACACACACACACACACACACACACACAGTGTCTTTTCTGGTTAGTGTGTTGTTTGAATAGCATTAGCTCATTGACTCCTGTCCAGTACACGGCGGGAGGCGGAGACCTCTTCACAATAACTTTTTCTCTTCCACTAACACCCAGCCAACTGTGTTGTTTTGTTATTGTGGGGGCCGCATTATTAAACACGACACCCAGGAGGACGGTGCATTTTGGGGCCTCGAGCCTTCAGCTTTGGTGTCGTTGGCTGGGTTTTTTTTTGGGGGGGGATACTTGCCCGGTGAGGGAAGCGAGACAAGTTAGTTGACGTTTCCCCATAGAGCCCTGTGGGGCAGGTGGTCTTTGAAGGTGAGCTCTTAAATTCACTGGTTCCCCATCTCATGCACATGCACTTGAACACTACGACAGGCATCTCTCTCCTGTGAATCTCACACTCTGACTACCCTTTAGAGAACGCAGCAGTCTGGGTTCCTGCAGGGCCTGAGGGTGAAAAGTCGTCTTTGGTTAAATACCAGACTTATTACAGGAAATATTGAGATATAGTTATCATCTGGTGTAGCTCTCCTTTCGTTGAATGTGTGTTGTCATAGGTGGAATGTGAACAACTGCATGTCTGTGGTACACCCCAAAGGTGGTGTGTCAGCTTAGACACTCCTGTTGCATCATGGCCGGTGCCTTCACACCTGTATTTGAGGTAAGCTTCGGGTCAGGAAGGCCTATTTAATGTATGTTCTGCCAATGTTTAAAGTCTTGGACTTTGAAATAAAACCTCTTCATAAAATGTAAAGGGGAAAAAAAAAAAGTCCCTGATTAACGTGCCTTTGATGCAGACGTGAAAAGTGAGGGGCCTTTGTTTCATGCCTGATGTTTTTTGATCTTGCCCAGATAATTCAACAGCGGTGCAGACGTGTGTTTACGCCATGCCGTCCACCGGACTGGGAACCATCAATCTTGAAATGAATGAATAATGAATATTGTCTAAACACAACAATTTCAAAGAGGATACATAATTGAAGCATCCATGAATCTTTTAAAGAGGGGGCTTCCTCTTGTTTTTTTTTTTTTTTTTTTTTTTTTTTTTTTTGCATTTCGCATCTGGAATCTGGAATTCCCACCAGAGTCAGACGTGATGCTGTGTGACTCTATGTCACCAGACACACACGACGGTGAGGTGAGGTGTGAGGACACGGAACAGCACTCCTCTGTAACCATGACATGCGTGCATCATTCACGCGCTGTGCCCTCTCTGAGCTTTGATGTTTCTCGTTGAGTGTCATTTACTCCGTTGAAGCAATTGTGTTGCAGTTTTCCGAAGTCCTGTTCGTTTGCCGCTGAACAGCGTGCAGAAGGGCTGAGATGCAGGCTCCTTTTGTGCTTAAAATGGCTGGATATAAACTCGATTATGTGTCCGGTTTCTCTGGCAGGTTTTCAGAAAAACATGCTCTCTCACTCCCTTTCCTACCTCACTCTCGTGCTGCTCTCTCTCTCTCTCTCATGCACGCACATACGCACACACACAGACACACACACAGACCCAGAAAACCCTCCTTTCTTTTGCAGCGGTGGGTAGAAAACAAGATTGGTGTTCCTAATTGACTCCACATGTGGGAGAGTGTTCCGTGGGTCGATACTCACACCGCGGTCCCCCCATTCTACCCTCATCCTTCCCTCTCTCCCCCTGCTCCCTCCATCAGCTAATATTGCAGCAGTAATATGTTTGCTCTCTCTCTCTTCCTCTCTCTCTCTCATTCCTTACTCTTGGTTTGTGGTTGAGGGGAGGCCTCCTGTTAGCGGGGTTCCGTGACGGCCATTTTCCTCAGGCTTAGGGGGGACCTCAGTATCGGGGGAAGAGATAGCGTCTGCATGTGTGAAATGTGCACTGTGTGTGGGAAAGTGTGTATGTGCGTGTGAGGGGCTGCGAAGGGTGAGCAGGGGAGGTGAATAAGGGCATGATGGAGTCATGCCAGAGCAGGGAGGTCCAGAGACGGGGCAAAGTGATCGGGGGAGGGGGGATCGTGTGTGTGTGTGTGTGTGTGTGTGTGTGTGTGTGTGTGTGTGTGTGTGTGTGTGTGTGTGTGTGTGTGTGTGTGTGTGTGTGTGTGTGTGTGTGTGTGTGTGTGTGTGTGTGTGTGTGTGTGTGTGTGTGTGTGTGTGTGGTGACAAAAACAGCAGTACAAAATGAAAAATCTTGAGTCTATCAGACTGCTTTTAGGTCTGGCTGCACTTCAGTGGGGCTGGTCGAGCCGCTTTCATGCACCGCTAAGGGCTAACTCTACCCGCTACACTCGGGGGTCACACTTGTTTCCGATTTTCGCAGTCAACTCATATGCTTCCATCTATTTGATGCTCTAAAGGGCTGATTCCCCTTCATTTACAGTACATCTAATTTCATTTCTTGTCTGGTTAGCATTTAGTTTTTCATCAGATTCTCTCCATTTTATCTTGTGCGCAAGTCACATATTAGCAGGAAAAACCTGTAGCGTTTTTGTGGCAAACCCCAGTTAAACCTGACCTTACACAAAATCAGGATGTGACTGGAGGGAGGCTTTTTTTCCTTTTTTTTTTTTTTTTTTTGCAGCCGACCGTGTTCATAATGCATGTCAGACCCCGTGGTTTACCCTCATTAAATCGTTAAACCTTGCTTCCATTTAAAACCTTTGTAAGGCCAATATGGTGCTTTTCATAAAAGAGAAAGCCCTCCACTTTAGAAATTATAGTCATTTTTGAATGTTTTCAGTCATTGTTCGGTTACATTATTGCCAGTCAAACATTTACGATAAAGTACTCTCTGCCTGGCACGCAAATGAAAAGGCTGCGGTGAGTTCTGGTCTGAGGAGGAGTCATTTTCTCTCGTTTGGAGTGGCAGCTAGTTTGCGAGCGAGCTTCGCTGGCTAGTGCCAGCTGCAGCACTTCAGCGGGCTGAGTGCTCCGAGTGCATGCTGAAAGCTCCCGGAGGGTGACGTTGTGAATATATGAATGGGATATCTGACTGATCTCAGCCTTTCTGAATGATCTGGTTGGAGTGTCACATTGCTGCTAATATCAGAGGCACGCTGTCAAAAGTGAACCATTTCCAACAAATACAGCAGTTTGTCACCTTGCTTATTTTCCATTAACTGATCCCGGTTAGTAGAATGCAGCACGCTCTTAAAATAGCAGGGCTACCCGTGTAAAGATAGGAATCCTGTTTTCCTTGTGTTTTCAAAGGTCAAGATGGGAGGGACACGCATGTTCTCCGTGTGTTGGGCAGCGCTTGGCACGTCCAGGCACCTGTGGGATGCTTGCAACCGTTTAGCATAAAAATGCACTCAAGTTAACTGTTGCCTGACAGCTGGTATATACCGAACGAAAGCGCACAGATTAGCTTTCCGTGTGCATCAACAGTGATCCGGGCTCACTCCGAGTCTGTAAGCATCACCGTAAGTCCATCCTTTTGTAGGGTGTGGTTGCGCAAATCCCACAAGCTCCTTTGAACAGAGTCTGAGGACAAAAGCTCGCTTCATACAGGCAGGAGAGTCTACATGCGGACGAAAGCAGTGAAAGTAGATGAGTGAAGAGCCAGTAGCAGTAGGCAGAGCAGGCGCACAGATGGTCCAAGGTGTTGTCACCATGCTCAGCCTTAGTTGTCATGAAGCGAGCAGCTAGTTTTGTTTACACATAAACCAATGATGTCACTGTTTTCACAGCCGTCACAATCTATTTTTTCTCATCGGAGGACAGATGAGACCCATGTACATATATCTTGAATGCTTTTGATTTAATTAAATATCCCTAACATTAAGATACTAACTAAATAAGTGTCCTTTTAAACTATTTTATAGTGAGTGATCTCCTCTTTAACAATAATTTCAGTACCAGAAAATCGTATTTTTTTTTTTTTTTTTTTTTGCAGACATGAAAAGCAGAGCTTTGTGTTATACACACACAAAACAGCTTGTTCAACCACTAATAGCTCTCTATTATTGTTTGTGTTGCCTGATGGCTAAGTTTTCTTAAAAGTAGTGAATACGGGTGTCAGGGTTTCTCTCTGGGGCCCCGGTCACTGACAGCCACGCAGGAAAACCAGCTGCACCAGTCGGATCGCTCGCTGCCCCAGAGCAATGTCCCGACCCGACAACCACAGAACAAAACAAGATACGGGGTTGGACCAACAGTTGTAGAATAAGTGGTAGCTTCATTCAAATTGCTCATTTCCCGTGTTTCTTTCGGTTGCTTTCTCCACCCCTGGAAGTCATCACTCAGACACATGTGAAGGAGAACGGGGAGCGTGTGCGCGCGAGACAGAGGCAGAGACGGAGTGGCAAATATGGAGGAGTTGTGACACAGCTGAAAAGGGGCAAGAGACACCGAGAGAGGGAGAGAGAGAGAGAGAGAGAGAGAAACAGCTGTATTGAGAGGGGAAAAGCGTGGCCAAGTCTGGCTCTCCTCTCCCGTTTGACTGACACTAGATGGCAACGTTTTGCTGTACAGCTCACGAGCTTCTCTCTCCATCTCCTTTATGTTATTGACTCCTTGTTGCTTAACAATAGACCCTCTGGGGTTGTGTGTGTGTGTGTGTGTGTGTGTGTGTGTGTATATGTGTAACTCTGAATGTGTGTATCTGGCTGGGCTGGGACGGTGGTGGAGAGAGGTACAGGATGGGGGTCTACAAAACCCCCCATGACCCCCCCCTCCTTTCCCTCCTCCCGTTCCAGTTCTCTGGTCAGAGTGAAGCCGCGGCTCTCTGGAGCTGGAGGTGCTGAATCAGGCTGTCGGGCCAAGGGGGAAATCTTGCTTATCTGTGTGGAATTTTATTATTTTCAACTATTTGGATCACGATCGCTCCCGCTCTCCTTCCCTCCCTCTTCCTCCTTTTCACCTTGTCACGCAAACACAGGCTTTCCTCACACAGCCTCGTCTGTCTGTTTGCCTGCCGCTCTGTTTCCTTCCCTTTCCCTGCGCTGCCTCACCCTTGCTTATCACACCAATTAACATTTTTAACTTCTGCCACTGCTCTCTTCCCCTCCGCGTCTGTCTCGGTTTTCTCTTTCACATTCAGCCATACGTGGGCTGATTCATCATATTAAAATGTTCTGTGTACATTTATATCGTTACAAATGTTTGTCTTACGACAGTCTGCTTGTCAGTAGCCCAGAATACAGTAGCATAGCTAGGCTTCTTATACTGTAAAACAGTAGAATACAAATCAAATCAATCAGACCACACAGGATCAATGAAGACAACACAAGTTGGTGAAACTTCAACCTACTTTTCATGTTATTGCATTGAGCATAATTAGTTAAAAACAATAATAGTACAAATGGTTCCTATTTGTGCTCATGTAATTCTAATTAAATATTGGTGCTTGCTGAATTAATCAGGTTCTTTGAATATTTTAATAAGTGCCATTTAAAAATAGTCATGCTCATACTTAAAATAGTAATAGTAATAAAAAAATGTATATTTATTTGTTATGTCTAAAATCATAGATGGAATTGAAAGACCATAACGACAGACAAAAGTTCACATTGCAATCAATTTTAACACAAAACACAGTTTGTTGTAGCTAGAACTTCAGCAGTTCTTTTTTATTACAGGAGATAAAATTTGTTATAACAGATTATCTGAGTGATCTGAGTTGTGATTCACAGTTTTATCCAGATTTGTAAAGTCCTACGTTTCTCTTCATCATATCTTATGTCAGCAGCATAGGCGTTATAAACCTTTGAAAGGAAGGAATGGGCTTATACACTAATAAGTGTATGTACCCACAGTACATATGTATATGTGTGCTAGTGGTGAGCCTAATAAAAGGAGAAGCTTGGCAATCAAGCTTTGCTAAAAGCCCCCCACCCCTCCCCATTACCCTATGTGTCTCCTGATTTGGAAAATTCACTCTTAAGTAGAATCCTGCGTGTATGTATGGCTGTGCGTGAGTGTATGTGTGTACGTGTAGGTTTCATAAGAGCTCAGTGGAGAGAGAACATGAATTATAGAGAACAGAGCAGGGTCTTAACCATCCGGTTTGGAATCTCACACGCAAACCTTTTTTTTTTTTTTTGACTTGTCAAGGCTGTCTGCCCCCCCCCCCCCCCCCTTTCTCACCTCTTTGATTTGACTCTTTAAATTTTCTCAAACCAATCAAGATGAGTTCACCTTAACTAGCTTTGATTTTCATCATGAAAAACAAAGAAAGGTCAATCAGAACAAATGTGTCAAAAACAAAGCTGGCAGAAAATTAGCTTAATATCGAGCTAATGAAGAGAGACATCACTCAGTAGCCTAATTCCCTCTTCTTTCTCCATCCCTCTCCTCCCCAAAAAATTTTTTTGATGGATCCTTCCTTTATCTATCACCACAGCATCTTCTCTCATCTCCCTCATTTCCTTCCACATTTCCTCCAGGTCCCCCTTATTTAGATAACCATGGCAACAAGAGTGCGTGCAAGAGTGTGCGCGCGCTTGTAACCTTTCTTGATTACCCCTGACCTCCTGACCTGTAATGACACAGCTGCAACTTTGATCAGCCAATCAGCATGCGGCGCCACCCAGGTTCTCAGCGGGGCTGCTACTGGCCTGATAAAGCCCTCTGATAGGCCCCTGCTGATGCATTTCCTGTTTTGGTATGCTCCTTCGTTTTTTATTTTCTCCACCAGCTGGTCCCCGCATTCCTCAGAGTTGGGGAGGGGGCAGGGGCATTGCCTGGATGTTTATGTTGCATGTGCATGTAGGGGTGAGTGTGTGTCTTTGTGCTAGGGTCTAAGTGTGTTTGTGTGTGTGTGTGTGTTTGGTAGCCTAGATAGTTGGAGCTGGGGAGGAGGGGGGTGTAGATAGGAGGAGGAGATGCTTGAAATTGGGGGGATGGGTGAAGGGTTGTTTACATGCATTGGCGAGCGAGAAATGGGGTGCATCGTGGGGGTTGGGGGGGTGAATGACATAGATGGAGGGGATAATGATAGTGAACAGCTGTTTATGTGTGTGTGTAATGGGGGTGGATGGCTGAGATGGGCGAGGTTTAGGTGTGATTGGGCTCTAAGGTGTGGAGGCTGACGGGCCCCCCGAGAACTGAGTGGATTCACCTTTTGTTTGTTCACAACATCAAGTATGGAAATATTTGGCCACGTTGTATTCGTGTCTGTTGCCATAACCGTGGTCGTCGCCATCGTCATCGTCTTCCCGAGTGTCCAGTTCCAGACCAGATGGACATAAACGTCTTTGTGGGCGGCCGGGTGTGTATTTAGACGGTGATGATCTTTTTCTGAGAGCTGTTACCAGGGTCCAATGTCTCCAGTAGCAGGCCAGGAGCAGACATGCCCAGACATGAAAACCACCGCACGCGCGCACACACACACACACACACACACACACACACACACACACACACACACACACACACGTACACACGTACACACGTACATACATCCCACACACTCAGCAGGGGGTCGCCCTCAGCTCTAATCCTGGTAACCTCACCACTGTGGTCTCTCCTTCTGTACTTTGCCAGGCTCTCCTACCGTGCGGTCAAATTGGATTCTACCACAATTTGAACACCTCTCTCTCTCTCTCTCTCTCCCTCTCTTTCTCACACTCACACTCACACTCACACACACACACACACACACACACACACACACACACACACACACACACACACACACAAAGTGTCATTACTGTGCTGTGCTCCGGTGTACCCCCACCACACCACCTCGCTGCCACCACAGCCACACGAGCCACAGCCTCATGAGATTTCTCACCGCGTCGTCAACACCTCTGTTTCAGCGCGCGGTCCAGATCCGGCAACCACCAACATCTGGTTGATTTTATTTATTTGTTTTATTTGTAGGCCTGCAAATTTCCCTCAACCAATCGTTAATCACTTAATCATTGACCAAACCGGCCCACAAAAGAGAGTAATAAAATAGGTCTTTTTCTTTAACGTTGTTTAAACCATCACATTAATTATGTGACATTTAACTCATGACACCTTTTCCCATTGTCCTACATTTTCCCCCATGTCACATTTGTTTCTTTGCACTGCCACTATGTGAAATGCGCCCTCTTCTGGTGTAAAAGTTAGGGTAATTATTTGAGCCCCCAGAGAATTTATGAAGTGAAATGAAACATACATGTTGGTTAATTTGTAAATAAAATATACCTGGGGAAATTCGTGATGGCAAAGCGTCGCCCACTGCTTCGTGAATGGCTTTATCTCCTAATGCCTTTTCCGAATTGTCCCCTCTCAAAATCTAACATTTGTCTGACATTCTCCCGGCCTGGTGTGAAAGGCTCAGTTTCACATTTTCAGACCACTTAAAGCCTTTTTCAGCCTCTGTGACCACATTGAGAGCTCCTCTGTTTAATTCGGTCAAGTGTGGTCATGCAAGAAGTCTGTGAACTCGCCCCCCAGCCCTCAGTCACATCTTATTCAGCCCCACAATAACTGTAGTAGCTGGAGGTTTAGAGAGAGAGCACAAAAGAAAGGCTGATCTCAGGTCGTAAAAGAGCGGTTAGAATGTATTTTCTGATGGATTCAGTTTTAAGTCATCTAGATTATCATAATGGAAGTCGAGTTGTTTTACAGCTGTTGAACAGTCCTCAAAGTAATAAAATGTAGCTCCAAATTTTTTTCATTCCAGAGGACATAAAATATGATACCATGAAGACTATTCTGTGGATTGAGGATATTGGAAAATGAAGTCAAACCTACTACAATGGGATTGAGTAATCATCTTTGAGAGCCGCCTTCTTATCCCCCCTTTTCTTTTTTTTCTTTTTTTTTCGGATTCGTAGCATAATTCTTACTGTGTGCTTACTGTGCAGCCCGTTCATTTAAATTTCTGATGTCTCTCATCTGTCACGTGGCGATATCTGGTCCTGCAGTGGGTCCCAGGCCAGTCATGTCCCATATGTTTTAACTCCTAGATGCAGCAGGTTGAATCAGCCTTTTGTGTCCCCGGCTGGTGACTGTGCCCATAATGTTCTATTCAGCTCCAGGTTGGAAAAGAACCGTGCGTCGGCACCTTCCTGTTTTCATCAAAGACATTTTAACACATCAAGTCAGAACAACTACAGCTTTCATATTTCATACGTAAATCTAAGCTTATGACTGATAGAAGAGTCACCCCCTTCACTTTTTCCCCTGTATTGATTTCACATGCATTCCAAGGTTGCCGGACACACATTCGTCCATTCTTTCAACATTCTTCTCTCCCCCCCAACTTTTATTTTTTCTTAAGTGGAAATTATTACACACAAACACACACACACTGAGACTTTCCTATGGCTTTTTTTCTGGAGTCAGGACTGTGTGCTTGGTTTGTCACAGATCAGAAGCAAAGGTCAATCAGATAGAATACAGTTGTCCTTTGTGTGTCTCTTTCCATCTCTCGCCTGGTCGTCTCTCTTTTTCTCTGGGGCTGCAGACAACATTACTTTGAGTTTGACTCTGTCATACTCACATGAGCACATACACACACACACACACACACACCACACACAGACAGACACATGCACACAAATACCCACAGGTTCGATTTGGGGACATCGCACTGAAGTACATTTGTTCCCTGGAGGCTCAACTCGACTATACATGCCAATAAAGATACAAAGCAGTTTCTGCCGAATGTATCCCTGCTGTAAAAACAATATGAGGACACCGATTGTTGTCCCTAATTTGACAGCTGTCCCCAATCATCTGGTTGAAAGTCTGACAGTCGTCCCCAAACGGGACACAAGGCAGACCGACACGCTAAATGCACACTTCCTGGAACAGAACAAGACGCTGAATTAGAGCCTATAATAATAAGGAAACATACACATACACACAAACGGGGGGGAAAAGTGAGACGGCTTGGTAGAGAGTCAATGACATTTGCCCCCTACGTCACCGCCACTGCCGCCATTCTTTCTTCTCCTTTTCCCATTGAGAGGGAAACTGTGGATGTAATGGGTTGTTCATGTGCGTAAGAGGAGTATGTTTACATCGCTAGTAGTGTGGGGCCTTGTCCCAGTATTCCTGGATGGCAGCTTGATTCAATTGAGAACATGGCGAAGATGATGGCAGAGCGAGGGAAAATATCCACTGCTTCAATTTGTCGTCTAAGAAGCGTAGTAGGTAACAGAAAGAACCTCTTGGAGACGCATAATGCCTGACTGTCTCTCTCCACTTTTGTCCTTTTTGGCCGGGCTTCGGCCTTTCTCCATAAATCACTTATTATGCACTCATACACACACTCCCTCTCGCGCTCACACATGTATACACACACACAAACACACAAGCAGAGAGAGGCAGGCAGACAGACACACAGGAAAGATCGTTTTGGCTTGGAGCTAATGGAGAATGAGGGGACACGGGCTTTGCCTCTGCTGTGGTGTGATGTATATATTTCAAACAAAAATATGAATGCTGTCTGCCAGCGCTTTCTTTCACGGCGGAAAATGTGTCCAGCAGACGCTCGAGACACACACACACACACACACACACACACACACCCAGGGCGCGGCTTGCTGCCAACAATAAGACTTGTTTAACGAGTCTCAGTGCTTTGTTGATTTCAATCTCAGGGCTTTGTTGTTTTTGTGAATCGTGCTCTCCGAGGCCGGTATTAATCTTCACCTTGTGTATACACAAGGTGTCCAACGCCGTTGCTGTATAACTGGGAATTGTCATGCGACAATGTTTTTCATATCAGGTGAAGCCTTGTTTGATTTCTGGGCTTCCTCCCGTTGCCAGAGTCTGACGTTTATAACTCTCTGCAGCAGTGTTGTTAAGTGCAGGGGAAAATGGGGCAACAACGGGTTTGGACATTGGTATGGCTGTAACATTGCTTGATGATAACATTTTGACTCTTCAACAGCATAGCTAGCGGGGACTAGGTGTAATAATGTGACTGCAATAGGAGGAGAGATGCATGTTTGAAGCAGAGCGGATGATGAGGAACCAGTGGTAGACACCTGCATGAGCAAAAGCAAAAATAAGTATCTCACTATTCACCAGGTTGAATAATTCAGCAGAACTTCATGCCATCTGCTTTTATTGGCAAAAGCTTTGGGCATCTTTACTTCTCAAAGCATTTGATGATGCTAGAGTGTTTCTATCCCCACAAATCGGCTTTTAAAGTCAAATGAAGTTTAAAGTAGATGGTTTCTATGCACAAATAATACAGCAATTATGGTCTCAATGTTGTTTCTCATTGACCAGCTACAAAAGTTGGACGCCCTTTGGTTTGATGGCAGCAGTGCAACCAGAATGAAATTTCCTATTATGAGACCATCTGAATCGGTTAGCCAATAACCAGGGCTTTCCAACGACATGTGACAAGTGGGAATTACATTCTTGCAAATAAGACTGAAAAAGGGGTGTGTCTTAAGAGTTTAGAACTACTGTATCAAGCAACTGACTGTAACATTTTAGAATGACAAATCTCAGTAGAGATGGAGTATTTTATGTCATTTACGAATTCTAAGTAATTTATTTGTGAATCGCTGCCGAAGCCACTGAAACCACTTGTTATCTGCACCCAGCATGACTCGTCACCGCTGGCTCTGTGGTGGACCCCCTTCCTTAGTCATCCCTCTCCTCCCACACTTTCCTCCTGCCACTTCCTTACATCTTCTACTCCCATCGCTCTCGCCGCCACCGCCTCCCGTCATTTTCTCCCCACGCCTCCCTCACTCCCGCAGCAAACATCCCCTGGCCGGCCTAGTGTTTGTGTTCTGGATCCTGCGTTCCTTGATGGCAGCGTGTGCGAGAGCGGAGAGAGACACACCGAGGGCCTTGGCAGGGCCGGCGGTTTCCAGGTGCTCCTCTGGTGTTTGGCAGCCATCTGCCTGTGCCTGACTAAGCCTTCTTCTCCTCCTGACTGGGTCCACACTGCCGTCTCTCTTCCTGCATTACAGCACTCGCTAGACAACCTCCCGTAGTTTGCAGTACAGGCGTTGCTGCAAGCCAGGAACACAAGAACAGGGTGACTTTCCTTTTGATTGAAGGTTGTGCATGTTTTGCTCTAGCTGCTCCTCAAAGCTGGTATCAGAGAGTTTAAACTCAAATGGCCAGGTTTTAGAGAGTAACATGAATTCAAGTCTGTGTAAAGTATCATACCCAAAATAGTAGTTTCCATAATAGTTGTGTTTTGGATGGTTGGATGTAGCTGGATGCCTGGTCATGCCAGTATTGTCAGACTGGACATGTCAGGCTCGATTGCAGTTCACATGCATAAAGACTGGGTTGTGGTTAATATCTTAATGCAGTGACCTCAGGATCAGTGTAGGCTATCACCCAGCCAGCCTGTCCCACCAGGCTGCTTTGTTTTGTACTGAAAATTCCAAATTAGGATTAGGCAGTACCTAAGAAATACTGGAAGAAGGGGGTCTGGTTACTCTCCAACAAATGAAAAGAAAATAGACAGTGGATCATTGGGCTCATTGTTTTTGGCAGATTTCTTTTGGTTTATTATGGAAAAAAACAAAGACATGACTGTCAATATTGAAGATTTAAAGGTACAGTGTGTAGCTCCTGGCGCAACTCGTGGTGAGGTTGCAGACGGCAATTAGCGGAGTACCCAAAACATGTGTAGAAGAACGTGTAGGCTGCAAAAAAGCATCTGCTCACCATTTAGACAAAAACACCTTCAAGATAATAAAAACACAACATTTTCAGATTTCATATGAATTGTAATATACTTCTGAATCCAATTAAAATTTTTTTAAGGATTTTGTATTATTATTTTTTTTCACATTCATTTAGGATATGTAGTTTAGAACTATTGCAATGCATGAACAATAAATCAATAAACCTATCCATTACACTTACATATTCCAATTAAGGATTTTATACTTTTAAGGGTTTATTTTTTTATATTGGGAGATCTAAGAGCACATAATAAATCCTATAACTGAAATGAATTATCAATCTATGTCTGTCATCACCTTATTATGTCTGTTGTTTCCTTGATAGTGTACCTCATGCTGTTTGCATATAGTCCTTACTGTATTTTATCTTACTTATGCTGTGCTCACATCTCTTGCAAAACAGACCTTAATCCCAATGAGACTACTTATCTAAATAAGTTTCAATTTTTAAAGCTGCATTTGCCAAGTGTCCCAGATCAGACAATATATGAATGAGCTTGATTCTGTGCTTGTCGGTGACGTTTGAAGCATCTCTAACTTGAATTCGAGAATCTGTAACCATCACTGTTGCTACCAGCTGCCATCCTGGTCACCTGGTCATAATACTGGAGACTTGAGCTGTCGGAGTGGAGCACATTTCAGTGGTGACGAGGCCAACTCCACTCTGCGTCTTTGGCTGAGTGAGCTTCATGTTCATGCTCTCCCTTTGGGAATTAAACCATGCTACAGTATGTGGTAATTATATGCATGTTTCTCTTGGTATTTGGAGGTTGGAGACAGACAAATTAACATTCACATCAGAGCCAGACCATTCCTTTTACGCCTACACACTGACCCCAAACAAAATATTTCACATATTTAAACAGAATAGTTGATTGACAATTCTGTTCAAGGTCATGGAAGCGATTCATTTTGTAGTGATAGGCCACTAGATAAAATAATTGAGAAGTTTGACTATAAGTCATTATGAAGTGGACACTGTTGTCTGGTGTGAACTCCAACATAAGGGATTATTAATCACTTTGGGAATATTTATGACGATTAGCAGTTTGCAGGAAATTCAAACTCACAGCGATCTAAGACGACATGCGTAAGTGCGCTTTCATCATCAAAAGTTATGACTGGGCTTCATGTGAGTCATTTAAGGACCGCAGTGATTTTTGGCTCCAGTTGAAATTGATAACAGCGAATTCCTGTTGCCGGGTGTCCATGGGAGAGGCTGAGAGGGATAGGCTATGGATATGTGTGCATGCCTGCACCCACTGACCTGTTATGTTTTTTTGTGTGTGCGTGCGTGTGTGTGTGTGTGTGTGTGTGTGTGTGTGTGTGTACTGTACTTTACTGACACAGACTACGGTGGGCCAGTGGTGCATTAGCCATGGCCAGAGATGGGTTGGTATGGAATAAATAATGGATACCATCCTTTCCCTCTGAATAAATCAGGACCAGAGAAATGGAGAGAGATGGGAGATTAAATGTGGGAGAGAGTTGGAGAAATTGAATGCCAGAGAGAAAGAGCGTTTGTGTAACTGGAAGAGGAATATAAAGGGAGCAACGGTGTCCTGAATTCCTAATCAGCATCTCACTTCTTGCCTCTGCAAAGAAGAATATTGAATGGTTAGAAGAATGCCATTTTTAACATGCATACAAAGTTGATTTAAAAAGAAAACCAACATTTAATTCCTCTTCATATCCTGCAGGAGCACACACGTTTCTCCGCTCATTTGCCTCTCTGTTTTCACCTCTGCATCCCAGGCTCAAGGCCAGACGTTCACCTTCCCAGACATCTTCCCGGAAAAGGACAGCACGCCAGCGGAGGGCTCTATAGAGGAGGTGCAGCAGAAGTTCATGGAGGACGAGAAGCAAAGACAGAAACTCGACCCCAGGAGAGGCGGGGTCACCGAGTGGTTCGGACTCTGAGACAGCCCACTGACCGGGAACTCTATCCGCGTACATGTGTGTGTATGTGGGTGTTGCATTGGGAGCAACATGTATTGATTTACACCACAACTGTTGTGATGTCACATCTATTTCTGTAAGAAAAAACAACTCACAAGTGTGTAGTAAAGAAGAATGAGCTTGTGTGTGGGACACTGGAGACATGTGTTGTGTGTATGTGTGTGTGTGTGTGTGTGTGTGTGTGTATTTTCCTGCATGCATGTGCGCGCACGTGTGTGCGTGTATGTGCATGTGTGTGTGCAAGGCTTCAGTCCAGTAACCCGAGCCAGAACAGAATCGCAGGAGGAGGAGAGTGGCCCGGCTCCATGTTTCATGAAACCAGCCCACCGTACAGAATCACCTCAGATGACCTCCTTTTCTTCCTCCTCCTACTCTTCTGGTTCCCCCTCCTCCTCCGTTCACTCCTCCTTTCTGGCACCGGCACCGCTGCACCTCCTCTTCTCTCTATCCCTCCTCCTTCCCCAGGAGTTTCCTTTGCTTTCTCTGTCTGTCTCCTCCATTGTCCCCCTTTCTCCTCCTCCTCCTCCTCATGCTCGTCTTCCTCCACCTACACTGCTCTTCCCCTGCCACACTGGGATGGTATAGTGTGGTATCCCTAGTAGCTCTGACTCGCAGCCAGTTGGATCATGATACCTGGACAACCCACATCCTTTCCTCTTTTATGAGTTTGCCTTGGATTAATTGACCACTTTAGGTAAACAACAATTGCGATGTTGTTTCAGAAAAGCAACGACATGGAATTTGTTGGAGTGTTTTATTATTTTGTGGTAGCACCTCTTGCCATAACTCCTGAGAGAAGATTGTACCCTGTCTGTGTGTGTATTTGCCCAACATGTGGGACCTGCCAGTGAATCTGTCTAATTGTAAGTGCTGTTGGAACAAGAACTAATAAACGGTCACTTGTCCAAAAGTGCTCAGCTTACTTTTTTTCTTGTGTTCTCCTCGCCTCATCTCCCATGGCTGCTGCGCTCAACAACTGGCACTTCGAAACGCCCGTTCACCACACAAGCTGGCCCACACGCGTGCCAACCTGGTCTGGTAGCTGTTTTGACAAAGTAATGATCTGTGTTTGAATCGGGCCACTGGAGGACTGAGCTTTCTTACCGTAATAAGGCCCCATAAAGGGGGAGGGGCCTCTCCCGGGCTCGCTCAGGCCCTCCATTATGCTGAGAGGCCAAGGTTACAGTAAGTGTCCCCCAGCCGTGACCACTAATGCTGGCTGGCTAATAACAAAGGTCCAGTCCCTGACCTCACCCAGCCAACTCAGCTATCACTAAGGAGAATGTCAATATTGATCCTGTTGGCCCATTGTCTGCTGCCTGGAACCACTCACCCCCTGCGTTGCTATAAAGCAATCTGATTTGGAACAAAACAAGCCTCCTGTTACACAGCCACTCCATTCTGTCTGCCTCATTCTTACTTTTTTTCTCCCCCCCCCTTTTTTCTCTGCTCCTACTCTCTATCTGTTGCCCAGTCTGGACCTCCAAAGAACCAGTTGCCTAACCAGCAAAGAGGGAGACCAAATTCCTGCTCTCGCTCTCCTCGCAGGCCTGAACACAACATGGAAGTTGAGAAATCAAGTCCAGGGCCCAGACGCATAAATGACACGTACACACACACACACACACACATACACACACACATACACACTGGAGAGGGAGGAAAAAAAAAAGAGTGCATACGGCATTTCCCGCACATAAACTGGCACTTATTGAAAAAGAATGTGTGTACCTCCCGAATTCTACAGAACAGGAGTGCAGGAGTGCTTTTGTAAAGCGATCTGAGGATCTTCTGATGGGGTTAAGTATAAGGTGAGATACAGAATCTTTTATTACACAGAGCTCTCTGTCAAAGATACATTTACAAACACAAGCTTCATTAAAAATTTTGTGATTATCATTTCTTTAATTGATGAGTCTCCATTGTATTTAAATACCTTTTTAAATAATAGTTGCGACATCTTATAAAGATGGGTGTGATATGAACTTTATAAACTTATCATTGATCACATATAAATGAATGCTTAAATGTACCTTTTTAATTGAGATAGCAGCACTTTTACACAACCACTGAAACCATTTCCAAAAACCTCTATCTTCAATTGATATGATTATCATTCTCTCTCTTAGGAGTCTGGTGAATAAATCCACTCATAGTCAGAACAATGGCACGTTTTAAAGCGTGTGTGGCACGTGTCCAGAGCGCACTGAGACACAACTCATCCCTAGCTCACACATATAAATGTCTCTTAGTCATTTCAGCTCTATAAAGGACAAGTAAATGCGAACAACTAATTAACTGCGAAGCATAACAAGAAAAACATTTGGGGTTGGAAGGAGGGTGTGAAACAATAAATGAGGTCATAGCTAGTCATGATCAAAAAGACTGACACATACAATGTAACATGATATTCTTTCAACAGGCTGGTTCCCGAATGATGCAAATTTTGTTTTTGTGAAGTAATGTGTTTCTCAAAATCATTTCAATTCTGTGAAATGCAAAATAAAGATGATATGAATTGATTTTGACCCAGGATGATGATGATAATAATAATAAAAATAATGCTGTTAATGTAATGATGTATATTATTCTAATCAGCAAAAACCTTACATGAGTTAAAGAAGGATAAGATTTCCATTTTTTTAAGTGATAACATGTGTGGAGGTCCTGCCAAAATTGCGTAATGTTTGGACATGAATAAAACAGATTGTTTTTCTCTCTCTCCTGAAAAGAACACGGGTCGACCTCAAAACGCAGAGTTTACCTTGAAACCTCTGGAGCATGATAAATGCCATTTAATAAAGTTTTATATCGCATTTCATAAACTTTGAGAGACACAAACAGTTTATAGATCGAGATTGAGCCTTATTTTCTGCATGTGTGTTTTTTTTCAATGTGTTGTGCCCATTACCTTCAAGCTCATATTTAGACCTTTCCTCCAGTGAGTCTATTCCACTCCTGAAAAGACCTTATCAGCCCGAAATATTCACAGCGTCTGTATGGACTTCAATAATGAGTAAGTCAACTCAAATAACTGCTTGATTATTTTCTGTATACATGTAGGTGACAGGTTTTTATTGTGTGTGTTCTGTTGTGCTTAGGCAAAACTGTTCCTTGCATTTGCATGTATTCTTTTCTTTTTTCCTAGTTCGCCCTAGCAATTCATGTCTTGTAATTTAGCCTGTATGAGCACATTTCTTTTTTTTTTTTTATTTGGATGACGGGCAAAAATCCCTAGAGGTACAGAGCTGACCGCAGCGATCGTCGTTCTTGGAGGAACACCTGAGTCACGTCAGGCTCGATTGTCAGGGCTCTCCACTTTCTTGGCCTCCAGATCAAGGAAGAAGTCCTGACCACATTTCCTGGAAAGTGGTCCCTGGCAGAGCCGGAGCGCAGCTCTCTGCTCCGTCGCTGTGACGTGGGCTCCACAGGCAGCGCCATGTGACCCTCGGCTCACTGCACGCATCAGCAGGAAGCTGCGTAATTATAAGGCGAGGTAGTTTGTGGTGATGGAGTGTCATGCCCCGGAGAGAAAGGCAGTTTGGGAGAACACGGCGCATCATTGTGGCTGCATAATATGAAGCAAGACGCATGCTTGAGGATCATCAGGCTGCAGCCGTTCGACTCTGTGGTCATGTATACACACCACCATTCAAAAGCTTGGACACGCTCCCTCATTCAAACTAATGGCAAGGCGTGTCCAAACTTTCGCCCGGCACGGTACACAGGCAGCGTATACGTTCAACATATTTAATTAGATCTGAATGGAGTCGCTTCCACCAATGCACTCGGTTGACTCCGTTGCTTTAGCTCCAGGAAATGTCGAACAAGACCCAGGTGATTCAGATTACTTTCATGGAGCTGAACAGAGGTTGTTAATCTTCTTTATGGAAGAAAAACAAAAGAAAAGAAAAAGGAAAAAACACTTTTTTCTTATTCCATTTTTGCATTTACTTTTTAGAGCAGCGGTAGAAAGGTGATACAAATCAGGAGGGAGAGAGAGAGAGGGGAGGGAATTGAATCAAGGGCAATGCAATTACATTGGGAAGCATGCAGGCACTATAAACACTCTTAAATAAGAAATCTGTAGATTAGGAAACTATAAAGATGAAATTAATAAATCAGGTGTTCAGAGAACTAGATTCCTGTAGAGGCTTCAGCCTAAAAGATGTAAATGAGTTCAGGTTCTTCTTTTTATTGTTCAGGCAATTCCTTTTGTTTTCTGGCCTAACGTATGCACTGTACAGACACAACACTGGCTGCCACTGTTAAAAAAAACCTTTAAAATCTTTTTTTCTTCCGATGATCCCCTTGTGTCTCTCCCTTTTCTTCATACCCAATAAGAAGCTGTGAGCACAACGTGTCCCCCCCTTGTCCAGGCAGGCTGTTTGTCAAAGTGTTCTTCCTGCATGTCAGATGATGCTGTGTGGCTGGAGTGTGGCTGGAACGGGGAGGACGGAGATGGGATGGAGAGGTATGCGTCGAGAAAAAAAAAAAAAAAAAAACCTGAGCGAGCCGCACACATCCTGTTTCAGCTGAACTTGGGATGACTGTGGGCTCCGCAGATTTATAGGGATCTATGTGTGCCGAACGAGACGCATCGCATATTGTAATGCACCGGGCGTCGTGTAAAGTGCAGAGGGAGGCAAGGCGAGCATGTGCGTGTGAGACGCAGAGAGCTCGGCAAAAGGACGAGGAGGGAGAGAGCAGATGGAGGTGAAGGAGAAAGTGAAGAAGGGTGAAGTGAGAGTGAAAAAGAGATGACATCACTGAGAAAATGCTGAGCTGGATTTAAGGGCTACTGGATGAAAGAGGTCTACTCCCACAGCGCACCATCCCTCTCTCCCTCTTTTTACTCTCTCATGAGATGTACACGCGGGTCATGTTCCCATCCCTACACGGCTGGTTAATGGAAGGGGGGTTGAATATTTTAAACAGCTTTTCCCTCCTTACTCCCCTCTCTCTCTCTCTCTCTCTCTCTCTCATTCTCTCTCTCTCTCTCTCTCTCTCTCTCTCTCTCTCTCTCTCTCTCTCTCTCTCTCTTGCTCGGTTGTGCATTAGTCAAGTGCACACATGACCCTGTTTCTGCTACTGCAGTCCACATTTGGAATCTGCATGACATCATGTTGTATTTTTGGGATCAGCGGGATGAGTGGCGGTATAGTGAGCATCCTCCCTGACTCCCTGTAGCCTCCCTGGGGGGCAGGTCTCCTCCTTGCCGGGCTGAAATAACTGCCCACTCACCTACAGATGCTCCCCTTGCTTCCACCGGCTGTTAAGGAATTCGCACCGAGCATCCGAGGTAGCGTTTCGCTTCAGCCCGTCGTTGGTCCTGAGGAGATGAGTGTTTGCAGGGATGAATGAGAGAGCTCGACATAGATTGTAGTCTGTCTCCGCCGATAACAAAAGGAAGCTTTGTCCCCCCCCCCCGCCACATACAGGACATGCAAACGATTCCCTGCCAACTGTCTGCTCGGTTGCACGCACACACTCGCATATAGGTGCACGGGTTTCTACCCCTACCAGCCTCCCATGCAGACGCACACACTCCCACACACACTCGCCCCTTGTGTTCACTAAGACAACCGGGGTTGCCTGCTGAGGATTCTGACGGCCTCTCTTGGACTAGCGCCATACACATTCCTCCTTCCCCAGGTTGCCATTGGTTCATCTGAGCTCAGCCAGTGCACCCTGTCACCCCATAAGTGTGTGTGTAATATGTGCACGTGTGTCTGTTTCAGTGTGAGTCCATGTACCGTATGTACCCTTACATAAAAAAAAAAAAAGAAAAAAAAAAGTGAACATCTTCTGTTCTTCCAAGAATTTACTACACACCCAGACACACACACACACACATGGACACATGGACACATGGACACATGATGCTCGTGTTCATGCCTCCTTGTGAACCACTCACACATACATAAAACGTACCCTGATGTGGCCCCTCGGTGTATATACACGGTCATACTGTATGCATGTTGGCTCACAGCCAGGAGCAACAACCGGAGGAGGACACAGTAGAAAACATGTGGACTGGCTGTTTATTGTTGCTCGGAGTACAAAGAATAAGTACGTTTTTACTATTTTAAAGCGTTTTGTGATATCGGCAACGTATAACACATGCTCTGCGTCTGTAAGTGTAAAACGTATGAAAGCGCACAGTGATTTTGATGCATTCTGCTGCTGTTCTGTGTGTCAAAAAGCACAAAATAACACAAACGTTGAGGCCATCACATTGTAGAGGAGACTATTGTAGCTTTTTATGCCACTAATTTGACAGTAGCTTAATAGATAACTTTCCTTCTGCTTACCCACAATGCATTAATAATGATAATCCTATTATATGATAATAGCCTGAAATGGACCATATGGGTGAGTTTACTTTTGATAATTAATGACATTTTTATGTTAATACTTTTTAGTGCGGCGTTTCTTAAGCAAAAGATCTGAACCGCTCTTCCACCACTGTTTGTTTTTGGACTTTGTCAACATCTTGTCAACATCTCGTCCCGGTCTGGTTTGCGTGAAGCGTTTTATTGCTTCCATGTTAGTGCGCTGGCTTTCCGTGAAAGACAAAAGGATGAATCAGGAAAGCCAGCCACGTCTTATTCTGGTTTCCTCAGCCAGGCTGCTGCTTAATAAAAGCTGAATGCTGTTTTCCTACTTTGTGCTCCTCCAGAGATCAATCCCCTCGCTGCCTGTCACAACATCCATTAGGATCAATTAGAAGTCCTGACAATGCAGGATGGCACATGCCAGCCTTCGTCGCCGCGCGGGCTATGGCGGCATCTTTGCTCGTCCGTTGGCGCTGAAAAGAGGGTTTCGTGGTGACCCAGAGGGGGAGGAGCCACGCGGCGAACGCACGGCCGCGTGTCTGCAAGAGGGAAAGAGTTCCTCCCGACGCCCTGATTTCAGCTTATCTGCTATCAACACAACGCTCCTCCGCCGGCTGGGTGGTCCCTGTCCCTGCCAGCTGTTCCACACATACATTTGCATTTTAAACAACTTAATAACAGCGACGCGTACGTAAGAGGAGTGGAGGACGGGAGGGGTGGCGGCCTGTGATGTACAGTGTGTGTCTGTGTGTGTGTCTGTGTGTGTGTGTGCGTGCGTTCAAAGGGAGAGAGAGAGGGGAGGATTGAATGGTTCAAATGGGTTCAATTGTCATAACAGAATAACAGAAATCAACTGGGGCCTGGCCACCCATCTGGACTACAGAGCACAGAGCCCTGAGTTTGGAGCAGCTGACACACACACACACACACACACACACAACAAAATGTGCACTTGTGTAGCCAGTGCTGGTGGAATCGTACTGGCTGCAGGCTCTGCCAAGTCAATAACACAGGGCTGATCCCTGATGCTGGAACTTCCTGGAAGTACCCGGGCTGGTCCCAGCGCTCCGCGTACCTGCTGCAGCGCTCCGGCTGCCGCCCCCAGGTGCACGGTGGGCCGGACGGGGATCAGCGGGTCTTCGGGGGGAGAGGCCATGGGAACAATGAGATTGGGTGAATTCATTTCCTCCGAGCGATGAGATCTGATGCGCTTTAGCACAAGTCTCTGCTCATCACGCACAATCAAACCCAGGGTCACTAATCTCTTTATATCATTCAGGGAGCAGAGCCTCGAGTTTAATTGTCCGACATCCTCTTGGAGACAGAGCGTAACGCGGTGGGTGTGGTGGCGGTGATGGTGTGTGTGTGTGTAAAAAGGCTAAGATACGCTATTAGGATTACAGGCAGCTTCTTTAAGGTCTGAGAATGTTGTGGTTTACAGTATAACACAGATCTGAAGCCGCCTTGGCTTTCATTGTTGAGCAGACCCTAGTCGGGGGAGCTGCAAAAAATACTGCCTGGGTTTTATTACCCTTATTGTTTACACGCAAACACACACACACACACACACACACACATACACCCATACTGTTACACAAACACATTCTCAGACTTGAATACGTTGGGTTTGTTGGTCCCTGGTCATTCACATTGAGCATGACTGATGTGCTTGGGAGGTGTGAGGGAAGGGTGAAGCTGAGGTAAAGGAGTAAGCGGTGAAGAGGAGCGGTTAGGAAAATATTTGAGAAGGTGAACTGGTGAAAGAACGACGGGCCGGGAGAAAAATAGAGTGCGATTTAGAAGCTGTAGGTCTGGGTTTTTTGGGGGGATTAAGGCAGCGTGGATGGCGTAAGACAACTCATGTAACTCATCTCTGGTTTAAATGGCTGTTGGCCACTTATTTAAATAGTCTTCTCCCCTGTCTTACATCTCATTCCACTGCCAGCCCTCAGCTGCGCACCGCTTACGTCAGAAAATCCCACTGTTAGCCAACTCTTAGCCAACATAATGACAGAACTGCTCGCTCAGCCAAAAATAGATCAGCCTTTTCTGGCCCTGGTTCAACGAGCGAAGGCTGGACCTTTTGTGGCTTGGATTCACTCGACGGGGTTCGACTCCCCCGGCCTGGATTTTTCGACCATCGGGGCCCGATCGGAGCGGCCTGGGCCGGGCAGGCGCCGGGGCTTGAAGATGGCGTCCTCGCCGGAGGCGGCTCAACAAAGGGGACTCCGCTGGTGCGACCCGGGTTTGACTGTCTGGCTGCCACTAATGTGGTCCCTGGGTTCAGGAGATAGAGCTTGACTTGTACGGCCTGACTCGGTAGCCCCGATTTTTTTTTTTTTTCGGCCCGCGCCTGTCAGACAGGGTTCAACTAGTGTGGCCTTGGCGGATACAAGGGCCTCCGGGTGATTAAGGATGTGTTTGTTTCCCAGGCAGCAAGCAGGCAAGGTGGCGGCATTGCTCCTGCACAGCCAAGGACTTGGTGTGTGTGTGTGTGTGGGGGGGGGAGGAGGGAGGGAGCGGGGGCGCCAAAACAAACTGCCGTGATTGCCTCGCACATGCCCTCCTGACCCCTGCGTTTCAATTGCCAGGCAAAGAGGAGGTAAAAGGGGCGAAAGGGGGAGACGTGGTTCGGAGAAAGCGGGGAGCGCAGGATGGGGGTAAAAAGGGGTTGAAACAGGAGGGGGGGGCAGCAGAGGTCACTTGAGTACTTCAGCAGAGGCTGCATCGTGACCTTTAACCCGATTAAACAGTGTTTGTGTCAATGCGTGCAGAAAACATATCTATCTATCTATCTATCTATCTATCTATCTATCTATCTATCTATCTATCTATCTATCTATCTATCTATCTATCTATCTATCTATCTATCTATCTATCTATCTATCTATCTATCTATCTATCTATCTGTCTATCTGTCTATCTGTCTACAACAAAGAAAGAAGGAGAGGGAGGAATAAAAGGGGGAAACGGACAGGGAGTGAGAGAAAGGGAGTCTTGTCGTCTGAGAGGTGGTGTGGTTCGGGTTAGGTTGTGGTTGAAGCCTTGAGAGAGCAGGAGGGGGGAGAGGGGGGAGGCGCGAGGGGCGAGCGAGGCAGCGCATACCCGCAGCATTCAAATGGAGCTCCCATTGGGAGGTTTTACGCTTCAAAATGGTTTCCTGTGACGTGGATTGTGTGTTTGATTTGAGCTTTGAGGGGTTTGTGTTATTCTCGGGAGGGGAGAATCTAGCACGCTCTCATTTCCGCACTACCAACAGCCAGTAGAAAGTTGGCAAGCCGAAACAGGGGGATTGTAAAGACAGATTTTTCTATCCCTCCTCGTAAGAACCGCATTTTTTCTGCTTTCACTTTTTTTTTTTTTTTTTTCTCCTCCTTGCCATGTTTTTCTGCTGAGCCTGCTCCAGGACTTGCTCTGCATATTGATGGATTGTTCTTAATAATTGGATCTGCTAAGGCCCGTGTCCTTCCATGGTTTTCCCAGGCTGCCTGATTTTTCTGCTGATTATGAATTGCGTAAAAAAAAATGTGAGTCTGCACATATACAAGTACGCCGTCAAACACATGCCTCGCAACTAATTGCAAACAATGGATGCCAGCTGGGCAATAGGTGCAGCAGGCAACACAACCGGGCCCAGGTTGATTGTTTTTTCAACTGGAACAGAGAGAAAGAGAAGAAATGGCAAGCAAAGGAGTGAATGAAAGAAAGTATGGAGGACAGAGAGAGAGAGAGAGGGAGTAGGTGGAGGAGAGGAGGGGTCACCACAGAGGGAGGGAAGGGGCATACGCTGAGGCAGCGGGAAGCCACCTCTAAGACCATGACAGCCAGTCATACAAACCATCAGAGAGCTTACTGTTCTGCCAACTACTGTACTTCACAGAGCCAAGAAAATGACAAAAATCAACACTGGATGTGTTTGTGTTGGGGGAATATCCGTGGAACCCCACTCTCTTTCCTGATCAGCACTTTTCTCTTTCTCTTTATTTTCCTACTGTAAATACTGTACGCTATATGTCCTCCCGCTCGTGTAAGAGGACAATTATTGTAACAGCGTCTCTACTGTGTGGCGCACATGGAAAAGCCAACTGCTACGGGCCCATTTTCTCCGCGGAGTTATGTAAATAGTTTGGATGGAATGAGCGGGCTTTCCCCAGTATGTGGGGGCATGGCGGGGTCTGATGGGGTTCCACTGCCATCCTGATCCCCCCCCCCAACCCAA
The DNA here is from genome assembly GCA_036785175.1 of Eupleurogrammus muticus. Classification (NCBI taxonomy): domain Eukaryota; kingdom Metazoa; phylum Chordata; class Actinopteri; order Scombriformes; family Trichiuridae; genus Eupleurogrammus; species Eupleurogrammus muticus. Next base: position 19,460,527 of record JAYKQN010000010.1, on the reverse strand, counting down.
ACCCCCAGGCATCAGTAACTCCTTTGTCGACTGTGGAACAGAAAGTTTGCGCTTATTGTAGTTATCCCGAACACAGGGGAGTCAAAATCAATTTAGTTCATGGGCCACACACGAACTCTAGCAGTGAAAATAAACATATAAATACCAACAACTACAAATGTCTCCCCTCCTTTTTGTGAAAAGAAATACATTGTACGTATTTACGCATTTTATTAAACCTTCAATTTACGAAACAGCCGACAAAAGGAAAAATGGTGCAATTCCAACTATATGATGTCTCATTTATTCCATATTCAGTCTGTCTACTGTTGCATTTGAATATATATATGTGTGTGTGTGTGTGTGTGTGTGTGTGTGTGTGTGTGTGAATGTATCAATGTGTGTATGCAAGAAGTAGAAGTTGGGGCATCTGGGGAATGAATGTGATCAAATTTCTAAATTTCATGTTTGGGTAGTTGAAGTTTTTCTGGGATGACACATGGATGAGTATCATCATTTAGACACGTTCGGGACAGTGTGTGGGCAAATATTAAAAAAAAAAAAAGAAGTGTGTTTTGACATGCGTCATACACCACTGTTATCCTCGGGAGCCAACAAACACTTGTATTGCTTTCAAGAGCCGAGCTGAAACACACACACACACACACACACACACACACACAGTCATGCACACTTGCAGGCAACTGCAGAAAAAAAATCTAAAAAACTAAAAAAAAACTCTGACATCTCACATCTGTCTCTTTTCGTTCTGAATGAGTCACCTGCCGAGGGCCCAAGGGGCGAGAGATTATTACTGTAACATTTCTATTTGGAAAAGTCAGAGTTCAATCACAAAAAGCAGGGAAATCCTGATATCATATTCAGCTCCTGATCCTAATCTAAAAGCTTTACTGTAATATCAAGTAAAAAATAAATAAATAAAGAAAGAAAATATTGGCTGGCGTGCGACTGCATTCACAATATGTGGGATGCTGTTGTCCATTAGCGGAACCATGTGGGTGAGGTTAACGCGGCCAGTACAGCTGCCATCACTAGTGTGGCAAATGCGAACAAGGACCCAGAGCTTCAAGTTACAGAAACACACACAGGGAAGTGTAATTTTGGTAAACATCACGGTATACGTCCAAGTATAATGTATATTATTGTATTCCTGTGTGGTCTCTGTTGCAGCGACTGATTATAGGTTACACTAAGTGATGGTCTGGTGTTACCCCTATATCTATGCCCGATGCACAACAAATGTACATTTATGTCCGTTTAGTTCTGCATGTGCACGGAGAGAGGCCGCGCTGTTCCTGCTAAGCCTCTAACGTCTCCGTATGGTCCCTTGTGGTCGGCGATGACACACAGAGGAAGTGAGCAGGAGATGGTTGTCTAACAGTGACAGAGACTCACCGCCTGCGGAAAGACAAAGAGGAAAAAAAAAAAAAAAGGAGAGAGAACAGTCTCTGGCCCGTCTCCCATCCTGCCCCTTAGCAAATTGGTTGTTGATTGTCCACAGACATGGTTTTGTCGGTGCTCCCCTGTACCAATAAAGTCCCGGCGCAGAGCGGAGCGGGGGCCCTCCAGGTCTTGTTATTGTAACAGGAGTGCGTTTTGGCCGGGACTCCTGTTCTCAGCACGAAAAACAACAATAACAACATCAGCCCACAGCCCTGGGAGCTGGACCCGAGTCAGCTGCAGTCTGAAGGGGAAGGGGGTGGATGCCCTGTTAATGTTGCATGCCGTGGATCTCACTTCATCTGTGGTTCTGAAGGAACTGGAACTGCTGTTGGCGCTTTGCTCAACGCCTGAGTCTACAGTTCGTGTGCAGCGTCCTGGCATGTCTCGCCACTCCAAAGTGCACTAGTTTAGGATGCATGCGTATACAGACGCAGGCACCCCCCCTCGCCCCCCCCCTCTCTCTTTCCAGGACACAAATCGGTGCTGGCCCTCATCGCAGAGAGAGAGAGAGAGAGAGAGAGAGAGATTCCTGGGTCTCCTAAAGACAAACAACAGGGAAGGAATCCACGCAAGTTCCAAAACAATATATTGAGGGAGTTTACAGAGGGACCACACAACAACATTACAGTGGGCTAATCTATTTGTAATTAAAAAGTTTGCTCGGCGATGTCCTCATCCAGACAACAACAGATCCATCTTGCCTCGGCCTTGTTATGATCGTGGCCTGCTTTTTTTTTTTTCTCTTTCTTTTCTTCCTCTCTCTCTTTCCCCCCTTCTGTTCTCGGTTGTTGTTCCTGTAACATAATATGTGTTTGTGTGTGTGTGTGTGTGTGTGTGTGTGTGTGTGAAAGATCCCTCTGTTGTGTCGATGACATCTTGAGAAGGCGGCCCATGACCCACTAAATGACTCATAAAAAGAGGGTTTCTATCATGTTTCTTTGACCTTTCTCTCTTGTCACTCTCCAACTCTTTGTACACATATAGACGACATTACAATAGAGCCTGGCTCTTATTTCAATGTATACAGTATATCCACTCTGTACGTCGCCGGCCCACCTAACAACCGTCCAGCGTATGAAAGCGGATTCTCCTGTGGGTTACATTATGGATCCATTACAGTGCATTTTCATATTTTTTTTTCATTTCTCTGTGGCTACTTCCAAGGGCAGAGAGGAGAGGGTGAGTGAAAGAAGGAGGAAAGAAAAAGGATGAATAGATGAAAAGAGAAGCGGCCAGCGAAGGTGAAGTTAGTTTTCCCCCTGGAAGCACATCGAGGGGAGCTGTGGGTTTTCGAACCCCCCAAAGTTTTACTAGAACCTACGCGTTTTAACAGGAGGGAAAAACAATGTTATAGCTGCTTCCTGCACCACCGAGTGTTCCCCACCAGTAAATATAACAGGGATTGGGTCATAATGTTATGGTCTGGCATCAGGTGAATACAATGTTTTTTCTCCCCAGTCACCCCGCCACCTCCTCCTCCTCTCCTGCTCTTTTCCATGTGGTGGAATAGGCTCCAGTGTTAAAGAAATATCAGTCATCAGCGTTGTTATTGTGCACTCACTTGCTCCATCTGCAACGCTGGCGCTCAAACACACTCTTTTTTGTGAGTGGGACATGGTGGCTGCTCTCTCTCTCTCTCTCTCTCTCTCTCCCTCTCTCTTTCTCTCACTCCATCTTTCTCTCTCTCTCTCGGTTTCCTTTTGTGCTTGTTAAATGCTACTTATTATTTCCCAACAAGGCAGAGTGGAGGAAACTCTGATGTAAAGGAACCAGCTCACCTTCTTACTGTCAAGATTGTGTGTGTGTGTGTGTGTGCGTGTGTGTGTTTGTGTGTGCATGTTGTGCTTGAGGAGATGCCTATGTTATCTGTCATTAATACGTGAGAATTACATTTCCACATCTTCAGGTGAAGAGTGTGCATGCACGTGTGTGGATGTGTGTGTGTGTGTGTGTGTACAGTACGTACAGTTTGTGTGTGCCAGTTTTATGATACAAAGGAGCTCTGTCAGGTTCAGCAGTATGGTTGCAGGGCAGCGAATGTGTGACAGTAGCAGTAAAAACAAACAGAAGTTCTCCACTCTGGAAAAATCTAACGCTATGAAAATGGCAACTATGGCAATGATGGGAACCGATCCATGTTGAGTTTCCAAACTCTGTTGCGTTTGGCCGTGGAGGGAAATGGCAAAGGGGTAAAATAACATGGATATATCTGTAATGGGATCCTTGAATACGTAGGGGTTACACAGTATGTGTGTGATTTAGGAACACAGGTGCTTGTGTGCTTACAAGCTTATAGTTTATATCTATAACTTTGCAAAGTGCTGGCTATATCTTTATGTGTGTGTGTGTGTGTGTGTGTGTGTGTGTGTGTGTGTGTGTGTGTGTGTGTGTGTGTGTGTGTGTGTGTGTGTGTGTGTGTGTGTGCGTGCAGACCCTTCTGACGTGAATCTTTTTATGAGATATGAGCGCTGGCAAAGCATCCGGACGCACACACACCCCCCCACACACACATAGAAATAATATCTGCAGTCTTGAATTAATTACATGTATAACCTCTTTTTAAGTGGTGTGTACATTGAAATAGACGCTTCTTCCGTGGTGAAGCACGTCCTCCACACAAATCAAGATTCCATTGCTCTTCATGGGATTCACTTCCATATGTGCGAGTCCTCCATCCACCATGCATATATAAATCCATTGTAGCAGACATTAAACGTTACACAATACTGCGCCGGACCATTAGCCTGCAGATATATGACTTGTTTTGCAAGATGGTGACAGGATGTAGTGCTCTGATTAATCATAGATAAACAGCTAAGTAAATGAATGGATGGCGTGTGTAAATTTCCTCTCAACCATATGCAACGGATCACCCGCACACCGCCTCATGTGATTGTTTGGGATTAGATGGACTGTGCTAAGGAGCTGGCTTTGGGGGTTGTTTGTGTCAGTATGTGTGTGTCTGGGTGAGTGTGTGTGTGTGTGTGTGTGTGTGTGCCGTGGAGTATGTAACAGGACTCATCCCAGGGGGTCGTTTTCCTTTGGTCAGACAGACAGTCATCATTGGATCCACGTTATCTCATGTCTGGAGCTTCCAGATGAGAGCTGAGCAGCAAACACATTCTGTTGGCCTGAGTCATACTGTGTGTGTATGTGTCTGTGCAAGCATGTGTGTGTGTGTGTGTGTGTTATGTGCGTTGTTGTGTGTTGCCAATGTTTAGCAAGGCATCTCTAGCCAGCATAGACCAGGCCAGGTCTAGAGGGAGTAAGAGGGAACAAAGAGAGAGAGAAAGCTTGAGTGAGAGTTGTTTGCATGTTCCTGGTTTGGTATCTTGGAAAAGAGTCTATGCATGGTGAATATGTCTGTGTGTGTGTGTGTGTGTGCACGTGTGTCTATTTGTGGTACTAACCTACCTGAAAAATCTCTTGTCTTAAACACGCTGACCTCATCCATGGTGGGAGGAGGGGGGGGGGCGTCTAATAAATTCACCGCAGGTGATGAGTGCCGAACGGCGCCCTAAAACAGCAATGCTGTTAAAGATCGTTTGAATTATCGCGGCGAAGATTCAGCACAAGTGTGATGCTATCTGTTCCGCGCTGTGTCAGCAAAATGGCATTCGTCTATTGACCCGGACCGGCGCTATGTCGGGACCGAGGTGTAGACAATGTGGAATTTTGAATCGTAAGAACAGCAGGCTCCTGTCTCAATAGGCTAATTCCAAAGAAGGACACAACCTTCCCACAGCCTCCTTGGAAAAGTGATCTCATCTCCGTCTATCTCGGTTATTCAGAGCAGATTGTCTTATCGATAGTGACGTGGCCAGCTTCTACTACTTCACAAGGAGAGCAGCACAATAGTGAAAGAGAGAAGGCTGTGTTTTATTAGGGACACACACACGGCCCCATACGCCACACACAAAGGCTGTCCGAACGCTTGTCCTGTTTCTTTTTTTTTTTTTTTGTGGGCTCCTTAGAGTATTCATGACTGTTTGGTTGTAGGTGAGAGGAACTGGCTGTTCTGGGCAACATCACTGAGTACAGTCTCACATGGCTCATGAATTCCCTGAGGTTGAGTATTTCTGAAAATCAGATCTGAGGACCCGAAAAGGCAAGCTGAGAAGGTGTCAAAGGCTATGCGCTCATCTTCCTTGTCCTCTGCTGAAAAAGTGCCCCCATTTATTCCATTTTTGAAGGCAAAAATTAGCTTTAGCTTATCTGATACCATGCAAAAGTTGGTAACGACCTGCTTTAACTGCTTTAACTGATTTCTGGCCACTATGGTAGAAGAATAAAAAGGCTAACAGAAGTAGAGCCTTTCTGGGTAATATATTAGCAAATTATTTCATTCTAACACATCCAGCAGTCACGGAGGAACATTATCATCCCACTGGATTTGGATTTCTGTCCACCTGACCTGTAATAACCATATTAACTGATCTTTTTCCCCCCTTAAGTTACTACAAGCTGGTTGATAACTTTGTATAGTGTTTGTGAGGAAAGAAGCTCACAGCTATTTGTACTGAAAAGGGTTGTGATAGGAATGGCGAGGCTACAGTGGAAACCACAGTGCCTTACAGGAAACACACATATGATGCACATCTGCTTAACATGTGTTCGTTCTGGACTTGACGCATTCATGTGTCACAGGTTAATCTCTGGTTGTCACCATTACAAGGTTCCAGGGTTCCACAGTGGGGTTCTACATAAATTATTTCACTATAGAATTACACACCAATAGATCACATGATTACCAAATAAAGTCAAGTTTCACTTTCACATCTCTCTTTTTATTCGTGGACACATGCTATTCCTCTTGCTGTTTCTTTCTCTGAGTCAGTTAAATTGTGTTTAAACACGGCGTACTGTATCATACACATTTTCAGGTCTATGTTTATACTTGGGGGCTCTACTGAAATATCTTTGCCTGATTTACAGTTGAAAAAACTCTTTATTTATTTTATTTCTGGCCCTTTATGCAGCCATTCAGTTCAACCTCTGTCTCAAACAGCTCCTGTCTCTTTAAAAGTCCACCCTCCCAATTCTGTTCTGATTGGCCGGCTATGTAGGACACTACATAACAAACTTCAGAATTTTACTTTTTGTACTTTGCATGAAATACAAACTTTTCAAATACATTTTAGAGACTAAATCCAATTTAGAATATTAGACAATATAAACAACTTACAGTCACCTTATCCTCACAGGCATTTATGTAGCAGTAGCAATAGGAAGTAACAGTAGCATTTAAAGCATTATTACAAACATTCACCTAAATTTGAAAAATGGCATTACAGCTAATTCAAAAATTATATAATATTATTATTGGATATATCCATTGTTATGTCACATACACATCTCCCATTACAGCCAACCAGATTTGACCTTTGTCACTGTCCGTGCAGGTCACGAGGAGGGTTGTGAATGGTGAGTAAACGAATGCTGGGTGATAAGTGGGCTCTTCCACACAGCGATTGGATTCAAAGTTGATACAAAAAAATCATGCAAGTTGAAAATACTGAATTTTAAGATCTAGGACATTGGCTACAAGGGAGGAATTAATGACATCAAACAGGTGAAGTCAGTTTATATAACATATAATCATCGTAATCATTTCGGGCATCACACAACCAGACCAATCACTATTTATAGACTGATGTCTGTACTCCTCCAGGCCTCCTACACTACAGCAGCCAGGTTGTATTCTGTTTGTATGTGTGCGTATGCGTGAGTGTGTGTGTGTGTGTGTTTGCGTGTGCGTGTGAGTGTGTGTACATGAGATTGAGTGTGTTCATTTGAACTGTGGGAAGCCCTGGCAAGTGGACTTGAGTGTTTGGGAAGTTGCCATTAAGACACAAAGCAGAGACGTCTGAGGTGGGCTAATGACCTTACATGGATCTGTGTTTGGCAGAACTCTCCAAAATGTGGGGTGGGACACACACAGACACACACACACACACAGAAACACACACACACACACACACACACACACACACACACAGACACACACACACACACACACACACACACAGCTCCTCAAACAGATCGTTGACAGGGTTTATAGTGGAGTTGGGGGACTCTCAGGGGTTTGGGTGTTTGGTTTTATCCCCGGTCACTCTGTGTCCTTATCTTAACTCAACTGTATTGTGGACCACCACTCAGTGAGCTTCCATTTATCAACTAAAATACTAACAAATTTATACAGAAAGCATGTTCAATGTATGCACTGAAACACATTTCAGCTGCAAGGTTGCAATGAATTGAGAGGTTGACGCAAACATTTGGCACATGCTTCATTTGTTAAATAAGTTTTTTGGCTCTGAATTGCTTAGTGTCTCCATGTTTTACACACAGTATATCCTTGATTAATGTGACCCATTAGGTAGGGGAGAAGCGGGATTACAGCTTTTGTGTATGTTTTATTATGTTTGTATATGGGAGTGAACGTGTGATGAAGAGCAAATGTATAGTGCGTGAATGAGGAGGGATGTGTGCTCTGTATCTCAGTATCGGGGTAAAAGTTCAATAAAGGATTTTGCTCATCATACAGATCAGGTGTGTCCGAGGTCTCTTACAGGTGGCTGGACTTCACTGTTTTTCCACGTGTCTTATGTTTGCAGCTTTTTCAGCCTTTTTTTCCCGACTAACTCTACACTCTGGCCCCAGCAGACCCTTGTGACCTTAGTTAGAGAAAATGGATCAATAGAACTCATGATGACAAAGCCGAAACATTTCATGCAGATGCATTAAAAAAAAGAAAAAGTGAAATACCAGATTGTCATAAGTACTTATAAGTATTTGCTATGACTCTTTTAGCTCAGGTCCCCTCTCTATACCTCGAGTCCGCTTATATTTAAATCAATTGCCAATAAGATTTTACAACTAACACAGCACACTTAAGCAAAAACCAAGCCACGAGAAGGAGCTGGCTGCAAAGCTCAGAGACAGGATTGTTTTGGAACCTTCCGAGAACTGGCTGCCCTGCCAAACCCAGCTATGGCGGGAGTTGTGTCTTGGTAAGAGAGCTGCCAAAGTACACGATGGTCACTCAGGCTGAGCAACCGAGATCCTGCGTGGAGATAGGAGGACGTTCCTGAAGGACAACCACCACTGCAACATTCCACCGATCTGCGCACCACGGCGGGGGCCAAACAAGGGCCTCAGTGATGGATGCAGGAAATTCCGCTTGGCACTTATCTGCACTTGACACCGTTTTTGGTCCCTGGGTGGAAGTGTGATTGTAAAGACACAGGATACGGATGAAATTATATGAAATACACACTTATACATATAAATAACTCCACAGTCATTTATCCACCAGGATGAAAGAACCTTGGAAAGTTCCCATAACCTTTTTTTTTCTGGGGTAATTCACTTTTACAGGAACACTCTGATCACATTCACACCTGTAAGCTGCCCAGTACAACGACAGGCTCATCTGCCAGGACCCTAATGGGGCTCACTTTCACCACCTGGATTTATCCCACTGGTCTGGGGATAGAACCAACAACCCTCAGGCCACAAATCCACTTCTCTAAACCTTCAGCCACCAGCACCAGGAGCTAGGTCCTCGAACACAAATGCAGTGGTCTCACTGAATCTAAATCGGTCACTTACTGCATGCAGGCCTGGGCTCGGTACTCATCTTTTTTTGCTCAGACTGTCTGATTTCCTGTGGATATTAAATAGGATTTCCGCTTTGCAAACATCTCTTTGGTAGGGGTGCCCTGGAGGTTAGAGGCCCACCTTGGACCCAGCTGCGTCCGCTCGGCCCCTCTCCCTCCCTGGGCACACGCTCTTCCTCGCTGACACCAACCTGCCTGTTATGCGGGATGTACTTTCATCAGCTGGGTCAGAGAGGTTTAAATATGAGACAGGATATGTTTTTGTCCCTTTTTTTTTATAGCTTGATGTGTTTTTCAGGAGCTTTGTGCGTGCGTGCGTGTGTGTGTGTGCGTGTTTCTGCCCCAGCCTGTTGTTTGCCTTTCCAGGATTGTTTTTTTTTTAAATATAGATCTATTGTGAGGAGAGGTGTTGAGTTTTCCAAAAAGGATGTGTTTACTAGTTCGTGGCTCCGGGTTTGTCACGTACCTAGAGGAGCACGAGCTCTGCGAAATGAAACATTGCTCCCGAGAAGAAATGTATTTTTGTGACTTTCTGGCATGGCACCGTGTTCCCCTGTTCAGAGCGGTGTCACAGGTCGAATGGAAAATCATAAGAGTTGCTGAGTTCACGTCGCTACTATTGAGCACTTAACTCCAACTTCCTTACAGCAACATGGCCACCTTCCCCCGGCCTTGACAAAATCTCCACCCCCTCCCCCCGATTCACTCATATTTGGAATGACCTTCAAAATCTATTCAGGCCTACAGTCACACCCTATCCTCCAGCTTGAACTGAAACCTCATCTTTCAGCGGGGAACACCAATACCAGTCTAGGTTACATTTCCCCTTGTCATTTTTACAGTTTGTCGGGTACGGTTTAAAAGGTCTGGACATGGCTGTGATAAAGGCATTTGTTTTAAAGGGAACACCATAGAAGCGCATAGACGTAAAACACAGAGAAAAGACAAAATCAACAAAGACTCGGGTCATTTTTCTAAGCTGTTTTTCACTTGAAATATACACTTTTAAAATAATTTGTTACTAATCATGTTGGACTGATCTGATCTTAAAACAATATCTGTTACGCACAAATATTGATGCATTTACGTACTCTGAATATCTATTACAGGAAGCCTGTTTTCGTAAGATAATGTGTTTAAACTGCTCAGCTGCTTATATTTGGTGGCCTGAGATGCGTTCAGTGAAGAGGTTAAAGTCATGTTATCCTCATACCAGCACTGCGAGATCCGTGTTTATTGGAGCATCAGTTAAATGACTGAGATGAAAATGTTTATGGACCAATCATCGTGGAGGGTCTGCTGGCAAGGAGCCTCGTGCAGGACTTTTGTTGCACACTCGTTCACCCCCCCCCCCCCCCCCCCCCCCCCCCACCTCCCCTCACTTCCAGTCATCTCCGTCTTTCCGTAAAAAAAAAAAAAAAAGATTGAGAACAAAAGGCAAATTCCTGAACAAAAAAGAAAAAAAAACATAATGTAAATGTTTAAACATTTCCATTCAATAGCTTAATTGGACGAGACTGGCACAAAGCCGTTGTCCAAGGAGCGCCAGCCCTCACAGTCTCATCTAAATCAGTACCAGTTGCTCCACTGTGATGTAGACCTTGACACCAAAATAGTGAACAGCCCCTGTGTTACACACACACACACACACACACACACCCTCACTCACGCATACATCATACCCAAGGGGGACACCCTCAGGAAAAAACACATCCCTCTCTCCCTGTGACTGGATAGGGGTGCATGGGTTGGGGGCCTGTGGGGGTGGGGGTTGTTTTTACAGGAACCACATGTTTCGGGGATGACTGGTGACTGCTGAGTATCTGTTAACGTAGCTGCCTTCTGACAGCAGCCTCCAGTTGCCACATCAGGACCCAGCGACTTGTACTTTCCCTGATAAAGTCCTGCTTGTTTTTCCGGGGAAGCTCATGGAATCCAGCCGGTTTTTTTTTTCCCAGCAAGCTGAGCTGTAAGCGCCAAGCTCTGCCTCCTCGCTTGCCTTCATATATATGTTCCCAATAACTCATAAATACTTTCATGGGACCTCATAAGCCATGCATTATGAGGAGATTTTACACAACAATGTAAGCATCTGTATGTGAATGTGGCCGGGATTGAAAGCCACTAGTTCCCTCTTTTATGGACTTTGGTTCATGTTTAAAGTAACTTCAATAAAAAAATAAAAAAAAAAACCTGTTGCTATGTAAATTCTTCACGTGAAAATAAAACTTGAAATAACTAACAAGTTGTGCAAGGGCAATATCATTTATTTTTATATATATGTTGTTCGAGTGAATGCAATTTTGTGTAGTTTTATTGCTACACACATATCCTGTAGCAGAATGGAACTTGTTTTAAAGCCAAAATAAAGTAAAAAAAAATCTTTCATTTCACATAATCAATGTCACAATACCTGGGTATAATGGATTACAGGAATGGCTCCTTTTTGTAAGGTATTTGTCATGTCCTTCATTTTAAATTAGTTTCTTTTACCTTTTGCTTTTTTTTTATGCTGCGAAGCATCTTTGAGTAAATAAAAAAACATGATATAGATCGCGTCTATTGTTGTTAATATAAGCATCCATGCCGTTTAGATTCAAGTGCTCCTGCCCCATTTCTCTCTGTCTCTATTGTTGTACTGGACAGGGGCCAGCGCGTTTCTCCTTCCAAGATACAGCCGTGTGGTTATCAGGTAGGAGGGCTGCTGACCTCCCCTCCAACTCACCCGTATCACCCCGTACCCAGCAGGCCTTCCTTGGAGGCCCTCCCCCGGCTCTCCACCTTCCCCAGGGGGCTCTCCGCTAGGCACTGGCGGGCTACTGTTGGTGGATACCGTATCTATGGATGGCAGGCCCTGGAAAACATGTCTGAGTGAGACGGATGGGGAGAGGATGATGAGAGAGGGAGAGAAAAATAAAAAAAAGAAGAAGAAGAAGAAGAAGAAGAAGAAGACAGGAGCGAGATCGAGAACGAGAAAGATTTAGGATCTAAGCGAGAACGGAGAGGGAGAGAAAAAAGAGGGAAAAATCACAGAAAGGGAAAGAGAAAAGAGGGAGGCTCATTCAGGGGAAGATAAACTTCTCCCTTTTTTCCCTCTTGTTTTTGACGGCCCAGTTGATGTTTTTTCTTTTCCCTTCCCTTCTTTTTTTGACACAGGCAGTCGAGACTGGATCACCCGAGTGAAACCACCTGGTGTGTCGCCCTCCCTTCCTACCCCCTTTTTTCCTCCCATATATGCACTCAGTGACCATCTCCGTCCCTGGCTGCATGCCAGGTCACCTTGGCAACCCCGCCCCATTAGAATGTGAGAGGAAATATTTTGCCCATTTTTATTATCTCTTTATTTGCTGCTGACGCTGTGCTTTTTAATAATGTCTATGTGTGTGTGTGTGTGTCTGTGTGTGTGCGCGCGCGTGCATGTGTGTATTTTTCTAAACTCTCCTTGTATCCCTTGTTCGAGGCAGGAGCATTAACATACCGCGTATTCCCCTTCTCAGCACAGCGCGGGAGAGCAGAGAGAATGTGCAGCTTGCTTTAAGTGGAACTTTACTCAACATGCAGCTGGTCTTTATTACTTCCCCTTTGGTTCATTGAAGCATAATTACATTCTGACTTCATCCCAACCTTAGCATGACCTCTGCTCTCCTGTCAGACACACTGGCAGCCCCACACACTCACAAACACACACACACACACATACGCACACACACACACACACACACTCACATACATGTGCGCCGTGCATGCAAACACAGGTACTGCATGTGCACGTTTCGCATGCGCACATGCACATAAAACACCAGCACGCTCACACACACACGCAGACACACACAAACACTAAAATCCCACCTACAAACAGACAGACACAGACATTTAGCCTCAGTCTGAGCTGAGATCATACTGGACCAATATAATAGTGTAAGTGAGCCCAAACACAAATTGGGCTCCTGCTGGAAAACTCTGTTCCATGCGAGTTCTTGTTTGTGTGTGTGTGTGTGTGAGAGTGTGTGTTTTTGAGGCTTGCCGGATGGAAATGAACCCCACCGACCCCGTCCCTCCCTCCCTCCCTCTGGTTTTCCTGTCCTCTGCTGTTCTAATTGGAAACGGTTGATAATCAGTCACAAATTATGACTTTTTACTGTCACTTTTCCATCCTCCTCCCCCTCCTCTTTCTACTCGCCTTTGCTCTGTTCTTTTTTTTTTTCTCGAAGGTGTGGCCACACTTTCTCTTTTTCTCACTTTTTTTTGGGAGTGATGATGTTATGGGTTTTCCAGTCACTCGTTTTTCTTCTTTCGCAATTATCAAACAGGGTTCCCCCCCCCGCATCCAAACAGCTGAGCCATGTCCTTCAGTGGCTGCACAGCCCCTTCTCGCCTGCAACCTGGATAAGGTGGAAACGTCCAAAGCAACGCAGCTTTTGCTTTTGCTACCTTAAAATAACAAGGAAGGAACGGCCAGGTTAAGTGGGTGTTGGGCTCTATTATGCTCTAAAGTAGTTGGACAAGGGACTACGGGTGTATCAGGCTTGTTTATGGGGTGATGCTGGACTGGGTGGGCTTATTAAACATCATTAGGGCCTCCTGACGTCACTGGTCTAATGTTTAGGAAACACAGAATGTCCCTGTGATGTGCCGATGCCATGCTACTCAACTCACAGCAAATATTTACCAGCACAAACGCTGCTGGCAAAGCCAAAGCGCTGGAGAGCCAAGTAATCTGCGTGATTACTCTGGGTTTTTATTCCGCGATAGCCTTTACAGAGATGTTCCTGTCTTCAATATATAGTTAGAGTAAAAACAGCCACGTACGACATATGCCGTCTGATAGGAGCCCTGCGATGAAATTGTTTTTTTTTTTTTTTTGATGAGATCCATCAATGCCATGTGATTAGCGGAGCCTTGGATTCATCGGATGACGTCATGCGCCATCCGTCAAGTCTCCGTAAAACCATATCATTCAGTCTTATGAGATTATTATCACGCGTGACAGCGACATCGGGGTACCCTGCCACTGGATTGTGTTCCAAAGTTTCCATCAGGGTTTCCCTCAATTTAGAAATGAGGTCATTTTCATATGGCAACATGATTCTAACTTTAAACCAGGTTTGGTCCACTGTTTCCCACTCCACCCTTCAACCACACCAGGAATATCACTCACTCGCCCTGTCTGAGAACACTTACTGTGCGTGTGCATGTGTGTGTGTGTGTGTGTGCACATGTTTGTGTGATTGCACATTATGGTATAAAAGAGTGAGTGTGTGGAAGCAAAATAGAGTGTGAGACTATCACGTACTCCAAATAAAACAGTGCGCAGATTGTTGAGATGGAAAAGCCTCGGTGAGTGATGTCAGACAGAGTTTTACGCGGCGTTCCGCTGTAAGGGCGCCGCTTCAGTCATGGAACAGGGCTCAACGCACTTCAAGCTCAAAACCGTTTTAGTGGCTCTTCCACCCTCCTCATATTTCTATCACCACATTAGAAACAGCGGCGCACTGACTAGGCGATATATCAATTTTCACATCATTTTCATCACCTACGATGTGAGTGTTGTTTTTTTTTGTGAGGTCCATAACGGGATTATGAGGATTCATATTCATGATGTTCTCTCCTCCACCTGATGTGTCTGTGAAGATGGTTCCCACTGTGTCAGTGTCCACCGCACGCATGTCCAAATTTAGCCACCTGCTACGGTTGGCTGATCATTTTTGATGGCGCTTTTGTTACTATCAGAGGGAGGCAAAGCCACCTTGGGCTGGAAGGATGCATCCGTGTCGACGTGTTTGCCGTCTCCTGCTTATTCCTGTTGTCCTTGTTTGTTTTTCTTCTTTCCTTCTTCTATTCCAAGCAGCTTACCACAGCCCGGGCCCATTACTGATGCGAGACACCCTGGATGAGTGTGAAGCCGGATTTATACATCTGTGTCGGGGTGTTGCAGGAGCTGTGTGGCGCTGCCTGAAGGCCTGGTGTGCAAATCCTCAACCAAAGACACCACCTAGAAACAACAATATTTGTGATTGGTCAGCCTGAGCTGCTATGTACATAGAAGTAAGGAGTTGGAGAAAGGTTAAGTTATCTCTACTGCATATACTTTTATCATTTCCCTCAGGAAATTTGTCTTTGCCATTTTTGTTAGAACTCTGTTATCCATGGCGAATTTCAGAAAAACCTGCCTGTAGTCTTTTTTTTCTCTTACAAGGCGAATCGATCAATGTTAATTAAAATAATCAGGAGCCACAGCAGTCGTCAGGCGAGTCCTTCGCTGAACTCAAAATCAGCACAAGACAAGTATAAATCTGCCTCAAGACATCTGTTCTTGTGTGCGTTTGTATTCGTGCGTGCGTCCGTGCGTCCGTGCATGCGTGCGCGAGAGCTGCGGTCAACTATGTAAGTGACCTGTGCAGCGTGAAGACTGCTAATTTGAAAGGGCTGACATCATCCTATGTGAGAACATGATCTAAACTATACCCTCTCAGATATTTCCCACTGCTACAGGAGTTGCCACGACTAAATTGCGCTTTGGCACGCGCCGTCCTGCCGAAGTTCAGCAACATGAGCCTAACGTGCACAACATGCTGTGTCTCGTTCATTTCCGTTTCTCAATTAATTTGAATTTTATTATTTATTTTAAAGCCAAGGACATCTTGAAATTTGACAGATTTATTAATGAGAGATTCCTTTCTTTGTTCTCTCTGTTCTCCTTCCCTACACCCATTTATTTCTCTGAAGCTTTACATTTGGCATCAGCCACATGTGGAGCCCGCAGACCTGAGTGAGAGTATGGGTGTGTGTCCTGCAGTCTGCGAGCACAGGGGCCTGGAAGGGAGCTGCAGTTCAATCCAAATGAATGGGGGCATTATGTAAGTGCTTACAACATCGAGAAATTATGTAAATGCATCCGTTGCTACACAACAATGCTCCTCCTGTCAAAACATAAACAACTTTGTACAAATCGCCAAATGTTCGCAAATGTTGAAACAATGATGAAATCGCCCCAAAGGTGGTATAGGATCCAGGATGATATGCACACGCACACACACACACACATACACATGAAGGAGGATCACTTCGGTTTCGAAAAGTCGCATGCTTGCATGACGGCTCCAAATGTATGAATCACTGATTGCTCCCCGAGAACAAGGCGTATTTATAATAATCAATAGAATTTACCTTCTTGGCCGGCGGACACGGATTCCTACGGGACCGCGTGAAGATTTATAAGGAGGAGAGATACAGGAGTGTAAGTCGCTGATCCGGCCCGGCCCGTTTCCTAAAGCTCGAGGTGACGTGGGGAGGTCCAGCTGAGAGCCGTCTTCAAACACACGCTGTCCCACCTCGTGCACCCGTTTATGCGTCACTGTCTGTTTGAACTTCCCTGGCTGTTTTTATTTGGTTATGCATCTAAATCATCGGGGGTCAAGTAAACAGCTCTGGTGGAGGTAAACAGCCGGAGGGATAGGCTTTCCTCTGGGGCCTTCAGCGGCTCCACTTCACACACGCACACACGCGCGCGCGCACACACGCACATGCGTACACGCGCCCCTTCGGATCTGGGTGCAGATCAAACCGTTCACGCCTGTTTGGCACTTCTCGTCGGCGGGTTGGGCCCGGGGCTTCTCTCTGCGCTCAGAGATCCCGTGGTGCTGCACGGGCGCCGGTGGCTGTTCCAGTCGGTGAGATGATGTTTTCGAGGAATGATAAAGAACTCTTCTTCTCATGGTGCGCACACACACACACAGGCACACACACATTCATCCACCTCCTCACCAGCTCAGGGTAAAGCGAGAGAGAAAGAAGGGGCAGAGAGCGAGAGAGAGGATCAAAGCCGGTGAGTGGGATGGATTCTCTGAAATGAATAGTGCTGGGGGATATTGCTTTAACCTTTGTCCAAAGCGCTGCGCTCAGAGACCTCCCTGTTTGTTTTAACGGCTCAGAGTTAGCAAGGGTCCCTCCAGCCGCAAGAAGGAATCCAGGCTAACAAGACATGCTCGCTGTATGTTCGAGCGGCTGTTCCATGTCACGAGAGGCCGTTAATCTACAGCGCATCTGCTCCTACCATTATGGATAACATAAGATCCGAAAAAAAAAAAACGACGATGCGTTTTTGCGGTTGGTGTGATATTTTTGGCATTTAGTCAACATCAAGGGGTTTGATCATTCGCTGAGGCAGATGTACAGTAGTGTTTTATTTCAGGGGTAGATCAAAAGTCTCCTCATGCTGCGTCTAACCACAACTAGGATTATATTAGGATTTATTTGTTCTGGGCCTATCCGCTTCACAGGGAGGCCGGGCCATCAACAACTCCTCTCCGCCACTCCCTGTTTTGATCAAAAATCTCGCAGAGGCTGCAGATGAATCTGGATGTGGAGGGGAAGTGGATGTGCGCCGGTACGGAGGGTCGCAGCGTCCACGCGCGGGGCCCCTGTCTCTTGGAGGATATTGCTCATGCCCGTGGTCCTGGCTCTGGTGACTCTGGTTTTCCGCATGCTGGACAGTCCGTTGACTTGCCGCACGTAAATCTGCCTGGGTGGGAAACGATTTGTGGTTCGTCGCATCTTCCTTTGCGTTCGTTCGCTCATATCGGATTTGCATATCAAAAACGGCTTTGTTAGGCCCACCCACCCTTTGAACTCGCTATCACCACGGTGTAAAAAGAGGCACTTTCTGGGTTTTTCACCGTCAACCTTGAGCCGTTGTAACATAATTCAACGCAGGACAGGTGTGTTTAGTCATTTGCGTGTATGGTCTCAGAGGTTAGAGAGGGTGTACGGTGAGAGGCCTGGGTAATAACTCAGCGAGGTCTCACACTCTTCTGAAAACAGCACAACAAGCCTCACATCAAGGGAGCTTTGAGAAGGAAATGAGCAAAGAAAGAAAAGCACACAGCAGGAGCCGGAGGAGCCACATTTCCAAATTATTAATATTGTTTTTCAAAGAAATCCAAACACTCTCAGGGGATTAGGGAAAAGGGGGCAGGGAGAGAGGAGGAAGCAGGTAGATTATCTGTCCCTGTGCAATTTTTTGGTTCAACTGAACTGTCAACATGTGAGAGAGAGAGAAAGAGGAAAAACTCAGTAGTGGCCTTGGTTATATAAAGACTGAAAGCTGAATGAAACACTATCTTTATGGCAGGGTTACAGCAAGAGCTGGAACTGGTGCTTTGGCTGTAGCTAAAAAAACATCCTCAGCTCTCGGCTTGTCGTTTTCATTCAGACTCTTGTTTTCTTTCAGCTAAAAGCAAGCTCCCCTGCCCAGAGAGCTGGCTAGTACTGGACACACAGTCACACAATGTGTTCCTCACTCTCCCCACTGCCAAGCTCCACTCCGCTCAGGCTCCGAAAAACAGCCAGAACCAGACACATGCCGCTACGGTACTGTACTAATGATCATAGCATTCCCCGGCGACAGGGAAACGACGAGGCTCAAACACAATGCAAATAATGTAAGGCGGGAGCAGGAGGCCGACGTGGTGGTGAAGAGCAGTCTGGTGCCGTTTCAACAAAAACAGCCCTCCGAAATCAGAGGGATATTAACAACCCCCCTAGATTTCCCTCATTGAGGGGTTGTTTTTCTCCCCGGGTCCGTTGGGAAACACTGTTGTAGAGATGGGATAAGTTGTCACATTAAGCCAGTTGTGTACAGCGTGGAGGTCCATCTTGCTTCAATTAAAAACTCGGAGGCGTCTGGTTTTGATTAAGGGTCCTGGCAAAACCAAGGTGATTCCTTTCTTAATGAAAACCACCAGAGAGGCTGAGCAGTGCTAAAAACTGGTTAACAAAGAATAATAGCAGAGCGGGGAAGGTATCTCGCTCTCATCCTCCTTCCCCTGCCATTTCCTTCCTTCTGGCCTATATAGTCCACATGCCAGATGGAGAGACCTAACCTTGGAGGGTTGCACAGGGTGATGGGGTAGGGGGTAATGGGTTTATGAAATCAATCCCTCTCTCCTAACACCTCTTTATCCATTTTATTCCTGCATTTTTTTTCTCTTGCTCCCCGCTTACTTTTTCTCCCCCATCCCTCTGCTGTGCGAGGATTTCCGTGAACCCGCCGTGTTTCAGCAGAAGCAGACTCGTGTTTCCGCTCCGAAGGGACTGGAGGTTTATTCCGGCGCGGCCTGAACCATGGCTTCCCCCGGTTTGGCTGCACAGCCACCTCATCCCTCATCCTTGTGACCAGTGGTATTTATTATTTACTACGTCTTATCATGCAACCTTGTCACTCTGTTACTCCGAAATTCCAGATAGATTGAAACCACAGATGCTGAATTGAAACAATTAGGCGCGTTACTCACATCAAGTGGGACAGAGTTCGGGCTGTCTAGAGCGGAGAGAGAGGAAGGTGGCGACTGGCAGACGGCGATAGCGCAACGTAACATCTGCTTACTGTCATCTGCATCGCACAACCCTCCTGACCTGGCCTGTGCAAAGCTCACAGAAATGCACTGGTCACCAAGAGTGCAGGGACGTGTGACGTGAGCAGAGGGACGCGGCGCCCGGGCTCCTCCCGACGCCGGGCGTTCCTGGGAACGTCGCCCGATCCGATGAGCGATTCAGGCCTGGTGACGCGGCAATTAGCTCCTTTCATCTGTTCATCTCTTTTATTCCCTTATCTCCGATTGTCTCCTCGCCCCCTTCATCTCTGGGATCGGGTCCACTATGGGACGGCCTATCTGTGTCTCATCCTCCTCCAACTCAAAGGAGAGGAAGCCTGGGCCAGACAGGCCAGAGAAATGTAACCATGACAAATACACAGACGGGCTCCATCTGATAGATGTGCATAAAACATGGAGGTGGAGATTTGAAGTGCAATCAAGATGTTAGAAAAGACAAATTTAAATGTGGATGAGAAAAAAAACTATAAATGAATGACGTAAGTCTTTCTTCTTATTTCTCATATGGCAAAAAGGACTATATATATATATATATATATATATATATATATATATATATATATATATATATATATATATATATATATATATTCTCATTTTATATAGCCCACCATCTGGAAGTAAAACCAACTTATTCTTATTTCATCACAATAGGAAAGTGGATCTACAAGCTAAAAACAGAAATACATTCCTCAGGATTTGGATGGGACCAAACCAGAGCTAAAAGATAGAGAAAGACCAAATAATAAAAAAAAAATAGAAACAGAGATGTTTTCATGTTTCTCTCTGTCTACTGGATATGTAAAGCAGACAACTATTTGCTAGCAGCAAAGGTTTATTTTTGAGTACGATTTCAAAAGTCTTCCCACTGTTTAGTGGTCAGAAATTGGATAATGCTGCTTTGACGAAAATCTATTACTGTAAATCTGCTCCTAAATCCCTGTCTGAGACACATTATCCAAAACTGAACTGAGAACTGAATAATTAGACAGAGGCCAGCGGAGATTGTTTTTGCATCAAGTGAAATATGTCTGCTGACATTTTACTTCAACCTGGGTGTCATAAAGCTTTCTGCCTGCTGCCAAAAGCATACGGCAACTTCAGACCGTTAGATGTTTGTCATAAGTGCACCATAAATATAATGTTCTCTCCTCTGTCTGTAAATAAAATAACTTAGTTCACAGGATTTGTGATAAGTGGCTGCCCTTTCTTGGTGGGACTAGGTCAGTCCATGTATCTTTTTCCCCTCTAACTCATAGTCAGCCAAGCTGGAGCCTGACCCAGCATGCATTAGGTGAAAGGCCAGGAACTAGTCTGACAATCCGTTGTAGGAGGAACCCAAAGACAGACAAATCACATTGTAGGGGAAATATGAACACATGTGAGGGAGAACCCGCAGAACCTTCCAGCTGAGAGGACAAACTGCTGAGTCACTGCGCTCTCTTTAAAGAAAGCCACGGCTGCTGGTTTGATTTCAGCATTTGTAGGTAATTAAAAAAAAACACACACGCACACACACACACACACATAATTAGATAGTCTGTGAACTATTATTATTTTTTTTCAATCCATAATTTTTTTTCCTGAGACTAAAATGAACATTTATTTAATAAGATGGGAAATCATATTTTCTCAACACTTTGTAATAAAATAATAATAATAATAATAATAAGACAATATATAACTCTGTCGACTTGAAAGCACTATTTGTGACAGTGAATAAATGAAAAGAAGCAGATGAAAAAGAAAATGTGCTTATTTTGTCACAACTCTTTCGAACGATAATTCTCTCAATGGCATCAAAGTAGAAGTTGAGTTGAGTGTAGAGGCTCACTTAAAAAAAAATATATTGAATTTGGCAGAAAGCAAGGATAAACTTGTAAATTTTCACTACAAAGGAAGGAGGCTACACTTTGTGGGAGTGCTTTTGCCTGGCCGTGACTTTTCCTGCTATATTTTCTTTCAAATCTGTGATTTCTGTGTGTTTATGTGTTTATTCCTATTTCCCAGCAGTAGCACTGCGTAGTGACTGTAAGTCACTGCACTGCTTTTTTTTTTCCCAGAGTATTTTCCTAGAGCCTTTCAACAATTTTCCTCCCTGTGAGACATGCAGTGTTTTCAGAGATGGGAATTGTGTTCACACAAATATGCAATAAGACTTTAACTGTAAAGCACATGTGATCCCCACAAACCTACCACGCACAGACCAATACAATAACAGCTTGGTTGACTGACATGTCTCCATCAGCCTGGACTCACTGTACCCGTTTATTGACTCCATTGCTAGAAGGCCAAACATAAATCTGACCACTTCGACCGACTCCCAAGGCGGCACAAAGCATCGCACCGCAGGAAGCCCGGAGGAAATGAATGATCAGGGCGAATAGTTTAGTAAAAGTATGCAAAAGGGTTTTTGGAACTTCCTTGATTTCCTGTTGGGAGACAAGTGACAGATGTTTGCAGTGGAAGAATAAAGAATTGATGCTGCATGCAGGGAAGGCCGCTGGGCTCCAGGGGACAGGAGAAAGGTTGCTTATGAAATATTGAAGGAGACTGGAGATGGGGCCAGAGCACGTCTGCCCTTCCTCCGCAGCTTCTCTACCTGCCAACAATGTGCGTGCTGCGGAGGGGAACTCACAGTCCTGCCAGCTGAGGTGAGTGGGTTCCTGTGAGTGTGTCCATCTCCGTGTGGCTGCTTATCTATATATATTAAGAGCATGTCACAATGTGTGTGTGTGTGCACGTGAGATGGGCCGGAGCGAGCCGCTTCCCATGGATCCTGCTCGTCTGAAACAGCCAGCACACCCTGACAAATGAAGGACCACATAGGTCGATGGTACCAGTGCATCCTGCGATGACCCGTTGGAGCATTTTCCTAATATGCTGCCTCTGCCGGTGCTTTCCAGAAATCCGTTACAAGTAAAAAGAGGGAAAAAAAAGATGTTTTATTGTGTGACAATGCTGTGGTTAGGATCAGGCACAAAAACACTCAGTTATGGTTAGGAAAAGATCCTGGTTTGGGTTAAAATGATCACTTGAAACATTGTGTGGGCTAATCCTCTGGGGACTCAGGCCAAACTGAGGAACTTTGGCGATTGTGTCATGCTGTGGAATTTGTGTAAATTTCAGCAATATGAAACACAATGATTCTAAAGTGTTTTGTATTTCCATGTTCAGCACAAACTCAGTTCCAATAATATGTAAGCAGTGTGTGTGTGTGTGTGCTAGGCTTTCTTAGAAGAAAAGAAGAGAAAACACAAGTTCAACTTCAACTTTGAGTTACTTATGTCACCTTTTGCTGACAAGCTGAAGGATTCGCAATGAGCTGTCTGATGAATGTTCACACCTGGGGGTTCTGGAATGCTGGGGGGTTCTCTAAGCCCTAAATTCCACATGCGGATTCGGTCTGGAATGGCTCTGATTCGGATCCGATCCGTCCACCCTCACCGGATCCTCCTGTGCTGTGAAGCATTGCGGCTTCGGCCCGGCTCCTCTGGTTTACAGTGGAAGCCACGGGAACTCGGGAAGTCTCATCATAGTAACCATTGTATGGTATAACCATATCCATTCATGGGGTGATGCTGACTCCAACTTGAACTGCCTCATCTGGTAGACAACTGTGATTCAACCTCAGCCATGGGTGGGTGCAATTATTGTAATTATTGTAAGCATATCGAAAGCTCCCTATTCATGGTGAATTGATGCGAACTGATACCGGAAACCTTGACTTCGGGCCATAGTATACATTATTTTGTATTTGTGTGTGTATTTGTATATCTGCTACATACTGAAGTGTTACGCCATGCTCCAGCATCCGTTAAAAAGGCCTCCTGACTGCCACAGCTGATCCGCAGCCATTCCGAAGCTGGTTGAAGTGTAAGCATTGATTAGCGGAGCCTGACAGGATCCACATGTGCTGGACTTCTTCCGTGTACTTGTAAAAAGGGAACTATTTGCATTACAAACATTTCTTCATCTATGTCACAATCCCCCGTACCTGACGAGCTGCTCCAATTGTCCTCTCTATCCATAATTATCTGAAGTGCCTCCTTGGTGGTAAATCGCTCCATCTCGTGAATTATTGAGTTCACACAGTTGTGCAGGACACGGAGTTTACAGTGGGTGTGTTTCCACACATTTGTATGCAGAACAATTGAAAGTACTTGATATGCTATTACCATACAAATGATGGGGGGAAGCACCTCTCAGCTTTGTGAATAATCATGTTCATGTTTTTGTTTGCTTTTTTGTTTTATCTGACCACAGTCCAAACACATGCTGAGGTTAATTGGAGACTCTAAATTGTCTGTATGAGTATGATATGAGTGTATCACTGAAAGGTGTGTGTGTGTGTGTGTGTGTGTGTGTGTGTCTGTGTGTGTGTGTGTGCGCCCCATGATAGTCTGGTATACCTCCCTCTCACCTGAAATGTGCTGGGATTTACTCCTGCAGACCCCCGTGACCCTGGTGAGGAATAAGCAGGTACAAAAAAACAAAATTGATGAATTGATGTACAAAAAATGAATAAATGATGGTTTTATCTCATTTATGTAATTTAATAAATCTCATATTTTCTTTTACCATAGAGCTATGATGACCTGAGTTAAGCTGATTACAAATTATAGGTATCTATATCTATCTATCTATCTATCTATCTATCTATCTATCTATCTATCTATCTATCTATCTATCTATCTATCTATCTATCTATCTATCTATCTATCTATCTATCTATCTATCTATCTATCTATCTATCTATCTATCTATCTATCTATCTATCTATCTGACCAGTCACTAACCCACTACCTTTGCCCATTAAATTGACGTCATGTTGAAGCGCGTCACTTGTCCGGGTCATAATTACTACGGCTGCTGGGCTGAGGCCGTCACTCAAAGGGAGCTTTACGTTGTAATTGCTGGTGGAGTTTTCGGCTTATGCCGTCGTTTTCCTTCTGAGGACAGGCTGGAAATAGGAGCAAAAAACTTGACTTCATTCCAGTGACAGAGGAATAAGTGGGAGAGAGAGAAAAAGTGAGAAATTGTTGAGAGACGGAGCCAAACTAATGTGTTGCATACCAGCAAGCTACAGTACTTTGACATGATGGTTTCATGGCTTGCCAAGAGCGCTGACTGATGTGGTGGCGACCTACGTTTGTGGGTATTTCAAACTTACCTGCTCCAGGGAACGTTACTGTATGCTTGCAAAACAAATGCCTAATTCGATATCAGCTATTAAATGAATGTATATTACAAATGATTAAGAAACACTAGGAGATGAGTTTTTTTTTTCTTGCCCATTTATCAACGTCTTGGCCACTGATCAAGGGGACAGTTATTTTTACTGAATTAAAATTGTCAGACAGCATTTGACCCCGCATTAGTTAATTACATAACCGTACTGATGTCAGGCTGTTTTTATAACAACAAAGCCTCTGGGACCATCTTCATTGAGTTTAAGGACTTAATGTTCACCAGACCAGCACTAGTGTTGCCAATTTGAGCTTGCAGAAGTTTAATACCAACAAATATATCTGCTCTTTTAGGCTCTGTGGTGCCATTGAGTGGAATGAGTTGTACAGCACATAAAAATTAATGAACCACCATAAATTTAAAAATTATATATATGTATACAGTAAGTTTTAAGGGAGATTTAAGCTTTCATTCCTAGTTTAATTGTTCATTTGTTTGTACTTTTATGTGTATGTTTTTTATTGAGTTTGATGATAAAGTTATAGGTCTTACTAAAATATAATACTTGAAAATTTTTAAATGATTTTTCAATACCATCAAAACTTCAGATTTCTATTACAGTGATATGGAAATGTCCTGTTGGGGTGACTTCATTACATCGAATCTACCCCTATGTATTTTTAAGGAATGGATACAGTTAGTTTATTCTAATAGCGAAGTTACCCACAACATAAATACATCTTTATTATTATATTTCATTTTGCTAGTGTCCATTGTGCAATTGCAATATTATTGAGAGTGGGTAAGAGCCAATCAAAAACACTACTGAAAATGTGCAAATGTTCCTCAAGTCTCTGCATGACACATATTTATGTATGTATCTGATTTACTGTACTTTCTATAATAATAAAAAACATAAGCAAACATTTTTCCACATGGAATGCTGTAAAAAATGAAAAGGAGACTTTAAGTTCAGAAAAGCTACTCCTCATGAGCCAGGGCAGACTTTATCATTAAGAAGGCAACTGCCTACAGTTACAGATTTATTACAATGATTAGAAACAAAACCTGAAATTATGCTCTAATTCAATAACGCCTAAAATTAGGTACAAAACGTACGATTGAAAGCAATGCAAATAATAGCATATCCCAATGAAAAAATCCCATTATAAATTAGGTTGGGGGGGGGGATTTTTGGAAGAGTATTTCAATAATAGCCTTATAGGTCTCAAACATCAAATCCCTGATCACCAACCACTCAACTTCTTATTTAATATTGCAATGTTTTTCAGGACATTGTGACAGTAGCAGAGGTCATGGAGGCATATAGTTCATATTTTATATGAAGCATTAAATGTCTTCATGTTGAGTATATTTTGCCTACCAGCCCCATATGACTTTGAAATAGACGTTCACACCTGATATTTTTTTCAATATTTGTGTGTTGAATTTTCTATATTGTAGAAATATACTATAAAAGAATTATTTTAAGTAAAATGCTCTCACATAGCACACATATTTTGATTGACTGTTATTATTGTCATTACTAAATGCTGTGGTGGCACATGACGATGCAGGTGGAGACTCTCATCTGATCGCCTCTGTTTCATGGTTCAACGCTCCAAAAACAGCAGTTATTTTATTATCTGATGCTCTCCCTCTTGTTGGCACATCGAGGCTACTGTATATGACATAATCATTGATGTGCCTTTTTTAATAATCACGTAATTAAATGATTAAAATATGAACGCGATATTGTTTACTTTACCCCCAGTCTGAGCTCAGCTCCTGATTCATTTCATACAAATCAGATCAGATCCTGTTTCTCTGTTTGTCTTGCTGTCTGGTCGTTTAAGGTAAAAATGTTTTGGTTTCAGTATGAGAACATAATATTATGTTTTTAATCAGATTTCTAGGAAACTGGTGGCTCTGAGGTCGATCTGCTGACAGCTGTGTTTGCGTGATTTGAGTAGGTTTACATCAACTTCTGAAGGACTTCATCAGATAGAGCCATGACTCATACCCTACATTATCCAACATCCTCAAAAAAAGCTGAAAACTGGCAGTGTCCACTGAGTTTCTGTGGCAATTCAAAGCCAATTTCAAAGTGCTAGAGTTCTGTGTGAGGTCATTCAATGCAATATCCCTGTGACAACTGTCACTTCTTGGTGTTGTGTTGGATTGCACATTACCTGATGGAGTTTCTGCCTCCTTATCAACACAGTTGCATCGACCCCTCCAGTGATGGAATAGTCTATTATTCTGTGGCGCACATGCCAAATTGACAATTATTTTTTTGTGTCATTTGGGGCTCTTCTGATAACATCTGATATTGTAATAATATCAAATGTTGCATGTCCAAATGTGTTTACTTGTTCCTTGCCACACTGAATCCAACACAGTATATCACTGTAAGTTAACAGTTCTACTTCATTTTCTATGAAGAGCTGCACGGTGCAAGACGGACACACACTGACTGATAGAGCAAGCATCTCAACTTAATCCATTCAGCATGACCGAGCTGGCTTATAAATTGCTGATCAAATATAATATAAAGATTCTTTTACTCTGCAAAGTCTGTGACACCAAGTGTATCTCAACTCATAGAACTTCCCCACCACGTCACATACCAATTCACATACGTTTAGCTCATGGTGCCCTGCTAGATTTAGAATGAAATTGGGCTCTGATTGGCAATTGTGAAAATTAGGTGGATAAGCTGTGCCAATTAGAATATGGATGCTCAGTCAAAAATGTATAATTCTCAGTAATTCATCAGTAATAATAAGCTCACACATGTTGCACATATACAGGTCCTCAGCAATATAGGCACCAAGTTCTGAGGTGGACGGGTTGAAGGGTTGTTACGCGTTGCAACGAATAAGCACCCAGACAGACGGCTATTCCCTGTATTATAAAATGATGGTGGTGCATATGGTATGTTTCCACCAGACAGTTTTAACTCAACTCAGCTTTGCTCCACATTTTTGCTTTTCAGTTTCTGTTACTACTTCCTTCGGGGTTCCAAACAAGTTGAGCATCTACTTTAATGTGAGATTTACATCACAATATGAGTCACAATGAGCAGCATCCGTACCTTACACCTAGCATCTTTAAGTACCAGTTTCAGAGTTCAGTCAACACTAGCGGTTGATTATTGGATTAACATTGCAAGAACATCACTCAAGAACATGCCACGGTCCGTGTTGGAGGTGGAGACGCTCCTGTGTGTGGTTGGTTCCCCAAGCCATTGGGATTTAAACAAACACAGATGTGCTGTTCGGCAAAGTACGTCACTTTAGTTTTACGCATGCGTGTGATGCTATCCCGTCCATGTTCATTCTTAATGGAAACACACAAAGTACCTGAAACCAAACCAAGTTGTGCTGCATAAAGTCCTGGTGAGTTGAGCTGGTACTCTTCATGGAAACAAGGCATCACCTCAACTTGTACATAAGTGACTGCCCGTTGGTCCAAAGGCCTATTATATTCTAAAGACAACTGTTTGTCTGAACTACAGTTTGAAAATGTTCATATTAACCATAAATCTATTAGTCAGAGGGTCTGTTATCCCAAAAAACAAATGGCCACCACTCTGGGTGTCATGACGTTGGTGTGATTAAGGTCTGGCTAGGTTTGGGCATAAAAACATACCACAGGGGGTTAAGCAAAAGATCATGGTTTAGGTGAATGATCATGAAACATGGATTAAAGCTTTAACGTCAGAGTGCACCTGTATCTAAGAGTGTATCTTTTGGAACCATAGGCCTTCTGTTTTGGGGATTATGGGCCAGGGTTTTTGATCCAATGGGAAGTGTTTCGAGCGACTGTTTCACAATAATGGGCTGTTGGACCAATGTTCTGGCCCCCCTGCATCTGGGTCAAGGTTATATACACCTTATTTTCCACTGTTTATCTTGTTGTGACAAAAGCCTTCTCATGCTTGGCCGCTACCACAAACACAATTAAAAAACATTCTCATGCAAATGGAGCATATTTGACAACCGTAATTGTCGGTAATTGCTGATGAACTTCCCCTATCAACACTGGCACAGGCGATGACACGAACAGGGAAAATAGAATCAATAGCAGCAAAACCAGGCAGATGGAGCAAACGGGAATAGAGGATCTATTTGTTTGGGTGATTAGGAGATGTGACCCAGTGAACCACAACATTATAGCAAGGCCAAGGCAAATTGGCCTGCACTGATATCCGCCAGTTCCTAGAATCACAATTGTTTGCATGGCTTCAAACACCAAATAGGAGGCAGAGTGAGGGCAGTTGGATCCCGGTGGGCATAATTTGGTGTTTTCTGTGTGTGACCATGGCAGAAAACACAAACATTTGAATCCATAATGTAGGGTTATGGTAAAATAAACTAGAAATGGACTACGCTTTGATCACTGGCCCGGTGTTCATCATCTTTGCGACGGCAGACATAAATTAAAGGTTGCCGCAGCTTTTGTAATTCGTGTTTGTTTACAAGGTCACGAGGGTACCAAGGGTGAATAACAGCTTTTTTTTCTTTTTAACAACAAACAGACTTTTGTATAACCATTAACCGTGGTGTTAATTAGGACCAACTCAAACACTACAGCTTTGGATGAACTGTTTCATATTCCCTTTTTTTTTTGCGCATGTCACTCTTTCATATTTTGGAGTGGAAACAGTTAAGGGGAATACCGTATATTCATTCTGAAATATGTTGAGGGGGAGTGTTCTGGTGAGCTCAGATGTTGGATAAACACAGAGTGGGGAAAAACGTAAATTATTTAATGACCAGGGAGTTTAAATGAGGAGATGCATACGTAAAAGAACACTTTATCTTGCCGTGTGTTGAGGAGGATTTAAAGCCTGTGGGAGCTCATCAGTCGAAGGTAGGTGGAGCATTCAAGGTTAGACTGGAGGGCCCTTCGGCCCCGTTGCCAGATCCTCGAAAGAGTAGAAGAATTAAACAGCCAAGACGAGTGGGCGGATGAAGCGTAAACAGAGAGTTTTGCAACCCTGTTGCACATTGCTGAACTGATACACCATCCCCATGCAGCTGCACTTCCCTATAAACACACGCACTATTGTTTGCAGCTACCTCAGGTCGTTGTTGACTGGGAAAGAGGCCTTCGTTGTGCCATTAAGGCTTTATAGGAGAGTACGAGGCCTTAATTATAGTGTGAAAAGTGAGTACAGAGAGAGAGAATAGCTGACGGAAACCCAACACCTCCAACCCAGCAGTAGCACTTTGACAAAGGAGGTCAGTGCCGAGTCAGATTAAGTTTATTTATGTTTTTCTATTACTCCCTTTCATCGACGTCCATGGCACGGCAGATAGTATCCCCACTTTGCTTATTTACTCTGAGAGCCCTACCTCTGGACAGCTCTCATTCAGCACTTAATGTCCATAACGCCTCGGGTAATTGTTGTTTTCCTCTGCCCCTGAAATCTCACCGCCTCACAAGACTAAGCTCTTCTGTCCTCGTGTTTATTTTCAAAGGCCTCGACCAGGACAAATGCCCTCGGGTCAACTTCAACAGGCTCGCGGCCTCGTGTGCACCTCAAAAGTGCCCTGGAAATCTGTTGAGCTGACATAAATTCGTTCCAGTTGCATGAAGGAGCAGGAAGAATGTGGACGAGTATGAGAGAGGGAAGCGTCCTGGTGGTGGGACTGACTCGGGTCTTGCCCAGACTGGGGCTTACAGCAGGGATTGCTCAGCTTCGTTCAGCTCTTCGCCGCTTCAAAGGCTGGGAGGAGAGGTTCTGTGAAATCATACAATAACAGTGAATATAACCACCCTTTCAAAACACAACTGGACTGAACTGGATAGGTGGGAACGAGACAGAAGGAAAGGGATGGCGTTTCACTGCTGATACAAGGAAAGATAGGAATATGCGCTGTGCTGTGGGATATGTGGAGGCTACGTTGCCCTCTGATTTAAGTCACATTAAAATATATTTGTCGGAGAGATGATTAGCTGAGCATGCACACGCTGCCGCACATTTACACTATTACACACATTCCAACAGTGGAGCCACCATTGATGTTCAAAAAAACTATTAAACACACATTGACAAGCCACAGCGCTTCTAAAAAAAACCTCCATTATAAATACAAATGTACGACTGTGACCTGTTTTTAAAGTATCGTGTGTTCAGAAGGAACAAATGGACCTGTGGATGAGAGCAAGAATGTCGTAAAGTAGCGAGAAACGAACCGGTGCTTTTAAGATTTTTGTGGGAAGCACTGGCAATAAGAGAAATATAGAATTTTCCCTTAAAGCATGAGGCACTTGTAATAGTAACAGTGAAGCTGGGCATCTATTCACTTTATATTTGTTTTATTACACTGAAAGTAGTCAAACATTTATTTGCGTTGCCTCACCATAAAACCTCCCATTTTCAGCTTTGGTAGGAGTCAGGAGATGAAGGGCTGGCTGTGTGTTATGTTATGTTATGTTATGTTGTGTTATGTTATGTTATGTTATGTTGTGTTATGTTGTGTTATGTTGTGTTATGTTATGTTATGTTGTGTTATGTTATGTTATGTTATGTTATGTTATGTTGTGTTATGTTATGTTGTGTTATGTTGTGTTATGTTATGTTATGTTATGTTATGTTGTGTTATGTTATGTTATGTTATGTTGTGTTATGTTATGTTATGTTATGTTGTGTTATGTTAGATTAGATTAGATTAGATTAGATTAGATAGCTCCTTTATTGTCCCACAGTGGGGAAATTCACAGTGCTACAGCAGCAGTTAGAAAAGTTACAAACATTTTTTAAAAAATGTAAAAAAAAAGAAAAATTAAAAAATTAAATTAAAAAAAAAAATAAAGAAAAATTATTATGTTATGTTATGTTATGTTATGTTATGTTATGTAGTGAGGACATCTAATAAAAAGGTAAAAAAAAAAAAAAAGAAAGAAAGATAAGGTGAGTTAGTCAGTGCTGGCATTTGTATGTTTTCTGACCCCCTTTAATATTTCCAGTCCATCAGTGTCTGTGTTTTATATAAGTATTGCAACAGATTTTCACAAATCTCACGTGCAAAGCTTAACCAACAATGAACTCACGTGTGCGTGTGTGTGTGTGTGTGTGTGTGTGTGTTTGCATCCAAAGCCTAATATATCATAATCCCATGTGTTGTAAACCAACATCAAAAAACTATATAAAAAAAAAAAACAATAGTGTGGGGAAGTTCAGGTCTGATTGGGGGGTCTGTTGGTAGGATGCAGACTATAGAGAATCATACCATTTATAAATCAGAAAGAGAGAGAAAAATGTTGGTAAACATCTTTTTTTTAAATTCATGGTTAGGCAGATGACACCCCCCAGTAAATAAGAGAACAGAAGAACAAGAAATTAGTACAAAAAAAATTGTTTATATGACACAATAGCTGAATGACGAAGAAATTGACAAAGCTGAGGAAGACGGCCATGAAACTAACACCTAATGGAGCACCGCGTGGACAATGGCAGTGGATATAGACTGGATTACCAGGAAGGAAATGGCAGTTCAGCTTTGACACTTACCGGCCAGAGGCAATAAAATCCTTTTTTCAAATCAATATTTGTGGTTTAGCAGAGCAGGCAGGATCCAGGAAAGACTTATTGACCATTCAACAGCCAGCCTCAGTGACTAAATGCAGCCCTCCAATCTCAGATGCATGATTCGAGACTGCAGAATGTACCTTCAAACTGGAGCGGTGACATGGGGTCACATCCACAAGTTGTTACGATATTGAGGAGAGGTGGAGGAGAAGAACTGAAAGACGCACTGATACCAACCCTCCAAGACAGCGATCATGCTGACCCCCAGGTGTTTAGTAACTGTAATAAAACTAATGTATTTAAAATTGTAATTCCTTACACTATTTGTTACTGAAAAAAGTAATAATAACACAGTTATTACAATGTTCAGACGGCCGATTCCTGCATGTCAATCCCCCTTTCATTTCCCTCTCCACCACTATTGTAAAGGCATAATAAAATCAATGGAAAAAAAGAATATTATATTATATTATAATGTCCAACACCAATAATGTTGTCTGATTTGCTGCTAAAAACAGTAGGCTTGCCCCCCCCAGACCCTCCTACCTTTTCTGATTAGTTCTCCTGGTTTGAGATTTTATTTGATTGGACCGCCCAGCTATATTACTGCAAAAGTCCAAGCACTATGGGATGGAATAAGGGGAATCATCTTCGAAGTAGAAAATTTAGTTATTTCTTTGCAAAAAAGAACCTTTTTTTTGAGACATTCATTGAAGGAGCTTGGAGCAGAGCGATCAGAATTGTACATCCTTCATGCATCGGCCTTTTCTCGCCCGTGTTTAACTAAAGGATCCGGCTAGCTGGATGTGCTGTGAGTAATGCATTCTATCGTTTTTTCCTGTATGCTGTGTTTGAAAATAGTCTGGTGATCTGATTTTTAACCAGAAAGTCATTGAGAAATTTAGAGGCCTGAAGGAAAAAAAAGGCTAAAGTTTATGTTGCAGTCGTGGTTCTAGGCAACATTAGCATGTTGTTGTGTTGTAATGGGCCAATTAACCTTTGGCGATGGTATCATAAATGCTGCCAGGATGTTTGGATATGTAGCCTAATTAACATGTCTAATATAACATTACAGAGCTGTTGGGTTTAATTGGGTTGTCAGTAGTTTTTCAGTTCAGGGTCTAAATCAGAATGTCCTGAATGAACAGTGAGTCCTCCACTATTCACTGGTCTTACTTGGAAAAACTGTCCTCTGCTGGTGTGAATTAAACTGTCTTACACAACTGAGACAAAAGATGGCTTTTTTTTTTTAAATCAAAAGTCAGATGTATTTGGATTTCTTTTATTTCTAAATAAATATCCAACATGATTGTGAATGATGTATATCTATATCAACAGCCGCCGCCTGCTGCTGCCTGTTGACATCAGTGAAGCTGAAGGTCGCACTTGCTGGAATGCGTTTAAGTTTTATTTATTCATTTATAATGTAAAACAAGACCAGAAGCTGTTATATGCAGCACAACCGGGCTAGAGAAGCTCTGGAATGGCATTCCCGCTTGAAGGAACATCACCCAGTGCGACGGGGTGACTCATTGATGTGTTTTTAACAACAAAAGAGTGTTTTCAGGTTTTCTCAGGCTGTCCAGGATTTATCAGTTTGAAATTTTCGTCAACACGGGCAGCGCCACATCCAAACGTAAAGACGAGAGAGTGAAACTTACAGAGCGATTCCACAGTCATATTGCGTTCCCCACACTGGGGTAACCCATGCTAAAAATGAATGACCTCATCTAAGTGAATGGTTTATGGTTTCTTTTTCTATGGTGGCTTTTCGCAGAAGGAGACTTTTTTTATGGTGCAGAGTGCATAAACACACAACAGAGGCAGGGGCGGCTGCAGTGGGTGGCCAGGGGCGACGCTGGAATCTGATTGGTCACCCCAAAAGGGAAAAAAAAATACTATTATTTATTTTGCAATTATCTTCATGGGCCTTTGGAAAATTCAGTGGCACGACTGAAACAATTTTTCCAGCTGAAACAATTTTTCCAGTAGTATCATCCCTGATAAAACTCTTATACTATAATATTACTAGTTAATAGTGATGATAACTAAACAATGAATATTGTCACCCTATTAAAATAATAATAAACCTGGACACCTTAACAAGCTTAATGAGGGTGGCTGCTATAAGAAGCTTCTGTGGTGCAGAACAAATATTATTCTTGAAACATTGGTGAGTGATAAAGTCTATAGGATATAATGTTTTTATAATAACATAGTCTAAGTTTCTCAAGATCTTCAATGCTGATGCCCTTTGAGTGTCATCACTTTATTGAGTTTGGTTCTAAAAAGTTGGAAACTGGATGTTAGAAATGAGTTACTTCAATAAAAAACAGACAATAAAGAGGGAATGTCTCATGACCAGTTTAATTTATCTGATATTTGTTTAATTTAACTCCAGGTAATGTAAGTTTTGACTTTGCACTATTGAATGAAAGGACAGTTTAAGCCAGGTTGCATGTTACATAACACAACATTCTATGTATGTCCACAGTCATCTATTATCAAGGCCTTCATGATTTAAACAATTAATAAACGCAGCATAATATTCTCTGCATTTGCTAAAGTTTTTGTGTTTTCTCGAATATTAAAAGAATGATTTAGGCCATTATTTTATTAGGTGATGATGTTTATGTTTCATATCACACACCATAAGAGCTTCTAATACTTTCACTACTGTCATGCTGCAATAAGATCAGCTCTGTGGTAAAATCACATCATATAACTATTGAACTCTTATACCCTCAATCTAACTCTAGACTAGTGCTGTTTCCTTACTGGGTGGATGTAGAAATTTTAAAACATAACCAGGCGCCCATGGTGAGGAGCGTGTATCAGTAATTCTGCCAAATAATAAAAAGCAAAACTCAAATGTGTTGATTTGAAGACCATGGCGAGTCAAAGCCCCTATGAGGAGTTTTTACCTAAAAAACACATTTGCCATCAGGGAAACCCGACTGGCCCCTTCAAAAAAAAAAAAAAAAAAAACCTCTGCATATGTCACCGTGGCCCTAAAATAATTCTGGGGGATGCCGCTGTGTCGGGCTGCCCTTCCTTTGCCATGGAAAAGGTAAATATGACGGCCGGTACACAACACATGGAAGCCATCAGCAGGCACTGGAAGCTTGTGGTGTGGAGACTGTTAGCAGCAGCCCGCAGGCGCACACACATACATTAAGTATAATGTGTATGGATATATCAAACATTTAGTGCACAAATAACAGTGTGTTTTTGTCTGAGTGGGTGTGAATGTGTGCGTCACTTGTATTTGAAGTGTGTTTGATGTGTGTGAGCGGTGCTCCTGTTATTCTCTCCTTGACAGCTAAATCATCCCCCTCCTCCCTTCCCCGTCCGTAACCTCAGAAGATGATTAGTTCATATTTTCCCCCAATTGTATGGACTGGTCCCCGGTGACGGGGCTGTAATATGTGTTATAGATATGCTACAAGTCACCCCGTAAATAGGTCAGCGTTCTAAAGTGTGATGTGTCATGTGCTCCTTTCCAGCTCCGAAATGTCTTCTCTAATGAGCCCGAGTGATTTTGGATAGGAAAACACCACAGCCCTTTTTCCAATAAAGCCTCTCTCTGCCTCTCTGAGCCTCGCATGACAGAAACAAAAGCTGTTTGTCCTTTTGGGGATTTGTGTGTGTGTGTGTCTCACAGTGCGTTTGTGTGTCGGCGTGTGTGTGTGTGTGTGTGTGTGTGTGTGTGCATATACTGTATGTGCATGTGTCTGTCTTGGCCATCCATTCTTTCAATTTGCGTTCTACTGTCATTCTTTCTTTTCTTTATCTCTTCATGTTTGCCTGTGTTTCTCACAACTTTGTACTTTTAGCACTTGATCATCATCACTAACTGGGGTCATGTCACAAGATGCCATGTACTCTAAAGTGAAGGTCAAATGCTTCTTTAAGAAAAAAAAAAATCTAATTCAAGACATTTCATTATTACACAGTCCTCGTGAATTCCTGCCAATATTCAGTCCAAATTTGAGTCTATTTTTGTGCTGTTTAGTGCCTCTGTTTTATAACTACTCATCTGCTATTATTTTCAGGGGAAGTCTGTGGTGAATTGAGCTGCAAACCAGTGTAGACAGATTGAGCGGATATTAAATAAAGCAATACAAAGACGGCAATAAAGATCATGAAAGGATGGAGAATGCGTCTTGCAAATGTTGCAGGCCACATCGTTCACAGGGAGCACAAAGCACACAAACAAATATTTCAGGGGCCTTGCATAGCTGAGTGAGTGGGTCACCGAAAGTGTCATGATGGCGTCATTCCTGTTTGAACTGGCTGATGGTAATAAAAAAAAAAAAAAAGAAATGTGGGCATGAATGGCTCTATAATGTAACCATGGCCACCTAATCACTGCATGTATGTAATAATACATCATTCACAGACTACGCTGCAGAGAAGGTCAGTAATCAAAGCCCGGGCCTGATTATCACCATGCTGTCTCTGTTGATGAGTAACATATGCTGGCACTCAGGTCTGCCCCCTTCTTTTCACCCTGTGTTCCTGCCGTCCTCGGTGCCATGGATTCACAGGGCCCCATTCCCTATCTCTGCACCCGACACGGCCTTGGAGAACACAAAAGGGGGGAACATTATCGCTCCCGGGCCGCCTCCGTATCAGAGGGTGCACATTTCTCTCCGTTTCTGCTCCTGCGTGCCGCTGTTGCTCTATCCCTGCTTTTTTTTTATGAACACAGGAAAGAAACAATAGCCAATTACCGCTGACATAATTCGCGGTCGCTTACGCACCCATGTGATAGTAAATGACTATCGATGCTTCTGCATCTGACGCAGTGCTGGCCACTGAATCACTGCTTTTTTACTGCAAGTCTTATTTCCCAGAACTTCTACCATTGGCCTGTGACAGAGAGGATGATGATGATGGGAAATCTATGTTTTTCTTTTGATAGTTGGTGTTTTCTTTTTTCCTCTGCCTCACATTTTTTGGGAAAGCCTGCAGTATTAATCAGTGACACACATGTGTGCAGGGCTCCCAGGGGCCTTTAGTTCAACAGGCTTACCAAAGAATTTCCAGATTTTATTCTGATTTGCATGGAAATTTTGAGGAAAACTATTTGTAACTGCTGCAGTATTCTTAGTCAAACCTAACCCCTGTGTAGTCTTCACTGTAAATACAACACTTGTGAATGCTTGAGTGGCCCTCTGGGGTTCCTCGTGTCTCTGACGCTCCGCAGCCAAATGTTAAAAATATGTGAAGATATAATTAAAGTATGAATCAGTCTTTATCAGATAAGGAACACATTATGACTTATTTGTGTTTTGAATAACAACATTTTGCAAGTTGAAATAACACTCATTACACTTGATTGTACCTATTACAAAGGTTCAAAAATTCAAAATGCGCATTTATAAAGCAAAACCCGTCACCGTGGGCTGCGCTGGCGGTCAAAGAAGAGCTGACTGTCGTGTGCTTTGATTCTAATCTTTGATTAGAACCTTCGCCATTAGTCAGCGCTTTCATCAGGTGCAATGTCTTTACAGCGAGTATGAGAAAACATACATGTCATAAACAGTGGAGCTCAAGGCATGGGTCTGAATGGGCCTCGGTTCTGCATGACCGACCCATCGAGCCGGAGGAACGTGTTTGAAGTTGCTGTTGGGGCGTTGTGTGACGTTGGGGGGGGGGGGGGGTTGCCTCTGTCATAATGACGTGGATGGGTGTATGGCTGCACAAAGCTTTACTTCCAAGGCAGGGTTGTACGTATTAAGCAGCGCCATTGACACCAAGTTGGTGCCACGCCAGCCCAGTGGCACCCCGCTGCACAGGACCCCCCCGCACCATGTAAAGAACGCGGATAATTGGAAGTGAGTATACATGGTGGATTTAAGGTCACAAAGGGCGCTGCCGCCTGTGGCCCCCTCCTTCATCCTTACATTTGCCCAGAGGGCACTGCCATGGTTCAGTAACCCCTTCATCCTGTCATCCTTTCAGTCATTTGTCTCATTCTCTCCGTTCTTGGAAACAACGGCTCGAGTGTTGATCCCAGGTTTATCGTCCTCCGTGAAAAGAGCGCACACGAGGGGTGTAATTCTCCGCTCTGACCCCGGCGAGCGGCCCTGTTACAGAGCGGCCCGGGGATCTCACCTCGTAGCACCACGGACGTGCACTAGCGGGTCCACTCGCTGACACATTAACCTCTTAATGAGCTCTGCTGTGCTGTGGAGACCTTAATCTGTCTTTGGCCACACAGACACTTTAATTCCCTGACACGCGCTCGCAAACAAACACTCACTGCACACGGACGCACACTTTTACACGCAGAGGCTCAATGGAAGGGTCAAGGGGGCAGGGTTTGACCGTTAGTGCTGCTCATTTAATTCCTCTCTGAATGATGTGGGCATTGTGTGTGTGTGTGTGTGTGTGTGTGGAGAGGAGAAGGCACTTTCATATGGATAGGGAATTCACATGTATAAGATGCTCATGATGCCAACACACGTAGAGAGGAAAAAACTCTCCAGGGTCTTCAGGAGCTCCATCCTCACCACCCAAACTGGCACATCCTGAATCAAAGCAGGGAGCACGGAGAAGAAAGAGGGCGAAAAAAAAAAAGGGAGAAAGGGAGCAAGCGAGCAAGAGGGAAAGCAGGGAAAAAGGGGGGGGGGAACAAGTGAATAATAGAGGAAATCCTTGAGACCAGTGATGGAGGGAAAAAAGAGGAGGAAGGAGGGAGGGAAAGAAAGAAAGAATGAGAAACAGAAAAATACCAGAGCAGCAGTCAGCATGGCGGATAAAAGCCACTCTTAAGATAAGGTTGGCACAAATATGTTTTTGATCATGTCGCAGGGTCCACAGCAAACTTTGGAGAGGTTGCCAACTCACAACCACAGACGTGCACAGATGTTTGAGATATTAATGCAAAAAACACACACACACACACACACACACACACACACACACACACATCCAGGATGGGTGAATTACCTTACATGGTTGTGTGTTTGGCAGAAGTCTGCAACAATGTTGGATTGAAACCCACACGCAGACACAGACACAAACACACATCCAACCAACCCCATTCGCACAAATGATGCAGATAGATGATATCAGGGGCCTGATCAACCTATCAGACATCTCTGACCTTTCTCTTCAAAGATAAGAGGCAAGCCTAAAAAAAAAAGAGAGTCAAATTGCTGTGCATTTTGTGTGTGTGTGTGTACGTGTGCGTGCGCTTAGGTACGTGTAAAACACACAGACAAAGAGAGAAAGTGTGTGTGTGTGTGTGTGCGTTATTGTGTAGACACACACACAGGCGCGCGCGCATACGCATGCATTCATTATTCATGAATGTGTGTGAATGCTTGCCAAAAACATATCGTTCAAACAAAGGCCATTTCTCAGTGTGTGGGTGTCTGTGTGTGTACACTTCAAAAACACATACTCACTGAACTCCTGTCATACCCTTCCAACATATGCTATGAATTTGGCCTGTGTCCCAAGGAGCACTGCCACATGACTGAGAGCCCAGACAGCCCCAAACAATCAAACAATCCAAACGCTGAATTGCACTCAAGCACTGGAGTCATTTGAAATGTGATACAGGGAGTATAGAATTCAACCATATAGCCACAGATTTTTCGATTTAAATTAGCTCCCCAGTCCGATAGCTTTTCATCCTCATAACTTGAATTGCCGGGAGCATATTTCAGACCTCTGTGAAAGAAACCTCAAGCTCTCCCCGGTATCAATCGCATTTTCTCCGAGTACTAAATCTTTCCAAGAGGCCTCAGGATACTTGCAAATAGTAGTGCACAAGGTTACATTGTTTTACCCTTTTCAGATGAATAAACAGTCTTCAAACAGTGTTTTCTCCCCCCGCTGCCGGTGAATTAAAAGCTGTTGATGTTAAAAGCCAGTGAAATGCACGCCGACACGCAGGGAGAACAGTCACCCCAGCATCCGTCCTGCTCTTTATTATTCTCCGGAGGGCACGTTATGATTGAACAGGTCAGGATATCACCCAGCAGAGTCGACCATAACCAGGTTTTTCTTCGATTTCAGTATCGTTGAAATTAGGGAATTT
Source organism: Eupleurogrammus muticus (assembly GCA_036785175.1). Lineage (NCBI taxonomy): Eukaryota > Metazoa > Chordata > Actinopteri > Scombriformes > Trichiuridae > Eupleurogrammus > Eupleurogrammus muticus. The sequence goes on along the minus strand of JAYKQN010000010.1, from coordinate 19,420,279 downwards.
TTCTCAAAACAAGGAAAACCACGAGGGGGGATTCCACTCATTTCATGAAAATGAGTAAAAGTCGGGTTTGAAGCAGCTGAAAGCGTCTCAGCCCAATGGCAGTTTGTTCACTGGCAAATGTCAGGAATTGATATCATGTGAATTGACTCGTTACTGTGTATATTCCTTCGCCGTGAGCACATGTTGGGGTAAGTTAACGAGGCAGGTCTCAGAACACTGTCTCTTTGCACTCCCAGCCGCGATACTTGATACTTGTTTTCGGCAGGAGAAACAATGAAAGTATTTAGTCAGATGTCACGCAGAGTGAGTTTGTCTCTTTCGCAATTCAAACCTTTGTTCATCAGGGCTTTCTCGCTCAATGCCTTGCACACACACACACACATGCACGCATGCTCTCACGCACAGGCACATGGGCACATGCACACACACACACACACACACACACACACACACACACACACACACACACACACACTGCACCTTCCCTTGGTAGCTGGGCTCTCTGAGTCAGTGCTCTCTGTGTGTTTTCAATTACGCGCCCTCTGATCGCCCTCTCCTCTGCTGCAGATTCCTCTCCGTCTGCAGCGTGGCTAACGGATATGCAGCCATATTATAGGTGGAGAGAGGAAGGGCAGGATTAGAGCAGGCTGTATGGTAAAAAGGCCTGCCAAAAAGCTCTCTCCCTCTTCCCCTCTACCTCGCATAAACACACATGTTCACAAAGGGGTTGTTGTTTCCTCGTAGCGCTGCGTAGCAGGTTGTGATAATAACACTGCAGCCAATGCAGCTGCGTGTACATCGCATATTTTCTGACAGGGAATCAAGGACAGGATAGACACACACACACACACACACACACACAATAAGGTGAATGGGGAATGCACCGGGTGTCCGCACCACGTACCTTCCCCCCACTCGCCATTCATGCCCTTCTTTCTTTCTATTCATTTCTTCGATAGCTGGCGCACATTTTTTGTTCTCGCTCGCGACGGGATAATGTTTCAGTGTTTGTATACCTCGTCTGAGACTTCAAAGATCCCGGCGCACCAAATCTCCTTTAATCGCGGCTGAGGAGCCATTGTGTTGATGATATGGTTATGACATTATGCCTTTATGATAAACCTCATCAACGCCAAAGACAGTTAAGACTAATCCACTGAGCACACATGCTCGGCAGCATCACTTAACTCCCTCTGCAGCTTAACAAAGCATGGCCTGTCTCTTCACTTTGCCTGTGTTTTCTAGCCTTAATGAAGGGTTACTGATGCATCAAGGAATACTGCCTGCTTGTGTGTGTGTGTGTGCGTGCGTGTGTCTTTGTGAGACAAGCATGCGCACAAGTTACGATCTGCATTTCTGTGAATGAATCTGATAAATGCGCTTTGTTCAGCTCTTGGATGTTAATCAACTGCTATTATCTGGGTCAGGACAGTTTGTCTGTGTAGGGAAAAAAAAAGGAAAAAAAAAAAGTCTAAATGTTGACTGAGCCACTTAACGTCGTTTAGACGAGTAATCTTCTTAGCCAAGTTAAATATCTCTGTTCATATGTTCAGACAGAAATATTCAGCTTTTGTTTGGAGAGGCTCTCCAAATACATGGGCAGGAAAACATTTAGTTTTCATCTGCCCCTCTGCTGATTCCTAATACTTATCTATGCAGAACCCACCCTGGCTGACTCCATTGTACTCTATTATACTCCCCCTTAATCCTCAAAGACCAAATTGAGGAGTTGTAATCTGGAGGAACACCTCATTCTGCCTCATTCACAGGCCCTTGTAATGAAACTCCCCTTTGATGAATAAGTCGATTAGAAACCTCTATTTATGGTAAGTTATTCAAAAGGGGCTTAGATGGTTGGAGGGATGAATTGTTCTTAAAAGCACACACTGTACTGGTTGTTTAATAGCCAGACCTCCTCCTCTTTCCTGTTGTAAGCCTCCCTCTCTTTGCGTATTTTCCTTCTCTATCAATTTTTCTAAGGAACTCTTCTGTTAGTCTTCATGACCCCTCCCCCCCCCCCCATCCCGCACCCCCCACCACACCCCACCCTCTCCCCCTCCTCATCCCCGTCTTATCTAACTCTCGCCCCGGCTGCATTGCCAAGTGAGAGCACCAAAACTGATTTATGCAGTGGCCATCACAAGACAGCAACCATTCTTGGCTGTGGCCAGAGAGAGAGATAAAACCACACCATAAAGACAGCTTTGTTCCCCGGTCCTGAAAAACAGCCACAAGTGGGATAAATACTGCTGCCCTTTTTCTCGCGGCCCCCTCAAGGACTCGCATCTGCGTGGGCTCGTGACTGATCTTCCCCAGATCTCATGGAAGCAGCTGACCGAGGCAGCGTCGCTACAAGTGGTCCCATTGATGTATTGGGCACCTATAAACTTTAAAGGGGAGCAGAGGAAGCTGTGTGCACAGGTATCGTCAGCATAATGATGACTGAACACGGTGAAATGTGAGCTCCTACCAGTCCAGAAATGTTGGACAGTGCAGGGTAAAAAGCACACATCAGGCAAATTATAAAATACAAAAACAAGAACATGGTGTCCTGTTCTCTCCGTCTCTCACCTCATCTCCTGTAAATCAGTCTCTTAGACCATGTCTCCAGAGTGGCTACCTAAATATTTTAAATACATTTCTTACAAGCAACAACTCCTACTTGTAATTCCTACAAGATGGCTGACATGAGCAGTTCTGCTAGAATGAGGAGCGTGTTTTGATTAAAAACGATGTAGCACGCTGGAGCAGAATAAACCCGAACATAATCTATCTGCAGGATCGGACTTTTTTATGGCAGCACAAAGATTTGTGCAAGCAGTCACTATGACATTTTGGTATTTTCCTAAACAGAGAAAAGCCATTGTTTTAATTGAAGGATCACAATTGTATTCTGCTAAACAGCTGTGTGACGAAATGAGGCGTGCACATCCCGCTTTTATACACATTTCCCAAGCAAGGTCTCAGTGAAATGCTGATTGCTCATTTGATTGTGAGAAAAAAAAATTGTGAAAGGGCACAAGACTGTTTTTGCACAAATAAAAGTTGGAAACCTTTATTTTAGCACCAGTACATGAACTTTATTGGTAGCATAATGTTTATTCCCACAGTATAATTAATTCCATCAGGGTAACAACGTAATCATCCCTCGCCCCTCATTGTACATCTCTGAATTTCTTTTTTTTTTACTTTCTTGGGTACTGCTTTGTTTTCATGCAACAGAAAAATGTTTCATTCGATACGACTTTAACTTTGCCATTCTCAACGTTAAGCTGCTGTTAACTCAACCTTTCCTGGAGATATTTCACAATAAAAGCCCTCGAGGGAGGGGAAGGGATTAGGGGTCCTGAACCACTGTAACATTTTTTAATGTGAAACAGATGAAGGAAGTGTTCCGTTTTCATCAACAGAGCGCCGCAGCAACAATCAAATTAACACAACAAACGGGAACCCATCAGAGAACAGGGAGGCCTCTGACTGAAATATGATTGAATATAAACAGGGGAATTGGAAATAATGTCCGATCTCTAATAATAGCCTGGGTGTGTTCTACCGTTGGAGTAGAGGAAGGCCTTATTTCTGGCGGCACGGCTTGAGAATTTACAAAAAAGAACAAACAAAAAAATATTTTAATGTTTTAAATTCATATATATATATATGTATATGTATATATATATAATCACTTTCAGAACAGGGGATGCTTGTTTTCCGTTTGCTTCTGGGAGTGACATTCTGGGAAGTTGACATTGGCAACAACGCTGCCAAACCACATTTTTGGGTTGCACAATGCAGAATTTAAGATTCATCTTCAATTACTGAGAAGGAAAAGAGCGAACTTTCAATTGGGGGTGGGGGGGGGGGGTGTCCGAGTTCCTGAACATGAACAGCAAATAAACCGAAGCTTAGGAAGTTAAACAGCCCGGTCTAAAAGCCTGGTCCGATGATTGAGATGAGTGTAATGACTCAGCTTCCTCCGAGTGCTGCAGCTGCATGTCCGTCTGCTCTTCACTAAAATTAGGCTCATAACAACGACACCCTGGAGATCAGCCGTAAATGTAAAAAAAAATTGTCATTTGTGAACTGGTGAGGGTCACTAGAACGATTCTGTCCAGTAATCACACCATTATAGGAACATGCTTGCCTCTGCTGTGATGTGCTATTTGTAGCCAGGGATGATTGCTTCCTCTGGTCTTGGTTCCATCCTGTCATCTCTGTTGTATTTACGGAGGTGTGGTCAGATCTGGCCCTGGTCCGGTCACTGCCGGGCCGCGGGTCAGCCGTGCGGTGTGAAATCAGACCTCTCCCGAGGCTGCAGAGGTAGACGACACGCAGGCTGGTGGGAGTGAATCACTCCACACCGAATAGACCACGTCTGGAAATACAATGACCGCTCAGTCCAGACACAATACCCACACATAAACATGACAGCTCGCTGGCGACAGTGTCATGAAACGCATACCGGCGTATGATCAAACACGCACACACACACACATATTTGCACACAAACAAACAACAAAAGGAAAAAATAGAGGGGGTTGCCCCATCATCTCTTCATTATTGTGACGTTCCCAGATGCCAGACTATTGGTTTCCCTGAATCATCTTAAACAATGCCAACTATGTCATCCTTTTCTGTCTGTCTGTCTTTTTTTTTTTTACATATATATCCCCTCGTGCTCTTCTCTGTTCCTGCAAGCTGGTTTGTTTGTCACAGCCAGACACCAGTGAATGAATCAGTAAGACGCCGAGCCGTCAGATGAACGCCGACCCGCGGCCGGGCTCTCCGGTCGGATGCAGCAGGAGGCGCGGGGGCGTCTGGGTGGTCGGGGAGGTCGTCACTCTGACGTCTGCCAACGCGGAAAAGACCCTCTAATCGTCCCTGGGCGGGTTCAAAGCCAGCTCCACCAGGAACATTTCACACATTGGTTAAAAGGGGTATTTAGTCATTCGCACACTAATGCAGACACACAAACACAATTGCTAACATCTTGCTACTCTTGTTACTCTTCTCCCTCTCCCCCACTCTCCCTTACACACACACACACATACACTTTCCGGCACATACACAAACGGACACATATGTGGACTGCACACTCACAGACGACTGCCTAATTATACACAGAAGTTGCTAAGGCCATTTCCAAGAGGCTATTTACACTTGTATTTATTTGTCTTTTTTCAAATATTCGATTTATGTCTCAGACTTACTGGAAGCGCACGCTGGCAAGTTCCAGGGAAAGCATTTGGGTCCACTTTAAAAATGATATGAGGCCAGACAGACTGGGAGATGAAAGCAGTCACGGAGAAACAAACAAAACACAATGAAATGCCATAATACAGATCAGAATGGGAAAGGATACAGGGGGAAGAAGAGATGGAGGAAAAAAAAAAAGAGAGGAAGGAACAATTTGCTGTAAACTTCTTTGGTAGTAAATCGCAACCAAATGGCCCAGAGAATGAGTGGCGCAATGGAGAAAGTGCTGAGAGATCCTGCGCTGCGATGGCTGCATGGATGGATGAGAGGGAGCTGCGTGAGATAATAAACTGTAAAAAGCTTGCCCATCGCTTTTCAGGAATTACAACAGTCAACAGTCGGCACTGTTAGCATAATCCCTGCCAGGGGTGGCTGGCTAAGAGAGGGCTGTAATATGAGAGGCTTGAATAATGTTCAATACATTGAAGCGTGTGTGTGTGTGTGTGTGTGTGTGTGTGTGTGTGTTATCCAGTGTCGACTGCCCAAGCCTGTCCTGTGTGCTGTGCGCCGGGTGTCTACAGCAGCGGGTTGGGTGAGTCCTGTGGTACAGTCTCTCCCCCTGAGCTTGGCAGCGCACACACACACACACACACACACACACACACACACACACACACAGGCACAGGGGAGGTTCAACAGTGGCTAGAGGAGGGCAAAATCCAGCAGCATTTTCTTATTTATGGCCTATAAAATCCCATGTAATTTGGTGGTTAACTTTAATGGGTAATGGGTGAAATCCCTCTTTGTCTTCCTCTTTAATCGTTTCCACATTAAATGGGGCAACTGTCAAAATAAGATGATGTCATCATGTTAGGTCACCACTTGTTGCCACCATCCACACTTGACGTTACTGTAAGCACTTATACACCACGCGGCTTTTTTTTTGAAGAAGGAAAGTCTGATTTCGCCTTTTTTTTCTCTCTATTAACTTTCTATTAGCGAGGAAGAAATCGTGAGGAATGTTTGAGTCATTCTGTGAGGGATCTTGTTTTTTTTTAACAATACAGGTAGTTTTTAAAACGTATGAGCCGCGGCCAAATTGACTGATAGAAAAGGCTTAAGGCGCTCTGGTCCGGCTACTGTAAAATGAAGACTGACACATGCAGCCTACAGTAGCCCGTCTGCTGTGGCATTGTGGCTGACGGTTCATGTTATTTTTCTCCATCAAACGAGGATGAGAGAGATCCTCAGCTCTATAATGGTAACTTTATGTGGCCAGAATTCCACTGCTTGCAAAGTCTACTGCAATGGTAATGTGGTGGACGATTTTATTCATAGAGACATTCAGGAAATACTTGTGCACAGCTGAATTTAGTTGTTCCATCTGCAAATGGGCTTTAGTATGCTAATGCTGCAAGCCCCATAAAAACATCTGAGTGCTCTCTCTCCCTCTCCCCCTCTCTCTCTCTCTCCAGTTCACCATCGTCCCATTACATGGATCAAATGGCACATGCTCAGACACGTCTCCTCCTGATGCCTGTGCGGACTGAGCTATTGTTTTAGACGACTGTAAAAATCTGCAGGGTCAGTTTGGATTCTCCGGCTTGGGCAGGATGCGGGAGGATTGCAATAGCAGTAGGATTTACTTTCACCCTGCATAGTTTAATTTGTCAGCTCATCTAGGTACAGTCCAATTAAAGTATGTTATGGACATTTTATAAATGGACTTGACATGTTCTCAGAATTAAACTTCGTAGTGGAATTTAAGGCATTAAAGCTCTATGACTATGTATTTTAACATTGACTTTGAATTGCATTGATGCATATCAACTTATTTCTGATTAGACAGGACACATTCCGGGATTTTTTTTTCGCCATCAGGGTTTTGCAGGATTATCATCATTTCTAAATGTTATTGTAGCATTTTGCTAACCAGTTCAAATTTGGTAATTTTACTACTTCTTATTTAGGAGTGAAAATGAGAGTTAACATTTTTTAAAGCAAAAATGTCTATTACGGAGTTTGAAAAATGACTCTGCCGTTCAACTTTGACCTATATTACTTTGTTTTTGGTTGAGCTACACTTGTCGAAACCTGCCTAATTGTCCATGTATCCTGCCAACCTGGTCAATCTCAGCTGTTTTTAGTCCCATCGACAACATCATCATCACCATCATCAACAGAAATAATGGTTCAGGCCTCCGATTGTGGAGAAAAAAAAAAAAACTTCCAGCATTTCCTCACTGAACAGCCCTTTTTTTCCTGTGGTTCGTGGCCCTCTCTCCTCTGACCTAATAAATCTGGCTGACATATAAGGGTAGAGAAGCCGTGGTAACATTAACAGTGAGGTCAGCCAGCTCCGTGTAACCCACACTTGACCTTTGTGGCCGCCATGAGGAGGCATGCGTGACCACTCCTGGGTGTGTTTGTGCCCATTGTTCCAGGGCATGTCGGCATAGCAGGTTTTTGTGGGCTCTCTCAAGTCGGCATGAGAGAAGGAGGAAAAAAGTTTTGTCCTCGAAATATTTTTAGAAAACTGGTTCCTTTAAGGGCTGAATTCATTTCCACCGTTCACCAGAGAGGAAGAGCTTGCCGTGAATCATTAACATTGACCTATTACAAAGTCATCCCACACTTCACAGACGCTGGCTGTGGCCTGTGAGCAATCAGGCCGGACAACGGCTCCCTACTCATTATTCACTATTCACCATTAGCCATTCACTATAGTGACTGCAGACTTCCCTAAAGCATCTTCTCATCAGCAGAAGATCAGCAAACATGCTGGTAGTCTGGCAGCTCCCTGGTCGTTACGCTACACTTAGTAGCACAGGAGGAGACTTTCAAAAATAACACAGACATGAACACATAACTCGTGTGACAAGGAAAATAAAAAGCAGAACAGTAAGAGCCCCAGACACATTTTGGGAATTATAAAATAATATTTTCTCTGATGTGTTTTATCCACAAAAAGTTCAGTCACCTTGTTAAAGACTATTAAAATGACAAATTACTCCATCCCCCTTATCAAAATATGCAGATTCCATAAAGGTGCACATTTTTTTAAATTTACAAAATGCAAAGACTGTACAGAAGATGTCGCCTCCGTCACTGCAAACTCCCAAATCGTGCAGACAAAAGTCAAAAATGAGCGTTACACATATGTTCCTACACAGTGACGTCGAAACATCAAAGTGAATTAACAATAAGAAAAACACATTTTCAGCGGAGGGGGGGATCAATGCAGTGCTGGATGCCGTTCGCGGTCTTTGGGTCAAAGTTCGTGGCTTGTGAGCAACAGCTCTTGGTATTTTGCAAGAGAATGTAGAGTGGAGACGGTGTGAGCCAGACAATGAAGTGGCAGAGGGCTCCACGCACTACAAGCACAACAGGACACAAACCCACTTTTAGGAGAACATCCATAAGAAATGAAATCGTCAACCTTTATTTGAATTTGGATAAAAAATGTAATGTTTATTTTCAGTAAAAGTTTTGCTGTTGCTGCTTTTAAAATTGTGTTTCTATAACGTAGCCTTCATTGATTTTCTAAATTAGGAGGGGTAAAAAAAAAAAGCTGCATATGCAAACAACACGCAATGTCACTTTCAACATGTGAACTTCTTCTTCAATTTGTGGTGCCCCCTAGGGATCAAATGCAAACAGATTTTGCAAGATGATCCTGACATGATTTGTCCAGTCTATATCTATGCCTGTGACATAGCTTAAGCACAGAATTCTAAAAAAGAAAATGTTTTTTTTTTTTCTTGCTAGTCCATAGATGGAGAGTGTGAGGGATGTAGAAAAAGTCGTTTTGGAAAGAAGTCAAAATTGTGGGTAATAAATACATTTGACATGAATACTTGTTAAAGCATTTGGTCATGACCAGATAAATCAATTCTCTGACATTCACTTGACATAAACTGTTGTAGGAGTACAGTTTGTTTTAATTGTCAGATTTTTTTTTTTCGAAATATGGCTGTACAGCTCAGATTCCGGCTACAAGGATGATGACATGCTTTGTGTGTGTGTGTGTGTGTGTGTGTGGATGAGAGAGTGTGAAAAAGAGAGAAAAGGGAAGCGAGTACACTGTCCCATGCAGGCAACTGCAGATGGCAGCATACTGCTGTGGCCTTTGATACCAAACAGGTTTTTCTCCAAAAATATCTAAACACGTATCAACAGGAATGCCATTAATGAATTTCTAATGTTCCAGTCAGGTTTCAGAGCGGTTAAAACTTCAGATTTGCCACTGCTACTGTTACAAGCGCACACTACTACGTCTTTTGCTGCTGCTGCTGCTTGTACAACTCCCACAAGACTCCAGGTCACCATGACCCAGACTAAATCCCCAGAGGCAGCCAAAGAAGACACAGTCTGCATGGAAATCCTTTGGCAGCCGTGTCGAAACATCAGCTCTGGAAACCCACTGGTGGTAGGAAATTCTGTCACATTTTCATAGTACGGTGAAATTCCGCTCTCACGTGCTTTGCAGAGAGCTCTGAGTGCGGCGTGTTTTTGTTATGGTGATGCTGATGATGATTATCATAGCCTCAGAGCAGCGACCAGCCTCAGGAATGTCTGGGCACCGTGCAGGTGATAGCAATTATGTCATCCGAGCCGTTTGAGGTCATATCCTGTGTGACATCATGATATCATGATCCTTTCGCTGAACAAATATCCTTAAGTATTATTGGGGGGGAAAGGATGACTTCATCTCTAAATATTGTTGTAATACACCCTGCAAAAGAATGAGGGCATCGATGGCCTGTGAATACCGCAAAACCATAGGTTTTAAGTTGAAGCCATAGGCAGCCTTTTCTCTGTTCCTCATTTAAAAAAAAATGTTTCCTCTAAGAATCTATCTGGGGACAGAGATAGCTTTGAGAGATCCAAATTAAAAAAAAAAAAAATCCATTCATCTAACCAAATTAAACAACAAAAAAAATCCTGTAAAGTGAAGCTGATTTCCTGCAGCGATCATCACTCCTACTCTCTGTGAACGACCAAATTAACTTCCATGTGTCTGAGATCTAAATTAAAACCACGGTGACATCATGATGAAATGAATCTGTTGATCCACGTGATTTCAGGACATTTCTTTCCCAGGCCATCTCTGAACCTAAAGTCCAAAATCTAACAAATCAAACAGAGTTATCTGCCCAAGGGCAGTGCGTGCTAAGCAAAGGTTCTTGCTCCCCTGCCTGGAAGTGGAATTCCCATGAAAGTTTCTGTTTGCAATGGAATTGCATGCGTGTGTGTGAGAGAGAGTTGGTGTAGGTAGTGTAGAGTAGCTTAATCTATCTATCTATCTATCTCTCTATCTATCTATCTATCTATCTATCTATCTATCTATCTATCTATCTATCTATCTATCTATCTATCTATCTGTCTATCTATCTATCTATCTATCTATCTATCTATCTATCTATCTATCTATCTATCTATCTATCTATCTATCTATCTATCTATCTATATCTATCTATCTATCTATCTATCTATCTATCTATCTATCTATCTATCTATCTATCTATCTATCTATCTATCTATCTATCTATCTATCATTTTCTGTCAAATGCAATACTTAAGTAGGTACACAATATTAATAAAAATGATTAATAAAATGTCCATCCATCTATCTATTTCTATACCAGGCTATTCCTCCCTAGGATCACAGGGGTCTGCTGGAGCCAATCCCTGCTCATTACAGGTGAGAGGCTGGGATACACCCCAGACAGGTCAGCAGTCTATTGTAGGGCATGCACACCATTCACTCACACACTTACACCTACAGGCGTGTCAAAGCTGGAGAACCCGGAGAGAAGCCACACAGACACAGAGAGAACATGCAAACTCCACACAGAAAGGCCCCAGCCCAAGAACTTGAACCAGTGACCTTCTTGTGACAGTGCTACCCACTGCCCTGCCGTGTCGCCCATGCAGAAAATGTAATTTTCTCAATTAACAGCTTTGTGCTTGAGTTTGTGGACTTTGTGTCCTTTTGCCATGTGCAGTATCAGTAAGTCGTATTTGATAAAGAGGCGATCCGATAATAATAAGAAGAAGAAAGTGACCTCATCATAACATCGTTGGCCTGATTTTTATCAATGAGCTTGCGGTGAATTTATGAATGATGTCTTTTTTGGAACGGCCTGATCAAAGCCTGGAGCCCGTCCCCTGGGGGAGGGCTGGCTGGGCAGCGGAGTGTGAGCTGCTGGACGGACTCCGCAGTGGGCAGGGTTGGATGCTGGCAGAGCGGGTTCATGGAGTTTATGACCGTAATGTCTATACTCTCTGCACCAATCCTAGTCAGGGTGGAGTTTGGCTCCCCCCTCCCCTGGTCGGTTCTCTGTTAATCATCAGCCCCGCAGAGGCATCTCGGTGTCCGATCCTCCTCTGCCAGAATGTCCCGCCACACGTCCTCTTCCCAGGAATAACAGGCAGGCTTCTGGTGTCAACCTCAGAGGCTTGGATACAGATCTGTGAGTGTCTGCCATGAGCTGCAGGGGCAGATCTGCTTAGTGTTTATCACAGAGCCAAAGAAAGCCGCTACAGTAATTGGTATAGTGAGATGAAATGGTGTAACGTTTGTCAAGTCTGAACTGGTCAGATATGACTGAGATTTTTTATTAAATTCCAAATGAGGTTCAAATAGGTGTGGAATGATTTAACTGTTCTTTTTGCGGTTGCCCCCAGGAAGTGGGATGATTCAGTGCTAATGTTTCCTATCAGTTAAAGTACAGGATCACATTTGTTCAGGTCTGTTTACTCTACGTGCATTCAAGGATTTATTCTGTGTCGAAATAATTCCCTTCCTGAAGCCACTTCAGTCCCCGTTCTGTGTAAAAAAAATGCATTTTAAAGGTCCCATATAGCATGCTTTTCTGGATTTTATAAGCTTGGATATAACTGACACAAAATATGTGTGGTATTATGTACAGAAAAAAATCATCTCAATATAGTGTCAAGCTCCTTTCTGCAGCTCTAGAAATTCCAGGTCCTTCTGTCTCTCATCAATCATCAGTATTAATGAACCTGTCCAATGATGAAGGCTTTGTCTGTGACTGGGGGGGACTGTACAGTCCTACAGTCATGCCATCACACCTTTACAAGAAGTACGATTTTCTAATTTGTTGCATCTTGAAACATGGGACAGATTACTTTATTTTTTTTTTTTATGAATGAAACAGCTAACTTACATTATTAATGCAATTTTAATTTACATTGGATAATGTTTCAACTTTTTCTTTGTACACTAAATCTTTTAGATACTATTTTAAAAATACACACAGCTCACACTCTCATTATAACACTGAACAAATGCAAATGTCTATTTTTTTTTTACCACATTTCTTAGTAGATGGGTTATCTATTTACATACTGCTCTATGAAATATGATTAAATCCTAAGAAGGTGTGTTCAATCATATCGGTCTCAATTCAATTCCAGTTAAAGCATTTTTACTGGCTGTACATTGAATTTATACTAAAAATCATTCTCCTCGTTGCACTCTTCAGCAGGCCTCACAGTTTGTCACATTATCACCCAGAATGTCATTAATAGTTGAGGTAAGGTTTTAGCTTGGTGAAGCTCCAGAAACTATGGTTACTTAAACCATTTCTAATAAAACTCTAGAAATCGTTTCATGTATTAGAGGCCGTGAGGTGGCAGTGATATTCACACTCAGCAAATGATGTGATATAAAACTATTATAAAATAAGCTGGCAGCCACAATATGAAGTGGATTGCACATGCAAACTGCTCAAAATAATATTTTAAAGCAAGTATGAATTTGTCCGATTGAAACTCCATTAGGCTATCTGTCCAGCCATGGTCAGAACATCGCCCCGTCCTCTTTTCCTTGACAGCGCAACACGCATTCTCTAAATTTGCTGAATCTCCGGGACGCCGTACATATTCTGCTAAAGGTTACAGGGCTATAAGCGGAGAGCAATGGTCAGGTAGCACATTTCTCACAGAGGGCGAGTACAGAATAAATCAATCGGCTTTCCACTTCTACGAAAAGATATGTGGCCGCCGGAGGTTTGGCGTTTCATAACGCTGCGCGAGTGTCAATGATCCCCCCTTGTGTTTGACACGAGAGGTCTTATCAGCTCAGCCAACAGATCTTATCGAGCCTCTGGTTAATGAGTGACCAGACAGAGCAGGCTGCAGCTTGCTATAGTGGAAGGGTCAATGCTGAGCGGTCGTACCCCCCATTACGGTGTTCTTGAAGGACTCAGAAAATCAGCTGATTTCAGAGAGGGCTTAGAGGTTTAGAGGAAGTGGTCTGGTCGTTCCTGAGAAAAGCATGTGAGCGTACGTATGGCGGCCTATATGCCATCTGAGCAGAGATTATACTGGGTTGGAAAACAAGCTGGACATCAGCTGAAAAGGCCTACGCCGTAGAACTCCTGTTCGCTACAGGGCGTCAAAGTGTGCACAGCGAAAAGAAAAAAGAATCAAATCTTAACAAGTCAAATGTCTTACGATATCAATTGGAGTTTTTTTGGGGTTTAAAAATATTAAATTGACTAGAATCTAAAAAAAAAAACTTGAAATAATGCTAAATTATGTGCTTATGGATTAACCTAATTCCACTCAGTATTGGGCTAGTTGTACCAAGTACAAAATGATTTCACCTGATAAGATTCTGTTTTTTACCCCGTGTATGTATGTGTGTAAATGGCTTTATGTGCATTAACAGTGATTAACAGTAACAGAAATCAACAAAACATGACTCATGACATGGAGGAACAAAGATGGAGGGTGGGGGCAACAGGACCTAACAGTAAATATCAGAGAGAAAGAGACACCCCCTCCTTTCTTACGTATTCCTGCATCTGCACTACACATAACCACACATACGATACAGAGTCTAGTGTAATTGATCCTCACCTTAAATACACCGCAGAAACACTGTGTCACTGGCTAAAGAAGCCTTTTTTTTCTTTTTTTTTGCATTGATTTTTAGATTTGACGGAATAGTTAGACAATTGAAGTCTCAATGTGAAAAAACGTAATCTTTAGTCACAGACTAAAGATCACATTTTTCATTGATTATTTTAATTCATTGACGAAATAGTTCACACGTTACACTGTAAAACACTGCTAGTTATTTGCTGCGTTAAACACGGTAAGGTTATTCTAAACAATTATTACAATAGGTGCTGTATATTTTACATTTAATCACAGTAATCATAGTATCACTGTTTTAAATAACAGTAGTGAAGTGACATTAATTACCTAGTACTGTAAATACAACTGAAATTACAGAACGTTACTGAAATCATTGTATTTAATTCATTGGGGGTTTTTTGGGGGGGTTTTTTTACACTAAAGACAAATACTTTCTGAATAATTGTTGCTAGGTAGTTGCCATAAATTTTGGGGTTTAAGGTTTTACAGTGTAGGTAAATAAAGTTATATTAAATTCAGTCAGAAACCTATCTTCATTCTTGCTCATTTAGATTTGATTTTTTTAACTTTCATCCTCAACAAGGAACCAATAATCTGGTTGCTGTCAAACGTAGGGCATGTTCTTCTCTCTGACTGTTCAGTGCTGGAGTGATTGCAAAACACCACTTTTCCAATCAGTCCTCTCAGTCACGCAGGATCACCTCCATCCAGATCATCAGCTTAGCGCGTTCTTCCACTCCTTCACCTCAATATTTCTGCTGGCACTCCCCGTGAAAACGATGATGCCGCAGTCATTTTGAATGGCTTAAAGGCTCCTCGCATTCCGAATATTTCAATAAATCTTTCAGTTTAGTCTCCGAAGGTTTTATCCAGGTGTTAAACGGATTTCAACAGAAGTGGTGATTAGCGTTGTATAAAGATAAAACAAGCACACAAAAAAATAGCGTGTGCCTGATTGTGTGTCTGTATAAGCCATGAGGTGTGTGTGTGTGTGTGTGTGTGTGTGTGTGTGTGTGAGGTGGACATTATGAGGGTGGAGGGTCAGGGGCTCGCACAGCAGGATCTGTTCAGGTTTTATGGTCTGTGGCTGGAGGTGAGTAAGACACAGACGCACATCCGCAGCGAGTCACAGGCGCCCCGTTAACATCTCCACACTGTAAAATCTGCTCAAAAAATTGTCCAATTAAAGGCATGAGTGTAAAGTTCTGTTTGCGGGACGCAGTGTGCAGCCCAGTGGAATATTTCTGAGTCAGTCACACACTCGCACGCATGCGCACACACACACACACACACACAGAAGCCGGCTGACGAGACTCACTTAATTACAGCCGGTCACTTAACTTTCAGAAAAGCAGGATGTTTCTTGGATCCAAACGCTTCCTGTTGTGATATTTACAGATATTTATCTCCTCGTGCATTATGTGAGCGAGCAGACGCCATTTGAGGTGAGTGCTCTGTTCTTTCCCGGCACACTTACCCGTTCGACATCTCAGGAGAGAGCAAAGCAGAGAGAAGCAAAGAAAACACAGGAGGGTGGCACGAACAGACCGGGGAGAAGGAAAGTTGTGTCTCAGACTATTTCCTGTGTTCTATTTGTTATACTTTTGACCTTTAATAGCTTTAAGAAGAGAGGCATGGGGAAAGTTAATATGCATTTCTGCTTTCAAAAGAACACACTCAGGTAGAGGAGCCGTGTCTCACTTGTTGTACATTGTCAAAAGTAAATACCTGACACGGTGTTGTATGTGAGCGTTATCTGGGAGTTTGAGTTGTGTGTCTCATCTGTCACCTCTGTGATCTAAACACCTGCAAAATGCCATTTCAGCAATTAGTCCCAGCTCAAACTAATATGCTGTTCTTTTCAGACTTCGTCTCGGCTTCTCTCGTGAACTGAACATCTGTTTGGGGAGCCTCATGCGTAAAATGTAGGGTCAGTCCGTTCTACTTGCTCTAGGTCTATGGGTGTAGATGAGTGATTCAGGACCATGGACAGAGGCTCAGACAAGTGCACAGCCTGTTATTGGATGTTCTCTTGCTGGAGCCTCCCTTGCCCCCCCCCCCTGTCATCACCACTAATGTCATGTGATCACTCCATCCTGGTCCCGCTGGGAGGACACGGTCCAAACCTCAGACTATCAGCCACAAGCTTCAAATATCTCTCTTCAGCATCTTATAGACACAAACGTAGTTGCATAGAATCGGCCATAATCTGAGTCACGTGTCCTATAGAGAATAAACCGCACAGGCCTCCTCAGTCAGTGTTTGTCAGGGTGCCAGAAAGTCATGTTCACATTTTCCCAGAAAGTCAGTCAGATCATTTAAAAGTGGAACAGAGTGAGATAAGATATTTAGACACTGTCTGTTTGACAAGCACGACATCGGGCCAAAGGTCTGTGCCCCAAACCATTTTCATTCTGTTTCAATCAGAGACTCTGCCGTTTTGTTGAAAAAAAAGTTTTAATTAGATTAAAAAAAGTGTTTGATAGAATGAAGCGGATGTTTTTAAAAATATGTATCTTTAACCCCCCAAAAAGTGGTAATGAATCTTCTGGTGAAAGCAGAAATAGAATTTTATGCACTCACATGATGAATCACCGGATAAGGTTTTCATCCTATTGTTAGTTTCATCAATTGCACCATGCGATGTGGCACTGAGTATACAGCTTTTAGGGAAGTGAAAGCACTTTCAAATGGCAACTGAATGGTTAGTCAATAGTTTCCCTCTCCTAAAGGAAATTCTGCAAGAACCAAACTTTGCTGACCTCACACTTTAAAAGTGAAGTTGCACAGTAAAACAAAAAACAAAAAAACAAAAAAAAGGACATCTTCTCCTCACAAGAATGTCATGTCTCATGTGCGTCCGGTGGTGCTGTTGCAAAACCATTCTACCCTGATGTGCACGAGGGAGGTTACCTGATAAGTGATCATTGAACCCTACAACCGGATACCAGGAGGTTGGGTAAGAACTAGGAAGGCTCCGGCAGCAGGAATCGACCAATGTTCACATCAAAGTCTGATGTATACTGCATCCATCCAGAGGAAAAGAGGACGTAGTAACACTGAGCTGTCAAATGGGGAATTTCCTGTTGTTATATGTGCAAACAGGGCTTATATAATGAAAATGATTGATGTAAAAGTCAGTATTCAAGTAAAAATGGTATAAAAGAAAAAAAAAAGAATTGCACAGGTGATTCTGAACATCGCAGGTCTGCACCTGTGAGAGAAAAAAAACTCAGCATCTCCTGAACAGACTCATCTCATTCAGTTCATCTGTTTCGCTCCTCCATCCGCCTCTGTTCCTCTGGCTCTGGGGTCTGGGCACAGCGCAGCTCTCTGTTCATCAGCGAGGAGCCGGTGCCAGAGCCACTGCTCATTACAGCTCAACATCTGCACTCAATAACAGGCCACGCTCTGCATGAATAACGGCAGTGTTGCAGACATGAGCGAAATGTCAGTGGAAGGCTTTATTACTGGTGGGCAGAGAGGAGCGCGCGCGTGTGTTTGTGCATGTGTTTGTGTGTGTGTGTGTGTGTGTGTGTCTAGCAGGCCTCTCTCTTCAGGTCCTCGCCGCTCTAGTGCAGAGGCTGGCGGTAACCTAGCTTAACCTCTGACCCCGCTCTTCCCCCTGTGTGGCCCTGCCCCTTGCCCCTGCCTAAACCCCCTTTTACCCCCTCTGCCCCGTCGGTTTCTGGCAGAGATGGATGAGAAGGAGGCCAACAAGAGATCACACGCATTCTGCACCCCTCCTCAATGAAAACAAAGCGTGTGGCATTTAAGGAAGACTGGGAGAGAGCGGAGCTTTAATCTGACAGGCTGACAGGCCACAGCGGCCTCAGACGGACCTGGGAACAGCTGAAGAGCAGAGCAGTACCACACACAGAGGGGAGAGGGGAAGGTGTGGGGGGGGATAGAGACATTCCCCTACATTCCTCCTGTTGTCCAAGTGAGCTGTAAATATTTGTCAACGGCCCGCAACATGCCTTTACCTTTCCCTACTGTTTCTGTAGAGCGAGCCACATATCAGGGATGCCTGTCTGAGCGGGGATGAGCTGCAGCGTCGCAGGCCTCAGAGCCGGTCCCTTTATGGAGTGTTTGGTTTCCCAAAAAAGCACCTCCGGCTGCTTGTTTGCCCTTCAAGTAAAGAAGTAAAACATGGCCTTTCACTTTTACAACACGAAATTGTGGGAATAATGGAACGGAGGCGGAGGAGGATGTGGAGTGGGTGACCCGCCTGTCAGGACGTCTAAACAAAGAGGGAGTGGAGGGTCAATCAGACAGACGCGACCTGATAAGCCCGGTCCAGGCCTCCGCTGGCTACTGTTTACTCTGCAGACATACCACTGACCCACAGTCACTTCCTTCCAAGGAAGGTCCCAGAGATGGAGAGGTACGAGGGAAAGGGGAAGTAAAAGGAGACTGAGACAGCAACGACGATGACGACGAGGATGATGATGTCGGACACAGGTTGCACCAGATGGAAAAAAACCCTCTGGCTCAAGAGTAAAGCTAAAGCATGAAAATGATAAAAAGAAAAATTCAGCCAGTGAAAGATTTTACGGTTTTATACATCCGGATTTTAAAAAAGGGTAAAAAAGCAAAGGGGAAATAGAGAGAGAAGTGCAAAAAAAAAAAAAGCAGTGAATCCAGCAGCAGCTGAATGTCGGTTTCACTGGTGGGATCTGGAAAGGTGATGTAATTTACAGAGAATGGCTGCTTGCGGTTGCCTGTACAGAGAGAGGTTTACTGGCCCCAGGCTGGCCGTCTAGAGGGCACACACATCTCTCTGCAGACACTGGGAAACACAGGACCATAAAAATGAACAAGCTCATGTGTGAAGCACCTCATAAATTAGGCCAAATAGCTATGAAATAATACCCCAAAACATCCATATTAGAGAAATCTGTAAACATCTTTTATGTCAGTTTGAGTAAGAGCCTGGCAGCCTCTTAACTTTATCAGCTCTCCTGATAATTATTTTTAAAGGGGGGGGTTCCTTAGAAGGCCGCTCCGTCTTTCCTCTCCTCTGCTCTCCCATGCATTAGATCATGGCTCGGCCAATTGATTCTCCCCGTTCTGTTTTAATGATTACCGCCACGGACATAAACCAGCAAACATTCATCACCAGGAGACGTCTCACTTAAAAGGTATTTCCTCATATATATTTTCTTTCTCTCATCGTGTGGGGGAAGGTGGGAGGCGGGGGGGGGGGGGGGGGGGGGGGGGGGGTCGGTGTGTGCGTGTGTGTGTGTGTGGGGAGGGGGGTCGAGACTCCTCTCATCTCTGATAACGTATTATCTATTGGCTTAAGACGTTGACAGGAAACAAATTCCCAGGGACGACAAAAGCCTGGAATGCGCTACAAGGAGGTTGTCTCCCACACTCCCTAAGAGAACCCCCCCTCTCTCTACCCCCCCCTCCTGCACTCCCCCATACCCCAGTCCCTCTGAAGGATGTTTTTGTTGGGTAACTGATGCAAAGGTGCTATTGATAAGAAAGAATGAAACATCAAACCAGCCTCGCAGAGAAGTAGACAGGTTGGGGGGGGGGGGGTTAAATCAAACGTCTTAAGAACACCCCCAAAGGGAGGATTAATCAGTCTTTCTTCTCTATTTCTGTTCTCACGTTTTCTGTTTTCCTTCCTCCCAACCCCTCCTCCATCAGTGTCTTTTTCATTCTGGCATGCGCACGTCTCAATCTGTATCCACAGAGTGTGTATGTGTGTGTGTGTGTGTCTGTGTGTGTGTGTGTGTGTGTGTGTGTGTGTGTGTGCATGCGCGCCATCAAGACCCCGTAAAACTTCTGGAAAAAAAAGAAAAACAAGTCTGAAATGCAAATTATGTGCCGCCGACACTAATTGTACAATACCGTGTTTCTCTACCACAAATTAGATTATGTGACAATAACACCATTTAGCATCTTGTGTTAATCACATGAATGGTTGCAGAATGTCTAATGCTGAAGTGGGGTTTGGTTTTCGTTAAGAAAATAAAAGTATTTGGTGTATGGCTTACGTTAGCTTTATGGCTGTTGTGTGTTAGAGAGGCTTTCGTGGCTAAATAAGTTTATCGCAACAACATTTCTGCGTCTGTTTCCGTTCATGCCTCCGCCACATTTTTATGTTCCCTTCATAACATTTCAGGGGATTCGTGTGGATGCCATAATCAGGCGGACGGAAAGAGGGTGACGGGGTGCCGATGGGAAATTGGAAACGGACAGAATCTCCTCCACCTGGTTTTTATAGGGCCCGTTGCCGGACAGACTTTGGCCTCTTTGCAGAAGACTGATGTCATAGGTCAAATTCCTGTGCAGAAGTAGGCCAGGGCCCTGTATGATAGCGGATTGCTGACTAATCATAGTGAACAAGCCGGGGAGGAGACAATGCTCATGCTCAAAGGAGCTTTGTATTGACAGCGACTCGGCGAGCGTTGGGGCCTCAGCGATGGCTGGACCGTGTCCTGAGAAGCCGATCCCGTTTGGGGCAGCTAGAGGCTTTATCAATAACTCTGTCTGACAGACAGGGAGTGTTTACCTGTGTTTTCGTGACTCTTGCCGTAGCACGCACGCCTGTTTCTTATCTAGCGCTTGCATCTAGGGATCGGAAGGGTGACTAAAGTCCAAGGTAGGCGCAGAGTGTAGCCAGTATTCTATTTATTTTTACACTACTGAGCAAATCTTTCAGTGTGACCTCTTAGAGAGAGGAGATGCCTTTCTATTGTGAGAGGGGGAGAAGAGAAAACAACAACAACAAAAGGAAGGGGGTAGGGGACTGCTTACTGTGTGTGTGTGAGTGTGTGTGTGTGTGTCTGTGTGTGTGTGTGTGTGTGTGTGTGTGAGCTGTGCAGATATGTGTTGTGGAGTTGCCCAGAGGGGGGTTTTTGGGCTCGCCTGCTCTTAGGGCTGGGCTGTTCCTCGAATACCGACGCTGGAATTCCATAGCCCCAGAGTCAGGACTTTTTTGTTTGCAATCCCACCTTGCACCACTGCCCAAAACACGTACGCCACTGGTCCTCGCCCGGGCCAGGAGAAGGGGAAAAAAGCTTCTGTAATCGCGCACGCCGACACCGCGCTATCAGACAGACGCAGCGCAAGTTACTTCATGCCAATTATGGTGCCGACTGTCATGTTTTTTTCACAAATATGTGTAAAATGGGGGATCTTTTAGGATCCGTTGACAGCGTCGCCCGAAGGCTGAAATGCCTCAGTGATGCGG
Organism: Eupleurogrammus muticus; assembly: GCA_036785175.1. NCBI lineage: Eukaryota > Metazoa > Chordata > Actinopteri > Scombriformes > Trichiuridae > Eupleurogrammus > Eupleurogrammus muticus. The sequence goes on along the minus strand of JAYKQN010000010.1, from coordinate 19,398,963 downwards.
CCTTCTGCAGACTTCAAAATTGAAACGGTGAGCTCCAATTTTCGGCGTTTGCACAGACAAAAATGGCAGGTTTATGACTTCTATGAATAGAAAGGAGCGTATTTAGCTTTGGCTGCAGGCTGGTCCACTGAACTTGTCAACATGTTCTCAAGCATTATTTGCCTTAACTCAATGCACCATCAACACGGGTGTGGTAGCGGGGAGAAAAGTGGACCTGAGCAGACAAGAGAGAGGGCCTATGAAGATCTTTAATTTTCTTATATATAAATGAATGAAATGGGCCTTCCAGTCAATAGTAATTTAACATGGTGTAACATTAGTACTATATGGATGGTATAGTATAGATATAGTACTACATATATATATATATATATATATATATATATATATATATATATATATATATATATATACTATATAGTACTCTATGGGAGACCCCCCTCTTGGAAGTGTCAAATAATTGCAGTTGTTCATTTTTAAATCGTTAATTTTTTTCTCACATGCTTGGGCACATGATAGGGACCCACTGACAGGGGTCTGTACAGGGCCCAGAAATGGGTGCTACAGCCCTGACCTGTACATGCGGATTGAATAAGGGCCACACACATGCGTATGGTTTTAACATATATTTGTTTATGAAATGTATTTGCTACAATTACTCCAATAGTGAATAGAACTGACAGATAATTAGCATCATTTCAGGGTTTTTTCCCCTAATTTGGGGCAATTTGTTTTTTTTAAGAAAACAAGACTATCATTTAAACAAAAAAAAAAGATATAAATGAAATGGAATATTTCCACTCAGTATTAGACTAATTGTACTTAAAAGAGATTTTCACCTGATAAGATGTTTTTGCAGTGTATCTGTGAGGGTTCCAGCTGACTTGATGAGACAGACGTGGAGTCACAGTGACAAAGCAGCGACTGCTGATGTTTGGAGGGTACGCTGAGTGTAAACGTGGAGGACAGCAGCAGCGGGCTCCCACAGCACTTCAAGCTGTATGACCTGTTCACCTGCTCAGCGTGACATATTTCATCACTGATGTCTCCGTTGGTTTTGTACATTTCCAGTGCTGCATCTGGTATGATAGTGATCTTGTGTGAATGTGTCTGCGTTCGTGCGTGCGCGCGTGCGTGTGTGTGCGTCATGCGCGCCGTGAGTTACTGTCAGATAGCGGTTGATGTAAATATTAGTTGTATGGTGGCCAGCTGTCTTAGTCGGCAAGAGACTGTGTGTCTTTTCGGGAAAACTATAGAAGTGAAACTCCCAGGAAAGCGGGTTGGGGGTCAGTCAGTTCAGCCCAGCTACATGAGGACAGCCAAGGGTATATGAGGAAATGTATAGCCTCATATGGAAAAAAAGAGAAAAAAAAAACTTCAACCACATTAACATAATGGCTCCTCTAACAAGGGTCATAGACTTAATGATGTTGGGACAACCTGGCTTTGAGGCTGTAAAAAGGGTGTTTATTATATGATCTGGCACACAAGATCACCATTTCTGAGGGAGGGCAGATAATTCAAAGAGTGTGTCTCAGCATATTCTATGGAAATATATGTGTTGTATATAAAATAGGGCTTGCCAAATGTGTCACAGCACATTAGGATCTTATTTATATCCACTTAATCCTATGGGGAAAATCTGACTCTGGTCTGAATTATATTTTATACGTTGTTCTGCCACGGCGTTTCCCTACTCATCTGAACTATATAATGCATGTGGACAATATATCAAAATTACCCCAGTAACCGAGTGAAAAGCAATCACTTAATGATTACGCGTGAGAGGACGGTAATAGGATGGGAGCGAGGTGATATACGAGGAGGTAGAAAATACATTTATGCAAAGTGTTCTTGGGTCCAAAGTGCTGTTAAGGTACCTCCCGGAGTCACTGAAGCAGACACGGGCGGCAGCTAATGTACTGTATATTGCCCCGATATTGGAAAAAGGAAGGAAAAAAAAAAAAAAACGGCCCACACGCAGTATTTATATGATGTTCTAGCACGCCACTGTACCACAGTGAGGACATTTTGAAAGGACGTGCTGGCTTTCACTCGTCCTCTGAATAACATATTTTCACCGCAAAACATGCAGGCCCCAGAATTTATGTCACTCTCCACGGAGGCAGCGGAGAAATGAGAAATAAGATCTATCGGTGTACGCGGCCAAACAAATAGGGTAATCCGCTACAGTGTCATCATCTGTCTGGTGTGTTCCTGTCAGTAATGTTATACGGACAACATCGACAACCAAACCTCAAAAGCTGTGCAGGGAACACTTTCCATACCTCCTACTGTTTCCCAGGAATTTGTGTTTTAGCAAAGCAAACACACTCGGGCACACAGACAGAGACACACACGCGCGCAGAACACACACACACACACACTCATGCGTCGTAGCCTAATGAACATAGCAGAGCAGCAAGCCATTACACATACCTCATTCATTTCCCCATACTGCTTTTGCTCATTGCACACATACAGCTGCAGACACTGACACACGCATCAACACACAAACATGTGCATCCTCTCAGGCAATATCTATCAAACACACACACACACACACACACACGCACGCATAACATCACACGTAGTCACAAAATCGCACAGGCACGCTCAGACTTACGCAGCGTCCCGTTTTTGTTTGTGACACGGCGTTAGCGGGAAGCCCGGCTGTGAGCTAACCCCACCATGTTTTTCTCGTCTCCTCTGTTATGTTTGGCACCTGTTGTGCGCCCAACGCATGCGCGCACGCACACACACACACAAAAACACAGTCCCACACACACTACGTCTTTGTCATGTGCTATTAATAAATTTGGACAAAATCAAAATTCTTTCCATTCCTGTCCTTAACAACCAGTGCCAGAGTCTCTTTGTCATTTCTGCCCTCTCCCATATTTCAACTCACTTTTCCATTATTGCGATTTTATTTTTTTTACCCCCCCCCATCCAAACATCCATACACCTTACAAATAGACTCCGGCCCTGGGAAAATCAAGATGGAATTCTCACAAATGAGGAAGGAACCTCTCTGAAAAAAAAAATATGTAAAAGAATGATGAGGAGAAGACGCTTCCGTGCAAAGGCACGTTGCGAAAACAAAAGTGACCTCCGCGTGTTATTTTCCTCTGGAGTGTTGTTTTGCTTCATCCAGGGAAAGAGTAACACCTCGCGTGGATGTAGTTTAGATTTAGAAAAAAAAAAAAAAAAAAAAAGTGTTGTTGTGTGCTTTAATCTGCCTGTTTTTCTGCTGTTGTCCCCCTCACCCTTCCCCCACTCCACCAAACTGCACTGTGACGACACCGAGCTGAGCCGGCAGGCACATCATCCCTTATTATCAGGCTGCTGAAAATCCCAGGACACCCCCCCCCCCACCCGACAGACCCTCCAGATTCTACCTGCGGGGGACACAGATGAGCAGGTGATAGTGCAGGAATGTGGAGTGAAACAGGTGGAGGTGGGGGGGGGGACATGTCGGGGGGGAAAAGGCCCTGTGGCGTCATCCCTGTCCCCGCCGCTGCTCCGTTTCCTCCAAACGGAGCCTGCTGCCAAACCTCCGGCAACAGCCCTGGATCCCGCGTCGTGTTTTGTTTGGCCGCCGTGCTTATTTTCACAGAAAGAACATCTTTATTGATAAAACTCTGTCTGTTGTCCAGGACTGTTTTGTTCACTTCGTTGTTTGGTTTGCCAGTCTTGTGGCGAGAACAGCGTTTTCCCCCCCTGACCTTTGAAAGATACATAATTGTAAGAATGATATCTTTGTTTTTTTCCCAGAGTGTAGACTAATGTTTGCTTTTCAAGCGGCAATTATTATTATTATTAAAAAAAAAAAGCGAAGGAATTTAGTTTCAGTTTTGAAATTTTTGAGAATCTTCTTACACCTTTCCATCTTCCTGTCGTCTTTGTCGGGAAATGAATCAAATGTACTTTTTCAGGACACAACACCACATTCTCTCCCAGTGGATTTCTCAGCGCAGCCGAGCAGCTGCTGCAGCACTTCCAGGCGTTGATGCACAGGTTCACTTCGTCTCACACACACACACACACACACTCCCAGTCGCCGGCAGCTGAGCGGCTCCCGTTGTTCACGGCGCTGGGCTGCAGGTGGCCAGGAGCACGCGGCTAATCACTCGCTTTATTAATTAACACACAGCGCGCTGAGGAAGAGAGAGAGAGGGAGAGACGTCTGAGACTGTCACTGCAACCTTTCATTTTTCAATCTTTTAGAAATTAGCCCCGGCATGGAGGTAAAATAAAGACAAATTGTTATTTGCAGTGATGGCCCGGCAGTAATTGCTACTAGGCAGCGGTTGATTCACGGAGCACATGTGGGACAAACAGAGGGCTTGTAAGCATCGGTTTGTCTGGAGGAACATCTCCCTGTTCCACCCGGCCTCAGACAGCGAGCTAACTCTCGCTTTAATGATAATAATAAGGCTAACATGGTATAGCCTCTCTCCCTCCGAGCCCACAATTACTAGCCTGGCACAGCGCGTACGCACACAGTCTGTCTGGGGAGCAAGCCACCGGATAATTCCTGGTTACCTGTCGCCGCCGCTTCTCACAAACACACTTAACATACGAATACCAGAAGAAAAAGACTTTGGTGGTTATGAACGCACGCCGAGCATGAACACGCGTGTACAGGCACGCACTCGGGAACATATACACACACACACACACACGAGGCACGTATGAATTAGCCAAACATGTACGGGGAGGCCAACGCGGATTTGCAGCTAATTTTCATGCCCAAAAACTTATAGTTAAGGTGAAACCGCCGCTGTTACCTCATCTCTCTGGGTCCTTAAACGCACCGTAGGGTATATCTGCTGTCAGTGAGTAACAGGAAATTACCGACGCTGTTTTGTGTGAGTTGGCAGTAAAACAAAGGCAATGTTGGTTGTTTTTAAAAGGTTATAGAGAAGACGTAAAGTAAGTGGTTGGTCAGAGCCTTCTTCTTCAGGACTAAATCAAAACGAGGTGGGGGAAAAACTCTGTCAACCCTGTGACATAAGGAGCCACGTTGGGGGAGTCGAAGAAAAAAAAAATAGTAAAAACGAAATGAAACAAACAAAAAGCAGCCATTAGGCCTCTCATCCCGTACCCAGGCCAAGCAAAGTAAAAGCAGGAGGGGGTCGTCACACTCCCTGGTAAAAACACGCATCGGGCGATTTCTTGTGGTTTCAGATGATTCCCGTGATTCATAAGCTCATTAAATCCGTGAAAATGACATGAAATTACCTAAAATCCATCATTAAATCAACGTCAACAGGCTGTTTTTCTTGGTTCACTGAGAGTTGACATCACAGAGATAAAATGTCTTTTCTCGGGACGGTGACGCTGTACGGTTTAATTTATTCTAATTCAAAGGTGTTTTTCCCCTGCCTTCACGCTGCGCGAGTCTGAAGCGTCACTGTTAAAACGGAGAAACTTATCTACCAGTCACATGAGCGAGAGTTCCAATAACGGGTCATAAATCCACGTAATTATCTCACTTCTGGACACTTATTGGACATTATCTGGCTGAATGTTAATCATGTAGGCCCTGTTCTCGGTCCACAATTGAGCCATTTTCGTATCACCTTTGTTTTTTTTCCCCCATGAAAGCCAGCGGGAAGTCTTTTTTTTTCTTTTTGTAGAGTAGGTAGGTGTCAACGTTGAATCATGGACTGGTTGTATACCATTGCCCTTGGTGCTCAGTAATGCAATGTGAGATGTAAGACTTCCTTCTTTCACCATATACACTACCATTTAAAAGTTTAGGGTCACTTAGAAATGTCCTTATTTTTGGAAGAAATAGGTGAATAGAGGCCCATTTTCTCCAAGGTTCTAATGGTACATTGTGTTTGTTAATTGATTAATAGCTAATGAATGATTAAAAAAAACCCTGTGGAATTATGTTAACACAGTTTTAGCTGGTTAGATGGAGCATTCTCCTTGTGAAGGAGAGAATAATTATTTCAAATAAAAATCATTATTTCTATCATTGTCAATGTCTTAACTGTATTTTCTATTCATCTCGCAACTCATTCAATAAATAAAAGTGTGACCTTTCATGGAAAATAAGATTACTACATTTTGAACGCTAGTGTAGGCTAAATATAAGAGCATCTAGTCTAAACTCTTAGATAAGCACGTTTATGTCTAAGAGAATATGTTCACCTATACATCAACTTTAAGTTCAGGTGTTCATCATAAAACGTTCGTCCCTTCCTGGTTATAGTCTATACAGCTTATCAGCTCTGTTAAAGTGGTACAATATATCAGCAGATAAAAGCTATTGAACTGAAGTTGTTTCTACTTGAACACTACGGCTTCCACCCACGTTCTCCCTCCCTGTCATTTCCAATTGTTTCCTTTCACCTTCACGAAAACTTGCTTTGCACCGTTAAGATTAGAAAAAATCTTTTCTAAGCTTTTTTTCCTAGAAAAAGACGTCCGCTCCCAGTTGTCTCTTTCCCTATCATGTTTTGAAGGAGATTCATTCAACATGGCAGCCCTACCTCCCAGCGCACACTCACACGTCGTCCTGTTTCTCATTCTTGTGCACGCCTGGAGGCTCCTAAGCTCGGGTAGCGCTGGCCAGGACGGTCAAAAGTGTGGCTCGCTCCCTTTTGGACGTCAGCTGGCCCCAGAACATGGTCTCTCTTTGATCCATACCGTAATAAAGATCAGAACGATGAATGCTGGCCAGTCATAATATCATCCATTCTTTTCTGTCATGTCTTGCATCACTGTGCATATGTTCTCCGCTGTGGCACAGTTTACTGGTCTCCCATAGGCAGACCATTAATTGCTTGGCGCCTCTCAAGAAAAAAAGAGGAAAAAAAGCAAACAAAGAAACAGTTTTGTTAATAGCCTGCTGCTGTTGGCTGCTGATTTGGCCCTAGTAGTAATGCCAATTCTTTTGGAACACACACAAACATCATACTGCCACCCATCATTAGCAGGGCTCTGTGAGCACAAACGTGTGTGTGTGTGTGTGTGCGTATAGGTGCGCGTGTGTTTCGGCTTCTAATGTGCATGCATGCATACGCGTGCACGCATGTGTTAGTAATGGATGCATGACCATTTGTTTATGTTTGTGTGCATGTCAGTGCACACATGTGTGGGTTTTCACAGATACACTATCACTGTGTGTGTGGTAGACCAGTGCCACTGCTGCATTTAAGTGCACACACACACGCACACACGCACAAATGTACATGGTCTTTCAGTTGTTGCATTTCTGGACGTCTTCCCATCCACATTACTGAACCATGAGAATGAAATTGACAGTCTTGGGCTGAAGGATGGCACAGCAGACACAAACAACCGCTGCCAGCTTCCATGGCAAGTCTCAACGGACAATGGTTCAGGGCAGCCAAATGGCACATTCGCAATGTCCTTCTCAAGCAATTTCCTCACAAATATTTGCACTCTTCTGTCTTTTTTTTTTTTTTTTTTTTTTGTCCGTGTGTGCGTCCGTGTGGGTTAGGGCGAGATCTGAAATGTCTGTCATACTTCGAGAGAAAAAAAAACTCGACTGATGTAAATAAACGTCTCCTCTAGCGGGAGATGATTTTTTTACGAGTTCGGAGATTCGGAGCTGCAGAAAACTTTACGACACGGAAAGCAGAAGTTGCAGAAAAACAAGGAGGAAAAAGGTCAAGGAGAGGAAGAGAAAGAGAGCAATCGAAGGAAAGAACTCTGTAACCCCTGGGCCCTGGCGAAGGCCAAAGAAATGGAGCTTATCTTGTTTATGTGGGGAAGATAACTAGAATGCTCATCTGGCCAGAGAGAGAGAGAGAGAGGAACCTCGACCCGAGCTGTATGCTGACTCTGTCCACTGGAGACTGGAGACTGGAGCCTGTGTGTGTGTGTGTGTGTGTGTGTGTGTGTGTGTGTGTGACAGCTGGACGAACAGCCTGGCACTGACTCAACACTTGCACAAAACGTCCATCTCAACACATGTCATTCAAAAGCAAATAATAACATCCACAGGGATCCGGTTTATAAAGAAAAAAAAAAATCCTAAAAACATACAACGTCTGGAACAGGAGTCAGCAGCAGCGGCATTCCAACATGGGAGATTTTTCCTCATTTTGAATCAATCGGGGCACGTATTAAAGTTAACAGCTCAAAACCTGCGAAGATCAAAAGACGCCAGCTGATTTTACTGATGTCACGCCGTCGTTTATCCGGTAGCCCTCTCAGCGCTGCTCGTGTTGTTTATCTCTACCTAAACAGAAATAATATTGCCAGCCACTCCAACAGAGAGTCATCCAACAGAGTTATTTGAAGTGACGGATAGGTATGGATCATGGCCTGCCTTGTAATTAAGAGAGATTGCTATTTTCCCCTCAGAATGGGCTCTCCTATCCTGATCTGTAATTATATGTTGTTCAAACACAGAGGGGAGTGTCCCTGGTTATTGTGCAGCCTGCTTTATTCTGACTCTACCACCATAACAAGTGCTAGCATCACTGATTGTGCCTCTGGTTTCAAATTTTAAATTCTTTCTCTTTTTTTCCTGTTTGTTGTATAGTTATAGTTTTGCACCAGTGTTTTTTTTTAACATAGTGAAATGAGCGTGGCAGGAAGGCAGTGCCTGTGTGTGTGTGTGTGTGTGTGTGTGTGTGTGTGTATGTCCCTGGTAGTGCCCTGGTGACCTTCACATAGTGACACTGACGTGCAACAATGATGAATGCCCTGAGAGAGTGAAGTAAGGACCCACCTGGATAATGTTAACGTTAAAAAACTCAGAAACCTTAAACGTTACAAGATGCTGACCTCCTTGTTTAATTAAGTGCAGCATTTTGCTTTTAAACATTTACTGCCACCCACTTCACTCTTCCTGCAACACCTTCAATTACATTTTAGCCTTTAACAAATCCATGAATATTTCAGAATCGACAAAAGTGATGAAGGACACCGTTGTTGGCAGATGTCGAGGCGGATCCATGTTTCACTTTGTCCTCTGTGTGACAATGTAGATTGTATTAAATCTTAAAATGGAGGGGCCACATAGGGTAACATCTGACCCTTGCGAATAAGTATATCCCAGGCAGCCTCCTGCACCACACACAGAGTATATTTCAGCGTAAAGCTGTGACCCCCTTGGTTTCCAGTAAGAGGAAATTGTCATGCAATGACCCAGTGACCACAATGGAAACCACTTCCCCATTTGTTATGATTTTGTATGGCTTAACCACGTCGTTTCCCATGTTCTGGCCATCAAGAATACAGTCTACTCCACACATTTTGTCACATCCACATCACCCTGCCGTTCCTGACATCTCTGACCTTTCGCCGGGGTGTTGACAAAGACACCAAAAGCCTCAAAATTGCAAAACTTCACAGATGTAGTACCCAAAGTGTTCTATGTTTAGTGTGTGAATGGGTTGTAGGGATCCTTCTCATGCCTTTTAGAAGCGGATCAGTCATAGACCAAAGACCAACACTGATGTGCAGTTGTTTACACACCCAAATAGTTTCTTTCAGTCTCACCCTCCAATGCTTGTGCCTGTACAATGCACTTTCCTGTCTGTGGTATACTACTCTGTGTGCATTGTCTTTTCTTACAATTTTTAAATTCATTGTTTAGTTTTTGCAGAGACTGCACAGTTAATTGCATGCACCAGCTAATTTACATCTGTTGTCCCTGGGCTGGTAGACAACAATACATACAATACTTCAGTGTGAGGGGAGATCTGTCTAATAATTAATCATAAATAAACAAATAAATAACCAAATCAACATAAACAAACAGATTTAATCAAGAAGAAAAGAAATAACGCAACCCCTCATCTCCTCCTCACAAAGTTTTACTTAGTTTTACTGTGAAAAATCAAATAAAACTTCCACTTCATTGTTAATATGTCAGAACCTACGGTTACATAATTAGGAAAAGCCTCCTCGCAGCTCCTGGTTGATTAGGAATCAACAATTAGATAGTTTTGTGGGGCGCTGAAGAAACACAATCCCCTCTTTATGCTGCGGCTCTGCTGTAGCCATCTCAGAGCCCATGCAAGGATGTAGATTGAATCGTATGTTTCACCAATGCGATTAGACCAAATAGTTTGTATTCCTGTGTAATTAATGAGAGAGAGAGAGAGAGAGCAGGGCTGGGTGCTCTGCCCCGTGCACCCTGCACACAGGAGTTTTGACTATTCCAGGGGGCCGGTACAGTCTGTCCTGGCCATAGAGGTTCTGTGGTATGACCCCCTTTCCCTCTGATTCTCCCTCTTTTCAGTCCACAGCAATTAGAGAGGCAAAGTGGGAAAAGAGGAATGTGTGAGCACGCTTTGTGAAGATTGAGAGAAAGAGAGAGGGAGTACAAGGGAGAAAGTGAGAGATAAAGAGAGAGGGGAAAGATGAGAGAGAGACAGAGGAGGGAAGGAGAAATTAATTGGCCTGTGTGGCCACGCTGGGCTGTGATGGTCTGGGCTTGCCAAACCCTGTGCCTCAATAGTTGGCCTGGCCTTACATGCATCCCGTGCATCCGGCCAACCACAACTAACTCTAGTGTGCTCTTTGGCAGTTTCCAATGTCAGGCCTGGGAGAGTTGTGCCACCCACATCTACGCTCCGCACCACAATTCAGGAGGCCTCTCTGATGGGGATGGATGCGTGGGTTGGGGTTTATGGTTTATTTGGCTCCATACGTTTAGGTCGAGGTGGCATTTCTGTACTCCTTCTATTGTTTGCTTATATAGGATAATGTTATAGTGATTTTATGTCTAAGTGCCGGATTTAGACGCAGACACAAACTCCACAAAATTTCCACGACGGGTTAAAAATGTACCTAACCGAATTACATGCATACCTTAGACACAAAAGAAATGCATATTCCTTTTTTTCAGCTGAGTTGAGGTATGTGCGTGAATACCCCATTAACGCAATTAAAACTGACATTACAATCCCCCTCCTTTTCTTTATCTTCTCTGTGCCACGGCGCTCAGCTTCAACAATCTGGACAAGATCTGACAAATCTACCCATCCAGCCCAATAATTGGGAGAACAGATATGTCTTGGCGCATTGTGGCAGGAGTTTAGCTTGTTTTGATTGACTTATGTTGTGCCAGACGCTGTCCCATCAGGAACAGCCATGACGTGATGAGCCCCGAGGACCAGAGAAAGAGACCTTGATCTCATCGCTCTCGAGAGTCTTACTATTGTATAAACACCTGCAGGGACCAGGGCGGCGTGTCCTGAGAACGGGAGCTGGAGAACACATACACATGCGCACACACACACCTGCCGGTAGGTTAAAACACTCCTCTCTGTGAGATTATGGTACTTGCACCGATGATAAATACAACTAAAAGGAATAAAGCGCGGAATCGAGTTGCAGAGAGGAGGGGGGGATATGTGATCGTTGCCTGCGTTCGCACGCAGCTACAGTACGTGCATGATTGTGTGTGAACTTGTGCAGCCTCTAGCCATCTTTCAGAAATGAACTATTTTTGACAGCTTACACTTCCAGCTGAGTGTTTTTCTCCCTTTTTGCATGAGGGTGGACTCCTTAGTAGGGCAATAAGGTTTCATGAGACAGGCAAAGGTAATTTAATTGAGCAATTTATGACCATAAAACACAGAACATGGCCTCCTCTACTATGATACCCGACCAGATTCACTTTCCCAGAAGCAGCACATGTGCATCTCATCACTGTAAGGCAGAATTTGCGCCAAAGCCAAAGAAAAGATTTCTCCACTTCTGGCAGTAAATTTCAAAATCTGCCAATGTTAAACAGCACGAGAGCCTACAGCAAAAATCTGCTGCACCAAGATAACCCCCTGCGCCTAAAACGAACAGCCCCATTCTAGGATCGACGATATTATACTGTAAATCTGCCCAGTAACAGTCATCCCCTGGGTGGGCATGTGCATGCATGTCAACAATGAAAGGTCGTGCCATTTTCAGAATATGCATGTGATAATTTGAGACATGTCAGTTGCTAAACTTAGCCACCGGAGTGGAGCTTTGCTCCAGTAGTTAGCGAGCCGCTGGAGGATGGAGGGATGGATGTGCGCGAGGGTGTGTCAGAGGCAGCGAGAACAGGTCGGCTGCAGTGTGGCATGCAGCGGATGGGAGGACGGAGGAGTTTGAGGCCACTCGGCGAGCGCTGATTTGAAACGCTTTGCCCTATCACAGAGCAGGAGACAGACGGACGGAGATAGACGCATGGACGTGGAGATGGAGAGAAAAGAGGAGAAAGAGGGGAGGGAGGGTGAGAGGAAGAGAGAGAGAGAGAGAGGGTGCTAAAAGCAGCTGGAGATTCTTTGCAAGGCCTTAAGATGTAATAAATCATTTACAGGGCACATAAGGTTTAACTGATATTACTAAAAGATTTTCAAAAAGGGCCCTGGAGCTCAACACGCACAGAAAAGTGTAAATACACATGCAGTCGGAGCGAACAGGAAATATCCGAGAGGCCGGCAGAATACACCCGAAAACAAAGCAGTAACTCTTTTAGACGTGGTATGTTTGATAAAATGTTTTTTTTATTGATATTAAAAATGAAAGTACATGAATTGTGCATTTCGGACGTTCTAGCGTGCAGAGGTTAAATCAATAAAATACACACAGGCTGAGTGAGCTACTGACACAGAAAAAGTTGCCATTGCTCGGCAAGATATCTCTTCATATTCAGCGAAAAGAAGTGGTTGTCTTTCACGCCATTCATAAGAACACTAGAGTAGCCTGTTTGAACATTACAATAGTGAATGAATGCAGTCCTAGCAGGAAAAATATAGAATCAAATAGAAAATATAATAATAATAATATCAATAATAATAATAATAATATAATAATTGCACTGCCTGCTTTGTTGCACAACTGAAGTAGAATATAATTAGAGACAGGACACAGCCTTGATAATTGAGATCTCTCTGACAGAAAGAAGATATTAGGTATTGGCGTGACTCCTCGCCACAGCATGGCGAGTATCCATTAAGTCTCCATTTCATGGGGTGATGCATGACACAGTAGAGGAGGAAACTATAATGTGGCACAGAATGACCTTGCTTCTGACATGGGCTTCAGTGGTTTGTCACAGAGAGCTGTATCATTGTGGCCAGGTACGGGCAACAACCTCAGCTGCCCTTCCACAACAGGATTATCCCTCTGCACTCAGCAACTACTCCACTTCTCTCTTGGAGAGCGTAGATTGTTTGTTTGTTTTCCTGAGTGCTCTGACTGCTTCAGAAATGGTTCAGCCTGATAGCCCTTCATCAAATGCATAATGGATGGATGATTGGAAGATGGTGAGGGGATGAACGCGGTCCCGCTAAACCGGCCTCTTTCCCTCTACCATGCAAATATAGATACATATACTGCTGATACGTAGGCAGGATTATGATACGTAGGAGGCATTGTCTTTTACAAACAAAGACATAGAAGAAAACACAGATAGATAGACAGAGAGAGAGATAAAGAGAGATAGAGAGAACAGTGAGGTGTTGAACGATGATAAACTCTCCACCATAGACAATGACCTTTAGGTGACCTTTGATATTACTAGCGTCATAGCGACAGTATTACCTCCAGTTAGGGCAGCGGCACCATGACTTGAGTCCGTCATGTGCCCTAAAACCTACAACTGAGCGGCTATTTCTGGCCTCGTGACCCAATCAACACACGAAAAACATCAGTGGCACTGGCACATAGGCAAGATGCTCCTTAGAAGATCATAGGACACCATGCACAATTACAAAGACATGATTTAATGAAGGACTCATCATTCCCCCCGCCATCAATACTAAAGTGGCTTCAAACATAGTGGGTTGAGTACAATCAATGTTGAACAGTTATTTTTTTTTTCTTCCAATAATAAAGTCACTCATTGATGCTTCCCATTTCACAGAGAACCCTGGCGGGTTTTCTGGAAATCCATGCAGACCAACGTATTCAGAATATGTGCCTATTTCTGTGACATAACATGCCTAAGCAATCCAGGCTATGCTGCTGTTAAAATATTAATTTAAAGTTACTATGGCAAATGAAAAAGGAAAAAAAAAGACATTATTTTTGGTACAAAGCATCTACAAAAAAGCCTTACAACTCCAATTGGAAAACAGAGATCATACAAAATAAATCTTGTCAGTTGAGCATCAGTGCTACGTATATTATTTGGACCAATTTTTCAAATATATTTTATAACAAAATAAATAATGCCTTTATACAGTGCCCTTATTTGTATTTCAACAAACAAACAAAAAAGCTTGGCGGCTCATTACGCAAGATACAGCTCAGACTAAAGGAAAATAACACAACGTCCCTGGAAACTAATTATATATCTATATTTATATATATGTATATATATATATAGATGTATATATATATATTCAAGTATTTGTTTTCAGGCAAAAGCATGTGAATACTACTGATATACAATAAAAATAAAATGTTAGTTGACATTATTGCTGTTTTTTTCCCTTTGAATCGAAATTTTTGTGCCTTTCTTTAGAACTGTAAAATAACATCATAACAATAACCATGGAAACAAAAAAATGCCTAACTTGGAAAAACAGGAATGTCACGGTACCAGAAACTGACGGGGTTTTCCTTTTTTTTTTTTTTTTTCATTTGAAACATTGATATGAAAAGAAAACAGGAAAAAAAAAGACAAAATAAAATATAATCATCATTATCCCACTCGCTCTTTGTCCATGCCATGTTACTTCCTGTCAGAGTAGTCTGCAAAGCCATGGCAAACAGGAAGTACTGTCCCAGAACTGTAGTACTGTCCAAATCCAGGCAGTCCACGGTGTCCCATAATATGTCCCCACACTGCTCCCCGTGTCCGGCAGCCTCGGGGGGGTCGGGATGAACAGGGACTGGGTCTCGGGTCCCCCCTTTGCCGCGTATGCTGGCCAGCTAGTGATGAGCAGCCGCTAGTACTCACTGTGAGCCGAGATGCCAACACAGCCCCGAATCTTTTCTCAGTGACACTTCCCCCTTGACATTGCCACTGCCAGGAGCTCCCCCATATCCTTTATTTTCCTTTTTTTTTTTTTTTTTTTTTAAAAAAGTCCCACTTTCCTTAAAACGGAAAGTTTTAATATTCATTCAAAGAAAAAAAAAAAACGTGCTTTTCAACCTCTTCTTTGAGTCCATTCCCAAAGCTAGCACCATGACATTTTTTTAAGCTACACGTTCATTGTTCATAAAAAAATAGTGCCATTTTTTTCTTTACTTTGACGTAATCCGTGGCAATGTGCAATTTTGCAGACTCTTTTCTGCTTTTTGTTTGTGATCAAAAGGTGCTGGAACAGGAATCTAATTTTACAAAATAATTCCTTACAGTGTGGAAGTCCCTTTATAGGTAGAGGTGCAAACTAATAAGAAAAAGAACTAACAGAGATTTTTTTCTTTTTTGCCTCAGGAAAAAAAAAATGATGTGGAATGGATTCTTTCATGCAAGCTGCTCTTCACTTTCAGTTGTCTTCCACAAGGACAAAAAAAAAGAAAAAAAAACATTCCGTTGGGTGTCCTCTTGACACTTGCAAACCACAGATCTCTTTCATCTTCTTTTCTCCCCTTCCCTTTTCTCTCTCTCTTTTTTTTTTTTTTTTTTTTTTTTTTTTTTGCTTTTAAGGATCCACCTGAATCGCATTCAGCCGAATTGTTAACTTTTTGTTCATCATTTGTGTTTGTGCCTTTTGTGTCGGTGACTGAAAGAGAGAGGGAGCGAAAGAGTTCAAGACAGGAAGAATGTGAAGGCATGTTTGTGTGCCGGAGGAGGGTGGGTGGTGGTGGCGGTGGTGGTGGTGGTGGTGGGGTTGGGGGGTGGGGGGGGGGGTTGAGGGGAAAAGGGGGGTGGTGGGGGCGTTAGAAAAAAAGGGGCAGGGGGTCAAGAAGTAGTGGATGAGAGCAGGGGGCGGGGGGAGGGGGGGTGGGGTTGGTGGGCTCGGACAGGGCAGGGGAGGTCAAAGTGGACTGCCACAGAAATGACGTCAGAGACAAAGCTATAATCCCCTAGTCTTTTTTTTTTTCTCCCTCCAAACTCTGTGCAAAGGGCTGGCAGCGGGCTCATTTGTGGTTGACGTAGTTGTCCGTGGCGAGCAAGACGGGCGGCAGTTTGCTGGGCAGGCTGATCAGGGGCCGGTGGAAGATCGCCTGCTCCTGGGCTTTGATCTTCTCCGCCTGCCTCCGGAACTTTTTGGCCCTCAGGATGGCGGGGACACCCCTCCGGAGCCGCTGGGCCGCCTTCCTCTGCCACACCTCGTATTTGGAATACTTCACGGTCACATGGGGCTTCCTCGGGACTTCCTATTGTGGCGTGCGGGTGAAAGGGGGAGAGAGAGAGAGAGAGAGAGGGGGAAAAGAGGGAGTCAGTTCATTAGGGCTGATAAGATGCTGTGCGAGTGGCGCGCTCATTACAATGGAGAGTGGGGGGGGGGGGGGGGGAGCCCTGTTTATTTTGTGAAAACATTCAAGTCATTGTCGAGCCAGTCAAATGGAAATCAAATGTCATTCTTATGGCGCAGAGCGTCATAACAGACCCGGCTCGCCTCAGACTGCTCCTTGTTTTGGTTCCCTCGACTGAGAGGAGCTGTCAACAAGTGCTTAGCTCAGCCTGTTTAACATACTGTCAAAGGGAAGGGCGGCCACCCGCCTCATATACATATGAGGCGCATGTTCACCCCACGACCCGCGGTGCCAGTAAACCTTAGGACCACATATAAATTTATGTTTTCCATCCTACCAGAACATGTATTCTAGCACGACATGCTCTTTATAAAAGCAGCGTTAGGTGTTATGCTGGATGGGGGGGGGGGGGAGTGGGAGTGGTAAACACCGAGGCTACAATTTATGCGTGAGTAGCCAGTGCTCCAAGTGAATGGCTTGTTTTGGATCCCCCTTCATTCACTCAATAGCCCGAGAACAGCTGGCCCCCTCAGAGCAGCCTGTACCCATCAAGTCCTGTGCCCAGACTAACCAGGGACATGTCCCGACTAATTCCCCACCAGCCTCCTTTTACTTCCATTTCAGACAGGGGGGGGGCCTTTCCTCTCCTCGTGAAAATTCGCAATATATGTCTTTTTTCATTACATTTTTCAAATTAATTTTTTTTTCTTTCTGTTGACGACGCTCGCGATCTTTCGTCGCGGAGGCTTATTTTCTAACAAGTCACGCATCTTTCCCCGTCTAAGGGGAAGGTCGGAGGGATTTTAAGAGGCCTGGAAAGCAGCCACTGCTCGGTTTTTTTTTTTTTTTTTTTTTTTTTTTGTGTGGCCACACTGAAAGGATCCCTTTGGCGATTGCCCTGCATGTTTGTGGCATATTTTAAAGAAACTCCAGGCCTGAGGGGGGGGGAGGGGGGAGGTTTAACATGTCTTTGACCGGACGGGTCAAAAAAATGCACGAATTGACTGATAACGGCACACTCAAGAACACGCTGTTTTGTTACGGACCAGCAGTCCCCCACCATCTCACACACACACACACACACACACATTCAAGGCTCCCGTTCCCTGCGTGTATGCTCTGACTGTCACGACGTTTTTCCGCGACGGTCAGCACTTTGCATGCTTACGACTAACCATTTAGCGAGATAAACCAGTCTTTTGTGTAGGCTTGGAGTCTGCACTCGGTGTCATAGGGGCGGTGCACGGAGGTGAATGGAGATAAGAGATGGGGACGGTCATTGTTTCCCATACTGGCGTGTTTTTGTTGTTGCCGCTGTCTGTGATGAGGAGACGTACCTGTTTTAGTGCAGGCATCACGGGTATGACCTGTAGAGAGGTGGCCGACACGTCCCTTTCGGACTTGGCGGGTTTGGCACAGTACTGTTCCAGCAGGTTGAGGTCACAGCTACGGAAACAACACTCTTCTACTATCCCACGGTTCTGGGTGCGCCGGTTGTTGCCCCTACTGGTGGGTCTACCTGAGGGAGAAGCAGCGGGAAACACAGTGAGGGGCAAATAATGGGCGAGAAGGAGTGTGAAGGCAGAAACACAAGTGAGTCGGACTTGTTTTGTTCTTTTTTTTCGCAGGATTACTCCAACAATCAAAGCGGCCCATGAAGCAAAGAGGATAAATGGAAATCTATGTCCAACTGAGCAAATATTTTTGTTTGTAGAGGATAATCTGATTAGGGTTATCGGGAAGTCCTTTAATGAGCAAATACACAAATAAACACCCCGTGCCGCAGACGCCAAAAAAAGAGAGCGACGCGGAGCCCAGACAGCTGAAGCTCCCAAGACAGACTTCTGTGAGCAAATACATAAAATGGAAACTCCTCTGGTGACCTTGTCCTTTGTCAAGTCAGCAGAGATAAAGAGGATGGGGAGGGAGGGGTGGGGCGGAGAGGTAGGGGAAAACAGGAGTGAAGGGATCAGCGCAGAGAGAGAGAGGGTGTGTGAGGGTCAAAACAAGAGGAGAAGAATGCAAAACAAAAGAGGAAGAGAGTAAAGACAGGAGCAGGGGGGTGGGGGGGTGGGGGGGGTACAGAATATTCAGGTTGTGGTGGTGGGGGGTGGGGGGTGGAGGGTTAGCATGTTGCACACAGGAACACTATCCACAATCAATAAAGGCCTTGTTTGAAGTCCTGCGCCCTGCACAATGTCGGAGAAATCTCATGAGAGAGACAGAGACAGAGAGAGAGAGAGAGGGAAGGCGAGATTTGATTGCAGGAAGAGAACATGAGAGAAGAAGAGAGGGTGATCTGGGGGGGAGGAGGAGGAGGTGGGAGCATATCTACTGTATGTTGGCCCAAATTGGATAATGATCCTTCTGATTGAAGAAAAGCTCCTGTGGCAAATGTGGGATGCACAAAGAAAGCCCACCCCCATCTGTCAAAAGGTGAAAACGGTGGGCGGGACGCGGCCTAATACCTTCCCCTGCTTCCACAGGGACACATATCTGAGGAAACTTGTGTGTGTGTGTGTGTGTGTGTGGCAAACACCGCAGACTGTGCAAAGAGAAGCTTATCCATCCGCGGATTAAGAGCCGCCACAATGCTTCTCTCTCTCTCTCTCTCTCTCTCTCTCTCTCTCCCATAATGCTTCACAGCTACACCCCATCACCGCCACAATGGAAGCAATGATCAGAATTGATGTTAATGATCTTTTCCTCTTAACCTGACATCAAAAACAGCCCCTCCTCCCCCCTCCCTCTCCAACCCCCCCAGACTCATCGGTGTGGCCGCCTGGCCTGGGAACGCTGGTGCTGAGGTGACTGCCATGCCTCTTGGGGTGCTATTACTTTTTACTGGTAAACAAGCGGCCCATTGTGTCGTGCTGGGGCCGGACTCGCGTGCGTCTTCACAGCTCGCCGGCCCTTTCATATGCAGCGAGAGGTACGGTGTTGGAGCCGTGGAGCGGCAGGACGCGCGCGCTCGGCACCAGACGCACAGCTGGCTATAATCTCTCGTTCTCCCTCAGTCAGTTTGTGTGTGTGTGTGTGTGTGTTTGTGTGTGTGAGTGGGAGAGAGAGAGAGTGAGTGCGTGAGAACGAAAAGTACCAAACGCGCATACCACACAGCCACGATCAGTCTCAGCTATCCAAACAGATGTGCGCGCGCACGAACAACAGAGGCAATAATAATAAAACAAAAAGATTGCTCGTTGTGAGGGGGGGGGGGCTATATGAAAATGCTTTGAAAACCTACTGAAATAGAATCCTCTGTCTTCACAGACGAACTGCAGCGCATCCACCAGCTCTCCCCCACACAGCGTCTCCGCCGAGGCCATTTCCACAACGTAGAGCGTCAGGGCCAGTGCAAACAGCAGCGCGCGACTGGACGAAGACATCTTCTTGACCTGCAGACACACACACACACACACACAGACACACACACACATAGTTGAATGAAACACCGAGTCAACAAACAATTGCAGTCCACACATTTCACCAGAAAAAAAAAGATTCTCTAAAAGAGAGAATGACAGCCAGATGTTACCTAATACGAGGATCCGCTCTTTTACGCACAAACATGTGCGCGCTTGGCAAGAGATGTTAAGATGCTGCTATCTATATATATATATATATATATATAGATATGAGAATAAAAGAAGTGCGTTAGGCGAATTATGCCAAATATGCAGTTTCACCCCCCTTAATGTTATCAGCCGCTGTCACTTTTGCCGGCACCTGAAATAAGTGCTTATTCTGGAGGAAAAAAAAAAACGCTAGACAGTATCTCTGGCTTTCACCCTCTTACACAACTCGCCGAAAGTTGCAAGACCGGCTGCTCGATAGTTAACTATGAGAAAAGCCAGACTCAGCATATATTTTCCCCTTGCTCACCCTGTAGTGAGCTCGCTGACCCTCACGCCTACCGCCCCCTATCTGCCGGCGCGCACACGCCAGCTGTTTGCTGCGAAGCCCCGCGTACGGCGCGCGCCATCCGGACCGGAGAATGATAGGAATAAAAAAAAAAAAAAAACCCTCTCGACAGTTTTGCTCTAATCTCGTCAGGTAACCTGTTGCACGAACGCCTCAAGAAGCTTCGGGCACCCCCTTCCCCCCTCCTCCTCCTCCCCCCCCCCCCCTCCGCCGCGTCATGTACACACCTTGAACTTTCCCCGTTGCATGCAAATTTAAAGAGATGTCCGGCGGCTGAAATTGCGCAGAATAAAATTTCCAAAAAAACAACAAATGATGCGAGCAACGCATCTGCTGAAGCCAAGCGGTTGGCTCAATGATAGGAGCCGAGGAAACAGCATCCCAGCCATGCCAGAGCCCTGTCAATACACGCGCGGCTATGAAACTATCCGTTCCCCCTGTGTTTTTTTTTTTTTTTACCTTCATTCTGCTGTTCTCCGTTCTCCGGCAGGTGTGGCAAAGTGAGTGGCGTCCGTGTCTTTGCTGGGTCTCCATGGCAGTAGTCACAGCGTTTTCTTTTTTTTTCTTTTTTTTTTTTCTTGGGAGGGGGGGGTGTTATTTGGTTGGAGGGTTGCAGGTGAGTTAGTTTCCCAGTTGGTGAGACTATAGGGATGATGTGTGAGAGGCTGTCCCAAAGACCAGGCGACAGGCAAAACTTCTCAGGGAGAAGTATTATATACTAAAACACGCCCCTTACTCCTACACTCCACCCCTCGCTCCTCCTCCTCGTGGCTGGTAAAAAAAAAAAAAATGCTCCAGTGCTCCAGAGACGTTTTATGGAAAAGTGCTTAAAGGGAGAAAAAGAGCAAAGAGGAGAAAGAGAGAGAGAGAGGGAGGGAGAGAGAGAGGGAGAGAGAGTGAGAGTCACAAAATATGGAACAATTCCATAGGCATTTTCCACGTTTACGCACTGTAACCTACAATCACAATGTTTACACACAGGACGCAGACTGAACAAGAATAGAAGTAATTCCTCAGACTCCAAGAAGAATGTCAATGTCTCCGCCCTGCTGTAATTAAGAGTGTTAACATTCAGTGTGGAACCAGTGTGGCCGAGGTCTGCGGCTTCCCCTCTGACTCAGGTGCAGATGTAAGTCACTGGGGTCAAAGATGTGTCTGCTGGTGAGGCGAATGTTGGGGAGGGGGTTGTCTCACGCGCACACACACACACACACACACACACACCGGGGTTCGCACATGAGGAGAATGATGCAGCAGCAGCCCTAAATGTCATTGACTGACTGATGCAGAAATATGTGCTGTCAAAGGTTCGGGTCACATGGGGCAGCCCCATATGAAGAGGAGGAAGGGGGGGGGGGGGTAAAATGATGCTGACCAACTACAAAATAACTAATTATTGAACTCACACATTGTTGGATGAGAGATACCAAACATACATCCTGTCAGAAAAAACTCATCCAGATGTTGTTGCATATAACAGGCTGTAATATGTATATAGTAGAAGTAGCTGTATTGACCCCCCCCCCCTCTTCTTGAACATACTGTGGGAAGGTTCCCTTATATAAGTGAGGCTCCTCCAGAAGGTGCAGCAAGTTCTTAGACTCAGACTGACACCTAGTGGCCTTCCACCGAAGCTCCGTGTGTTAAGTAGCTTCTCAGCAGCTTTCCACAGGCCCCAGAGCCGCTGTTTGTGCTGGATTCCTGACCCAGGACCTGACATGGGGACCTGATGCCTGCCCAGTAGGAGCCCTAAACTCACAGATAGTTTGTCCTTTTAGATGCGACTAAACACTGGTTCAAGAAAGAGTTCCATACTTTTTTAATGGCCTATAATAATATATGTAGATATAGCCGTCAATAACATATGTTCTTCTATCAATCTGACTAATTCTGTATATTTTGTGATGCTAATAAATATTATACCGGATTTTTAAGTATTTATTTTACAAAGCTTTATTTTCAGTTACCCACTTTCTGAGTCCATTTTGATGTACTCATTATTTTTGTGCATATATTTCACTTTTTTTTAAAAGATAGTATTGCAAACTAGTCCTTTTTATTCGAAGGTATAAAAAGCACAGCAGGCAGATTTAGTAAGAATGTGCTGTGAGTTGACTGTAACATGAGGCAGGTATGAACACTGCTCCCTCCTGTGGCAGATATATGTAATCTGTTACATATCTGGATCTTCGTGGAGGATTTATATATGATTAAAGTGATTTCTTGCTTATATAAGGCATATATATACATATATACATATATACATGTGTGTGTGAAAGGAAAGCAAGACAATTCATTCTCATTCTTTATTATTTTACATATTCTTTTTGCTGAAGAAGTAACTGCATGGAAATTTTCTTTTTTTTTTGTTTTGTTTTACTATACATACACACCGAAAGACAAAAACAGCATTAAATCAAAGCAATCAACAGATATACAGGAGATACCTAAATACCAAATTCACATACGTGGAAAATAAATCTATTGACACATTATAGATGCTTATTTTCTAAATAAAATAAATATGATTTAAATATACACTTTCATCTTCATTATACACTAATGTCTGTGTAAGTTTAAAATAATCATACCAATACCCATTTTGCTTATCTTTTAATACATTCATTATCACAGTTCCCTTTGATTTTGGTTCACATTTTTTCATATTTCTCAAACAACACATTTTTTTCTTCATTTTTTTAGTTTTAAAAGCATTAATGGCCCAGTTATTAAAAACCCTCCATTATTTCACAAATGGATCCACACCCAGGGAGGCGTTAAACATCTTTGGAAGCGTTGTTTTCGCCGCGTATTGAGGTTTTAATGGTTGCGACTTTGAAACACAGCAAGCCCATCATAAACAGCTTCATACAGGAGGGAACGGCACAGAAAAGATGGACACGTGGGTCCTGTCACACGGAGCGCAGAAAACACAACAGCAGGAGGGTCACGGACTGGACGTACGGAGCGGCATCAGGACAACACGCCGAGGGCATCGGACAGTGTCTTAATCTCATCCCTCACGCTCTCCAGGGCTCCTTGGATCTTCAGTGGGTTGTCCAGGACTTCAACATTGCTGGTGAATGGGTCGAACCTCACCGAAAACGGACGCTTGATGCCGGCCACGTACGTCCTGCTCAAAAGGTCAAGATATAAAGAGGTCAGAAAACAGCGAAATGAGACTTAAAGAACAGCCCCGTCTCAGATTTGTAAATCCAAATATTTCACTTGGCCAGAGGAAACCTCGCTTTAACTGACTAGAAAAAAGGAGTTTGTTTTTCTGCCTGGTTGTAGTTGCATATAGACTTTACAGAACCTGGACTTTCCTCCACATAAAAATGCATATTGGCACTTTATTCCATATTTGGTTTTGCTTTCCCAAACATTCCCATGCTGATCTTTTCTCATCTACTTGAAGTGTGGCGGCGGGGATGTGCTGCATTCTACTAGAGACCAAATACTGTCAAAACAGTTACTAAAGCTACTTGTTTTGCAGGGCACTCGACATTTGATGTTTTTGCCAAACAAAACTACAGCGTTTCTGCCTTCGTAAGAAAGACTACATTAGTAACAGCTGTCTTCTCACTGCTATGGTTGACCTACAAAAGTTTGCGGCCTCAGGGGTTGGCTGGCTGTTCTCTGACCTTGTCCTTACATAACCCTGCTGTCTTTCTTTTTCCTTTTTTCTTTTCTTTCCTCTCTATGTTCTTATGTATCCGCATGTTGCGTGAGTCCAGATTTAAATAATATTCAAAAATAGTAAAAATAATAATAAAAACAAGTAGTGTAGTACCTGAATTTCTCCTTGGCATCAGTGAAACTCTCAGAAACAAAGTAGACAGGCTGGTAGGTCTGGTCCTGATATGGCTGCAGCGCTGCAGCCTGTGGATCAAACTCCCTGGTTTCGGGTTCGTCGGACAGAGAGTGCTGGGTTGAAGTGGTACAAAAACATAGAGAATCGGGTGATGTTGGTTATGATTAATGCACCCTTTCTCTTTTCTTCAAATTCTGGGAAGGAATTTAGTGGAGAAACATTAAGTGGAGATAACGTGTCACAACGCACCACGAGTTCTCCATAAGAGGAGAGCAGGCCGGCTCCGTAGGCCTTCACCTCGCCGTTCTGTTTGCACAAGCCGTACTCCACGGTGAACCAGTACAGCTGGCAGGGGGGGAAACACAGAGAAAGTGGCGAAATGAAGGACGCTCCTAATAATTATTGACACTTCATGTTGCACATGAGCACATGTTGGCCTTACTGTGGACAGTTTCTCAATATCTTCCTCCGAGGCTCCGAGTGATGCCAGACCGAGGTTCTGCAGCAGATGATGCATTATCAGAGCATAATAGTGCAGCATGGGAAATGATTTGTAAATCTGCAAGGCTCTGATTTAACTTTCCCTGACCCCCCCACCACCACAACCACCACCACCACCCCACCTGTGAAAACTGGGCAAAAGTGCGGTCAGCCAACATTGGGACATGACCCAAAAGCTCATGGACGCAGTCGCTGAAGAGAAAAGAGAAAACAGAGAGAGAGAGAGAGAAAATTAACTGTGACCGTATTTGATCCAAAGTGAAAAAAAAAAACCCTACACAACTAGATTTAACTGAATACAGATTTTGGGATCGTAAACTGGCAACTTTCACCGGTTGCATTACAAAACAATGGTTGCAGAGTGAAGAATAAGTCTGTGCCCAGAAGTTCATTTTCTCACAGATGTGAAGGATGTGAATAAAGGGTTTAAATGGGAAAAAGATGAAGGGAACAATATCATGAAATTCAAGATGAAGATGTTTAACAGCTACAATGTGTGGCCTGATATATGATGTGATGTGGAGAAGGGGGTGTTCAGGTGTACTCACGGCTCTGGGGAATGCATAGGCGAGGACGCGTGGCGGATGTACTGGGTGCACTGGAACACCCGGAATGCCAAACTGGCCAGGAAATCTCTGGCTGAGAGCAGACCTGCCACTGGACGCAGCTGGAAGCCTGTCCGCTCTGCGTGTGTGTGTGTGTGTGTGTGTGTGAGGGTAGACATGGATGGATTGATTAACAGTGCGTCCTTCTGAAACATAAACTCTGTTCAAACACACTTGATTCTTTCTTCTACCTTTAAGGAAGCGTGACACTTCCTCCAACTGGGGGATGCTGTTCGGGCTGTACCCACAATGCCTTTCCAGCAAACAGAAGGCATCGACATATTCACTGCAGGCATGTGTGGAATACAAGTCCCTCAGTGTTGAGTAGACTTCTTTCCTAATAAGGGATAGATATGCATAAAAAATGACAGATTCATTTTGTCAAATTAAATCTTTCTTATTATCTTCTTGAGTATTACAAGTATGCAAATTTCTGATTGAGGCACTGTGCAACAATTCATTGTAAATCTCTTCAAATATACATTGAATAAATTTACTTCAAATTCATCTTTTTATGGTTTATTCATATATATTTGTGTACATGTGGAATGACTACAGAAGCTTTATGTATTTATTTTACTAAGACAGAGCAAACAAAGCTATAATGCTACCAAAAAAAATCTACCTTTGTGTTTTACGAGTGATTTAAACGTTTCTTTAGTTAGTTATGCAGCTAAGATTTTTTTTCATGTGATTTATGTATTATATAATATGTAGTACATAAATATTTTTCTAGCCTGTGCTTCATCCTGTCCAATGTATCAGGGAGCCTTGTATTTTAACAGGTTAAACGTTCACCTGCACACTACATTTTTTTATTCACAGAATAAAACATGCAGCAACTCTTACCATGTACCAATCTCCTCCTCTGTATATTCAACTCTGGGAATTGATTCCCCACTGTAAAAAGAAATATGCACAAATGTATTACAAATGAGGATTTGTTAGTTGTTCCGTTCATATTTTTCTTATGGGTGATTGGGTTGGTATTCCGACATTTGTCTGTGTCTCACTGTCTGTATCTGAAGGCAATGTCTCCAATCATTTGCCTCCTCTGCCTGTAGACAGGGTCCGTGAAGCCCTGTTGAAATCAAACATAGACACTGATCACATTTTCTTTGTCATGACACCGGTCCAACAACATAACCAGCCCAAGAAAAATGGTCTTACAGGATGATCTTGATCTAAGTCCGGATCAAATTTTGTGACCAGATGATGACATCTGTCCAAGTCTGTTATTCTCTTTGGAAACCAATGAACTAGTCGAGACAAGAGGGGAAAAAAAATAGTTTAGCGGGGTTGCTTTGGTGATCAATCCTGCAAAATTTTAAATGTATTTTATGAAAAAAACAATGCAGGGTATTACATTTGAGTTCTTTGGTAGTTTTAACATCTTCTGCATTTCTTTTGATGGAGCTAATGAGAGTACTGACGTCTGAGAGGTGGACCTCACAGCGGACAAAGTACTCCAGGCCCTCCAGGCTGTCCTTGGGCTTCCGGCATGGCCGCGTCTCCAAATGGTGGATCTTAGCCTCGAATGTCTGAAATACAGCAAACACCCTGAATAGTAACTCCAGCTGCATAACTTTCGAACAAGAGCTACTGTGATTGAAAACTTTCTTTAAAATCCACAGGGCATCTGTAACATGAGTTTTAACATGTGATATTTCACTTGTTTGCATTCTGCCTAAACCATATTAATTGTATGGCCACCTCAGTTAAAATAGATTATCATCTTTCAATAATAATAATTTTACTGTCCAGTAAATAAAGATATATATATATATATATATATATACATGTCTCCCAAAAGAGTTTTTTTTGGAAAACACAAAGGCAGGCTGTGCGTCATTGTGCATATTTTGTGATACCTCGAAAACCTTGAGGGTCTTGGACAGCACGGGCGTCTTGGAGTTCCTCAGAGTGAAGAAGACGTTGAGGAGCGCTTTCCCGTCGTCCTCCTCGAACACGATCTGCTCACTGGCTTCCGCTGCCTCCGCCGCCGCGGCCGCGGCTTCTCGCTCCTTCCGCGCGTCGTCGATCAAGCTCTGCCGCCTGCCCAGGAACCTCTGAGACTGTGGCAGGGAGAGAGAGGCTTGGTGCGGACCCACAGGGAGCATCAGAGCGAGGTAACTGCTCCTTATCTGAATGGAGCGCTTTGCGTCTCCATATTAGTGCAGAATAGGAGAGGATTCGCGACACGGGTGCAGGTGCAGCTACACAGACTGGACATGAAATGTTATTTATATCGTGCATGTCAGCATACACGCTTTCTCTTCTTTTCTTTATGGTTATGTTCTGGTGCGCTTTTGGCACCGCAGCTGCGTAATGGACACCTCGCCAAGCTGTCTGCGCGCAGGATGAGAGCTGGCATGAGCTGGATGATTCACTAACACAGACTTCTGATTATCACTCAGAAATAATAAAATAAAAAACAAACAGTAAAAGTGTTTGATGTGTAGTGCCTGTGTGGCGATTTCTTACCGTTACGGAGTCAGACCTCTCCAACTCGGACGCTGCTCTGCGGATGCTCTTCGTGGAGGACGTGGAGCTGCTTGAAAGTGGCATTTTGTTTTTGTTTTTTTTACGATCAGAAGTCTTCCGTTTTACTAGTTTTATTTCTTTCCTGCGCGTCGGAGAGTGGCTGCAGCGACCTCTCAGACTGTGCTGT
This sequence comes from Eupleurogrammus muticus, assembly GCA_036785175.1. Taxonomy (NCBI): domain Eukaryota; kingdom Metazoa; phylum Chordata; class Actinopteri; order Scombriformes; family Trichiuridae; genus Eupleurogrammus; species Eupleurogrammus muticus. Next base: position 19,371,092 of record JAYKQN010000010.1, on the reverse strand, counting down.
GCGCCCACGGCAGGTCCCACAGGTCCCCTCTTTTTATGGGCTCATTTGTTTGCCGTTTCTGTCTGACGTCAAACACGCTAATCCCACTCTAATCAATGGACACACGCAGACATCAGGCATCACACGCGTGCGCGCGCACACACACACACACACACACACACAATTTGTAATCGTCTACACAGACCTTAAAGAATTGAAGTTTTAAATTGTCCCGTTTGGCAGACTCTCAATTGTTTTCAAAAAAATGCAAAAGGGTGTTGAAGATTTTTAAGATTTGCAATAATATATATCAAATAGACTATATTGAGTCATTCCTTATTTAATAGTTTTTGCATTTCAAACTTTTTTCTCAATAAATGTTCATTAAATTCATTTACATTATAAGTAAGGTAAACTTTTTTGTGTATTTGGATGCACTGTAGTCATCTTTAGACTCTCAAAGTCTTGAACTGAGGGCTTTACATAAAGGTTAGACCTGGAAAAAAAAAAGTCGACTGTGGAAAATTAAGTCACTTTATCAGGTCAATCCAATCTCCACAGCTCCTCGTAAATTTGATTTGATTGTGGAAACGCACGACACGAAAGAACAACACGTTTCCCTCGCTGGGTCTGTTTCTTACCTCAGCCACAACCACATCAGATGAATTTGTCCTGCTTTTGGCTGAGGACTTTGCTGGTTTAACGTGATTGTGAAGTGATGTATGGTGCCCACAGGCGAGCGGAGACAAAAGGATTATCCGTGGACCCTTTGGCCACATGCTGCCACAATAGCAATCTTGCAAGGGGCGCAGAGAAGGCAAACGGGCCCTGTTGTGACTCTTACCCCAACCTGAACACACAGGCAGAAAATGCTAAAGAGCACTTCTGTAGCCTGGGGCTCAGACACTGGGGGGTGACAGAGGGGGTATGAAGACAGAAAGATAAAAACAAGCAGACATTATGATACAAACCACCTTTTCCAGCTCTTTTTTTCCCCAGCGCATTTTCTGCATTATCTTTAAAAAATGAAACTGTGCTTTGTTTTTGCTTTTCTTTTTTTTTTTTTACTTCATCCTGACCTTTTTTTTGAAAGTGTGATCGAGCAACAGGCAGCAACTTGACATTTATTCTAAGATAGGAGCAATTATCCATTATACGTTTTGTTGCATGCTTCCCTTTCAAGTGTTTTTTTTCCATCTTGTTGTTGCAGAAATTAAGCCTCTGGGTGATGGATGATAAAAAACAAAAAGTTCTGATTCTTTTCTGCCGTTAGTTACTGAGGTAGCTGCACCAAATCACATATGCTAATAAAAATATGTTTCTAACTAGAAAACAATGTAAAATTATTACTAAACTGAGTGTACATAAACCATATAAAACAATTGTATTCCAAACCACAAGAGACTCAATCACCCGATACGGTAGACTGGGCTTATTAGACTTCAACCAGATTTTGTGTGTCTGAGGAAAGACAGTAGAGCTACAGGCTGAATCAGGATCAAGATAAACTGATATTGCTTCTTCTCCTCCCTCTAAATGTCTGCTTCCCTGTGTCAGCTCAGTTTATCACTACTAAAGCCTATTACTGGCTGAAACCGCCCAGAGAAGGAGCTTTCCTGATTTTCCCTGCTCTTCACTTTATTTGCCTTCTATCCCTGAGAAAGACTCGTACATATGGCAGCCAAGAAAGTTTTTGCGAACGCCTGGTGTCTGACATAGACCATTTCCCTCATATGCTGGAGCCCCCCCACAGGTGCCCAATGGATATATCTGACAAATACCCAATGATCTTAACTCTCCCAAACCTGGTAGAGTGTGCGTCTTGTTTCATTAAAGTATATGGGAACTTATAATTAGTTATGCATTAGCCAAATCTTTATGTTTTTTCCCTCTTATTCTCATTATTTATACACATTGTTTGTCTCTTTCTTAAACTACAGAAAGGCCACACCCCTCCTTCTGGGAATAATATTTAACATCCAAAAATCAAAGGATAAAGAAACAGATAGAGATAAGCTAAAGTATCACTGGCCTCACTTATTTCCCCCCAAAATTAGGTTGCTTATAGTATATAGGTTAGAAAGTGTCTTGGATGAAAGGTAAAATGTCTTGATTCATAAGCAGAATCAGGACTGCAGAGATCCTTTAACTGCCCTCGATGTAACGCAGTATGTATTACTGTCATAGATGTGTATGTTGTATGTTCCAGAATATGTCTTATGCATTGGGACCTTTATAATCCTCTCTGGGGATCAATAAAGATACATGTAAAAAAAATCTTTGTTTTAAATAAGTCTATATAAGCCTATTTCAGCTCATACTAATACATGGACTGGGCAGGATATTGCTAATATATAGATAATGGATATCATTATATTGTGATATGGCATTGTATGGTGTTGTCTTTTTCTGGTTGTAAAGGCTGCACTGCTGTAAAATGAAGTCTTTTTTTAACTTACCAGATTTGTCTATCTGGAAAACCTTGGCCTAGAATAACTGGCATACTGGCAAAATACTCAGGTAAAAAAAAGTAATATCTGTTTATCTATCCTATCCTGTTTATTTACTAAATGTAGCAACATTTCTTTATGAAAATTTTATAATTATCTGTAATATTTTACCATTCTAGCCTTTAACCATTTTAGTCATTGTATTATATATAATATTATATATTATTTATACATTACTGATAATTATTTGTCAAAATCGTGTATTTTTCCAGAAACACATGTGATGTTATTATTCTTGTGGGGGCACATGCAATGTTGGACTTAACGGTGAGTGGTTGGGGTAAAACTGGAAGGAATTTATGGGTATGCATCATCAGTAGTGTTCCAGTGGGTCATGGCCCTCTCCAGTGGTGGCCCGCTGCAAGGTGATCAGACCTGAGCTTGCATCCCAAGCCCGAAGTTTTGTGCAGGATGTTCCCACAAATCCTCTGCTCCAACCGCCACGGGGCGGACCTCGGCATTCCAGCCATGATGTTGCTCTTCAGCAGCCAGTTTGAAGTAGCGCAGGTTTTTTTTCGCCTGTACGCCTCTTCTATAGAGTCCTCCCAAGGTACAGTGAGCTCAATGATGTAAACCTTCTTTAAGGAAGGGGACCAGAGCACCAGGTCAGGCCTCAGGGTGGTAGTGGCAATCATGAGGGGAACACCAGCTGTTTGCACAGCTGGCTTCTCTCTGATGGTGTAGTAACCTTCCTTGTGGCTGTGGCTCCTTCGCAGACAAAGGCAGTTCCCCAAGAGCGTGTCGGAGAGCGCGTCGGAGAGCGCGTCGGAGAGTGGCTGCAGCGACTTCCAGCGTGGAAGCAAGGCTCTTCAACACTTGTTTTTGGCTCCAAGTGTACCGCCCTTGGGTGAAAGCACCAATAGTCATTCCTACAATATCCTCCAAAATCTTTCAGGTGGTGGTGTTCTTATTGCCCAGGCCTAGCTTAGATCACAGCAGGTTTAACATTGGTGCTGCACATCACAGCATTGTTTTGGCACTGAGTTAAAAAAGAAGAAACTGTATGCCTCCAGGCATGTATACACTATTAATATACACTATATTTATAAAAAAAAGTCACCTGCCTTGACTAGCATATGAATTTAGGTGACATCCCATTCATAGACTGTTGGGTTCAATATGACGTCGGTCCACCCTTTGCAGCTATCACAGCTTCAACTCGGTTGGGAAGGCTGTCCACGAGGTTTAGGAGTGTGTTCTTTTGAATTTTTGACCATTCTTCCAAAAGCGCATTTGTGAGGTCACACACTGATGTTGGAATAGAAGGCCTGGCTCTCAGTCTCCTCTCTAATTCATCCAAAAGGTGTTCTATTGGGTTCAGGTCAGGACTCTGTGCAGGCCAGTCAAGTTCACCCACACCAGACTCTTTCATCCATGTCTTTATGGACCTTGCTTCATGCACTGGACGTGTGGTTTTGGGAAGGTGAGCCAATACTTTTGGAAACATAGTGTACACAAGCGTGAAGCTAGTCATTTTGGATCCTAAATACTGAAGCAGTACCTCCACTGTGGTTGATGACGTTTACATGTCAGTGAGGATTTGTTAACCAGAGTAACAATAGACCTACTACACACTTTGTGGCAAGTTTAAGCTCAGGATGTTACCGTTAGACTTATTGCATAGGCATGGTTTCATCAGCTTGAATTTTCAGACAAAATAAGTAAAGTTACACACACACTTAAATAAATCAGAAAAATAGGCTGATGGGAAAAGAAGATGAATGGGCCAAAATAGTTTCACTAGGATCAGTGGATGTCCAGGTGTGGTCCTGTGTTACAGTCTCAATTATCTTAAATGATGTTTTTGTCCAAGAAAGCTTTCCAATATATACTATACTAGATACATTTTCCAGTTTCAAATAGTTTTTTTTTTAACAACATTGGCTTTTTTTATTTATATTTTCGTTAATGATTGGAATGAAATTAAAAGCAATATTGCACTAGCTTCAACAGTAATGGACATAGTGAATTGGCATATGCCACTGAATTAATGGACTCATCAGTCAAATTTCCAAGCGGCTAATCTGTGCTGGTCGGAAAGATTGGCACAAATGCCACACCTTACTGGTCCTATTTATGTATATGTTGAGGTTTTGTAGATCGTGACATGCCCCCTCTCTCTGTGGTCTACAGTAGAGCTGCAGAGGTAACAGGTCCATGCTTAGGCTGACTCATCATTGCCCCCCCGCTCGATAATTGCTCATAGGTATCGAGGAATCCTTTTGTTAGAAATGTTGCACTTTAAGCGGTGATATCTCGCTGACATTCATCCCTCTGTGTTTATCCAATTCTATCTTTTTTTCTGGAAGTGTCTGATGTATCCACAAATGACAGCAGAACCCTAATGGTTACAATTATGTATTGATTCAGTAGCGGCATAGTGGCATTGTGAGTGTCAGCTTTTCCCCTACGTAATTGTGGGACTTTAGACGGGCTAATTGCAGCTAACGAGACCAGCTGGACCATTATTCATCATCCTCCACACGTCTTTTATCTCTGTCGCCGCTCAACAATGCTGGTCACCTTTGTGGGGATCATTAGATTCATCCCGTTGAGAGGAAACTCAAAATAACTGTCCTATTGATCGCAATAATGTTGGGCAAACAGCTTCAAAATGTATCAGTCTGTAGAGCTTATTGCATTATTAGATGGCCGCCTTCATGAATTTTTGTGTTTGCATTCTTTTTATGTGTGGACATATGCACAAATGTGTTTGCATATCAGTGAATTGGTTGTCATTTTGACCAAAGCAGCACATACTGATATTTGATATCCAAACATTTTTGAGAACCTTTAAAATTCACAATGAAGAAATGTTGTGTCTGTGATGCTTGAGTGTGATCAAGTTTGGTTGATTGTCTCATAATTAAGATCAAATCTTAGCTTGATTATGAATCATTCATCTCTAGTAACCTTAGTAGAGAGAGGAGCAGATATCCTTTTAAAATGTGACTGTTATATTTCCACAGTTAGGAAAAAAAACATCTATGATTACAGCATTCACATATTTTGTGACTTGTGATATACTTCAATCCCAATCTCTAGTAAATGAAGAATATGCACACTGAGGACTAAGGAAAAAATGAGCAAGAGGAGAAATTCAGATGCTTCAATGCTTGGCTTGAGGGGCCACTGAATAGTTTTGTAGTTTTATTAAGAAAATATTATGAATCATATGATATGGCCTTAACCATTTACAGATCTCAAGCGTACAACAACGTGACCACATTAATTCACTCAACTTTATTCCATTTAAGTCTTGTGCTCTCATAGAATGATGCACATGCACATAATCGCTCATTGTTAGAGACAACTTGCCATTTGATAGCTGTTGATTTGTGCCACGAATCACACGTAACTATGTCTATGTATCGAAAAAATAAAAATTAAGTTAAGAAAGCAATGGCAATTTATTGTAAAACCTGCATAAGCCACTGGAGGGATACAGGTTAACAAAACATCATACTCATAGCACAAATCACACAGGATCAAAAGGTCAGCTGTCTCTTGCCCTTCACCATAAGGTGAAATATGATCCCAGCGACACTTGTTTAAACTTCTTTGCAGTAAATCAATTATTATTTTTCAGTGGCAAAATATTTATGGTGGTAAGGCTGATACATTATAATAAAGTTACACAGCGTGGCAGCTTTGAATAAACAATAAGCCTACCTTACTGTGGTTATGCTGTCTGTCATCACCTATGCCATTAGCGTTATTAAAATGCATAGATAATACTGTAGGATAATGGGTCTGTGTGTATGTGTGTGTGTGTGTGTGTGTGTGTGTGTGTGTGTGTGTGTGTGTGTGGAGAGGCGAAGGGCGGGGGTGGACTGGTGAACTCTATTTCTATAATCCTGGCTGCAGCCCTGCTGAGCATCTGTAACTGACGATGACTGTGATTGTTTTTGCAGGTGTCAAAATACAGCTGCCGAGCAGGATGACTCACGCAGAGTGCTCCTGTCTACACGTGTAATTTGACAGCGGTGACATAAAGTGTTCCTGGGGTGGGCGAGCGATCGAGGGACCGATGCTCAATTGTCCATGTCGACTGCCATCATCGTACTGATGCCATGCTGGCTGATAACTACAGCTGTGACACATCAGACATTACCGGCAGGCCGGTGTGACCCCATCAGATTGTCACCACAAGGACCCCTAGTCTTCCCATTCATACTTTAAATGAGCGCTGTTCATTTTCATTTAATTTAGTCGTCTGCGCTACTAGCCTCAACTTTAGTTTGTCCTCAGTGCGTGCTTGTGGTAAGCGTTTGCACCATGCGTGGATGTAATTCAACGTGATCCCATTATGACTTGAACAGAGCAACTCGATTGAAATTTCTAAATCGGGCGCAAGGTCCAAACGTGTAACAAATCACTCCTGTCAAGTGTTGCCCACTTAGAAAAGAAAACAGCATGTTCTGATAATAAGGAAACAATTTGTGAAATTAAAATAAAATGGGATAATATATTTAAAATTGTCCACCACTTCATTGCATTGAGGATTTAGAGGGAAGCCGCAGCTTTTTAGTTTTAGGCAATCATTGATGCTTCCTTATCTGCGCTTTAGGCAACATGCGCTGTGTGACGCTCTTTTATAAGTTGTTTCACAGGCAGCTTGTGTTCGTTTTTTTTTTTTTTTTTTTAATGTCATATCTGATGATTCTGATTGTGGGCCGGATGCATCCACATTTCTATTGTGTTTCATGTCTAATTTGCCCAGCAGCATAGAAAAAAAAAAAACAAATGAGGACAATGATTTCCATCAGTCACTGTAAGTGGTCTGAGTAATAACTGGTCACGCTTAGCACAAATAATTTTTCCTGGCTTAAGGGCTCCATGGAACAATGGAAACAAATCCGGATTTAGGATGATAAAATTGATTCAATTACTATCCGACTATTTCTATTTTTGTAGAACAGTGTACTACACATTTGCACACAAGCACACTTTATACAATGTTTTTTTTAATACTTACGTGCACTCTATGAAAGCTACTACACAAGCAGAGGAGACTCTTTTACGACTCAGCACTTCCTTGCTATGACCTCCCTCAGTGTCCAAAAACATAAACCTGTTACTCGATAAGTAGTCTGAGCACCACGTTAAAGTCCAACCATTTGCCCTGTGCCAGGGTCACAGAGGCAGCATAATGACGTTGTAATAGCAGCCATTCCCCCTCCAGCGGTGACACACAGCTCTGTGACTGGAGAGACTCCTGATTAGATTTACCTTTCCTTAATGGGCCCCTGTCATCCAGCAGCCTGGAGGGCCGAGCTGCAGCATGATGGAAATCAAGCAGCTGGAGCCTCAGATAAACCCCACCTGTAGCATTGCTACTACTTGCTCTCATATAACTGAACTAACTCTACTTGTTTAAACCACTGAACGTGTGTGCACGCGTTTTTATTTCCTTAAAAGATGTGTATATTACTTTTCAAGCATTTTTGACTGGACTGGAACAAAACCGTAACAACCATAACTCTGGTGTATTAGATCATTATTCTCTTCTAAAGGGTGAAAGATATGCAAATTAGGAAAATACAGACAGAGATTCCTTATAGAGCTCCCAAAGTCTAGAAAATGTAATGCATTAAGATCTGAAATGACCCTCAAATATACTGTAGGCAATTAAAATGTTGTTGCATTAGAAGCTAATTCACCTATATACAGTTTAGTTCTTCTCCGAGTTAAAGTCCACTGAAGAAAAAAGAAAATACGGCCATATGTTTTATAATTGAGAGGCAGATTTCTGAACCACTCTCCAGAATCATCAATCTAAAGTTTTACTTGACTGTGTAATTGAAAATTGATGAAGTCTTCATCCCTGAGTAAGTCCTGGTTCAGCTTGTTGTCGTTACACTTAACAATTGTGGGTCAAAATAAAACAGTTATCATCATTTTGAGGTGGCTGTATGCATCTCAAGTGCTCTAGCTGTAGAGACGAGTGTGATTTTAAAGTATATAGTTCTTTCCAATATACAAATAATATGCATTTAACAAAAAGGAAACCCTAAGTAAAACAGGACTAATATAGTTTTTTTCTTTGAACAGGTATATTTATAGGCTTATTCCATTAATAATGAAATAAAGTTGCCCTTTACCGAAAATCCTTAACTGTCAGAATTTGAATGAACACAGTTTTGCTGTCAAAACGTGGATGTTGAAATTACAGGCCGGAGAACTGTCCCTGGTGTTTTACATTTCTTCTACATGTGAAGTCTGTAATTGCAGAATCCAAATTGACTGCAGAGGACAACGAACAGGAATCAAACAAACAAGATGTCATGATTGAAATTGCCAATTGGTGCAGATGAAAGTTCATTTCACTCCAGACGTTGGCAGGGTGAGCAGAGCCCTATCTGAGCTGGATCGATGGCCCTGCTGAATTTGTTATGCATGCGGGGGCTTTCTGACGCAGGAGATATAGCAGTTCCGTTCGCCATTTCTTCATCCCTCACCCACCAACCAAGACCCCATCCTGTGAATAATGGCTGCAGCTGTGTCAATGTGGCTCCTCGCTGTGTGTGTGTGCGTTTGTTTGTGTGTCTTATTTTGATTCCCTTGGTTTTTTTTTTTTTTTTTACAGTGAGTGTGTATGTGCGTGTCTGTCTGATTATGGTGTACAGATAGGCCATTACCCATGCGTTAGGAGGAGAGGGGCTTAATGGATGACAGAGGATGCAAGGGCAGGATGGCTCGTAAACAGCGGCCTGTCCTCCTAGCCATATCAATACTACCATCTGGGAGTTTGGCCACTTCATTCACAAAACCAATACCCCTGTGGGATGAGGTGGGCCCACGTCGGCGCTGGCGCTGCATGTTCAATCAACGGGAAAAGACAAGTGCTATCATGACATCCACTTTCGGGAGGATGTCAATTTTCCACCTTTCTGTCTTTTTGTGCTCGCATGTGTTTGTGCAAGTGAGACAAGTGAGAAAACAACCACGGCCACAACATGGCAATCAAAACGTGTACTTTTCTGACCAAAGGTAAAATATGTATGGATTAGAGAGCTTTTAACCAGCCCGTTTCCTAACTCTGAGCAACCTACACATATACACACACCCACATCCCACCAATCAATGCTGAGCAATTGGCTAATCAATGTGCAAAAATGTGAAGACAATTACATACAAAGGTTCAATTGCTCATTTTTGTTTTACCCACTTATTTCTATTCATAGTCACAGGGGCAGGAACCCATCAATGCAAATACCAGAAGGAAATAACTTTGACATCAGTCACCAGATGGGCACAGAGTTACTTTGTTTGTCACTGTTCTGCTATATTGCATGTTTTGGGTTGTGGGAACAAAAGTGCAACCGCAGGCAGTGGTTCAGAACCAGGATTCAAGGCTGTAAGAGCTGAGTGTTGATAGAATGTACTATTTCTATTCTTCTGTCTTCTTTGTTGTTTTTTTTTAGATCCTGCGGTGACTCAACACGCCAGAATTGACCATTTGATGCACAACATGGGTCCAAAGTGACTCTGTCATTCAGTATTCCAGGTATTCATCACTTGTTTTTGAATATCACAAGTCCTTATTTTCCTTCCTTAATTTTTGAATTATACATTTCATTCAAAGGGCCCTATCAAATTCCATATCTGTTAAATTCAATGCAGTACTGAAAAACAGAGGATTTAGACAGAGGATCTGAAACTACTCATTTAGTCCACTAGTGGGTACAACCCGCGCTCACAGGATTTTATGGTGTTTTTAGTCCCTCACGCTTTATCTTAGGAAGCTTCTATGCCCTTTGGTCCTGGAACCAGCTCCAGAAAAGTCTAAAACTGACTGATCTTGTTTCTTATATAAGTATTTAGTGTATAGTATGTATTGTTATGACTTTTCTATGTACAACTGTGTATATGTTGTATGATTTCATGATATGTTTGCTGCTCTCCTGGCCATGTCTCCCTCGTAAAAGAGATCAAAAGAGATGTCAATCTCAATGGGACTCACCTGGCTAAACAATAGATAAATAAAATGAATACAGAATGTTTTTATGGGCACAGAGAAGGATATATTATAGTACGTGGTGACCTTTGACCTATGCATACAGGTTTGGGTTGGGTTTCGCATTATCTTTGGGCCACACTTCCTATTACTTCATCAGGTAGGATGTGCTCTGCTACTCAAAACAAAGAGTGAAGTTTTACAATCCTGCTTCTGCAATATCAGAAGATCAGTCAACTGTTATAACAGAACGCACAAAAGTGTGAGAAAACTTTATCTTGTATCTTCTAAATGTGCAGAGCAATCATTTACACACGATCACACACTCAGCTGGGCACAGATCTTTCACTAGACAGGCGGAGATGCACCAACATGCATTGCGTTGGAAGAGCCAGGTGCATGCTTCTGCCCACTCGGAGGGGGTAGAAAACAAGACGGATGTAATCGGGAAGTTGAGGATTTACTGAAAGGCCAAAGCAGTAAAGTACAGCTCTGTGGGAGAACCACAGGTGTTTGTATTGTCTTAACAATTTAACAGGCCCGACAACAAAAAGTTTACCTCTACAGTGGGTTGCCAAACTATCACATCCATTGAAACAAATTAGTTATTATTCATGTTACACCAAGACGATTGCTCACATTCATTAAGATATCGTTTTCCATTTCAAATCACTGTACATCGTCAAAATAAGCGATTACTGTACACTTGTTTCCAAATCCCCGGCTCAGCCCAAATGCTACACAATCACATTTGATTTCTTCCTTGAGTACAGACCCTGCTGGTAAATGTCACGCTGTGACAGGCACAAAGCCTGGTCACCACAATCATACCCTGAGGGCCCTTGGTGCTGTCACTTCCTCTCAAGTGTATAGACTTTGCAGTGGCTGATAGCAAACAGAGAGAAGGCCGGGTTTCAGTGACTTCATGTCTTTTACTGAATATGCTATTTCCGCAAAAAAAGCATGTTACCAAAAGAAAAAATAAATCATGATGGATTAGTAGAAGAGTTTACTGTACTCTGCAAGAACAGATGACCAGGACTTGAATGTAGATTATGGCTTGTGATATTTTTTGTGCATTTACTATACATCATAACATAAAATATTAACATAACACCACCACTGCTTTCTAAATATCTAAATTGAATATTTGAACTGTACAAACTCCAATCAACCATCCCAGCTCCTCTTACAGTGATGTCCTTACACTAAGAGCTGTCCTCCCACTTCAATGTGTGTCTAATTTGTTGCATTTTGTTGGAAACATTACCTGTTGATTTATTATACACTGTGAGAGTCTCTATCTGTGAACAGACGGGGTTTGTGTTGGTGTCTGCTATGAAGGACTGGTGTAGGTAGCCCTCTTGTGGCCTAAGCATAATACATCTCATGACATGCATCAACAGATAATTCTATTCAGGTTGTTTGGTATTTGAAATGAGTTCTATCATTTTATGAATCATCTTAATTCTTCGCTCCAAAATGTGCAAAATGTTGATTACAATGCTGCAATATGAATTGAAATGAATTATGAGTATGTATTAATAACTTTTGTTACCATATATTTGTATAGAACCCGTACATTCAAAGTATCATATATATATATATATATATATATATATATATATATATATATATATATATATATATATATAGTCACTGGGGTGAGATGAACAACATTTTGCATAAAACCCTGTAAAAAGCTTGAAACAGCTCTGCATGTATTCCCAAATAAAAAAGTTTATCCCCAGATTTACAATGTAGAAAAAGCATGCAGTAGTCTATTCTCAGTTTGGCTAAATGCAAATGAATCACATGACAAGTCTTGTCAGGCCCAGCCGCTTGAGGAAAGAAGATGTTTTTGTATTTGATGCAAATGTTTCCCTCAGATGATTCAGCATTGAAAGGCAAGTTTACTGAATGAATCTAAAAACAACAGAAGAAACAAGCAATGGCTAAACATGTGCTCTCATATATTTACTGTAGGAGACAGAAAAGCAACGCAATCCAATAAAAACGACATGCAACATCTGGATTACACAGACAGAAAAGTTATTTCAATCAAATCAATGCACTCAGTAGCAGCATATTACAAGTGCTCAGCAGTAATCGGGTGACCTGGTTTAAGATTTAAATTAATACAAAAAAATGAAAACCAATCAAAAAAGGTAAGTAGTCAGGTCCTTTAAAAGAAAAACATAACATATTAGTTATCAGTCCAACTGTTAAGGGTATTGCAGAGACATCAATTAAGATAATAGAAGCCTGATGTGCAGCATCAAGGAGCAAGGAGGGATACATTGCAGTCACATGGCAGCTTGGCAGGTGGTCACTTCAGTCTTATGGTTAGTAAATACACATATTTTCTTACCATGGCTAAACTATTTGAAATTCCAATGCAACACAAGCAAATGAACCCTTAACATCTGATTCTGCACTATTATATAAAACAAACCAAAAACCATGCAGCAGTCTCTAAGACACTAAAACATAACCCACTGAATATTACCATCGCTTTTATTCTAGTGACACTACATGACACTACCACCCTGGCCGAATCAAAGTTAAATATACAGGTTTAACTGTGTGTATTTCAAACATTACTAAGATGAGTGCTACAGCAATCCTTGCACATACCTGGCTTTTATCATGTAGTCACCTACTGGTCATGTGATTGGGTGTCAAGCAGTAAGACATATAAGTATCAATATGGGATGGGATCAAACCGATATATTCCCACACTAGTAATGTAAGACTACACCACTATGTCTCAGAAATGCATAGGTAGCCTATTTGAGGAAGTGTCACTAAGGGGAACACCGGTAGTTCACCCTTTAGTGTGCATAACACTAACGAAAGTTGAGTCCTTACTGAGGTGACCTGGATTTAGATCCGGCCTCAGTCCTCTGCTACATGACAACCCTGGCTATCTCCAAAAGATAACCTTCAAAGAGGACTTTCTACTGAGAGAGGAAGCCTCCCCTCTGCCAGAAAACCCTCACCTATTTACAGGCTACACAGTACAACCACAATGTGATCTGTTGCTACTGAGTATTTCCATTGGAGCAGGTGGTGTTAAAGGCATTGTTCAAGGACAGCCCAGTGGAGGTTGACTAACTCCATTCCTGGATAATAATTAAGCAATTTCTATAGTGGGCCACGTTACTCATTGTTAATCAATACAATTTTCTATAATAAAACCATGTTAACCACTGACCTATGTTTAACACAGAGTAAAAGTAAAAAAAAAAATACTTGAATGATAAGTTGAATGACACAAATAATAGCTTCATTTGTGAAAGTGGGTAAAGTGGGATCTTAGAAGTTGAGTTAAGCTCCATTGCACCTCATTTAATACTCTGCATCTACTAAATGCCCTCTCTTAGTTTCACACAATCAATGGTCACGTTGACAGACAAAAAACAACCAGCATGCACTTCTAAATTTACAGCCTCCCACCTCCAAGGTTGGTCATTTCAATGGACATTTTTATGGAAAATTACCAGAGCTCATCTTTTCAATGTAAGGGGGTTAAGATCAGACTGAGGCCAGTTAATGCCTAAATATGTAATAATATCGTTTTTTATGGAATGGATCTTTCTATTTTTACATTATGAATTACTTGTATTTCATTTAAATACATTTGATGAGCTAGTATTTTTACTCAGTCAAATTCAGATTCCAGCAAATCCAGCAAATGTAGGTAGAGCTTTAGAAAGCAGTAGCAAGAGTAAAAAAAAACATAGCTTATTTGATATTGGCAGTGACTTTCCACAGGATCTAGATGCAGAGGTGACATTGATAATGGTGGAGATCCCTACTGCTTTTGGATGCTGTGTCCAAACATAGATTCTGGCAACACCAGGTGTAATTTAGGGTAAGATTTTCAATCCAGAACAAAATAGAAAGACAGAACAGATACAGTATGCTTCCTTTTTAATCTATACAGCTACTGTGCCTCAGTTTGCATTTGACTTGCCTCTAAGTCTTTTTTCCTGACTACAGTGCAGTAAAAGCCTTGCAGGGATTTATGACCTCCACACCCAACTTGCTGTGCTTATTAGAGGCAGGGCTGCCATCAGATGACATGAGACATAAGCTTGATAGACCTGATTCATTGGATTATACAACACATTGACTAGGCAAGGAAAGACAAGGCCATCTTATTTGTACAGCACGTTTCAGCAACACAATTCAAAGTGCTTTACATAAAACATCAAGAGCATTGAGATAAAGTGCAGAAGAAGCACATTGTGAAATACTACAACAGATTTTTAAAGTCATTAAAGAATTAGATTCTATAATAATTATATCTATATTAAATATATATATATATATATATTCAATAATTGTGGGGTACCAGATGGATTTTTACTTCATTATGAGGGGTCACAGAGAGGAGAGAAAGTAGATGTTATTGACGAATGGCCCTTTCTGTTTTTCAAAGTTACCCGTCCTCAGAAACATACTTTATCCACGCAGCACTTGAACGCAGCACCATGCGTGTGGGGGTAGACTCGAAGCGACCAGGCTGCTAGAACTCCGTTCAGCTCGAGGTAAGCGTGATCCAGCGGCTGGCGGAGGTTCGTAATTCCGCTACCACCGCGTTAAACCATTAAAACATAACGAGGTACGGCTTTGATTTGACGCGCCTGTCGGTGAACTGTCTACGGGACACTTTTGCTATGACTTTGGTGCTTTTATTAACCCGCGGGCTAACGGTAGCTAGCTTAGCGGCTAACGTAGCGGAACAGCTCTAACGGTGAAGTGAAGGGTCAGTTTTATCCACACAGTGACCTCAGTATCGCCGCTGAACATATTGTTCGCGCGCGAGAAAAAGAGGAAACACAATATGTGTGTATGTTAACCTTTGCGATTGCTGCTAACTAAAGCACTGCCCATAGCACGTTGACACGTTTCTTCCTAGCTAACTTGCCTAGCCTCGTTAGCTGCTGTCACATTCTATGGCACCGCCCATGCTAATGGTCATTCGTAGGTGCTCGCTGGTGAGCTGGTATTAGCGTGTGACTTCATATGATATTGTTTTGTCAGTGGTAGTCTTCCACCGTCACTGTCATAGTTTTACGGTGCTTCTGGTACGCGGAGAGCCGCCAACATCGGTTGTCGTAGCCTAGCCCAGTTGCTCGTTAGCTGGTCAATGCGTCATCGGCCTGCGCGTGCTCACCACCAGTGTTGTTGACCAGTGAAGTCAGCTGTCAGTCTCTGAGCAGGCTGACAAAGTTTGTACCTCCCGTCAGCTAATCACTTGTAAATGTGACGACTTTAACACACATGGTATTGTTTTAGTGTGATAATGGACCACCACACACACACACACACACACACACACACACAGACACACACACTTTGTTGTTGGCTCTGTCCGTAGTGTTCACGGTCATGATGACTCATGATGACCACGTCTGTCGCCTAATATCTATTTATCTGTTTAAATTCAGAGGAAGGAGCTGCCATTCAGTAATGGACGCGAATAAAGGTAAAAACGCACACTTGTCATGTCAATGGGCCATAGAAAATTAGACAGAAGTGAAGGATATTTATGTCATTGTAGGCTGTTAAATATGAAATTGCCTCTAACATGTATGAATTTTAAAGTCTAATCAAGATCTAATTCAAAGTTTCAATCAATGCATAATATCTAACATGTATTTGTATCACGTTTTACAGTTGGCAGCAGTCCTCTTGCTTGTATCAATAAACATACATGGCCAGTAAAGTTGATAATAATTCAGATAACTTCAACACCTGGCAATGTAAAAGTCATTGGCCCATAAAAAGTTTCACAAAGGTTGTTATTTTAGTGGTGTTGAGAGATATAATATTGGATAGTTTTGTTATTTATTCAATGGAGAATACAATTAAAACACAGCAAAGTTCACAATATTGTTATGCAGTTAGTGTAATAACCATTTGAGTAGTACACTACCATTAATGTTCTGTCTGTGTTTGGCAGGTAAAGGAGAGCAAGGGATGCAAAATCCAGGTGGGCAGATGGACAGACCTGCCAACTACCACTTCATGGAGAGGTCAGCACAAATGGTGTATACTGTATTTGAGATCAAGGTAGAATATAGTGTTCACATCAGAGGCTGGATGTCTTAAAATGGCAAAAGAGCAGGAGACAGCTGCTGCTTACTGACAGACAGCTGCTGAACCTTTGGGATTGAAAAGTTTAAGTTTATCTTCACTCTCACTCTGTTTATCTATGTGGACAGCTTTCTTTCGGGGGAAGAAGAAAAGAAAAAAAAAGTCAGTGTTGACAATAAATATAGGGTTAAGTGTGTGGAAAATGTACTGTTTTTTTTCGAAACTCTTCATAAACATTGAAGCAAACTGGTGTTAGCTTGCTTTCTCCATTGGCCTCATGTCCAGTTAGGAATCAGTAGCATTACAGTTTTGATTCATTTAAGAATCTTCCTTTTGCTATGTATTGTCAGATTCATGCTTAATTCTGATGTTTTCCCCTTGTATAGCACGCTTCCCAAAGCAGTGCGGAGGCGAGTGCATGCCTTGAAAAGGCTACAGGTGCAGTGTGCCAATATAGAGGCCAAGTTTTACGAAGAGGTCCATGAGCTAGAAAGGAAGTATGCTGCCCTCTATCAGCCTCTCTTTGACAAGGTACGGTTATTTTTTTTAGTTACAAAAACTTTTGTTGAAATTATTACTGTCCTCCTATACAACAACACAAGAAGTTGAGATTTGTCAAATACTGGTGCTCCAACAAAACAAAGTCTACAAAGAAAAAAAGCTCTCTTTGGGTCATTTAAATGAAAATCACAGATTTGAGCCCCACATGTTTTCTTTGCACTAAAGGGTATGTCTTTCTGGTCTGACCTGAGGCCATGAGGACCAGCCCTGGTGCTAAATTGAATGCTGCCACAACGAGTAGTCAACTGTTCTTTTGTCAGTCAAGGCTATTTCCAGAGCTAGTGACATGAACTCAGCCATTCTTAGTTGCACCGAAGACTGGCAGCTGAGGCCCTGCAGCACCTGTCTGTTCTGTGAGCATGTTGTGTGAATACAGCATGTATGCCTGTGTGCTTAAGTCTTTCTTAAACAGTGTTGATTTCAACGTGCTAGCTGAAAATTATTCAGCTATATCAAAGTGCTTTTTTCTATTACAGTCATTTAACACCAGTATTCCAAATCCTTCATCAAAATGCTGAACTTTGTCATGTCATGTATCACAGCGGCGAGATGTTGTCACAGGAACAGTGGAACCCACAGACGAGGAGTGTGAGTGGCAGAGTGACAGAGATGAAGAGGAGGAGCTAGCTGTAAGTCCAGTTTTGATTTGCTTGTCTTTATATCTGTTTAATAATAACAAAAAAATGGTAGTTATGGTAGTTATAGGGTAGATAGACAGTTATATGACACAGACTACCAGCAGTGAAAACTGCAAAACTGTATAAAAAAAAAACAATATTTAACTATGGCATGTGTCAGAAAATATGATACATTAAAAGGCTACAATGTGGGGTTAATCATGAAGTTGGAAACAACTTTGGCCATGGATCAGAACTAAAGTCTCCCCCATGCTGAATCCCAAGTACAGTTCTAAGGCAGGAATGGTTAGATACAGAATTGGTTAAATTTAACTCAAATCAATGTTGTCTTAGCCACATTGATTTATTTAGAGTTTAAAGTTGAACCTTTACAGTGAATTCTGATGAATGCTTTATCCACTGCCTGTAGGAGCAAGTAAAGGAAAAGGCTTCTATTGAGGATGCAAAGAAAGAGGAAGCCACACCAGAGGAAGACCCCAAAGGCATCCCTGAGTTCTGGCTCACCATATTCAAGAGCGTGGACATGCTCAGTGACATGCTACAAGTATGTGTCAGTGATGCACATTTCATCACATTTTAACAAAATCTTAAGTTTCTGAGCTGACCGTTTTTCTCATCAGGAACATGATGAGCCCATCCTTAAGCACCTCAAAGATATTCAAGTCAAGTTTTCTGAGCCAGGGCAGCCAATGGTCAGTATCAACATGATCAGTGAAAATTATTAACCGGAATTATTATCAGGATTAAAATACTGAGTGAAATAATTGTTCTCATTATCTTGGTCTTTCTCAGAGCTTCACATTAGAGTTCCACTTTGAACCCAATGGTTACTTCAACAATGCAGTCCTCACTAAAGTCTACAAGATGAAATCAGAGCCGGACGCCTCAGAGCCTTTCTCATTTGAGGGCCCGGAAATCATTGACTGTGAAGGGTGAGAACCACATCAAAATATCATGCTTGTTAAACTGTAATTTTGATACTTTTTTTTTTGCTTTTTTTTATAGACAAAAATTAGATTTTGTGGTTAAATTTTGTGTACGTCTCTCTCTAGCTGTCAGATAGATTGGCACAAGGGGAAGGATGTGACAGTGAAAACTATTAAGAAGAAGCAGAAGCATAAAGGCCGTGGCACTGTCCGCACTGTTACCAAGCAGGTCCCGAATGACTCATTCTTCAACTTCTTCAACCCTGTCAAAGGTGAGAGCACAAACACTTGGCAGCGTACTTCAGTATTTTGTGTGTACATACAATAGTAAAGCTTTTACATGTATTTCTCTGGAGGTCTACGTGTAACCTGAGAATCTATTCATTCTAGGTAATGATTGGCATTTTTATATCTAGTAGAAGTAACTGCTAACCATTTAACACTTGAATTTTTGCATTGGAAGCTGTGGACCCATCGTAACAATAAATTAAGAGCTCTCAGGCTTTTGTGACTTGACATCCACTTGTTAAACAATTTCTTTCCCATATAAATCTGAAAAAATCCTAACTTAAGAAAACTCAAAGGGTCTGTAGCTATGCATGCCACTGTGAACTACAATGACAAAAATAAATATTCTGCTTACTCAGTAAGATTCTCCGGCTTGCTTCTGCGACATAATATTATTGTGGTAGGATGTGAGCGATGACACTCAAAGTTTCTTTGACAGTCATTTGTCGACTGACTTTGTAGTTTCTCTGCTTCGTGTACCTTATGTTTAGAATTAAAAGCCCTCAAGTGTTGCATTTTCAGTCTATCCATGTTCTTGGGTTGACCAAGTGTTGTTTCTTGAAGCTTTTAATATTATAATAAAAAAATGCCAATTTAACTGGTTAAATATATCTGATATATAGGCAATTTTGGACAAGAGTTACCATCAGTGTTAGAAATCGAGCTTACTGTTGTACACGAGCAGAAACCGATCGGTCTTTAACACAAAGCAGCGAACCATGTTCACTTGTATGCATTTTATTTAGTTTCACTGCCATGTTCACAATTTTATGCTTTTCTGGGGCAACTGCTTGTTAAGCTTTCACTATGTAAGAGAGTATATCCACTTGGCATCCGGTACCCTCTCTTGAACCGACACACACTGTGTTCCTGTCATTGATACAGTCATCTGTGCAAACACCTGTACAGTATTGTATTGTTTTTATAAGTCTCTGGAGCTTCAGTGGTCTGAGCGTGTCATTTGACAGGATATTGCTACATTCAACACAGTATGTGTTCAGCATCCATAACAAATTTAATCTCATCTCAAGTACTAAAGCAGTTTTTAAAGTTTGAATGAACCTATTATGCTGTGCTGCTGCCTTTGCAGCCCACTGCTTGAGAATAGCTGCACTGAATCACTGGCATCTCTTGAGAGGGACAGCCACCCAAATCCATGTACTGTCAACCAGTCAGTGGTCATTGTGGCAACGTTAAAAATACCCTGTGAAGTGGATCACATGTAGTGCTATGGACTAGTGTTGTCCCAATTTTGTTAGTTTGCACAGGACGACGCACATGTTGATGCATGTTGACCACAGCAATGAGCTAAATCCAACAGCAGGTGGCGTCACACTCTTGTCTTATGAGTTTGTCATGCTCTCTGTTGGGTGTAGGTGGAACAAACGGCTCAGCTGTTCCTCACCAAAATTGGACTTTATACATGATCACTCAACTTTATAACTTTTACATTAACGTGGGTTTTATCATTTTTCCTGACCTGCTTAGGGTGATTAAGTGTGTTTATGGTGTTAAACAGGCAGGTGATGGCTGACTCATGTGAATGAACTCGGGTGTAATGGCAAACCTGGCTGTTAAATGGCGGATGGCCTATCTAGACACATGTTAAAATTTTGAAGAGATGTCCATTTTAAGCAGTCTTTTGACGAACAGTGAAGGAAACAAATGTTGCATTTTAGAATACTTCTGTCTTGTCGAAACTAAAGTAAAAGATGAACCCAAAGCCTTAGAACTTAACATTTTATATACCACCTTTTAAAATTAGTTCCCTTTTCCCTCCAAAGGGGCAAAAATGGCCATCATTGAACTGTTCCAAAATATTACTATTTTCTTTTAATCAACAGTTCAGTTATTGTTCCATCCACCAATTATTTAATTAAAAATCCATTTTTTATATAATGTCCCTGTTACCCATTTATGAAGAATTACGGAGGTGCTCAAAAATGACCTGGAATGCAGAATAATTTCTATTTATGTCATTGCTCAAACACTCAAACCCCACCCTTAGATACACACAAAATATAAACCTATGGCTTCCACTATGGCTATATATTGCACCCATATGGGTTTTACATTTGCTCATTCTTTCCACAAGGATTTGAGGTGTCTGTACTTTGGCCTCACTCACTCATTTCTCAATGCACACCACACCCTGACCTCTGTATCAACACACCCACACTGTTTTTGTTGAATATATTTATATCATTGTCCTGCAGTGCTCCATAATATAGTGGCAACAGAAACCAGGAAAATTGCATGTAATTGTTCCCGATACTGTGATAAAATGGCTCAATCTGGTCTGAAATAGTAAAAACTACAGTTTTTCAGATGAGTTTGGAAAATCTCCACCAAAATATATGCCAATAACAGAATAAAAATCACTGAAAAACCCTATTAGTATATGTTTCTCCATATTTAGGTTAAGTTACAATTGTTGAGTTGTGTAAACAATATGTGAATAATGCAGTGAGTAATTCATTATATTTGGAAAGCAGTCTTTCACCTTCAGTAACTATCGTCTTTCCAGTATAGTCAGTCAGCTTTCCTGTTGGACATGCCTGAACATATTCTGACTTTGAAAGGCTTCCCTCAGCTTTCCACTGGCTAAGTTAATGTTTGCCGTTCATGATTCAGTTATAAGCCTGTGTAATATTTGTGAATAGAAATAGCTCTTTGTCAAGTTTGAGTTTAGGTGTGTCACTCCGGTATTACAATGTCCATTAGGTAATTACCTTCTCTCACTGATCATGTGAATGTGTGATGCATGTAACTTGACTGCAGTTCATTGATCTGAGGAGGATGTTTGTTGGTGTGATCTTACTCATTTACTATATCAATGTCAACCAAGCACATCTCTTATCAGCCTCTATAGAAATAGATTTTTTGTTTTCATCAGTTGTATCTTTTTTCAGAATATGTGATAAAGTTTATTAAAACAGTTTTTGTACAACACCTAAACAAACTCATAGCAATCTATGTTGTATATAGCTCTAGAGTGATAAATTATCCATGCTAATAATATTAATATTTTTTTTTATCACATAACATCTGTTCTAAAGGAAATTGCAGCTAAGAAATAACAGAATTACAGGAAATTTTCGACATAAGTAAATGGTTTATTCTCTTTAAACTGACAACTTTATCAACTGAAATGTTTTCCTCAGTACTTAATAGGGTCAATTAAACATTTTAAAAACCAATATTTTTCAGTTACTCAGGGAAAAAAAACGACTATATTTATTAAACTATTGCAATAAACTGTTATACACAATGGAGTGTGCTCCTTCCTCTCACCACATATTTTTCTTAATTACAGCATTACTCATGTTTGGCCTGCTGTATGAATTGAAGCTGATGAACTTACTGTGGCCAGATAACAGGTTAGAGTGAAAGAGGAAATCCTGATGAACATATTGTACTGAACCTTGTTAGAGGAACAAAGCGGTTTGCTTTATTATAGTATTGTTGGAATAAGAGGAAGCCTGGGGTGATGTCACCTTTAGTCACTTCATAGTCTGGATGGTGGAGGCTGACAGCTGTTTGCAAACGGCTTGTCACTTCCTGTGGATGTCGTGGTATGATATCACACATACTTGTTTCCATAAATGGCCTTTCAAAGGCTTGTAGATGTTGCAGCGTGGCCGTCCACCACATGTTAAAATGTGAACCCCACATCGCTCCCCATAGTTACACTGGCACCCACCTTCGTACTCTGCACTGAGCTTCAGAAACAATGTGCAATGTGCTTTGAATAAAAGCTCTGTACAAGCAGCCATTTACAGAATGTCACATCCACCTGTGACTGTTGTACTGGTCAGAAATATGCATGTGGATTAAAGTCTTATACAGTCATTTTAAACTGTGTTGCGGTGCTCCAATTACATAACTGTTCTTTCTCTTACAGCTTCACCAGATGGAGAAATGGTGAGTAATACGTAGCTTACCTGTCACAAAATCACCGTATTTTATTGTCTTCTGTTATAGCGGTCAGATTCGCGGCTGTATTAAATCGTCCTTTTCTATGTTCACGTTTTCTAGGACGAAGACTCTGAGCTCACCCTAGCCACAGACTTTGAGTTTGGTCATTTCTTCCGTGAGAGAATAGTTCCCAGAGCAGTGCTGTACTTCACTGGAGAGGCCCTGGAAGATGACGAGAGTGTGAGTTGTTCCCCGCTCTGCATGTTTCACACTTGAACACAGACAAGTTTGTGAAAGAAATAAAAGAAAAAAAAAATGTTGAGGATACATAATCTAAACCTATCAATGTTTCCCATGTCACACTTGATTTTGTTTTAATGCAGTTTGAAGAGGAAGAGCTGGAAGAGGGAGATGAAGAGGTTCGCTTCAACATTTTCACTTACAAACCTCATAATCACACTAGTCCTTGTGAATACTGCTTTTCCACCGATAGATACTTGGAAAATGAAAAGGGAAAAAAAAAACGCAATCTTTTTTGTTGTCTCAGGAACAAGATGAAGAGGGAGATGATGATGACGATGATGAGGGAGACTTTGACCCCAAGGTCAGTATAAGTATCCAACTGTTAAAAGGTAGAGTCCATGATTCTAGAGAAATGCAGCACAACACACAAACACATGGCGGGCTGCTTCTCCAAAGTACAGACCTTTACTAAGACCAGCATGCAACTAAATGGACAATTGATTTTTACTGAGTTGGACTATGAAGAGTAGACTCTTTTTTTTTTTAATAATCAGATTCGTTGACTCTACCTTTTTATGTTTGCATTTTTTTATTTTATCTGGAAGGGAACGGCATACCTACTCCTGATTATTATGATTTTTTTTTTTTTTGAAAAAATATTTACCTTTTGTGAGGAAGAAATGAAGTAATCAACAAATTCCTTCCTTCCTGTCTCATCTGAGGTGCATTTTAAGGGATTGCAAGTTTCTCGTTTAGGGTGAAGGAAAATCTTACAAATACAATTTTTTTTTTTTCTTTTTGTTGTTGTTTTTATTTGTTAGCTTAGGGTAATGTTTTTGCACTGAATATCTGTGCAGAACCAAGTGTCTGACAAACCACCAGCTAATATCTGGAATAGTTAGATTTTTAGAGAGGGGTGGGTTTTCTCAAGCATTTGTACATCCTAGTACAACTGCTGTGATGCCCAATTGCTTGGCCCAATTGCTTGGTATAGCTACTTGCAGCCTTCTTGAGAACGGCTCATCTCGTCGTCCCAGTCGACCTCACGCTTCATTCAGCCCTCTTCATTGTATTTCCATATTCCATCTCATTCAACCATGTTTTGGCAGACTTTACACCAGGTGTTGGCTTTTTCTTCAGTTGCTTTCACAGATGAATAATCTCTGAACTATGTGTGAGTCTAATGTTGTGGTTTAGTTCAGCCGGTGGCTGTTCTACATTTATGAGCCTTTCCAGTCTGACAGTGAGTACATAACATGCCCTGTAAGCATAATTTATTGGGAATGGCCAACAATGCTGCTCTGTCTGTGAATAATTGGTTTCTGTAGTAGCTTGTTGTGTTGAACTTTTCTCTCGTGGTACCTGACACCAGCTTCACAGTTCATTTTGCTTCAGGAATTCTATGTGCTCATTAACTATATATTCACCAATGTTTAATTGTGCTCACCATGTTATTTCCGAATGTGATGATTAAACTTGTGCATATTGTTGTCTCTCCCTCCCCTGGATTCCCCTCCATTACAGGCATAATCACTCATTCTCACCCCATGCATTTCTAGGTAAGGGAGAAATGAGGACCGTGTCCCCCACATATCATATATTGGCTTCGGTTTATTATTCTGGCTGCCCCTCTTTCACTACACCTTTGAATTCTCCCTGTAGTCTGACGCCTGGGACACACTGCGTTCCTCTACCTGAGCATGACGTGTGCATCGCTGAACTGCTGCAGCTTGCAGGAGTGTGTACATGCTGCTGCTGCCGCTGCCAGCCCTATCTTTCTATAAAGTTTACCTTTTGATTGTAGCCTTCACAGTAAAAGCCTTGTTAAGAAATAGAAGAATTTTATTTCTGAAATGGATACTGAAAGTGTTTAAATAATACTTAAAAAAAAAAAAAATATTCTAAGCTATACACTTGAAACTAGAATGTGATTTTTGCTGATGTATCTATTTTTTTTTTTTTTTTTTTTTCCAATGTCGCATGGAGGGAAAAAAATAGGCAAGACTGCCCTGCTGTCTTGCCCATTACTGTGCTGCCCTGACCCGTTAACATGGGCAGGGAGAGGTAAAGCAAAAAGTTCCACAGGCACATAGGCAGTGTCCCAGGCGTGAGATATTCAAGACTTCAACTCACATCTCGGGTAGATACGGCTTCTTTTTCCGCCCTGTCCTGTCTTTGTTCTTTCAAACTATTTATAATCCTATCCCCCCAGGTTTCTAACATGATCCTTTTTCCCTACCACACCAAGTCGATTTCATTCTCTAGCATTTCTTTTCCTGCTAGCCCCTTCTAGTTGTTACGAAGCGCCCCATGGCTTTATTACCTGTCTTTCAACATGTTCTAATGTGGTTTCTCTCTGCCTGCCCCCCCACAGAAAGAACAGCCCCAGCCTGCCGAATGCAAACAGCAGTAACCGTGGTGATCAGGGGAGGTGGAGACCTGCTGTCTGTCAAATTAGCTCTTAGCCAATCAGCAAGTCCTCCTACTCTTGCAGTCTCCGCCCTTTTATGAACTCTCATCTGAACGCAATAGAACGCGAAACAAACTGCGTTTTTACTATGTGCATGACTTCTTTTTCTTTTGTCTTGCGCCCATCTCATCCCTTTTTTAATTAGCTTCATTCAACCTCAAAGTGGAAGCGACTGTAATTTAACCACCATACATCACATAGGGACAGTCTTCTTCTTTGGTAAAGTGGAGTTGGTTACTACTGCCAAGAACCTCAGAGCAGCATCACATGGAAAAAGATAGTAAAGGAACGGATCCAAACTTCAGTTTTCATGGAAATAAATCAGTTACTCAGGGTTTTTTAATGCCAACAAGAGAAGTGTTAGTTTACCAGGAAACTGCTGAACAAATTTGACTTAATCTTTCACTGGGGTTGTTTTTCTTTTGTTATGGTGTTTTTTAAGAGACATACAATGCATCATTTTGAATTTAAGTTACTTTTTTTAAATGTTCATTGTCATGTCATTGGACTATTTATTCTGGTGTCATGCAGCTGTATGAAGTGGTGCATTCTGGGACTTCTTGAGACCCAGCCACAGTTATAGGCTTATTTCTCATTGGCTCGAATCTTATTTGGGCTTAGCAGGTCAATAAAACGTGAATACTGCCCAGTCATGTTTTTCATTATCAAAATCTATTTGGAACATTGAATAATTGTGTTCTGCATTGTCCTGCTCACCTCTGCCCAGGTGTATTGGGATCAACAAGCATTTAAACTGAGCACTTAGGTGGACACATGTAACACCACTTTAAATCATGTGACAGTGCAGAGGTACGTATGTGGTTGTACCTTAGCTGCCATAGATAGATCTTCCCCGTGTGCCCCATCACTTCTGTATTGCTCTTTCAATGTGTGTTAACACAGATAATCATTTTTCATAACAATTTATGAAATCATTTGAGAACTACAATATTCACTCCATAGGCATATTCTATACCAGTCTGGATACTTTAAGTTGGAAGATTCGGGCATATATTACAGTAGTTTTCCCTCATCTGGTATTAATCTAGTAACAAATGTCAATTGGACTCTGTTATAACAGGTTGCAGGTTGTTTAGATTCAATTTTTAATGGAATTTAATTCAAGACTTCCTTTGCCAAGAAGCCAAAATGAAAGCCAAAACACGCCGTCCTCTTTAATCAAAGCGTTTGTCAATTCTTATTAACACCATGTAGTCTAATTCAGCATTTAAAGTTGTTTAAAATATATAAATACTTCTGTTATTGTCAAATGATTCAGTAGAATGTCTGTGGAAAAAAAAATGGAACAGGTTGCCAATGTATTTTCTACTGTACTTGGATTTTGGCCATTTGGTTGAACATCTTCCCCCTGGTGACTGGTGATCAACAGCAGTGACAGTGAAATAATACCCACCCCTTCTCTTTTTTAAAAGAACGATTGTAGATCTCGTTGGACAGATCTGAGCCACGGTTGACATCTTCAAATCGACCACATTGGAACCGTGTGCTAGCAATGGCCTTAACTGGTTGTTATTCACAATTTGTTACTTGCGCAATATTTCTTTTCAATTTGTACAGAGTTAGTTAAGATATTCTATTAAAGTTGTGCGACATGGAACTTTGTCTGTGTGTCTTATGTCCTGTTTAAGAGTTTACCAGTAATGTGTTAACATGAAACACTTGGACTCCTCTATCTTTGATCAAGGATATGTGATTTGTCATTATCAAGGCAGGTGGAAGTCAGTTATTGACATTTTAAATGTGTAAGTAGCCAATTATGACCCGTAGGCTTTTTTGCAATGCAAATTTTGACTTGTGGCAGGAACACCTGAGGTGTAATGTATTCAGAAAAAGTCATGTAACAGTATAAAAGCACAAGTGTACATAACACAAGTTAAAATCTATTTAGCCGCTTTGATATCAGCATTACTTGCTATCCATGTTTTCAATTGCACTTAAATTTTAAATCAAAATAGTGCATTGCATATTACAGATTTACTAAATAATGATGGTTGGTAAAGCATGTATCTAATGTCACTAGCTTTGGCTGCATTAAACAAAAAAACAGATCAAAACCTCTGATCTATCATTCCTCAAGTAAATGCATAAAATGCACCGCCATAATTCAATCACATTATCTACAGCTTTCCATTCTAAATGCTGCTGATTTAAAAATGCATTGTCTCATTGCCGCCTCTTCTGCAATGGTTTATTGGCACATTTGCATCAAGGACTTGAACCTGTGTCCTTCTTGCCATGCTGCATGTCTGTTGTAAACCTAACCTTTAGTCCTGAACTCCTACCAGGCTGCTCCCAGGTAACCCTGTGTGTTGGGATAACTTTCCCTGGCTGTTAACAGCACTACGTGACTGTTGCCCAGTTTCCCCACGGTGTTACTTTGCTATTAAGCATCGGGTGATGATTTGCAAATTGGCCGGAGCTTAACGGCCCCGACATGCTGACATGGGAGCTGTGGACCATTTTCGTCTTCACAAACAGCCTGGTGACTGGGACAGCAGGCTGGAGGAATTCACCCATGGTCTGCCCAACATCAGGCAAGGCAACCAGAATGTCTGGAATTCCGTCTTGTCTGCTCCTCTGAGAGACCCTTGTAATGCATTGTGGGAGATAATGGCCGAACACTCCGAGGTCTCTGGAGGAGGATGTTGACGCCGTCTTAGCAACCCAGGTTTTGTGTGCTGAAAAACAGGTGCCGGCGCTTTCTTATCCTGTCAGCATGTCCAGCAACACATAGCCTAACTGTGTGTTCATAATTCCAGCTTCATGGGAACAGAAGTGACAACAGACATCGCTGTGAGAAAACACACGACGCCCGGATTAGATGAAGATCACAACCACGCAAATCTAAGGCCGTAATATAATTAAATAATAAATGAACGAGGGTTTTTTTTTTTTTCATGGAGGGAGTGAGTAGGCAACAGTTTAAAACTGATCCCATCCGTCCTCCACAGCAAACAAACACACTGAAATCTCTTAATTCTCTTCATTAAGTGTAATTTGAGGGATTTGGCCATTCAGACTTGTGAACAAGACGCTATTCATTCTGAGGCTGCTGCGTGGGGGTTTGAAGATTGCCTCACTGCAACAAGGCCTGTGATTGTCTCTGGAGGAGGAAATGCAACTGCACAGAGGAGTCGGCCTGATGTTCTTGATTATAGTTTGTACTGAAAATTAAAAGGGGATTGTATTATATGCACATTTCTCAGTCTGTATTTTAATTTTGGGCTCTACTGGAATATCCTAAATTTACATTACATATCGTCTGCCTGAAACACAGCATTTTCGCTCCCATCTCTTTAACAATTACCTATTGATGACTTATTTCAATCAACTTTTGTTCACAAATTTGTTTAAATCCATTAGTCTGTGCTTGTCTTTTGCCAAGATAATCCAATATGTCAAGATGCTGAATAAATAGCATGATTGTTTTACCGGTGTGCCTTGGGCTGCTCTCTATTAAAGGGCCATGCTAAAATGATCACACAATATGCCACATATGCCACCAGATTTAAGCAAGTATGCAAAAACATAGACAACCAGCATCTACACCGGTCTGAGACCAGCCAACAGGACAGTCGAGGCAGTGTTCGGTTCACACACCCTAAGAAATGCTGCACAGACTGTCAGAAACCATCTCAGGGAAGCTCATCATTGTGCTCCCTGGGTCATGACCTAAAGCCGGATGTCCAGGAACCGACATGAGTAGGCAGGTGCTCACCTTTGATGGCATCTGGCACTTTGGGGAAGTGTTTTCTTCATAGATGAATCTTGGTTTTCACTGAACTGGGCAGTTGGCAGAGAGTGTGTACGGTGATGTGTGGGTGATCATCACATTGCTGATGTCACGGGTGATTTTTATTGATTTGAATCATAAATTCCCATTGTCGGGTCACTCATCCATCGCCTTTGCCTCATGTTGCATCATAATGAATGGCCAAACGATCTGTACATAATTCCTGGAAGCTGAAAACATACCAGTTGTTGTTGGCCTGCGGACCCAATAATCCAAGCAACTTCACACAGGGAGGAGTGGACCAACATTCCAAGGGCAACAATCATCAACCTGATCAAGTCTGTGTGAAGGTGATGTGACACAAATGGTGATCACACCAGGTACTGACTGGTTTTCTGCATATCTGTAGCCCAGATATTCACAATTAAATGCCTGTTCAATGGCTGTTTTCAAAATTAAATTGTTCATTTTGGATTGGCCTTTTACTGTAACCAGCCCAGTAATGTGCAATGATGATGCTGTTTAATCAGCATCAGCATATATAAATAAGCCTTTTCTCTCCATAGACAAAAAACAAAGATATTTCTTTGAACTTTGAAGAGCGAACACAAAAGTATAATAAAATAACCATTTATATTGCCAATTATATTGAAAAAGAAACAACTTTTATCTTAATTTGAAATCTCCTCTGGACAACGTGGCGATTATCAAGGGTAAAAAGTGTCCAGCATTTCCAAACTCAAGGTTTTAATTGTTTTTATGTACAGCCCATCATTGTCAGTGCCAACACTTTCATGCACTTAAAATAACAAGTGTTGAGTGCAGGAATATGCAATCCAGCTCTACGGATCACACAACTGTTTTAAGGCAATGCACAAGGTAGAGAAAAGAAAGTTTTCACATCAGACTGAACCTCTGGCTTTTGAGTTGCAGTCACGCGCATTTCAACATACTTTAACCTCAAGTTTTGGAACTTGAAAGTGCTTTCTCAGCATTCTGAAAATTATGTAAGATCTGTCAAGTCAGCCCGATGCTCAAATTATTGCAGGAGAATGCATGTGTTTAGAAATGAGGTCAGTGCCTGACTGCCTCCTGAATCTGTATCAGAGCGACTCCTGTCATTTACAACAGGATCGACGTATATTTATCGTTTATTTAGAAGGGACAGTGCATGTAATGAGCATTTCAGTGCATAGCACAAGAATGTCAACGCTGTGGATTTCAGCCGCCAGCTGTCCTTGTTATCCGAAAGCTGCTGATATATGATTTCAAATATGATATGAAAACGATAAACCATTAACTCACTAAATAGAAACATAATTAAAACTGAAAACATGAAAACTAGAAAGTTATGCCAAGCCAAATCTTATTGGTATAAAAACAAATCAGTCCATTCATTAGATAAATCTACCCATTTGGTCGTGCTGAAAGAAAAACACACACACACACACACACACACACACACAGTGAGTCTTTATCCTGTTCTGTGCGTGTCTGGTGTGTGAGTGTGTGCACGTGGACAGACAGGGAGGATGTTTGACATGAATCAGCAACAATAAAGAGGAGAGAACCGGCGGGGGATTCAAAGGGGGCTGATCTCTGACACACCTTTGTGCGTGTCCACGCAGGCAGAACAAAGGGCAGCGTTCAGACCGCTGAGACGATCCCGTGGTGACGCCGTCTGCCCTCGTCTCATCTCCGTCCAGCAGACGTCTCCTTCCGACCCTGCTCCCCAGCTGCAGCTGCGCCCACCGGCCCCGAAGGTGCTTCTTTGGCGGCGCTTCTTGCCGGTTTGTGCAGGCACAGATACAGCTAGTGTCGGCCTGTGTGGGGCCGTTTGTCTCTTCCCCTCCCGGTCGGAAGCGGCGATGTGAGCCAGATTGAGTTGAGGGACAGAGAGAGGGAATAGAGAGGAGTTGTGTGGTTGTTCAGACCTGAACTGGCAGCGTGATAGGAGCCCATTACCTCTCATGTATAATGAACGCGTCTAGATTTGATACCAATCGATCCTATCATCATGGGAGACAAGTCGAGTCAAGTTTATTCGTACACAGATCACAGATTCCCTGTGTGAGGCCAGGTGAGGGCAAGAGGTCATGAATTCTGTCTCTAACCGTACTTTCACTAGCTACCTTGTGGAACAATGCATGTCCCATTTGACCTCCTTTGTGAAGATAATGCGTCTCCTCTGCCTGAAATGAGGCGCCATGCATCTTCGGCGACTCCAGTACATCCACACACTGTTCACACACTCATTTTGGAGTATTTCACCATGACTATGCAATACATGGAGATAACAGCAATTAACAACGTGTGAATGTGTAGCTCCATAGTGACTGATTTGACTAGTTTAATTGCATGTCTGAAAGTGGACCATCCTGAAGTCTATATGGTAATTACTAACAATTGTATTGCCTGGTGCAGATCAAACAATAGTGGTGTGATTTTGTCATTAAAGAAGCCCATGAAGACATTGCTACTGAGAGCTGCAGGAATTCATGGATCAATAGAGTCGTCACTCTTTGTTAGTGTGGCAAAAGCGCTTGAAAGGAACGGTTGTTTTTTTAGTTTTTTTCCTCTTTGTGAGGAGTAATAGGCAGCTCTGGTATTACAGAGGACCTCCCTGTAAGTTCTGACACAAGGTTAGCTTCAATTCATGGGTTTGGGAGTTATACCAAGGTGACTCTTTCTTGTTTCTAAGCTCTTAGAGTAGCGATGGTGTTCGTTCACAGTGAGCTAGCAGCTCTCAACAAGATGGTCTATTTGAGGTGGTCAAGCACCAACAGTGAAGTCCTCAGTTAAAGTAAATCGGTAAGGCCAGTAGCTCACTGCATGTGTCGTCTGATAAATTACATGTACTTGAAAACAGAATTGCTAAAGATATGGTTTGAAACCGTCAATCGAATGATTGTGTTAATCTGAATATGTTCCGATTTTTAAAATGCATTTATACATTTTAGTCAGATTAAAGTTACACTGATTTGGACCTCTCTCTGTTGGCTTATCATACCTAGATGATGTGAATGGAATTGTATTTTCTCCAGAAGGTGTATGCCTCAGTCAGACTGAAGCTGGATCTGAATGAGCACATGCAGCAACAGTAGAGATATATAGAGTTATAGAGATATATGTATGCATGAGGGGGTGGAGTTTGTCAAAAGAAATTAAGGGAAAATGTTGAATTATCTCATAGGTTGTGTACTGGATTGAAAGAAAAATCAAATATCAATATTAGTATCGTCCTCAACATCTAGTGTTGGTTGAGCTTTTTTCAGAACTCAAACCTGCTAAAAACAGGTCTGCAGACTGCAGAAGCTCTTTAAAAATAGCAAATTAATTAATGCTTTATGCAAAGTGGGAGAAAAAAACACAATCCAGTAGTTTGAAAGATCAACAAGAGCAAATTTAAAAATACTGAGCTGTGCTGTTCATGAACGGTCCACAAATGAAAGCTATTAACACGCTAACAGGGCAGGTCTGCTGCACCTTCACCTCCCTGACAGCAACAGTAAGACGCGCCACCCGGGCATAAACGGCTGAGTCGAACATTTCAGCTCGGCTTCATTACAAACACAATGAACCTTTCTCCATCTCCGCCTTCAAATCCCCTCGATCCGTGTGTTGGCTGCTGTTGGGCCGCCGCCTGCGGGCGTCGGGTGATGGACGGTGACTGACAGCTGCTGGACAAAACATAATTTGTGTTCCTATTTTAACTCCTATTACTTCTAAGTCTATCCCAGCATGCATTTGGGCATGTTCAATCTACCTGAGTGGCATGTTTCACATAGCACAGGTGTTCGGTATGCGAGAAAAAAAAGTGCATGTGTGTAGAAAGAGAGAGAAACACAATACACAGGCCACAAAAACCGAGCTAATCTTATTTGCTGTGTGTATTATCACCAGTGACCTGCCAGGTATGTGTGGGCTAGGAAAGCTCCCAGCATAGCGACGGGCCAGCACGCCTGTCTGCTTTTATGAATGGATCAGTGAATGAGCAGGGAACTTAGGTGTGGCATGTTCAACCTGAATCACACTTCAGTAAAAAAAAAAAAAGACTGTCGGTCAGACAGATAATGAACAGGATTTAGGTTACATGAAACGGGAGCAGAACACACATTTTTATCAGCTCTTTCCCAGATGGTTTAAATGTGTGTACACTCTGCGCGTTCAGCTTTATGTAAAGGTGAACACAGGTCAAGAAGCTGGCACATTTAGTGTAATTATAGATTTAAATGCTTAAATGAAAGAGAGAAAGAAGGAGGTTATTAAAGGAAAATCTCTCATAGCCTTTAATTGATCGATCAGATTCAAACCTTCTGGCCAGTGCTGCAGGAATAAGTAAAAGTCACATGAATGAGGCAGACGGTGAAGGTGAATGCGACACCCGTGGCAGGGAGACGGATCACAGACCTGCATGCCTGTCATTCTTTACATAAGACGGCTCGGCTGCTCGATCACATCCTCATAACGCTCCGCCAGAATCTCCTGGCACGGCTCATGTGGCGTGTGAAGGAAGTGTGGTTATCGCCGAATGCACGGCTCATTTCACACACCTTTGTCCTTCGTGGCGAACAATGAGATAATGATAGTGGGACGCAACATGTAGAGTGTGTAGTTTCCTCTAACATGGATGTGATTGTTTCCTGAACAACATTCTGCTATTCCTACATTCAAGACATATTCCTTCATGTATATGAAAGCTGTATTTTATGAAATAAACAGTGTTCTAGATAAAAACCTACCTACCTATAATATTAAATGCTGCTTATATGTCAATGCAATGGAATCAATCAATATACAGTAAAACACTATTTGCCATAACACACTTAAATTAAAGAACAACAAAAAACAAGTCTCTTGCATCGCCGCTTTTATTGTAACATAACAAGGACACTGGCTGTTTGTTATAATGCAGATTTGATCCTCGGCATCTCTGACGTCATCAGGAGTGGAATGCATTTCCATTCCATGCTCCTTTATTCTGCTGCAAAACCCTTCAGTGGGAATTTACTTTTTTTTACTTTGCTTCCTTTATTTGACAGTTTTATACACTTGTTGCTTATCAAGTTACAACTTTACATGAATGAAAGTATGACAAGCTTATGGGTTATAAGAGACTAACCAGTCTGTTATAAAGAGGCAGCGGCTAGTTCCAGCTCCTTCTCTTGTTTCCTGGGTTGTTAGCAGGTCAACCACACATATATTTCCTTTTTACTTGGTTCCATTTATGACTTTTTGAGGCTAAGATAGCATCTCTGAGATTCACAAATGACTTCAAAATTAGAAAAAAAAAAAAAAAACGAATCCAAAATCCATCCATTCTTCTTATTGGCAACTACTGAACTCAACTAACTTGTTCAGTAGAATCAAAATCGTTCAAAGTACTTCCAACTTGAGCAGCTGCAACTGTGCAGAACTGCTTACATATTAATCATGTACTTTTTGAGTCACGAGAGATTTGTAACCAAAATGATCGCTTTAAATACTCTAATGTAATGTGAATGAAGTTGTAATCATTTTGTAGATTTATGCCTAGGTTGGAGCTATCTACACATGGTATTGCTACTTTTCCTGAAGTCTCTATCTGACTGTTTCCTCCACCGCCGGCCTCTGCAGCCGTCCAGTTCCTGGTGAGACAGGACGGAGTGAAACATTTCTGTTTTCATTGTTCCCCAACGGCTCGTCGTGCAGCATTGTGTTCGACTGAGCACTGCACTCATCAGCCATTTGTTCTTTTTCCCACGCTGCTGAATGCCAACAGACACACACACACACAGGGCTTATCAGAACAATGCCTCGAATAGCTCCGGAGTCTCAACACAAGGGCATGTCACCGAAGAGCAACGGGAGCAGAAGACGACGCACGCGCGCGCGTGTGCGTCCGTGTGTGTGTGTGTGTGTGTGTGTGTGTGTGTGTGTGACAGACAGGCCAAAGTCATAAACGTGTCCCAGTATGCAGCTGTTACCTGTGGGCTCTGCTGTACTTGTCAGCGGTCCATCACAGCCAGCTCATCCATACTGCTGCCCATTGTTAGGCCGACTATGTATAGTCCACGCTCTGAGAAAAGCTGTCACCAGCCATCACTACCTATATGAACGTAAGGCGCATTGATGCAGCATCGTATCACATCCGTTTAGCTGCTAATGTGCAGAAACATGCGCGAGTCCAAAAGGAAAGGTAGAAGAGGAATTAGACAATTTTTTCTGACGTTGCATTGAAACTACAATAACGTGTAATCAGTGACAGCCATTATTATCTACGGTAAATTTTTTTTGTTTTGCAACGCGAAGTAAAGTTAAACATATGGATGGAGGATAAAATCTCTAAATCCTGCATGTTGGAAGTGTAACTGCTGGGTGTGACAGTTTACAGAGTCCGCACCTTTATTTGCACCGCCGGCGCCTGACGACAGACGCCTCAACCAATGATTTTACGTCCTTATTATTAGACCATTTAAAACATGAAATAGTCCCTCAAAGAATGATTTTTTTTCAAAAGTTAACTTAATTGATGATTACATTTATGCCTTTTAATTATTATATAAGTTTTGTCTGTTATAGAACACCCTTCCCCTCCATCTTGTACCAACCTTGTATTATAAAATTCTCTAATACATCTGATTTCCAACTAGTTACTTAATTATTTCTAACCCAAACAGAGTAATTCCAACGGGGCTGAATAAGTGGATTTCAGGGTGTTGTGCTGTGACTCACAGTGAAATTGCAGCTTCATGCCCCAACATGACTTCTTCCAAACTCTGGCTGCTTCTGGTCCTTCCACCTGCTGTCTTGTCACACCCATGTTCTCGTGAC
Source organism: Eupleurogrammus muticus (assembly GCA_036785175.1). Taxonomy (NCBI): domain Eukaryota; kingdom Metazoa; phylum Chordata; class Actinopteri; order Scombriformes; family Trichiuridae; genus Eupleurogrammus; species Eupleurogrammus muticus. The sequence goes on along the minus strand of JAYKQN010000010.1, from coordinate 19,334,924 downwards.
TGCGACGCTCTGCCACACTGAACTTAACTAAAGCTCCATAAAAAGCTTACAGCTAAAAATAACCCCCAACTTGTCGATTTAGTAACTTTTTTTTTCAGACCGATGGTAGGATGACTTGTGGCGTGTGGGATAAGTTGCGACCCTCGGGCAACGGTGGTTTGGGTATATGCAGGTTTGAATTCTCCTGTAGACATTAAGGTAGAAGACCACCTTGCAGTTTTAACGGTTCCAGCCTCACTAACTGTAAAAAGGCCAATATGAGTGGTGGATGGTCGAGTGCCAGTGATGTTGCCATGTGGTGGTTCTAATCTGCCAGTGGATGAACTCTCAGGAGACTCTCTTGAAGGTTTGAGGCACATCCAAAGTGAAGGTTATAAACTCTCCAGGGGAACACGTCTCAGTGAGAAGGGGGCTGGTGGACCACTGGGTGTAGTTTGTGACTGTAAACATCTGGCTCAAATCCCCCTGCTGGAACACGAATCATTAAATGTGTGAAGCGGAGTGGAGGGGAGCCATGTCCCCCCCCATGAAGTTTCACAGATGTGGAAGCCAGGTGTCAGCCAGGTGTCGGCACTCCAACACCAGCTCTGTGTATTTTGTCCTCTTTCCTTCAGGGGCCTCCTCCATTCTGCCGTCCCAGAGGACAATGAGCTCAACCAGGAATACCTGCTTTGATAACTCTGATGTTAACACCATGTCTGGACAAAGTGAAGTGGCTGAGATGAGAATTAAGTTAGTTGTCTAAAGAAACTTCCAACATCTTAAAAACATTCATCTCCACTTCAGTAAATTTCTTGCTTTCCCCTTCCATGCCCCCTTGCTTGGCCTTTTAAATTCAGCGCCTTTAAGAGAGTCTCCTGATAGTTCATCCACTGGCAGATTCAAACCACCACATGCCCACATCAAGGCTATGAACAACCCCACCACACACCATGACTCCTCTTCACACCAGGAGCTGTTCTCTGGGGGCCTTTTTTTTCACTTTGGATGTCAGCCCTTTTTTTTTAAATTAAGTAAAGCTGAAAGCTTCAAAGCCTCAAGGGTTTTTTTTCTACCTTTATGTCTACGGGAGGAGTCAAACCAGTGTACACCTAAAGTTTGGCGTTTGCGTTTCTTAGAGCATAAGCTCTCGGTTTCTGACTTTTAAAGAAGTAACAGGGGATTGACCCCATAACCACGGGGTCAGCACACAGCTGTCCTTCCTGGGGAGCTGCTTGATTTTTAAGCCTCTGAACTAGCAGATAGTCCTGTTGGCCAGGGAGTTATGGGTCCCTATACTGTGCATGTATATATATATATATATATATATATATATATATATATATATATATATATATATATATATATATATATATATATATATATATATATATATATATACATATATATATATATATACACAGTCAGCCTTTCTCCAAGTGTCAGTAGCCCCTGTTTCTCAGTAGAAGTGGATCTCAGCAGCTTTGCGAACAGGTTTTCTGCTCTCTCTTAGCTGGGAACATTTAATTCTATTATGGGATATTCTTAGTGATAAGAACGTATATTGTGTCTGTTCATTCTATTTTTTCTTGGGTGTCTCCGGTAGTTTGTTTTGTCTATAAGGAGACGGATAGAACCGGAAGGTGCTGATTTGCTACACAAGGCTGTCACAACACGCCTCCAGGAGCCATCACGCAGTCTGACTTCCTCCAGAAATAGTCCGACTTCACCACAGGCTTGAGGGAAAAAAAACACAAAAAACAGGGTAAACAGTGACACGTTTTGTTTTCACTGCTGCTGTTTCAGATTCAGCAGTCGCACTATGTGGTTTGCGATGGTTCGAGGGTTTCAGCTCAGCCACCGCTGTCGCTGTCCCCAGTATATGATGTGTGGAGATATTATTACAGGGACATGGACCTACAGCACTAAGGAAAAACTGACTGAGGCATATATTTACTCCAAAATGTAACTAGAAATGTGTATTTTTTTATGTTACCCATTATTACCACACTTAGGTTATTCCTAGATTCTTTTTCCACTGTATTCCCATCCCTGTTTTCTCTCTTTGCCCTTACAGCTCAATTTAGCACACACACACACACACACACACACACACACACACACACACACACACACACACACACACACACACAGACACACACACACACACACCTGGTCCTCCTTTGGCAAGCAAACTTCTTTCAAAAGGAGCCACTCCACCACATAGTGAGTCACGGCCTGGACAAGTCTGCAAGGCTCCAATGTAATACTTCCTCAAATAAAAACACACACACACACACACACACATCAGGTACACCCACCGCCAAGCAACAAAGGGAGAAGGAGGGTAAGGAGGCGGTTGTGCACTTTTTTCACTCAACAGAAGGCGCATGTGGTTTCCTTTTCTTTGAGAACAGAGGATTAGAAGTGGCCACCACAGAAACGCACCAGTGTCGTGGGCTTTGCTTGGCGTACTGGTTTTCATAAAGTTAGTCGCCATGGCTACGCCTTTGGCGCTGTCGAATGATCGAAGTGGTGTTGATGTGTGAAGTCGTACGGGTGGTCCCCTAACGCATGGGTACACAAAGTGGTTTTATAGCCATAAAGGCACCCAGCAATTTGCATAATTACTGTGTGTGTGTATGAGTGTGTGTGCGGGTGCATGTTTCACTTCCTGAAAAAAAAACTGTGGGGAGGATGTTGCCAAAAAGTCTGTAAGACACAACTGATAGATAGGCAGACGGGAGGAGGGCTTGAAGTGGGTGCTTGATACACATTCGCCACTATGTGACAGACACACACACACACACACATCGGCACTGTACACCGGACCCAAGGGTCGGGGTTGTGTTTTTTTGTGGCTGACGCGGGGGTAGAGCCGATGACATGAGCCTCCTCACCACCTCCTGCTCCCACAGACTCCAGGAGCCAAGTCACACATGAGGAACCCGCTTGCATCTGTGTGTGTGTGTGTGTGTGAGACCCGCTACTGTCACGCTGCACATGTGACCCTCGCCTGTAATAGTGGAGGATGATAAAGGAACGGTGCAGAGATATCAAAGGTATACGTGGTTTTCCTTTTGGTTCATGGTTGGTTGCTTTCCCCTCATTGCATCAAAATCATGTGACACCTGTAAACCTGTATATCAGATTGTTAAAAAAAAAAAAAAACTTTCAGGCTGCTTTGTTCCCAGCTTTCTAACTGCTGACGTACGGCTGCCTCCTGACCCCTGTAGCCCGGCCTCTCCTCTAGCTGCTGATACAGTACAGTCTGCTCCATGATTGGAAACTATGATTTTTGGGTGCTTAGGGCGCATTCCGGTGGTTTGACATCCACAGACAGGAAAGGGAAGGTATGTCCTACACCCACCGGGGCGCAGCGCGTTTAGTCTTAGTTTGAGATTAATCATGGAGAGCCGGGTGGCGCAGCATCTGTTTGGCAGAGTCAAGGCTTCTGAAGGGAAAAAAAAATGCTGGGCTGACATGGAAAAAAAAAAAAAGTCTGGATCATAAAAGCTATTGATGCGACTGAATATTTACCACTTTATGCAGACATTACATTATCACATCACCAAAAGGGCAGTTTTCTATTAAATACAGAGATGTTACTTTATGCTAATAATAATATAATTATCAGGCAGCTCACCTCCTTTGTGTTAGACACTATGTCACTACACAAATGTCATACAAATCTGTTTAATGTTTTCTTTAACATTTTTTGCTGTTGTTTCTGGCTTTGTGTTTGTTTGATTCAGTCTTTCTTCCCCTTATTTTAACATTAGTCTAATTTATTCCTTATGCTGTGTTGTGACACTAATATAGTTGCACTATAAGCCCTCTTTAAATTGTATTTAATCTTTCCCATGTGAAAAACAAATATTCTCTATATATTTTGTGTTTGTTTTGTCTTGTGCAAACCAATATTAGAATATCTACCCATGTGTATTGAGCTCACTGAGTGATAATTACTGGATCCCAGATCAGCAAACATGGGCAAACATTCGGACTAATGTGCTAGGATGTGGATTACTGATTAACATGCTGGCTGTGTAATGAGGTCCAGGTTAGGACTTCCTCTGGCCTCTCCCCCTCCTCCGCGCGCCGCAGCTTCCGCCCACACACACACTCTCACACACACACACACTTACACACACACGCGCGCAGCTCTGAATGACTCCTCTCGCATCAACTGTTGATGCATTCCCCAAACCAACTGACGTCAAGTGGGAAGGGCCCACCGCTGGGGTTATAAGCAGCCGCCTCCCGGCCGCCTCCATTCACAACGCCAGGCTGGATTACTACCGCGCTTCCCCGGCTCTGTCCTCGGGCGGCTCGGTGCACACGGCGGGGAGGTGACCACCATGAAAATGTCCGCGGCGGAGATCTGCCAGGTCCTCAAGGAGGGAGAGCTGGAGAAGAGGAGCGACAACCTGCTCCAGTTCTGGAAGAGGAAGACGTGCGTGCTGACGGCGGACAGCCTCAGCATGTACGCGGACACGCAGAAGCGCAGCAAGGGCAAGGAGCTGAAGCTGCAGTGCATCAAGAAGGTGGACTGCGTGGAGCGCACCGGCAAGTTCGTCTACTTCACCATCGTCACCACGGACAATAAGGAGATCGATTTCCGGTGCCCCGGGGAGGACAACTGCTGGAACGCCGTGATCACCATGGCGCTGATCGACTACCAGAACAGGAAGGCCATCCAGGACTTTAAGACGCGCCAGGACGGCGAGGGCGCGTCTCCCGGGGCGCAGGAGAGACGCATGGCGCGGGCGCCCTGAGCCGCTCACCAGCTCCTAATATGGTGAGAGCCACGCCATGACGGGGTCGAAACACGAGCCGCCGTGATCTGTAGCTGGAAGCGGGTTGCCGGCTGTCTGAGAACTAACTGTGACTTTTATTTCCCCTCCAGTGTCAATGTGGACCATAAGAAAGAGGAAAAAACAACCCTACGCGGACCAAAACGGAAGACGAGGTCATCCGGTCCGGAGATGAAGGATTGGGGTCCGAGCTCTGGGAAAGACTGACAGCTGATCCCCAACGACTTCTAGACTGAGATCCTGAGAGACTGAACCCTTGAATTGGCGAAAACTATTTCAAGTTGGCGCTTCTAGGGAGGTTTGACTCCCAAAAAGAAAAAAGAAAAACTTCGTGCGACGTTTTGTTAATTTATTTGTTTCCAGAACATTGTCACTGGCAAACAGCCCTGTTGTTTAAATTATTTTCAATGTGTGTTTGAGTGTGTATTTATTTGAATAAATATTCCTGCATTTTTAACATAACTCATGCTTTATTTGACTTCTTTTTTTTTAATGAGAATTATTTCACCACTTTATGTTAAGGTCTAGTGGAGTTGGTTACAGCATTTATTTCTCACTCCACCGGCAGCATTTCTCAGCAAATGCCAGACATGCAGCAGTTAAAAGGGAGTGGAGGAGCGGAAAGTCCCTTTCCTCTCTGCTGTCAGGTGGAATGTGACTCTTTATTGTCCCTGGGAGGGTTGCAGCCTTAGTCATAAGTGATAAGCGGGTCAGATTTAGTCGGCGAGCACGGAACACTTAAAAGACTGGCTGGAGCCTTTGAACACATGCTCACGGCTTCCGGGGTGCGGTAGGTTTATGGTCTCTGTAGGCCTGGAAAAGCTCAGACGCAAAATCTATCGTTTGGCATATTTCTGTTGCTTATTCTTCAGTATCTGATTTAGTTATTTAATCTTAGTGAGTTTAGATGGCCTAATGTTCCAAAAACCTCCTTATCAGACGCCTCCACAGGGCAGGAAATAAAACACACCGTGAGTAAATGCTGCACTTTATTATCAGGAAATAAAAGAAAAGGCTGAGTCAGTGGAAATAATGGGACAGCGGTGACACACCTATTACGTTGCCGTTATAAACCCGGTGAGCGGCGCTTTGGTCATCTTCAAGAATGAGAAACTGATATAAGCCAGGTGTCGTTCCAGCACATTTCTAAAAGTCAGAAGACGCGTGTGTTGAATACCGCGACGCGTGAGTAGTGTGTCCGCTGATCAAGACGGAGGACTTGTTTAGGTCAAACACAACATTCCGCCATGGCAACCACACAGTTGTTCGCACTGGCTCCTTGAAGGCAATTTGAAAATGAGTTATTAAAACGTGCTTCACATATGCCCATTGTTACATTAGAAAGTTGTATTAAAATGTAAACATTTAAAACCATGATATTCAGGAGTGTTTTGTAATAAAGTAACACACACTCAGCTGATCTGATTTTGGTAATAAGCAACTGATCAGGACATGAAATAAACCTGTTGCCCTTTCCTGCTCGTGCGTACCTCGTTGTGGGTTCATGTGTTATGAGCATAAACGCAGCAGGTTTAGAGGTGACAGAAACCTGAATCGAGGCTGAGCAGTAATGAAGTGTAGTAGCAACCCCCCCCCCCCCCCCCCCGTCCTGTCCCCGTGTGCAGCTTTGAAGTCGGATCACACTACAATGACCACATCAAAGGGTTACACTGATCTGAGGCGTATTACCGGAGCGGACGGGCTTCCTCTCTAAAAATACAGCTTCACAAATTGGCACCACTATAATCTCACACACACACACACACACACACACAATTCTCTGGCCCCTAAGCCGAGGGCCACACAGAAGTTGGATATGGGCTTGAGTTGTTTGTCACCACCACCGACCCCCCCGGGGTGAGATCCTGTTTTTAGACGTCAACACTCCGCTCTTTTTTTCTTTTGATGGAGAATTTTCGAGAGCTTTGTGTTAAAATCACTCCTGAAAACACTCCACGTGGCTGATTTGTTCAAGTCATGACCTGCGTACATCTGGCCACAGAATGTGAAGTTGTCGTCTTTACTTCCTCGACACACACACGCATACACTCATTGTGTCTTCCTCTCCGAGCTCAGGCTCTATAAACATCCTCTGACGTAGCACTGGCACACGCTCGGGCCCTACTTGTAGCCTTGGCGTCATCACTCCATAGGCTGTCATTATGCGGACGGAGCAACAGTGAAGTCATTGTAAGTTTCCTTAAGGAAAACATATATGCAATACAAGGAGAGGATGAAGGCTGAGACAAGAGTGCGCTGGGCCGTGACTTGCGTACACATTAATCTTCAGTTTTAAAAGTGAATGGGACAGAGGCGTTCACTGTAAACTCGCGGTTACACGCTGAGACGGTGCGTGTTGGGTAATCGCTGAGCGCCGTGCTATGAGTCTATGTCTCCCTCTTCATTTCAGCTTCTGAAACACACGCCGATTCTTCACCACCAATTCTGATAGTGTTTGAGCTTTTATGATAACTATGATCGAAATTTAGTAGAAGGGGGTGATCCCGCCTCGAGAATTGTTTAATGACAGAGAAAAGGTTTGAAACAGCATTCTATCAGAATGAATTACGACTTCTTCTAGGTGAGTGGCAGCAGAGACCAGGGACCTGGATGGGGTAGAGGTGGTTCGCTCCTTGTACAGTGATCTATTTGCTCAACTGCTCAACTCAAGCCTTTTCACCTTTTCAATGATTGACAACCCCCCCACTAAAGGAATTGATAAAGAGATTGAGACGATCGCTGTAGAGAGTAAACCTTCATAACTATTCGTCACACCAGGTGAGCCTGCAAACAGCTGCCCTGCACCGCTGGTATCAACGGTCCGAAGAGTCGTAGCTTTTGGACTTGAGCGAGAGAAACTGTCGATTCTAGAGAAAGACTATTGGTCTTTTAACTCACCACTAATACAAATACACCTCTTCCACTGGATGGATCTTGCCACACACAAACATTTCCTGAATGCACCTGAATGGACTAAAGCTTTTGCTGATTGGGCACCTTCTAGTTTGAAAAGACTGGTCTGATAACAAGGGCGTTGAGGTTGTGTGTTAGTTTTAAGATGTAGATGTCTATGGTTTTAGAGTTGAAGGCCGGTGCAAGGTTTTTTGGCTGGTTCCAGCTGGTTCTGGTACCTTCTGGTGCATGACATACATCAGGACCAAACGTTAGCCATTGGTCTCAGCAGAGAACCCTCCGTCAAGTGACACTTGTCAATGAAGAGTTTTCAAGTTTCTCTGTATAAATGGTACAAATGAAATGTAGTACGAGAGTCTGGTAGGACCAGGCTATATCACTATGCTAAAAATAGACGTTGCCGTGATTCAGGCTGTGATAATATGAAATCGTAACTTGAGTGGCCTCACAAAGCATACAGAGCTTGTCTAAGCCTCTCCAATCATATTTTCACCTCAGGTTGTATGTGCATTAACCCTACTTGCTTGCACAGGCATGTCTCAGCACTTAGCGCGTCTCCGAGCCGAATGCCGTGTCATCCCGCTTCCCGTAAACCTCCACCATGCAGACATCATCTATGTTATGTTATTTCGCCGCTTCCTCCGTCTGAGTCTAATCTGACGCCAGCAGGACACAACATGAGTGGCTTGGTCTAAATAAAAACCTCCAAAACCCAAACAGCAGAACTCACCAGGATGTTAGGCAAGGCCTTGGGAGATGGTTTGATTACTAACAACCTCAGAGATCTGTCTCGTAGTAACGCTGCATTGTGCCTCACAGTGACTTGTAGTCATTGTTTACTGATATTACTGATTTACTCTTTCGACTCAGAGGAAATGGATTATCTCAGAGGAGCGCAATTCATAGGCTTGTTTGACTGGAAACGAGCTCCCGTGGTATTCCAGTGACGCGGTGCCTGCATGTGGCCACATACCTGAGCTCATACCTGAGCAAATACAGACAGAAACACGCCCTCAGACCACGGCTGAGGCAATATGAAGTCACCAGGGCTTCTCTGTGCTGGAATTTGAGATTCAGAAGAGAATGATCTTCTTCATCTGAGTGCTTGACCAGGACGGAACTCTTCATGGTCCACTGTTGCGTATTTATCATTCCTTCACCCAAATAAAGGTCATCTGATTCCCAGATCTGCGCTTGCGGATAAATTGGACAAATTCCCGTCGTCACATCCACAAAGGCGTCATTCTCCTAATTGTCTGTAACTATGACAACAGTGTTTTGTTTTTTATCGGACATCCATTTCTGTCTGCTGAGTCATGGTGGAAGAGGGGAAGAACTCCCACGATAGGCATCCTCTGTTCTGTCTGCAAGAGTCAGAGAAACAAACCTGCTGAATCCAGGCGTAGTCAAACAGCGACATACATGAGATACAGAGACACCGAACTATCAACAGGGAATGTTCCTTTAAATGCAACCTCATAGCTAAGGATATCCAGACCACATCCGCTTCTCCATAAATATAGAAGGAAACAAGCATCTACAATAACAAGTAAACCCGACATGTGTCAGAATGACGTTTACCCAAATATAGCTGGAGTCTCTCTCTTTGTAGGCCTGTTTTTCAAAGAGAATCTTATGAATGTGACACCTCTCATATCTAAGACATGTGAGTGCATCGGATACACTCAACCACACACACACACACACACACACACACACACAAATGGCGTATATAGACACACAGAGTGTCAGCGGGGGCTGCACTGCTGACCAGGGATCATGTTGCTTAAGACACAGCTGTCCGGAGAGAAGCTTCAGACAGAGCAGAGAGACGCTGTCAGGAATGTCTACAAGGCAGCAAACGGCTGAGGATGAGAGAGCTCCACATGCGGTCTGACCTGAGGAGGAAGGAAACACACTAGTATCAGTACTTGTATCCGGTATCAGGCAGAGAAGACGTCAAACTCTAGACTTGGACTCAGATTGGATGTAAAAATCTGGTTCCCCAAGTATTTTGGAAACATTATTTAAGTGCCCATATGAACACTGAAAGTGTATTTGCTTGCTGTCATCATTCCTTTTGTTCAAACTGTACATTTAAAACAGCCATCATTCTGTGCAAAAGTGTGTTCAAAAATGACTCTGAAACTAAAACACGGATTAATTAGATTTAAATTCAATTCAATTCAATGTATTTCTATAGCCCAGAATCACAAATCACAGATTTGCCCCAACAGGCTTTACAGTTTGTACAAAAGCAACACAACATCCCCTGTCCTTAGACCCTCACATCGTACAAGGTAAAACTCCCTAAAAGACCCTTTAATGGGGAAAAAAAAATGGAAGTACCAGAGGAGGGATCTCTCTTCCAGGACGGACAGGCTGCAGTAGATGGTGGAAACAATACAGGGAAAATTGGACATTACAAACAGAAAAACAGAAATGTAATGAATGTTGGTGTAAGTGGAGGATGAGGCGCAGGATCCATCACAGCTTCCAGGTTTCACCAGGACAGCATCAGACCCTCCAACATCCGAGGATCCCTCAGTGGCTGCACTGCAGCATGCTCTGTGAATGAGAAAACACAGAAAACACAGGGCAGGACTCTACAATAGTGGTTCATCAGTATCACAGATGAAAGATTAATGATTCCTAGAATGACGCATAAAACTTGACAATGTTTGTTTTAATTTTTTGTCACTGCCCCTGCATCTCAGAGTGGAAATACTGCCCAAAGTGGGGAATTACTAAAGACATTGACAAGTAACAATGGATGAGTTTTCTCTTGATTTCATTAACACCAGCTACTGAAGCCTTAAAGCAGCTTCAGACTATCGTAGGAATAGTTTTTCCTCCATCACTTACTAAATGTAACCTGGGTGCAATCATCCTTCATTGCACACAAGTTTCCTTCTAAATTGCTCTGCATTTTAGCCTGAACACCGAGGACCCAATTTTGGCCTCATCAAGCGAGCCAATCAGAGAACGGGGAGGGAGCAGCGGGACGATGATGGATCCAACATTGTGGCAGATAGTAATTTACCTTTTGATGCAGCCTTAGAAAACGTTCTGAGTAATTTAGACTGGAAGTTTATTTTGAAACTTACTGTCACATTTGATGATACATTCCTAGCACCTAAAATAAACAGCTCTGGGCTTCCATAAACCACGCCTTACAATACTAGCAAATACATTGATATGTCTAGTGACAACCAGCAAAAACTGTTTCACTTTTCATATGAACACTTTACAATGATGAACCTATCCTTTAACTTACAGACTAAATTATTCAAGGTTTGACCTTGTAGAATCCGACACAACACTGAAAAAGAGAGCAGTAGAGACATGTTCCACATCCTTCCACAGTTTTAGCAATTAAAGACCTGTGCATTGAGGTAAAACATCATTGGCACAACTGTAGAGTTCACGCAGTGTCTTTTTTTTAAAAGACCTGAAAATACTTGTAGTTTTGCTCCAAGCTTTAAGTTTCTATCAGTAGAATCTCAGATACTGTAAGTTTTGGTTTCCTCTGGCCAGGTTTTGAGATACAGTTACTTTCTGCCTCCACCCTGATACCACACAGGTGGAATTTAATATAATTATGTTTGCTTGCAGCATTTCAAGATGACTCTTTGACGAGAGCAGGCAAGGCAAAAGTAGCCTTAAGCTACTGCACTTTACCATTGTTAAAAATGTAGTTTAGGATTGTCTCGTCTTGCACACCTGCACTTTAATGTTCATGTACATGTAAAACGCATAGGATAGTGAGAAACGCAATTTTGATTCCTTTGTATGTCAAGTACATGTGAAGAAATTGACGATAAAATTGACTTTGACTTTGCATGTTAACATCAGCACGCTAACAGTGAGAATACAAATACAATGGTAACATTACAATATGAGTTTTGCAGATTTTTGTCCAAAGTACTGGACCAAGTGGTCCCACTAGATAAAAAGGTCAAGTGATAAACAAAGAGTCCAAATTCATCCCCTAAAGAGGGTGTGAATGTCCGTAACTAATTTCATGGAAATCCATCCTGAATTGTTGACAACATTTTGCTGAAAACCAGGAGGAGGAGGAGGAGGAGGAGGAAATTCAGGGGATTACCAGCGGTATCAGGATAATCCGCTGGGTACAACCAGACTGTAGCGAATTTTATGGAAATTGATCCAACACTCGCTGAAAAACAAACAACAAAAACACCCAAAAGCAAGTCAATCTGCTAAACAAATGTTACTTCTGAAATGACAAAAAGAAACAAAAAGAAAAAATCTCAATGTACGTGTAACAAAGCAACAATATTTGTGAGCGAGTAGAATCCGCTCGATGGGAAGTGATTTCATTTCGGTGAAAGCGTCCTTTAAAATTTCAACAGTGGAGAGCTCATGGGGGGTCGATGGGATGGAGGGATGGAGGATGGAGGATGGAGGGATGGAGGATGGAGGGATGGAGGGATGGAGGGATGGAGGGATGGAGGATGGAGGATGGAGGATGGAGGATGGGGGATGGAGGATGGGGGATGGAGGATGGAGGATGGAGGGATGGAGGGATGGAGGGATGGAGGGATGGAGGATGGAGGGATGGGGGATGGAGGATGGAGGGATGGGGGATGGAGGATGGAGGATGGAGGGATGGAGGAGGGAGGATGGATGGAGGATGGAGGATGGAGGATGGAGGGATGGAGGATGGAGGGATGGAGGATGGAGGGATGGGGGATGGAGGATGGAGGGATGGAGGATGGAGGGATGGAGGGATGGAGGGATGGAGGGATGGAGGATGGAGGATGGAGGATGGAGGATGGGGGATGGAGGATGGGGGATGGGGGATGGAGGATGGAGGATGGAGGGATGGAGGGATGGAGGGATGGAGGATGGAGGGATGGGGGATGGAGGATGGAGGGATGGGGGATGGAGGATGGAGGATGGAGGGATGGAGGAGGGAGGATGGATGGAGGATGGAGGATGGAGGATGGAGGGATGGAGGATGGATGGAGGATGGAGGATGGAGGATGGAGGATGGAGGGATGGAGGATGGGGGGCTGTGAGCTGCGGCGCAGCTGCGGCTCAGGTCTGGAGGCGCTTCGCTCCGTCGGAGTCTGATCACACAGTGTAACTGGGCTCCTGAGGGGAGGTTGAGTTACCAGCACCTGCCTGTGTGGGTGTGTGAAGAGATGGCCCAGAACAGATTACAAAAACATTACATTTCCCAGTCTGGAAGTCTAATGTAAGACATCGCTCAGAACTTGAAGTCTTAACATTCGTACATTAGCAAACGTCTGTTTTGTCAATTCCCGCCGCCAGCGAGTGCAGATGTTTATCTCAATCATCGTGGTGGTACGACGTCTGGGAAACAATTCAAACAAAATGATTTTTATGTTCTGGTGTTCATCCGGTTCTCCTATAAGCTTTACATATAGAATAACTGAGGACAAGATGGACCCTAAACAGAAAAGGCGACTTTGTGATTTGCTCAAAGTGCAGTTTGAACACAATTTACTTGAGTTACAGTGAATTACATCAGATTATCGCTGCAGCTACTGAGGCAGCATGAGCGATGCTCTCCTCCGTGGAACTGCAAGTGAAATGAATGGCTGTAATAACCTGTAATGACGACCCACGGGCCAAAGCCTTTATCAGAGCGAGAGGAAATTAGTTCAGCACAGATATTACACAAGTGGGAAGGTGGTGAAAGAGAAAGAAAGATAAATGAGTGCATGAAGGCAAAGAGGGGAATATTCCAGCACAGGTTATATTCCAAGTAACAGAAGATAAAAAAAAAAATGGAAGCAGGAATTCCCCTGGTGCCACACCAAAGCCAACACGGGGCCGGGTTCAAGCTGATCAGTAACTCTAACTCAATGGTTTGTAATCCATCTTTCATTATCGTTAGGACATGATCTGACATGAGCAAAGAAATAAAACTAACACACCATGCAGGAAGAAAAGTCATTTGGGTGCAGCTTTATTAGGTAATTTATCAGCAAATAGTATAAGTATGTATAGAATATGTACTACACTGTTTTGTAGGAAACATTTGGAAAAGAGTTATATTAGATTTGATACTTGGAGCTGTTCAGCGGGGAAATGAAGGATGTTCTTATGAAAATCTCTTTTGTCCGTGTGATAGGACCACAAGGAGCAGGCAGAGGAAGCTGGAAAGTCCCTTTATTAGAGTACAGGTTCTCACACAATGCGTTCATGCAGTCCCAGATCGTACATATTGTTTGGCCGCTTGGCTCCAGCTCACTGATCACTTCAGCAGTGTGGTATTGACCCACTAACAAATGTCTCCATCAATCACACTGGGACCAACAGAGGTGTATTGTTCAAAGACAATGCAGAGGGTGTTTAATCACTGCTGATCAGGAAGTAGGTTTGTGTTTCCAAGTCTGCATACCGGATCCGCCACCCAGGAATTAGAGGCCTGCGTGGGCTGAAAAATGAATGAATGGAGGCATGAACGGACGGATGGACGGATGGATGGATGGATGGATGGATGGATGGATGGACGGATGGACAGGATGGACAGGATGTTCTGGTGTGGTACGCTGGAAGCAGACAGAACACACAAAGTCAATTAGTCTTTTTCTCGATATAACTAGTAATAGGCTAAGGAATAATGACAGCATCTAACATTAGTTGTAGTTAAGCTAAACAGAAGTACTCCCACTGAAGTACTATTGTGGTCAAGTAAAATCAATGGAAATAAGAGGTTTCAGTGGTACATTAAAGGAAAACTTTTAATTTTTTTTTTCTATGCATAATGATTATCCTTAACCAATAGTATAGTCATATCCACCTGTCTATCCATGATAAAGGTAAGGTAGAGTTAGCCTCTCTGCATCACTCAAGGCATCATCATGATCCTCCATTTTTGTTATGAGACTCCTGCTTTTCAATGGTCCGATTAAATTCCTTTCATTGTTTCCTCCGCACCTGTGTATCCTCTTTAATGCCGGAAAGACGTTGCGATGCAGAAGTTTGCAGTAGATAAGCTCAAAGTGCCATTTCAGCTGGCACTTCAGATAGCGTAAAACGTATGATTTCACTTTGTGTTTGAAAGCACAGGTCTAATCTGGGCTAAATGGAATAGAGACGTTCATTAGGTGAATTAATCAATCTGAAATGTTAATGAAATCTCTGATAGATGCCCAAAATGCTTCATTGTAAATCAAAGCAAACACATTTCAAACCTCATCTCGCCCGACAACGAATTTGTGTGACATTTCAGAACTGTAAGTGGCTGCTTTATAAGCCCCTCTATAGAAGAAGGAAATGGGAAGATTAAAGCCTGGGATAAGAGGAAATCCTGTTTTTCATGGTTCAAGGGTCTTTCCCCAGAAGCAGGGGGGACTCACAATGGGCGCCTGTGTGTGCACGCTGACCCGCCACCCAGCACAGTGGCAACCTTTAGCCAAATAGGCTACGATTGTGTTGGAGGTCGGCATTAATCAAATTAGACAGCGAGTTTAAAATGCAGCACAAGCACACTTCAGCTATATAAACAAGTATTTATACGATGCACCTGCTGTACCCGTAGGCACGTGGGACCTCATCCTCAACCCCTGCAAAACGTGTTTATGATTAATGAATATACTAAATACTATGTTAATGCTATTTATGGGAGCCTTTAATTAACCAAAGAGGTCATATTGGCTTTTGAGTTTAAGACTTGAGGAAAATGTGATATTCTTCTCCTTTCAAGAAGAACTATTTTTTTTTAAAAGGGGCTATGAATATACAATTGTACTGACTATAAGCTGTGCAGATTCCTATGCCAGCAGCCTCACTCATTCCATTTTCTTCCCCACCCTGCTTGACATTTCACATTGAATCATTCTGAAACTGGGCGCAGAGCGTGAGCCAAAAAGTGTTGCATTGCACTTCATACTTATTTCAACATGCAGTGTCTGACATTATGGGTAAGCTTTTCCCATGAATCGGAGAGGCTAATAACTCTAATGTTTGCGTGAGTCAGTAAGTCAGTGTGTGTGTGTGTTTGAAAATGTAATTTTGCCCCTTGTCTTCTAGACAGGAAGTCCCAATGATCTCATCTCCTATGGATGTCATCTTTAATGAACATGCCGCGCACAGACACCCGGCAGTATGGTAAAAACATACACATCTCACCGACCAATTGCTAAAACATGGGCGCAGATGTCTGAGTTTTGTCCCTCCACGAGGTATGTGTTCACACCAGTTGACCGTGGAGGTACTGACCCTCGGGTGCTGTGGGAACAGGAGTTTGCGGTGTAGGTTTACATAACCCCCAAGGAAACATGGAGCAATTACTCCAGCAGGAGCGATGGAGTCAAAGGATCGGGACGTCAGGTCCATGCATGAAACGTTGGAACTGTAAATATGAAAACCCAGAGCTTCTCTGATAAAACGTGTTCCACATGTTGTCGAGGCTGTGAAATGTTAGATGATGGTAGATGACGGCTGTGCATGCGTGCACGGCAACACACATGTGAGAGCAGGCTGACATTCATCTGCACACACACACACACACACACACACACACACACACACACACAGAGGCGTCTTTCACAGCGGTTAGGCCACACAATCCCTGTTCCTCTGAAACAGAATCTCTTTTCTTCAGTCAATGATCGGCAAGTGTGTGTGTGTGTGTGTCGGCTATCTGAGCCAGAGGACAAGGGGCAGGGGCTTGGGCTGGGGCGAGGATGGGGATGTTTTGGGGGGTGGTGCTGGTGGTTTGGGAAGGGGGGGTGGGTGACATGAAGGGTGGGTGGATTGTTGGGTAATGAGTCACTGGAGCTTTCTTCAAAGCCTGCTCTCCAACCCCCATCCTGGACACCCGAGCAGCAGGGAGGTCCACTGGAATCTGTACGGAAGAGCTGAGTGGGCAGGACACATACAGTGTGCATACACATGGAGGACAGTAGTACATACATGCACACACACACACACACACACACACAGACACACATAAACACACACAGCTTCTCTCTCACTAACTCGGGTCAGGATCTCGCCGCAGAGGACGCGGCCCCAGTGACAAAAGCTTCATTGTAGAAAATCTGACGGGTGAATGTACAGTATGCTCTTGTCTGTACTTTGTGAAAGTGCAATGCAATATATTATCTTTCCATAGTGAGCTGGTACACACAGTGTGAAACTGCATCTTATATAGAGTGTGACCGAACAATGATATTGGTGGCTTTTTTTGTTGGTAATTGCTAATATTTGATATCATATTCTCTGTTTCCTTCTTGCACGCAGTGTGCGGAGGTGTAATGTCATTTTACGTGCAAATTCAACCCAGAGACGCCAGCGTGTGTTTGTGCTAGGACACAAAAACAGTCCAGCTGCATCCTCCCCTGTGTTACATCTCTGTGTTAATGCCCAACAATGATGCCGGTAGCAAATATGACATCTGCATTGGGTCTCAGACGCGCACACACACACACACCAACTGTGACCTCATGTCACAGCTTTCACTCTCCTGTTTATTGGATTATAAGCAACTGTTGACTGTACCCGCAAAAGAGAAAAGATAAAGTCATGACAACAGGACCAGGACGGTGATATTAACTCAGATCCAAAAGCTTGTGGTTCTGAGGCCCTTAGCTACACTAGTCGAGATTTTCTCTCAGATCTCACAGAATGTGTAAGAGCGACCAATGATTTTTCTTTGAGCATGCATTAATGCCATTTGATGTCATGAAAAAAAAACAGATAGGATTGGCTAACACGAATGTACTCCATCTGACAGGAAGCAGAACTCAGTCCACCAAAGTGCCAACGTACGCACAGAGAAACAGGCCTGAACGTAACCTTGACAGCAAACATACAGTATACAGAGATGCCTCGACTATATTTAGACACCAAACATCCTCCCAGGCTGTAAAACCGCACACATGCTGTACAGGTCGGAGATCACTCATCCAGCGACGAGTGCGAACATGTTTAGGAGCTGAGGCAAAAATCGATGGAATGCTCTCTCTTCTTGGAGTGATTTACGCTCTTTTTTGTGTCTGAATAGACGAACCATGATGGCCTATTCAGCTGAGTTGAATGGCATTTAGTTATAGTGATAAATCCCCATCTGACAGAGTGTGTGTGTGTGTTTGTCTTGCTGTGGGACGGGCTGAGTGCTCCGGGACAAGACCCGACAAGAGCGCCAGCGCTGGAAACCCCATCGGCAGGCCATGCCGTTGCCATGGCAACAAATGAACTGACACCACACAGCTGGTAATAACTGTGATTTTTTTTTTACAGGCTGTGTAATAGCTGGTCGGTAGTTATTTATCATACTTCACTGCTTTGGGGCTTTTTTCTACCTGAACTCAGGTTGGAGATGTTTCTTCTTCCTTCTTAAAGGTCACTAATACCTGCCCACACAAGGCCACCCGCATCCCTTTGTTCCGCACAATTACATCTAATGCTATGAAAGGTTGGCACGGTAACAGACAGCCAGTGGCATCACTTAAAACCCACCCCGACAAATCAGTACAGGCCTAAAAAAGTTTTCCTTTAATAGCAAAACGTAATTGCTCATATCTGAATCATCAAAGGGCAAGTTTCATGAGTTGAGTTAGATTAGAAGTTCAAAATTGAGGAGCTTATCTCCGCTAAAGGTGGTGCTGGCACAGGAATAGTTCATGACACACAAGGACGGGTCGGATCATCACACAGTGACTCACATCAAATGCAGATAAAGTTCAGATAAAGGTTCATCTTAGAAACATGTCAAAACTCATGGCTAGGTCTTAGATTCTAACTTTCACTCCTAACAACGTTTAGAAAGAAGAAGGTTCAAAAGCCCTTTTCATTTTTACAGTCTGCATTTAAAACCAAAAGGCCTAGAAATAGACTTCCACTGACATGACTGGAAATTAGGCCTAAGACTTCAAAACAGTTACAAACTACTTTTGGATAGTTTAATCCATAACATTTCAGAAGATGACCATATTTTTCACTCTGAAATAGTGTACGATACAAGTTTAAAGTGGCATAAAAGAGAAAAACATAAAGTGAGTTTAGTAAACCTTATTTAATAAAGTGCCTTTCACTGCAACTTTTTATTTTTAGTTCACTCTCACAATCTCATAGCATCGTTTTCAGCCACAGACGGCAGTTCTAAAATGTGGCACCAAGAAAACTATTAACTATTAACAATTAGCGGCTTGTTTCTGCTGTCATCAAATGGCCAAAATGAGCAAGTATCTATCACTTTTACAGTCCACCAAGTGCCACTAGGTGACAACTAGTTCCCCAACATCACAGGACTATCGTTCAAATCAGCGTCTCAGCAGTGATTTACTTGTTCTGTGCAGTAAAAGGTAAAGAAATAGACACATGGCATAAGGCCTTAGAGTGTCCCAGACTAACAGACTCCTGTCCATCCTCTTCCTCTAAGGCAAGTCCTAACAAGTCCTCTGTGTCTGCCTCCGTCTGCCCTTTCAACATGATGGTCCAACTTAGTCGGGACGGGCCTGGGCTGAGGCAGAGCAAACATCCGACCCGACTCCCACTGTCACTCAGCCAAAATAAGCGGGACACACCTCGTGCAGCTGGCTCACCTGGGGAGAAAATACAGAGGAGGAATGAGAGGCACGGAATGAAAGAATTATTTTCTGTCTAATTATGGATCAGTCATGTTAAATGTCGTAGCAAAAAGAGCCGTTCAGAATGCTCATTATGGATTATTATCTAGGTGGGACACCCTACCCTCAAATGAGCCTGTTTGAAGGTCTATTTACCACAATGTTACCAAGAAAATACAAAGCTATCTTTGGGATCATTACCAAATCATCTGTTCAGGGCACAATTCCCAACATTGTGAAAATCAGACTAAATTTCTTGGCGGTAATTAGCATCTTTTATAGTGCAAACACCATCAATTTAGAACTGTAGCTGCAATGCAGTCTGCTTTCTCACACACTCAGTCCAAGAACCCCCCCCACCTCATTTTATATGATTGGAAGAGGAGGTCAAGCACAAGTACTCTGGAAGGTGAGCCGGTTACTATAACTTCCACTCAGGTTGTGACCTCACAATCAGAGCTATTTCTAAATAGCTAGATTCTAGCAACACGACAGAGGGCAGATCACAGAAGAATGTGTGTGGGGTCTAATACACAGTTTGTGTCTTAACACGATAAATATGAGTAGTTGTTTTCATAATAGGACGCCTTTAAAATTCAAACAAGATATAACTTGTTACTGTAATGAATGAGCTCTAGAGATGCTATTAGCTGGGTTTTGATGTCTTAAAGGAATAAACTAACCACTTTGCTTAATATTGACTGTGATCCATCTTCTCATCCAACTCTTAGCACCAGTAATATTCCTTTCAAATTCTAAGCAATTGGAATCAGGATATTTCTGGACATATAAATCAATGTGACAGGAAAACAGAGATGTTTTCCAAAAAATGAAATAAGCGTGGTTGATGTCATATTCCAGTGACTCCATCTGACTCAGTGGTGTTTGAACATTAGAACTAACAGTGTGTGGGATATTGTATATGACAGCGCTCATGCAGTGCTGGGAGAAGTAAACACGCCGACACAAAAAACGCCATCCTGAAGCAGGGAAACGGTTACAGGCTCAGAGCCACACACAAACCGAGAGGAAAATAAACGCACACACACACAAACACTGGAATGACCTAATTTGGACTGTCACTCCCTGCAGTCTAACAGCACAATGGTACAATGTGCTCCCACTCAGATATCCAGCTAACTCTGGAAAAACAAGACGCATGGGAGGGGATTGTCCCTTGATCTTTAATCTGCTACCACTCTGCCCACTCCAGCCTGCTCCTCACCGCAACATGAATCCATACCCACTTCACATCATTGTTCTGCTGCTAAGCCCGCAGACTGTATAAATAAGGCTCGGCCCCCGTGGGGGGGGGGAATCAAAATCAAACAAATATCTGTGCAAGGTTCACCTTTTATCTACAAGTTCACAGGCTTACAAATGCAAAGTCAGAATATGAATGGAAGCGGCAACACTGCAGGCTGCATTAATATATATAATACAGACATGCTTGGTTATTTAATGGATTTAGACGAGGCATTTCATCAGAACGAGCCACTACAAAGGTGTCAGGTAGCGGCAGTAAGCACTAAACCACAAACGCATTCCACTTGTGCAGATTAAAGTCTATTTGGATAGTGGTTGGCATTGCCAGGTATTCACCTCATCACACTTCAAAGTTAGTGTCTGTGAAACCACAGAGTGAGAGGATGTCTTTTCTGCAGGGACGCCGCTCACTTCCAGCAGAGAAAGTGACGAGGAAACGTGACGCACGGTCAAAGAGTCAGCTTGTCTTTATAACTCTTCTGCAAGGGACCTTGTTTATATCTAACCTTGTATACTGTACAAATCAAATAACAAAATTGGATGTTATTTTTTTTTTCCCCAAGAGGAAAGGTTATCTGAGTAAGTGGAATACAAGTTACCTACAACTCCATTATGAGACCTTTGTGTAGCTTTATTTTGAAAATTTTAATAAATCTTATTGATTTTTTTTTTTTTAAATTTCCTAGCAACTTATTAAAAAAACTTTAGCCCTCTTGATAGAAATAAAAGGTGGGGGGGGGTCCTGAACACAATCCGGTTACCCCCACAGGGACTTACATCTGTGTGAGCAGTAAAGATCTTGATCCATGTGGCGTCTACCAAGAGATTTTCACCTGCTCATGTTCGACGTTGCTGCCATCATTGAGAATACTGCTGCTGCAAGGCTTTTTTGTGGTGAGTCAGGAAGGATAGTCACTTAGGTGGCTTTACAGTTTTGTCTGTTCTCACATTTCTTTCTCTGTAGCCAAAGTATATAGGATTGTTCTCAATTAAACTGCTGCAGTTCAGTAATGTAGAAGAGGATTAGACCGATGAATGAATGAATACTATGGTCAATCTATCAATTCCACACCAATGTCTCCCCCTACTGGACAACATGACTACAGACATTTTCTGTCCAGTTTTTCAATATAAGACATTAATAAAGGTCAAAGGCAGTGTCAGGGTTAAAATATTTTTACTGTAGTGCTACAGTATGCAACAGGTATGGATGAAAACATCGGGCATCATTGTGTTCTCTGTAGTTATGTTCCATATGACAAAAATATCCGGCATGTAGAATCCCCACAACATGGCAGTAGAGTAGAAAACAGGAAAATCATGAAAAGAATATACAAATTAAAGTGTAAATAAAAGCATTCAAAGAGTCGACTTCCTTCTTGTGCTCTCAGATTCTCTTCCTATCGAGTAGATCAGTACTGGCAATGGACTGAAATTCATTGGTTACAAACCAGTAAGTACCAGGGTCACAGACCTGGCTTGGATTAGCACAACCGTAATGGCTTTCTCGCACACATGTGCTCCCTCACACTGACACACACACACACACACAGACACACACAAAGATGACTAACCCACACAACCCTGGGAGAGCGATTGTCACCCCCTGGTCTCCGTTGTCCAAGTTGAATTAGATTAGGAAAGTCAAGGTTAATCACCCAATAAATACATTCTGAAATCTCTTTTTCAAAACAGACCGTCAATGTACTCCAGACAAATATATACAAATTGGTTAAAAGAACAAAGAACTACTGATTACTAAGTGTTTACATCTTAAAACAGTCACTTGAACATGGTGTGGACCGAGATGCTCACGCAAACCCTTCATTTAGGCCAAAGGATTACATTTGTTTTCCTTATATTTTCATTCATTCCCTCTATCCCTTCCTCTACACCCTGCTTTTATATGCAACTGATTGTACACACTAGTGTCGTGGTCTAAACCAAAGCAGTGCTATGCTATTATCCCTTCCGTTACAGCGCAACAGGCACAGAAATACAAAGACACTTTGTTTGGCTCTGCCCTGCCTCGTTCCCATTATCCTTCCTTCCTACGTGTCACTAGAAACACACACAGTGCTCCCTGTAAACAAGTACTCTGTCCTTTCGGATTATAAATACTGTTTTGGTAAAATCATCTTCATTAAAAGATGAGAGAGTGTATTTGAGAGTACATCTATACAAAACAGACAGAATTGCACTGTTGGAGGATATTCCTTCTTTGTTTGTATATGTCATGTTTTTCCCTCTTCTTTTTTCTTTTTTTTTGGCTTCAGCGTTAAGGCCCAAAATCTGGAGCAGAAGGGAAGTAGAAGTCCAAGCGGTGATCTACCTGCGCCCATAGGGCCTACTGTAGTTACGAACAACACACGCACGCACGCACGCACGCACACACGCACGCACATACACACATACAGTATTGCAGGGCAATATAAAAAGACACTAAGGAATGGTGAAACATCCTCTCTGTCATTCTTTTTACGAAATCATTCTTCATCATACATTTCATGTTTTTATTCAACATCTGTTTAGCCGTTCTCATCCCTCATCCCTCCTTTCCTGTCCAAAGTGCGTGGGTGCCGGTGTTGTTTCAGTCTGGCTACACTAGTGGGTGCCGTTCCTCTCTGCAGATGACTGACAGGCGGTGGTTGTGGCTGTGTTTATTGCTATAATGTCCGTGCTCCTCCGGCCTCAGAGGGAATGGGATAAAGTCGCCCACCGACCACTGATCTGACGCCTCAGCCCCCCTCTGCTGATTAGAGTCTGTGCTTGTGGGAGGGTTCTGATGCCAGATCAGTGGCGGAGGGAAACCCCTCCCCGAGGAGCGGGCTCAGGTGAAGACGTAGTTGAGGAGGAACTGGGAGAGAAGCAGAACACAGAGGATCAGACAGTGACGGCCTGTTAGCGATACGCCGTTGTCCGCCGCTCTCTGATGAGTCAGCTGGTGGCTCAGAGCCATCAGGTTCCTGTAGAGAGAGAGAGAAAGGGAAGGTGTTCCACTTAAACTTAGCCAGAATAAAACTCAAAATGATTGTATTCTATTTTTGTTACATATCCTTAGATGTATGAGTTTCTAATTATGCATTTGAGATAAGGACGTAAAATGTTAAGAAAAAAAAAAAAAAAAAAAAAAAAAAAAGGTTGCTGGTGTCCTCTTAATTTAATTTACTAACCAGCGCCTCCTCCACAAATGTATGTGGGCACAAGCAAAAGTGTGTGATTTTACCTCTGGATATCCTGCTGCGTCTTCTGTATAGACGTGATGGAGGCCTCTATTAAGGCAATGTCTTTCACCTCTTTAGTGCACCGTGCACATTGGTCTGAGAACCCTGACAGGTAAAGACATGAAAATTAAGTTCCAGCAATGGAACAATGTCAGTGTGTGGTAGTGTGTGTGTGTGTGTGTATGTGTGTGTGTGTGTGTGTGTGTGTGTGTACGCACGCGCTCTCCTCACCTTCATTATCTGAGGACTCGTGTGTGGGTTCTGGTGTGGTGCTGCTGCTTTCAGTGTTCTGGCTGCAGCTGGACGGCTGGCTGCTGGCCTTCCTGTGCTTCCCATTCACCTCTGCCTGGGAGTAGGCAGGAGACTGTTCAGTTGAACAGAAAAGGTGAGTCTAAATTAACACTTTCATCATCATAGATGTATGTGAGCAGATGCGTGCTAAGGTCTTACGAACCTTTTGTTGGCTGGTCCAGTTGGCGCTGTATGAGAGCCCATTGTGTCGTCTCTGCGTCTTCTCATGTGTCTGAATCATTCCATCCTTTTCGAACTGAACCAGACAGCGCTCAGGGTCCCATGGCCGCGTGCTGCCAAACATGGAATAAAAATAAATTTAAATCTGCCCACACACCATTATCTCCATATTTTGTCACTGACCCAAAAGGACAAAACGAAATATTCTAGTTTGACATGCGTGTTCCTACTCCATGTGCTTGTAGGTCCACTCAGAGGTCACGGCATCCTGATGGAAAAGTCGTGGGTTCCAGAGTTTGTCTCCCCTCTCCTTGGCCTCCCTCCGCTGAGCTTCCTCCAGCACAAACTTCTCCTGCGTGGCCCGCACCTGGTCCCGATCCATGATGGCACTGGTCACATGCTGCCACAGTCTGTCCAAATCGAATGAAAATCAGATTCACAAACATCACGAATGAAATTGGTTACACCTGTGCTTCACCAGGAAAAACAATCAAGTCTCTTATCCTCTTACTCTTATCAGATATTGACATTTGGAATAAACACAGTGATTGATATACAATTAAGAAATAAGTAGAAATACGGCCTGACCTTTCAGATTCAAACTCTCCCTGCTGGTCTAACTGGACTACTTGTCTCTTGAGGCGGCTGCTGCGGATGTCGGGGCTCGGGTTCCACAGTGTCTCCTGCAGGCCTGAGCGCTTCTCGTGAATGAAAACCTCACCGTCCTGATTACAACAGAAGCAACCAAATGTTTAGTCCCATCAAATGTTTAGTCCCAAATTCATTTATAACGGTTTATCAACATTCCTGTTGATATGACAAAATGTCTTTCTCTTGTCTCCTGCACAGGGAGGTCAGATTTTTCTAAAACGTTTTCAGCACAATATATGTAAATAAACTTCCATACTTTCATTTTTACTTTTCGAAGACCCTCTAGCAGTGTCCTGAAATCATGTCTCTGTGCTGCTACTCCACCTTTAAATACAAATTCCATTCCAAGTACAACAGAGACCTGGAAGGTGGCAGAGAGGGATGCTAAAATAGACTCACCCAGTGTCCATCAACAGTGGCCAGTAGCTCCTCTGCTACAAATATCTTCCCACTGATCTGATTCACAGAGGAGGAGCCTCCTAGGAAAGGCTGCATTGAATAAAATCAACACCTTTTATTAAAGTGTCATATATATCAGTTCATAAGTGGTAAATGTAAGAAAAAAAAAGTTCAAAATAAGTTAAAAAACATAACCCTGTACCTTGAGTTTGAACTCCAGCTCTGTGAAACATTTGGTTTTCTCGCACTCAATGGTAACCTTCCCACCCAGCTCTAGTGTCATTGTGCCGTAAAGGATTCCTACAGGAGACACAGATAATTAGAGTGAAGCTGTGTTTGGTGATTTAAGTATGATAAGGATAGCAAGGAGGAGCAATAACATGGTGCATGGATGTTTGAGAGATTTATATGTATTCTGGTACTGTAGCCCTTCATTTTCCCAGTGGTCACAGAGCAAGAGCAAGGACAGACTAAGAGTGGCGGTCATCAAACATTTATAGCAGACCTATTACCTTTGCAGTGAGCGTAGGGCATGGTGATGACATATTCCTCCTCCCTGCTCAGGAACAGCAGTCTGGCTTTGCCGTCAAGAATGGCAGACAGAGAGTTACCTAAAGCATCAGGCGGGCAGACGATGCACAAGATTACAAGCGGATTCCCCTTTTAAAATCCTACATTTGCAGACATTTGTGATTAGGAAATTGATTGATTGTTTCAATGTTAATATGGGCACTGTTTTTTAACAGACTTGAAGGATGTTTACCGTATCCTCAACACATATACATGTGACTAATTAATTTGTCTTTTTAAATAATGTAGTTATATTATTTCTAAGGAATTTTTGCAATATGGAAACATTTCCTATTATAGTTTATTCAAAAGTTGACACTATAATAAACTCTATAATTAACAATGCTATATTTATTCCTATTCATAATCCAAAAACAGGTCTTGCAAAAAAAGGGGGTTGATTTTGTAATCCCCTTGGTCATTCTACATTTGAATGAAAATAAACTAAAGTCTAATTTTGCATGACCAAAGAGAATGTGGATTTGCATTTCTCTGTGCCGATTCTCCAACTATGACAGATATAGTATTAGGCTGCGTACCATAGAATTTGGACTTGGCCAGGATGCTTCCACTGATGGAGAAACCGTCCTTCCTATTGCAGACATAAAAGGCAGAGATGGGCGGATGGTGGGACACCTGGCAGAGGAAGAGAGAAACACAACTGAGCAGCAGCATCAGAAAAAGAGGTTCCAGGTATCCTCTGGCACATTAACTTTCTATGTGTGCTCTATGCCTTTGCGGAATGCGGCAACATGTTCAAGGGCTGAAGCGTGTCTTGTGTGCTGCATGTTCAAGCTAAGAATAGGTTTTAACCTGTTCAGCTATGTAGAAAGTGCAGCTATCTCTTTGAGGATGTAGCCAGCAGCAGCGAAAAGTTTCTCCCAGGATTGGGTTGTAAGGCTTCTTCAGACCCTGGAAAATGCAAACATACACAAGGATGCAGCTTTACACATTTTAGGGAAACATTGAAACAGGCCATTTTCCCCTTTTTGTCACAGTTGAAAACATTTAAAAAATACCCAGTGCTGAGGACATCATTGCCACATCGGCCAATCCCTTGACATTTAAAAATCAGTGATAATAAATGACGCTATGGAAAACATTACCATCTGACCATACTCAATAATTCAGGAGCTAAAGCACAGCAGACACACCGTACAGTAAGATGCCGTTTTTCCCTAAAATGGTGAATGCTACTGCTGAAATGTCACATTGTACATAATCCATGTACATTTTGTGTATCCCAGCAGTTGATTGAAGAGCAATAAGGATGTTTTGCTTGATTTCTCCTCTGCCTGTTTGACTGAGGGTGGGGCTGAGCTACACACGGACAGAGCAGAGGAGAGGATGGATGCCACAGAGCTCTTTACCAGGTTATTGTAGACCAGCGGTCAAACAAGCAGCCTCTGATTGTCTATGATTGATTGTTCAGTACATTGACATACCACAAGTAGTTTTGGTCCTGCAGTCAACATCGACTGAAGGGCTTAGTGCTGCCCTCACTGAGGGCAGAGAGGAAAGAGTCTAGCCATATATGACAGCAAAACACAGGACAGGCTGTTGATGTTTCTTATCTTATTTATGTGTTTCATTTCAACTTAGAGTCTCGACTGTGTGTTGCTGTCACTTATGTTCACACTAGTGTCTTTTTGCCACTGCTGTGTGTGTTTCAGAGAGTGGTGCTATCTCCACACAGAGTAGAGAGAGCCAAATTTAGGTATACTCATTACTTTAACATGCTGCCAAAATGGCAATGAAACAGAAGTTATCAGGAAACTGCCAAAAAACACTTATTACTAAGAGGTGTTTTACTTGTTTTTTTGTCACCTCATTATAGAAACCATCATTGGATTTCTATAATTTCATTACTACTGAATACTTAATACTAAACATTGGCTGATTCCAGTCATTGGCCAATGGAGTGTAGCATCGCTAGAACAATTCTTACCTTGGGCTTTTTATAGAATCCGGACAAGTACCATCTCAACACCTGCTTCATCCGACCGTATGAACTCTCCTCCTGTGCAGCTCTGCAGGAAAGATAAAAAGTAGGTGAGGAAGATTGGCAGCATACTACAATGAAAGCAGGCATATGCAAAGATACAAACAACGTAATGACTGAGTTACTTACTGTGAGAGCAGGTCAGCGTGGTAGTAGTAGTCGGACAGTTTGTCCAGGAATGAGCGTGGCTCCAGGATGAAGGTGGGCAGCACCACCTTGGACAGGTCCATGCCTGGCCGCAGCTGCTTCAGCAGCGTCCAGATCAGACCTTTGTTCTCCTCGGATACAGTCTCCACCTGGGATGCCTCCCCGGCCTAAAGTTAAAGAAAAGCCCTTTTACATATGCTGTCTCAGCAGAAACTTTCACACACACTATGGTTTGAGCAAAGAGGGTGATGTTGATATGTATATACACTAATTTTTAATGTTTTTCTTTAAGAACTTGAGGTTCATCCTCAGGTTTTTTTTTTTTTTTTTTAATTTTGCCTGTATTTTTTTTCCAGTTGTTGCATTATAATTACTTATTTTAATCTTAAAATGACTGACCTAAACCAAACTTCATCTTTCAGTTATGGTATGATCTAGAAATATTTCTGTCTAGACATCTCTTTGAATGTACTTCTCTCCACTCTACATTCACTCTACTCTACATCCCTACATTTTGTGCTTTCCATCAGATTATTTCCAGGGCATCTCAAGATCAATGCCAATCAGAAGACTCCACACACACACACAAATATGACAGCATGTTTGTATTTTTATAGGGCCCGACATAGTGTAGATACATGATAGAGAACTTGTGTCTCACCTCAGCCATCTCTTCTGTGCTCTGCTCCGTGTAGGCTGTGGCTTGTGACCCGGGGGACAGCTCATCTGATTGGTCCATGTCGCTCTCCTCCGTTAGTCTCCCGCCATTCTCATTTGCTGTGGTGTCCCAGTCATCGTGAGCCTCACGCTCTGATTTGTCTGAAAAGCCGTCATGGTCCATGTGGTGATTGCCCAGCAGCATGCTGTCATTCAACCTAACAGTGACAGAGGAGAAGTGGGAGTCAAGGTTAACCAACCCCACCAACATTCATACACATTTGTACTGCATGTTAGGGGTTTTGGAACTCATTTTACGATTAATAATCTATTCAAATTCTTAAATTACCATCCAACGGGTAGAGATGCATTATGTTTATTCAGACCAGCATCACTGTGTGCTTGTCATTTGAGGTGTGCATCATGCTGCATTTTTTCCAGTTCAACTACGGCTGTCTTCTAGTTGCTTGTCATGAGTTGGGAAGCTGACGGCAAAGCCCAACCTTACTTTAAACCTTTTTAAACAGAGTGAAACATTAGCAGCTATAGATCTCCGGCCCGTGATTCACAGATTTGCTATGTTACAATGTATTTTACATACACTGGTAAATCTGCCTCAAGGTCTTCCTTAAAGTGGCCAAAATGTTTAGCAGATCTTTCATAAAGTATTAAGGTAATTACTTTTATTTTATTTATGTATTTTCTTTTTAAACAGAGTTAATTCGTGACGTCAATTTATGAGCCCTTCTCATGCTTTATATTTATAATTCACTAAAATTTGGACTGATTTCCAAATGGTTTGCTTTGTTCCACGTGTTAGTGAAGCTATGAGAATGAGTGAAAGAGAATAGTTTTGAAATTGTAGCTTTTTGATAAATTGTCATTGTAGTGTAAACTTATTGTAATAAAACTCTTCCACTTTATGATATCACTGCTTTTGCTTATGTGAAGTCTGTATAGGTATTACTTTACCTATCTGCATTCTACTTTTATAACAAAGAAGGTAGTTTGGAGATCTGTTGAAATCTGAGTAACAAGTAATCAACGCAAGATGGCGGCCATGTGGAGACACTGGCTTATCGGCCGCAGCATTCGATTAGTCATCTATTTCTCTATAGATACTCTAACAAACATGGTCAATGTTCACATGCAGATAAAGGAGCCGTCTCCTCATGTAGCATTTTTTCTTAATATGGTTAAAGCAACGCTTCCTACCCAATCAGGAATAAGATTGAACGATTGTCCCTAGGCCCCTGCTCCTTAATACACACATTACTGTTGAACACTGTTTAGATATACTAAGAATGTTAACATTATCATTTATTTTAATGCATATATGCAATTCAGACGAAAGGCTTTAAAAGTGTCATTTCTGTTAGTGGAGACAATAATTTGTGTTTAAAGCTGACAGCCTCTAGCCTAGATGGTTTTACCAAATATCAGTATTTTACAGGAGATAATCTGTGTTCAAAGTGAAGAAAAATGCTATTACATAATATTTAAATGTAAATGTATTTTTGTGTTCAGTCTTCATTAATTCTCTGATTTGACATTTACCTATACCTTATTTACCTTATTTACCTTATTTACCTTCAATTTAAACTTACTTCATTTAAGAACTACAAATGAGTGGAGTCCATACCTAATTTTTTCAGGATTTGAATTTAATCTAGTATGGAGGCTTTAGGCTCCATTTAGCCATTAAAAATTAAAATTTTCGCAAGACAGAAACACAAAATTACAAAATTACAAAAGCTTTGATGATTTTGTGACTGCTAAGGCAACCTACAGATGGCTGAAAACATGATGCAGGTTTTTGTGAAAAACTGGATTATCTGCCATGAAGCTTCAATGCTTTCTATGGCTTTTAAATGTGTTTTGAATCTGTAATGATCTCTGCTTTCCTCCCAGCAATGATGAGTAAGCTCCCCAACTCCACTTTTTTAACTTCTATTTTTCATCTGTTCTGTTGCAAGGACAACCAGATCAAACA
The DNA here is from genome assembly GCA_036785175.1 of Eupleurogrammus muticus. NCBI lineage: Eukaryota > Metazoa > Chordata > Actinopteri > Scombriformes > Trichiuridae > Eupleurogrammus > Eupleurogrammus muticus. The sequence goes on along the minus strand of JAYKQN010000010.1, from coordinate 19,304,262 downwards.
CCACATCCTCATTTTCCCCCATTCCCACATCCTCTTGACCCGAGGCCTCAATCATAATGCTTGCTTGTGTACCAAACAAGTTATTTAATGTTAGAATAAAAAGATTTAATGAGCAAATATGCATATGATTACTGATTCACTTAATATAAACATACTAGATCCTCTTTAAAATAAACTGTCTGCTGAATTGTTTGTGTGATTATTCTAATGCATTTTCACCTCAACTTCATTAACTACCTAATGAATGAGTATGATTTTAGTGTTCATAAAGTTTTTGTATTTAAAATCGTTGCAGTGATACACACATCATTTTCACTTCCTGCACACGTATGGATTGTGCCAATTAGACCTGTATGATGGATTCTTTGGAGCAAATATTAATTATTCCAGTGTTTATGGTATTCTAGATATAGAGTATGTGGTCTCACCAGTTATGTTTGCCTCTATAGTACAAGAAATACTCAACGAATATCAAGCTGTGAGCTATTTTGTTCCTCTACTAGTACATACACTAAAATGTGTGGATGAATGTCTTCACTTGAACTCTGGAAAATGTTTCATTTGTTGCAGCAACTGCAATGACAGCTGCAACAGTCTCAGTCTCTCTAAGATTCTTGTGTAACTGCTGTCATTCGCTACAGGAACATGTACATCCATAGTCAGGAGGTGTTTTGCATTAAACATTTATGGTCATTTGTAGGGGTGGGATATTAGAATAAGGAAGTTATTCATGAAGGGAAAATGCTTGAATTTGTGTTTTATAAATGAAAGCACCTAGTCTGAATGTCACTGGTTACAATAAGAGGTCACAAACATGACAAAGTTCATACAAACATTTGCACACGCCCACACACAAAGTTGAGAGGAAATTATTTCAAACGGAGTCCTTTGCTGAATCATTTTCATGCTAGGGAATGTTCCAGTCTAAGACATCAAATAGACTTCAGACCTGTTAGCTGACCAACAACCAGAATAGAGTCCTAAGCGAAAGAAGAAAAACAGAAAAGAAAAAACACACATCAGCACATAAAGGCCCAAAGAAAGGAGAAGCGAGTTGAAATCAAGAGCTAAAACAGAACATGGTTCCAATCCTACAGCCATTTTAAGTCTTACAGTGGACGATGGTTTCCTTTGTGGGTGCATCACATATCCAAAAACACACTTGCCTTTAAACAGAGACAAGCCCATAAGCAGACATTTAACAACATAAACAACATTTAAGCAGGTCAAATGCATAATATTAAAAAAAAAAAAAAAAAAAAAAAAAAGACAAGACAGCAGAATATAGCTGTGGCATGTTCTATTCTTTTGAAATCACTTTCAGTTATTGAGTAATGGTCATAGAAAACAAGGAAACTGCCAAACTGGAAGGGAGTTCAATTTTCAAAACGCTTAAAGGCTCGACAGACTTGAACAGTCTCATTCTTGCACACAAACCAGCCAGCCGTGTTATTTATTGGCTCAAACACGCCCTGGAGCAGGGGCAGCTTCCCTTACCTTAAAGACATAATGCACAGACACAAACTCCTCCTCAGGGATCAAAACAAGACCAGCGCTGATACCAGCAAATCCATGTACAAGCGGAGCCTGTCCTCGTCTCTTCTGCTTGACTGTATCTGTGAAAATGTTTGTAATCCAGTGTCTATATGGTGCAGTTTCCTCGACTCTGGCACACCTGCTTCCTGAATGTGTGTGTGCATATCCCTATTTGTGTGCCAGTGTTTGTGTGTGCAGGCTTGCGACGACTGTGCTGCTCCCGTCTCTTTCATTGTCACGTGATCCCACGGGCTGCTGTGATTGGCTGGGAGGGGAGCAGGAGAGGAGGGAGAGCTGAGATGGATGGCTAGAGGGAGTGTTCATCCACAGAAGAGGGGGTTGGGGAGGAAAGGCTATGTAGTGTACAGAATAGAAAATGTTATGTCCCAGAAGACTTGTAGCAGGTTTTTAACCAGTTCTTCAACAATCTCCTCAAAACTTTAAACTAATCAAAGACATGTACTGTGTCAAATGTTTGATTGTAAAAAAGAAAAAAAGGGCCACATATTATGTTTGCACTGTTCCTTAAGAAGAGTAATTATACCCTATACAGAATTCAGTTTAGGATCCTTCTCTCTGCATCTCTGTACATTATATACACCAACACACAAAACATACACACACACAGAAACACACCTACATAAAGCATTATTGATACAGTAGGTTCAGCATCACTAATAAATCAACATAAGACAGTGCAGGTTGAACTGACAGTGTCATTTTGAAACAGGTGTAATAAAGTTTGATTGCATTTGAAAGGTAATATATTTATTATGTTTAGATACATCAAGTCAGTGGAGCTTGATTATGACTTTTTGCTTTTCAAAATGTTAAGTGCACATAATAAAGTAAATTTTATGGGCTTTATATTGTGAAGTGGTTAGTTTATAGTAGTCTACTGTACTCAGCTTTTTTTCCCCTCATACTTTCCTGTTCAGTCTCCCACCTCTTGAAGCTTTCTATTCTATTTTCTAACATAATGAAAAATGTAAGGACTGCAGAGCAAACATTTAAGACAGAAGTTAAACAAAATTAACACACTGAAAACGTTTCACTGCCAATTTGAGATGTTTCTTCAGCTTTTATTCTGACGACCACACACAGAGAATCTGTCTCTTAAGACCTCCCCTCTGGGGTATTCAAATTAAAAAACTTTCACAAGTGTTCATTTTTCATGAACCAGCATGCACCAAAGTTTTGGGAGATGCATATAATCTTTGATAAATGACACCTGAGAGGGTTCCAATGTAAGCAGCTGTACCAGTGTGTGTATTACTCACTGTAGCAGCTCTGTCTCAGTGAGCGTAGACTGTAGTAGGTGGAGTATGTGGGAAGACTCTGATGATGTGCTAATATCCCCTTCTTTCCCTGCTTTGGCTGTTAGCTTGCAGAGGCTGGAGCAGCTGAGAGCCAGCTCCAGGGCATCCATCCAGCACCGGCCTGGAGAGGCCGACAGATTCAAGAGACGGGGGAGGGAGTGCCCTTCAGTAAGTTTTGCTCATAAAAAATTGCCTTTAAATGACATTACATGCACAAGAATGTACAGTTCCAACTGAGACACACACGCACGCACACGCCTCACCATCTGACTCAGACGCTGCCCTGAAGATCAGGTAGTTGCTTGGTAGAGGCTGTGTGATGGAGCCAACGTTCTCTCCTTTGGGACCCTGAGCATATGGATCAAACATTGACTCACACTTCATGACATGTAAGTCATGTTGTACCAAGAGAAACAAAAGGTTGTCACATTTTAAAGCCCTTGTCATGGAAATAATCACTTATGAAATTTTATTGAAAAAACATTAAAAATTGATAAAAACCACAGACTACTGACAATACCATGCAGAATGAGCACAATGAAGCAAAATGTCAGCGGGCAAACATGTCTGACCTTGACAGCCCAGATGGATTTGTCCATTGGGTGGTACAGCTTGAAGCAGAAGCCGTCCTTTTTGGAGGGCCTCTCGATTAGCTTGCATGCGCTGAGCAGGATGGTGCCTACCCAGTGGTCTGTTTTGGGGGTCTTGTAGACTAAGAGAACACCAGGCTTCAAGGCACACCACAGCTTGGTCCAACTCTTTAAAGAACCACGGATCTGAATAAGTACAAAAGATGTGAAGGGACATAAGTTAAGAATCAGAACAGAATGGGAAGACTACACTACACTACAGGATTAACAGGTTAGGTGTGAAGATGGGTAAATTCATGTTTTGTGAACTAATTATAGCACGTAATCACATTCTGAGCTGTAGCATTGTTCCTGTGGTGCAAAACTGGTTGTAACAGAAAATGTGCCAACAACAGCTCGGAAGATAATTAGCAAAAGGTGTAAATGACAAAGTGTGGATCATGTATTTTTAATGTATCTGGGTGTAAAGTGTAGCAGCTTTGTGGGTCACTGCTGAGGCATTGGCCCTGCACCTTTAGCCAGTTGGACATGATGACAACACTGGGGTCCTTTAGTGCACTAAACAGCTCTTTAGCTGCCCGTTTCTTCTCTTGCCTGTAATTTTGCTTTTGGACCTGTGACAGAAAACAGATGAATGAGTCATCATTATTACCGAGCGGATATGAAAGTGTGACCACAAGATGGCAGCAGAGTCAAACTAATGCTTTCCTATTGTCTTTGGATAACATTAATGTGATTTATTGTTGGTCATTAAAAATGCTTCTCATTCAGAAAGTATGATTAAATGATAATTGAAATGGTTGAGATTTGTACATGAAGCCCTCCAAGCCAAGACTGACAGATGCCTCAAATACCGTATTGTACAGATTTATCTCAATTGTAGATCACTTATAATTGTCTCAAGCAAGCCTTTTACAAATGGAACAGGAAATGATGTGTACCCTTAGAGACTCCTTCCGGGCCAGCTTCTCTGTAGGAGAGGGGCAGTCCTTTTCAAGCCCATTAAACATCCTGGACTCAGACTGGAAGGAGGGAGGAGAGCTCTATGTTAAGATATTATTTTACAAAAATTATGGATAAAAAAGATTGTGAACAGACGTTATGTCTTTCGCCTTATATAAAGGCTTTATTGTGACCACACAATCACTGTCTTCCTTTGTAAAACAAACACAAAGGGCACAAACTGTTTGATGGTCTTCACTGATCAGTAAATACAGATTACAGTTTCAGTTTAAAGATGTCCTGTCATTTCACTGTGATATATAATTAAATAACCACTTGCTATTTATTGACTAAACCAATATGACTCACAATAGTATTTTTCTTTACCGGTCCATTTTTGGTAAAAGGAACCATCCTTAAAGTGTAGTACACAACTACAGCCCAATAGTAATGATAACATGCAAGGTAAAGCTTCGCCCTATCTCTTGTTGTCCCATAAGAGTTTTAAAGGTGGAGGAATAGGCAAAGGGCCAGTGATGCAGCAGCGCCTTTGAATTATTCCACATATAAAACAAGACATCCTGCGAGATGAGGCGAGGTGACAAAAGGAGAGGAGACAAGACAAGGGGAGACGTCTCTGGAAACATTTATGATCACTTAGTATTAGTATTACTGGAAAAACTGAGACAGACTGTCTCAATGTAATGCGATACAAGCAAGAGGAAGCACCAGGACAACAAAGGTCTGGATTGTCAAATAAATAGCTTGCGATGCTGAAGACACAGTTCCCACCATGGCCCTGGCATACAAAAATCACAGTTTTTGTCTTGACTTTACTACACTAGTACACTGAATGACCGGAAAATGTAATTTACTCCTAGCTGGTTACTACGATATTAAATGCACTGGATTTTATTAACAAGGTGAAAAATTACATTCTCATATCCCAGGACCCAGATGTTAGATGATTTTACATTACCTCCTCTGAGAAATCTACTTTAGTATTTATCTTTGAGTATTTCAATATTCTTTGATATGCATATATAATTCAGAAGGAATATCAAAGAACATTAAAAGAGTGGCAAGTTAGTGCAATTATAACTCTTGTAAATAGCAATAAATAGGAAAAAAAATCATCATAGAAGGCAAAAGGCTGTGTGCTCACCGAATCAAGTCAGTAAGAGTGAGCTGTTGAGGAGCTGCCCAATCAGGAACTGTGTTCTTACCTTGCTGTCTGGTGATTGGGCAGGACTAAGTTCATTACTCAGCATGGAGAGACCGTTCCTGTCTGTCTCACTGCCTGGTGGGAACCCACAACACACAGTCAACATACAAATGCACTCAGTGTATCAACCTGCTGACAGACAGTTCAAGCATGACAGCCCTTAAAAAGCAGCTAATAAGCAGCAGCTGAGGTCCAGTGATTTGTATGTGAGGAAGTTACAGTACAGCACAAGAACGCCATCATTTCACAGACTCCACTGGCACATCTCACCGAAATATCAGCTCTTTTCAGATTCATATCCGTTTGGCAGCTCTAGACCATTTTTACCTGGGCTGAGATTGTAGAGCTCGCTGCTTCCTCCTCCATAGGACAGGTTCCGGGTGAGGGAACGAGGATCGATTTTGGGTGGGGAGGTGGCATCGGGACACAGAGAAAACCTCCGATGGAACAAATTCTCTTCCTTCATCCTGGCAACCCGCTTGTCCTCTGGGAGGGGGAAAAAGGACAGAAGGAAGGAGGAAAAGATGTGGGGAGGAAGGAGAGGACGGGAGGAATGGGCAAGAAATTCTGGTTAGTACAAGCTACTCCTTTCAAGATTTTTTCCATACATGCATTCCTCAATATAATGATTTACAAACATTCCAATGAAGTGACTCATACTGTCTTTATAGCTCTTCTTCTCTTGAATTTAATCCTCCTTGTTGAGTCTGCCTGCATCACTCACTATAACTGTACCCTAGCTCCTCTCTTTGTAGCCATCAGTCTGTTTGGACACCCACCCGTTCTATCTTCTCATACACTGACAAAGACTTACTGTAAGATGACATGTCAGCCTGTCCACATAATGACACTGTGTATGGCAGTGGCAAGCAGTTCAGACTGCACATTGTCAGTGAACATGACAGAACCACTGTTCAAGATGACCCCCACCAACACCACCACACTACCACTGTCTTCCTAGCACGCCTGCAACAGGCTGTAATGCACAAATCGCTGCACCCAAAAGTAATAACTTTTCTTTCGTCATTCACTTGATATTTACAAGGATTCTTGTCTACTAACGAGATGTATATCTCAGCACATGAGGGCAAATGCAGCGACAGCAGATGTGTGCAGGATCAAGCTTTGACTCTGCAGTTTCACGTTGTCATTGATTTACAGTAGTAAGTGGATGATTCCAATTTTTAGATCACCAGACCCACATAAAGAGAACATGTACATACACAAATACATAAGCATATACATATTATGTGTGTCTGCACATTATTAAGGCAAACATTTCCTGATGTCTGATAACAGTTTCTTGAATGTGGATATTTTCTAGTTTCTTTTCTATGACAAACTGCCTGATTTAGTGAAGAAATTCAAATACTTGGCCATTGTGAATAAGTGACCAGAATTTTTTCGTTTTATAGATCAAACCAATCAATAGATCAATACATTCAACACTTTAATTAATAAATAAGATTATCACCAGTTGCAGACCTACAAACATGTGTCTAGTCACACAATGTTATCAATATTTTCAGGTCATTGTATTCTGGTACAATGAAATTTTTCATGGCTTCTCCCAGTGTAGATGAAATAAAATAAATAAAACCACTTCCCGTATTTGCTGCTCTCAATTTATTCATTCACTTCTTCTATCAAGCTCTGTCTATTGACAAGTTGTGACTATTCATAGCATGTTATTTACTGCCGATGGCGGCATCCACACAGATCATTAAGCATGTGGTGGTGAACTGATCGGTGCGAATCAGAACTGTCTGTACAACACTGACATTAATGGAGCGAAGCCGTTACCAACCGAGTCTTTCTGGACTGACACACTGTATTCTGCTTAAATCAATATAATCCCATTCATTTTCTATTAAGAGCGCCAACACATACAGGAGACATAGACAAGACCCTCTGACATCCAGCTTACAGAGCAATCTCCCCCACAAGTCTTTAATTATAAAAACATTCAAAAACAGCACATTACGCAAGCTATTTCACAGACTGAGTCATCTTTTAACCCTCCCACATTATTCAGGTGCACCTGTGATTAAGCTGGGGTACTGTATGTCATACGGTAAGTGCACATACTGGTTGTACCAGGAAGCCACAGGCTGACAATGGTTTAAACTGGAAACCACCCATAGTGCTAGATGAGTTCTGGTGGTTAGTAAACTAAACCCTCCTTCTTCAAGTACATACATGAACATATTAAATATGCACAAGCATCCCTACATCCGTATACTCTTAAAACCACTCCCTGCTTCCTCTTTTCTTTTCTTCGCTTCTATGACTCATTCTCTCAACCTCCCGTCTCCCTTCTTATTTCTCATTGCAACGTTTCCTCCTGCCCTCTGCTCCTTTGTCCTTTTTAAAGAGGCCGCTAACAACGGCCGAGCTATGAGAAAGAAAAGGTAAATGTATTCTTCCAAAAAAGGAGCCTTATTTGTCCTTGTGGAGCTGGTCTATAAATAGCGTGCCATTGCTGCAGTGCATGCGTGAATGTGTAGTACAGTGCAGGCTGCATCGGAGGGGGGGGGATAAGCTTGATACTTTAGAATTACACTACAGTAAATACAATGTGCTGCCAAACTGAGCACAGGCAGACAGACAGAATTAATACCACTTACAGTTCAGCCTGAGGTGGGTCAAGATGTGCTTAGACAAACCAATCACAGCTGGACTGCACAGCTGTGGAGCTGTTGGGGGGGGGTGCTTACTATTGTGTGTACAGTATGTTACGCAGTGCTGAGCATGGGTGTGTCATCCACACATGCTTAATGTGTCTGTGTTGTGACTAGGCCAGTCAGTTAAGCGTTTATATTGGTCATACTAATAGTATTTGCAGAATGACACATTGCAAAAGATAGTGTTGGGACGAGTATATGTACGTGACTATGTGGACGTGCTGGTTGCTGGGAAGGTTAAATCTAATAGGTCACATGTTACTAGTCATCTTGGTAGAAATGTAAAAAGTAATATCACTATTTTAATTACTTGAACAAAATGGTGTAACTGATTACATGTTACTTGTTGACTATTTTTCTGGGCAACTGAGCTGAAAAGTCCTAAAACAATTAGCAGGTACAGCAGACTCAGGTTGCAGATTGCAGATGAGAGGCACTGCAAACTCTTACAGGATACACTAGGTGTGTTTGTATGATTGCATGAACGTTATGTTCTAATTACTCTGGATCAACAGGTTTAAGTGACTGCATGATTTCCTTTCATCTGCTGAAAATTCTTCATGGGGTAAATGTCTGTTTTTCATCTTCCATCTCATGTAGATTTATAATATAGTGTAAACAACCTTGATTGTCCAATTGACACATTGACATGAATATTAACACATTCAAAGTTTATGACACTAATGTGCCTTTATATCCAAGTGAAAACACATACATTTAAACTTTGGCTAACCTCAGATTAAGGAATGCTGCGTTGGCCTTCATGGAAGTAAGCGGAGATGCAGTGTGTAACAGAGAAGGTGCCACTATGAGGGGAAACATAACTACACATCAACATCCTAAGACACTGAAATCCATCAGTGGGATCAACATCAGTTTGGCCCAAACATAACAGATATCAAGCCAGACATTAAGCATAGATTAGGGTTCCTTACAGAAACAGCAAAAAAGTTATTTTCACTGTAAGTGAAATTATTATTTTTTTATATCACATTAGTTTAATATTTTAAAAAAGGAGAAAATATGTGAGCAATATACCCATTGAAAATCCATCCATGTAGAAATTTAATCACATTTTTTCCTGCTCTAGGCAGTTATTCTACCCTTTGCCTGACCTTTAATTAACTCTCAGAAACGGTATACAATCATGCTAACCTTCAACACTCACTGTACACAGTAGCTCAAGTTCACAAGGACAGGCTAACCTTAACTTCATCCACCGGTTAGGCTGCTCAGATCGGCTAATATTTACCCAATGATATGAATATCTTGTAGATAGATGGGCGATAACTGCTAAGTAGCAGTAGCAGGTCAGTCAATAACACACATTCCTGTGTCAGACATTGACCTTAAACTACAAGTAGGACAGACAAAACGACAAACGAAAAAGTTAATTCACAAATTGCAAAAGTTCCTAACTTACAGTTATCTTGTCCAGTTGACTGTGGGTCTTGCTGTGGCATGCTCTGCTTTACTAATCATTACACCAACAGGTAAAAGGAGGGAGAGAAAAAAAACAGAGGGCAATGTTTGGAACAGAACATGCTGACATGTTCAAACCTGTATATTGTTAATATGCTTGACTGAGCTAACTAGCATGGGTCCCTCTCTGGGAAATAACCAGTACTATGCTCAGTTTAATGAAGCTATGAAACAGTACACAAGTGTAGAAGCAGTAGAAATGCCATATAAAGCTATATCAGATTAACACAATCCACAACGTAAATAAAAATCAAAACAGGATATGAGAATCTGGGTGTGGTTATTTCAATTTATACACATAAACCATACTAGAGCAGAACAGAGCTTAGGCGGCAATAAATTAACACAGCTAAATCTGAAAATGTATCTTCCCTAGTTTGGTCTTTCATCCACCCCAAGCCAAGGTTTTTTCAAAGGCCAAAATTGTTCTTTAAAAAAATATCTTCGAAAATAAATCTGTAAATATGTGGAAGGGTAAAGGGAAACCCAGACATGTTCCTCAAGATACACCATTGAAGAACTTTTATATAACTAATAAATACATTGTATGTTTGTCTATCTGGAAACACATGGATTTACGACTGAGACCAAGCAAAGAACCCCATCACTGAAGGAGGACAAATTCAGTGTGGACATAGCAGTGTCCTGAGTGTGTTCTTTTTCCAGTAAAGGTCACACTGAAGGTGTGGTTACCTCTGGGGTTTACACAGTGTCTAGTAATCCTAAATTCTACTGTGACAGCGCCCTTCACACTCTGTTTCTCACCCCACCACATATGCACGCACACATGTGCGCACACACACTATTTCAATATTTGAATGCAGCTGAATGTAAAAGGCTCTGTCTTTACCATACACATGACTTTGTTTTCTTTCTTGCAAACTTATTTTGAATGGATACTGTGCATTTAAGGTACAAATATATCCAAGTAGGAAAATATATTTCCTCAACCAAACTCCAAATTTCCCATGGCCCATTCAAAAGGTCCTAGCACATACAATGCTCCACACAAACATGTGACACCCAAACAAATGTTGCCTTGACAAATAAACTGCTGCATGTCAGTATTTGTGTATCTAGATGTGCTAGTTGCAATACTGACAGACAGCATTGCGCCAGCTGTTCTTAATATAATGGCACAGATTAAATCCAGACACTCCATCCTTCCACCACTTGATCTATCCTTAACCTCCCCTCCCCGCCCCTCCCGTGACGACAGGATTAATGGATGGCCATATGACCTAGATATACGCCAATAGCTTGTCGCCAAGTATAGTATGAGCATCAACAATGAACACTGTAGCCCAGCAGTCAGACTTCTACTGTAAATGGGCGTAGACACGCGGGAGACTCAAGAGATATATGCAGACATTTGTTCTTCCATTTGCTCATGTGTGGTACATTTATTCCATTTGTCTTCAACAAACTTTAACACAACTTTATCAGTCCTGTGAAAGATTGACTTTTCAATATCTCATCTTTTGCCATATTGCTGTGCATCTTAAAAAAAACGAAAAATGAGGAAAAAGGTAAATGGCAACTTTATTCTTGTTCAAATATATTCAATAATAGTCAATAAAAATATATCTTTTTAAATTTAAAAACGGTAATGGATACACTAACTCAAACAACACAAATACTGCTAAACTTGATATTCAGATGAGATTCATCATTTAAAAAGGATGATGAGGCTGGGTTTTTCCCAGCTAAGCACAACACTAAAGCATCAGTTTAAATGAATTCAGGTCAGAACTTGACAAAGTCACCCACTAACACACTGTTCAGTAAAACGACTCCATTCAGTCAATAATGCACCAACACTGGCCCAAGGTCTCACACAGCAACTTAACGACTACCGTGACAAAACTGTGGCACGAGAAATGTTGAATAAACTTCCTTGTTTAAGAGACCATGAGGCAGCACAACTATGTCTACTAATACTGTTAAAGGAAAAGAGAAGCATGAGCTAATTTGGTGAAACTCTGTGGGAGGACGTGCATTTTAGTTACTCTATTCTTGGCCTTGCCAGGGGTGCAGGTATATTTTAAGGAACTTGCATAGAGAAAAAGCCTTACAGCTCATCTTCCAATTAGATCTGGCTTAAAAATAGGAAACCCCCTTTGTTGTGTGCAGCCATGGAAAAGCTTCTCCACCCCCTCCATAACCCAGATCTCCACCCTTTCCCACCAAGGAGTTCTGCAGTGATTTCAATAATTACAGCCTTTAAAATGTAACTAGTATATGCCCATCTATTAATTTTCTACAAAGTTGTGCTCATTTGGTGGAGCCCTGCAAGAAAAGGAGAGGGTCTAAAGATTAGTCAACTGTTCCCTGAGTTTCAGGTCGGACTGGCAAGTCAACCTCCCTTGGTACACAGTTTCTGAGAACAGAGACTTCTGTCATGGAGAAGGGAAACAGCAAGGTAAACATAGCCTGAAAATGAGACCTAGACTTCCCTACGAGGGGGTGGGATTGAACACAGAGCCTAGTTAGGGCTGAGGGTGAGAAGTAGGTGCAAAGAATAACCAAAACTTGTGTGGAAGCTGATGCAGGGGAATGTGACTACACTAGAACTGAAACACAGATCCATTACAAACGAATCATTGGTCTCAAATAGTCTCAAAATTTCTTCTAGAGCTGCACAATCGTTGAGCATCGTCTTTGTGATGTGCAGACGCATAAATTGTTTTGGTTCCAAAAGGAGTGATGCTGACCAAAGGGTACATTGTCGACGGTTCCTTGCAGTTGTTGTGCCGACATGAAGCAACAAGTCTGTGCCATCTGAACAGGCTCCACAAATCTCTGCATGACACATGCAAAGCCAGATCCAAATGCCATCCACAGCAAAAGACTATTTCATCATGGATTATCATGACACACCCTTGCACACCCTTCTGCCCACTCTTATCTTCACTTCTTGCATTTTTTCATCAATTATATATAAATATGGAAAACAAAATATTGCTCTGTCAGTTTTTTTCTCCATTATAGCCTAGCTGTAATGTCTCTCTCTGTGTTCTTGTGCCCTTTCAAAGTTAATGTTCCTTTGATAAAGTAGTCTTGCAGCCATTTTCAACAAAATATGCTTGTTAAGATAGCCCAGCTTTCTGAGACAGCAGAATCCAATATGATTCTGAAAAATAGTAGATCCAAACCCATTATATGGCCGAATTGTACATGGTCAATGTGCGAAAGGTTAGGAATATCACTGATGGGTAGCTCTCTGTATTGCACAGTATACAGGTTATAATGGACAAAACACAGCAAGTCGACAGCTGATAAAGGATGATTTGTTATTTGGAATTTTACTTAACATGTCTTAGTAATTATTTTGTGTAAGTTATTATGCAGCATTTCTGTAAGAACATATTTCTACAAATAAAGTTTATTATTGACTGGTATTTATTAGTGTAACATTTTGTGTATTATGATGAAAAAGATTTTCCATATTGTTTCGGAGAGGTAGAAGTGGTCAGGTACTGTGATCCTGTCTGAAAAGTTTGGTTTGAGTTTGTGTTTGAAATGGAGGAAAGCCTGTAAATGGAAAATATTTCATGTGACTGTGGTCATATGCCAAAAAAGACTCCTCCATCAACTCCCAAATCCACATAAGGTCAAGGAATGAAAAAGCAATGTATCATCACTTATCACACTGTCATTTGAATTTTATTTAATGCTGATGCAAATTAGCTTCTTTCTGATGCTTGATTTGGAGTCACTGAAGCATTTAAAGTTACTGTTACGTCTTGACAAGGCCTTTTTATAGATCTGAAAACCTCCGTGGCAGAAGATGAAATAATTAGTTGTGCAGGATGAATAGGAAATGAGCCTATGAGACTGATTGAGGCAGTACAGGCCTTAGGTATATAAGGGCTGTCCTGTCTAGGAGGTGTGAGGAGCTGGGAGGACGATTTCTGCCAGCCCAGAGGAGACCTGCAGGCTGCTTATCCTGACTGGACAGAAGGCGGATCATTAAGCAAGAGATAATAGATGACAAGGTGTCAGATAAATGACTTTAATTAACGGTGATAAGGCGAAGAACAGCCCGGTGGGAGGCAGAGGGTAGGAGTCCATTACAGACTCCTCAAGCTGTAATATTGTAGGAGCTGGGAAATGAAGAGGCAAGCAACCTTCTCTCATGTGGCTACACCTCGCCTTCCCTCTGCCCACACACACACACACACACACACACACACCAGCAGAGCGCAAAACATCCACCTTTTACCTCTTCCGGCATTGCCTTTGCTGTGGTCACCACGCTTCGTCTTAAAAGGCGGTTTCTTGCACACCAGTTTAAAGAGAATTATGATCAGTACCTTCGCCTTTATCTTTCAATCAACTCTCTGCTTGGCAACAGAAATGTTCTACCCATGAGCCGGTTTTTAAATACTAACCGAATACTGTTAAAAATAAATAAAATATGGTGGCTATGAACAAAATGATCACCATTAAAACTGTGGTACAGTATCTATAAAAAAATATTGACTGAGCACAAAATTTGAGCCAGTACTGAAGCTATACAGGATTTCATGAATAAACAACAATCTAGCAGCTCTTTCTTACTATCTGCTGCCTGTATGGAGACTAAATTAATTGCATATGTTGACAAGACTAGAATAAAGACAGAATGTCAGTTTTGATAACTTTAGATTGAATGGCTAATCCTACTATACAGCCACATTGAGCACCAAGGTGTGTGAATGTTGCTAGGTATATGCAACTCTCTCAATACTTTGTCCACTGGAATTAACTCGATGTGGAGTTTGTGCAAATAATGAGGACCTTTGCGATGGATAAGGAAATCCCAGATGTATGTGGCTATTCACAGGGCTATTAAAAGTTTTGTTTTAGTCCAGAACAGTTTGGGAAATTACCTTCTTAGTCATTTTAATTACTTCAAGCAACACACTTTAAATCCATCCTTCCTCTGTCCCACATCTTAAATCTACCAGACATGTTTAATTTAAGTTCAACACTCTGAAATAGAAATAAAAGGTAGAAAGCCAGTAAATGTGATCTTTTTTCATAATCTCCATATTTGGGTATTGCTTTCCAACAAAATCAATACAACTGCTTAGAATCTAACTTTTGAGTCATCAGCTTGTGATTTTAAGAACATCCAATGGAAAGCAATTGGGTCAACTGATTTGTATAAGCAGTTAGTTTGTATTGTAAAGAAAATCGTGAGAGAAAACCATATTGATGCATAGAAGAAAAATATGATGATAAGCGTACATTACAAATGTTTAGTTATTTTTGAGGCATAAAAGTGGAAACAACTTTACTTAGCGGTGGTGTCTTTTGTGATGGAATACAAAGAACGCTCTGTTACCTTGGGAGAGAATGGATTATTTAAATGTATGTTTATTTTAAAGGGTTTTAAAATTACCAACATTAGTACTTTACAGCTTTTACATTATTACAATTGATGCAGTCGATCATATACAAAAGTATATGATCGACTGCAGTGTCTGATGAATCTAGGGCATTTTTTTAGGCACTCTGGACCTATCTCTCTGACACTATAAACTTTATCATTGACCTCATACTCTTCCTGTCCACTAGCACTGATTAGGTAATGATAATTCATGATTTGGTCAACATATCAACACTTCCCACAGCCTGTCAACACTCCCGCTTCTTATCTGCCACCTACCCTCTTTCTATCCTTTCATCAATCTCACACTTACAGACACTTTGCAGCAGCTCCCAGGCTTCTCACTGACAAAAACACAGGCTCATCTCAGTCAGGGGCAAATGCAACACCTCATTAGGAGAGACAGGAAACCTGGATTTTTAACTTATTTTATTGGCTCTCCTAAAGATGCCTCTTTGTTGTTCCTTAAAAGGGTCTATTTAAACAAATGACAATAAATAGGTCTTGTGATATCTATCCACTTAGACAATTTCAGGTTCTCTACTAATTAAGGCTTCAACTCTAATACAATAGAGATCCACTGCCAGAGTAGAATAGCAGAGGTTGCTTTCTGCTTGTCACTTATACATAAGGAGATTCTAAGATCAAACACAAAGGCCACTCTCCAACCATCAAGAACACAATACATAAAAATAAAATTATCTCAACCTCCTTCAGTGCTGATTTAATTAAATTCCAGTTGCTTTGCTGATCAAAAGAGAGTGCTGGACATTCAATGTTCTGTGAATGGACTTCTACACAACATGTGATTAATATTTAGCATTACCAACACTTCCTGCGATTTATTCTGTCTGACAGCCAATTTGGCCTTATTTTCTTTTCACATATATTCATTATTTAAAGAGCAGACGCCTAAACATATGATTAATCTTTCAGGAACTGGCTCAAACCTAACATTAAATTAAACAGGACTAGGTCAAACCTAGTATATGGCTGGACACTTTAGACAATGTGTGGAAGTGTAGTTTGTTAAAGGAACAGGTAGTGGTACTGTATGTCAGGGCTCCAGACTATGTAGTCACATCATTTGGACCGGTGCTCCTAACTTAAAAAAAAAAAACAGCACATAATTTTACACAATTTTTTGCAATTAATACATGTTAAGGTTATTCTACATTTTCTTCTTTGTCAGTTGCCAATTTGTTAATTTCTGAACTCAATGAGTCTATAGAAATTAAGTACTAAAGTGATTCCAAGTTAGAAGTTGAATGATGTTGAATACATAACCTGAGTTTTCAGCTTTTTCTGTGACAATTTGTTCACCAATAGCGAATGTGTGTGTCTTTTAAAGGCAGACAAAAATGAGATACGAGTATCCTGGGTGTGAGCTGAGTACAGGGTGAAACATTTTCCTGGGTTAATGAGTAATTTGCTGGTAAATCTCATACGTCTTTGGGCTGCAAACACATACCAAGATAAACAGCTTTAACAAGGACAAATTCAAACACTTTCTGGCTGATGTGGGCATCCAGTAAGCTTTTTCATAACAACCACAGTACTCCCATCTTAGGACTTAAAAAACAGCCAACCAACATCTTTGACTGAAATAACCTAAAGACAGTTTTAGGAAAACGAAAACAGAAATAGTAAATGTACCTTAGCATTACTATTTATGGGTTTCCACCACACCAAAAGTACAGTTTTACAGTAAGCAGGCTTCATTTCTTTGAATATTCTCTGCTTATTAGTGCAAGAAGATCACTTTGTTTCTGTCTTTTCTGATGGGCAGATGCACTACACAGCTGTCTCCAGTAGTGTTTTTCAAACTAACTAACATGCATACAGACACTGGTAAGCTTATCTGTACAAAGGACGCAAAAATATATACACAGGATGAGAGGCTGAAAAAAGAAACAGAACCTAGTAATTACACTTTAACACAGCTTGAAAGATCAACATGTACTCAGACAAACTGCCTATTTCAGAATCTCTCATATATGCATCTCTCTAAATTATAATTCTGTAGCCAACTGTCCTCATGCAACCCCAAACATTTACTCCCTTCTAACCCAAATAAATCCACACCTTCTTGGGCTACTGATCTCTGTGCTTCTTTCAAGGCTACTGTTGTGAACACAATTGTTCACGTGTACATGTTGAAGTCACTAAAACAGCCTGGAGGGAAATTTTACAGCAGTGACTGGTACTGTGATCAAGAAAGAAAGTAAATGCAATAAAACCTGGCATAAACAGAAAGTAGATCTACTTCATACCTTTAGAGACTTGCCCTAATTCACTCTTCGGCTAAAAAAGTAAGCTAACGCTTCTGGCAACACTGGGCAAAAAAACGAGCTTGCATTTGTGTCAAATTTTGAGAGTTGACTGACATCTGAAAGAAAACTGGATCACAAATTAAACTAACACACACCTAAATGGTACGACCCATTTACCTAACCGAAGCTACAACAGATAGCCAGCTAAATGACCCGAGTGCTTACATTATTAAGACGTTAGAGAGCTCAGCTTACCTTTCACCTGAAGCGCGGCAGACACCACATCCAGAAGCCTTTGTTGGAGCAGCCCGTCTCGCCTGCAGAGACACCGAAGTCAGGGTAAGGTTTCAGTTTAACTTGCACAGTACAAACAGACAAACTGCCTGGCTCCCGGCGTCCCTCCTTACTGTGCTCCTCCTGGTCACACCACTGTACGAGAGGGTGGAGCCCCACTCCACCCAGCCCCGGTCCTACTGGGAGACACAGGGGAAAAATGTGTTTGCCACCTGTGCACACACCACTGCCAGTTAACTACAGTTAGTCTCTCGCTGATAGACAATACGGGCAACATCACTACTGAGCTGTCTATTATGGATTTAACCAAAGATTAATTAAATTGAAAAAAAGGCCACAGAAGGAATCAGTATAACTGCAGTTTGTTTGTTGAAAGAAACAGGATTCTATTTAGAGTTTGTGTTGATTGAGTGAACAAAAACAGCAGTTAAAGCTAACCATAATCAAGGAAGCACACATTCACACTTACTGAGGGTTTCCAAAATGAATCAAACACCCTCGTAGGATGTGATTCCAGCAGCAAAAAAGCAGAAATCTGACTACACACACACTTCCTATTTGAATTTAAAATTTTCACTCCCATTGTAATTGGTTGCACTAGACATATTGTTAATAAATACAAATTCAGTTTTCAACACCCCATTTGGGTCTTACTTCTGTTTTCTCTTGAAACGCTGCTTAATCCTGCCAGGGCAGAGAGAACAATGCATTCTCCAACAGCTGGGATGTGCGATAAGCCATGGATCCAAAAAACAACAAAATAATGCACATACACACATACCAAGTTGTAAGACTATTCAATATGTAGCCTCAATATTACAGGCCTGAATAAACAGTAGATGTAGAAGTATGAAACCTACATATGTTCCAGCATATTTTCAGCAATACAAAAATGGCTTGGCATATATCCCTGGGCATAACACCCCAGTTAAATATCTAAAAAGCAGCAAGTGTAAAATGGGTTGAGCAGCAGGAGTGAAATCTGTGCCTTTAAATCCCCATCGCTGAGCAAAGAAGCAAGCCATAACACTTGAGTAGGTCTAACCTAAATAAGAAGTGAACTGAGAGAGAATCCCTGCACTGACAGCGTTCGAGGGACAAAGACAAAGGGGGGAGGCAGGGTAAAAGATAGAAGCCAAACACAGACAGCAACAAGAGGAAAACTGAAAGTCAAGGAAAATGGAGGCTTTATAATAAAAAAATCTAAATAAATAAGTAAAAATGGTTATGGAATACTCAACATAAACCAAAACAGCACTATATGTAATAATGTGTGTTCATCCAGTAGGATTTGTATGACGTATGACATATGGCACAGATAAAAGACGCACATACAGACTGAAAAGCGGAGAAGACTCTGTGACCCAGAATGCGGCGTGGTCCGGATACAGGGCAGGGATTATACCACTGAACAAATGCGCAGTGCCGAGGATCCCCAGGAGCATCGTTGGAAAGCAGCTTCTGAAATTTACTACCCACACAGCCAATTTGGCATGTTGTGTTTTGAGCGGGCCTTCAAAAGAAAGCTGCAGATTTCCTCATTTAAAACCACTTGCGATGCAGCAAATACATAAACAAACATCATCAGTAGCGCTGCTGGTGTTTCCTGGTTTTAAAACCTGCGTTACGGTAAAGTGATGTAATTTACTGAATGCACTCGACTGTTCTAAATGCCACTGCTACAGGATAGTCTTACAAGAAATAAGGTAAGCAAGGGTAAAATAATCTGTTTATATGTCAGCAAAATATATACACCATAGGTTAGAATATCAGATTTGCCAGGACCACAAGATACTCATTAATGTTATCTATAAACAAATTTACAAAATATAATAAAATGTAAGTCAAAACTTCAGAAACCTTCTGCAAATTCAAAATGACATGAGTAGCTGTGTGAAACACTTCCACATGGATATTGTACATCCTCCACTCTGCATGCTTCTCTCCAGGCATACAAGTAAATAACATTAACATCTGAACACTGTGAGCTCGCCAATTTTCTTAGCAGAGACAAGAATGACTCATAGGAAGAGCACAGGCCAGATTCTCCTCACTGATTTATAGTTGCAGTCGTGTGTCTGGCTCAATTAAAGGAATCCGTGTGTGCCTAGTAAATTTAGCATAGAGATAGGTGCTCTAAATAACAATAGTAAACTGAGGTATAACAGAACTAGCTAGCTGATATCTTAAACTTGATGCACCAAGGAAAGGGTTTTTTTCCCCCCTTAGTCATTTGCACTTCCCTCGCCATCAACTCTCATCTCCATTAATGCATGTGCACTTTGCTTAATGTAATCCTAAGCAAGCTCCAAATCCAAAGATCATGATTGAGAATTCAATGACGCTGTGTAACTGTGTTTAAAAATACTCTGCAATCATGGAAGACAGCAAAATATTCACAATTGTATGAATATGTAGCTAAATGCAATGGTATACTGTAAAAGGTAGAATACAACAAAGGGGGGTAACAGCAGCACTGTCACAAAATACTTGCAAATCCATCTGAAGCTGTCAGCATGTTTGACAGCTAGAAGAAGCTAACGTTAGCAACTTAACATGTCTTCAATTAACACAGAACCCGTTTTAACCACTTCTAATTTTTTGTTTCTAACAAGTAAAATATTCCCACAAGTCCAGCACATTCTCTACCACCGAATTAGTAAAGATTACACAGGAAAGTTTGTTTCTTCCTCTCACAGATGAACTGCCTGTCTGGCTGCTCAACCACACCTCTTTCCCCAGGGATGACTTTCATGCTGACAAAAATACAGTAAAAATAAAAAAAATAAAATAAAATAAAAGTACAGAAATCATGGAATTCTGTGTGCAAACCATCCTTTTCTTGTACATTAAAGTCTTAGTGTGTAACACCACATATTTTATGGCTGACACACATCTGTGAGTAGCAAGTCGATTGGCTCCTACATCAGACAATTGTGCTCTAGTTTACCAGCATGTGCAGAGTCTGCCATGACAGCCATGCCAGTTTTCCAGAGGAATTATGACATGACATGGTATAGTTTCAATGTTGAAACAATATATTGTTTATGATGGTCTTCATAGAGTGAGTAGTAACTAAGTGTAGCTGTACATATGCATTTATCATGGAAACCTGCTGCTTTTCAGGGGTCATGTTAATGGGTTATGGGACTTCCAGACAAAACATGGTTTCCACTCTTCTTGCCACTGGATTCAGTGCAGCAAAGATCTTGCCAAGCGGTGCCTCACGCCCATCACTGTGGAAAGCCGCCATGGAAGGAAAGGAAAAGGTGGGGGGGGAGACAGAGAGACACCGAGAGAGAGACAGAGAGTGACTTTGAGACAGAGAGCGACATTAATACAGAGAGCAACATTGAGACAGAGAGAGACAGCGAGACAGAGGGACAGAAGCCACAAAGCCTGGGTGAGCCACATCTCAAGTGAGGCCACACCGGTCTCCAAAAGCCTTAGTCACTGGCTCATGATGGCATGATGGCAGCACATTAGACTTAAAAGGAAGGGTGCTGGGTCTGAAAGCACTTAACAGTAAGTGCAGCTAAATGTCTTACAGGGTAGTTATTGCTCATCACATGCTCTTCTCCTCTCGGGACAGTTTGTGCTATTAGCTTTAATTCTGGTTCAGCACAACAAAACTGGCAAGCAAATGTTTTAATGGTAACACTCAACAACACCAATGTAAAATGGCCCTTCTTCCTTAATGACTATTAAGGGACCATTTATTAATAATGATAATGACCCAACAGACAAACAGACCTTTAGTAGATTAACATTGGTCTTCAGATTAAACCAAAGCATTCTGCAGAACTGTAAATAGCCTTTTGCATAAACTATATGGCCACAGTATTTGTGATATGAGATCTTCATACTGTAACAATTATACACCACACACCATCACTCATCATGATCTTAGTTCTCCCAAAGGGAGTCAGCACAGCCATATAACCATAGCAAGCTGTGTGTAAAGCCAATCTCTTCAGATTAAATGTCATAGCCATCAAATACATTATCAAAGTACAAAAAGAACGGAAGCAGGAGGGAAATGCTAGAGGCACAGAGACACAAACACTCGAGGGTGAGAGAGTGGGGAAATGAATAGTGGAGCAGTTCCCATAGACATTTTGTCACTTTTTTCCAGGGCGACACGTGGTCGCTGCTGGAATGCATTGTAACCAAAATAGTTCAGGCTGACCACAGGTACTATCATTTTATATTAGATATAGACAAAGCTGCAACTCTTTTACAGACGTATATTGATACTGGGGGGGGGGGAGACACACAAGATACATTTTTGAGGAGTATTACTTTAAGACAGAAGTCAGATGATGGTCCCATGTCATGGAAACCATCCATGCTCGGAAACCTGAGGTCTCTCTTAAAGGTTACAGCAATGGCTGCTGTTTGAAAGGTGGTTGGCAAAGACGACTACTTCTGAGTGTCACCAGTTTCCTCTTAGTGTAACATAACACAGTGTCATGGTGGGTAATCAACTTTTTCTTAAATGTGATCTTTCAGCCACTGACATGTACATGTAAACTTTCAGCAGCTACTTTCATACTTTACCAGAATTTGGCTGGTGGCTGATGCAGATTTCCACTGCAGATCACCATTTCTCCATTAGGTAAACAGTGGCTATGCATGTGTGTGTGTGTGGGTGTGTGTGTGTGTGTGTGTGTGTGTTGACAGGGTAATGATATTATGATGGTTTTATGATGTCACACCCCAGTCCCCTTAATAATATTATTTAAGGATCAAAACCACCCTGAGCTTTTTAAAGCTCTACAGAGATTTTTGAGTAATGTAAAACTACAGTATGTTGAGATAATTTTATAATATTATATATTATAAAAACAATTTTATATAATAATAGTAATTGTAATTACTATACATAAAACCAAAAATATATCATGTGAGGCATAACTTCAAATAAAACCTAGAAATTGCTGGGACATTTAAATCCATGTTTGTATTTAGTGTATCAATACTGTGTCATGAGAGGAAGGAATCTTTTGTCCCACACCCAGTGCTTCGGGCTGACACTGGGGTATTTCGTTTTCATAAGCAGCAAAGTTGTGACATTGCACTGATAGTTATCCTTCATCAGGTCTGTAGGCAATGACATGCCATGACATGAAAAGATCACCAGCCAGATACCAGATAATTGAGCCATTCTCACAGTTTGCACAGAGCTAATGTTAAAACCATGATGTAATCAAGCTTCTCGGAAACACCCTTTTGGTAATAAAACCATCTGTAGAAATATGTCAAAAACCTACAACTCTGCTGTGAACATAACACGGGCGTGGCATCTTTTCTCATGAAGCTACAGATTATCAGTATTGGACATAGGGTGTGTACAGCACAGCGCTAATTACTTTTAGGGACTGGACCATGAGAACATTATGTGCTGTTGCTTCATACGTAACTAACAATTCACACTTAATGATCACCATCAAAAAATACAGATCAACGAGGAAGCGGATGGTTATTACCCAACAAATCAATTTATGTTATTTGACTGTCCTAGGTTCACCCACTTAGTCATATTTACATAACTGATAAATATTTAAAATTGTGTAACTACTTCATGAAAGCATTAATTATCCCTTACAATTTTGTTGCAATGTCGTTAATGCAGTATTTTCTCAGGAAAAATGATGTTTGACTCTGTCCATATTAGGGCTGAACGATTTTGCAAAAATATCTAATTGTGATTCTTTTGACTCATGTTGCTATTACAATATGATTTGCAACATTAGCAGAATTGTTTTTATATCATTATTCATATTTTTATTGAAAACACATTTGAATGATCGTGGTGTGAATTTTGTAGGGATCTGTAAACTAAAATAGTTTATTAAATCCGTCATACATATCTCTCGGCCAAGACATCTCTGCAGCAATATACATGGCCTACAGCATATTTCAAATTGCAGTAGACTATATTATGATTCTAATCAAATTTAGATTAATTTACACACACAGACAAATTGTCTTTATTTGGACACATTGGACAGTTTCATGGATGCTGCATGCATTTATCAGACTTTAAAGTCAACTGTGTTGACTTCACCAACTGCACCTACAAATTGCACATTACAGAAATACTGAATTCTAAATAAGGTTGGCAGCTCTATACATTACTCTACAGACGACTGAGAAGTGGATATTGATTGCAGAGACGAGTGTGAGAATGCTCCGGCTGCTGCTCCCTCTGTAAAAAGACAAGCAGTGGATCTATGGTGTTAAACCTGCTCTATAAATAATATGGCTGCTCTGCAGCCTAAGAAAAAAGCCACAGGTCATGAGGTTAGTCGCAGACCCTAAATTGGTGTATGGGTGTGTGTGTGTGTGTGTGTGTGTGTGGTATGTTTGAGCCTGTGTGTGTTTGGAAGCCAGAGACACTATGGAGGCATAGTATAGAAATTAAACTCTTTTTCTGACCAAAGAAGTCAATTACTCACCAAATTACATTAAAGACAGAACTGTGTTCATTGTTACATGTGACCTCAGTTGAACCGACCAGCTAGTCAAAACCCAGTGCACACGGTTGGGAAGTGTTCCGTGAGGCAGCCATATGGGGCTTTAATCAACATAAAAAAGAAACCTTCAGAGACAAATATATCGCTCAAGATATCAAGCATCATAGGACACACGGTTTAAATTGTAAATATCTCATAATGAAAGTCCAATTTTCAGTTAGGCTATATCATAAAATGTCACTGATGTAGTTTAGAGCAAGAGGACCGGTGTGTGTGCAGCACCACACCTAATTCTGCTGATGAAGGTCCTTAGGAAGGGTTTAGTGGTTGGTTAGCAGAATCAGGTGTGTTACTACCTGGTTTGAACAAAAATGCAGCCACACCGGCCCTCCAGGACCAGGATTGGACACCTCTGGTCTATCGGCATTACAGTTTGTTTTAATCTTATTGTAGTCATAAAGAACACAGCTAGTTATTGTTCTACATCACATATAGATGTAACCTCATGTAATGTAGCATTCAGACTGCAAGCACTTCTAAATCATTTAAAAAGTTTATAACAAATGTAGAAAGCGATGCAGTATGTCACCCTGTGTTATTTTTCCCCCCAATTAAATAAAGAAGCCATATCACAGGAGTTATTAGCACTGCTCTATTGTGGTCCGATAGATGAGTTTTCCCTGGGAAAAATATGACATTCTGTAAGAAAGGAACCTGTTTTTAGACATAAAGGCCAACTTACAGCTGTAAAGTAACTTAGGACAAGGGAATCTTGGCACAACAGAGGCTGCTAAAAGTGCATCTGCTCACTAGGGACAGAGAGACAGATTCAATATAGAGCAGTATTAGCCTAGATTCCCCCATTGGATGTTGGGGAAAGCATTCCTATCTCGGGGGAACTGGAAAGGCTGAGCTACTTATCAAACCCTTGAGTAGGACACTTCCATTGTAAAAAACAGACAGATTCAAACTAATAGTTCCATGGCCTCCATGCTTTTTGGGGAAAATTAATAGGCTTTCTGCAGTGGAAGAATTGTCACACTTATCTTGACAATTCAGTGCAATCAAAGTGTTTGTAAAGACTGCTTTTCTTAGTAGTTACACCTCTTTGGCAATACAGCCTGCCAAGAGACTGCATCAGTGCACCAGTTCCACTTTGGACTGCCTGCTTTGATTTTACAATATAGGAAAAATTGTCCAGGCTCTCCGTCTCCTAGCAAATGATTTTTATCTCTTTTTATATGTTTGTTTTTGTGTCACTGCCACTATGACCATAATTCCATGGTGCAACATGTCAGAGAAAAGCGCAGTTAACCATTAAACTATTAGGCAGTGACATTTGCATGAACCAAACGGAACAATCAGTTTCACTCCCACATCGACAGCCCTTTGTCAGAACACTGCATTGGATAAATAAGCTTCAAATAGGACAAAAAAATGACACATTTGGCAGTGTGGAGATATTTGAAAGTGTTGGAGAGAGAGAAACGAACTGCAGTTTGCAACGTGTGTTCAACCAAACTATCTAGAGGGGATTTCTCTGCAAAGAACTTCAGCGTTACTGCTTTACTTTGTCATTTAAAAGCCTGAACAGCATGCTTAGTATGAGAGAGACAGAGAGATGGCTGCAGCAGCTTAAAAAAAAAATAAAAAAAAGCTGGTCACAGCACGCCCACTCTGTGGGACAAAAAGTTGACAAAGTTCCCGAAGGACTGCGCCAAAGCAAATGAAATCGCAAAGAAGGTAATGGAGTTCATGGCTTTGGATGATCAACCATTTAATGTTGAAGCGGATATTTTAGAGACGTGTATAGCACAATGAGTCACGTTACATGATACCGAGCAGATGTTATTTCTTTGATGTGTGCTTACTGGAAAAAAAAAATGTATCTATTCCAGACTAATGCAACATAAAAAAATGTGAAAAAAGTAATAACCGGATTTGATATTTGGTTATTTATATATATATATATATTTTTTTTTAATCTTTGACGCTTTGACCACAAATTTTCATTTCAGTACATCCCTACCTGCAACCACGGCTTTCCAGTCACAAGACATGGTGCCCATAGGTAAGGTATTAAATCCACACCTTTGACATTTTAAAAGTGGGATTTGTGGCAGTATTTTGGTTTTCCTAAAATCTGAATATAATGTAAAACTGATGTAAAAAATAACTGTACATTAAAGATGTGTAGTAGTAGTTTCAGACATGCCCAGTAGTTCATGCCTGGCTGTGACAAACAACTGTCATTCACCAAATACCACTAATTATGTGCAGTCATGAAAAGAAGTGTAAGAGTTATGAGGTTGGTATATCCCTTAAAACAAATATGTTCTGTTTTCTGTCAGAAATACATTTATTAATAATAAGTTCTGTCAATATCAAAACCAAATATCCATCCAAATGAACCAAATATCCATAAATAATACTAAGTTAAGTGTTTCTGACAGAACATGAAAAATGGAGTCGCATTAAAAAAAAACAGCAACATTCGAAACTGTTGAAAAGATAACCCAGTAAAATAAATGTGAAACAATGGAAGAAGAAAAGAAGTTTTTCACAGCAGCTAGGTGAGGATATATTTGTGGTGTCTATAGACTTACAAACCTGCCATTTGTTGTCAATTTGGGATTTGCTTAAATTTTACTGAAAATCCCAGACCTTAAAACCTAGCTCTTGTTGATGCACTAGTGTAAATTTTTCCCATGTTATGATACCTGAGCAGAATGTAGCGGAATACCACATCCAGCTTCTCCATCAATGCAGTTCAACTTGTAGAATACATATAATATATCCATTCAAGTAGTTATCTTTTCACAAGATTGTTGAGCTTTCTGTAATTAAAAACACCAAGTATCAGTAACAGTTTGCCTGCAGAAATGCCTAACAAACACATTCATATAGAGTAGTGCTGCAGCCCTTTCAGCTGCACAGGCCTGTGCATTGAACTATTTAAACTGCTGACCACACTTTTTTTGACTTCTTTTATGATCAACTCTGCCAACAGATAATCCTGAAGACGCAATGAGTGTTCTGTTCGTTGATTGGTTTAGTAATTGCACCATCAGGCTAATCAATTTTATTTTGGCTGGAAAGTTTCTCTGTCACATGTCATCCCCCTCTTCCTGTGTTTTCCCTCTCTAACAGGGCTGCCCAATCCTGCTCCTCCAGAGCTACTATCATACATGTTTTAGGAACCTCCCTACTCCAACACACCTGATTCCAATTATTCACAAGCCCTTGGCAAGTTTCAGCTACTTGATTGCAAGTTGATGATTAGAATCAGGTGTGTTGAAGTAGGGAGATTCGCAAAACATGTAGGATAGTAGATCTTGAGGAGCAGGATTGGGCACCCCTGCTCTATAATGTCATAGTAGTAGGTAAAATAGTAAAATAATACTAAAATAGTAGGCAAATTTTTGTCATTTAAGCACTGGCTGTGCCCAATCACACTAAAAGGAAGATTATGAATTCCCTTATTCTTCCACACTAGCTTCTTTTCTTAAGTATTTTTGGGGGTTTTCTCACATTTAATAGGAGTGAATATTAGAGATTAGACTGGAAATGAGGAGATAGAGAGAGAGGGGAGGACGTGCAGCAAAAGTCCCCAGCTGGATCTGAAATCAGAGACTCTGGGGACTACTTCTGCAGGTCAGATCTACAGAGTTTGCTCGGACATGCTTTTTTTATATTTCCCACAGCACAGCATGAAACTAAGGACATCTGTTGCTGTGTCTTCCTGCTAGAAAAAGCAGTGCCATGGAAAAAAAACACAGGACTAACCACCCACAGAAAGTGACTCAAACAGCTCTTCACATTCTCACTAGCCTTCTTATCAGTATCACTCAAGCTTTATTTGTCGTCCTCAGAAGACCAAAGCTGCAGTTCTAGTTGATAGGCTTAGGGACAAACACCATTAAATATCCCTGCCGATTAGTGCAAGGTAGATAATCACATGGCACAACCAGACTTGGCGTTTACAGATGAGCAACGCATAACATAAACAAGTGGTGTCTGGTATTATTGATCTCTGACCCATTTCCAATGGCTGTTCAGGATTAATGACCTTGACATGCCTCATCTGTTGCCATCTCTGCCAGTGACACCATTCGCATTATGCGTTTTCAGGCCATTCAATATCAGATCAATTTTTGTCAAATGTGAGACAGACAATAAAAGTTTTTTCCTCACTCAGTCGCAATTCCCCCAGCAATATTACTAGACATGTCATTGAACAGCCAGTCAGAACACCATTTCCTCATCACATTTCTATCTCTTTTTTTCAAGCGATGCATGCCAGTAACATGCATCGCATCAAGCAAAGCCCTACTCTGCAATTAAAGATAATGAGCTTCTGTATCTTTGTCTGCTCTGGGAGTAGACACAGATGGATAAGGCAAAGTGACACTGTTAAATCTCTGCACATTTAGTCTCTTCAAGGTCGTATATCACATGTCACAACTCAGCCTATATCGGGGTTTGTGAGATCAATGTGGGCATTTGCCAGCAGTTTTGGCCTTTCCATAAAAGATATACATTTATTATTATCTTTAAGACAAACATTTGTGTATGGACTGAGCTACTGGGTGTTCTCTGCTGGACACATATCTCAAGTAAATTTGCCATTTATGTACTGCAATTCCCTCCTATGTCTGCAGTAAACCAGCATAGGCCTTTTTCACGGCAGCCATATTGACACAAATTAGGTAGGTGAACACAGGTGTTACCAATTATACTAATTAAGGTTCTGTTACATCCAGGGCAGTCGTGACTTTCCATCTGGACAATAGCAGCAACACAACTTAACATTGATTAGCATCACTGGCAATACTTGTATTTATCTACTGTTTCACGTCAACATGGCTACCGTGAAAAAGGTACCGGTGCCTGATGTAACGCTGCCGCCTTATCCCACTGGCTCTGACTACCAAGCCACTCCTTTAATTGAATTTATAGTCAGAACGGTCATGTTTACGCCTTCTGGAATGAGGGAAAAGGTAGCTTTGGGTTACAGTAAATGGATGTGACATCATTTGGGAATCTTTATCACAAAGGTTACAGCAAGCCCTGTCATTTAAACGTCTGCAAACCTCTCAGTGCTATACAGCACAACAGATATGGCACGACGTGACGTGGTGTTGTTGCACACGCTGCGTGCAACACATTACGTCCCACAACGTCCTCTGGATCAGCGTTGCCTTCAAATAATGGGAGGATTGCCTCTAAAGTGACATCAATCGTTACGGTGGTTTCTCAGATGACCGATCCGCCACATGTGACTCGGGGCTAATCAACCACACGTTTAACGGCAGCACGTGACGGCAGGAAGGTGTCGGGGTCGGTTCATGGGGTTGCCAGGCAAAACAAGTGACAGCCGAGCAGCAGCCTCGTCGCCCCGCTAACCCGCCGATGAGGGTCTCCTTCGCGCAGCTAGCTAGAGCCGTTAGCCGCAACGTAAACACGCAAAGTGTCCGAATTCCTCAAAACACTGCGCAGTTAAGATGCTCCGAACTACCCGTCCGGATTCCCCCCTCCTCATTCCAGCCAATTCTTGCTATCTTCGCTAGCTAGCGCAGAGATAGCGCGAACACATCCCCGTTAGTTGGAGAGACACAAGTAACGTTAACAGAAAAGAATAGTTATCTTTCTAAACGTGTCGGCGTGGCGTTAGTTCGAGAGAGAAGCTGAAAAAACGGCGAACTTACTCTGTGTCGAACAGGGAAGCCTCATGCAGTTGTTGGCCAGCTTCCGTCCCACTCCGGCGTCATAGCACGGGGCTGTGCGGGGGGAACAGCGGGCGGGCTACGGCCTGAAGGTGGGAGTCTGCCGGAGAAGAAGTTGATCCGTTTTAACATGGAGAGCGTGGAGCGGCGGACTGGATCCTCCTGCTGCGGTTCATCTGGCAGCTGCTGCTGCTGCTGCTGCTGCCGCTGCGGCCGCAGGGAGACTGCAGCGACACCTGCGGCCGCAGCGGCGCATTACACCTGCAGCACGGCGAAGAGGAGAGAGCGCTACCCAAAACACTGTTGGGGAGTTAGCTTTCTACATGAGCTAGTCCAGAGGTTCAGATCACAGATTTTAAAGTCGACCAGTTCAGTTAATATTTTGTATTATATTTCTACTTTTTTGGTCATTTTTAATCTTTACCAGGGTTAGTATTGAGGTGACAGGCAATGTGACTATGAATTCAGTCCACACTAGTAGAAGCTGCAACTTTCACCCTGCAATATATTCTCAAAACATAAGGGAAAACATGCTGCTTAAATGCTCTTTATTATCAAATAAAAACAGGACCGTAGTCCTTATGGTGCAGTCAGGGTCAGTACTGACTTTTCTATAAAGTTCTGTTAATGGTCATATGCTGTGGTGCTGCCTTCCTCCATGCTCCTGGCTGTTGCTCCTGTTGCTGCTCTGTGATTTGATGATATATTTGCTAGTGTGACAGGTGTTTTTTCTGCTCCATATTAAGGTCTGTTGTGTACACTGATGTTCATCAAGCGAAAAATACAGTGGATTTAGTTTACATTAACCCAAAATATTAAAGAGTTCATGAATAATCGTACAATGACAATGTTCAGGCACAACATTGCCCAAAACTTTATGTAGCTATCTCTACTTTATGTGGTACTTTCTACCTTCCCTCCACCACAGTTCAGAAGGACATATTTACTAATTAAAGTACATTTACTTCAAAATCAGAATCTATTTATTAGCCAAGCTGCTTTAACAACAGGCGACACTGAGTGTGAAAGCTTTATTTCATCCTGTCCTGTCCCATCCTGTTGTAGTATTTGATGTTTTCTACATTACATGGCTGTTGTCCATATGTATTGCCGTTATTGTACAGTGTTGTGAAACAGAATTTCACCCCAGGAATGAAAAATTCAATCCAATCTAAATGTTTGGGGGCATTTTATGCCTAATGACCTACCGCCCCAGCCAGACACCCTGGCTCCTTCCCTCCTGCTCTATACCTCCGCCATGGAACCAGCTCTAGATCCTGCCGTCACCTCCTCGCGACCCGCCACGGAATCGGCCACGGCTTCCTGCTGCCTACCCGTTTCCATCTCCTGTGTAAATGAAGATTCATATGGATATTGGACCTATATATTGATATTGTTTATTGCCTGTTTATTTACTGATATTTAAGTATTTAATTCAGGAAAAAAAGAGAAAAATAGACCAGGATGGACTTATAATTCCATATCATGAGTTACTAGAGACCAGACTGGGCAAACTTATACTAATGAATCATTAGGTAAACATGAGTCTTAATATCTGTGAATCAGTCATATTGTGTGCTTTCTTCTTGAGGCATTCCTGATAAAATCTGAATATCAAAAACAAGTAATAACTCACTACTGTCTTTTACATTGAGACAAACGAATGAATATAATATTAGCAAAAATTTGAAAAATAACTCTATTGCAGAATAGGGTAAAAATTAGATTAAGAATTGTCAGCAATTGCAGGTCAAACAAAGATGTAATCAAAAACATAACATCTGTGTTCCTTTTACATGAGCCACTCCCAGGAATAACACATAATGGAACTAAGCTATTGTTTAGGTTAATTATTCGACAAGCTCAGCTTTTCCTGCTATGTCATAATGTCTGCAGTAAAGTGGTCTGTTGTGCATGCTTGTTCACTCTGACATGGTTGACTCACACAATGAGATGGAACTGAGCTATTGTTAACTGTATTAATTACACCGGCCCTTGTTATGACAACCTATAAATGTCAGCTATAAAAAAAGGTCAATTGTGCATGATTATTACTGATGAATTACGCTTTAAGCAGCATTTGATTGTTGTAGTTGTAGAGTTATTTTTTTACTGTTTAATCTGTTGTTGGCAATGTCATCTACAGCAAAACGTCACATTTTATAAGTTGATGATATGTCATATTTTATATGCATTGGTGTCTCTGTGGCTTTCCACTTCTGCTTAACAGTTTTTATTGGGAAAACCATAAATTAAAGCTGTCAAATAAATGTAGTGAAGTAAAAAAAAAAAAGTGCAGTAGCCTATTTCCATCTGATTTATGGGGTGAAGGTAGAAAGTAATGAACTAGAAAGTTAAGTAGAAAAAAAAAAAAGCTTAAAATCTGTACAGCACAGTCCGCAGGTTAAAGTGATAGATAGTGTTAAAATCTTTTTTTTTTATGTATAATTGCAGATGGGTATTAGAGTCTCTACAGTGACTACTTAAATCAAATTAAAGCTGGACATTTTTACCTAATAGTAATTAAATACCATCAAAACACACTGGAATAGAGAACCAAATCAAATCATCTGTAATTCTGCAGACTGCAATGCAGCAAGAGAACATCCACTCTATTGTTACCAATTTGGTCATCATTTGCTTTTGTTGGTTTTATCCAACTGAAACTTTGCAGCTTTACTGAACTAAACACATCATCCGAATCTGAAATACTGTGCTATAATCCTTTGTGGACAATTTGCTGGCACAAAAGCATTCCAGTATTTAAATCAGGATTACTTTTGTCCATTTTGTATATTTGCAGGTTGAAATTTGATTTGAATGGCAGTTGCTTTCTGTTGCTGTATACTAAGTACTATATACTGTCTTGCATCTGACAGCATAGGGAACCAGAGAGAGGCAACCACATGCCAAATCTCTATTTAGATCCAACTTGTGGATCTGAGGCATGAACGAGTGGAGCTTAGAGATAGAGCAACAGAAGAAAGTGAGAGGACATATAAGACGTGAGGAAATATCAGGCTTATGGGAGCCGACGTGCCGAGAATTCTGCAGCATGCAAGGGGTTCCCCTGTGCTGCATGAAAATGACAGGCCTTAAAGACACCTCTGTACTGAGCGAAATCCCCAGGGCTGCTAGCTGTGAAATCCCTACTTCTTGAGGCTCCCCGGGTCTTGTCTGTGTAAAAGCGTGTCCTCATGAAGAAAGGAAAAGAAAAGGCATTATTTATTCATCAGATGAGGGTGCACTTACTGTCGCTATCTGCAACCTCAACGTGTGAATAATGCAGAGGTGTGCCTGCTCCGTCCTCTGCAGCAAGTAGTGCCTTGTTTTGCCTCCTTTAATCTTTCTGTTTGACTAAAATAGTTTTAAAATTTTTTGCAAGATGAATTCATCAGGAGTTCAGTAGCTAGTGTGCATCTGTCACATGGTTGGAAGATTTTATGTTTTTACCACCATAAGCTTGTAAAATGTTATTTAACACAAACTTAGTAATCTGAAAAAAGCTTTCAGTATGCTAAGTTTTAATCAAGCTTAATTCTTTGATATTTTTGTTTTTGAATTAATGTAAAAATAAAAGTGTGGGTTATTGTATACCCAGGACCTGTGATTAATAACTGATTGATATGGGCTGTATATGATATATGTGATTTATCACAACAGGCATTCGACTTTGTATCCTAAAGACACATCTTCAAAGTGGGACTTAGTCAGATGATTTTAACATTAGAAAATAACCTCATTAAACAGGAAATATACCATAATGTTATTTATCCACATCCTAGGTTGTTAATTTACTATTGAGAGCAAACTCCCTTAACATACTCTACAACATTTTAGTCATGTTTCTTTTAATGAATTAAATATAAAAATTCAACAAAACAGTGGCATCAGCTCCGAGTCAGGATGGTGAACCAGTGACATGATGGAGAGTGTGAATTGCTGCCATTTCATTAAAGCTGGATTCAAGTAAAGGAAGGATTGATGATCAACCCATACACACATAGCCTCAGACAGACAGGGGGTTTAAATGTAACAGCATCTTTAATCCCATTTTTTTGACAGTACACAAATAATAATTCCTTGCTCATTTTATGTCTTTGCATTGTACCAGCAAGCATCTCATAAAGAATTTCTAAAAAATATCAGACACTTCCTTTGTGACTATTTGTTACAATCAAAAGCATAAGTGCTTTCAATTATTTTAAGTACATTATGATACAAAATATAAATATATTTTATAATATTGATAACCACACATAAATGATTTAAAAAAATATATATAAAACGTACCTGCCTCATGAAAAAATTTGCCTAACAAATAAAGCTTGTACTCCTCCTTGTGATTAGCAACATCATAGTAAATGTCCATAGATTAACTAGATATACAGCAGGAAGTGGCTTAACATTGTTCTGTTTTATGAGGAATGTACAATGCAGAGAAGAAGTACAAAACAATGGAATTGACTTTTAAGTTCTTCAAAGTACACACTGTCACAGTGTAAATTGTTTTAAATGTCACACTGACCAGTTCAGCTTTCATATTCCTGAGCTTCTGTTTCATGTGACACAAATTTGTGATCTAGTTTCATTGTAATTAAATTCGGAATAGCAAAATGTTTAAAACAGTTTCACAAAGAATTGGTCAAAACACTCCTAAAAAATGATAATTTAAAAATGTGGACAGAGTAGAAACAAAAAAAATGCATCCAGTGCATTACTCACTACAGTGTATACACATACAAGAGACAACAGCAACAAATCAACTTCACATAAAGCATTGCACAGTTCAAATTCACCAAAGGGTGCAAAGTTGTCAAAATGGAATAGGCTGAATGTAGTAGCCGACTTCAGTAAAATTCCACAGTATAGATTGTGACACTTACATGAATATAACAGCCGTAAATACAAAAATAGAAGAGTGCCCCCTACTGGTATTAAAGCGCACAGGTTTTTGAAAAGGCACATTTACGAGACAATTCCAAAGGTTTAATTAAGATTTTCTGACTAAAGTGTTATATAAAACCTATGCAGCACCTAATATACCTGAGCAGTCATAAACAGTAGTAAGCATATAAAATAGTAAATTGGAAATTGTATATATATATATCTATATATATATAGATATATATATACAATTTCCTATTAGACAAAAGTTTAATTATTATCCAAATAACTTTGGTCACTGTTTATTTTATCACTATGTACATTTTACAACATTATCTAACATTTCAACAAATAAATACCTTAAAAATAACATTTAAACACAGGCAGCTAGAAGATTCTTATTAAGAGCATCACAATAAATACAGCACAACATCTGCTAAAAGTGTTCCCTCTACATATACCTGCTCAGGTTCTTTCTAGGAGTAATGACACTATACGTTGTCGTACCCATTTCTGTGTTTTTTGCGTTCTACATTCTCGTAAATAGAGAGTGCAGCAGTGTTTTGGTAGATGAGATCCACATTGGTTCCAGTTCTGGATCTGATGATGTCCATTGAACACTGGTTTAGGAAAACATACTGGTCCTGCAGAGACATCGAGTGCAAGATTCAATGAGCTGCAGCTTACTGAACTAAAAAAGAGAAAAAAAAACACTGCATGTGTGTCCTACCTCTGTCTGCACCATGAGGGGCCGGTGCATGCGCAGATCATGGACGATTCCATACACGTCCACGATGTTATCCCTTTCGATCTGGAAGATCAGACGGTCGATGGCTATGAAGGTGCCTGTGCGCCCCACACCAGCACTGAGTGAACACATTGACACGGGAGAGAGGAGAATAGGAAGACAAAATAACGTGGTTATAAAAACATTCAGTTATATGGAACCAAAGACAAAATGTGTGTGTGTTCTAGCACACCTGCAGTGGACCACAGTGGGAGAGTTTCTGGAGTATTGATCCATGTGCTCTCTGACTAAATGTCTGAATCCGATGAGGAGCTCTGTGGTTTCTGGTACCCCATGGTCCGGCCAGGCTGTGAAGTGGAAGTGTCGCACTGAGCGGATCTCTGCTGTTTTCATCTGGAGGACAAAGACGTATGTAAAATAGTTGAAATAGTGATTGACAAATGAAAGCAGAATAACTCCATTTTTGGCAGTGTAAGGATTATTATTTCAATGCAATGTGCATTTTTTTCAGACTCTCCATTAAATGATCTCTGTGAAACCATTGGGCCACAGGTTAAATGTTACATATCTGCAGTGCCTTGTGATTACTGCATAGTCATTCAAAAACATAGCCACTATGTGGTGATGACTTTTACTGACAAACTGTTGATTTTTACCATGGTGAGAAGAATATTTTCTTCTTTTATTTCCCATGTTAAATCTTACATTTTTTATGTTAAAGTCCCTGATGGTCCAGTCTTCTAGTGGTATTTCCGATGTTGTTGTCACAGTGAGGTTTTCAAAGTGCTTGGTGCCAGAATTCCAGTACTGCTCACATTTGACCTGCAATGGGAAAGACAATGGTTAAATGTGTATTCTGCATACAGAATGTAAAAATGATCAGCATTCAGATTACATATACAACTCATCACTTTTCTCTCTACACACACCCTGCACCTTAAGTATGCATTGGCTATGTATGTGTATATGTGTGTATGTGCGTGGATATGTATGTGCGTATATATCTGCAAATATGTAAATATGTGTGTGTGTATGTATGTAGGTATGTACGTACATGTACTGTATGTATGTATATATGCTTTGCTTATGCATACTTTTTTCTTGCTATTTATTAGTATTTTTTCTCCATTCTATGTCCATAATGCATATTGTGTATGCGGATCAACAAATTCTACAAATTTCGTACATAGTGTTGTGTATTTTTATTTTTTTATCTTTTTTTTTCTTTAGCTTTTATTTTCTTTTCTTTTTCTTTACCCTGTACGCTGCAGTAACAGAAAAATTTCCCCATTGTGGGATCAATAAAGTCTTATCTTATCTGATCTGCTGGATACTTCATGATGATTTGTCATTGTACTGTATTAGTTATCTTAAAAGCAGCAAGCAGCCACACTTCCTACACAGGTATGTATCACTTATTATCTCTATGGAGGTATCACACACACACACATTGAAAAACACT
Source organism: Eupleurogrammus muticus (assembly GCA_036785175.1). Taxonomy (NCBI): domain Eukaryota; kingdom Metazoa; phylum Chordata; class Actinopteri; order Scombriformes; family Trichiuridae; genus Eupleurogrammus; species Eupleurogrammus muticus. The sequence continues at coordinate 19,267,238 of JAYKQN010000010.1, read as the reverse complement.
GGGTGTGTGCATGTGAACACACACAGCAGGTTTTGTGTTTGTCCTTACTTTTCCCTGTTCATTGCAGCGTGTCAGCATGACCAGGGTCTGTACATTCTTCTCCCAGATCATCCTCCAGAACTCGCTGACTGTGGTGGGCAAAGGACCCTGAGCTGCGATAAACTCCTTCCTGGAGTTGTAACCCTGCCAAACAAAACACCAGCACACACACACACACACAAGCACACACAAACACAAATACACACACCAGTCTGTTCAGATTTCCAGGAGATTCAGCAGAAGTGTTTTAGTGCATCAGTGTGAATGGAGGTATAATAGTTTAAATAGCAGGCATTAGGCAAATGAATGAGCAGCTATGTGGTACTGCTGTGGTTCGCTGATACTGAAGCAATGGCGGAGGCAGACGGCTGGTTTTAAGAGTGTCAGTACGCACCGGCATGTAGTTAGCATTGATGTAGTCATCATATGGACTCCCATGGATAATAGAGAGTTTCACCCTAGACGAGTCATCTAGGGGTAGAGAGAAAAGGGTAAATGGAATGAAAAAATGATAATGGAGGGGACTGATTGCTCTTTTTTTTCCTGCACGATGAAGGAATTAAGATGAACTGTATTACTGTAGTTATACCGCAAACGTGTGGTAATTTCAATAGATATGGTGGTAGATGACAAAGTTTAAAGAATAAAGAGTGTTATTGATTGGAGGCGGCAGGGGTGCATTCAATTAAACTGTGACTCACATGGAAGCACGTTGTTGTAGCGGTTCTTGGGCTTGTTGTCCGGAGTAATGGCACTTGTTTTTGCCTGACCTGTACCGACAAGCTTTAGATCCTTTAAGAGAAGAAAAGAGGAGTGTCTGACAATATACCCAAAATCCAGTGCTTGCACAGTTCTAGGAAATATTGTGCAAGAATATGTGTATATACATTCCACATTCCATTCTACATTCCATCTAAGTAGTTGCCTTTTCTGTATATTCTATTAGTATCTGATATTTTTGCACACTGATGCATTGATAAGCTTTGGACACGGAGCTTATATTTCACCTCAAACTCTTCAGCAAAGCCACAGTTGGAGTCTGCTTTCTGCTTCCTGTAGTAAACTTCGTAGTCCTCCACCCTCACAGCCACACTCCTGCTCAAGCAGACACCAAAGAACCAGAGTAGGACATTTTGCTCTGAAAGTCACTGACCGTGCAACTTGATACACTTAGCTTGTTCCCGCCATAACATGTGACCCTTGCTATGATTTGAAAGATTCATACTCACACTTTGGCTCTGGAAATGGAAAAAAGGAAAAGAAAAATGCAATAATGACCAATAGCTAGAGCAACAATAATTCTCACATTTATTCAATATTGAGAAACTGAGAATCTCACCTCATAGAATGAATCTGGATATCTGATGGCTCTTTGTTGGATAACCTACAGTGCATAAACAGCGGGTTTAGAATTTAGTCCTATGTTCACAGACTTAAGACCAAATCTTTTTTCAATGTTTGCTGGCATTTAATTATATTAGTTGAGTCATTTACAATAATGGTATTTTTTCCATTTTGTACTCTGCCTTGAAACTTGCACAAGTATGCTCATAACATTCCAGGTACAAAAGGGTTTTTGAGGTATTCTTTGAACAATCACATAGATATAATCATGTCAGTGTTAAAAAATCGTAATAATTTAAACAAAATGACTTCTTTCTAGAAGGGCTCATGTTCTTAGGAAGAATGGGCAGAAAGTTAATGGATTTAGAAACTTATTCTTTTTGCTTAAATCCTTGGTCTAAGTTTCCTTCTATCATGTCAAAAAGAAAAAGTTTTATGAGTAACAATTACATTTTTAAAATTTATTTTGAGTAGAAAATTCCAGTTTCCAGTGGGCTTAAATGGGTTAGTCGTTTTTTTCACCAGTGATAAAGACGACAAACCTTTTCCAGTAGATAATAAAGCCGATGAGGACGATGGCAAGTACACAAAAAATTCCCAATGTGGCTCCAATAGCAATCCCGACCACCTCTATAATGTTGATAAAGATTATGTCATAAAGAAAAAGAAAGAGACAATTATTGTTTTTTTTTTTTTCACATAATGGAAACATATCATGTCAAAACAATGGAGTTTGGGGGTGAACGTGGTACCTGGGCTTGTTGGAAGTTCTATAATAGGAGACAGAACTGTTGTTGAAACCAGTGACTTCTCGTAATTCACAAGGCCATTGTCCATCTTCAGCATTGTGAACAACACAATGGAGTATCTGCAGGATTAAACAAAGAATTAAAAGTCACCCTCTAAAGCATCTTTAATACATGACTTCTTAAAATATTAAAAAGTCCTTCTAATGTGTCAAAGACTCAACTTTGTACTTTATACTACAATTTACATGACTGACGTCCTCCATTACAATAATATAAATACAAATTCACACTTACTGCACTATTCAAACTTACAACATTTAGTCACTTTTATCTTTTAACTGCCCTCTTTCTTTCCACAAAAGGCAAACACATAAGATGGAAAAGTTACCGATTCATAAAATAATGTTTTTACATATAACACCACAAACAGCCACTTACTGGTATCTTCCACCGGCCACAAGTTCACCATTTTCATATTCGCCCCATACGGATTTATCTCCTATTTCTATGCTCATATAGTCCTCTCCACGGTGCGATTGGAAGGTGTTGTTTTGGACTATGGCCAGATATACAGAAGTACTCTTTTCACGCCACTGTTGATATGTCTTCCCCAGGTACATTGTCAGATTAGGAATGTTCATTCCTAAAAGGTTTATAGAAAACAGTGATTGTTAAAAAAAAAAAAAAAAAAAAAAAAGGAGGAAATTAAACTGTATTGTACACTAGGGACAATTAAACCGCTCAGAATTCATGTCATGCTAAACAAAGGGTTACTGACATAATCACAGGGAGAGGAATCAGGGTGTGTCCCTGGCATAAAGTGGCAAAGAAACTCACCAGCGAGATTTTCTGCCACCAGCACACCAACATTAGTGATTGGCCCATTGGTGTTGACCAGCAGGTTGGAACTGATCCTAACAGAGAACTTGTTGTTCCCACTGCCCGTCACATCCGACAGAGTCTCAGTGTTTGGTGGAACCGGTGGGTCTGCAGACAAATATGAAGAAGTGAGGATTAGGTTTTTGTTATGGGAAGTTATTTCCTAAATATCACTAAAATATATAAAAGTTATTTAGAAAAAAAACCCTCAAAAGTTGTAATTATACTGTCAACAAAGAATAATATTCTTACTTGTGATGCCTGTCCTGCAGCTTATAGACACAGCAGCGCTGGGGTTTCCACAGCTCAGCGTCTTCAAAGCAAGCGGGTATACCGTGTAGTGAGTAAGGTTGGAGAGCGTGTAACTACAATTCGTGTTACAAGCGCTCGTCAAGTTGGTCTCGGGCTCATTTCCAGTGAGCTGAAAGCCATCGTAGTGGCCTTCAGGTTTTTCCCAGGACAGGATGATTTCTGCCTTATCTTTGTTTGGTCCTACACATGATAAGTTTTTCACTGGGCTCGAATCTGCAGCAGAAAATGAGACCAGAGGATACAAGTAATTATTATTATTATATTTTTTTGAAAATGAAATAAAACATCTAAATTGTTTTTAAGATCAAATGAATCCTTATTGAATATTATATAACACTTACGCTATGAGCCAAAATCACTTTTGACATATTTCAAGTGCACAGTTAAAAGAAAAAAAAATATCTGATTGCGACACTTCTACATATAGTGAATCCAGCTGTTGTTACGCCCACACCTGTGCATTTGGAAATCTTCTTTGGAGTACCCTGTGTTCCATCTGACAGCTCTGTGATGACAGTGATGGTGTAGCGGCTGCCAGGAACCAGCCCCTGGATTTCATGTTTCATTTCTGTAATGACAACGCTGTCATTGACGAAACTGCTTTGCCATGTCAAATTGTAACGATAGCTGTTCTGGTATTCATCCGGGTGCATCCACGTGACCGTGATGTTCTCTTCGTCCGCGAACGCCTGAAGAGACTTCACACTGAACGGTCCTGTTTGTGTAAAAGAGATTTGAGGATGTGAAGGTTAATCCTGATGGCAAAGGAGAAGCAGAAAGAAGCGTGTGCACATTCTTTGGGTACATAAATAAAACCCTTACTTGTGTTGACCTTATAGTACGCAACCCTCTCACTCATGAAATCCAAGGCACCCAGTGTTGCCACGGAGATGTTGTAGGAAGTCCCCGATTCCAGGGCGGCAAAAGTATAACTTGTGATTGTGTTATTGACCTTTTCCCCTCCGCCGTGTGGTGTGATAGTTAGGTGGTAGGAGAATGATGAACCGGCCATCAGGGGAGCATCTGTCCATTTAATTTCAATGGACTTGTTTGTCCTCGTTATGATACTAATTGGCCCCGGAGGGTTAGGAACTTATAGGGGGACAGAATTACAGCAAATTAAGCAGAGTAAAAAAGTGTGCGTCAAAATATTTGACATTACAGCAGGCCATACTGTAGACAATAAAAAAAACAACTAAAACTTCACAGTATGCTTGAGAACATGTTTAATACAAATGTAACTAAAGTATATGTAATTGTAGTTGTCTGTTCATTGAAATAGTTGCACATTTTTTGACACAACTTAAAACCATGAAGTATAACAAATTCCCCATACTTACATGTAGCATTAATGACCGGTCCAGACGTTCCACTGATGGGTCCACTATGGGAAGTCACCTTGGTGGTGTACAGCCTTCCAGCTGACAAGCCCTCAAACAGCTCAGACATATTGGTAGTGTTAATCTGCCTTGTCTGAAACTCCGGTGAAGAGCTCTCTAGATAAACTGTATAGATCTCCACTATCCCAGCAGGTTTCGTCCATGACACCAGGATTGAACTATTGGATCCCCGGCTGGAGATACTGGGCTGCACAGTCTCAGGCTCTGTTAATGTGCAGATAAGAAAGGATTCTAAACCACCTTGACAATATGAAGTAAAGAAACACAAATGGCATGTTGAGAGTCTTACTAGTGTACTGGGAGACGCAGACTGAGGCCCCTTCTATGCCGTCCGCAGCCCTGACAAAAACACAAAATGTCCATCTGGTCCCAGGGGTGAGCGCTGAGATCTGTGTGAAATTGTGTGCCACCGTTTTGTTCTGGAAGCCGTTGGTCGAAACTCGATATGTATATTCATCCTTGTACTCGAGCGGTTCCTTCCAAACCAGACGTACAGTAGTTGTGTTCAAGGTTTCAGCCCGCAAATCGCGAACAGCATATGGACCTACGAACACAGTGAAATGTGCTTCTTATGAGTCCACATTAAGCTCACAATCTTCTTTTATACATGTGTCAGTGACAGATCATGGCTTCTTTTCATTTAAAAGTCTATTCATGTCTTTTTTTTTTCTTTTTTTACAAAAATCATGAATTTGTAAATTTTTCAAAACTTAAACTCTCTAGTACCAAGTTTTTAGGGTCATGACACATGACAGTTTTGACATTGTCCCATAATCAAATAAGTTGCACTTCACTCAGAAAACTTCAAATATTTAACTCAGGGTTACATACGTGTGAAGTAGGACACTGTCAAAGGATCTGCAGAAGTGTTATCTGCTGTTTGTGTAGTGACACTGAATCCGTAGTAGCTCCCAGAGAGAAGGTCAGAGACGGTGTATGTGTTTTCTGCAGTTTGAAAAGTTCTGTTTGTGACCTGCACGAGATACGAGTAGGCCGAGTTGCTCTCTGGTTTCTCCCAAACCAAAGTCACTGCAGATGTAGTAATTTCTGTCTGCCTCAGCATGGTAACAGGATACGGTCCTGAGAACGAGATAGAAACATATGAACTATGTTTCACAAAATTCTTACTTTGTGTGTGTGTGTGTGTGTGTGAAATAATACTCACTGGTATATATTGCTTTTGTCACAGATGTGCTCGTATAGTTCAGCGCTGCTACAGTAACAACAGAGATATTGTAGAGGGTTCCAGACTGGAGATCGGCTAGCTGGAATGATTTTTCTTTTGTAATATTTACGACATCACCGTTGGACACTTCAAAACTGTACTGATAAGGATCCATATCCTCTGGCAAGGTCCAGGTTAAGTTGATGGAATCCACAGTCTTAGACTCCACAGTGATGTTGCCAGGAGGGGTCGGGACTGAACAGGGTGAAGAACGCTATTTCATTTGTGCTCAACTAAACCACATAACCCTACTATAGTACAGTACAGTACAGGCATATCTGAAATTACCACATATCAAAATGGATACAGTATTTAAAGTAGAAGTAATTGAAAATGAATCATCATTTAAATCTTGATGGTGACTCACAAGTTGCATTGCAAACCGTTGAATTGGTGGTCTCAATATCTCCACCGTTGGTGATCACCACAGCACAGTAAAGCACCCCTGGCTTCAGGTTACGAAACTCTACTTCCTCAGTATTGTTTCCCAGATCTGTTCGGTCACTCGTTAACACATTATCTCTCTGCAGCAGGACAGTGTAGGTGTCCACCCATCCAGAGGCAGGTCTCCAACTCACTGTCATGTTATTTGTACCGCCTATGGCAGTCAGGTCAGAAACTGCATCAGGCCCTAGAAAAAGAATTAATTCAATGAAATTTACATTTACACACACACATATCAAGCTAAGTGCAGAACCTCTATATATGATTGAATGAAATGAAAATGAAATATTTTTTTTTTAGCATTAGAGGTATTTAATATTAGTACTGAGATAAATTCATCTTTTTAGCCAGTGATTGTATTATACATAAAGATACATTATAGAAGCTTTGAAGCCATACTTGTGTAGCTCGATGTGCTTTCCACAGTGGAATAGACTTCTTCTACAACTGTGAACACATCAAATCTGTACAGTTTTCCAGGGGACAGCTCGTTGATTGTGCAATTTTCCGTCCTTACTGAAATATTATTAAACTTCACGCCGTTCTGGAATATTATCACCAGGTAGGAGTAGGACTGCTTATAATCACTTTGTCTGGCCCACTCCAGCCCAATGGATGTTGTTTTGACATTCACCACTGTGAGGTTGGTCACTGCTTTGGGCTCTGCAGCAAATAAAACAGAATGTTATGTCAAAACTGTCCACCAGAGTAAAGTTTATGCAGCATATAAATACAGCTGAAGCCATTAATGTTTCAGCAGTTTAAGCCCTTACTTGTGTAGCTGAAAGTCTTTTCGGCAGCGGATTCACTTCCTTGTGCTGCTATTGTCGTGACATTGATGCTGTATCTAGTTCCTGGCTGCAGGTCAGGTATATCAATGTTGTTATTACTGACAATTGTGTTGTTAACCTGTGTTCCATCAGCTTTGTAGATTTGAACATCATATTTGTAGTATGGCTTGTAGTCCTGCGGGTTTGACCATGTTACTTTCACTGAGGTGCTGTTGTTAGGGTTGGCTACAAGATTCAACACAGGGTTGGGCTCTGGAAAAACAACAAGCAGGGAACATTTTTAAATGCAAAGATATTTCTTTATAAATGATATATGCATACATCTTTAATCATCACCAAGAAATAGAGAAACACTTACGGGTGTAAAAAGAATTACTGACAACAGTGCTGTTGCGATCTTGAGGCCCAGCTGTTTTGACAGTTATACTGTAGGAAGTTCCAGAGGACAGCTGGGACAATACTATGTTCCTCTCCGTGGCATATTCATTTTGTATTACACCACCCTCATCCAGGTAGGTGATATGGTAGCTGATGTCTGGAGCATCCTCCATCAACAAAGGAGCGGACCATTGCAGACTGAGCGAACTGTTGGTCCTTTCTGTGATAATGATGGCACCAGGAGGTGTTGGATCTATAAAATAACCAGTTTAAAATAATTACTGAATTTCTAGATTATTGATATACACATGCATGCACACTAAATAATATTTCCTATAAATGCTTTGCTACTGATTATTATTTCATGTGGAAAAATGTTTGTGGTGTTAGTAAGAGTAGGATGTGACACTTACCAGTGGCAAAAGACTTCTGGTTGGATGTGTTGAACCTTCCAGCTACAGCAGTCACTCTAATATTAAAGAGTCTCCCAGGCTGTAAACCGGTAAAGTGGGCCCTGGTGTTTGTTGTTCTATTGCTTTGCAAATTATCATTGATTTCCACTATGTAGAATTCAACCCCTCCAAGTAAAGTCCATTTAATGCTCAGATTATCGATTCCCCGTGCTGTGACCATGATGCCTTCAGGAATTTCAGGCCCTATACATTGATTGTAAAAAAAAAAAAAATCACAATAAATCCTGAAATAGAATATATGATATATTGTACAAATAATATAATAATTATATTCCTATACTTTCAAATCCTGTTTTTCATTCTTTTTATTTTTTGTTGCTTTTTTAGTCTCATTTTTTTTTTTGATTCTTTATTTTGATTTTCATCTCACAACTTTTGCTTCTACAAAGATAAACTTGCACCAAAAAAAAATATAGACTTACTTGTGTAAGTGCTTATTTGCTGTCCTTCTCCCATGTTTGAGAGATTTCCAGCATAAGCCGCCACTGTAATGTTGTACAGCACTCCGGGGCTTAAATCCCTGATCGTGATGGAGGTTTCATTGGTGTTGTTATTGCTTGCTTGTTGTCCACTAGTCCACTTAACTATGTATGATGTTACCCCGCCCTCTGGTTTAGTCCAGTTCAGAGCCACAGTTGATTTTGTGACCGATGTCACATTGACATTATTGACCGCAGCAGGTCCTGCAAATATAGGATAAAAACAAGATGTCTATCTCCATTCTTGTCGTTTACAGCTATTGAACAATACATGACACAACAATACAAGAAAGGAGAAAAGAGGAGATTTCAGTGATGAGGCTGAAATCACAGGAAAGGTAAAAGAAGGAAAATGACAGAAAATCAAATTTATGATTTTTAAGCTGAAAATACACAGAGCAGGACAACCTCTAAATAAAACAGGCACACATTTTTACACTGTGAGAGGGCTATGATGGTCCATTATAGCAGTACTGCACATCTTACTTGTATATTGTGAAACTGCCTTTGCCCCTCCTACAGTCTTGTTATCTCCAGCCACTGCAGTGACTGTAAAATTGTACTGCTCTCCAGCAGTGAGCTCACGGATGGTTACATATGTCTCGTTCACACTGCTATTCCCCTTTGCATTTCCCTTAGACCACTGTACTCTATAAAAGTAGCTGTTTCCCTCTGGTTCGAGCCAGTTTAGAGTCACAGACGACGTTGTGTATTTACTGACACTGAGATTTCTGACTACTTCTGGTGCTGTGAGTGTGGAATAAATATGAGGATGAGGAAAAAAACCCGAACTTTAGAGCCAACTAAGAAATTATTGACAGGGCAGTTAAAGACAAACCAATTTATTAAGAACCAACCTAAACACTAAACGTATATATATGAACAAATTCCAAAGATGAGGGAACAGATGGTCATCCATAAAGATTAGCATAAATGTTACACAACAGGTAGCAGATGTTTGGCTTACTTGTGAATTGGCTGAATATGTAGGGATCGCCTTCTGTTTGATGATCTCCAGCAATGGTAACGATTTTGATTGTGTAGTTAGTACCAGGGATTAGGTGAGATATCACAGTAGAGGTACTTTGTACATTGGTGTCATTGTTGTCTGATGCTCCATCTTTGTGCCATTCCACTCTGTATTTAAGCACTTCACCATCAGATTGGTTCCAGTTCAACAAGATGGAGGAAGTGGTTGTGTTCACAGAAATGAGTGTGATTATGCCTGGTTCTAAAAGGGGAGGAGAGGAGAGAAATATCAAGACAAAGAAATTGGGTAATTGAGTATCTGCACAGTCATCAACTAAAATGGTGTATCGCTAATATATGTGCAGTGCAGCAATGAGAGTTGAAATCACTGCACTCTGTCGTCTCCTCAGCAGACACTCACTACCTGACTGTATGAACCACCCTCAAATGCTTACTTACTTGTGTAGTGAGAAACTGAGGCATTCTGTCCTTCAGTGAGACCATCACCTGCCACTGCAGTAACAGTTATTGTGTACTGAACACCAGCAGTCAGGTCAGTAATGATCTTAGATGTTTCAGTCACATTTACTTTCCCTTTGATTTCTCCATCTGTCCACTGTACTATATAGAAGGAGCTGTTTCCCTCTGGTTCAGTCCAGTTTACAGTAAGAGAGGATGTAGTGATTTCAATGACATTGAGGTTTGTGACTACTTCAGGCTCTGTGAGTAGCAGATAATAGGGAGCGAAGGAGAAATTATGACAGTGAAACATAATATTCCTACAAAACATTATAGAAGTAACATCATCAGAAAACCACAGTTAGAACGGTTGATTGGAGAAGGTTGAAATTCATTATGAAGTCAACAGTCAATCATTTTCCATACCCACTCACTTCTCACCAAGATCAGAGGGGTCTGCTGGGGCCAATCTCAGCACATTACATGTGAGACGCCTATCATGGGAGATACACACCACTCATTCACACCCAGGGCATTTAGAGCATCCCTGGGCCTGGAGGGCTACTGTGGGTGCAGTTTTTTGTTCCAACCAAGCAGTAAGACACCTTATTCTACTAATCAACGTCTATAGTCCTTGCTAAGGACCTTCATTGGTAAAACCTGGCGTGTTACTGTTTAGTTGGAACCAAAATCTGCACCCACAGTAGCCCTACGAGACCAGGGTTGGTGACCCATAATTTAGAGTGTCCAATTAATCTAAGCTTTTATGGATTGCCAGAAGAAGGTGGAGAACCATAGACAGGTCCCAGCATAAGAAGTTGAACATACAACCTTTTTTTTACAAGGCATCACTGCTACCCACTGCACCAGAGTCCCATACAAGGGCACATGATATCAAATGCAGATTGGTATGTACTGCAAAAACTGCACTCTGTCGTCTCCTCAGCAGACACTCACTACCTGACTGTATGAACCACCCTGGAATGCTTACTTACTTGTGTAGTGAGAAACTGAGGCATTCTGTCCTTCAGTGTGACCATCACCTGCCACTGCAGTAACAGTTATTGTGTACTGAACACCAGCAGTCAGGTCAGTAATGATCTTAGATGTTTCAGTCACATTTACTTTCCCTTTGATTTCTCCATCTGTCCACTGTATTATATAGAAGGAGCTGTTTCCCTCTGGTTCAGTCCAGTTTACAGTAAGAGAGGATGTAGTGATTTCAATGGCATTGAGGTTTGTGACTACTTCAGGCTCTGTGAGTAGCAGATAATAGGGAGCGAAGGAGAAAATATGACAGTGAAACATAATATTCCTACAAAACATTACAGAAGTAACATCATCAGAAAACCACAGTTAGAACAGTTGATTGGAGAAGTTGAAATATCATTATAAAGTCAACAGTCAATCATTTTCCATACCCACTCACTTCTCACCAAGATCAGAGGGGTCTGCTGGGGCCAATCTCAGCACATTACATGTGAGACGCCTATCATGGGAGATACACACCACTCATTCACACCCAGGGCATTTAGAGCAACCCTGGTCCTGGAGGGCTACTGTGGGTGCAGGTTTTTGTTTCAACTAGACAATAACACACCTGATTCTACTAATCAACGTCTATAGTTCTTGCTAAGGACCTTCATTAGTAGAATCTGGTGTGTTACTGCTTGGTTGGAACCAAAATCTGCACCCACAGTAGCCCTACGAGACCAGGGTTGGTGACCCATAATTTAGAGTGTCCAATTATCTAAGCTTTTATGAATTGTCAGAAGAAGGTGGAGAACCATAGACAGGTCCCAGCATAAGAAGTTGAACATTCAACCTTTTTGTTACAAGGCATCAGTGCTACCCACTGCAACAGCGTCTCATACAAGGGCAGCATATGATGTCAATTGCAGATTGGGATGTACTGCAAAAACTGCACTCTGTCATCTCCTCAGCAGACACCCACTACCTGACTGTATGAACCACCCTGGAATGCTTACTTACTTGTGTAGTGAGAAACTGAGGCATTCTGTCCTTCAGTGAGACCATCACCTGCCACTGCAGTAACAGTTATTGTGTACTGAACACCAGCAGTCAGGTCAGTAATGATCTTAGATGTTTCAGTCACATTTACTTTCCCTTTGATTTCTCCATCTGTCCACTGTACTATATAGAATGAGCTGTTTCCCTCTGGTTCAGTCCAGTTTACAGTAAGAGAGGATGTAGTGATTTCAATGACATTGAGGTTTGTGACTACTTCAGGCTCTATGAGTGACAGATAATGAAGAACAATGGGGACAAGATGACAGTGAAACATAATTTGCCTACAACAAAGTGTTCAAGTAGCATGACCAGAAAACCATAGTTAAAAAACTTAACTGGAGGAGGCTAAAACTGATTATAAGCACAATATACAATGTTAAATGTACATAGTGATGTAGTAGGAGAGAAGAGAAAATGAAGACAAAAAAACTATCAACATTGAAGAAAAGCAAAGCAGTTAATTCGGGAATTGAGTATCTACAACATCATAGACTAAAATGGTGTATTGTTAGTATGTCAGAACAAATATTTAGATTCTACAATCATAGTGTTGCAATGAGAGTTGAAATCACTGCACTCTGTCGTCTCCTCAGCAGACACTCACTACCTGACTGTATGAACCACCCTGAAATGCTTACTTACTTGTGTAGTGAGAAACTGAGGCATTCTGTCCTTCAGTGTGACCATCACCTGCCACTGCAGTAACAGTTATTGTGTACTGAACACCAGCAGTCAGGTCAGTAATGATCTTAGATGTTTCAGTCACATTTACTTTCCCTTTGATTTCTCCATCTGTCCACTGTACTATATAGAAGGAGCTGTTTCCCTCTGGTTCAGTCCAGTTTACAGTAAGAGAGGATGTAGTGGTTTCAATGACATTGAGGTTTGTGACTACTTCAGGCTCTGTGAGTAGCAGATAATAGGGAGCGAAGGAGAAATTATGACAGTGAAACATAATATTCCTACAAAACATTATAGAAGTAACATCATCAGAAAACCACAGTTAGAACGGTTGACTGGAGAAGGTTGAAATTCATTATGAAGTCAACAGTCAATCATTTTCCATACCCACTCACTTCTCACCAAGATCAGAGGGGTCTGCTGGGGCCAATCTCAGCACATTACATGTGAGACGCCTATCATGGGAGATACACACCACTCATTCACACCCAGGGCATTTAGAGCAACCCTGGGCCTGGAGGGCTACTGTGGGTGCAGTTTTTTGTTCCAACTAAGCAGTAAGACACCTTATTCTACTAATCAACGTCTATAGTCCTTGCTAAGGACCTTCATTGGTAAAACCTGGCGTGTTACTGTTTGGTTGGAACCAAAATCTGCACCCACAGTAGCCCTACGAGACCAGGGTTGGTGACCCATAATTTAGAGTGTCCAATTAATCTAAGCTTTTATGGATTGCCAGAAGAAGGTGGAGAACCATAGACAGGTCCCAGCATAAGAAGTTGAACATACAACCTTTTTGTTACAAGGCATCACTGCTACCCACTGCACCAGAGTCCCATACAAAGGCACATGATATCAAATGCAGATTGGTATGTACTGCAAAAACTGCACTCTGTCATCTCCTCAGCAGACACTCACTACCTGACTGTATGAACCACCCTGGAATGCTTACTTACTTGTGTAGTGAGAAACTGAGGCATTCTGTCCTTCAGTGTGACCATCACCTGCCACTGCAGTAACAGTTATTGTGTACTGAACACCAGCAGTCAGATCAGTAATGATCTTAGATGTTTCAGTCACATTTACTTTCCCTTTGATTTCTCCATCTGTCCACTGTACTATATAGAAGGAGCTGTTTCCCTCTGGTTCAGTCCAGTTTACAGTAAGAGAGGATGTAGTGATTTCAATGACATTGAGGTTTGTGACTACTTCAGGCTCTATGAGTGACAGATAATGAAGAACAATGGAGACAAGATGACAGTGAAACATAATATTCCTACAAAAGTTGTAGAAGTAATATCATCAGAAAACCACAGTTAGAACGGTTGACTGGAGAAGGTTGAAATTCATTATGAAGTCAACAGTCAATCATTTTCCATACCCACTCACTTCTCACCAAGATCAGAGGGGTCTGCTGGGGCCAATCTCAGCACATTACATGTGAGACGCCTATCATGGGAGATACACACCACTCATTCACACCCAGGGCATTTAGAGCAACCCTGGTCCTGGAGGGCTACTGTGGGTGCAGGTTTTTGTTCCAACTAGACAATAACACACCTGATTCTACTAATCAACCACTATAGTTCTTTGCGTAGGACCTTCATTAGTGAAACCTGGTGTGTTACTGCTTGGTTGGAACCAAAATCTGCACCCACAGTAGCCCTACGAGACCAGGGTTGGTGACCCATAATTTAGAGTGTCTAATTAATCTAAGCTTTTATGGATTGCCAGAAGAAGGTGGAGAACCATAGAAAGGTCCCAGCATCAGAAGTTGAACATTCAACCTTTTTGTTACAAGGCATCACTGCTACCCACTGCACCAGAGTCCCATACAAGGGCAGCATATGATGTCAATTGCAGATTGGTATGTACTGCAAAAACTGCACTCTGTCGTCTCCTCAGCAGACACTCACTACCTGACTGTATGAACCACCCTGGAATGCTTACTTACTTGTGTAGTGAGAAACTGAGGCATTCTGTCCTTCAGTGAGACCATCACCTGCCACTGCAGTAACAGTTATTGTGTACTGAACACCAGCAGTCAGGTCATTAATGATCTTAGATGTTTCAGTCACATTTATTTTCCCTTTGATTTCTCCATCTGTCCACTGTACTATATAGAAGGAGCTGTTTCCCTCTGGTTCAGTCCAGTTTACAGTAAGAGCGGATGTAGTGGTTTCAATGACATTGAGATTTGTGACTACTTCAGGCTCTATGAGTGACAGATAATGAAGAACAATGGAGACAAGATGACAGTGAAATATAATTTGTCTACAACAAAGTGTTGAAGTAGCATGACCAGAAAACCATAGATAAAAAACTTAACTGGAGGAGGCTAAAACTGATTATAAGCACAATATACAATGTTAAATGTACATAGTGATGTAGTAGGAGAGAAGAGAAAATGAAGACAAAAAAACTATCAACATTGAAGAAAAGCAAAGCAGTTAATTCGTGAATTGAGTATCTACAACATCATAGACTAAAATGGTGTATTGTTAGTATGTCAGAACAAATATTTAGATTCTACAATCATAGTGTTGCAATGAGAGTTGAAATCACTGCACTCTGTCGTCTCCTCAGCAGACACTCACTACCTGACTGTATGAACCACCCTGAAATGCTTACTTACTTGTGTAGTGAGAAACTGAGGCATTCTGTCCTTCAGTGTGACCATCACCTGCCACTGCAGTAACAGTTATTGTGTACTGAACACCAGCAGTCAGGTCAGTAATGATCTTAGATGTTTCAGTCACATTTACTTTCCCTTTGATTTCTCCATCTGTCCACTGTACTATATAGAAGGAGCTGTTTCCCTCTGGTTCAGTCCAGTTTACAGTAAGAGAGGATGTAGTGATTTCAATGACATTGAGGTTTGTGACTACTTCAGGCTCTGTGAGTAGCAGATAATAGGGAGCGAAGGAGAAATTATGACAGTGAAACATAATATTCCTACAAAACATTATAGAAGTAACATCATCAGAAAACCACAGTTAGAACGGTTGACTGGAGAAGGTTGAAATTCATTATGAAGTCAACAGTCAATCATTTTCCATACCCACTCACTTCTCACCAAGATCAGAGGGGTCTGCTGGGGCCAATCTCAGCACATTACATGTGAGACGCCTATCATGGGAGATACACACCACTCATTCACACCCAGGGCATTTAGAGCAACCCTGGTCCTGGAGGGCTACTGTGGGTGCAGGTTTTTGTTCCAACTAGACAATAACACACCTGATTCTACTAATCAACGTTTATAGTTCTTGCTAAGGACCTTCATTAGTAGAATCTGGTGTGTTACTGCTTGGTTGGAACCAAAATCTGCACCCACAGTAGCCCTACGAGACCAGGGTTGGTGACCCATAATTTAGAGTGTCCAATTAATCTAAGCTTTTTTTTGGATTGCCAGAAGAAGGTGGAGAACCATAGCAAGGTCCCAGCATAAGAAGTTGAACATACAAGCTCTTTGTTACAAGGCATCAGTGCTACCCAATGCACCAGCGTCTCATACAAGGGCAGCATATGATGTCAATTGCAGATTGGGATGTACTGCAAAAACTGCACTCTGTCATCTCCTCAGCAGACACTCTCTACCTGACTGTATGAACCACCGTGGAATGCTTACTTACTTGTGTAGGGAGAAACTGAGGCATTCTGTCCTTCAGTGAGACCATCACCTGCCACTGCAGTAACAGTTATTGTGTACTGAACACCAGCAGTCAGGTCAGTAATGATCTTAGATGTTTCAGTCACATTTATTTTCCCTTTGATTTCTCCATCTGTCCACTGTACTATATAGAAGGAGCTGTTTCCCTCTGGTTCAGTCCAGTTTACAGTAAGAGAGGATGTAGTGATTTCAATGACATTGAGGTTTGTGACTACTTCAGGCTCTATGAGTGACAGATAATGAAGAACAATGGAGACAAGATGACAGTGAAACATAATTACTCTGGCAAATGGTAGAAGTAACATCATCAGAAAGCCACAGTTGAAAACCTTAATTGGAAAAGATTAAACTGATTATAAGGGCAACAGTTAATCATGCAATTTTCTATACCTACTTACTCCTGACCATGATCACTGGGATCTGCTGGACCAATCCCAGCATATTACAGGGGAGAAGCCTATCACGGGACACATGAACTACTTACTCACACCGACAGACCATTTAGAGTCCTATACTACCCTAAGAATTGTTTGGATTGTCAGAGGAAGGTAGGGAACCCACACAATCACAGGGAGAATGTGCAATGTCCAAAACAAAAGTCACAGCACAATATTGTGAACCTATAATCTTCTTGTTGCAGGGACCAGTGCTACCCACTGCACCACAGTCTCATACAAGGGCAACATACAGTGTTAATTGCAGATTGTGATATACTGCAAAAACAGAACTGGGCTATACTGGACTGTCATCTCCTTAGCAGACACTCACTACCTGAATATATGAACCACCCTGAAATGCTTACTTACTTGTGTAGTGAGAAACTGAGGCATTCTGTCCTTCAGTGAGACCATCACCTGCCACTGCAGTAACAGTTATTGTGTACTGAACACCAGCAGTCAGGTCAGTAATGATCTTAGATGTTTCAGTCACATTTACTTTCCCTTTGATTTCTCCATCTGTCCACTGTACTATATAGAAGGAGCTGTTTCCCTCTGGTTCAGTCCAGTTTACATTAAGAGAGGATGTAGTGATTTCAATGACATTGAGGTTTGGGACTACTTCAGGCTCTATGAGTGACAGATAATGAAGAACAATGGAGACAAGATGACAGTGAAACATAATATTCCTACAAAAGTTGTAGAAGTAACATCAGAAAACCACAGTTAGAACGGTTGATTGGAGAAGTTGAAATATCATTATAAAGTCAACAGTCAATCATTTTCCATACCCACTCACTTCTCACCAAGATCAGAGGGGTCTGCTGGGGCCAATCTCAGCACATTACATGTGAGACGCCTATCATGGGAGATACACACCACTCATTCACACCCAGGGCATTTAGAGCAACCCTGGTCCTGGAGGGCTACTGTGGGTGCAGGTTTTTGTTCCAACTAGACAATAACACACCTGATTCTACTAATCAACGTTTATAGTTCTTGCTAAGGACCTTCATTAGTAGAATCTGGTGTGTTACTGCTTGGTTGGAACCAAAATCTGCACCCACAGTAGCCCTACGAGACCAGGGTTGGTGACCCATAATTTAGAGTGTCCAATTAATCTAAGCTTTCATGGATTGCCAGAAGAAGGTGGAGAACCATAGACAGGTCCCAGCATAAGAAGTTGAACATTCAACCTTTTTGTTACAAGGCATCAGTGCTACACACTGCACCACCGTCTCATACAAGGGCAACATGTGATGTCAATTGCAGATTGGGATGTACTGCAAAAACTGCACTCTGTCGTCTCCTCAGCAGACACTCACTACCTGACTGTATGAACCACCCTGGAATGCTTACTTACTTGTGTAGTGAGAAACTGAGGCATTCTGTCCTTCAGTGAGACCATCACCTGCCACTGCAGTAACAGTTATTGTGTACTGAACACCAGCAGTCAGGTCAGTAATGATCTTAGATGTTTCAGTCACATTTACTTTCCCTTTGATTTCTCCATCTGTCCACTGTACTATATAGAAGGAGCTGTTTCCCTCTGGTTCAGTCCAGTTTACAGTAAGAGAGGATGTAGTGATTTCAATGACATTGAGGTTTCTGACTTTTTCAGGTTCTGTGAGTAGCAGATAATAGGGAGCGAAGGAGAAAATAAGATGGCAAAGTGTAGAACATCCTCAGAAAACCATAGTTAAAAATGGGAACCATAGGAGGCTAAAACAGCCAACAGTTAATACAATCACCACCTGTCGTGGCAGTATGAACCACCCTGAGATGCTTACTTACTTGTGTAGTGAGAAACTGAGGCATTCTGTCCTTCAGTGTGACCATCATCTGCCACTGCAGTAACAGTTATTGTGTACTGAACACCAGCAGTCAGGTCAGTAATGATCTTAGATGTTTCAGTCACATTTACTTTCCCTTTGATTTCTCCATCTGTCCACTGTACTATATAGAAGGAGCTGTTTCCCTCTGGTTCAGTCCAGTTTACAGTAAGAGAGGACGTCGTGGTTCCGGTGACAGCAAGATTCCTGATTTGTTCAGGCTCTGTGGGTGGTGGATTGGAGAGAATATAAGTCACGTCATAAGTGTAACAGTATGATTTTCTTTATATTTGGGATTGTTCTCACCAGCAAAGATACAAACATGCAGATTCTTTACTAAACACAACGCACGCTTTAGATAATGCACTGAATACAAGTGCAATTTGTCAAAGTAAACAGACTTACTAGTTGTGACCACTGTGCAGCAGTTGAAATCGGTGATATTGATAGTATAGACAGCCCCAGGAACCAGACCAGTTATCAACCCGAATCCAGATCTCATCTGAGTGTTTAAGGAGTAGGGGGGGTCCGACGTGACATTGTTGGTTGTTGTTGTTAGTGATATACTTTCATTGCTGAGACATTCTCTGTCTGTGAGATTGTCAAGGAAAAGACAAAAAAAATCAAGAAAAACAAGACTAATAAGAAATAAGCACAAATAGTTTTTTTTTAACAAAATTCTTTTGATGTTATAGTCTGAGACTTTGCATTTCCTTAAACAAACAGAAACAAAATGTGGCACATGAAACTAAATAAGGAAACAACACAAGTGTACTTACAGGGACATTGAGCCTGGGAGTTCTGTAGGGACAAAGACAGAGAAAAGCAACGTGAATCATCTCGTACCAGAAGAGGTCAGCATTGTGTTTGGAACAAGCTCAACGTGTCAACCAGAAACCCAGCCACCTGCTCCAGTGAATATACAGAGGGCTGAGAGAATGAGCTGATTCAATTAAAATCATTTGTTGAAGCCATATGATTTCCTCAGGTACTAAACCACAGCCTTTGTAATCCCATGTCACATATGAAATGAGATGTGACATGGGGTCACTGGTCCTCCCAGTGAAACGTCTCTTTATGGCTGCTAAAACACAGCATGGGAAAGCAGTGCAGTACAGGAAGTTAAATTAACTACAGGTTACTTTTATTTTCCATACATTTTTTTCATAACAAAATGCTTTTTTTAAAGCCCTTACTTTACTCCTAAAAAAGGGCTGATTATCTGTTAATCAATCATTGGTATTGGATACCTGGTCACATTCTTTGGACTGTTGGTTATTTATTCTTTGATCAGATATATCCTGATTAAAGGAAAATTCTCTACCATCATTTACACACTATTTAATTTTGCACTAAAAATATGGCACAGTTTTTGATGGTAAGGAAGATATTATTCAAATATGGTGAAGTTGTAGCATCACAGCTCCCATTCATAGCCATTCAAATCAGCCAGTCGGAGGAGATGTTCTTTGATATTTATAGAGGGACACAAAACAGCCTGTTTTTTGTGTCTAGGAGAGATGAGATGTAAAACCATATTGAGATGGGTTTTGGTCATTTTAAAACTACAAATACATCTTAGTAGGGATATCCAAACCTCAAACAAAACCCAGGAAAAGTGTACAAAATGGGACCTTTGTGATTTTTAAAGAGCAGAGCACAACTACTCAGAAAAAGCAGTGCTTTACTGGGCCGCTACGTAAAAACACCAAATTCAAACCAAAAGTTGATTGCTGAACTTCCTTTTTCCATGATGTAAATTAACAACCAAAGGCTCCGTATTATGGGATAAAGGCTCATTGTTACTGATGAAGAGATTGTGTTTGACTGACAGTGAGTACAAACAAGGAAGTAAACTCTAGTAGACATGTGGCCATGGTACTTCTGGGTAACTCAGTTTTAATGCTGCAAATAGATTAGATAGAAACCAATACTGACTACTGAAATCACGCATGAGCTATACACATTTTCCCATGTTACCGTGGTTTCAGAATTAAACCTGCATCTCTGATTACAAAATTCCTTATTAGCCAAAACCTAAAAGTCTACAGTGACTCGCTGACATGTTGACCACGCAGCTAAACATTAAACACATGACCTCTGTGGTCAAACAACATTACTCTCTTCTTTCAGTCTCCGAAAAAAGACCACAGACTGGGACGATCATTTTAACTCTCCCTGACAGCAACAGAGTGAACATTTACGTAAAACATTGTATCTTTTGCAATTAAATGACTGAATAGAATTAATATCTTAATATATAGCACAATACAATTCAACAGCACCACAATTACAGCCTCGTATATAGCAATTAGGGCTGCAGCAAGTGATATTTTACATTGAAATTCATCTATTGATTTTTTTAATTATTTTTTTTTACTCATTGTGTATTTTACAAATTGTCAAGAGGCCAAAGATGTCTTTAAGTGTATTTTTTGTCTCACCAATGTTTTAAAACTCAATTTGAAACTGAGAAAATTAGAGAGCTCTCACACTGGATGAACTGGAATCAGATATTATTTGACATATTTGCTTGAGAAAAGATTTAAACAATAGATGATTTCTGCTTTAATATGAGGCTGTTGTCTGAGAACACTAGTATTGGACATTTGTATTAGCTGGGTGTAAATACTACTACTAGTGTAAACTGGCAAATTACTTTTTTCCTCTTCTCCTTCAGTGAATTGCAAGGGCATGTAATTCTCTTATCTTCCATTTTTTGAATTAAAAAATTTAAATAAAATAGAAGTGAAAAGACCAGACTTAAGAAATATAATAAGAAATATTAATAATAATTATATAAAAAAAGAACTGGTGCTTCCTTAAATAACCCAACCATCCCTAGACACCAGTGTCCTCTACTTATCTTTTTTCTTTTTTCTATTCACAACAGTGACCTTGGCCTTTCTCCCCAGCCTCTCTAAAGTACAAGTGTACCACGCAGTGGTGCAGGACGCTGCACGGCTTCACTGCTCCCGACTGTAGAGACGGGTTTTACGTAGCTTATAACAGTAAGTCACTAGAATAAAATGTGGACTGAGAATCTGATGCTTTCTTTCATTTTTTTTCTTGCTTTCTTTCCTTCTTCTTTTATGGAAGTCTTATATTCAACACTTGACACTATAATTAAATAGCATTTCAACCAAGCATAGCTTGTCCTTCACACGTACAAAACAGACAAAACAGCCTTAGCGTATGAGGAAGTTGGCACCTGCATGCTATTCCTGTTTATGAAAAACAGCTGAGCTTTACACAAATGGCTAATAAGAGAAATGATCACTGTCAATGATTATGTGATTTTCCCCATGTAGTAGATGCTTTTTGTTGTTTTTTGAGTAATGGAAGACCGGTAAAAGTCTGTGCTCTCGAAAGTTGCGTTTAGAAAGCATGGCAATAAAATACCTATTTATGTATTACAAATCTCTCACAAATCTAGTTCTCCCCTGTGTATTCATATTTGTTATTTTTTTTGAGCATTATCTTAGGCTAACAGGCTAAAAAGGAGGTAGCTACTGAACTATTTCATGACAAAGGTCACATGCTGTTAATGAACAACAAAATTATCACCATGTCTGCAGCTCAGGCTTTTAGCTCCTTTCATAGTCTGCAAATTTTTTTTGTATGGCTCAGTCTCACCCCTCTAAACCACTCATACTCCAGTTTTCAGCACGTATTTTTGATAAAACTGCCTCTTGGTTAGTGAGGAGACAAAATGCTCATCAAATGAGCCCTCATCCCAACTCTTTGCAAACTTGCCAACACTATGTAACATCTGAATAGACCTGATTGTGAGAAAACGGCTTTGTTGAAGCTACGCAAAATTGAAAAAGTTCTGTTAACCCAACTTTATCCGGGTAATTAGGTGCAATGTGGGCTGATGTGGAAGCTTCTACTAAAATAGTGGTTCTCAGTCTGCCCTGTCTCTTGTCATTTCAACATGCAGCCGATTAGCAATCTAGTTATAATATGTTTAACTCTTTATGAGCATTTAAGTGCAGCCCAGTCTGAGGAAAATGTTCATATTACCTTTCTGTCAACCACGTATACATAGAAACATCAACATCTCAGATGTGGTGACATAGTTCAGGAGACACGTGTTGAACACAGCTGTAACAGCAGGCAGTCAGGCATCATGTCTTAATGGCATTGAACTGGACGCTTTAACAGACATTTTATCCTTAAAAAAGTGTGTGTTGTTGCCTTAAATTAATATTTTTTGGCTTCTTGCCTTGTTTTGAGCACAGTAGAGATGACAGGAAAGGGGGAGGGGGGGGGGGGGGCGTGGGATTTGAACCGGGGGCCCCCTTACACCCCAACTAACCACAATGTTGTCATAAAACAGTATTCATGACAATATGCAAATGAATGACTATGAATAATTTACCTGCCAGTACAAAAGACATTATGACTAGACCAATTCTGACTTTGGGAACCACTCCTGCTGCCTCCTGTCCGAGGAGAATCTCAAACGGACCACAGGAACATGGTGTGGGTCACATAGCATGTGAAAGCTGCGTCTCAGTACAACGACAGTGCTGTGTTTTCCCACCTGACCTCTGGGAATATATCCTGAGCGTTCTCTCTTGAGCTAGACTGATGAATGCTTTATTTCCCCTTGGCCTCCTTCCTAAGTATCGCTTATTTTCTCCTGGCTAAATAAACACAACAGCGTCTCAAGCCATTACGCCTTGGCTTTGACTCAGGGAGAATAAATAACCCCAGCTCCAATTCCCATTTTAGAAATAATCGCCTAGAAATGCTGAAGTTTAAATAATGGGACTTCCCCCTGCTCTGCTTAAGCTTCTTTCTCCATTATACGTGCTGGCATTATATTCTAATGGGATGTTAGTGGCATTTGTTTAAAACCACTAAGGAAAGGATAATATTTCTATTAAAGCCACTGTACGACGGAAGAAAAACAATAGGCTTTAGGGCTTGGTGATGTACAGCACGTAGAGGCTCATTGTTAATTTGAGTTGAGGAGCAATATTTCATGTCCACTGGGTAACGTACAGCACATTATACAGTATGTGCCCTTTGACTGTCCTGTCTGCAGCGGGAGGAGGGGGAGAAGGAAATGACTGTACTGACCACTACATAAACATTACATCAACCCTGAAGGCAGCCCGCCTGCCACTCCGATCCCTCTCACTCCTCCCAGGCTGCTTTGCTGGTCGCCTCCTGATAACGCCCCAGTTCCTTCCTCCGTAATAACACTCAGACCCGAAAACAATCAAGAAATCACCTTAAAAGCTGTTTGCGCAGGGATCAGTCTATTTAACCTTAGCTCCTCGATGATCTGATAACTTGGAACAAAAAACATAAAGAGAGGCAGAGAGAGTGAGAGAGAAAGCTTGGACAATGCTTTGCTTCTGCTCCTTGATTTAGCCAAAGCTGCATGGGGCTGAGGGGTCGCCATCGAGCCCTTCGTGACTCTCCGAGTGGAGGAGGAGGATTCCTCTACGGCTGTACGTTTTCTGACTCAAACCAAACCGTTAGTGTATGTGTGTGTGTGTGTCCACTCTTCTCCTATTTTCTTGAACTTTTGTGCTTCACATGTAGGGAAGGAGCTTTACTCCAGTTGTCCTATTGTCTATATAATCTACCTAAGCGCAGTAAAGCTGCATTTCATTATTTTTCTCATCTTAGCTCCTCTTTAATGTGCGTATGATGACGTCTCCTGTCATTAATTTGATTTTGCAGCCGAAGCCTAAAGGGAGTTGCTTTTTTTAAATACTCTAAATGGGACGTGAGCTAGGATGGTTATAGCAAGATTAGTTTATCCGTGGTCACTTTTTATCTCTCTATTACAATTAGATTTAGTAATTGCCTTTTTTAATGTGTGTAACAAACTTAGTTACTAAGTTGTTGAAGCTTCAACACAATTTTTTTTTCAGTTTTGAAAAAGAAAAGTCTTACTAGCTGTAAATGGCTAAACAACTGTTTCTTTAGTTCGTACATTTCTAATTAATTACATATTTCTCTGGCAAAATGGATATCATTATGAATGATTTAATAGTAGTTAGTGATAGTGGCCTTTTTTCACCATCTTAGCTGCAAGAGAAATATCAAATAATGAAAGTATTTTAGAATTGACATTTGGATTCAGACAAAACATTTACTAAGTATGTGTGGTGTCTAGGTTAGTAGCAACACTTATTTTGTATGGGTGTACAGACTATATAAGAAAATAGTTGTGTCTATGTCAATACCTTGTGTGTGTGTTGTGCTTTTGTATTTATGAAAAAAGAAAAAAGTAAAGTGTATGCAGGTGCAACACTATTCAAATATGTTCTCTTTCCATATGCAGAATTCCTTCGTCCAAAGCACACATCGAAGTTGACACGCGAAATGCGAGAGAAAATGTTAAAGTTGCGAAAGCTGCAGTCATCACTGTCTTCCGTTGGACTCTAATAAATTGGCAGCTTGATCTCTATTTAAAGTTCATAGCCTCAGAAGTTTCTCATGAGTGACCTACTCATTGTTTCTGTGCTAACACGACTTCCCCTTGCTTCCTGAACCCACCCAGAGACCCCTGATAACAGACGTGAACAACATAAAGAACTTCGTACCCCCAGCTCATTAAGGTCAAATAAAGGAAGAAAAAGGCCACATGACATTGGCTAATAAATCAACACTTGTCTGACTCTCTGCCTGAGTTATCTGAAAACCATTGTGAATTATGACTGTTCCTTACTTCCTCTATAGTTCGCCATATGTTATTCTTCCATATCAATTTATAGTTATGGATTTGTTTTCCATCACCAAGCAATGATTTCTTGAAGCGGCTAAATATTCATGAATCTAGTGCATGGTTTATAAAGGGTGGTACTGTAAATCTTTTAATCACATATACATCTTTTTTATTTTAATGTAAACAATAATGTATTGTGTTCAGAGCACATTATATAGAGCACAATAGAGGCCCTCATTCATTATCACCGATGAGATACCCTATATACCATATATATGTGTGTGTGTGTGTGTGTGTGTGTGTGTGTGTGTGTATAACATCTCTTTCTCGAAACAGCCTTCAGGAAGTTGTCATGATCCACTGATCAGCAGCATGTAGTCAAATTCAAACGTGTACTTGACACTTCTTATAACACTGATAATGAAATATCTTTTACTATCCTAAAATCTTCATTGTGGATCATCACCCACTATATGATTTTTTTTCCAGATAAGTGTTTTAATGGAGCTTCAGAACTGTTATTAAAATGTGTCCTAAACTGATTAAATGTACACAAATCTGCTTGTTAATGTCTTTGAGCTTGGAGTAAATGTGTTGATTTATCACTGCACTGGATAATCCGAAATTGAGAAAATCTGAGCAGAAAATGAATTTGAGCATCCTGCTGTGGGATACTATAGGAACAGATCATAAAACAAAACAGAAAGCCACGTCTAAAAAAAAATACCTGCGGCCTCCACACACTCCCTGCCTCTGATGACGTTGGGTGTGAGTGTGTTTGTCTCCAGGTGTCAGCCTCCCACACCACAGTCCTGCCACAGCTATCGCGGGGCCAGATCAGACACTATGGAAATCAGTAAAGTATTTGCTGTCCCTAGCATAGTACAGTGCTGTTAGAAGGCCGCGCTCCTGGCTGCAGATACCCATCTGAATACAGCGCGCCCCTGCCGTCACAGCTTCCTCCTGTGCTGCTGGCAACAAGAGGAAGAGGTGTGGACTCACACCCAGGACGCAGGGACACGTCTGTTACACTGGTGAGAGAAGCGTGAAGTTCTAAACGTGTAAAGTGAAGTGTGGGTTGTGATGCCGCTGTGCAATAGGAAGCACAGATATAGCATAGGTTCTGTATTTATATGTGCCTTTAAGTGGTCATAGACAATACATACTGTGCATGCCCTTTCCCTTTTAACAAATCTAGACTCTGAAGAACAACATACAGTGACCCTGAAAAGCACGACCAGTTCAGAAAATTGAATTTCTTAGTTTTAAAGAGTTTAAAGCATTTTAAAGTTCCTGAATGTAATGTTTGTAAGTGATTAACTAATTCTTATGTAACGTTTGACTCTCTTCACAGCTACGGTATGCTATGTCTGCCTGCCCCGTGTAAATATACACACAGTACATCCTTTAATGCTTTCCATTCTTACAGAAACATTCAATAAATTATATCAGTAGGTACTATGAACATCCGAGAAAATACTTCTTGACCACTGACAGCAGTATGAGGAGGCACATTTTGACTAGAAATACTAGATTGCCAATTGAAAGTTTAGTTGGATGTCAATATGAAGTAAAACTGCTCTGACGTTTCACTTTTAGGCCTTGAAATGATATTCTGAGATAGTTGGTTCTTGTCAGTGGGACTATGTGAAAAATGGGTGTGCCTATGTTCCCCACTTTATTCTGTGGCATAGGACCCTTTTTGAGAAAAAAAGGTCATATGACCTTTTTCCTATGTTACCCTTTATGTTGCCTCCAACTCTAACCCTATCCCCTAACCCTTTGAGGTAAATGCTAATGTCAGCATGCTAAGGTGACGGGAATGTCTGTAGTTTTACAGCTATTTTTGTATAAAGCACATTAAAAGCTGACATGGAAAGTAAAGAGATCAACAAAGTTTTTACAATTTATCATGAGAGTGACATGGTAAAAGACATGGCTGCTCAGATGTCTGAAAAATACGAGTAGTCGATTAATCTTTTAATACACATTTCTGCACCTGGTTGTGAGTAATAGTTTATCGTGGTTATTTTGTAATGAGGGGGCATTTTAAATCTCTCTCAATATGTGCGGGTAGTTTAGAATCAACAGCAAAAGCAATCATTCTCATCCCCGCTATGTCCTTGCCTGGCAATGATTCGCTCAGAGGCCGCTGATAAAATGATGACTATCTGCTGACAATAAAGCCTTTGAGGCTGAGAGCCCGCGTCTCATTTACATGGACTGGGAAACTGTGACTCTTTGTAAGATTCATCTTGTACATGCAGATCGTGCAGTCGCAGCCCCGGTCAACGGCAGCATGTTTGGGGATGTTAATTTGAAACAGGATTGTCCTCATACAGTTGAAGTGGGGTTAGGAGTGGGCGGAGGGTACAGCATTCCACAAGGGGATCTGATTTGTGACTTTTGCACTTCAGAGCGATAATGGGATGCAAGACACGAGGAGGCCAACGGCTATTTAATTTAGGTACCGAGAGAAGAATACATTTTTCGAGGGGGATACGTCTATTCAGATGAAGGTCAGACGTCATCAAGACATCAGCAAGACGATCTAGAAATTTACATGAGGGACATCAACAGTGTTGTGCCTGTGGTTGTGTGAGTCCACATTTTTGAGTAGCGTTCATCACAGTGTCCTGAGCCAGGCACAAGCCAGTTCTTGTAAGTGTTAGAAAACGTCCCGTTTCCTTGTTCCAAGATGTTTTCCACTGATAGAGACGTCAGCGTCCTTTCATTTCTGCGAGCTGTGAGGAGACCACAGACAGAGAAAGAGAGAGAGAGAGAGAGAGAGAGAGAGAGAGAGAGAGAGAGAGAGAGAGAGAGAGAGAGAGAAACAGACGCAGCGGACGGGGACACAGAAAGGCTCCATACTATCATAAAACTCATGCAAAGTGTTGTACTTTTCCTGGGTCATTAGTGGGTGAGTGGCAAGCTGTGACTTTGCACGCACTTTCTACGGACTGAGCCTAACAAGCCACGCTTTAATGTTTTGTTCTATTTTTGCTCTCATTTCAAATTGATTTCCACTGTTGGCCAGACAAATGACATGAAGAGTTCCCCAACACAAGAAAAAGATGCACGGTGCATGTAAATAGTGAATGGATGTCTTTCAAGCGGAAGATGTGCCTTTACAGACTGGATATGTGGCTGAGACAAAAGGCAAATCTTTAACAGGGTGAAATGAATACTAATTAACAGATTAACAAATCAGTTGTTAGAGACTGTGTTCATTTATAATGAAGCACTTATATCAAACTTTAATGGAGGTTGTTGCAGCAACAACGGTAGCAGGATTCAGAATGTAAAAATACACACATCACATGGAAAAATTATAGAGAATGTAGTTGAATAGGAGACAAACTTTAACAACACAAATTAGTATTTTAAGTGCATTCAGTCCTGGATGATTCTGATCTGTGGGCAAAGAAACCAAAGGCGGTTTAACTGGGCTTTGGGCAAGTGATAGAACTCAAAAAACCCTGAAATTTTCTACTACTATAAATTCATAGATAAGGAAATGTCATCATAAAAAAGAAATTAGAAAAGTGTTTAAGTATATTCTGTCAATAAAGTACTACAGCCACTTAGTTAGTTTTAGTTATTAGTCAATAAAATATAGTTTTCCCACCAGATATAAGTAAGACTAAATCTTAATAAAGACTTAAAGGCAGGTAAACTATATTATTAGTATTACTGTTCAGTAAACTTGTGTATTTTTTTTTTTTTAAAAAGGGAACAACTGTGTTGGAACCAAAGAACAGACAAATAGAAGAGAATCCCGCAGAAGACTGTATATTCACTTTTTTTTAACATGTAGCGTTTGCAAGCACCTAAGCAGATTAGTAACAGGTTTTGATATATTGTATGGAAAATGTCAGCATGCAAAAATATTCCTATCAGGGAAGTATTCTATTTCCCCCTTTTCTACTTCCCTTGTGCCTTAAATGAGAATATATGTTCCAAAATTCACAATTTCACTTTAAACTTGATTATTCTAAACGAAAGTTCAGAGCTGATGCATCCTGATGTCTACAAATGTACAGTATAGTGTTTTTTCAGTATTAAGTGAAGAGCCACAACTCATTCTCTGTGCCGTGTTTCCACTTAACAGGAGCACTAGGGCGTCTGTCCCCATCACAACTTCCTAAATGACTTGTTTCCTGTATTCTACAAAGAAGCACCAACACTTTTGTCCCTGATTAATTTCCGGTCGGACCCTCAAACCAGAAAAGTGCGTTAAAGGCGAGCTGTGAGGACAGATGATATCAACAAAAAAAATATCACACCACTACAAACACAACCCTGTTCCAACACACAAAAAGATCAGTTTCTTTTTCTAAGTTTAAATGTTTATAGTAGCAGATATAAAATTAAAATTAATTAAAAAAAACAGACTGTCCACACTTTTAATGTTCTGGATGAATGATAAGTGCATAAAATCTTATACAACAATCTCTGATTTGATCAAAATGCAGACACATGTGTCTCATATGGCCTATGTTCAACAGAATTCCTATGACGTCTTCATAGACGTTGGACACATAGACGTTCATTGTACCTATTATGATGACTTCCAAACCAACACATTATCATGCCATCAGGGCACAGAGTGTCTGTGTATTTTCAGCCTAACACGCATGTATCACTGTAAATTAACCGCTAACTACTCTTTTGCAGTCCTTGTCATTTTATTGTGGAAACCTGCACATTTTCAACAAGTACAGTTTAATGGTACAATGAACAGAACAAACCAGTACAGGAACATGCTGAGAAGTATAACAAAAATTAACCAATTAAAACATCCCATTAACTTTGGAAGTTTGTTAATGTGTAAAATAAAGCCACTGGGTTTAAGGAAACTCCTCTGGACAGTTTTGCACCAGACCTTGACTTTCTAGCTGTATTGAAATGATTAACCAGCTGTACGTAATGTTAGGATTAAAACACAAAATCACTCAACTTAGAATATTAACAAACTTGTCCTCGGAAGAGGAAAAATAGGTCGTTTGTGAATGCATGCTCAACAATTTATTGAGCATTTTAGAGGTTATTATTAGATTAAAAGAATCCAGTGTGAACTGGACCAGACGCAGACTACAGCCTCTGATGTCAAGGTTCTACATTTTGCAATTTGTAGGCATAAAACTTCGCCCCCCCCCCCCGCCTACACTGTTTTGTGGTGTAAAACTGTCACACCACGTGTAACAATTAGCTGCCTTTGCTTTTGAGAGAGGACACTCATGACCTTAAGAGGTCGTCCGGATTTGTCCGGAAAATCGAAATGTTTTGCGCTCTTTTTTTTGCCAAGTAACAAAATAGTCTCCACATTATCCGTGTCACTGCACTACATCCATCACAAACTATTTACAGACATGCTAAGGATGCACCAGTTCAACACACTAGAACTAGAAGTGACAATATTTTTTAGTGGATGTGTTTTTGGGCACAACAGAACGTATCTACTCTAATTTTCTTATTCTTCATTTTCTTTGTAAATACAGCCTTATTTCCCTAATCAGTCAATGATTTTTTTCATCATAACTTCATTTGAACATTTCGATATAGTGTAAGACACCACCTCCAACATTAATGTCTGATGTAGTGGATTACAATAGCTGTACTAATAAAGCGGCTCCTCTGTGCATGTGAAGCCCTGGTGTGAAGCGTTGGGGCTGCAGGAGTGACAGGGACACCGAGCTGCACCTCATTCCATTCCTGACCCCTTTGTGTTGGCCACACACATCCTCACATGCCATTCTCAACCTCCCTCACCCTCTCTAGAAAGACCAGCGCAATGAGGACAGGTGGGTCTGCGGCTGCTGGATGCCCCTGGTCTATCTGTTACGTAAGCTGTGGCCACTGGCACGCATGTTTAACGTATTCACCTCCACCGGGGGGGTCACTGGCCAAAAACCCCTTCAATCAGAGAATGGGAAATGTGTTTGAATAAATCAAACATTCTCAAAATGTTAGATCTAATGTCTCTCCATATCTTCCCATAAAACCTATTGTACAGCCTCTAAATCAATAACTTTCAAAAGACCATTGTGCATCTTGAAACAAGCCAACAAAAAAGTTACCAATCCTTCTTTGACCACAGTTTTATGTTTGTTTGTTTTTTTTAATTATTATAATCTTTTCATGGATTAAAGCTTCTGCCTGAAGCTGAGCTGTTGTGCCCTGGATGCAAATTCCAATGCACTTTTACAAATTTGGAAAAGATAACGGCATCTGTTATTCAAAAAACTATAAACTGTTGGGAAAATGTTGGGAATAATGGTTTAGAGTGTGTAACCTGGCTTGTTTACATGTTTGTAAAGACAAAAGACAACTTTTTTTTTTTTTTTTTCGAGTGCATTCATCTGAGGAAAAAGAAAATACAAATCTGAGATGTATGTATAAAGACTGTATCTGAAATATAGATTGTAGTCAAAATGATGCTAAAGGTAAAAAAAACAAGAAGAAAGTATACCAAGAAATAAAACATAAGAAGCTAAGCTGTGCTGCTCCATCACAGGACCTTGCTGGTTAGATACCTGTGCAACAGGTGCAGCCCAATCTATGTAATAGGAAAAAAGGCTCACACACACACAGACTGCTGGATCCTTCAATCAAAGAATCTCACACTTCTTTCACTTTATGAAAAAAACCAACGTGGTCCCCTTGTATTCTGTGATGCACGCCAATAAAAGAGGCCTCTTTACCTTAAGGAGCGCGCACAACACCAGCAGAGTCCACAGGGAGCCGCTGAGGCGCAGCAGCGGCTTCATGATGCCGGGCTCCGCTTCAGGGAGGGAAAAAAAAGAAAAAAAAAAAGTTTGGAGCGACTTTTCTAACTGGTGAGGGATCTCATATCCGAACTCTGAGGAAAAACAACAAATAGACAGCAAACTCTGGACTTCGATGTCCTACTCCTATCGCTCCGCCAGACGGTCGGTGAGCATCAGGACAGGCAGAGCAGAGACGGGGAAACTTCCCTCTGCGGCGGTGTGGAGCGGTGTGGAGCGGCGGTGTGGAGCGGGGTGTGGAGCGGGGTGGGGAGCGGCGGTGTGGAGCGGGGGGGCGGAGCAGCGAAGCGGCTGCCACTCCTCTCATCACCCCCCTGCTCCTCTATCACCACAGATGTCTGTCTAGCCTGGTTTTGCTCTTATAAGAAAGAAGGGGGAAAAGTTGCCTGATCATGCATAAATGCACATTGTTGATGTAACTTGGCCACACAGGGTGAAGGAATGCATCTGTAGGGTCCCCTTAAAGGAGGATAGGCTGCAAGGTTTTCTATGTAGTTTTATCAGAATATTTCAGTGTGCCAGTATGTATTGATAATAAACCATAGATTATGACGTTTTTAAAAAAAACACCAAAATCTATTACAGATGAAGGGTACAGGGGGAAGGTTTGTGACCCTCACATCGTACAAGGTAAAACTCCCTAAAAAAACCCTTTAAAAGGGAAAAAAATGGAAGAACCCCCAGGAAGAGTAACAGAGGAGGGATCCCTCTTCCAGGACGAACAGGCGTGCAGTAGTTGATGTGTGCAGGTGGAGAACATTACAGAGAAATTCAGACATTAATTTACAAGCAATCCAATCGTCTGACCAGTAGGATTGGCCCACATGAGAATCAATCCACCTGATTGGGCTGCCTAGCTGTCTGTCAAAAAGGCTGAGCTGCTGCAAATAATCTAATAATGACTAGTTGGCAGATTACTTTGATGAGTGAGGAGCATGGACACCAAAGAGCCACAAAAAAACAAGTGGAGAAGGTCAGAAAAAGTATTTGGAAAAAAAAGTGATAGTCAGTCTGATCCTTCAGATTTAACAAGTGAGCTGAAGTGTGAGCTTTTTTTGTAGCAGCATTTCTGTGGGAAGGTAACACCATGATGATGACCATCAATTTCTGTTTGAAACAGGTGTCACACACTGCTTCTTTAATCACCAATTGTTTTGACAATCATATTTGAGTGATTTTTAAGAAGAAAATTCCCATATTATCTGGCCCCAGCTTCTCAAATCTGATTATTTTAAAATTCTGTTCTATAATAGTAAACTGATGATCTTTGAGTTGTGGACTGACAAAAGAAAAATACACTTTAACTGGAATCTTCAGCTTTGGGAAACCCTGATCGATATTTTAGACCATTTTAGGGACCAAACGATTTATCATTTTAATACTTGATAACAAGCATTATATGGTTTTGGGCTCAAATTCCCCCCCAATCAAATTTTAGGGGTACTTGGATTCAGTTTATTGGTGCTTTGCTACCACCTAAAATTGTCTAGAAATACCTGACACACACCACAGAGAGCTGGAGCTCAGAAAGGAAAATGTTTGAAGGAAACAACCTTAGATTTCTTAAAGCAGTGAGTGACATCGAGCTTGGAAAGACATGTGATTGCCATCAAATCGGGAAAAATGTTTCATTGATGCAGAGGATTAAATAAGATCTATGGTGTAATGCTGAGCTCTTAATTGACTAGCATGAGGTGAAAAGATGCAGATGAACGTAGAGTCATTCATTGATTCAAGGGGTTGCAGGGATCTAATGAGCAAAAAAAAGAAGCTTTTCAATATAAATCAGCCGTGAACAGCAGATATTGTCAGAATCAATAATATTTATTCATAAATCAATGCAGACTCTATTGCTTTAACAACATTCAGCTCTACATTTGTTACAGTTGTTACAATAATTGCATCTACTGGCTGGACGCGTTTGATTGAATATGACAATTTTAAAGGCCACAACTGCACATTTGAAGGTCCTATTTAATGCAAATAAATTAAAGTATTTTTTTTTGTTTTATTTTTTTACTCTAGATAAGGTCCGGGGGTTGTATAAAAACCTCAGAACATCTTACAGTAGTCATCTCTTAAATGGAAGCTTAGAGTCTTGGCTTGAAATGTTCACTGCTTTCACTTCTTTAACTTATTGGACTAAACACTTAACTTAGTCTGATAAGACAACCAACCCCATAACAGAGTTTATATCACAGTATATGGGGCAGTTGTCCCTATAGTTATCAGTGGGGTTTCAGAAATGTTGTTAAAAGTAATTGAAATTAGAATTGAATACAATATTTTGAAAGATGCGCCAGCTCTAAAATATTTCCCTATGTGTTTAAACCAGTCTTTTAACATTATTTGTTTTATTAAATTGTTTGGGAAAATGATCTGCAACTGACATCATGTCAAACATTTTATGATAGCTATGGCTTTAGCTTGAGAACAAAAATTTGACTCAAAGTGGAGCAAATACACGTTACTTTTTGATAGGTCTTCGACAGGTAACTTTTAAAAGACCTATAATTTACAAGCGTTTAATACATAAACACTTCAACTTGATAAAATACCTGAAATTTATGATAAATATGTCCATGAAGCATACTGCATACATACTATGCACACATATTCTATGTCCATAATGCATACTGTGTATGCGGATCAACAAATTCTACGAATTTTGTACATAGTGTTGTGTATTTTTATTTTTTACAGTTTTTATCTTCTTTAGCTTTTATTTTCTTTTCTTTACTCTGTATGCTGCAGTAACAAACAAATTTCCCCGTTGTGGGATCAAGTCTTATCTTATCTTATCTCATCTTAAATATCCTTGCATCAATGATTTGCTTCTGGATGACGAGTTGACCAGTGCAAAATGAGCAGGTGGTCAGGTTGAATATTTGAGATTAACATCATAGCACCAAATAATGTGGCTGCAATAATCAGTGCAACAACCATCCCTGATCTCTCCTACTTCCTTGACTTTGTGATGTTATGCACCAGCTCCTTTTTTTCTATCTAGGTAAAATTAGCCAATCAGAAGAGAGACGCATGAATATTCATCAGTGTAAAACTACAGTGAGTTAAATGTTTCATGTGAGGGGTATCACACTTTAAATAAAACCCATAGAAGGGCATGATACAGGACTTCTAATGGCCCCCATGAATATGCCAAGCGTTTTGTTGGCAGAACACAACCTACAGCCAGTAGATCCATATATCAATAATATATCTGATTAAAAGTCAAATGAAGCAAACACCAGATATGCTTTCCTCCAATAGATGCTTAGACTAGCCTAATTATTTATTATAACACACAGTGTTTGCAGAGGTAAATGTTCAGCCAGACTGAGAAGAATAGCTATTTATTCTCTGTCTCTTTCACCACCATCAGCGTATGAATGTGTGAGAATTGGCATGTAGTGTTGAAAGAGTAGAAGGGTACTATACGAATGCAGATCATCGACCAGTACATATTGTGGGGATACTTCACATGGCACTATCGCATTTAATTCCACCAAGGGCACCCGCGAAGGCGTTTCATTACAGATTATACATAACTGAGCAAGTGATTAGAGAAAGGTTTATGGAAACAGTTGAAAACAATATACAACAACAATAGTGCCACATTTTGGCACACACCTTGAAAGTTCTAGAGCATGCTATTACTCTATTATTTGAATGGAAATCCATATTTTTGTCTTTTACTTTTCTTGAAAATATCATTGAAAAAGCCTTGATGATGTCTGTACAAAGTTAGATTTGAAAAAAAAAGTTAAAATAAAAAAAAATGAAAATGTAATTTGTGTGTGTGGGGGGTTGAAAAGGTTAAAAAATGTTTTATTGTACTTAGTAATGTCCCATAATAACTATTTATTAATAACATTTATTTAAATGAGCAAATTAAAGATGATTTACTTACTCTTGCTAAAAGTAGGAGTTTTTTTTTTGTCTGTTACATTTTGGCACCAGCCTTTAATAAGACAATGAAGAATAAAACACACATACTTGGGAGTGTGCATGATAGAGACTAGTCATGTAAAGTTTATTTTTAGAGCATTTTTTATCAGTCTTGTCACAGAGCGCTGGGCAGGAAACAGCAAATAACAGGCAGCTCTTGCTCATGGCTTGCTGTAAGAGAGAGGCAGCCCACCTAGTGCAGTGCATGTAGAAGCACACAATGAGTCCTGGATAGTAATGTTCCACTTGTATGTGATTATATTCTTAGTTACCCCTTACATCCTGACTTTATTCTTTTATCCATTATGCTTAATTCCTGTTTGCCCTGCAGTCTAGTCGAGTCGTCATAGTACTGTCTCAACTCCTGTGAGAGCTATTGTTTTTTTCTAATTATTATTTATAATCTTTGTTCAAGGAAAACTATGCTCACTACAACCTCTACTTCATCAGGAGGGTTGTTAAAACATCACAGCAGAGCCGTAATTAACACGGTGAGGTGGAAACATGATTATTACTTGAACACCTGGAAATTAGTAATGGGGTACAGTACATACTGTATAATATGGATTCAGAGAACAGGGTTTTCTGTCAGTGTTTTTGAGACATTTCTAAGCAAAAGAAAACTGAGTTACCAATATAAACAACTGGATTTAAGCTGTGATGCAACATGCAAGCTACGCACTTTTTATTTCCATGTTCAAGCTTGCAATGAGTGATGGCTTGATACTCATTAGGCAAATTTAGGGTGAATAAACACTCAAAGTGTCAATAGCTGTGAATTGTGCTCCTGTGTTGCAGGCAACATTAACACCTCCTGACTCGCATGGCATTGCAAAAGATGTGGGGGATGTTTTTTGACCTTTAAATAGTAGACTGGATGCCAAAGCTGCCGCTGCTTTATGACAGCCTGATTCATAATGGCTGTTACGAGAGGCCTGCTGATGATTGCTAAGAAGAGATAGGGCTGATATGAAGTGGTCACTATGACCCACCATTCCCAAGGAAATGTTACGTAATCCTCTAGGGATTGTTGCAGCGTGTCCGCTTTTTTTTTTCTTTTTTTTTTCTTCTTTTTCTGCAGGCCTGTTCCTTCCATTTGTGTATTTGTTGCCATATAAAGTATACATGGCCTTTTTTTCTGTGTTTGTCTCCCTGCCAACTGTCAAGGGCTCAAGTGTCAAGTGATTTCATGTGTGATATGATGCTGATAGTGTGCTGATGGAAGAAATGTCATGTTATCTGTGTGCATTCATAAACATTGTGGAAAACATTTAGAGCCCAATACAGCAGACAACTGAGTGTGGCCAGACAAACAGTATATATATATATATATATATATATATATTTACACAGTGTGTATATATATATATATAGTGCTACTTATACAGTAGCAGCACAATGTTCTTGTGCTTATTAGCAGAAGTAAAGTTGAGGACACAAAACTAGCATTTTTCAAATGCTTCAATGCTGAAGTTTCCCATCTTCCGTCTATCAGTTGTGAAAACCTATCTGCCCGTCCCGACCACATACTTCAATAAAGCATTTCTCCACTGTGTCAGCCTCAAAATATGTAGAGAGAAAGAAACCGAAAAAAATCTCTGTTGCGGATGTTGACCATTCCACACTGAAAAAGGACTCGTTGTGAACATACTTAATATACGTACTCATACTGAGAATTGCATATGATTTTACATGGACTCATGGTACCTTCTGTCTCTCTCTCCCTCTCTTAACGCCGTCCATGCCATTCATACATGTGTTTTTACATTATGTTTGAATTAGGATTAAATAAAAACAGGGATCTAACAGAATATATATATTTTTGGACAGATATCTCGACTGACTGTTTGCTTCAGACTTGACTTACAAGTCCCCACATCAAATGGGTTGAGGCTCCCTTTTCTACTTCCTATACTGAAGAACATCATTGCATGTTTCATGTGCAGTTCTATTTATCTTGCAAAATAAAACTACTATAAATGAACCAAGAATGAACAGTTACATTAATAAAATCATATTTAGGTTCGGTGTATTCACATGTTTTAGGAGTGAATTTATCATGAAGGTAATGGCAGAATGTTAACTCTTATGCTCACACTTGTGTTTTTTTTTATTTTTTTTGTCTTGTCGGACAAGGGAAAAGTGTATTACAGTGAACTTGCACTAAAGTTTTCACACTAAATTGATATACCAGGGCAGTTAACAAGACAAAGGCCACTGTGACTTCCTGAGGCCTCCACTATTTGCCTGGCAACCTCATGGTGGCCACACCAAGCAGGATATGACAGATCTATTACTGACGTTGTTACCTTGGATAGATCCAGGCCCCCCGTTTCCAGTATTTATGCTAAGCTAAGCTAACCAGCTAAAGGCTGCAGTTTCATATTTACTGGACAAAAAAAAACTTCTGTGCTAATGCTAATACACATATTTTCCTCATATGTTAAACTATTCCTTTAATGTTCAGTGTTTGCCATCAATTCCTGTCCACAAATACATGCAAAAACAAGTGATGTTGACATATTCTAAATAAGACAGACTAATGCAAATCAGTCAGTCAGTGATTTTCTATACCCGCTTATTCCTCATTAGGGCCATAAGGGTCTGCTGAAGCCAATCCCAGCACAACACACCCCAGACACGTCGCCCTACTATCATGGGGCACACACACTATTCAATCACACACTCAAACCTACGGAAATTTAGAGTTTCCATTTTACCCAAGCATGTTTTTGGACTGTGGGGGAAAGCTGGAGAACCTGGAGAGAAGCCACACAGACCCGGGGAGAACATGCAAACTCCACACAGGAAGGTCCCAGCACAATGACTTGAAGCAGTGACCTTCTTGCATGTTGCCTCCTAATGCAAATCAGACACAGTAAAATACTTTGAAGAGACCGCTTTATGCAAATTGTGTGTTCAGGGAAAGTATGACATTGTTTGTTTTCTATTGATAAATGCTGTTGCATTTGTCACCAGGAAACAGGAAAGAAAACCTTATTAATGTGAGCTCTATCAACAGGAATGTTCTCTTTGGAGTTAAAGCTTTTTAGCCGCTTCCAGCTCACTGCGCTAATAGAAAAAAACTGCTACCATTTTCATCTGAAAGTACCCTGATGGGAAGAGGGAATGCATTTCTTTCCAAAACCAGTGAGCTGGGCTGAGATTGAAAGGAACTTGATGTGAAAAAGAACTGATTGTGCCCCCCTCCACTATCACTTCAAAACTCATTCCAGTGCCAGTGTAAGTGCCATACAACTTTGCATTTTTGCCATGTTCACATTTGCATTGTATTAATCAAAGACCAGTAAATGAAGTATAAAATGAGATTAGACTGCATATATATGATAATTGATTGTATATTTTGTTTGCAAATTTTATCAGAATAAAGAGCTTCAAAGAATGGCACAATGAGTCCGGCAGTGACCCGGTTCAAGTTCAAACATCAGTCTGAAAAGGTGATTCTTTGAATGTTTGCTCTCCTTCAAAGAAGTTATAAGCAGGAAAGAAGCTAAAACATTCCAAGTTCCAGACCAAATAAAGAAGACAATGGAAGAATTTCCTAATTAAGCCAAAATGGTTGTATGTATTGGCTGTCAGCCACAAACTCATGCTGGAGATTAAGAGGTGTTCCAGTTGAAGATGGTGTGCATAAGTTATAGGAGGACACTTCCATATCAAAATCTAAACAGAGCCAACTCTTAGGACAAAGTTTCCTCTCAGTGTCAGCCATCCCACATCTAAGGGTTGTGAAACAACCTCTGAGACACAAATGAGATTTCTTGACTGTGCAGTGAAGCGCGAGGATGTTTATTAAGTGTTTCAATGCAAGTGAACTCCACCTTTTCCTCATCTGTGAAAATGATAGTCGTCTGATAATGAATGATCAGATAAGGAACATGGCCTGGCCCTTAAAAGAGAAAATAAAGAAAAGATAACAATAATGACTCAGCGTTTGAGGTCCTATCATCTTCTGTCAATTTATATAATTGTTTTGTTTTTTTTTACAAGGCAACTCCCAGGGAAATAGTTAATTACATGCTATATACAGTGTTGTGTCACATATGCATGCTACAGTACGCCTACATGCTGTGTTGCCATAATTCTATACGAGTCAAACATGTAACAACTATCTAGTCCATAGATTTCTGGTTGAGTACAATATAAAACATAAGTTATTAAAAATAGAAAGAAAGGGACGTTGATGTTTTTCATTATGGTGGTAATTAGTCTTTGGTGTGATATTTGATCTGTTCAGTCCCTTAATATATATATTTCCTCAGTGTAACAATGCTTACCTTTAAGGCATTTATTAATTTAAGAGAAAGACACAATAAGGAAATCATTGTGTTCAAGAAAGCGTTTGAATGATTTCTTTTCTGATTTCAACCATGGCCCTTTTAGCAGCCAGCATCTAGTGGTTATTGAATGGAACTGCAGCTTAAAACCACACTTTATCTGAGGTGTGCACACACAGGTTACACAAACCCAGCACACACAATAAACTATCTATTGCATGTAAGTTTCATATAAACCAAAATTTGTATTTTCAACCAAATGCAACTGAATGATTCTCTTTTCTTTTTCTTCATGTGGTTTCACTCTTTGTTGGAAATGTACTGTATTTTGTTGGTGAGCATGGCACAAATAGCTCAAAAAGACACTGAAAGATCTCCATCCAGTAGGATGCACTTTTGACTTTATCTTAAAGGTCTCGTATTACTTTTCTGTTTTCGATTTTTTTGAATACCTCTAACATGATGTATTTGCAATTTAAAGTACAAAACTCACAAAAATTAAGTTTTACAGTGCCTTCACAAGCACCTCGCTGTAGCTCCAGAAAGCAGAGGTTCATCATTCATTCATCATAGATTCATCAGCCTATCTTCTGATCGACTGACTTTTCTCTGATTTTGAATCAAGAGATCATTTGTACGGTGAGTTTTAGGGAGAGTTGTGATGGAGCTTCCAATTTCCTGCATGCTGTAGGATGCTCATCATGGTTAAAATATGAAGTATTATACTGTGAAGCGGCGACACGGTGGAGCAGTGGGTAGCACTGTTGCCTCACAGCAAGAAGGTCGCAGGTTCAAGACCGCCTTGGGGCCTGGGTCTGGGACCTTTCTGTGTGGAGTTTGCATGTTCTCCCCGTGTCTGCGTGGGTTTTCACCGGGTACTCCGGCTTCCTCCCACAATAC
The DNA here is from genome assembly GCA_036785175.1 of Eupleurogrammus muticus. Classification (NCBI taxonomy): domain Eukaryota; kingdom Metazoa; phylum Chordata; class Actinopteri; order Scombriformes; family Trichiuridae; genus Eupleurogrammus; species Eupleurogrammus muticus. The sequence goes on along the minus strand of JAYKQN010000010.1, from coordinate 19,226,015 downwards.
AAAACATGCTCAGGTTAATTGGCAAATCTAAATTGCCCATAGGTGTGAGTGTGAGAGTGAATGGTGTGTGAATGGTGTGTGTGCCCCACGATTGGCTGGCGACCATCTGGGGTGTATCCCCCTGCCTCTCGCCATAAAATGCGCTGGGATAGGCTCCAGCAGACCCCTGCGACCCTGAAAAGGAATAAGCGGGATAGAAAATGGATGGATGGATGGATACTGTGAAGCCATGTTTCTGAATTGCCTTTTTTTCTACAGGTTATCAAAATGTGCCATTTTGACCTAGATAATTCCCGTAAACATTACAGCACAGGCAGTAGCACATCTTATAATGTCTATAGTCCACTGGTGTCCATGCCGTGGCTGTCTTTGAAAGCTGATACTATTATACTGTATTTCCCCCTGATGCTTTATTTCCTCATTAAACTTTTGTTCAGTTTTGTGAAGGTTTCAGTTCTGTACAAACTGTCACAGCCACTCAGTCAGAGCAGGACTTTCCCAACTCGGCGTTCCCATCTCTCCATCTGCATAACTCTGTGTCTCATCTGTTTGTTTATGTTGAGCAAATGGTCATAATTGCTGCTCTGACCCATGAACACGTCTGTTTACATCTTCGCTGTCGGAGCTTGTTGTTTAGATTGGAACATCGGTGTAAACAGGGCGTCTTAATCTGCTGCTTGAAACGGTCCTCTGTGAAGTCTTGTCGCTCGCTGGGATCGTGCGACCTTGATGAGAGGTTATCAGCAGAGGTGGGGTGTGACAGAGCCTTCCAGTGAGGTTGGAGATGCATTGGAACAACATCACTATTGTGTGTTTTTTTCATCTTATCAAGACTAGTGTGTAGTGAGGTTGCATGATGCTCCTAATAGGGTAGTGTACAGTCGATTATCATTTTTGCACTTTAAAATCAAGTTAACGTGTCAGTTCCTCAGGTGTCAGAGATGTGTAAATGTATTTCATATAACTGGACAGGAAATGGGAGGAGGTTTTGTGACTACTTGCTGGCGTTTCAGTTCAAATCAAGGCCCGAGAATGAGCTCATTTTGACCATAAAGTGGATAAGTGAGTAAGGAGCTAATCTGGAATTAACTGCACATTAAGGAATTAACTACACGGAATCTAGCAAACAAGTTACAAAGTTACACACAGAATAAAATCAATAAATCAATATACAGTACCAGATAAAAATACAGTAATAGTCAATGCTACTGCTTAATGATTACCTCTCAAGTATCTATGAATCTTTATAATGAACACTTAACCTTGCTATATTTCCCATGATGCAACCAATGACGACTGGTGGAATGCAACAACGTAATCAACATTTCAGAGAGAACTATTGTACTTTTTAGTTCATTATATTAAGCATCTTTAGTTACAAGGTCCTTTTCCAATCAATATTTTATACATAATACATGACATCATTATAATTTTACACATCATACATAACAAAATACACTACATTATCCGTTTTAGTAAATGTACATTATTTCCCTTCATTTGGCTACCCAGCAATATAAATTAGTATTATATTTACCTTGTACTTAAATGAAATGAATGATTAATATATTCCAATGATAAATATACAGTACACTGTTAAATATAACAATGAACAAAGACAATTTGCAAACAGGGACAATTTTGGGGTATTTTTCATATTTAAAATGATTTTTTTTCTGTCAATACTTTATTTTTACTTAAAAAAGATGTTGAATGACAGCCTTTTACTTGTAATTGAGCATTTTCACATTGTAATATTTCTAATTTCACTTAAGTAAAAGATCCAGCTACTTCCATCATAATAACCAATAACATCTTCTTTTTTTAGTCAAAGTTTCTAGTTTGTTGCTTATTTTTAAATACACAATAAAGATTTGCCACAAGATCAGCCTGCTGTCAGTGTTAGACTGTGTTTTATGGCTCTAGATAGGCAGGCTGGATGTGACCCACTCAGTGAAATCTGAGTGTCATTGGTCATGGGAACAGACAGCAAAGCTTATAGGCCAATTAGCCTGTAAAAACGCACCACGCTAAATATCATTGATGCTCTCCAGAGGCCTGTTTTAATGAGAGAGACTCAGCTGGCTACAAGTCATTCACAAAATCACCAGCAGTGACACATGAGACCAGTAGATGCCCTTTGTAACCCTAGGAATGTTACTCCTCCATTGTCCCTTTAACGTAGATTCTTATTCTGTTGTTTTAATATTGACAAATGCCAGTTTTGACAATGACAGTCCTTATATTCAGTATGTTCTTTATAGCATGTGCCTTATTACTTTCAATTTTCCAAGAGGAAATTGTTCTTAGTGCTATTCATTTGTCTTTTAATCTAAACACAGCATTAACGGTAGCTTTGGAAAAATGTGTGTCACTGTGAGAGAAAATGAGGAAGTGATGTAACAGCTTGATGTCTGTGTGGAGTCAGACAGCTCAAGGCTGTGGGATATCTGAATCTTTTCCTGTGTCATTAATTAGCTTAGACAATGCCTTTCACACTCGCAGCTCACTCTGTGTGGTAGTGACCTTGTACAGCAGGTGAAGGGGACAGAAGGGTGTGTACATGTGAGGTCATTTTAAAAAAAAAAGGTACGAGGAGAAGATAAGGAAGTACACAAGGTCATTTAGTTGACTGCAGCAGGGGGGAGGGCAGAAGAAGTGGGTTATAAATACTGTAAAACGGGGGCGACAAAGGGACAGCGATGTAAATATAGCAAATTACTATAATGTGTTGAATGAAGAAAATAGATTTTTAAAGCACTCATGATAAATACTGTTGTTATTTTTTATTTTTTATCTCTTTTGTTGTATGTACAAATCAATAACCATAGTGGGATATGTGCTTGTATATATATATATATATATATATATATATATATATATATATATATATATATATATATATATATATATATATATATATATATATATAGTTTAATTTTTTGGGGGGATTTTTTTTCTCTCTTGCCAGAAGTTAGATGACAATATTCATACTACACTATTGGAAATGAGATCAACATGACATGGTTAGGGCTGGGACACTGCAGATTGGCAATTGGGTTGGAGCGAGTGGAGAAGCACAGAGACGGCAACTGTGAACACTGTGGAGTTTTGGAGTGTGTTCTACATGTGCTGACACATTGCCCGCTCTATGCTAGAGAAAGGACGGTTTTGTTCATGGGGTTAGGAAAACTGCGAATAAGAAATGTTTCCATAAGAACACTGCTTGGCGAAAGAGATTTCCAAATAGAGAGAACTATGGAGGTGTTACATCCGCTCCGTACTGGTTTAACTTGTCATGGGTGAGTGGTGATGGAAGGATACCTTTGATTCAGCGGGGCCTCCTCTTGCTGACTCTGTCATCAACGACAGCTCATGGCGTGCCCACGCTTCTGTCTGGACAGCACGCAGCAACAGCCTACAGCTTGCAGGACAGCCACATAGTGAGCTTGTGGACACATGAAACACTGAAGCCACCCTCTGTTGGGTTCCAGTTCTGATCGGTAGTCATGGGTCACCTAACTCATTAGGTGGACCTGTGGCTTCACCCAGCTCCAGCTAACAGCCCACAGTCATCTGGGCAGCAAATAATTTAGCCATGAGGGAGTTGTCTGTACTCAGGTCAATCAAGCCTTGGAAGAGTCTCACTAGTCTTTGCAAATCTTACCGGAAACAAATCCAGTTAGAACCCACTCTCCAAAGATTTTAAGCTAATAAAACCTCCTAAAGCCCCCTCCAGTTCTATCTTCCAACCCTACCTACCTTTCCTACCTAATCTATGAGATTAGGGCTGTCAATTTTTACAAAATCTAAGTTTAAACAAATTTAGTGTGACAAAGTGGAGGAATATTTAAATGTATTTGAACAGTTCAGAGCACACAGGTGTGCACAAGTCAAGTTATTTCATTCATTATTCATTATTTATTACTATTAGTTATTTAATTTTATAGCCTAACATCATAAAATGACATTAATCTCAGGAGGCTTTACGGTAATGGTTGCTGCCTGTGAAGAGAGGACTCTCTTTCATGTAAGCTTAGATCTCCTGAATGCCGTACACACACGCCTACAAGTCAATCAAGTTGTACATGTCCCCAAACTAAACCAGTGATTGCATCTCCACAAACAGCCAGCAACAGATCACCTGAAGCTGAGTAGCAGACATCATCATCTTCTGATGCTGCATATCTGCTGTTTTTGTAAAGTAATTCAGTGGTGACATACAAAGATGACAAACAGCCTCACCATTGTTAGCTACTCTGCTATCTATGTTGCTAAATACTGCTTTGGTATTGTAATTGAAATCAGCAAACAACATACCATTATTAGCTGTTAGGTCAAAAGGTCAAGGCATGCTATAGGTCACACTGTTCTTAGAGTACCCTCTGCTGGATAACCAAGCAAACTACTTCTCCGGTTGCACTTGCCGGGTCTATATTTTGAATTATACCTGGTTAACAAATGTTAATTGTGTTTAATTTGCAATGGGAAAAGATTTTAACTACATTCTGAAATAGTTTTGTAATAAAAGAATGCCACTTAAAGAAAGAAACTTTTGAAGATTTTGAACCATGTTTCTGTCCCATCAGTAAACTAGTCCTTGTCTCTTATTAAATTGTGAACTCTTGATGTTGATCTTATACCTCATGCACATATTGAAGAGTTTTTTGCAATCCACTGGTTGTTGCAGGTCTTTTTCTTTTTTCTTCTGCTGTAATTTATTCAGCCCAGATTGTATGTGTGTGTGTGCTATGCTGGAGCCGTGTCCATTTTCTCCTCATAGCAACACCGAGCTTTTTATGTAGCTGTGGTCTCTGGCTTTGAGGTGTTTTCCTGATCTTATAATGCACATGCTGTATGTATAAACTGAAATATATATGATATTCTGTTTGAGTTCGTCCACTACTACCCCCATAGCGTCATTTTCAGGGGCAGAAGACTGTGAAAACCCTCTGTATACTGGACAGCCCAAAAATTGAAAATAGTGAAAATAGTGGTGCATTCAGCCACAATATCCAGATATCCAGATAAATGTTTGCGACTTCAGTTGTTTCCACCTCCACCATTATATATGTGTGTGTGTGTGTGTGTGTGTGTGTGTGTGTGTGTGTGTGTGTGTGTGTGTGTGTGTGTGTGTGTGTGTGTGTGTGTGTGTGTGTGTGTGTGTGCACCCTGGTATTTGTATGCATGGGACAGTGGCTGTTTTCTGCAGGTCAGTTCAGAGAGCCACCATATGGCAGGACAGGAAGGAGGGAGCGAGAACACAACACACTAAAGGGGGGGGATAAGACATGAGCTTGTAAGGAAAGAGAAAGCAAAGGAGGGGATGGGGAAGGGCATAGGAAATGAGAAGGAGAGTCAGAGAGGATGCGCAAAGAGAAGCAGAGGGGACAACAAAAAAAAAAAATGGGAGCGGACCGAGGCGATGATGCTAGCGATGAGTGAAAAACACGGTGAGTGAAGTGGGTGGTAGAGCCTACAGCTTGGAGGCAGAGGAGGTGACAGTGGGGGGCGTTCACTGCTCAGTGATGTGTTAAGATCTGACTCCCCCCCACGACACACGCACGCACGCACACACACACACAAATCACAAATGTGTTTTTGTCACTTAGGAGAACATTGCATAGACAACCATTCGTGGAGACTTACCTCATAGTATAAGGTTCATGCTCTTTATTTTTCCCTATTGCCAACGAATTCCATGAAGATACAGAAAACAATATTTTGTCTCTACTTAATACTTTCCAACCACTAACTGCTCCACCCTATTTGTGTCTGTACCATTGGATCTGTCTGAAACAAAAATGAAAACAGAGATGCAAATATATCATTTCAGTGATCGTTTACAGCATCAGTATGGTGCATGTGGACGACTCACAATAAACAACAGTGCCATTGTGATGAAGGAATGTGTTATATAGTACAAGTGCTGCATGGTTCACTGATGCTGCTCTAGGGCCAAAACATACTAACCCATCAGGTTTTATTTGTTATTGTTGTTTTGGTCTTTTCATGGGATTTGTTGACAATGAGAAAAAAAAAACAGCATGATCTTTTAATACTCAAATTGTATGTATGTATTTATGGGAACCAGCTATTGGAGGCGAGTCCCCATTATGTGACTGTGTGAGAAAAATTCATGTCCCCACAATGTCATTGATACACATACCACACACACACACAGGCTTTCTCTCTCCCGCTCTCAGCTTCCTCACTCGCCCTCCCTCATTCTGGCTCTGTTGCCAGGGCTACCGTACAGCCTCTCTTGCTGCATATACCTAGACGAAGCTGCCGCCTGTGGATTTCATCTCTCCTCCAGGATACAAACAAAAGAAAACCCAACCAGACTTTTATGCCTCTCTCTCTCTTTCACACACACACACACACACACACACACACACACACACACCCACGTTGGTAGCTTCTGCCTCTCCTAACCTCGCACGCATCCTCTTTGCCTTGTCTCTGTCTCTTGCTCACTCGCATGCAAGCACAATCCTCCTTCTCCCAGACAGAGGAGCAGTAAAGGGATTGGCGCCGTTCTTTGGTGTTTGGCTCCTGGTCTTTGGCTCAGAGCGAGCGGAGCAGAGCGGAGCGGCAGATGGCGATGTGAAGACGGGCTCAGTCAGGTAAGAGGACTTATCCTAACCAGACTTAAGGCTGTGGATGAATGACTGCTTCAGCCCTCCTCTCCTCCCTCTGTCTCTCCATCTCCCCCATCCATGGCTGTGCGACATGAAGTGAATACCAATTCCTCAGCAAAACCCCCCCCACGGTTCACACGGCTGCTACGCTCGCCTGGCTGTAATAAAGGTAGGGACCTGTGATGTAGCCACTCTATTTCCCCTATTACTCTTCAAAAGCGATCAATAGGACAACAGGTTGGTTCCTCGATGCTGTTGTGACTGTGCGTTGTCTCTCTCATCCATTATTATTCAAAGCTTGATTTCCACCGTGTTGTATCATGTCTGTGACAATGTGGGAGTTACCAGAAAGAGAGAGATGCAACAGTCCACCTCCCTGAGTGATTCATTACTAATCCATCCAGCTCGGCACTGTGTGGTCGCTCCAGCTCACCGTAGTCATGTACGTGATATGAATGGTGTTTTGTCTTAGTAAGAATGACTGCCTGGGAATGCCATTCCTGTGCTGATGTTGGAGATGCGGCGCAAACATGTAACACAATCCTTTGCCGCCGATTTATCTCCGGAATTCCGTGAATCAATTCGCTATGCAGAACGTTTCAATTATTCATGTAGTATAGCTTAGGCTGAATTGTGAAGTTTATGTGTCTTAATGGGATTTCTCTTTAAAACGCCCCTGGAGCTGCTGCCAGAGATTGTAGTGAGTGTATGTAAACAATAGAGGGGATTGATTATCTGTCTATATGATATACAGGAGGAAGCTTCGGGCTTGCTGGGTCTTTCATTTTAAGGTCATTCTCAGCTTCTGTTTGTATTAATGTCAAGATTTTGACTGCGTGTGTGAGTATGAGAGAGAGAGAGAAAGGTTGACGAGGCAGGTCCCGGCCCTCGTGACTTTATCTCATATTACCTTCCCATCATCACTTTCAATAACAGCTTCCTCTTACCCTGTCTCCCAGCCGCACGAGCACTTCAACAACACGTCCAGCACATCACTCTTCATGCACCTTGAATTCACCTGGAAACTGGCAAATGCTGCTGCTCTGCAAAGATAGGAAAGTGATGGACACATCAGAGATTGAAAAACAAATGTTTAATTTAAAGGTCGCATATTGTAAAAAGTGATTGTATTTGATTTTGGACTATAAGGTGTTATGTCTATACTTTCCCATGGTTAAAAACATTCAATCCACAGTGAAATGCCTTAAAGTGAGAACCTCAGTGAAGTTGTGATGTCACAACTATACAGTCACTGCCCACCACCTATTCACAGCTATTCAAATCAGCCAATCAGAGGTGGGGCTCATTAATACTGATGCCACAAAATGTCCTGTTCATTCTCAAGCTCAAGGGACAAGCTTGAGAGAGGAGATGTAAAACCATATTGGGATGACTTCTGGGTCTGAAAACTTTAAATAAAACCCAGAAAAATGTTAAATGTGAGACATAAACTTTATATTAAAAACTTTAAATTAACATTATTAGACATGCTGTTCATCAGGAACTTGAAACATTGAGCCAGCTGTCCCTAAGAGGAAAATTAGATCACATAATTCCCCTTGTTCCCTATTGCAGGAAAGAGCTGCACACCACTATCAGTACAGAGTAATTCCTGGTCCCGTGATCCTCCTGGGACAGAGGCCACAGGCTCTGTTAACACTCAGCTGGATGTTGGGTGCTTTGAATGGACGCAGATCAATGGAAACACTACGCACATACTCTATTTGAAGACTGTGGGGGTGGCGTTTGTAAGGACCCAAAGACAGTAGACCTTCACTGAGGAAGGAGGCTGAATCAGCTGTATGTTTTGAACCTGCCACGGATCTCCTTGGTCTGGTTGTACATTCATCCGAGAATAACACATTTAAATTTTAATGTCATTTCTAATTGGGAGAGGGTATTGATTATTATGATTATTATACTGTCCAAGTCGCTTTTTTTAGGTTCCTCTTTGTACTTCAATATTCAGCCTGTTACTGCAGGTACAGGTTTTATATAGATCCTCACTTGATATTCGAATGACTAATATGTTCAGTAAGCTCCTTAATAGTTACACACTAACAATGTGTTTAAGCTATAAACAGACAGGATTTCCTGGGTAAAACTTTTAATTTTGTGATTACAATCTCAGCCATACGTTGTTCAAACCCACAGAACTTACCAGGACAAGGCAGAGACAAAAAAATAGAAAAACTATTTGTAAAGGGCAGTAGATATCGTTGAGGAAACATGGCATGTTCTCCATTTTTTTTTCCACCATGATGTTACAGTTTATATTTTGATGCCATTTCCAAATAATCTTTGATATTTCCCCAAATCCCTGTCAGTTGCTGGGTGTGTGGGATTCAGATATTATGTTTTAAGAATACTGGTTACTGCCCAGCTTAAATATACCAAACACTTCACCTAGCAATCCCTCAGCAGCCAAAGCAAGTGACTGGAAAACAAAGATATTTGCCTCAAAGAATAAAAGCAAAGAGAAGCAGAATTGTTAGACAAACGTGAATATAGTCACTGCTCTCCCACTACACAACCAATGTGCCTGGCAAGGTGTGTGTGTGTGCATGTGTGTGTGTGCATACATACAGTATGTTGGTTGCCACAGTTACCAAAACGCCAACCTCACTGCGTCATTGATACAGACAACCTTCACACAGAAAAGGGCCGCTTCCTTCCCATTCATCCCTCCATCCACTCACCTGTCAATTTATTGCTTAAAAAAAAGCACAAGCTCTGTGAACTTTCTCCATTTCTCTTCCGAAACACAGCATAATCATAAGTGCATGTTTGCGTGTATACTTCATACATGTGTGTACATTGCATGTATGCACGTTGCCATGGTTACGGGCCAGGCAAACTGGCGTCATCACTTCAAAACCACCTTCACAGCAAGACGAGAGACAGAAAAGGACTCAAAGCAGCTCCCCTCTGTTCAACACCTGCTCACGCAAACTCTCTCTCTCTCTTTCTCTCTCTCTCTCTCACACACACACACACACACACACACACACTGTTTTTGCTACTGGTGTGGTCTCATATTCCGCTGAGCTCACCCCATCCGTTCAACAGGGTCCAGTGGCACAGAAGGAGAGGGGAGATGAGAGAGCAGAGGAGTGCAGAGCAGAGAAGGCTCGACTCCATGCATACTGATTCGGCTGGAGCAATCTGAATGTTTTTTTTTTTTTTTTCTACCGAGGGTGTCTGGTTAGTCTAGCTCAAATCATCCCTGCCTTTTAGGGAGGGAGAGAGTAGAAGGGAAGCATGGCAAGAAAGGGAGGGGAAGATATATTGACAGTTTACTGTGTCACCTTACATCACCATCCTCCGCTCACGAAAGCACAGCTGGGAGCTGAAAAGGGTGCTACTCTGATCCATCTTTAGATCAAACTGGATTACTAACCCTTCCTCAGCAACATGACCAGCTGAATTTCTCTTCTCTCGTCTCGTCTGTAAAATATGGGGTATGATTTATCTTGTGTATAAATGACTTATAACTGTTGCTCCTGTGTTCTTTATTTTGAACATCTGAAACGTCATTTGGCTGTTATCTTCTGTCCTTCAGATCTGACTCTGCAGCACAATGGCTGACAACGGCTGGTTGCCACACGATATAGGATTTTACTTGATCATGTGATCTGATTCCCTCCCCCAGTTCCCTGCCATCTATCATAGGTGAGTCGTGCGATTGGCTGGGTGTTCACGGTGTCGGTTCTTGTTTTGTTTTTTTCTGATATTCCAGGGAGCCGACTGGAAAATCGTCTCCCTGTGCGTCGCTGTGTGGTCGTCATTGATGGAAACTTGCTCCAAACTCTCACATGACAAATTTAGACATCAGTAACACATTTAGACAAAAGTGGAATGTGCACAAACAGTACACCATCACTCCCACTGGCCCCCGCATTTACACATCCGCACAAAGCACGTGGTGGTAATCAGTGAAATGGACAAAACACCTTTATTAATGGTTGAAGGACAACGGAGCAGGGCGGAAAAGGGCTTTGAATACACTGGTGACTGATACAGGGGGGGGCAGTGTGTATGCGTGTGTGTGTGTCTGTGTGTGTGTGTGTGTGTGTTTTGTCAGTAGATGATAATGCTCAGGACGGATGAGAAGGATGAGAGCCACTCTGTTGCCAAGGCAACGGACAGGGCTGTAAACACGTTACCCCTGACTCATCTCTCCACAATAGAGCCTCTCTCTCACACACACACATACACACACACACACACACACATACACACACACACACATTCTCTCTCTCTCTCTCTCGCTCTCTCTATCTATCTCTCTATCTCTCTTTCTGTTAAACACACACTCTCACACATATAAACACACACACACACACACACACACACACACACACATAGATATTCACACAATAGAATCCAATCTGAGGGAGAGAGGATCCGGAGATGAGAGCCACTCCAAGCCGCTTAGCTATACATCTGAATAGGTCTGTGGAATAAATGCACACACAACCAGACATACAACACAGAGTGTGCCATTGAACAGGAAATCAATATGTAGTTTTGTTGAGATCTCACAAGTATTTAAAAAAAAAAAAGCTAAGAATTGGATATTAATCATCTTTATCATATTTCATGAAGGTCAAATCCCTGTCAAAGTCCTCACAAACCATAAAGCAGAAGCCTAAAAGGTCACACACACACAGAGATTTGATACTACTAAGCAGGCCCATGTAGAGACCTTTGAAGGGTCAGGTGCTCAATGTTAAAATGGGCCACATTAAACAAGAGTTTGAAACATCTGGCAATATATCTATTGTAGCAACCCATATATTTATGAAGACTGTAACTGGGATCACAACATACAACATTAATGACCGAACTTGATATACTGTATTTGGCAGGGGCAGTATAAGGCAACGTAACCTATGTTTTACCTGATGGATGCATTGAATAGCTGATGCGCATAAAATGCACACACACACACACACACACACACACACAGTTCTTCAGTATCATTTCACACCCTTTCTAGAAAGCCACAAGTGTTCTCTATGGTGTTATTTTACAATCTGCCCTCAATTGTAATTCCAAAAATTATTTGATATGATTCATAAATAATAAAATAATGTAGAAATAATGTATCTTATCGTACTTGTGCTTATATTCATTTTGACTATCCACTTTGTCAAAGACACTTAAATATATTCACAATTGATGTATGTCACAATGCAATTAAAAAAATAATTTTTTAACCATGTAATTATTTTAACAGAAAGCTTGAATAGCAATAGGCCTATAACACAAGGGCTCACTGTGTTATTATTTCAGTAATAATCACAAATGACATCCATACATCCATAGTACATATAGAATGAAAACATTTAATGTCTCTATTTACTTGCTTTATTCAAAATGGTTGTGGCAGTTTATTGAGATGCACCTGTGAAAACTGGTGTCAGCAAACCGCTAATCAACTAACATGGTTGAATCACCATGGTTGAATCACCATCTCAAGGTGTGTCCTGACAATAGGAAAGGAGATTATAAAGAAAAAATGATACGTCAGCATTCGGCATGGTAATGGTAACAGCTTATTGTTACTGGGTGTTTTGCCTTAACTCCAAAGCAGCAACAGTAATAATGAATCAGCGACAGAAATAATGAAGCAGCTACAGTTATATTAAAGTAGCAACAGTAATAATGAAGCAGCAACAGTAATATTGAAGCAGCAACAGTAATAATGAAGCAGCAGCAATAATATTGAAGCAACAACAGTAATAATGAAGTAGCAACAGTAATAATGAAGTAGCAACAGTAATTATGAAGCAGCGACAGTAATTATGAAGCAGCGACAGTAATAATGAAGCAGCAACAGAAATAATGAAGTAGCTATAGTAATATTGAGGCAGCAACAGTAATAATGAAGTAGCAACAGTAATTATGAAGCAGCGACAGTAATAATGAAGCAGCAACAGAAATAATGAAGTAGCTATAGTAATATTGAGGCAGCAACAGTAATAATGAAGCAGCAACAGTAATAATGAAGCAGCAACAGTAATAATGAAGCAGTGAAATTAATAAAGAAGCAGTGACAAAAATAATGAAGTAGCTTTAGTAATATTGAGGCAGCAACAGTAATAATGAAGCAGCAGCAATAATATTGAAGCAACAACAGTAATAATGAAGTAGCAACAGTTACAAAGAAGCAGCAACAGTAATAATGAAGCAATGACAGAAATAATGAAGTTACAATAGTTATATTGCCTAGTTTGCTAACCTTGTTGCAACAGGCCTGCTTCTAATTTGTAACAATGATTAGAGAGTAACAGCACATAGTAAAAAAATTCTCACTTTAATAAGCAGTTAAATTATTCACTCTTATTACAAATGGAAGAAGAAAATGCATATTTCACCTTTTTAGTAGACATGAAAAATATTGCTATAGCTTTAAATAAGATTTTGGCTGAAAAAACTATCCTGCTTACCATCTGTGCAGAAAAATAGAAAAAATTCTCTTCTCTAGTTGTAGTTGGTAGTTTCTTGTTAACGGCAGTGCTTTCATCCTGAGCCCGCACACAACACACTTGTGGTATGTAATAGTCTGATCTGTTAACATTCTAAATAAAAACTGACCAAAATGCACAGCTTTTGATCAGAATGCGGCCATTTATATACCTCTGTAAAAACCTACTAACCGGTCGGTTTTCACCTTAAAGCAGCACACCTATTACGTTATATTTTTGCACACACACACACACACACACACACACACACACATCATCAACATGCATCAACTGCATTCAGACACACTTCTTAGGCTGTCTTGGAGTTCACACATACTTTGTTGTTTTGTTACAGTTCTAGGCAGTGCATAAAGAAAACAAGATATCTAAAGAATCCAGCTGTGGAAGCTTTGGAGTCACAGAGGATTTATGCATCAAATGCCTTTAACACACAGGACCCTCATTTAACAGGGGGATAATGACCCGCCGGCTGAGCAGCTCCACACGTTCCCACACCGAGGACTCCATCTTTCTGAGGCCTGATGAGGACCCTGTCTGGCTGGATGAGCCCACAAAGACGGACAGAGTGGGCGACGGGGCCGCTAAAGGAGACGGACTGCTGGACTGCAAAGATGGACCTACAGGGGGCCAACACCCACAAGGGAAGGAAGTGTTCATGCACAAGGTGTACGCGCTGGTGATTGAGTTCCACTGCTGGGCTGCACTCTTTGTCATCTCCCAAGTCACGGTGCGTGAATGGATGATGGAATGGAACCCAAATAATGATATGGTAACCCTTAATTTTACAGGTCTGATCACTTATGAACTATATATGAACACAGATATGACCTACACATGAACACATGGACTATATGTGTACATATGAACACATAACACAGATATGAAATAAATATGAACATGGATATTTACTACACATGAACTAGATATGAACCCCTATCAACTACATATAAACTAGATATAAACTACATATGAACCACATATGAATGCTTATATGAACTACAAAGTAGTTATTTTATTAGTTCATGCTGAACTACATAATAGATCATATATTGATAAGGACCAGTAAAATAAAGGGTTCACATTTTTTTATAGGTTTTTAAGACTTCAATGTGTGCCATAAATCAGAGTATGTAATGATCTTCCTGCAAAAGATTTGCTTTACAGCTCAGTCTGTTATGTAGACAAAGACCAAAAAATTAACAGTAGTGTAAATGAGATTTAACAATGCAAATTAAACCTAAACATGAAAACCCACAGTGCTCTCTTAAATTAAAACTGTATTTTTTTCAAAGAGTTTCTTTTCACAACCGTCATTAGATTGTCTTGCTTTAGTCCAAGGTGTACTTTACTCTGCTTTGTAAAAGATATCATTTTATGGCTAAAATTGGTCACCTCTTTTGTATTCTTCTCCACTTCCCATCATTCTGTTGACTTAATGTTTGATTCATTAATGAAAAAGAAAAAAGGCAGGTGCAACATTACCATATGTAAAAATAAAAATTAACAAGAGCCTTGTAAATGTGGCCATGATTATGATACAAGACAATATGTGGTCGATTTACATATTTTTTTATGCCGGCACAATAGGCCGTCTTCTTTTCACCTCCTCTCTTTTCACCTGAGAGCCACAGTGGCTGATTACCAGTGCATGAATGACTGAAGCACAATGACAGTCTGCCTTCCTTCTCTCCTCCCAGGGGTACTGGGTGTTTTTCGTGGTGGAGGGAAATGGACCCCTCTCCTCCGTCTATAAAGCCCTGCAAGTCATTGACTTCTACCTGGGCTTTGTCTTACCATGCCACCCCATTTTTGGAATGGATGTGAGTGTCAGTCCTGGATGTGTTTCCAATTGTTTTGAATAGAGACCAAAAAATAAATAAAAGAAAGTGAATATTTCATATGTCCATCGTTGGCTGGGCTCTAACTGCAGCTCCTTCTCTTTGTTGCTCTCTGTTCTGGACAGTCCATGGTGCTGATGAGGGAGGTGGTAAACAAACAGCACAACTGGATCGTCCATGGCACTGCAGGCACCGGTGTGGCCATCTGTGTTATCATGGTAAAACAATGGGGGAACCCTTGAGCTTTCATCCAAAACTCCTTTATATGCAAAGATTCAGAGGTTCTATTGTTCCTAAATGAATGAGACAGCACAGAGGAACACCACACTGCTTTTTGTAATTTTACATAAAAGAAAGTGATAGTTTAAAATATTCGAGTTATTGCATTTTTAACCATGTTCCTGTATGAAATCTCCACCTGTCTATGAGAGCAACGAGCCTGATTGGATTATTTATTTGCCAGTTGTTTATTGGCTGATGAATGGACATGTGGTTAAAGAGAATGAAAAGGCCTATTTCTTCCTTTTTTATCCGTCTTCAGGTCGTCCACATGGTGTGTAAGTGGCGTTTTGGCACTGACCCCTGGTCTCCAGGAATGGTTTCGAGGGACGTCGGTGATCGGCGCCAGTCTGTGAGCCGCCAGCCCTCCTTTACCCTGTCAGAGTGGACGGACGCCCAAGAGGACCTGCTGGACCTGGAGCCCGTGCCCCAGACTCCGGTGTTTGAGATGGGCACCGACACCAGGACGGAGGGAGACGCGGCCACCCTCACTGTCACTCCAGTGGGGCTTCAGGAGAGGTTAGAGTTGATTTATGAAACTATATTTAGAGGTGAACTACTTTCATGCAATTTAAATGTAAGTTTGCTCACAGCAGATGGGTGTACGTACATGTTGGTGTTGTATGTTTCCCTGAATCTACCTGTACCACACAGGAGGGGCTCCAACGTTTCCCTGACCTTGGACATGTGTACACCAGGCTGCACGGAGCCCTACGGCTATGGAGCCCAGCTCTCGCCCAGAGACCAGTCGGCTCAGGAGTATCTCCGACAGGGAACACACACGCTGACCCCTGCCATGCTACACACACGGGCCATGGATGACCAGAGCCTGCAGGCTGAGTTTTATGTTAGCGCAGCAACAGCAGCTCAACCACCCACACTCTTTAGATTAATGGACACCCGCAGAGAAGAGCATTCACACTGAAATGGCGCACACACACACACACACACGCACAAACACACACACAGACTCATATACAGTTAAACACAGACATAAATGCAGACACCCACACACACACACACACCCAGTGGATCGCTGCACACACCCGTGAGCTTTTCCACCGTCTGTTAGTGGGCGGAGGAAGAACACATACTGGTGTTTTCTGTATTTGCATATAAAAACCCACAGAAGATTCCAGTGTCTGCTAGTCAAAAAAAGATGTGCATCCAAGTTCACACGCATGTAATCAATAACCTTTCAATCACGTCCAATTAGCAAGTAGCAGAAGAGCAGGTCAGTGTGAAGGGTAGTCGATGATTCAGTGTCTTGGATGTTATTTTCTTAGCATTTTGTTACCTTGCAGAAGGTATGGCCTGTACTCAATCTCTCTACTACTGCATTTGCTGATTGTTGTTGCATCGATAGAACCTATTGTTCTGTGTCCACTGGCAGGAAACTCCCATGAACTTTGTGGACCCCAAGGAGTACAACTATCCAGGGCTGGTGAGAAAGAACCGCTACAAAACCATCTTACCGAGTGAGTACAGCTGCTGCAAGAGGTAGACACAATTAAAGAGATTAGTCTAAATTATTTAATACTACTACTATTTAATAATTTCTAAAACCTATCAGCTATTTAGCTTAGTTTAGCTTTGTAGTTAAAAAAAAGTTGTCTCAGAAAATGGAACTTTAAGATTTAACCCTGTATTATACAATCCTGAGGCCGAGGTATTTATTTAGTCCATTCTAGAGAACTAAAAAATAAAGGAGGGAGGAAGGAAGGAAGGAAGGAAGGAAGGAAGGAAGGAAGAAGGAAGGAAGGAAGGAATGAAGGAAGGAAGGAAGGGGGAAGACTGAAGATTATAGGAGGAAGGTCAAAAGTAGGGAGGGGAAGAATGAAGAAAGGATGTAAAGAAATAAGGAATAAATAATTTCCCTCGATCTCTATATTTTATTTTCTACCATCCTCAGCTTTTACCTCATGGAGTTGCAACTTCTTTCTCTTTCTTTCCTTTGTCTCGTGTTAATCTCACATGATCCACATCCAGACACACACAGCAGAGTGATCTTAAAATCATTGGATGAAGATGATTTCCTCACTACCTACATCAATGCTAATTATCTGAAAGTAAGTACAAATGTCTGTATTTTGAGGAAATACATTTGGCTTTGAGATGCAGTGACAGTAACTTTATTTGTTTTCAGTGGCTGTGAATTCATATGACAAGAAAGCGTTTGTGTTTGTGTGTGTGTGTGTGTGTGTGTGTGTGTTTGTGTGTGTGTGTTTGTGCAGGGCTATGGGGGTGAGGAGCGTGCATACATCGCCACCCAGGGTCCCACCGCGACCACAGTGGGGGATTTCTGGAGGATGGTGTGGCAGGAGAGGAGTCCGATCATTGTAATGATCACCAACCTAGAGGAGAAAAATGAGGTCAGTGTGGGGAGACGTTTGCTGTTGATGGTGATGGATGGTTAACGGATAATTGGACAGATATCTGATTCGATAAACACTAAAGTCCTCAGGAGACTTCAGATAGTTATTCTCAGATGCTCTTCTGATAAAATCAGAATCCAAAAAAGTAAGAAATTAGTAGAGGCTAATTATTTAAGTTACAACCATACAACCGTGTTTTTAAATCTATTATTACCATGTTATAATCAAGGCTTTTTATAGTTTTTTTTTAATATTGGAGTGCATCTGCTATTTTTTTCTTTTTTTGGAATCTGTTGGGTAACTTTGCGTGTCTCGTAGAAATGTGCAGAATACTGGCCCGAGGACACCGTGACCCACGAGGGCATCGAGATCACTGTTGTCACAGTAACCCAGGAGGATGACTACAGTCTGCGGGTGTTCACGTTGAAGGTAAGGCACACAAAGACTGTTCATGTGTTTCACAATAAGAGAAAAGACAGTGCATAACATGAATTAAATGGATGTTTTGCCAAATTTTCAACCTTTTCTCGGTCTATCCATATTAGGTATACATTTATAAAAAAATAATAGTTGTTTTTAGTGATCTGGGGCCTTCAAGAAGACTAAAATGTGTGTCACCCCAAACACTGCCTTTTTTTGGAGATCGTCAATTAAACATATTTTCATTGTCATTGCAATCTAATATGAAAACTTTAGCTGCTGATTTGTTGCATGATTCCGAATAAAAGAGCTTTACCATATAATGTAAGAGCAGGCATGTGACGCAACTATTACAACTTTTTCGAGTTCCAAAATACAACAACAAGATACAACAAGGTGCAGAGGAGTAAGTGACTGCTGGAGCTGAGACAGGTGCAGGGAGTATGGACACAGAACAGGAAACAGACTTCAGCAGCATCTAATACTGGAAATCGAATACAGCACAGAAATACAGCAACTGTGTTAATTTATGCAGCTGCACTCGAGTTTGATCACAATCTGCTCAGTGTCCTCATTGCCTGTGATTGTTTTGCAAAACAAGTTAAAATTAAAAATGACTGTTTTGACTGTCCAGGTGCTCCACATTATGATACAGGAAACGTTAACATAAGAATTCAGCATTCTCTTAATTTTATGATCCTTGTATGATATATGCAAACTTAATGAATGGAAAAACATTCCTTGTATTGTTGAAAACACAGGTTACATTTTTCCATGATGTGAAAAATTAAAATCAACTCACCTCCATTGTATTGAAATGGCAGAAGAAATTTATTGTGATATAGTGTGAACATCTCTGCCATTACACCTAATTGTAAAGACCACCAAAGTTTGCTGCTTTTGCTAATAAAGTCAATGCATTCAACAGTTTTTGACTGTTTCATAATGGCACAGGCTTTCAACAGATATGTGTGTTGGGTTACGGTTTAGTTTGTGTACTGACGTGGTGATATTTTTTCGGTTCATTGATGTGTTCATGATAGGTGCTTTATATTTAATTTGGGGTCATGGTGGCATTGGCACTTAGCAAGACAAACACGATGATTCAGTAAATGCAGCCTGCATCTGATTACCAAGCACCAAGGGATCATTATATAACTGTGCTCTGAGCGTGTTGTTGATTCAAATTATCTGGTTTATGATGTCTATCTGTTGGATTAATAACAGTTGTCAGACTGACAGACCCACACAGAGAATAGAAGCAGCTTTCATGTAGCTCTTTCTCTTTTTTGCCGCTTTGCTCTGCACAATTTGGTGACGTATGCAGAGCAACAGGCTGAAGAGAAATCCTTCCCATGTGCACGCAAATGTGAGCATGTAAATATGATAATCGTGACATTGTATTTCATGCCTGTATACCTGTGTGTGTGTGTGTTGATGTGTCTGCGTTTGCCAGTGTGGGGATGAGCAGCGGAGTCTGCAGCAGTACTGGTACACCTCGTGGCCTGATCAGAAGACTCCGGACAAAGCTCCGCCTCTTCTGGAACTGGTGCAGGAAGTGGAAAGAGCCAGAGAGGAAGCGCTGCCTTCCAGTGGCCCTATAATTGTGCACTGCAGGTACAATCTTCAGGAGAATATAAAAGGGCCTATAATGAACTCATGGTGATAGAATAAACCCATAAACACACATAGAAAGTTGCCTACTTATCATAGTAGAAGAATCCCTTTAATTGCTGTTTTTACTATTGTACCAAAAGAATCAACAGAGCCACTTGGCACTCTTTTTATGACAAGAGCTTACTTCTAATCCTCCACTATGATTTCCCCAGGGTGGATTTCACATTAATCAAATTAATGAGCTTACTGCTGATCAATATCCATTTTTGCTTCCTTCACACTCCTTCAACTTATTTTGTCCGCAGTGCTGGAATTGGTCGAACCGGCTGCTTCATTGCCACCTCCATCCTGTGCAAGCAGCTGAGGACTGAGGGTGTGGTTGACATCCTGAGAACCACCTGCCAGCTCCGTCTGGACAGGTGAGATATTCTCAGCCCTTACTTCTATGCGCATGTCTATCTTTAGTACTTGGCATAAAAAAAATCCCATATAGTTGGGTAAGTAATAGTTGTATTTATTGTGGGTCCAAATAATGAACTACTGCATAGGAACTGTTTGGGAAAGTGAATATCTGTATGAACAGCAACCAACGAGTGTGTCTCCCAGGTGACTAAATACAATATTTCACATTTTCATACCATCATAAATACCCCTAAACAGGTTAAGCAAAGAAAGTTCATTTTTTGTTTTTTTCAGTTTTAATAAGTTTTGCAAAAATAATGCAGGGGTAAGTAATATCATTAATTATGGCTAGTTGTGCCATCGTAGTTGCCAGTTATTAGGGTCACGGGGGTCTGCTGGAGCCAATCCCAGTTTACTTTAGGTGAGAAGCAGGAATACACCCCAGAAAGGTCGCACCTACAGACAACTAAGAATCCTTTTGGAGGAAGCCAGAGAGCCCACAACATGCAAACTCCACATAGAAAGTTCCTAGCCCAAGTCCTTGAACCAGCATCTCTCTTGGACGAGCACCCTATGAAATGTGAATCATTTTCTTCTCTAAATCGCCTTGTGTGTTTGCCAGGGGTGGGATGATCCAGACGTGCGAGCAGTACCAGTTTGTGCATCATGTCCTCAGCCTGTACGAGAAGCAGCTGTCTCACACCGCTGAGGAGTAGAAGGAGCGCTACAGCCACACCCCGACCGAGACACACCACTGTACACTGTACCACCTCTGGTGGTATGCACCACTGTACTTAGCATCATTTCAATGTCACCCTTTAACAAGTTCAACCCATGCTAATCTCTTCACCCAAAAACAGGCTCACTCAGACAGGACTGACATGAAACCCGTGCTTCATGTCAGTAGGATTTGATGTAACTCCCGCTGATCCATGCAGAGAGTTACAACAGTTGGGAGAGTTACAAGAGTCAGGGCTTGAATAAAAGCCTGCACTCCTGACAACATTTCATGCGTACTGCTGAGGATTTTATTGCAACACTCACAGTCCCCTTCAGTCACACACTGTATGTACAGTATTCAAAAGGTTAAGAAAGGAAGTCCAGTGTCCCAGAGTTAGTATAAATGAGCCCTTTACAGTATGTGTGCCAGCATAATTTAAATCAACAGAAATGATCAAATGCCAGCCTAATATTTTACTCTATATAGATGTAAAAGTTCACATGAACTATAGGTTAACTAACAACTAGCTTTTTTTTCCATTGACTCTCATTGACTCTAAGTTTTAATAATGAGAAAGGGGGAAAAATCATTACAGAAGGCCTGTTTCAAATATTGATACATTCAGGAGCCACCTCATCTTCAGGTTGCATGGTGCTAAGTATTCATTAAAGGCATGTGCAATGTTATGGAACATAGGAATGTATAACAATTAGGTTATTAATTAACTGATTAGGAATTTCTGTGCAATCTACAGTATTACAGTTTTACCATGCTGCCTGTGCGGTTCTCATGGCCCATGATGTTTACAGTAAACAACTCCTGCATTAAGGCCACATAGACGTACACTCAGAGGCGTCACAGAGCCAGCGAGACGGAGGCAACTGAGGCCAGAAATAGAAATCAGACCATCAGAAAAAGAAAAAAATCAATGAAGAGCTCAGGAGAATCTGACACGTGCTCGATGTTTCCAACTGACACACACACACACACACACACACAGGGAGTTAGAACGCAGAGGAGATGAATAACCGCACTGAAAATTATCGATGGACGATCACATACAGCTAACACTCCTGTAAATGTCTCATTTCTTGCCCTCAGAGACATTTGCTCTGTGATGCCTCTGTTTTCACTAGTAGCTTGAACACATCTGTGAAGTAAGAAGCCCATGATTGTTGTATAGACAGGCCAGGCCTAATCTGTATGAAGCACAATAGACCAACTAAGGTTGTCTCTCTGATGTTCAGCTGTAAAAGTTCTTTTTTTCCTGTATTGTGTTTTGATTGTGTTGAGTTTAATGGATTGCATGTGCTGTATGGGACTCCATAGGTCCACAATCAAAGCGACGTGATTGGTTGTCCTGCTTTTTGTTGTGTAAAAGGGTTTAAGCCTATTATATTGCTTGCTCTCGGCCAATGCTTTTGATACAGTTTGCTTTTGTGAAACCGACCAGAGATATTTTTAGAACATTTTGATACAATCCTTTCGAGTAGATGCCTTGTGTATATTTCCGTTTACACCATGATGGAATGTAGCTCATACTGTGGATCAAACCATCGGTTTATATTGCAAGATTTGACAGAACAAATGTGACAACTACCTAAGTTACCTTACAGTACAGAAAAGAATTAGATTATGTTCAGTCTTCGGTATTATTACTTTACGCCTTTAGGCTTTGCTTTAATATGCTTTGCTTTCTGTGTATGTTTTTTGCAGTTTCTTGGAGAATTTTACCTCAGACTGAGTTTCTACGCAGTCCCCACTCTTTTCCATCTGTGACTCTATAGGCCACTCTCAGCTGACAACATGAAAAATAATTGCTATGTGTAAGGCAGCTAAAACAGTTAAGACAGTTTTCTATGTAAGAAAAACAAACATTTATCTTGACTACTTTGTCAGATCAGCAGCCATGAACATTATCAGAGGATGGACTTTACTGTGTAGGCTTGGACCAATTTATGAACATCAAATCAACTAGCAAATTAAACTGCCAAAATGATCTTTTACAGGAACACAGGGCTGGGATTGATGAGAAAAGCCACAATCTGTCAGACTATTGACATAATCCTCCGATAATGTCCTGTGAACTTGACTGAAAAGCTTTTACTTTGCTTGTTTTCAATGCTCACCTGGTCCTATTCTGATCAAAATGGGGATGGCGAAATAGCCAAACAGTCAGGCGTACAACCAACCAGCAATCAGTATTTCTCTCCTCTGCTACAGTATCGCTTTAAGTTGTGAGTTTTTGCATCCAAATAAAGGTAGATTTTCATGACCCCTGTGCTGCCTCTTTGACTCTACGGTTTCTCCCTCTCACACTGCACCAATATGACAAATTTGTTTAAAAAATGCTTTTAACAAACTGCAGAAATGGGAAGATTGACAAGTTTGTATTAAAATGTGTTGGTTTCATATTGTGCTGGGCATGTGACATGAAAACTCCTTCCACCACAGAGTGCAGATAGATATCTGTGCCACTAGATGTCAGTAAAGACAATGTAATTGTCCTCATTTGCCAGAAGCTCTGCACTCTTCTGCTCACTCAGTAACATTTACAGTAGATGGCCCAGCAACAGAACAAAGGCGTTCAATCAAACAATAGATAATTCATAAAGCTGAATTGAAACACCCACCTAATACAACTGTGTCATTGTTTATTTCTGCTAACTTACAATACTTTCATGCTTGTTCTATTTCTTTCACAAATATAACACATATCAATTTATTTCTCAAATATAGCATATATCAATTTCTTTCTCAAATATAGTATATATCAATAAATGTTATCAACTACAAACTCATTGAGCTCAGCTAGCAAATACATAGTCTTGTTAAGGCAGGTAATCATTCACTAATGCAAGTTATGTAATCAGAATATTGACATAATTGTGCTCAATGTGCAAAATGCTCAATAGATAAATAACTGTGTTTTATGAGTACAGTTTCTATGATGTTATGTTTGCTTTTGGAGATATTTTGTCTGTGATCATTTGGGAATGTAGACCCATTCTGCCGAAAAAGCTAACTAAATTATGTGTGCTCCGAATATATGCCATATTTATGTTTTGTTCATAATTAATTAACTAGTATTACTTAGTATGATTTATTAGTATTAATTAATACAGTTTATATGTTCCTGCATGTAGCCAATTTATATTTTGAAGGCTGAGGTCTCTAACAATTGTTTGTATTATGTACTTTGTTTGTTATCAAGGTTTTATCACAATATAATTGTGCAAAGCATCTTTTTCACATATGTAAATACACCTAAACTGAATTCAACCATTTGAAACATTCATTCTAAGCAACCTTTTACTTATTTTTTTATAGACAAGTAATAATAAATATATATGCGCAATATATATATATATTATTGATTATTACTTTTTTTCTATTCTTATGTCCATAATGCATACTGTGTATGCTGATCAACAAATTCTACGAATTTTGTACATAGGTTGTGTATTTTCATTTTTTATAGTTTTTATTTTCTTTAGCTTTTATTTTCTTTTTCTTTACTCTGTACGCTGCAGTAACAAGCAAATTTCCCCGTTGTGGGATCAATAAAGTCGTATCTTATCTTATCTTAATGCCAGTAAAATACCTCTAGAAACACAATCTCATGTTGTAAGTGTTTTCTCCTTGTGTTGATCTCTGCGTCACTGGCACCGGTTTCTGTATGATGGCAGCCCAGTATCTTCACGAGCGGCTTCGTCTTTACCTATAATAAAAAAAGAGTCGGACTGGCCCTTTAATCCGTGGATAAGACCCTGACGTCACCCAGCCCCTGAGCCGCCTGCGATGATTGGCTGGAGGTGACGTCAACCTCCTAATTCCCCCCTCACCCCTCCCTCTCCTAACTGAACCATGACCTCATCGCTTTACTTCATGAAAGTAAGTGCACCTTCTGTAGCTAACTACCCGCCCCCCTCCTCCCCCTCATACACACGCACACACACGCGCGCAAACACACGACCACGCGCGCGCACACGCGCACACACAGGTTTCCAGCTATCTGACAGAGAAAAGGCTAATCTATCTATCTCCTCAAGCCGACCACGTATCCCGGGCAGTAAACCGGCTGAAGGAGCCGCTTGAGCGCGCTCGCATGTCTCGCTTGTTCCCGGTGCTGTCACCCTCTGTCAGCGGCGCCGTCCCCCGCGACACAGCCAGGTAACACCGGCCAGCCCCATGAAGACCCCGACGCTGTTCCCTTCACACATGGAGGCCAGTTGACTAACAGTTAACTACACAGGACAGGAGCCCGAGGTGAGTGTGTGTACATGTGTGTATGTGTGTGTTTATCGAGACTAGCCTTGCTGGTATTAAGTGCGTTGCTCCGCACGGAGCTAGCTGAGGCTAGCAGCTGCTGCTGCAGGGAGCCTGTCAGAGCGCACTCCCCCTCCCCTTCATGTGCGCGCCCGTCTTATGGGAATTTAACCGTCCACGCTGAACTTATCAGCGATTCTTTTATTTTTGACACACGTCCGATGGTCCGGAGCCAGCTCGTTTCGAGGTAGGGAGAATGTGTGTGTTTGTGTTTTTTCTTGTGACATCTCCGCGCGGCTGCTTTCTTTTTTTTTTTTTTTTTTTTCTAACCATCACAGGGGCTGTGCGGGTGGTTCATTTTCTCATGCGGACATATTCACGCGTCATAACAACACGGGCAGACAGGTTTCCCATTCAGACAGACAACAGCGCACTCAACCTTTTAATAAATGCGTCGCTACATTACTATAACATAATTATGCACAATTCGTAAAGGCGATCCGGCCTGTCCGCATCACGTTCTATTCTTATTTCTAATCTAGGTCGGTTTAGTGCGCTCACCGTCCATCATTATTATCAAACAGGCCACAATGTCCCATATATTTCTTTGTGCGCCGCATGTCTTGGTATTGGTCGAAATATCACACTCAATTATGAAAAGACATTTTCGCACGTTTATGAATGCCCCTTATATAGACTTATTAATGGAGAATGACAACACAGTGTGATTTCCCACAGTGTTGTACTGGCACCAGTATCCATGCCGCGGTTATTGTTATGATAGAGCCCGGGGTAGTCCCAGTTTGTTATATGAGCCCGCAATTTGCAACAGCCGCACTGGGGGAGTATTGATTAGAGGACACCAGAAGCCTTTATACCTGGTTAAGTTGTTTACAGTAGGAGGAAGCTTCTGCTCCACCAATGTCAACCAGGAATTGATTTTTCGAAAATTACATGATCAATCATAACAGCAGCGCTCCTGTCCCGCCAGGTTTTTACGCCATCTCTATCTCCAGGCTAACGTGTGAAAACATGCATTATTTGCACCCAGCTGCGCGCATATATATTGCTGCCAACCAAATAGTAGGCAATCATAAAATATGTGATCAGTTTAAAATGAGTTCCAGTGTGACACACACAGGGATGTTCTTATCATTGTGTTATTGCAGATGTAGACGCTAAGATTAACTTAAAGGGTAGAGACAAGACATTCAGGGAGAGGTGAAACTATCAAAACATGAGGCAGTTGACATGAAATCCAAATCTATTTTGATAACCAATTATTTGTTTCAATCAATTTTTCCCTAAGTGCAAATTTCAAAGATTCCCATGCTCCATCTTCTCACGTTTTAGGATTTTTTTGTCTTATGTGATAGTAAACTGCATTTAGGATGACTTTTGGAAACCATATTCCTTTACTCTTTTCCGACATTTTTCAGACAGAGAGAGAGAGAATAATTAATTTGCCAAGCAACTAACTGGCAGATGAATCTCTATTGAAAATAGTCCATAGCCCTGCACTCTTGATTATAATCCTTTATTTTATCTATGATGTCATTTGTCTTTAAAGAGGCTATTGTAATGTTTCCCCCAGGAAAGAGGTTAAAAACAGTCTTATCAGACTAGTTATCTATTAGCCAGTGCTGTTTTGAACGTTTGGCAGTATACTCTGCCTGAGCTCTAATTATTGTTTGTAACTTTAGTGAATTTGCCCAAACAGTCCAGCCTCGCTGCAGAGTGCCAGACTTTGGCCGAAATTTAAAGTGCAAAGTGTGCTGTCATTCCCTGGAAAAACCTGGAGTAAAGGGCACGAGACGCTCTGGTGATGTAATTGTTTGTGCTCCAAACAAACAACTTGTGTCTCCTATTGTAGGAACTAAGAGCCAGCTTCATGTCAGCCGTACCCAGGGCTCTGGCCACAGGTGACGCAGGGAGTTAATGAATAACCTGGATGGTGTTACATCAGCGCCGGTTGCCCTCCAGTTGCTCTCATTGTGTTTGCCTCCCAGCCTGTCTGATATGACATTATTGAGCTGGCCATCATGCTTTCCCTGTGGTTCTGTATGGGGGGCTATGAATATCTTTGCATGGATTATCTGTTATAAAGATAAAGTTACTTCCCTAGCTTAGTTTTATTGGTATTAAAAACACTCTTTTTTTTAAATAAGTCTCAAAGCCTGATGTGTCTTAGATGATTTGTTTGACAATGTTCTACTCGACAATCTAGCGAAAACATATCTCAAGCTGAGTTTTCCTCATTTTTCTCTAATTTGAAAAGAAGAATGCAGTCAGACCTGATTCCCCAAAGACCTAAAAAAGAACAGAAAAACAACTTCAAGGAAGTGCATCTTTCAACCATGTAAACTTAAGACAGCCCTGCTCGAGTGCAAAACAACAAAACCACTTAAGTTATGGCAATGTCTTAAACTGGGATTGAATGTGTAAAGCTAAAAACTAAGGTTAAACAAATGTCAGCAATAGTTTAAATCACCTTGTAAAGTTTGCGTTAAACATATATGTAGTGCTGTCACTTTTAGCTGCATCCGCGCTCATGTCCTGATCCAGCATCAGCACCAGTAGCATCCCATCACCGTCACCCTCCCCATGCCCCCTGATCACCCCAACCAGGCTGTTTCTATGGCAACAACAGAATCTGCTCCGGGCCTGTACACGCTCTCTCTCTCTCTCCTTCCCTCTCTGTCTGTGCCTGCTCTCCTCTCGGCTTGTTTTCCCCTGTTCAGCCAGAGCCTCACAGCGAGCTCCTGGCTGCTGCCTTTTTTAGTTTGAGAAGCTTGTTTGTTTTTGCTCCTTATTGTTGCCGCCTGGATGCAAGATGGAGGCAGAAAGGCGCTTTTGCACACGGGGCTGGGTTGTGGTTGTTATGCTGAGTAGGCATGTTTGAGTCCTTTCTCTTCATCATCTATCACCTTGTCTCACTCCTCTTCGTCACTATGCTCCTTTACCTTCTCCTATTATCTCCCTTCACCACCCCCTTACCTGTTCATACAAACAGGGTCTGCTGTGAACGAGGGATGGCGCAGGAGGTTAGTCTAGCGTAAATAGAAAGATGCAGCGCTCCAGTCTCTCCTCCTCACTACCATGCATGTAAACCTGTACACTCCTCCCCACCCCTCCCCATCCCCGTTCACTGCACAAGAGCTAGAAGAAAGACAGTGATAGACGACGAAGGAGGGATTCGGAGAGGAAAAAGTGGGAGAGGGAGAGAGGCTGGGAGAGAAGTCGCCATTCGACATATGCAGCGTCAGATGTTGTGCTCAGCAGCACGGACACAGGGAAAAAAAGAGGGAAGGATTCACACCCCTGGAAGCTGTGTTGTTAGCAGCTCGGCTAAAGGGCTCTGCGCCATATACGGTACGGTATAACAGGTGATGGGGCAGGTGGTTATGTGGCGAGGGGCTGTTTGTGTCATGGGAACACTGGCAGTGTAGCAGGGCCTCTGCAGAATAGCTGCTGGAGAAAAGTGGGAAAACGTCACTATGTCAAGTGTTCTTGTCACTGCAGGTCACTAGATTGTGCTTTGCTGAAGGTATCCATGTAGAAACCTGCGGTCAGTTGCCACTATACAGATTAATTTGATTACATTTACTTGTGGGTGTTGCTTTTAAGATACATTATGTTTGTACTGTGCGTACTACCTTCAATATTAGTTGGCTGACTTTTTTATTTTTTAATGTACTGTACATTCAGAATTCAACATTCAGACCCTGTACTCAGTACTTAGTTAAAGCATTGTATGCGCTTCTCTGTTGTATGATGTGAAAAGCTTTGCACACCTGGATTTTTGGAGTCATTGTTCTCTGCAGATCCTGTCAAACTCAGACAGGCTGGATGGAGACCATCAATGGACGGCCAACAGTCTCAGGTCTCTCCAGAGACATTCGATTGGGTTTAAGTCAGGGTTTTGGATGGCCCACACAAGAACATTGGCAGAGTTGTCCCTAAGCCCCTCCTGCATTGCCAAGTCTGTGTGCATGATGTTGGTGCTGCTACCATGGGTCTCCGTTGGGGTGGTATTGGGCAGGTGATGAGCAGTGCCTGGTTTCTCCCAGACATGACACTTTGAAATGAGGCCAAACACTTAAATCTTGGCTTCATCAGACCAGAGAATCTTGTCTCTCACGGCCATGTCAAGGTGTTTTTATTTATTTATTTTTTCAAATGTGCCTGTGTTTTCCATCTGGTCACTACCATTAAGCCCTAATCGGTGAAGTGTTACAATAATGGTTGTCCATGAGAAAGTTTGTCACATCCAGCCAAAGTGAGCATCAGGTTCTTGATCATCTCTCTTACAGCCATCCCCTGATCTGTACCTTAATATAATATAACAATGTGTAGGAGCTCTGCAGGCAGGTTGTTGGACCTCGTTGCTCGGTCTTCAGGTTGTGCTTTTCAACATCATGTCCAGTCAGGTGGATTTACCACAGGCAGACCACGACCAAGGTGTTGAAACAAATTTAAACTGTCATACAGTCCTAATGTGAAATCAATGTATATCTATGTTTTTTATTTCAAATGAAGCAGCAAAAATTATTAAAACAATTTCAGCATAAAGCTGCATTATGAAAATGTGGGAAAAATGATGGTGAATACTTTCTGTTGAATAGTCTGTGTTTTCTACAACTAAGGTTTGTATATGATCTTGGTTGGCTGTGTCGTGTGCGCGCCCTTCCCCATACTGTAGCTACTTTCCAACACGGCAGCAGTTTGGCTGTGTTACAGTGCCGGCAGTTGGTACTGTCTATCTAGATATTCGTCCATGTTCCTGTGCGCTAGCGTCAGGCAGGTTGCCAGGCACCAGCAGCATGTGTACATTTATGGTGGATCTTGGCCAGCAAGCCTGTATCCGACACATGCCTGATGTAAAATAATCATTTTGTGGATCCTTGAAAGGAATTGCCAACTTCATGCATGGGTGATGATATTATCAATGTCATGAGTTTGAAAATCAGTGTTCCGCAAGCTAGTTACAGGGCATGTTAGAGAACTATATTATCTCTCTTTCTGTTGCCTGGTTCCTTCTCTCATATCATTCTCTTCATCTCTGTCCTTGGTGCTCCTTCTTCAGAGTTTCCCCTCCCTTACTTTCAAGCTGGCTGAGTTGCTAGGTAGGAGAAGTCCTCGCTAGACAACATCTTTCTCTCCTCCTCCCTCCCTGCATGGAACAGGGAGAGAGAAGGAGAGAACAGAGGTGAAAAGTTGCAGAGCAGAGCTGCCCGGAGCGGACGTCTTCCAAAGACACTACTGACCAGAAGACACAGTTTCTACACGTTTTTTTTGTCCTCTATAAAGCTTTTTTATGGCATGGACTTAAGTGATGCTTGAGAAAGTGTGATGTAATTCATTTTATAGTCTTTTCATAAATTATTCTCCTTTATCGCTCTGCGATCTGTTTGTACACCTCTATGTCTCGTACTCTCCCTTTTCAGCTGAGGTTTAAACTTCCATTTAGGCTTTGGGGTAAATGAGAGGAGGACCATTAATTTTTCATGACACCTCGTGCCTGTAGATGAATAAAACAACACGTCTGCATTCGCATTCTGACCTTCTCACTTGTCGTATGACACCTGGTTGACCAAGGAAGTGGCCGCCAGCCTACCTAGTGTGTGTATATATATATATATTTCTTGCTTAAATACATGCAGCATAGATGTTCATTCTGACACAACCCTAATAAACAATTGTGTGCATGTGTCATGTGTGCATTAAATGTACTGGTAATACATTTAATTGTAAGAGCTATGGTGAATGTGATCAGATTGATTAGTTGTGACAGATATGAGGAGGCAGTTCATCAAGTTTATGAACAAAACACACACACATACACATGCACATACACAGGATGTCATGCAGGCCGTTTGCTTGTGTCCAGACCTGCTCTCTGAATTCCCCCAGCTTAATTTATCTCACGCCCTCAGTTTCCTGTTTCATGAGCTACCTCACAAGAGACCCTTAATCAACAACAACCAACCTTCACGCATCCACACACACATACAGAATTGCACACACACGCACTCTCGTTTTATTGTTGTACGTGTCTTACTTAAGTCTTTTGGCTTCGTGTTCGGATGTGTGATATTCCTTCTGAAGTCAGGAGTGATGAATCCCAGCGGGCGATCCAGGCGGTTTTTAAATAACTCTAATACTCCTGTTTAGTATTGTGGCTATTTTAATATGTGAGGTGCTCAAAGCCTTGACTATGAAAGAGTACCAAAATATAATGACCATTTGACTGTGGTTTGGCAGTTTACGCAGCAGTCAGATTTGAATGTTCTTATCTGTGGCGTGATCAGGCTGCAGCTTGGAGGGCCAGCTGATCCTGCTCTTGATGTCTGATCATCAGCTGTCTGGTCGTCCCCATCTGTAAGCAGAAAGTGACAGATTTGAATGTTGCTGCTGGCCATTAATGGTGTAGAAATAAACCGTTGAATGTCACGTATTGTATTTTAAGTGTTTCTTTCTTCCTCTTTTTTTTCCCCCCCTTTGTTTATCGCCTCTTTCTCTAGGCATCATGGATCTCGCCGCGCCTGCTCCGGTGGTAGCCCTCCTCCGTTGATATCTTCCTCCCCTTCTCTTCCTTTCCCTCTTTCATCTACCCCTCTTCCTTCACACCCCCGTCCCTTTTCTGCCCGTCACCCGTGACCCAGAGTGACCACTCTGCCCCTCCTACATCATGGCAGGGGAGAAAGGGCCGACTAAACGGAGCACCATGGACATCAAGCGTCTGGCGAGCCTCATCCAGAGGGGAACGGGCCGCTTGCTGGTGATTGACAGCAGGACGTTTTCTGAGTACAACGCGTCACATGTGCAAAGTGCAGTCAACGTCTGCTGCTCCAAGCTGGTTAAGAGGCGCCTGCAGCAGGACAAAGTGTCTGTCACTGAGCTGCTGCAGCCCAACGGCAAAGTGAAGGTGAGTTAAAAGCCAGGCAGGCCTGGCAGCTGAGGTCTTTTGTCAGAAGATGTGATACGAATAATTAGAGAGCCTTTCTTCTAATTGAAAATGCATTTAAAGTGAGTTGTTTGCCAAGTTTCCATCTTGTTAATACAGGACAAACACTGGAAGAACCTATCATGTTCAGAGCTAATTTTCTGATGTGATTATACTGAAGGAGTCATTTCACACTTTGGGAAATATGTTACATGATTATATGGTTAATATGAAGCAGCATCTGTCAAATAGTCACCAACTCTGGTACATAACCCACTGAAAGACTGCAACATGGATTGTTTTGAATTTTTACTGTAGTTTTGGACAGAGGACAAATATTAATACTAAGGTTTAGCTTTATATTTACAGCCATGAGAGTGGTATCAATACCCTCATCTAACTCAAGTGTATTTCCCCAAACTATTCCCTTAAGCAGGATTCTGAGACTGTTTTTCACATCCAAATGGTTGAGTTAAGAATTCAATGTCTTGCATTTAATGTAATGGTATATATTTTATGGTCCCTCACTTACAGACTCACAAAGTCCAATTAAAACTGATCCCTGCAAGTGCAGAGTAGGTTTTTGAGATAGGCAAGATATTCTTATAACATTCAAATAAAACCGTGTTGATTCTTCTTGCAAATGAGGTTGGACAAGTTGGCATAATTGTGCTTGTTTCAGCAGAAGTGGCAGAATCACCATAGTAATGAAACACGGCTGAAATACTGCAGGGACCACTGTCACAAATATCCAGTTGAGAATTCTGTGTGCAAATGGGCATAGGCCCAGAGGAAATAAGCAGGTCTACAGCTCAACAGAAAAAGGTTTACTCTCCGGTGGTGTTATACAGCAACGTTCTTTATGTCATGCATGCAAAAGGAAGGAAGTACAGTATGCTATTGTTGTTATTCAGGCATATGATGGATGGAGCAAGTTAGGATTAAGTAAGACCAGAGGATTTCCTTTAACCAGCGAAGTTCTCATGTCTGCTGAAGTGCCCCTGAGCAAGACACTGTCTTCATGACAGATCTATGGATTTCTCTGGCCATTGCCAGCAGCCTGAACCGAGAACCAGTGTGGTTCTGGATTGGGTTTCGCTCCGCTAGCGCAAGCCTGCACCACATCCGTGGGTTCTATATTTGGCGGACAGCCGTGCGTACTGTAGGTTTGTTGCTTATCAGTGGCCCTGAAATCGGAGCCTCTCGTTTTCCATGACTTCTCCTCTGAATATGACAGCCTATTTTCCATGGCCTGTTCACCCGTGGCACGCCGACTCCTGTATTTATAGTCACTGTGTGACACTGAAGGAACTCTGAGAGGGGAAACCTAAGCAGGGAAGGGGTGAAGTGTTTGTGTTTCATGTGTTTTATGTGCATGTAGCTTGTGTGTTTGTACATCGCCCAACAGTATTACACCAATGGCCAATATTACATCATTCACATGTTAGGAATGTGCATTAAAACAAAAACTAAATTTGTAAAAATGGTAATTGAAATCCCTCTTCCTGTCTGCACTGATTCTTTAACAGGCATTTGTAGCTTTTGATTTAACCTTTAACACATTGTATACCCCGATGCAATACAACACTTATTCACAGACACATCAGGGTTGATTTTCATTAAATGCGATTGCTTCTCATTTTGTTGTGTTACTTCCTGATTACCAGGAGCAGGTTGAGGTCAGCTTATTCAGCATCTCATACTGTCAAACCTGCTTATGAAAGTGATGTACGACCTGCCATTCTACAGTAGAATACTGTATCATACTTGGAGATGACAAACCAACCGTGTTTTTCCAACTGGTACATGAGAACTTTAATCACCAAAAACATGCCCTGCCCACCAAATGGCAAATAATTATACATTATTGCTGTAAATTATTGCTTCGCTGCTCCTGTTGGATTACAGTTGACGCTTGTAGGTGACTGACACTTTCCACATGGTCAGATGGCAAAATGGAGGAGAACTGTGGATTATTGTTACTTTCTCGTCAAATGACCTTCAGTTCAGCTAATAGCATCTGTATAATTGGTACATTGGCTGAGAGTCCCCATGCGCCTGCTGTTTCTCACTGACTCTCTGTTATACCAATTAGTTTTAATTCAGCTTTATTGCAAGGGCTTCTGGCAGTCAAACCTGCATGCCTTTCTTCTCACCCAAAATTTACCACTATTAACTGGACAAGGATCTTGTATAGGGCGACACGGTGGTGCGGTGGGTAGCACTGTTGCCTCACAGCAAGAAGGTCGCAGGTTCAAGACCCGCCTTGGGCCTGGGTCTGGGGCCTTTCTGTGTGGAGTTTGCATGTTCTCCCCGTGTCTGCGTGGGTTTTCCCCGGGTACTCCGGTTTCCTCCCACACTACAAAAAACATGCTCAGGTTAATTGGTAAACTCTAAATTGCCCATAGGTGTGAGTGTGAGAGTGAATGGTGTGTGTGCCCCACGATTGGCTGGCGACCATCTGGGGTGTATCCCTGCCTCTCGCCTTAACGCGCTGGGATAGGCTCCAGCAGACCCCTGCGACCCCGAAAGGGAATAAGCGGGATAGACAATGGATGGATGGATGGATGGATCTTGTATAATATCTCCTGTGTTAGGGCGTTCTGCCAACCTGGGTTACATGTACCTGGGTACCAAAGACAGCACTATGCCTGAAAGCCACACGGGAGATCCTGCATCATCAAATGTGTGACTCATCCTTACCAAAAGATCCAGTTTTTCTCGGATAACGGTTTTATTTTGGGTGATGATATTGCATGACCTACTCTATGGTCTCCAGATTTAGACGAGACAAAACAACAACAGCAAAGCTGGAGGGGTTGGAAAAAAAAACTAAGAGCAGCCAATCTTGAGAAATTTTGGATTACCTCTTTGAGTTTCATTGCTTTTGAGCTAACTAATTTCACAGTGTTTCTGTTCTGTATCTATTAGGTCAATCTCTGTGTAGGGGCCTGTGGCCAGCTGATCTCATACTGTGGCACCCCATAGAGCCTGGCTTCCCCCTGATTGCTCTCACTTTCAACCCCATGACAGCTCTGTCTGCCTCCCACAACTGTAACCTGCATCTCACCCCACCACCAGTCCATTTTCTCCCAATTTATTCCATTTTCCTCTCCTGTTCCTGACCCTATCTGGTGTCGCCCGTGGCTGGTGTGTTATGATCTATTCTTCCCCACCCCCAGTAAAGAGGATAAGGCTTGCGATTAATGCTAGGCTGGATAAAGCTGGAACTAGCCGGGTTAGAGAGGAGGGCCCGACAGACCCAGACTCTTTTGTTATTGGCTAAGCATGACATCATCCCTTTTGTGCGGCCACTGGCAGGCCGCAGGCTGGGCACGTGCAGACTGGCTGTGTGGTGTTAAAGCCTGCTAAACCCTCGCGTGCACGCGCAAACAAACACACATACACACACACACGCACAGACACACCATCCTTTCTACCCCCCACATGGCTCTAAGCATCGCCAGGAGCCGCCTCAGCCAGCCAAGACAGCAAAGGACACCATTGTAGCTCTTTGTTGAGGAAGTGAATGCAGGAAGCAGGAGAGCAGCACTGAAGGGATTCATGGATGGGCTGCTGCCCCGCCTCCTCCCCGGCTGCCTCCTGCCTCACATCCCATTGAGCACTAATAGCCTGCATCCCCCAAGGCGCTGTACTCACCCTCTTTCATAGAGGTTTTCAACGCTTCAGTTAACATAACTGAATGAACATGCATGATCAGTGCACCAGTAATCAAAATGGTGTCTTCTTTCTTCTCCCTTTTGCATCCTATGCCTTTATAGCCACTTTATTAACACTTTCTATCAATATAGGTCAGAGGCAGTTGAATACAGTAGGGTAGGTGGTGGTGGACCTCTGCTGGGAGAGCGATGGCACAGTCTTAGTCAGATATGGGGCTTCCTTTTGCCTTTTTTGACAGGCTGGAGGGCAAGCAGCTGGTTTCTTGGTTTAAGCCTGGCTAATCCCTGCCACCGTGATGGGGACAGCCGCGTAGGCGGGCCTGACAGATGGACCAGAGGTTTTCACCACCAGCAGCATCAGCAAGCCTGCGGAAGCACCCTTCGTCCTGTATGAAGTCACAAAGTGATGAATGGGACCAGGGTAGTGGGAAGAATTCAGCAGTCTACTCATCCTGACAGATGTTACTCTCACAGACTTTCACATGCTGGATTGTGGCAAACCAGGGATATTTAAACACAAAGCATGATGCAAGGGCTTTATTTTTTTATTGGCAGCTGTGTTGCTGTCATTCAAGGAATCATCTGTTTATCCATCCATCCATCCATCCATTGTCTATCCCGCTTATTCCCTTTCGGGGTCGCAGGGGTCTGCTGGAGCCTATCCCAGCGCGTTAAGGCGAGAGGCAGGGATACACCCCAGATGGTCGCCAGCCAATCGTGGGGCACACACACCATTCACACACCATTCACTCTCACACTCACACCTATGGGCAATTTAGAGTTTACCAATTAACCTGAGCATGTTTTTTTTTTTTTGTTTTTTGTACCCGGTGAAAACCCACGCAGACACGGGGAGAACATGCAAACTCCACACAGAAAGGTCCCAGACCCAGGCCCAAGGCGGTCTTGAACCTGCGACCTTCTTGCTGTGAGGCAACAGTGCTACCCACCGCACCACCGTGTCGCCCTCATCTGTTTATATGAACCCTTTTTTCCCCTTAGTATAGATGTATAATTCAGTATTATACTACTGGTGAATCAGGTATATCAGCAAATTATCATTTGACACTTGCACATCCATACATTTGTTGCAGGTTCTAGATAATACAAAAATATGTAAATAATTCCAGAATCAGCATCAGGAAAGAAAGAGTTGGAACAATATATCTCATTTTCTTGGTTCAAGGCTGATCTGTTTGGCCAATGAACAGAAAATAAACAAAAATCTTAAAAAAAAAAAAAAAAGAAAAAGTGTTTTCTCAGGGCAAAAATTGTGTACTGTTGGGTGGACAAAAAAACAATTTGAAGACAGTGAGGTGAGTTCAGGAAAACTATAATGGCTATTGATAACTATTTTCTTTTCTGTTTTAAAGTAAATGATACAGAAAAAAACAATGACAAGATTATTGGACAATAAATGAATCATACACTACGGCCATATTCTAAAACCTTGGCAGTGGCATCCTTCCTTTGTGACACTTGAATAGCACACTGTGAAGGCTTATGCCTGTAATTGCATCAAACAACGTCAGTTGTTGTGATTCTAACTATACTACTATACTACATTAGTCATGATAATAATCAGAGCACAACAATGGGTTTGTGATCTGGTCTGTGATCCTAATTGGTAGGACTGGCTGAGTGCCCCTCTGCTGAACAGGGGGAGGCTGCACGTGACCAACTAATGCATTTATGCAGTGGAGAACATCTCTATCAATTTGGCTGATGACGCACCATATGTTGTGTTTACCCTCCCTATGTGGCATGCTGGCTGTGATGACAGATCACTGGAAATTCATGGGTAATTTTGAAGAGTCAAGGGTGAGTATTCCTGAAAGTGTGACTAAATAAAAATAAAAGTTATGCCTGTTATCTATGTGTTAGAGATAAGGCAAGACAACCGTCCTTTGGAAATCACCGGGCAGTTCTTACAATTTAATTGCTCTGGAAGTTTCCCATAAGTACAGTGCCGCATTTTAAAAAGGAAGGACAACATATGACTGTTTCATGTGTCATCTGCCCTGCCAGTAGCAGCAGAACTTAGCTGATGACTAAGGAAGTGGATTGTTTCCCAGATTACTCAGAGGAAAGACTCAGGGAATTTTTTTAATGTTTCATTCACATTTTTCCTTCTGCCAAGTTTTAAACAAAGCTGTGGCCAGCGGTGGTTTTATGTACAGAGATGTTGTGTGTCATGTATGAAATGTCATGTGTTTGCTTTGATGAGGTCACAGTGTGAATCATTGTTTGTCTTAAAGAGCCTAATGTTTGACATAGACACATGCTCACATGCCGAATATAGTTTCCGACATAACCACAAAGAAGGAGCAGCATTTATGTAAAAGAAAAATTATATTTGGAACTCATGGCTGTACAACAAAGATGGAGGGAATGATTCAGAGATGATTTGTGGATATGAAATGTGGCTTTCATTATATACAAAGTGAGGAGGATGACATGGTGGAACCGGATCTACAGCATGCATGCGCTCCCCTTAGACAAAAGTTTAGTCTGTGTGTGTTAGTGTGTGACAGAGACAGAGATAGATGGAGAGTGTGTGTGTGTGTGTGTGTGTGTGTGTGTGTGTGTGTATGTGTTCTCTGACATTCAGTGGTGTGAGGGTGTGACAAGATCCAGTGACTACATCACACTCTACATGCACAGGGACTTTCACCACCCTGCCACATCTTCACATCCTTGTCTATGCATACATGCATACACGGTTGTAATATCGTACATTTGAGGGCTTAGTTTTACACCTAGGATTCGCTTTAAACTACTTTCTATTTCTTTTTCTATTCCAACCAGTGCAGTCGGTCCTCAGAAGTACAGGCACACACATCACACCTACACAAGCTTACATGGATGTGCCAGCTGCCAGTGCCAGTCAATGACATCATCTGGCCCCAGTGTGGTGTCTTAGGTAGTGTTAGGTTTTGTATGTGTTGGGATTACCCATTTTTACATACGTTTTTTTTTTTGATTGCCATAAAAAACATGATTTTGCTTACAAATCAAGCTAAGCAATAGGTACTTGTTTATGTATCGTATTTTGATGTTGTTGAGAGGGTCTGACGTTTGCACGCAGTGCCATCTTGTGCTCTTAAAAGAAGATTTTGCGTCGATAACATGCGTTTTCTTTTCAACTCTCAGTCTTGCATTTGCACTCTTGAGCTTGGAAAAAAAGACATTTATTTAAAAATTACTTGGAGAGTATCCTTACAGGTTTCTGTGGGACATCCCAGAGAGGACACGCTGTGAGGGACCCGGACTGCGCTTTAGGAATGTGGGTCCATTTTTAGACTGTTTGTGCTGATGTTGTGTCACAGGCCAGTTCACACACAAACACACATACCCACCCTCAGCACTGACCTTGTCACTAGTCAGTAGCGTTGCTGAGGTCAGGGGAAACCATGTTTCACTTTCTTACGCAAGCGCTTACGATAGTCCAGGGGCCGCGTTTCCACGATTCCACATATCTTACGTGTGTGTGTGTGTGTGTGTGTGTGTGTGTGTGTGTGTGTGTGTGTGTGTGTGTGTGTGTGTGTGTGTGTGTGTGTGTGTGTGTGTGCGGTGTGCGGCTCTGTTCCTGCACAGGAGCAGGCAGGCTACGCCTTGACTGGCAGCCTTGTTTTTTCCCACTCATTTCATATTTCATAACACGGGGTCAGTTCGAAACATCCAGAGAATTTTTCTTTCCCGACGTGCTGATTCTTTCTCTTTCACAGTCACATTTCCTCTTTTTTTATCAAAATTCTCACAATTAACACAAAAGTACACAGTGTTCTTCCTCTCTGTCGCTTGTTGTTTTTCTTGCTGTTTCTTTCTTTCTTGCTTGTGTTCCTCCGCAAGTAACAGAGTGAAACAAACCTCTCCCTCTGCGACCACTCCTTGTTTGTGTCCTGCAGTGATGCTGGCCTACAGATCCATTAAAGAAAGCTTCAGTGCAACACAATTATAGCATTTGGTCTGTCATTGCCACCTTCTGTCCCCATCTGCGCCCTTCTCCTCCCTCTTATCTCTCTCTTCCTACATTGCATCCTGCCCCAACTTTTTTTCCCTCATCCCCCTGCTTGGGCTTCATTTACCTTCTACGCCCCCACCACCACTTCTTCATCTCTGTCTCCATGGCCCCTCCTTTTTTTGCCTCTCTCCACCAGGGGCATTCCTTGTTTACCTGCAGTGTGCATGCGTCAGACAGCCTGGGCCAGTACAGTAGTAGTAGTGGTGCTGTAGCACTGCA
Source organism: Eupleurogrammus muticus (assembly GCA_036785175.1). Taxonomy (NCBI): domain Eukaryota; kingdom Metazoa; phylum Chordata; class Actinopteri; order Scombriformes; family Trichiuridae; genus Eupleurogrammus; species Eupleurogrammus muticus. Next base: position 19,186,087 of record JAYKQN010000010.1, on the reverse strand, counting down.
GAGGTTTGAAGGATCCGTACTAATGCTGCAGTCTGACAGCCAGCCTCACGCTCCCCCGGGTCGTTGACCTCCAACACTGCAGCAAACTCAATGCATATCACACACTGAGCGGGCAGCGTGGCTTCATCACATAAACCAAGTAGAACCCACCATACTATCTGTACTACCATTCATATACTTCAGAGGCTGTTTAATTTCACTCACATGGAACACTTTCAAATGGGTAGAGGAGAGATGTAATTTCATCCTCTTCAGTGCAACACTCAATGAATCTTCCACGCTCACTATGAACGTTGTGTACAGTACAGATGAAAACATTATTTTAAATGACTTTTCCGAATGTATTTAAATGTTTTGAATACTCTTCTGTTTTTGTAATAAAACATCACCACCTTACAAACCTCTAGAACGTCAATAAAGTAGGGGTGCCTCTGACTAAAACTTTGATTATTAGTTGCACGTCTATGGAATGAATTTATCTAGCACCAGCTGATATTATATAAGATATATATTATTTGTGTGTGTGTGTGTGTGTGTGTGTGTGTGTGTGTGTGTGTGTGTGTGTGTGTGTGTGTGTGTGTGTGTGTGTGTGTGTGTGTGTGTGTGTGTGTGTGTGGTTGTGTGTGCGTGTGTGTGTGCGTGCATACTGTTAAAGGCTTGTAATCCTCAGGAGCTGAGATCAGGTTCCCAAATTAGATCCGATCCCATTAGGACCATCAGCCAAAATTATCCAGGGTTATTAAAGATGGAGGGTGTGTAGGGGGATTCAAAACAAAGAAAGGGAGATGAAAGATGGACTTTTAAGTCAAAAGTGTATTAACAGGTACATGATAAAATTAGAATTAAAATAATCAGCCTTTTTATTTCTCACTGTCTCAGAAGTGCATTGCTGCCTTTTAAAAAATGGATAGAAAAACCATCAGAGCCTCTCTATTAATTTGTGTTTTTTCACCCGATTGTATCGCTTGATATATACATTTATTGTGATTTATAATTACAATAATCTAGTGAATAGTTAAAACGGCATCAATTTATCAAGAAGATGAGAAAGATTGTTGAAGTCACAATTAATGCTACAGATCAGTATTTTTTTATACCAGCCTTTCATGCTTTTATCCCTGCAGGCAGCGCTAAGCCAAGCGACACTGAACGAGAGTTTCTTCGATCTAGACTTCAGAGACTGACCTTGTCCGGTCTAAATCACCTGCATGGCCGTAAGCCAAGGCACAGCTGCTATGTTAGCAGAAACATAATCAGGCTTCATGCACACTGTGTCCCACCCCCTCCCAGACACACAGACACATGCATGCGCATTGTGAAAAGTGCAGTGTAGCTGAGTATAGCATTACTAATAGTGATCACCATATCACTAATGTGTCTTTTAGTGTGTATAGTCATTAATGAAGGTGTTGGAGAAAGTGCAGTTTTCCCTGGAAGCTACTGTAACGGCTATTCAACAACACATTTCAGATGAAGTGTATGTTGAGATAAAATAAAGAAACGCACCCCCCCTTTTTTCTGTTTCTCCATCACCACTTCTCGTCTCCTATTTTCTCTCACTTCATTTCTTTGTCGAGTTCCCCTTGCATCTTCCTTCATCCCCATCTTTTCCTGCCTCACCACTTCTACTCCCCCCCCAACCCTCTCCCCTCATCCCTCGTGCCCGCTACTTCCTCCTCCCTCTCTTTTATTCTGTCCAGTGGCGTTTCATTGATGCAGTGATTCATAGCTGCAGTAGGCGCTGCCTGATGGTCATGTGACCAAAGCCTGCCTGACAACATGGGGAACAACACAGCCTGGCTGGTGTGTGTGTGTGGGTACACGCTCACACTTTTTCATGCAAATACAGGCTGACACACACGCACAGGCAGACTTTGTCACAGGAGTGCACGCACAAACCCTCTCATCTTTCTCCCGTTCTGACATTAACGGCATCACGTCGACGCACTGATGAATGTCCACACCCTTCGCAATGTACCGAGTATTCACTATTTTACTGACATGACTTCACATTACAACAAACGATCCTCTCAGCAGTATCTGTACCGTAAATATTACAGTCACAGTTGCACAATGCACAGCTTATCCCTCATGTATTATTCATCAATGCAGTGCTTCATCTTTATAACTTACTCTGAAATCACCTGTACTGTAGTTCATCCTGCTAGTTGTCGCAGTAACTGTCTCTTTACAGCCAGTGTTTATTGCCATAACTCGTAGGTTGCTCTGTTTCTGAGTTTCTTTTCCCGACTGCTGCTTCCTGGAGTCTATTAGAACCGTCAGACCATTTTAGAGTAACACAGAACTTCACTCTGTGTCCCTTTCTTCTTAAATATAATTTATTATAACAATATGTTACATGTACTGTGTGTTTGCGTGTGACCCAAATGTGTGTTCAGGAAACAAAAAGCAATTACAAGACCAAAACGTGCCAAATTGGATGTTTGCGATTCCAGTCCAGTATTAAATTACTCTCCCTTCATTGTCAGAGGTGAATGCTCTAAATTCTTTCCGTGCCGGTACTGAATAATCAACTTCTCTTCCTTGTTGTCCTCTGTGCAGGTGGAGCTGGGAAGGAAGCAGGAAGTGGTGGTTTATGACCAGAGTTCCAAAGAGGCTGGTCATCTGTCCAAAGACGGCTTTGTGCACATTCTCATGGGAAAGCTGGAGGGCACCTTTCACAAAGTCTCCCTGCTCACCGGTATGCAACCGTTTGTGTTGGTGTGTGTGTGTGTGTGCACATAACGTATGGTCACCCAAACAAAAAAAGATGACTTTTTCATGCAAATGCTTTGGTGCCACCATGTATTGTACAGCGTGCAGGTGTATGTGTGTCATGGCGTTTTTCAATCAGCAGGTGTCACTAGTGAACAAAAGTGCTTATCTCCTCCGTCACATTTAACAATTCTTCATCATTTCTAACTGTCAGTAATCAGGCTCACTTTGTGGTGTCAGGCTCACAGGTACATATTGAGATAGGAATTAAGGAAGTATAAATGAGTGTCTCTTATGACTCTTTGATGTTTGTCTCCGGGGCGTCTCTCTCTCTCTCTACATCACTGAAATAAAGCTCAAGCTTAACTTCCAATCCTCACAGTTATTATCCTGTCATAGTGTTCACTAAGCACACTAAAACTTATAATTGAGCCCCAGCAAGACTGTTAATAGCCTCATTGAGTTAATAACGTCTCGATTGCGGTGGCTGAAGCGTTTGAAGGAGCGACATTACACGCAACATGCAGCAGCAGAGGCTTATGAGCGCGTCCCGAATGTGTCAACGCAGAAAGAAAAGTGTAATCTGCCTCAGTCAGGATTGGAAATGAGATGGCAGAGGCACGCTGCTCGGGCCAATCTCTGCTCTGCTCTCATCCCTGCATGCACACAGCCCATTCTTCTCTTCCTCACCCTCCACTGGGAGATTAGTGCTTTTTCATGAGTCATTCATAGATGTCGAGGATTGCCTCAAAGCACCCGGGCTCCACAATTAGTCACAGTCACAGAAATGTACTAAGCACATGCTTAGGCACTACACAACCACACATAATGTAGTGTATGCATACACGCACATACACATCTATGTTCCGTATTACACACACACACACACGCACACACACAAGCTATGCTTGACTGTCGCTGAAATCCAGGATTTTCCTTGTCAACGATTCCCTACTCTTCTTTTTTTTATTAGTCTCCTCAGCTCATACTTGCTACAGGGGGAAAAAAGGAAAAAAGAAGACTCGCACTTCTTCCATTCCTGTCCCCTCTTTTCTGCTGTTTCCACGACAACAGTGGCAGAGAATATTTCCCAGAAGGAGTCATCCAACGGCATTGGCTGTTGTTTGGGTGGTTGTATTATCGGGGTCAGTGGTGTTGGCAGCCGGTGTCTGTGCGTTCTCGGCGTCTGCGTGCACAGGCGCGTAGACATAGGGTGCTGCATGTACACGTCTGCACGCATGCATCCACGCCTGCATGCATTCGCCTGCGATGACATCATGCACTGAGTGAGATGATGTGATGTGATGCAGAATTTTAATGGGAGAGACGAAGCGTTCAGATGAAAGGGAACTAGTTTCTGGGGGAGGTGTGTGTGTGTGTGTGTGTGTGTGTGTGTGTGTGTGTGTGTGTGTGTGTGTGTGTGCGTGTGTGCGTGCGTGCGTGCGTGCGTGCGTGCGTGCGTGTGTTGTAAGAGAACAACACCAGTAATCTGCCAGCAGAGAGTGTGGCGACGATCAGGCTCAGAGGTCAGGGGTCATGTGTCATCCTCACACAGAACAACCACCTCATGCATGCAAGGACAGTAGTTTAAAAATGTGTTAGTTACGCAGTTATAACTGTTCTATATGACTGTTTAGAATAAGTTAGAACATGACTCCTTACACTCCTTGGACACTGTGTGTGTGTGACAGATGTGTTTTATAAAGTTTTATGAGCTAAAACAACAACACAACAACACTGATAACACCATACTGTAGTTTTACTTCCTTCTACTGTCTTTGTTTCCTTTACTGCCTTCCCTCTCGTTCTCAACGATTCGCTTAAAAAAAAAAAAAGCTTTCCTCCTCCTTCCCCTCCCACTTCCTTCTCTTTTACATTTTCCCCTACCCCTCCACTGAACCTTTGATTTATGACACTAATAATTGCCAAAATGACTTCATACCTGACTGACAACTTATTACTTCAACCGCACGTATGCAGGCCACACACACACACACACACAGGCAGCACACAATGCTCAGCATAACACTGCTGCAAATCAAGCAATGGGTAATGTGGGTGGGAGGTAGAAAAGAGAGTCCAACAGAGACATGAAAAGAAAAGAATCCTTAAATGGGATGGACATGGTTGAATAAGAGAGTAATTACTAAGCTTTCTGTCTGGGAGGAAGAGGATTTTTTGCCAGAGGCTTGCCAGAGGAAGATTATGGCAGGTGCAATCTTACAAAGACACATATTTATATATTTATGTATGTGTTTCATATCACTTAAACCTTCCATAATTATTGGAATTAATTAGGCAAAAACAAGTATTGGCAAATAATCTGCTTGAATGACTTGTTACACAACCTAAGTGCATGTACTGGGAATGTATTGATCTAAAAACAATTGGTGAGTCTCCTTTGGTTTCTCTCCATTCACTAAATAATCAATAACACTGGCTCAGAGAGAACACTGCTTCCTACATACGGATGATGTCATGGGGCCCAGTCGTGTCCCAATAGGGCCATTGTTTTTCTGAATGAGACAAGTAAGGGAACAGGCGATTGACTTTCTGTGTTTAGTTAGAACCATATATTCACACAGGATGTGGTGGCGGTGGAGGTTGGAAAATGTTTACATATGCACATAAGTCTCCCGCACACTTGTGTACAGGCATATGTTTGCGTTATTACTTCATCAACTGTGTGAAAATGTTTGTGAGAAACATGTCTCTCTTAGGACAACCGTATTTTTACCACAACGATGATCTCACCGAGTTGGAGCTCAGGCTGATGTGTCTTGCCTTTTTGAGAGTTTGTGTGTAAGTGTGTGTGTGTGTGTGTGTGTGTGTGTGTGTGTGTGTGTGTGTGTGTGTGTGTGTGTGTGTGTGTGTGTGTGTGTGTGTGTGTGTGTGTGTGTGTGTGTTGAGGAGCAGAACATGACTTGGTTGGAGCCAGCTGCCTCCCCAGTGGGTCTAAAGTTTGCTTGTTTCCCACCAATCTGCAGCACACAGCCAAACCAAAGGCAAGACGGCCTGCCAGTGCGTAGCTAGGTGCTAAGTTAGCAACCGACGCCAAATGTGTGGCCGTGTCATGCGTCACACCGGCGCTGACGTGGGCCCGCCAGGTTGAGGCGTTTTGATGTTGGCATATGAAGCGCACGTTCCAGTTTCAGCAGAAGAAGCTCCAGTGACAGAACAGAAAGAGGAGAGTTTAAAAGGAAAAGAAAGACAGCATTGAAAGTGAGAAGATGAAACGAGAGGTCGATAATGGTTTCGAGAGGAAGGGGGGGGGTGTTGTTAAAAATAAACATGCTTTCTATTCATAGCACACAGATTATGTTAAAGCACCGTGAAAACTGGCAACTATTGAAATTAGACCGACTGGGAAAAAATAGAACACATGCAAAAAACAACAAAAATATATATGTATATATATAGAGTTAGGAAATGAAAGAGGGAGTGAGGTGGAGAAACCGGGATGCAGGTTTGCAGGTATGGATTTTATCCATCTAATGCGGGTGTGTACTGTTATGTGCACGTCTGTGTAGAGTTTGCAGATGTGCAAGACTGCTCCTAATCTTTCGCAGCGCCATCTGCCAGTGTTTTTCGCAGGATTACTAAAGCGTTGCACCACTGGGTCAAAGAGATGGAGCAAAAGGATAGAAAATGGGGAACAACAAGGGAAATGAGACACCAGGACGAATCTACACTGTGTCTACTGACAGAAAAAAAATCAAAAAGCACAAAAAAGTGTTTGCCAATCAAGGTGATAAATCAGTTAGTTACTCTCAGTAAAAATGTAGTTTTGACCTCTGACCTCTGGCTGTAAAGTGAAGCCACTAAACAGGCTTGATGAGAGTGGAGCTAGGTCACATTCCTTACTACATTCTTTTCTAACCAGATTTTGAATAAGTTGTGGTTTAGCACTGAGTGACGATTGTCAAAGTGGCTAATTAGGGGGTCTCAAAGAATCCATTATGCTTAACACTCTCAAGCTTGAGTGTCAATGTTGGGAAGAATTATAACACTTTATAAACAGAAAACAAAAGGTCCCCCTCCAAACAGCTTTCCTATGTCACAGTAAAGTTCTTTTACAGGGTTTGCAACTTCAACATGGAAACTTGAAGTTCACTTCACTGGTCTGTGTTGAATCATTGACTAGAATGTGTTTAAAAAGTATTCATGATGTCACAAATCATGTCCGTAGGCCTGTCCCTTCAATGTAGACACTATACCTACTACTGCTTATACTACAGTTAAATTATAATATCTATCGGTTATTATATATCATCTATTGGTAAATGTAATGAATATTCGATTGGTGGTTTGGTTCGTAAAATAGTATAAAATGTTGATCATTATTTCTCAAAGCTGAAGACCCAACCTAGAGTGTGTCTTCCACAAGCCAAAGATCATCATCGTTTACTATTATAGAAACCAGGAAGTAATTCGATCAGAGAAGCTGGGACCAGAAATTTTCCTCTCAAAAGTGACTCAGATTGACTACTCGAATATCAAAATAGTTGCAACTAATCAATTAATTGATTTATTGTTGCAACTTTCCTCTGCACATACATCGCTCTGCACAGTGAAAGCTCAAACAATCAACTTTTTCAAGTTGTTGTTTTTTCCAAAGTCAGCTTACTGATTCAATCATTTTTTGTGACTAAATTGTAGGTTTGAAATATTAATACGTAGTAGAGACTGTGGTATAAGGCTAGAATGTAGTATGGAATTGCGACACAGTTTTACTACAGCTCAGCGCGCTGACTCCCACGCTGTCAACCCACCAGTCAGTGCAGGAGCATACGTGATGAGACACAGCGTTGACATGCTGATGAGAGGTATTAGGAGATGAAAGGTGCCGCGTTGTCATTTTCTTTCGCTTGGTCTCTCTTTTCTTTCACACACACTAAACACACACACACACTCATACATACAGGAGCTGCTATGTGTACCCTGGGGCTTTGATGAGATCAGGTTAGGGTGTGACAGCACATGCATAGGTACAAAGGTCAATTCAGATTCGGTTCAGTTTTGAGCAGTTATACAACGGGGCGGCAGCCTGTGCGTGCGTGCATGTGTGTGTGCATGCATGTGTGTGTGCATGCATGTGTGTGTGCATGTGTGTGCATGTGAACATCAGCGTGAAGCTGAAGAGGTGAGGTAATCGTGGGAGGCCGAATCTCACAATGCAGCCGTTCACAGAGACATTCCAATGAGCTACATAAGGAGGTCTGTTTGTGTCCGAGTGTGTTTGCGTGTGTGTCTGCATGAATATGTGCATATGAAGTAGTGACTGTGCACGCGTAAAAGGCAGTTGTTTGAGAGTGCACATGTGAGGGGGGTGAAAAAAAACAAAAGCAGAAGGAGGAGAGCTTTTGAAGAGATGAGGTAATGCTCCTCATTGCGTCTTGAATGTGAGTGTACGTGCAAGTTTTCGGTTTGGCTGCGTTAATGCGTGTTCGTGTGTGTGTGCGCGGCGTGCGTGTGTTGGGGGGGGGCTCATTCAGTGAGACAGGCCGTCATGCTGTCCTGTGCTGTATTCTCCAACCTCCTCGGTGTTCGAAGTCTTTCGTTATGGTTTCTTCTCCTTCTGGAATGCAGCAGGAAGTCTCCACAACCAACCTGAGGGGAGAAACCTGACAAAAAATCTCAGCCAGGAGACACACACACATGCATACACATGTCTGCAGAATAGAAGTGTGTTTGACATTCACAGATCACAGTTTTCAACATGTTTAAAAACAGCTAACCGATCATTGACTTGATGCTATTATTAAACATTTTCACAGAAAGCTTTTACATTTTCTCTGCAGCCCAGAGCCACTGGCTGTATTTTGGCATTATGATGCTACCAATAGCACCATCTCAAGGCCTTATAGGGCTGGAAAGCAACGCGAATCGCCATAGATACCTCTGTGATGGCACTCAGGTGGAGTGAATCGATACGTGACATTTATTTACCGCCGGGTGCCTCTGGGAGTGTTTTGATTGGCCGCAGTGCATGTCAGCAAGGTCGCACATTTATTTTGGTGTGTGTCCCGTTTCGCCATCCTTCATCTTTCCTTCCCACTCCTGCTCACGTCTCTCGCTTAACCTCTAACCTACCCTTTCCTGCACCTCCTTGCCGCTCTCTCCCACCTCTGCCCCCCTCCATCTGACCCCTCTCCATTACGCCGTGGGGGGCTCCAGCAGATCAATGATTTCATTGAGAAGGAGCCAGTGGTGCCATTAGGAGGTGAGCTCACCTTCCCCGGGGAGATCTGACACATTATTCTCAATGACCTCGCCTTCCTTCATACCTCCTCCCATCACTCCTACAGCCCCTTTTTACCTTCCCCCGTACTTCTTCCTCTCTTTCCCCCCTCTTTTCCCCTCCTCCTCCTCCTCCTCCCTCCTCTCTTCTGTTTCACGGTGCTGAGAACAGAGCTCTATTTTTAGGCCCAGACTCCTGCGGTCGTCACATCTGGCGCCAGTGGCCTTGGTGCTCTCACCCTGACCCGTAGATACACAAACACACACAAGGACTCACGCGCGCACACATACACACATACACACACATACACAAAGTGAGCCCCACCCCAGCCAGCACCGAGGGAGCACAAAGGTCAAAGAAAATGGCCTACAAAAATACGTCTATGACATCACCTACCTAGTCTGAAAAGTGTTACAGATGCTGAGAAGCCCAGCACGTCCACATGTTTTCTGCATGAAATGAGCTCCTTTTTTGTTTTAGGCTCACACCTAAATGAGGTATTGTGATCAAATGCTTGACTTGCAAAGCACACTCATCAAAGCAAGCAAGCAGGAAAATGCATACACATATGGACAGACACACACACACACATACACACACACACTGTATGGTAACAGGGCCCAGAGGAGGCCTGTACCGAGTTGAGTTTTATGTAACAATGTTCTGTTTCTGCCAGCGTTCTCACCCCCTCCCTCGTCTGTCTCATTGGCCTCACATGATGAGCTTGATGTCATTTTCCCCTTCTTTCCCTCAAAACCGGAGAACAAAAACAGGCCAGCGTGTGTGTGCGTGCACAGTGTGCTGTGTGTGTGTGTGTGTGTTTATGTGCCTGTGTGTTTATGTGAGCCTTTGCCAAATGTTTCCACCATGACATGATCTCACTGCTCTGCTTGCCTCCTGCTCCTCTTCTCCTTCTCCTCCATCACTCACGGTCATTCGCTGGCTCGAAGGGGCCACACATACACACACACACATGCACACACGCAGGGAGTGAAATACAGTCATACGTATATACTCTAGCATGCAAAGGAAGAGAATGACGTTTTCTCCCAGATGCACGCATAGGCAATACACATGAACTCCAACTGGTGTGGTGAAAGATTATGGCAGAGATATACTGTATAAAGACTACCTCTTCTGCTCATGTGTTCTTGTATACATAGAGTATGAATACGTACCATTGTGCCCTTGGACTCGTGAAATCCATGTAAAATCTTGAAATGATCTGAATTCACCATTTCCTGGCACACAGCACACGCAACGTGTTGCATATTTGTCAAAGAAATTCTCGTATGTGATCAACTTTTTTTTTCTCAGTGCTTTGAATGATTCAAATCGCATTTAGACCTAATGTTTCTGTATTGTTGTAATTAAGTAAATAAATCAATTTCTCATGAAAAACGTAACCAATGATTCATAAAAGGCAGATTCAAAGGAAAAGTTTATAATTTAAGAGGCATGTAAGATACTTCAGTTTGTTTCAGAATACAGACAGAAACAGTTGGGTCTTTGTGTGTAAAGCATCTGTAAAGCCTGCTTATGAAATATCAAAAAGAACAATCCAATTCAATTAGTCATAGAGACATGCACAATAACCTTTGCTCTCTTTTCTTCTGAGACACATGTTTTATAATAAGTAAAGCCTGTAGGGCAGCGCTTGTACTACAGTGCCCTAAATACTTCATCCATAGCTGTTTAAGCTGCTTTGTGTATACAGTCCATTCATAGTGCATACCTTCTGGCTCCTGCTGCGTTTGAAATCTATCTGGAGTTCTTTTGAACATCCCAACCCACCCCTGTCACACATTCATCCAGCATGGAATAAAAATAGGTTGTTTAAACTGTTACCTAGGTAGTGTCAACACATCAGGTCAACAGGAGCTGAAGTTGAGCAGCGAGCTAACCCGGGGCCGGTTTCTCCGCACTACGCCCCCGTCAGCACCTCATAACTCCGACCTCACCGTGAATCTGAGCCAAGCGCTTGGTAGTTTAGTAGCTGCGCCGTCGGTTCACTGCTGCTGCATTTCAGGCCTGATGACTCTGACATACATGTGGAGTGGAAATTTCCAAAGGCACAAGAAAAGGGGAAAGGAATAGCTAACAATTAGGCTAGTTTATCCTACCCGGAGCTGGCCTGCGTCCACCAAATTCCATTCATGCTCGGACTGCCCACTGCCGCTCCTGTCATGCCGTCATTCCTTGGAACAATGGTGGATTCCTGTTTATCACCATGCCGTCTTTGATGCACTTTATCTCTGGCATGCCACAGCACCGCTTCCTTATTTACCTATTTTGGTTACCTGTTTTCATTTTTCTCTTCTTTTTCCCCTGCAGCTTCGAGACTGCACCATCCGCCATAAGGATGAGATTGTATTTCTTGGCAGCATTCTGCGATGTGTTACTGTATGAGAAAATCTATTTTTAATATCCAGTTTGCTAATTACTTTCCAGAAAGAGACAGGGGGTTTTCTTTTCCAGACTCATTGGCAGAGGAGTAGACTGGTTGCCTGTAGCCGAGCAGAGAGTCTGAATCCTCAGCGGTTTAACACTTTTCCTGGTATGTACACAGACTTGTAACAGAGCTCTTATTACCGTAAATACATGCTGACCACACACAAACTTTTGGGCTGAACCTCCGGGGCCACTGCTGTTTCCTGATAAAAGCGGGAGATTTTTCCATCGCCACGGCAACAGGCTAATTTTGGAGTTCCAGGCAGGCCCAAGGCTCCAGATTGAGGAATGCGTCAGTTTGTGATCATTCCGGGTCCTTCTGATATCCCCCCCCCTTTGCAACACACATTAAACACACTCACAGCATTGCTCGTACACCATACATCCTACAAACACACACACCCACACACACACAGATGAAGGCAGCCCACAGAGAGGCCACTTCCCTGTCTGTTGTGTAACTATTTCCTGTTTCTGATGAAGTGACATCAGGGTTCTTCAGGGTGAAAAAGGGAGACGCCTAAGAAACTCATTATGTGTGTATGCCAACGCATGTCATTTATCGCTGCTTATATTTTAACAGCTTTTTTTTTGTTTTCAATTTACAGAACAAAGCAAACCTCATCATTAAAAAAAATCATTTAAAAGCATCAGGAAGGCATTGGCAGGGGGTGCACACACAGAAACAGCTTGCCCAGTTCCTTTAACAGCATCACGTCATTCCCTCTCTATTGTTCTTCTGTAGCTGGCGGAATGATGTCACTGCCGAGTTGCCGATGTGACACATACACCCACACACACACACACACGCACGCGTGCGCACACACATGCATACAGTCTCCAGGGCCTGTAATGGCAGAAAAGCCAACCCTGATCACGGGTGTTGCGATAGGCACTGTCACCATGCCCTGTACGCCTAAATCCAGTCTCCAGGGTGTAGCGCCTTACTCCTGCCACATGCCATGTGTGTGTGAGGGAACACTTGAAAGTCAAGCAATGGTTTCATTTATTTGGAAATCAATGTGCAGAGCTTGTCTTTTTTTTTTTTTTGAATGAACAATACATATGATTTTTACAAAGATGATTTCCATAAACTTTTTATCATTTAAATGGTGTTTTTTCAAGCTACACAAGGAATAATGTTGTCTCACTGGATACATTACCATTTCTTTTTGAAAAAAAAAAAATCAAAAATTCTTTCCTCAAGCACTGATATGCATGGGAGGTCAGTGGAAAAACTGGCACTCATGCATTTTTTTTTTACACATCTCACGCCTTTTAATGTGTTATGAGTCATGCTGTGTGTGCTGATGAGCTAATAGGAGTTGTGTAAAAGAATATTTGGGGAAACTGATTATATTACTCAGCGATGGGCACAGACAAATACCCTGGATATGTGTGTGTACATGTACTTCTGAATGCATGTGCTTCTGAATGCGTGTGTGACCAGCAGAGGACCAGATGGCGTGGCTTCCAGCACCGTTGTGGGGATAGTGTGCCTGTCAGCCTGCCTGCTGCGCTGATAGTGGCTAATTAACACTGAACTGATCTGAGACCTGCCTGTCAGTCTGCATGTTGCAGCGGCAACTGATCTGCCATCAGCTCCTCTCTGTTGGAGCCACGCAGTTATTACACTGCCATCACGCGTGTGTCAGACTGCTCCACAGCAAGAGAGGTGAGGCGTGTTCCTGCCTCGGAGTGCTGCGGGGAAACCATGTGTATCCCAGCTTAGGCCATTAGCATTTAGAATGAAATAACCATCAGCTATGCTCAAGTGAACCTACGTAGACAGACTCACCACTGGGGAAATCAGGCCAGGGTGGAATGTGCACTCTATTTGTTATACATACACACATACACACGTCCTTTCATTGCATGCATGGGCTCCACACATGCAGTGTTTAGTCTTTCTTCTCACTCTTATGCACACACACACACACACACATTCCTGTGTCAGAAAACAGCTGTGAGCTGTCTCACTCTTGGCTAAAATTAACATTCACTTTATACACTCACGCTTTTACACAAAAGTAAATGCACAGGCTTTGTATGCATGCAAACATACTGTAAGCACATGCCTGCGGTGGCCAGCATTTCATGTTGAGGCTTAACAGCCCCCCTTTTTTTCATGCAAGCATGCATACACTCTCACACACACACACACACATACACACAAACACACACACACACACACACCCCACTGAACATTTCCAACTGTGATTTTTAAGTAGTTCATCTGGTTTATGAGGGCCCGTCTGGTCCTGAAAGCCCCCCTTGGTGTGTTTGATAGCTTACCCTCCTCTTTCCTTTGTGTGTGTATGTGTCTTTGTATATGTGCTTGCGCGAGTGTGTATATATATATCTGCGTGTGCATAAACTAATTTCTTGCTAGTGAGACAGATTTACTGGTGCAGTAGCTCCGGGTGCCGAGCTCCTCCAGGGGGTTAAGTTGTTCGGAGGGCAGGGGGTCTGCTGCATGACTGATGCGAGGAGGCCTCCCCCCAGGCTGCACAGATATAGATGAAACTACCTCATGCGTGAGCATGCACACATGACCTGGTAGCCCACCGGTGCCTCTTCTTGTAATCGTATATACCCCACGACTGCCTACTCTCCATATCTAAAGAAGCACTTCCCTCCATCTTCCTCTTCACCTCCTCGACCTCCTTTTGATGTTATCATTCCCTCTCAAAGCTCCCATTATCCATCTGAAAACAAGTATTCAGGGGAGGGGGGGGTTCTGTTAAGGCTATGTGAAAAGGCGCATTGATTCTGACACAGACACACACACTTTGATTATATCACTGTACCAATAAGACGAGTTAAACTTGGTAAAATCTGAAAAAAAAAATTAACAAGAATCTGTCTGTACGTTTAATGCAGACTGTCAAGTAGTTTAAATACTCTTGTGGTATGATTTCCAGAACTTACACACATGCATATACACACACACATATACACACACACATACACGATTACCTACTGCACCATTAATGTCCCCCTGCAAGAGGAGCTGGTCATCTCAGCTACCATCTCTCTGTGGATTCACAACCTCCTCGTCCCGTCTAGTACCCCCACCCGACTAAATTGACCCCTCCGGCACCTCCCCCACCCTCAATTGATTCACCCCCCCTATCTATCCTCCCCTCTTTCTCCCCTGTCGACTACCTCACCCCCCAGGCATGGCAGCTGTGTTCTCCTGTAGGCATTACATCACTGCAAGAGCAGCCTTGTTACTGATCCCCTGACAACCAGCACTATCAACACACACACACACACACACACACACACACACACACACACACACACACCCTATATAATATACACATTCAGAGAGGGATATACACACCTAGGCATGTGAGAGACACACGTGTGCACAATCTCATATGTTTGTGTTTACATATATTGGAGCAACAACTCAACCTCGTCTCTAACTCCTGTCCATCTTCCTCTTACCTTCTTCTCCTCACACATGGTTGCAACATACGCTAGTTCACACGTACACAGGGATGAACTCACACACACACTAACTCAGTCTTCATCGCCCTCACCTACTCTATCCAGAGAATGACGTTTCGCCTTCCCGTGATATCCTGACAGATGATTCCGCAGGTCCGCAGTGTAGGGTGACACTCCTGTCGTTGCCTGTCTCACCAGGGGAGACAGACGCTGGAGAAATAAACTGTAGTAAACATTTTAAAAGTTATACAAATTTGTAAAAAAGAAAAAAAAATGCATGGCAAGTTACACACAGAATATGTAACCAAGTATGTAACCCTTTTTGTTATTGTTATTATACATGTATACATACATTATGGAAATTAAAGCTGAAATATAAGTGTTTTATTGCACTATTTGTTCTTGCTGAGAAAGTGTTCAGTGATCAGATTTGTCACACTGCATTAATGAAGTTATATCAGTTTTATTTACAAAGCAAAAAACATTCACCAAAAGTTTAGTTTTAGGACTTAAATTTTTTTACAAACAACACACCAAAACCTCTATCTGCAGAAACTTCCTATATAAAATAAAACCATAATGAAATAACTAAGACTAACAAATAAAGTACACAATTTAAAATAACATCATGTTAAAATATGAATTGGAATATCTTCAACCCAAAAATTAAGGAGGTAAATCATCCAGAAGGATCAGAGATTCCTCATAAAGGACAGTCAATTCTGCAGTAGGGATGAACAAATTGAATTTTAACCTAATAATAAAAGTATTATCCCTACTTTTAAAATCTTTGGTTCAGTTCATTATCATTGTGTACATATCTATATCTATTAACTAATAATGGTATCAGAATTATTTTTATTAATTACATATTTTAATATTGTCTTTGATAATCTTAAAAGTTCTTTGGCAATAAATAAGTCCTATTGAATTGTATAACAGTTGTAAGGCTCGGTGAGGAGATAGGAGCAGCTTCCAGGTCACAGCTGTCAGTTGACAGCACCATTACGTCAGTCCAGAATATATTTGAATTGGAACGGGAATGTGCAAAGAATGCAAACGCTAACTTGTTGTTTTTCGTGCGGAGCCAACATCTGAAAGCCTTGAATTTCCATTTTTCTTATTCTGTTCTCCGTTTGCTTCATTAACAACACACCTTGTTGCTTCCAGCGCGGAGAGGCTGCGCCATGTCGGCCTGCTCTCCAAGGCCCCTTTGCCCTTTATACAGCTTTTCTCATTCTCTTACACAACCATCTCACACTCACACTCATCTCCATGTCTCTTTTTGTCCATTTAGGCTTGTGTGTGTGTGTGTATGTGTGTATAAACTGTGTGTTGTCCGAGTAACAAGCCCTCTACCATAAAAGCACGCTCTAAATCTAAGGGATGTCAGAGCAGGGGGTGCCCGGAGTGACCGTCCCACCTATTTCTGTCACAGCAGAGCACACATGTGCAGTCAATAAAAAGGCCTGGCTGTCATTTATAGCGTCTTGGCTGTAATCCTCTAATTAACACACCTACTATTCTGGGCCCTGTTACCCTACTGAGGACTGGGGGAGGGGGGGGGAGGAGGAGAGGGAGGGGGTATAAAGAAAAACCTTAAGAGGGGGTGTTTCGCTTTAGGAAGTTAAAAGCGGTCTGACTGTTAAAACATCAGCGGCTACTTTGTTTTGTTGCTGTTGGCCTCCGCCGGCACGTTTTTTTTTTTTTTTTTTTTTTTCGCAGGTGTTAGGAAGTTGTGTGTTTCCAAGCTGGTTTATGGCCTCGAGCCACACAGACAGAACAGCCGAAACGAGGTGTGGATTCAATGATCGGTGCGGTCGAAGTGTACTGACCCCAGTTGACCACCGAGGAGTGCCACACCTGCTCCGACCAGCTGCAGACCAGGAACAAAGTGCGTTGTGTGTGTACGTGTGTGTGTGTGTGTGCGCGCTGTTGACAGTTTGTTCACTGTGCCTCACAAAACCAAATGTCTGCATTTTTTACAAAGCTCATCATCAGCAAGTGACCTACTTCCTCTCACACCCTCTCTCAGTGACCCACAGTTGAACAGAGGGTGACGTAAGGCTGTTCTCACCCGTATGTGATCATTCAGGGGTCTACAGTGATGAGATGAGGTCAGTCTGTCAGCATGCAGCTGGCCCCCTAACGAGACATGTTGTATAAGCCTATTTACCTACTCTTTTTTTTTTTTTTGGAGCCAGGCTCTCTGTGCGATGACTTCATGTACTGAAGCCCATCTGACCTGGTTTGAATGCATTCACTGTACCGCCATGTCTCAACCTGAGACTGACATATTCATGTTAGATGCTCTATTAACTTGCAAGAAGGTTTATTTTGATGATGTTTGTTTGTTTATGTGCTTTCTGTATAGAAATAGAAATTATCATATATGAAACACAAGTAGTTATCCTGTGTTTTCAAGGATAGTTTTACATTTTGCTTTCTTAAAATGTGTTTAAAATCAACTGTACTGACATAACAATTAGTAACCGTTCAAGTTAACATTCAGACTCCTCCAGCGGTCCTGTGCTGCTTTGTTTCCATAGCTGGACTTGTGGCCTACATGTTTGTCATTCCATAGTAAAGTACCAGGAGTCTGTGGTCTGTCAAATGGATGATGGTTGCCGACCACAAGCTTGTTTGGTCTTCTCATCACCTCTGGTCTTCCCGTTTCTCTTGTGTCTGCTTTTGTTTCTTTTTCCCCCCCAATTCCTCTCTTTTCTTCAGCTATACTTGTGTAATCCCCTATGCTCTCCTCTCCTCTCCTCCTGTAGTTTCATCAGCAAAAGACAAGAACGCAGTGTCCAAACACAGGCCCGTTAGACATGAACCAGCACAGGAAACGTGCTGAAGTCACACACATTCCTGCACCTTCAGGGACGAATCAGCTTTCAGCACACTGACACAGTCTTAATCCCCCACTGCAGTATGTGTAATGTGCTTAGAAGAAGCTACAGTACATGTAAGGCAACTGACCTAATAAAGGTATTCAATATAGCTGAGACCTCTGGTAGGTTCTCAAAAAGTGCAGAACACATATCACAATCCTCCCTAATGTTTTATATGGATGAACATGATAGATTAGCTCATTCTTTTATTCTGACTTTGGAACAGTCAAGTTCAGAACATGCAAAAGTCATCTTTCATAGCAAGAGGCACATCGTCATCCACATCACCGCAAGCATTTTTCCCTTTTAACTAATTTACAACGGAGGGCAATCAGTCTTGTAGCAGCACGTATAAATATCTGCTAAACAGCCTGATAGCTGTGTCTTAGCCTCGATCCTTCACTGATAGAGGCCTGCTCCACAGCTAGGCCCCTGAGGTGGCTGCATATTTGTTGGGTGAGTAAGGAATGTGGTTACATGCCTTAGACATTAGCTATGACGGAGCGCTGGCTCCACAAGAGAGGGAGGGTGCAAGGGAGGTAGCGGCGGAGGAGGGAGGGAGGGAGGGAGGGAGGGAGGGAGGGAAGAGTCTGATCTCACGGCAAGTGAGCTCATTCACCCCCAGAGCTCGAGGAGAGAGAGTGCAACTCCGTCATCCTCTTCGCAGAGCGAGCGAGTGAGGAGGGAGGGAGGGATAGGGAGGAGTGTAAGGCAGCGGCTCAGCGAATGAGGGGCAGGCAGAGTGGAACGGCACAACAATAGTGGGCTGCTCTTCTGGCCGTGGACTCACAGAGACAGAGCGAGCGCTCAGCGAGACACACAGACGCTCTGTAAACCAGCTGCAGGCAGAGTACAGCTGGCTTATTCGTACAGGCATTACAGGCTACTCACTTTTGTGTTTTTTTTTTTTGCCTCTCACTCTCTCTGTGGTGGCCATTCTTTACGAGACCACAGAATTACTGCATATTGACGCAGGAGCAATTATAGGGATTTTTGTGGTCATTGCATTGCATTGAGATTTTGTCCATAGGTGGACTTTCTTATGGGCTTTTTGAGGAGCATGTCCACAGACATTCTGGACTAGTGTGCCTTTTACTTTGACTGCACTGTGTCCATTCCCTGGCGCTCATCGCCTGGGCACTGGAACAGCTGACTTGAGCACCAGCAGGAGTTTGTCGATTTGGGATTTCTACGTTCAAGACGGTGATCTTTGCCCCAATCAGCTCTCTGAAGAACTTCTGTTTTGTTGACTTTTTCTTTTTTTGCGTGGCGAGGAAGGGGGGGGGACTGTTGCTCCATCCCTGCAACAAGGAGCACCAGAACATTTCCATCTGCTGGTGTGTGCGTGAGACTGTGTGTGTTCTGGGGGATGCCTCTGGATGTGGTGATTGCCCCAGCGGAGGACTGTTTCTGGCCGGACCTGCAGGACACAGACATGAGGCTGAAGATCAGGGTCCGCCGAATGAAGGAGGGGAGAGAGCTACGAGGTGTGTACCCACTGGGACACTGAGAAAAGAATGTGTATGTGTGTGTGTGCACGCATGTGTGTGTTTGCAAAAAGACACGAGGGTACAAGTTAATATGTGTGTGAGAATATCCCTCTTTGACGTCTAACATGTTGGGGATGTTGGCCTGGGCGTACACTGTTTACAGAGCTACACAGAGTGAAAATGCAAAGAACATGGAGTATAATTTGGGGAGTGAACAAGTGGAAAGTCCCTGATAATGGTTTGTGCTCTGCAAATGAGCACAAAGGCACAGTGGGCTCCCAGGTACTGAGGTGTATTCCGGCGCAGGCAGGCTGCATATGAAAGATGTGAAGTGAATTTTAAGGATCCAGCAGATCAATAGGAGTCACTGCAACAGCCGGCTGAACGAATGCGCTGCAGGAAAACCAGCCCGACCTGCTAATTGTTCTCCCACCTATTTGTTTGTGCAGTTAATGTGTTTAGACACAGAATAGGAAGAAGGAGGATTAGGAAGATGACATCATGAAGACGAGAAGCGATGAAATAAAAAGGGAGGAGAGAAAAAAGGCTCAGGGGGGAAGAATGAGCGCCGTGACCCGCGGTATGACATAGTGCTCATGCTCTCTCAGCCTGTGGTCATTGAGATGTAAAGCTATCACAAAGGCTCTTTCTCTTTCTCTTTCTTCTTCTCTGCTCTTGGCTTTTCTTCCCGTCTTGCTCGCTCTCTTTAGGCAGAATGGTGTCTTGTGGAGATTATGTTATCAATATGTGTGCAGTGTGCACCGCAAGTGTTTAACATAACACCTTTTCACACAGAGAGAAATGAGGCAACGCAGAGTGGTTCTGTGAACATTAAAAAAAATACTTTAAAACAGCATTTACACATGTAATAAACATGACTGAAAATAACCATTTCATCACTTCATATTCTGGATATAAATGTGTAAAGTTTGTGTTTTAATTGTAGCTATATAAGCATATCAGAGCAAACCTTCAGAACCAGTTGAAAGCAGTTAGAACAGCAGCTCTCCACACCTGCCACTCTTCACACTCTGTGTGTGTGTGTGTGTATGTGTGTGTGTGTGTGTGTGTGTGTGTGTGTGTGTGTGTGTGTGTGTGTGTGTGTGTGTGTGTGTGTGTGTGTGTGTGTGTGTGTGTGTGTGTGTGTTTCCGTGCACGCCTCATCATTTTACAGTCCGGTTTTGCTCCTGGAAGTGTCAAACTCATTAGCTCAGGGGACTGCTGGCAAATAAAAATTCACATGTTTTCCATCAGGAGGTGAAAATAGAATTGTTTCTGTCACAGGTTATTTTGAGGCACTTCAACATGTCTCTGTGGAAATAGACTTGTGAATGCAGCCCAGTGTACAGCATGGTTTATTGTCCCATATTGCAATAACACGGTAGTGCTGAAACAGCAATTGATCAAAGTAACATTCTTCTGCTATCTGACAAAGATAGAAGAACAATAAACGGTTTAACCATCAGCCAGGATGGCACTTTAGTCATACAGTTGTCCCCGGCCGTCATCAGCAAAGCAATGACCTCATCCTACTAGCTCATCTATGGACTGTCAATCCAGGCCTTTCCTGACAGACGTGCCTATCAAACCGCCTATTCTGCCCCCTAAAACACACACACTCCTGTCGCTCCTCCAGGCTGCAGCACAGCCTTTGTGGAGCTGAGTGGGACATGTTTGCAATGATGTCATATTGGGGAGGGGAAGTGGTGATGGTGGTGTGTGGGGGGGGGGTTACATTGAGATGCTAATGTCCCCTCACAGTGGAGGGACAGCTGGAGAGCCGCGGAGGATGGCGTCATGTCTCCCCTGATATGAACCACAGAGAAGAGCGATGGATGGAGGGAGGGAGGGGTGAGGGGGTGGTCATTCAGGCAGATCAATGCCCCCAGGCTGTGGAGGGGCTTGTGTGTGTGTGTGTGTGTGTGTGTGTGTGTCTGTGTGTGTTAGTGTATGTGTGTGTGTGTGTGTCTCCTCTCCATTAACAGACAAGTTAAAGAGGGCAACTGAAAGCTACAGAGAAACACACATAGAGGTGGTGGGGGTTTGGGGGGGGTGTATTGACGAGGCGGTCAATTGTACCAACACCAGTGATGTAACAGCAGAGCTCCCATTAACCACAACAGCCAGGCAGGCAGGTGTTGTGTGTCTGGCCAACCCGCTCGATATCTCCGGGATTCCACTTCCATTCATCCTTCAGCCTGCGATCCTGTATCGATTCACTGAGCAGCACAGCTCCATAATAGCCTAAATTTGATCCAAACGTATTCTGCTAGATCTGCATTATTTTTTTTTGTACACAGAAGAATAAACTGCACCTTTAAATTGAAACATGGATATTAAGTTTATCTATAGGGAATGACACGATGGGGAAGAGGAGCGCCAATCAC
Organism: Eupleurogrammus muticus; assembly: GCA_036785175.1. Taxonomy (NCBI): domain Eukaryota; kingdom Metazoa; phylum Chordata; class Actinopteri; order Scombriformes; family Trichiuridae; genus Eupleurogrammus; species Eupleurogrammus muticus. The sequence continues at coordinate 19,164,453 of JAYKQN010000010.1, read as the reverse complement.
TGCCAGCGAACAAAAGCAGGCCTGAGTGCTCGGCTCTGACAGGGCAAGAGGGGAAAATAAGCAGTTGCATAAGTGATGAAGTGGGCAGAGGAAAACGGAAAAAGGAAGTCACCGCTGGCTAGCGTTGCTGATGGCGACACAGTGCCCTCTTTCCCGGTTGTGTGTGTCTACCCCAACATTTTCTCTCTTTTTTTTGTGTGTGTATGTGTGTGTGTGTGCAGAATTGGGTTAGTCACATCCTTTCCAAAAACATTTTTACAGAAGTACAAGATACATGATGAAGCACTGTTTGAAGAGTTATTTATAAGTCCCAAAATTGTATGTGTGTAGAGTATTTCTGCGTGGCACAATAAGATGATGACTTTTCACATTAAAACTCCAGAGCAATAGACAACCTGATAAAAAGATGAGACACCCTCCTGATAAACGTTGGAGCTCTTGCGGCCAGTTGGGTTTATCTCTCGACTTTAACGCGTGAGTCTCTGCTGATTATCCCGCTGCACTGAAGGTGAACTCATCTCTCCCAGTTGACTTTCTGATGTCATTGCCGCGGACAGCTGGGCTGGTGTGTGTCACAGGGTATTTTCGGTGACCTCAGCATGAGTGTACAGTGCGCTTATGTGCGTGCTCTATGTTCTCAGATTGGAATGGACGTTTGTGTCATCGTTTATCTTTCGGAGAATGTGAGGCCATGTCTCTTTGGGTTATTTGGTGCTCGCCGTTGTCTCCCCGGCGCGTGTGTCTGCCTCTGTGTTCATGTGCCCTTTGGACACTTCTCTTTGTGTTTTTTATTCCATCTTGACAACACTGGGGGGTCGACAAGATGTCAACAACATCAACATCACTGTCCTTCCTCATCGTCACGGCAACCTTAAGTAGAGTCGAGTCAGGTGGCAAGGTGACAATCTCCTCCACGACCAATGGTGGCCATGTAGAGCTTTGACTACAAGGAAGGTGTTTGTAATTGTGTTGACGTAATGTGACTGTAATGTAATCACCCTTTAAAAAAGCAGGCGGGCACACTCAGTTCTGATCTCTTATCTCCCCTCATACCAGTAACCCCTTACTCACCCGCCCAGCAGTCACACCGCGGCTCGCCAGGTTTCCTGCCGTTTTAATGTTTGTTTAACACCAGATGAGGTCATCTCACGCTGTAATCATTAATCCAGACACACACAAGATCAAAGTGCAAGAGCATTTTTAGGAGAGCGGTTCATTCATGTGTTCACTTCCCTTCATATACACTTTCTCCTTTCTCTCACACGCTCACACAGACACGCACGCACACACAAACAAACACCGTCTTCACTGTGGAACATCCTGTCTTCTGTCCTTCTAACAACTCTCCAACAATGTCCTCATATAGAAAGGGAAATGGTTGCTGTATGACGCTATGGCTTTTTCCTGTTGATTTAACTGTCTCCAGGAACTTGCTGCTTCCTCACACAGATACTGTATGCGGCGGGGGCTATATGCAGCAGTGTGAGTGAGTGTGCGTGCACGCCGCGCCACCAGCGGCGTAGGAACAGAGAAACCAGGAAGAAACCCTTCAACGAACCGCTCTTCCTTCCCTCTGTTTTATCAATCACAGATGCAGTAGCAGCACCACCCATAGGATCACTAGAAAGAGGCTCTGGTGCAAAGTGTGCAATGCCGGCACACTTTAAGGCCAAAGGGTGAACTACAAATGTTGTTTTAGTCTATGCTTAATAGAGCCCAGAACGGTTAGCTCGTAGAGAAATGCTAGCCACCTTTTCCTCCTTTGCAGTAAGCCTTCTCTCCTGTTTCCTGAGTTATCTGATCGCTCTTTCTGCATCCATCCATCCACCCTTCCCCTCCACTCCACCCCCCGTGAGTAGCGCTGATGTCATTGCTCCGCCGGTTGCCATTAATAGCTGGAAACAGACAGGCCTTCTTTACTTTGCTCTTAAAGGGACAGTACGCCCAGAATAGCACTGGGTCATGCTCCTCACAATCTAAGGTATTGTGAAATAGCTTTTAGTTATCAAGTCTGCATTTCTCTGAACTGTTGCACTTTTTTATTCTCAGAATATTTATGTATTCTTTATCCACTATCTTGTTTTTGTTGAGTACAGAGTGTTTGCTCTTCCTGTATGTGTGTGTGTGTGTGAGAGAGAGTTGGCCAGCTGCTGCTACATGAGTACTGCAGCTGGGTGTGTGTTACAACGGAAGGCAAAGTCCTGCCTGCACTGTGCTGTGTGTGCTACTTTAGAAGAGTGATGTCATGTCTCACTCACTCACTCTCACTTTTGTGACTGTGTGTGTGTTTGTGGTTGTGTGTGTGTGTGTGTGTGTGTGTGTGTGTGTGTGTGTGTGTGTGTGTGTGTGTGTGTGTGTGTGTGCGTGCGTGTGTGCACAGCATAGATTGGGTCAGGCAGGGCTGAACCTAGATTAGGTTCTAATCTCCTTTCTGGGGGTCAGGGTTTCCTTAAAGCACCCCCTCCTTTTTACACACTCCTCAGGGAGGTCATTACACACACCTCACCCCACCCCTTCTCTCTTGTAGTTATACAACTAGAGAACTGCAGAGTAATGATGAGTATGTTTGTGTGTGTGTGTGTGTGTGTGTGTGTGTGTGTGTGTGTGTGTGTGTGTGTGTGTGTGTGTGTGTGTGTGTGTGTGTGTGTGTGTGTGTGTTGCACAGGCAAATAGGCAGTGGGAGTGAATATTGAGCATATGTTGCCTCCAAGATGGAGATCATGCCTTCAGATTGTATCGTGCGTGTGTGTGTGTGTGTGTGTGTGTGTGTGTGTGTGTGTGTGTGTGTGTGTGTGTGTGTGTGTGTGTGTGTGTGTGTGTGTGCGTGCGTGTGCGTGCGTGTGCGTGTGTGTATGCGTGTGTGTGCAGGCATGTGTGCGCTGTGCGGTTGTCAGGGGGATGTTACTGGGCCTCTGTCCTGGCCCTGCACCTGTGGCCTCTCTCATTCCCTCGGCCTGACGCAATGCACTGCTACAGGACATGAGCTCATGCAGGAAACAGAGCCACACACACACACACACACATATGCACATATGCCAAAAGTGGAGCCGCCTGCCTCTTAAAGGGCCAGACATGCACATTCCTGGACACCCAGCAGTTAACCCAACTCGCACACAGAAGCACAGAAAGCCTTTTTTTTGCTCCTGTTGCATTAAGCAGAACCCAAACACAGTTTCCCAGATTCACCTCAAAAAGTCTATAGAGCGTCTCTTTGCTCCGCTAATAGTTGTGCAATGTTTTTTTTTCCTTCAGAGACCCTGTAGAGTTCCTAGTGTGTTACGTGACTGTTCTGCAAAAAACCATTAGTGTAACTAACTGGTTCTCAACTTCTCTTTTTTCTCTCCAGGAGGCTTTGCTGCTTTCTCCTCCTGTTTCCCTGGCCTGTGTGAAGGGAAGCCGGCCACTGCTCTACCTATGAGCTTGTCCCAGCCCTGCTTGCCTGTGGCTAATGTAGGGCCCACTCGTATCCTGCCACACCTTTACCTGGGCTCGCAGAAAGATGTCCTCAACAAGGTTAGTATAGTGTGCAACGTGTAGTTTCGTATAGCATGTCATTTTGATCACTTTTTTAGATAAGTGACTCGTTGTAAAGTTTGAAACCCTTTTATCTGTATCTGTACAGGATCTGATGGCACAAAGCGGTATCACCTATGTGCTGAATGCCAGCAACACCTGCCCTAAGCCAGACTTCATCAGCGAGAGCCACTTCATGCGCATCCCAGTTAATGACAACTACTGTGAGAAATTGCTTCCCTGGCTGGACAAAACCAATGAATTTATAGGTAAGAGGGGGGGGGACAAAAACATAACAAAACAAATTGTGTCTGGGTTGATATTGAAGATTAGCAGTATAAAGCACAATAGCCCGCGAAGGAATGGAATTCATCTCAAGTTATGTGTCAAAGAATGCTGTGATACTTAATACCACACATCCGCACATTGTTGCAGTTAATAAACGTTCACGTGCAGTGAGGCTAACAATAGTATCAGGTATAACACATCCGTTCAGATGACCCCCTGTACTCTTCCAGGAAATGTCAGTTGGCTTTCAATAGGCGTTGATTCTCTCCAGAGACTTTGTGCTTGAGACAAACCCTGTCAGGGATCTGTGGTGTTGTGCACATTTGTGTATGGTTGTGTGTATTCATTCCTGTTTGTCCCCCCCCCCACAGACAAAGCTAAGGTGTCAAACTGCAGAGTCATTGTACACTGCCTCGCTGGAATCTCACGTTCAGCAACCATCGCCATTGCATACATCATGAAGACAATGGGCTTGTCATCAGATGATGCCTACAGGTATGCTTGCTCCTCCCATCCACCACCAGCTGAGCTAAGGTGTCAGCAACTTACTTGAAATAAATGCAAGAAGATCCCCCCCCCCCTCATACATTTTTAATTTTGTCTTTCCCATAGGTTTGTAAAGGACCGAAGACCATCCATATCCCCCAACTTTAACTTCCTGGGTCAGCTGCTGGAGTTTGAGAAGGGCCTGCAATTACTCCAAGCTCTAACTTCAAGCTCTGATGACAAGATCTCTGAAGGCAACACTAAGCAAAACTCAGAGATTAATGGGGTCAACACAGGTTTTGAGATTAATGGTTACCACAGCAACTATGACCCAAATGTGGCAGAGCCACAGTTCCCACAAGAACCCAAACTACCGTCACCCACCTCCCTCCAGCAAGGCTTCAACGGCATGCACCTCTCCGCGGAGAGGATCATGGACACTAACCGGCTCAAACGCTCCTTCTCTCTGGACATTAAGTCTGTCTACTCCCCTAACAGCCCCCACTGCCTCAGCATGGCACCCACACACTCTGAAGACGTCCCCAAGCTGTGCAAACTTGACAGTCCAGGAACAGGCACCTCTAACAGTGTCTGCTCCCAGTCTCCCGTCCTAGACAGTTCCAGCTCCTCGGATTCGCCATTCCCCTCGCCAGGCAGTGGGGGCAGCATCGGAGGTTTGGGGTTCGGAGGAAGTGAAGGCCTTCGGTCTGGTTCCTCCTCTTCCAGGCCCAGGAGAAAACCCAAGCACAGCTCTGGCAGTTCCCCTGTCCGCACCCAAGCGCACCACCCCCCTCAGTCCCTCAGCTTATCGCTGGACCACAAGAGCCCCAGCCTGGATGAGAACATAAAGGGTTCCCTGCTCCTGTCACTACCCTCTCTGCCCACTGTGGGGTCTGGGGCCATGTGGACCAAACACAGAGACACTGTCCAGGCAACCACCCCCGTCACCCCCGTCACCCCGACCACAGACGCCCCTTGGCACTTTGGGGCAGAGGAAGGCGGCATGGGGGAGATGGAGCTGGGGAGAGGAGGGGGAGAGCAGTCGTCAGTGAGATTCGGGAGCAGCTCGGCGTACGTGGCGTTCGGGTGCAGCGAAGGCGTGCGGTTACGGGAAAAATCTCAGAAGGAGAAGCTCCCGGTGCCACAAACGCAGAGAGACCACCGGGACTCCACGTCGTCGTCGTCCACAGTGGCTTTGTCCAACAGCGCAAACAACAGCGGGCCTGCCTCGGAGAAGCAGTTCAAGCGGCGCAGCTGTCAGATGGAGTTCGAGGAGGGCATCTCAGAGACGCGGTCTCGGGAGGAACTGGGGAAGATCGGGAAGCAGTCGAGCTTCTCTGGGAGCATGGAGATCATCGAGGTATCCTGACAGATAATGGACATGATCAGGGCTCTCCCTTGAGGGCAAAAATGGACCTGGTTAGTGGGAGCGCAAGAAGAGGACATATGAGGGGGAGCAGAAGAGGCTTTTTTTGTGCTCCCCTCACAGACAGTGTTAAAGACTCCAAGTGAGAGAAGGACGAATACAGAGCAGAGAGTTAATGTGAAAAGGGCGAACTAACATTCGCATGTGGATAGACAGAGCCTGAGATGTGGTGCTTGGCAGACCATAACCATCCTAAACTCAAATACGAATCTAAAGAAAAGTCTGGGGGAGGGTGGGGTAAATGGGGCGACTGTAGGTACTGAAACTCGTTGATTTCCTGATCTCTGTCAGAGATAAAAATAAATGACCCAGGGCGTGTCATGTTGCATCCTATATTATATAGAATACCCCTATTTTGACAGAGTTCGGACACAGACCTCTGCCTGTGGTCAAATGTAGTGTGCTTCAGTGAGTGTATAGCTCGTGATTTAAACCAAGACCCCTGTTTCCTCCCAAAGCTTCAAACCCCAGTGTCTAAAAAAAAAAAAAAGCTTCAGAACCTCGCACGGCTACGTCCGCCCCCTTTTCCCAGTGGCTCCACCTGCTGGCTCTGACTCGCGTTAACAGCATCAACTATAATAAAAGACTCCCGTAACGGCACCGTCACCCCAACACCACCACAGCACAAGGCCGAGGGATCCCTCTCACTGAACTAAGAACTTACTTCATAAGCGGTACTGCATCCAAAAGGCAACGAAGGATCCTCATCGTGGTCGCCGTGTTGATAAAAGACTTTGAGTTGAAGACTGTTAGTGACGGGCAGTGTCTCCTCCAGCCCCCCCCACCCCCCGCCGCCACCCCAAAGCACAGTGTGTCTTTTTCTGACTTTGGCTCCCTTGTTTCCAGTGTTAACAACCTGATGGGACTAAGGTTTCAGGATGGTGAAGAGAGTCTACTTTATCGGCCCCCCCACCCCTCCTACTGCTCCACCTGTGGTCACCACTGACCATGCACCCGAAAGGCTGACAAAAGACAAACAAATACAGTGATCCCTCGCCACTTCGCGGTTCACTTATCGCGGATTCGCTATTTCGCGGATTTTCATAATGCATTTTTTTTTTTTTTTGGTGCATTGTGTTCTGCATTCTGATTCGCTAAAAACTCACTTTCGCTTCTTGTATCAAAACATGCTACGAATTGTGCTATCATTTTGTCGTCTCGTTTGCAAAGAAGAAAAAAGAGCGACAACAGCTGCCTATCACTATGTTCTTCTCCCGAACAAACACACCTGCACCGCGGGCTTCAGAAGAAGAGAACACTGCAGAGCGCAGTCAGGATGCAGCGGCCCAGTCTGAAGAGCAGTGAAACGGCCTACACGCGAGTCACTGTATTTGTATACATGTAATAGTTGCTAATTGTAAAAAAAAATAAAGTTTTCTATTTCGCGGATTTCACTTATCGCGGGTCATTTTCGGAACGTAACCCCCGCGATAAACGAGGGATTACTGTACTATATATACAATATGAATATATATAGCAATTTTAATGGACTTCTAATGGACTTCTGATGGACTTTTTTGTTCAGTTATAGTTTTAATTTATTGTATTGGTTCATTCTGGTAATGAGAAATAATATAATGTTTTGTGGATTTATCTCTTTTTTTCTTTTGTTGAATTATTATTATTATTATTATTATTATTTGCTGTATGGTATTTATGAACACACACTCATACAAATACACACATTCAAAAAATTCAAGCGAGCAATATGTGCTGTTCCTTCTTTGGGGAGAGTGATGTATGACTTTGAATTGCACTTTCCTGCTTTCTGGTAACCAAGTTCAAACACCATCCACACTCTAAATACATGATACTCCCAAAAGCCATGTCTTGAGTTTTAACAGCACAGATATATAAAGCCTCTGTTTGGTGTGAGGAGGATGGTACAATGAGATCTTTAAGAACAGAATCTCTGTTTTGGCTCATCTGCAAAGTGTATTCATGGATTTATCACAGTTGAGGGTTAGGCATGAACTAAAGAGACTGTTTTGTTTGATTCTGTCCAGAGGAAGACTTTAATCACTCATTTACAGTAAAACATGTTTTTTTCTGCAATGAGAGCTTGCATAACAACAACTATATGCAAACAGATGCACACTCTTTCACAAATTTAAGATTCAAAGCGAATCGCACCGAGTGACCTCTCCGAGCCAGCACCAGTTTGTCATTATCATAGCGCGTCCCACCAAAGCTGAAACCAACACACACACACACACACACACCCTACACTGTATGCACTTACACATATATTCACACATGTAAACATAGGCCCTACACACACCCTTTTGTTCATTCTCAGGGGATCTTTCAGTGAGCCAAGCCCGGCACAGGGTACACAGCTGCTGGTACATCAGCACAATGCATGTCCGTAAAGCACCCTCGCTTTCTCTCCTTTTTATTGCTCTTATTTCTTATTTTTTCCCAAAGCTTTGATGAAAACACCATAGTAAAAATGAAAGGGGGGGGGAAAAAAGGGGGGGATCTTCCTAACCAGAAATGAAAACATTGCTCTCCTGGTGCGAGATGGTTATTTATTTGTAATGTCGAATGTGTTTTTCTTTGACCCTCGATTAGCTTTTCTCACTGGCGAATTCTGACCTTTGACCTTGTGCTGCTGCTGCTACTACAGCAAGTTCAGATAGATTCCTATGTTCCTCCCCTCCGAGGCTCAAGCACCCTGTCCTCTCCCTCCTCCATATATTTTTAAGAAATGTTGTTAGAATTATTTATGACATGTAACAAAGATGATGCAGGCTGTCCCATTTGCTAAATCTGTTGTTTGAATTATTATTATTATGATTATTATTATGATTATTATTATTATGTTGTGTAAATAGCAACACATTTAAGAACACTGATGAATTTAGACGAGTTTTTAAAAGAAAATCCTGATACCTTAGGCTGCTTGACGCAAAAATACCTCAGGTTCTATTGAAAGGCTTTTCCTTCCCCTGTACATGTTTTGTGAAAATGAGACAAAAATACAGACATGACAAAATACAAACTCTTCTCTGCTTCTTCTTCTTCTTCTTCTTGTGTGCTTGCGTGAGAGATAAACAAGGGACAGGGAAGGAATTCCAGTGAAACACCATTACAGCATCCCAAGATCTAGAGTCTTGATATTGATTTTTGTGTTTAACAAACTCCAAACCACAAAACACAGCTTCATTGATTTTTTTTTGGTTTTTCTCAGACTTTGCCATATGATTCCATATGCTGATGGCATAGTGAATTATTTAATAGATTAATTCAGAATTGCCTAGACAAGACAATATTATGAAACAAACATGCATATGTCATTTCACAACAGTTGCGAAAGATATACTTAGTTCCTGCACATAAGGAAACAATGTACAAATAATCTTACACAAGTAATGTGCTACTTTTGCAATGTATCTCAATCTGCAAAATCACCAATTCTAGCTGTCAAATGCATACATGATTAAACAAAGGTACATAATATTTCCCACTGAAATGGGATTGAATGGAGGATCAACACCCAGTAAAAGTGAAAGAACTTCAAACCTTGTACTCACATAAAGTAATAGAATACATGAGTTTTATTGCACTATATAAAGTGACATGTTTAGTTATAAGGGCCTGGCTGTTAATTATCATCCAGGGGATTTAAAACACGCAGGCTGTGACAGTATTAGCTCGCTAGCAGATGAAAGCGGAATTATGCAGGTTCACTGCTGGTTTGTGACTGATCCAACACAGTCAGTCATCCAGAAGATAGACAGACAGTGGAGACATAACTTCATAAGAGGAATATGGGTGCGTGTGTGTCTAAGAATAGTAAAAGCCACACCTCTAAGGCATGTCACCCGTCTTCTCTCAGATTGACTCATTGTCTGCTATTATCCTCTCTGCTGCTTCCTCTTCTCACTCCCAGCACACACACACACGCACACATTACAGGTTTTCCCCTCCTGCTCCACCTCTTCCTCATCCGTCTGTGTCCACGGGCACAGGCGAGGGCGGCGGGTAAGGGTGCGGTGTTTGCCTATGATGTGATGTGTTTGAACAGCGCTTACCTCTGAGGGAAGAGCGAATGAGATGAGGTAGTGGTGCTTGTGCATGAATGTGTGTGTGTGTGTGTGTGTGTGTGTGTGTGTGCACGCGAAACACAAAGACAAAGAGAGGTATTTGCCCCCAGAGTACACACTGTTACAAAAAACAAAAAAAAGCATTCAAATCCAGCAGGAGGCCAATTCATTGCATTCGCTCAATGGGGGCTTGACTACAAAGGGCAGTTTTGGTTTCATGATGTCATGGTGGAATTTCACCTCATGCAATCAAGCAGCATCTCTCCACAAACAAAGCGTCGTTCCCAAAGTTCCACCGTTTAGTACAATCGGCGTGTTGTTGTGGGGCCGGCAAGCGGCAAAGAAGATGGAGAGAATCCTTTCAACACACGCAAAACCAGATGGCCCTCGCACTTTTCTGGTGAGCACAATGCTGCCTTAATGAGCGTTTCACCGAGTCGAATGGGAGACAGGCAGAGGTAATGGCATTACCAGCATCTCCAGCTGAGTCCGTCTGCATATCCGTGGGTGTGTGTGTGTGTGTGACTTTAATTCATGGCCATCACGGGAATTCCCCCTGACAAGACCACCGCGGTAATGGAATACATTAAAGATCCCACTTTCTCACTCTGACTCCCTCCAACATGAGAGACCTTCCTGGCATGTCGGCGTGTGTGCGTTTATCACCTGGATCATAACAGATAATCCTTTCACAATATGCTTCCCCAGAGTGTGTGTCTGTGTGTGTGTGTGTGTATGTGTGTGTGTGTGTGTGTGTGTGTGTGTGTGTGTGTGTGTGTGTGTGTGTGTGTGTGTGTGTGTGTGTGTGTGTGTGTGTGTTGGATTTTCCAAGGTGCCCTCAGTCCATATTATATGGATCTGCATCTCAGGTAACCTGCCATCTCTCCTCCGCTGAAGTCTGCATTTCTGTCCAGGTTTCCTGTTAGCAGTGTACTGCACATCTTCCTGTAACAGCCTCCTGAACTTATTTACCTGTCAGGTTTATTTCCTGTTTTCAGCTTTTATCTTGCATCTTGGAGTGATTCCCATGCACCCTTACCATAGAAATGACCCTATTCCCCTCTTTCAATGTTGTTATGTCTAATCCCGCACTGACAGTCAGTCTCATATACTTTGTCTAAGCAACTTCAATCTACAGTAACAATCACAAAACTATTACTAGAACTGTTAGGAACAGACTCGAGTTAGGTCTAACCACTAGCTAGTTCACAGGAAAGAAGTTGGAACAAGCGGGGGTATCCAAACAGAAGCACATTCACACTAGGGCTTGTTGACACGAGGCAACAGACTGGAACGCTCACAGACACTGATAGGACGAACTGGCGCAGTATTTAACCAGCAACTACCCACCTATGGAGTAGGAACAAATGAGGAATCCACCATCTAGAACAGTGGTAGGCAACCCTGGTTCTATAGAGCCACTGTGGCTGCAGGTTTTGTTCCAACCAAGCAGTTACACACTTGGTTCTACGAATCAACCATTAGAGCCCTTCAATGGACCTTCAATAATAGAATCAGGTGTGTTACTGCTTCGTTAGAATAAAACATCTTGGCTTGGTGACCCTGATCTAAAGCGATCAAATACCTTAGAAGGCGTTCGACAGGAAGGCAAATGGTTTCTACACTGCAGTGTGCAAGAGAAGCACACTATGCTCTCCCATAAGTCACCTGGAGGGCAAGATGGCTGTGCTGTAGTACCTCCAAATTGTGCCTTCTACTGACTAACTGACTACATAGAAGCAGCCAGAGACTAAGACCTGGTCCACACAAGCACAGGTATTTTTGCAACCAAACTTCTAAAAAAAAAAAAGAAATCTGTATCTCTGTCTCTCACATGAAACCACAAAATCCATTGCATGCAGTGTGTGTGTGTGTGTGTTGGGGTAACGTTATGCAACTGCAGCAGGCCTTTGCTGCCAGATGTGTGTGAGAAGCTGTATGATACACACACACAACAGCAACTGTGTCAGCTGGTTTTGTCTAGAGTGTCCGGAAGTCTCTCTCCATGGATACAACTTTTTTTTTTACTTTATCATTTTGCATAGTTTACAAATTTTTGAATTTTCAGACAATATAAACTATTACAGTATGCAGAGAGTATAGAAGGTAAATGCCAAACTGTTTTTAAATATTCATGTTTTTAATCACCTTTTGATTGGGAGAAAACTTAAAGAAATGTTTTTTTATGTATGAACATAAATATAAAATTTTGCCAAATCATGATGAGACTGATAATAAAGGTTTCATTGGCTTTTGTTTTACTTTCATTATAGTCAAAGAGAGCAAACAACACATTCTTCCGAAACAGCTCAAAATCTTTTAGCAATAGCATAGGCAATAAATTCACAAATATTGATCCAAAGGCTCTTGACAATGGGGCAGTGCCAAAATGAATGAGCAAATGTTTCCACATTCACAGAACAAAAAGTGAAATTCACATCAATATCTCTTGGATTTTCCTACAGTATGATCAATAGACAGATAAAACCTATGAGTTATTTTAAAGGAAACTTCTTCCAGTCAACGTGTTCTGCATATTTATACCAGTATGAAACCACATATAGAACTGTAATGACATCATTTTTAAACAGGAATATAATCCGTTTATTATTCTTACTATGGTTGCAGAACAAGCAAATCTTATCCATTGTCGTATCGCTCACAGATAATGGGTGATTGTTGGGTTCATGCTCTCTGTTGACACCTGAGTAACATGCAAACCTCAGGAGAGACTGCACCAAAGACTTTTGCATAGTCTCCAGGTGAGACAGGGATATTGTATTCTTCCAGAAACTCAGTCCTGGAGTGGAGATGATCAGCCTTGGTAAATAACTAAGACACATACATCATTATTAAACTAGTACTGCAGAGACACCATGTACCGTTTATCATCACACAGTGTAACTTCAAATAATGTCAAAAAGAACTTGAGGTTTTCCCCGAGGACACAGGTGTGACACACCAGGGCAGGCTCAGGTGAAAAAAACAGGTGGAAAACATCAGGTTGCAGGAAATGAAGGGACCTGAAATGATGTCAGACATGAGATTCAAAGCAAAACAGCACACAGCCAAAATGCACAAAAGCAGAAAATGTTACAAGAACTGAAAATAAATATGCAAACCATTTACAGTTTAAAATAGAAATCAAATTATATCCATCAAGTGAAAGAATCACAACCTGGACATATGTACACCTATGTATACCTATTGTATACCTAGTCAGGTGTCCATTGGGCAGTAACTGCTGATGCATCTTTTAGTTGGGTCACATTTATGAACATTGTGTGGTAAAGTGCCTTTTCATATGTGTGTGTTTTGATATTTGCTGTTGCCGTAACTAACGTGTATATTTTTGATTCATTCATTGTTTACAAGAGAGAGAGAGACAATAAATCGTCATTACAATACTTCTGTATGATGCATAGCCGTATTTATTGAACCGGTGCAGCTCCACCTATATTTGCACATGTGCAATTATGCATGAGTCATTTACATGAGTGGATGTGAATGTGTGATGCATGTAAAGTCATATTCTATTATCAAAGAGACAATGACCACACACTTAATACCAAGACTATTTTTAGATTATATTTTATATATTGATACATTAAACACATAGGAGCTTTGTGTGCTCATTCTCTTTAAAACCATTTTCTTTAACTATCTGGAATTCTACTGGAGGGATGAAAAAAAAGATATCCCCTCAATCTGCAATTTTTGGGGAAATCTGGCAACTTGTGCAAAGACAAAGCATATGATTCACATCATTTTCATACTCATTAAATCTACCGTTTACATGTTTGTGTCTCGTCATCACGACATGTCCACATGGATGTGCATGTATGTTTCCTTTGTGACACTTAGTGTGTTTCATGAAAAGCTCATTTAAAAAGTAAGATCTAGTGCATTTGTGCTATGTGTGCATGAATGTCTGTTCCGTGTGTGTGTGTGTGTGTGTGAGTATGTATCCTCCCTCTCACACCGGCTGATGGGTACCAGACGCATCCACGCTGAGGGGCTGCCTGGCGCCTGGTCCCAGGCCTTCTATATGGAAACAGTTAGGAGCCGTTACGTCAGCAGGCTACGCCACTCGCTCGCTTTTCCACTCGCACACATGTGCACGCGGAGTGCACTTAATATTTAATGCCGAACATGTCTACTCGCTCTCTCCCTCTTCCCCCTTTTCCTCTCTTCCCCTTCTCGCGCACATTAATCTCAAACACACATTCATTACGATCTGCTTGAAAGTTGCGTCAGTGCAGCATTCCACTCTTTTCCATGCGTCACCGGGGATGACTGACTCCAAACAGCATTTCTTGCCCTTTTTTTTCCATGGAAAACTCTTGTCCTTATATAACCCTGAGTCTGGCAGCCTGCTTGTCCCACTATTCCTCTCCGTCTGCCTCCCTCTCTTTAACCTCCCTCTCATCCCTATCCATCTCTCGCATGAGCGGGGCAAAAATTTGAGCGGCCCGGGTGCGGGAGCCTCGGTACAGACATATGTGTCCAATATTCTCCGCTTGCCGCTGCCCTTGTGCAGTCATAAGCACATTCATGAGCCTGTACATGAGCATGAATTACAACCCGCCGCAGTGAAATGAGCTAAATAAATGAATGCAGGGAGATCATTAGTGCATTTTCTTCAGTAGGCCGGAATGTGCTTGTGTGTGTGTGTGTGTGGGTGTGTGTGTGTGGGTGCAGCCTGTGGCGAGGAAGAATCCCTGGTAGGCTCTGAGGCTCAGCAGGCCCCAGGTAATCCAGTTTAATGCTGTTAGCGTTGTCATGGCCACCTGTGCGTTACACACCGCAGCATTACAGCGGGACTAGAGGGGGCGTCTAGACTGGCGAATCAGTGGAAAAACAAAGAAAGGCTGTGAGGGGCCTCGCTGTGCTGTCTGGAGCCTTTGATAGGAACGACCGCCAGAGCGCTCAGGGAAATGGGTCAGGCGAACTGTGCACAGGCGAGGCGGTTTTCTGTCTGCAGCCGGGATGGCGTGCGTTAGGGTGATGAGAGGGTTTCATCTGCGGCGTCAGGCGGAGAGTCCTCCTGATTATCGGGGCAGGTGTCGTTGTGTAACTGACTGCTGCCACCTACTGCTGGCTCCCAGTCAGGCCCCGCGGCTCCGCTCGTGTCCCCTGACAGGAAGGTGAGAGGCGATCGATACTTTTGTTCCACGAGTCAGGCCAGCGGCAGATTGAATGTGCATCAGCCTGTCGGCTCTCGGGTTTCGCTTAGCATCTGTATTTCAGGACCGAAACTAAACGGATGTACGGAGGAAAGAGATGAGGAAGTGTCTCTGTGTTTCCTCTGTCAGCTTGTGCGTGTGTGTGTGTGTTCATATGTGTGTGCCCTCCTCTCCGACATGTGTGTGTTATGTTCAAAGTGCTGACTGAAGCAGGTGGTGGTGCTGACATCTGTCTCTGTGTTTCTAATGGTGGAACAAACTCACTCTGGCTTTCCCTCTGCCAGCATCAGCCCCATCAGCACTCTCTGCCCTGGTCAAAACCCCGTCAATGCATAAATACACACACACGCACACACGCACACACACACACACACACACACTGCTTCTGCTATACTGTAGTCAGCAACACACACACAGCACACAGCACACAGCCGCGCATATCCCATATCTCAGCGTCTGCACCTCCAAAACCACATCCCGGCGGACCACCGCCGAAGAAGATGACGCTCCAGGTGGACGTGGCACCGCTGACACAAGGTCAGACGCTGCCTCCGTCGTTGTGAATGATCACAGGCAGGTTTTTACAACCCACCGTTTTAACAACAAGCTCATTAGACTTAGTGATTTTGATGATTACAGGATTTGCCACAAAGTGCATGAGGAATTGTTACCCAGACGGATTCTAGACATGTTTGAAAAATCAAATGCTCTAGGACAATACATTTCATTTTAAAATGATTAAATCAATAAATTTTGAAAATGAATTAAAAATATGAAATATTATTTATTATTATGCAACACTGGGGAACTTAACATAGGCCGGTTGTCTGGTAACACTTAACTAACGAGTGGGTTCACAACACATTCAGCAACGATCGCATTCTACACGTAAAGCATCATGAGACATGACTCAACATTCATACCAAATATTTCATGAATGTGGAAGATAGAACTACCACTTTAATAATGAATAAAAGTCCAACAACTGAAAAGCAGCATCAGTTTTTACTTGTATTTTATGTTCAAATCAAATGAAGGTCAATCAACATGATTTAATGTAGCCTGCTGAAAATGCTTTAGGTCCTCTGGAAAGTTTACAAGTATCACGTTGATGCTGGTTACTGTCCGTGAATCTGAATAGATTTAACTTGCTTAAACAACTAGAGAGGACACACTTCCATAAAAAATGAAGAATGGTCTAAAAATGGGCATTTTACTCCTGAGACTGGTATTGACCTACCTGAATCCATAATGCAGAGCTCTGATTCATGGACACCTTAAATAGAGAATCACATAGTTCTGCCTATAGATTTATAGCCATATTTGACACAGCCTTAGCGGACAAAGGGAAAAATATTGCTGTAAATTCCCCAGAAAGCTTCTCTGTTCAAATTGGGCATCTGACACTGTGCAGTATCTAAGGTGAAAAGGAAACTTGACATTATTATGGTTTTATTGATTTGATTATCATTAAAATACCCATTCGTGTGTATTGATAAAAACATGTAGCCTACCTTAATATATAATGTTTTATAAAAGATTTTTTTTTAATTTTTGGTAAACATTTGGCCAATACCTGTTACTTTTTTTAATTTGCTTTAATCTGTATTTCATTATTAACGGTGAATCAAAAGATTACATAAGAGTTGGAGTTCCTCATAGTGACGAACACACACTCATCACCTGCTTCTCTTTCTGTAATTGACCAAATAATAGCAGAGTTTCAATTAACCACTGGGTCTCCTTAAACATTGGGTGCAGGTGTATATTTTGCTATTCATACGCTTCCAAATAAACACAGACTGATTCTTAAAAAAAAAGATCAAGGAAGAAGACGTGACACTGATGCTGAATGCTTTTCTTCTTCGCTTTTTTTTTTCAAGCATCTCAGTCCTGACACATCACTGTTATGCTCAAATGACATTAAAGATCACCCTCTCTGGTATTAATGTTTAATTTGTGGATCACCATGGCTCCGTTGCAGCGAAAAAATAAAAACTTCAACTTAAACTTCAATCTTTCTGTGGTAAAATATACAGAGGAAAACTTAGCTGCAAGACGTTTAAATACAGTACTGTAGTGTGATTTTTGAACCATTTAGGTTATATGGTAGTCATACCGATTTAATAAAAGAATTTGAGTAAATTACCATATATTTTGAGTTTTGCTGAGGAATATTTTTGTCAGGAAGGAATTAATCACATGTCCTAAATCGCCACCTGGTCTCAAATAAACGCCTGATCTGTTGAATGATAGAAACAAATAAACGCCCGGGCTTTTATTTGGTAATTACAGGGTAACTTCCCTGTAAAGTATATTCTCAGCGTCTGTATACAGGAGGCCTCACGTTTCCACACCACGTTTTGTATAAGTCGTGTACTGTGTCAGGATTGGCTCGCACCTTAAATGGGATTTTCTGTGAACTCGGAGAAACGTTCCACTTTCAGCAGATGAATGTGAAAACAGCCTTTCTAGTGTCAACCTCAGCACATACATCACTATGCACAGCAGAGCTCAAACATCCAACTGTGGGAACAAGTAGAAAAACACATTTTTTGAGTGCAGGGGGACGTAAAACTGATGACGTAAGCCCTCGCACCTCGTCCCTAACGCAGGTTGAAGGTCTGAGAAGACAATAGAGCAACTGTTACAAAAGACCAGTGACTCGCAAGGCACGTTAAGTTAGGACACAATTTGGTGGCTATCGGCTGAAAAACAATTGAACGGTGGTTTTTATATATAAAGTGTGTGTTTTGTCAAGTGGGTAAATATAGTAAAATCTAAAAAACACGCATTAGTCATGCAAAACATGATTATATTTCAGCTGTAAACACTCGGGCCATAATTGCGCGCTTGTGTTTGCGGGGGACTGGTTCAGCAAGCACATCAACACGATGACTTACAGTAGGTTGCTAAAACAAAGGCTGGATCTCTCAAACACAGCAGACGGCCTGCTGCTGACACACAGTGTCTGTGGCTGCTCTGTTATCATTTCTCCTCTCTCTGCCCATGACCTCAGAGCCACATGCGAGCTATTTCTGTGGAGTTGCTTCTGGCTGAAAATGACTTCATGTCTGATTTCCTTGAAACAGAGGGGGGAGGGGGAGGGTGGAGGGGGGGGGGGGGGGTTCGTGGAGCGTTTACTGCATTAAAACAGCATGTTTTGACTCTCCTAGTCCAGTTAGTTGGGGGTTTTCGCTGCACCTGAGGCGAAAATGTGCAGCAAGTGCTCTGTCTGCTCTGCTCTTACTTCACTTTTTTGGAAAATCCAAAAAGTCACATGTCAGAGCCGTTGGTCGACCAATCCCTCAGGTTTCATTTCTTCATTTCTGCAGCATCCCCTCTCCTTTCCTCCCCACAGCATCCTATCCTTCTCCATTTCAAGACCTCCTCTGCAGTTTCCAATCCATCCTCTTCTCTCCTGCACCTCTTCTTCTTCTTCCTCTTCTTCTTCTTCTTCTCTCCAGGATGAGAGTGCTGGAGCCAGGTAGGTCTGTAGACATGAGTAATGAGACTGACTCATACAGCGAGACAGCAGCCGTCGGTGTGGAGCCAGCAATGACACAAGCGCAAGAACGACATGCACGCGCATGCACGCACGCACACACACACGCACACGCGGTGAATTGACAGAGGCAGACAGACTTGGCGGTGCCAACGTTCTGAAACCTAGTCATGCAAGTGTCCATTATCATCACCTTTTATTATGTGATCATTATTGAGAAACTGAAAATGAATCCATCAGAGATGAGATCAGACTGCTAACAGTAAACATGTCCAACACACACACACACACACACACACACACACACACACACACACACACACACACACACACACATAAATATGTCTGTGGGGAGACAAGATATAACGTATACAATTTGCTAAGACTTTTTTTTAATATTAGAAGAAGTTGCCTATGAATAAGTCCTAGGTAAATGTTAAGTCTTTTATTTTTGAACAAGCTAAGTTATTTATAGACAAATTCATGAATAACTTGTGTGAGGTCATGTGGGTCATCATCATAATCTCACAATGAAGTCATATTATGATCTTGAACTTTATTTTGAGATGTATCCTGAACATTAGCATATTTTAATTTTTAAAAAGGCCTGTAAAGTGTTTTTTGGGATCACTTTCCTGTAATCATAGTTTATGAACGCATAAAAAAATTGTCTTTTTATCGGCCACAAAAATAAAATGCCACATCTAATTGTTGTGCAATTTATGTAAACACACACACACTCGCACACTCCTGCATCTATTACACATTTATTATTCATGCAAGAGTAATGTGAGGTGTCTCCATTTTAATGCCTCCTAATGGCTTTTTGAGTTACTGCTGCCAGCTATGAATAAATCATATCAGTCATGCCGCAGCCAATACCTCACCCCAGTAGCACTGAGCTGATCTATAGGTATGTGGTGCTTGTGTGTGTGTGTGTGTGTGTGTGCGTACATGCATGTGTGCATATCTGTGTATACTGATGAATGTACTGCAAAATCTCAGTAGGGTATAAGTCACAGTGTATAAAGCACATGCATTAGAGCTCAGAGACCGTGGTTTAGGCATAATTGTAAGTCTAAAATGAACTTACGGCATTTATCTGCAAATGTTGTATCTATAGTACACAAAAGAGGCGTTACAAAGTTTACATCTTTACAACAAAAAACGCTCAAATTTATTTTTGAATGGCTGCTGTGATCAAGACAAGGGACCTAATAAAGGAAAGGAGCAGCAGAACAGAGAAGTAAATCAAATACAGATACATTTGAAGACTCATCAGAGACTGCATTACAGACCTATTGCTAAAATATGTATTTACAGGTCCATACAATACTGTACTGTATCAAATAATAATTGCTTATATTCTCCTAGGATGTTCCATATAAAGAACAGTGATTTACCAAGAGAATACATTTTTGTTTAGTATTTAGTGTTTAGTATATTAATTTATATGGAAATGATTATCTGCAGTCAAATTTGACACTTTTGCATGTACAGCTGACCAACAGTGGACTTGCACTAAGTAACTAATCCCAATTAATGAATTAGTAGAGTACATCACATAATGTACAATCACATATCACAGATCCACCCCAGAGGGTTTTACAGTTTGTATAGCAGCAACACAACATCCCCTAACCTTAGACCTTTACATTGTACAAGGAAAAACTCCCACAAAACCCACTTTAATGGAGGCTCCGGTTGAGCCACAGAGGAGGAGTCCCTCTTCCAGGATGGACCCACTGGCAATGTATATATGTACAGGATGGAATAGTATACATTAGAAGATGGCAGAAATGTAGAATACAGCATCAAACAGGATAACAGAATTATAACAGTTTATAGTATTTGCAGCGGATGCGGTGGCAAGGATCCATAGCAGCTTCCAGAACAGAGTAAGACCTGGACCAGATCACCTATAATGGGGAGGACCCCTCGTGGGGCAGCCACACTGCTACATGGTCTAGAAATGAGAAAAACACAGGGCAGGACTCAGGACAGATTGGGAAAGTATAACAGTGGGTGATGAGTGTTTACAGAAAAGCACGGAAGAAACAGAGATTCAAGAGTATCTCATGAGGCCCCGTTGGTCTGGTATGGAAGCAACAATGCCCACAACAATGCCCAAGGCCAGCCAGGGCCAGCCCTAACTATACTGAACAAAAATATAAATGCAACACTTTTGTTTTTGCTCACATTTTTTTATTGGATGAACTCAAAAATCGAAACAACATTATTTTTTACATACACTGAATAACTATTTCTTTCAAATATTGTTCACAAATCTGTCTAAATCAGAAACAAGAAGATGCTCCCACAATTGAGAAGGCTGATAGTTGAAGGCTCTGCGACATGTGACATATGGGAACTATGCTACTTACAACTTGGACATAGCATATTCCCAAATAAGACTGAAAAAGGAAGGGGTGCATCTTAAAAGGTTTTAATATAATGGGGCCTGACCACTAATAGCATTGTAGGTGAGGAAGAGGACTTTGAATTCTATTACTGATTTTACAGGAATCCAGTGGCCAGAAGCTCACACTGGTGAGAGAGCACAGGTGGACCTGATAACCAGAATGATGGCTGTGTTCGGTGTTTGAGCCCCTGGTCTCCTTTATTGTTATTAGCTACACCTGTGCTTTGCCAAGATACCATGTCTGCTGTGAAAATGATCTAGTGTAATATATCATCGCAGTTATGCTGTCAGCTGTATTGCTGTGTTCTTCTGTCGCATTATCTACACAATGGACAGTTTATAATATGCAGCCTGCAATAACAACCACAAACTACAATGTCAGATTCAATCAACAACCCATGCATTGGGAACTGACTCACTGATCTCTCTGCACCGGCCGGGCTGCTGTGGAATGGGAACATATCGACCCCTGGATGGCTCATTATTGACGGGTGGATGGATTTCAGGAAGTGACCTTGGCGAACTCAGACGAGCACCTGACCAGTACCCGGCTCATTTTCCCACAGAGCACAACCCCTGGCACCAGTCGCCCCTCTGACAACAGACTGTGGGTTATATACTTGTGAGAGGGAACCAGAGTTCACTGAACTCGTGTTTCGGTAGTCGCAGTGTGTTCAGAAGGGTTGACGACGATGAGGCGATTGAGACTGTAACTGCTCCATGTATAGGATGCCCATTTAGTTCTTACCTAATAAATAGGAACATCCTTTTTTTCTTTATAGCAAAACATTGTGAGTTGTCATAGTAGATAAAACATAGATGTTACTAATAACATTTATGATAGCTCCTTTTTATTCAAGTGACCCAGTAATTTATGAGATTGTGACATTTGCCAGGACTGAATCTGAAGCAGCTAAACGGTATTCAGCCACCAGTAATTTTACCATTTACATCTGTGTTTTTCCCACTGTGAAATGTACAAATATCTTGACATGGCAAAAGCTTATTAATACCATAGGTTGGTTCGTTAAAATTATAAAACATTATAAATTCTAATTTAGTATTATACAACTCATTATAAAAACAAAGATCTATATCTCTTAAACTATAAGTTTTCTTAAACTATAAGCATGCAGATAATAATACAGTATGTGATTATTAAAAAACAAAAGATAAAAACTAAGTTTAAAAAATTATTTGTTATATATATACACATGATATCAGCTAGTTTTATATTCTATGTGGATTAAATATTGTTACTAAAATATAAAAATTAAATATTGAACTGTGTTTTATGTCTTTTGATTAGTTATAGTCCCCTCCAAAAGTATTGAATGGCAAGTCAATTCCTTTGTTTTTTGTGAGTGTGTGTGTGACATTTGGGTTTCAGATCAAAAGATGAGTATGAGACAAAGGTTCAGAATTCCAGCTTTTATTTCATGGAATGTACATCCAGATGTGTTAAACAACTCAGAACAGAGCATGTTTTCATTGAGAACACCCACTTTTCAAGAGGGCAAAATTATTGGAACATGTGACTGATGGGTGTTTCTAGTTGCTCAGGTGTTGCCTTTTAGATTAATTGCTGAAACTTTAAATAGTTTTTGACTTTGGGTTTCACCTGTGAAAACTTTATTTGCTGCACCAAACATGATGACCGGAGAGCTGTCAACGGGAGAAAAGCAAACCATTTTGAAGCTGAGAGAAGAGGGGAAATCTATCTGAGCTATTGCACAAACATTGGGCATAGCTAGTACAACAATTTGGAATGTACTGAAAAAGAAAGAAACTACTGGTGTACTGAGCGACAAACATTTAACAGGTCGGCCAGGGGTAACAACAGCAGTTGATGACAGAAACATTGCGAGAGCTGTGAAGAAACACCCAAAGACAACAGCCAGTGACATCACTGCCAAACCCCACAGGGCAGCGGTGAAGGTACCACAATCCACTGTTCAGAGAAGACTTCAAGAGAAGAAATATAGAGGCCATACCACAAGATGTAAACCACTCTTCAGCAAAGAGAATCGGAAGGCTAGATTGGATTTTGCAAAGTACAGAGATCAGCCAGAAAAGTTTAAGGACAATGTTTTATGGACTGATGAGACCAAGACTAGCCTCAACCAGAGAGATGGAAAGGCCAAAGTATGAAGAAATAAAGGGTCTGCTTATGATCCAAAACATACAGACTCCTCTGAGAAGCATGGTGGAGGTAATGTCATGGCTTAGGGTTGCATGACTGCTTCTGGAACAGGCTAACTAGTTTTTTATCGATGATGTAACTCATGATGGTAGCAGCAGAATGATTTCTGAAGTCTACAAAACCATTTCGAGTAGCAATTTACAGAAAAATCCATCCGAACTAATTGGGAGAAGCTCAAAGTCAATCACCGGACCTTAACCCAATACAGCATGCATTTTACCTCCTGAAGAGGAGATTGAAGGTGAGAAACCTCCAGAAACAAACAACTGAAAGAAGCTGCAGTAAAGGCCTGGAACAGCATTTCAAATATACAACAGCCTGGTGAAGTCAATGCAGTTATTGCAAGTAAAGCCACCAAATATTAAATGTTATTTACTTTGAGTGAATTCAATAATATATGTTCCAAAATTTTGCTCACTTCAAAAGTGGGTGGATTCAGAGAAAAGGTGCTCTGACCTGGGCTGTTAAACACATCTAGATGTAAAGGCCATGAAATAATAGCTGAAATACTGAACTTTTGTCTAATATTCGTCTTTTGATCTGAAACCCAAATGTCTTCAGAGTACAAAAAAAACCCAAAGGAATTGACCTTGCTGCTCCAATACTTTTGGGGGGTACTGAATATGACATGCACTTCACCTCGCCCACTGACCTGCATTCTGCACTTCAGAAAGTCATATATATGTGGTGTGTGTGTATATATATATATTTATAACGTAATTTATCATTATTCAGCACTGTACCAACGCCTAACCCCAGCCCTTTCCTTTATAGTAGGAAAATAGTAGGAGAAGTCCTAATTGGACAATGCAGAACATGCAGTGTCCAGCGTCTGCAAAACGCATATCCCACACTGCCACCGTGTGGCTGTTTGTGAGATCACATCAGCTAGGAGATCTATACATATATTAACCCATACCAAAACTGTCAAATGGTGTAACCCTAAAAACTTGGTAAAAGATATTTTAGAAAAAGGTCATTAAACATGTCATTAACCAAAAATAAAATAGATGGTTCAAAATTAACTTATGAAATAACAAGAAACCAACATGGACAAAAAAATGAACATTTTGAGAGAGCTGGCGAACGCTTCTAAAACTGTAATTTAAAAAGTTTGATTTGTAAGTGGCCCAAAAATAGATGACTCACAACGCGACCGCCATCTTGTGTCGGGCCGCTCGCGGCCCGTCACGAGCATTAAGCGTATGGTGGACAAACTATTAAAATAACCAGACGTTACTAGATTTTTAACCGATTTTCAAACTACCTGGTTTGAAAATCGTTTGTTATAAACGTAATTAGTGTAGTTATGACTCTAGACACGTATAATTACGAATAATTATAATTATGAACTTGCATATAAAAATAGCAATATGCAGTTTCATCCAATTCCAATTATTCAATCACCTGTATTATAGCTATGCTAATAACATGTAAAACAAAACGAAGAGTTTGCAAATCGATCAAAATTTTGTTTGCAGATAGCTTGCGGTTAGAGAACCAGACTACAGGCTGACCGGAGCTGGACCGTCACAATACGGCCGCCGTTGAGGGACGTCACTGTCCACCGGCCTCTTGTCACTCACCGCCGTAACCCCGCCCTTCACGGAGCTGATTGGTAGCCAACAGGGCGCTGGAGCGTCGGTGAACCAATCACGTGTCTCTGCCTCCTGTTAACAGGGCTCCTGTTCTCAATGCCCTCTCTGTCGCCAGCGTGCTACTGTTATTTATAGAAGGCTGAGGATGCACTGTGGAGCACGAGAGAGAGAGAGAAAAACCAGAGAGAGGGGGGAAGAGGGTGAGACAGAAAAGGGAGGTCTTAGGACTTGATGACGACTATACATCTTGCCATAGTGGTCTCAGACAGGAGGAGACCCTTCATTTTTTTGCAGGGCAAAGTGCATATTGATCCCATCATTGCAAACTGCATCTCTCTGATTGATGGTTTTCCTAAAGATGAAAATCAGTGAAAAAGAAAAAAAGAGCAGGGAATGGAGAAAGAGAAAAGGGCTATTAAAAGCTATATAGAGTGAAAGAAAAGGGGCTGTGGTTAGGCACAGGCACAGTGCATGATAAATTATGTGATTAAATATAATCCTACCAAATTAGAAATGAAAAACTGAATTAGAGGGTCTCTGAGTGTTCTTTATAGTCACTAAAGCACTTGGGAGTATTTTATTTTCATTAAAAATATATTCTTTTTTGTATTTTTTTAATAATTTGTACCACTTTCTTTCACAAACATCATGATTTTGTGCAAACAGAAAGTGTCATACGTGTAAAGTCTTAAATATTTAATCCATCTGAAATATAAAACTAGTTTATAGCATGAATAGAAAGAGAGTTAAATTATCTGGTATCTGGTACCTACTATCTGCTATACATATATATATATATATATATATATATATATATATATATATATATATATATATATATATATATATATATATAGAGAGAGAGAGAGAGAGAGAGAGAGAGAGAGAGAGAGAGAGAGAGAGAGAGAGAGAGAGAGATCTGAGGTAACTGACTATCTGAAGTGCAGAATGGCAGGCAGGTCATAAGTGGGTGAAGTTCATGTCATATAACTAATCGAAAGACATAAAACACAGTTCAGTCTGAGAACAAGCAGAACGTAATAGTAATAAAGCCAGTGATACATTGTTCATTACCGCAACAGCCCTGCAGCCTGCACGGGGTCACGGCAAGAGGTCAGTGCACATGGGTGCCCTCCAGCTAAGAATAATGGCCTATGAAGACAATTTCTCTGGGTCTTGTTTTTGAAGGGTTATTTCTGCTTTTGATTAGGAAAACTACAGGAGGCTCAGTAAAGGCAAAAACATGAACAGATTAACTGGATTAACCAGATTAACTGCCCACCCTCTTTGCATCAACTTGTCTAAAATTTAGCTTTATGTCATCTTGACTATTGCTCCAGTGTTTGGTTTTCTACTGTAAATGCCAAGCTCATGAAGCTCCAGGTTGCATGTTGTTCACTAAGATCCAACCGTATGCATGATTGTCTCGCATGGTTTACAGTGGCAAATAGGTTGTCATTTAATACACTTGTAATGTTTAAGTCAGACATTACAAGTTCGTTTTTTTGCTGGCACAATTTGTCTATTGTAATACTGTGCAAGATTATAACGCTAGTGGTTTCAGCAGTGTTCAGCTTTTAATGGCCTCATCTAACTAATGATCTACTACTAGACCTATATCAAATCTATATCTCTCTAGAATAACCTGCCAATATTTCTGCGGTTTTCATAGTTAATCATTGTTATTATATAATGAACACTGTAATTTAGTTTGTTGGGTGTGTGTATATTTGTTTTTATGTGTTTTGTTTGCCATCTTAGGTGTTGTCTTTGTAATTAATTCTTTCATTTTTCATTTTTTTTTTTTATGTTTTTATATGGACCCCAGGAAGACTAGCTGGTTGCTGTGGTACAAGCTAATCAAATCAAATAAATACAACTTTGGACCATGTGCAAACAATATAATCAGAATTTTTCTTTTGATTTATTTATATTTAACAAAGGACATAAAGTTTATGACACCACCTAACTTGTGTAAGAAGTTATTTTTCCCTCTGAGGTCCATCTAATAGAAAGTATATTTAAAACTCTGAAGACTTGAAATCCTCCAGATTGAAGCAATGGAGAAAATATGAATGATGCTTTTCTCTGTCTCCCCAAGGTTTGAGTGGTTGATTTCTTGCAAAAGCAGCATCCAGGGTCTTAAAACAATAAAAAATTATATTATATTATTATTAAATGTATTATTATTAATTCAATTTTCCTTCAGGGCCATGGAATAAGATGCCAAGTGTATCTAATGAATGCAATCGAACTCGATTAAAGAGACAAGACAAAATAAACTGATTTCCCTTTAAAGGAAAAAAAAGAAGCTTGCTAACTACATATCCCATTGCATCCATGTTCATGCAGCCCTGCGTGCAGCGCATTTTACGCACAGGAGCGACAGAGTGGGTCGGGTCTGTTTACTTCCGGACTCCGGTTTTAGACTGGTTCAGAAAGCAGCAGCAGAAGCAGCAGCAGCAGCAGCAGCAGCGGCAGCTCCGGTTGGGGGGTTCAGGCTGTCAGCTAGCACGGCAGCAGCCATACAAGGCTTCATGACGAGAGGTTACCGGGTTGATCGGCGGCATCCCAGCACTCACGAGCCTCACCGGACAGCGCGACTCCAGGCGGACCCGCGCCGCTTGCCCTGCTCTCCGTGCTCAAAGTCACTGAGTACTGCCAGCTAACACACACGCACACACATACACACACACACACACAGACCCTGATCTATCCGCCTGTGTTTGCTGCTGCTGCTGCCACACTTCATGATCCGAGCGAGCTGAGGATCAAAACAAGGACAATCGCTCAAAGTTGAAGCGGCGTCTGCATCTGAGCGGAGAGACGCGGGCCCCGGGGAAGAGCGACGGGGGAGCAGGCAGCCAGGGCAGAGAGGGTGGTGGCTGGATAAACTAGGGGGGGTCGTCTCCGGCTCCTGGTGGATTTATCCCCTGCCAGCTAACGTTAGCACAGCTAGCTCCAAACAAGCACCATGGACTGGTTGATGGGGTGAGTACACACCGCTAACGCTCCCGTGACAGCTCGACTGCGCAGTTTCAGGCGCCGCTCCGCGTGTGACAGCGGCACCGACGGCGGCACACAGGTGCACCGTGGCGGCCGTTGCCGTTTCATTTCAACCGCATTCGCGTAGCCGGGGATAAGCGGGGGTAGCATGTTGCCTAGCTTAGCTTAGCTCCGCGGGGCTAGCTCGGTAGCGGGAGCTGGCAACGGCGAACCGACCTAACGTTACCCCAGGCCGGGCGATGTTTTCTTTGCATCTCCGTGGCCTGCAGCTAGCTAGCCAGCGCCCAGATTAGAACCTCCGCACGGAGGTTTTATTTATAGGAATGATTAACACAGCTAGCGCTAGCAGCCCTGTCAGTCGTGCTAACGCGGCTATGAAAGAATTTTTGGGGGTTTATTTCCTGCGCAAGGTGCGCCTTCGCCGGCTGCTTCCCCCCGCTTGAACTAACGTTAGCAGCCGTGCTAATGACCCGAAATATATACGTGCTAGCTCCGGGAAAACAACAAGGTGGTTCCGCTGTCAGCCGGCTCACTGACGGGGAAAATAGCTCTCACGCTCGTTAGTCAGGCACCTTTTTGAGGAGGATGAATAAATAAAGCGTCTATTGCTCTTGAGTTGCTCGACTAAAGCGCACGAATACACGTGTTAGCGGCGTCACGGTGGTTTCAGGTGCTTTAGACAAGCTGGTTGTACTTTGTGCCTTCACGGAGCAGGTGACACCTGCCAGAAGCTGATGATGAGGCTGTTCAGTCATGGGTGCGATCCATTTGACACCTGCCCTGCAGACCAACCCATGCTACGCTGCAGTCAGGGGCCAAGTGTCAGAGCTGGTCTCAAAAGCCTTTGCTGGTGTAGGAGTCACATGGGTTAACTTGCTCTCACTTATCGCTATGCAAACTTAAGGACACTGGATGATAAAGTCATATTTGCCTGTGAGTAAAGGAGGGACCCGGCCAGTGTAGTCACAGTCCAACAAAAGTGTTGGTAATGTCTCGAGGTGTTTTTGCAGGCTGGTTATCAGGTTGGCTGCAGCACCGTATTGTAAAGTGGAGCAGGGCAGAGGAAGGGTGGAGGCCCGCTGTCCAGGGTGTTTTTGTCATTTTGTGTCATTTTGGCTGCGGGAGATAACGAGCCAGCCCCTCTGGTATCTATTACATCCACCTTGGAGGTTTTGTCTGTGTTATTTCACAAGCACACGTGATAAAATCATTAAACGACTTAATGGTTGCGTATCGTAGAAAGTGATTATAAGGAAAGTCTAGGTGTATTAATACTGTCTAATGTTTCAAAATGCTCAAGCCACAGAGAAACACATGCACACTCTGCCGTAAAACAAATAAAGCTTGTTAGGGATATCCAATGAAATCAAGGAAAATAATACGACACATATAATGACATTTGACCAAAACTTCTGATAAATTGCCACAGTCTTTTTGCCTCTGAACTTGAGAAAGACACAGAATGTATTTTTCCCGCAATGCTTGCTCAGAATTTTTTTTTTTCCAAATTTCTATTTTCTTATGTTTTCAGCTACTTCTGACACTTGTTTTCCTGTTTCTGCTGGCAACCGATTCTTGCGCTGACTTGTCTCAAGTTGCATTAGTCCTCCCGGTTATTAATATGATTTATAGGTGTTGTCCTCTTCCTTTTCTCTCAGCCACTCGCAACAAGTATTGCGTTTTGCCCCGAACACTTGGTGCTGTCGGACGTTAACTGGTTTACTCAGTGATCTGTTAGGAATTCAACAGCAACACCCAGTTATGTCTCAGGCGTTGGAGGAGGTGAAGAAAGCAAGAAACCACATGAGAAGGAGGAAAAGAGACGGCAGCTGCCTGTCTGCACCAGGATTATTATGGATGACACTAAATCTAGACACTTTCTACACTTTTAGGAAAGTTGTTGAATTTAGTCTTTATATAGAGAGACACTTTTGATAAGTCATCGTGTCAGTTTGTAAGTTCTCTCAGGGAAAACAAGTCATAATTATTTATGAATTTGAATTATTTTATTCACGTTAAGTCATGTGCATACGATGTGTCATTAATGATTTCTCCCTGTTGACCAAGATTGGCCTGTGTGTGTATGCTAATGTCGTGAGATTGTGTTCATGTGTATTTTGTCTACTCGGGGAAGGTCTAACAGAGGTCTATGTGAGCTGAACCCATTGGACCGAAGCAAGCATGCGTCCAGTGGACGTCACGACACATCGGGTCCATGAATGAGTTAACCAAGCGTGTAATCACTACTACGTGTCATCATCAATACAGACCCAGGGTGAAGGACGTTACTGCCAGGACTGATGGAGGGAGGAAGCAGGGAGAGCTGGAAGAGAGAGATCAAGGATGATGGAAGGGGGTGAGAGAGACGGCAGAGCCGAGGAGACAAAGGGAGGATGAGCATGATGAATGAAGGACGAGAGACTGATGAGGGAAAGGAATGGTGATCCGAAGGGTTGGAGGAATGGGAGATGGCACATTTCTGATGGATGGAAGATGGAGGAAGGGGATATGAATATGATGGAAATGTTAGAAAGAAATGAGCAGGTGCAGGGACGGAGTAGAGTGGTTGATAGGAAGAATGAAGCTCCATGGGGAAGTAAATGGAGCTTTATAGCAGATGACACTGTGATGGCCTACTAATAGTACTAATGATAGATTGAGGGGAAAGGTGTAGAGCTGGTGACAGCGTGGTTTTCTTTGCCTATGGTTTCATCTGCAGGCTCAGCACCTTGTAGCTTGTCACCTGTGTGTTTGCTGAAATCCTCAGACAAAACATGTTTGCGCACTAGAAGCAGGCTGTCTGCGTGCGCTGTGTATTTATTTTTTGCACCGGGAGCTACTGCATTATTTCAGAGCCGAGTGACCTCATCTCTACAGATCCAGAGTCAGACAGGACGTTAAATCACAGGGGAGATGCGTGACGCCTAAATGTGTCTTTTCCTGCTGGGTGAAATGGGCAGGCTTTGACAGATGTTTAATCCCTTTCGCTTTTGAGTGATGGACTGGTAATGCTGAGAGAAGCGCGAGAGAACTGGACCCAGAGCGAGTGGCTAAGTGGAGCAGTGAGCACGCTGGCGGCTGCCCGACCAGAGTCAGACTTGGTGTACGCTCGGCTCCCATCACCTGTGACTTAATGGTATGCAGATAGTGTATCATTATCCTGCATCATTTCTGGAATGCAAGTAATTGCATGAGAGGTTCCAGTAATGAAGGCTTTGCTTCTCCTTTCACTTTGTAGATATGAAATGTTAGGCCTGGTGGTCATTCTGTTTGTTAGGCTCTTTTGTGTCTGCAAAGAGAAGAACATATTTCCCCCCCACAATACTTTTAAGTGATTTATCAAGCAAAACTGCTAAATACCATGTTTGTATTCATGACAAAACAAGCAATTGAAACGTTTTCTTGAGCTCTGGAAACTCATGAGAATTTGTCACTATGATAAACTATGAACCAAAAAATGAATTGACCAAACAATCTGTTAGTAGTTACTAATTTAAGGTCAATGTTTTATTATATTACAAACCAAAATGTTTCTGTAGCATCAAGCAAATGTCAGATTAGTTGTCTTTTTTGCTCTTTGATTAGCTGTTTCCTAATTCATATCAGAACTTATTCTGTACAATTACTGCCTTTTATTAAAGTTAAAAGGTGTCTAAAATGTATTCGTTTGGCACTGGTATTGAACCGTTTTTTAAAATACTTGACCTACGTCAATGCAACCTAAAATATAGCATTTTATTTGGACATTTATTTATTTACATGTTGCATAAGTGCCTTTCATTCACAGTTTTATTGGATGCTTTAAATTCAATTTACACTGTCACGTGATTTTCAGATAGATGCTTATAAGTTGACATTTCTCTGTGGTGGGGGATGTTTGTGTGTTTACCGCCTTTTGTCTCGTTGCCACTGTGGCTCCCACCCCAAAAAAGGAGCGTATGGAAAAAGTGTTTTGCATTTTTCCTCAAACATATTGTGGCCCATGACCATGAAGATGGACATTTTTTTTTTAATATTGTAAGTTCAATGGCGTGAAGGGTGGTTGCATATTTCTAAACAATCTAAAAGGGTCAAAGTGAATTTCCTGACTTCTCTCATCTCAATAAAGTGGTGAAGGTGGTGGCTTTACATGTGGCACCAGGTGGCTTTTATTCATTGTTTCTGTGCTCGATGACACAGATTCCAACTGTGTAGTTGAATCGTGTCATTTATTTCATGCAAGTCATTAAAAGTAAATTTTCTTTAAAAGAAAAAAAAAAAACAACTAAGCTATAAATCATTGCATGTCATATAAACCCAGAGACACAGAAGTTGTTGGGAGAAATATTTTCTGACTAAGGTTCAGTTCTGCTGCTTTTCCATGAATAATGGTGTGAAATTCCAATATACAAGATTAATACAAGATGAATACCTGGTTGTATTAATCTGGTAGAGTTCATATAGGATATATTTGTATATAAACCAAATATCTGAACCCGAGTGTGGGAATGTCTGTGGAAGCATTTTGGAGGCTGGTGGTTGTACTTTTCATTCTGGGTAGTGTACGTGATCCCAGTGGGGGAATTTTCACATGAAACTCTGTCCTTACACAACCCCGCTGCCTCCCCTTCATCTCCACCACACACATACACACACACACACACTACTGCACAGCGCAGGTGGCTGTTTCCACCGCTCACACCGCAGATGCAGTGCTGATAATAGGCTGTGACAGACGAGCAGACATCCTCTCGAAGCAGTCACCTGCCGGAGAACGGAAACTAACCGACGCTGTCACCACTTCGCTTGTTCTAGATTTTGCTCTGAAGTTTTTTGCTGTCTTTTATTCCCAGTTCCACATCCATCCGCAGTCTTTCTATAACCGATTGCGAGGTTATTTGGTCTTGACTCGAAGGCTCTGTAGCTCTTGGCCTCCTCGTAGGGTCTCGCTGTCTGCCGTTAACCATCCTGTTGCTGTAACAGTTAAAGAACGCAGCTTCTGTCGGCTTATCCTGCCCCATTGTTACAGGCACCATTAAGAATCAATTCATTGTGTCTCGCACTAAATTTGCTTTACTGCTACATGGCCAAAGGCAGCACGGGCCAAGAGTTTTAAGACCACGTTAAGCCAGCCAAACCGCTAATGACAGTAGCGTGATGGAGTTGTACAAATTCCCCCCGTGTTGCGAGTGGCAATTAGCCCAATGTCTCAGCACCGATAGCTAAGGGAAATAACGCCATGAGTCACATGGTTGTTGTTGTAAAAGTGTCATTCCTCGAGTTGAGCGGTTTATCAAACTGGTTGATTGCAAGCATCAACCAAATGATTCGTCCACCTACATTTACATATGTTACTGTTGTTTATTGCCCTCCCCTTTTAAACCATTCCCTCAAATCTTTTTCACACGAATTAACCACAAATCAGTTTCCATTTCAAGACCCTAGCTGGACTCTGCTGCCACATGACAAGAAGACTAGTCAGCTTGTTTACTCCGGAGAAAGGGCATTTTAATCACTTTCAACCATACCGCTCCCATTGCCTTTCACTCCATGCCTGGCTCAGCTTGTTTCTCCCTCTATCTATCTTTATCTCTCGCTTTAATTCCCCTCCCTTTCCTCCCTCTCTCGGGACACTGATGTGCAG
Organism: Eupleurogrammus muticus; assembly: GCA_036785175.1. Taxonomy (NCBI): domain Eukaryota; kingdom Metazoa; phylum Chordata; class Actinopteri; order Scombriformes; family Trichiuridae; genus Eupleurogrammus; species Eupleurogrammus muticus. Next base: position 19,131,148 of record JAYKQN010000010.1, on the reverse strand, counting down.
AGACGTTTGCGTGCTTGGCTGCTGCTGCTGCCTGAACTGGACTGTTGGGTCACAGAGAGCAAGGCAGCGTTGTACAGGCTCTGGGCAGCCTCGGTCTGCATTGTGAAGTGTTTAACAACAACAGTGGGCATGGTGTTAGTCCTATTCTCATATTGAAGATAGATTAGCCTATATGTTGCATAGTAATATTGCACAAACGTGTTGTCGCGCTGTTTTCATGCGCTGGCCTCACGTGTCTCTGGGTGAGGGACAGAGGAAGGAAAACGGTGGGAAGCAGGGCAGAGTCTATCCAAACAAGTCCTCAGCTCCACTCTCTTACATCAGTCCCCTTCAAAAGAGCAGAAAGCAAGCAGCGGGGCCATCGACACGCCGTAAAACCCCAGCTGTCATAGTTCAGAGGTGTCAATGACTTCGAGTTCCAGAGGAAGGTGACACCTAGAGTGAGTAGCTGATCCAGTAACAAACCACGACCAGCAGCTCCAGCCAGTAGAGCTGCAACGATCGGTTGATTAGTTGCCAACTCTTACATTAATCGTCAACTGTTTTGATAATTGAATAATACCTTTTTTGAGGAACAAATGTCCAAATTCTCTGGTTACAGTGTCTGAAATCTAATTGTGTGATGTATTATAGTACTTTGCAGGTTCAAACTGCAACAATTAATCAATTAGTCGCTGTTATATTAATCTGCAACTGTTTTGATCATTGATTACTAAATTTAAGTGATTTAAAAAAAAAAAGGTATTATATAAATTCCATTGGCATTTTCTCACTTATCAGATTTCTCATTCATGAGCAATAATGCATCAATCATAAATATTTTTTGCAATTTCAGTTGACACAGATCCAGCTGTTTAATAGAGCTGCAGCGATCAGTCAATTCAATCATTATTTGCCGACTTTTACATTAGTCTGCAACTATTTTAATCCACGCTATGAGTCATTTATAAGAAGCAAATACAGAAGGTAGTAAGGGAGCTACTCCAAATTCTCTGGTTCCAGCTTTTTTCTTTTGTTTTGTTTTGTCTTCTTGGACTGTTGGTCTGGACAAAAAAAATGACAATTTATGTAGAATCTTCAACATAAAGGATGGCTGACATTTTATGAACTAACCAACTCATCGGTGGACTAAAGTAATACCTGCACATCCATGTTTTATATTGTAAAACCTACAAATCCAACAATCCGTGGTGAGTCTGTTAAGTTACCTTTCTTGAACTAGCTGGTGTCTGAGGGAATGTAAAATGAGCCTTTTCCAGGCTTGAAGCAACAATACTGTATCATGGAGTGCTGTTTTTAGGACACCATTGAGGTCGGTATAAAGGTTCTATTGAAGGCCTATTGAGGAGGCAAATAGCCTGGATCCAAGAACACACAAGGGTCACACTGAGCAAACTGTCTGGTTTGTCTCCTGTGATGCCGCTGCCTCACGTCGTCCCTTCCTTTCCTCGAGGCAGGGACGGGGACATGCCCAGAAATAAATGTGATCTCAGAATGACTCGACAGTTTGGCCTTTCATTGAATATGCATTAAGTGGATAATTGGAGGATATTAAGTACTTTCGCGAATACTTGAGATTGAAGCTCTTTCTGTGGTGTTTTTTTTCCCCTCTCCCTTTTTTCTTTCTTTTTTTTTTTTTTTTTTTTTAAAATTTGGATTTGGAGGTTCCAAAAGCTTAATGAGCGTACATGCACTGTGAGTTTGGTGCAACCTAATACTAAGAAGGATCAAGAGGCTGCAACAGCAACCCGACTCAATGCCTTGTGCTGGTTGTGCGTGTGAAGCCGCTCCTCCCACTTAAATGGGTCCTGACCTGTTCAAAAGCTTGTTCAGAGCTGCATTTCACAATGTAAATGGCACTGATTGCTTGGGTTTAACTAGCAACATCTGATACCTGTGATTGGCAGTCCCCCCCTTTCTCTCTCTTTTTTTTTTTTTTTTTTAATATAAAAATTTGTTCTGCTCATTTCGGCCACACTGTTGCTCCTGGCATGGCTCAAAGTGTCTGCGTGTGTGCGATGCCTCTGTTTTACTTGGCAGGAGAGGGGGCTCCATGCTGTGACTGTGTTTACTCTTTCATAACACAGCGCGCAGCCCAGAACACACACACACAACTGGCACTGCCAACGGGCGGAGGGAGACGGGGGTGAAAAGAAAAGGACTGGCAGAGGGCAGGAGCGGTCCTAGCTAATCGGCCGCTCCATCCGTCCTTCTTTCCGTGTCCCGCGCGTCTTGTTATTGGTCAAAACAAGACATTCATCTCTCAAAACATGTTATTCAATACTGGGCCAACATTGCCACACAAACGCCAGTTTCACAGGCCTCGGAGCGGCCGTGGTCCTGTCAGAGAGCATCACAGTCATGGACCGCTGCCGGCCACAGCTGTCTTAAGATCAGCTAAAATAAGTTGAAGTCCCTGCAGCAGGATTTGGAGGAGTTCTTGTCGTCACCCGCCCACATGGGACGCCGGGTCGACCTGTTGGCTGCATTTGGTTCAGTACTGAATTTTAGACTCAGTCCTGGCTATTAATAATATCTGGTTTGGACAAACAAAGCCATTTTTAAATTTCATCTTCAGCTTTTAAAACAATGACCATTACACCATTTTATGAACCAATCATCTACTCAATGATTTCAATAATTGATAAATTAATCAACTGTCAAAATAGTTGTTAGTTGCAGCCCTACTGTTCATCATCAACCTTTAATTCTATGCGGATGGAGTGAAACATGTCTAGCTCTTGAATGAATCACACCTTAATCTGAAGCAGACAGAGCTTCCTTTCTCCTGATCAATCATTAGTTGGGTCACTTGTTTTTTTCCTGAAGTGCTTATTTTAAAAACATAATTTTATCTGACTGTAGCAGAGATGGGGCTGAATAGTGCCACATTTAATTTCCGTGTTACTTTATAAATTCTTTGGTTAACTGGCTAACAAGCAGGACCAACAACATAACCTTCTTGACCCAGGTGATAAGATGCCGAAGCTGGGGCTACTGGACCAGTGCAAATTGAAAACACCAGAGAAAAATGGGGGGGAAAAAGGGACAGGAGGAGGAGAGCAGCAGGAGGATGTAGGAAGCGAGGGAAGGAGGGAAACAATGGCCGTGCAGAGGAGATAGTGGAGATATGGGGATAAATGGGAAACAGCCACGTGGGTCAGAGAGCTAGATTAGAAACCACAGAACTCTGCATTAGAGGAGAGAGGTGGGGAGTTAACAGTGGGGATCTGGGCCGCCGGGGTCATAGGGAGAAATGAAGTTTGGAACTATGCATAGGTGAGAAAGGGAGAAAAAGAAAAAAGAAGTAAAACTTAAGCATCCTCTGGATCTTAGATTCTAAGCCCTGCTGAACAGTGAGATAGGAGATGTACTGTAATTGGTCTTTCTTGGAGGGGGGGGGGGCACTTAATTTCGCGTTGTTTTATTTATGTTTCACTCTGACGTGGTCGGCAGCCTCCGGCGAGGCCTCAGCTCAGCGGTGAGCTGCTAAATCTGTGCAGAGCCGGTGGGCCGCCGGCTTTGGTGCGAACCAGCTCGGTTTGTCCTTGGCGGCGGAGGCTAGGCCTCTAGGCTGGTCTCAACCGTAATTGGATTAGAGATCTCTGTGTTGCATCAGGCATGGAAAGCCACATACACACACACACATTCGCTTCAGGGAGCCCAGTTCAGTTCTGAGGAGAAGAGGCTGTACTCCTCTTCCTCCCTTTGCTTTATTCTGTTCCTTCCTAAACTTTCTTCTCTCCACAGCATCCCACATCCATCTAGAACCCACCTCTCCCCCCCTGGACAAAATCTACACGTGTGTAGATGTGTCTAATCGCACTTTTTGTGAGTGTGAGTGTTAGTGTGTATATATGGATCAGCCCCATGCCGTGGCTACCCTCTCTAAATGGGATTACAGGAGTTGCATCAGAGCCCATGCTGTAAACACCCATAGGAATATAGAACAGAAGAAACGTGAAAAAATACAAGCGTAATAAAAGTGAAGATAACGATCATGTGAGGCCTCATACTGAACATAACAGAGATTTGCTGCTTGGAGAAGGGAGTAAAGGAGCTACTCTTGACCTTTTTTTTTCTTCTCCTGTTTCCTGTTTATTAGCTTTATATAGAAAGTTGTGATGTAATGGGTGTTGTACATCCCCATTGCCTCTTTTACTCTCCTTCACCCACCCAACCTTTCGGTGCGAGAGAAGTGATCTGTGAAGCATTTGCTTTCCCCCCACCAACCGGGAACAACTTGGAACAGAGCTCATGATAGCTGTAATGTTTTTTAAACTCGGTTAGATCTTAACTGGGCACGGTGTGTCGCTTATTCTGTCTGTTTGTGGTTGAGCTCAACTTTCTGGTTCATTCACATGATTTATATGTTGTGGTGTCACATTCTTGTACAGATTTGAGTAATTCAGCTAATGCTTTTAACATTTTCAAGTATTCCGTAAACATTACAGGAGTCTTATCTATAGGGAGGGTGCAGTTCCATTGAAGAACCATTGCACAGGAGGAAATTAAAAATGACTTAATCACCATTTTCCTGAGAAGAGAAAAGGCAGCAACCAGGTGTTGCTGATCACTGTAATACATGAGAAGGGTGTGGCGAGGCAGGTTTTGTTTCTGAGGTTGGCCAGACAGGTTTAAACAAGAGGCCGGTGTTGCAGAAGAGGAAGCGTGAAGCTCAGCGGCACATAGTAAGCGATACGAGAGAGAGTTAATTTCCGTCCGCTCAGTTGACCCTTTTTCTGCTTTTTTTTTCCCCCCTAATCTTTGTGTGTTTGTACATGCCCATAAACACGTAGAGAGCACATGAATGCGGTCGAGGCGAGAAGAAGTCAGCGAGATTAAAGGGAAACAGTGATAGAACCGGCTTAACGGCTGACAGGCCAGCGCCAGCAGCCATATGTTTCATTTGTTTGTTGACAACCTCACCGTATGGCTCTGATCTGCCCATATGGCCTGTACATCGCCATGACTTCCTTTCACCACCACAGCCAAGGGAGGGAGGGGACAGCATGTGGTCAAACATGGAGAAGTGGGGGGTGAAGCTCTTTATCAATCCATGCTTGTTCTAGGCCTGGGCAGTAAAACAATAATATCAATATATATTGTCAGTATCCACATCAATACATCAGGAAAAGAGTTTGATATAATATTGATTGTTTCACTCAAGGTTTGAGTTACAGAGCCAGTCATTTAACAGACAAATGCATAATCAAGTTAAATATAAAAGTAGGTGTGTTCCATATGGGCAAACATGTCCTACGTTCCCTGCACACTGAACCATTTCTGCATGTCATTCCCGGTGTCTATGTACTGTACTATAAATCAAGGCAAAATGGCCAAAAAAACTGATCCACTGGAATGACATTTGTATATCAATATATGCTCTAGATGCTCGTTTCTAGTCTGGCTAACACCAGACTTCATCTTTACGTAGACTGTTGCTGGGAACCATCTGTTCATTTCTTCATATTGGAGGTGTGGTTTATGAAAACCCAGAGCTGTTTATTAGGTGTCATGAATGTCTATCAAATGCATCTGTACACATATATCCAATGACGTATGTAGATGTTTGCAGCAGGGCAAACGCAGCCTTCTTGGTGATTAAATAGTTCAGTGCTAAAAGTTGCTCATTTTCCAAAATAAATTTGCATTCTAAATTACTTAGAACACTTTCTAAGGCTGCATCCAAAGGTAAATTACCATCTGATGTTGGATCCACATTTGTCAACAAAGACGCTTCTGTGTTTCATCATCATGTCGCTGCTCCCTCACTGAGGGGAAAATTGGCTCCTTGGTGTCCAGACTGAATTGCAGAGTGAAGTGAATTCACGATGATGGATGGATATACCCAGTAGGGGTGGGACGGTTCACGAAATCTGCAGTTTGGTTCACGGTTATGTGGTCACTTGTTTCGGTTCGGTGTACGTTGATGGTTGGGGAAAATCAATCATGTCTTCAGCTAAAAACTAAATTTTGTTACAGTCTGAGGTTTAAGTAGATGAAATTCTGTCTGCAAGAGAGGAGACATTGATAGTTTCAACATGTGTTTCGTTTATTGGGCAAAACAAAGTTAACTTCAGCAAAGAATCATGGGCTCTATCAGCACTAGACTTAGGCCACTGTCTGAAATTATGTTTCTTAATACAATGCAGGAATTACTATGTTGCTGAGTGTTTGTGGGAGGAGATTTTATGGCTCCATTGCTTTATTCATAGAGCTGCACACTGTCACATTTTTGTCAACAAGTTTGTTGCAACTACTGACAATCTGCTGTCTGTTCATCTATCTGATTTGTAATTATGAACAAAACAGAACTCGCAAACAAGTCAGTCGAAGAGAGGAAAATTATTGATTATTATAATTATGGATATATCCTCCTGAGACACAGCAATTCATTTTTTAAATCATACATGCTATTGTGTTACTTCTTTTTGGGCCTTACAGAGGACATCCTAACGATGTGACGTTTGGGGGAGTGGGATCTTGACAGGATTTGTTTCCTGGTTCAAAAACCCCCCCCAAAAAAAAAACTCAAAACCTATATATACAATTTGTTATTGCAAATTTTTTATCATTTTTTTTCTATCACCATGACGATATAATGTCCTGGTAAACAAAGATACAGGATAAATGTAGCTGTAAAACTCCTGAGGAAAGCACAGCAGACATTTTTTTTCCTCCGTCGGTGGTAAGGATATTCAACATTGGCATCTCTGCTCATCCATGAGCTACTTCATATCTACAAGTACATGTGTAGGAGGAGGGAGACGTGCTTTTAACGCAAGAACTTGGACTTGGAATGAAGGTGGGGAGGGAGCCGGTGTTCGGGGTTGTCTGATTTCCGCTGCCTGACTCAGGGTCAGCCGCTGGGCCGCTCAAAAGCTCAAAGCTGGACACAACACAAAAAACACAAGACGCACAACAAAGGATATGACCCCAGTAAAGCCTCTGATATCCCCTTGAGGAAGTGTGTGTGTGTGTAAACACAGATAAGTCTGGCCGAGTGAAGGCTTCCAGACACTTGGAGACATGCTTCTGTCCGTGTGCTGTCCTCTTCGCACACACACTGTACTCCATTATAACACCGGCGTCATGGTCTCGCATACACGCATGACACAGCCGCAGCTGTGTGGCGTGATGTCACAACACACTAGCCTTCTTTCCCGTGTCCCTCCCAGCAGTAGATCTGCTGAACGTGACCTTTGTGAAAGCCTTTTTAATCACTGGTGGTCGCTGAGCTCCGTGGCTGGTAAGTGCTCATGCTGAGCCAATAGCACAGTAGCATGGGGCTAAAAGCTAGCTGCGCTTAAAGGCTGTAAACGCTGAGGTAATACCAGTAGTCCAGGCATGGGAGGGAGGTCGGCAGCCCACTTTGACACCATTTTAATCCAGGAAGCCAGGGGAAGGAAGCACAGACCAACTGTTTCTGTCAAGATATATAAAGCATTACAACGATTAATCGATTAGTTAGTTAGTTTAAAGAAGAAAATGCTTACATTCTTTGGTTCCAGTTTCTCAAATCTGATTATCTTCTGTTTTTTTAGTCTTCTATTATTTAACTAAAAAAGAAATGAATTATTTCAATTGATAGATTATTCAACACTGAAAATATTCATTAGTTGCAGCCCTACTGTTCAATATCAAACTATAACTGGATGCAGATTCTTGATTATTAAACTTTCCTCCTATAGCCAACTTTACTGTGAGTAAGTCAACTACTTTCCTCGACTTTTTCACTCTAAAAACTTTTTTCCCCTGACATGTACGTATTAATTGCCGGAGAGCCAATACAAACAATGTATGAATGACACCTGAATCTGAATCAGATGGAGCCAGATACTGCTTATATTGAATACACACATTATTGTGGAATAAAAAGTAGGCATAATCAAAGTTCTCTCTTAGTTTCTCTGGCGAAGATAACAAGCTTTGCAGAAGATATCGCCACAAGGTGGCCTCAAATAATTGCACGTTTTTGAAGGTCTGTTTACCGCCTTGTTACAAACAAAAATCCAAGTGATCCAGACAACGGATCATTACAAAAAATGTGCTCATGGTACCATGCCATTCTCTGAATATTTGACGAAAGTCCGGCTCAAACCTTTTGAGGAATTTTGCTAACAAACAGACAGACGTATGCTGGCTAATACCTGTCCTCCTTGGCTGAGGGAAAAAGGGGGGACTACAGAGATACAGAAACATCATACCCATCAATGTTTCTCTTTCCAGTTTCATCCTTTACCCTCAATTTTATCAGCCCAGTTTCATTTCCTGTTTGTTGTCTTACTCCCATCAGAGCGTTTCTCCCTACAGTAACCGCCTCGCACTGGAAGCCAAAGTGGATGGAGTCATATATCAAGGGGGGGAGTGTGCAGGGCAGCACTGGACTACAGATAAGGAGTGTGCTGCTGATATATGCTTTTATACTGGCCGTTAGCTGGTTAAATGAGGCTAAGTGAGGCAGCATGGGGAGGTGAGATGGAAGAGATTAGCCTACATAAAGATCGACGGAGGGAGAAGACCGGCGAGGCGAGCGCTGACTCCTGCCCTCCTATCTTTTTGCATGCGGTTTATCTCCTCCCTGTCCTTCCCCCGCTCCGCCGCTCTGCCCTTCTCTCCATCGTCCAGTTCTCCCTGCAAGTGTCTCACGTTGCCTTGGCAGCCGCAGACAGCCGAAGCCTGCCTCTGTCTCGCTTTTTTTGAGAAGTAGCCAACACCGTTCTCTTGTGTTGTCTAATTACTATGCAACAAGTACGTGCTTGTCATTGTCACAGGCAGCTTTGCCTGTTTCCCTGCACAGCGTTGCAGCCCTGAGCTCGACATAGTCCCATTCACATAACTAATATACCATGTCAAAATAGCTCTATTTTTAGAAACTAGTGGCGAAATGGCGTCTTAATCTTTCTCTGTGGTTTGATGTTGAGGAGGTATTAAATGTGTGAAGGATTGTAGTATTTGAGCGTTTACAGGTAGAGCTGCAACAACTAATCAATGAACTGTAACTATTACATCCATCAGTAGCTATGTTGATTATCCTTAATTGATTAGTCATTTTAATAAGATAATAGTATGAGATATCTCTCACCCATAAGCAATAAGGCATCATAAGTATTTCATACAATTTCAACTGACACAATTCAACCATTAGCTGTCAACTTTTACATTAATTAATTTAAATAATAGTAAACGGATAATCTCTGGGTTGTGGACTGCACAAAAAATGTTTAAGTTGCATCATACCATTCCAAACGGCTAATCCATGAATTGCACAGTATAGTTATTTATTTTAGCCCTTTTAACAGGTCAGAAGTAATTTTCAGCCCTAACCTACAATGATCACAAATCACTGGGAAATGCACAAAGACGTATATCTGATGATGTTTCTCAAGTGGAGTGTTCCTTTAACTACCAAATATCCATGTATCACAAATAAGTCTTCTTGACCTTCCTGGCTCAACTCTAAAATGCCAGGATTTGACAGATAGAAATCATAAAGAGGCTGCGTGTGTACACACTGGTGTGTGCTGGATATCATCCGCTCTGTAAGCTCTTTCTGTCCTCAACCTTTGGCTGGGGTGTTTTGTTTTTTTTTGTGTGTGTGTGTCTGAGTGAGATTGAAAGAGTGAGCGACCCACATCCGCTTCCTCTCATAGAGGAACAGTAGGTCAGGGGCTTGGTCCGCTCTGTTGAGTTCATGTGTCACTCAGGACCGGGGAGGGGAGGGGATGAAATACAGTACACACAGATGGGACGTTTCTCATAATCGCTCTCAGGATTCCATGAATGCTGAGGTAGTGGAGGTGGGAGCTGCACACTGGGGTTTCTTTCGTTCGCCCTTTTTTTTTTTTCATGTTACACTCGAGATTATTACCGGTATCTGTGCCTCTGCTTGTTTGGCCTGGGTGTGTGTGTGTCTTCACGTACACCTGTTTCCATGCCTCTGTTTGTACAGCCTCATGTTTTTGTGTGTGGTGTCTGTGTTTTGTTCTGCTTAACTTAATCTCCCTCCCTGCCCCACCCTGTGCTGTAACACATTCTCCTTTTTTCCTCATTGTTTCTGCCTCTCCGGAAGGCCGACGGCTCTGGCGCAGGAGCTCGCAGGAAGTCGTCGTCACTTGTAAGCAAACAGTGGTGCGCACAAACACAGGAAGTGCTGCTTCATGCTAGCTAGGCGTCTGTCAACCCGCTCGGTTTATCAGAAAGCCGCATCATGAGCTCTGTCTCCTATGTGCACGTGTCTTTCTCAATCTTGCGGTTTCCTCCGTCTCATGTCTATGTGTCCCCTCCTCCGTCAGCGCCATTGATATTGATGAAGCTTCATTAGCCTTTGTGCTGTCTGCATATTTTATATTTAGTAATTCAACAGTGCAGTAAAGTGTCCTCTGAGAAACCAGCGTGTGTTTTGGACTGCCAGTCGACATGAGTTATACACACTCTCAAATACCCAATAAAGAATGGTCAAGACATGCACAAATCATATCCAAAAGCCATAAACGGTGATTGTGACTTAAGGTGGGTTTCTACTTTAATGTTTTTTTTTTTTTTTTTAAGAAAGTTTTCTCGTCCTGTCTTCCAATCTGAGCCGAATAACGTTATCACACATCCATTTTTCAGCCAACCTCACCATATTCCTGTTGCCTTTTATTACAGTGGAACCTTCAGCGTAGACAGTTTATTAAAGTATCTGTATAGGAGAGCTAACAGCTGAAAGGTGAGGAGCTGTGGTCAAAGGTGGTTAAAGGTCACGGGACACTTCAAGATCTCTGGGCTGCAAAAAGGCTGCATAATGTACACAATACACACACACCCCACTGTACATACCAGCTGTTACGTGATGTGGAGTCCACACTTCAGTAGTGTGTGCGTACTTATTTGCTTTCATTTTTTTCTGCATATGTCCAAGTATTCATGAAAAGTAAGGCACTAGACGACCTGGACAAGACCTTTTTTGTAGCATCAGTATCTCCATGCTCGACGCACATTTTCAGAGATGTTTTCACATGTTGCCGAGTCTAAAGATTCAAAATGATTCACAGGAATTTTAAAATCATTGTGCATTTATCTTCCTTCTGCTGCTACCAGGCTACAGCTCCAGTCTTGAATATTGTGGGCCTGGATGGGTCACGTTAACACTGCTGTGCAAATAGTTGCGAAATCAATTTAAATCGTGTTTGTCACAGTCACTTTTTATACATATATCTTCTAAGAGTATGACTCTGCAGACAACTTTTATAGGATGTTTTTCTCACAGTGATTTTGAAAGCGGGGGATTTTTATATAATAAACATGTTTAATGTTGGTTATAAAGTTTTTTTGTCATGGCTGGGTTTAAATTATAATATCTTTATTTAGTTGTAAGTAATCCCTATTGAATGTATTGGTGACTTTAATGTAATTTTTTCTTTTTAAACTTAAAGTTAAAAAAGCAACATCAGGACACTGGGACCAGTTTCTGCTTGCCTTGAAAATAGAATCTTTGCTAGTGTCAAAAAGATTTTCTGTAGTGACTTTAACCCACAGTGTCTTGTTGATGAGGCCTCTCTGGTTATTGTTACCACTTGTGTCTTCTTGGAAATTACCAAATAAAACCTTGAATGTCATTCAAATGTCCTTGAGCTTGAATCCTGTTGTGTGTGGCAGCTTGTTATAGACATTGAAGGAGGAAAGCCTTATAACAATATATTTTATAAAGTTTTACAGCTACTTACAGTATCTTTTCAACATGTAAATTTCAACTAACACTATGAGTGTTGCTAAGAAAAATAAACAAGATTGTTGATGATAATGTAGATGTAATGCCTCTTCATGCCACCAGAGGACAGCACATCTCCAGCCCATATGATTTTCAAATGGGCAGGAAACTGAGAAAAATGCTTACCTGTCAGCAGTTGGGTAACTTTGTGTGGTCACCAGTCATATTGATTTTAGCAGGTCATATGAGGTCTCTATTTTCCAAGGGAGGGTGGTGTGTTTTTTACTGTTTGTCATATAAATAACAAGATAGTGGACGCAGTACAAAAAGAAAAGCGACGTAAAACACCCAGAGAGCTGAGAGAGAGAGAGAGAGGGAGTAGGTGAAAGTAGAAAGCTTGTGAAAGAATAGAAAGTGGAATAAAGAGAAAGTGGATGGGTGATAGAAAGGGAGAGAGGGAGATCCAATGAGCATGAAATCAGATCTTGTTGCATAATCGCGGCTCGCAGGCCTTCCCAGTATGCACCGGGCGCTGGCGGCTCTTTCCAGTTCAGTGTCACATGACAACGCTGCTGCAGTGTTAGACCAGCAGCACCAGTCCACCAGCAGCCAGAGGCAGACGCAAAGATCAATAGTTCTGTTCTTCTCTGCACCGAGGCAACGCTCTTTTATCCTTCTTGGAGGATTTGTATCAATGTGAGACCTCTTAGCAGCATTCCTCCTTCCTCACTTTGAGATGAAAGCCCAGACACTTCTGTGCTTATAATCTTACTACCAGTGGTTTTGTTACCACCTACGGCAACATCTAGCACAGCTTCGGTGCCTTACATACCAGTAATTCCACGTGTCACTGAGGCATCACCACTGCTCGTCTTATGCCTCCTTGTCTTTTTTTTTCATCTTTTTAAAAAATAAATAAAACTAACAAATAAATCTTCTATCCTCACCTCCTCCCTTCCACCAGTTCTTTGTGCACATTCCAGCGATACCAGACTGAATACCAGTCAGCAGGACATCAGTGACGGCCTACAACGCTGCCTCGCTCTCGTCGCCACTTCTCACCCCGCAGCACAACTCATTTAGCACGGCAGCCACAGGGAAAGAACCAGTTTTGTGTTTTTCTTGTTTTTTTTATCACGCGGGATGTGCGTTATTACCAGCCATCAGTAGGTGGCATCAAACTTTCATTTTCCGCAGTGATTCTTTCCATATCAGCAATTCACCTCCTACTTTGGAATGTGAGCTGTAAAAATGAAGCAGTGTCCCTGCCACAGGACTAAAGTGCAGAGAGGTAAACAAGTCCAACGATGGTTTTCTTTTTTTTTCGACTTCTAACTTTGGGATAAGCACATGTTTTTGTCTTGTTTGCTGAGGGGAGATATATGAATTTATATGGTATGGAGTTGTAATCACTCAGCTACCAAAACCTCTCCTAACATGAAAAGGACTATTAAAATTATGTTGAGTACTCTTGAGTACAAAAAATGATTGATTTTTTTTTTTGGCACAATACATAGTTTTCCAATCTGTACCTCACAGCTTCACATTCTGGAAACGCCTGTTCAGAGACCGCTCTATGGGTAAGGTTGCATTTAATTTCCTCATTCAGGTGGAATGAAACCAAAGTGGTCTAGATACAGAAGGATAACGCTGATTGGAAGCAGAGCCCAGAAACACTCACATAACATGCGCCTTTTGGGGGGCAACCGGGAGACATTTGAGAAAATGTCAACATCCGTGTTATTTGACATGTAGTCTTATTAATGCACGTGCGCTGAGACGCCAGTATTGGAAGAAGCTATTTCAGCTGTGCAGTGATGTGGCTGAGCAGCAGAAGCTTATAGAGTGAATAAATGGAAAGACAGACAGACACTCTGACAGCTGTTTAAAAAAAAAAAGTGTTTAGTCCAAGCTGTATGTGAAGGATGAATTCAGCCAGACTGGTGGACTCCTGGCGTCGCCCAGCCTGGCAGTATATATAGGCCCTTTCATACTGCACCCCTTGGCCTGGCCCCAGCTCACATATACCCGTAACTGTCCTCAGTCTGTTTGTTTGTGTGTGCGCCGCAACATATTTAGGGTGTACCAACTGTGTGAGAAACAGTACGTTCTTGATGCTTGGCAGCGGGACTCGGTGTACATTAAATTGCCTAACAAACACATGTCAATGGTTTTATAAGATTCATCTTTTTTGGCCTTTTTATAGCAGGGGGTGTAGTGTGTGTGAGATGGAGAGTGTGTGTTTTTCTGTTGGTAGCACCCCTGTGTTGGGGAACTTGAACTTGGCATGCAGAAAAACTGGCGTCCCCTCTCATACATGCACTTCAGTTACTGTAGCCACAAAAGTGTGTGTGCGTGTGTGTGCAGGCTGTTGTCCAGCCAGCATTTGCTTCTGTGCAATGTATTCCTGGAAAGCCTGTGTAGAAGTGGAGGGGCCACGGGCTACTCAAAAAAGCAGTCAGTGAGCGATGACTGTTTTCTGGAAGCTTCCCTGTCACCGGGGGAACGAGGCAGAGAAAAGAGGCGGTTTATCGGTATTTTATTTCATGCTCAGTATCAACACCTTCACACAAAATCTGCAGCTTGTGGTGGTAGAAAAAGAGACGACACTGACTGGCTTCTTTAATGCCATTAGTATGCACGGACACATATGCAGACATACACAAAAGGTCACGCCATTCTTGCACAGCATGCAACAGGAAGGGAAAGGGTTGAGCTGGATGGGCAGAAAGGGAGACGAAAGGGGGGGAAAAGGGGCTCATCATGCCAGGGAGGTATGCATAGGAATAGGCCTGCGAAAGAAGCACAAATTAGCTTAATGAATGGGCTGCAAAGGGAGCAATAAAATCGAGGGCAGTTAAGGTGGAGGCGATGAATAAGTGCAGGAAAGAGGAATAGATTGAGACTGAATAGGCAGAGGAAAAGAAGGGGGGATGTTTTGAACTGCATCAATAAAACTCAGGGTAATTGTTCTTCTGTGGTCTGCAGTCCTCACCCTCTTCTCCTCCCTTTAATCCACCTATATGTTAACGCCAACTATATCTCTGTAAGTAATCTCAGCTCAGACTCATCTCATGTTCCGTTAACCCTCTTCGTCACTCCTCCATCATCTTCCTCCTCCTCCTCCTCCTCCTCTTCTCTCCAGTGGCTGTTGTGCAGCTCTGCAGTGACTGACTGAGCAGCAGCAGCAGCAGCAGTGGTGCGATTGATCAGCAGTTCTGGTGCCAGGCTGCTCTTACTGTAATAAATGAGCTTGGAGCCATTGAAACCAACCTTGAGTGGTTTGCGGGAGTGGGACGGACGGACACACACACACACACACACACACACATGCACACACTGACAAACAGACAGACAGATGCTGCACCGCACTCCCATGATGTAATGCTGAATAACTGCTCGCCTGGATTCATCATCTTCTCCCTGCTTTAATCCCTCAAGACCAGAAAGCGAAGAAGTTAATGAGATGTTTTATTTCCTAGTAGTGTTTTTTTTAATCCAATTGATATTCAGCATTCTTCCAACTCTTAGCTAATGAAGACAAATATTACTTGTCTGTTAATCACTCTAATTTAGAATTTTAAAGTTTTAAATCCAAATTTTCAATGGAAGACAGTCTAGTTTTGCTGGTCTTCAAAGACAACATATAACCATTTACATTAAACTAGATTTTTATATAATTTAGGGCCCTTGTTCGCATGTCATCTTTCTTTCCACAAAGCTTCTTCGTTTGACTGTAAGAAAAGCACATCTGTTCTTTCCATTTTTCACTCGTTGTGGTCTGGCCCTCTGCTCAACATATTCCCACTCTCGGTTTCTCTCCATATATCCATTTTTTTCTCTTGT
This sequence comes from Eupleurogrammus muticus, assembly GCA_036785175.1. Classification (NCBI taxonomy): domain Eukaryota; kingdom Metazoa; phylum Chordata; class Actinopteri; order Scombriformes; family Trichiuridae; genus Eupleurogrammus; species Eupleurogrammus muticus. The sequence goes on along the minus strand of JAYKQN010000010.1, from coordinate 19,115,607 downwards.
CCAACTCCGTTAAAACAACAAGAAAAATCTTTATCAGACAAGTCCAAAATTGAATAAACATGAGCTTTGGCTCATCTTTTTTTTTTTTAGTGTACACATGCCAGTACTATGCAGATGATCCAGCAGGGGCAGCAAGCTTTCTTCCCTGCAGACATGCTTACACACCACTGAGGCTAGCCTGAGGCAGGCAGCAATAAAGATCACACTTTGTCATTGTGAAATCCTTCCAATGTCACCTCTATTGCTGGCCAAAGTCACTGGGTTCTTCTGTGATTTTTTTGCCACATAGTTTACCGTAGCTGCAGCTGACCTCGTTGTCTGTGTTGTTTCTCTAAGAGGTTGTTGAAATATGCTGCTCAACATGGATATTACTCACTCGCCAGACAGTGTTCATTACGAGATTTGACATTTTTTTTGTAAATCTGCAGCCCTTTGTGTAAGGTAAAGAGTTCATAGGCTGTGCATTGGCAGATTATGCATGGAGATAGCCAGGTTTCCATCACTATTGGTTTAAAAAAAACCCCACTTGTATAATAAGTAAAATCACATTAAAAGTATTTCACAAAAGCTATTTTTTTCCTTGTCAAACCAACTCTTTTTTTCTACATCAGTTTGATAAGGTAATAATGTGTCAAAAAAAGTAGTGTGTGTATAGTAGCCCTAATCTTACTGATGGAGTTCAAGCATGTTTACCAGCTTTCTGTATCAAGAAGTGTTAGTATGTGTGCAGGGATACTTTGGATTTAATTGCCATTTATGGTTCCTGTACAGATATACATAAGTCTGATCAGATTTTGAAATTTAAGTCATTTCTAGCACCGATTTCAACCATTCACAAATCAAGCTGCTCAAAGGCAATAGTCCAAATTCAGATGCTAAAATTAGAGTCACATAATTCACATCAAACATCTGATTGTGATTCTCTTTTTTTCAGAATTGAAAATAAAAAGTTTTGACTTCAATTTGGGCATCTTGAATATGTGCATGTATGTGTATACACACATATAATTAACTGCAAAAAATTAAGAACAAACATTAAAAAATCCATCACAATGACTGTTAAACATCAAACCCCGGTGAGACAGATGTACCTCCATAATGCTCGGCCCTATTCGTAGCCTGATGTCGCTCTCGCCCTCCAGGCGCTGACAGGAGCCGCGCTGGGCTCGTGGTGTCTGCTTAGTGTTCTGCCTATGGACGATCAGAAATGTGTAGGTGACTGTGTGTAGCCGCTGAAACACGAGAGCCTCCACAGGACCGTGAATGGGGGGAAAAGAGAGGGAAGGCTGATAAGCATGTTTCATAAAGGGACCGCCGGCATTTCTCTTGAACCTTTCTCTTCTGGCATACAGACGTAGGCTTTGGTGAGGCAGGAGGAGGAGGACATGCACAAGTGAACATATTTTGGGGGGGAAAGAGGTTCAAGTTTCATCTCTTTTTTTTTTCCTCCCCTCTCTCTCTCTCCCTCTCGAGGAGTCAAGACGTGGTTGTTTACAGCAAATCCGTAGACGTAAGCCAGACCCCATGTTCGCATCAGCAGATTTCTACATTCTTCTTATTATTATTTTATTTTTCACAACTTGCACCGCTCCGGATTGCGCTCACGTGACGTCAGCGTCTCCCTTTTTTTTGTTGTTTAATCGAGACGCAGCCGAAGCGTCGTTAACCCTGCCCCACGGAAACCACGCCGAAGGAGGAGGAGGAGGAGGAGGAGGAGGAGGTTCGGGAAGAAGCGATAGACCGAGTGAAAGGTGTTAAATTGTGAGAGAAGACCGCACAGAGCGAACTATTGTTTGGCGTGTTCTGCAGCCGTCCACTCTCACACACACAGACGCGCGCGCGGAGGGGTTTGTTTCTTTCGAGCTGCGACAACAACCGTGAAACGCCGTCAATTCTGGATTTCTTTATCCGTTTCCTGTCGTCCAGGATGAGATTTAAAAGGAACGGCTCCTATACGTTAAATAGGTAAGCGTCTGCTGTGTGCGTGTGCGGAGTAACTTATTAATGCGCTATCCATATGGACAGGAGGAAGAGGAGGAGGAGGAGGAAGAGGAGGGAAGCAGCATGTTTTGTTGTATGCTTCTCCCATGAATCACTTTAGTTTCTGTGCAAGATATTATCATTAATCCTCAGTGTGTCTCCTGGCATTATTCTAATGCTTTAATGTCCTCCCATTTATTCCAACACAAGCAATATCCTGCAGATTTTTATTGTAAAGGATTCTGCCACATCTAATGTAATATTTTTCTGTGTTGTTTGTGGCTGATCAGAGGTGCTAAACTATCAGTTTCTTTCCATAGTACCCCCCACGTGTAGTTCAGTCTGTGAGAAACCTGTCTGTCTTGCTTTAAGGGGGGGGGCACTCTCTGGTTTTCTCCTTACCATTCAGGAAAAGTGACGTGAGCTCTCTCCCTCTTTATCTTTCTCTCTCTCTCTTATCCTCAACAAGAGCCCCTCCTTATCCTGCACAGAAATAACCCTTCTCACGGTGCCATCACCTAGCAACTTTGCATGTTTGTGTCATGTGTGTTGCACTCTGAATGATGTGCACAATGTGTATCTGCCCCCTTCCCCCCATTTAAAAAAAAAAAAAAAAAAAAAAAAAAAAAAAAAAATCCCTGTTGACATGACTGACATAACTGCAATTGCCTATATTCATATCCTTCTGAACCTGATCACCACTTGGGCTTTTCCCCACCTTTCTGTGTCTTTCTCTCTCCTCATTGTTTTATATCATGAGTCAAGTTTATTAGGGGAAAAGGTCCTTTGTTCTTTTTTGATTTTGATTTCATTCTTTTCATTCATTTAACCCTTTCGCCGGATGTCTACTGGCGTTTAATCATTTGTCTGCGTTATTACGATAAGGCCTGAAATTTTTGAGGAAGTTCACTCACAGAGACCAACAAGAACCCGCTCACATTGTTTAAGTGACACTTGATTTAATAGGAGTTTCACTCCTTGCGCTTTTCCTCTCTGGCACTCCTTTTCCTCTTTTGCCTCGTTACAGGGCACATGGACTTCCGCTGTACTTGAGACACACACACAAAGCACACATCCTGACTTTTGGGTACCATAAAACAAACTAAGTGCCAAGCTCAAACACCCACTTTGTTGCACAGATGAAAATGCAAGAATGGTGTTATCACCATGCATGCCCCTCCTTTCCCTTCTGTTTTCACTTAGAGCGTGTATGAAAAGTGTGTGTGTGTGTGTGCAGGTGAGGGATGAGGTAATTAAACGGTGAAAGAGGAGGCCTGTTAAGCTGCAGCTCCTGGTGACAGGCCTCCAGGGAGCAGCAGCAGCAGGAGGAGGTGGGGTAGGAGGAGGAGGAGGAGGAGAGATTACGTCATCGGATGTAAAAGTGCTTTGTTGGGCTCCTGCAGTTCTATCTTTTTATCTCAAAGGTAGCAGGAGCAGAAGGAAGTAGCGGCAGGAGGATCGTCGGAGGTGTTGTAGGGTTGTCTGAAGTTTCTGCAGCTGGTGAAAAGGTCTGCTACCTCTGATCACTGATTAAATCCATCTCATTGGTGGGACGACAGCATTAGACCTGAACCTTCCCCTTGTGGTTGTTACATAACTGGCGTCTTTTGAAGGTGACTGTCGCCTCCGTTGTCTTGCAGTCTTTTTCCTGCCAGACTGCAGCAATATTTGTTTTCTCTGAGCCACAGCGGCAGCGTTCGACATCAGGCATCAGTATTCTGCGGCAGCGATCCGCCTTTATCACACTCTGTTAATCCTGTGTCTGTTGGTGTGACTTTCGATTACAGCAACACACACACACACACACAGTCCCACAGATCTGTCCACCTGACCACTGCAGCATGGGTGGGTGTGTGTGTGTGTGTTGGTGGTGAGCAAATAGCAGAGGGCAACAGAAAGCGATTGCTCTTATTGAACGCTGCAGGAAAGAGAGGAGAAGATGTAACGAGGCCCATAATTCATTCGGTGCCCTTCACTTTATTCGCCTGAGCACTCTGCAGTGATTGGCTCGTTTCCTGGGGGCCCGTCACAGAGCTAGCCCCTCCCGTCCCGTACCTCTGCATCATTTGTGTGAATGAAGAGTCACGGTTATTGTGAACGTGCATGAAACTCTGTACATGCTCTCCCATGCTGTGTGGTCATTCACGTGTCCGGAGTTGACAGTCATCCCCTTTATAACTCTGTTTCATCTCACTTTAATGGCTAAAAAGTATGATAAGGCTGCAGAGTTGCCGCACTGATTAACGTTTCAGAAAGGTTTGACAGGATTTGACTCTAGCTAATGGAGCGTGTGTGTGTTTGGTCTGTGTGAGTGATGGGTGGAGATGGGATGTTCAGTCCTTGTTTAGGATGTATACAGATGGTGAAGATTGCTGCCTCCCAGCAGGGATTGTTTCCTCCCTGTCCTCCTGTCCCTCGGTCCATCCCTCGCTCTCTCTCTCTCCCTGCAGTCCACCCTGTGCTGCCCAGCAGTCAGCAGTTTGTTTATGGGACTCTTGTTTGCCAAGCTAATCTTCCCGCCTTTCAAGTAGAAGCCAGCAAGCGAGAGAGAGAGACGTAGGGAGGGAGGGTGAGAGAGAGAGAGAGAGAGAGAGAGAGAGGGACAGGGAGAGGAGAGAGGAGAGAGAGTGTGAAAGAGAGGCAAGCAGTTGCAGTAGTTGGAAGAGAGAGAGAAAGAGAAACCTGCTCAAAGAAGTGAGGCTGCTTTTTTGTGAATGATTTTTGTTTTGGCCTGCGTGCATCCGTCCCTGCACAGCCCGGCGTTTTTAAAGTGGGAGGCTGTTGCGTCCCAGCAGCCGCTTTAATCACGCCAAGTGCTATGCTGCCGGAGCCGGGAGACGCTGCCCTGCTGCACCTGTAGCCGCGTGCTTTTGCGTGAAAGAGACGAGCGCAAGACGGGGAAGAGGTGAAAGAGAAGCAAGGGCGCTGCGGGTTGGAGCCTCGTCACCCCAGCTCTGCTTCAGCGGCGGCTGGATGGGGGTTCTGGTGTGCTGTGACTGCTTCTTCTATAGGTAGTTAACCCAAGTTGCTGTTCTCCGTTACCTTTCCTTCCTCTTTACCGCCGTCACTGTCGGCAGGCGTCATGGCTGGCTTTTCAGGATCCTCCAGTTTAAAATGTTTTGATTGTCAATAACCCCCCCCCCAACCTTCTTCCCTTCCTCTCCTTCTTTCTCTCTCTCTCTCTCTCTCTCTCTCTCTGTTATTGTGCTGCAATTTGGAGGAGACATTCGAGGACAGCGCTGCTGTAGCAGGCTGAGATTCTGCTGAAGTCAGACACGGGGTCTTGACTTGTGGGAGGGGGGAGGAGCAGGGAGGGAGGGAGGGAGCGGAGGACAGTGGGACAGCGATGGCACGTGGCCAGCTGCTTAAACACGAGGAGGAGGGGTGTTAGAAGTCGCTGGTTTCAGGGTTTATTACAGCAGGTTAAAGACTAGTTAGGAACATGGCATGGGGCCCAGATGGCTGCTAGTCGGCCCTCTCGTCCTCCTGCCCCATGGCTCTGCAGCAGTGTTTGTTTGGACACAGTGTCCCTTTACACAGGGGCAGGGATGACTTTCTGTTTTTGTTGTTTGCACAGCATTGAACTTATCAGACATTGCTCTCCTTTTCTTTTTTTCCTGTTTGCTGAATTTACTCTGAAATCGGTTCCTTCCAGATGGACCTGGCACTGCCACAGCGGTGTTGGGAGAGTCCGTCCTGTTTGTTTTAAAATCGGGCTGACTTACTGGCACTCGTATAGCAGGCTATTGTGCTCCTGAGTGGAAAGGGTAAGATGATTTAGGTTAGGCTTTCTGGCAGCAGGAGCAGAAAAGATCTGGTTCCCCTCTCTTGTGGTTGTGGTGTTAGCCAGCCTGAGTATGCCTTAACTGCTGTATAAAGTTTATATATAACTTTCTGGTTCTCTAAGGAGGGTTTTGATGGCGAGGATAAAATTGTAGCTTTAACACACACATGCACACCAACATACACACGCACACACACCACAGCTGCATTCAATTAGGCCTCGCTGTGATTCAGAACTTTGTTTGCACTTCGCCGCTATGAATAACAGCCTCCCCTCTTCAACATGTGTGTGTTGTATGTAATTCTGCGGCTCCACATGTGTTATATACTGCAGGCTGTGAGTGAAACGCACACAGGAGCCTTATATTCTGTTTCCCCTCGGTCATGATCAAGGCAGGGGAGGGACCCGGAGCTCATTAAAACCAAAATGGGCCGTCACATCTATTTTTAGCATTTCCTTTCCCTCTGCCGCTCAGCCAATCGGGCGGCTCGGCGGTGATGCTATAGAGCTGTTTTTTTTTTTTGTTTTTTTTTTATTCGAAGGCACACCCATCGAAACGGGTCCTCGTTGACCTCGGCGCAGGGCCAGCTCTCTGTCCCCCCGAGCTTCGGTGTTTCAGCTTTCAACAGTAGCATTGTGTGCAGAAGAAAGTGTCTGCCAGCGCTCCATCAAACAGTGTCACCTCTAATGTTGATCATCCTGTTTAGAGGGCAGCGATTGAATAATCTGTCATCGTATGATGTGGAGTCAAATCAGTTGGACTTTGACCTTTGTTTCCTAGAGGTCTAGAGATATTTTATACCAGACTAAAAGAGAAGCAGGATGCACTTTGCAAAGTGCTTCTGAAGGTCATCAAGTTGATCAGTTGTTGATCAGTTTGTTTACATTGCACTATGAAACAAGAAAGAATGTTATGAGCTATATAGCTTTGTCCTATGAAATGTATGTAAACACGCCATAAAAGATAATTTGGCAACAAAAAAAATCAATCTCAAATATTCTCTGATGTAATTGTAGATTTTGACCTCACAGGGACTCCTGGCAATGGAAAGGGAATAATATTGTTTAACATATGTTGTGGTTTGTAACACTGTGTTTAATCTTATGTGTCCCATATGCTTGTGGTCTGTTGACAGTCTAAGCAGTCTGGTTAGGATTTAAGAGTGTAGCTCTGTGGTCGATGCAATCCAGAGACGGTTGATTTGTTCATTTGATGCTTCTAACAAAATAATAATAAAAATGCAGACGTGGCCTTCAAGGCAGAAAATATTTTTTCCTGTGACCTTGTGACAATGTAAGTTATCCAAGGAACCCCATTACTGTTATGTCCACACACATTTCTCCCCCCCAACAATTTTCCAGCTTTTTCTTTTCCAACACAACAGCCCTGAGGCAAAACAAAATCCCACAGTTGAATCTCGGGTCAGGTTCTTATTCAGCTTTAGACAATTTTTTTTTGCCTTTTCTCCCCCCTTCCCCTCCACAAGAGCAAGTTGCGGTTGTCTTTTCACCATCACAGCATGACAACAGAAAATCAAATTTTCCTCAAATTATTGAGGTTTTGTGTTTCTGTACCAGTATGATGTGTTGTTGATGGCGTGTTGCTGGGAAACAGGAACAATCAGGCTCCATCACATTGCTCACAGTGGACTGGTTGGTATGTTTTATAAAGTGTGCTGTGGAACAATACTTCTGAGTGTATCATCTGTGTGTGTGTGTTTTATTAGTGGAGCAGGCCATACTGTTTGCCATGTGTTTTTCATTAGGCTATCTTTGGCAGGCCTGGCTGCTTCCACAGAGCTGAGACATGCAGCTCAACAAGGACACTATTCTCCACCAACAAACCCCCTCAGCCCAGCAGACTTCCTTTTCCCACATGGCTGCCCGTCACTCAGATGGGCCAGAGCTGAAACACTTTAGAGAAGTTTAGGTAAAAAAATTTTGGGCTGTAAATACAACCGGTGCATAGAAATCTCATAAAATCATTATATATTAAAAGCCTTTGCCTGAAGGAGTTGGATGGCATTGTTTCCTGTGGCGCATGCACCGTGATACAGAGCTGCTCTGTCATTCTGGCTGAGGAAAAGGCCTAGACGTTTATCTAAACAGCAAGTTCAGCCTTTTAATTTTCGAATTGGGAGATTTGATGGTCTGTTGAAATTCTACTTCTAGGAAAATGACTCTCACAATATTGATCTGCTCAATTTTAAATCTGTATAAATCGGTTCGTGTTACTGTTGAATCCCCCTAACTAATGTTGTGTTTATCATACTGTACTCCGCCCAAACCAATGGGGCATGCAGTTAAAAACCAACCAGCAAGGATCCGGCTTGCTGCACTCACACTGTAGATGCCAAAAGACACAGGCAAACTTCCACCAGCAAGCTTTGAAGTTGCTGAAATTCTACAAGTATGAAACCTCTCTCTAGCACCCAGAAACAAGATCTTCCTTGACTTCCAATTTGACCTTAGATGTGATTATCTCTCTGTCATTATGGAGAACACAAAGTTTTTGTATAAATCGGCACTAGAACCAGGAGGAACACTGGCTGGTTAGTTTTGACTTGAGTGACTGTCCTCTGCTTTCACCTGCCCTCCAGTCACTGCGGAGAGCAGACCTCACACGGGGGGCCAGTTGCATAACACAGATGCTGTGTGTGTGTGTGTGTGTGTGTGTGTGTGTGTGTGTGTGTGTGTGTGTGTGTGTGTGTGTGTGTGTGTGTTTTCAGGAGCAGCCTGGTCCTGCTGGCTCAGGAGAAAGAGAAAGAGATGGCCTTGCACTAACCTCACCTCCGCATTTAGATCCACACAGTCAGCATTCACGCACACGCGGGCACCCACGCGCCTAAATAAACACTCACTTAGACCCCTGTGCTGTTACAGTATTCTATTACTGAACCAACTTTTGTTTTTCACATTAAAAAATGGTGCACGCCCCCCAATGCATGTGGGAAACGTCTTATCTGTGCTGATCAGACGATTATGAGTAGAAGTTGTCTGTGTGTGGCAGCAGGTGCCCCATAGGCATGGAAGAAACTCATTACAGCTGCCTGGTGGCCCAATTGGCAAGTGGATAATAGCTTCATTGTGGTTGGCTCAGTTTGTTGGTTGGTTGGTCAGATGGCAGGAAAAGAGTTAGACAGAATCCAGTATGAAAACAACGCACCCGCCGACAGGCCGGCTAATGTGCTGTAAAGGTGGCGGGGAAAGTGGTTGTAACAGTTGTTGCAGCAGTCCACGGCTTCTTCATGCTGCCTCTGGGAACAAGAGGCCCATTTCAGGGGAGACAGGAAGTGCCTGGGCGCCTCATTTCCTGTTTATTGAGTTTGTCCTAGGCGAGAGCGAGAGGGAGGGCTGGTCTTGCGGTGCGGTCTAATTAACCAGAGAAGGTGGTGGTGAGTTGGGAAGTCTTCTGTATTCACTCCCTGGCTCAAAATAAAACACGATCACACACATACACACACTTGCCCGCATAGCTTTGTAATTGCCTCTGTGCTGCAGTGCCTTTGGCAGCTGTGTCTTCTCATTTGTTTTAGTTAGATACCATCTGACACGGTGCTTTTACCAGTATAGACTGGAGCAGAGACGAAGGGGGAAGTTTTAAGTAACCCCAGGAAACGCATTTTTATTATGTACATGTTTTCAGGTGTCATACCTAAGCAGCACGGCTTGATCAGTGTCATGTTTACAGTAATGAGTCACACATAAATACAAAAACACACTAACCTCATCCTGTAGTCTATATTTGATCAAGGAGTCGCTGCTCGGGAGTGAGCAGAGATGCTGCAGAGTGCTGACTCCAGCATGTTCTGACGTGCGTTACATTCATTACGATCACTTCAAAGCTCGGTGGTTGTGGGCCAAGCATCCACTAGCCTAACATTAAATACCCTTTTTTCCTACCATATCTTCTGCCAGCTTAATGCATTTTTTTACTAAAACTAAACCGTCTTTTGTGCTGCAGACAGATGTGCACACAGCACCGTTCTCATTCTCCTCTCAGAGCTATGATGTCATTGCATAAGCTCATCATGCCAGGTGGGAGCCAGTTGCTCCGCTCTGTTCCCAGCCAATCAGATGCTTGTTTGCACCTGAATCCCTCAATGACGAGATGTATACTCACTCACACAAACACACACACACACGCACACACATATTTATGGAACTTTATAGGGTTCAGGTGTGTGTGCTCATAAAAAGGATCAGATAAGATTGTTCTCCCTATAGCTCCTCCTTTACTGTTAGATGTAATGTTTGGGGGGGAGGAAAACGTGACCACCAGCACCCATCAGGGAGCCAATGGCGTGTAGCGGCAGTGCAGGGCCATGCATCCCCTGCTCCAAGGACATCAATTGATTTTGACCTCTCTAGTGTCTCATTTTCTCTCTAGTGCCTCTTATTTTTCTGTTTTGACCCTGGCAGCAGCCGGCTCCACCCACTTCCTTTACCTCATTCACTGACGCACCATCTGTAGACAACGCACACGCTTTTTTTGGGTGAGGATGTACGGAAATTAGGGCGAAAGAGTCCGTCTGTATGTAAACAAAGGTATTGTTTTCCCTGTGTGAGGATCGGGGGCATGTGTTCTACTCTGTGCCAGACTGTGGCTTCGCTGTGGTTTCACTGTCTTCTCAGCAGTATCCTCAAGGAGCGAAACATGTGTGGCTTTGTTCAGGAATTTCCGTAACATTGGCTGCCCTTTCTCTTTGTCTCCAAGTCCCGCCCATCCCTCTCCTGTGTAGTGGCCACAAAACAGGACAGCGTCGCCGTTTCTTGCCACAACACTGCTCTCGAGCACATACACACTGTGTTTTTCCTCCCGAGGCTGATATTTACTAAAACAGATTTAAAAAAAAAAAAAAAGGATCAACTATTAGTGATCTTGGTGTGCTTGAGCTTCTCTCAGTGTGTTTTATAGGACTGACGGCTGCCTGTCCATGAGAGGCAGCGCTGGTAGCTAAATCAAGCTCCATGCCTGCCTTCTCTAAGAATCTTCCTTGGAGAGATCAGACTTCCTCTCTGGGCAGGAGAGGTGTTAGTTGCCACACACACACACATTAACGACAGTACTCTGTACACCTCTAAGCTGATTAGAGGTTAAAAAGGTACACACACACATGCTTTCCTCAACCGTTCTCCCGGGAGAACCGACTTGCTTACATTTTCCGTCAGCTGGGTTTTTGAGTTTCTGAATCTGCTGGCTGACTCTTATTCACAGGCTCCTCGTCACCTCTTTGGGTGCGACCACTTCCTACGCCTTCATCCACTCCCAGGGTTAATCAAACTCACACAATGGGCCAGAGCTTCCTCTGCGGTCAGATAACGGAGAGATCTCGTCTAGTCATCGGCGTAGTGGGCAGTCGGTTTTGTTTGCTTTCTCGTTTTCTGCTCTTCGCCTTGATTATTGTGGGTAAACTAAAACACTCTTAGCATAATACAGTTTTTTTCTTCAACCATTACTCTCTGTAAATCATCAGTATTTGGATAGAATAAACTGACGTCTGTGTGACGACTGAATATGTCTTTGTTCCGAGTTTGTGCGGTTGTTGTGAAAAGCAGAGCAGCTGATTTCAGAGGCCTTCTGCTGCTGTGATGACGCCGCTGCTGCTTTGGACTAAAAACCACATTCAGGCCCATGTTCGCACACTCACATCTGTGGAGAACTGTGTTAGGAACGGAGTGTGACACTGCAGGGACATGACAAGCATTTCTCAGAAACCCATGTCAGGCAGGGAGCTGAAAATTCAAAGAAAATCTGATGTTGGAGGGAGGCCAACACAGGCGATAAATGTGATGTTTCATCTTTATGGAATCATCAGGTCAGTAATGATAATAATAAATTGATGAAAGTTAATCAAATTTCTTTTCTGAATACATCCTCCATTTATCACAAGAAATTACTTACTTGGAAGACAATGAATATCAATTATTGTACAATATATTATTTTGTAATATTTTTTTTCTAATATAAAACTCTGTACATTATTAAGATAAGCTTGACCCTGACAAAGCATAAATACCACTAAATCAAAAAGATTTATCGATTAGTCAGTTGACTATTTTGATAATTAAATAACCATATTTTTAATCAAACAATTTGATGATTGCAGCTTCTTGAATGTGAGGATTTTACTTCATGTTCTGCCATACATGATGCGAAGAGTATCTTTATATTTTGGACTGTTGAGATAGACATTTGAGATTGTGCTTTTAATTACTGTTAACTGTGTTTTTCACTATTTTTTTTCAGATTTTATATATGCACCAATGCCAAAACGAGTAACAAATTTGTAAATTAAAACATTTAAATTAATGAAATTAGTGGTTTATATAAACTAAATGTTCCAAATTAATTATTTTATTTGACCGACATTAAAATGTGTCAAACGATATCTTTAATGAATATCAATTAGGCTCTACTCTAAGAGGAAGTTAAAAAAAAACAGTTTCTATTCCTGTATAGCTCTATCTCAGAGACTTTAGACCTGGTCAGTTTGTTCCGTGCTCTGAGGGTCAAAGGTCAAGGGGGGTATCGGTCAGGCCAAAATAACAAATCAAACGTCAGCGTTGCTGCTTGCTCACATGCCAGACAGTCTGGTGGAGTTGTGCTCAGTCTACCATAGCAGAAAATGGAGACCTCTCCCTTGGGAAAAGGGTCCCCCCCAAAAACCTCTTTCATCCTGGGTTTGTTATTGTTTATCTCTTCAGAGAATGTGAACTGACTGCAGAAGTTATGTAATATACTTTGTGTTTCATTATCATTTCTGCTGCAGTGTCATAAAGATTTTAAACATTTTACACAGACATTTCATCCGCTGCACTTTGTTTGAGCCTGAAAGTGATATATAGAATATGCACACTAATACTCAAACGGGAACGCCTCCTTCACATCAATCTGTCGCTCATTCACCACTGTCGTGAGGTTCGCTTCTTCTAGCTCAGTGGTCGGCAACCCGCGGCTCTAGAGCCGCATGCGGCTCTCTAGCGCTGCCCTAGTGGCTCCCTAGAGCTTTTTCAAAAATGTTTGAAAATGGAAAAAGATGGGGGAGGGAAATATATTTTTTGTTTTAATATGGTTTCTGTAGGAGGACAAACATGACACAAACATTCTTAACGTTTTCCAATGCTGTAAAAATGTGTAGAATAAATATTACATTTCAACATTTCTGTCAACGAAGATTTGCGTCATAGCCTGCGACACACGTTTCTATCAGCAGGGCGGGATGCCAGGCAGGTGGCTGTTGTAAACAAACCGGCAAAGACATTTCCAGGGAAGGCATGCTACATTTGCAGCTACATCAAATCAAAATATCGCACCCGCCTCACAGATGAGAGCTTGCAGTCCTGCGTCAAGATTAAAGTTACATCTTACATGCCCGATGTTGAGAAGCTAGTGATAGCTAGCTAGACTAGTGATGTCCGAAAACAGAAGTCATATTAAACGGGTAAGAACACAATCCTGTCATAGGCACATATTTAGTAACAAAGTGGCTGTTTTTATAAAGTGATTTCTGATTTTCGTCAGTATATATTTGGAATGACACTTAGGGATATTATTGTGTTTTGTTGCTCAGGTCCCAGGATAGCTGCGTTGGTTGCGTGTCAAAAGAGAAGAGGATGCTGCTGCGTTTTACCCTTGCACTGACTTGCTTGGCATTTGCACAGAAATCAAACTTAAACTGTATTAATTTGATTTTATATACTTTACCTTTTCAAAAGGCTGCTGTTTTATTTTTATAAATGCAGGCTGCGTTGCATTGCACTCTGTTTGTTGCCCAGATAAGGGGCACGTTATGCACGTTCCATTTTGTTGTCAAAATAAAAATGACATCAAAAATCGGATTTCTTTATTGCATTTCTTTAATTTCATCAAAGCAATGAAACATAATTCATTAATATTGTAATGAAGTTAAACTTGACGTGGCATCGTACAACAGAGTAGTCACGTGGTGCGTCATTCCCTACAGGATGCGCTGCAGGGAAAATAAACATTCAATCATGAAGGCTCATTATGTATTTGTAGCCAACTTAGTCATTTTGATAGTAGGCTAATATAGCTAATATAGATACATACAGCATGTGTTGCCTTCATTATAAGGCTTATATGATGCTTTTAATTTTTTTGCGGCTCCAGACATATTTGTTTTTTGTTTTTTTGGTCCAATATGGCTCTTTCAACATTTTGGGTTGCCGACCCCTGTTCTCGCTTAAGCTCCCTCATTAAAGGAACATTCTGTACATTTTAGTCGGCTCGTCCTTACTTTTGAAACTCACATCTGTGTCTGTTCTGGGAACTGTAATAGGTTTCACGCATTCACATTCCCCTCCGTAGGACGTCTGTGACTAAATGCCCTCACTTAGGAGTTAATGAGCTGGATCGGGGCAGGCATGCACAGCCTTGCAGCAGAAAACAGAAACCCACCCGAACTGTGTGCAACAACCCCCCCACACCCTGCTCCTAATCTCTGCATCACTTGACTTTAAGACCCACTAACAGTGTCCCTTCAGACCTGTTTTCATGTGCTTTAGTTCGGTCACATCCCACCCCAGAGCGCGGCAGCAGCTTCCCTGCTGTCACCTGTGGAGAAGTTAGAGAAGCCGAGTGTTGGATGGATTTGGTCGGCCTGTTGGAGCTGTTGCACAGCGCCAGTGTTTTTACATTCATTCAATCTGGTTTTGTTGTTTTTGTTTTTTTTTTTCTTCTCAGGACCATGAAAAGGGAGCTCTGTTCGCCCTGAATCCCCACCATGCTCCACCCCACCATGCGCACACATCCTGTGCAAACATGGGCGCCACCCCAATCCTTTTTCCCGCCACCTCCGCTCCATCTATCCCTATATTCCATGACGATGTTTCTCCTCCATCCAGCCCCCTCCGCCTCATTCTCTACCCCACACACACACACTGCCTCTTGTGCTCCTGAGCAAACAGTAGCTTATATTTGACTACAGCGCCCCCCCCTTTTTCCCCTTGCGCCTCTTCTTCTACGTCACATTTCCCCTCTTCTTGCCCCCAAACCCCACCTCTACCTGCTCACAAATTTTTCATGAATCCTCTCACCGCTTTAATTTTTACATTCTTTTACTCATTAGGTTCCACGGTCTTCAAAGGATGCAGGAATATAATGTCAGCATAGTTCTGTTTCGGTTTCAAATATCTCTCACACACATACACACACACACACATCTTTGCATCCGCACCCCTATTATATAAACTGGAATGGAAAAATCGGTGTGTCTCTGAGAGGTTGTGCAAGTGGCTGCACTTGGAGGCCTTTTTCAAGGGTAGGTGCTGTTCACCGTGATGAGGCCTAGTATTTGTTTTCCTCCTGCTCACATCCACAAAAGACTCTAATTGCTCATACACTCGCTGTCTTTTAGCAATCAAAAGTGCTTCTACTTCACTTCCCTTGCCTGATGTGAAAATTGAGCATGCATTTTGTGGCAGCAGGTGGCAGTGTTGCTCTCACATCTTTAGGTGTGTAAGTGTGTGTGTGTGTGTGTAAACGGAGGAATGTTCCCGCTCTCACATGCCCAACGGTACAGCCAACCCACCCCTACTCACTGCTGTGTTCCCTTGGAAGCCTCGGCTGTAGGTAATGTTTTGGTTCGGTTCAGAAATGTTCAGAATTTTATCTGCAGTGAGGAATGTAGGCAAATCTGCTGTTTGTGTGTTTGTCTGTGCCAAGGTTATTGTGTTCTTCCCAGGAACAGCTAAATTCTTTTCCCTTTCTGAGCTTTATTAGAGTTTCTGGGAAGGTGTGTAACCTTCATGAACTTTTTTTTTTTCCTGTTTCCTCCGGCAGAACATATTGCATAACTGTACGTGTACTTCTGAAGCTAAGAAGAACTAGTAGAACTCTCAGTAATGTTACCATATGTACTGAATATAAGCTGTACCTGCTTTCTCTACCTCAGAGTGATGATTTCCCTAGCTCCTGTGTGAGAATATGTTCTGCAAGTCAGAGCCTGCAAACTCACCGTCAGATTCAGGAATCATGACAACCACCAGACAATTTTGTTCTTATAGCCATTTACATGTTAATAAATCAGAATGATTCTAAATTGAGGTGGGTGTTATAAGCCATCATTAAATTGCAACACCCCAATTTCTCTGTATGAGAAAATGTTTGTCAGAGGTGTATCATAGGGAAAGTGAAGAAATTGTTTTAAGAAATGGTGTGGAATTTGAAGCCAATGATGACACACTTGCCCTGCATATTTCCACCAGTGGTTTCCTCAGAAGTGCCAATGATTAAAAAATTGCTGCAATGACCACAGTGTTGAATGTTGTCTGCTAAGACTGTGGCTCAGATAAATTTGATGCAATATAATGATTAACAAAACACAGTAAAAAGCTGATCCTAGAGCCCAAGATGAGGGATTTGCCACAATTATTGAGCACTCATTCATGAGTTTGACAAAAGAAATTAGGGTGGAAGTAAACCAGGGCTTTCATTTGGAGATAATTTAGAAAACCACTTGGCTACATTTAATTCTAGTGAAGTATCAATAACAGCAGAACAGTTAAATTTCAAAACGGACATTCTCATATTTTCATGTGATGGTTGATTTTGATGAAGATTAGAATTAACATCAAAGCTTTTTTTTCTCCTTTGGACCTGAAATAAAAGGCAGGAACTCCAGTGACTCTTTCCTTTTGTTGCTGAGACATACCAGACCTGCCTGCATCAAGCTGAAGTGAAACCCTTTGATTCTCATATGCTCCATTGTAACACTCAATAATAATGAATAATGATAGTAATTGCTGAGGATGAAAGGGCATCTATTTTGGCCAACGAATTAGTACATTAATTCATTAAAGCCTGTTTTAATAAACATTTATCATTGGTAAATGAGGCCCAATGTCTTTGTGCCTCATTGCCTCTTGTCTTGGAATAATCTCAGGAGGCTGATGGACGGACCCCAGCACAGATGAGCAGAAAGCCTCGATGCCGTTCCTCTTTTTTAGCTGCAGGCCCTAGGACGCTCACGCTCCAGCCTGTGTTAGGAACACCTGTGATGTGGCGGCATGTCACAGGTCATTCCACACGTCAGCTGACTCCACCGTGATCGCTAGTCCATAACCTTGTCTGTTCACCTACAGCTCGGTCGTAGCTGACCTTGCACTTGGGGCTCGCAGGTATGTGGCCGTGTGTATGTGTATGTGCATGCACTTACACTTGACAGACAGGTGTTTGACTGCTCAGGTGGTGATCTATGGGATGGATAGACTCTCCCCTGTTGAGGAATGTAGGGAGGAGGAGTGCAGCGGGCGGCCAGGGCATGCTGGGACAACCTCCCACTCGGAGCCAAACTCTCTCACTCGTCTCTTGAGTTTTGCTATTTAAACTCATTCGCTCTCCTTTTTTTTTCTGTTCTGTTTTTCACTCCCCTGCTCCTCCGTTGCCCTCTGTTCACCTCTTGTAACTTCATTAACCGACTCCCTCCTTCTCACTTCCTTCCTTCTCACCCGTTGCCTTCTCCCATTTCATCCTTCACTCCTTCATATTCCGTTCTGGCCCGTTCCCGCTGATATGATAGCCGTTAATCTAAGCGGTATCCATGGAGACGGGTGATTTATAAACGTCTGGAACATGCGTCTGGTATTTCTCATCTCCTCTCTGCCATCTCGCTAAAGCCCTCTCTTCCGTCAGTCATAAACCATTCAGAACATGGCCTCCGATCTTTCAAACATACTTGGCTACGCTTTGCGAACTTTCTTCCTGAAACCAAGCCAATGCTAGAAAGTATGCAGAAGCGTTTCGAAATTTAAACTAAATCTCGACTTCTAATTGGATTACGAATGCACTGACATTTGGGTGGCAAGTATTTTTCCCGCTATGTGCCATTGCTGTGGTTAAATGGAGTATGCTTTTGAACTTTAAGTTTGCTCACGAAGAGAACATCTTCCTCCCAAACAAGATAAGCCAGCTCTTCTCCTTAGCTCTCCTCGCCTCTTCTTTGTTTAGCCAAGCTGTGTGTGTGTGTGTGTGCAGAGAGCGATGGCATGTGTTTGCATGCAGCCCTTCCCCTACAGGAATGCAGAGCAAAGCAGAGATAAAGCCAGGGAGAAAAAGAGCATACAGGCAAAGGGAGAAAGAGACGGAGGCCTTCAAGGTCTTAAAGGTAGCAAGGAGAGTACAGGTCAAAGAAAAAACGACTATAATCAGCCCAGTGATAATAGCTTTGTTGTTTATTGCGCTATATACTGGTATATATGTTGTATATAATAGTGCTATGCAGAGGAAAGGTGTCAGTACCTTTGAGAGAAAAAGTTCATTTTAGAGCTGCAGGAGTCAATAAACTGAAAAATTAACTCCTGTATTTTGAGAAAATGCCTCCATGTTCTGGTTTCAGCATGGGTTACTTTGTGTTATAGATGTCATCTTGGGCTTCAGGGAAACTTTTCACCCTTTCAGCACATATATTTGACGATAAAATAATCAACAGATAATAAAACGAATCATTAGTTGCAGCCCTTCTGCTCACTTTGACAGTTTCTGACCCCTGTTCTTGTTTGCATGCACAGACAGACCACACATACCCCAATCCAGGTGTATGTTTGTAAAAGGAGTGATGTAGCCTCCAGGACACTGATTTGCCAGTTCTGTTCATTTTACAGTGTCTATGTTTAAATCACAATGGAGTATACCCATGTGATGGTACTTGCTTTAATATCTTTCTATTTTTAGGAGAAGGTGTTGCATTATCACTTTTCTTGCTGTGGCAGCAGAACACAGGATTCCTTTATCTGATGAGGATGATTGTGTTGCAGTCAGGTCGCTGGGTTCATCAGTGTCTCTTGGCCCTGCTGACCTTTATCCAGGCCTATAGAGAACCCGGGGCACTAAAGGCCTTCAGTCCTCACTGTTTTCTCTGGCTAAGACCTTACCTAAACACACTACACACTCCCACACACCCAGAACGCCACGCCAACCAAAGGTCTTATAGAGCAACTTGGAACTGCTCAGATTTTTTTTTATTTATTCATTTTGCTTCTGAGGCGGTTGGGCGCCGTGCGCGTCTATCACTTTGATCCGAGTCGTGATTGGCTAGAGATTCACTTTGGCCCGGTCCGGACTGAGCCGCTGCCAGGCCCCAAGGCGCATCTGCTGCGGTTGTGACTCATCAACTGCTGGCCTGGAATCAGTGTTTGCTTTGTCTCAAAAAGGTGGAATGTCCGCTGCCTTTCAGACCCAACCTGTCGGGCCAGCCACGGGGGCAAACACGCTTTACCTCCATATGTCTCACATCTAAATCACTTTTTTATGTTGTTCATTTTAATACTTTTATACATCCCATGTCACTTTCTTACAGCGCTATATGGCTATAATTTCCATCAGTTTTATCAGTAACATTCCAATGGCATGTTTCTTTCAACATAGGCCGCCTCCTAACAGGAGTGCTATGACGTCAACTCTGTAATGATTTGAATTACTCAAATTGTTTCCCCGCTGCTGTCTTTTTTTTTTTCTTCCCTTTATCAGTTAGTCGGATCAGTTATTGTTGTGGTTATGCCATTATTTCTTCACTATCAGATTCAGGTTAACATCTATGGGTCATCAGGCGAGTGACCTCACCATGTTTCCGTAAAGTTTTATTTTTGGCTTCCTCTCTTTTTTTTTTTTTTTTTTTTTTTAAAACAGTGCTCACTAATTAAATCTTACCCGTCTATGTCTCTGTCGTCTGGTGGTTGTATTTGATGAGGTTTGCATATTCAAAGCAGCGTATTAGTGCTGATAAAAGGCAGACTAAAATTGGTTTGGTGTCTAGACATGTACATTGTGTTGCGTGGTATTATTTGAATATGTCACAATTTAAGATTACACTTCCCTTTTCTTTCTTTTATAATTAAAAAGATTCATGACTCCAATGTTTAATTCACTGCAATTTAAAACTATGTTTCACTCACAAAAAATTACTACATTATCAGATGTAGACTGTTTTAAACTATCTTTATTCATTAGTGCGTGCATTCTTTTCTATTTAGCACTACCTGTGTAAGGTTGGGTATACGTTAGTGGCAATGATCCTTGCTTCCCTGCAAACATCTGGTTTGGGTAGAGCAGGTGGCAGTTGAATGACGCCAGAGGTCTGTGCAGAGGAATGAAAGGTAACCGTGACGTTAGTGGAGAATAAAGAGCAACACTTTGACTCCCAGACAAAGGAATGTTGTTTCCATGCACGTCATGCAGCGCAGCGACACGGCTTCTGTCGCCAACTGCCCTGACAAAGTACAGGTGTGATTACAGATTCCTTGTTAACCGGAGAAATTGCTGTTTTAACCTAAAAGGCACCTGCTCTTTTCGCCTGATTATCCGAACCGCTTCAGCAGTGAATGCCGACACCCAAGCCAAGTCCAATGATCACGAATGGATGTCTTCTATTTTCGGTGACCACAAGGCACCAATAGTTAATGGAAAGTTCTCTGAGCACGGGATTTCCATTACAGCAGCAAACCTCCTTCTCTTGGGTGGTCACAAGCTGGTCACGCTTGAGTACTGCACGTATCAACAACAATATTACATTATAGTATATCACCTATTTATATACAGTATAATGAAATGGCATACTATATATAGGAGTAAAAATGTTATGTTGTCAGTATTTCACAACATCAAAATGACCTTAGAGTGATTGTTGTCTGAGCAAAGCAGCTGCACAAGACTGTAATAAGAGTTTAAACATTTGTTAAGTTTATATAATTATCTCAGGAACCATCTGATAAAATAAGTAAGCACAGTAAAATCTGACCAGACATTCAAAGTGAGTTTGTTCAGTTTTCAATTCTCTCTTTACATAGAAGTTTTGGTTTTAAATATACTGACTTATCGACTTAACACAACAGCCACAAATCTCCCACACACCTGGTCTCGCCCCTGATTACTGAGTCACTGATGAACTCGCTCAGTCATTTTGTACTTACCCCCCCCCTTCTCTGTATTCTTTATGGGCCCGACCAGGCAGGCTGAGCTATATTTAGCACCAGGGGAAAAAGTCAGTGCCCTGTTCTGGTCTCTCTCCCCTCTCCCCTGCTGCTCGCTGCATGAGCCGCTCACAGGGGCCCCCGAATCACCCAGCTCCACCCACCAAACGCTAGCCCAGTGTTCTCTGAAGCACGCACCCCCAGTATGGTAAGCAGGAAGCCAGTCAGTCATGCAGGATGAGGCCGCGGAGAGGCGCCCGTTAGACCCCCTGTCCCTTTTGATTCTTTCAGATAGTTTCATTGGATCACATGGGGGCTTTTAAATATAAACAAGTGGCGCCTCAAAGGGTCCAACCATCCACAGTAAGCATGTTCCACGGGCATGTTTGCAGACACTATGCACACCTTTGCACACAAACAATTTACACACATGCATACACAAATATTAGCATATACCCTCACTATCTCTTCAATCTCCCCCCTCTCAACTACTTGCACCCACCCGCATGCAAGGAGCGCACATAGCTTAAGCGATCCCCGTAGATTAGTGTGTCTTTGTGTGTCCGTGCTGCAGCAGCCAGCTGGTCCAGGTCTTCCTTATTTCTGCAGCTGTGCCATAGACCCCACAAGTTTTGTCGGAGGAGACGGAGAGGAAAAACAGACATGCTAAAGAGAAGGGGATACAATGAGAGGGAGAGTCGAATGAAAACAAACCAAGAAAGGGCGGAGAAAATGTGTGAAGAGAGAATAAGAGAGGACGTTTGTTGAGAGGCAATAATTAGAAGGAACAAGAGCGAGGGAATGACAGTTGTGTAACGCGAGTTATAATCTTCATGACTCTCAATATTCTGCATTTATTTTCCCCTGCTCAGTTTCTACTTAAGTGTTGTTGGCTCAGCTTTCTGATGACAATTTAATTAGAATTTACATCATACTCATACTTCAAATCATGTCCATAATAGGAAACTTCTAAATTTATTATACCAAACAATTCCTGAGGGTAGAAGCTTTGCCACACACACACACACACACACACAAACCTTTTAATACTCTTCTATGAATCTGCCTTTGGCTCTTAAAACAGGCTTTGTTTGATTCCCTCGCTACAGTTCCACAGCCTTGACATGTTTGAACACGCCTTACTGCTGCCAGCCTGTCATAGTTGGACTTCAGGTGTACTTTAGAAGCAACAGGAGTGTTGTCGCCCCACAGTCCCTGTATGTACTCTGTGTTAAAACATAGCACCTGTTCTCCACTCTTTAAACAGTGGCTCATTTATAAGCAGCAATGTAGTGGTAAACGTGCTGCGTCTGACTTTGGCCTGCTTTAATCACTTAGCTCATTATCCTACAGTTGATTTAATTTTGAAATGAGGTTTCTGGTTAGTATTGACACATTTAGATTGATCAATGTCCATTTACCCTAAAATTAAAATAAAACTAAATGTTTGAAAATTATCTTCAAGATCCACCTACTGGCTCTTTTCAAACGCTTTCTGCTGCATTCCACATTCTTTACTTGCTGATGGAGTGCACATAATACAGTACGTTCATTGTATAGGTATACTTGCAAAACACAGCTGAAACGGCATATACAGGTAGGACAAAATGGAAAAGAAGGAGGGGGGGATTTTGCTAATGAAAAAGGGGATGTATGTACATTCACATTAAATGTCTTAACGAAAGTAAATGTATGAATTTGATTCTGCTTTTCATATGAAAATAGAAAGTAATTGAACAATATGACCAGGGATGTGATCTGAAGTGATTAAAGACACTTAAGTCAGGAGGACTTTATTAGTATATAATGGTGGAAGGCAGAATGATAAAATGAAAAATCTAACTTTTTTTTTTAAGTATCCTGTAGGCGACCCTCTAGACATCAAATCTACATTTCAGAGTGTTAATGTAAGATGATAAACCGATCAAAAGTAGGTCCTTACAGTAAAAGTATTACTGTTTTACTCACAACAAGGCCCATTTCTAGTCCTGTATTGTCAATGGAAAGGTCGTGTAGACTTGTTTTTATAACAGAAGGCATATAAACTGTGAACTGTACCTTTTTTAATTCGCTGTAATCCTCATTTACTAGCTGACCACCTGTTGGTCCATTGTTACTGCTGCACTTCAAGGAAATTCACGAACCACGTCCACATGGGCAGACTTTGACGTCACTGCAGCCCGCCCCCCGCGGGCTCTCCCCTCCTCTGATTGGACGAGGATCATCAGGGGGGGCGGGCCTCCCGTAAAGTCTCCACAAAGTTTTTTTTTTTTTTGTCTTTTTTCCTGTACAGTGAAACTGGAGTTCCAGATAGATCCAACCCCTGAAGGGAAGCGGACGGGTTTAGATAATCTGACAGCATATCTTCATGTTTTAAAACTATGGTCGGAGATTATTGCTCTTTCTCCGGAGATAAGACGGACATGCACTCGCAGAGAAACTCCAAAAACGGACTAAGTTGCAAAATGGTGCTTCAGGCAGTGGGAAAAGTTCTAAGGTAAACTCCGTGTGTATTCAGTGCTACCTGCTGTTCGGGTCTGTGCTGTTAAACTCAATTCATGTAAAAGAGCTGCGAGAGAGTTTGTAGTTATGGGCAGGATATGTCTTTACTTTTCTACTGGTGTCGCATACAAAAAATGTCGACGTAAGGTTTGTATTTTTTTTTTTTTTTGAAATACGTGACACGACGTCGCATTTCATCTTCGGCAGCTTTATTACATTGGTACACGCGTCCGAGTAGCATGGCGAGACAAAAACAGCCCGTTTGTTATCTAAATGGTCAGAAGTCAGCAAGTTTAAATGTGTTTTACTCCGCCTTCATACCTCGACATGAAAGACGGTCGCCTCTTCTCGGCAGTAATTACACCAGTATTGTGACCCCCCGGTTCCGGGGTCACAGCCATATATCAGCCGCTGATCATGTGGGACTTTATAGCCCGCTGCTGCTCCCACCAGCAGCAAGACCCAACAAGACTAGTTGGATCAATTATTCATGACGCCTGTTAACGTTTTAATGTAGACAACCTGAGGAGTTTTTTCCTTAACAGAATTAAGTAAATGATGAAACTGGTGACGATCGAGTACTGCAGTCCCTTTGATCCTGATTGAATCCTATCTCAGAGAATCTTATCTGCTCTGTAGATCACTTTGTAAACTGAAAGTTGGAGGAAATGGATTACAGAAAGTGTTCTGAATATGCAGCTGACTGTCTTATAAGCTTGATGTTTCGACGGTTGGTTTTTTTTACTCTATATATAAAACATGTGTGACCCCTGTTTGACGTGTAAAAGGTGCCGCATGAATTCTTTATTTTCGAAGGCCTTAATGTGAGCGAGCAGAACCTACCACTTACAGAATGCATGACCCAAATAGGAAGTGTGTTTGTGTGTGCCATGCGAAGTGACAAACAGCCCCAGTCATGACTGCGATGCGTGGAGAATCAATGCAGTTCAAGAAAAGAAAACATGTCACAGCGTTAACCCAATTTGCACATGTGTATTTACCTTGTGTGTCATGTGCAGAACACATACATTCATCATGAGTGTGCTCCTCCAGGGGATAAAACTGTAACGCTTTGGTGGAGTTTCCGCTTACCTTTTCAAGTATGGGGACAGGTGTCTTTCCCAGCAGCAGCCCAGAGGGCACATGCCTCGCAAACCATCACCCTGTCACTCTGAAGATGTGAAGAGCGATAGTGTGGAGAGCATACCCACCATGGATCTCTTCAAGAGATTGTAAAGTGCGCAGCGGAAAGTGTTTTTGTACAGTATGTTGTTATGTCTGTTGCAAGACCTGTGACGGGTAGAGACACGTCCTGCTGCACCTATTTTTAAGGAAGCACACCTTTAATTTATTTGTGTGATGAGGGAAAAAAGGGGGATTTCACAAAATTGACATCTCACGGAAAATGCGGGGGGAAAAACACTTAACTAGAACGCATAGTTGTAGGTTTTATGAGGGTGTGGGGGTTCTCCAGACCTGTTTATAGCTCCACTTTAAATGTGTTTCCTCCTCCAGTGGATGGTTGACTGCTCTTGGCTTAGGAGCAGGTATGAATGCATGACTAGTGCAGGAGATAGTTGTCAGTTGACCGGTCTACTGAGATGTAGTACTGATGCGTTTTCACTATAAGCTGCTTCTTGCTCATATCGACTGCTTGGACACATACTTCCTATCTTTTTTGTTTTACGGTTTGATACAGCAGTCGTTCAGAGGGACTGATTGAATTGACCAGAGTGTAGAGAAATCTCATTCAGCCCTTAACCCATATCGTCCACATCAGTCGCTTCCCATTGTGCCAAATTGATGTCGGAGCTAACCTTCCTCCAACAAGCTCACAATTACCGAGTGTTTAACCAGCAGCCAGGTCTTATCTCCCAGTGAACACCCCCCTTCCTCTCACACATGTGCGTTGTGATGTTGATGAGGTTCCATTATGGTGATAGCAGGGGGTCCTTCCATACTCTGCAGGCCTGAGGGCCACTGAATGGGATTTAGCACAGGATGAGGAAGAGGAGGTAGATGAGCTGGGAGAGGGTCTGGTGTATGTGTGTGTGTGTGTGTGTGTGTGTGTGTGCGTGCATGTTGAGGCCTGCACCCTGGCTGCAATTCTCATTTACTGATTTACAGTGCTGCTGACGCCCCTGGTGATGCTACTGATTAAGTGGTGGCAGCTGTGCTTTGTTTATGTTTCTTGCTTATCTCTTTACTCCAGAACTAAATCTGACATTTTAGAATCTTCCTTAAGAACTTCAGGAGTGAATTTGACACAGTATTGCTCTGTAGATTTCAGCACTGCAAGGCTGAAGTGCTGGTTTAGTCCGTCCTTAACTTTGTCTCCTTTTAGCCCCGTAATGGCTGCTGTGGTTTAGCTCTGGTGTGCTCAGACTCCCTGCTCTCCGTCTGTGGTTTTTCGAGGAAAAGAGCCATTTAGTCTATTCAATTTGAATCCTGAAATAGACCAGGAGGCCTGACTTGGAGAAAACTGATCCTCCTGACTGAAGCTGCTCTTTTTACAAAATGGTAGAGTTCATTGACTTATTTCTAGACCTTATCAGCAAAGATGGTAATGATACCCTGACTTGTATTGATGTTTTATTACAGTTCTTTAACCCTGAATGTTATAAAGTCAATATTAAGATCATAAAGGAGGGCACAACTTCCTGATGATCGATTTATTATTCCTCTAATCCTATCACGGTTTTGTTTGAAGGTCAAGTCAAATAGAAGTGTTTGATTTCCTTCACAGACGAGATGTGTTGGGCATGAAACCTCCTGATTGTTCTCCATTGAGCATGTTATCACTCATAACCTTATCATAGACAGAAAGCAGTATTGTCTTAGGGCCAGGCAGTGACCGGAGAAGCATATCTTTGTACCTTGGAGCACCTCTTCAAAACAAAGCCCACTCAGATCCCTCTAAGAGGAAGGAGTCATTGAAAAAAAGACGTATCCTTCTTTGACGTCAGCGTTGGATGGTTTATCCCTCACAGATTGCATTAACTGCATCCATATGCCAATAGTTGGATTCCTATGTGATCCAGAAAACCAATTCCAGTAACAGTTGTGCAATATCAGGCTTGGCAGGAGGCTCAGGCTTAAGGGGAAAGTCATTACATCGGTTTTGTTAAACAGGTTTCAGAGTTTAGATGTGTTCAAATCCCACAAAAGCACTGAAGAGGGAAAAAAATAAAAAAATCTTGGGCTTCAGGTTTCTCAGTTGTAGCACCAGTTACTGATGATGGAATCCATGAACGTTTTGGTACTCAGCATGGTCTGAACTTTTCCACTTTTGAAGCATCGGTGTGTGCTTGAGAGAGATGAAGGAGGGGGCAGCTCTTTAGCAGCAAATTGTAGTATTTTAAAGCAGGCACTTAGGCTAATTCTCCACCAGAGCTCTGTAATGTGGCCCCGAGTGATTCCAGGATTAATTGGAACCAGGTCTTGGCAACGAGTCGGGCTCACGGCGTACCTGCCAGCAGGCTGCTCCTCTTTACACAAAGTTTATTTTAGAACCAAGTATAACAAGTATTCAGCAAGGCACATAGTTTGCTAACATACGGCAGCTGATACTTGCACCCGTGTAGAGCCAACCAGTACTTGTTTTTGACACTTCTATCCAGACTCAACGGTACATGTGCGTGAGCAGGGACTTGCTGGGCGCACACACAAACACACACAATCTCTCAAGACACCTCTCAGACCAGACAGGACTCGCTTCTTCTGGATTTTCTCAAGGTCTCTGGTGGGATCTGGCTCGTGACGCAGCTGTTGTGACCAGCTGGGTCGGCAATGAAAAGGGAGGGGCGGGGGGGGGGACCTATGACTAGAGTGTGTGTGTGTGTGTGTGTGTGTGTGTGTGTGTGTGTGTGTATACACTTGATGGCACAGACGTGTGTAGGCTGGGTATAGGAGTAAAGGTAGTGAGTGAAGACAACTAGTGTATTGGGGGAGGTGCTGTCGCTGGGAAAAAGTGAAAGGAGCCAACAGATAGATGAACAGCTGTCAGCTCAGTCACTCAACGGCTCTGCGGCCCTGACCTTTGTCACGTGTCCACACAGACCCATTTTCCAGTTTTTTCTATGGCAGATAAATATCTCATCCGTTTGCCTGCTTCTCGCCCTCCGCCTCTGCTCGGAAAAAAAAAAAAAAAAAGTTCAAAAGGCGTCGACTTCGCACATGTGATTTGCTCACGGCTCTTATTCGAGACTCATCTTGTTTCCGCTGAGCCCAACAAGGTTTTCTGGATTGTGAGTCGGCATTATAGATTGGTTCCTGGTGGTGCCAGACAGGCTGTGGCAGTCCCCCCCCAAACCCTGCCCAGAGACCAGCGGCAGGCCCTGGCCTCAGTTCCACTGCTCTCCTGCCTTCTGGCCTGCCCTGAACTGGTGAGGCAAAAGAGGCGTCTGCTGCCTTTTATGGCAAGGACGTGCCTAGGAGAACTTCACCCAAGAACAGACAAAGCCGTGTGTGTTTGTGTGTGTGTGTGTGACCAGACTATGTACGTATGAGGGGAGGAGTGCTGGCATAGAGGAAGTTTTCTTTATCCTAAAATAAACTAATGGCTCCAGAATTTCACCTCCCCTTACCACACGAATGTTCGCAAAGAAGAGGAGAAGGCGTTTGTATGGAAAATGATGAAATTACAGAGGGAGAGAGAGGCAGGAAATAGCTCAGTGAAACAGAATGTTTTCAAAAAGGAAAAAAAAAGGGGGGCGGGGGGGCGAAAGAACCGACTTGAACCTTTCACAGGAGCTGAAACACTTTTCTGAGGGGCTTAGCGAAGCCTTTGAAAAGTTGTGAGACCTGTCGGTATCTGTGGATGAAGCTCTTTCCTCGGGTAAAGCCCTCTCACATGACTGAACATGTAGCTCAAAGCGCAAAACCACACGGACCACATGAATCCGTCTTCGCCCTCATGAGCAGGAAGAAGTTTTTTTTTTTTTTTTTTTTGGTCTTGCTTTTGTGGGGGAGAAGGAAGCAGAAAGCGATAAGAGAGAAATGATGGAGCAGGAACTGAAAAGAAAGAACCGCAATTAAAACATGTGAGCCAGAGTAGAGGTCATGGAGTGAGCTCAATGGGAAACCAAGGGGCAGAAAGATGAAGGGAAAGGGCCGAAGAAGATGAAAAGATGGGGCAAGCACGGGACGGCAGGGCCTGAGGCTTCTGACCCTGAACAATAGGCTGTTTGGACAGGTGAGCCTGCAGCCACAAGGAGTAAAGCAGAGAAAAAAATGCCTCCGAACGGGGGGGTGGGGGGGGACACAGGAGAGAACGACATGAGAGAAGAGGGAAAATAGAAAGTGGCCAGTCATTAATAATTAGCCAGTGGTGTCCTCTGTTCATAAATCTGACAAAAACAAGCTCAAGGGCTGCCTGATAGGAAGAGCTGAGTACCTGGATGAATCATTAGCCAACAAAAAAAACCTGAGCATGTGTAGCATGTGTCCATCTTCTCACAGCAGTCCCAATGTGGTTTAAAGCGGAGCAATCCTGACATTTTGATACAATGACGGTGGTGATTCAAAGGGGAGAATCTTAAACATTTACCAACAACTAAAAGGTGCAAGCTCTGTACACACAGACTTGTTGACATGGGTGGACAGCAGGGCAACGCTTCCTGCAGGACTCCAGCTGCAACGTGCTCTTTAATGCTGAGCCCCAGCCAGGAGGCCTCGTGCTCCACAGGCCTATTTGCTATGTGTTTATTAGTTCCCATGGATATCAGCCG
The DNA here is from genome assembly GCA_036785175.1 of Eupleurogrammus muticus. Classification (NCBI taxonomy): domain Eukaryota; kingdom Metazoa; phylum Chordata; class Actinopteri; order Scombriformes; family Trichiuridae; genus Eupleurogrammus; species Eupleurogrammus muticus. Next base: position 19,086,684 of record JAYKQN010000010.1, on the reverse strand, counting down.
GGCCCGCAGCAATCCACCTCCTCTGTTCTGCATCCTTCCTTTCTAAATCAGTTTCTTTTATGAATGTGCTGCCGCTTTTCTGCAGAGAGCCGGCCAGTCTTTCCTGTAAACTCCGTCGTCTTGTCATGGCACAGCCTGAGTGAAAGTAAATCGGGTTTTTGGCTGCTCCTGGAAAAAAAATCGTGTTTATGATCCCTCGTCATTAGTGCTGCTGTGCGGGAGCCAGAGGCTGCTGTCTTTTGGGGAGTGGGGGGGGGGGGTTCCGGCTTGGTGGCGGAAAACGAGCGGCGAGAACACATGGCTGGATCTGCCGTGTTTAGACAGAGGGTTTGTGAGGAGAGAGGAGGGATGAGAGCAGCAGATAGGAGCGGTGAGCGCAGGACGGCAGGAATTAGGGTCAACAAGAGCGCCGTAAATTCAGGGAGCAAATCGAAACTCCCCTGTCCTCAAACAAACCCAAACAGCAGCAGTAGAGCCAAAAAGGAGGGAAATAAAGATGTGGGGAGAGCTGGCAGAAAGTCAGGAAAAGGAACAGTGATTTGCAGGAATAGGGAAAGCCAAGTGTTGATCAAGTCTGCTGTAATTAGGAGCATAATTACCCAAAATTTAGACATTGGTATGAAGGTCCAACTTTGGAGTCATGAGGAAGGAAGGCAACGACGCGAGTTTGTATCTTGTGGCGGCCGTCCCAGAACAACTCAACCTCTGTTTATCTGCCTCGCCCATGTCTCAAGCCTTTCAACCATTGACCCGGGATTTATTTATTTGATCAGGGTGGTACACGATAAATATATTTCACCCAAAATAGCTATAAGCTTGTAACTCGACGGTGGGGTCAACAGCCTTGCTGCCTCCGCTGATACAGAGTGGGAGCAGCGGCTGGGGGAGGAGAGCCAACCGTCCTGGAAGTGCATGAGCAGTGTGATGTGACATCCCCGTGCTAAAACTAGCAGTGGAAGGACAAGGCACCGGCGACGGCTGTCTGCGTGGAAGCTATAGGCCTTACATTAGGTCCGAGTTAGGGGTTAGAAACAGCACGGCAACAGAAGACCCTTTGTTTAGTCCAGTGAGGTTGCAGTGTTCATGGAAAGTTTTGAGTTTCATAACAAATTTCAACAAATTCATATATTTGAGTCTTAGATGAGTCTACTGTATTTACATATGTTTCTTTTTATATTTATAGTGCATAATGCATTGTTATATGTCCTGTGCTCTATATACAAAACAATCTACACTAACTTACCTGTTCTAACTGACTCAGCACCACTACTCTTGAAATCTGTACCATTTATTTATTTATTTTTACTGTGGCATGATGCAGGTCTGTCTGCAACATGTTAATGCTGAAAGATTCTATTGCTTTTTGTATTTTTACAGCCAGATTAAAAATCTAAACTTACAGATTTCTTTGAGTCTTGTGCATTTTCTAAACCGGTCCCCCTCTCTTCTATGTTACAGGAAGTCGAAGACGAAGCCAAATGGAAAGAAGCCTCCGGCAGAAGAGAAGAAGCAGTACTTGGAGCCGGAGTTCACAAAAATCCGTGTGGTGGACTTCGACCTCAAGGAGCTGGTGGTGCTGCCCAGAGAGATAGACCTCAACGAATGGCTCGCCAGCAACAGTGAGTGACTGTGACTGCGGTGGCTGCTAATGATAGAATATGCAGGAGATATATACGGAGACGGGAGGTCAACAAAACCTTTATTTGAACAGAAACCGCTACAGAAATAGAAAATCAACCGTCTTGCATAGTCACCGTTAAAATATGAACCCATTACGGTGTATCAAAATTCCCTTCGTCAAAACTTTCAAATTTTCCTCCGGGGTTTTGGAATTGTTTTTTTCCGAGTCGGTATGCACTTGTCATCTGGAGATGACGAAATGTTCCGTCGGAGCCGCCGCTGTGACGGAGCCAGGACCCTTAACGTGTTCCAGGCCTGGCACGGCGTTGAGCCTGTACCCAGTAACGCCACACGCCGCTTCTTTAAACACTGATCGCTTACCGCCAGCCCCATGCAGCCGTTTAACTGGGAGCGAAACTCATAGTTGTCGTTATGAGTATTGTTTCTGGAGTTTTGTAAACTCACTGTGACCAGGCTGCTTGATCAATCTCACGAGAATCTTTATTTTGTCCGTCTCCTTGACTCTGTTTTGGTTACGCATGCGAACCAGCCAGGTGCTCACAGGGGGAAAAGGAGAAAACAAGCGTTCCTCTTGCCTCTTATTTTAGGCTGATAAAACGCTATTATATATAAAACAGATGGGGCTTGTTTGCATATGTTTGTGTTTTTCAGCATGAAATTGGACATAAGATGGGCCCCCACTAATTTAGTGGCCGTTTAACTTGAACACTGAGCCCTGGTTTGATACAATTTGATTGGCACCATTTAATTCAAGCCTTATTCTGAATACTGGCTGGTTACTTTGTCAAATTGGAAAAGACTGGTTTGGTCTTTTGGGGTGGTCAAATTATTGATGAGTGCTTGGGTTTGGTCCATGTGGGAAAATCCTGACTCTTGGAGTTCACAATGAAAGTCCTTTCACACACTGTAGCATCATAGATGAATATTTTTTTCAACATGACATTCAAAAACATCAAAGGGCTTTTTTATTTTACAAATCAGAGGCAGATCTTTAATCTCCTGCCCAGAGATTCAGTGAAATGCCTAAACATAGAGTATATAAAAATAATTTAAACCCCTGCCTATGGTATTTAGGCCTTTCAAGGTTTCCTGGCTAGAAACTGTTTTAGCGACTCAACATGAGAAATACATTTTTGGACAAAAATAACAACATGACCCAAGTAGAAATAGGAGGAAAAATAAAACAAAGTCTTTCTGTCATAGTCAGTTTTGTCTGTTTTTTTTTTTAATTGCCTGTTTCTTACATTTTTCCCCTTTCATGGATTTAACAATTGCTCAGCCCAAAAACAACAAAACTTATTAACAATCATTATCTTAAATTGCTCCAAAATAAAGGAAGGAATTTGAGGAATTTGTGCACCTCACAGTAAATCAATGCTAGATTTGCCTAATGCATTTTGTTTTGCAATGCTTGAGGGTTTAGAGGAGGTTCCCACGCAGCATAATTACCTGTTTTAGCTTTAAATGACTGCAGCAGCAATGTATACTATACGTATACGTGCCAAGACTCCCGGCACCTCCCATATCTATCTATTGTTTTTTATTTGTTTTAAAGCTCCGCTGAAGGTTCTAGTGACTAATGGATTAGTGTGTGCATGTGACTGCCCCTCTGATCATTGCGACAGATACAAACAGAATAAATCAGTGTGGGTGTGACCTGATCGTTCATAGGAGAATGTGAAGTGACACAAACACGCTGTTCCCATGTTCTAGCACTATCTGAGCTATTTCTTCACAAATGTCTGCTGTGCAAACCTGATTTATTCCCATGTGGAGAACAGAATAACATGCTGTAAACTTGTGTTTGTTACAGCGACAACATTCTTCAATCTTATCAACCTGCAGTACAGCACCATCTCAGAGTTCTGCACTGGGGACACCTGTCAAGCCATGACTGCATGCAACACGTAAGTCGCCTCCGCTGCTTCTGGTTTATTCATCGCTCGCCTGCCCCAGGTCCATTTGGTTTATTTATCAGAAATCCAGTGTCCCATCGGTTCGACAAGGGATTCTTCCACAGGTCAGCATTGGACGACTCCAAACCCAGAGGCTGTTTTCGGGTTAAAATACGTCTTTCATGTGCAAGCACAGTCTGTCTTGGAATGTGCAGTATGCAGCTTTAATGTACTGCAGCGAAGCTATAGGTTTACAGAGCTGCAGCACAGCAAGTACAGGACCATTGTGTCTCCACACTGTCTGTCTGGGCTGCAGCTTTTTTTATTTTAAATACACTTGCAATGCCACCTTAACAACGTTCTACCAACTTTGCTTTTTTTCTTTTTACTGGTCAGAAAACTAAAAATTACTACTGTCCTTACTCCACATATAATTGCATCATCAGTTTGAAACTCAAAATGGCGACTTCTGAGTTTGTTGGAGTATTTGTATGTATAAAGAAGATAAACAAGCCTGATTATGGTTTATTTAATCTGAAATTGCTTCAACACATAGAAGCAATTTATCAAGAGCATTGTAACAAAATCTCAATGCTAAAAAACACTCAACGGGTTAACAACAAACACTTTTACTGTTAACTCATAATATTAATCAGTCTAAATTAATTATTTTTTATAACTAAGTTTGCATCACATTCAACATGTAACTTCACCTTTGATCCCCTGTGGTCCTGCCTGTGCCTTGTGCCTAACATTATTATACGTTTCAATTACACACTTAGATGAAGTAGCTCTCCTCATACAGAGGCTGCAGTTTTCTCCAAAGGTGGTTAAATGCAAAAATGCCTTACTAGCAGAGGGGAGGTGACTAACTGTAAGTATTTATCTAACTAGTTTGCCCTGTCAGGGCAGGTTGCTGTCTTTATGTGTGAGCTCTTGTCTTTAAAGTCCCCCAGTGTATACAGCAGGCTGGAAAAACCAGATTACCCACACTTTTAAAAACCGCAACAGTGCTCTTAGCACATTACACAGATTATACAAGTAGAGGCTTGCACCCACGCTCACACACAGGCCAAAATATGACAATGACAAACAATGCAAGCGATGAGAAACAACAGGTAACACACATATGACAGATTTGTTGTGAGAGACCAACCTGTCACGAGTTAACCTCTGAGTCAACAGTGGGTTTTTCCACTGCTGTCACCTTCAAGCTGCTAACCTACACCCTGAGAAACGGGAGAAGTAAGCGTGCCTCGCCTACGATATGTGCAGAGCAAGAAAGCGGCTGCAACTGACATGTTTTGATGTGGAGAAGCAGTGTGTTAACACCGAAAAACACAGTACGGGACTTTTTTTTTTTTTCTTAGACTTGTCTCACAGCTTCACTCCAGAATGAAATTTTCAAGTTGAATGTATTTTAGTTTCTAGCACCTTCCTCACACCCCGCCCTTTCCTGCCCGTGCAGGACCTGGCACCCGTGCCCCCCTCTGTGGTGAAAGCCACAGTCACAGCAGCGTCAGTGCCCCTGCCCGAAGGCAGAGCTCAGCACTATTTTTGGAAGAAAATGTTTCCATGAGCTATGAGGGAACGGAACCATTTGGTAACTATTTAGACCCATTTTGTATGGATGGGTGGCTAGATGTGTGCGGGAAGAATGGAGGGAGAAGTAATGTGCTACCCTCTTTGTTAGGGCTACTTTCTGCTTTTTAAAACGCACGGATTCATTGAATCTCACATCAAATCTTTTATTTTTTTGGCAGCAAAGAGCATAGTATAAGACATCCGTGTAGCAATCATGCAAACTGTTTGCAGGAAGCCATCACTGTAGTCAGATTTGTTTTTACATCATCAAAATACACACAATGTGCAGGTGCAGCTAAATATCAGACATATATCAACATCTGAAAATGAAAATCTACAAGAATAACAGAGGAAACTATTACTTCGCATCCATTTTATTATATTAAAAAAGGAAGAACAATTCACAAGAACAGAAAAAAGTTGTATAGTTAGAGAGTAGTAGAGTAATAACTTTATTGATCCCCAGAGGGAAGTAAGGTGTCAAAGTAGCATACATGAATACACATAATGACAGATACATAAAGACACACTTCTCACTTCCCATTAGGAGAAAAATAAAAAAAAGTCTTAAATTGAATCAAGTAGTTATATAAATAAATTAACAAGAATCTATCTTCTATATGCATCCATGTCAATTAATTTCAGGACGTTGTCTTTGAGTGCATTTGTATGCACCAGCTCACCAGCGTTTCACCAGACTCACACACCGGTGATAGAAAAAAAAAAAGGAATAATGTTATTCAGGAAGTAAAAAAAAAAAAAAATCATTCAATGTCTATAGGACTGAAACGCAATGTAATTGTTAGTAAAACAACTAATTAATTCCTAAACAAAAGCTTCAAATTTAATGAACTGCCATCAAACTCCGTCTGTACAAATGTAGTTTCCTCCTACCTGGGTGTGGAAGTCATGTTTGTAGTTTAGTCAGCGTCTCTCCCACGCACCAACACTCAGTCTAATCCTGAGTGAGTAAGTGTATTGTAAGCGTCTGATTCTGCTGCTGTGGTCAGTCGCTCTGCTCCTGCGGGGTCAGTAATGTTGGACGCTTTACATTCCTCAGCATTTGTAATGTCTGCCACACGGCGTCCCAGACAGACCACTGCCGTTCACAGCGCCAGCCGCGCACGCCCCGCTTCCTAATTGACCTTTTGTTCAGTTCACCGTTTCGTCTCCACTTCCTCGTCCAGATTTGGTTTGGTGTCCTCCTTCGTTAGCTGGTGACCAGCGGCCTGCTGCTCGCTCATCTGTCTCTGATGTGACCTGCTAGTGTGATGGTCTCCGTGCTGCTGACCTGCTGTTTGACTTTTGCTAACCACCCGCTTACATTTCATCTATCTGGGTCAGCCTCTCCGGAAATGCTTGACCCACAGCAGGACTGGCCCGGGAACTGAGGGGGGGGGGGGGGGGGGATCAGTGTCTGGTTGACTCCCGTGACAATGGGGAATTTGGCCCAATCAGGAAATTAAAGCCCCAGGGCAGCGGGTTCAACAGAGTCCACTGGAAGGATAACATGAAAAGTTGATATCTGGATAGGAGTGTGGGCATGTGAGACATGAGAGATGGTTTGTTGACCAGTGCAGCTTCTCTGGTCCATATCTTCATTTATAATGAGATGTCACTGTGAATAGAGCAGAAATTACACACGTCACTGTTATCTTTCTCTTCCTGGTAGTTCCAGGAAATTCTGTTACCAGTAATTGGTGTGTGAGCTGCTCCCCACTCAACCAGACATCCATTAGTAAATATGCAATATTCTGAATATTTACTAATATAATAAATATTCTGATTAAGTAGAAGCTGTCCCTGGTGTGTAATAGTGTACAGTTCCTGTCTCACAACACCATGATGTTCTTTAAGATGTACCTGAACACAGGCATTTTTTTTCTGTGTTTTTTCCAGAATATACTACTGGTATGACGAGAGGGGGAAGAAGACGAAGTGCACTGCTCCGCAATATGTCGACTTTGTAATGAGTCTTTGTCAGAAACTGGTCACAGACGAGGAAATCTTTCCTACAAAATATGGTGAGTTTCCCTCCTCTGGCTCTGAGGTGCCACAGCCCCAGAGAGAGAAGTGACGTTGTTCTGCTGCCCTCTGCTGCTCCACATGGAGAAGTTCAGGGACAGAGATAAGGGTCCTACAAGGAACATGTGACTTTATGCAATTAAATAATACCTCTGATAATATTCTATATTATTCTTTCTGTCTGTAATTACAACAAAGAGAACATTCTAAGAATGGATTGATCCTGCTAACAAGTATTTATAGAGTCATAGAACTCCTTTGTTGTCCAGATGTTATTAAAACACATAAATGAGTTGTAATACTCTACTGAACACAGGCAAGTGTGTATTCCTTCATTGCTGAAAGTAGTCTCCAATCCATATTTACTCCTGTTCGAGTAATGTTTGATAAGACTATAGTGATCCACTATTTAAGGAAATGACTAGAACAAACCAAACTGCATTGTGCGACATGGTGTAACTATTTTTTATATTCATGTTTTTGGAAAAATGTTTTAGAGACATAAACCAACCGGTTGTTGATTTTGGAGTCTCGACATATATAAGACAAAATATGTAGAAAGACTTTACAAATATATATATTTTTAAAAGTCAATTCTCAGTGTTTGTGCACATCATACTTGTGTACATTGCATATAAATGCAATAAATACAGAACATATTATTCTGTACAGTGAAGCCAAAGCATGAAACTGTAGCAACGAGAGAACCAACCCACTTCTAATTGGACTTTGAACATCTTCTCCGCCCTGTGAGGATTCCATTTCCTAATCCTGCCTTCTTGTGTCCCCTCAGGCAAAGAATTCCCCAACTCCTTTGAGTCCTTGGTAAAGAAGATCTGCCGGTACCTGTTCCACGTGCTGGCTCACCTCTACTGGGCGCACTTTAAAGAGACGGTGGCTCTGGACCTGCAGGGCCACTTGAACACTCTGTATGCACATTTCATCGTTTTCGTAAGGGAATTCAACCTGGTCGACCCCAAGGAGACCTGTATCATGGACGACCTGTCCGAAATCCTCTGCACCCCCGCCCCGCCGCCCGCCCCGGCCTCCTCCGCCCCGGACTCAGCACCCTCCCCCTCTTCACAAAACCACGTGACGGAGAGATGAGCGGGGGCGGCGGCGAGATACCAGCCCCGGGGGAAATAGAAGATAAGATAGAGGAGAGAAGGAAAGACAGCCTGGCCCCCTTCCTCGGTGCCAGCAGGACTTAAGAGACCTTCCACTACCCTTGTATTTCGCTACGACACCAACCAACCAGCCGGAAGAAGGAGGGGGGAGGGTTTTCTGAGGGGGGGGGTTTGGGGTGGCAGGGAGGGGTTTGCCACGCCAGCAGGAATTGGCGTGAGCGTTCCTCCCAGGGGCAAATCCCTCCCATCTTCTCTGCAATTTAAACTAGGAACAAAAAAGTATGTGTTTGTTTTTATTTTTTTGGTTTTATTTCACTTTTATTTTTTTGTTGGAGTTTTATTCGGTTTTATTTTTTGTTGTGGGGGTCCGGGGGAGGTGCCGCGTGTTCGCCGGCCCTCCGCCTCCCTCTAGCCTCTGCTTAACATACAGTACAGGAAGGGGGCTCTGCTTTGCTTCGACCTACTATTGTACAGTGTTGTTAATGTGTGGAGAAGCGGCGTCTCTGCTGACCCGCGGGCCTGTCCTTCCTCTGACCGGCGGTGGAGGGCGGCCTGCGGCACGCGGCCACCACGCCGCCCAGTAGAGAGCCACGTTACTGCTTGACGGGGTGATACTAGCCAATCACTGTTTGGGTTGTTTATGTGGGGGATGATTAAAGCGCTTCCTACTCAGGACCTGAGAGAATATGTCACTGCTGCCAGGGGAGCAAGTTCCTCCCTTTTGTTTCTCTGTCCCTCGTTCACTGGACTGCTCAGTCTTTCCATTTTACAGATCACGTATAAACTACCGCATAGCCACATAACCACCTGGTGTCCCCCTAACCAACATGTCCCAGAGCCAACCTGTAGAGGGCAGCAGAGACCTAGAGAACGCCACAGAAATACAGAGAGAAGAAAATATAAAGATTGTAAATTAGATATTTAATCTGACCAGAGAATCAACACTTTGAGGCAGACCGGTGCGCCTGAAATTCCAGCTGTTTGCTGTTTTTTTTTTTTTTTTTTTTTTTCGAACCACCGACACCACCCCCCCGCCCATTTCAGCAGCACAGAAGGACAAAGACATGAGGTAATGTCTGCAGGCCCAGAGACGGAGACAGAAGGAGGGGTGAGAGCGACGGTGTGGAGCTGCGCTGCCGTTTCACACTAATAACTCTCAGTGCGAGCTGAACATCTCCTCTTCTGTTTTTTTTTGTTTTGTTTTTACATGTCCCCCTTAAAATTTGCTTTTTAAGAAGATTATCAGAGGAAAATTAGTTCGGAAATAATAACAATGGTATCATTACACATGTATAGAAAATGCACAGTCTGCTTGGACTTTACTGTACAAAGAATCACAAGCGGGTTCTGTCAGACATAGCCTCTTTATGGAGGAGGATTGGGTTTATAATTCTCCTTTTTTATTTATTTTAATTTCTTTTTTTTTTTGCAGGGTTCTTCAGTTCTGGCTCTCGTTTTTATGTATTTTAATTATTAACTAAGTTAAAAGCAATTTAATATTTTAAGCTCTGCGGATTATAATCTAATAAAAGAGAGAAATGCCGACCTGTGTGCGTTGTCTTTTTGTTGTGTGTAAATGCTTGAGAAAGAAAATGTGATTGTCATGAAAATGTTGCACCATTTAAAGGAAGATTCCGCTAATTTCAAACATGCTTAATTTTTGCATGGTTAGAACTATTCATTTTTTTTAAACCAGTTATATCTTCTATAGCCAAGGAGGAGCTTTGTCAATAAGAGAATATTCAATCTCTTTCAATATCTTCTTCTGAGCTTAGAAACTTTTTTTCTTTTTTTTTAACCAGGAAGTTTTCCAAACTGCAGTTGTGCATGAGGTGTTAACCAGCAGTGACAGAACAGTTGCCACAAGGGAAATGTGGGTTTCAGTGTTTCTGGAGTTTCAACTAGAACAGTGAATAAATATCCAGACATTTGTGGTTGTTCTGTAATTCTTTATAGATCCAGTCTGGGTATCCTGGCATATTTATTGGCTGGTAACAAGAAAATTCAGTCCTAAAATGCTAGTATTTTGAATTATAATAAATAATATATACAAATAATTTGTAATATCTTGCAGGATTTTGAGGTTAAATTAATTTATAACCACAATTGAAGGATATATACATGTGTGTGTATATATGAAAATGTGGATTTATTTATTACCAGATTATTTAGTTGTAACTATTGGCATTGGACTTTTATTTGAGTGATTGTACATCCACATAACACACTTCACATGAAGCTTCCTCCTTATTTCTTCTCATTGTTGTGCATGCTGTCACCATAAAATATAAAGTGAGTCGTCCGTAAGAAAAAAAAAACAGGTTGAAACATCCAAACTGGAATTTCTATTTATATCCGTTAACAGAATAACAGTCACTTACTTATCATAAACTCAGTGCATTTGTCTTTGTGCGTTTTCACACCTGAACCTGATCGATTAAAACACGTTAAAAACGAACCTATCGTAAAATAAATACGATTGTTTTCATACTGCGTCAATTCTCATTAATAAAAAAGCTGGCAGACGTGTTCCGACGCAGATCAGCGTTTTTTTTTCTCCTTCTAGCTCTCCAGCCTGGATCGCCGCACCGTGGTCCTCCGCCTCCTCGCGGGCGCCCGCGGGGCGGCGCCCTCCTGCAGCTTGAAGCGCGCGATGCCGCCGGCGTCGTCCAGCTGCCGCGCGCTGCAGCACGGCGTCGGCACCTTCACGGTGTTGCCGAACTTGGAGTAGTCCACCGCGTACATGCCGTCCTCCACGGACACGGTGGGCACGAAGCGCTGCCCCCACAGGATCTCCTCGGACACGTACGACGTCCTGGCCTGCGTGGTGATGCCGGTGGTCTCCACCACCCCCTCCAGCACCACCACCACCTCCAGTTCCTCGCGCTGCAGGCCGTCGGAGGACAGCTCGTACAGGGGGCTGTGCTTGTCGATCACGTGGCTGACGATGAGCGGCGACACCAGGAAGACGCCGTTGGTGCCCACCGGGTTGTCCATGAGGATGTCGATCTGGTCCAGCGGCACCATCTCGCCCTCCTCGGTGGTGGTTCTCCGGACCACCTGCATCCGCACGGTGGCGCTGATGATCATGCTTTTCCTCAGGTCGCCGATGCGGATCATGAAGCACAGCTTGTTGTTGCGCACCGAGATGACCGCGTGCTTGCTGAAAATGAGCGTCTCCGCGCGCCGGTGAGCCTGCGCCGTCTTCATGAAGATGCAGCCGAGCATGATGGCGTTGATGAGCAGGCCCACGATGTTCTGCGCGATCAGGATGACGATGGCCGAGACGCACTCCTCCGTGATCATCCGGCCGCCGAAGCCGATGGTCACCTGCACCTCGATGGAGAAGAGGAACGCGGAGGAGAAGGAGCGGATGTCCGTTACGCACGGCACGAAGCCGTCGCCCCGCTCGTCCAGGTCGCCGTGCGCGAAGGCGACGAGCCACCAGATCATCCCGAAGAGGAGCCAGCTGCACAGGAAGGACATGGTGAAGATGATGAGCGTGTGGAGCCACTTCAGGTCCACCAGGGTGGTGAACACGTCCTGCAGGAAGCGGCCCTGCTCGCGGATGTTGGTGTGCGCCACATTGCAGGTGCCGTTCTTGGCGACGAAGCGCGCTTTCCTCGGTATGGCCTTGAACTTTGGCTGATGTTCGCCCTCGGGCAAACGCGTGGGTAGAAAATCCTCAAGAATGAGTCCTTTCCTGGACAACATAGCGCTCCCATGCTACGCGGCCAGAGGCGCTTTGCTTGTGTGGAACAAAAAGGCACCGATGCGTCGCCGCTTCTTCTCGTGCGTTTTTCTTTTCTTTCTATTTTTTTTTTTTACCAATCGCCGCTCGTTAATTTCACCTCCGCCAGCCAGCGAGCAGCTGTCGCGGCCGTGTTCCTCCCCCGGGAGGTATGCGCGCTCCTCACATGGCCTCCGGATCAGGCGCTGCGTGAAAACGTCCCGCTAAGGGGGATTCCTTCTCCTCCTCCTTCTCCTTCTCCTTCTCCTTCCGAGCGGCTGCAGCTGCCGCCGTCACTCACGCCGCTCACTCGCTTCATTCATCGGGAAATCGGTTCGTTTCGGCTACACGTCAACAGACGTCCGTCGGCGCGGGGGTCCGGACAGGCGACTGTTCCGGTGGAACAGTGGGCCTGTGGCTGACTCGTGCCACTTCAACACAGCTCGGTAACCTGAGCTGGAGCCGCTGCTGTGAGGTGGGGGGGCACAGTCCCTCCCTCCTCTATCTGTGTGCTGGCCTTCCTGTTTTTATGAGCACCTTTACGCATTAAAACTGTACGGTGATATAGGGTTAAATATAGTTCACTTCAGTAAGTTACCCCCAGGCTGTTTAACAGCTTCCATACATTTAGAAAGAGGCTTCTTCTTTTTTTCTGTTTTCCCCTGCCACTCTTAGCCTCCATGTCAGCTGTCAGTCCTGGCTCCAGCCTCCCACCCCCCTCCTGGCTATTTGAGGATGACCACCACAGTGTTGTGTTTCTGTGTTTCAGTCCAGGACATTTTAAACCTGTGATCCACCAATGACTCAGTCGTTTTTTGTCAATTTATATATATATATAGAAATAAAAAAGACCACTTTAAATGATAATTTATGTTTTATTAACAAAGAATTAACACTTTTATGTACAAATATAATACAACATGATTAAGAAAATAAGGGAAATATATTCCACGGGTCAATTGCACTTCGAATGTCTTCCATGCTCCGTCTTCTTTGTGCTATTTGTCCGCCCTCACGAAGGAGGCGAAGACACTGTCCTCCTTCTCCAGCAGCGCCTGGGGCCTGTCGTACTCCAGGATGATCCCCCGCTTCATCACAATCACCAGGTCGGCGTTCAGGATGGTGTGGACGCGGTGCTGAGGGGAGGTGGGGGGGGGGGAGAGAGAACAGAGGGTCACACGCGAACTCCTGTAGCGGAACGCCGGTTTTTAACTCGAACGCTGAACGTCCTGCAGAGCTGCTTGTAAACTGTGCTTGGCGCAGCACTGCATCGGTTTACAGGAACTGCATCAGCAGTGCAAGAGTGGGTCAGTACTCGAGGGATGGGGGGAGGGAGAGAGAGAGAGAGAGAGAGAGAGAGAGAGAGGGAGGACAATACTCACCGCTATTATGACGACTGTTCGGTCGGCAAAAGCAGTCATCACCACTTTCTGCAGGATGCTCTCCTGTGCAGAAACATAAAAAACATATATTAAATATAATCTTTCACTGTATAAAAACACACATACACACAAATGTTTATAATCCTTTAATTTGTATGAGTATATGTTGCTCATATATATCTGTCCCCATAATACAGCAAACTCCGTTTGTCTGTGTAGCAGAGGAAGTAAAAGGTGTAAAAGCACTGAGATTTCCCTCCACGCAGCCAGTACTGTGTTCAAACTGTCACCTCACATCAGGGTCTCAGACGCAGACCCCGTTGGATCCACGATTCAAAGCTCCGTCCTGCTTGCTCCAGGGCTTTTGTGGCTCTTTGTGGCTGATCACTATAGAGAGCGTCTTTAAGTAAGGAGAAGCTATTTGCTGATACCGACTCCCCTCAGGCTCCTAATGTTCTGAAGTCTTTTCATTCCATCTTCTCTTCCTGCTTCACACGCACCTCCTCCTCCTACTGCTTCTATCCAGCTTTCCTTTTATACTTCTATTTTATATTAAAAGTAATGCGTCTAATAACAAGTTTAATAATGTTATAATTATTAGACTAAGTTATCATTGTGAGTTGAGACACAGTAACATGCAGATGTTCCATCTCTCTCTCTCTCTATATATAAATATATACAGTATATATATATATATATATATATATACTGTATATATATATATATATATATATATATATATATATATATATATATATATATATATATATATATATATATATATATATATATATATATATATATATATATATATTCACTTCAAATATAAAGTTTAGGTGGTCAAAGGTCAGACCCAGGTCCATGAATCTCTCCATCACTGTTTATTGTTGCCATGGCTACAGAACATCGCTGCACCTCTTCTATTCTTCCATCTCCTCCCTTTCTCCGTCCCTCGTCTCTTTCCCTTTTTCTCCCCCGAGTGTGTCCATGTTGTCTCCTTTCAAAAGGCTGCCGTGTTAAACGCCCACTGACCGTTGCCATGTCGATGGACGCCGTGGCTTCATCCATGATGAGGATGCTGCTCTTCCTGACGAAGGCTCTGGCCAGACAGAACAGCTGCCTCTGACCCTGGCTGAAGTTTTCTCCTCCCTCCGTCACCATGGCGTCTGGAAAAAAAAGAAAACAACATGCAGTTTAATTTGATTACCTGTTCATGTTTTCAGGATTGTTTCCCTTCAACACTTTTATTTCAGCTACACGACATAGCGGAATTTAACTGGCTATTAACTCTTGGCTTCAAGAAAAATGTATTCATCTCCTGTGTACATCTCTATGTTTTGAAGGAGGCCATAATATTGAATATCATTTCACTTTTTTTGTGGGAAACACTAAATACACTAAACACTAAACACTATAATTTTAAGTAGAGTATTTCATACACATATTAGAACATTAAGGCTCTCGTATGTTCTTTAAATGCTTAAAAACTGTTTTTGTAACTAGGGCTGCAACTAACAACTATTTTGATAGCTTGGTTCAAAAAATGGTTGTAAAATGTCAATCTGTTTGCCCAAAGCTGAAGATGCAACCTAAAAATGTCCTTTTTTGTCTAGTTAGTATTATAAAAGATAAAAGAAACCAGAAAATTATCATATTTGACAAGGTGCGACCAGAGGATTTGGAGATGTACTTCTTAAAAATGACTAAAATGAATCAACTAGGAAACTAACTAATTATTTAACTGATCTTTGCAGCTCTACTCGTAACATCATAAAAACTCACCACCACTTCAGCAACAAAGTGTTTTCTACTGTAATGCAGGCTGATTTAAAGGCAACACCAAACGCTGTTGGCACAGAGCTGTTACGTTAATTAAATCAAAGTGGCCAAATGAAGTATCCATTAACTCCTGGGCTGAAGATCAATATCTTAATTGAATACTGGTTTCCATGAACACAAACTACTGCAGTGAGTAGCTCTGTCTCAATGTGTCCCAAACGCTGACACACGCATTTCTTAGTGTCACGAAGTGAAAGCTCGGGTTCCGGTCTCTGTAGCCACTAAAGCATACGAAGACCTTTTAAGGAAGATGAAGGCCGGCAGCCTTATTGATCCAACCGAATGATGAATGGCTCCTGTTGTTCACATGTAAGAGTCAAGGACGACGGAAACATAAAGAAGCGAGTGGTGAAAGCACAGCAGCGGGAGCTGAGGCCCCGTGTGGAGAGGAGGCCTCATCCTCAGCACAATGATGCATTCATCTCACACTGATTGTAGCACCTGACCTGCTGCAGTCTGAACACCAACGGATTTAAATATTTAATGCTCACGTATTCTGATATGGCAGCTTGATCTTACTATTGAGACATGCTGGCAGATGCCAGTGAGGGAATTTTTGTTATATTGAAATTGGTTGCACAGCTGGGACACAGCTAAATTATATTTTATATGATGTGACAGCTCTATGTGGAATATATTTAATCGTGTACAGTATGTGGTATGCAGTAATAAGCAGTTTATTTTAATACTTAACTGTGCCAGCTATGTCTCATCACTTATACATACACACACACGTTAAACATAGTTAGACATATTCTCACCAAGTCCTCCTGGAAGCAGTTTAACAACAGGCTTCAGCTGAGCAATGTCCAGAGCTTCCCACAGCATCTCATCTGTAGCCTTCATCTCTGGGTCCAGGTTGAAGCTACACACACACACACACACACACACACACACACACACACACACACACACACACACACACACACACACACACGTACACAACACACATTTCATTAGCTACATCAATAGGAGCTCAGGCACCCACAGGCGACTGTGTCCAACCAATCACAGCATGAGCTGACCACATCAGGAGAGTAGAGCACAGTGGAGCATAAGCACATAAGCATAAGGAGAGTTATGATTGTGAGGTTTCAATTTGATTCAATTTAAATAATTTTAGTTTAGCTGTAAATTTCTAATCTACTTTCCCAACATATCAAAGCTTCCTCTGTCGCTTTGGCGTCAGTCTTAAAATAAAACTCTCCAGTCGGGTTTTCAGAGGAATCTCCTCTTATCTCAAACCCTCAGCTCCAATTGTGCTTCAGATAAAAATCACTTTGAAGTCTGCCTCAGTTACCGGAAAAAATTTCTGCGTTTTATTCCATTCTGCTGAAATGTCTTGTACCACGCTGTCAACACCTGAATCTAAACCGTGAACCGACACATCTGATAGCAGAGAGACGCAGGCCGTTACCGGATGGTGCCGCTGAACAGGAACGGGTCTTGGAGGATGATGGACAAGCGAGACCTGAGGGTCTGCAGAGGGAGCTTGGCGATGTCGATGTTATCGATCACAATCCTCCCTACAAGAGGATATTGTACAAAAAAAAACGTCTCTCATGAATTACAATACAAACATTCCCTTCATTTCCATAATATGTGTACTGATGTGAAAATGAATTCATCTTTTTACCTTCAAACATGTCGACCATACGGAAAAAGGCCAGTGAGAAGGAGGACTTGCCGCTGCCCGTCCTGCCACAGATCCCCACCTGCAAACAAAGGAAGCTGAAGCATCATTATCCCAAATACCCCATCCTTCATTTAAACATTTTCCTGGCCTTGGTTTTTTTTTTCATTTCATACACATGCAATTTTAGGCATTTTCTTACCTTCTCTCCAGGGCTGATGTGTGTGTTCACATTCTTAAGCACAGGCTTCAGCGTGGCGTCGTAGCGGACACTCAGGTTCTGGATCTTGATCTCTCCCTGTCGGGGCCAGCCGTCAGGGACCTGAGACGCAGCTGAGGGCGGACACAGAAACAACCGCTGGAAATCACCTTTCACTTTTATACTTCTCAAAAAGCCACAATCTAGAGGAGGCTGAAGCAGTATGACTCCTCAATAATCACTTTTCATTATATCTCTCAATTTATGATGATTATTAGTGGATCTGAAGATTTCAACTGATTGGAAAGCAGAGCAAGGGATGCAAATGCAAGAGGCTGCATCCATCAAAGGTAAGATTGCTTTCAGCCAGAAAGGAAAAGGGTGACCAGGCAAAGAGGAGGAAGGGTGAATTCAATTCTAATATTCTAAGAGAATGAGAATAATAGCGCAGTGGCCTACAGATACTCAATAGAGATGCTAACCTGTTACCCACTATAAATGTAGCCTAGGCTAAAATGTGAAATGAATATGACTATTTTAAGTTCATGTTCAGTCGCAGTAAGAATTATCCATCAGAAAATAGGCTATGATTTGGATGTAGTAGTGAATAATGTGACTAAACATGGCATTAAAATAGTGAGTGAAGAAGAAATTATAATCTGATGTGATTTCATTGTCCACCTGCAGAATCAATGACAGAAGTTTTAATTTCACCGTGTCAGTTCACTCACTGAGCAGACCCTCGTAATTCTCTGGTTCGGTTTTGAGGAGGCCGTTAATCCTCTTGACGGAGCCCAGCTGTACCTCCATGTCTGCCAGGTTACGCACCATCCAGTTCATGTAGTTGGACACCTGACACATGGATGAGTTGGGAAAATATGAACACACTCAGCGTTGAGAGGAGGTTAAGCAGTCTACGGGACAATGTTTCTGACAGAAGGCTGCCACAGTAATGAAACATTTTTCTTATTTTACAAAAATAAAAAAAATATAGTGCATTAAAAACAACATGCATTTTATTACTGAGGATTGCATCAGCGATATAATGAGGGAGCACAGTGAAGCAACTTATATTTATCGCTGTGTTTAAATGTTCACACGTGCCAGCATTATCACTTAGCCAAGCACCTACATGGCCCTTTAAAATGACAGCTTAAAAAAAACCCAAAAAACTCTAAGTGGAGTCTCACCATGAGCGCGTAGGTCAGGCCCAGCCCCACAAGGCCGGTGGACAGCTTGTTGTACAGAGAGTTTGTGATGGAGGCTACAGCTGCTACCAACACCACACAGGCTCCGATGTACTCCTGCAGAGTCAATAAACGAAAAAAAGTCTGTAATTTCAGATTTATTTATTGACAACAAACAATAGCTGTAGCTGTGAAACACGAGAAGCTGGTACATAAATCATCATCTGACGTTAATATGAGAACAGAAAACTCAGATTTTCTCTCCAACAGAGGGAGCAGTTACAACAAACCAGGCTTGATCAGAACCCGACGGAGCTGGCCCTAACGGATCCTTACCATGCGGACCTCCAGCCAGCGATTGGCTGCTGTGAGGAACAGTGAGGCGATGTTGTTGGCGTCCGTGAACTGCAGTAACCTCTGTCTGAACCTGGGCTCGTATCTGCCGGGGGGAAGGAAAGAAAATCCATCATTACTGCATTTTACACCCAACGTCCAACTCTAACCCTTTCCATGCTCCTCAATAATAAGACAGAGAGGGAGAAGCTGTTACCTGAGGGCCCTGATGGTGGTGAGGCCTTCTACTGTCTCTGAGAAGTGGGACAGGAGGGGGAGCTGGGTGCTGTCCTCCAGCTGCTGCAGGTCCCTGACCACCACACACAGGAAACAGCACAGAAGGAAATATCGACTGAAGCAAAGCTCAGATAATGTCGTCAGTATGGGTCGCCGGATCAAGACCATAAATCGTGAACGATTACAGCTTTAATTTAAATTTATAGAACATGTTTTTTCCTATTTTTCAAAGTTGTATAATACAAAGCTGCATTGAGCAACTGATGCATGAGCTGTTCCTTGAAAAGTTTCATTGAATGTGTATCCTACAATAAGTGTTGTTGGACAAAACTGTGAGATTATGGGTCAGTGACAAATCATGTTTGGCAAGATGAGGAAGTCAAAACCTTTTTAAAATACAGTTTTAAGAAGCATTCATCAGGCCCCCCGAAGTATACATTTGGTGTTCATGTTGGTTTCTTGTCATTTAAAAATCTATTTGTACCATTTTTTTTTGAGAAAAATCATGTTGTGCTATTTTTGACACCAAATGGTGTAACTGAAAAATAATAATATATGTTATATATATAAACAACCTAGAACCTAAAACTATTTGATAGCATGTGTTTTTAATTTTTGAAAGCCGTTTTAAAAGGGTTAAACTCTCTGGTTTTAGGGTTACATTACATGACAGTTTTGACATTCTCATACATTTCAGGCATGTTTTCATTTTTGTGTTAATTAGGGGAAAGGCAAGCAGTGGAGAAATAATGAAAACAAGTGGTCACTCTCACATCCCATCAAGGTTTTCATTTTAAAGAGGAAAATAAAATGGAATCAATACACCCAAACCTCAGGGTTCCCTTGCAGGGAGGTAGCCAGCGTTTTTCACTCAATTACTGAATACATGAGTTCTTGAGCACGATCCAAGCCCCAAAGACAGTTTTAACAAGCATTGGATTATTGCTGTTTAGTTTTTCACATTTTGCAAGACATCAGTTCAATTATAGTTTCATTAATTTTACTTTTGTAATCAATAATCTAAAAGCTATTCCAAAGCCTTCTCCATACTTCTAGTAAGATCATTTTTGTAGGTAAACACCCAAAAAAGTGACTTGAAAATAGAATAGAAAATATACCTTTAAAAGCCTATCCTGTATTATTTTTGCATAATTGTTGGTTTTTGATTTGGTATGAAACTTTATTTCAAACATGCATGTGTCTTCCCCAGCCTGCACAGACTCACCTGGACGCCATCCGGAAGTATTTCTGGATGAAGTAGCAGGCGACGGCCAGCGGCAGGAGGGCGATGAGGAAGACGGGGGTCACGTAGGAGATGACCCCCAGGGCGGAGACGCACAGCAGCGTGGAGCGGGACAGGCACTCCAGCGTGGTGGGGATGTGCTGGTCGATGGTGTTGGTGTCGGTGGAGAACCTGTTGAGGATGCTGCCCAGCGGCGTCGTCTCAAACAGCCTGGAGACAGAAAGACAGAGAGCCAAAAAAAAAAAAGATTGCTTGGGCTGACAGAATATACAAAATCTGGACAATCTTATTTGCATATGCATTGTGATATTTTACAAAAGTATAGGGTCACTTATACATTGTTAATGTGGTAAATGACTTTTCTGGCTGAAAAGGTCTGGTTTTTAAAGCAATATATAAGATTGAAAGAGAAAATGATTATTTTTTATTAACATATATAAATATGTATTTTCTATCCAGATAATTTTGACCTTTAATGGAAAACACAAAATTGTCTGGCTGAACCTAGACTTTTGAATGGTAGTGTAAGGTGAAAAGATATTCACCAGCTTCAATTTTATTTGAAACAGTTTCATGTAAACTGCATGTGTTTACTCAGCTGTGTATGTGAGTGTAATGTGTTTACTCTACATACAGGTCATACATATTTGTCTTTCTTTATGTACATGATGTCTCCTGGGATTTGTGTAAGGAAAGGCAGATGGTGCTCAGAGTAATGAGGCAAGAAAAGGTGCTCTGAAGCGTATTTCTGCTTTTGAATGATGTGTTTCAGTGCACACACACACACACATACACACTGAGCGTTGTACCTCATGGGGGCCAGTATGATCTTGTTGAGGAGGCTGTGGTGCAGCTCCTTGGCCACTTTGAGGCCGGTCCACTCCACGGCCACGGAGGTGGCCAAGCAGAGGACGATGCCGAGGCAGCACAGCACGCTGAACACCGTCAGATACCACGAGTGACTGAAGCCACAGTCCTACGGAGAGATGAGGACCGGTTATTAAGGACATCGCTGTTACTGCGCTTGTGTGTGTGTGTGTTAAAGAGAGTCAGCTGCCAGTTTGCTTGTACAGCGATTATAAGCATAATTAAACACGGAGGCTGGTTAAAAATTAGCTGTCTAATGTGACAAAAGCAGTGGAGCGTTCTGGCAACAAGAAACTCTGACTCTGTTTCCTCCTCAACTTATTATTCTCTTCAATCTGCACTATAACTGGTTATGTCTTAAAGTGAGACATTGCTAATTAAATTTCATTATGATTTCAGTTTGGCTTAATAGACAGTGAATCAAAACAGGCCTTTTGAAGTGAATTATTAAAATGGTGAATTTGGTTTAATGATTCCTAGCATTCTAGTTTAAACTTGTGTATCAACATATCATCATTATAATATAATAATAATCTTTTCTATACTTATAAAATCTTAGACAGCTTCAGTAAATTAGCTAGTAAATCACATGTTGCCATTAACATAAAATGAATAGGATTTTCACACAAATGTTTTAAAAGCCACAAACAGTGATCTAAATGTAAAGAACACTGAGTGTCAAGAGTCAAACCTGCTATCATTTCATTTTTTCACACTTATATCTTTTAATACATGGGTTGTGTATAATACAGCTACTTATAATAAAAGTGTATTTTCAATGATACTAAAAGAAAAAGAACAGACATCCTCCAGTTACCCATCACACTCATCTGCACTAAAACCTTTTATTTTCTTTATTTAATTTTTCTTGCTGCCTGTACCACATATTGTGTGTGCTGCTGGTCAGCAGCCTGTGAAGTGGCAGTAATGTGGCAGAGTTTGATAGCAGAGCAGGACTTCAGAGTGTCTCCATGTGGATTACTCCGCAACAGAGAGCAGATTAGATACACTTGGCAGAGACACACTGAAGCTTCGCCAAACAACATGTCCACAGCACTTAAGTGACAATTTATCTGCACTTGACGGCACATTCAGTGCGTGTTTACGTGCGCGGGTGGAAAGAGAGAAGCGAGGATGAGACGGCTGCAGCATTTGTGTTGGACCGGGGGGGACGGATGTCTTTAAACGGCTGTCCTCAAACCCCAGCTGACTCCGTCTTTAGCAGCATGACGTATGAAATGTAACCTGGCATTTCAGCACACAGGACGGTCACACGCTCACACACTATATAGCTATTGATAACAGAGCTGCTTCACTGGACCTGGAACATGTTACATGAAAAACAGACGGTATGATCCCGAAATGTGGAAAAAAGCTGCCAAACCGTTGTCTGCATTTACTTAGTTTTTCTGAGCATGTGTTTGTGTGTGTCAAGTTAGGAGGCAAACAGGAATAAAAAAAATGATTTAATGCCAAAGAAGAAACTAAAAACCATGATATAGTTGAGAGATCTTTCACATACTAATGCAAAAACATACCCAGGTTTTTACTTCATTGATTTGTATACATAGAAACCCTCTGCAATCTATTAAAATAACAGAAAAACTCATCGGTAGCCTTAATTAAACATTGTTCTGACAAAGACGCTGCATCAGCACATTTCTGTGGCTGTGAATATGCAGATGAGGCTGGGATGCAGTTGCTTCAGGGAGAGCGAGTGAACATCTGGAACCGCCAGTGTCTGTGTTTGTGCTCGCAGTAAGTTCCGCTTCACTGAAATTCACAGGAGAATTAGTGCGAATGTTATTATGTAATTTCACTATACACAGACAGTGGCCAACCTACCAACATTATAGGTTCAGGGAGGCTGTTTGGGAGCTCAATTGTTTGTAAAGTGTTATATAATAAATTTCCATCTATAATTGATAATGGCAACTGTAGCAGCCAATAATATATAATAATAATAATAGGCTAATAATGTAATAACTATCCAATAGTGTAATAAAAGTGAAGCAATAACAATGTAATAACTTTTGGCCGATAATGTAATAACTTACGCAGTTATTGACTCATTATGACTTTATTGGCCTGGTGAAGAAAAAACATTTTGCAAATGTAATAACCGAAACACATAAGTTATTACATTATTGGAGACATTTATGGAGACTGCCTTGCATTTCTCACCACTACCACTATCATCACTTGCCTTTTTGCTGCTTTTTGCCACTACTAGTGCTAGTCTTTGCTTTATCAGCCATGATAAATAAGGTTAACTTGTGCAGAAATGGTAAAGTATCTAAGGGGTTACGAAGCCTGATGCACTAAGATGTTCACAGACACGTGCAAGCAGGAACTGAGCGAGAAAAGTGTTGGAGATACTTGTATGGAGCAGTGCTGCTGAACCTTGGGTGCAGCAGAAAAGGGGAACTTGTCAAAATATGAACTTGCGAATATCATCGGTTGTATATGATGTATCTTGGGTAACTGCTGTATATATATGATTAACGACATGGATCCAGGAGTGGTCACTAATAACAGACACTCCTGTTGTGACCTCACACACAGAGCCATTCCTAAACAG
Organism: Eupleurogrammus muticus; assembly: GCA_036785175.1. Lineage (NCBI taxonomy): Eukaryota > Metazoa > Chordata > Actinopteri > Scombriformes > Trichiuridae > Eupleurogrammus > Eupleurogrammus muticus. Next base: position 19,063,181 of record JAYKQN010000010.1, on the reverse strand, counting down.
CTTGTTTTCGGCCAGGTTTCAAAGGAAGCTGGACCCTGACAGAATGACTGGGTGGTCTCATTGATGTCTGAGCAGTAACATCAAAGACATACATATTTGCACACAAGCACCGTAAAAGTGTTTCTTTATTACAGGGCCTCTTTAAATGCATACGGATTCATTCTAGCATCTGTTTATGATCCACTGCCTGCAATGACAAGTAAAAGATATGTTCTGGCCTCTCACCTGAACAACGGTACAGTTGTTTGCTGTGGCGTTTGTCTTGGCCTTGATGACGTGCGACGTCCAGTGCGCCAGCCAGTAGTCGATGGCGACCATGAGGGAGTGTTTGAGGAGCTGCGATAGGAGGAGCAGGCTGAGGAGGAGGAGCCCGGCCGAGGACAGGTAAGTGCCGCAGGAGTGCCAGGGGATGGTGGCTCGCTGCCGCATCACCTGCGACAGGTTGTCGTCATCGTCGCTCTCCACGGATTCCTCTGAAGACGAGACAGAGACGGTTTAGAACATTTAAGAGGACCGGTCTCGTTTTTAGCCAAATGTGAGATTTGGCCAGTGGTGAGAGCAATGAATAAACCATTTAGGCTGCGCTCTCTTCTCCTATGACTCACTGCTCATGTCTCTGACATTCCTCCAGCTTTCTAGATTTAATCTCTGATGTTTAATTTCTTTCTGTCTTTCTCTGACATTTTTCATGTCATCCCTTCCTGTGTCAGTAAAAAGGACACAAAAGAAAATGATCAAAGAAGAGGAGAGGTGAAACCAGAGAGAGAGAGAGAGAGAGAGAGACAGAGAGAGAGAGAGAGAGAGAGTTAAAGGGTTACGTATCTATATTCATTCATGCTCCATGACACCAGGCAGATGCTCATTCCCATGAATGCAGTGTTTCTCAGGGGCAGCCTTGCCACACTGGCTGTGGGTGAGGGGATAATGTTAACACTACCTCCACCCCTGATGTAAATATATCACATCACATCATGCAGCAAACGTTGGCGGAGGAGGCTGCATGTTGAGGAGGGGGGAAAAAAAGAAAAGGACAGAATGACTGGCAGGGCTGAATAGACTACAGCTACACTCATATTCCATCATGCTGGCAGGTTTGGAGGGGAAAAAGGCGAGAGACAGAAAATACTACATGGATGATGAGATTTTATTGTGATGGGGGAAGCTGACACAGCTGTGATTTGCTTGCAGTGTCACAATGCCGCAGATGAGTTTTTGGGTTGTTGGTTTTTTTTGTTGCTTTTTTTGTTTGTTTGTTTTTCTCTAACCATGCTTTCTGGTCACACCTGCTGGATCGAACATGAGGGCAACACCTGGTGCTGGAGCCATCGCACAAGTCCACCCAGGGGTGCCACCAGCGCACGGGAGACAACACAGAACACAGATAAAGAGTACAACCGTAACCGTTCCACTGCAGCACGTTTAATAGCACACGCACACACACACGCACACGCAGATAAAGTATCAGAATCGCACATCGGGACGCTGGCAGAGAGAAGGCTGAGTCAAATCTGGCTGCTGAAAGAAGCCAAGACGCAAAACGACAGACACCAGAGGAGAGCAAAGTTTGGAGTGTTTACCACCGGAGCAGTGTTTTATTTATATGAATACACAAGGGATTAGTATGAAATGGAGGCAATTTGTAGCCATTTAAATCATTGCAACACTGCAGCAGGTGTAAACACAAAAACAAGCTTTAGAAATGATTTTTGGTCAAGCAAGAGCAACTTCCAGTCATCGTTGTCTTCGAGTGTCCCTGCTATGTCGGCTCATGCATGTGCAGCAGAGCAAAGCACAAACAGAGCTGGGTGAAGTGGAAAATTAATGAGAGGGAGGGTGTGCTGATTAAGAAATATACTCTCAGCCAGTCACAGTGCTGGTTTTACAGCGCTGGAAGAGCTGAGCCAATTGCAGCTCAGCTAATAGTAGAGGAGATTAGGGACAAAAGAGGGTCGTTTACAGCACATTCTGACAAAATGTCTGCTTCCCTTACGAAAATTAACCATGGCTTTACCATGGGAAATACCGTGGTTTTACCATGGTTTTTTGGGTAACCATGGTTAACCATGGTTTTTTTGTGGTAACCATGGTTATACTATGGTTTTTATGTAGTAACCATGGTTCTACCATGGTTTTTGGATACCATAGTATTACTATGGTTGGTTCATGGTACTTCCAAAAACCATGGTAGAACCATGGTTACTACATAAAAACCATAGTATAACCATGGTTACCACAAAAAAACCATGGTAAACCATGACCCAAAAAACCATGGTAAAACCACGGTATTTCCCATGGTAAAACCATGGTTAATTTTCGTAAGGGTTTGGTGTAAAAGTACCTTGGAGCCAAAGGAATAAATTTGTCCAAAGACACAAGTCAGATCTGAAATTATCATAAAATTCCCCTTAACTTTGGTATAATAAATGAATGCATTTGAAGGAGATCTATATTGTTGTCTGGATTAGAAATAAATACTAAAAAAAACAGTTTGATGCAACAGTTATTCTTAGTATAATCACACCAATCCGACAGTCATATTTAACATTTTAAAAATTAAAACACTTCACTGTTACTAAAAAGAACAAACCAGATTATTCTGAGCATTGCGTCATGAAAATAGGACCCTTATTGTATCCGGGAACAAGAAATTAGAAATGATACTCTGCCTTTATCATTACCAGCACACACACACATACACTCATTCATTTAATAATTCCTAATCATCTACAGATGTAATCAAGCTGCCGTTGTCATGGAAGCGGATGCCCGGCTTCTTACCTTCCTCATCTTCTTCTGTCCTGGCGGCCTCTCTGGAGTACATGGCCCTGCGTAGGTTTTTCCTCTCCATGTCTGACATACTGGTGGATACTGTCTCCTGGATAAGGGATGAAAAATGAATAGGATAAAAAATTGTGTTGGTTTATTTGCTAATACCCAGGTAATCAAACTTTAATTCTAGGCAGTGCTGGGTAGTTTGCACAGGTACTACACATACAACTATTAAATTACCAAAAGCAAGGGTTATTAAGAGCTGTTTTAAAGTCATTCAATATTCATCAGGATTAGATTGTCTAGTCATGAGTCACCGTCTCAAAATCCCGGTCCTGTCTGTGCATCAGGGTTTTCCACTGCTCAAACAGCTCAGGCTCGGAGTTGGAGATGTCCTTCAGAGTCCCTTCAGTCTGGATGGTCCCATCCTTCATGGCAATAATCTGATAGACACGCAGCATTAATATTAGCAATGGCAGGAAATCTATCTGTATGCGCTCTGGGAGCTTCCTGACATAAACCTGACTCATCCTGAATGAGAAAAATAAGAGTTTATATTATAAATAATATAACAATTATAAGACAATTACTTTGATTGTTAAAAGAGTTCAAATGTGTGTAAGTGTGTTTCATTCAGCTGGTCGTACCCAGTCCGCCTGTGGTAGGTACTGAAGTTTGTGTGTGACCAGCACCACCGTCCTCTTCTCCTCCCTCAGGAGCTTGAGGATGCCGTCCTGCATCAGGTGGTCGCTTAGGTGGATGTCTAAGGCAGAGAATGGGTCATCCTAAAGAAGGTATAAACAGACAAGGGGAAGACACAAAAAAATACAGAAAAAAATAAAAGACTATTAAACATAAGTATATATAATTTTTATTGAAAGCCTTGATTTAACTATGTCCATGCAGACAATACAATCTATTATTAAAATCTTGCTATACTGACCTTTCAGTATATTTAAATAGCCAGCATTTAGGGATAGTCTCTTTTGTAGCAATAATCGTGTCAGTTTTGCACTTTTTTTTGTATTTCAGCTGATAATTTGTATGGAATGTGTGATCACTATCAATTATAACAATTCAAAGTGACCTCTTTAGCTTTCACTCCCCTTCCTCCAAAGTTTCTAAAAAATGTGTTAAAAATATTATTTATTAAATACTACTACTATAAACTACTATAAATAACTGACAGAACAAAAATCTAGCAAAATCCATCAGGAACTGACATGTTTAAAGTGATGGAAAGTCCTATTGAGCTTCTCAGCCCTGCAGATGAGCTTCAGAAAGCAATTTTTCTCGTTTTGATATGTAGGAAAGAAGAAATATGCCTAGAGCGCACAATGTCATATACCGAAATTAAAATTCGAGCCCTGAGGAGAAGCTTTAGAAATAGTTTCACTGTGAATACTATGAATTTTAACAAGGACAGTTAAAGGTGTGATCCACTGACTGAAGTTATTAGTTTGACTAAAAGTTGTTTGTGCACAGACTCACCAGAAACACCACGTTGGTCTGCTGATATAAGGATCTGGCCACGCTGATGCGCTGTTTCTGTCCACCTGAAAGAATGATACCCTGCACCAGAAGCGGGAGGGAAGAAAGCATTACCACAAGAAGGATGACTAACATCATCGTATGCATAAGTGTGTGTGGCACTTGCCCCTGGAATAACGAATTAAATCACGGCTTATTTCCTGCATTACTTTTGCATGAATAAATCAAACATGACAGTGCTCTCGCTGAACAAGGTCAGTCTGACTGCTTGCATGCGCGCAAACACACACACACACACACACACAACTACAAACATCAACTCTTTGCTGTCAGCCAAACCCACTGTGACTCCCTAATTTGCAGAATCGATACAGGTCAAATCTGGAAAAAAGATAATGGGTCCACTTTCCTATAAAATCCTACATTATGCTGTAATACCGACCCGCTCCCCGATCTCCGTCTGGTCCCCTTGCGGAAGAATGTCGATGTCAGGCTGAAGAGAGCAGGCCTCGATAACAGCTTTGTATCTGGCCATCACACAAAACAACGACAGGAAAGTTGTAAGGACAAAGATCAACTGCTAATGGCAACAGAATGAAGCCGTCATATTACAACATTACATTACATTTTGTAATTGTTTACCCAAGGCCCTGAGCATCAATTGACTGACATATTTAGTTCGACCCATAGAAGTCCCTGAACACAACAATGAAGACTAAAAATAAAATGAGAAAAAGCAGCCTCTGAGTGAATTTCGCCCAGAGAGCTTAAACAGTCAGAATACAGAGAAGAGGAAACAGACGGCACCGACATATTGGGAACAAACGATGCATGTTAATTTAATAACATGTAAATGTATTCTCATCTAACTAAAAAAGAAGAAACCTCTGTATCTATGTATGCACAGTATATATGTCTTTTGAGTTTCTCTGCAACGTTCCATCCGATCAACCTTTCACTTGGACTTGTGATTTAACAGCTCTCTAATTGCTGGGGCTTTACGCGTTTAACGCCTTAGAAATTGTTTCACTGCTCTGTAAAAGTTGATTATATCAGTCTTTAGGTTAAAAATTGTCAGTTGTCTGTAAATTAATTGCAAATAAAGGGGATGGATAAGTTAAAACCCTTTTTCCTATTTATAATGAGCATTACATTGTTAATGGGCTAGTATGATGGCTGTGGGCTGTAATACAGCCCTGAAACACCTGAAAAAGGCAAAATAAAGGGATAACGGGAAAAAATAGTCTGTTAATAAAGAAAGAGACTGAGTAGATAGAATATTACACATTTGAAACCCACTCATCAGGTACATGTGCTTACCTTGGTTTGATCATGGGCATCTCAAACGTGATGTTCTCCACTAAGGTGGCGTTCAACAGCCATGGCTTCTGGGAAGCGTAGGCCACAGCGCCTCTCTTCCTACCAGAAGTAGAAAATGCATACAGGAGTGTCAAACACACACAATGATCTTCTGTAGGTGTTACACATTAATTGTTTCACACATGAGGATTAATGTTAGGATCGTGATGCATAAAAATAACAGGTGTATTTGTAGCTTTAACATGGGGATGGGGGTGGTGGATTCTCGTTTATCATTTTATTATTATCTTAGTTTGTGTGTCTCCATAGAGACCGCCAAATGCTGTTGTGAGAGTTCACCTGATATCGCCGTCCCCCGCTGCATCTCGGTCCGTGGGACTGCAGGGAACATATCAAACATGCCGAAACATTAGTTGAGAAATACTGCCTGTCTGACACAGATTCCACATTAGATTCCTGTAATGATTAACGGAAAATAAACACAAGCACATGCTAACACGTACACTCTTCCCTCACTATGGAAATCACGCCACTACTCAGCAGGCCAAACACAAACAGGCCACCAACTGCCCTACATGAACACGTCTATCATTAGCCATGATCTTATCCTGTCTAAAAATAACACCCCTCCACCCAACCTCAAATTTTCTTCCTGTAATTTGCTGATATGGAAATCGGCATTAATCCTTCCCGGACTCTGGCGCCTTCAGATCTCAGTGGATCTGATTTCTCAGACTGATATTAGTACGTCAACACGAGATCTGTTGAGCAGTTGAGATGCTTGATGCTGGTTTCCTTTTCATCTTGTGTGTGTGTCTCTCACTGTGAATTGCAGAGGCACGCATGCTGTTTGGAATCAGAAAAGACAAAGCTTGTTTCCACCTACCTGCACACACACTAAACTTTCTAAAGAATATGTTAATACATTGTATCTCTAACATCAAAATGTGGGATAAACATCTATAGTAAGTTCCATGTTGTTAATTTGATCCATCCAGAGGATTAAATGGAAATGCAATGAAAGGATATATATGAAATGCCTGCATCTTTTTGGCTGATCAGTGATCGTCACTATGAGGAGACTCGGTTAGAGGGAACTATTACACACGAATACTTCCTGACTAGACAGCAGTGTCAGTTTCCACAACAACTGATGAAGGGCAAGGAGACAAGCTATAAAAAGTAAGAAGTTTAGAATGCAAGACATCTTACTGCAGAGCTACAAGATCTGCAAATCACCACAAACTAAGAATTGGTTTCTATATTGCAGTCATGTAGACACATCTTGTCATTATTTTGAGTCATTTGTGCATTATTATGGTAGTGGATTTTCACTTCTAATGTTATTTGGCCAAAACTCTTAGAGAAATCCTGTACATTATATAAAAAAACATTTCATCAATAACATTTATTTTGTTATTGGGGCTCTGGGGCAATCCCACCGAGCTTAGGCTCGAAGTGAAGCTATATAATATGTGTGTTTCCTATTCCTTTTCTGGACAGATTTCAGTAACTAACTTGCCCTACGGCTTTAAATAGACCAGAGCAAATTACATAAATCAAAACCTGCATCTTGTTCAGGAAAGGTATGCTTTTTTGTTTATCTGCGAAATACACGTTTTTGAGATGTAAATATGTCATTTCTGTTTTTTGTATTAATTGTGACACTTGCCTTTCATCCCCCGTAGACTCCAGGATGGGCAGGCTATAAGAAGGTAGAGGGGGTATATTAGTGGAGGTTTCTCTACTGCAAGAATCCTGGAAATTAATTAAATGAATGCAATTCATTGAATGTGTATACCATATTTATATATATATATATATATATATATATATATATATATATATATATATATATATATATATATATATATATATATATATATATATATATATATATATATTTAGGGCAAGAAGCAGGATCACACCCCAGTCTACACAACCATTCACTCACACACTCACACATACAGGCAATTCAGAGTTTATTAACCAATTAACCTCAGCTTGTTATTAGACTGTGGTAGGAAGCAGGAGAAAATCCATGCAGACACAGAGAGAACATGCAAACCACACAGAGGTCCCAGCTCTAGTCCTTGAACCTGAAACCTTCTTGCTGTAGGGTAACAGCGCTACCCACTGTGCTGCCATGCCGCCCATGCCGTGTGGTCTTATTTATAACCCCAGAGCCCTAATTATTTTTATACAGGGTCTGAATAGGTGTTTGTTTTTCAAATAGATGCCCTTTAGATTATTTTTCCGTTATTCATAAAGGACATGACATGCAGAAACGGTCCCACCAACTCACTGCTCAGGCCACGTTTGACCATATGATATGCACCTTAGCCACTCGACTATCAGGTCACCCCAGATAGGGGCCCTTTAAATAACTTTTTTACGAATGGGGCTTAAAACTTTTAAGCATCCTGAAAGTAAAAATCATTAGGATCCGATTTTCGACATGCTGCACATGGTCAGTCGACCCAGTGGTGTATTTTTAGGTCTGACAAGTTGACACCTCTCACATTTGTCCTGAGAAGGTGACTCCAAACATGTCGTAGCACAACCAGAGAATGACGGCTGATTTACACCAGTTCACTGCAGCAGCAGCAGCAGCAGCAGCAGCGGCAGAGAGCACAGCTGTTTGGAAGTCAGCTGGTGACTGAAATATAAGCAGCTCTGATATGTCACACATACATGTAAACACTAGTGTTACCATTATTGTAAAAAAAGAAAACGTAACTCTACTCAGGGGGTGTAGAGCTGAATAGTGGATGTATAGATACCAGCCAATCAGAGTTTGAGAAAACAAAAATAAACACATTGTATACAGTATATTGTATTGCAACTGAACTGACTGTTGTATTTAATCAATGTTGTCATTTACGGTAAAATGCCACACATTTGTTATAAATTTGATTTATTTTGTAAATAAGACATTGTTTACTTTTTTGGAAAAACTACAAAAAAGACTAATAATTTTGAACTGGAATTTTATATTTGTGCATCATCATAATTCAGGGAATACTATCCATGTTGAAATACTAACACAAAGGTGGGGATGCTAAATCTATTTTTTAATTGAATCAATTCAAGAACAAAGTTTTGTAACAGTTACTGAAATGATTAAGGTGAGAAAAGGACAAAAGCATATATGTTTTATACAGTACTCCCTCATAAAAATGCTGAACACAACAATGAAGACTGTTCTTGTATTACAACCTAAATATGTGTTAAAGCCAAAGCATTTGAGGACTATTTCCTCTTCATGTGACTAACAATAGTAGGATAATTATCAAAAGCCTTCACCTTGTTACTCTCTTTAATGAAGTTAAACACCCATCAACTTAAAGGCCACTACTGATTATAGAGAGTAAAGTTTATACATGACCATTCCTGATGATGACTCACTGTCTATCGTCAGACTGAAAATACTCCAAATCCTATTTGTCAGCTATTTAACCTCTCTTTCTAAAGATCAATATTTAAATCAGTCTACTAATGTTCATTATTGAGCCTCTAGAATAAACAGGTCTTTTCACACTCTAGCAGTTAATTAGTTTAGCAGGTCTGACCGAGGTCACTGTCTCACCATCCAACTGGCTGTGCTTTGCACTTGTCTCAATTAAAACTGCATATGAGATACCTGCACTGCTCCAACTGCATACGGAGGTCAAGATACAAATAGTCATCGACTTTAATGACAGAGAAATCCCATACGCTGCCTGCTCTGGGCCATATTTAGAGCGAGAGAGGGGAGCAGCGAGGGAGGAGGACGAAGCAGGTGGGTGCATGTGTGTGGAGGGGCCTTGAAGTGTCACAAGTTGTCATTTCAAAGGAAATGGTTGTGTGTGGGAAGTACAGTGTCAGTGCAAATACAACCCACCTAGAAAGGATGCCGTCCTCCATGACCTGTAATTCTACCCACTAAGGTTTTTTTTTAATGAATAAAAATCTTACTTTACTTTACTAACAACAAGCAACTAACCAGAACAGTTTTCTTATGGATACTTCGAGTATCCATATAAATGAATATACAGACAGAGCACTAAAGCCAGTCGACAAGGCCGTCTTCATAACTCTACCCAGCCTGCTCACTCTGATCAGTCCTGCTGTTTACCTTCACACACTACTCTGTTTTTCTTACTCTCTTTTGCCTTGATGTGTACCTCTTATCTCAATGATTTATGTATTGTTCTCTGAGTCTCTACTGAGACTCCGCACGAATCCGTCACACACTGATCAGAATTTATTTCCCAGCTACCAAATACCGCAGTCCATCCATGTGTGGCTATAAATGTTGGAATTGAAATACAACACCACAGTAACATGAACAATAGTGGTGGAGACGTACGGAAAATCCTTCAGGAGAGCAAAGCTGAAATGACAGCCCTTTACTCTCTATCTGTGACACATGATAAGTGACAGGGCGGAGATAGGGAAGAGCTCAGACTGTGTGTGCGTGCGTGTGTGTGAGTGTGTGTGTGTGTGTGTGTGTGTGTGTATGACAGTCATGTAGGGGGAACTACACTGAATTGACAAATGCATCGCTATCCTGACTAAGTGATGACTGAAATGCACTTGGAAGATACAAGGATTCAGTTTTAGCTGTGCTATATGAAATGTGCTCTGCTTTTCTAGATCCACTTGGTTTACTGGAGCTTATAATAGGTCACCTACATTCTCCAGCAAGATTCAGACTCTCTCAAGAGAATCCTGCTTTATTTATGTTGATTTGGATGCAGATTGCAATCAACTGATTGACAAAGGTAAAATGACCCTCAAGGTAATAAAAGGTTGTCATTTTGATTGAGTTTTATACTAATTAAAACATGCTTACATAGATGTATATATATATATATATTATGTTCCATTTCTGCCAAGTCTATATCTAATATATTGCACACTCATAAAATTACAGTGAGATTCTTTCCAATGTAGACTACTAGAAAGACATAACTATATATACAGTCCGTAATTTTCTATACCAACTTATTTCTCGCCAGGGTCAGATGGGTCTGCTGGAGCCAATCCTAACGCTACAGGCAAGAAGCAGGCCCAGACAGGTTGCCAACCTATCATGGGGCACAAACACAGGCAATTTACAGCCTCCAATTAACCTCAGCATGTTTTTGGACTGTGGGAGGAGGCTGAAGAACCCAAAGAGAACCCATGCAGACACAGGGAGAACATGCGAACACCACACAGAAAGATCCCAGGCCCTAAGGCCTTGAAAAAAACGTATACAGTAAGTGCATATAACCTCGTTAAGCACAAAATTTTGATGTGGTCAAAAACTGCTGTTTAGAGCATGTAGAGCATCTCTGGCTTTAAAGTACTATTGGCTAGTACAAGTCTATTTGTAGTCTGAAGTCTGTGTCCACAATTTGCATATGACACATTTTTGCATAGTGTTGCAACTAACTAATTTTCATGTTCGTCCATTTATAAGAGCTGAAATAAAAGCTGCAACATCAGCTCTGTTCCCTGACATACAAATCCTTCTTATATACTGCCAAGTCATGGTATAGGGGAACCTACATGGCTGATTTGTATGCTAATTACACTATCAGGGTCAATGCAGAATTCATCACTGCAATAAAACATAAATAACAACACCCAACCGTCCCTGAAAAACCAATACCCTGAGAGGATTTAAAAGCCGGAACCAGACTGTCACTCCTGCCGATAATGAGTGAAATCGCCCTTAATATTGATCAGAGAGATCTGCATCTCCCCAGTGAGCAATTTACTTCCAATTACCCTTTCACCTTTGGAATGAATTACATTTTGAGAATGAATTGTGTTACATAGGGAACATGCGTTTCCCAGATTCAGACATATCATATTGCTTTGAAATTGAAAGAATGTGGATGTGGTTAAAGTCAGGATGAACAATGAACATCTTTTCCCATCTGTTTAACAATTGGGTGGGAAAAAGGGTCCATCGGCTATTATCCATAGTTTGACATCATACTAACCAAGTCTGATCAAAGCTTTTAATAACAATACTTTACTGTAGTATTTGATAAATCAGCGGATAGAATTTTGCAAACAGGAAATCAGTGAACTTGTAACTGACCTGTTCCAGGTGACTGTTCCTGATATTCTCTGCATCTCTCCCAGCGCTGCCAGCAACAGAGATGATTTTCCACAACCCACCTGACCCACAATCATAGTCAGCTTACCTGAGAGGTTCGATGATGAAGAGAGGCAATTACACAGTCAGTGAAAAAAATCAATAGCAGCCTGAAACCTCATCAGGAAACGAGACAGGAGAAGCAGGTCGTGCATTCGCTCTGCCAAACACTCACCAAAAGGAATCCTGATGTCCACATTACAAAGTGTCGGTGGTCCATCGGTCCAGGTGAAATATCCGCTAGTTATCTGAGGAGCAGATATCATACCAGTCAGTCGTTAACTATTTCTACCCCCAAAACCTTAGAAAATGGGAATGAAATGAAAATAAGGGCTTTTTCATTGAATGCAAGAGAGAAAGGAGAAGACCTGGTTTTATCAATTGGCATCCATCATCATGATATGATATATCACAATGCAAAAATATTTTAGATGATTTTGCTTGGTGGATTCTCTATGGATCATATTCTCTTTCTTGCATCAGGGAGTCAAAAGGAAAAACTGACATGAACACATAATTTCATGTCAAGTCCAGAAATTTTTAAAGGTCATTAGCTGTCTGTTTGAATTATCAAAAACCTGAAGGGAAAATGTATTTTCCCTCCTTTGACCTGTCAGTGTAGGTCACTGACTGACTTTTAACAAAAGGTAAGAGGTTTTCGGTCACACCGCTATTCAATTTTGATCAGGTCACATTTGAATCACTTACAGTCTGGAGTTTTCTGGTCCACACACTTGACTCACCTTGATACAGGTGTCTTGGTCCACCTCTGGGGAGAGTCCATCACCCTCGTGGTCCCTCTGTGAGCTGTAGTTGTTCCAGTCGTCCCTCGGGGGGCGCTTCCTGTTAACCACCTTCAGGGGCTGAAGGCGTTGGCACACAGAGGGGAAGGAAGGCCGGGGGAAAGGTTTAGAGGGCGGCTTTAGGAGGGTTGTATGACGCCAACAACAAAGGACAAAAAGGTGATGGTGAAACAGTGAATTCAGGAGGACGATAAGGTGGAAGAGAACAAAGGGGAGTGAGACAGCAGATGCTGCCAAGCCTTGTTGCCTAAATCGAGCCAGGTTTGGGTAAAAAAATAACAGAAAAATGGTTGAATGAGTTTATATTTGTATATGCACTTACCACAGCTTGGTACCTATTTTGGTTGTGATTGCTGGAGCCAGACATCAACATTGCTCGGGACTCTTGATCGTCTCCAATCTCATCGCTTGAGAAAAACTCGCTGAGCTTCTGAACACTGCAGGTTGAAAAGAGAACAAAGGAAGAGAGGAAATCGAGTCTCCAGTGACGACAAATTGGAAACCTCAAACTCAATACAATGCTGATTTATTCAGCTATTACAAGACCTACGCAGATTATACACTTTAAAGTAGCTCACGCTCACTCATGTGGTGGCTATAGAATCTCTCTTGTTTACCGCTGCATCATTCATTCAGTGAGGCCGACTGGCTGGAAAATCAATCAGATGTGGTTCACTGAGAATGAACTTCATTACATATCTCTACATAACTGATTTAGAATTGCTTGTTTACTTTTTATCTTCCCTCTGCTGATACAAGAAGTCTAAATCGAAATCTCTGCTTCCTTTCAACCCTTCAACTGGGACAAATTTCCATAATAGTTTCATGTAGTCATATGCATATAGTCATATTTATGTGTCTCATTAATTCTGATATGTACATGTGAATTATATGTGTGTTATATGTGTGGAAACTGACAGTGCAATACTGATGACAGTAGGATTAATGCCCTTATTATCATGCTGAAGAAAAGAGTGGCCTATGAAAAATTCAATGGTTTAGACTGATGATTATTCAGAAACATAAATATTGAAAAACACTTTGCATTAATATTATAATGTACTTGTCATACACTTAATATAAAATGATCTTGTTCTTCACATTTCCTCATGTTCGAGGTGTGAAGATAAACTGAGTTGATATATCCCTATTAAAAACAAATCCTTTCCTGGTGCCTGACAAAGTGTGTCAGTTCACGCGCTCCCAAAATAAGCATCTCAGAGGATTACAGGCAGCTTCTACTGTAGATTCAAATAGAAAAGCTATTCTACTTCGAGCTCAAAAGCAGCACCGAGCTGAAGAGAAATTTGTAATTTTCAAAAGAAGCCAATTCTGGAGCAGGAGATTTTATTCCCCTCCACTCACTTCTGTCCTGTGATCAATTCCAAGTAATACAGAGGGGGTGATGGATGGGATATAAAATGACTTGCCCTCCACTGCCTATAGAGACTCAAAGAAAATACTTCTGCATTATTGGTTTCATGAAGACTGTTTTAATCTTCTAAGGAGTGTACCATGACACTTTGTCCTGTTACAGTGATGTGTACTAAAAATCCGTATACTGATCACCGCTGAAGAGCTGCTGAACTGTGTTTCTTTGTTTTTAACAATCACAATAAAGATCAGTCTAATCTAATGGCCCTGCCTAGATCCAACTAGAAGAAGTACAGAAGCTGATGACTGCAGTCGAAGAGTTTGTTTATCACACAAGAGCCAAATTACCCTTTAGAGTAAGCAACTACATCAATATTAAATGGGCAATATGATAAGAAATGCAGTATATACGTGACTAGAAGGGTGACAGGAAGGGTCATGTTTGACTTGTGCAAAATCAATAACTGAGGGGAGAAACGTGTACACTTGCACCTGCTGGCTAATCACAACCATGTCTCAGCTGCCAAATTAATAGCTGAAATAAATAGCGCAATGTTTATTGTCACGGACGAGATGCAATAACACAGCAGTGTTAGTGTTAGTGTGTCATGTGATCCAATAATAAAGCTGACCCGTCCCATTATTTTGCTTCTCACATCTCTGCTTATTATCAGTGGAGTTCCATGTTGTTTCAGCCTAAACTCCTCTTCCGCTCGATGATTTTTCAGACGTGTACTAACCAATAAACACTCAGTCACAAGACAAACAAACCAGTGCTTCCCGGGTTATCCACAGATTGAAGAATGGAGCGTAGCAGTGCATGAAGTCAGGCCAGCTTGTACAGGCTGATCAGCCGTTTCTAGTGTGCTTCACAAAGCACCCAATCATATTCATGTGGGACGCTAACACGAATTACTCTGCACATAATATAACATGCATACCAACATGCATGAAACTGTGAAATCATAATTTATTGAAAATGTACATGATTATGATTAATTTCTTAACTTGAATATTTGTTATTTCCTCACCTCACAAGAGCCTTGACAGTGGAGCGCACCACGCTGGAGAGCAGGAAGAGGGGCGTGACCAGGATGTGAAAGAGGGACAGAGAGGCAAAGGCCACAGCTGGGGACAGGTCAGCATCCTCGGAAATGTGGACATGAACCACAAACGTCTGCAGGATGAGAGGAGGAGGAGGGACAGAATGAGGAATGGTAAGAAGTCATGTCCTGTTCAAGGAAAAAAAAGCCATCAGAGAAAAACAGATCTCATTCTCTGGCTGCCGGCTACAATGTGCCGTCGAACTCAAACTGTTTAGAGAGGTTTGAGGAGCAAGATAAAATTGAATCAAAGATGTCTACATTTGTCCTTCATAATTGTCCCTCTCCTTGGTATCTGTCTCTGACTTCTCTAATTTGTCAACACTCAACCCCACAACCATGAAGGATTTCTATAAATACACACAGGATTCAAGGTGGCTGTCACAGAGCCCTGCACTGTGTCTCTGTGAAATGTCACTAGACATCTCAGAGTCAGATGCACAGTCACTGTCTCAGCTCCATCATCTCTATGTGTCCTTTATGAACAAACCAAATTCTTTCACCTCAGTATATGTCATTGTTGGTTTTGCTTAGAGCTAAAAGTAACAGTGAACATCACATATTGAATTTAACTTGTTGGTGAAATAATGGGAGAACTGAAATTTACACTCACCGTCAGTACAGCTGCGATGGGAATAGCTGCGTTCATGAAAACTAAGAAACAGAAAAGAAAAAAACGGAGCAAAGTGTGAGATGCTGGAGGGCTTTATTGCACAGTTCAAACCAACAATTTCTCACTGGTGATGAGTTTCTGTGAAGATCTGAAGCAAAGAAAAAAAATAACACACATTTGATTTTGACTCTCAATGCCTCTGATTGGCTGGTTTGAATGGCTGTCAATACAAACTGTGTTCATTAAATATTTGTTTTTATCATGAAACAGTGCTGATATAACACCAAGACCTTACAATAAAAAATCAATCAAAATCTCACTCTCTACAGTATACCTTTAGCTTAACACAATCATGACATTGTCCTGCTGTTGCAAACGGCCATAGAATATCGTTTGAAATGTTCTCTCTTCTTGAATGTACAATTATTGATTTTAGATTGGACACAGTGTATCACAGGAGTGGAGCCGTGCTGACTGCAGCCATTCTGAGCATGTGGAAGGACATACTGAGATAAGAAGGACAATCAGTACAGAGCAAATACGTTGAGTGACTATAATGAGCAGGGCTGTCTGAAGAGTATGTAAATGGATAGAGAATAACATCCTATTGGTTGTGCTTAAAACATGTTCTCGTTAATTTTATACTTACAAGTATAGATGGAGAACTGGGGATGGTTTTATTTTGTTTTATTGCCATTTCAAACGTTCAAATGTCAAGAGTGCAAAGAGTGCCTTACTGGATATGGACGTGTAAAGGGCAAAAGACTTCAGGCTGGTGAGCTCTTTGCCCCTGGTCTCCTCCACGCTGTCGCAGAAGATGCGTTCCCACGCGTTCAACTTCAGCAGCTTGATGCCCCGCAGCAACTCATTGGTCTTTTTGAGACGCTCACTGGAGTATTCCTGAGAGCAGAGAGAGGATGCTTTGATTACACGACCAGACGAGGAAAGACGATATGACACATCAAGGAGAGACGTATTATAAGAGGTGCAGCCAGGGTACAACACAATACCTGGCTCTATTATTTAGGTTCGATAGCCACTAGAAACATATAAAGCAAAGTGATTTTCTTGGCTCCATGTATTGTAGATTCAGGGGAATAATATCTCTATTGAATGAACAGTGGTGTGCAGCAGCATACAGCCATTAGGCTGTATTACCTGATTCAAGACTTTTACTGCCAGAGGGAATCTAATCTAAACTAAGTGTGTGTATCCCAGATAGGGGGAAGCATGCACCATCATTACATCCTTCCATTATCTGGTGTGATGGGAACAAACCAATACCGATCAACGCTGTTTGTCATGTTCTGCATGTTCTGACAGGTCACACACTGAAGAAGGTGTAAAAGCGTGAAATACTGTTGAAAACCAAGCACTCTGCTAAAAACTGGCCCATGGTCATCACTTTTCAAAATGTGGGGTTATAACTTGGGAGCAATGCATGAAAAAAGACTAGAGGCCCATTCTGTCAATTCTGTGTGCTTGCTGTTTACATCTGGTAAATGAAGTGATGCTGCTCTGGCTTGTTTATTCTGAAAAGATGTGCAAATTGTGCTTGTTTTCCATCTTCTTACACGAAGGGCTTATTGGCGCTTTCAGAATCCATGCATTAGGACAGATGGGTGTCTGAAGCAAATTAGGACTTCAAAATATTTCACACTGAAAAACAAACTTCTTCCTCCTAGATTAAACAGTAACACACCACTTATATGTAAAAGGGCCCATGACAGTACTCACCAAAGTGCTCTTTTGTGTTTGGGACAGTTTTGTGGCCACAAAATATTGTACAGGAGCCAACACAGCAATGACAGTCGCACCAATCAAGGCACTGATTCCCAAGAGGTAGTAGAGCAGGATCACCCCCACAATGATCTGAGATAGGGAGAAACACAGAGAGAAATAACCAAATGTCAGTCTGTGGAGAGAAAACGCAAGAATGTGAGGTTGACCCACTGCGTCTGCAACCATGCTAGCAGCTCTGTGCACCTTCAGCTAAACGTTGGTATCTGCATGCTAACGCAGCCACAATCAAAATGCTAACATGGTAACTTTGCCATTTTCATCTTAATTTAGCAGGTTTTTGTTAGCATAATAGGGTGACCAGATATGGGTATTTGAAAAAGAGGTACAGTTTTGTACCATTGCTCTGTTAAAGACACACTGCAAAAGAAGGGATTCTTTTCCAAATGCATTGCATTTACTGATAACTGCAATGAGATGATAGGTGCAATAAAATGTTGGGAGAAATCAGGTGTAATGAGGAGGGAAACAATGTTTTTGCACATTTAAAGAAGTCCCTGCAGAACACAGCTCTTATTGGTGTTGGCTGTCCAGTGCATATTCTGAACAATTGTGTTCACCATGGTGCAGAAACACTAGATATTGACATTGAGCAACTCGAAATCTATTACCACTTTGATATACACACTGTCCACAAAGAGAATTTGAAGGAGCACTGTGAAGTTTATTGAGAATGAGTTCAGAGTGAAACCCCAGAAGGAAATAAGGAGAGCAGTTCTGCTGCATACATTTTGACAATTTTTTCTTAAAAAAAATGATTCTTTAATCTTTCTGCTTTTTGAGAAATATTGGAGAAAATAACCTCCTTTGGCCTTGAACAGTTTATTCGTGAGAGAACAGTTTATTCGTGCGGGGAAATGTTTTTTTTTTTCACAACACTGACTAAAAGACAAGAGGAGATATCCATTTTATGCAAGCAATAAAGTTTGCAAACTAATCTTTCTCTTTATTTTTTGTAGTAAACTCATCATTATGTTATTAAATATATAATTTTACCTGAAAAGCTAAAATGTAGTGGAGATAGATCAAGTAGCATAAAACGTATTTAAGTACACATGTCTTTAATTTCTTCTTTTTCTTCAAATTTTTTCTTTAACTCCTCTGTGAAGGAGCACCTGTGTTTAGGCATTGTTGCAGCGGACGTACATGTGCTTTTCGCTTGTGAACACTGAAGACACGCGATTCAAGTCTACCCACTCACACACAAAGCAAAGTGACTGGTTTAAGAATGATACAGAGAAACCTGGAATGGAGTAAAACGGAACGGAGTAGAATTCTATTGGCAATGCAGATTATTTTTGAGACAGGTGCAAGAAATCACGGACGACTTTGGACAACATTTTTTTAGGTCCCAAAAGTAGGAGTAAGTAGGAGTGAGTAAGTATGTCCAATACAATTTAGAATCTCCAAATAACCTGAACATGTTCTTGGACTGTGGGAGGAAGCTGGAGAAAATCCACACAGACAGGACATGCAACCTCCTAAAGACTTGGGCTGGGACCTTCCTGCTTCCAGCAACAGTGTTACTCACTGCTACACCCTGTAATCTAGCGAGACAATGCTTATTGATTTTATAGAATTAACATCTTAAAACAAACCCTTTTTACTGATAAGATGAAAGTCAGAGGATCCCAAAACGTATCAGAATGAATGTCTGTACACAATTTGATGGCAATCTGTCAAATGCTTGTAGAGATATTCAGCAAGAGCCCTGCTTCCTGAGATGCTGTACATGCAAGGAGAACTCATACAAAGCTTAAAATTGTCATGTCGAAACCTGTCATATCTAAATCTTGCTGGTAGTCTCTATGAAGTGCATGCTTTGCCTGTATCTGCAAATATTTTGCTGCTATTTATTTTCAAGGTTTTTTTTTTGTTCAATGTTTAACCATTGCCTGTCCAGGCACTACAGATAAAATAATGCCTTTCAGGCCAATTGACAGATTTTCAGAAATGTTGTTAATATATATGTATTGTTACTGTCAAATAAACTAATACATATTCAAAATTAAAGTAAAGTAAAAAGTTAAATAAAAGCAGAGTTTACTTTATGCTCCACATACAGTTCATCAACTCTGTCTCTACCGGTTAACAAGGGACATGAGTCATGCTTCCACCTGTCCTTGGCTTTTTACCAGCCAACGCTATCTTTATCATCACAATAAACCCATGTCAGTTTCCAAAATCCCAGGACACACAGAACCAGATGGTGATGGACATGACATTTCACATTTATACACCCTCTAATTCATCTGTCACTAGGGACAAGGCAGGTGACGGGGGGGGGGGGGGAGAACAACAGGGTATGATTTTCTTTCCTTTTCTTTTTATAATGACTTCATTATAAGACGGAGGAATAGGTATGAGTCATATGTAGAAACAGCCCCCTCACCGTTAATCTCTGCTGCTTACATTAATCACACCTGAGTGCGATACCGTATGTAAAACCTACACACTGCATTGGGCTCTTGGAAATTGTGGTGGTATATTTTTAGCTGTCTTCTGACAACGTTTCTGACAAAACAATGATGAAATAATTCATCCAGAAAAATTATGAACCTGTAATGAACATAATTAGAGTTAGCATCTTTTTACATAAAAAGAAAAATCTTACAGATATCGACAATTGACTCCAGTATGATATGGTATGATTGGATTTCATAATCTTTGCCTAACAGGCAATAATTAAGCAAATTTGGATTCAAAATTGCAAAAGCATGTTTAATGAACTCATTGCATAGTAAGTAAGAGCAGCGTTCACGCAGCACAAAGCGCAGTGTAGAAAGCTGTCTCTGTGACACAGGCTTGCAGACTTGATTTTTGCAGCCATTCTTGCAGTGATGCAGAGACAAGCGAAAGTCATTTCCTAAAATGTTAGTGCAGCCTTTTAATTATGAAAACCCAGTTTCATGTTCTAATATGCATTAGAGGTAAACAGAAGCTCTAATCAAGTTAAAACAGCCGTAGAAAACCACTGACACATTTGAAATCACTGGTGAACTTCGTGACTCGTCCCTCCAGGGCAGGAGGCACTAAAAAGAAAAGAACAACGGATTCATACACAGGGCAGACAGGTGAGTAGAGACAGAGAATACTAATGCAGCTTAGACCTCACCAGTAGCCTACTAAAGGATCTAAGATGTAAGAAGTGTCTGACCTGCTCTGTCCTTTCATTCCTAGATATTGCATTTACATTTGCACATCAATGTCACTGTTGTTTATTAGTCATTTGTGTACAATCAGCAGCAAACTTTGGTGGCTGTGTTTATTCCTTTAATCTATCTGCAGAAATTACTTCTACTGCAGAGATTATTAATAACACATTACATAAACATGAATCTACTATAGTCACTTTTCCCTCACTCGTCACTTTACTCTACACACACATCCTGCACCTTAAGTATGCATTGGCTATGTATGTGTACATGTGTGTATGTGCGTGGGTATGTATGTGCGTATATATATATGCAAATATGTGTGTATGTATGTAGGTATGTATGTGTATGTATATGTGCCTTGCTTATGCATACTTTTTTTCTTTTGCAACTTATCAGTATTTTTCTCCATTCTATGTCCATAATGCATACTGTGTATGCGGATCATCAACAAATTCTACGAATTTTGTACACAGTGTTGTGTATTTTTATAGCTTTTATCTTCTTTAGTTTTTATTTTCTTGTCTTTACTATGTACACTGCAGTAACAGACAAATTTCCCCGTTGTGGGATCAATAAAGTCTTATCTTATCTTATCTTATCTTATGTTATCTTAACACTGTATACATAGTGTAAATGCAAAAATATAGCACATTGTATGAACATTTTCTGTATGAGTCTTTTATGTTAACAATTCTGTCTCTGTCATCTTTTTGGCATTTCAAAATAATAAAATGTATCTAGCGTTTAGATGTAAGTGAGATATCGGTCCTGCTATAAAGAGATAAGAGAAGAATAACATGAGGTGCCAGCACAGGCTACAATAAGCCAGAAGGAATATCAGCCAAAAAAAAGAAGAATGAAGCAGTTCAATACTACATCAGTAAAGAGTAGTTAGTTACTTAGTTCACACGCTGTGCTTGCAGGAGAAACTCCTTTCTGGAAAAAAATGGGCAATAGATATATATTTATATATGCATTGTTGTGTTATTATACTACTATCGCTAGTCAACAATAAGTTAGTGATAATGTTGTTTTGCATGAAACACCATTTCCTTTTTTTTCTCTTAACATCTTATGACAAACTTTTAAAAACAAATGTACCTTCATTACAAATAAAAAGGCTTTTAATTCCCTAATATATTACCAACCATCTCTGAGACTTCTATTGTTGTTTTTCACAGCTACTTATGCTTTCCTGACACTTTGATCTCCATGTGCCTCCTACTGACAGAGAGTGTGTATGTGGTGTAACTGTACCTGTGTTTCAGGCAAAATTGTTTTTGATTTGGATTTGGATAAAATAATAAAACCCAGAGGAGACACACATAACACTGCATCCAATTGATTTCCTGTGTTTTTCATCTGAAACAAATTGACCTCCATTGTTTGCAAAAATTATATTTTTACAATTTACCAAGACGGCAGTTTTCAACAAAAAATTCTCATGAGGTTTGGTACAACTGCCTTGATTTAGCATTATTGTACGCCGGGAATTACACAATCCACTTTTACGGTGGGACAACTTTTTAAAGCATGAAGATCATAAGTCTGCAATCGACTGCACGCATTTGCAATACATCTATTCCAACTCTCACAGAGGTTATAACACTCAACGCTGTGTTTACAGCAGGATATTTTTTTTGTACACAGGTCTGGCTTGAAAAATAGATCACGATAAAATAATACTAACAATAATAAAAGCGTGACAAAATAAACAGAGTCAAATTTAACACAACAGGATGCAGAGAAAACACATTGTGCAACAATAAACAATGCAAGGAAACAGCAACACAATAACAGAGAGGCTGCAAAAATAAAAAAAAACAGAGTTTGATACATTCACTCTAATCAAGCAAACAAACCAGAGTCGTACCTGTACTGGCATGGCCCACAGGTTAGGACACAGGAAGAAGAACCACATGAGCTGGTTGGTATCTATGGCAACCAGGCTGCAGATTTGAGCGACAGTCAGCTCACCCATCGACATGTTGGAGGTGCACAGGCGCATGATCTTGTTGTAGATTTTTGTCTGGGGGAGAGAAAATCACCACATGTGGATTCACAGTAGAAACCCAATAGGAAAACATCACAGCTAATGGGGATCCTTATAATAAACAGATAAATAAATGTACCTGTATGGCCCCACGCAGGTTGATGCCTGTTTCAATGGCCACATAGTAGGAAGCCTGGAGGAAGGTTCTCTGCAGGAGCAGAGCAAAGAAGAGCAGCACAGCCAGCACATAGGCATTCTCCAGAAACTCCTTGGAGGAAATGAAATTGATCTGCAGCAAACTCATCTGGAAGCACATACAGGTAGGAAGCAGGGGGGGGGGGTTATCGACCAGCTTGTCACTGTCAGTCAGGCAGGAATCTCTGCAAGGGTAAGTGTTTAGCCAGTACTGAATTTCAGCAAAAAATGTTTCCTGTTCAGCGCTTCACAAGCCAAGGATAACAGTATAATTTACATCGCCCAGCAGGCAACAATATTGCATGTGAAACTCAATCCAACTCAAATGGAGCCCCTCACAATGTCCAACACAGCTGATACCTGTGAGCTGAACACCAAAGAAGAACATGGATCACGTCATCTCCCACAGTTAAGAGATCAGGATTCTCCCAGGAAGGATTGCAAATTATTGTGCAAATTATTGATTAGATATGTACCTCAACAACGCATCAACTCATCGAGGATCTTTCATTATATTACATAATGTTTCCAATTGCCACTAAAAACAGACCCTTTTTCAGTCAGTCTCCTCTTTAAACAGACATACTGTGGAGAATTTAATTTGTTTTTGTGTGCCCAATGAGTCTACATTCCTCTGTGTCTTTTAAATACCGTCTGAGTTATTCCTACAGATGGATGTCTGTGTGTCTGATACAATGAGCAAAGAGTCTCATAAATATTTAACTGGGCTTATATTAGTGCACCACAAGGGCAGGTGGACTGGAGGGAAGCAGACATCATAAATGTCTCATGAAACTGTAACTGTGACCTTTGAGAGGCGGAAGGAAGCCATGTGATCTGTTTGTCATGTCTGAGGCCGTGTTTGTCTGTTTCTGAATCCTTGTCTGAATTCTTTGTAAATTCATGACGTCACCGTGTTTATGCTACGTACAGAAATCGTGTTATGTGACACAAGTTCACTTTCCCTCCGCACTCCCGCATCCACTGTGAAACTCATTAGCTATGTCTACTTTTACATGTTTCATGTAAAAAAAGCAGGTGAAAATAAAGCTAGGCAGATTACAATTTTCTAAACCACCAGAGCATCAACCAGAAAATAGACATCAAGATATGAGTCAAATTTGACCATCCTAGCCCAACCTGTCAATTTAAAAAAACAAACAAACACAGAAACCAAACAAATATCACAGTGTTTTGCATTATTTGGATGCCACTATACTTATTTTGTTAAAAAAAAAAAAAACAGCTCTGTGGTTGGCATTTTCTCTATAAACCCCCCGAGGCCAAGTTGTTTCAATTCCATTGTTGAGATAAAAAACAGAAGACAAAAAACATTAATATTTAGCAAGAAAGATTGATTTCTGTGTACAAAGAAAACAAAATAAATGTTTCACTTTTATATTAAAAAGATATCAAAGACTAAAGCAGGCGGATTCATTATCCTACAAACTAAAACTGATGCCATCATAGTACAGGTAGTAGTAATAGAAGTTCTTGTAGGAGAATGAATCAACCTGGTTTAATGTCCTTTAATGCTTGTTGACTTTTGTACATTAACTAAATCAGTCTCTGCAACAAATGTGATCAAATATTCTAACCTCAACATTCCCTCTTTGCATTTTCCTAGCTTTCAACCATATCTCATGTCCTTTTTCAGCGGATGGTGTATTACATGTATTATGACAAATCATCATCATCTCAAGACATTCTTAGAGTTAATCTTTACAGTCCTTTGAGTATTTGCAGGGAAAAAAAAAGATTTTGATGGAAGAAAATCCTGAGGGGCTCATAATTCACCGGCCACAGACAAGTACAGTAAACTGCTCTACTGATCCACAGAGTATTATTTCTTGCGTTCTCACCGGTTGCTGGATGGTGCGGTTGTCCTTGCTGACATGGTGGACGATGCCAGAGATGCAGAGGGGGCCGGCGAAGCCAAGCAGGTCGGCCAGGAAGCGGAATGTGATGCTGAGGATAAGAGGTCTGCCGAATGCTTTCCTCAAGGCCTGCCAGATCCACTTTGGTCCCTGGGGTGCTGCTCCCTGAGGCCTCTGAAGGAAATTTTAAAAGAAAATATATATATATATGATATATATTTGGGAGAGATCCATTCAAATGTTGAATAATGGGTTATCTGCAGTGAATAGCATTACTGACAGGTCATTTAAAACCCCAGCCATCAGAGGCACTGGCATCGGGTGATTACTTCTCTGCAAAAACACCAAATGCTAAACTTGCAACACAGTGGAAAAAAATAACCTGCAAATAGCCTGCAAATAGCAGGTAAGTGAAAACATGAACCTAAATGCTGAACTGGCACTATTAACGCAAGAGTGCACTCAAACACACTGCAACAGAAAGCTGCAAAATGAGGCCAAGATCAAGGTTCCATCCTTCCCTCTGGTGATGCTGCTGCATCATGGAATATGTTGAGTTCTGCAAAGAAGAGCCCCACTTATCCGTCTGCTCTGTAACTAATGCGGCTGAAAAAACCACAAACAGCGAGGCAGAGGAAGAGGATTAAGTGTTAAGGGTTCACTGATTAAATCAAATGTCACTGACTGTAGATTTCCAGACTGAACAAGAAACAACACAGCAGCTTGATTCAATGATTCAGTTAGAAATGATCAGAAGAAACCATCTGGATTGTCACAGTCCAGCAAACACTCCCAGAAGTACGTTTGTGTGTGTTTGTGTGAGTGTGTGTGTGTGTGTGTGTGTGTGTGTGTGTGTGTGTGTGTGTGTGTGTGAGCATGACATGAGTCACTCTCATCAGAGCTGTGAGAACAGACGTGACTGTTAACATCTCCCTTTTTCCATTTGAGCTCATTTTTAACCTTCATACAGAACATGTGTTGCAATGCACGTCACACTCACTCACTCACAGACACACACACACACACACACCTAGGGTTCAAACAAAAAGGAAGGAGGACGTTTCATTCTCACACACACGGAGTGAAGCTAGCTTCCCATGAAGTGCAGTGCTTTCACCCCCGCAGGGGTCGGGATGTCGCCTCGTTCACAGTCGAATGGGAATGACCCGGTGCCTCCAGGCTCTCCTCCGAATGCCCCAGCAACCCCCCACAGCACCTCCCACCACCTCTCCACTGGGATCTCTCAAAGCTCTCTCATCCTTCTCTGCAGCCGGAAGGAAGTGGGGTTGCGTTCACACCGGACGCACACGCAGCAGTGACGAATCTCTGTGACCTTCCAAACACTGGAAAACACTGACCCTGCAGAAGAGGCCCTTCACCTCCAACCCCTGACACGTGCTCCAAAGAGTGAGACGGGGGGAAAAAAGGGAGACGCAGAAAACAAGGACGAAGAAGAGTGATATACAGTATGTAATGAGGAAACCTCCCCATGTTGGACGGGAAGAGCAGTGATCTCCCAGCAGAGTTAAAAAGGGCACAAAAAACAAATTCTCTATTCAACAGATTGGTTCATTGTATAAATATCAAAATATATAAAAACTAATTGGAATACATTCATGCTATGTATGTATCACAAAAGAAGAAGAGGAAATAAAGAAAGGTTATTTCATAGGGAGACTGTTGAGAGCATATGAGGACACATTGTGTGAAATTCAAAGTCTCGAAAGTGATTTATTTCTTTTTTGATTATGAGCAGGTTATGGTGATATAAAACCTGGGGATTGGCTCATTAATATTAATGGAACAGACACAAAATGACCCGTTCTTTCTTAGAGCTCTAGAGGGAGGCTTGGAATGATGTAAAACTGTATTTAAATGATTTTTTGTGCCTAAGACAATAAATATATTCTGTTCGTGATATCATAAATTCAAATAAAACCCAGGAAGTGTCAAATATGGGACCTTTTGAAATCACACTTTTGTTCAAAGATTCTTTTTTCACACCCATATAATGTACATCCACACACTAGATGCAATTGAATTAAGTGTCTTTGTCCTGGACATTTACACTTATGGACAGGAGGAGTCAGGGATCAAACCATTACTCTGCAAGTAATGGAAAACCAATGGCCAATAGCTGCCCTTATTGCTTTTGTATTGAACTGAATGTATCCATTAATCTGCTTTATGTTCCCACTTAGGAGTAGGAAGGTCGTGTGAGGAGCTGGTAATATAGAAGTCACAGGGACAACACATCATCACATTCATTCAGGCATCTTAGAATTCCCATCATACATTTGGACTGTAGGAAAAATGTTAGAAACCCAAATAGAGTCAAAACCCAGTAGACAAGATGGCATCTCCACACTTAAAAGCCCCCAGCTGATTTGAACTGTATATATCTGCCGACCTTATTTTAACATGAGATATAATATTTGGTGAACCAATACCCAAATGTACATAATACAATATTTACTAGTGGGGTCTCACCAGACTCTTGTACTTCTATTTATACAGAGTCTGGCCACTCACAATTGAGAAATGTTATACTTCAAGGTGGCTTCTCTCTTGAAGTGTAAAATATTGGATCTGCCATAATCAATCGCTATCATTTGGTAGTGCCATGTGACATGTCATGCTCCAGAAAAAATAACATTGTTCATGCTCCAACTTTAAGTTCTTGATATTCGGCAATGGACAAGCTCACATATTTCTCTGTCTGAACTACAGATTCACCTACTGAACTACAACCATAGATGTATTATATCACCTGGATATACAGTTTCCTCTAAGTGGCACAATGACTTTTGTTCACACTGATTGAGTCATTGACTTTTTATATGAAAAACCTCTCTAACGGCCAGAAAAACTCAGTCAAAGTCTCTTTTCCCAGCATGACGTCACAGCTGTGCGCGGTCATTGCTGCGTCTCATCATCACCACCATGATGTGTGGCCCCAAAGCATTATGGGAGGTGAATCGGGATGTTTTTCCTGCATATTCGCCAGGCAAGCAACTTCCACCGAAATGAATGACAGTATCCAGTTTTTATAATACGTCCAAGACTGCAACTCAAACTAGCATGCAATCTAAACATCTTTGTTTTTAGACTCAACCGCTGATTGGACATGAAGAGATTTGTCTGGGGAAAACCCAGAAAAGGAAGATCCTCACCACCCCCGAGTTGACATTTTAGGAATTAGTAGTAGAAGCTCCTAAAATATTCAGTTCATAGCACTTCTTTCTAGTGTTGCACTAAATCATTCCTATGCACAACCTTGTTCAACACACATGATAATGCTGCTATCACGTTATTGACATTTTCTTACATGATATGTGCAAACTACCACAAGGAGTGTGCTAACATTCGCCTTGTATATCTGTCAGGATTATTTTTCTGTTTTTTCCAACCTCTTAACTGCCTCTTACTCGGCTTTAACTCGGCCGTGACATTATGCCCAGCTCCAACTTCTGATTTCTGTGGTTAATGGAGTGCAGCACTAAATGGAGTACAGAGGGATAATGAGAAGTGAGCGGACTTCTGTCAGAGGAATCAACCAAGGACACAACACACCTCTAACAAGACTTAAAAACACCCAACAGCATATAATTCATATTTATATATACCTGTATATACCTGTATATATCTGTATATTGTTTTTTAATTTAATTTTTTTTAATTTTTCTTTTCCTTTTTAAATTTTTAAAAAACATTTTTGTAACTTTTCTAACTGCTGCTGTAGCACTGTAAATTTTCCCACTGTGGGACAATAAAGGAGCTATCTAATCTAATCTAATCTAATCTTAATCTGCACCTGCAATGCTGCGTCGACAAAAAATGTTTCACAGACGGAGTGCCAGAGAAGGCGATAAGGGATTTTGGATGTTATTGCCAAATAAAAGAGGAAATTACACGACAGGGGGAGAGAGGCATCACCATCATCTCAGTGTTTACACTAATAATGAATCACTGTGACGTCTGAATAGTTTAATGGTCCCAGCTCAGCCTGGACTGAGTCATCACAGGACAGAAAGTGGCTTATGAGAACAGCTGTATGAACAAAAAAACACTCCGCCAGGACTGAGACATCACAGGACATGGAGCAGCTTATGAGAACAGCCGTATGAAAAAATAAAAAGAGTTCCCAGAGCACATTGTGCATTTCAGACTAATGACAGCCACCAATACAACATCACTAGAAGAAGTTTTATTAAGGCACTTCAATTCAACAAATGCACTTCACCCTCCTTTTAAATCAATATTTCAGTTTGATAAATAATTGTGTGTATTGTGTGTATAATATGTCAAAAGGTCAATTGGCCATAGGTGAAAAGGTGAAGTGGTCAGTCACAAATTCTCAAAATATAATTTAAAAATCCAGAATTTCTATGCATAGAAATATGATATGCATAGTTGTGTTTAACATTTCACATGCAGCAGATGAATGTAAAAACAGCCCTCTAGTCTCAAACACTGAACATATTTCATTCTGCAAACAAGTAAACTTACAATAAGTAAGACACTTTCTTGACTAGGGCAACTTGACATTGATGTGGATCCCTTGATGATGATCACCACCACATTTAGAAGAGACAGAATTATCTCCCATTAAGTCATCGAATTCATGTCTTCTTAAAATATCACGAGGGCCCTTAAACTACAAACAACCACTTGATGTTTGTGTACAACATCTTTAAACATTCCCATCACACAAAGCTGGAATTCAGGAGTGTAGTAGCTCAGTTCACTTTTTTGTCATATTTCCCTACCAGTAAGTCAGTCAGTAAGCCGGTAAGTATCCCCAGTATGGGAACAAGTTATCATTTGATCTGATGTGAATTTGTGAATTTCCCCACTGTGGGACGATGAAGGAGCTATCTAATCTAATGAGCTCCTACTCACTGCTGATGCATGAATATAATTAAATTGGAAAAATGCTTCTATGCACACTGCCTGTTAGCATCTTTGTCCTAAACTAGCCCCTTTACTCGTGTTGTAATCTCCTAATCAGATCCTTGCTTGTGTTGCATGTGTGTGGCTTTGGATTGTATCATTGTCACACTTCTGATGATTTATTCAGCATGTGATGTAAGAAAGAGAGTGATGTTAGTGTTGCTTCAATTCATGTTTCAGACTAACAACAGTAAAATACTTCTAGCGGGGCGACTCACCTTCTGGTCTTCGAAGGCCTTGCGTAGCTTTATGTAGTTGGTGAGGGCTCTCATTGCAATAGGGAGTTTTCCAATGACCTTGAGGTCAATGGGTCGTCTGTGAGCGGAGGTGATGAATGTGTTCATCCACCAATAGGTGGCTTTGGACAAGAGGTTGACGAATGGCTGCAGAAAACGTACGCCCAGATCCTGAAGATCCTCAGGAGGCTTCACTTCTGTCGGGTTTGCAAAACACATGTAGCGCTGTTGGAGAGGGAAAGACAGACAATTTATTGCTGGAACCAACAGAAGTCACTTGAAGAGTCTGATACTAACCAACACTGATCAGGCTTTTAATGAACCAACCCAACAACCCATCTGGGATGTATGAAGATGGTGAAGGGAATTTGTTTTGTGGGCGAATACAGAGAATTGCAAATCAAAAACCAGGATTCTTGGCTGGAGATTAGTTGAAAACAGTAAACAAAGGTTGGAATAAAATGAACAGAGAAGAATTGATGGGTCTGTTTTCCTTAAGCTTTATGGAAACTAGGTCAATGACTGGATTATTTATAAGCACAGAACATATTCTGTGTGAAATACATTACAGAGTAGACATTCAAATTTATTATACAGTAGATATAATAGTATAATAATAATGGTTTTGTTATAAATTGGGTCATTGTAAGAGTATTATTTAATTATGTTTTTTTCTGATTAATGTGTATATTAATTATTTCAAAGTAATTAAACAATTGACTGGATTTGGAAGAACAAGTTTCTAAGATGACAGGCAATCTTAACCTAATTGGAAGTGGATTTCTGAAAATGCAACATGACATTCAATTTATTGGCTAAATAATATGAATAAAAGACTGTACATCCTAATCAGGAGTATTTTATTGGCTGCTGTTTATAGCCACAGTAGCAGTACCCCAAGGCTAATTATTCTAGAATGGGAACATCCAATGAAAACTCTGACATGCTGATATACAGCAGGTATAATGTTTAACAAGTTCAGCAACATTTCCTTGCTCGCAATGAAAAGATGGTTAATAATGTAACCTTTACAAGTACTATGCCAAAAAACTAAGTATTTAATAAAATTTGACTAGACGTAGGATTGTAGGATTGATATTCTGGGGTCCATGAATGTTAGTCCACAAATTCATGGTGATCTATTAAATATGTGTTAGTTATTTTAGTCATGGTCAGTGGTGGAAAAATTATGTAGTTGTGAACCAATGAAAATACTCAACAGACCAGATGCAGGACCTGAATCACCTTTTTTTTTGCTGCTTGCCACAAGAAATCTGATTCAACGCCATAAATGTGCTCAGTGAAGAGGATAACTGAGAAAAACACACCAAATTATCGAGAGGAAATAGGAGGAAAGTGTACACCAGTGGTGACATTTTCCTCGGTCATGCCCCCGAAAGTGTCAAATGGCTTAAAATGTCACACAATTGAAAGCATCACTATGGTCGTTTTGTTGTAGAATCAATACAATACAGCCAGAAAAAATAATGTGATTGCAGTAATTCAGCTCTCAGATTCAGTTTAAGAGATAACGTTGTTCACATTTCAGATTCAGAGTTTAGTGGGGCACCAATCTGGCTAACGTTGAACCACATATAAGCCGGATGGCATGATGCAGCTATTGTTGTGTGTTTCATTAAGCTACAGGGATCTGGCCTCCTACCATCATGTACTCACCCTTTATTTTTGGAGTGGCCTTACTTTCACGACTCTGTCCTGTTCAGCTAACTGCATGGCCCACCACTTTTACTGTTATATTGATCATTATATAGTGCTAATTCACAAATGTTGACATGCTATCACACTTAGCTAAGATGGTGAACCTGGTAAACATTAGCATGTCAGCCTTGTCATTATGAGCATATTAGCATGCTCAAAGCAAACCGCATCAAACTTCACAGAGCCACTAGCATGACTAGAGACTTTTATTTTTATGACCTTGTTATGCTAGAGGATTTCAGGGGATATTTTTGGCTACAAAAAGGGTCATACAAAGTGATTATGATCTCCTTTAACACCCCCACAAAGGAAAGAATAAAGGATCGTCCCCTGCTAGGAAGAAGCTGGATACTTTGATTCTGTAGCAGGTGTAGGGTTCATGGATCTTTCTAAACAGATACCTGAGATCTGACCCCAGACCATGTGGGTCCTAGTCCATGTTTTATAATAGCCATTGATACAGAGGAATCATATTTCCTTGGTTCTCAGTTTGATACCCCATTATGCGTAATAACTTTGAAGCAGTGGTTGTCATTTTCTGCTGCAATTGCTGTTGCAATTCATTATTTTGCTAGGTTGTGTACAATTTAAAAGACAGTAGAGGGGTTCCATAAAATACCTGATCCATCTTGGATATTTGGATCTCTCTTTGTCTGATATCCTGTATCATGCATCAGTAAAGTTAGTTACATTTGGAGCAAAAGCAGTTTTAAAAAGTTTGGAACCAGTTGGATCAGGGAAGCACTGTTTTTTTTCAGGGTGCATTATTTTGGACCTGTGAAGACCTCTTCAGTAGGGTACTAGGGTATGCCCAAAGCCAATGAGTTTTAGCCACTAAAAGCTGTAACCCCAGTCACCTGCATTAATATTTCAATAGTTAAACATGTTTAACAGGGGGAAAACAAAAAACATATTTTTAATGGAAGATATTTTTAACTGTTGCTGGGCAGCTTTAATAATTGCTGACCACTGGAGCCATTTAGATTTCAAAATGAAATAACAGGTGACTGAAGATAAAAATAGGTAGTAATCAGGTGGCTACACATGCCTGCACAAACACACACACACACACACACACACACACACACATACACATACACATACACATACACACACACACACACTCTCACACACACACTCACCCTGCCTAGGATGACGTTGATCTCCACAGCTAGTAGGAGGCCATACAGCAGCACCAGTAGTCCAGTGATGCAGTAGCGCAGCTGCCTGGGTCCGATTCCATGCTCTGTGTACTTGGCGAACTTGATGGTCTTCATGATAAAAGCCAGCACCCAGTAGATCAGCAGGGCTGAGGAGAATTAACCGGGATCAGAGAGAGAGACAAGTGATAAATCGGACTGCTCCTCAGCACACAGATTATATCAGAGCTGGAGCTTAAATGTAATTTAAGGCACCACTTTGTCTGGATTTGTATAATATCCACATGTGTGTGTGTGTTCCAGTCTGAGTCGGATATAATATATATCAAATATAAAAATTTGCTTTTTTCATTTTTGCTTTATAAAAAAAGGTTTTCTTTGTAGGTACTGTGCAATGTATTGATTCATTATTCATTCATAAGTGTGCTGTATATACTGCAGATGTGTTCCTCTTCTGCTACAGATACTGCAGTAATTGCAGTAAATATTGAGAAAATAATTGATCAAGTATTGTTGTTGTCACTGCAGGGTAACAAGCTCATCCATTCAGATGCTGCAGCAGACCACAGTGTATCCTTCTTTGTTATGAAAAACATCTATACTGTGACAATAGAGGCAGCATGCTGGGCGAGGGCAGAGCCTCGAAGGGGATTCATTTCTTTTCATAGTTCGAGTGATGAAATCAACACCGCTCCACCACTTCTTTCGAGAGACTGAGTGTGATACGGAGACCTACAGTAAAGGCCTCAGGCGGCTCAGCAGTGTGATGGGGGAGAAGCGTGAAGCATTGAGCACAGAATAGTTAATGGCACATGAGGGGGAAACTTTCATCACCCTTTTTTTTTTTTTTTTTTCTTTTTTTTTTTTAACAGGTGAGTAAATGGATTTATGGATACCTGCCATAAAAGCTTATGGCAGGTAATCTCACATCGTTGCCATGGGGATAGTCTGTTTAATCTCAAGCCATAAATAATTGTGATGAATACATAGCAAGCTATAATTCTACACATGTTTACTGTACAAAGAGAATCGTGCAAACCTTTCAGCTAAAACTAATTTTCCTGATGAAAAGAGACAAATATTATCAACTCAGAGCAGCAGGATTACACCAGTAAAATTAGATGATATTGCCCTCAATAATTATAGGTCTTATCTGAAGGCAATGCAGCAGTCATCTGTGAATATTTTCCTTCCTACTATATTCCTTTTCTAAGTAAAATGATTTTCAATCTTGAAGTCCTGATTACTAAACACATTATCACAAGTCCATAGAGGACTCTTGTTTAAAACCCTGACAGGGTAAAATGATCTAGTGGCATGTTAATAAACATAGTATAATTGAATAAAACAATACTGCACCTAAAAGTAGTTTGGGGAAGTTGGAGGTCTCTATGTTGTGATAGTAGACAATAGAGGTGATGCCAGCCATGAAGGCCAGACCTGCAGGCATGTACAGGTGAAGATGGCGGGACTGGCTGAACCTGTAAATGAACATTACACTCACAATTAATTTGCAACACATGATTAACATCAGAGTTAATTTAATGAATGCGGTAATCCCATTCAGTCCTCATTAAATAAAAATTTGTTCATGTTTATGCACAGTCTCCATAACCATCATAAGCATCACATCTGTTTTACTTGTAGTGACTGAATAAATATATGATATATTTTTATCGCAATAAAGTGTATATAAATGATTTGAAAGTGATTTTCAAAAAATGAATACAAATATATATTTAGGGCACAGACCTTGTATGTCCGGCATTGTTACTCTTCAGAAAATTAAAAGGTCAGATACTTGTGTGCATGTGTCAGGTGCAGACACTTTAATAAAGGAAATATAAATACAAATCTGATGAATTTCCATCATTAAGAATATGCAACATACACACACGTTCACACAAACACACACACACACACACACACACACACAAGCATAAACATTTATCTCCAGAGGTCTTCTCTTCCCTTCAGCTGTAATCACCCAAAAGCTTAGTCTTCAGTCTGCGAAAACCACTGATAAACAGTAATCCCTGTGTTTACTGGAGCCCATCACACATAGACTCACTACATTAAACAGACGGCCCAGGAAGACAGAAAACACACATCCAGGAGGAGCGGATTTACAGTGAATAAGCCACAGGACGTGATGATTCTCTATCCAGTTGTGGCCCCTGAGTTTATTCATGTGCATACCAACTCTAAACTGACATTTATATCTCTGACAAAGTCAGAAGTTTGCAAGGTTTGGAATCAACTCCTGAGTTCAAAATTAGAAGGAGGATCAGAATGGAAGTAATCGCGGATACAGCTTTTCTTTTTTCGCGCGTTGTGGTATTTGAGTTTATTTGCAGCACATTTTTAAAATTCTAAAACTAATCTGTACTCTGGTGTCCATAGTGCAGAGGTAAACTATAGACAGAACATTGATTTGTTTTAATCTGACAGTGGCAGGAAATGGAGCATTTGGCTCCTGGTGGCTTGTCCTGGCTGCTGCAGTGGTTTAACAGACTGCTGTGCATATAAAAAGCTGGAAGTGACAGCTGGGCTCAGCTCCGTGGGGGCCAGCCTCTCTGGATTGATGTTCCTTAATAGGATCTCCAACTTGTGTCATTTTGAGATATAGTGATAATTTTCTTTTACCTCATTAGGGTTGGGGTTCATTATTATTCATGAATAAATTTCAGCCGAGGCAATAAAACTGTTGCTAACAAACGAAAGTCATAGATTGAAGGATCCCCTCACTCCTGGGTTAAAGTTATTTTATAGCAGTTGTTAGTGTATTTTTTCAGTTTTTTATTGCCTTAAAGGCTGCGGTTTTTAGTTTTTCTATTGAGCTAAAAATAACATCTATTACTGTGCCACTGCAAGCTCACCAAAAGAGGCCTGACACGTATGCACTGTTGCTTAAAAATATGGTCCATAAACCAAAGTGTTATAATGGTTATTTGTAAAGAAGTATCGTTGTAGAATGCTAATGTTCAATTGCATGTAAAAGTAGTAAAAATATAAACATACAGATTCATACATAATGTACTTTTTTGTTTATAGACATTGAAATATATAGAGTGTAAATATGATCTTCTGTGTGTAATTATTATACTTTAACATACTCTATAGAAAATGCTGTTTTTAAGACTATGATGTGAAAAGCTGCCAAAAGCTTTACGATATGAATTGCTTGTTGAAACATATTATATAAATATGATTGTCTTTTATGAAATCTGCAATACAAAAAGCTGATGGAAACCTTAAATGTTAAGATTAAGCACCACTGAATATTTCCTAAACAGGTTAGTATTTTGAAGGACAAAAAAGTCAGTGGTGTCTTGACTTTTTCTCCCTGAGGAAAAGCCTTAAGACTCAAGAATCAATCGATCATCAATGAGTTAATTATACTCACCTACCAAACTCAGGGTTAAACCAGTCATTGATTAAATGGCTACAAGGAAAATCAATATGACTGTAGGGAAACACTGTTACATAGCAATCTAATGCAAAACTACATCAGGAGCAACAAAGGCAGTATGTTTTGTCTGTTTATCATAATTAAACTAAAATGCAATTTACAGAGCTTTTTAAAAGCTGAGTGTATTTATAAAATACTTCTTGCTTGAAGCTAGAAGTCAGTTAATTACATTAAAACATTACATGCACCTGCCTGATGCCGACGTGTTGTGTATCTGGATGTGAATCATACCCATCAGAGACGATGCCCTCTGCAATCTCACAGACGAGGATGAAGAGCAGGACGAAGGTGAGGAGCCAGCGCAGGTTGTGACCTGGAAAGTGAAGCCAGGTGCTGTGGTGGATGTGGACCTTTGAGCTCTGGCTGCCCCAGCCTCAAACAGGAAAAACACAAAATGGATGTTTTTTTAAAGCTGTGTCCAAGCTTTGTCATTATAGATATACATTTAGGAAGAGTAAATTAAAAGAGGCAGACAAATATAGATTGACTAATGTATCATTATCCTAATGGTGATTATAATGTTGGCACCTACACTGTTGGGCAGTTTATCTCACTGAGAAGCGTTGGCACAATCACAAACACACTGCACACAGCCTCCACATCGCTTGCTTTTCACACACACACACACACACACACACACACACACACACACACACACACACACACACACACACACATACACACACATACACACACACAGATATTTATTCCATCTGCTCAAGTACTTGGAAATATATTATGAATAGTTAATCGATGAAAAAAAATGAATTCAGGATAATGCATTAAATTCTGTCATGCATTCCAGGAGCCTCTTAGAATTGAATAACATTGAAGCACACTTGATAAAATCCCAATCCACTTGTCTTTAGAAAAAAAGAGGTAAACACCTTTTATTAAATTTCAAACCTAGAACACAATTAAAATCAATTACGCTGAGGCATTTCAGTGTTCAGCCTTCTTCATGACTTGGTAGGATTTTTTTCAAGACTTTCTTTGAGACTGTTTTAATATAATTCACAGAAATAGACTCATTCATGGTTGTTGTTTTGACATTTCCAGGGACTGAGTGATCTGGTTGTGAAGCAATCTGTCTGTAAAGGTCGAGCCATACCTCAGTGGCCTTAATGTCAGCACATTTAAAGCCACATGTTACTTCTACAGGACTGTTTTATGAGGTGTCGTCAGGTGACTCAAGGTGACAAGAAACACTCTCACACACCCCCGAGGTTTTCTCCTGTAGTTCTTATGTCACGAGGAAATGATTTGTCTTGTTAGTGAAGGCACTGTGCTCAGTTTGACAGGACAGAGAAGAATCACTTTTTTGGTTTTCAGCACGGTTATTTTCTAACAAAGGATTCACACTACCTCTCTAGGGTTTTTTTGCTTTTCCACTCAGAGCCTGCTCATGAGATTTATTAATATGATATTTTTGCATTAATAAAAAAGAAAAATGTCAATAATAGACATAGAATATAATGCAGGAAGAAAGATGTTTTCAGGGAGACATCTCTCCTTATGGTGAAACAATAATGAAATAACAATAAACCATAACAGAGTGAGAATGGGAATGAAAGGTGGAGAATCCCTCTACTAGAAGTACAACCAAACCAGGCGTTTGATCTGATACTGACGGGGAAAAAATGGTGTGAGAGTTTGCAGTTTCTTACACAAACACAGGGAACAACAGGAACACAGAGCCGGCATCAAAACCAACAGAGACAATGAGATGGACACCATCTGCTTTGAAATGGACGTGAACACATGTCGGGCAAACACACGCTGACACAAGAGGGCAGACAATGGACTCGAGCCTGCAGCAGCAGAGTGTGTGTGAGTGTGTGTAGCCGTTCTGTTACACACTGACGTTGACACTAATAGAGTAGCCGGCCAGTAACGAGAGCGAAGGAAGTGTAACTGAATGCCTGCACGATGGCATCTGTTTATCTCTCTGTCTTACATTTTCTCATATACATTTTACATACATACATTTTTCATAACTTGTGTAATGTGTAATATTTGTATTTTTCTCCCATACTCAATTGCGTCATATTTTTCTGGGACAGCCAACTACTACAGAGACGCTCATAAATAAAATAAAAGTTAAGTGTATTTATGTGTACAGACCTTATAATGGAAATCATAAAAATATTCTTTCAGTAGTCATTATCTAAACAATCATTTGCTTATCAGATCATACAGTATTTCAATTATATCACTGTATTGTATTTTAGGTGTAAAAGTCAACAGGGTGATAAAATGAAAACAGAGAAGGGCAGGTAGTCATGGTATTTTACATCCTCGTGGACATGTGCTGACACATCATCTGATATGTGTGTATGTGTGTGTATGTGTGTGTGTGTGTGTGTGTGTGTGTGTGTGTGTGTGTGTGTGTGTGTGTGTGTGTGTGTGTGTGTGTGTGCTGGGTGTGCAGCAGTCTGTGCGGGGAGGCGTGTTGAGCGCCTCACCTCCCTGACTGACACTCACCGATGAAGAGGATGGGGAATGTGATGAAGAGGAGGAAGACATGCGGCACCACATTGAGCGCGTCCAGGAAGCAGCCGTTGTTCAGGACGCCACCGTCCACGTTGTAAGCCACCGAGTTGTTCTCGTTCCCGCAGAACGCCAAGGACATGGTGGAACTGGGACTCTGCAGGGAACCGGCCGGAGAAGGAGGAGGAGAAGGAGGAAGAGGAGGAGGGGGAGGACCAGAGTCACAGCGGAGACAGAGAGATTTGGTGAAACGGGCTCTCAGAGCATGTTCTCTTTGCAGAGGGGAGCGCTGAAGCCGTCTTCAGCGGATCCTGCTAATTCCCAAAGAGACCTCCTTTCCTGCTCCCTCTCCAATCCGGCTCCCAAATATCAGATGCGGTGAGAAAGAGGAGGGAGTGAGAGAGAGGGTGGGAGGGAGAAAGGGAGTGAGAAAGGGTCAGAGGCACAGTCACAGTCCAGTGCAGCAGCAGCAGCAGCCCCCTCTCTTCTCCAGCAGACTAAGCAGCTTTCCCGGCCGTGCTGGGGAGAAGCATCTGCATCCCATACGCCTGCCGTCCGCAGACATCCCCAGAAACGGTGGCTCTACCCGTGCACAGTGCTGAACGGCTCCAGCAGAATGAACTCAGACATGCCCACATAGCTCAACAAAAACACACGCGTACAGCCAGAGCAGCAGGCGGAATTCTGCAGTGCACCTGCTATTTCTGTCTCTTTGCAAACGAGAGCTCAGAGTCGACCTTGGAAGTGGAGAGCAGGAGGGGGTGGGAGGGACGGGGGTGGGCTGTATAAGCAGGCAAGCTGGAGGAATGAGCAACGCCGATATACCTCAGAAGGTAGAGGGGGAAGGCGGGATGGAAAACTGAATGATGAAGAGAGGAGGAGAGGGGGAGAGAGAGAGAGAGGAGAAGGAGGAGCAGGAAGGGGAGGGGGAGGAGGAGGAGGGAGAGAGAGAGGAGGAAAGCGAAAGAAGCGAGGGGGGCGTACCGCTGTTGAATGAGCCATGCAAACGTCGTTCAGAGGTACATGTGAAGCATGAGCAAGCTTTCTGATCTACATTCAAACAATGTTTACAGGAATTACATAACTCATTCCCTTCAGTCATTTGCTGCTCACTCATGATAGCCGATAGAAACAGCTCAATAATGTATAAGTACGCTCCTCACATTTGAAAAAGAATAGAGAGCTCAAATGTTTGTGAATTTTCCTGGGATGGATATATTGTGCATCTGGTCCTGCTGGGAATAATCCCACTGCAGCCAGCAGCAGCTGATCCATGCAGAGGGATGAGTAAAACCACACATGGATTTTAATAGACCGTCTATCAACAGGCTTATGGCCTTTTCTTACTGGTTCAACTGATTCATGTTGAAATAATCCGTGACACGGACCACAGTGACCTTCGCATGACAGCAGCATGGAGATAAGCTTTAATGTAATGAGGTGTTTACATGAGTGCTTAGTCATCTGTTGATATACACGCATGGCTGTTATATATTCAAATGTAATTATAAAAAATAACAGAGAGATAATGTAAACAGAGAACATGAAGCAGATTCTTAAATTGTCCAAATAAGTCCCTGTACTGTTGAATGCTTTGCTTAGAATAGATGCCTCGTTAGAGTGATAAAAACAAACACATTTCCTTTCACATTTCATGTCTTTCAAACTAACACATTTTAAACGATTTTAGTAAAAGAAGATTTTTTACAATTAAACAATAAACAATGGATTTTATATTAACACTTTTTAGTAATATTGAGCCAAAGTAACATGCAATAGAGGGCTAATAATCAGTGGATGCTTTATCTTATTTTAGCTTTCAAGTCCACCAGAAGATGCACAGTGTATTTCTTAATATAGACTAATCTGTGGTGCAGCGCCACAGAATGAAAACCGAGCACCACAAATTGATTACGCCTCTTTTTTTTCAATGAGATTCTGTTATTTTCACACACACAAACACAGAGGTCCACAGCCAGTTAAAATTGTTCCAGACACTGAACTTCTTCGACATATTGTTTGCCAATGAGATCCGGTGTCAACTAGTCTATGTGGCATGCACACTGTGAAAAAAAAAATCAATCACAGACTTCATGATCGATTAACATAGCAACGATCGAAGCTTCAAAGCTTTGATTGTTTTGGGGTCAGCCCATCTATTGAGGATAGAATTACTAGTATAAATATGTATTCTGTGTTCAGTAACTCAAAACGATAGAGTCAGAAACAGCAGGAGAATAAACTGCTTGACATTGGAAGGAAAATCTAACAGATTTCACTTGGGACTTCAACCACTTCTCTGCTGAGCTACCCAAATACATGACAAAATATATGCTGACAAAACAGTGACAACACAAATATGATCAACCTATCACAAATCTTCAATCTTTTTCTTTAATTTATTTCATTATCTATTTCATTCTATAGATGTTTTCGTTCTTTATTTTAGTCCTTTCACCCATTGTCTTTCGAAATCATAATTGTGTAAATTGTGTTCTAGTACATGTCAAATGCTAATAAAGCCTATTGATTAGCCTCATCCATCAGGGGACTGCCTGGGGAGGGTCGACGCTCAGCGTGTGCAGAGAGGGGAAAAAAGAGGATGACTGGAAGAGCAGCAGCCACTCAAAGAGCCTCGGAAAAAGGTAAAAAACATTCAAGCAAGACCCACTCACATGTTTTAGGTCAGTGGATATAAAGCAGTGAACAGAAGCAAGGCTTTCGTAAAATGACAGGCAGATGCCATCTGAATGTAATTGGCTTTTGTGTGTGTGTGTGTGTGTGTGTGTGTGTGTGTGTGTGTGTGTGTGTGTGTGTGTGTGTGTGAGATGCTGAAAGAGGTGCTGATCATTCCGTGTGAGTAATTCATAAATCCCAGATCTGAGAACATGACCTGCAGCATCGAGCACAGGCCGCTGCCTACAACTGAGTCTGTACAATTATGCAAATGAAAACACTGGTGTCCCCAGTGGATAATTATAGATTTTATGATGCAAAATCCTGTGCATGTCATTGAAATACTACTACCACCACCACCACCACTACTACTACTACTACTACCACTCAAACAGTATCGATCAAAGTGACCAGGTGACACATGTACTTACCGGTTTATATCGTGATATCATTGTGTTTTAGTTTCCCGTACTCTTAAAAATACAACAAAAAAATTCTCAGTGTTCAGCGCCTGTGAAATGAATAAAAAAAGCGGGAATTCTCCCAAATTGCGGTCTCTCATGTACTCAGAGTGCAGCCCACTTCTTCTTCTTCCTCCTACTCTTCTTCCTCCTACTCTTGAGTGCGACCGTCCGACAGTAGGCGTCGGTTGACGGCTGGAGGCGGGGAGCTGTCCACGGTGCTGAACCCGGGTGCCTCGGTGGCTGAAGAAGTATGGATGGGGGGGGTCCTCCACCCAGGGGGCCACCTTTGGTGTCTGTGGTGAACCGTTGGACCTGCGGGTCTCGGCGGCGGCGGAGGGAGGTGGTGGTGATGGTGGTGGAGGGGCACGCGCACACAAATGCGAGGCAGCGCTCGCCGAGACGCGGGAACTCGGCCGTTAGTCACGTATACCGCCGTGAACCCGGATCCGTTATGTAACCGAGAAGTGGGACGCGGCCAAGGCAAAGCGACACATGAACCACTACGTGACGAAGCACACCACCGTTCTCTCAGTTTTCTTTGCGTGTTTGAATATCTGGAGTTTGCATTTTATCTGCACAAATAAGCCACGTGTGTATATATATATATATATATATATATATATTATCCTGGGCCTGGGCCTTTAGGATGAAATTCATCTTCATTAAAAGGCAGATTTTGAACAGCGGGAACTGTGACATCGATCGTGTATAACTTTGTATTCATTGAGGGTCTCTATTGCCCCCTGTGGACAATTAATCAAAAGCTATATGGTTTCCCATGCGTGATAGGAATCTAGAAATCGATTCTGAAAACCACGAAAGAAGCAGAGGTCTTTTATTTGTTTAAAAAAATGGCAAAGTGACAGCTGAGCCTCACTGACTTATATTGCATCATGCTTTAAACTGTCACTGGGTGCCTGGATTTAACATTTTCCATTTTACATATAAAAATATTTCCAACATTCAGTGATGCAGAAAAGGCACAAATTGGTGCAGGAAGAAAACAGCACAATGGATAATAAAACACCCTTCAGAAAGACTGTTTCAACTGTATTAACACAAGGTAGACTTGTATGTGCATTGTATTGTTTATTCACCTTTAAAAGCATTATTAATGTAGAAAGCCACTCAGTCTTATGGTCAAAAGAAGTGATAAAAAAAATCCCAAAACGTCAGGAGAAATCTGGATACAAATTCTTGTACATAGAAAAACATGCTAAATCTTATATATATTTTAACCAGAGATTAGCATCAAAAAAGTTGGGACTGTAATTTTGGAAAAAAAAAATGCAATAAAAATGGAGGAAAGAATCCATATGCACAACAGAAAGTATGATCGTTCTTTATTAGACTTTCTTCTTTATTAGAAAATTCAGATTTGAGAGGTGTATTGATTAGGCCACTCTTGGCCTGCCCTTTAGTTATCATGACAGATGAGACATGTCTAAAAAGTGCATATCTATCTGAGGTCAGGGGCTTCATGTCATGACTCACCAGACATGAATAGGACCATTGACAGGAAGAACCTTTCACAAAGCAAAGGCTGACTGAAAGCATATTGACTGCATGTTTTAAAGCTCCTAATTTTTAAAGAACATCATTGTAATGCAAAGTGAAAGGAAAAGATCAATGTGAGCTTGTCTGTTAACAGGCAAAAGTGGAGAGAAAGCAGTATTATTTCATCATGTTTAAAGAAATGATGAATCCTGAAGGAATCCTCAAGAATTACGGCCTCATTCTTCCTGTTCAGTGTGATTTTCATGGCAGGTTGTAGAAACTAGAAGAATGTTCTGCGGAAAAAAAGAACAATTAATTATCATAATTTTGTCAGATCTGCTTGTATCAGTTGTATGAAAAATGCAGTATTAAGTAAGTATTTTTTCCCCAACTGTGGCTGCATTATTCACTGCACATTAAAGGAGAAGTTCACATGTTTTAGCAACAGTCAGAATAAGAAGGTTCCTTCATAATGCAATCACTATGGAAATGATGGAGGAGCAAATCATGGTTGGCAAGTCAAAAAGTAAAATACTGTTCTCTGGTTCTTTAGTCAAATATGTCTGGTTTGCTTCTAATTTAATTCTTACTCAACTATAATGCTCAAAAAACTTTTAACATTTTACTCCCATACATTTACCCATGTTGCTTCCAAAGTCTTTTGTTACATTTCCAGTCTGATGAAAATTTTTACCCCTATACTGCTTGAGGAAAGTATGGTTTCCACTAATAAACTAAAAGTCTTTCCCATATGATTGCAAATCCTATTGGAAGTCTTATCAATACATTCTTTGCAATGTTCTA
Organism: Eupleurogrammus muticus; assembly: GCA_036785175.1. NCBI lineage: Eukaryota > Metazoa > Chordata > Actinopteri > Scombriformes > Trichiuridae > Eupleurogrammus > Eupleurogrammus muticus. The sequence goes on along the minus strand of JAYKQN010000010.1, from coordinate 19,019,078 downwards.
ATATGCAGGATTAAACTGTACTGAATTCACAGAGCATGCAAATATCACTTCTGTGTGATATTTGACACACAAATAAATTGACATTGTACATGAATTTCCATTCATGGCTAATTTGAATATAGACTTTTTTTTTACTTATGGTACTTAAGTACAATTTAAATTGGATACTGTTGTACTTTTACTTAAGTGATGTTTGAGTGGGGTGATTTTCGACTGTAATAAGTATCTCACACTTCTGGACTAAATACACCTCTGAAAATAGTTTATATGTTAGGTAATAAATAGCTTCAGACTTCCAATCAATTCGATTTCAATGGTATAGTCTTTCGTGCCAAGTTTACTTGTTACTGTAATTCAGCCACAGCTGAACAGAAAGACAATATCTGCAGAAACACAGGGGGAATTTAATACTCAAAAAAAACTATTTTATTATATAAATACATTTTTGCACAAAATGACTATGTGCACACATTGTAGATAATTGTCCCCATCACTTACACTGAAAGCACATTTAAAGGAGAAATTTGAATAGCCAAAAATAAACAGGAGCAATCATAACCTGACTGTTGTTTTAAGACAAATTTGAAAATTGTGAACTTGCCCTTTAAACACAACAGACCAAAACACATGCAGGTGAGTTTTAGAAGAACAAGATAATCAGGACTTAAAGTCCACCTAAAACAGCATTTGTAGAGTATCTAATGTATGGGCACGTCTTTCTGTTCGTCTACAGGTGGGACAAAGTGTTGGGAGGGATTTGATTGGACCATTGAAAGGTGGACGTGCAGGACGAATCAGGCAGCACCTAAGATTCAGCTTTGTTTCTACCATGGATGATCACTTGCTTAATTGACGGGTGGTTGTAATGATACTATTTTGATATTGATTGAAACAATTAATCAATGAGTTGTTTGGTTCATAAAATGGTGTAATTCGTTGAGCACTGTTTCCCAAAGCTGAAGATTCAACAAAAAATGTGTTTTGTTTTCCAGACCAACAGTCTACAACCCAAAGATCATCATTTTCTATTATAAAAGCCTAAAATAAACCAGAAAATAACCAGATTTAAGAAGTTGGAACTACTTTGGGCATTTTCTTCCTAAAAATGACTCAAATCAATAATTATAATTGTTGATTAATGTAATAGTTGGCAACTAATCGACTAATATCTAAATGACACTATTAGTTGACACTATTTTGGGCAAGATGACAAATGTCTGGTAAAATATAATTAACCAGAAGAGAGTATGAATGAATTTTGATCAGATTTTTATGTAAAAATACAAAGAAATGTTTTTTTTTCCTTTTTTTAATTCTTTTGGAAAATATGGTTAAATGGTGAACAACATGACCAGAGTTGTGATCTAAAAGCATTAAAAAAAAAACTTTTTTTTTTATTTCATTGAGATAAGATTTTTTTTTCTTTTCAGGCTTGGGCACTCAAACTACCGAAAAATTGTTTTGGTATCTTTAAAAGTTGCTAATTTTACTTACTTAATTAATTAATTAACTTATATTTCAAATACTATTTAATATAAAGTGGTAGGTGGTACCAAAGCAGGTCTTGCTACTATAGCAGCACCCAGCATCACTCAGTGTTAGCTATGTATGTCCGAACATGTAACAGTCCTGTTGAACATCAACATCAATCAGATCAACTGCTGAAGGCTGGCAGGAGTCCTGTGTTCCTTTTATGAGTGTCCGTGACCCGACGACATATATATATATATATATATATACACATATACAGCTCAGTGGGTCACCATTTGGCAGATATATGGTGCAATGTATCACTGATCACATTAGATGGAAATATCTTCATTCAAGTGGCACAGCTGTTTTGTTGTAGGACACATGCTACATCAATAAAGAAACACCACCTTAAGACATTTCTTGAATAAAAATAGGGGGGACTGGCTGTTTGCTTTCTTCTGATTGACAGGGAAACACATGTGTTTAAGAAAAAAAGAGGGCCAAAAAAACCCAAAAGCCACACCAAACTTCTGCTCAGACGTGCAGAGAAGGATTACCAGGACGAGGGTGAGGTATGAGGAGAGGGAGGGCTAGTGTTGAAGAAGGTAGCCATGTCTGTACAGTGACGCACTGCCTTCAAACACCTTTTTGTTCACAGTGGGACTGACTGATGGTGACTTAGGGCTGCACACACACAGACACACAAGCCGCACGGTCATAATCCGTACCACTGAACCGGATTCGTAAGATCGTTGCATTGTTGTTACTACACAAATGCTGATGTATATTCACATAATTTGCAAATGTGGAACTGTGAAAATACGGTTACACATGTATTTTTAATGAAAATTAAAGAATTAATAAGAATTCTTACACTTCATCTTCATACTCTTTTGGAGGGGACACCGCAATCACAACATCAATCCAGTCCTAAAAGACAGAAACATTCATTTTATACTTGACTTGTAGCTATAAGTTCTGTCATTTTTGAAACAATAAGGACATAAGGTCTCATACCCCTCCACCATTCCAGGCTCGAGCCAGAGAGTTTTGTCCTTCAGTTAACGTGGCATCAATGAGGATCTTCCCATTCACAGCCATGAGCTCATCTCCGGGGACGACGCCACCTACAAACATATCATATCATATTTGTATCCTGCTGGAAAGCCAAATGTGTTAACAGGCTTTAAAATCTTAAACTTTCAGTTAACGTGTTGAAAATTTAATTTAATACTAGAAAGAGTGCAAATCTCTGTCAATTAAATTGTGACTTTCACCCAACATTGTTGTCCTAGTCTTAGGCAAAGTCCTCTCTTATTGTCTTATTCGGTGCAATGAAGAAAAGTTATGCAGGTGTAAGATATTAACAATAGTCTGCCTCAAATGATGGCACCTGTTTGAAAGTCTATTTACTGCAATGGTACCAAACAACCAAAAATTCAAAGTGATCTAGAAACCATGTCTTCCAAACAGATAATCAGAAAGATAACCACTGGCTAAAATACAGTAACTTCCATGGTGGAGGTAACAATAAAACATGAACCGACCGTGACTGTCTGCAGCTCCTCCTTCATACACAGACGATATCACCAACTTCCCCAACGGAGAGTCTGCACCCCCCTCCAAAGCCAAGTCCAGCTGTCCCACCTCAAGGATGAGAAACAACACTATCAGTCATGTTTTACAATATCTTACCTTGAAAGTGATGAGTATGATTACTCTCATTAATTAAGGGTCTCAGATCATGCACTTTATACGTATTGTTTTGAAAGCCCTCATACTGGATGATATATTTACAATTTATAGTACAAAAATTCGTTTGTGGTCTGTCATATAAATACTAATGAGCCTTTTTCCTGGAGAATGAACATAGTGGGTATGAAAGCGTGGACCATGCTGGGAACCTCTACAGGTGGAGGGAGCTACTGAATGACATCACAAAGTCAAGAAAGTACAAACAAGCAACAAAGTACAAATAATTTCTGTGTTTTTCTTAGTCTTTGATGTGTGAGACAGTTTAATTTAACCTCTAGACCTTATCTATATGGGATCTTTAACTTGGTGACCTGAAAGTAAAAGGAGGCCAATTACCTTTTTGATTTTCAGCAGTCTCACATCTCTCCCGGCTATCTGGTCCGAGGAGAACTACAAAAAGAAGAAAGAAAAAAAAAAGCTGCACAGTCAGTAACCGAAAAAAGGCCAACATGAGGAATGGCTCCAACTTTCTGACTTCATTGCTTAACTTGGACACTACTTAAAATAATAATGTAATTTTAAGAAAAAATACAATTAAAAATGATTCACAATAACTCGTTTATTTTACATATAACCACCGTAAAAATTTTTGGAGCTCATTCAAATTGATTGTGCATGTGTGCAATGTTGAAAATTGCTTCAATTGCAGCTATTTCTTCCTTATCAGCTGTTATCTAACATACAGCCTTGATTAGATCTTACACTATAGTTATTTTCACTGGAGACATTAATTGTCTAACAGTAAAAATTAAATCTTTTACAACATCTACATAACTCCAACATTTCACTGTAAGAGATAAATATGACTTCACTAATTATATCACTTTTAATATTGATATACAAGTTGATGTAATGCTGAAAACAATATAATAAAATATAATATAATGCAGTTTAGCAGGAACTAGTATCTCATGGTTGTTTACCAGTTTGGGTTGTAATTTGAAACATATTTAGTCCAATTACTGCATTGTTGTACACAGCAGACATACAATACCATTGAGTAGGGATCAAAATCTTCCACGTATTTCTGAAAGCCCTGAAAGAGAATCAATACGCAATTAATGTAACTCATCACAATGTCAACAGAGAGCAAACACAGCAAACTAACTAATCTCTAAGAAATCTCTGTAAACATCGTGTGACAAGTCAGATTTCCCTTGACAACCAGTTCTCTGTGAAAGTTTGAACGCGCTGGATAGGTGGATACCATTAAGGACACTTGCAGTAATTAATTCAAATAGAATAGCAACTTTCAAGGTGTCATGCCTTAATTTTATAGTGACTAGAATTATTCACAGTAATTCACACACAAATTTATCTCTAATGATGCCTACTGAGAACTGACGCAATTTAATTTCATGAGAACGAGAAGAAACAAATAGAACAAAGCTCTCAGAGAGAGAACTTCATATTCATCCATCCAAGCAGACATTAATTTAATAGTTGATTTCCTGCTGTTGTGCAGACATTATTATTTGACATAAAAAATGAGCTTATTTGTAATATCTGTTTTCATTTTCAGTAGCTGGAAACAGTCAGACAAATAATCTCACTGACGAGATAAATTTATGAAACAATAAATGGGTCTTGAAAGATGTTCTCTGGGTCTTAAGCAAAGTAAAGATGCATTAAAAGAAAAACATATTTCTTTCTTTAAGCAATGCATGCTGCATCAGTTCATGTGCGAAAGATTGAAACCACTTTGTGTCTACAATAAAATGCTTTCAGGCTTTCAATGTAAAATAATCTGTTTGCCAGTTAAAATCACCAATAACCAATGTATATTATGGTAAGGCAAACACATGCATGCAGATCCACACTACACTACATGTTGTCAAATCAATAAAAGTGTAGTCATGCATAAGCAACACAACTGGCCCAAAAGGCATCACTACAGATGTAAGAGTGAGGCCGCAATAAAAAAAAAAAGATAGACCCTTCATGGACGCTTCAGTCAACCGTGATGACACCTGATGTGTGAGCATGGAGAGCAAAGGTCAGGATAGAAGAAACAAAAAAAAAAAACACTCAACGTAACAAAAGACAGAGAGAGAGACAGAGGTGGTGATATATATATGAATTACTTGTCGTTTGTGGTTTGTTTTAAAAGACGAATTGAAAGGCACCATCCGTTTCAGCATTTCTGGTGGCTGAAACACAAGATCAGGTGAAAGCTTTTAGTGAACATACAAAATAAAAGAAAAATACACTCATCTCTCTTTAATGCTTGGACAATTTTTATATCCTTATTATATTTTAAAGGGGTCCGATTTTGCTACTACTTTTCCCAGTTAAATATTTTTATTCCTGTGACCTTCTCCAGTTGTTTTTGCTATGCAAGAATACCTGTAGCAGCAGGCAGTTTTCCCCCTCACTACTGAAACACCCTCTGCTTTGTCTTGGTGCTGTTGGAGTTTCCTGCCTCTCAGAGAGCTGGGGTCTGGGGGTAACAGAAGTCAAGTACCAGCACTCAACAGAGGGGGCTGCTATATGGATCCAAGGTTGGTTACAATTGACTTGCACTCCTGTTGTGACATCACAACAGGAGCCATTTAATAGTGGCTTGCTTTCAGTTTGGTTTCAGGAACACTACCAAGGAGGTCAGACCACAACAGAATAAGAGGGTGGTCTTATTTCACAGAAGGTGTATTTACAGGTACATCAGACCAAAACATTTACAAACATGCACTTAAAAAAGTGTTTTTTTCAAAATAAAAAATAAAATAAAACCAGGTCAGAAATCGTTGTTTTCTGTCCTCTAAATTATCATTTTTTAAGTGGCATTTTCTTTTACTGGAATATATCTATTTTATTGCTAGGGCTCAAACTAGTTCCCCTCTGTCATGATTTAGTAAGGACACCATCGCTGCATCCTGGGCTTAGCATCACCTAAGGTGATTATAATTGATTTAAACAACTACAAACAGGCCAGAGAGGTCCCCCCCCCCTCCTATTGCAGAAATGATATTGTGTGCTATTAGTATGGTATTGTCTGGCTATGAGAGATTATCTGAAACCATGTCAGGGGAACATGAATAATTAATGGCATCCTCTCCTTCAGTTACATCAGTCAAGGTGCCCTTCAGCAAGGCATTTTCACCTCCAGCTGCTGCGGTGCTCAGGGGCTCAGCGGGGCATTTGTACATGATGCTCGGCTGTAAATATGTGACTCTGTCAAGGTGAGGCAGAAATAGCTGCCGGAAAACAGCTTGCATTGCTTACAGGGGAAATGCAGTCTGTAAGATAAATAATCTGCAGTTTCATTAGAGGAAGGAAGAAGAAATGGCTCCCCCGCCCCATGTGATCGAGTTACCACAGATTGCTTCTTAGCAAAAACAGCTGGAGGTTGACAGGCTCACCAGAGGCAGAGATTAATTGTTGAGGACATATAGTATTGACAATGTTTTATGACCTTACTAATCTTTATGCAAGTGTGTTTCGTACCAAGCCATCAGATCGGTGTGCGGATCTGTGCGGTTCTGGTCGTTGTGTCGGCGACTGGGGCAGCATGACGGGTTTAGACATGACGGGAGCCATCTGATGCCTCTGGTTGGGGGGGCTAGGTGCTAGTTGCTATTGGGGGAAGTTTCCATTGTTTAAACAGTATAATAATTTTTACATCAAGTCTTGAAGTGAAGGGTGTGAGCAGAGAAAGGTGTGATGTTGTTTTCACAGAGAGCGACTCACCAAGGGATTGCTTGAAGTGGAAACATGACTGGCATGGGAGGTGTTTCTCATTATCTGAACCACAGTGAGATACAATGAATCTTGACGGAGCACCGCAACACATAAACACACTTTCTCAGATATCTCAGCACAAGCAAGGTTTCTAAAGCATTCTGCGTGCAACACAACCCACCAGATGAAAAACACACATTTGTTTTTCATTCATCTCACACTTCTGCAATGTGCAACAACATCAAATGAAACTCCCAGTACGCGCCGCTCGCCCATGCAACACCGCACTCAACATGACAAACCACAAAGCTAGACACACATTAATAACAGCTAACTGCTTCTCTGGATGCTTCCCAGAAACACATTTACTCTGTGAGCCTCCTACATATTTCGTTTGAAACTGCCGAGGCAGCTTTGCTTCACAGATGGAAAGAAATTATGCTTGCAAATTACCCGCTTAACACATCTGCAAGAAAAGCTAGCACTTCACACCAACCACAGACCACACAGTCCAACACGTCATCTCGCTCACATGAGAAACCTCTAACCTTGGGACTTGGGGGATAGGACATTTCACTGGTGTTTGACGAGTAGATCCCACCTCTTGGGAGATAGCCGCCCGCCTCCCACTCGCTGCGGTGCTCTGGAGGACTGGGCGGGTGTTGGAGGTGATGCTGGTGGCGGTGCTGGCGGTACCCGCTCAGAGCGCCCAGCCTTTCTTCGGGGTGCTGTGGGGGCGGGGGCGGTGGGGGTGGTGGTGGGGGCGGAGGAGGAGGGGGCGGTGGTGGAGGAGGTCTCGGGGCGGGCTGAGGGGAAGACGGGGGCCACGAAGACTGGGACGCGGGGGGGTAGTGGGAGGAAGGCGGGCGAGGGGGTTGGGAAGGGTGAGCGTGAGGGTGCTGGTGAGGGTGAGGGTGAGGGTGCTGGTGAGGGTGCTGGTGAGGGTGCTGGTGAGGGTGCGAGTGAGGGTGAGGGTGAGGGTGAGGGTGAGCCCTGCGCCCCCTGTTGGCTAAAGTGGATGAAGCAGAGGGGGGTTTCCTAGCAATGGGAGGAGAAGGTGGCCTGTATTGCGGCGACGCTCTGCCAGGAGGGGGGGAGTAGTTGGGGATGGTGGGGTTCAGCTTGGGTGACGGCGGAGGGAGAGGCAAGGGAGGGGGAGGCTGGCTGGTGCTGGGCTGGGTGGGGGCCAGCCTCTTCAGAGGGCCTCTCAGGCTCTGATCCACCTCATCCAGATTAATGTCATCCAGGTCGGTGGTGGCCAGGTGGAGGCCACCGGGGAAGCGTTTCACCTTGGGCTCAGAGGCAGGAGAGCGTGGTGGCGAGAGCTTCAAGCGGCAACAAAACAAGAAATGAATTGTTTCACCTCACGTGCTTGTTCTCATGTCGAGTTGTTAACAGGTCAGGCAATGCAGGTTTTTAAAAATATAGAATAGATACTATGGTTTAAATATATTTCTGTAAAAGGTAAATTAAAGAAGAAAAAAGTATCAACTGAAGCTTTTTACTCAAGTAAAAAGTGCTGCTTTAAAAAACTACCTTAAGTATAAATGTAATGGAAAATGCCATTAAGGATAAAAGTTTATAAAATGCAAAAAAAAATGTAACCATATAGCCATGTAGTCTTTTATTATCTCATATTTTTATCTAATAATTTAGACTTCTTATTTTTGAATAATAATAATGAAAAATGAAACGAAAGAGATGAAATTCAAAAAATAAACTTGAAATAAGCAAACCTATCTGCCCTGGAATACGATACTTTTTCTTCTTCTGTTTATCTCTACCTTTTTTCTGTGGTTTCCAACTTATCTTATACCTGCTGGAAATAGACACAGTATCATGTCTCTTAGGATATAAATAATGGAACAGGGATATATGGGACATGCCATGCACATTGGTTTCATGAAACCCCCTTTCTATATTCTACAACACATTCTCTCTTTGACTGAATTCCAATGGTTGAGATGTCCTTTTCTGCATCTTTTCACCCAGAATATTTTCCACCCTAAATATGTAAACTAAAGACATATGTCACCAACTAAACATGATGGAGTTAGCAGTAAAAGTCAACACCAACGCTTTGGTGTGCTGTTGAAGCTGTACCCATTTCCTTGCAATAGTATAACATGGTTATAAAGAAAGAAAAAAACATCAGTATGATGGTGTTAACACAGAGAGGTTTTGACAGAGGTCTCACTCTGTACCTCCGGGGATTCGTTCTCCACACAGGAGATTTGTTCCAACCGAGTCTGACAAAGACGCTCAACCCAGTGTTGCACTTTCTCCGACTCCTCAAGGTCCTCCCTCTCGGTCTCTGAAACCTGGCACAGAGGCATCATACCACAGCAAAAATCACATTAACCACTGCCCTCACATCACAAGCTCTCAAATAATCGATACGTGCATCAAGGGCGCATTTAATTACACACATAACTAGAAAACCTGGGATCTATAATACATGAGTTGCTCTGAATTCCCTTCCATTCCGTACCTCCTGCACCAGCCTATTGATCTTCAGCTGCTTCTCTCGCTCGTACATTTCTTCTTTTTCCTTGGCGAGTTTCAGCTCAAACTCCATCTCCTTTTTGTTCTTTCTCTGCTCCTGCAGTGTGTCTGTGTTGGACACTTTCTTCTTTTTCTTCTTCTTTTCACCTTTCTGAGGTGTCGTCAGTTAGTTAATATACAGAGAAATCTGTCACTCCAAACCTCACTGCATAACATGCAAGGATACGTAGCTTGTAAAACAAAAGTGAAAGGGTGTACACTTTACAAATAATTCTAAAAAGCAAGAAAAAGCTATGATCTGAATATTTAACCACCGACGTGTCATGATGACTTAACAGCCAGTTCGAAAAATAACAAAGATTTTACACTAACGGCACACAGAATGCAGGCAGCTGACAGTACCTTACGGATTGTTGGCAGTTTCCCCTCGTATCGATAAAACCAGCCAAATGCTAATAATAGAGACAAACACGAGTCACTCTAAATTAAAGATTTAAACAAGGTCTCAAGCAGTGTATCCATTTGGAAAAGTAAGGCATCACACTATAGAGCTACAACACAACACTCAAAGAAGGAAATGAATGAACTCCGTAGTTTCATTCAGGCACTCAGAAAGAAAGGGTCAGTGACAGATTATGTTTGGCAAAATGAGAGCAATCATCAGGTCTCTCAAATTGTACACGTGTGTGTGAAAGTTCATTAGTATCTTTTTTTTTTTTTCCAATTATGACTTTGTTCAACTTTTTGACACAAAATGTCACACGATTTAACCAAAAAAGAATGATACATTTTAAAAGGTTAATCCACCAAGAAGATAAAACTACAGAATATTTTGGTTGTCAAAAGAAATCCAACACTAGTCTGCGTGTATGCTGGTTTACATGAACATCCTCCTTCAACCGAGGCTCCAGACTCACTTGGCTGTCCTGAGCTTCCTCCTGGTCTTCCTCTGTGAAGGAGCTGGCCTCCTCGGCTGAGAGGAGAGGGCGTTCAAAGCAGCACAGCACACAGGAAGTGACAGAGCGCGTGCAGAGAAAAGGGTTGGAAATAAGGTGAAGCACGAGCAAGAGTTACTTGGAAACCAGAGTTTCCAAGTTTCCAGAAGAATCCGTTCAAAAAAAGAAGAACCTGTGCATTTTAGGGAAAAGGTTAAGTTAGGAGCGCTTACGAGAACTCTTGGCCTTTGGAGCTGGCTTGTTTTGCATCTCGGGTGGAACGGGAGATTTGCTCTTTGGGGTGCGGGGGCTCTTGGGGCTCTTGGGCCTGTCTTTGGTTCCCCAGTCCTCCTCCCACTCTCTGTGATGTTTCCTCTCCACAGACTCAATCCTACAGAGGGCGATAAAACAGAGAATTAAGATATTTTATCCATGTTTGAAAACAAGAATGCAAGTTCATGTTAAATACAGGCAGAAAATAAAATAAATACTTCTCCATCTCTTTCTTGTAGCGCTCCTCTTCCTCTGCAGTTTTCTTAGAGATCTCCAACTTTCTCCTGATAAACACAGGGCAAATATAAAAGGTTAAATATAAAACTAAAAATACTCCTTTGAAGACAATGTTATAAAACACAACACCTATTACATGGTCTATTTCACAATTTCACAGATCTACCATATATATATATATATATATATATATATATATATATATATATATATATATCTGTGAAGATCTATGATGAACTACAGCAAACAGAATGATAAAAGGTCTATTGATTTTAGTGATTTTAGGTACTAGAGGTAATAGAAAAGTCCATATAAAAATGATTTCACTAAAACCTCAATCATAGTAGTTTGGGCATTGTGAATATGATATTACAGCAAACAAGTAGAAAAGGAATTTTGCTTATTTTTGGTGAATATATTTTATCAATCAATTCATACTAAAACATTTTAATTGCCTACAGTCCCTCACACCTATCAGAGCAAATGACGGTAGAATGGCAATGCGGAGACACTGTTTTCTGGTCAAAGGGAAAAATCGTGAGGAAAGTTATTTTATGTTGCTATACACTACACTCTTTATTAAAGTGGTCAGTCTTGGTCTGCAATTAAAAGCACAAATTAAATTTAAAAAAAAAAACGTCAAGTCAATATCCAATAATGAGCCAACTTCACAGCAGTTTGGTTCCTGAGGTAAATTATCTCTGCTCACGCACGCATAGCAACCAGCCTGACAACGAAATTAAGATTCTAGAATGCAACTTCTGGCAAGGCAGAACTTTTGGGTAGTGACAGTTCCATCACTCTTTATTTGGGCTATTATTAGCACGATCAAAATAATAGTGAATGACGAATGAAACTTTTGAGGGGAATACGATACAGAGAAGCTACATACTGCACCGATTTTAAGACCCAAAAATGATTATTCAAGACCTGTTCAAGTCTTTTAAAGGGAATACAACTAAATTCATAAATTTAATGCTTTTAAGACATTTTACAACCCCACAGAAATCCTGTAAATACAATTAAATGGTATATATGCCACCAACTCAGTTCAAACGTGTTTTGACAGTGTAAACCTTGCAAAACTAGTCCTGTCATTTACTCTACACATATTGCTAACATCAAAGCACTAAGGGAAAATGAAGCACATCTGAGAAAAATGTGCACATGATATTGTAAACTGAATGTAAATCTATATGGTAATGTAACTACAAAGCAATATAAGCTGATGTCACAACTAAATGCACATCTTGTTCACTTTCTTTACATATATCTTGACCAGGTTGTTCCTTGAAATATCTACAAGATTGCTGCAGGCATCAGGTATTGCCTTGCAATGTCCCTTTGTATTTAAGATATTTCAATTCAGGGTGACAGAAGAGGTTGAATCCTCCCTAGAAAGAAAAAAAAGTGGGGAAGCAGGCTATTTGTAGAACTTGGAGACAAGGTATGACATGAGGTATGATTCTGGATGCGGAGGAGGCTGCATTTGAATGCAGAGAGGGGTATTCAGGACGTGAGCAAATGTCAGGCCTAGATTAACCAGATCTTTGTATTATCCGAGCTGATGGATAGGTCAAATTAAAATCAGCTCTGTCTGACTGATTTATAGAAACATGCCACACAGTGTTACAATAAAGCTGTATCAAAATGTCAAATCATTTTTATGTGGTCTTTTTAATAATTTAGGAGTGAAACAGCAGTGGGAGCAGCCAAGGCTGACGCTGCACGACTTGCAGCACCGAAGAGTATTTACTGTTCGTCATGGTGTCAAACTGACATATTCACTAGAGATTCTATTACTGTCACTGATGACATTTAAGAGAGGAGAACGTTATCTCAAACTTGAATTGCCTGCATGTGCATAAAACAACTTGTGATCAACAGCATATCCACCTGTCTATTACATGTCATGAAGTATGATTAGACGCTTGCAAGGTTACACATTTCTGAGCTGTATCAGATCACAATACAAGAGAATATGAGAGTATAATTGTAAAAAGCACAAACTCATCCACTCACTGTCTCTCCTTCTCTTGCTGCTCTTTAATGATTTTATTGGTCTCCAGTGCCACCTTCTTCTGGTGCATCAGCTCCTGCCTCTCCAGTTCTCTGCGGGCCTCCACTGCCAGACGCTCTTCATCTGTCATAAACAGCTCGCTGCCCTGTGAGAGCCACGACAGCCAGAAGCGTACATAATCACACGGAGATGCCATGCATAAGTAGGGGCCTCAAACTTATTTGGGTCTGTAGGAAAGTGTAAACCAATCCCTCAGAGCAGGAGAGAAAGTGTATACACAGGAAAATAACTCGACAAAAGAAGATAAATGATTATTACACAATATCAGTTCATAACAGTCGTCAATTTTAACAACTCATAATGGTGAATGCATTGTACATGTTAAAAGAAAGAAACAAACACACACATACATAAATGCATTAGACAGCAACCAATGAAGACAGTAAAACAAAACAGGGATGCTTGGCTTCGTTTCATTTTCAGTCTCCCCAAGCAGCAATAACCTGGCGAGTGACTTGACTGATGATAAATGTTACTCCCGCAGAAAGCCGGGCTGAGACACAAATAATGTGATGTATTGTCCCCAAAACAACATTGGCTCATTAATCTGTGCTGTGAGGGAACGCAAAGGAGAGAAGGCAACTGTTTGCACTTCCACTTACACAGCAGAGGATCCTTTATTTGTAGGAGATAAATACGTTTCTTCATAAGCAGGTATAATGAATGGATGATGAATTCCAGGACCAGAGTGTGTAATTTACTGACATCTAGCTGTGAGGTTGCAGATTGCAACCAACTGAAAACGCCTGCATTCTCTCTTCCCTTTCCAAGCTTGTACAGTGGCCTTTCTAGGTGTGTTTGGGCAAAAAAATAGGTGATATCCTCCAAAGCAAACAGATAAGCTGGCACCAGCTTACTGTTCTTCTTACTGGTGCATTCATATCACCAAATCTAAGCTGCCTCTTCATTTTCAAAAAGTGAATGGCCCTTGTTTTTTTTGTTGGTTGCACACTGAATTTTAAGCAAATATAATCTGTCTCCCAGGTTTTTCCTCAACATATTATTCAGCCGCAATTTTAGACTTATTTTGACACCTAAATGTGAACAGATATAATCATCTTTATTTTAATGGCACTATGTATTAAATAGTTTGTCTTCAGGTGAATAGAAGAACATGAATGTACTCACAGCTCCTGTCAGGACAGTAACAGTTAAGCTCCTGCTGCTCTTCAGGACCTTCACAGCCTAGAAATAGAATTAGAGAAGAAGAGATTCCATTAGAACAGTACACTATGACAATATTCATCAAATCAAATTAAGGAAAATGCAATAGCGGTCTCCTAAAAGGCAATGTTCTGTGAAGTATATGTACAGTTTAATGGATATTTATCAGGGTGTGAAATTACCACCAAGTCCATGCAAGCTCTGTCAGCAACTTTGGCAACAAACCATCCCTGAGGTATTTTTACAGAATCATTTTGGCTGGTTAAATGCTCATTTATCTTCTCGGCAAATTAAGCGTCAAACAAACACCAGCAGTTAACAAGAGTTTAACTTCTACTGGCATCACAAGCACAGTTAAAACACGGATGGATAAACAGACAAAAAAAGACTCAACTTTGTAATATGAGCAGCTATTCTTGTAAGTGGGAGAATAATTACATTTTCTATCCTACAATATTAGTAACAAGCTGAAATTCACCTCCTTGTGGTCCAGATTGGTGAAATCCACCCCGTTTACCTCCACAATCTGGTCTCCAATCTGCATTTTGAGATGAGACATACAGAAGATGGCGTGAATGATGGGTGACAGGTGACAGATGGGTGGAGGTTCATAGAGGTGTTAAGGTCACTCACCTGAAGTCCAACTTCTGCAGAAAGAGAGCCTGGCTTCACGTTACTGATATAGATACCAGGTTTCTGTGTAGGGCCGCTGGAGATGCTGATGCCCATACCCTTGGTACCCACAAGGCTGAGGAAAACCTTCTTCTCCTTGATCTCCTTCCCCCCGATGGATGCCAAACCTGCAATGCTGTTTTTTTTCTCCTAGTAGGTAGGGGGCAATGGAAGGAAAAGAAAAGTCCATACCTGATCTAAGACACTTTGACTTCTTTTATTGTTCCAATATGAACCAGCCTTATTTGTTAAAGAATTCTCTTTCCTGAGTTTACTGATGTAACACATTTTAAAATGACAAACACCTTAAAAACT
Source organism: Eupleurogrammus muticus (assembly GCA_036785175.1). Lineage (NCBI taxonomy): Eukaryota > Metazoa > Chordata > Actinopteri > Scombriformes > Trichiuridae > Eupleurogrammus > Eupleurogrammus muticus. Next base: position 19,003,991 of record JAYKQN010000010.1, on the reverse strand, counting down.
GTGTCTCTTACCCCAGATTCAGATGCAAACTGATCGACAAACTGCCACTTGAGGGGTTCATCTGATGAGCTGGAGAAATAAGCATTGTGATATCTACACAGCAATATCAGCAATATATACAGCAAAGTTTCAGCAAATAAACCAATCAAAGCTGTTTTAACAGATTTATCATCTTACCTTTTTACTGGGATCATCCCCACGTCTACAAAGATAGAAAAAAGTGTATAAATTATTTCTGTGATGTTAGATAAGACTTTTGGGAATGTCCATCATGTTGCAGTTTGTGTTTGACGTACGCCTGACTTTGAGTGACACTATCTTCTTAGTCTTGATGAGACCGATCACCTCCTCGTGGATACAGGAGGAGATGGAGTATCCATTAATGCGGACAATCTCATCACCAACCTACAAATCAACACAGGATGGAATATTATGGATTTCAATATGTCAAACCGGATCACAGGAGAAGGTAATTGCTTTTCCAACAACTGACAACCCTGTCGGATGAATATAGCAGCCACAATATAATTTATTCACCTATCTGTGTGATTTATTTATATTTGAAATGCTCAATCTCGATTTAGATTTATTTGACATATATATGCATATTGCTCTGTGAGAAACATGGTGTAAAACACACATGGTGTTAAACACCCTCTTGTGGACACTGGTATTATGAGACAATGATAATACAAACATGTTTTTTATGTTACGGACTGATCGCAGACCTGGTAAATTGGATGCTCCTTGTCAAAGTAAATATATGGACTAATTGAATTAAATACTAAAGTACATAAATGAATATACCAACATGTTACATATGTACAAATGTATTGTATGCAACTGAATGCAAATAGTAAAACCGATGAAGAGCTGTGATCGTAAATTGATTAATCAATGCTTATATACTAATTGATGACAAATTATTCAGCAATTAGTATAGAAATTAGGACTTTTGAGGCAAAAATGTGAATGATTTGAAACTTTTTTGTTTCATATGTAAGTCATCTGTCCACTCTGGACTGTTAAACGACACAAGTCATTTAAAGACATGGGATAACGTTATAATTTATTATTTTATTGACATTACATACACAAAGGGATTGATTGAGAAGAGTTATTCAAACAAAAACTACTACAATATTAAATGCTTAAAATAAAAGATCAAAATAGTCGTTGGTTACTACTACTACTGAACTATGATACATATTGATGCTGTAACAGTAACATTGTATTTTCCTATAAAAATACTTTATCTGGTGCTGTAGTTGTAAATGTTTTTTTTATGCAATACATATATGCATAAAAGTTATTGCTGCCCCTGTATCAGAAGGATTAGGATTTTAACAGGTTAAGTAACAATTAAAATCTGCTTTGAGAAACAAAAAAGTAGTAAACATTATAGTACCTGAAGGCCGACATTGCCTGCCTGGCCGTCTTTGACAATCTGTGATATGTAGAGACCGCAGCCAAACTCCAGCCCTCCCCGGACACTCAGACCCAGTCCGTCACGATGCGTCCGGTCCAAACGCACCTCTTTGAGTTTCCTGAGCAATCCAGACATAAACAGACATGAAACAGGATAACAGTTGAACATATGAGCCATGTGACATTTAGAAAGAGAAAAAGGGAAGTTCAGGTCAACATGTGGCTCCCTGGGGCTATTATGGTTTAATTAAATCTATTCTAGCTCTTTTTTTTATGATGTGAGCACTTATTTAAAGTGACAGAGACCAAGTGCATACCAGAGCTGGGACACGGGTGTTTCCTGCAGGCTACTCACCGTGACCTTTTAGGGGTGAGCAGGTCGTACTCCACCTGGTGTTTGAGTGGAATCAGAGGTCGGATGGCATCAAACAGGGGCAAGCGCTTCGGTTCGTTGATAACCAGCTTCAGGTCCCCCACAAGCACTGGCAAATCCATTGACCTGAGACAGAAGAGGGGATGGTCAAGTTTTAATTTTTCGATCAACAATTGTATTTTTAAAGCACTTTTCATACGTTGTAATGTGCTTTACATGTCATAAACAACCACCATCCCACCCCACACACAGCACTAATATAAAAAATAAATAAGTCAAAAAACAGTAAAAATAACTGAAACATAAAATAGCTTTTATAAGAATAAATGTATTAGTAAATAAAACTAAAAAATAACTAGAAAGATTAACGACACTAAAATATGAATTGGCTAAGAAAATAAAACAGTAATTAAAAGCCTGGTTAAATAGGTGGGCCTTGAGCCTGCCTTTAAAAATGTTAGGTTTTTTGTGGCCCTCAGGTCCTCCAGCAGGCTGTTCCACAGACAGGGAACATAGTGCCTCACCGTAAACTTGTGTTCTAGCTTAAAAGGCCAGTGGATCTCAGGGTTCGCAAGGGTTTTTATGGTAAAAGCAATTCTGCAAGATAAGATGGTCCCAAACCCTTAAATAAAAAACCTAGAACAAACAGCGTGCCAATGCACTGATTTTAAAATTTTCTACAGCATGAGAAACTGAGTGTGAACACTGAAGGTGTTTAATGGTGATTTCTAAAAGGCATTAACAAATGATCAGCCTCCTTCAATTTATGATCAAGTGAGATTCATCCTTCAGTACCCCTGGGTCAGAGCAGATTTAAATGTCACGAATGATTTCTCCATCTGGCCTTCAGAATTATCTTCTCAACCCTAATAATAAATTTCTTTCATTACTTAGTATGTGTACTCTGATGAAAAAGACAATCACCTTTCTTTGACAATTCACAAAAAGAAAAACGGAAACCTAAAAAAGAAGGAGCAAGCTGCTGTACAAAATCTGTCCACCTGGCCTCCTCCTTAAATTATTAACAGGCGTCATTTCAGTCCTGTTTGCAGGATGAACATTAAAAGGGCTATTGTGAATAACTGGCCAGGCTTGTCGGAAGACAGTGGAAACTGATCAGCGGCTTAACCAAGGGGACCGCAGGGCTCTGGCTCTGCACAAAGATTAATTGAAACCTAGACCTCGTAGGCCCCCCTACTCATCCCCTCTCAGCTATCTAAAACCAGGCTGTTATCAATTTAAACTGTGGGTCTATGTGCATTAGAAATGAGTGTGGCAACGATGAGAGTGCTTGGAAAGGTCAAACGTCAGAGGAGTGAACAGAAGTTGAGGAATTAAAGTGACAAATGAATGTGAATAGGAACAAATGGAGCCCAAGTCTCGGGTTTACTGTCACTAATTAGGAAACTAGGCTTCATTAATATGTTTTTTTAAATCTTCATAGTAATCATTTTAAACATTTAATTCACATCAGGATACAGGAGTGTGAATATAAAAACACACACAGACACACACACGTACGCACACACACACACACTACTTACTGGTGATACATGCGGAGGACATCATACAGATAATCCTTCTCTGCTTCATTTTCAATCAGCAACTCCACCTGCAAGAAGAGACAAACATCTGGTGTCACCCTTATTCATCCCCCCAACACAATCACACACTATCTATGCCTCTCTCCTATGGTCCAGTCAACACCACCACAGGGGGTGAGCCGTGCGTGTGTGTGTGGGTCTCTGTGTCGTAATCATACAGACCTGATGGCGGCTCAGTTGCCGCAGGATGGTTTTGAGGAAACGCTTCGGCCACTCACTGATGTAACACATTTCTCTCTTTTATGAATAAATCTGTCCCAAGCCAAGCTGCCGGATTTACACTCGACCCGAGTCACTATTTTTTCCTGTTTCAGTAAATCTGAGTGAATAGTTAAAGGTTCGCCTGCTTAAGGGATAACAAGTCTCCTCGGGCTAAAGCAGGTCCCTATCCATCAAAACACTGGGAGGACAAATGGCAGCACAGCTGAGGAGGCTGCAGCAGGAAGGTCAGCAGTATCATCTTACAGCACGAGACACAAACAGAGGTGAACATTCACACCCAACATTCTCCCTCTCTATTATATCATGCACGCACACGCATGCGAACAGGCACACACATCCCCTGTTAACAGGGGGTAAACACATAAACACACTGCGTCATTTTATGGATTAAACATAAGGAGCTCTCCTAAGCCTCATTGTGGTAAGAACTGCCCTCACAGCTGCACCAGTGAATCCATTAGTTGCACATTAACATTATTATATTAATAACCAACAATTTTGATGGTCACTTACTTGATTAAGGCCTTTTTAATTAATGTCATTTGAATTCAGTCACACTTCCTTCTGGTAAATTACATTTGATGAGAAATTTGTTATCTTGCCCAGAGGAGTGTCAACCAATAGCGTCATTTAGAGCTGCAAAGATTAGTCGAATAATTGATTAGTTACCAACTATTACATTAATCAATGACTATTTTGATAATTGATTTGAGCCATCCCAGCTTCTAAAATGTAATTACTTTTTGGTCTCTTTAGTCTTTTATAATATTAAACTGATTGTTTTTGGGTTACAGGCTGTAGGTCTGAACAAAAGAAGACATTCCTGGGTGCATCTTTAGCTTTGCGATTCACATTTAACACCATTTAATGAACCAAACGATTATTCAAATAATTTTTTTCAATAATCAATAGATTAATCAGCTATCAAAGTAGTCATTAGTTGCAGCTCTAATATGCAACACTGCCTGCTGTGAGGACTCTGTGGGGGTGTGCATGACATAGCTTTTATGACATATGTCATAAATTTCTCTCATGCTCCAGGTGCCACTCCTATCCTGATCAGTACACAGACTTTGGCACCATAAACCAACAAGGTAAGAGATCATTGGTCAGTCAGAATCCCACTTTGAAAAGTGTAATGTCTTTTTAGTTTTCTTTTCCAGAGGCCCTGCCTCAGGAAAACAAATCTGTCTTTAATTGATACTTTTTTTTTTAAAGACAATAGAGACAATGTTGCAGTTCTTCACAGTTGAAACATACTGGACAGACACAGACACGCAGACACACACAGTGGCCATAGCAAAGACCCCAAAAGAAACAAAGCATGATTGTGCCATGTTGTGCCCACAGCCACTAATTAAAACCGTAAATTTTCCCATTTATTCCGCTCAGCCGCTCATCTCTGACACGGTCTACATGATCTAATGCCGAGTTGCTCTTTGTGAGGAGCAGCATTATGGGACCCTGCCTGTCTGCTGTGCAGCACAGATGGCTGTATGGTGATCCCTAATGCAGAAAACACCCTGAACGTATCATGTTCCCTTCCTCTGTATTCTTTTGGTCATAGTTACCTTTTGAGGACTCAACCTGGGCCTATAGCTGTAAGGTGCCAATCCCAACCACAAAACTGAGTATAGTTATTGCCTAATAATGGAATTGCATACATCTAAATAACATTTGCTATTGTTACTGACCTCAACTATATTTATCACAGCAAATGAGGGGGGAACAGAACTTCTTATAATAAACTGTATCTCTCATAATTTCACTGTCGTGTTATGTACCTAAATATCCATTTCTGGAGAGGCTGAACAAAACAATAAATTGTTTTCAATACAGATAATTTAAGAGAAACAAACAAAAAACGGGTTAAATTTGAATGGGATAGTGATACACTGGTGATGAATTATCTATTTGTTTTAAACCAAAAGCTACTACAATAATTCAGTATATAAATTTGCCATTCTATTAAGACTATTGATTATTTAACGTGTATAGCTTGTTTTTTTTCCTTTTCTGAGGCCTGTGTCTGCGCAGCATCCCACCAGGAGAAACACCTGCGTCCGTTCAGTGTTAGTTTCAGACAGATAGGCAAGAAAAAGACGAAGTTTAGATTTTACCTTGTGCCTAAATTCACGAGCAACTTTCCGCTCCATCACCGAAGGAGAGAGACTAGCCAAAAAAAGCCCAACGTGAGACGCCTGTGTCGGGGAAGTTTGACAGGACTAGTGGACCTGGGTCAGTGCGTCAAGCCCGTCGTTGTAAAACTACAGCTTCCGGTTAGGATTTTCATAATAAAAAAAGACTTATGTATATCAGTATTAACAAACACGACCGAGATCGACATATGAAATTTTTTCTTAGATTTAGGAATGTAATTTTAATGTAATCCATTATTATACAGCCGGTGTTTTTGTTTATCACAAATTGGCAAATGTAAGCTTTTACTTTGAAGGGAAAACGTTAGGTCGCTGTCATTGCTTTTTCAACCTGACTTGTCGACAATCGATGTAATGGCCATCAGGTAAGCGATTAGCTAGTTTATAGGCTTTGTGAGGTAGACTAAAACGATTTTATGATAGATACACATTTCAACACCTACAAAGATCACCGGACACAACTTTTCCTGGACACAACTTTCTGTCTTTGAAAAAATGTAAATGAGTCGAGAATCACTCTTCTTGGTTGACTTTTATTTTCTTTGCAAAGACGCCACAGGGGTGCCATTATTATTTCTAATTTTATGGTTGTTTTCATGAAAAATAATTTATCGATACTTACATAAAGTTACACATTTTTATCAGTCACATTCCCGCTAGTTGGCGATCAACGTCGCACCAGTTTCCCACGAAGAAGAAGAAGAGGCGGACACTTCCGGGATTCAAACGCTTGATAACAACGACCAATATCAAGAAATACACGCGTTGAATTTTAAGAAAGTGCGACAGGTGAGTAAAACGATCAAGTAACTTGACCTGAACGTGTAATCTGCAGTTTCTCAGCTACTAACATAAGTTCGTCAATAACGTATTTCGCTTGAAACGTGAATGGTAATAACTGTTGTTTTTATACCTTATGCAGTAACATACAACTTACATTTTTTTCAGAAGTTAGTTCGCTAAAGGTGTGTTAAAATACTTTTAAAATTATGAATGTTTATAAGAATATTCAAAGGTCCCGCTTCCGCTGGCGTCCAATCCATGGTAACACAGACCAACGGCGGACACATCAACTCCGCCTGTTGTCCAGGCTCCGATCCCACTATATATTTTGCCTCTGAAATATATAGATATTACATATATAATTATATAAACTAATTTATTGAATCGAAGAAAGAAAGCCATAACCATATCCAAACCATAAACATAGTACTGATAAATATTTACGGTGAGGTATTCTTCTCTGGAATTAGTAAATAGTAATCTTCTTAAAAAAGAAACTTTTATTTAAAAATGGCAGTAGTGTGTTTTACAACTCACTCACAGTTAAAGTGTTCATATTTCTATCTTGATTATAATTTGTATTATTATATATGTTTTTGTTTGTTTGTTTGTTTTAGTCTTTTTGATGTGTTATGAGTATATTTTAAAGGCATTTTAAAATTTAAGTTTAAGCCCTTTGGGGTTTTCCCCTGACTACGTCATGTAAATGTTTGTAATATTTTATCATACCCTTCCTATAAACATATTAGTAACTTTGCTCTAATTTTCTTTGTGGACTTCTCTAGCACAATTTGCTAGGATTTGCTGAATGCTGGAATTGCACAACAGATATTGATATATCCAATGTAACAATGTGAGGACAAGCATCTAATTTCCCCCCTCTCCTTATCTTAGTCTTATCTACTGGAATGGGATCTCCAACAAAAGATTCAGTACCACACAGGTAAAAAACCTTACATTGATATTTTTGTGGATTTTTTGCATGAGAAAAGTAGGCCTGAGAGTTTCCAGAGTTTGGTGTGCTGTGAAGTACATAGTCCTTTGTCATTATTTCCTTTACTGATGTTTGGATTCATTTCATTAGTCTGGTCCCCCTCAATAACAGCCCTCTTATTCCACTTAGATTTGTGATTACTTCTTAAATAAGTTTGCTCTAGTCTAGACACAGTATAATGTTATTTTATTCAATCATAGATTTTAAAGCTCATGGCTACAGTAAACCTAGGGTCAGAAACTCAAATATAAAATATATGCATTGTATTCACCAAATAGTTCCTAAAAGCCTTTATTAATCTGCAGAGCCAAGGTTCGTCAGCCTGACCAGGACCCTGATTCTCCACTTCCCCCCATCCATGAGCGTCTGGCAAACCTGCGTCCATCCAGGGAACTTCTGGAGTTCTACAGACAGAAGATCGCCCAGTTTGACGGAGAACATGAGGAGCTGTTGCAGATGTTGGAAAAGTACAGAGGCATCACAGAAGACCAGGTGACATACAGGGAGGAGTCATTGCATATGACATAGATTTATAACGCAGCATGTTTTATATGTGTCAAATGATCTTTTCTCCATTCCCTAATAACCAACCCAGCATAAGCTGCAGTGGGAGGTAAGACAGCGTGAAGGAGAGATCGCAGAGCTGCAAAACGCACTGAGCGACATGCAGGTTTATCTCTTCCAAGAGCGAGAACAATCTCTTCGGCTTTACGCAGAAAATGACAGACTCAAGATCAGGTGGGTGCGCAGTTAATGACGAATTTGTCAAAATAGAAAGAGTAAATATTGTGATAATTAAAGCCCATTACACACCCGTTATGTTCTTCACACACATTTTCTTTCTTTCACTCGGTTATTTTTATTACTTTTCCCGATAAAACCTCTTCTCATTAATTTGAGTGTGTACATACTGTCCTTGACTGACAGCTCTTTGTTGAAACTTTTAGTGTGGCTAATTTTATAGTTTTATGTCAGTGCATGGAGGCCGCTGGCATCCTGTGATACCTTACATCTTGTAGCTCTGCCTAACTTCAACCTGAGCAGAGGGCTAATTAGCAAGTATAAATGAAAAACGTTATTTATAGACCTTTTCCAAAGCAGATAATTTGAATTTAAATATCAGGAGGAAAACAAGTAATACTTACATTATTAATAATCACCTTATTCTATTTAAGTGTGATCTCTATAACCCAGAGGTTCTCAAATCATGGGTCAACGGACAAGTATTTTGTGACTGGAGACATTTTCAAAGCTGTCACTGTAGGTAAAGTTAATGTGGAGATCTGCACAAGACAGAACCATTGGTCAAATGGTATCTCTGGACTTAATCTTTTATTCCTGGACTTATGGGAGTTTGTCAAACAGTAAACAACGACTGACAAACTGCAACAGAAGTCTTAAACCAGATGTTGACTGGTAACAGGAAATATTGACGCTCAACCCCTGAATCTAATCTATTATCAGACGATGGGTTTCTCAGATCGATTTAAGTTTCTCAGTAATTTGTTGTTCTTAGTTACAGTGGGGAAAATAAGTATTTGAACTGCTATTTTGCTATTTCTCCCACTTAGAAATCATGGAAGGGTCTGAAATTTTCATCGTAGGTGCATGTCCACTGTGAGAGAGATAAACTAAAAAGAAAAATCCAGAAATCACAATGCATGATTTTTTTAATGATTTATTTGTGTGATATAGCGGCAAATAAGTATTTGAACACCTGAGAAAATGAATGTTAATATTTGGTACAGTAGCCTTTGTTTGCTATTACAGAGGTCAAACGTTTCCTGTAGTTTTTCACCAGGTTTGCACATACTGCAGGACGGATCCTGGCCCACTCCTCCACACAGATCTTCTCTAGATCAGTCAGGTTTCTGGGCTGTCGCTGAGAAGCACAGAGTTTGAGCTCCCTCCAAAGAATTTCGATTGGGTTCAGGTCTGGAGACTGGCTGGGCCATGCTAGAACCTTGATATGCTTCTTACGGAGCCAGTCCTTACGGTGCAGCGTCTGCAGTGATGCGGTCGCTGTATCGGTCCGTTGTGGTGAAGAAGGAGCTGAGCCGGAAGGCGAAGCTCTCGATTTACCGGTCAATCTACGTTCCTACCCTCACCTATGGTCATGAGCTTTGGGTAATGACCGAAAGGACAAGATCGCGTATACAAGTGGCTGAAATGGGCTTCCTCCGCAGAGTGGCCGGGCGCACCCTTAGGGATAGGGTGAGGAGCTCGGTCACACGGGAGGAGCTCGGAGTAGAGCCGCTGCTCCTACACATTGAGAGGAACCAGCTGAGGTGGCTCGGGCATCTGCTCAGGATGCCTCCTGGACGCCTCCCTAGGGAGGTGTTCTGGGCATGTCCCACCGGGAGGAGGCCCCGGGGAAGACCCAGGACACGCTGGAGGGACTATGTCTCTCGGCTGGCCTGGGAACGCCTTGGGGTCCCACCGGAGGAGCTGGAGGACGTGTGAGGGAAGTCTGGGAGTCCCTGCTTAGACTGCTGCCCCCGCGACCCGGCCCTGGATAAGCGGAAGACAATGGATGGATGGATGGATGGAGCCAGTCCTTGGTTTTCCTGGCTGTGTGCTTTGGGTCGTTGTCGTGTTGGAAGACCCAGCCACGACCCATCTTCAATGCTCTGACTGAGGGAAGGAGGTTGTTCGCCAAAATCTCACAATACACGGCCCCAGTCATCCTCTCTTTAATGCAGTGCACTCGTCCTGTCCCATGTGCAGAAAAACACCCCCAAAGCATGATGCTACCACCCCCATGCTTCACAGTAGGGATGGTGTTCTTCGGATTGTACTCTTCATTCTTCATTTGTATCTGATTAAGGCTGATACATGGAGTGCAGGTGGACTTCTAATGGGCGGACTAACTGGTCCTTCAGGGTCAGAATTCTAGATGACACACAGGTGTTCAAATACTTATTTGCCGCTATATCACACAAATAAATCATTAAAAAATCATGCATTGTGATTTCTGGATTTTTTTTTTTTAGTTTATCTCCCTCACAGTGGACATGCACCTATGATGAAAATTTCAGACCCCTCCATGTTTTCTAAGTGGGAGAAATAGTAAAATAGCAGGGTGTTCAAATACTTATTTTCCCCACTGTAGGTGTGTAAAAATGTGTCCTCTTGTCGAAAAGGCCTTCTATATTGACATCATTTCTCCAGTACATCTGCTATCATAAAAATAATCATCGAATCCCTGTGGTGCAGAGAACTGGAGGACAGGAAAAAAATCCAACGCCTCCTTGCCCTGGTGGGTCCTGATGCTGGAGACATCACATATTTCCACCGAGAGCCCCCTCACAAGGTAGGTACACATTTATGTCATCACAGGTCTTTGACCTCTCAAGCACATGTGGGAATATATGACCATAATGATGTCAGAATTATATAGCGGTGCATATGTTTTCAGGGTCCTGCTGTTCTGCATGTCAGCTTACTGACATGACACATTATTGGAAAAGAGGCACTATTAATGATGTTGCTAGACCTGTGCATTTCCTGCCACAAGGCAAAATATCTGCTGTGATTGGGTTTTACTAACCCTCAGTCATTAAAATACAAATTTCTACATTTCTGTTTTAGTAGTTTAGACTTAGTGCATGCAACATTGATGTTAACCTATGGATTTTATGTTTTCTGGTTTGTTGCTTTCTTGAACATATTGTTCTGTTCACAGATAGATTTTTCAAAGAAAACAAAGAGGTTTGCACACAATTTATATTTAACCTATAGGTGAATAACATGTTCACACTTAGAACACATAAGCATGAGAAACTTCACATATACAAATGTTTTAACTGCAACAGCAAATAAAGCAAAGACAAAGATACATCCGGTTTGAATATACTTTCATAGCACATTATATCTCATAATTATATTTCAGGTCACTGTCCTACAAAAGAACCCTGAGTCCACATTTGAGGACCATCTAAATCTCAGGCCGACAAAACTGAGACCTGCTGCAACCAGAAAAGGTTTGAAAACATATCATTCTCAGATCCCATCACCATGTTTAACATGATTATTTATAAGTGAAATAATTGCCCTAACTGTATTTTTATCACTCTGCCACTTTTACTTCATGTTTGTTTAGAAAGTAGTAGAAGAGCAAAACTAACAGATGGGACAAATGGAGAGAGTTTGGAACAATATAAGAACGACAACCAGACTTTGTTACTACAGGTAAGGGGCTGTGACATCTCAAAAAATATATTTTTATGGTTAAAATCTTTTAGAAATGACAAAAAATGTGTTGTTGTTTTTTTTACATTTTTATTTAACATTGTTTTTTTCCTGCTTGATTCTGTTATCGTGGTTTTAGAGTTGAGTGCCCAGTTTTATTGTACATGTACCGTATTCCCAGGTGGAGGCTCTGCAGGCTCAGATGGAGGAACAAACCCGTCTGGCCAAAGACCAGGCAGAGTCCTTGCAGGAGGATCGACAAATTAAAACGGAGGAAGCTCAGGCACAGCAGCAGAGAGACCAGCAGCGCATCACAGATTTGACAGACAAGTGAGTCCTACTGTTAATGATGTCTCATGTCTTTTTTTTTTTCTTTTTTTTGTTCAGACATTGTCTTAGTTGTTTAATACTGTATGACAAATGTAAAAAAAAAACCTCAGCCACTTCAGAAAATAGTTAACTTTGGCACAACCTAAAGAGGGCGTCCATGTTCATAGTCTACCTCAACTCTGTCTCCCTCTCAGGCTCCAGCGAACCCAGAACCTGTTGTATGAAAGCACCAGGGATTTCTTACAGCTAAAGTTTGACACACGGGCTCATGAGAAGAGCTGGATGGTGGAGAAGGACCGGCTGCTTCGAGAGCTGGACTCCTGCCACAACCGGCTGAGGAGGTCTGGGTCTGCGGGTCTTGAACTGGGGCGACCGCGGCAGCCCAGCAGCAGCACGGCTCCGCTGCCCCCTCGGTCTCCGCCAGAGTCACAACAGAGACACAAGGAAGAGCTGAAGGTAATCTGTATATGATAATTATAAATCTTAAGAAATATCCCCTGACGAGCTATAGTAAATGAAACCCTTGCCCTTAATAATCATACAAAGTTAATTTTTGTTCTAATTTGTTTCTTTACCCTTTTTTATATTAAACTCTTTCATCAGGCAATGCAGGAAGATCTGAAGCAAACCCACCGCTTAGCTGAAATGTACAGGGAACAGTGTGTTACTCTGGAGACAGAACTGTCCCAAATCAGAGAGGAGGGGGACGTGGGCAGGGAAATATTCAAGGTGTGCCTTTTTGATTGATGCTCTCTGCAAAATCCTCCGATTTGGTTGGTCTACCAGAGTTTCTCTTTATAATATAATATTTTCCAATTACTAATTCTATTTGTTTACAGGAACGTTCAGACAAAATGGCCAAGCGCCTTCAGTTAATGACTCAGCGATATGAGGCGTTGGAGAAGAGGAGGGTCATGGAGGTGGAGGGCTTCAAGACAGACCTGAAGCACCTCAGACAGAAACTCAAAGATGTCGAAAAACAGCTCCTCAAGGTAAGAAAGAAGCATTTCCCAGAACATACTAGTAAGTCAATACAGATTTTTTACTTGTGTATTATGTCAACATAAGAGCTTGAGATGCAAAAGAAACCCCAAATAAAAGATTATTTCACAACCGTCACCTTAACCTTTTCATACTGCTGACGCTAGAGTGTTTGTGTTCAGGTAACGCTGAGTGTTGGGCCAAATCAGGACCTGGCTATTCTACATGAAGTGCGCCAGACCAATACAAGAACAAAGAAGGTTCAGGGTGAGCTGATGGCGCTGAAGGCTAAGATATATGGGCTGGAAAATGAGCTCCGATTTGGCTGAGGAACTGATCATAATAAATATCTGCCTTATCAGCTGTGAAACTTCATGAGCTTTATCTCAGACATGTGTGTTTGTGCATCTGTGTTTAATGCTGAAACATGGACTTAATGTGATTCCTCTTTTTTCTTTTGTACCAATAAAGATTTTTTTGTGACGGTAAAGTTTTAGAAATCTGTTCCTATAATTAACTCTCCTAACATATTACCATACACACTTTTAAATAGCAACAATGCTCTTAAAAAAACATAAACTACATGCCTCCTGCATAACAGAACAGCATTAGATGGGCTATAACACCTTGAAGTTAATCCATAATTAAGTATAAACTGTTGTATTTTATGTTACAATAGTTATCAATTAACAAAGACAACCATAACCCAAAAGGGAAAAAAACAACATTAATTTACTCATATGGTCTCTCATATTATTTTCTAATTGTGAGGGTTTTTTCCCCCCAAATCTCTTTTGATGTATAAATATAGTATTTTAAACAAAATTATTATGGGCTAAAGAAAAAAAACTTGTTTCGATTTGACGCGTTCTTGTGTAATCTGGTATTTTCAAATGAAAAGCAATACAGCTTTACAGGAAAAAATATTTATAAAGTTTCAATTTCTTTATTCCTGTAAAGTTTCAATTTGTTAAGAAATGAGTGCTTCGGTTTCATTTTGGCGTAAATCCTGCAGCGTTTGACAGTACCGCTTAGTGCAGGGGTCGGCAACCCAAAATGTTGAAAGAGCCATATTGAACCAAAAAAACAAAAAACAAATATGTCTGGAGCCGCAAAAAATTAAAAGCCTTATATAAGCCTTATAATGAAGGCAACACATGCTGTATGTATCTATATTAGCTATATTAGCCTACTATCAAAATGACTAAGTTGGCTACAAATACATAATGAGCCTTCATGATTGAATGTTTATTTTCCCTGCAGCGCATCCTGTACAGAATGACGCACCACGTGACTACTCTGTTGTACGATGCCACCTCAAGTTTAACTTCATTACAATATTAATGAATTATGTTTCATTGCTTTGATGAAATTAAAGAAATGCAATAAAGAAATCCGATTTTTAATGTCATTTTTATTTTGACAACAAAATTGAACGTTCATAACGTGCCCCTTATCTTGGCAACAAACAGAGTGCAATGAAACGCAGCCTGCATTTATAAAAATAAAACAGCAGCCTTTTGAAAAGGTAAAGTATATAAAATCAAATTAATACAGTTTAAGTTTGATTTCTGTGCAAATGCCAAGCAAGTCTGTGCAAGGGTAAAACGCAGCAGCATCCTCTTCTCTTTTGACACGCAACCAACGCAGCTATCCTGGGACCTGAGCAACAAAACACAATAATATCCCTAAGTGTCATTCCAAATATATACTGACGAAAATCAGAAATCACTTTATAAAAACAGCCACTTTGTTACTAAATATGTGCCTATGACAGGATTGTGTTCTTACCCGTTTAATGTGACTTCTGTTTTCGGACATCACTGTCCGAAACGGTTTTCCACGCTTTATTATCTCCCGGGTTGCAACAAAACTTGCAGCAGTAGTGGAGTTTGGAGATGCAATCCACTTCTTAAATATATTTTTGCACTCCTCTAATTTCTCCAGAAGTAATGCAATCGCACTTTTTCTCTCACTACCCACTGGGTACTCGGCTGCAAATGTAGCATGCCTTCCCTGGAAATGTCTTTCCACATTACTCTTTTTGTTATTTGACAACTTATCGCTACAGAGCAAACATTCAGGCAATCCTTCCGCATTGGCAATGAATGCAAATGATTCGGTCCAAGAATCGTTGAATCCTCTGTTCTCCTCAGTTATTTTTCTCTTTTTCCCTTTGGGATCCATGGCCCATCACACAGCCGCCGGTTTGTTTACAACAGCCACCTGCCTGGCATCCCGCCCTGCTGATAGAAACGTGTGTCGCAGGCTATGACGCAAATCTTCGTTGACAGAAATGTTGAAGTGTAATATTTATTCTACACATTTTTACAGCATTGGAAAACGTTAAGAATGTTTGTGTCATGTTTGTCCTCCTACAGAAACCATATTAAAACAAAAAATATATTTCCCTCCCTCATCTTTTTCAATTTTGAAACATTTTTGAAAAAGCTCCAGGGAGCCACTAGGGCGGCGCTAAAGAGCCGCATGCGGCTCTAGAGCCGCGGGTTGCCGACTACTGGCTTAGTGGGTGCTCGGCCGGGTCTCCAGCTTCTGCGCATGCGCAGGCGACTCCAACTTGCTGCGCTGTCATTCGACCTGAAAGATGGCAGCCGCACCGACACCGCGGAGAGATAGCCACACGGAGTATCGACCACCTCTGTTCTGAGAGACCATGACCTGTTTGTTCTTCGGCCGCCAGCTTTGTTGAGGAGCAGGAACCAGCCAAGCTGGTGATTTATTAGTGTCTTACTTACCGGCTCACACACACACACACACACACACAGAAATGCAGAGATTAAGGTCTTTGAAAACTGGTTGGCAGCTGCTGAAATCAAGCTGTGAGGGAGCAGCAAAACAAGTGAACACCTCGCCTTCGAATTTAAGAAATTATAGCCAGGTAAGTGAATATTTTATTCCAACTTTATTTCAATTAAGATAAACGTGAGTGAAGGAGGAACAACAGCCCTTTCTGTGTATTAGCTGCTGGCTGTTGCACAAACTTCTTTTTCTTACTCAGAGATGATTACTGTGTAATTGAAATGAAAGTAAATCCCCACTCAAAACTGGTTAATCATTTCAGAGAAAGGATAAGTTTAATACATAGAAGTAGAGGTGAATTATACTACACCACATATTTACAACCACAGTAATTACAATCTTATTCAGCGGGTTCACTCATCCCTGAGTTATCTAACCCATCTGCAGTGTGTCACTCATACAACAAACTCTCTGTATGTAGACACTAGATCCTGATAAATTCTTAGTAGTGTCAAAGGCAAATAATGAATAACCTCATGTTTTAACACTGTGTGTGCCACTGCTCTCTGGCCCAGCTGCCTCCCCCTCAGGGCCCCAGCTCTTTTGGGTTCCTCTTTGACATTGACGGGGTGCTGGTGCGAGGCAGGACACCCATCCCCGCAGCAAAACAGTGCTTCAAGAAGCTGGTGAACCGAGATGGAAAATACAAAGTGCCCGTGGTGTTCGTCACCAACGCTGGGAACTGTATGAGGCAGACCAAAGCTGAACATCTGTCAGATCTGCTTGAGGTGGAGGTAAACGGAACGAAATTCAACCATTGTGCATATTCTCAGCTTGCTTTGTCTTGATTATTCTTCTTCTTGTTCTTCTTCTCCTCTCTGTAATAACTCAGGTGTCTCCAGATCAGGTGATGCTGTCCCACAGTCCTTTGCGAATGTTCACCCAGTTCCATAAAATGTGCGTGCTGGTCTCAGGACAGGGTCCCGTTGAGGAGGTGGCTCACAAGTATCCTTTTATTCTGTTGACTTGCGCAGTCCAGCTGCATGTTGACCTTTTGAAAGTGTGCCTGTTCTGTTTATTCAGTGTATTCCTGTTCATGTTCCACTTTGTTATCTGAAGTTAATCTTTGTACCCTTTGTTCTCTATTACTGCCTCTCAGTGATAAACTTTCACTGATCTCTTCAATTTGTATTAATTCTGACAATAACCCAGAGGCTCACGTGTTTGCCGTTTTATATGACCACTCAGGCCTGACAAACAGACTAAGATGAAGAAGTGGACTTCTCTAGCACAATTTGCTAGGATTTGCTGAATGCTGGAATTGCACAACAGATATTGATATATCCAATGTAACAATGTGAGGACAAGCATCTAATTTCCCCCCTCTCCTTATCTTAGTCTTATCTACTGGAATGGGATCTCCAACAAAAGATTCAGTACCACACAGGTAAAAAACCTTACATTGATATTTTTGTGGATTTTTTGCATGAGAAAAGTAGGCCTGAGAGTTTCCAGAGTTTGGTGTGCTGTGAAGTACATAGTCCTTTGTCATTATTTCCTTTACTGATGTTTGGATTCATTTCATTAGTCTGGTCCCCCTCAATAACAGCCCTCTTATTCCACTTAGATTTGTGATTACTTCTTAAATAAGTTTGCTCTAGTCTAGACACAGTATAATGTTATTTTATTCAATCATAGATTTTAAAGCTCATGGCTACAGTAAACCTAGGGTCAGAAACTCAAATATAAAATATATGCATTGTATTCACCAAATAGTTCCTAAAAGCCTTTATTAATCTGCAGAGCCAAGGTTCGTCAGCCTGACCAGGACCCTGATTCTCCACTTCCCCCCATCCATGAGCGTCTGGCAAACCTGCGTCCATCCAGGGAACTTCTGGAGTTCTACAGACAGAAGATCGCCCAGTTTGACGGAGAACATGAGGAGCTGTTGCAGATGTTGGAAAAGTACAGAGGCATCACAGAAGACCAGGTGACATACAGGGAGGAGTCATTGCATATGACATAGATTTATAACGCAGCATGTTTTATATGTGTCAAATGATCTTTTCTCCATTCCCTAATAACCAACCCAGCATAAGCTGCAGTGGGAGGTAAGACAGCGTGAAGGAGAGATCGCAGAGCTGCAAAACGCACTGAGCGACATGCAGGTTTATCTCTTCCAAGAGCGAGAACAATCTCTTCGGCTTTACGCAGAAAATGACAGACTCAAGATCAGGTGGGTGCGCAGTTAATGACGAATTTGTCAAAATAGAAAGAGTAAATATTGTGATAATTAAAGCCCATTACACACCCGTTATGTTCTTCACACACATTTTCTTTCTTTCACTCGGTTATTTTTATTACTTTTCCCGATAAAACCTCTTCTCATTAATTTGGGTGTGTACATACTGTCCTTGACTGACAGCTCTTTGTTGAAACTTTTAGTGTGGCTAATTTTATAGTTTTATGTCAGTGCATGGAGGCCGCTGGCATCCTGTGATACCTTACATCTTGTAGCTCTGCCTAACTTCAACCTGAGCAGAGGGCTAATTAGCAAGTATAAATGAAAAACGTTATTTATAGACCTTTTCCAAAGCAGATAATTTGAATTTAAATATCAGGAGGAAAACAAGTAATACTTACATTATTAATAATCACCTTATTCTATTTAAGTGTGATCTCTATAACCCAGAGGTTCTCAAATCATGGGTCAACGGACAAGTATTTTGTGACTGGAGACATTTTCAAAGCTGTCACTGTAGGTAAAGTTAATGTGGAGATCTGCACAAGACAGAACCATTGGTCAAATGGTATCTCTGGACTTAATCTTTTATTCCTGGACTTATGGGAGTTTGTCAAACAGTAAACAACGACTGACAAACTGCAACAGAAGTCTTAAACCAGATGTTGACTGGTAACAGGAAATATTGACGCTCAACCCCTGAATCTAATCTATTATCAGACGATGGGTTTCTCAGATCGATTTAAGTTTCTCAGTAATTTGTTGTTCTTAGTTACAGTGGGGAAAATAAGTATTTGAACTGCTATTTTGCTATTTCTCCCACTTAGAAATCATGGAAGGGTCTGAAATTTTCATCGTAGGTGCATGTCCACTGTGAGAGAGATAAACTAAAAAGAAAAATCCAGAAATCACAATGCATGATTTTTTTAATGATTTATTTGTGTGATATAGCGGCAAATAAGTATTTGAACACCTGAGAAAATGAATGTTAATATTTGGTACAGTAGCCTTTGTTTGCTATTACAGAGGTCAAACGTTTCCTGTAGTTTTTCACCAGGTTTGCACATACTGCAGGACGGATCCTGGCCCACTCCTCCACACAGATCTTCTCTAGATCAGTCAGGTTTCTGGGCTGTCGCTGAGAAGCACAGAGTTTGAGCTCCCTCCAAAGAATTTCGATTGGGTTCAGGTCTGGAGACTGGCTGGGCCATGCTAGAACCTTGATATGCTTCTTACGGAGCCAGTCCTTACGGTGCAGCGTCTGCAGTGATGCGGTCGCTGTATCGGTCCGTTGTGGTGAAGAAGGAGCTGAGCCGGAAGGCGAAGCTCTCGATTTACCGGTCAATCTACGTTCCTACCCTCACCTATGGTCATGAGCTTTGGGTAATGACCGAAAGGACAAGATCGCGTATACAAGTGGCTGAAATGGGCTTCCTCCGCAGAGTGGCCGGGCGCACCCTTAGGGATAGGGTGACGAGCTCGGTCACACGGGAGGAGCTCGGAGTAGAGCCGCTGCTCCTACACATTGAGAGGAACCAGCTGAGGTGGCTCGGGCATCTGCTCAGGATGCCTCCTGGACGCCTCCCTAGGGAGGTGTTCTGGGCATGTCCCACCGGGAGGAGGCCCCGGGGAAGACCCAGGACACGCTGGAGGGACTATGTCTCTCGGCTGGCCTGGGAACGCCTTGGGGTCCCACCGGAGGAGCTGGAGGACGTGTGAGGGAAGTCTGGGAGTCCCTGCTTAGACTGCTGCCCCCGCGACCCGGCCCTGGATAAGCGGAAGACAATGGATGGATGGATGGATGGAGCCAGTCCTTGGTTTTCCTGGCTGTGTGCTTTGGGTCGTTGTCGTGTTGGAAGACCCAGCCACGACCCATCTTCAATGCTCTGACTGAGGGAAGGAGGTTGTTCGCCAAAATCTCACAATACACGGCCCCAGTCATCCTCTCTTTAATGCAGTGCACTCGTCCTGTCCCATGTGCAGAAAAACACCCCCAAAGCATGATGCTACCACCCCCATGCTTCACAGTAGGGATGGTGTTCTTCGGATTGTACTCTTCATTCTTCATTTGTATCTGATTAAGGCTGATACATGGAGTGCAGGTGGACTTCTAATGGGCGGACTAACTGGTCCTTCAGGGTCAGAATTCTAGATGACACACAGGTGTTCAAATACTTATTTGCCGCTATATCACACAAATAAATCATTAAAAAATCATGCATTGTGATTTCTGGATTTTTTTTTTTTAGTTTATCTCCCTCACAGTGGACATGCACCTATGATGAAAATTTCAGACCCCTCCATGTTTTCTAAGTGGGAGAAATAGTAAAATAGCAGGGTGTTCAAATACTTATTTTCCCCACTGTAGGTGTGTAAAAATGTGTCCTCTTGTCGAAAAGGCCTTCTATATTGACATCATTTCTCCAGTACATCTGCTATCATAAAAATAATCATCGAATCCCTGTGGTGCAGAGAACTGGAGGACAGGAAAAAAATCCAACGCCTCCTTGCCCTGGTGGGTCCTGATGCTGGAGACATCACATATTTCCACCGAGAGCCCCCTCACAAGGTAGGTACACATTTATGTCATCACAGGTCTTTGACCTCTCAAGCACATGTGGGAATATATGACCATAATGATGTCAGAATTATATAGCGGTGCATATGTTTTCAGGGTCCTGCTGTTCTGCATGTCAGCTTACTGACATGACACATTATTGGAAAAGAGGCACTATTAATGATGTTGCTAGACCTGTGCATTTCCTGCCACAAGGCAAAATATCTGCTGTGATTGGGTTTTACTAACCCTCAGTCATTAAAATACAAATTTCTACATTTCTGTTTTAGTAGTTTAGACTTAGTGCATGCAACATTGATGTTAACCTATGGATTTTATGTTTTCTGGTTTGTTGCTTTCTTGAACATATTGTTCTGTTCACAGATAGATTTTTCAAAGAAAACAAAGAGGTTTGCACACAATTTATATTTAACCTATAGGTGAATAACATGTTCACACTTAGAACACATAAGCATGAGAAACTTCACATATACAAATGTTTTAACTGCAACAGCAAATAAAGCAAAGACAAAGATACATCCGGTTTGAATATACTTTCATAGCACATTATATCTCATAATTATATTTCAGGTCACTGTCCTACAAAAGAACCCTGAGTCCACATTTGAGGACCATCTAAATCTCAGGCCGACAAAACTGAGACCTGCTGCAACCAGAAAAGGTTTGAAAACATATCATTCTCAGATCCCATCACCATGTTTAACATGATTATTTATAAGTGAAATAATTGCCCTAACTGTATTTTTATCACTCTGCCACTTTTACTTCATGTTTGTTTAGAAAGTAGTAGAAGAGCAAAACTAACAGATGGGACAAATGGAGAGAGTTTGGAACAATATAAGAACGACAACCAGACTTTGTTACTACAGGTAAGGGGCTGTGACATCTCAAAAAATATATTTTTATGGTTAAAATCTTTTAGAAATGACAAAAAATGTGTTGTTGTTTTTTTTACATTTTTATTTAACATTGTTTTTTTCCTGCTTGATTCTGTTATCGTGGTTTTAGAGTTGAGTGCCCAGTTTTATTGTACATGTACCGTATTCCCAGGTGGAGGCTCTGCAGGCTCAGATGGAGGAACAAACCCGTCTGGCCAAAGACCAGGCAGAGTCCTTGCAGGAGGATCGACAAATTAAAACGGAGGAAGCTCAGGCACAGCAGCAGAGAGACCAGCAGCGCATCACACATTTGACAGACAAGTGAGTCCTACTGTTAATGATGTCTCATGTCTTTTTTTTTTTCTTTTTTTTGTTCAGACATTGTCTTAGTTGTTTAATACTGTATGACAAATGTAAAAAAAAAACCTCAGCCACTTCAGAAAATAGTTAACTTTGGCACAACCTAAAGAGGGCGTCCATGTTCATAGTCTACCTCAACTCTGTCTCCCTCTCAGGCTCCAGCGAACCCAGAACCTGTTGTATGAAAGCACCAGGGATTTCTTACAGCTAAAGTTTGACACACGGGCTCATGAGAAGAGCTGGATGGTGGAGAAGGACCGGCTGCTTCGAGAGCTGGACTCCTGCCACAACCGGCTGAGGAGGTCTGGGTCTGCGGGTCTTGAACTGGGGCGACCGCGGCAGCCCAGCAGCAGCACGGCTCCGCTGCCCCCTCGGTCTCCGCCAGAGTCACAACAGAGACACAAGGAAGAGCTGAAGGTAATCTGTATATGATAATTATAAATCTTAAGAAATATCCCCTGACGAGCTATAGTAAATGAAACCCTTGCCCTTAATAATCATACAAAGTTAATTTTTGTTCTAATTTGTTTCTTTACCCTTTTTTATATTAAACTCTTTCATCAGGCAATGCAGGAAGATCTGAAGCAAACCCACCGCTTAGCTGAAATGTACAGGGAACAGTGTGTTACTCTGGAGACAGAACTGTCCCAAATCAGAGAGGAGGGGGACGTGGGCAGGGAAATATTCAAGGTGTGCCTTTTTGATTGATGCTCTCTGCAAAATCCTCCGATTTGGTTGGTCTACCAGAGTTTCTCTTTATAATATAATATTTTCCAATTACTAATTCTATTTGTTTACAGGAACGTTCAGACAAAATGGCCAAGCGCCTTCAGTTAATGACTCAGCGATATGAGGCGTTGGAGAAGAGGAGGGTCATGGAGGTGGAGGGCTTCAAGACAGACCTGAAGCACCTCAGACAGAAACTCAAAGATGTCGAAAAACAGCTCCTCAAGGTAAGAAAGAAGCATTTCCCAGAACATACTAGTAAGTCAATACAGATTTTTTACTCATGTATTATGTCAACATAACAGCTTGAGATGCAAAAGAAACCCAAAATAAAAGATTATTTCACAACCGTCACCTTAACCTTTTCATACTGCTGACGCTAGAGTGTTTGTGTTCAGGTAACGCTGAGTGTTGGGCCCAACCAGGACCTGGCTATTCTACATGAAGTGCGCCAGACCAATACAAGAACAAAGAAGGTTCAGGGTGAGCTGATGGCACTGAAGGCTAAGATATATGGGCTGGAAAATGAGCTCCGATTTGGCTGAGGAACTGATCATAATAAATATCTGCCTTATCAGCTGTGAAACTTCATGAGCTTTATCTCAGACATGTGTGTTTGTGCATCTGTGTTTAATGCTGAAACATGGACTTAATGTGATTCCTCTTTCTTCTTTTGTACCAATAAAGATTTTTTTGTGACAGTAAAGTTTTAGAAATCTGTTCCTATAATTAACTCTCCTAACATATTACCATACACACTTTTAAATAGCAACAATGCTCTTAAAAAAACATAAACTACATGCCTCCTGCATAACAGAACAGCATTAGACGGGCTATAACACCTTGAAGTTAATCCATAATTAAGTATAAACTGTTAAAGTCAACATAAGCAAGAAAGGGCTTCTCCCCCTTTGTTGTTGAATATCCAGGAGCATAAGAGGCAACATATTCAATATGCCATTATGTTGTATGAAGTAAGTTGTATTTTATGTTACAATAGTTATCAATTAACAAAGATAACCATAACAAGGGGAAAAAAACAACATTAATTTACTCATGGTATTTCATATTATTTTCTAATTGTGAGGGTTTTTTTCCCCCAAACCTCTTTTGATGTGTAAATATAGTATTTTAAACAAAATTATTAGGGCTTAAGAAAAAAAAAACTTGTTTCGATTTGACGCGTTCTTGTGTAATATGGTATTTTCAAATGAAAAGCAATACAGCTTTACAGGAAAAATATTTATGAAGTTTCAATTTCTTTATTCCTGTAAAGTTTCAATTTGTTAAGAAATGAGTGCTTCGGTTTCATTTCGGCGTAAATCCTGCAGCGTTTGACAGTACCGCTTAGTGGGTGCTCGGCCGGGTCTCTAGCTTCTGCGCATGCGCAGGCGACTCCAACTTGCTGCGCTGTCATTCGACCTGAAAGATGGCAGCTGCACCGACACCGCGGAGAGATAGCCACACGGAGTATCGACCACCTCTGTTCTGAGAGACCATGACCTGTTTGTTCTTCGGCCGCCAGCTTTGTTGAGGAGGCAGGAACCAGCCAAGCTGGTGATTTATTAGTCTCTTACTTACCGGCTCACACACACACACACAGAAATGCAGAGATTAAGGTCTTTGAAAACTGGTTGGCAGCTGCTGAAATCAAGCTGTGAGGGAGCAGCAAAACAAGTGAACACCTCGCCTTCGAATTCAAGAAATTATAGCCAGGTAAGTGAATATTTTATTCCAACTTTATTTCCATTAGGATAAACGTGAGTGAAGGAGGTAAAACATTTCCCAGCCATTTCTGTGTATTAGCTGCTGGCTGTTGCACAAACTTATTTGTCTTACTCAGAGATGATTAATGTGTAATTGAAATGAAAGTAAATCCTCATTCAAAACTGGTTAATCATTTCAGAGAAAGGATAAGTTTAATACATAGAAGTAGAGGTGAATTATACTACACCACATATTTACAACCACAGTAATTACAATCTTATTCAGCGGGTTCACTCATCCCTTAGTTATCTAAGCCAACTGCAGTGTGTCACTCATACAACAAAGTCTCTGTATGCAGACACTAGATCCTGATAAATTCTTAGTAGTGTCAAAGGCAAATAATGAATAAACTCATGTTTTAACACTGTGTGTGCCAATGCTCTCTGGCCCAGCTGCCTCCCCCTCAGGGCCCCAGCTCTTTTGGGTTCCTCTTTGACATTGACGGGGTGCTGGTGCGGGGCAGGACACCCATCCCCGCAGCAAAACAGTGCTTCAAGAAGCTGGTGAACCGAGATGGGAAATACAAAGTGCCCGTGGTGTTCGTCACCAACGCTGGGAACTGTATGAGGCAGACCAAAGCTGAACATCTGTCAGATCTGCTTGAGGTGGAGGTAAACAGAACGAAATTCAACCATTGTGCATATTCTCAGCTTGTTTTGTCTTGTTTATTCTTCTTCTTTTTCTTCTTCTCCTCTCCGTAATACCTCAGGTCTCTCCAGATCAGGTGATGCTGTCCCACAGTCCTCTGCGAATGTTCACCCAGTTCCATAAAATGTGCGTGCTGGTCTCAGGACAGGGTCCCGTTGAGGAGGTGGCTCACAAGTATCCTTTTATTCTGTTGACTTGCGCAGTCCTGCTGCATGTTGACCTTTTGAAAGTGTGCCTGTTCTGTTTATTCAGTGTATTCCTGTTCATGTTCCACTTTGTTATCTGAAGTTAATCTTTGTACCCTTTGTTCTCTATTACTGCCTCTCAGTGATAAACTTTCACAGATCTCTTCAATTTGTATTAATTCTGACAATAACTCAGAGGCTCACGTGTTTGCCGTTTTATAAGACCACTCAGGCCTGACAAACAGACTAAGATCTATCCTGAAAAAATAGAGGTGAGGAGTAGGCTATTTTCTTTACTTGTTAGTGCCTGGTAACTCCTGCTCAACTCAGTTTGACTTGACCCACTAAACTTTCAGCCTGGGCTTTCAGGATGTTGTTACTATAGAGAAGCTCAGAGAGGCGTATCCTGTTCTTGATGTCGTGGATCACAACAGAAGGCCCAAAGACAGTGTAAACTATACTTTTAATGCAAATATATGATATTACCTAAATACTATTACTTTTAATACCTTACCAACTCTGCATGATGTGTTACAGATTCCAGCCACCAAAGGTTTACGGCCAATAGACGGTATGTTTCCACAATGTCAATATTGTAGCCTTGATGTGATGTGATACAATTCATAATGATGTTCCTACAGCTGTCATCTTATTTGGTGAGCCAATCAGATGGGAGACCAACCTGCAGCTCATCGTTGATGTGCTGCTAACCAACGGGAACCCGGACAATTCCTGGAGTTCGATGCGGTACCCTCACATCCCGGTGCTGGCCTGTAACATGGACCTGCTGTGGATGGCCGAGGCGAAGAATCCCAGGTACAGTACATGTACGCCATATTTAAATCCAATCACATTAATATCTATATCAACCAGTGTATAGATAAACATGATTGGGGTTTGGGAAGCGCTATGAGACCGAATGTCCCTGTCCTGTAGGTTTGGACATGGAATGTTCCTGGTGTGCTTAGAGAACCTGTACAAAAAGGTGACCGGCTACGAGCTGAAGTACGAGGCGCTGATTGGTAAACCCAGCGTGGTGACTTATAACTACGCGGAGCTGCTGATCAGACAGCAGGCTGAGAGCCTTGGCTGGAGGACACCTGTGAAGACACTGTATGCTATAGGGTGAGTTTGGACCCACATTTGACTGTTGTTTATCTGTTTTTATTAAATCAAAAAAGATGTAGACCTGGGCACTAAAACAATATTGATATATGCAGCCACATCAGTAATACAATAAAAAAAATAATTTTATATATACACACTACCATTCAAAATGCAATGATGTTGTTAAACCTTCTTTTAACATGTTCTTCTCATATTACAAGTGATAACCCCATGGCTGACATATATGGCGCCAACCTCTACAACCGCTACCTCCAGTCGTCTCACCGCACTAAGGCCCAGAGACAGGCTCAGAGCGGCAGGGGGGGAGCAGCTCCCCTGGCGGAGACTGTCGACGGCACTTCTAATATGACATCGACAGAACTAGGCGGAGCTTCCAGCGCGTACGGGGCAGAAGAGGAGCTCCCGAATGGATGCAGCTCCATCCTAGTGTGCACGGGAGTGTACAGCAGGGACGAGCAGGAGCTGCCCTCGGACACGGCGTGCACCGTCACGGAGGAGCGCGTCTTCCACGGCCACAGGGACTTCCGCTTCGACCCTAGCCTGACACAGCCTTCCTTCGTGGTGCAGGATGTGAAGGAGGCGGTGGAGCTGGTGTTTCAGAAGGAGGGGTGGCCACTGGAGTAGAAGCAACACCGGGGCTCCAGTTCTAACAGACTTTAGTAGCAGAATCTTTGAGAGTGTATTTTTCTACCTAAATGCCCTTAATTATGGCAGGGTGAAGCTGTAATTGTAAAGTGAGTTCCTTTAGATTGTCATAAAGTGCCATAGGGTCAGTTCCAAAAAAAAATGCAGTTTTAACAGTAATTATAGGTTGGTTACCGAGATTTTAAGTCGGCATGCATGGTAGTGTGTCATGTCCTGCTGCTTTTTTTCTTTTTTTTTTAATTCTTCATTAACACATACACATCACTGTTTGTAATTTTCTTATCTAAGTTCAACAAGATGGACGTCAGTCCTTTCTTGCTTCTGTGTGACTCAGCATCAGCTCTCCCTTCTTTTATTGCACATATCAAGAACTAAAGATTTGATTGTTGAGTTACATGCTTCTTGTTTCACGCCATTCAGCCTCTTGTAGTGTATCTGTATATTCATAAGTGAGTGTTGCAAGACATTGTTCACACAGTTACACCTTAAGATGGATAATGTCCTCATTGATCCATAAAAAGCACTAAAAGTCAGATTTGCTGGTCTATGACAATATGACATTGTCCTGCTCAACGTGCATTTTATTTTTTAATACAACAGTCTACCTAACAGAGTCATGGTATTATTTGGAACAGTTCTGCTGTTGTTTTTTTTTAATTTTTTTTACTGCTTTTACGTTCAGCTTGATTCATTTTAAGTTAGGGTTAAACCACTAATGAAAAGATTTAAGAAAATATGGTGCTTGTTTGCTATTTTTGCTCTTTATATGTGTAACATAGGTACCATTTTTAGGCGACTTAAGTTGAAATAAAAAACAGAACTCTGGTAATCTGTAATGTATAAGACATATTGTATGAAAGAACAACCACACTAATGTAACGTACAAATGTTTTTTACAGTAAAAACATTCTGTATCCCGTAGTCTTTGTACAGAGACCCTTAACAGAGCTGTGGTTTGTAATCCTTGCGTCAATATCATCATTTAGACATTTTTACACTGATTACACTGACGGTATAAATATCAAAACAGAACAAATACAAAACCTACATTCTCACACACACACAGTATACAGCATTTCTTCAATAACTAAACCTATGCAAATAACCACCTTCCCTGGTCAAATAGCTTTCTTTTACAATAGTTCCTTCAGTTTTCTCAGCACCCACATTTTTTATCTAAGGAATCACTGCCGGGAACTGGGTGTGAGCTGTTGCTCAGTGCGAACTGAGGTGAATCCTGGGAGGCCTCGTCCATAATGGTCATGCCATTGCGTGCCAGTAGCTCCCGGGCCATGAGGATGAAGGCTGCCTCCACGTTCTGGGCCTCCTTGGCTGAGGTTTCCAGAACAGCCAGCACGCCGTTGTTTTCCGCCAAAGTGCATGCGTCCTCGAACAGAACCTGCCTCTGAGCGTGGAGGTCTGACTTATTACCTGCAGTGATGGAAAAGAGCAGGAAGTGTTTAAAAATAACTGATTAACCCTCTACAGTGCACATTCTGATGCTAGTTATTAAAAAATTGTTTTGTTAGTGTTTTGTCTTAAAATAGACCAAATAAAGATAATAAAGCCATTTTAATTTTAACATTTTGTAAAACCTTTACAATTTCTGTAGTTTTTAGGGTGTGTGGGTGGTTAATGGTAAAAACAAAAATAAATAAATTGTAATATGTTTAAAATTGTAAAAAAAAATATATAATTAAATCCAAGGTGGAAAGGAGTCATAAAGTGCAATATTATAATGTGTACACCAACATAGTTGCTAAAAATCTTACTACAAGTAACATTTAGATGTTTGTCTGTCAAATTGACGGATCTGAAAACTATATTATTTTACATGGATGTGGAGTCCCAGTCCATACAGTTTACAATATGCTTTTGGAAAATGTAATTTAGAACTAAATAATAACAATTTTAAATACTACTACTGTTTTCCCCTACGACCCCACTTCTTTGTAAAACTGTGCATTACAACTGGTAAAAGACTGTTTCTCTGTATTAGGCATGAAATGTCTTTGTTGCCATATGGCAAAAATCGCACCATAGAGCGTTAACAGTCTGCATTATTGTCCTGAATAATCAATAAAATGTCAGAAAATAGTGGTAAATTATATTCAGTACCAACAGTGATTGACAGTGGTTAATTTAAGGGTTAAACACCAAACTAGAATTGGTCTTACCAATGAGTATCAGTACCACACTGGCAGCTCCGAACTGCTCCACCTCCCTGATCCAGTGGGGGACAGACTCAAAGGTGGTGCGGCGTGTGATGTCATAGGCGACCATTGCCCCATGAGCACTGCGGTAGTAACTCTGAGTGATGGTGCGGAAACGCTCCTGTCCTGCAGTGTCCCATACCTGCATCTGCAAAAACAAAATATTCACAACACTTAGATGAAACAGTAACAGAATGTGGAATGAATATAATTTTTTAGGTTATTTTTGACATATGCTCTGAACTCAGTGATAGATATTCCACTTTAAGCAACAAAACAATTTACCTTAAGACACCTCTGGAGTTTTTTTTTTTTTTATAAAGGCAACACACCCAGAAAGCTAACACACAGATATCATTTAAAAGACACAGCCAGCCGCTCCTCTGAAATACTGATAAACTTAAACAAGGATTATTGACTTTAAGACAGGAATAAGCACACAGACACATTTCACAATTTTAAGTAATAAATGAAATGCATTTGAATTATCCCTAATGTATATGAACCCGTATGCTCAGATCACAAATGGTCTTTTATGACCAACACAAAACTGCTGAGTGAATGAAAAATGAAACACAGTGCACGTCACCTACCTTCACCTTCTTGCCATCAATGTCCAGGGTACGAACAGTAAAGTCAACTCCGATGGTGTTTTGCTGCTTCTCAATGAATATTCCAGACTTGAATCTCTGAACCACGCAGGTCTTCCCCACATCGGAGTCTCCCACCAGGATGATTTTAAAAAGAAAGTCGAAAGAGTCCTCAATCTCTGGTCCTGCAGACTGCATGGTAATGAAAGGAATATATGCTGTATATATATATATATACACATAAACAAAAGGAGAAAAAAAAACAAAATAGATCCAAGACGTCTGCACTTCTATGCAACAGAACCGGTCCCTTCAAAGTTGTGTCAATACCTGACTATTTGCAGAGTCTTCTCGTGTAAAAGGGTGGCAAATCAGGTTTGAACCAGCTGTATGTTACACTTCATGTGTCTCCAGGTGAATATGTGTGAACCACAAGCGGCTCGCAGTAATAAATAGCCATAAAGTTGAATCCTTCCTTTTCAAAACCTTGGTCCTTGTGACATTTTTAACCCCACCAGCAAAGTGCAGGGTCTCTCAAAAACTCCTAAACTGAATCAATTATCCCATAGTGGAAGATTTCTATTCCTTTTTACCTCCCTCCAGGACGACATGTAAAACTCAGCATCCAGAAGCTGTTTCTTCACCTTGTCCTCATTTCCATGTGTACGTTAACCCACCAGGCATATTTTTGATGTCTGTGACTCAAGTCTAATCTGTACTTCTGCCCTTTAGACCGCCCTCTACACTTCTCTCCCGATCAACTTTCATTCTGAGACAAAGTAAGGCACGCCTCTTACCTGTCTTGGTAAGTGTGATCTCCAACTGCCGGCCCACCTACACCACTGCATCTTGGGATGTGGATTTCCTATTCAGGCTCTGAGAAGTGATGAGCAGAGGCAAAAATAAAACTCTTAAACTATAAAGATTGTTCATTACCAAAAGCTCTGTAGCAACCATCTGAGCTATTGTTTGTTGTATGAGTAAGTGGTTAATAATACTTACCATATTCTCTCAACTTAAGGCACACCGTCACCTTACTAAGACAGGTTTTGCTTATAAGGATCACTCTGCAAATATCTTCAGGCAAACCACTAAAACCACCCCTTCCCGTTGCAGTTTAACTACTCATGACAAAATGTAAACACGTCTTAGCAGCTGTCCCAAACGCTCTACATAATAACACTCATTATCAGCCCCCCTCATACTGACTGCTGTCAACTCACACATTCCACAGCAGTCAACAGCAGAAAGGGGTCAAGTGGTGAACACATAAAAGACCAAAAGACAAAAGGCAAAAATATGGAGGCGAAGACATGTTAATCAGACAACGTGTAAGCGAAATCGTTTTACCTCAGGCTTCATGAATTGGCATCACAGTGATGAAACAGAATGAACATACTGCTCTGAATCTGAATCTGTCTTGTTCTCTCTCTCTCCCTCCCTCTCTCTCTCCACCCCCTTGCTTGTTTCTGTCGTCATCTCAGCCCACAGAAGAACAAGGCACAGCTGGACACGGAACAATGTGTGTGTGTGTGTGTGTGTGTGTGTGTGTGTGTGAGGGGGGCACTTGACCAAGCCGGGTCTATCTTTGACTGTGAACACTTTCTTTATGTTGCCCGGCTGTGCCTTAAAAAATGCTGTGAAAAAATAAGATTAATAATAATTGGACACTGACAAGTGCATAAAAGAACTGATAATACTCTATTCATCATCACGATATTGATTCAATTTACAAAATACAAAAATGAAGGACCTATGCTCTTAGACAGACATGACAATGTCTGTGCTGTCTGTGGTTATTATATGCAAAAAGAATTGTCAAACACAATATTCATGTAAACATTCTAAAAACCTGTACATTCATACATTAAAATTGATCTAGTGCAAATCTGCTCCAGTGTACAAACCATAGTCTAACAATTAATGCTTCTGTGATTCAGCAGAGTGTGCGTTTGGGAGCTGTGGTGGTGTAGATGAGTCAGGATGGTCTCACATTTGAGCCGTTACTAAGCTACGGTATCACACTCATACAAGTCGGCTGTGTCGTGTCATCTCCTCAACAGCGGATGCGCCGTGCTCACAGCGCTTCTGAGTCTAAAATCAGTGCCTGAGCTTTGTTGGCTCTTTCTCGGTTTCTGAGGCTTCTTGCCGGTGTTCATGTTCGGTGACGCTTCAGGTGGAGGGACGTGGATCGGCTTCCATGGGATCGGGTTGTAGAAGCTGGGTGATGGATAGGATTTGTCATAGGGTCCTAGAGGAGATTAAACCAATACGAGGTAAATGAATTTACAACCACAACGTAAGCACTTTAAAGTGGGTTGGATATACACTATCATTCAAAAGTTTGAAGTCACCCAGACATGTATTTTCTATGAAAGGTGACACTTTTTCACAATTTATCAAATAAGTTGTAAAATGAATAGAAGATATAGTCAGGACATTGACGAGGTTAGAAATAAAGATTTTATAAAAAAAAACTTCAAACTTTGCTTTTGTCAAAGAATGCTCCATCTAACCGGCTAAACTGTTATCAGCTGTGTTAACATAATTGCACAAGAGTTTTCTAATAATCCATTAGCTTCTGATGAATTAGGAAACATAATGCACAATACATTGTGTTAAAAACCAGGCATTTGCAGCTAGAATAGTCAGTTACCACATTAACAATGTATAGAGTGTATTTCTGATTAGTTTAGTGGTATCTTTATTGAAAAAAACATGCTTTTCTTTCAAAAACAATAATTACATATCACACTGACCCCAAACATTTGACTGTTAGTGTATGTCGCTACTATTGTTATATAATTTGAAAAATGATCCAAACATTATTAATCAGGGTTAATAATCTCCAAACAAAGGAAATGTCCTTACTTGTTGGGCAGCAAGGTGATTTGGGACTTGCTTTTCTTTTTTCATTGGCTCTTGTCAGCCATTCCCTAAACTTCTCCTCTGCCCTCTTGCGGCGCTCCTTCTCCTGCTCCTCCTTCAGGGTCGCTGCCTCCTGTAAACAGATGACAAGATCTCACATAATCAGTTTTCTCTCATTTTAATGTGACTATATTGATATTTAAACTTCCCATAAGATGCACAATACTTGTAAAAGATTCACTTTACTTTGTCCTTCTTTTCTTTGTCTGTTTTTTCTTGGTTCTTCTTCTGCAGCCAGTCCTTGTATTTCTGCTGAGATTTCTGTTCAATTTCCCTCCGTTGTTCCTGCTGCCTCTGCGTCTCCTTCACCTTTATGCTCAGTTTTTCAAGTTGTTCCTGCTTCTCCTTAGATTACGGTAGATTTAAAAAAAAAAAAAAAAAACATGCCGCAGGATTAGATAACTGCAGTATTACTGTATAATTGCACATAATTCAGTCAATCTGCTGAGGTGCTTTGTGTGGTTTATGGTGTTTAAAGAAGCAGTTTTCTACCTGCTCACTTTTCATCTTCAGCCATTGTTGGATCCTCTCCTCCATGACAATTTTCTTTTGTTCCCGCTCACGTTCTTCCTGTTCTTTCTTTTCCTTAAGTAAGCGTTCCTTATCGGTAAGAGATAAAATATAATAATGTGAGATGAATGAAGAAATGATTAAACTATTGGCTGATAAAAACTACTGTAGTAGTGATTAAAAAATGATTAAAATAATTTTTTAAAAAAGTGACTCACCTCTTCTGATTTCTTCTCAAATTTCAGACGGTCCTCTTTGGCTTTGTTCACCAGCCACTTTTCCCATGCACTGAGAGAGGGTGACACTGCCGGCTCCACAGCTGCACCCAACATCTGCTCTGAAGGTGTTCTCGGTAACTCACATCTAGCAGATAAAAAGACACATTCTTATGAAGTTGTATAAATCATGCAGTCTATTTTTTGTTTGTTTTTGATATTTACTCATATAAAGCATACATTTAAAGATACAATATACAATTGGCAACAGAATTTCCTGAAAACCTTCCAAGAAATTCAAACTTGTTGTTCTCCAAGCAGCAAAGAACATGGAAACACTTATAGGTAATTGTAGAGCTTATTGATTATTTGTTAATTATTATTCATCTATTACATTAATCACCCAACTATTTTGTTAATCGGTTGAGTAGATATATATAAGATAATCTATCAGTATTTTTAAAGATGAAAATGTCCAAATTTGCTGATTCTAGCTTCTCTAGCAAATCTGAAATTTGTACGGTTTCTTTGTACGGTTTCTTTAATGTGTATGCGGATTAACAAATTCGGCGAATTTGTACATTGTGTTGTGTGTTTTTTATTTTTTTTATAGTTTTTTTATCTTCTTCAACTTTATTTTACTTTTTCTTTATCTGTAACGCTGCAGTAACACACAAATTTCCCCGTTGTGGGATCAATAAAGTTTATCTATTCTATTCTATTCTAGTCTTCTATTGTCGCAAACTGGTGCCCTTTGCGTTGTGGACCGTTGTTCTGGACAGAAAAACACTTTTTAGGTTGCATCTTCAGCTTTGGGAAACAACGATCAGTATTTCTACCCAATCCTATAAACCAAGTAAAATCAATCATTCATTTTAAAATTCAATACACACACCTGACTGGTGAAACGCTGCGTCTTGAGGTGTCGGGTGGACTGGGCTCCGGGTCTTCATCAGTGTCGAAACTGTCATGGTAGATGGGAGAGAGCAGCGAGAAAGTGTCGTCGTCCTCGGACAGGACTCCGTCGTCCACTTCTTTAGACATGTGGAGGTCTTTTCCCCAGCTACACTTGACAGGGGTCGAGCTGAAGCCCTTGGACGCAGAAGCAGGGGAAGTCGGCATCCTCCCTGCAGACATAATACTCTCTCTGCTTCAGAACGAACACAGACAAACACACACACAAACGTTCATGTGTATTATAAACGTTGGCTAGTGTCTAGCGTTATTTTCAATGCACTGGTAGTTAAGGGAGTGGGGGCTGCAACCCTTAGCATGGAGGGCTAATGCTAACAGCTAGTCAGCTAACTTGGCCTCAATGTACATATTTTCTATCGCTTCCGGACAGATAATGCTAACGCTGCTTGTACTGCTAACACCACCGAGTCAATGATGTGTGGTGCTCTATCATGAGTGTGATGAGTGTTTATTACCGTTTCTTCTCGATTGTTCCTGTCTTCTCCAACGCTTGTACTGATTTACAAACTACTTGTTTTCCCCACGATACGCCACGCCCCCACGCTCTACCGCCAGACGCCGCCCGTCACTATGGTGACGCCAGAGTTGTTTTGTTTTTTCTTCTTCTTCTTTTTCTTTTCTTGACACGCAATAAACTGCATTAGCGCCATCTACTGGTGTGGGGTGTGACATCTAATAGGCGGCTTCATATTAATAAACAGAACAAAAAAAGGAAAATCAAAGAAAA
Source organism: Eupleurogrammus muticus (assembly GCA_036785175.1). Lineage (NCBI taxonomy): Eukaryota > Metazoa > Chordata > Actinopteri > Scombriformes > Trichiuridae > Eupleurogrammus > Eupleurogrammus muticus. Next base: position 18,968,851 of record JAYKQN010000010.1, on the reverse strand, counting down.
ACCTCATCTTTTCAAACTCACTATTCTAAGAAGGTTGAAATATGAACCAAGACTAATTATCAAAACTGAACTTTATCTCTGAGTTATGAAACCAGCTGCCTCATATTTCTGACATGTCATGAAATGCTGTAATGTATTAGTCTGTGCTCGCCTACTGTGAAGACTGTAGGCTTCTATTTATTTCTATTTCTATTCCATGCATATTCCCCCACTTGGCTTTTTGCTGTTGACCTGAGAGTTAAGTTAAATATCTGGTTAACATATAACAACACTATGCTGTTTTTAAAGGAGGCATTCACAACCTTCAAGTTGGTCTATTTCTATTTGGACTCTGAGTTACAGTATTAAAGCCTCCAACAAAATTGTTTTTCCCCTCTAAACGTCCCACATTATTTCAGTTGAAAAAATACTGAAATAATTCAATAATTCAATGATCAAAGATTAATCAAATCAATCAAATATTAGAGGGGAAAACATTCACAAACTGAAAACATGACCCTTGGAGGGGCCTGACCCCTAGACTGGACTAAACTAGCTAACCACATGTAAAGTAGTTTATTGTAGCTCAGTGACATGCTACTTACACACTGATGCTTCATAATAATTCATGTTTATGTAATTATATATTAATATACATTACTACTTTCACTGCAATTCCCAATTTAGAAAAAAAAATATATTTCAAAAAAAGAAATGTATTTTTAGTTATATTATTATTAATTATAAATTAAAAATGATGATTCACCAGTCCATAAGAAACTGATCATTTTAAATATTATCTTTTTTTGGTTTCAGATCTTTTGTTCAATTTCAGTAGGTCTTTTTTCAGTTTGAGGCTTTTGGTCTTGATCTGGCGTGGGAGTGTGACATCCTCATTCACGCTGCCTTCAGGACAACATATACTAGCTGCTGTGAGAAGTGTGACTCAACACTTACCAACACCGTATCCATGGGATCAGTAGTGTAACATCTAACACCAGTGCAGGGCTTTTTTCTGGATCAGAAGGGGCTTCTGGGGGCATTAGGGTAATGGGTTTTAGGTTTGGGGGTTGATTATGTAAATATGACAATAAGAAGCATGATCAGTCCATGTATCATGCCTAGGAGATTAATTTTTGTTTTGAATTTAAAGAAATTCATTAAAAGAAGAAGTTTCACATCATGATCCAATTCTTTATATTTATGTTCCAGCACCTCAACAACATATAAAATGAAACTAGATACATATTGAAGCCTTCTGGTAAAAGAAGGAATGAAAATATACAAAGTTAGAAGGTAAAACATGATATCACCACTATATCCACAGCCCATTATTTCAGTTTCTTTTACTCAGTTTATTCATATTTCCACTTCACTTACTACAGTCATCTTACTTTTCCAACAGGCTTGTGTTTGTTTTTGGCTGCAGAACGTTAGCTATAGGACATTTTGGGTAAATGGGTAATTGAGGATCCTTCTTTAATTAATTGTCCTGGTTTATTTCATTTCTCTTTCATATATTCTCACCACTTTTTTTTTACTTTTATATTGTATTTTTTCCATGTAAGTTTACCTCTACAATGAGGGATACTTACATTTACTACTTTTCACTCAAATATCCACTTTTTAAACAACTGAAAAAATCTATGAAACAGGACTCCAGAAAACAATCCTGTTATGATTTAAAAGCAGGACGACTGATATCTCTTGGCTGTAAAAGTACATGACTTGTTATGTAGACGAAGAGATTTACTTGATTGTAGTGGCCCTTGTTGTGTATCAGCTCTGACACAGTTGACGCGAACCTGCTCCGTGCACTTTGCCTCACTCCCACTTAACATTATCAGTCTAATTTCCACAGGCGCGCCAAAATGAGCTCGTACACTGGCGGGCTGCTTTCACAAAGCATTGCGGTATTTTGTGCGTGTTTGTAATAGCCTGCAGCACTAAATTAATGCTTTGTTTGTTTTATGAATTTTAATGCAGGTGCCCAGCATGGTGTGTTCTTGAGCTTAATATTTTCACCTTTAATTATGTACATCACAGACAATTACTGTGTTTGAAACTATTTTTAAACTCAAAGTACCATAAAATAGCAAAAATGTACATTAACTATGTAAAAGTCATTGCTGAAAAAAAACATCTTGTTGCTAAATAGCTAATTATGTCTGTGTTGCTCTTTAAATACTTGCATCCGTCACTCCTCCTGGGAAATCATTTGGCGTAATGTGTCAGATCCCCGTAAGGTGTCTACAGTTCTGAGTAAGGGCATGACTCATGAGTACAACCGGCCACCAGCACGTGCAGAATGCACGTACTGTAGGTGTGTCTGATCCTCCAGAGTCACATCGGGGTGCTGGATTCCAGCCGTGGCCTCTGCCGGGTAGGGCAGGACTCACCATTCAGAGCCCTGCGTCTACTACACCCAGTTGCTCGCTGGCTGGGTGGGATGGTGGCTGGAGACCTTCAGAGGCTGCCCAATGGCAAGGACCGTCTGCGCCGGCTCTCCCAGGCCCCTCGTCCAGACCCGGGACCGGTGCGGAAGTCCCGCAAGAAGCTCCAAGTCATCATCTGTGTGCTGCTGGTGGAGCTGTGCGAGAGATTCACCTTCTTCGGCATCGTATGCAACACGATTCTCTTCTGCACGGTGAAGCTGGGCTACGACAACTACCTGGCTGCAACAGTCAACCTGTGCTTCATAGGAGCCAGCACCCTGACCCCTGTCCTGGTTGGCTGGTTTGCGGAGACCTGCTTAGGAAGGACCAAGGTGCTCTACTTGTGTGCTTTCCTCCACTTCTTTGGTAAGACACCAATAGATCAGGAGAGATTAATTCAATTAAGTTCATGGGCCGCAAACAGCACAGTAAACATTTCTGTATAAGTAATAGAATTTCATTAGTTGGGTTAGGGTTAGTTGATTATTTGCCAACTATTTTGATTGATTCGTCAATTTCAATCAATTTTAAGAAGAAAATGTCCAAATGCTTTGCTCTGCTTCCAGCTTCTCAAAACCTGATTATTTTCTGGTTTCCTTGGCCTTCTATAATAGTAATATATAAGTTGAATCTTTGGCTTTGGAAAACATTTTACACCATCAACAACTAATTGATTAATTGTTTCAATAATTGATGGATTCATTGATCAGAATAATCGTTAGTTATGCCACTGATAAATAACAACACCTAGACGTTTCTTCTCCTTTTTATGTACAACATTAGAAAGAAGTGAAATTTCAACAATATGTCTCATATCTGACTTAGACTGATCAGACTCCATATTCAGTCAGTCTGCTGTTGCATTTCGATTTGAAACATTTACTCACTAAAACAAAATCTAATTTTTTTTCAGCAGCAGGTGCTATCTACTGCCTTTATAATCATTTATACATCAAAACTAATCCCTATATTTTATCCCTTGAGCTCTGAAAGTTGGTCATTTCTGTTACATACATTCATCCATTAGGCCAAATTGGACCCTTTTGTGGGCTGCTTCGGGTCCCAGGCCACATGTTTGACACCCCTGCAATAGAGGGATAGATAAAATTAGGTACACACCTCTAATGGAAACATCCTGGACAATATTTTTTTTATCTTTACTCCAAAGCTAAACAAAACAAGAAGCCAGCTGAAATAATTTGATGCTGCTTTGAATGTTATGAAAGAAGTGTCATGGTGGTAATGTCTTTTCTCTGTTCTCTGTGAGGAAACTACTTCTATCTATTTCTCTGGTTATAATAGGAAGTATCGGTGCCAAACTGCGTTTCATTGTATAGAAATATGCAATGGCAATAAATTATGTATGTCTGTTTCAATTTTTAAAGAAGAACAAGCAATAACACTACTTGGATTGTTGTAATTGTAGTTTTTACTTAGCCTGAAAATCTAAAAATCTGCATGTAATGTAAAATCCTGTGACATATGAGTTTTATTAATCACAGAGCGCTGACATTGCAGCTTTCAGTTTCACCTCTTATCAAATCTTGCTCACCGCTAATCAAATTTAACCTTTAGTGTGAGCTCATTTCAAGAGTGTTAGTCATTTTATTTAGGTGCCCAGTCATGCCCCTGTAAAGTCACACTTGTGTAATAAATTGTGCTGAAATCAAGCGCCGCGGCCTTCACCTGCTATTATGCTTCCTATAGGCACAGCCATGTTGCCTGTGGTGGCTTTCCCCTTTGAAGACTTCTACATTGACACTCATCACATGACCCACCAGCTGGAACCTCGGGAGCAGCAGATCCTGTTTTACACCGGCCTCCTGGCTGCGGCGCTGGGCATCGGGGGCATCCGTGCTATTCTTTGTCCCATGGGAGCGTACAGCCTGCAGGGCTACAACCAGCACCAGCTCCTGTCCTTCTTCAACTGGTGGGTGCTACCACCTTCCTGAATAATCATTTAGTTAGATACAGAAGTTATCAAATATTCCATTGGCAGATAGTTGTGCTTATTTCAGTGTTTTCCTTGATTTTATTCAATTTAATGCTGTTTTTTTCTGAAGCAAAAATATTCAACAATAGTATAAGATATGTCTACTCAATATTTTACTAATTGCACCAAAAACAAGATATTTTTACTTAGATTTGCACTGCATAAAATGAAGATTATGATTTTATTTTATGCAGTGTGTCTTGAGCTATCAGTTTAATAATGTTTAATGTCCATAGAGTATAACTGGAAATTGCGTCACACCCATGTCCATGCCACATACATATCCATAGGTTTATTTATTGTAAAATGTATGTGATTTCTGGAAAATCTGTTCACAACCTCCATCTTCTGATGTCTGTCAGCTTTTGTGTCATTTTGTTTCCGTTATGTTTAGGTTCTACTGGTTGGTCAACCTGAATTCCACGGTGGTGTTTCTGGGTATCGCTTACATCCAGCAGTCTGTGGGCAAAAACCTGGGTTTCCTTATCCCCTTCACCTCTGTGCTGCTGGCACTCATTGCCATACACATGATGAGAAACAAACTCACCTTCAAACCAAAGAAAGGTAACAAACATATAGAAAAAAACAGATACACAAAAACAGGTGTAACAGCAGTGCCTGTTTTGTACTCTTAAATATCCCATATACACACAACGTAAAGCTCTCTCCTTGACTTCATCACAGGGGGATCCTTGCTGACCACGCTGGGAGTTTTCCTTAACTCCACCAAGATGTGCTGCCTTCACTATCGCCACCTGAGTGGCGACGTGGCGTCTTGGCTGGACCGAGCCAAGGAGAACAACGGCGGCCGTTACAGCGAGACGCATGTGGAGAACGTGAAAGTCCTGGCCAAGCTCTTCCCTCTTTATGGGCTCCAGCTGCTGTACAGAGCCTGCATCACACAGGTAGTTAGGGAACATAACGTCTGCCTAATGGCCAAGAATGAAAGGAGGATGGTCCCAGTGTTTTATCATATCTTTCCCCATAGATTCCTTCAGGTTACTACTTACAGACAATGAACTCGAACCTGCACCTGAATGACCTCCTGCTGCCGATTGGCGCCATGAATGTGATCAGCATCCTGCCCCTGCTGCTGCTGGCTCCGCTGATCGAGTGTGTGACCACCTGCTACCTGGCCAGGGAGAAAACCCCCCTGGCACCTGTAAAAGTCATCAGTGAGTGTCTCCGTTTATACACACACACACACGTCATCATCTTTCCGATGCCTTTATCTAAACATCACCATGCCTTTCTCGCTCTTCCACCTTTCCCGTCCTCCCTCTCCCCCCCCCCGTTCATTACTGTCTGACAACCCCTTCCCCCGCCCTGTTCTGTAGCCCCCGTCTCACGTCACCCCGCCCTGTCCATCCTCCCCTTACAGCTCTGGGCCACGCGTGTGCAGCTCTATCGGTCCTGGTGGCGGGCCTATCGGAGCTGCAGAGGAAGACTTACCCACTGGTAGAGCAGACGCTCTCTGGGAAGGTCCTGCAGGTGTCGTCCATGCCGTGTTTCCAGCTGGCTCCGCAGTACATCCTGCTGGGTCTGGCAGAGGCACTCGTAACCCCTGCATGTGAGTGAGGCAGCACTGTGAGGGGTCAGATGATGTGCAGGTCAAAAGTAATGTAGGCCTCTAGGCTATTCCCAAAAGAGCTTGACTTGTCAGTAAAATGGCCAGTGACCTTGTAAATCCAAAATAGGCGAGAGGAAAGATGATCAACGATTTCTGCTGTCGCTCTCTCCATGGCAGGCTCCCTCATATCCTTCCAGCTGACCCCGAGCCACATCAGAGGAATCTCCCTGCACTTCCTCACTCTGTCCTACGGTGGCGGCTGCTTTCTAGGAGCCTTCATCATTCAGCTGGTGTACTTTACGTCAGGAGGTAAAAAATAATAATTCTTCTGTAAACAAATGCAACAGTGGATTGTGATTGGGAAAAAAAGCACATTCATCGTTGTTGGAGTGACACTGTCAACAATGACATGACCACAGTGTTGCTCAATTACAGGTAACTTCTATCCGAACACACTGCATGATGGGAATCTGGAGAGATTCTTCTTCCTCCTGGCCACACTGATGGCTATAAATACCTTTGTGTTTTGGCGTATGTCTGACAGGTAGAGTATTACGTCTCATTAACTTATTGCTTAGATATACTACTACTGACTCTAAAGCACTGCTGTTGGTCTATAAAGCTCTGGATGGTTATATATATATATATATATATATATATATATATATATATATATATATATATATATATATATATATATATATATATATATATATATATATATATGTTGGATTTATCTACTACAAACGTTTTATGCTTCTCATGTCTAGAACAAGCTCAGAAAACTGCAGATCTGCTGCTTCTCTCATATTATTTAAATTAAAGCTAAACACTATTTCTGTTTGCTGCCCTTTGTTACATCAAATAGCGCTTTCTATGCATTGCACTGTGACATTTGTCCTCTATTTTTTAAATTTTCATTCTCTTACTGAATTCTTTTCTTTACCTCACACACGTTGTGCACATGCTGTGCTGCTGGAAAACCTTGCTTGTTTATTGTGTACCGTCATTCAATGCAACCCTAGCACTCTTAGATATCTATCTATAAGACAAGCAGCGTGTGTTTGGCTCGCATATCTCTCTGACTGTTGGATCAACCTTAATTTTTGGATATTGCGAGCACATGGCATCATGGTGTGTGTCCTTTTCTGTGAAATTTTTTGGATGGTTATTTGAATTTCTTATGATGGATAGTCAAGACATCATTATTATCATTATTACTGAATCTTGAAATCCCATAGCTTTTAGTGTGCTTGTTATTTGAATTTTAGGTAAGCATGCATGTTAGAAACACTCATCTTTTTTGTCAGGTAGCAGCAATTTTCAATAGTGTCAAGTGATTTAGGTGTGAGACCTTTACTGCTCCTGTTTGAGATCCAAAGGTTACAAGTCAAATCCAGCACTTGGCTGTTAGGAGTTAATGAAATGTACATTTTATTTCAGGGTACTTTTGATCTTATCCAAGGTTGTCTCTCAGGTGATATAAACCTGCTAATGATGCTCACAGCAACAGCAGCAGTAGCAATAGTCAGCAGCTTGCACACAAAATTTCACCATAAATAGCTTATTTTTGTTGCATTTATATGTCTTCTACATTGTAATTTGTTTGATATTCTGCACTCTACTGCTCTAAGAAGTCATGTAGCATGTCTATAAGTGTGTTTCCTCGTCATCCAGGTACATGGACCTGAGTGTGCAGGGCAAAGCACTGACCATCAGTCCTCTCACCGAGAAGCTGCTGCGCTACAAGGCCTGTCTGCGCTTCTATGACACTGTAGATCACTCCTACACAAACAACTCCATTGAGTCTATTTTATGACCAGTTTTATTGTGATCTCTACACTCTGTGGTGCTGGCGCTGCATGTCGCTATGTTAAATATACACTGTACAATGTTATGTTTGTTTTTGGTTTTTTGATTGATTTTTTTCCTGCCACTACTTTAAAGGATTTTTTCTGTAAGCTGTATAATGTGAAATAATTAATGTGAGCCAAAAGTGTATATTTAAAAATAGATTTTAATGTTGTAAATGTAAATAGTAGCACATATTAATAAAATACACAATAAAGCATATCATTAGTGTTGTTTTTTTACATTTATGAATATGTACGATTTTTTATATCTACCTATTATATTCAGCTTTTCCCTTGCTATAGAAGAACACAATAAACGATTGAACTGGGCAATGCACAGAGAGTAGATATAAAGTCTTACAGATGCTGCAAGTAAGAAAATTGTCCTAACTGAAGCTCCTCTGGAGACCATGAATCCAGGGTACAGACACTGAAAAAATGTGGTCTTTTACCCAGAGCTAGACACACTGTGGAAGTGTAGACTCTGCAAATTCTGGGCTTCTTCCTTTTATCTGGGCTGCCTTGCTGCTTCCCTCTGAGTGCAATAGATTATCAAATGTGGCGTTAGAACTCCAGGGGGCAGGAATCTGAAATGAAGAATTTATTATTAATCATGTTGACCAACAGACGCTCATTTGAATGTTCGAAGAACTTTGTCTTAAGATCTGAATCAGCCTAAACTAAAAACAGAATATATGCTCTTTTTTATCCTGAGAACAGCACAGCTGTTTTGGAAGAATTGGCTGATTGGACAGTCTGACTTTATTCCCACAAATAAACCCGAATTATGACTTACTTCTTTATTTCTCTGAACAGTCTGTATTAGAGTTTCCATGGTTTCCCTCTCAAATCAGAGATTGTCTTTGTCACAAAATCAAAAGCAGCTTTAGAAGCTGAAGACTCATATTGGGGCTGCAGGTGAGTAACACAGTAAGATGCCAGATACACCGAGACGAGACTCAGCTTTCAGCATCCTCACAGTGCAGAAATCAAACAAATATATAGAGAATCACATAGAAAATTTTAATTTAAAAATATGAATGAGCATAAAATTATATGAGCACTGTATATAATCTATAAATACAGATTCACAGGTACAAATTATGGCATTTATTTGTGCATTGTGTCTTACAGGTTACAGATACAGATTTACAAATAAAAATCACTTTTTTTTAATTTTTGCATTATGATCTACAAGTGTGCAGGTGATAAGTCTATTATATTCACACAGTTATTTTAAGGGATAAGCAGGGAGGGTAAGGGGAGTTTAATTCAAATGTCCTCAGTGACCAGGCAGTAAAAGTCGGAGCGGGCTCCATAGTTGCGAGATCCCAGATCAGACACGTCGATGTCTGAGGATTTGGGCTCCGCCACAGTGATGGGAGCAGCAGGGAGGACGGGAGCGGTACAGGCCAGAGCTTTGTACACAGGGACACGTAGACCTGCAACAGAGAGACTGAGGGTGAAACATGCATCTCAAATCAATAAAAAATGTGTTTTCCTTTCTCTTTTACAGTACTTTAATGTACGTTAATTACCAAACAATAGCCAGGGTGTGTGTTTGTTTCTATAACTTAAGAGATCAGGCATTTAGTTGACACCAGCTTACAATTTTGGACATGCGAAATCTTGCTCAGTAAAACTGGAAAAAATATGGTAATTTACTCAAATTTTATGTATGTTTCAAAAGTAAAATTACAGTACTGTAGTGCAATGTCTCGAGGCTGCTGCTCCAGAGTTTTCTCCTGCATGTGACATGTATGTCTTACAGGTTACAGATACATATTTACAAATAAAAAAAACCCACCTAATCTACAAGTGAAGTAACTTGAGTTATGCTTAGATATAAGTTTAATTCAAATGTCCTCAGTGACAATTTCCATTGCTCCAATTTTTTGCTGCATTGGAGGAATGGGAATTGACAATTAAGCAATACTACTAGAGAGAATGTTCTTTAATGTAATTTAAACACAACAATCATGCGGGTGGTTGGTGAAAGAAAAGATGAAAAGAGAAACACTTGCAGTGTCAGTGGTACATCTGCACCTGGTGTTTAAAGGAGGGAGGTTAATAGAAACCTGGCTATTATTTGGTAATTTGCAGTATATTAAAATCAGAATCAGCATCAGATGCTTCTCTAACTGCCGTTAACCTGTGTGAACACAGCTGACGTCATTTCTATTGATTTAAATGCATGACACATTTCTCCCGGTGTGAAGAGCAGCAGCAACATTTGCTGCTGTGCTGCCTGCCTCCTACCCAGGTCGCCAGCAGGGTCCGTGTCTGAGCGGCAGTCCAGGTAGTCAGGGTCAAGGGTCAGCATGGGGTCTTTGTCGTCCTGCAGCACAGTCTGGGGGTCGCCTGCAGACTCACTGTGGAAGACGACCCTGCGAGGCATCGCTAAGGCCAGCTCCTTCCAGAAGACTGAGGACGGAGTCTATGGACGCCAAACACGACACAACAGTACACCTACATGATCATTTTACTTTAATATTTGCTTTTAGGTAAATGTAATGTTTCCAGTATAGGGAAAGACAAGATGAATTGTGCAGATACTATTACATTCTTTCCGTGTGAGTTAACTGGAATATTGTTTATCTGCTCTGGGAGTTTTTGCTCACACAGATGAGGATTAATGTTGAACTCACCACAGAGTTGTGCCTCCAGGTGAGAATGGTGAGGCAGTGCTGGTGCTCACTGAGCTGCAGCTTGATTTCAGGACTCATGTGTTTAAACTGTCCGTCTAACATGATGAGGATGGGCCGCGGACACAACTCCATTAAGTGCAGAAGGCCCTGTCTGAGAACACACACAGACACACACACAATGGAGACAATATTTGGCAGCAACAGTGACCTCTAGTGGTCATTGTAGTGATACTGCTACAGCACAGCAAGTGTTGAAACAGTGTAATATATGAATTATCCAGTGAATAAAGGTTATTTAGAAGAGTTGCCTTAGTTCCTTTTTTGAACCTGCTAGAGCCCTTTTAATAAGATAAGATAAGATAAGACTTTATTGATCCCACAACGGGGAAATTTGTCTGTTACTGCAGCGTACATAGTAAAGACAAGAAAATAAAAACTAAAGAAGATAAAAGCTATAAAAATACACAACACTGTGTACAAAATTCGTAGAATTTGTTGATGATCCGCATTCACAGTATGCATTATGGACATAGAATGGAGAAAAAAATACTGATAAGTTGCAAAAGAAAAAAAGTATGCATAAGCAAGCATATACACATACATACATGCACGTACATACCTACATACATATACACATAATTGCATATATATATACGCACATACATACCCACGCACATACACACATGTACACATACATAGCTTAATTGATGATGGCATAGATTTTTTTTTTAATTACAAGTATCTTGTTATAACAAAATATTAAGTTTATTTGTAATAGAGTTTATTTCTAAGTTACAGTTGAGAAAGTCTGACCTGAAGTTGTTGGAGCACCAGTCCTGGCTGAGGTAAGCATGAGAGAGCAACACGATCAGACGCCTAGAGCGACTCATGTTCATCAGCAGCTCCGCAGAAGGTTCTGGAAAAATAGAATATTGCTTAGAGTTGTAAAAAGCAAGTTTCCAAAAAAGGTATGACAGCAGAATCTTTTAAATTATATAGCAGTAAAATCATATATTACAAAATAAATTAGCTAGATAGAAGTGTGATTATAAAGACAGTAAGGCAGGAGTAAGACTGAACACTGATGTGATCTTACCTGCTCCAGGCAGGATATCATTGTCATTGAGATGCAGCTTGTATGCACTTTTATTCTCCAGGTGGGGTTTGAGAATAAAGTTGACAAACTTCCTGTCATAATCATTGTTCACGTAGGAGATGTAGGCGTCATATAATTTCCCATCTGAAGATATGAAGACACAAACACAACAGATGATTTCGGAGTCTTGCACATTGGCATATAAGTGGTTTTGCATCGCTTCAACAGACGTCTCACCACTGAGTTCATAGTCTCCGTATGAGTTCCTGTACCAGAGTTTGATGTTGAGGTGACACCTGGAGTACACGATAGCAGCTACAGACAGGAGGAGGAGGAGGAGGATGGCTGCAATGACTGCAGCTGTGTGGCTGGGGTTGGCTGAGCGCGCGCGCACACACACACAAACACACACACACACACACACACACACACAAACACACACACAGAACAAGCAAAAAATTGTAACACAAACATAGTCACCAGCATGTTCCTTTTTTTATTGTTTTTATTGCACCAGCATGTGGGCAATAAAAGAGGCACATTTAACAGTTGACAGTGAGAGGCAGCTGATGCACACTGAACTGCTTTCTCCTTCACTGATGTGAAAATACATCAGACCGTGACACTTTCATGATTTTTTATTATATTTATTATATTTTATTCTTTTATGATTAGTTAGTTAGTTGAACATGATATTATAAGAAGAAGAGTTAACAAATCTTAAAGCTTCTTTTCTTGTCGCTCAAAGTTTTTTTCAAGTGGTTAGTTTACTATCAGTTTCATAACGTGAACATAAAACACTTAGGTATGTGTATTTGTATGTATTTGTTTGATGATATAACACATGGTGCAAGTAAGAATGTACGTTATATATAAAGGCGTCCTAGTTAATGAATTAATTAGTTAAGAGCTATTACATTATTGCCAGCTAATTTGATAATTAATTAACCAAGTTGGGTCTTTTTTAAGCAGAAAATGGCCAAATTCTCTGGTTCCAGATTCTCATATCTGATAATGTCTGGTTTCTTTAATCTTCTATATTAGGGAACTGATTGTCTTTGGGTTGTAGACTATTGGTCTAGACCAAAAAAAACACATTTTAAGTTGCATCTTCAGCATTGTATGACCCAAACAACTAATCAATGAATTGTTTTAACAAATCAAATTAGTCGTTAGCCCTAACAAATTGTCTTACTTGATATCGCTAGCTGGAAGTCGGTGGAGACATTTCTCACTGTGCAGCTGTACAGACCAAAGTCCTCCATCTCCCTGAGGGTGACCACCAGCAGGCTGCTGACCATCAGCTGAGCACCACCTGGGGACCTGATAAATAGGACGGAAAAATCAATCTTCTCCTCTCCTAGATACTCTCTTATCGAATGCTTTCTTAACGCAATTAAATAATTAACGCTGGGGAAATAAACATTTTAAAAGCCTCATATCACCATGAGGAGGTGTTCTGCACAAGCAGCGTGTGGTTGCTGAGGGGTCGGCCATTTTTGCTCCACTGCAGCATGGTGTCACATTGCCTCTCGCTCTGGTCCCAGCGGAGCAGCGCGGTGCAGTTCAGCTTCACAATGGACCCCACATCCTCCCAGAGCCTAGTCTGGCTCCCGTTAGGTCGGAACTCTGGAGCTTTGGAACACTGGGACTCTGTATAAAGACATAACTCCTATCAGGGGCCGGCTCAAGACAATGGAGGCCTTCACGTCGCTGGAACAAGACGCCTCCTTCCACGTGCAGCCGGTACGTTCAAATAGCCCCTTCACTGTGAATAACAGCTTACTGCAAAGCCTCACAATTACAGGATGGAGCTGGCAGCGTTTACATCTGGAAATAACACTTACCTTTAACTATGAGACGCACTGTGAAGGAAGGTGTGCTGTTGCCCTGCTGCTTACAGGTGTAGTTCCCTTGGTCTTCCAAACTGAGGCTGGTGAACTCCAGGTAGGATTTACCTTCCTGCGTGTGCAGCTGCTGACAGTCCTTCAGCCACGACAGGCCGGGCTGCGGCTGAGCAGACTCCAGCGGGCAGTTCAGCCGATATGGAGGTCCCTGATGGCCGATGTACAGCACCTGTTCCTTAAACCTGCCCTCAACCACACACGTCTGAGCTGCAAATACACACCGACAATGGACTTCTTCTGAGGATATGGTCAATTTGAAATACAAAGTAACATGGTATGAAGCAGCGGCTTCAAACTCTATTTAGCTCATGGGCCACATTCAGCACAATTTGATCTCAAATAAACGTATAAATGGGACAAAGCAAAAATAGCCACCTGGTGTAACCCCAAAACGTAAACTTACAGATAGGTTAACATTAAAATAATTAAAACACATTCTACCATCTAATAATATCCTCTAGGTGGACTGAAAATTTAAAATTAATAATTCTTTTTCACCATTTACACCATTGACGTTTCATGTAAAAAAAAAATCAGATTTGTGATTGTTGTAAAAAAAAAAAAAAAGACATTTAAACACACAGACAAGAAACCAATATGAACACAAAATGTACATTTTGACAGACCTGATGAATGCTTCTTTAAACTGTATTTTACAACTTTTTTTTTTTTGCCTTTCTCACCTTGCCAACCATTTGATTTGTCACTGACCCAAATAACACCTACCAATTTCTCCCCTCCTTTTTATGTAAAGAAATATATTATAAGTATTTTCCTGGTTAATAATTCTTTTAATTTATAAAATAGAAGATATGACATAAAAAAGTTATTCTATATTCAGTCAGTCTGCTGTCTCAATCTAAAACAATTACTCACTGAACCATATTTAGTTTTTTAAGCAGGAAGCAAAAGTTATCTCCTGCCTTATAAACCATTTATAAATCAAAACTGTGAATAAACATTATCCTTTAAGCTCTGCAAGATGCTCACTGACTTCCACTTTTTGTCACACTCTGTACAGTCATCCAGTGGATTTAATGATGGCAGAGAAACAGAATTTACTTCTGATCGGTCATATCCTGGCTGATACATGATCTACTTAATGGGAGTATTAGGGCTGACACAACTCTAATAAATGCTAGAAAATAGAGTAGCAGTGAGTAATTCCTAGATACCACTTTGCCTCCTTTGCATCCGGCCTGATGGATGCACACACACTTTGCACCTGTATGGAAAGTGTTTGCATACACTGAGTGGACTCTGTGTGTCTGACTGGACCTGTTCTTCTGGATATTCTGCGCATGCGCACACTATGACACCGCTTTGAGTTATATTCGCAGCCTTCTCTTTTTTTTTTCTCTCGTTTCTCAAATATAAAAATCACACATCCGGGTCCAAAGTCCGGGTCTGGTCTTTCTGTTGCCAGGCAACAACATGTGACTGCGTGGTGGCACATAACGTGAACACATTGACCACATGTGCCATTGACCTGGTGTCGGTGCAGCAAAAATAGGACTCCAAAGACAACAAAAGTTGACATTTTCAGCTATGAAAAAAATGTGCTAAAAACTTCCAAATAAAGAAACCACTTATCTATCCGGGTACAGGTAAAATAAAGTTTCTGCATCCTTACCGACTGCAGGGGAAGTGCTCCATAACCCAGCGAACAGCAAAACGAGCGGAATCACAGCCATGAGCCGCAGTTTTTACTCTTTCCTCCTTTCCTCCTTCCTCAGGTGAGCTGCGGAGAAGTCGTCGTTGTATTCTCCTACATTACTACCACTATACTGTTAGTTTATTACTGCGTGGTTTCTGTGCAGTACGTGGAGCTACAGGTGAGAAGGCAGCCGTCAGCCCGAGAGCACCTGGACAGGACCTGGAAGTCGCCCGGCTATTGGCTGCGCGGAATCACGTGACGCCCCCCCACCGGATTTCACCTGAGTTACAGAAACTCAGATAAATCCTAGCGTCCAGGGCCTCCATGATTTTCAATAAAACTGAGACTCCCCCCTTTTTTTAAGACAAGCAATTTTAATCAGATTATTTAGACAACAGGTTTTTACAAATTCTGCGAATGGAGGTCAATTCTTTTTCCTTTTTTTCATTCCAAAAGTTTTATAAACTGCAACTAATGGCTTTGTCAATGGTATTAGGCTTTTAAATCAGTTATAAATCATTCATAAAAAGTAAGTTAACTTCAACTAATTAAAGCTATTTGTTACAAAAAAAATCCTCTAGCACTGGTTCTCAATCTTTTTGACACAAGTTAAGCCAAAAACCTCCATTTTACTATAATATTGTCCCCCGGTCCTCCAGATGATATGATTTGTGCTTTTAGATGTTTTATTACAGAACATGTATGACACCCAGGATAAAATAGCTATAGATCGCTCTGTTACTTATGATTGGATGGAATTTTTGTGAAAATATATGTTTCCCCTTTTTGCTGGGTACACCTTGGAACCCCCTCAAGGATTTCTGGGGGATCCCCCTTTGAGAACCACTGCTCTCGAGGCCACAGGCCTACCTGTTCACCTTCATTTTCTTTAAAAATGGCTTCTACCTACAGGTACATAATGGTTCAAACTATAGCTGCTTTCAAAAGATTCTCCACACTGCTATGAATACATTCATTCCTGTATGACATTTTTATTTTTTTGTTCTTACAAACAGATTAGGTCTGAGAAATACAAAATCAGCCTTGAAAAGACACACAGTGTGTGTAATAACAGAATGCAAAATTATTAAATCCCCCAAATTCCACAAAACAATACTTAGGAGATGACATCAATGTCCTCAATGGTACCTGCGGCTCTGAAGACAACACTTAAATAACTGTGGCCGTTATTGAGGCAAAAAGGCATAACACAAAGGAGCACAAAATGTTTTCACTCAATAATATTAATAAGTCAATAATATAAAATATCATAATGCAAAACATTTTTGTGTCTGATTTACAAAAGACACTGTAGGGTTAGTCTGCAAAAATAACAATCATCACAGGGCTTTACGATATAAGGCAACACCATAGAGTAATACACAATCATTGCTGTATGTGCAGTTGCAGTATAAATTATCGTCAGGCCTTCAATACAAACACACATACAAATCACAAATATTAAGTGCCTTCTTAAAATAGAATAAGAATAAGAATAATCTCATGGTCAGTAAAATCAGTTAGTGCACGCTCCAAGAAAATAAGTCTGTCTTCCAAGTCCATTTCGCAGCACTTAAAACCTGACGGTAAACAAGAGAGTGAGAGCTCTCTATCTGAACACTTCAGGGTGATGATTAATGGCTTTGAAGCTTCACTTAACACAATCATAGTCTGGACACTTCAATGCACGAGGCATCACTGGGTTCACGTTCCTTCTCAGGGAGAATGATTGTTCTCCATTAATGTGTCTGAACGCTGTCATGCTTCAAATGACCTGTATGGAATAAAAGGATTGCTTACTGTGGTTGCAGCACCCACGTCGAGGAAATTCACAATGCTGGATTTATTGTACCATACAGTAAACACATAATTACAACTACAAACTCTGAATTATGCACGTAAAATGCTGCGAGTACAAGCCACAAGTAGGAGGGATGACGATATCATGATGAAAACGGTCAAAAATATGTATGCAGTGGTTTTCCATGTCCACCACACATTATTGCAGCATATTAAGCCCCCAGCTATGCTAGATTTTTTTTAACAGGATATTTTTGTCCGTCCGGTTAAAAAAAAATCTCCATATCATGCCAGCAGTGGCTGATAAGCAAAATTTTAAATACCAGCATGGAAGAACGGTTTGAACATGCACAGTGCAACCTGGCAGTGATTCAAATCCACAGATCTTCACACATTATATCATATGCAGGGTGTACTTGCATTTCATGCAGCAATCTTAAATTCAGCTGTAAAGCTGCAAATGATACTTAAAGTATCAAAAGCACAGACATAACCTGAGACATGGCCGCCATCTTTGTTGTTGTGAACAGAAGGCACAAGTGTGACCAACAATTTGTGAACGGCACCTTGATCATGAATCCAAAAAAGATCCGGATTGAGCACACTACACAAATCTAGTCTATCTATTTTTTAATCTTTCCACTTGTTTATCCGGTTTCACAAATCTTTGGATAAATGCTGTGTTGCTGTGGTTCAGCACCCAAAGTGGATACAAAAGTGTGTGTAGTTGGGGCCTGAAACTTGTTTAAAAACATTATTTAGTGCTGCATTACATTGGAATAATCACTAGAGCAGAGTCAACAATACTATTAGTTTCATACATGGAATTCCGTTCACAAGTTGATATTGTATTTTATTAGAATATGTACATTTCAACCAGATTTGACTCTACTTGCTTATTTTGGGGTATGTTTGATATTAGGGAACACTAATCCAGGAATTGTTGTCTACAATAAAATTAAGGAAGAAACAATATTAATAAATAGTCACAGCTGATATTTGACCCAATAATATGCTCAGTATCTGGGTTCACACTGATTCAGCACATTAGATCAGTGACACTGTAGTTTGACAGAAAACCTGTGGAAACCACTGTTGTAACTTATATTTTTGTTTCACAATATGAGAAGTCATGTTATCTTCCGTTACCGCAGAAATGTCAAAGGAGTTACAGCAACTGGACTTTTTCTTGTAGCTTGAAGACGTTTTCACCTTCCATTCCAGAAGGCTGGAGCGTCTTAAAACTACAAGAAAAAGTCCAGTTGCTTACAAGTAACTCCTTTCACACTGCAATGACCTGGATGAGTGAGAATCTACACAGATATGTTACCGCGGAAACATTTTCACGTTTCCTGCTGACGAGCTGCCATGCCAGTCTGACCGCATTCTATTTAAGACTCACCTGAGCTCCACTTTTAGCCTCTCAAGTTTATCGAAGAGTCTGTCATTCTTGACCTGCATTGGGGCGGCCGGAACAAACCAGGCGGCGATGAATTTGCATATGACGACAACGTGCTGCAAGTAGAGATGGTAGATGTAAGGAATGCCCCTCATCACCCAGCCCACCAGTGACTGTTTGTTACTCAATGCTATAGAAATAAAAGCTCAAATGAATCAATTCACTGTGAGAGACGTTGGTTGGTGTGTGTTAACTTACTTCAAACAGGATGACAAATGCAAAGCGCACAGCTAAAATGAGCCAGTACTGTGGGGTAAGACTGTAGTCCTCATTGCTCCTGTAGTCTTTATAGCTGTGAAGAGGACCACACCAGATAGCTGTTTTTATCTACCTTATCACTTTTATTTTAGAGGAAATGCTAACTGTATTCACTTTTTCATACCACAGACCTATTTCCTAACAGAAATAGTACCAGTGCATCACTACCGGGTTAAAATCACATGTGACAGTAGTGAAATGAACCAGCTGTGAACATAATTATTACACTTTACTCCTATGCAATTTGCATTTGGACTTTTGAATTTGCACTTACATCATATACTGGACTGCATAGGTTTTATCTCATTTATTTTATAGCAAGTCTTATTTATATCTTTTAATGTGTACTTTTCTCTTTTTATTTTTACAGGCTCAGGGAGTTGTACTGATCATAATCAAAGGCATTGTTTAGGTATGGCCTTCGCTGTGGTAGACACATTTATAATTCTACAGAAATTAGGGTTGCCGAAGTTACATTATTTTTACAGCATTAACACAGAGACACATATTGTGTCCAGAGTCCTGGTTGTGTACATTGTATTTGTAAGTAGGTTGTCTCATTGGCGAAATATTAATTTAAAAAGCAAAACTGAGGTTTGACATTATTACTGAGACTATTTCCTTTTGTTCCAAGACATTTGCATATTTGTCCACTCTGTAGGTCTATAGGTTATTATTATGAATTAATAGTAATTAATAATTTTTCTAACCCTCTCCCTTAGAATGGCTAGACCTTGCCTTAAATTGAACTGAAGACACCCTGCATAATATAATTGTCTGAATCATGGCCGAGAAATGTCTCCTTATGACTACAATTATTATTCATATTGAACAAACCTGCAGTATGAGACGTTCACGCCATCAGGAGTCATTATCTGGTTAGATGAAAACTCATGGCGTATATTCTGGTCATCTATCCGGGCGATGGACAGGGTGTTGTTGATGTAACCAGCCATGCAGCTTGACAGGGGAAAAAAAAGAACAATAATTGAGATAAAGTGTGTGATGCTTATGGCAGAACATGAACACGATCCAATCAGGGCTCACTCGATATCTGTTGCCGTGCTGTTGACACACGGGCCATAGTGGTAACGGTACACCAGCCGAGGGATGAAGTCCGAAGACACGCCGATGACCAGCCCGTTAGCGATGACGGCTAAGACCCCGATGGCCTCCAACACGTCTATCCACACACCTGCAGGAAAGTAATGTGCAGTGTTAATGCGCATGCAGGTTGTTTTACTTCCAGTGATAAATAAAACATTAAAAAATGAATTATTAGGTCAGTGGTGATCCTCACCGATGTCGTTGGTTTTCTTGGGAACCAGTCTGCGTTCCAGAGTGACCATCTTAATAGCATCCAAGCGTATCTCTATGATATTGTTAATGAGGGCCAGTAAGGGAGCAAGAGGAAACGCTGCCACGAATATGGTGGTGAAGCTGAACTGGATCACTGAATGAAGAACAAACAACAATATCATTTCTCACTGTACTGCAACTTTGTCTTTTATTTCAATTTCATTTTAATCAACTGTTTTTCAATTTTATATCTTTGTTCTTGTTTTGCTTTTTTGTTTTAAATATTTAATCCTATTCATTTTTTTTTATTTTAAGTTCTTTATTCCCCATTTCAACAAACTGTTCTTAAATTGTATCCTGATGCTTTTATTGATTTATGTATAGTACATTTCAACAACACAGTAATACAAAGTGTTTACTTTGCCTTGCCTTCATTAATAGTGTAAGTGTAATGTGTTTGTTCTTATCTTGATGAAACGCAGAAACACATACCCATCTCCAGGAATTCATCGAACAGGCTGAAGGAGTCCACGTCATTGAGGCGGTAGTTGTTGTCCCAGTCTCGAAGCTTGCAGTTCTCACACAGTTCAACTCCTTGTTTGGTCTCGGATTCGTCCTTCAGGTAACAGTGGGCACATTTCCTCTGTAACTTCTGGGTCCTTCTCCTCTTCAGCCACCTGCAGAACCAACTGATGCAAACAAGAGGAAAGCTTTGATAGCGTCAGACCCAATGTTGGTTTGAGTGTATTATACAGGGAACATGTACAGAAAATGAAACGGATTCCTACTTACGGGCCCGTGAACTCAAACACGTTGTTGATGGTTTGCTTGAGGACCATTATAATGGCCATTTGGATAAACAGGTCAGTGAGACATCCACTAGGGTGACACTGCATACAGGAGGGCAAAATATGTGGAGTGAAATCAGTGACAATACTTGTATCCAAAGAAAATTTATGTGAAATCTACTCACTTCTTCTAACCTCCATTTCCCTGCAATTCGCACATAACCACCCGGATGGCCATTTATCCTGTCAGGTATGTTACAAAAACAAGCCTTTATTAGCGATACAAAAAAAAAAATCCATCAGGTATTCAATTAATTGAATTAATTTGCGTGTGGGTTTAGACAATGCCATCACTAATGGAGCCCACAGGTTCTTACCTGCCAAGAAAAAAGGCTACATAGAAGAGCGAGGAGAAATAAGTGAAGAATTGAAAGGTGAACATCTTGACAGTGAAACTCTTCTCCGTGGCAGCAAAGGATCTTGTTTTCTCTGGTGAACAAACAGACTTCATGTCAGCGTGCATGCAGTTCACTGTTTGTACAATGGTTTCACAAACTGTAGTCACAAGTGACCTTAATTAGCTCCCTGTACTGTAGCCAAACACATCGTTTTCAAAACGAGATAGTAGACCTTTTTCACAACAGCTGCACTTAAATGAAACAGCAGCTCAACCCACAAATACTAATGAAGGTTGCAAACCATTCAAAATTAAACCATGCAATATTGTGTGCAAGAAACTGTTTTGTTCCTCTCTCTGATATTTAAAAAGAGAATTTAAAAAGTAAGTTAAATCTTTCCCAGACGTCACAATGTCCCCTTTAAGGCCGGAGTCCTATTTCAGGGCTCATCATACTGAATGGGCCTCCTCGGTCTCCCTCCTCTCACACTTCACCTTCCCTCTAGCTGTCCTCGATGAGTTCCTCTCTGAAGATCACCTGACCTACCGTATCACATCCAGTGAATGAATAGAGGCCATTGGCCCAGTTCCAATGTACACCCTATGCCCTAAAACCTGTTATTCATTCATAGTTGTGATTGTGCCTTCATTTAGTAAAGATACTGTGCTTGCTGTTCTTCACATTTAAACATGTTCTTCTTAGGTCTTGTGTGTGTGTGTGTGTGTGGTTTTGTGATATTCTCACACATAGACAAAACAAATGGAGAAAATATAAAAGTATGAGAGAGGGCGTGGTAGAAACCTGAAGTCTCCTCTCACCACACCCAAAAAGACTAACAAAAGGTAAAATACAAACCAATACATTTTATATATATTAGTGTTTCCCCTGCAATTGTTCTTAACATTAGGAAGCTGTGGGTAGTTTCCAGTGAGTCGTCTCCAAAATGTGCATCATAGTCTGAGTCTGAAGCATTCATCAGGACGTCTATAGCCTCTACAACACATATGTCAAAGTCAAGGCCCGCGGGCCACATCTGGCCCGCGAGAGGGTTTTTTCTGGCCCCCAGGATTATATACATTTATTATTAGAACTGGCCCGCAGGCAACTGCACGCCAGCAGCATCCAGGTACTTTACGCGCACTAACAAACTACATTTCCCACAATTCAACGGTGGCGCTCCGAGCAGGAGGCCACTTCCTTTCATTATTCATCAGCGGGCATTAGCGTCACTTCAAAACTTTCAGATAGCCTACCCTTAAAAAATGGCAAAACGGAAGGTGGACACTGCGAACCGGACTTTTAAAACAGGGTGGGAATCGGAGTAGATGTTCACGGAGGTAGCTGGAGAACCTCTGTGACTTTTGTGTGGTGATAAAAGAGAATCTGAGACGGCAGCATGAGACAAGACAGAAGAGATCGCTAAATTAGCCCGGACATTGATGAACTTGTTCAAAAGAAGAGACACCACCAAGTATCAGCCACAGCTTAAAAAAACATTACTGTGCAACGTATTCAGAGTTTTTTACTCAGTTAAAGTTTAGAAGTGAACTACTAGTTTTCACACCACATGTGACCTTTCCTTTTCCTCATGTTTATAGCTTTTTGCACTTTATTATTGTATTTCAATCCAATTTGTTGTGAAAATATTTCAATTAAGTGAATTATAGAAAATTGCTGACATTATGTATTTATTTGAAGTAAATTTAGGCCATTTTTGCTATTTCCCTGAGAAGTAATACTGATGGTGCCTTGAATAATACCGCTTCATTCATTTAATGTTCATGTTCTGGGGATTTTTACACAAAGCTTTTGTCTCTGTTGAAAATTAAAATTTACTAACAGAGCCATAAGAAATTATTTATTTATTTGATCATATAGTAATTATTAATATGTTATAGGTATTATTTTTAGGGTTTCTGTTTAATGGGGATCACTAGACTATATGCGGTCATTTCATTATTTTTTTTTCAATGAACGTTCGATAAGTCTGGCCCTTGGCTTGTTCCTAAATTTTTCATTTGGCCCCCATTTCCATTCGACTTTGACACCCCTGCTCTATAAGCTCTCTGTCTCCTCTGGACCATGTTCTTTCTGACATGTACTGACCTTTTCCCTGCCTGTCTGATTACCCGCTGATTAACCAGGGGTTGTGAAATCACTTTCACCAGCTTTGGTGGAAATCAAAGTGACGTGGAGGATCAACAGAAAAAAGAGAAAGGTTTTGCAAGTGGTAATCACAGATAATTGCTCTCTCCTTATCCTGTGTGACTGACTCCTCTCTAGTTTTGTATCCTTGCCGCTAGTGGTAGCATGAGATGGTACCTGCAGCCCAATCAGGTTGGACAGCTGGTCCAGCTCCTCTAAGATGGCACATCCATCAGCTTTAGAAGACAAGAGAGGTGTGTGTCTACCACCACAGTCATGGAGGATACTAGGATATTGCCCATCACACTGGACTGGAGAAGAGCATCAACCCAGCAGCAGGTCTGCTATCTGCTCCAAAATGACCTCCAGTAAGCTGCTGGTGGCACGAGAGCCCAATGTCCCGCAGTGGGAACAGTGCTCCCAGCCCAGCACCCAGAAGGGCATTAGCCAAAGAACACCAGAATTGACTAGGTCCAGTTGGCGCTCTTCACAAGCTGAGAGCAGGTTCACGATGAGCACATGTGACAGACGAGGAAAAGTCTGGAGACGCAGCGGTGAAGGCTGTGCTGCCTGTAGCATCATGCAGTACGGCCAGCCTGGCAGTGAGTCAGTGATAGTCTGGGGAGGAAAAATCCTTGATGGGTCACACAGACTCTGCTGTCATAGCCAGTGATACCCAGACTTCTGTTAGGGACCAAGATGAAATCCTGGGACAGATTATCAGTCCTACACTGGCGCAGTGGGTTCTGGGTTTCTCCTGGTGCAGGACAATGAGTGTGCAGACAGGCTATTGATACGCCCTCAAGTTCCCATGACTTAAATCCAACTGAGCACATATGGGGAGTTATACATCAGTTATACCTGATTCAGGTCAAGGAGGAAATCCCAGAGGAAGCCACCCAGCAACTCACCAGGAGCCTGGCTGACGTTGTCTGTGGTGTAAATAGGCACATGGGGCCATACGACTAACTCTATGTGTTGCTTTGATAAAGTTCACATGAGTTGGATCAGCCTGTGATTTAAATTTATTCAGATTTTTTGTGTGATTTAAATATACTGTAGACCACAATGGGTAAATGATTTTAGTTTTCTACTGACCGTCCTTACGTCACTTTGTTCTCAACAAATAACACAATACACATCAGTAAAGATTTTAAGTAATTAATTTGTTCATCAAGACCTGATGTTTTATTTATTTTATTCTCTTTTGGATTCCTTTTCTTTTTTTTAATCTTTTTTTTCATGCATTCTTTGTCTATCTGGGGGACACGGTGAAGCAGTGAGTAGCATGTTCTCCCCATGTCTGTGTGGGTTCTCTCCAGGTTCTCCAGCCTCCTCCCACAGTCCAAAAACATGCTGGGGTTAATTGGAGACTCTTAATTGATATGCGCGTGTAAGTGAATGATGTGTGTGTGCCCCATGATAGGCTGGTGACCTGTCTGGGGTGTATCTCTGCCTCTGGCCTGTACTGTGATGTGCTGGATTGGCTACAGCAGATATAAAAAATGACTGACTGACTTTGTCTATGTCTAATTTATATATGTTGATTTTGGACAAAAGTGTCCAAATCTTAATAATAAATAAATAAATAATTATAAATGTTTCCTAAATACTCTTGAGCAATGTATCATGAGAACTGTACATAAAAGATCACATTTAAATCAGTATGGAAACATAAGTGCAGCATCAGAAATTTGAAATTTGACACCAAATTAGAAGAAAACACATTGAGCAGGCATACCTATTTCACAGAGCTTCATGGCTACCACCCTGTTGACCTGCAAAGATGAACACATGGTCACACTCACAGTGACTGTCATTGAGAGGAAACAGAGACACACTTTCAGAGGCCTAAGTACCCGCGTCATGACCATGATGATCAGGTAATGGAGAACGGCCCCCAGCATCATGGCGCCGCTGTTCGAGTGGTTGCTGAGGAACTCCCAGGACCCCTCAGCCAGGAGCACCGCTGCGATCACCCTGAACACCACCAAGGCATGTGTCAGGCCAATGATCACCATGATCTGTGGAGACATAAAAACATTTGTATCACTGTCTGTGAGGACTAACTCTTAACTACATCCTTCTAACAATAAATAAATGACATACCTAATCGTTATATATTATATTATAATCTGATATAATTCAAGTCCTTTAAATAGTGTATGTGAAGAGCAACAAAATGACAAATCACCCACCATAACTGTCACACAAATCAAAACCAAAGTGCTGCGCAGATAGGAGTGCTTATATTTTTTTGGCTCACAATCGGCATTGTTCACAATTTCCAGGATGAGCTCCTCCTAAAAAGTATTTAAAAAAATAAACACACACACAGGGAGCCATGAATTCCAAAATCAGCACATTTACATTACATAAATGTGAGTAGAAAAGCGATTGTACCTCCTCCTCACACCAATCGGACACTTTCCAAGCGCACACATAGGAAGCTCTATGTCTCTTCCAGAATTCCAGAAACAGCGTTGCTGTGAAGAAACATGGATTTAAATTAAGCAGCTAAATCTGTAGAGGAACAATAAACTGAAGATTTACGGGTTTTTAAGACATTTGCTGTGGAAAGTGTTGACTTCTACCACTTTGAGGTTATTAAAAAGTAGCTTTATATGTATCTTTAACTGAATGAAAAACACAGTTAGCGTTATGTTTACGTTTTTGGAAGTAAGACAACTTTTGTTTGAGTTAGGTTTAATGAATAAAATGTTTATGTAAAAAGACTAGCAGCAGACCCTCAGGAACTTGACCTTGCTTCTATGGCCTTACTGTAAACTTCAATTAAGATGATGGATCATATGATGTCACTTCCAGCTGTGATTCCTTTTTTAGGCCTTTTGATTTGTGCTGAACCACACAAATATGTGCATGTACTATTGCTCTAACTTCCATGTTGTATCTTACTGTGTGCTGCTTATAATATACATGTGCTGTGTTGTAATAAAGGTTATAGCTATCCTATCAAGCAAAACAAAGCAGTCAAACTATATATTTTGGAATAGTTTAATCAGAATTGTGTGTACTCATTTGATAAGTAAGTAAGTAACAGATGTTCATTTATAGGTCAAATTTATGCACTATAGCTTTAAATTAGGAGACGATATTGGCATAAAAAGTGCAATGCATTAGATGTGAAATATCATTTTTTCTGCCAAGAATGAAATCCACAGAAATAATGGATGGGGTCCTGGGGCTTGATGTGTTAAATTAGGCATGATGTGTTCATTCCACACCAAGAGAAATGTGATGTTGACTCAAAATAATTTTGAGGACAGATTGATATTGGAATTGGAAATCGAGAGCTGGACAATATCGACATATCGCATATCAGCAAAACGGCTAATGAAAAGAAAAAAAAGGCTTTTTGCAAAACCTTCTATTTAAGTTCTGTCCCGCTATATCCATGTTCCAGTCCTGTCCTTGAAGCATTCTTTCTCTTCCTTTATCTCATCTCTCCCTTACACACTTGCCCTTCCCACCCCCACAACCAGATGGCCTGGATTGATAAAGATGTGAATAGCCACATGATGTGGCATCTCCTTAGCAATACATGTCTCAGTTATCATTAAAAAAATCATACAAGGAGTTAAATAAAAAGAAATTAACATAAAATAGTATAATATATTTATTTGTATATGAGAAAAAAGGTATGGAGAGGGCTGCAGTCTGGGTCAGGAGCGATGTAGAAATTGCAAAAATGTAAAGAAAAACAACCAGAAATCTGGTGCTCCTCAGAACAATGATCAATCATTGGTCAAAAAGCTGAAAATAGCAGCCTGAGGCACACCGACAAAGTGAAAATCCTTCAAAACTTTTTCTTTTATGTATATGTTATTGCTGATAACTTGAGGTGTGTGTGTGTGGTGTCCTGTGATCACATGATTGTCATTTTTTAAATAGACACACAGGTATTCAATTATTGTCACCCTGAAGAAGACTGTGGCAGTAGAAATAAAGGATTTCTACTTCATCAGAGTGCCTCAGATTGCCTTTTTCATCTCTTAGACCCATTGGTTTTATGAGCTGTATAATACAGCCACAAATAGTGAACAACCAGTATACCAGAGAAGAGCTGTTCACCCTGATTGTCCATTGAATTTAATAATTGTCAATTTCATGGGTTTTATGGAAATTCAATCAAAACTGCAGCTGCATGAGTCACGACTGTGACGAATCGCAATTGTGTTGTATAGACACGCCAAACTCACCCCACACCGCCATGAACATTGCAAACAGCACCGTGCCGTTATTGTCAAAAAGCAGGCTCACCTGTGGACAGACAAATACCGATAGTGAGCGTGGCACGCCGGCAGATCTTTACTGATAAATGCACAGCTGTACCTTGGCGTATGTGCAGGTTTCGGATAGTTTCCACACTTTGCATTTCCTGTCGCAAAGCGGACACATGGTGGTGTTCGCCTCACAGACCTCCTTTCTGCAACATGATTGTGACGTTTGTCATAAAACAGCTGCTGCAAAGTTGCAAAAAAGGAAAAAAAAAAAAAACCTACATGAGGGGTGAGGTGTTGAAGAAGGCCAGGCCATAGAGGAAGACGATGACCCCAATGAGAGCAGGTGGGATGAGCAGATACGTGTACCAGCCCAGCCACAGGTAGTACAAGGCCACCTTCTCCCCAAAGTAGTTCCTGACACACAGACACACACACAGAAGACACAACTCAGAAGAAGTGAGTCAGTGGTCTGTGCCAATATATAAAAACACACAATGGTTGTGTCAAAATTTGTGCATACTTTTTACAACATCAATCAGTATGCTTTCTTTATGATAATGATTTCCCCTCCTGGATGTAATGGTCATGCTATATATGGTGATGCAGGTTAGGTACAATAAATAACAAAAATCTTATCTCCTGGTTATCAGAATCTTGCTACTCAAAAAAAGCTGGCTGATGAATAATTTAAATTAATAGTTTGTGATTTGTAAGGATTTATGGATCTTGGGTTCCACTCACAAAGAAATATATTTCTCTCTCCAAAATCGACATGTGCATTCATCAACATACATTTTACATAATTATACAGTAAAAAAAATACATGTATAATATCTATATATTTTTTTTCTTTATGTTTACGCTTAAAAGATTTATGAAATTGACAATGTCGAGAGACAGAAAGCCTCTGCCAGACCAGCCGGACAAAACAGGTTGTATTCTGTAGGGCTAGGCAGAACATCTGAAGGATTCCTTCACAGACATTTAACATCTCCCTTAGCCACGCCAGCGTGTCCATCTGTCTGAGCGATACCACAACACCTGTGCCCAAAAAGCCAGACCCAGCTGCTTTCAGTGACTACCATCCTGTTCCCCTCACTCCCAACAGTTATGAAAAGGCTTGAGTGGCTCGTCATGCAGCATATTGAGACGTGTCTCCCTACCAACCTGGATCCCGTACAGTTCACGTACAGAGCAAAACAGTCTACGGAGAACCACAGAGGCTGTCCTCTTATTCTCCACTTCACACCAACTCATCTGCAAACAAATACAACTTTTCCAGGATCCTGCTGATTGACTTCAGCTGTCATCTGCACATGCAACTGCACCTTGGATTTCCTGTTCCTGCAATACAGCTCGGGATCACATCAAGGCTGCTACCGCATCATCCAATTTGCTGATATACTACATGCTTAAAGGATGCTTACAGAAGCGAGGTGGTATGGAGGTGGTGATAAAACCAAAGAGATGTCTGCTGACTTCAGGAACGTCAGACCCAATCATCGTCTTCCATT
The DNA here is from genome assembly GCA_036785175.1 of Eupleurogrammus muticus. Classification (NCBI taxonomy): domain Eukaryota; kingdom Metazoa; phylum Chordata; class Actinopteri; order Scombriformes; family Trichiuridae; genus Eupleurogrammus; species Eupleurogrammus muticus. Next base: position 18,939,808 of record JAYKQN010000010.1, on the reverse strand, counting down.
GACCATCAGGGATAAGCAGCACCAAGTTCCCGGGGGGTACATTTGACTGATGATACCACCTCCAGCTACAACACCACGCCACGCCAGCATCATGGAGGCCCAACAGCATCTCCAGCTCCTCGACTGAAGGGCACTGACCTCCCCACTCCTATGACCTGCTACTGAGGTACCACTGAAAGCATAATCACTTACTGCATCTCTCCTTGGCTTTGCAATAACAGAGCAGAAGAAAGGCACAGACTGAACAGAATAGAATGCGCACTGTGGAAAAAGACCAGTGGTTCCTTGCTGCTACTAGCAACAATACATGTGCAGAGTAGAATCAATGATTCTTTCATCCTCCCACAGCCTGGTTCTCCTCATGCAGTCAGCTACAGGAGAATTTGATTATGGACCTCAATGCTACTAAACAGCTTTTCCCCCATGGCAGTCAGACTCATAAAAGTCAATATGTGATAACCAATAATAACTTGTGATTTTATTAGCCATAACCATTCTATTTATTGACCTTTAGCTATTATATTTATTGACCTTCGACTGTCTTTGTACATATTTTCGATCTAATAAAAGTTTGTATACACACACAATATATATATATATATATATGCTCTTAAATGAATGAATCCAAGGACAAGGACAGCTCATCTGCATCAGCATCAAGTGCATAATTTTAAATAATTAGTCAAAACAATGGGTGCACCGTGCATGATGGATGACATATTCGCTGTTGTCTTGATAACACTTGAACCTACTTCACAGTGGAATGACATGGAAAACAATAATGCACCATTAACTGCGACCGATAAAATAAAGAAAGAGAAGAGGAAAAAAAGGCAGGAAAATAATGAATAGGTTGTTTTGTAGCGGTCCAAACCTGACAGCAGTTATGGGTTGCCCTTGGAGACAGGCTGTCCATCGAGCCCAGCTCTCTTTCAGCTCTTTCTGTTTCTTTTTCTAAAAGCAGAAACGCACAACATCAAAAGACATCACTGACATGAAGAAGAGCTTTGTTCAAACCATCCGTAAACAGACATTTACAGTGCAACAATATTATTATGTAATACTTTAAAACTACCAATAAAAAAGGTAGCCTTATTTGGAATATGCTTTGGGACTATGTCTAATAATTATGTGCAATGTGTTTTCATTTTTGTCTTTAATAACCCTGACGTGGTTACAGAGGTGTAGCAATGTTTGCTCACACACACGCGCGCACACACACACTGAAGAACTTGCTGCATTGATATGATCCCACAGTGACTCTGTGAACTAACACCAATGCATTGTTAGGGAGATTCCTTGCCAAGTTTCACTTCATGTTTTAAGAATTTCTTAAGAAAAGCAAAATATTAAAGTGGCCACATGGACATCTGAGATGTACCGGTTCTAACAAAGGCAGATATGGTAAATGCTATCACTTATATGTAACCTAACCTAACCTAAACATTGAGTCACTTCTTATAATGTTCTCATACGGATTACATTCATTCACTACAATCTCAGTTTGATAAAAGTGCCATGCAATCAACTGTAAAACCTGCATTTCCTGTTTGAGCCCTGGCAATTGCATAATTAGATGGCCAGATATAGAGTTAATACTGAAACCTGCTTGTCCTCACCCATTGACGTGTGCATATTTTATAATGGGGGTTTTTACCTCATGCAAGCAGAACTTTGCCTCAAAAACCTTTGTCTTCATGAGATCCCGTAGAACCTCTGGGAAGATGAACAGATAGGTGGGATGACAAGAACAATTAGATGTCCACATACCTGAAAAGAATCAGGAGTGTATTTATGGCTTTCTCACCTCCCGAACGGATAGGGGTATGATTCAAGATGAAGTGGACGATCCTTATCCTGAAAACAAGGACACAGTTTTACGCAGAAAGATAAATAGGGAAATGAGAATCCATCTCCATATCATGTCTGTATTTGTAAAAGAGAAATTGTCTCATAGGCTTTAGAAATAACGTGCATTAGAAAGAAGCATAATACAAACTCGGCACAACCAAGCACCTGTATTTGTTTAAACAAGGACTAGAGTGTTTTACCTGGTGCTGAGAGGCACGACGTTCTGATCCGAGCTCCAGTTACAGGCATCAGACACTTTGAGAAGGTACCTGTACTTCTCAAAAATTTCTTTTGGTGCTTGAATCCCATAAAAGGCCAAATCCTCATCTATAATTTTCTAAAGTCAAATGCACAAAGATGAAGATTAATAAATGCATTGTGATCGGTTTCATGTCAAAATAATGCAAGACAAAGCTTATTACACTTACAGTAACTTTCAAGTTCTTTTTTTTCAGTTCTTCGATGTATTCGATTTGCTTCTTGAAAGATTCTCTCTCCTGTTTATTATTTGTTTTGGCGACCAGGACATAGTCGTAATGTAGTGGAGTGTGCTGTGTGCCAAAAAAAAAAAATTAGGCCAGTCTTTTTTACGGGAGAAACCATTACTGTATTTGAGGCGTGGATCAATAAGGTCGTGACTCATTCTCATGTGGTTCAAAGTTGAAATGGTCGTACCACAGGAGGAAGTGATGCCTGCTCATTGCCGTTCTCTCTCACCACGCCGATGAATTCCAGCAATTCAATACTGGGCTATTAATCAAAAATAGTGACAAACAGAAAGAAAATAACACAAGGACACTGTGAAGGTAACCAAATTGTTATTGTAAGCGCACAGATCATGCAAAGAAAGTATAAGTGCAATGCTATTTTCGTGGTTATTACTCATGCTGCTGATAGGCAATATTAGGCGTGTGAAAATCTGAAGAAAGGCCCTCGTGAACAAAGGAATCTAACTAGGATGTGGGTGTGTGTGTGGTGTCAGTAGATGCCACTAGTGTGATCCTGACTCACCATGGAGGGCTGTCACACTGCAGAGGGTTAATCTAAGTTGCATGGCCAATCCACTTTATACACTTACAGATGTATGGCATGTCAGGCTACATATATAGGGCAATACAGTGAAGGTGTGACAGGTCTGAAAATAACAAATCTGAGCACCTTGACAACAGGAGTGGTTCCTACTGTATCATTGTTATTCTGTCACGATTTGTGCAAATGTTTGCCATTGCCTTTATCAAGAGCCTGTGTTCGATCTGTTGAGGCAGCAGGCCTGTGGCAACATGACAGAGGTGGTACAGTAGGAGCTGTCCTCAGATCAGATCCGTGATGTAGCGATGTGTATCAACAAAATCACCTACCTGCCTCCTGTGGACGGGCATGATGAGGAGTTGCTGAATGCCGGAGGGGGGGGGAAAGAAGAAGACAAAAACAGCAATTCACTGATCCAAAATCCCTGCAGCCAGCTCACCTCACCGATATGCCCAGCTATAAAACGACATGAGGGCTGGCTGCTGAACCGGGCAACATGTAACTTCCGTACTCCCTTCAGGAACAAATGTGCTGTTGTCTCACGGGCTGAGGAATGTAGAAGCGACTCTACCTGTTGCTGGTGTCCCACCATTAATCTTTATTGCGTCCAAATCCCAGTTCAATATCAACAGAAGGGAGGGAAGAAGCATACACACACTCAAAAATGTAAATCGAAATGAAATCACCGACAAAAAAAGGAGTGTGCTGTATGTCACGGTGGACAATAACGAGCTGGTCTCGGTAATGTGTCGGCAGGTGCGATGGAATGAGCTCGTTCCTGCCGCCTCCTCCACTAAGCAGCGGCGCTGCGATGCCGCGTGTCCGCCGCTAGATGGCAGCAAACACGCTGTATCACAGGCTGCACTGCATGCTGCACCCCGTGGTGCACTCATGCTGTACTTCATGCTGCACCTCATGCTTCACTTGATGCTGCACCTCATGCTTCACTTGTGCTGCACCTCATGCTGCACCTCATCCTGCACTTGATGCTGCACCTCATGCTGCGACTCATGCTGAGGCTCATGCTGAGGCTCATGCTGTTCTTCGTGCTGCACTTGATGCTACACCCCATGCAGCAACTAATGCTGCGCCTCAGCTGCACTTCATGCTGTACCTCATGCTGTACCTCATGCTGTACTTCATGCTGACCCTAACGTTGCACCGTATGCTGCACAGGCGGCTCTAGCCGCTGCTGAGGGTGCTACAACGTTTAAGAGATGTGAAGTTATAAAGGGTCACAACCATACAGTACTTGATGGTAGTTTTTATGAAAAAGAAAACATGATTCCAATCCATTCCCTTTTTTTTTGTGAAAAAAAAGCTTTCCATAAATGCAATTATAAAGTATTATAAGAGACAATGTTAAAAACGTCATGCAGTGTAACCTTAAAAACTTGCTAATAGAGACTTAAAAAGGTTTTTAAGAAAAATTCAAAAACACATGCTATCAACTAGTTTTACACTGAACAGAAATATAAACGCAACACGTTTGTTTTGAATGAGATGACTCGAAAATATAACCTGTATGTTTCAGAGTGGCCTTTCATTGTGGCCAGTCTAAGGACACCTGTAATAATCATGTTGTCTAACCAGCATCTTGATCTGCTACAACCTGTGAGTTGGGATGGATCACTCGGCAAAGGAGAAGACACTATCACAGACTTAGACACATTTGTGAACAATATTTGAGATACATGGTTATTTTGTGTATGTGGAAAATGTTTTATATCTTTGAGTTCTTCTAATAATAAATGGGACCAAAACAAAAGTGTTGCATTTATATTTTTGTTCAATATATATTCTAGATAGAATAAATATGTAATAAATAATTAATAAATCACGCAAAATAATGATTTTTGTAGAAGAAAATGATCCCAGATGCTGATACAACATATTGAGAGATGTGTTGAATGCTTTTTAAGACTGTATATTAAGTTTTTAAGAATTTTATCTTGCTAGACAGTCAGACAGTGTGAAATGTTACTCCATGTTGAAAATCAGCTTCTCAGGGCAGTGGTTCTCAAACTTTTTTCACATTAAGGCTCCCGAAACTGACAAAGAAATTGGACCACAGATGAGGTATTTTCGAGGGAATGTATGAAACCTATGACCAAAATAGCCATACATTCTGATATTGTGTTACAAAGGAATACAATAAGATAATCCTTTATTTGTTCCACAGTGGGGAAATTACATTACTAACAGCAACAGGAACAGAGAAATGCAAGAAAAGAAAGATTGCATACAAGATGGAATTATAATGAAAATAAATTATTCTCATTTTTGATGGGGACCACCTAAAACAATAAAATGTTCAAAATGCACTTACCGATATACAGTAGAAGTACAGTGCATTTAGACCTTTTGGTTTATTACATACTCAACACATATGTTCCCTTTATAAAGTTCACAGTATGGCTTTCTGCTGGCTCAACAGTTTTACTTCTTATATAATGTATCATCATTCATCAGCAACTGAAAAAGTCCAACTGTACAGGAAACGCAGGGATTAACCACTGTAACTGTACTCTTAAATTGGTTTACAGAGTTACATTCACATTTATCTGTGAATTAAATAAATCTCATGTTTATTTGCATAGGAGACGATTGCAACTCTTTATGGAGTTATCTCAGTTTCTCAGAGACTTTATGGACTAGACCAACCAACTGTAAACATACTAATCTTACTGTCTATCTGTCTGCTAATTACCTATAGTATTTAAAGATTATCACATATGAAATATCATTCACAATATTTATTTGAATGGAAAAAGTCAGATATTGCATCTGAGCGCAACCCTTAAGACAGTTGTGGTCTTGTTTTACTTTCTTTTTTGGAAAATAAAATCAAAATACATTTCTATCCTGGGAAACTATCATTGTCTGTTCCTCACAATGATATTTTGAAGTTGAACAGTTATCTCTCTGTTTCTGTCTCACTCTCTGCTTAACTAAGTTGTTGCCACCGTCTCCAAGCTAAGTAGCCATGACAGAACATCATGTGCTAGCCAGACACTCTGACTTTTATACTAGTGCTGTGGTCGTGTCACTTAGAATCCAACAAACCAAAGGAACCGAGCAAAGTAGGGTTTGATTAATTAATTCCAAAGCTCAGGACAGTATGACAAAAAACAGGTCATGGTAAAAAATTACTATCATACCTGAGAAACGTTTTTTCCCCCCAGTAAATTGGCAGCAGCAGATGTTGTGAATGTGAATGTTTTTTTCCTGGAGGGTGGAGGCTCTAACTGAGCATGTGCAGAGTGTCATAAATATGGCATATTTCTGTTTGCATTGGAGGAACAATTCATTAATTGTTGCAACCATCCCGGTCTCTCTATTTGGAAGGAATTGTTACCTACTTGTTCATTACTTGGACAATATTAAACTGTTTACACCATTACATGAAAGACATGTTTGATGACAGTATATAAGCATATACAAATATTTCATTGTGATTATTTATAGTATCTGTACAAAGCCTATTTATGTTCTGTATCACAAATCATACTCATTATCATAGTCTTTATATACTGTACCATACACTGCACCATAATTATCATCTATATTTAAAATATAGTCTGTATATGTATATGTATATGTATATATTGCCTGTATATAATGTATCATAGCTATTCAAATCACTACTGAAGCACTTCTGGTTAGATGATATCTGCATTTCGTTTCTTTGTACTTGTGACATATGCAACGACAAAAAAGTGATATCTAATCTAATCAAATCTAATAAATTTAGCCTATTAAATATGATGCTGAAAGTATGTCTACGTTGTATGATTTAATATGAATAATTTTACACCCAAAAAGGTGTTCCTTATTCATAAGGACTTGCTACTTCTGATAACTAAGTGGGCTATGTTTTACTAGTAGGACCTATTACTATTACTACCATGGTACTCCTCTTGATTTATACTTAATCCACTGGAAGGTATTTCCACTGCTAATCTTGTTTGAGAAATGCACTTCTGTGGCCTATAACAAAGAATTTTGCAAAAACTCAAAAAGACCTGATCCCTTTATTGTAGATTTATTTGTGTATATATTTAAACACTGCTTTATATTTCATTATTTCTAAATATCATTAAAAATGATCTGACCTACTTGTAATCACAAACAAACTAACATGTTCTTGTTTCACAGTCCAGTGGATCTCTTTCTGCACATGTTTCTCTTCGGCTGAAAGAAACATGTCAAACGGGGTGGTCCTGCGTGCCTTGTTATTAGTTATTTTACCATTAGCTTTGGAAACCGCCCTAACCTTGGAAAGCAGAGCACACCCATGAAGACCATGATGAAGACCCACATGTCAAGGAGAAGAGGCGATAGGAGGCTGTAGAAAAAGTGGTGTTGAAAATAAGCAGCTGTATTTCTGTACTTGCAGCCACACCCCACAGAGGAGGATAACATAATTATACAAGTACAGGGGCTGTGTAACCACTTGAAGGGTGATAGAGGGGGCCACTGCTACTAAATTTGACCAGAGTGGAAGTACAGAGCAGAGAGGCGGCATAGGGAGGAGCTGCAGTCCTTTTACTGCACTTGAAGAAGACATAACAGTGTAGATGACAGGGGGAAAGAAAGCACCACACAACTAAACTAAACATCAATCTAAACATCTGATTGCTGAAGGATTAACAACCGGCAATGTTATTTTTTTATGTTATTTTCTTTATTTTCACAATACAAGCCAATCTGTATGGAATGTATGCCCTAATTGAGAGAATGAATAATGAATTTGATCTCACACTCCGATTGACACAAGGCGGGGCCGGAGGCTGAACCCAAATGCACGACTCTTCACGGATCGATCAAAGAAAAGGTCTTTATTATGGTTCCGTACAAAAGATTCACTCTGACGAGGAATAAACAAAAAATCACTCTTACGAGGAATAAACAAAAAATCACTCTTACGAGGAATAAACAAAAAATCACTCTTACGAGGAATAAACAAAAAATCACTCTTACGAGGAATAAACAAAAAATCACTCTTACGAGGAATAAACAAAAAGTCACTCTTACGAGGAAAAATAACGAGGCAAAGGCCGACAAAACAAGACTGGGAACTTGAGCATGAGAGAACAAAACCTGGTAGTACTTGGAGCTGGGCGCTGGCTCTGACACATGGGACGTGACGAACTGGCACAGGACAAGGGGAGACACAGACAATATATAGGAGAGGTAACAGGGCACAGGTGGAAACAATCAGGGCAGGGGAAGGCAATCACTGTGGCGGGAAACACACAAGGGCAGGAAGCAAAGGTGCCTGAAACAAGAGGGAAGGGTCATTTCACAATAAAACAGGAAGTGCAGGACAAGACAACACGAGTGACAACTTAACATTTACGACGCGACATGACACCGATTATCGTGAGGAACACGTTTGTTCCCCTTTAATTTTATGAAGATCGTCTAGGTTGAGATTGACAATATGAAGATCACAGGCATCTCTGGGTTGTACATATGATCCAGTATATGTATCCATTTTGGAAAGGCATGAGTTAATAGGATAATGGCTGGTTGTGAAGTTTTCTGAAAGATGGAACTCAAATGAATGATGTAAGGGCACATATGATAGGGGATTATAACCCAAGATATACAAATCCTAATGTAGCCGCCTTTGCATAGAAAATGAATTGCAGATGTTTTTACATGGCATGTAGCTGTAGCTATTTTTCAAGTCAGTGTTAGACCACCACCCTGGTCAGTGGATGTAAAAAGTTATAAAAAAGTTATAGTCCATCAAACAGCATCATATAAAGTACAAGGAAACCTTTCTTTTTGTTGAAGGTCATGTTTTATGATATGGTATATAATTTACATAAGGGTTTACCACAAAGTGGAGGATGGTTGCCATGAAGTGAATCAAAATTGTTTATCACAGTCCTACTTTACCTTAGCTTCATCGACTTTGCTTCTGTTTCATCATTACCATCCCAAAACGTTTTTATACATACTTCTCCAGTAAAAAGAATGGACCTTGGATACAGTTTAGTAGCAGGAAATATTCTAGTCCACCTCTCAAGACAAAATAAGTGAAGGTTATGGCTCAATTGCCATAACTCGTTACACAGTATTAAATCAAAGTTAATTTAAGTGCTAAATGATAAATTGGTAAATTGATCAGGTTAAATAAGAGACATAGCTACCAAACAGGAGCTCATTTATTTACTGTTTTCCACTTGTTTCTTTTTTTCCATTTTTTTTTCTACTACTGCCCATTGTTCTTGGGAATGTTTTTGTTCATTTCTGTGTACTCTGCAGGGAGTACAAAGGTCAAACAGCTTTAAATAATAATTTGCTTTAATAAGGTCTTTCCACAAAGAATAATGATATTGTCAAAATCATTTTAATAATTCTTTCCACCTCGTTTAAAATTTCAGAATCTATAAATATTCAAAAAGGCTGTTGAGAAGTCACAAATCATGCTTGAAGGCTTTCCCCCTTAAAACCTGATTTTCATTAACCAGAGTAACTTTCTAGTGTCAAATTGTGCAGATGCATCATTCTGTGTAGTGAAACTTAATCATTCAACTGTAGGAACAAGAAGAACAACATATTTATTTAGTAGCTTCAAAGCTCAAGTGTAAAAAAACAAAACAAAACAAAAAAAACACTCCCAGTCGTCTTAATTTAGTGTTAATGAAGTCCACTGGGGTAAATTCACCTCTGACGACTTCTCTGTTCCTAAACTTGACATGACAGTACTGAGCTACAGTATCTCACGCACTTCAGATTATAGAGATGGTTGTGATTTACAGAAATAAGCTTTTTTACCTTGAGGGACTCCCCCATTGACACCAAGAGGTCCTTTCCCTTCCTGTTTCACTGACACTTCCTAACAGTTCTCTCTGGGCCATCATAACCAAACTATTTTTTTATCTGCAGTGGTCCTCATTCACCAGGCCTGGGACCTGAGTGAAAACACATATACAACATTGACACAAATATATTGTAATAACCATGAAGACTAATACATCAGAGGGATTACATGTGGTAAAAAAAATCTTAAAGTGCTAATAAGCTTTTACATTTTTTTTTTTTATTTTCACAAATATTCAGATACTGAAATTTCTTTTCTTGCTCAAGAATTAAAATCTATAAATGTTGAATTTGGTAAATGTCAAATTCAATACCTTTTTCCACCTCTACAAGGGTAAAATGAGGGCAAAGGGCAAAAGAAATATCCTATATATTATATATAGGAAACAACATATACTTATCTATTTAGGGAAATTATCCATATGTACTATATATATAGCTTGTATTATGTCAATGTTCTTTAGGTATTCAAGTGTGAAGGTATTTATTGATATATTAAAAACAAATAAAAATGTTTTATTTAATACAATAAAAACAATCATATATAATTATAATATTTGTAATTATTCATTATATTACAAAGCTATGTCTTACTCACTTGTAAAATTGAATATGTTAAACCTATGACACAGCCTATCGTCGTTTGTGAAGAGTTTAACTTCCAGATCCTGACTCTCACTCTCCGGCTCCGACTATTGGCTGGCGCTGCGGTAGCCACGCCCCCTCCCCTCGCGAACCTCCCCTGTGAGCGCGAGGTGATGCAGCAGTCCGCCACGGTCCCCACTAGCGGCGGGTCAGTGGGCGAAGGGAGCAGGGTTGAACCGGCCTGAGGCAGCCCGGGGAGTCACCGCAGCACGGTGTCGACCAGAAGTCGCTTTTCTCGGGGTTTCTCTGTGAATGAGGACCAACGAGCTCCGCTTGAAAAAAAAAAACTGACTGAAACTAGCGACTCAACATGCACCGAATAACGGGAAGAGCTGGAGGGGACAGTTTAATTGAGATGAGCCCGTCGGAGTCTTTCCAGGGTGAGTAGATACCACTCATTGTCCTGCTGGGAACCCACTGAGAATACTTCCTTAAACTTTGTAAGGAATAGTAAATGTACTAAAACTTAAAATACTAAGGCCCTGTATTAATAAGGTGTGTTAAAAAACTTGAATGGAGTCCTACATACACAGCAATATAAAGTTGTCATGTCAAACATAAGGCATTTTGAAAAGTCGCATTTCATATATATATATATATATATATATATATATATATATATATATATATATATATATATATATATATATGAGAGTTTCTTTCTTTCTGGGACATTACAGTTTACTCTGCCAGTGACAACATGAAGCCAACCACCTTCATACATTGGCTTACACACTGTATTTTAAATTACCAACCAATGTTTGCTGTCCCGTTCAAAAATGTATCCATCTTCCACATTTTCCCCCCTTTTAACCAGTTCAGCGGCTGTTTTTCTTTCCATGGAAACAGCAGTGACTTAATACACGGCAGCAAGTCTCCGACAGCTGGCCTGGTCAGTGGAAACTCTCTGTCACTTACAAGCAGCCACTTTATCCACCAGCTGGAACACCAAAGCCCTCCTTGCTTCTGTTTAAAATGTGAACTCTAAACAAACACTTTGACTGAAGAATGTGTTTTTTAGCCATGTACGGTGTTGCTGAGTGGAGGATGAATCACACTGGACGCTCTCCAGTAACTTCCATTAGTACAAATCAATGTAAAAGTGTCACGTTTCAGATGCAGCATGGAATATGCTCTATTATTGCTGTACACAGGAGACGTCAGTGAGTGAGCAGTGGGGGATCAAACACTGTAGTGACTGTTACCTTGTTGTTGTGTGTTTGTGGCGCACTGAAGCAGCGTTTTCCACACTCACAGCCTCACAACCATAATTCACAAAAATTAAAGAAAACAGAAAATAAACAGATTTGCCTCAGATCGATTATTAAAATAGTTGTTTATTAATATAATAGCGAGCAACTGATTAATTTATTGACTGATAGTTGCAACTTTAGAGGTGCATAATAACTACAATTGTAAATGCTCTTTACTACCAGCAGGCATCATAACTAAATATGCTGTAATTAGGCCTGTAACTTTCGGTGCTTTTTAATGCATGGTTCGATGCACCTCACGATCTGCAAACATCCTCCAACTGTGTGTGTCATGTGACAACCTTTCAACGGTGGCCGACAGGGCCCAACGAGAAGCGAATGGTAAAATGCTGAAAACACAGAAATGATGTAAAACTAAAAACACACAAATATATTACATAATTGCAATTAAAAAAAAAAAACCCAAATAAATGCAAAAGAAAAATGTCATATCATGTGACTGGTTCTGGACTAAAGGAAAACTATAAGTTTGTGGCGATTCTACCTTGTTACACAGCAAGTCCAATTCATGGTTCGGAGCAGCATAGTTTAAGGGTCATATTTTTATAGGCCTGGCTATAGTCCAAATTTGTTTTCCAGTTTATAAAATCATATCCCCAGATTGTCAGTGTTTCCAAACAGCACATAATCTGAGCCAAAACATCAGCCGAAGGTCTAAATGATTGTTTACAGACTCTTTGTGTCCTATATTTAAACACAGATTCAAACCACACTGATCATATTAATAGATTTTCAATGGCCTTGCTGTTGTGGTTTGCTGCAGAATGTAGATCAACTTGAATTACTTGTTGATGCTTCTGTACTCAGCCATATTGTAGACTAAATAAGGATTAATTATCTCTAGTATAGTCAAGATATACCCCATTGGTCACTTTTTTATGTACTGCATGTTAATGCAAGTTTCTAATCAGCCAATCAAATGCATTTAGGCATATAGACATGGTCTGAACGATCTGCTGCAGGTCAAACCCAGCATCAGAAGAGGGAAGAAATGTAATTTAAGTGACTTTGAACCTGGCATGGTTGGTTGGATGCCACATTCAAAGTCACTTAATTACCTTTCTTCTCTATTCTGATGCTCAGTTTGACCTGCAGCAGATCGTTCTGACCACGCCTACATGCATTGAGCTGCTGACATGTGATTGGCTGATTAGAAATTTGCACTAACAAGCGTTTGGACAGGTCTAACTAATGAAGTGGCTGGTGAGTGTAACTTTCATGTAAAAGCTATTGTTTATGTCGTTTTTATCACACAAGCACCTGAAACCTCTGAATGTGGTCCGATGGCTTCCTGCCCCAGGAAACAAGCACACGCCTTTGTGTTTATGTAGGCTACAAAATGTCACAATTTGAGGTGACGAGACTTGCAAGTTGGGCACAAAATTACAAACAGCTGTAGTAAAGAGCACTTTAGAGGCTCAAATCTCTCTCATTTGATTGTATGGAGAAGTATAGATATTTGTTTTCATGAGGCAGCAGACAAAAGCAGGCTTGTTGTGTTTCCTCTGCAATCAGCTGCTTTCTCTTGAACAAAGCTTTGACTGTGGTACTTAGTTAGGTGGGAAAAGACTTTTGGCGTAGCTGAGGGGCTAATAAAGAGAGCTCTATTGATGTGTCCAACTGTGCAAAAAATATACTCAGCTGTTCCAGAACACATTGTGTCAATGATATTAAAAAACATCATTTGGATCAAATCACAGCATGTCAATGACATTAATGTTACAATATTAATTATTATTATAAGAGATCAGGAAGAATAAACAAATAGGTTTTATTGTTACAACCATCAAAATCTACAGGTCTAATGTGTTTGTGTATTATACTGATTGAGGAGGGTTTTTCCAGGGCTGCCCCATAAATAACATTGCCTCTAAAGATCCAACCCTCACCTAACTCATAAGATAATTATGCAACAACAAACTAAATACAGTAAAATTCTTTATAGATGTTAACATAACTACTGTGAGAGATTATTATGTGTTTAAATAAACCTCAAGTTGAAACAGAGTCATGAGGAAGTACAGTTCATTTCAATTTTGAAACTTGTAGTGTATACTTTGCTGCTGTGGCATGTAATAATGTAGAGACAGGGTTCCACTGCTTGTTTCAGGTCAGTGTAAGCACATTTTTTTGTGCCACGTCCAGACTAAATATAACCTCGGACAGACCGTCAATTAGGACTGTTGCCTTTCTATTTAAAAACCCAGACACAGAGGCTGAAACCCGACTTTTGCTTTATTCCTTCTGGTGACGTGATGCCAGCAGTGCTTGGACGTCCACATTGTGTACGGTAAATCCTTTTTCTGGGAATGTGCCTCCAGAAGCTTGTAATTATGTTTGACGTGCAACGGGGGGCAGGTGAAAGTCATGGTTAAAGCCATAGTTCCATCGTGGCGCGGGCGGCTGTGACCTGCTGGTTCTGGGTCTCAGGTCCTCGTGTCTGTTCTGTAGTGGTGGATCACCGCTTAGCAGCAAACGGCGTGTGATACCGTTAACTCCCGCTGCTGTCCGGCCTGTTTGAGCACTGCCACATGCTGTATAAATATAGACCACCACGTTGGCCGTCTGTCAGTGCCCCTCTCTTTAACTTCGGCAGCTGTTCATATGCCTGAAATTTACCGTCACTGCCAGGAACCTGCTTGTTTGAGCTTATTCTTGATTTAGTTTGGGTAAAGAATGTTGGCAGAATTATCACTTTATTCATTTATTTGTTTTAAATTTGTGTTCCTTATGCTATTGTCTTTCAGATGACGCAAATGGCTACCATCGACATGACACATCCCTTCAGCAGGGTCAAGCGGAGGTAAACGCCCTACTTACTGTCTTACTTGCCTCAGAATTGTTTGCAGTATGTGGAAATGCATCCCTCTCATCATGATATGCCGAAAAACAATGTGTTTTGAAGTGTTTTTGTTCTCCAGCTCAACTTCTGTAATCTTGGCAGCAGGAACTTCATAGTGGCCACGCAAAGTTCACCTTTCCTCCTTCCCTGTTTCTAGATTTACCCATTTCATCCCACCGGCACCTATAGCTACTGAAATCTATGACTCTAGTCATTTTCTAATCACTATAGAAATCTAAATGTTTCTCACACAATTTTCTTCAGTGACATGATAGGAGACAACGTAAACAACGATTTTAAGTAAAAAAATTACCTGTCAAAGAGCATGGACTTCCTTCCCCTTCCTCCTGAGAACATCATAAAGACAAGCTCTCCGAAAAGGATGTAATTTTATTTAAACTGTTATTATTTTCAGCCTCGACATGTATATAGTAATATGTAATCAATGCAATGGTTCATGTCTCTAGAAGAAACCAAAAATAACAAGTTTTGTTCATTGGTATATTTATGCAAGCAACAACTATTGTTGCCAGTCATTAAAATGCTGTTTTGTTCAAAGCAGTGTACAAAACTGTAAAAAAAAAAAAAAAAAAAAACATTAAACATAAACATAACATAATTCACTGCCGGCACATGGATAAGCTTCATCGCATTATAAATGCATCTCAAATGTAAAAATTATCAAATTCTTGTGCACAGGATAAGCATCATAATGATGATACAACTACAGGGTGTTGTATCATCTTCAGGATCTGCTCATGCTTGAGAATTTTGCCCTGAATTAGGAGGAGGCATCTTCGCTGTTATAAAAAGTAATCTTTGCTGCCAGAAAAGTCCAATGATACCATGCCTTGTAATATAACGCCAAACACTGCAAAATGGGCAACATCTTTGTACGGCACCAGGTAGTTTAATATTGTAGTTAAGTAGCCCTCAAATGAAAGCAGTTTCGACACAGCTTGTTAAAAGAGTTCCAGCGGCACCATTTGTAGCCAGGTCAGCCAGGTTACATTATCTGAATTAAAGGAACTCCATGTTTACTTGGACTTTTGAACAGACCAGGTGCCCGAGTTGCAACATCAAATTTGGTCAAATCCAGAACGATCAGACCAATGAAGACTAAACGTGGTCTTAAATGGGTTAAAAGTCGCACTGATTGTCTTGTATGAAGCCACACCATGCATGTAGCAGGAGGGTTTAGCTTGTGGTTCACAGTAGATCACATAATGGCCTGATGTTTCAGATCACATGTATTTTTCTACGGACGCACAGGTGAGAGACTCAGAGATATCCCTAATACTCGTGTCTCTTTTCCCCCCCTTTCCTTGCTGAATCGAAAGTCTTCTTTGTTGCCCAGAGTGTGCATAGACACCTGTGAGTCTCTCAGCACCAGCATGGTCTCCCTGGCGGCCTCTGACCACAGCGACAGTCCACAGTATGAGGCTCAGACCTTAGAGCGAATGAGTACTATGACTGGGGTAAGACCAGTCGAGGACACAGATGCATGCTGCTGCTGCTGCTGTGTTGGTGTTATCTCATATTTTACCGCTCAAGCTTTCAACTGAGCAAGAAGCTGACTGTGATTGTGCCTGATTTCAGGGTGCTGTGAAGTGTTTTAGACATACAGTGCTCTGTAAGGATGTATAAACCATAATACAAGTGTGGAGTGTTTGATGTTTTGATCCATTTTGATCATGGTTTGTATTGATCTTCACTCTGTAAGGTTTATGTATGTCACAGTTTTAGTGACACGGTTTGATCAAATTTGACATTCAAGTCCTACGCTCACGTGCCATTCGGTTCCTCCACAGCTCTGGAAAAAGCGGGCGCTATTCCTGAGGTTTCGTTCGAGGGTATGGCATGGTAAAACAGGCTTGTGATGTGATGCAACTTGATGCAAATGTCTGCCTGCCTGCCAGCCTTTCTTTCTTTGAAGAAAAATGTTTGTTTCTCTATTGCCATTAAATACAGGGAATGAAAAGGGGCTGAAGGATTTGGAAAAATATCTAATTGCGATTATTTTGACTGATATTGCAACTGAGATTTGTTTTGTGGTATAAGAGAGAATTATCATTTTGTCTTTGTTCCCATTTTCATTGACAAACATATTAAAATGATTATGGTGTGATTTTTGCAGGGATCTGTTCCAAACATGCATGTACAATACGATTTTTAGGTCACCCTGAAAATATTTAATGTAAAATGGTATTTTGACACCTATTTTGCCTTTAACAAATATTGCATCTCCTGCGATTTGAAAATTGCAGGATGCCATATTGCGATTTCGATAGAATTTCTATTAATTGTTCAGCCCTAGAATAAAGCTTGGCCATTTGAGTTGAAATCAATACACATGTTTTTTAAGAGAGCTGGTGGTGGCTTCTGCAGAGCATGTTTTTGTTCCATTTTCTGCAGAGAGTAATGGAAACAGGCTGGCATGAGCTATGTGTTGATGCATCATGAGAGTTCATTAAAACTGTAGAAGGCACTTCCACTTGCTTTGTCCTCACCTGTGAAAACTGTCTGCTTCACTAAAGAAAGCACAAGCCTGGTGTGAGGACATAATTAGAAAGTACACAGCTGCGCACACATTTGTGTTTGTGCGTGCGTGTGTACGTGTGGATTTATGTGTGTGTGTGTGTGTGTGTGAGTGTACTTTACTGTACCCAGGCTGTACTTAATTGTGACCCTGCCCTGTGCTCATGACAGGACAGAACTACTGTGGTTTACCATATTGTGCTGTACACTTTTTCTTTTAAATCCCTTGAATCTGGTCTTGGTTAGGCAGTTTGTGACCTACTTTAATGATAAGTGAAATAATTCCCCTTTTTAACAGAGGCTCGTGGGTAATAAGCCTTTCTAGTAATCTGTCTTCTTCCAGTTAAAGGCTACAATATGTGAGTGGAGGTTTCAGAGTGGAGACAGGCATATGTGTATAAATTGTCATCAAGAATGGAAACAAATGCTGGTTGTATGGTTCTCCTTCTGCAAGAAGCTTCAGCTGCATGCTGTTTATCAGTCAATTTGAAGCCTTTATTGAAATAGATTCAGTTTTAGGCAAATCTTGGATTTGGAGTATTTACTTTTCTGTGATTTTTTTTTTCTTATCACTATACAAGCAAGCAGAGAATCATTTGTGTAGTTTGAGAATTGCAATAATTTGTTGCAGCGGAATTTAAACTAAATAACCAAGATATAGAAGATGACGTTTACGCAATTTGGATTACAAAAAAACTACAGTAAAATCCCAAATAAAAGCTTGGGCGATTATTTGAGATCAGGCAGCAGTTTGGAACATGTGAATAATAATTAATGGGCAGGCTACTTTTCTCACGTGTGTTCAGCAAAACTGGAAAAAATGTTAATTTACGCAAATTCTTTTATTAAGCCATTAAGCCTGTGTGCAGCTGGGGCAGTAGCAGTGTAGGGTGGTGTGTAAAAGCTTGTGAGCAGCGTGGAAGCACCAGCTGTGCAGCAGTGGTCACACGTTCTTCCTTGATATTTTTTAAAAATAAATTACACTCAGTGTTCGTTTGGAACTGGCGGTTATTTATCAAAATATACACCTGCACCTGGCATTTAAAGGGGAGATGGCGGTTTACTGAAACCCGGTTATTATTTGGTATTTTATGGTATGTTCACTGTAAAAACAATTAAAAAAAAGTACACTGGAACAAGCACACAAGAGAGCGAGAAGTTCTAGACGATAAACTGAATTCTGATGCAATTTATGATTCGGTCTGTGCGAGAACGGCAGCCTTCATACTTCATACTTCCTAAGGAAGTTGAATGTTTTGTAATATAGACAGGAAGATGATAAGACTTTTATGAAATATTCCACCCCAATGATTACCTTTGAACAGGAAGTCCATTGAATATTGCATTCACCTAGATTCTAGGCTGTAGATTCAGACTACTGAACAAAAGTCCTTTGCTCTCCAGAAAATAATCCTGCTCACTTCAGTCAAGTGACTCAGTTTTGACTTAGTGGCTGTGTTTTTGTACATTTAACATTTATGTCTTTTGTGATGTGTTCTTTGTATTGTTTTTATTCTGTAACCATGTCTGCAACTCAATTTTCCAATCTGATATATTGAAGTAAACTGAACTGAACATAATTGTTTCAATTCCATTAGAATTCATAGCACTAACGTGTGTGTGTTCTACAATTCAAAGGGTATTAAAGTATATACTGTAGCTAAGACAGGAGAAAATACTGCATCATGTTACAATATAGCAGCTGCAATGTAATTGATATATATGTGTGCATGTGTGTGTGCTATAGGCTAAAATGCCCCTCCCTCCATGTTCTACATTTACCCTGCCTAAATAAGACACAAGCCATGTAGGACACCCAGTAGTTAGGGTTAGTGGTGTATGTACAGCACAGAGAGCTACCAGCTTCACAGACCAGAGGCAGGTCCCAGCAGATGCACTGATTCCATACGGCTAAGCTGTAATTACAGCAAATTAGAGAGTTTCTGGAGTTAAAGAAAGCACCCACCCTGCCCGCTCACCCTGGTCTAATATAGTACACCCGTCATTAGAGTGTATGAATAATTTGGGATAAGAAAACCGAAAGGTTAAACAGGTCGACACAAATGCGTCTACAGTAGTAAGTGAGTACGGTAGGAACCAGTGTTGTAAATCAAGTTTCAGAACAGTTTCTCTGCTTACAGCCCTGCTTTCTCAATGCCGAAACTGGAATCTTAGCAAGTGAAGATATCTTGTTTTTGGCTTTTCCTGATTTTGGTTAATAACAAGGAAATACCTCAAATTAACTAAATTATCTGCCAGTGGAATAAGATATAATTTGACTCAATATTGGACTAATTATAACAAAAACAAGTTACTGTCCCTGTTTTATTATTTTATTTCAGTTTTTCAGGTTGGAGACCAGTTTTCATAAAGAGGTTTCTAGTGGAAAGGTTTACACAAGGTCTGCAGCTTTAATTGTTCAGTTTTGAACAATAAACACTCAGACTGGGAAGTTTATTTTTAACTTTATTTATACAGGACGGTAGTGAAGAGACAGGAAAAGGGGAGTAACACACTGCAGAGGTCCGGCTAGTTGGGATTTTAGCTGGGGACTCTGAGGTTTACCTGTATCAATCTTTCTTGTCTACCTGAAATATAATAAATATAATTTGACCATTAGTTTGAGTTTGAAGTTTCAGTTAGTGAACATGACAGTGTGTGTTTACAATAATCACTTAAAAACTAAAAAAAAAAAGATGCATCAGATTTAGCAGTAAGCTACTTTCCATCTGTGGTTCTATAAATATAAAATACAAAGCAAATGCAACATAATATGCATAATACATACACATCATCTACTATACACACATCATATAACTAAGAACAATCAAAAGATCATCCTTCGAAGTCCTTCGAAAATTAGTAGAATAATAACATACCAACATTGGTCATTTTATGATACTGAGATGTACAGACAGATAGTTCAGTGTTGATAGAATAAAATAAAACAATAAAACAAATAACAAAATATACAAATAATGAAACAACCTCCAAAGAATGAGGGAGAAAAGAAAAGAGAATAAAGTGTTTAAGTTGGTAATGAAAAACACTATAAAGACAGACCTGTATACCAAACAAATCATTAATAGCATCACAATAATCAAATCAGTGCTGACAAGATTATGCACTTAGGAGCAAGTTTTTTTAACAGCAAAATAAAAAGTAGCAAAATCTGGAATATATTTTACATGTGAGGCATATTCTCTTCTCTCGTTGGTCTGATATAGCAGTTTGTGACAGAAGCACTGTCCCCATGACGCTGAGCTGGGAGCTCTGCTGGTACTGGACATGTTTGGAGGCGGCTGCAGGCCGGTCCTGATGGTCAGTGCCCTGCACGGCCTCGATGTCCGACCCCCTCTTTCCCGTTGATGTGCTCTTATTACATTAGCTACCAGCGAGCTGATGTCATCACCTGGAGTCTCCTATCTTTCCTCTCCTTTTATCACTCTGCCTCACTCTATTCTGGATGTCTGAGCGAGTGGGGGCCTGTCCTGGGAGGAGAGTGAACTGGATGGAGCTCGTCTGGCTGGGAGACTCAGTGCAGAGGGTGAGAGAGGCAGTGCTTTCAGGACAGAGCTCCCTGGAGGAAGGCAATTTTTCACTGTGAGGCATCCGGCCTTTCTGCTGATGCATCATAACCATAAAGGGAGCGGGCCATGGAGGTAAAGTGCATTTCCTTCCCCCGTGTAACCAGACAGGACTCTTAAAACTAAAGCACAGTGGCCATCGACGTAGCAGGGATGAGTGCTGTTGTGCTAAACGTCTGAGTTGTCTGCCGTGCAGGTAGCCGCTGTGGTGGCGTGCAGTGATGACAGTGGAACATGCTACGTGGTTATTTTTAGCCTCCCGAGCAGCTGTGAGCAGTCCTGCCGTCCTTTCTCTCCTTTGAGGCATTCCTGTGCCGTTCATTTCCCCTCAGCCCCGGAGCTGCTGAGGAGACAGCCACTGCAGGACTAGCATTAGCTGCTACACATGCCTCACATTTCTATAGCTGCCCATACAGGTGTTTTTTTTGGCCACTGGGGATTCCAGGATCTACAGAAAAGTTTAAGGAAAGGAAGCACAGGTTAAGGCTGGATCCCCCTGTTTGTAAGAACGTTGTTTATGAATGGGCAATCATCTCCACTAAGTCCTGGCCTAGCTGTGATATTTAACCTGAGGTTGTTTAATGAGTTGAGAAGATGCCATGAAGTGTTAACAGGATTCTGAATTTTACCCTGTGATGCAAGATGATCCCTGTGCTATTCGTAGGTTGTAGTTGTCAGTCACATGATCACATCATTTAATTTCTCTGTAGAGCACATCAATCAGTTTTTTTAAGGTGCTCTATGAATAAACTGGCTTGACAGGACATGACCACATAGATTTATTATCCTATTCTCATCCTGTTCAATGAAGCCTGTAAAGGTGACACAAGCAACATTAGAGCTGAAGTTGGCATGCGATGCGTGTGTGGCTGAAAACGTGACAATCAGTTTTGTGTGTTGTAGGCAAACAAGTGGATTGTGGTGTGTTGTGAAGGTTTTTGTTCTTTGGTTCTTTTTGCTGTTGGCCACAATCACTCAGATTGTGTGACCTGATTCTAAGTCTCTGTTTGTGTTCTATCTTGTTATAGATTGACAAACAACAACAGAGTAAAGACTCTGTTTTCTTCCGTGACGGACAGCGCAGGGTTGACTTTGTCCTGTCCTACATCGATGATAAAGATGAGAAGAAACAGGTAAGAAGACACTTTGAGGTACTTAACATACAAGTTGTATTGGATGTTTGTTTGTCCTTATGCTTGTTATGTTTGTCTGGTTTTGGACTGAGTTTTTTTTTTTCATTTTGTGTGTGAGTTCTTTTACTCTGGCATAGGCATGTGGCCCTAAAAAAATAAGATAAAAGAGAGGAAAAAAGTGTACAACTTTCTGTCAGGGCAGACATCTTTTGTTGTTGACTCATTTAAAAAAAAAAAAAAAAGATATTTTTTTAAAAGTCATATTTTCAGAATCCCCTAGCTGTGAAGTAGCTTTCCAAATAAATGTTGGAGAGCTAATTATATATAAAGTGATATTACTATCTTAAAATATCACATAAATGAACAGCTGCTGTTATTTCCACTGTGTGGTTTATTCCTCGTTTACGTCGTTAAAACCGGTTCTTAAAGGAAATCCTCCGAGTTCATATGAGTCAGCAGCATACGCATACCCCAAATACCACAGCCCTGATAAAGTCAGATAAACGTCTGTTCTCCGCTTATATCAGTAATCCCCTCAAGGGCCTTCCTGAGAAAGTCACATCTTCACTCAGAGCTCCGCTCAGAACCCTGTTTTCTTAGTTTAAATCAAATCTGAGGTATTATTTCCATATACATTTTATGTTTTCTGTCAAGTCTCTGTCAGCTGTTGAGTGCTGAAAGACTCGTAGTGTTTGATACCAGGCTGTGAGGCCTCACATCTGGGTGTTACCACAACGTGGGTACATATGAGGCCAGCTGGCTTGCTGACTAACACACTACCCACAGACGCAGTCTGAGCAAGTTCCTTTCAGGAACTCCCTCGTTTTTTCCTCCACCGTATGAGGAAGGGAAACAGGAGGCCAATTCCTATCTGTTATTCCCATGAGGCTATAAATGTCAGCTCTAACAAGAGGGGCTTCATAATGACTGCTTTTGAATTTATACAGTTGTGACATGGATAAATGCTCTAAATATGCTGCTTTCTGAGAACATCAAACTTACTAAAAGTCATAATGCTGCAGCACCACAGTGAGTGTTGCTGCCTGTTTGCCTTAGCACCACTGCTGCTATAAAATTTACTGAGCTAACGGACACCGCTTTGTCTCCGGTTTATGGTTTTACTGCTTTAATTACTTCTCTACTGGTTGTGATTGCATGTTCACTTTGGTTTTACATGTTAAGTTCACCTTACATTATCATTTTGCCTGTTGTTGTTAATCATTTTGAGCTACTTAGTACAATTTCCTTTAACTCAGGCTTGATAAACCTGCACATTATTATTGCTATACTTTATTGTGACAGTAATAAAGACATTAAACTAAAATCACACCGATATTAAAAACTGTTTTGTTTTCCTGAAGGAGCGGAGGAAGGTCTATGAAGCCAATCTAGTTAACGTCGGCCTGGAGCTGGAGACGGAAGATAAATCGGTGAGAGCCTCCATTTACTAATGTAATTATGCATAATAATGAAAAGGGAACATTGCTGCCTGAAAATACAGATGTTAATCTCCACATGTATTTTTGGGTTAAGGTTTTTTGTTTTAATGATGCTTCTTGTTTTTAGAAAGATAAAAAAATGGTCTTATACAGTGTATCTATAATACTGCAAAAGAAAACATTTTACTTTTAACTAACTATTACTTGTACATAAAATGCACTTTTTTTCAAGGATCTCCTTTTTGTTGTTGACTGAATTGTTTTTATGTTGTATTAGAATGTACCAGCTGGCAAGGCTACTGGCTCTCTGTCTATCTGTATATTTTCCCTTTGGATAACAGATGATGCTAGTAGAGACAGCTGGTCTCGAGGATCAGGCTAAAGGTTCATGACTCTGATTCATTCAACCACAGACCTGCACTCTTCATGCTGATTGTAATCAACAGGAGTCGGACGATGGAAAAACGTATTTTGTGAAGATCCACGCTCCGTGGGAAGTGTTGGCCACCTACGCGGACGTGCTGAAGATCAAGGTGCCATTCAAATTCAATGACATCCCAAACAACAGCGAGATGCCAATGAACTGGATGTCCACGCCCTTCCGCCTGCCGGACCACATCATGCACCCTGAACCCGACTACTTCACGGCTCCCTTCAACAAGAGCAAGTCTGACTTCTTCCTCATTGACAACAAAGACACATTCTTCCCCCCTTCTGTTCGCAACAGGATAGTGAGTACTTTTTTTCTTTGAGTATATTTTATATGTATTTTTCATATACATGAATATAAAAGACAAACATTTGAGTTGTACAGTACAGCCTATCATTTTATCTCCTTAACTGGTTTTTGAGAATAATATTGACCATGACTTTCTTATTTTATTTGTGACCCTCGAATTAGAGCATTCCCCTGTTTATTATCCTAAAACTGTTGTCATAGTCTTATCTTTCTCTCTTTGCTAAGGTCTATTACATCCTGTCCCGATGTTCATACTTCAAGGACGAAGGTGGGGACAAAGACAAGAAAGGAATCAAGCGGTTACTCAACAATAGCACCTACACAGCTGCCTTCCCGCTGCATGACGTGAGCCTGTTTTGGTGAACTTTTGGCTTTTTTTAATAACTGGAAAAAGGAAAGTAGTGTGCACTGACTGTCACAGTAATATCCTGTTTGAGGCAGTGTTCACTATGAACTGAACAAAATTTGTGGTGTTGAATTTGTGTCTTTTGTGTGTGTGTGTGTGTGTGTGTGTGTGTGTGTGTGTGTGTTTGTAGTGTAGATACTGGAAAAGATCGCGAGATGCCAACTGTGATAGTGAGCGGTACAGTCTCTACAAACACTGGGCCAGATTCTTGTGTTTCTTCAAAGAGCAGCCACTCAACCTTATAAGGTAATACCATGGAGCTGAGTCCTCCTGGTGGGTGTGTATGATATAGTTTTTGCGAATGGAATTTACAACATGAATTTTGTTTTTAATTCCAAACAGGAAGTATTACGGGGAGAAGATAGGTATTTATTTTGCATGGCTGGGGTTCTACACTGAGATGCTGTTGTTTGCAGCAGTCGTAGGAACAATTTGTTTCATATATGGATTCCTCACCTATGACGACAATGAGTGGAGGTGAGTTTTCGGAGAATACATGGAAAACGACTTTACCTTTCAGGTGTCACTATATTTATCTGAAAGAAAAAAAAATCTGCATTTTCTTCCAGTAAAGAAATATGCAGTGAGCAAATCGGAGGCAATATTGTGATGTGCCCGCTGTGTGACAAGAAATGCAGCTACTGGAAACTCAACTCAACATGCAACTCCTCATGGGTGAGTCACCCTGGCTTTGTGACTTAGTTGTTTTTGTTAATGATTCATATCCTACTCACAATACAGGCATACATTTAAAAAACATTTGCAAGTCAGTTTCAACTGTCAGTTTTTCATTATTTCACTTATTTCCACAAATGTTGTTCTTTCAGCAATCACATCTATTTGACAACGTGGGAACCGTGTTTTTCGCCATATTCATGGGGATTTGGGGTGAGTATGAACATTGCAGTTTGTATTTTCTGAGCTATTACACCACCTAGTGGGAGCTGATGAACACATTCAAAATCACTTTTCTTCTTTTATCAATTTATACATTCCAATTGGATTTAACAACAAGGATTTATTTGTCATTTTAAACATTTTATCATGAGAACAAATTAATACAAAACAAATCAAAGAAATCAAATGTTTGAAACTAAAGCTCAGAAAGTAAATGATCAAACAGCCCAAAAAGATATATTTAACTTAATTTTTAGGAAACATATCTTCTCAAAAAAGCACAGTCTTTGTCTCGTGCCTTTTCATTTTAGGGGCAGCCTTCATTACTTGAATTAAAAAAAAGATTCACGATTACATAACGTAACAGCTGTGTATAAAAGACTGTCAGTTTCTTTCATGCTGTTGGGGTGTGTACTCATTCACACCACCATCAGCAGTATTCATTTTATTTTTGTGATAGCTTTCCCACATAAGATGTTTAATCCTGCTCAAGAAATCAACTTGTATTGGATACTTGCAGGTGCTAATCTAAAAAAAATCACGATGTTTAGAATTCTGGATGCTTTTGATAATACAGTGATTCTGGTCTCAAATTACTAGTACCTCCTTGCTAAATCAAATAATAAAATAGGTCACCCACTATATTTTTTCTGAGCAAAGTTACACCTTTTGCAGTTTCTCTTAATAACCCCCCCTTTGTACTTTAGTTTCCCTACAATTGGCTCTTCTTCAACCTATCTGTGGATAGCTGTTATTATCCATTGTAGCTTTATGAACCAATGCTTCTGCCATGGTAAGGTTTTTTTTTTTACCCTCAAAGGTCTACATACAGATTCAGTACACCTGTTAGAACAAGGCTATTATTTTGCCATGATACCACTGGTGTGACAGATCATATGCTCTGCAGTGACACTGTTCCTGGAGTTATGGAAGAGGCGGCAGGCCCGTCTGGAGTACGAGTGGGATCTGGTTGACTTCGAGGAGGAGCAGCAGCAGCTGCAGCTTCGGCCCGAGTACGAGACCAAGTGCACCACGCGCAAGATGAACCGCATCACTCAGGTGTTTGTGTTCTCATGAAATACTAACATACTCTGTGATGCTGTACTAAAGAGGCTTTAACCGGCAGCTATAATGTATAGTAGGACTTGAATGAGTATAGATTACAGTATCATGTGTATTCATTGGATACAGATTCTACACACTGAGCTGGTTGCAGAGTTTTATTAGACCACTTCCTGGACTAAAAAGCTGGTTTGACTGTTGACATTAATAGACAGAGACTGTTGAATGAATGAACAGAAAGGAGATGCTATAATTTGGCTTGACCACATCCCACCCGTCTATAGGAACACGAGTTGGTTCTTCACAGGACTGCAAAAGATCTAATGGGGAACTTGTTTCTGTGCTGGGCCTCCGTGGTGCTCTGGGTAAGGGTGGTGATTAATGCAGAATGCCAGTCTGGTGGCGGCTTTCGGTGTGTTAGCCGGTGTGGATAACAGATGTTTCTGGAAAGACTCAGAGGCACGAGTTTTCTTGTCAACCGCATCAATGAATGTATGAAGGGTCAGCATCTTGAAAGAGGTTTTTTTTTTTTTTTTTTTTTTTTGCAAAAAGCATTCACCTCCTCTGACACATAGAATTGGACATAGACTGAAGTGACCACACACCCAACGAACTCTGATTGGGTGACTTAGCTTTACTTCACTTCTGAGGGGAGCTAAAATGAAAGAAACGTGGCCTTTTAGAGCTTTCATTTTTAGGATATAACAATAGGTCACTGACTCCTGTTTCCATCCTTTGCTTACTTATGATGTAGGAATTGGAGCCTTACTTACCCATAACAAGCCAATGTGCACGCTCATGTCTGTCTGGAGCCACTGTCCTGTTCTGGGTGAGCATAATAATTTTGATCTGGATCAAGCTAAATTGGCTTAATTTTTCTGTCGTTTTTTCTTTCTTCATCAAACCGCTCATCTTAATCATCATAATCACTAACATGTTCTGACCAGCATTAATAAATATTGTGTCGCATTGTTTGCATAACTCGCGTTAATAAGAGCTCCATGGGGGTGACCATACTAGATGTGTTTTCATGGGGCATGTGTGCATCCTTCAGGCTTCACAGCTACTACATTGGCTATATTTGCTTTTGTCCATATACAGTATTTATTAGGTTTAAGCTGATATCCAACATTTTAAATTGTGTAATTGTCCAGCCCAAATATCACAATAATCAATATAACATAAGAAAACAGTTTCATTTATTGTATATAGCGCTAAGTCATAACAACAATTGTCATTACACTTTTCAGGTCTAGCAGGTCTAGACCACTCTCTTGAATATTGTCGTATATAGCAACCAATATATATAATGATTTACATATTGGTGACAGTGGAAACCTCCCCTTTACCAGGATGAAAACACAAGCAGAACCTGACCTGAAAATATTATTTCTTTATATCATTTTTTTTATTGTTTATTTATGTTTAAATTAAATTAAGTAAGAGGATAAACAGTTTTACATAACCACACAAACTTGCACAGGGGTGGACAAAACTCTAAAATAAAAAAATAAAAAATAAAATAAAACAACCCTTTTGATATTGTGAAAAATATTGCAACATTCCAATATATGGATAATCAGCCCAAACCTAGTATCTATCTGTGGTGTGGTGTTAACAGAACAATATAGTTAGCGTGGTGCATGTACTGTACTTGTGTCTTGTCGTATCCAGTAGCCGTTCTTTTATGTTGTCACTGTCGTCTCTGTCCTGAAGATCTCATTGATCATTGCCTGCATCATTGGGGTGATAGCGTACCGTCTGGCCGTTTACGCGGCCTTCGCCAGTATCATGAAGGACAGCCCCACCTCCAACCTGCAGGTGGTCGGCCCCTACATCACTCCACAGCTGGCCACCTCTGTCACCGCCTCCTGCATCAACTTCGTCATCATCATGATCCT
This sequence comes from Eupleurogrammus muticus, assembly GCA_036785175.1. Lineage (NCBI taxonomy): Eukaryota > Metazoa > Chordata > Actinopteri > Scombriformes > Trichiuridae > Eupleurogrammus > Eupleurogrammus muticus. The sequence continues at coordinate 18,911,628 of JAYKQN010000010.1, read as the reverse complement.
CAACCTCATGTATGAAAGAGTGGCTATTTGGATCACTGACATGGGTGAGAACCTGAACAAAAGAAAGGGAGAGAGAGAGAGACAGAGAGAGAGGGTTGTTAGATATATGTATTCACACATCAGTGAAGGTCATGCTTGTTCAACATTGTTAGTTTTTTTTCAATTATTAATCCTTTGTTTATGTATTTAAAACATGTTGTTTTTTCACTTTTGCTCTGTGACAGAAATTCCAAAGACCCACCTGGAGTATGAGAACAAACTGACGGTGAAGATGTTCCTCTTCCAGTTCGTCAACTATTACTCCTCCTGCTTCTATGTGGCATTTTTTAAGGGCAAATTTGTTGGCTATCCCGGAGATTATGCCTACATGTTCGGCAAGAAGAGCCACCTAAGGAATGAAGAGGTGCCAGATATTAAAATGATACACCTTGTAAGATCAGTACTTGTACTGGGGCTTATGTTTGTGTCTTACCCCTCCCATCTCACCCTGTGTGCCTTCAGTGTGACCCTGGCGGCTGTTTGATAGAGTTGACCACCCAGCTAGTGATTGTGATGACTGGTAAACAGGTGTGGGGAAACATCCAGGAGGCTCTGCTCCCGTGAGTACTGCGTAAACACGTCTGCATACAGATACTTTAATACACTCTTAAAGAGCTTTGCAGCAAACTGTTGTTTTTTTATTTTACACACCAATAATGTACAAATACAATGCTCACACAAAACAAAAAAATAACATATATGATGTATTAACATCAATAACACAAATAAAATTATATAAATTACAATAAACATACCACATTTATATACTTAAAGTCCAAATATAGACATACAGTATGTATATTGTCAAATGCTAATTATAATAGTAACTGAACAAATTACTTCTACACCAGTTTAAATGAGGTATTTCATCCTATAGTAGTAAATAAAAGCAAAATAAAATAATAATAAAATATAATATAGTATAATATTATTTATACTTTTAGGAACATGCTTTTGCATTAATAGCAGTTTAGTTTTTTTGTAAATCTGGTGTGTAAACTAGAGAGTTAACTACCAAATATTATCACAACACTTAATCTGAAAGTGATATGTGATTATGATATCAATATCATCAGTGGTTGCATAATCAAAACCAATCAAATCTAGAGCAGAAATGTACCTTGACTGTTCTGTTCAGATAGACAGGTTGACCGTCATTGTTAACAGGACAAAACCTCCTTCGGTATGTGGTTTAAAGCTCCTTATTGACCCCCATGTGTCCTTCAGGTGGCTGATGAACTGGTGGGGCAGCAGGAAGGCACGCAGACACCCTGAGAGTCTGTATAGCCGCTGGGAGCAAGACCATGACCTACAGTGCTTTGGACAGCTTGGCCTCTTTTACGAATACCTGGAAATGGGTAAACCTCCAGTACAATGCATCATATACATGTGTAGAGAAGGCCAGGCTGCAGTCAGGACTTAGTCCAATGTCATTCCTGACCATTTATGATGCATGTATGTGCAATTGAAGGCGTAAGACACTTTTTAAGCAAACTTTTATGAAAAAAATAAATAAATAGAAAACAAGTGAACAACACACAAATGCACATACACCTACTCTTTATTTTGGAATATTGAGTTTGACAGTTAAGTGTAAATATAGATAGATAGATAGATAGATAGATAGATATAGAGACAGAGAGAGATAGATATAGAGAGATAAGGTTCTCTGAGATCCTGCAGATGGTGCAGTTTCCACTCTTCTGTCCCTCTCTAACCTCCCTCCTCTCATTGTTCCAGTGATCCAGTTTGGTTTTATCACGCTGTTTGTGGCCTCCTTCCCCCTGGCGCCCCTGCTGGCGCTTTTCAACAACATCATCGAGGTTCGGGTGGATGCTTGGAAGCTCACCACTCAGTTCAGACGTCCTGTGGCAGCCAAGGCCCACAGCATCGGAGCCTGGGAGGAAATCCTAAACGGGATGGCTGTACTTTCTGTTGTTACAAATGTGAGTGCCAGCCTGATCAGTCCTCTATATGTCTGCGAGATTCTCCTCTGTGCCCTTACGGAACCAAATTGTGTTTTTTTTTTTTTGTTATTCCAATTGTACTGTAACACAGTGACACACATTGTAGCTTTCTGAATGTAGATCTCCTTTTTTTAACAGTTTATTTCCCTGCTTTCCAGGCATTCATCGTGGCCTTCACCTCTGACATGATCCCACGGCTCGTGTACATGTACGCCTACCAGCCCAACGGGGAGATGAATATGAAAGGCTACATAAACAACAGCTTGTCTGTGTTCAATATCTCACGGTTCGACGATTCCAACCGGCCTGATGATGACGAGAACCCTGCCTGGTTCAACAGCTCCATCACTACCTGCAGGTGTTTGTAGCTGAAGCTTGTTCCTTTGTGACATAGACCTCCATTGATTTCCAAAAGCCGTAAAGGTCGTATATCATAAAAAGTGAGATTTGAATTGCTTTTTGATACAGCTGGTATTCAGAAACTGTGTCGCTGGTATTCAGAAACTGTGTTTTAAAAAGAGATCCATGAGGAGAGGCTCATTAGTAATAATGAGACTAATCTATTCTTTCTAAATCTGGGGAGAGAGGATGTAAAACTATATTCAGGTGATTTTTGCTATTTAAAACTACAACTATATATTTTTATTGATGTCAAAACTTTGAATAAATCCCAGAAAAAAAGTGTACAATATTAGACCTTTAAAGCACATCAGGTAGCCACACAGTTGCATGTGGTGACATGTTCCTTCACTAAGGTGAACGTATCCACTGTCATTTGACATTGACCCCACACCCACACCATCTTGTTACCATAAGTAATTTATACCATGGCTGAAAAATTATATCCAACAAATGCACGATCATCTCCTGAAACCTGCAGAGCCCAGCTGTCTTGATTAAGCTGCTGAATCACTGATGATTTTATAGGACAGTAACAATGTTTATTTACCTGCCTCACCCCTGTTTGTAGAAGTATCTCTTAAGAATTTGAATCTAGTAAAGCTAATCGAATACAGCACTGCTGAACATTCAGGTTTATAATTAAATGTAATTATTCCACTTTTATAGATGTTGTTTTATTGTCTGCACCATAATATCAGAGTGAATACCATTTACATTCCTTGATCCAACGCTTAGATAAAAATCAGCATTCATTTTAAATCTCTGATTCTTGTTTTATTTGCAGGTATCGGGATTACCGCTACCCTCCCGGCCATGAGAAGCAGTACACCCACACTATGCAGTTCTGGCATATTTTGGCCGCCAAGCTGGCTTTCATTATTATCATGGAGGTACCAGCACCACCAACACTTATTGATTCACTTGTACTCAGCCTTCTGTTCCTTACTTTGAGCAGTAATCATAAATAGTTTAGTTAATTTCTCTTGCCCACACACAAAATTTTCAAGTTATACAACATGGGGGCGATTGTGGCCTTAGAGGTAGAGTCAGAGGATCAGTGGTTCGATTCCTGGCTCCTCTGGGCACCATGTCCATGTTTCCTAACCCCGGTTTCCCCCCGATGGCTGTGCCATTCAGCATGTGAATATGTATGAATGGTTAGCTTCCTGATGTGCGTTCAGCACCTTGTATGTCAGCCACCGTCATCAGTCTACAAATGTGTGTAAAAGGCTGAATGACATAAAACACACTTGTAGTGTAAAATGACTAGAAAAGCACTGTACGAATGCATATATTTATATATATACAGTATATATACCAAAGTCTGCTGAAAAATGAAACCTTCTGTGTTTTATTTGTCCGTAGCACGTTGTGTTCCTGATCAAGTTCTTTGTGGCCTGGATGATCCCTGATGTTCCCTCTGACGTGAGGGCTCGGGTAAAGAGAGAGCGCTACCTGGTCCAGGAGTATCTCCACAACTACGAAGTGGAAAAGCTGAAGATCCAGCTCAGCCACAACGGCCACGGTGGCCACAACGAGTGCACCTGCACGCCCATGATCTACCCGTCTATACCCAGGCACGAGGTGCTGTCAGAGTGTCTCTAGCCAAGCGAGCTGCTGGTCAATCAGCTGGCCAGAATGGGATAACGCGGTGATCATCACTTTGCTGTAGCTCCTGTGTGGTTCCTGTAACACACACTAAAGACGCCACTTTTATCAAGGAGCTAAAGGTTTCCTTAGTTCTCGGCTATCTCTTGTCTTCTAATCTGCTGAGACTGGAAAGTGCACACAGGTGAAAGAGACCGAAACTCCATGCATGCTGATACACTTGAATTTAAACCTCATTCTTATGGTTTTTCACTCTTTATTGTAATTGTAGTCATGAGGATAATCAACACTTGCTGTCAGGATGAAAAGAGGAAATCTTATACACTGTGTCTAAGACAGGCAACTCATCTTGTTTTAAATCTAGCCTATTTATTTTAAGTGCCACTTTTATTACCCAAAGACTGAATGCCTTAATTTATCAGCCACTTGTCATAAGTTCTCTATCAAAGACTATTAATATAATTTGGAAACTGAGAGCTTGTTCATTCTGATGGTTTTTCCTTATGTATGTAGCACAGCGTCCAGCTGTATGAATGGTTCAAGTATTATGCTTTTTTTTTTTTTTTTTTTTTTTTACAGTTACTGCAATCAATGTGAGCCTTATTTACAGTGTTTAGGACACAGCAAAGGTGTAACACATGTTTACCAGGCATTTATCTCCACTTCACTGGCCCAGTTCCTCTTTTTTGCTCTGATCTCGCAGCCCGACAGTTTGTCCAGGCCAAAACGTGACAAGTGAAGTTTAGCAGCTTTTTATGAGCGTGCCACAGCCCCCGCTGTGGCGGGTGAAGGGAGGTTACGTCCTCTGTCAGCCAGTCATTCGGCCACAGCAGCTGGTGCATGTTGACTGTTGACTAGTGAATCATGTTCCTAGAGATGAGGAGCGAAAGCCCTGAGAGAGTGAAGCGATCCCTTTTAAATGTGCCTTTGTTTACCAGCGCGCCAGTGCTAATGAAAGCTTGCCCCCGCCGACTGAACTATGTTTGCTCCATTACACAAAGCACATCAGCCATCGCCCAGCTCTTACTCTTCTAGTTTCCACAGCTGCGTTCGTGTAGAGAAGGAAAGATACACATGTTTTTTTTTTTTTTTACATTTTTGCACAAAGCACTTAATGAAACCACCAAGATATATCAAACAGTCAGTCGAATTGTTGTCATGATACAACAGTTATTTTTTTAAAGCAGTGTTGATAACATTTGTTCATTTAAATGTAAGTAAGATGAATTTCTGTTTTGATTTTAATGTTAACATTGAATTTAAATGCCATAAAAGGAGTGGGAAAAAAATGGGGCTTTTTGTTTCAAAGTAAAATGAAGGACATTTCATGTTTATTTAGCTGCCTACAGTGGAATATGTAAGATGTATCTGTTCCTGGAATATTTAAATTTCATGTATGTAAAGTAGCTGACTGGTTGTGCTTTTGCTTGAGTTACATGTAGGTGTGACAAAACAGTTCCAGTTTGCCTTTTTCCTGCCCTGTTTTCAGCTATACCTATGCCTGTTGATGCCTTAAGACTTCTACTACTATGTTATTTCTTTGTAGATCTCCTTTTACAGATAAATATTTCCTTATGCCTTTCTTCTTTTCTTATGCTTTACTGATATTTTATTTTATACTGTTAAATGAAAAAAGGTGAACCTGTTTACTGTATGCTTAAAGTTACAATTTCATGTTTTTGTTCATGTTATTATTATTATTATTGTTATTATTTCATAATTGTATGTTCTGTATCCAAACTTATAAGCAAAGATAAGTCCAGAATAAAGTGTAGTTCAACTTGACGAAGTGTTGGACGTGTTTGTGTCAAATCCTGCAGTCGAGCATCCGCACAGGTCTTTGTGCTCCGCTCCTGAGGACATGAAAGTTGCTGTTGATATGACAGATGGTCTGAGAGAACACTGATAACTATTCAGTGTTTGTTCTGGGTGTGTTTTACATCAAAATATGCTGCCATGGATGTTTAAGTTTGGCCATTTCAATGGAGACATGGGCAACACTCAGCGACAGGTAGGTCAGAAATGTTCTATTTATGTAACTATAGATAATTGTTTTCTGAATATTTAATAATCCACATGGGATGGATCATGATGTTTCTAACGGTCACTATCTTACATGTTTTGTGTGATTAGGTCCAGCCAAGCAATATAAATTTCACTGTTTTATCCCAATTTTATTCCAATATGTTTGTAAGGAAAGCATCACATCTTTGCGGAAGAAGTGTGACCTAAACCATAAAATTAGATAAAGGTTATTTAAGTGCTGAGTGACAGCAACAGAGGAATGGATTAGAATCATAAAAGAAAGATATGCCATAGGGCTGAAATGATTAATCGATTAGTTAACAACTTTTGATAATCGAATTCAATTTTTTTCTGGTTCTTTTAGTCTACTATAATAGTAAAGAGATGATCTTTGGGGGGTAGACTGTTGGTTTGGTAGAACTGTATGGTTTTGACATTGTAATAGCTTGTTAAAAAGATATATGGGGAAAAAGTAATTTTGCTGAGATTCATTTCAGGGTGCAAAACTGGGCTAGGATATTCAGATGAAGTCGTGTTTTTTGACACCAGATAGAATAGAAACTATCTTTAAAAGCATGAAACTATAAGCTGAACCTGTGTAACCAGGTTCCAGAGGAAGCTTTGTGCCACCAGGACACCCGCGGACTGTTCTGGCTGGTCCAGCTGTACGTGATGCCCTCCTTCTTCCTGGCAGTGCTGGTGGTCGGGCTGCCCCTCAACCTGCTCTCCCTCTGGGTTTTCTTCCGCCGGCTGCGGCGCTGGACCCGCGGCACCGTGTTCCTCTTCAACCTGAGCCTGGCCGACACCTCGTGGCTGCTGGCCCTGCCGTTCCTCGTCCGGTACCACCTGGACCGCCTGTACTGGCGCCTGGGGCTGCCCTCCTGCGCCGCCGTGCGCACTCTGTACCACAACTACTTCTACCTCAGCATCTTCTTCGTCACGTGCGTCAGCGTGGACCGGTACCTCGCCATCGTGCACCCGCTGCGCTCCCTGGTGCTGCTGGGCCGCAGGCAGACGTGCGCGCTGTGCGGGGCGGTGTGGGCGGCCGCGCTGGTCCTCAGCGTGCCCGTCGCCAGCTTGACCCTGATCCAGACCTGCCCGGCCAGCAACCGCACCGTGTGCACCTTGTACGTGCTGCTGAGCGACGCGACGGAGACGCTCCCTTACTCCCTCGCCTGCTCTGTCATCGGCTTCCTCCTCCCGCTGTTTTCCATCTGCTACTGCGGGCTACGTAGCGTCGGGATGCTGCGCCGCGACCCGCACAACAGGCGGCGGCGGCTGCGGCGCGTGCTGTGCGCGGCGCTGGTCATCTTCGCCCTGTTCTACCTGCCGTACCACCTGAGCCGCAACGCGGCCATCGCGATGCGCGCGGCGCGCCCCGGGGACCCCGCCTCCTGGCGCCACGCGGACCTGCTGTTCAGCCTGGAGATGTGCTTCTGCAGCCTCATCACGTGCGTTAACCCCCTGTTCAGCTGCTTCATAGGGCGCCAGTTCAAGAGGGAGTTCCACGGTACTTTCGCTTCCTTGTTCACCAAGTGCCCTCACGTGAAGTGTCCTCGCTTCTCATCAAAGAAGTGCCCGCTTCAGCAGACCCGGATGAAACTAAGGAAGACGCAGCGGATGGCTACAGTCAGTCCTGTGTGCGCACTGCCCGCTGCAACTATAGATCCTCAATATTAATTCTTTGTTTTAATATCACACACACACACACATACGCACACACACAATAAAATTGCATTAACAAAACATTTGCGCACTCTTCCTTTATTGTTTTTTTCTTGCATTTGTGATATTTGATAAACGCATAGTATATCTTATAGTACTACTTATTTTATAGACTTACCTTCTTAGGGTGATTCTAAAATGCTGTTATAAGCCGTCACCAAAGTACAGGCTCACAGCTCTTATTTTGAAGACTCATGGAGAGGGGAAGTGTGCTACGTGTTGTGGCGCTTAGTTTTAGCTAATGGTGGAGAAGAAAAGAAATTGAAAGTATCCTGATGCTGGTTGGGAAAATGGAGCTCTCGCTTTTCTCGAGTTTCTACGAGTACATAGGATATCCATAAACAACAATTGACAAATTCTGCTTTATTTTATGTTCTTCCCCTACCGTAAATCTTCACGGCCGCAGCACATAGTCTGTCTACCACACTTCCGCTCCCTCTTGAGGCTTCAAAATAAGAGCTCTGAGGCTATACTGTATCTACAGTTTATAACAGGATCTTACAATCAGCAAATCAGCGTGTATATATATATATATATATATATATATATATATATATATATATATATATATATATATATGCACACGATGGTATCCATGTCGTATCATTGTTGAGATCTGGTTTCCTATATAACACTGCCTCTGCGTGGCTGGTTGGTCATGTATCTACTGTACGACGATGCGATTTTTCAAGTGGCAAATATATATATATACACACATATATATATATATATATATATATATATATATATATATATATATATATATATATATATATATATATATATATATATATATTATATTTATATACATTTCTTTGAAGTTGATGATATCTGTGACAAAATTAACCCGAGGGATTGTAGAAGGTTGTTGCGGGTCATTGATTTGCGCCTATAGGTGATTTATAAATGGTGGTTGGAGCTTTAAATGTTTTTTAATTTATTCAGATAGATAGATAGATAGATAGATAGATAGATAGATAGATAGATAGATAGATAGATAGATAGATAGATAGACAGATATATAGATAGATATCTCGGCTCTAAGTGAATTGGGGGGCAGTGTAGGGGGCGGGGCTGCGCGCAGCCACTGACAGGTACAGAGCCTCTGTCCGTGGTGCTGAAACCACCGGAGCTCCTTCCTCTCCTCACATCAGACCGGGGCTCCCGCCAACCTCCGCCGTGCCTCGAGGCTTCTCCGATTTACTCGCCGAATCCGTGCAAAAAAAAAAAATCTCCAACTTTTTTTTTTTTCTTTTGCTTCTTTGTGTGTTTTCTAGTCACGGGCACGGATCTTAAAATGGCACCGCATGGATTAACATTGCGCAAGGCAAAAGCGGAGTTATTTGACTGCTGTTTTGTGACTGTAGAAGCAGCTCTCTGAGCGTATTTCCCCTCCTACTCTCCTCCAGCTCCCGGCTCATCTTCTTTTTTTTCTTTTTTTTTCTCCCACAGGACATCGAGGTGCTATTCTGCTTTTGAAAGAAAGAAAAGAAGCGCATTGTATTTTTTATTGGATTAATATCGTAACAATATGCTCATTAACGCCGCACTTCCGTCTGTTATAGTGTTGTAGAATTTAAAACAAAATAAAAACATGGAGCCAGGAAAGGAGAAAGCTCTCCCCACCACTAAAGAGGGATTAAAACAAATCGCAGGAAAGGCCCTCGGGAATCTGTACAGGTAAGAAAGTACACACCATTTATTTCTTGTTTTATCATCACGATTCGTGCTTTTTTTATGAGGAATGCAAAATAGAACATATCCAGGTGTGTGGGGATCACACATAAAACACGCGATGGTTGTTTAATTCTTTCATCACGAATGAATCCATAGGGGGAAATCTCCTTTTATAAGATGAATTAACGCACAGGATGCTGAAAGCAGAGTCGTGTGGCCCGAATATTTAAGGATCAGATCTTTCCCTGGAGGATGACCCCCCCCCCCTTTCCTCCCTCCCTTCCACCAGCAGCTGTGGGTGTTTTTTAATAATTAATGAAACCAGAACGAATCGTGACACAAGGTCGGAGGATATCTATTACCTTATATATCCATCTGTATTAATACAAGATCGATGTGCTTCACATCATTTGACTCCTTATATTCTTTACTGTGCTAGAAGGACCTGAAATGAAGGAAGTGGAAACTGATTAAAAGCAAAACAGGATGATCGGTTTCAGAATAGATTAAAATGGAGCTGGTCATAGAGGGGCAGATGTCTGAAAATGAAATTGACGATGTGAAAATTCATTTCTTCGGATATTTGGATATTAAGCCAGAAATAGAATAAGGGGGAAAAAACTGATTCTGCTCACATCCTCTAAAATGTAGATTTTTAGCTGTTCGTGTGTGCTCTAGCACGTCTTATTCGTTCATTTATTGGAGCTTAATTTGCTTTAAATCGATGAATTTGATTCTAGGCTGAAACACAGAAACGTGACTCACAGATGTAAAAGGAAAAAAATGTGTTGGTTTCATTCAAGCTTCAGAAGGCCTCTTATTATACAGGATGAGGCCTTCACTACAGTGTTCAGTTTCCCTTAAATTAATCTTTAATTTCTTCCTCTCTTTTTCATTCGGAGACAAATTCCAAGAGAGCCAAACGACACATTTATGAGAGCTAATTAAAAAAATAGCAAAAAGAAGACTAAATAAGGATGATGCTGATATTGCTGCAATGCGGTATGAAGGTCATGTTCTCGTTTGTCAGCGAGCCTTTCTTTCTTTAAACAGAAACATGGGGAATTTCAGCGAGGAACTGACACACACACACACACACACACACACACACATTCCAGTCGGTCTTTACAAAGAAAGCGCTGGCTTTATGGGGCCTCATGTGCCAAATTCACAGGAAAATATGAAGAAATAATGAAGAATTAATGGAGATAATGAAGGCCTTTGGCTGAAAGGATGTGAAAATGAGCGCTCATTGCATAATCTGCAAAATGCATTTGAAAATAAAAACAGAAGATATGTTTTTTTGATAGAAAAAAACGAAATAGCGCGTCCTTGGATTTTTTTTAATTTATTCATCCGAGTCAAAAAGGCGTGTTTCACGGCTTGTCGCGCAGGAGGTTGGAACGAAAGCAGCAAACAGGTGAGGTGATCGAGCTGACGGAGGATGGGAGACCCCGCGAGGACGGCGAGCGGAAGGCGCCCCTGTGCGACTGCACGTGCTTCGGGGCCCCGCGCAGATACATCATCGCCATGCTGAGCGGGCTCGGCTTCTGCATCTCCTTCGGCATCCGGTGTAACCTGGGTGTGGCCATCGTCAGCATGGTCAACAACAGCACGATCCACCGGAACGGCAAGATCATCATCACGGAGGTGCCCCTAAACCCCCCCTCCCACACACACACACACACACACACCCGTTTTACACCAGCATAGGTGACGAGGGCCAGAGCCAATCAGGGTTTTCGTGGTTAAACCCACCTGGAAAACCTTCAATGAAGGCTCCGTGTGGGCTAACACCGATTAGGATCGTGTTTTATGGGTCGTGTCTGTATAATATAACAAAAAGAAGCAGACTTGTGCGTTTATTTCCCTTGAATCCCTCGTTTTATAGGCCCTCTGACGTCACGTGTGATGCACCAGAGCGTCAGATTAAATTAGATTTTATATTCAGCAAAAAAAAATCACACTTGAGAAATACTCTCAATACACTACAAATTACATATAACGTTACAATGTTTGTATTGCTTCATTTGCAACGATTTTAAACGGTTTAAAATGTTTATTTTTTCTTTTTAATTACATTTTATTTTTATTTCTTTGCATCTGAAAGAAAGCTAAATTCAACTGGGACCCGGAGACCGTGGGGATGATTCATGGCTCCTTCTTCTGGGGATATATAGTTACTCAGATTCCAGGAGGATATATTTCCTCGAGACTGGCTGCAAACAGGTAAACGCACGAGCGCGTCTCTTATAATTAACTGCAAAACAGTATTGTGGCGTGTTGGTTTTTTTGCTGTGTTTTTGCCCGTCCATAGCTTCAAGTTTTACTGCCATGAGTCTGTCATGGTTTGAAGAAAGAAAGCTGACCCTGCAGCGGATAGAATGGGGATTTGGCTGGTGCCCGCTGGGTGTGCCTCCTCATGTTAATGAGCTCCCATGGGGCGGCCGTGTCTAATCCTTTATGTTCCGAGGCATGGCAACAACCACACCAGCCGTGGTTTGGGAAGCAATCACTGGATAATGATTTCAATACAAGGCAAATACCGAATTATTGCAATGTCCACTCATTAGTCAGCCCACTGTACCAGTCATGTATGGGAAAACCTTTGCAAAGAACAACCTGTGCACCTGTAATAACGGAATAATGGAAAGAATCAGCTTTTGGCTTAGTTTAAGATTTAATTCAATTATTACATATGAAAGTTATGTGCAAAGCGGGTAAACGTAGATACAGACATATAGAAACTTCACATGCCTATATACACAATGTAAAGGATGTGAAATACAAAAGTGCTGAAATACATAGTGAATTTATTTAAACAAATGTAATAAATTTATTTGTACACATACAGAAGGTGGTTGTGTACAGTATAACAGCCTGCTCAACTAACATTACTAACATTTAGTATTTTAAACGAATATTTACGATTTTTAGACACAGTATTCATATATTAGGAACAAAACGGCACTTTTGTCCCTATAGAATCGTGTAAATATGAAAGTGCTACTACAGGAGGAGATAAAAACGCAGCGTGAGGCAGGATGAGGTCGTCGTAAATCCTCGCGATGGCTGGATTTTTTTTTGTTTTCCCACCACGGGGAAAATGGAGCCTAAATAAGATGCAGATCTTCGAGGAGCTCCGTCGTGCCAAGTCAGCTGAGCCCAGCGACGCCTCCTGCCTCCTGTCCTCACTCCCTGGAAACGCGTGTTGTCCGCCATCCAATTAGGATGGATTCATGTCCCCTAACGCGCCACCGTACAATCACCGCCGCGTGCTATCTGTATATCTGTCTCAGGTACTTGAGGCAGATATTGAGCTTGTTCTCTTAATATTCTGACAAATAATCCGATCTCGCTGCGTGTGTGTGTGTGTGCGTGTGTGTGTGTGCGTGTGTGTGTGTGCGCGCGCGCAGAGTTTTTGGGGCTGCCATCGTGCTGACATCCACCCTGAACATGTTCATTCCCGCCGCCGCCCGGACGCACTATGGATGTGTCATCTTCGTGAGGATATTACAAGGGTTGGTGGAGGTACTGATCCGATTTTGACCTTTTAAAAAGACTCAAAAACGATGCCTCATTATCAAGCCAAAGGCTGACCCCTCCTCATCCTCTCTCTCTCTCTCTAATACAATTATCCTGACATTTCATATTTATCCACGTTTTACAGCTTTGCTTCCTATTGGCACACATGCCAACACAAAGAACATGTTGGAAAAAAAAATCTTCTATTATACCATATATATATATATATATATGTAATCATTTGGATTAAATCCCTGAATAGCAGTTTGTATTGTATGAAAACCGCTCCATGTTCTCATAGAAACACGTCCAACAAAAGAGATAAAAAGCACTTGATTGAGGCGGTTCCCACAGCTCGACAGAAAGGAAAAGCTGTGAGGGAGAGAGACGTGTGATGATCAGGCTGAAGGTCGCTCGCTTTTGTGGTTTTGTTTCAACAGCAGCATCATGGACACTGAGGGCGACAGAGCCGCGTCCATCCACTTATTACTGCAAATTAAACATTAGCATTTCTGGGTGTCTCCCACTGCAAGCCCCAGCAATTTGTGTCTATCAATACTTGATTGTATGCCACTTAGTGCGTAATGAAGATTTAATGGGAGCAATTCATTTTTTTTCTTCCACGAATTGGGGCAGTCAGCTTGAATTTACACCGGCGACTCACACCTGAAGCCATTAGTCTCTATTAGATAAGGTCAGCTCCGATGTTTGTTATTACCTTCAATTTGCCTCGTGCGTCTTTGGCGAACGAGGAGAGACTTCGTCAATCACAGCATATCTGAAAGTGGGAAAAGTAGTTGTGAATTCGACCTATTGGATTTAAGGAATCGACAGGAATTTTATTTAAATACGCAGTTTAGGGGGGAAAAATACGTAGAAGCTGCACACAAAAATAATTTTTCAACCTAAGCAAAAAAAAAAAACAAGGCAACATTTCCCAGATAATTGTTTAAGTTGGTACAACTGCTGACAGAATTACATTATTTAAAAGAATATTTTATGTATTGTATTTTGGCCAAAATAAAAAAAATAAGTAAAATTACCTCAAATACTCATGTTAATGTTGAGAGTTGCTACTACATCCAACATGATGATTAAACAGAAGTTAAATACTTGTGTGATCCAACATAATATTTAAGTCTACAATTAAAAGCATTTCTAAGTAGGATCAACTTACTAACTGTCACCCTTATTTCAAATATTTAACTCACAAGAACCTGAATACATTATTATACATTATGAAATAATATCTTCCACTATTAGAGATTTATAAAAAGTAAATTTATTCCTCATTTGAACATGAATTGGTTTTGCAGTTTTTTCACTTAACAGAATATATTCAGTATTTTTTATCTGCATTTCCTCAACATATATCATAGGTATAACTTTTCTGGTTAGGTTTAAAAACAAATTATTTATACAACGGAAACTGTATTAATTCAAAAATAAGTGAGTTAGCTAAGTGAATTGAGCAGCTAATTACAATTTTCTTATTTTGACATATACGTCACATTAGGTTTTCCATGACTGTTCTGAGGATAAAACCCTGATATGACATTGAAATGAGTCAGCCCTCTTGTACCTGTCCACCAGGTACACCACCATTGTGGAAATAGTGTCATAAATTCACACTGTGACGTGACCACACCAGGTTGTTCAGTATATGTCACTTAAGGCCTTCTTCAGTTTAAGTTGGGAAAAAAACTGTATGATGAATTTTCCAGACAGCAGTGTCACAGTGGATTTATATGGGTTGACTTGATCAAACATGTTTTTAATTATGGTGAAGAAGATATGAACAATATACTCTTGTAGTTAAGTTAAGACCAAAATAGCAAAGCAACACTTTCCGCTTGGATTTTTGAGTTTGCATAATGTGGCATACTTGCTTGTCACCATGGCAACATGAAAAGCCCCGTAAAATAAAGCTATTTGTTAATGAGTTTCTCATACAAAGGTCAAATCAGTCACAATAGTAAACTGAATCAATAGGCATACAAACAATAACAATTAAAGTAAAAAGTCTAACAGTATTTCAAAAATGGATTTAATAACAACTATAATGTACCCCAGATTCATTTGTAGAATGTGGAAATGGGTCCTATTGTGTTCATTGTGCGACTGTGGTGTTTGTCGCCGTGCAGGGAGTGACTTACCCAGCCTGCCACGGGATCTGGAGTAAATGGGCTCCGCCGCTGGAGAGAAGTCGTCTGGCAACCATCTCCTTCTGTGGTATTTCATCTACAAACAGATACAACCATATGGATTTTATCCTCACATTACCTCATACGATGAAAAGCAGGTTTCTAATTACAAAATATTGCCCCCATAAACGTGCTTAAACCCCAACGCAGTTGTGGGACCTGGCGGCGCTCTGAACGAGCAGCCACGATCGAATTCTGCTCGGTCACGACATTGTGTTCTGTGCAGGGTCGTACGCTGGTGCAGTGATAGCGATGCCTCTGGCCGGGATCTTGGTTCAGTACACAGGATGGTCCTCTGTCTTCTACGTGTACGGTGAGCGCCACTGTCCCAAATCATGTCATTTTACCCCATTCTCTGACAGTACCTGCTGTTTATCAGCTCTTTAATGGAGCTATGATGTTTGCACTTAGTGAAATATTCAGATCCAAGTATGATTTTTTATGGATATACTTATTGGCATGGTACTGTGGGGAAAAGTGGGCCTGACTACCCAGGTCCCAAGTAGAGCCAAGGCCCTACTTTTTTCATTGACTGAATGAATTGGGCTCTTCATAATTTAATGTGGTGTCAAATATATTGATGAAATCATAAGAAAAGGTATTTTGTGCCAAAGTACAATATTGGACATTCTGTGGGGCCCTCTCTTACAAGCACTAAATGGAGATCTTCATTTTATGCACAATTCCTCCCATATTTAGACATATTTGAAGAACAAAAAAGTAACTAAGGCAAATTTTGTGAATAAAAATAAGAAGTCTAATCATTATCTCATACAGAACATTAAAATTGTAAATGTAGAGATGCTTCAGTTCCTATTTTGATTGTCTTGTGTGACTCCTTATTCACTTGGAGAGCTGAGTTTTTTGATTTTGCTTTCCGACATATTTGAGTTTAAGAATTTTTTTGGGTCAAGAGATTTCAGAATAGTTACTGTGGGAGTGAGCAACATTTGGCTGCACATCCTGAGTTTGTACTGACTGACCCACCAGAAGAGCAGCGGGGGGCTGTTCAGTAAACGAGAGTCTTGTCTGCACAGGAAGCTTCGGGTTGGTATGGTACATGTTCTGGATCCTGGTGTCCTACGAGAGTCCAGCCGAGCACCCGACCATCACGGACGAGGAGCGCCGCTACATCGAGGAGAGCATCGGTGAAAGTGCTCAGCTCATGGGTGCCATGGAAGTAGGTTCTCACACGGCCAGTGGCGCTGGGCTCGTAGCACAGTGCATCCAGCTGATTTTCTGTTTGTCACGTTTTTTCAACAGAAATTCAAGACCCCCTGGAGGAAATTCTTCTCCTCCATGCCCGTCTATGCAATCATCGTGGCCAACTTCTGCAGGAGCTGGACCTTCTATCTGCTCCTCATCAGCCAGCCTGCGTACTTTGAAGAGGTGTTTGGTTTTGAAATAAGTAAGGTAATGAAATCCATTATAATGATGGGGAGCAACCCTCAAATTCCCTCAAACATTGTGTGACTCTTTAATGATTACTAAGATTTTTGATGAAGTTTAGTTCAATTTAGTAAATAGCTTATAGTCTAGATACAACCGTCTAATATTGTGTATTTTTATATAGTATAGTTAATTGGCTTAATTTCAGTTGGCTGTCACACATATCCATTTTCAATAACCTGCATTTAGTCATTAAGAGGAAATAAAG
Source organism: Eupleurogrammus muticus (assembly GCA_036785175.1). Classification (NCBI taxonomy): domain Eukaryota; kingdom Metazoa; phylum Chordata; class Actinopteri; order Scombriformes; family Trichiuridae; genus Eupleurogrammus; species Eupleurogrammus muticus. The sequence continues at coordinate 18,894,799 of JAYKQN010000010.1, read as the reverse complement.
GTTAGTGCATATAGTGAAGTCACTTGAATATTACAATTCAAATGAATAACATGTCTAACTGTCGAATGCCTTGACTTCAACAGCCAGATAGATGCAAATATATTGTTTCACTTTGAAAATATTTCATGGGAATCACTGCTGATGATTGCTGATTAATCTACCCATCGTTGAAACAATTCATAGATTAGTTGTTTGGTTTAAAAAGATGTTTTTTGTCCAGACCAACAATCCACAACCCAAAGATCATCAATTTACTATTTTAAAAGAAAACAAGAAGAACAGAAAATAATCAGATTTCAGCAGCTCGAACAGGAGCATTTGGACATTTTTTGGAACACAAATAATAATTCATTCATTTTAAAATATTGGTCTGATAAAGTTTTTTCAAAAAACTATATAATAAACAAAATAATATTTTTAATGATTATTGATAATTTGAGTCATGATAATAAATTACCTTGTAAATAATCCGCATAATTACACATTACCCTTATTCCCCTCATTCCCCCTCATTAAAAATAACAGAAACTTTGGAAAATTTGAATATACCTTACTTTCGCTCTCACTGTAAAGTCCATTGTCAAATTTCCACTGCTTCCAAACTATTTATGATGTCGCAAATCATGCCTGTAAATTTGCCTCTTAAAATCTGATTCAAAGCGCTCAGAGAAGAATTCAGCAGAAGAATGTGAGAACCGCCTTCTGCTGTCAAATTCACTCATCGCGCATACATCATTCTGCACAGTGAGGCTCAGACATCGAACCATAGGAACAGGAAGGAAAACATATTTGTGCGCGAAGGGGGACTTCAATCTTCAAATCTCATAATCTTTAACCTCCTGTCAAAGTGTGCGGCATGAATCAAGCATTTCTGGCGACTGTAATTCAGCTGCAAGATGAGATGCTGTGATTACTGCAGGTGATATATTGCTCAGATGTGATGTTGGAGTCGAGAGGTTGAAACGTGGGCCAAGATTTGTTCTGGGACTGAAAGAAGCATCTTTTTTTGTGTGTTTTTTTGTCTCTTCACCACAAATATATGTCTGCTTTAGGTAGTTGATGTTTCGTTTTTTTTTCAGGTTGGAATAGTGTCAGCGCTCCCTCACTTGGTCATGACCATCATCGTGCCGTTAGGAGGCCAGTTAGCTGACTACCTGCGTACCCACAACATCATGTCCACCACTATGGTCCGCAAAATCATGAACTGTGGAGGTGAGGCTTAAACAATCTGATAAATCAACTATTAATATGATAATGTGGAAATAATCCTCATCATCCTTAGTTAAGTCTGGTCTTGCTTTTAGGGTTTGGTATGGAGGCCACTCTCCTATTGGTGGTTGGTTATTCTCACAGTAAGGGCATGGCCATCTCCTTCTTAGTCCTGGCAGTGGGTTTCAGCGGTTTTGCAATATCAGGTGAGTAGAATAATTCTAGTTGAAATTCGAATCATTTTCTACTCAAAACGAGCACAGATCTCACATCATTCCCCTATTTTATGTGTTTCAGGTTTCAATGTCAACCATCTAGACATCGCTCCTCGCTATGCCAGCATCCTCATGGGCATATCCAACGGCGTGGGGACCCTGTCAGGGATGGTCTGCCCTCTCATTGTGGGCGCCATGACCAAAAACAAGGTAAGTCATTTCTATTCATAGAAAACACTGACGTGAAGGTTGCAGGCTGAAGCAAACAAGAGCTTCTGTAAACGCCTAAAAACATGGCGTCAAACCTCCAGAGTTAGACTTTGATGCATGATAACTGCTGATTGGTGACAACACCTTTTACTGCACAAACTCAGAACCCTAATTGCTTAAATAAATATATGATGACAACCGTTTCCCGTCCTAGACCCGGGAGGAGTGGCAGTACGTCTTCCTCATCGCCTCCCTCGTGCACTACGGCGGCGTGGTGTTTTATGCCATCTTTGCGTCTGGGGAGAAGCAGCCGTGGGCCGACCCCGAGGAGACCAGCGAGGAGAAGTGCGGCTTCATCGACGAGGACGAGCTGGCCGAGGAGACGGGCGACATCACGCAGGGCTACGGCGCCACGGGGGCCTCGGCCAGAAGCTACGGCGCCACGGCGCAGCTCAACGGGGGCTGGGTGCAGGACTGGGACAAGACGGAGGAGTACGTCCAGGAACCAGCGGGGAAGATGTACGCCGAGCGCGGCTACTCCTAAAAGCCAGAACACGTCCAGTCATGGTGAGTCGGATTTACACAAACAGACTTTCCATCACGGATTGCACAAATAAGCATTATATTAGATAGTTGAATCCATCCTATATATTGTATTCTAGTAAAAAGGTTACGACAAGTTTCAAACAGCCAATGTAAAGAAATACTTAATTGCAATGCAGAACAATCCTCATTAGATCCTCACTTGTTTCTCATCACATCTACCTACAGTAGGGCTTCACCTGACAGAAAGACAACTGCAGGCCTATGTTGTACTTCTTAGGCACCAAACCTCATGGATTTACTTGAACGACATGAGCCAGATGACACTGCAGTTCACCATCATATAGGGTCTTTCTCTATAATACCACTCTGATTGCACTGAAACTATAAGTATTCTAAAACAAGATTATATTCCGTTTCTTAAATGTGTTTTATGTACTGTATATATCTGTATACTGTTTCTGTGAGACTATTGTGGATTTGGGTCGTTGATCTGTGTTTAACATTAATATAAAAAGGCCATATTTTTCATGGACAGTACCTTTTCAGGGAGTTGTCTGCTTGCAAAAAAGGTCTTCTTCTCGAGTGAGGCCTGTAATAACACTATAAGACAAAAATAGCGTGAGTGAAGTTGAACCGTAGAATTTTAGTGTGTGTTTGTTGCATGAATTTGCTCAGATCAATGTTCAGATGCAGCCGCCTCATTCATCCACTAACGGCTTTGTTCTTAGAGAAACGTCTTCTGCCATTATAGGTAAATAGAAAATTAACTTTCACAATAATCAGGATGTGAGACCAAATCACAAAAAAGTTTTTTTGGAAGGTGACCGCTCAGAAGACATTGTTTATTGATGTTTGGTGTGCACTGCAATAAATTCTGTGTACCAGCTGCCGCCCATCACATTCTGTTTTGTAATGTAACACTGGCTTGCTGTATCTAACTGTAATTGTTTTGGAGTCATGTGATGATCAACATTAAGGTGTGTGTTTTAACCAATTACTATTGTCCAGAGAATCTAGCTTTAGTGCTCATGATGCAGGACATGTTGTTTTTGCATTTTGACAGCAAAGAATGCAGTACTGTACACAAAACAACCAGGTTTGGTGAGCTCTCTGTGTTTCTTGGTTGTTCTCATTGTCACCAAAAAGTACTTTTTCTTGACACTTTGATATTGTCACATTTGAGTGGACCACATGAATTAATAGATGGCTCTTCCACCTGACTTTATTTGCTCTTTTATTCTTCTTTTGCTGTATGAAATCTGCAAGGATGTGAAAAAAATATATACATATATGAATATTTAAGAATGTTTAAGATGACCAAAAGATGCTATTATGGCTTTGTGCCTGAAGTTTATGTAAACAGATAAATGTGATTTTATGGCTTCAAAATTATTGTGTTTAATGAAGAGGTATGTTGATGTCAAAAGGTGTTATAAAATGCTCATATCATTTTATAAAAAAAATGAACAAAACAACCAAAAGTGATGTTTCTGTCATTTTCAGTCACATTTTTAGCTTCCAGATGTTTTTTGTTTTTTGAGGGTTTGTGGTCAGCAGAGACTGGAGGCAGACTACCAGTTAACCACCTTCTCCAATCAGTGCTGTGCATCTCCTATTCCCTCCACGTCTCTCATTAGTAAATCAATGGCCGCGGTCCCTGGAGTCCAGGGCAGAGTAGTGGACCCTGTAGCTTGGTAATTGGTAAGAAGGAGAGAAGAACAGCAACGGTAATGCTATTATTGGCGTTTACATCCATACAAACACGGCTCGGCCTTCCCAGAGACTTGTGATATAGTACAGTATGCAGCGCAACAAAAAAAAAAAACCTGCTGCGGAAGTTGTCATCACACCTTTCTGCATTCTACAGGGAATCAGAGGCTGAGCTGAGAAAAAGCCTGAAAGGCGTGAAAGGTGAAATATTATATTTGCAACACACACTGTTTTCCCTGCCAGCGTATCCGCCGTCTACACATCTGAGGTCAACGGTGTTACATGTAGCACATTCTGCTATTGACCCAGCTCCAACATTAAATCTAATCGCCTGAGAGATCAATACTGTTTAACGCAGGAACGCGCAAACCAAAATGTTCATCAATAAACTGCGAATTTGGATCAAATATATTGATGACTAGGAAGGTCATATTACCTGTATATTTGTCATTTATTCCCTCCGCCAAGGAGGTGATGCTTTAGATGTCTTTGTCTGTCTGATTGTTAGAAAAATAAATCAAAAAGTTTTGGGCGGATTTTTGTCAAATTTTCATGTTGGAAATGGTACCATGAACAGATGGTTTAATTTTAGTGTTGATCCATTAGAAATCATTCTTGATTATTTTTTGTGTATGGTAAAATTGCGATAAATGGATCATTCATTTAAGGCCACCTGGTGTTGATATTTATATATAATAATATGCTTGCAGCTCTCACAGTGTTTTTTATCTTTGCTGGAAGAACAATAAACTAAAACCATGAATTACAGGCTATATACAGGTAAGACACTTTCTTTGCATAAGAAAAAAGTCCTATAGAACAACTACAATGCTTTGGTTACATTACTAGCAAATCCCAACTGACTTAGTTAACATTAGTTCTGTGGAGATCAAAAGCTGCACTGTTTTAAAGGATGGGATGAGTTTATTATGGATTCTTAGAACAAGTGGATCAAAGGTGGTCTTAAAATTTTTATTTCAAGAAATTAAAAAAAAAAGAGTGATAAAAATATGCATATACTATAGATACTTCACATTGAATCTGAACGGAGTATATGATATATAAAAAAATTAAATCATCATTAGGCTGTAAAATAACAATATACATGTTTCATGGTGTCAGATTGATCTTAATCTCATGGATACTGTATCTTTCTCTGCCCACATGCTTTATATTTGAAGAATGTGTAAATTTCGTTAAAAAACATCAAGCTTCAAGCTCAACTCAAAATGTATGAATAAACACGAATGTTTCCCTGACTATTAAACCTGATCTTATGACCCGTAGTAAAATCTGAAGTCAGAGGTGTAGAGGCTGAAGAAGAGAGCAGATATCATGGCTGATGTGTGCTGCCTGTCAGCGAGCTGGTAAATAATTCAGGCCAACATGGCGTCCATTCTATCACTACATGCGTCTGAGCTTCTCTACAGTGAGAGAGGGAGAGGCCCGACAACTCCTGGATTAATCAAACACCCCGATTCTCTCTGTGCTTTTCAGCCTCTGCAGGTGGGTGTGAGTCACAGACATCAGACGCTTAATATTAGAGCAGCATTTTTCTAACGAGTGATTCCAGCAACCAAACATCCAGTTTCTACCCCAATCTGTCAGCGTGTGCTGTGGAAACACTTCCACCCTCTGCAAACGAAAGCCTTTGCATCTCATCTCGCTAAACCAGGCGTTTTGATGGACAGGCATGACGTTTGCAGGGGCGGGGAGGGCTTTAACGGCACGGAGATGAAAGTTGACCATCGGTTTCGTACACATGATAGACAGTTTGAATCAATTTAGTGCTGCAGTCGTTGTTGTTCAGTCTGCAGACGTCTCACGCCACGTTGACTGACGATTCTTCGAGGACTGAATCGTCGCCCCTCCACAGGCCTCGGTTTTCTCCTCCAATAATCTGCCTGTCTGAGAGGAAACCATTAACGCTTCTCGCCTGCAACATGTTAATTTGACAGAAAACACAATTGTGCCACCAGCCACGTGGAACATGTTTTCTCATGCTTAACCAGCCGGAGTGGTCATGGCTGCTGCACCCGGCGGTGGTGACGCCCCTGTTATGGCGAGCGCTAATTGGACAAAAATATGGTGTCGACATTTCATTCACAGACTGGAGACTGCTGGGCCTGCATAGTCTATATGTCTCCGCCTGCATCTCAGGGTCAGGGGGTGCTGCTGTAGGCGCCGTTCGCCCCGTTGTGTGAGTGTGAGGGTGGGAACAAGGAGGGGGATTGAGTAGTTGTCAGTCCGTGGGGCAGGTGCGGCCCGGGTCCTGTGGGACTGTAATGGGATGAGGCTCAGCCAGAATGAGTGTTTGATGACGGGGTTGCACTTGTCCCCCTGGGACTCTGCCTGCATGCAATTATCCTCCTGATCCGCTCTCTCTCTCTCTCTCTCTCTCTCTCTCCGGCCCAGCAGTCCAAATTGTAGGTTACACATCAATCTCCCTGCATCGCTGCCGCCATTAATTTATAATCTCAGATCAAGTCAGCGTCTGTAATTATGACCCAAAATTTCAAATGTGGCATTTGGAGTAAATTACTGTTTCATGACACCCTCCAGCGTGGCATCGGACTACCTTGGGGCAATTGAATTTACACACTCCTCCCTCCCCTCTCTTGCTAATTGCTTTATTAATGGAGAGCCGGGCACCCTTGAATTAGTCTGTCTCACATGTAATAACATGTCATATATCTGCTCTCCACCCACTGCCACACATAAACCGAAGGGTATTAATAAACATCTCTTGTTTTTTTGATGAGATCCTGCTTACATTGCTCATTATTATTATGCTCAGAGGGAAAAAAAAGTCCTTTGTGATGTGCCCACAGCAACAAATAAAGATTAATTTTGAATGAGCTATTGTTATTTTCCAAGCCTGCTTGAAACATGTTGACTGCAAACTAAATTCAAAAATCACATTATGCGTCATTACATTCATTTGCATTTACAGCAGCTCGCTCTGTGTTGAGTGAAAAATGCAAAGATATTACTGCATCCAATTGTTTTTTTTCCTTCTTCCTGGTTTCCTCCAGTTGCATTTGAGGTAATCCATCACAAGTTGCTCCAGATGCCCCCTCCCCCATATCACATTACGCTGACAGCTTCATAGCCTCCTCTCTACAACACGCTATCACACGCAGACAAAAGGACAAGAGGCTGATAAGATTTTACACGATAGGGTTCACTCCGCGGCGGTGAGGCGGCTTTGCTGAGAGGAATCTGGATGAAGTGATGACAGCGAGAAGAAAATGTGGATCCACTGCACTGTGTTTTCCTCTCAATTTAGGTTTTCAAAGCTAAAACACACCCGAAACCTTTCTTTGTTCTATTAATACCAGCATGTACTCATTTTTTCCCCTACAATTCCCCCCCCCCAATTCTTTGCCTCATGTGCTAAAATAGTGTTTCTGCAACCACAGCAGCACCTCGCAAGGAGAGTCTGACAGTGCAGGTTTTTTTTATAGGACAATGTGACATTTTTTTCCAGAATTTTTCTTTTTCATATTTCATATGACTCATTAAAGCCTACCATCTTAATACTGCATCAAGCTTTTTTTCCCCTCCTCACAATTTCACTGCAACAAACCAAATTAAAGCAACCCCCCCCCCCTTTGCCTGATGATCATCAGCATCCATCCTATGAGTGGGACACAGGTGTGCAGAGGGGCCCTCCTCAGGCCAGACGGGGGCCAGGCTGGAGCGGCTTAGGCACGTGCCGAGGGAGGGCTCTACCCGACCCCCCCACCCGCCCGCGCCCCTCCTCAGAGGACTCCCTATTCACACCACCAGATGGGGGCTGGATGTGAGTTTTAATGAAGGTTATGCATCACGGCCCGTTTTAGAAGCGGCAGAATAGCAGCCGCCGTCAGCACGTCTCACTGCAGTTTGTTAGCGCATGCTGACAGAGAACAATGTTACAGTGGGGTGGAGGAAAGCACCAGGCATGTGAGAGGTATGTTATATCCCACATTCAAAATAGCTTTAATATCTGTTTCTTTTTTTAATTCACACAAATTCTTCAGATTCGTGGGTTGCCAGGGCTTCTGTAAAGTAGCTGCCAGTATAAAACAGATAAGAATGAATTCTTCAAGCAGGCAACAACTCACATTTTAAGTGGAACCGCCTGTTGTTTAAGGCGACACAATAACACAACTTTGGCAGTTTAAGAGCAATTTGTTCACATTTATGAGTCAATGTAACCAGGATCTGGTGTAAATCAGAGGGCGGCTTGAGCCATTGTCATACAGCAGCTATATAAATATCACATTATCGCTTGGGCATGATGAGATGTAGAGCTGTATCAATTCTTCTATTAAACAAGCAGGAAATCAAAAAAATAATTTTAATTTAATTAAAATTAAAAAACAAACAATTTGACGAACAATTGAATGTTTCTCAAATGGGGATAATTTACACTCCAAACAACAAAATAATAAACAGATGAATAGATAATGGAAATAATTACTAATTGCAGTCATGTCTGGTCCTGTATTAAATCCTGAGGATGGAAATTAGCCTTAGCTAACTCTGGCAGGTTTACACTGAGTCCATGTGTATATTTTTATACAACATGTCTAATTCTGTGTACATGAAGCAGAAACAGAAACAAATAAAAATAAATGCAATAATGCAATGCAAACAATAATGCTTTTTCAGTTGTCACATATGCTATATTAGGATTAAAACATGTTTTCCCAGAATAGAGATTTGATAATTATTCTTTTTTTCCCCCCAAGCGCCTCAATTTAAGGCACACACACACTCATCCGCTCTGCAGGTTATGTGCAAGGCTGTGAAGACTGAGAAGCACAAGAAGAAGGGTTTAAGACATTATGCTAAAAATTCATTGCTGAATAAAACTGTAGAAATGTTTTGTTTTCTTGTATGCTATATGAAACATCTCACACACAAGATCCAAACATGATCAAATCTGATTCACATCAACGTGATTACGTGACAACGTGAAAAAGTGCAAATCAAATAAATTTGCATGTGTTTTATAAAACGTGAGTGGGTGAGTTATTGTTCCAATCACGGATGATCTCCATCCGAGATGATGCATATGTTCTTCATTGGTTGGAAATAAATTGGTTGTGTACAGGCTGCCCTGTACTCAGTGACCCTTGTCTGTCTCTACGTGAATTGCTTTCACGGCGTGTTAAACGAGCCGTGTCCGTGTTGGTGTTTCCCCCCCACACGCCGCTCTAATCCGCTGTCTGCCAGAGTTATGTCACACACCAGCTATTGTGGACGGTTTGATTCGAGACGCCTGATCTAACTAATTGATCCCTCGCCGCGGAGGTGCTCTGACACACGGTAGAGGCACACAATGTGTGAATTGGCAGTCGAGTCACATGGCTGGCGGGGAGCCAATCAAATTTTTTGATACAGACTGTGTGCAGCTTCTATGGTGAAGAGGCAGATGGTGTGAGAAACTGAAAATGGCTTCTAGTGTGTACAGTTAGAGGAGTGTAAACCTGATTAGCACTGCATTTTCCTCCTTTAATCACATCCTTGTCTATAAATCTGCAGCTACAGATTAATATATAAATAGCTTTATTAATTTAGTTGTAAAGTGCAATTAAAATGCTGGATGAAGCCTTACAGACTAGTTTATAAAGCATTAACTGTTCACTGCCTGACCATTTTCTTTCAATTTAACTCTGTAAGGTCTCGTGCTGCCAGTGATTACAAGGCAGCATGTGATGCTACCATCTGTCCAAAGCCAGTGAGCTGTGCCATTAAACAAATGTCCCAAAATAGCATATAGAGAGAAAAAGAAATCACCGTCCATCGGTATCACGATGCACACAGTAAGAAATGTTTACAAAATTAGATTTTCATAGTTACCTGATCAAGAAAAGTGAGCATTTTTAGAACATAAATTACTTCAATTTATTTGTAAATAACCAAATCTGAAATCCAATATGCTTCTGTTTCTGTGTCTGTACAAATTGTCTTTCACAAGTTAAAAACTCAAGAACTGAAATGGAACAGAAAAGCAGTTGTACTGTAACGTCTGATTTTGCAATGAACAGAGAGAATGAGAAAGGCTTGATATTTTTTTTACGATATGAGTGTCTTCTTGTCTTACAAATAGCAATGTAAACACTTCATAAAGAAGATCACAATGCTAAGCAAGAATTTGACACTGCTACAGTCCTGCAGCAACATTTCAATTGAAATTTGATTTGTAAACCTAGAATCAACATAAAAAACAAGACAAATGAATAAATATTCTGCTCTCTTTTGGCCATTGTGTCCAAATCTCAACTGGCTGATGGTGGTAGTAGCGTGTCTATTTCTGACAAGAGGTCTCCCCACACACTCAGACCTCTGACATCATAGTCTCCATCAGAAACCTTTAAATCATTTAGCTCTTTTCCTACATTGTTCCTCAGAGAGGGACAGGCCTCAAACAAGGTTACAAAGTGTTCAGTCAGTTTCTGGAAGGACACTTTGGGATTTGAGCTTTGAATCCATTCACAATCACTTACGCTGTACTCCATTTCTGCGGCCCACTTTTTCAGTAAGTCACAGTAAGCGTCTCTGAATTTCAGGTGTTCTTTGGCCAGGTCTGTAAGCAGCGTGGAGGGCAGTGTAGAACACATGTGCTGCAGCAGGACGGGTTTCTGCCGCAGCCAGTCCCAGAGAAAAGCGGCCGAAGAGGTCGGAGCAGCGGCCTTTGTACCTACCAGAAGAGCTGAGGCCAAGACCAGACAGAAATGCTCCTCTGCTCCCTCGCGTCCCTGCAGGACCGAGTCCAGAAAACGCTGTGCCTGGCTGGCCGGGCTCAGCAGAGAGCCCAGCCGCTCAATCAGCATCACGGCCTGCACCTCAGCATCAGCACCAGAGTCTGTGAGAGGAGTCAGGACTTTAAGAGCAGATCTGCACTGAATGATGCGGCTGCACAGGCCGGTGATGTCCTCACCAGGTCCGAGCTTTGTGTTCAGGGTACTTGCGGGGTCAAAGAGTATCTTCATGATGGAAACGGGAAGCTCAGGGTTCTTCAACAGCCTGACGAGCAACACGTGTTGGCACCGGGAAAGATCCAAGAAGCACAAGTCTGTGTAACCGGGGAAGACGGCGCACAGCCTGCTGTTTGTGAGCCGCAGCTGCTCCTCCACGAGCCCACTCACCGTGGGGTTGGCGTGAAACCTGGAGAACACGTGTTCGCAGTAGCGGGCCCAGTGAAAAGCTCTGGCCAGGGTCTGCTCGTCCCACCGCCGCAGCTCGTCGCTCCGCGCCGCCGCCACGGCCAGAAGCTCCGCGGCGCTGGACACGTTCCTCAGCACCGCCTCCATGCGGCGCTCTCTGCGGCCACAGGGGCTCAGCCGCCGGTCCCCGACCCGCTGAGCACAGAAAGAAGGAACACGGTCGCACAGGACGTCCTCCGCGCCCCCAAAAGCGCTGCGACAAACTAACGCAGCAGGTTAGCTTCAAAGAGTGTCAACAAACTAGCTTATAGCGTTTAAAGAGACTTCCGGGTACACGTTTAAAAAGAATAATAAACTTGACAGGCACTATTTTAAGAACACACAAAAGCGAATTACAAATTAACATTTGGTTTAAATACACTTAGCTACATTTACTTACACTTGGCTTGTTTCCCACAGCTTTGTTTGGTGCTTGTTTGTGCCGCCTGCACTGCTGCGCATGCGCGGTTGAGTACAGAGTCAAGTCCTTCAAAATAAAAGTCACAATTTATGCATTTATTTAATATCATTATTATTATTGCTGTTGTTATTATTATTATTTTACAGTTGTACCTATTATACAGCGGGACCACCTCATCATCACGTTCCAATGATATTAAGACTAAAGGGAATTATCATGAAGAATATATTTTTATAATTGTGAGGGAAAAAAAGAAGAAAAAGAAGCTTTACTCCTCTGTATACCTATATGTATCACATATATGTGCACAAATACCCTTATCTTATTCATGGCCACAATTTAGTTTTTGATTTATTGGCACGAAAAATTGGTGAACATTTTCACTGTCTCCATCCTGTTGCAGTTTCTGACTTTCAGATTTATGCTATAAATCTCTTATATTATATGGTCGAAGATGAGTAAGTTTGAAGCCCCCCTCCACTCAAAAGTCTGTTTTTTCCTTCTTGTTCAGTTGAAGGTTTGTGTTTTACGCTCCAGAATGATAAATGTGTAGAGTTTGACAGACTAATAGGCTGTTTTCATATTCATCTAATGGAGCAGGGAAAGTGCTTCTGCACTCATTGAAAACAGATTTTTAGGGGTCCTGTCTGATTTACTACTCACAACTGGTGGTGGAAAACAATTCTAGACCATTATTGTACTTACACACTTGCGATGTGGACATACACTCAGAATGGACTTTACAGTGAAAGGGACGGCTTAAATAAATAAATAAATAGTAATGAATGTGATTTGGTGTCATTTAAGAATCTCAACAATAGCTTAACTTTTTTTCCCCTGGAAAATCACATTTCTAATGCAAAGTAGAGTATTTTATATATAGGCTATCTTAAAACATGTGGAAAGGACAACTTTATGCAACTTTGCAAATAAAGCTTATAATGTATATCTTTGTCACTGTTTATTTCATGAGTCACTCGCCATTCATTCATAACAGCGTCATTAAGACTTAGTCACTTTCTCAAAGCAAACAACTGTACCAGATTTAGGGTCTGTCAGAATATATGGGCGCCCTCAGGCTACAGAGACAGAAAAAAATGCACTAAATCAAACTGTATCGAAGGATTGAATTTCCCGGCGTCGACCTAGCTGAACCCAGTCCAGAAATGTCATATTGAGGCAACACAAAGAGAAGAGAGGAGGGGGGAGGCACTGCCAGCAGGATCAAACTTCCCTCCCATCATCATCAGCAGCAGCAGCAGCAGCAACGTGCTGTGACTGTAAATGTGTGTGCAGGCAGATCCTTGTGCGCATTGTGCGCAGTGAGGAAAGACCTCCCCGGTCCACACTGGTTCAGGGTTTTGGAGCGTAACCTGTGGGTCGGTGCACCGCTGCGAAAAGCATGAAAACTGGGATCCAGCAGCTCAGAGGACGAGTGAGAGGAAGGTGCGCACCAAACAAGCTGAACCCTCAGGGTGAGCGCATACAATTGGCTTCTTTTTTTTTTTTGCGGACTCAACGTTTGCAAGAAACTGTCGCTGCTTTCATGTTACCAATGAATGTCAGACTTTTTAAATATCGTTATGCACATTTGGCTCCAGTAACTTCTGCAGGGTTTTTATAGCCTCTTGCTTTGCAGAGTCATTCCAGCTTCTCTGGCTTATTTAAAAGTTTCAGCCCAATTAAATCTTACTTTTTGACAGTTAAAAGGCTATTAAATTCTCATTGAAAAAAAGGACACAAAAGTTATTAAATGAACTTTTAGTTAAATAGAATCTAGCACATTGTTTTAGTTGTGATCTCAGTCACCTCATTGGTTTTTAATTAGTGGGTGTGCTCAGCTGGATTTGTTTCACTCATAAGTTTCATCAGAAAGCTCTTGATCCTATTTTCAGAGTGATGAAATGTCTGATGTGGCTTTTCCCCCTATTTTTCACCCTTTCTTAATTTGTGACAGTTGTCAAATCTTATTGCAGTTGAAATTCCTTTTTCTCAGTGGCAGCAGAAGCCAATGCAGGACAGTCCAACAACATTTTTATTGAGCTCATTTATAGCACCAAGAATGTGTGTATGTGTCAGTATCCCTGATATATTGACTGCCAGAAATGGCATTAATTGATATTCATACTGAAATGTTTACTACACACAGGTCTATTATTGAGGGCCTAAGGCAGATTTTAGAATTATTTCATCTTGAATAAATCAGTACAGGATCAAAGCTCAGGATTTATGACACTGAAGCACTAATAAACACTAGAACAGTGTGGAATGTGTAAGATCATATTGTGGATATATAAACAAAAAGGGAGTGCTGCAGCCTTTTCGTGAGTTCTGTATTGGGTGTGTTACAGGAAAATATTTTACTTTTGTTGATTATTAAAATTCCAGATACAAATATTCTAATCCTCCAGGTGACATTATTCCGCTGGAAACTTTGTACCTCACAGGCCACTGACTGCTGCTGCTGATTCAATCTAATACCTTATTACAACACTCACAACACACGCACGAACGCACACACACACACATACACACAAGTGCAGTATAAACATCCGAGAGTTTTTTTGCTCAAATGTACAAATCAGCCGCAGGATCGGTTTTCTGTTGTGGAGGAGAAAGGCATGAAGGGTGGTGAGGGTTACTAGGACAGAGCCACTCTTGTTCTTTCTAATTGATGTGATCCAGCGGCCAAAATTCCCATCCATACGTCTTTCCTGGAGCATTATGCAGCCGACCATGGTATGTTATGACGGGGCTGTATGACGCCATCACCGGAGTCATGAGGCCTCTCACACTAGAAGAATGAAAATTATACATTTGAATATTGTTGCACCATAGAGCTTGTTATCTCTTCCTCTTTCTAATCCCGTATCAGATCCTGATTCTGATTCTGATAACATCGCTAGGTGAAGCAGCAGGTTAGGGCGATGCTTGCTATGGTTAAATCCTGGCAGACAGCTGAAGAGGTCAGGCTGCAGTGTGGTGAGAGGAAACAGGTATGTGCAACAGCACTTGATTGTTTCTTTAGGACTCGGTCCTGGGGAAAAGTGGGGGAAACCCAGAAGGATGTGTAGTCATGATTCTATTGAGAAGAATGCAGCTTTTGAAAAACGATCAAGATGAACTATTAGTTTCCTAAAAGGGCAATTGAGTCAGTGTGGCAGAGAGGAATATGTAGACTGTGTAAAATGCACATTTATATATTAGAGTTTGCATCTACCTTGTACTAGAATTTGGTTTTGCACATTGTTATCCATTTTTAGCTTAGTGATAACAGTGGTGTGCGTCCCTGTATGAATGGGGCTTGTACTGTGAGACATGAGAAGTTGTCCCAGTGCCCTTGTTCTGTCTGTCAGCCTGCACCACACTGGACTTGGAAATGTAGCACCTGTGTGTCAGACTCCAGATATTAGTGTATGTGTAGGCAGCGAGGAGCGGCTTGTCTTTGGGAAGATCGGACTGACCTTGGTCGGACATCAAGGTCCTGATGTCCAGTGTCGCACCGCAGTGTGATTTGGTTATAGCTGAGTCTCGGATGGACCTTGAAATGTTACAGAGCTTTAAAGGTCAGATTCTTCGCATTGTGTTAAACTCCCTCGGGAAGGCAGAGGAAATTTTCAGCCGTTGCACACAATTGTTCATAGCTGGCAGCTTTGCATCCTCGTTTGAGTAAGCTCTTCTTGCAATTTGCATCAAACATTCTGCTGCTATTTGCCTACCACAGTGAATGTAAGATGCAGCGTGAAAAGACCAGGCTGTAGGTAAGAGTGATAAAACTCATCTTCAATGATCCAATTTCATCATTTCAAAACCCAAACAAAGAACTTAGAAATGACAAAGTAAAAAAAAAGAATGCAGGTAGGACTTGTATCATATCAACAAATCTGTGATCTCTGTTCTGTGGATGGTGAATTGTGTCTTTAATTACTTACATAGAACTTTGTCATTTATTAAGTGAAGATCTCAGTTTAACAGCCTTTGCCTTGAAAAAAAAACAAAAAAAAATCTTTTTGTCCTTGTGATGCCAGCGTCTCTCCACGCTGAGGCCGTCTCCCCTTCCTGTCCACATCACAGTGTTTCCACACCAGTTTGTCATCGCAGAGCTCAGGCTTTGAAACTGTGAACATTAGCTGCAGAGCTGCTGATGCAGTTGTCCATTCAGGTCTCACAATTACACAGTCTTCCCACTGGCAAATGCACTAATGGAGTGGCATTGCATTGTAATGTGAAAGATCATCACGTTAGAACTGTTATAGTGAACACTTGGAATAGTATGATATTGAAAAAGATTTGTAGAAATGTATCTTTTGCTCAGTGTAGATTTGAAATATTATACTCAATACTACTTTTGGTTCTAAGATTTCTGATGTGGTACCATCATATTGGTGCAGTTCCCATGTGCAATACTGTGCAACACAGTGACATCATGACTTCTGACCTTCTCTTTTTTTGTTATTGTTTGACACTTTTGTGCATATTTCTAATTGTTGTGTGTATGCAGGTCATGTTGCATCAGGGCCATAGCGCGAAATTCTGGGCCCTGTACAATCTTAGGGTCAATGGGCCCTGCAATCAGATCGGATTATAGTGATGACTGGATCTTTCATCACCTGAACCACCACCTGTCTGTGGGTGGAATGAACCGAATTGAGCCTCCAAGAGGAGTAAAAGTTTATCCTGATCCTGATCTGGATAGAACACAGTCTCATCAGGCTAGTGATGCTTTCTGCAGCGTTGACTGTGTTGAATAGCTTTAGACTGTATGATTATGACTACAATGTAAAGGAGCTCTTTGTTTGCGTCTGATGTTTTGTTGAATAGAAGTCCCATTGTTTGAATCTAGCTAGAATGAAAGTGTCTGTTGTCTGATGAAAGGATAAGGTGGGATAAGAACTGGACTGTCAGGGTCCATGCGAATGTCTCATGTCAGCAGGTGGACTGTGTGGTGATTCAAAGCCGATCAGAAACAGAAATGTGTGGCCTTGGCGGTGAAACGGGTTGTGATTCAAATTTAGCAAGTTGCCTTTTTAAACTCTGACTGACAAACTGTATGTGTCTTCGCCGTCCCCCTCTCTTCCTCAGGCCATCAGTAGGGAACCATGTGCAGCTCCCTGAGCCCCAAACAGCCCAGTGGCCCAGGCCTGACAGACATGCAGCAGTACAACCAGTGGCTGGCCAGTCGACATGAAGCCAGCCTGCTGCCCATGAAGGAAGACCTCGCCCTGTGGCTCACTAATATGCTCGGTAAGCTAGAAATTACCACACAGCATATCTAAATATGTCTGCTAGTAATCCTACTTCCCCCCCCAAAAATGTTTACTTCTCAGTTAATCATGAATTTTTATCATTAGACACTTTATAACATGTGATATGTTAGGACGTCTGTTGTGTTGAAGAATGTCTTATCTGTGTGTATTCAAACAGTCACATTTCATATCTCTGCATCATAGAGCTTCAATATTCATTTCCCACACAATTGGCGCTACTCCCGACTTAATCGAAACTCTAGCCTATAAATAGGCTGGCTTTGAGAAAACCATGAACATTTCAGGTTTCTTCAACATTAAGTGAACCAGTATTGCTCATGTCAACACATTTGCAGGGCTCTGGAATAAATCAGAATCTCATTATAAACTATATTTAACACGAACTAGTTTCCATGTTCACAATGAACTGCCTTAAACTGAATAATGGGCATCATTAACAGTTCTTGAATAATGCCAGCCAGTAGTGGAGAGTAAGCAGTGGAGAAAGCACAGAAAGGAGCTTCGTTGCAAGGTTGCTATAGTATAATAAATCACCTGTGTGTTTATTGAGTGATGCATTCAGAAAACAAATGCATGAATCACTCTGTGGATCTGAATTGAAATTTGTGACTCTTGGATGAATGCGAAGAAGGTTTGAATTAACATGATAGACTCAGTAAGTTTAATTTCATATACATGAGCATTCAAACCTGTTATCTAGTGTGAAGAGACAAAGTCAGACTTATTTCCACAGGGTTCTCCAAAAGACGCTGATTCAACGAGTGTCGAGACAAAAATGTAGTCATAAGCGAAACACAAATTCCCCGAATTCCTCCGCCAGAGTAGATCACATTGTAAGAATTAAGAGTTTTTTCACTGAATGTCCAAGTGGCAAACAGTCTGATAAAAATACTAGATTCATTTTAAGTTTTCTTTAAGACTGTATAGGTTTCAAGAAGAAAGGCAGGATACAGATACACCTCAATACTTGACTCTGGAGCTACAGCTACGTTTAATATCCATGGGACATCCTGCAATCCAAAAGTACATTCTCAAACCAACTGGAAGCCAGTTTAGTTCCTGTAACTGACTCCCTCGCATGTGTGTGTGTTTGCATGGGTGCGTGCTGGCCTGCATGTGTGTGTGTGTGTGTGTGTATTTGAACAACTTAAAACAGATTCACTGTCTTCCCTTTTATCACTGGAGGTCTGCGTGTTTGCAGTGGAACCAGCTGAGCTACAAACTTCTGGTCTGCAGCGGCGAGGGATCAAGGACGTCCATGTGTTAGCAGTAAATACACAGGGTCAAATCTGTTTGTTGGTTTAAGCCATGTTCTGTGTGCTCAGCGCCTATAAATCCGAAAGGAAGAAGGCTCTGATATGCTTAGCAGCGTTCACAGTTTGGGGTGGGAGGAGTGGCGCTGGACCAGGACGAGGCCGCTGATTGAGTAGGAGGAGGACGCCTGGCTGCACTGATGAGTCATTTTGTTGTCGTGATGGGAGATCGCAGCAATTTATAGGACGGAGTGTTTGAGTCAAAGAGTTTCTCCGAGTGCTCTCTGGGATATTTTATTTTCCTGCGTACAGCGAGAGGCGAGGCAGAGCATATAAGAGGGGAACTCACTGAGTATTTCTCAAGATTTCAATCTCTCTTTTCTGGGCTCAATTACAACATTTGGAACTCATTAAACGCAGAGAAAAAAAAACCCAGACCCCTCCTCCTATAAGAAACAGAAAAGGGATGAAAAAAAAAATCTCCCCAGTTTCTTTCCACAGACACCCCCCTGCCACCACCTCCTATTTCACAATGATCTAACTGAGAAGGAATGGCCCTATGGAAGTCAGTCAACTGGACACCACATGTTGATCGCCAATCTATCTCTGCAAGTGTGCAGGATTATGACGCATTACTGTGCACAATCAGATACCAGCTTTTTATGTGACTTTATCTTTGGCATCCCCATAGTGTGCTACCAGAAATCCACCCCCACCACCACCACACACGCGCACATAGGCACACACCAAACACACTACTTTAAGTCATGCATTGTAATATTTGAACATTTGGCTGCAGTACAATTCAATCTGAACCGGACGAGAGTCAATAACGTTGCAGCGAGTTCAGCTTCGACTGCGAATGGACTGGAGAGAGAACTTGTATGCCGTTACACTGTATATATTTTTGAACTGAGCATTTCTGCATGATTTATTTACTGGGCTGGATTCTCTGCTTCTCTTTATATGTCCCCTGGTCAGGTCTGGAAATCACCGCCGAGAGCTTCATGGACCGCTTAGACAATGGCTTCCTGTTGTGCCAGCTGGCTGAGACACTACAGGGGAAGTTCAGGCAAAGTAATGGAGACCTGCCTGCTCTTGGCAACGGCAAGGTACTGAGAAACCTGGGGATTACAGTAGTCTGGCATGATAATGGTTTTAGTGAAAATACAAACCTTGGAAGTCAAATCTTGGCTGAAACTACTCTTTAGACTTGCCTTCAGTTTGAAAGATCTGACAGAAGATTGTTTCAGGGAGAAAAAACGTTTTCCTTTAATAATCTAACATGTATAAAACTGATAATTATTTTGCTCTCAATGATACAAACAACTGCTTCATTAGAGTAGAAATCCATGTATTTTTATGTCAAACATGTTTCATGTTATTCGTATAGCTCAAATCATTTTTTTTAACCAGATAAATAATCCTCTCAAAACAAGAGAAAGTGATTAGTCCGGATGTTCTGCATAATTTATTAGGACCACACTGCTAAAGACAACATTATTGTAGTTATATTGACCTTCGCTAATACCCTAATATTAGGTTTCCCTCAATTAGATCAATAAAAGCTATACTTACTGAATTCCTACCATCTCAAGAAATGACCATATCATTATCTCTGAATGGTAAATCTGCAGTTTACTTCAAAAAACTAGTCATTTCTGTCTACATCACTATATTTTGTGTCCATAAATCGTACTTGTTGAGTTTGGTTTAATCCGCTCAGCAGCAAGTGTGAATGCATACATTGCATGGGGGTTCCATACTTCCAGTAAGCAGCGCACAAAAGGCTGGATGGGGGATTGGGGATGGGGGATGGGGGATGGGGGCCTGCAGCCTACAGCGGGGCAGAAGAAAAAAAAAGGTTGGCAAGGACACATTAACTGATGGGGCCCCACATCCCCTGTGAGAATCAGCAGAACTATGTTCTAGATAATGTTAGTTTCTTGTGAAGGTGTAATGAATTTTATATGATTTACGGGTTGTGTTGCAAATGGCTATCTGTAATGTAACCCAAGCAATCAGTGCAGAGTTTATTTTAGTTGGTCCCCGCTTAAGAACACAAAATGATTGTATCAGCTACTGCGAGGCAGTCTTGATGTCTTTAGAATATTAGTGATGAATTGAAAGAAAAAAAAATGGATTTCCATAAATATCCACTGTGTTGAGTAAATATGCAATGCAATGACGCAGTAACGTCTTCTAGTGCTGGAGTTGTTGCATTTAAGGCCAAAGAATTTGGCCTCAGGAGTTTAAAAATAAAAACAAAAGGGTTCAAGTTTCTTGTGCTGAATGTGACAGGAGCATCAGCATCTGCAGTTATTATAGACGTCTGTTCTTGCTCATTGAGCTGACGTCTGGAGCTCAGCGTGATCCTGACAGAGGGAAACACTGATTAGGTCATGTTTCTGTTCAGAAGAAGGAAAAAAAGGAAGCAAAAGACTCCTTTGTTGGCTCTTTAGTGAGAGTTGTTGATGTTTGCACCGAGGCATTACTGAGCTGATGACGGTGGGTCTCCTGATTTCAGTGTGAGTATAGCAGCACAGATGTGAGGAAATATTTGAGGTCTGTGACCGTGGGACGGCAGAGAATCTACTGAAATAGAGGAGCCTATTGATCCAAAAGAGAAAAAGAAAGAGCAAGAAGAGGAGTCCTGACGACACGGAGTCCCAAACTGTCTGACCTGCAGATCGGGCTCTAAAAAACAAGCAACATTGCATTCGAATTTATTTGTTTACGGAATGGCTCTTTGCAGCTCATGTTAAGCACTTTCAGAGCATTATCAGAGCCTATCGTTGCATTTCAAAGCTCTATAGTCGTTTACTATTATATTTTACCACTTTAAAGCCAACGCTCTTCTGCGCTCAAGCACCACTAAATGATTCCAGCAGAGAGGAACAATAAATCGTGCTTTGTGGCTGCTGTCTCCTGCACATCTTCCCATGTGTTTACAACATAAACTACAGATGGACGGTGATGGTATTTCTTTGTTGTCATATAACTGCATTGTGCCAAGGTCAATACAGCCATCTCACTAACTGGTGAGATGTATTTCCATAATGTAACTGCGGAAATTCAAAATGTGTATCTAAAGGTGGAGGAATTTGCAACAGGTCTACACATTTCTCAATGTTAATCATCTTCATGAGTAAAAACGACTCATGTGATTGTGATCGCCATGATAGTTTTTCAAGCAAAAATACTTCCTTATGCTTTCAATTTTGCAGTTATTAGACATGTAAAGGTGCAGATAATATTGCAAGCCATGGCAGAAATAATACCATGTCAGTCTAATTGTTGGATCAAACAACAAATGGGAAATATGGCCAACATTATTTCTCCAGGAATGCAAAGTAATTCAACAACAGAAAGGATCCCAGAAAAAAAAAAGTCAAAAGGAGAGTCTGGAAAGAAAAGAAAATACCCACAAAAGCCTGCATATTTCCAGCATGAGCTCATTGCACCTTTCTCATAGCACAGACGCACATATCCTGTATAAAACCACAGCGAGGCATAAATCTCTCAGAACAGACCGTGTGGGGGCTGAAACCCATAAGCGTGTCATTTGATCCCGAATCATAGAGGGCCTGGTAAAGTAGCTCCAGTCCTCTAATCCGCCATCTCCCATATTGATCTGTGTGGAAACGGTCCTTGATTCTGGACTGAAACCAGAGCCTTCAGCAGATGGAGAAGAAATCGTGTGTAGATAAAGAGAATACGGTTCTGCGTTCTGATGGAAACTCTGCGTGATGTTGAGCGGGACAAATCACCTTGGTGGACATTTATTTCCTCTTTGTCAGACACGCTCATGTTCAGTTCAGTGTCTGCCGTGGATTCATCGAGGAGAGGTTAGGAGATATTCTCCATTTCTAAGGAAGATCTTCAATTGAGCAGTGAAATTGGCCCTAGAAGAATGAACTCAACCCCACACTCTACTTCAACACTTTTATGTCATGTTTGGAACTTTCAAAATCAAAAACTATATCACTTGTTGTCCAGGCTGAACTCTCTTCTCCAGGTACCAACTGTACCATGACTTTGTTTGATAAAGTAACAATAGAAAATGTAACCAAAACCACTGCCAAAATGAGGAATTCCACCTGATCTCTTGATATCATTCATATCCACTTCCTTAGAGAAACCCTTGTCATAACCTGGTGGATTTATTCTACTCCTCACTCTGATCTGGCCTTGTGCCTGGTTATTTTAAATTGGCGGTAATATATCTTCTCCTTAAAAAAATACACACACACACTAGACCCAGATACTCTCATTCAGTTCAGGCCAATCTCAAAACTGACATTCCCTGCAAAGGTCTTAAAATAAATTGTGGCAGTACAGATCGTTTATTTTATGAATGGTAATGGTCTCTTTGAGAAATTTCAGTCAGGCTTCAGTGCAGATCATAGTCCATAAACTGTACGATTTATGGTTTTATTAATCTTATCTTTGTAGATAAGTGTTGTCAACACATCAGCATTACTCCTGTTGGATCTGTCAGTCGCTTTGACACTGTTGATCATAGTTTTTTTATTTTATTTGATGTAAAATTGAGTATGTCAGGTTTGGTTTGTTCTCATCTGTCTTTCTGTAATCAATCAGCTTCGCTACTGCTAAAATATGGAGATACCTCAGTGGTTCTCAAATAGTGGGGCGCACCTCCACTACATGAGGGGCGCTCTCATTGGCAGAGTGTGCACAGGGAGCATTCGCTCTGTGTAGAGTGTAGGTGTAGATTAAGAAGTGTAGACACAAAGTAGACCCTCAAGTGACACCATGAAAAAGTATTTACCAGCGATGAGAAGACAGGCGGAGAGAGAAGGAGATGAAGAGACAAACGAAAATCTCCCAAAGCTAAAGCGAGGAAATGTGATGAATCATATGTAGCGCTAGGTTCATTGTGAAAGCATAAAGACAAATAAATTAACGACATTACACCAAAATCACTTTGATGAGCTGAATTCTATGTAGATTTAGTTTTCAGTATCATATGGTTTGACATGGTCATTCAAAAAATGTTTAATTAAGGATCTAATATTATTTTTTAATTTCAGATGCACTTTAAATCTTTTCAGTTACAGTTAATAAATCTATTCTTTGTTGTTTGTCCAGATTTCTTTTTTTTTATTCTCTTATAGGTTAATAAGGATACAGTGTTATGCAGAGGTACTTAATAACAATTAATAGACAAATTATTCTATTTATAGTCACGTGGGGGGGGCGCAAGATGTTTTCTTCTTCCATGGGTGGGTGCAACAGAAAATAATTGAGAAGCACTGAGTTACATTAATATTAATATGGAGTTTCCATTTACATGATACTTGATCATAATATTAAAAAAAACACAATATCATATATCTTTTCTATGCTGATGATACAGAGTTCTAACTTTTCTTTGACAATAATGAGACCAGTCATTAAAAAACCTCCACATGTGCATTGTGAATAGTCTGGAAAAACAGAAGTAGATGCGGGTATAAACCTTTCATTCCAACTGGCAAATGGAAGGCATTCTTCCTCTCTTCTGCAAACTTCGTCTTACCATTTAAAAATCTCCATCTCTACAACAAAAAAACAACAGTCTGAAATTAAAGCAAAGGCAATTTGTCTCTTGCCATTGACCACCATAAAGATTTTCTTCCCCAGACAGGATCCCACGGGTTGACATTGAAGGAAGATGTACTTAGGCTCTCTATAGCAGGGACAATAAAGGGCATAGCCTGGCTGTGGATACGCAACACTAAGATGTCAATAACTGGATGTTGTCAAATTGTTTGTTTTTCCCATACTGGTCCCCTCTCATCTGCCATTACTAACTCTTAGATTACCCTCTGTTATATACTTTACAGTCTCAACTTCAGCCAGTCATTTCATTGGCTCCCAGTCCATTCTAGAGTGGTTTTTAAAATGATATGATACGTATGATGAATGTCAATGATCATTACTTTTAATGCTCATAAGCAGTTAGCTCCAGATTTTATAATGAACCTGCTGACCTCATATGAGCCTGATTGTAACATCCTCTGATAGGCCATGCAATACAACAGGTCCTCTCTTCTGTTCTGTTCTGTCAAAGTATTATCATCTTTAGTTACATTGTAATAACATACACTATATGAAGACTACTTCTAAACTCTCTATGTCTCTAACAGACTATTCCATTTCGGAGGATACCATGTCGGCAGAGCGCTCCCTCTGGCTCTTTCTTTGCGCGGGACAACACTGCCAACTTCCTGGCTTGGTGTCGTGAGGTTGGCGTTGGAGAAATGTGCTTGTTTGAGTCAGAGGGTTTAGGTGAGTGTACTGGTTTTCTGCCAAAATCATCGAAAGGGTTTGAAAACCTTAACGTGGGACAAACAAGCCTCAGTTCCCACACAGATACAACACTGTCAGCTCTCTGGATGTCACTGGCACTGCCAAGGCAGTGGATTAGGATTTCTCCGTCCTGTGAATGGCTTGATTGTACAGGTAGAATATCACACAGGTTGCCTCTCGTCCCCTCCGAGGCTCATGTCTCCAGACTCTGCTTCAACTCCTTTAACATCCACATAAAGCTCACAAGGGCTGCAGTCTGCTAGGAGCACTCTGACAGGGCAACGGTAACAATATATGCATCTTAAATACTGTGCCTGTGTGCACAAAATGTCTGGAGGTAAAACAAAGGCAGCACAGACAGAAGTGTACGAGTTAGTGGAAAAGCAGGCCAATGATATGCAAATGTTCTTCTCAGCCTGGAGTGGGGACATTTTTGTCTGTTCCTCATTCACATCCATGTGTTATCTATGTTTCTCTAATCTCCTGCATGGATTCCTGGCATCAATGAAATATGTTTGCAGGTAAGCTATGTTTGGGTCACATTGTGCATCCAATCAGATGAACAGTATGTGACCCTGCCAGTAACAGATACTGAGAATATTCATGCATTCCTCTAATTTCTGACTAATAGCAGTTCAGCCATTGCTAAGCAATTTAAACTATGCAACATTATCTCTGTAGGGCCACATTCTCACACACAGTCAGATATCCACATTCAGCTGTAGACTCGTTCACATGCATGAACCTGTAATTATATTTTAAATTTGGTGATAAAAACACTAGAAAACAGCAGCTGACAACTGTATTTCTTTCTTTTTATTATTACTCTTTTCCTTTGTTCTCTGTCTCTGGGTGGATTTATCAGTTTCAGCCGTAGATGTACAACACCAGGTTTGCTATCATGCAGTGGTTGCACTTGTATTTAATGCATGGTGTGGTGTATCACATGTGTTGAACTCTGTCTGGTCTGACATATTCAGTGAAGTTAAAATCCATATAGATCTAGAATCGAAACAATACATTTATCATTTGATTTGGGCTTAAACAAAGATCTCATGGGGAAAGCAACATTTGAGTGCATGAAATTCATTTTTAGCCATGATAGCTTCATAACTCTTCAGAGGGTCAGTCTGATCGACTTTGGACTTTCATTCAGATTGAAATATTATAAAAAAAAATCATTAAATGGATATTCATTAAAATGTGTAGGGATATTCATGGACTCCTAAGAATGTTCTATAAAAAGACTGACCCGCTGATATATTATCGTCATGGTTAAAATTTAGTAGCTACAAGGCTATAGATCAGTGTCAGTGTCTTTTTCATCAAACAGGCTCTCATTCTCACTTATTCCATTGTTACAGATACCAGATATTATATACATACAGATATCACCAACTTCCAAAACTTTTTCTCTCTGTAGTTCTTCACAAGGAGCCACGAGAAGTTTGCCTCTGCCTGTTAGAGTTGGGACGGATTGCATCCCGGTATAGTCCTTATTTCTGACAGTTTTTGCATATTCTCATCTGAATTTGATGGATCTTTTCTTAGTTTTACTTTTACTACTGGTCTACCGATACTCCTATAATAAACATTACTCTCTGCTACCTTGTTTAGGTACAACGTGGAGCCTCCAGGCCTTATAAAACTGGAGAAAGAGATTGAACAAGAAGAGAAAGCACCTCTACCTCCGCCGTCGCCCGTGTCCCCAGCTCCGCCTCTCCCTCCATCTCCCTCATCATCTCATTCCCCACCTCCATCTCCATGCCCGTCCCCATGCCCGTCCCCATGCCCGTCCCCGTCCCCCACCCCGACCACGACCCCGACCCAGACCCAGACCCAGACCCAGACCCCTACCAAAGTCACTTCCAGCAAGAAAAGTACAGGGAAGCAGCTGGATGATGCTGTAAGTGGTTGTGTGGTTGAGCATCATTTTTTGATCTCATAACGTTTTGACTATCTTACCTGTGTGTTCCA
This sequence comes from Eupleurogrammus muticus, assembly GCA_036785175.1. Taxonomy (NCBI): domain Eukaryota; kingdom Metazoa; phylum Chordata; class Actinopteri; order Scombriformes; family Trichiuridae; genus Eupleurogrammus; species Eupleurogrammus muticus. The sequence continues at coordinate 18,868,477 of JAYKQN010000010.1, read as the reverse complement.
GGTAAGACATATCGCCAACGATCCCCCCTGCAGGTGCCCCAATAAGTTCTGTGTGGAGAGGCAGTCGCAGGGTCGATACCGAGTTGGGGAGAAAATGTTATTCATACGCGTGAGTATATAATATATCATGATCAGGATTTTAAAGACTTTGCTACATGTGTCAGTCAACAGTATCAAAATCAAATCAAAACAGCTCCACCTTGCCCCGACATTAAAATACTGCTTACATGTCGGTGCGTCAGGAATACTAATTCAACACTGACAGTTTCCTGCCTACGAAGTACTTTTCTTTCCAAAATGTGACGTACATCTTGTTGATGATACTGAAGTCGAATTTTTAACCGGCTTCTTCCATCACCGTTACATTGACTACTACTACTTTGTATTCTCTCAATGCTTTACATAACTAAATAATAACTAAAAAACAGATTGTACTGAATAGTTATTAACTGCAGATGGGGAAAAAGTACAATATATCAGTCCAAACTGTAGTTGACTAAAATGTAAATCTAAACAAAACGGAGGAATCCGGGAAAGTGTGAGTATCTCTAAATTAACCCTGAACTTGTGTAATGGTACTTTTACTTTGTTCTGATCTCTGTTTTAAAACACTGAAGATTTAGAATTAATTTTTTCAGTTCGATAGATTTAAAAACATTTTTAAATAATCTTACAAGAAACATAATGAACGCATCTCTTTTGCTAATCAAGTTCATCCAATCTATTCATTTACTGCAAACCCTTTTCCATTAAGTGTCCATTCACATAGCATATGGCAGTGCGTTGGTACTTGCTGGGCTGGCTTTAGGATGAAAGTCATCCATTGTGTGCAGCGAGCCCGCCTTTGCTGTGAGGTTTCATTTACGGGTAATGGTATTTCGACAATGTCCCTCCTCAGCCAACCAAAACGTGACTCTGTGGGCTATAAAGGGAATATAATAACCACAGATTTCCATATGATCTGATGAGCAGGTTATTACTTGGAAAATATTTTGCTAAGCTATATCACCTAAGTCTGGCTGTTAGATTTATTACATCTGAATCCATCAGCCCAGGGAATGTTCCTCCACTTCCTCTGAGTGGAGGGAGAGTGGGTATTGGATAAAATCTCCGGCTAGCACAGATTACAGAAGTAGCATTGGTCCCCTTGGGATCCAGGTTACTTGGCAACCCACAACCAGGATTCACACTTCCAAGAATGTGATTCATACTCACACGCTTCAGGATGTGCAGACACACACACAAGAGGATCTGCTCGTGCATTCCCTCTGCTGTGAGCATATTGTATTGCAGCCGCCGGTGTCAAATCCCAACCAAATCACACCTAATCTCATTGTGAGGTTTGAAACAACAAAGCTGATTGAAATGTTAAAAGAATGAACACTATACAATGCATTAAATAAAAAATCTTCAGAGCTAGAACAACAGGAGACGCTGTGTAAATCTGAATATGTGTTAATATTTGATGCCTTTTGACAACTGAGCTCTTTAGTCACCATAATGTTGCTGAGCAACCAAGGACAAATGGCGAGAAGCTTGCTGTGGCTTAATGATGCCGACACGAGCCTGCACTTACATGTCAAGTAAATATTGTACAGCCTTTTATCACCAATTTGCCTCAAAAGGTCAACCTCTCTCCTTTAGACCATCAAATCAGAAACCTTTAACAAACACAAGGATGAAACCTCAGTAAAAAGCAATAAGAGGCGTCCTTCTTACACTGGACATAAACGGCACATGGAATAGATGCCAAGTAGACAGATTTAACATTTAGCAAAATCACACAGAATGTCTTCGGCGCTATCGTGGAGGTAATTATAATATATGTGGCATCATTCGATCCGGCCAAATTGGAAGCATTAATCCCTCTTTCCCTTGTCTCTTAGCCAGCTCTCATCACGATGAAGATGCTTTAATTAAAATTCCTCACCCCCCCCCCCCATCAATCCCCATCCCCCCAGCTGCTGCTGTTGCTTCCACTGAAAAGGCATGAACACGGTAAGGCCACTCTCTGTGTGTCGGGGCGGGCCGTGGAGCAAGGATGACTGAGCCCCCTCCACAATGAACATGTACAGCCTGAGAGGCTGACATTCACGGCCCCTGGAATAAATGAGGCGGTTGTAGCTGCAACAACACGGGGGCCAGAGCAGCGCCCTCAGCCTCTGTCCTCCTCCCTGCTGCCGAGGAGGGAGCCGCTCCAGCCACGGTCTTGTGATTGAAACCCCTCAGAGTCACACGGGTCCATTATATCCACAGTCACAAAGCCTGAAGGCCCGGTGCCAGTGATTGGAGGCGCTGCCCCGCCAATGTCCTCTAGATTGATTCTTTTTAAGAGGCTTATAAATGTTGCATGTTCTGCTGCTGCAGAGCTGCAGGGCAGGAAACCTCATATCTGGCCAGACTGAGGTGACAGTCTCATGAGGCGCTTTATCAAAACAATTAGGTTTGCTATTTTTCCAGAACCATTCTCCTGTTGTTGGGGTTTTGGTGAAATCAAATATAGCACCCTAACACTCCAATATATATAACCAGTTATATTTACCATTTCTTCTCAGGGGCTCATTCAGTAAACAAACTTGTTTTAGTTAAGGTGTAATGGTGTTTTAATGAGGTAAGGGCGGTTGATAAACCTCCATAAAGAGGCGGACATGTTTTATGAAGGCCTTTGGGGAATGCAAGTACCCGAGCATCCAATAAACCAGAGCCTTTTATTTCTACTTCTCTTCATTATAATGGCCGATGTTGCTATGGTACCCGTCCTAGAGAATGTGCCCTGTTGTGGCAGGTGGCATGATTCTGAAGCAAATTTATCAGATTGGACAAGGGGGGGAAACACTGCATAATTTTCCTTGGCTAAATGGAGCGTGTTTATTTTAGGTTTGGTGCCTTTTATTGAAGAAATCGCCACTGGTTGGAAATTAGTATATTATGTATTCAGTAAACCTGTCATGTGTTTGTGGGCAGCTTCCCTACGGGGACATCCACTAGTCCACATCAATACACAAGCTGGGACATCAAAGCCATGATTAACTGGTCATTCAACTTCAAGCCAAAGCCTCAATCAGCGAAATGACATTAGTCCTGTAAGACAAGCTCAGCTCTGACTCGCCGACATCAGGAGTGACACTATAATCCGATTCCTCTCCGCAGATGCTGCACAACAAGCACGTGATGGTGCGCGTCGGCGGAGGCTGGGAGACCTTCGAGAGCTACCTCCTGAAACACGACCCCTGCCGCATGCTCCAGATCTCCCGGGTGGAGGGCAAGACTTCCCCCGTCAGCGGCAAGTCGCCCAGCATCAAGGACCTGACGCCCGACAGCTACCTGGTGGTGGCGGCCAACTACCGCCCCAGAAAGTGAAGATTGAAGGGATGAGGAGGATGAGTGGTCGCTGGTGTTTGCCTGCAAGCCAGCGGGGTGTGGCGGTGTGACCTATTTCCTTTTTTAAGGTCACATCCACACGACACCATGAAAAGCACACGCGTGAAAAAGTCCTTTTTTTTAGTGGGCCCTGAATATTGTGTTTTATTTTGAATTACATGAGTGTAAACAGCTTTGACAGATGTTACAACATGAGTTTACTTGGTATAAGTAAAGATGTACATTTCCTGTGATTTTTGTTTTCCCCCCCCAATTAGGCTACTTATTGTATTTTAACCAATATATCGCTTATAATCTGTGAAATACAATTGTGTTATGCCTCCTCCTGGGAATGAATATTATCTTTAATTAGAAAAAGCAAAATTTATTTGATGCTAGTGAAAGTAAAAAAATCAGTTATTGGGGCCTGTTGTCATATTAACAAAAACCTTTCAGCATTTTTCAGATTGCAATATCCAAGTTTTGTTTTACACTTTTAATCTACATATTTGTTATGTTTTTGTTTCGCTTTATTCTCCATTTAATTGAATATCTGAGAAGTGCAGCGCTTTGGATTCTGGATTCTTAGACTACGTCTGTGGTAGCTGGACACCACAGACTTTTTTCCACTGAAGCAATATATTGTTTTCCTTTTTTTCTTTAGCCATGTGTTATCCTAAACACCATGATCATGACCATATTCAAGTAATGTTTAACATAACAATAAGTTAAAATATATTTACCAAAAGAAATGTCTTAAACCAAAGCCTGAAAGGATAATCTCCAAAAAATGTCTTTGCTTTTTTTTTTTAAACTGTATTTCTTATTAGGTTAATAAAAAGTAGTAATGCTTAGGGTGTTTACACATTGAATAACTATTCTATGCAATGCATTTTGTACTCTTATCCTTTTTTATCAATTTCTAATTATTGTATAATCACTTTTACATACTTCCCATTGACAATCACCTGTGCAAGATGCAGTATGTATATAACTTGAATCGTGATGATTTATTATTGAAGTGGATTCACTCATTCGGGGCTCTCCAATTGTTGTATGTTGCTGACCCCTAGAGGTAGTGCAATCATTTAAAGGTCACATATTCCACACGTTTTCTGGTTCTTATTTGAAGTTGTTCTATAACATCTATAACAATATATATTTGTGGATTTAAGCCCAAAAACTAATCTTGAAAAAGGTGTATATCTCCTAAGCTTCTTTCTAGAGGTCTAGAAAAGAGCAGGGTGTTCTACGACTGTCATTAAGATCATTGATTCTCTCCTCTGATTGGCTGATTAGAATGGCTGTGAATGGAGAGTGGGTGACTGTGTAGTCGTGACATCACTCCTTCACAGAAGTCCTGAAAGCTTTTTTTTTTTTTTTAAAGGGTAGTTTCTGATTACAAGATGTGTGATTGAACATTTTTGAAATGTGGGACAATGTCTATAGAACACTTAAATCCATTTAGAGAAATTAAAATCTAATTTTTAACAAAATGGGACCTTTAAATGTGTTGAAATTGAACATCAGATTTGACAAAAACATGATTAATCTGTTCATTTGTCCAACTTTTCCTTTGAGAAAAGGAGATCAGTGGCTATGTGAAACACATGCTTGTATAATACATCCAATTTCTGTTTATAGACGTACAATTTGAATAAATTTTCAAAACTCAAAACCTCCTAACTCAAAATACTGAATTTATCTTTAAGTGATGTAAACAGGACTGGGTAAGTTTTCTCATAAAATCTTAAAAGAGGATCTTTAAGGAAAGAGGATCTTTTTTTTTTTTATACATACTTTAAACTAAAAAAAAACACTTGTACATGTTCAAAGTATAAATTCTAAAATTAGGTGTAAAATGTAGTAGCAATCTCTACTACAGTATGATGCCAATAGCATCATCGATCACTTTAATCAAATCAAAAGTGCATCCATGCTTGAATTATCTTTCCGGAAAACTGGAATTGTACCAATGAACCCTACGCAGGAGTAGCAGAAATGTGATTTATTGTAGCAAATTACATTGGCTAGATTTCTTGTGCTACAAAATGTTGAAAGCACCGGAAGCATTTAAGGATCAAGTGAAGGCTGTAAATGCACTCAGTAAAATAAGTCAAACTAAATAATTAATAGTTTACACACTCCTTCCTGTTTCCCTTGTAGGTGAATATCTACCAACATACGTCTATAGGCATATTTGTTGTTCACTAAATAATAACAAACTCTGTGCAATTTATGTATCAAACAAAAGCTTATGTTTGTTTTATGGCAATTCATAAACACATTTCATATATTGATTAAATTAAGCAGGCAATACATCAAGAGTTTTCCATAAATTATAACTCGATCAAATTTTTGTGAAGTAAATAAGAAAAGGAACAAACACTTAGGGCTCCATTCTAAAGAAACAAGGTCAAAGACTAATGCAAAATATGATCTGCACTTGCTATTTTACTGGTTAGAATGATTACCGTGTGTGGTTTTCCCTGCTGTTCAGTAGCGTTATTCATCTGCTGCAGGGATACACAAATGCATTAAACTGGAAAATGCCATCATGTTGCATTTGTCTTTGCGTTGCGAAAAAATTAAGAGCCCTAAACAAGGTGAATGATGCTTACTGGGTGCATTTTATACTAATCATACGCACACTTAAATATCTTTGTAAACATAAACTGTGTTTTCCTTGTGAAATGTCTCATTTGCATATATTTGCATAATATTTTTTTGGAAAAAGTCATACAAAAGTTATGAGTAGTAGTGATGAAACTTTCCTAATATCACACCTGTCATCAGAGACACTACTGGACTAAACCATCATTTTCTCTTCTGTTATCATAGTGAGTCCCTATAAGGACTTCCTGGTACATCTACTTGCTTGCACATTACTGAGTGTCGTCACCGACTTGCCCAAAATGTCCAACTGGCTTTTAGCTTGGCAACAAGTGGGCAGGTACTGCAGTTCTGTCCATAACCGCTTTTAACTGTATGAAATCTGCAGGCAATTCTCTCAAAACATCATAAAATAGACAGAAAGAAAACATAAACATTTTAAAACAGACAGCAGTTCAAACATCCTTCAAGTCATCTTGCAGCAATACTTCATGTTGTTTTGGACTTCAGGGTCATGACTTCAGGTTTTATCTTCAGGATTTTCAGCCCACCTGCCACTAGTAAACAATGAAGACAAAACAACATTTAGAGAACAATATACAAGCTTTGAGAAATACAGATCTAAACTAAAATATACATCATCAACAGAGATTCATTTTTTGGTTAATGTATGTACTATATGGTCTTTTGCTGTGATTAAGGCACGGTAAAATAAAGATACAATATTGTTGTTTCTGAGCATCTAATGATGAGCTTACAGATTGCAACCAATAGTACTACAATGTAAATTTAAACATGAACGGCCACCTCTAGCACTACTGTTAATTCCAGGCTACTGTAGAAGCAAAATGCAGTGCAAAGTGCACTGTGCAACACAGTAAGCTTTGTGGAGAGTGGAAGATAAAAACTGCTCAATAAAGATAAATATATACTAATTACCCTATATTATATTCTATTTGTGTCTGTTAGCTGGATGCTACTAAATGCCACTCATACTACACACTGTAGTTTAAATTAGTAAAAAAAAAATAGTCTCACACAGTAATCTCATATTTCTTGTGTGTAAATATTTTCTGATTATTATAGCATACAAGCAGACATTTATTTATGTATGTCTATCTATGAAGTTGAGTATGTATCCATTTTGTCTAATTTTTTTTTTTAGATTAGAAACTTTTAAAATGATACCTGGCAAATCTCAGGTGAAACATAAATCCAGACAACACAATGTCATATTCAGATATGATACCTATACAATTATGAGATCGACTTGAGGAAGATGGTTTAGTATTTCTAAACTGTATGCTGGCGGACATCTTAAAGATCAATGTTCATTTGAACTGGGTTGCAGTAGTGGCATTAATGATCATAAATGTGACAATAAACACAAAACTAACCTTCAACCCGCCACCACCACCACCAGACACAGAGGTGGTCATCTCCTGTTTTTGAATCTCTTCCTGTTTCTTCCTTTTCCTCTCAACTGCTTCTGGATTTTTAACGCCCCTGTATGCTGTCTGAAAAGTGAGTGGCATATGAAAAATCAGGTAGTTTTTTCATCTCAAAAATGGTTTACAGCTATGTATGTTGTTTAAATACATATAAATTAGTCTTATTGACATGCAGTGTTGCAAAAGCATGTTTTAATCAAATCTTTTGTAAATAGAAAAAACATATGCATTCACTAGTAAAAGGGTGTACAACTGCCAAAAAAGGCAATTCAGTTAAAGGATGGGGGAGTTGCTATAAATTATGTTGTGCAGTTTGCTGAACCATGAATGTGGGTTAGGACCAGGTGTGTATTTCATGTGTGGTAGTAAAAGTGTGAAGCTGAGGAGAAATGACTCATTCCATACAGTGTCACAGTCAGGAATTTTCAAAATAAAAAAACAGTGCTTTAGATCAGAAAGATGTGGTAGTTGAGACAAAGAGCCAACCCAAAAATCCACCTGGCCAAGATGGGTTTTTCATTCTGGTCCATGTCTACTTACCTTAATTCATGGCCCTTACAGGTTTTCAAGTGGCTTCTCTGTACAATTAAAAAACTTACTCACCACATTGGGAAATTAACCTTTGACACTATGAATTTAATATAGGGCTATAATATTATCCTACACTCAATAACCATTTAAGCAGATATGCTGTCTCAAAACATGTGTGCAATAAATCCTTTCTTCAGAATGGTTGGTTTTGGATTGACTTGTTGACTGAAAATTACAATACACCTCACAGTTTATTAGGTAACACTTTAACAGCCACTAGAATGGCCATAAAGTTGAAAAGTCACGTCTTTACAGCAGATTTAACAACCTTCCTGGAAGGTAGGAGTTATTGCAGGGCTGTTGTAACGTTACACTGCATTAGATTTAGTGAGTGCATACACTACACTGCTGTCCTGCCAGTGTTTTAACACTCCACTCTCTGACAAATAGACATAAATTACCTCTTTTTGTCTCTTCTCAGCGGCCTCAGCTAATTGTCTCCTCCTTGCGACCTGTGAAAAAACAGCAAACTTAAGTTAGGACTGTAAACAGAAAAATGTATTATTGTACACTTTTCCTGGGTTTTAGTTTTAGGTTTTAATATCTTTAACAATATATAATTGTGCTTTTAAGTACAAAAAAAATCTTCATATAGTTTTACATCTTTTTTAGAGCTCTAGAAAGCATGGGCATTTTATATCCTACTTAAACCTTCCTTATACTCAAAAAGCAAACAAGCAAAGAAATGTAATTTTTCCTTTTATTTAGAAGTTGATTTGACCAGTACAATTTCACTTATTTCTCAAACTTTAATCTTCACAATAATAATACCTTCGAAAGCAGAACTGTTGAGTTGTTCTGACCAAACCTTGCAGTTCATGTTCTTTATATACTTATATAACTGAAAAGCACTGGTACATGATCAACGTATAAATTCTAAGGTAAGTATCCACACCAACAGAGATCTATAAAATAAATAATAATAAAATCTAAATAAACATGGGTTTGTGTGTGACATACATGAACTGCATACTTTTACATAATTGGCACACAGTTATAAAGAGTAGACTATTGCAGTTATTAATCACAAAATAAATATATAAAATAAAAACAAATAATTTTGCATCATTAATCAACACGTCGCTTGTGTGTCATCTCATTCGATGAGACTCAATGAATCTCTCCTCTGATTGGCTGATTGTATGGCTGTGAATGGGGTGGCGCGTTGCCTGTATAGTTGTGACATCATAACTTCACGGCGAGTTTTCCGGGCGTCTTGCATTTCTCTGGGGATTGGGCGTTGGGGCAGTATTTATATAACACACCTCTCACTTTCTACGATGTGGGACCTTTAAACGGGCCTGGTCCGGAACATACTTGAAATGCCACTGTTTACACAAGCTAAACAGACTCAGCGACTCCCAAACATCACCTAATAGGGCCTACTCCTGCCCTGATGACTATTAATCGAATTAATATCAACCTCGTTATTGTAAATTGCTTGAACACAAACTTGTAATAGCAATACAGGCGAGACATTCAGTCCTAAAGAGGTCCAGTGTTGGAAATGAAAAGTTAATTTTAAGCTACGTACTGGATCTGGAGTAACAACAACGTCGTCCGCTGTTCCACCAAAGCACGACAAGCACATCCCCATACTTGAGTTGTTATTCCAGGCAATAAAAGGCAACGGAGAAATGAGTTATAATCGTCTCAGTTGAGCGGAACTAGCCGACAGAAGCAGCGGCTTCTACTCCCAGCGGCTGCTGCTTCTAGGGCGTTTGGCATCACGCTAAATGAACGGACTCTAGTCCGCTAAAGTAACGCTAGCATTCTAGCTAATTTCTAGTCAGCGACAGCCGCACTAGCAACTCGGTCACTATTAACAGCCGTCCGCTAATCTAGTTCTCCTCGCACCTCCTATTTATTAGCGTTGACATTTTGAGAAGAAAAAAAGGAGCTGTTTAAAAGTCAGACGTCAAAGGAGCCAAATATCGTTCCTTGTTTGTTTGCTTTGGTCTGAGTTCAGCTGGCTGGCGAATGGAGGGATCTTCCGACGTGCGTTCAAGAACGTTACGCAGGTAGTTATTTAAATAACACAAATGACGGTTTCTCTAAGCCTGCTGCACAAAACTAATTAATCAGAACAAGAAAATTGAGGTTTTTACATACTTATAATGAAATTGTTTTTAAATGCCTAGATAATAGTGCTCCTATTTGTGTTTAGACTGTGTATGTTCTTGAATACAGCTCAGACACCCCACACTCACCCTGTGACAGATGGTCCAACGGCGCCACCCTGTGGCAGTAAGCCTAAGGCAACAGATAATAATCACCATGGTAACAATAATAAAATAATACATCCGTAACTGCTAAATAATGATTGTTGGTTTAAAATGGGTCACGCTAACTAGTTCAGTAAATTCAGTGTTCTCAGAGTAAATTAAATATTCTCTGACCTAGTTACACAAAGTTATTTATAATAATTGGGATAAAGAAAACAGTACTTTGACATGGGAAAACTAAATCTAAAGAGACGATGCCATTACGAGATATAGCACTTCTTAAATATCGACATTAATTCCATATCCACATCCATGTGTCATCAAGTTACTACCCCATATAAGCCTGATGATTTAAGGCATCCAATTCCAGTCAAACCCTTTGAGAGACCGGTTATTGTTCTCTCGCTGTAATTTGCTGTCAGTCTGGCGGACTAACGAGAAAGCCCCATGTGAGGTGAGTGATGCTCCATGCAGCGATTCCGTCCAATCAATATTTTACAATCATTAGCCAGGGAGTGTAATGTCGTAGCTCCGTCCCCCTGCTTCACCGGACAACACTCGGAACTCCACCCGTCCGTCCTCGCCGCGCCGCCCGGACTCTTCCACGGCTCAAAGTGCCGCACTGAGGGGATCGCGGGTTCATGAGGCTGCACAGTTGCTGTGGGTCTCCAAGTAGTCTTTTAGAAACTTACTGATGGGGGATTTGTACTGAAGGTCCCTGCAATGGAAGCCAAGGCTGTTGGTAGCTCCTCAGGTAGGACCACGTCTACTCTCAGAACTAGAGGTGAGCGATCATTTAAAGGACTTTTATTGGTGTTAATAAAGGATTGGTTCACCTGTTAAGATGCTTTAACTGATCTGCACCAACCTGGTCAGTGACTCACTGACTGACAAGGAATATTTAAGTTTTTTAATATCTTGTTACTTTTTACACTTAATGGTTAAGGTAATTTAACCAAATCCACACACTCTACTATTATACTTAAAGTAAACTTGTGATAAGAACAGTTTTCCATTATAACTCTTACTATATTAAACTGTTCCAGAATACTGTAAACATGTAATTCAGATAAAATTTTTTTTACAATGCTGCCAGTTCTGTTTAGTTGTACCTGCATAGGCACAGCAGTAATTAATTCTAATATCTTAACATTTACTAATTACCACTAATGACCTGACCTGATTAACGCAGCAGATGAAAGATCATAGGATCCAAGTCAATGCAATGTATCCTCTGGGGACTGTAAATGTCTGTACCAAATTTCATAGCAATCCATCCAATGGTTAAGACATAATATTTCAATAACATCTAAGAATGTCATTTACATTCAAGAATGTCAATCTGCTGGACATGCTAGAAGAAAAGTCAAAGGATCACCAAAGTCATTATGATTTATCCTCGGGGGACCATGAGTAAATGTCATGTATTTCATGCCAATCCATCTATTAGTTACCAAGATATGTTACTGTGAACTAAAGGCTTGGGTGATATTTATTGGTTCATACCTTTCTGTCATTGCACCAGGGTGTACGGTGTAGGATGGCATTTGAGTAAAAAAACACAACAATAGATAAGCATGAGCATTGCAGAGAAAAGTTTGACACATGATGTTCTCTAAAAAGACAAAAAGTAGACAGCGAACACAGGGCGTTTAATCAAGAGGGGCAGACTTCACTATTAGACGAGATAGACAACTGCCTGGGGCCCCAATTAAAAAGTGCCCTAAAAACATATAGATTTATTTTTGATGTTTAGATACGAAACATAAAATTGTGTTTAACTCATTAAATTCCAAAATTACATATAAATCAATGAGAGCGTACAACCCCCCGGGGTTCTATAGATTAATGGCTTGATCCGTCACTGGAGGAGCCGCTGTGCACCTCACACCGGATAGGGATGCAAAATCTCCTCCAGGTAACATGCAGGCCAACACAACATCAAAAGGTTACACAGTTATCACAGTGATATTCATTAAAAAACCTTCAATTTGAGATTCCAGGGCATAGACTATTTCAAATTCTGGAAGTCTTCCTCTTTCTCTTTGTCCCGAAAGCTTTTTTTATTTTCATTTAGTCTACCAATTATTATCATCTTTGTCTTTTTTCTTGTATCATCATCATTGTCCTTGAGCAATGTAATTTGTAGGGAGAGGGGGGGGGTTGAGTGTTTTTTTAAAAAGTGTTTTTTTGTGGCTTTATTGTAGGTGATCTTGTGTTTAATGAGTTAGAATTGTAACACTACTTTAAATGTTTCAGATTTAAACATTATAATGATTTTTTAGCTGTTAGTTGGGAGCTGCAGGCAGTTGCCTACCTAAAAGGCCCACAGACATTACAATCTGTAGAGCCAAGCCTGGGCCAGCCAAAAAGATGAAATCCGATCTTTTAGTATTGATTTACTAATGAAGAGACATAGTGAATGGTTGAATGAACTGGCAAGTTAGTGACGCCACATTAGGCATTTCTAGTTCTCTAAGACAAACGGATGTAAATAGCTCCTTCATATTGTTTCCTTTAGAAGCTAAGTGATCATGCCTGTAGATTAAATAGAATATTATCGCAGGGAGCACTTGTCTTTCTGGTTTAGTCACTGTAATGTCTACGCAGCACTCAGCAAAGCCCATTTGTGTTTTGTGCTGAAATATCAGTGGTCAGCCACAGACTGGAGAAAGGAGAGTGTCACTCTTTAGGGAAATCCAGCAAACATGTCCAGCGGCATTCTGTTTAATGAGCTATCTAATGCATGAATTCTGTGGCTGTGACAATGGCAAAACTGTTGTTCCGTCTTGATAGCTAATAGGACAGTGTTTTCATGTTGAGCCATGTGGATAATGTTTAGCTGTGTGCAGAGAGCCCGAGACGAACACAAGGGCAAATCCTGTGCTGAGGCTACAGTATCAAATCCATCCAGCCTTTGCAGCTGGTTTTGGAGGCTTCGGGATGTGCTCCCTCACGCCATGTTTTCAGTCAGGTCTCAGTGTAGCAGATTTACAAAACATATTTATGAAACACACACACACACACACAGAATCAAATTAAAAAAATATCTAATAATACCTGTACAATGGCCTTTTGATGAGTGAAACAGTTTCTCCTAATTCTGAGTATAAAATAAGCATGAAGCCATGTATTAGCTCTACACTGTAACTTTTTTTTTTTTTTTTTACAAAAAGACTATCTCTTCACATTCTTCATTCATCTTTGGAACAATCAGTCATTCTGTACTTAAGAACTATGGAAATTTGGACTTTTCTGTCAGGTTCTGTCTTGGCATTTGAGGATGCAGGTGAATATACATCTGCTGGAAGTCAAACTCTCTTATAAAGTCCATGTTTCTTTTGCAGTTTGCAATGCATGCTGTTTTACAAAGAGGGTCATTTTCTAAAATTATGGCTACAGACTCTAATTGCTTCTTAATGCAGTTTGGTGTATCTTTTTTTATCTACAGTACACACTGCACTCAAAACTAAATTACATTTTCCTCACAAGCTGCTGACATTTCCAACTTGTAAGTGCAAATACATTATCATATTATGCAATTTTACATTGCCTGAGATGTCTTGTGATTTGACTTGTCTTTCAAAGTTAGTAATGGCGATAGTATTGGTCAGACAATGGGGCTGTGGGATAATGGAGTAACACTTTCCTATCCTATCATAGATTCGCAGTTACTTTGAGAGGGGAATTCACTGACCTGTGGGGCTTTGACATGTGTTACTTTAGATAAATAATCAATATCCCAGGAAATTCTCCCAGGAAGTACCTGCTCATCAATCGACCCACCTAATGTCTCTATACTGTTTAACTCTGTAGGACAGTGCATCACTGCACATTAAACGGAACAGTAATGGACAAAAGGCATTTGAGCACAGTAGAGCGTTTTCTTACGAAGGTGCACGAGGTCAACTAGCTGCACTGATCTCAACTGGTTCTAATGTACTACACCACTCTGTCTCTGCAGGCTTAGGTTAACAGCCCTCTGATAGTAATTGCAGTGGTTGTTATGAACTGGAGTGCACACATTTAAAATTCAGCATTTCAGAATAACATAGTGTATGCACCAGAATGTCTGGAAGACGTGTTGTGTTTTCTTATGGGTGCCACCAAGACGCGCTGCTGAAGGCAGCTGTTGCTGTTGAGCCTGTACTGTGGGGAATCATTCCTGAGATGGAAAGTACTTCTGAACGCTGGTGAGTCACGTTGTTTGGCGTGCAGCCCCGCGGCTCTTCCTGTTTATCTTAATGAAGCAGAATCCACACATGGGGGAGGGAGGCGCACATCAGCACACACAGAATGAATAATTCCGACTGCGGATGCTATTTTTCCCATTGTAAACAAATTTGAATGCTCCATTGTATGTTAACTAGGTTAACCTTAGGGTTGACCTGTTTAGGATTCAGAATAGCAGCCCCTACATTAGGTAATAAAGCAATTACTATGACATAATGGCTCAATGGCTGTAAACAAAAAATGTTATTAGATTATGCCCCATCTCAACAGCCACATTATCAGAAAACATTTATATGCAACATTTATAATACCATGTGTTCAGTGAGTTACCATGCTGAAATGTTAACAATTAACTTTTTATTAACTATTAATCAACTGTATCATTAATTCATAAACATGAAAAAAGTGACTACAAACCATCAAATATTTTTTCACAAACAATCAAATTCATTAAGATCATGTCTCTTGCTAATCTGACATTTCTATTAGTTGAACTGGTTTTCATGGTTAGAATTCAACTCGATCAGATGCATTAGATCATAGAACTACAGGCTCTAGACATTTATTTATTTATTTTTTTATTATTCTGCAACTGTGTGTGTGTGTGTGTGCTTGTATGCGTGTGTGTATACAGGGGTTATTATTGTACTTGTTTTATTGTGTTGTATGAAAAGTGCTACACAAATGAAGTTTGATTGATTGCAATATAGTGGGCTTTGGAAAGTGAGGACTCCTCATTGTTCACTACAAGTGTCAAGTATCAGAGGGTAAAATTTATTTTAAAGCGCAATTAAAAATGCATGAGTGCAGTAACAAGAGACAGAAGGGGATAAGTGGAGAGCCGTGCTGCCATGATCACTTACGTATTTTACTAATCTGAATGTGCAATTCACTGAAATCTCCCAGTATTATTGTCTACAGCCTGTACGCATGGCTTCATGGTTTGAGTATTTAACATGAAGCTCTTTATTAAAGAAATAATACTGATGTATGTGTGTGTGTGTGTGTGTGTGTGTGTGTGTGTGTGTGTGTGTGTGTGTGTGTGTGTGTGTTGCAGGATCATGTCATCGAGACAACAGTATGTTCCTGCCCCTGTTGGAGAGTCAGACCTCCAGCAGTCGTGCTCCTGTCAATCTCACCCTCAGCCAATCAGTGTCCTGGAGCTCCGGAGGCACAGAGACAGAGAGCGACTCACTCTCTGGTGAGTTTGCTGGGCTTGTAAATCTGTTTACATGCATTATGTTAATCTAGACACAACTGCTGTCTGTGGGCATATTGCTGTAAAGTCAAGCTGCCCCCTGAATCAATATGCTGCCTGATTCTGCCATTGTGAGTGTAAACAAGGCTGCTGACCACCACAGTGATGGCCAAGTGTTGTGTGTGGGCAGTGGCCATCGGATATATTCATCGACGCAGATGATGTTTAGTTTGACCTCGGTATGAGGAGGAAAACTCTTAACTTTGTGCTGAACTCTTTGCTTTGAACTTTTGTACTTGAACTTTATCAGTGAGATCCCATAGCTGCTAATCCTTAGAGAAAGACTTTAGTAGTCATGAGTCAGATGCATTTGTCATTCAGGAGCTTCATGGACAAGTGGAGAGTTCTTTGATCCTTTCTTGAACAATATGCAAACACAGAGGTTTCCCATGCAGATAAAATTCCAGGCAAGGTTTTAATTTTTCTCTATAGGGTGCAAAGACAGGAGCTGTGGTATGTTATGAGGAAGTCTGGAGTGGCAGAGAAGTATGTTAGAGCGGTACAGGATGTATGATGACTGTCAGACAGTATAACAGCAGAGTTGAAAGTGGAGGTGGGACTGTATCAAGGATCAGCTCTGAGCCCCTTCTGGTTCACTATGGTGATGGAAAGGCTGACAGACAAGGGTAGACAGGAACCTCCATGGACTATGATGTTTACAGGGGACATTGGACAAAGAGGACATAGTGAAAGAGGACATGAAGGTAGTTGGTGTGAGAGAAGAGGACAAAAGAATAGGAGGAATATTTCAATCAGGAGAGACAGTGAATTGAAAATCATATTTATTGCACAATACTGATTATGAAATTTGAATTTGAATAAAGTCTTCTCGGGCTATGGGATTATTTGGGATTGAGCGGGCCTTTTACCAGAGGTGATGATCCAGAGGTGCCCTACCCATTCTAAAAAAAAACGAGAAAAAAAAAATCTATATGCAATATTCCATCCATCCATCCATTGTCTATCCCGCTTATTCCCTTTCGGGGTCGCAGGGGTCTGCTGGAGCCTATCCCAGCGCACTTTATGGGCGAGAGGCAGGGGGATACACCCCAGATGGTCGCCAGCCAATCGTGGGGCACACACACCATTCACACACCATTCACTCTCACACTCACACCTATGGGCAATTTAGAGTTTACCAATTAACCTGAGCATGTTTTGTATTGTGGGAGGAAACCGGAGTACCCGGTGAAAACCCACGCAGACACGGGGAGAACATGCAAACTCCACACAGAAAGGCCCCAGACCCAGGCCCAAGGCGGGTCTTGAACCTGCGACCTTCTTGCTGTGAGGCAACAGTGCTACCCACCGCACCACCGTGTCGCCCTATATGCAATATTTTTTAGCTCTAATTTTCGTTTCAATAAAAATCATTTCACTACAGTATTTTTCAGGGGCTCCTATATGTCATTTTCGTGTTACAGAACGATTGTCAAAACCTCACTGCTTTCCTAGGGATGATGCTGTGTGCCTCGCTGCACCCTTACAGTCCATGTTGATGGATCTGTAGACAGCTGCTTGGACCTTCTTTAACCCACTTTAATAACATGTTGTGCATGTCACAGTCCAGGTTGAGAAGAAACAGTGCTCTATTAGGCCTCTAGTAAAAATAACACTACTTACACTTAATTTTGTTTTTTAGGGTTTAGCTTGTCTTTTGTCATGCATTGTTGGTTTTGACATATTTTGAGGGTAATTTTTTTCTGTCCCCTCCACTGAGGCTAAATGCCCACTCACACGTGACATTCTAGTCACACCTCTGGACCAAAGGTGAAGGGAGGCAGAGGGTGTGTGATCAGGAGGATTTCCCATCAGAAATTCTCTTTTAGACTGACAGTTCTGACATGATAATCTGTCAGGGAGGATGTGTGGCTTTTGTCATTAGTCTAGATGAGACCGGCAGATGTGATCTGGTTTGACATTTGACAAGCCTGGGAAATGCAATTATGTTACCGGTACATACCATGTGTGAGAGTGTGAAGCAGGAAACAATTATGAAACAATTATGATTTGTGTGATGATGATTAGGCTTCCTGAGAGAACTTTTGCTAAGCTTCATTAAACATTCCCCCATTACACTTGCTTGTTTTTTTGTCTGAAGTCTTAGCCAATTTTACTATAATTTTAAGCATTATATAATCTTATTACATTTACATGATGATATAATATGATCCAGGAAAAAAATGTTGACAGCTGCACCCTCGGCTAAAAGAGTCCTAAAAATTCACTCTGAGTTTTCTCTGGGAGGGAACATGTGATATTGTTTTAACTGTGAAACATATTGACCTGCTTCTCCTGCAGAGATTACAAGTGACAGCTAAGTGTTTAGTTTGGAAGCTGCCGGCCTGCTGAGTTCATTTTGACACACATAAGCTGAGGAGAATAATACAAACAGATTTAAATGGTTTGTTATTAGACTAACTCACAGCGACAGCTTGGTTGGCCACCACACAAACCACAAGGTGGCAGTATCTTATCTTGGTAAAACCACGCTCCCTCTGCAGCGCTGTCATCTGACCTACATCTCTAAAATAACAGGCAGGAATGGACAAGATAAACCCTATAAGGGCTGCTTATTTATTTATTTTATCGGCTCAGAGGCAGAAATGCATTTCTCCTTTGATATTTCATTATTTTCTTTTCAATTATATGGGGGTTGGCACGCACAGCCCTGACAGAAGCTCCTCAAAAAACATCAGAACAGTGGGAGGAGGAGGAGAGGCATGCTGAGCTGCAAGAAAAGCAGATGGTATTTGAATCCACGACAGATGCCAGACTACTCCCCAGAACACCAGCACAGGGAGACACCGAGCCACAAAGTAGGACCTTAGAGCCTTTAGTGCCCACATCACAGTGGTCACTTCAATGTCTGCCTACATGGAGACAGAACAACAGCGAGTTTCCCCTCCTGTTGGTTTCAGATCCTGATTGGAGGTCAGCTGGTGTGTAGCTCGATGTGACTGACATTGAGATAATACTAGTGACCTTGCAGATTAACCACGATAAGATAAGAGCTCTGGTTAATACCATGCAACTGAAAACCTAAGCCGAAGTGTATTTTTCATGCAAAATATTCATACTACCACATAAACTGACTGTACGGTTAAAAATATGCCTAACATTCCGTTTTTCCTTGTTACATAACAGGTAAATGCTGTCAAACAGTAAATGTAAAATGTGCAGGTAATAACACAAAAGGGAACAGGAGTCAGCCATATCAATAAAAAAGGAACCAAAAAACTACAAAAGAGGCTACTATTTGTCGCCAATAAGTCCTAACAAAAAAAAAAATACCGAGGTCACATATTGCAAAAAAAAAAAGAAAAATGAAAAAAGCCATGAATGGGTTTAACACCTCATGAGTTCAACCCTCAATCTTCTTCCAGGGCATGTGAAAGTGACAGCTCGCAGCTGCCTCTCTTAAGCCCCTGGATGCCGTTTATCACTCAGTTCTCAGCTTTATTACTGGTGATCCCGATAAAATATAAAAATACAGAGAATTCATACTGAGCTGGGAAGATCCGCTTTTCTTGTCCCTGCTCCCACTGCATGGGACTCAACAGCTTAAAGCTGATCTCTCCAGCGTCCCTCGGACATTTTAAAATCGTTACTCACAAATGATTTAACCTCCGTTTGCACTTGTTTTATTTGTTGCAATTTATGCCGTTTATCATTTTATTGTTTGAGTTTAAATAACAGTGGTAATATCATTAAAGGCTGCAAATTATGCACATTTCTCAGTTTTATTTGAAGTTTCAATAACAGTAACGTGATTATAATTGAAATTTAAAGTACAAAAATGCAACTTGTGTAGTTTTACAGAGCTCTCTTAAGCGCCTCTCTGGAGCTACGGAAAGCACAGGTCGTTTTCTTGGTCTTTCTCATGAATATTCATGAGCTGCTCTTCTGATTGGCTTATTTTCACTTTGAAGACTGAAAAAAAGAGGGTGTGATCATGGGGGCAGGTGGGCCACGCTGGGAACCTCTACAGGTGCAGGGAGCTGCAGCATGACCTCCTGAACTCAAGGAAGTACAAAGCGTGCTGTGTTTGGTGAATAAAACGACTCCAAGACCTTATTAAAAACACATGAAAACCAGAGCAGAGAGACATCTGATTTTGAAAAACCATTTTTTTATTTAAATGAAACTAAATATGTATTCTGTATTTTTTCCACAACCACAATATTTATCACACCCAACCCCATTTGGAGTCCCATTTGTGTAATAAATCCTGCAGTTTTTATATAAGGCTATTAAACCTTACTGCACACTACATTT
Source organism: Eupleurogrammus muticus (assembly GCA_036785175.1). Classification (NCBI taxonomy): domain Eukaryota; kingdom Metazoa; phylum Chordata; class Actinopteri; order Scombriformes; family Trichiuridae; genus Eupleurogrammus; species Eupleurogrammus muticus. The sequence continues at coordinate 18,848,468 of JAYKQN010000010.1, read as the reverse complement.
GCCGTCAAATAAGGGATCCCCCTGCCACTACAGCACCAGTGTGTGACCACGGCCCTGAGGCCTGCTATAGTATTGATTGGTTAGAGTATTTTCCTCATAGCCTCACATGTCCCTGCCGAAGCGAATCGTTCAGCGTAGAAAATACCCGTAATTGCCTTTATTTGTGTTCTATTTGCTATTTCCAGCACAAAATTATAGTTTGTCTAACCTTGACTGCTTTAGTTTAGCTATATTTTGCTCAATTTTCTTGTATTATGGATGATTAGTTAGTCTATTAATTACTATTTATTCATCTTGTGGTTTTTCTAATGGATTTTTAAAAAATGTATTACAGAGGAGAGCTCATTCAATAACCCCCTCTAGTTTTTTTCCTTTCTTCTCTCAAATGTGAATATAAAATAAAATAAACTCTACACATGTGTTATGTTAGTACAATATGGAATATGAATGAGGCTAAATGACCTCAAGCAGGTGTTTTAAGGAGTTTTTACTTCGTGAATGTGAATTTATTTTTATTTATGCTAATATTCGTTTTTGTTTTTTTCTTAATAACCTATCTATGCAACACTGGGTTCATTAAAGCCCATGTTTCTTAGCTAATGGGGGACAAGTCGCTTTCAGCAAAAAGAATTGATTGATGCGCGGGTCAATACGCGTCCTTGTCGGTCCATTTGAGATCTGCCGCACCTGGTCATTTCCCCGCAGTTTATAAATCAGGACGCGGTGCTGGTGGTGGTGGTGGTGGATGGGGGGGGGGGGACGTGTCCAATCCCAGGACCTCCCCTCCCGCCCGTCGCCATGACAACAGCCGTGGATGATGGCGCTGGCGGGGGGGGGGGGGAGGAGGAGGAGGAGGAGGAGGAGGAGGAGGTGTGTGAGCATCCGGAGCTGAGACAGGTGTCGCTGCGCTTTGCGCATCGCTCCGTGAGACCGTGGTCGGGATGGGAGCCGCCAGGACGCCTCCGCCGCGCGCGCCGCGATTTCGCAGTCTTCGAAACGCGGGTTTTCACTGAGGCGGGAGAACAACCGAGCGTCGCAATGGTGCACCACTCGGGCTCCATCCAGTCCTTCAAGCAGCAGAAAGGTTGGTCGTTTTTTTATTTTATTTTTTTTTAATTTAATCTATGTTATCTTTGAGCCGGGCTGGACGCGCCGTGACTTTTCTCCTGTTGTTAAGTAGTTTGCGGTGTGTGTGATGCACAGAGGAATCCCACTCTCTGTGCTGCTGATGCAGAGTTGGAGGTCTTCGCAGCCTCCTCCTCCTCCTCCTGGGATGCAGCCTGTTTCTAAGTCCCTGTGTGCTTATCCACTACTTCTATGTTACACATGCTGATTTATTCTACATTATTATAGAACTAGAGATCCAATTACTGCAGATATCATATTCCTAAGTAACACCCGACTCATTAATTGGTCAAATAAACATCCCAAACATCATCACGGAACTAAAGACATGACCTTCGTTCATAATTTAAACCATGCAGATCTAGGAAATTAAATTTCAATGATTTGAAATGTGAACTATGAATTGTGACTCACAGACATTTCCATTATAGACAAGGTTTCACAGCAGTTAAACATTTACAGTATTAAAAGTAGTAGTAGCAGAAGCAGCGGTAATAATATTCAATTGTGTGTAAGATATACACTCTTAAACTGCTGAACTCTCCGTCATAGCAAATAGTTTGTGCTGAAGGTCAAGTGGCTTCTGTCAGCATCTGGGCTTTATGGTTTTGACAGTAATAAAAGAAAAATGGTTTAGAGGAGAGGCTGGTAAAAGTTTCTGCCATGCAGTCAAATGTTGAATGTGGTCTATCACCACACATGACGATATTGAAAAAGCAATATGAGACGTCAGGCTCTGATTCTTATTGATGGAGGACTGTGAATCAGTCTACTAGCCGTGTGATGAAAGAAAAGATAATGTTTATATCTTCACCACATGAAGTAAATCTGAATCCCTATCAAGTCATTTTTTAGATGAGATGGATTTCAGGGGCTGGAATTGATGCTCTTTAGGGGACATTAGTGTTTTTTCAACACCCGCTGTTAATTATTCATGTGCCAGCTGCCTAAATTTAGAAATATGGCAAAGAAACTTGTTATCATGCTGACACAGGCTCATAATCAGTGGTGGATCCAGACTTTTTTTTTTTTTTGATTGGGGTGGACCAAGTGTTGCACTGATCTTTGCCTTCACCTGTCAAAGTATCCAAAGTACCATTGTCTACTTGTCATTACATATATCCATTTAATTACCTAACATTACCTGTGTCTTGCATTCTTGTATTTAAAAGGACACTATTGAAAAAATAAATAAATAAATAAAATAACATCCCTAATCACTCACTCTGTAGTGTTGCTTAAACGTGGCTGAACACAAGCCATTTAGAAATGGCTCCTGTTGTGATGTCACAAGCTTGACCCCAATAAAGGGTGTGACATTTCTGGCAGAACACAGTAGGAAGGTAAAGGAGGGGGCAATTAGGGCTTTTTATTAGAGTGAATATGTGAGAAGGCAGACTGAAATGCTGCTACAGCTCTAAGTCAGGGATCTTTTTAATACATCAACTATGAACGTTAAAAGAGATAAATAGATCTACAAGTCACAGCACAGCTGTGGTTTCATAAAAATGTGATATGAAGCTTCCGTACTTTATTTTATCTCCCTGGCTTTTCTTTTTTTTTTTCTAAATTGTGTTTATTCTGTGGAATCAGTTATACACATGCATTTTCTTCTTGTCAAAACATAGGATGGGAAAGAACTGTGTTCCTCACAAACTGGATAGGTTTAAAAAATGGGTGGAGCAAATGATATGCAATATTTAAACATAATAATCTCTGTTTGGTTATCATCACTCTCTTGCATGCCCAAGGGCTTCTGGAAAAATCTTGGACATGAATGGTTCATGGTTCCTGTAGTGACCCCTTTAATGTTCACATACCTGGTGGAGGAGGATGAAAGGGTCCATCCCCTCTACCCCCCACCAGCTTCTGAGCTGAGCTGGGAGAGATGAGAGTGAAGAGCCTCTGCTGAGGAGTGTGTTAGCATATCTGCTTCTTTGAAAGCAGCTAGAAGTGAACATTAAAGCAGGATTCTTACAAAGACTTTCAACTGCTTTTTCCTCCAGACTCAATCACCCACCGTTACATTCATAATAAGGCCTTAGGGATCCCTTGCAATTTTTATGACCCTCTTAACAGACGTTTATTATTATCATTTTTAAATTGAGTCTAATCGTGGCTGTCAGTGAAATCCTAACTACAATATCGTTTTTAGACATTTTATATCACAGAACTACCCAATTCCTGGCTTTAATCCAGGCAAAAGGAAATTATATCAGTTAAGGTAAAAAAAAAAAAAATCTGGCTCAAGAACACACTCAATATTTCAGTGACTTCTAAGTGCACCATTAAATTGATGGCTAAAGAGGTGACATTTGGCTCACAAAGTCCCGCTAAGCAGAACTGAGAAGCACTTCCTCGACCACAATCAGCGACATCGTCATCATCGTGACAGAATTAAAAAGGCTTAGAGACGAAGATGCTTGCTCACCTTCTGAAGGCTCAATGGCCCTTTGTGTCCCTGCACACAGGAGGTGAACAGCCACCTTAAAGTCACCCGTGACAAGATCTTACTGCCGTAGAGGTAATCATTATGATGGTTTAAGCAGAGTTTAATCTGTTTCCAAGTGGGTATAGGTGAGTGGTGTGAGGTGGACTGAACAGAGAAATACAAAAGGGACTGATTATGACAGAGTCCCAGAGTCCCTCTCAATCTATGAGAGGAGGCTAATGAGTTGCAAACACCACTGCACTTGATTGATTACTTAGCGCTAATGTTGTTTAGCAAAGCCTTTGCTAAATGAAATTGTGAGTTCTAAATCATAAGACAAAGGTGCACCAATAGAGATTTTTATCCTTTCTGACAGTCGGTTGAATCAAGTTATATTTAGACTATAAAACAAAAAAAAAACATCTCTGTCTTTGCAAGTATTCAGGATTAGAGTGGTCTTAAAATTAGAACATCCCCCCAAAGAACGTTCTTTGACAACTATTTATAAACTCCAATTTATCATCACCTAATTTTAAACTCACACTCAGACCAGTATCTGCTAGAAAATATTTACTGTAAATACCATCCACTGACCTGTTCAAAAATCAAATTCTAAAGTCTGAAGAAAAGTTTTGTGCTTTATGCTTTATTCTGCACTTTCATAAGTACTGTAATGTTCACAGGAACCAATCAGTAGTTAAATGAGTAATAGCAACGATAGTAATGATTAGTATTAATAAATTAAATAGGTGAACTAAAATCTGTCTAAATTATATACAAATGTAATAATAAAGGCCTATGTGTGTATGATATGACCTGATGGGGGCGGGGTTTAGGCAACACGTGTATGTGTGTGTGTGTGTGTATATGCAAACCTTGTCTTAAGCAGGCCACCTGTCATCTTATGCAAGCAGGCAGATGGTTTTATAGATACAGATTTGAGGACAGATTTGGGGCAAGTACTAGAAGTGATCTGTGATTTACTGCAGCTACTAAATACTCGGCAGACGCCAGTTTATATAAGCGTGCCTTGAAGTCCATCCATATTGTCTGATGTGTCCCTTTTATGAAATTGTAGCGTGCCAAGTAGACGAAGAGTTTAGATAATGACAAAACAAAGAGGCATTATTGTGCCGTATGTGTGTAGTCTGGCTGCTTTAACACTTTCACAGTCTTTAAATAGTCGCTGCTTGTTTTGTTGCTAGGTTATAAAACACAATACAGGCAGAAGTTCTTCCACAGTTTAATCACAGGATTTTGGTCACTTGGTGTTATGATGGAACTTTATCTCCTGTGAACATTTTCTGTTCAGCATCGTTTTACTGTAAAAGTGTAAACTGTAGACATTCCTAGATGGGGGAGGTGTGTTGTTGACACAGCAGCACAGCAGCTTTGCTGAGAATCCTGTGATATCGTAAAAATTCCCAAGCAATCTGGAGACATAAGAAGATAGTGTGACAATAAGGGAACCGGGGCATATCGAAATTGAGAGTAAGGAAAGATGTTTAATCTGCTCAAATGATGCGACTCAGAGGTTGTGCCAGGTTATATAATAGGGTCAGGAACCGTTTAAACCATGAGTAAAAAATACCATCTGCTCCACAGTCAGGCTGCACATGATAGACAGATAATAGTAGCCAGCCAGGCCTGGAGCAAATTAAAGTATTCATATTATTTCACTTTGAAATGAAAGCAGCTATAATCAATATTTTTATGGTAACAATATGACAGTGTGTAATGTCAAATGCTTCACACTTAATGATGAACCCAAGGAATTGTTGGTGCTTGTGCTTTACTTACTGTAATGTGGGCTTACTATTCTTTGGTTCATTCTCCCTGCTCACACAGGGAAAAAAAATCGAAATCCACCATACACATACCTGCTCAGCCACATAGATGACAATCTGGTGAACATAATGGAATATTTAAGCAGCTAAAAAGCCAAATATTTCCCCTCGGGCACTGGTAGGAACCAAAAATAAGGCTAAAAGTAAGTGAATATTAGCCAGGTGGAATGAAATATGACTCCAAATGAATTATGTTTTGCTTCATTACAACTAACAGTGTCACAATATATTTTTACTTAAAATATGCCACTTTACATGCAGAGCTTAATTGAGCTATGCTCAAATAAAATAAAATAAAAACTGACAGGGTCCACCCCCTCATATATATGTTAATATCTGTTAACCTTTCTGTCACCTTGTAAAAATGGAATACATAAAATGTAATACTGGTAAGCTTCGTAAATTCTCACCTACAGTTCCTGACCAGCCGTGGATGTCTGACCAGGTGCTGAGAATAGGATACAGGTTTTCTTTTGTCTCCCTCTCTGTTTTGAATTAATCAGACTTGCTGGCTGCACTGTGTGAAAATACATTGACTCAGCTGTAATGCTGTTTTTTTTTCTCTCTACTGAGCTTCTCTGCTCCACTTTGTCTCGTCTCTACTGTTGCTGCATGTACTCATACACATCCAGCTTCAGTCTGACTGTGTGATAATAAGTGTGATAATTCAACAATGAGATGTCTAACTCAGTGTGTTTTCAATCGGACTCAAGTGTATACCTGCATTTTAAAAATCCAACCACAATCAGATTAACATCATAATTTGTTGTTCTTTAGTGTCATCTAAACACTAAACACACAACTATATGCTGTGTCACAACTTGTTTCTGCTGCCTCTAAATGGCATAAACAAGTGGGCTCAAAGTGTTGATCAGCATTTAAAAATCTTAATCTACAACGTTTAAAATGTTGTTAAAATGATAAGTGAAAAATAAATAACGGTTACAGTCACTGCACATAATGATGCTATGGAGCTTTCCAGCTCCTTAACTGTGAATACATACAAACCACTCAATCAATATGCTGTCATTACAGTCACACACTGTGACTCAATATCTTGCTTCGCAAACTCAATATTCTACACAATATGTCAGACTGCATCAGAGTAATTTACCAATCTGGCATAATAATTTGTATGAATGAATTTGCAGACTTTTTATTTGAGTTAGGTGTTGATACATTACCTTTGTTGGAATTTAAACATCATAGATGAATTAGACAAATCCAGGTGAGAAGAGAACTGAGGTATTCTACAGTATTTGTCTGTCTACTGACGCCACCATCAGAACATTCCAAATCCTATAATTGCTTTTGAAGTAGATGTGTGGAGACCCTGTATCGAGGGGCAATTCAGGAAGTGCCATATTGATTATTATCTTTTCCCTAATGCCTTTAATGTTTATGTAAATCACTTTGAATTGCAGAGTTGAAATGAGCTACACAAATAAACCTACCTTGCCTCACACCTAATATTCCCTATGAAATCCCACCGTGGTAATGTGTGGTAAATGACTATTCTAGCTGCAAATGCCTGAAAATATTTTTTAATATTATGTACAATTATGTGAGCACGGCTGAAAACAGTTTAGCTGGTTAAATGGAACATTATTTGATGGAAGCAAAGTTTGAAGGAGAAAATTATTATTTCAAATAAAAATCATTATCTCTAACCTTTTCAATGTCTTGATATTTTCTATTCATTTTGCAACTCAAAGTGTGACCTTTAATGGAAAACACAAAATTGTCTGAGTGACCTAAACTTTGAAATGCATCAGTCATACAGTAGTGTCATAATTGTGTAAGATGAACACAGCAAACACATATGTTTGGCTGTCATTTAATTTTCATTTTGGATTTATTTTAAAATTGACTGCCTGGATTTAAGTTTCTGTGTCTAGTGGTGCACTTGTGCAATCCACATCAGAGATAACGAATCATTGATGTTCACACTTGAACCTGATCAGCAAGAATGACTGGTATTAACCTACTAACCTACTAACCTAACTCAGACTGACACAAGATATGAGTTGAATTTTGACTGGCTCCTAATGACACCGTTATAAATACTCCCCGTGAACCCAGCTGTGTCTCTGATATGCTGCCAGGTGGAGGATGAAACACACTCTAATTGCTTGGAGAATGTTCCTGCAAGCAACGCCTCAGTCCTGCCTCCATGGTATCATTTTAATAAACACACAGCAGGGTTTTGGACCTGCTTCTCTTGATGTGTGTGTGTGTGTGTGTCTGTCATTATCTTTTATGCTTTTTTGTCCATTCTTTTATAGCATGGATCCCCTGAAATGGACTCTTAAACTCGGCATTTACGATGTGTCTCCAGATGCAGAATGTTCCTCACTTAAAAGCTGCGATGCTAAAAGTGCTATAGGCTGAGCAGGGATGAATAATTGAAGGTATAGAATATAGAAACGCATGATGAGAAACAGCCCACTGGCCTGAATTCTCAGTTTTTATACTTTATCTTCACAGATAATGTGTGATCGCTCGCTACCCATGGACAAACGTGACTCAAAGCTAAGGTGAAATTCCTTCTTGGGATAGTTTTACCTCATTTTCACAGAAATGTTTTGCTTCTGCTGTCTGAGCACTTGTAGTGGATCATAAAATCCTTTCCATTCTTCAAATTAAGTGTTTGTTCTTCCTGCTTTCAGTTTCCAGCTGGCTCACAGTAGATTGCCTAGAGACACACACAGTGAAATACGCAAAGAGGAATAGTACTGTGACTCTGCCAGGGATGTGCTTACTTTTTACAGAATCTATGTAAAAGAAGAAAATACCAAATGGAGAAACCTCACCTTTGTTCTTAGTTTTATGTAACAAAATCACACATTTTGTAAATGCATCTATTGAGGCATATACAGTATATACGATATTATACCCAACACACATGGTCAGACCAAAAAAGAAAAAAATCCTTTTAATCTCACATCACAAAAACGTCATGGACAAGCTGGAGATGAGAGATCCAAATCCCGGATCACGACCTACCCTGAAGCGCGTCCAACTCCCCTTTCGGATGAGTGTGAGTGGGCGTTTGTGAGAGCACACACAGGATTGTCACCAAGGCCATGTGTCAGGCTGATGAAATTTTGTATGTGTTATTATGTCCACGCATCACCACCTCCCAGCGAGCGTCCACTCCCTGAACCTCTTCACCACTTTACCTTTTTCTTTTTTTTTTAAGCACTCCTTTCTTTTTGCCAGATTCACAGACAGCGTCAGGCCTCGCTCCCATACGTGCGCACACACACACGCACATATATGCCCACACACAGGATTAACTTCCTCCTGGTAAACCGGTTTCAGCAAGCACACAGTGAGATTAACCACCGGATTTCACATTAGATGAGCCCTTTATATATTATGGACATGAATGTAACGCTTAAGTGCCCTGACTTTGAGGTGGAGTTCACAGTGTCTCTCTGCATGAGAATATAAAATGTAAGCTTTGGATGACCCTGCTTATAATAAAATAACATAAAGATACTGAGAGATTCAGCCATCTACAAGTGTTCTAAATTTAAGAGGCAATTTCACACAAACACCCACCCCGTTCAAATTTTGGGTCTATTTTAAATTTGAGAATCCTGTGGGATGTCGCCCACAGGTCCAATATCTTGTTATCTGATATATCATCTCAGACGTGTTGAGCCTTGCAGACGTCCGGTGGGATTATCTAGATAAACTGGAGTACTGTAAATGTGCATTTCAGTTAACATGTTCACTGTTAAAGGCAGGAGCCATTCCCCAGTCTTCTAAACTAAGCAGTTTCATTAAATAGGAATCCATCTCCTCCTCATAGCAGATCCAAACACTGTGAAATGATAGTTCTCCCGGCATGTTTGCATGTTGTTGGTGCATTTCTTGCTTGGAGAAAATATCCCTCTTGCTCAGTGGACCATGAAAACTCTGCTTTTCTAAAATGTCATTGCAACGCAGTATTGATTTGGAATATTGGATTTATTTAAATTGACTTAAATATGAAATGCGATCAAGTGGAGCTGAATGCTTGTGTTCAACAATCCAAGCACTGTGAAATCAAGCTTTGTTGTCAGCCTGAAGATGAATGAACTCTCTGGCGTGCACTGTGCAAATTCATACAAAGATTACCCAGTGGTATTTTGGGTGGGGTGTAATTTTAGGCTGACTAATTTCTTAATTTTTAGAAGACTTTTTTGTTTCTTAACTAAAATGGAATCCAGCTGTGAGATGAGATTTAATGCTAATTACCATTACTTTCAATTTTCCCTTTCTCAATTATTCATCGTATAGCTTTGAGCCGGCGCTCGCAAGTTTCATTCATATCATATCTGTAGGGCTGCACAGGAAATAAATAGTGTGATTAGTGGATCCCGTGGGCCCACAAACTCACATCTTTAACTGACTTCATTCCCACCCAGCAGCACTCGGGAAATCCCAATGAGATCAATGTCACGAGAATGAGTTATTGCACAGCTTCCATCCTGCGGGCCCTCAGGATGCAGAGAGTGAATTTTCAGTGCAGCTTAACATTTCAGGAAGGTCACTGAGAGAATTCCTCCCTGGAGGTGAGAGAATGTCACGTTCTCATGTTTTGAAAATGTATTTCATATATAATATGTCAAGTGCCGCATCGCTGCGTTAACTCCCGTCTAGTGTCAAGGTCAGGTTCGGTGACCTGCTGTCAGTCATATCATTCATTACCATTAACCTCTTGTCACCTCCACTATCACATATTGCTCTTTTATTGCTGAACCTTGAAAATGACCTAGAGTACAAAAAAAAAGTATGTAACAGCACAAATTATTTCTGTAATTACAGTGTAGTGTAGTGGTGCATCATCATGCTTTGTTGTCTTGAATTACTGAGCTGTGTAATTTGATGGAAGAGGAGTGCTGATGATATTAACGCAATATTATCCCCATCACTGTAGCATGAAAAATAGATGGACAAGTTGATGACTGAAGGCTTTTGTCTTTACCTTCCTTTTCCACGCTCTCCCTTGTTTTCCATCTCTTTAGCACTGTAAGCATTCTTACTTTAAAGTGAGTTATATGAGCAAGATGAGCAAGACCAGGGAAATTTCAATCAGTTTTTAAATCATACATTCAGTTCACCTCATCATAGCACTGAAAGTGTTCTTATTAAGTTTCTAATTTATATTCAATACAATCCAATTTATTTAGAATAGCCCCATGAGTTCACAGTATTGGGTAAAACAGAAACAAAACCATTACATTAACAAACAGCCTGTTTGTAAATGGGAAAATAAATTTAATCTTTAAAGTTTTAAAAAGAGGTGATAAATCAAAAAAAAAAAAAAAGTTATTATTAGTAGTAAGATTATTCCAGTCAAAAGGACTTTTATATCTAAATGACCTGCATCATATTTCTTTATGGATTTAAGGAACTGTGAAAATGTATTCATCTGTCTAAGAGAATATAAAGGGGACATTTGAGTATATACATTTAAAAAGGAACACGTCCCACTGAAACTAACATCAGGATTTAGATAAATATTAACTCAAGTAACATAATCCAATAATTGTTGGAAAATAGTTTTTTTTTTAATGTTAGCAATTATAGAGATTATGGAAATTGGTCTATAAATACATACATCTGTTGGGTCTCCGCCTTTAAAAAGGGGAAAGACTCAAGCACATTTCCATATGGAAGGAATACAATATGTAGACAAGGAAAGAATAAATAAATGGGCCAAAGGATACGTCAACATGTGAGCTGTGAGTTTCACAAACTTTGGTTCAGAACCACCTGGACCAGCACGACAATCACTGCCATGAACACTGAGTTTGAGTCTGTAAATTCAGTATATAAAGCCTAATGCTACTAGATCTTAGTTCTGCTTTTGCACTGTTGACCACTCTGCTAGATTGACTGGAACAGTGTGTTGGATTTACTGGGACAATCTTAGATTGGTTCAATCTACTGTATTTTATCTCCATTTTGAAACTACACATCAGAGCACACTAGTATGACATGTGGGGTCCCTCAACGGTCAATTCTGCTATTTAACCTCAGCATGCTTCCTCTAGGTCTCATCATACGAAAGAATAAAATTGCTGATCATAATTATGCAGACAATACTCAATTATACATAGCTCTCTCATCAAGAGACCATACTCATTGTGTCTATGCACTGTTCAAATAAATGACTGGATGTGCCAAGAAACAAACACAAAACTGAGATCATTGTTTTTTCGTGCCAAAAAGAAGAAATTATCAAAGTTGCGGCTCATCTCCATTCCCTTTCTTTAAAGTCCAAAAGTCAAGTCAGGAAACTTGTTCACATTATTGATTCAGATGAGCCTTTGACACAAGGCGGGGGGCCGGAGGCTGAACCCAAATGCACGACTCAGCATGGATCGTTCAAAAGGAAAAGTCTTTATTATAATTCCGTACAAAAGATTCACTCTACATGAGGTAAACAAAAATCACTCTTGCGAGGAGAACAAAAAATCACTCTTACGAGGAAAACAAAAATCACTCTTACGAGGAAAACAAAAAATCACTCTTACGAGGAAAACAAAAAATCACTCTTACGAGGAAAACAAAAAATCACTCTTACGAGGAAAACAAAAAATCACTCTAGCGAGGAAAACGGGACTAGGAAAAATAACGAGGGAAAGGCTGTCAAAACAAGACTGGGAACCTTAGTAGACAGGATCAAAACCTGGTAGGACCTGGAGCTGGGCGCTGGCTCTTGACACATGGGACGTGACGAACTGGCACAAGACAAGGGGAGACACAGACAATATATAGACAGGGTAACAGGGCACAGGTGAAAACAATCAGGGCAGGGGAAGGCAATCACCGTGGCGGGAAACACACAAGGGCAGGAAGCAAAGGTGCCTGAAACAAGAGGGAAGAGTCATTTCAAAATAAAACAGGAAGTGCAGGACAAAACACGAGTGACAACTTAACATTTACGACGAGACATGACAGTACCCCCCCTTCTAGGGACGGCACCAGACGGCCCAGGCTCCTGAGGATGGCGGCGGTAAAAGTCCTCTATGAGGCCCGGGTCCTCAATAAATCTGGAGGGTATCCATGAACGCTCCTCCGGACCATAGCCCTCCCAGTCAACCAGGAACTGGCGTCCTCTGCCTCTGTTCCGGACTGCCAGTAGCTGCTTTACTGTGTACACTGGACCGCCGTCAATCATTCGGGGGGGTGGTGGGGGCTTGGCAGGAGGGACCATGGGGCTATCCTTTACTGGTTTAAGTCTCCCCACGTGGAAAGTGGGATGGACCCTGAGGGATCTGGGGAGACGAAGACGAACAGCAGCAGGGTTAATCATTTTTACAACAGGGAAAGGACCAACAAACCTGGGAGCCAGCTTCCTGGATTCTACATGGAGGGGCAGATCCCTGGTGGATAGCCAGACTTTCTGGCCAGGCTTGTAGACGGGCGCTGGGCAGCGCCTCCGGTCAGCAGCCCTCTTCATCCGGGCCAAGGTTCGCAGGAGGGCCCTGCGGGCTGCTGCCCAGACCCGCCGGCAACGACGAACTAGAGCATGCGCCGACGGCACCACTACCTCCTTCTCTGTGTCAGGAAACAGAGGAGGTTGGTAACCATAGGCGCCTTGGAACGGTGTCAGACCGGTGGCTGCGGTGGGGAGGGAGTTGTGGGCATACTCGACCCAAGCCAGGTGCTTACTCCAGGTTGATGGGTTCTGGGAGATGAGGCAGCGGAGGCAAGTCTCCAGCTCCTGGTTGAGGCGTTCAGTCTGTCCATTGGACTCGGGATGGTAACCCGACGTGAGGCTAACTGTGGCCCCAATCAGCGCACAGAACTCAGACCAGAAACGTGATACAAACTGCGGGTCCCGGTCGGACACTATGTCTCTAGGGAGGCCATGTAGGCGAAAAACATGGGTTAGCATTATCTCAGCCGTCTCCTTGGCTGACGGCAACTTAGGCAAGGCAATGAAATGCACCAACTTGGAAAAACGGTCCACCACTGTCAATACAGTGGTGTTACCTTCAGATAAGGGAAGTCCCGTAACAAAGTCCAGTGAAATGTCCGACCAGGGCCGACTGGGAACTGGGAGGGGATGGAGCAATCCCATCTGAGGTCTCGAGGATGTCTTATTTTGGGCGCAGGCTCGACAGGCCTCCACATACTCCCGGACATCCTGTTCCATAGCAGGCCACCAGAAGCGTTGCCTGACGACAAACATAGTACGGCTCACCCCTGGGTGGCAGGTAAGCAGGGAGGTGTGAGCCCAGTGAATCACCTGAGGTCGCAGGGGCGCTGGGACAAACAGCCGATTGGCTGGGCAACCACTAGGTGGCGGGCTCTCACCGTTGACCTGCTTCACCTCAGCTTCTATCTGCCAATTCACCGCCCCTACCACACGTTTCAGTGGCAGGATGGGCTCGGGGACCTTGGCAACAGACTCGGGGTCATAAAGGCGAGAGAGGGTGTCTGGCTTGGTGTTCTTGGACCCCGGCCTGTAAGACAAGACAAAATCAAAGCGGTTAAAAAACAATGTCCATCTAGCTTGACGTGCGTTTAAGCGTTTGGCCTTCCTAATATACTCTAAATTTTTATGATCCGTCCAGACGAGGAATGGTTGTTGAGCTCCCTCCAGCCAATGTCGCCACTCCTCCAGGGCCACCTTCACCGCCAGTAGCTCCCGATTCCCGATGTCATAGTTGCGCTCAGCTGATGAGAGCCGCCTGGAAAGATAGGCGCAGGGGTGCATCTTTTGGTCCTTCTCTGACCGCTGAGATAAAACAGCCCCCACTCCTTCACTGGAGGCATCCACCTCCACCACAAACTGACGATTTGGGTCAGGCATTGTGAGAATGGGTGCTGTCGTGAACATGGCAATCAACCTCCTGAATGCCTGGTCAGCCTCAGGGGACCACTGGAAGGGTGTCAGAGGAGATGTTAATGCATGGAGTGGAGCCGCTATTGCGCTGAAGTTTCTGATGAACCGCCTATAGAAGTTAGCAAACCCCAGAAATTGCTGAACCTTCTTGCGGCTATCAGGAGTTGGCCATTGAGCCACAGCGCTAACTTTAGCCGGGTCCATCCGTATCTGTCCCGAGGCTACAATAAAGCCAAGGAACGATACTGTATCGGCATGGAAATCACATTTTTCTGCTTTAACATATAGCTGGTTCTCCAGCAGGCGCAGGAGAACCAGTCTGACATGATGGACATGAGTATGCTGATCAGGGGAAAAGATCAAAATGTCGTCCAAGTACACAAACAAGTTCAAAAAATCACGGAGGACATCATTAATAAAAGCCTGAAATACTGCAGGGGCTTTGGCAAGTCCAAATGGCATGACTAGATATTCATAGTGCCCTGATGGTGTGTTAAAACCAGTCTTCCACTCATCCCCCTCTCTAATCCGAACCAGGTGGTAAGCGTTTCTCAAGTCCAGCTTCGTGAATACCTTCGCTGACTGAAGCTGTTCAAAAGCGGAGGCCATAAGGGGCAGAGGGTAGCGGTTCTTAACCGTAATGGCATTAAGGGGGCTATAGTCTATGCAGGGACGGAGGGAGCCGTCTTTCTTCCCCACAAAAAAGAAACCGGCTCCCGCAGGAGATGACGAGGGACGAATAAGGCCCGCCTTGAGTGAGCTGTCAATATACTCCTTCATGGCCTTTTTCTCGGGGCCCGAAATGGCATAAAGTCTCCCCTTAGGAATCGGAGCACCTGGAATTAAGTCAATGGCACAGTCATATGGTCTGTGGGGAGGCAAGGACGCAGCCTTGCTTTTGCTGAATACCTCCCCCAAGTCATGGTAATCCACGGGTACAGTTGCTAGGTCTGGTTCTTCCCCAGGAGATGGGTCTGCCCCTCTAGTATAGACTTGACCTATTGCCCGTCTCTGACCCACGGCTAAACAGTTCTCTACACAATTCTCTCCCCAGGCTGTGATAATTCCGGTCTCCCACTTAACATGGGGGTTGTGCCTAGACAGCCATGGGTATCCGAGAACCATTGGATGCCGAGCAGAGCTAAAAAGGTAAAAAGACATCTGTTCATGGTGGTCGCCAACCTGAACATTGAGTGGTTCAGTCTTATGGGTTATCCTAGAAATAAAACGGCCATCAAGAGCAGTGGCTTCCAGAGGCTGGGATAGCAATTCAGTCTTAACTTGCCACTTGCGGGCCAAATCCCAGTCTAACAAGCTTTCGTCGGCCCCTGAATCAATTAGAGCCCCTACTGAATTAGAGCGATCCGTCAGGATTACCTGGACAGTAGTCAGTGCGCGAGGGGGAGTTTCTGGCGTAGACAGCTGACGCCCCCGAGTGCCTCCCCTCCCTGCTGGGCGCCCACCTTTCACCGGACATGCAGCCAGCAGATGTCCAGTCTCTCCACAGTAAAAACATCTGCCCTCCAGTAACCGGCGCCGTCGCTCCTCTCTGGACAACCTTGCCCGCCCCAACTGCCTCGGCTCCTCCCTGGGCTCTGGGGGTGCTGCAGCCTGTGGAGAAAAGTGTGACAGCGTGGCGGGTTGAGCAGCTATCCGGTGGTGAGAAGGCGTCACGATCTCCCTCTCCCAGTCCCTCAGCCGATTGCCCGTCCGGATGGCTAGGGCGATGAGGGAGTCCAAGTCTGCGGGTAGATCCAGGGGGATTAGTAAGCTCCGAACGGAGGCAGCGAGCCCCGTCAAAAACGTGTCCCGTAGGGCTGCTTCGTTCCACTCGCTGTCAGCAGCTATGGTGCGAAAGTGGATGGCGTAGTCGGCCACCGTGCGACTGCCTTGCGTTATCGTACTCAGCTCTCTTGCCGCCTCCCTCCCTGGTACTGTGCGATCGAAGACCTTCCTTAAAGAGTCTTTAAAAGAGTCTATGGAGGAGCAAACTGAAGCTCCTCGAGCCCACTCTGCGGTCACCCATGCCGCCGCCCGTCCCGTAAGGTGGGAAATCATAAAAGCCACTTTGGCTGAGTCTGTCGGGAAGGCTGAGTGCTGGAGTTCATAGTGTAGCTCACATTGTACAATAAAAGATTTACAGTTATCACCTTCTCCGGAGAACTTCTCTGGCAGGGCTAGCCGGAGCGAGGCTGAAGGTGATCCAGGTGAAGCAGGAGTAGCAGAAGCGGTCGGGGGTGGAGAAGGTTCAGGCTGTGATCGAGGAAGGGCCTGCTTAATCTGCAGGGCTAACTCCCTCATCTCCGTGGTCATAGCCGCCTTAAAACTGTCCTGGCTGTTGGCCAACCCTGGCAACCCTCGGGCAAGGGATGTCAGGTGTTCCTCCTGCCTTGTCAGTCGGGCTTCCTGGGAGTGGACCGCTGCGGTCAGCTGGCTGGAGTCGGCTGGGTTCATGGCTGGCCAGTTCGTACTGACACAAGGCGGGGGGCCGGAGGCTGAACCCAAATGCACGACTCAGCACGGATCGTTCAAAAGGAAAAGTCTTTATTATAATTCCGTACAAAAGATTCACTCTACATGAGGTAAACAAAAATCACTCTTGCGAGGAGAACAAAAAATCACTCTTACGAGGAAAACAAAAAATCACTCTTACGAGGAAAACAAAAAATCACTCTAGCGAGGAAAACGGGACTAGGAAAAATAACGAGGGAAAGGCTGTCAAAACAAGACTGGGAACCTTAGTAGACAGGATCAAAACCTGGTAGGACCTGGAGCTGGGCGCTGGCTCTTGACACATGGGACGTGACGAACTGGCACAGGACAAGGGGAGACACAGACAATATATAGACAGGGTAACAGGGCACAGGTGAAAACAATCAGGGCAGGGGAAGGCAATCACCGTGGCGGGAAACACACAAGGGCAGGAAGCAAAGGTGCCTGAAACAAGAGGGAAGAGTCATTTCAAAATAAAACAGGAAGTGCAGGACAAGACAACACGAGTGACAACTTAACATTTACGACGAGACATGACAGCCTTTGTATACGCATCCTTCATTACACGCAAATTCACTTTGATGAGAATTTTGTCTGAACACCAAGGACCCAGATTTCCCATCATCTAGGGAGCCAATCACAGTACAGTGGAGGATGCAGCAAACATAAAACGAAACACAGAACTGACTTTATTGAACTGTGGCAGATGGTAATTTGCCTTTTAATGCAGCCTTAGAAATTATTCTAGGTAATTTAGACCACAAGTTTAGCACTAAACTATTTAATCGTCATTGCTTATTTGGTATGTCATTGGGTATGTGTGATATGAATGTCTATAAGCTCTGCACGGATGCATTCGATAGACATTTGTTGCACCCAATAAAACGGTTTTGGCCTTTCATAAACCACACCTCTAATGCGAACAAATGAAAAGATGGTTCCCAGAGCAAATGTCAGGTGCATTTATACGAGATCTGGTGTTAACCAGGCTATATTCAGTTTTAAAATGAATGCTCATATCAAATCAAAAACAAAAAGACTACAACCAAAATATAGCACAGAGGTACATGTCCAGAAATGAACGTAAAACAACAAATTTATGCATTCATCTCCAGCAGTTTAGACTACTGTAATAGTCTTTTGTCAGACACTAAAGCAGCACCAACTCAGAATGCTGCAGCTAGAGTTCTAACCAAGAATAACTACTAATATGTAAGGAAGCTGATCATATAACACCACTCCTCAAATCTCTGCATTGGATACCAGTATATTGTAGAATCGAATTCAGAATACTGCTACTTGTTAAATCACTTATTGTGATGCCTGGTACATCTTTATCTTGCTTCCACCCTACGAGACCACTAGACTTCTATGGTCTTCGGGTGTAGACTGTTCCTGAAACATTGAAACTGTTCCTGGTATTGAAACATGGGGACTTTGCATTCAGTTGTTATGCTACACAGAGCTGGAACAAACTTCCAGAAGACCTTCACTAAAGAACATCACCTAATGTTACTGTGGAGATTTAATTGTTTCCCTCCCCAAAATCTCTCTGGAATTAGTTTTTATTGGTTGTGCACTGGGCGACACGGTGGTGCGGTGGGTAGCACTGTTGCCTCACAGCAAGAAGGTCGCAGGTTCAAGACCGCCTTGGGCCTGGGTCTGGGGCCTTTCTGTGTGGAGTTTGCATGTTCTCCCCGTGTCTGCGTGGGTTTTCCCCGGGTACTCCGTTTTCCTCCCACAATACAAAAAACATGCTCAGGTTAATTGGTAAACTCTAAATTGCCCATAGGTGTGAGTGTGAGAGTGAATGGTGTGTGAATGGTGTGTGTGCCCCACGATTGGCTGGCGACCATCTGGGGTGTATCCCTGCCTCTCGCCTTAACGCGCTGGGATAGGCTCCAGCAGACCCCTGCGACCCCGAAAGGGAATAAGCGGGATAGACAATGGATGGATGGATGGATGGATGGTTGTGCACTTGATTGATTTCTGCACTTTCTGTGTAACTATAACCTAAGGAATGCTTATTGGTTTTTGCATTGGTAATGCATTCACTCTATTCTCTTTTGTCTCTTTTTTGCATATCTGTAGGTTTTTTCCCCTCTTTTGGCCTCTGTATTTTATGTAAAACACTTAAAATTTCCCCTGTGTATAAAATGTAGTATAGTGCTAAACTTGCTTTAGGTCGACCTAGTATATAACGAGAGTGTATGGTCACTGTGGGAAATTACTGGGACAGGTTCCATCCCTGCTGTGAGTTGCTCAGGTATATAATTTATACAATTGGTAATTGTAACTTTTTAATATTTTTGATTGGTTGTTGGTTTGGAACAACCAGATTTATCCCATGAGCCTCTTGTTTTCTCTGAATACTGTATATATGACTAGTACTGTATAGTGTAGCCATGAATTCTGTCTTTTGTTAGTTGCTTGGCTACCAGCTGACTCATCACATCCCAACATATCGTCACTACATACAACCTGGCATTTCTCAATGACAGAATCACGGCTAATCGCATACATTTACCGTCTCTGTGTTCACTTACATTAAGAGGTTTCATCCCCCATAGGAGCAGGAGTTTGCCCAACCTGCTCCTAGGTTGCTTTATTTATTTATTTGCTATTGTTGATTTAATTTAATGTTCGCTGAGCAATATTAAAGAAGGAGATGACTGGAGCTCACAAATCATCTTAGAATATCTGTGTTTCATGCAAGACATGTCTGACATTTCCACAAACAGTCTTATTCATCGATTAATGCCTCAGAAATCACTGACATTATGACGAGCAGAATGTTTGTGGAAATGTCAGTGATTTCTTGCACCAAATAACATTTTTTTAAGATGATCTGTAAACTCCTGACACATTCTTCTTCACTTTATTTGTCATTCCTGAGTGCTGTTCCTCTCTCGCCTCAGGCATGCACACCAGCATCAGCGAGATCCTGAAGGAGAAGAGCCTGAAGCCGTCCCGCCGCAGCCTGCCCTGCCTGGCCCAGAGTCAGACTCATCCCATCAACCTCAGCCACTTCCTGTCTGTGTCTCTGAGCCAAGAGCCCAAACCAGATGTTGAAGGCCTGAGTCAGAGCATCAGCACCTCCTGCAGCCTCCTGCCCCCGCAGACAGGTCGGTCTGCTGAGAGCCAGTCTACGTAAACCCGATTGGTGGATGAGATGGAGAAAGTTACATCAACAGTTTGATCATTGAGTGTCTGCAGTTAAAAGTAACATGGTTAAAGAAAAATAAATATTTGATATAACTTACCATAGCAAAAAAAGGGTAGGTGGAGTAATGTGGTGCAAGCCTGTCTACAGAATTTCCATCACCCATGTACTGTTGATGATGGAAATACAGTTTATCCAGATGTTACTGTCCTATGGTCCTTGACATATGATAGGATTTTGTGTGGATTTTTACTATTGCATTTGCCGTTGATGATTTGGCATCTTTGTTGTCCAACAGTTGGCAAATTGTGGTTAATACAGAAGCTTACGTACCTACAACAAAAGCTTTGGCAGGAAATCAATATAAAATCTATGGTGGAGCAGTGGGTAGCGCTGTTGATTCATGGACTTAGCATGTTCTCCCCTCATCTGTATGGGTGTTCTCTGGCTTCCTCCCACAGTCCAAAAACATGCTGAGGTTAATTGGAGATATAAATTGCCCATAGGTGTGTGTGAATGGTGTGTATGCACCATGGTAGACTGACAACCAGCTGTGTATCCCTGCCTCTCGCCCAGAGTACACTGGGATTGGCTCCAGCAGACCCCTGTAACCCTAGTGAGGAATAAACAGGTATAGAAAATGGAAGATAAAGTACATTGTTGTGTTTTATATCCATACAGCACACTGATTGTAATAAATATTATGCTCAGCAGAACCAGTTTGTTTGCTACGCGCTTAGTATTTTCAAAATTGTGATGACTTTGTGTGCATAATATTGATTGATCTGACAGTGTTAATGCTGTGGGGGATTTAGAAAACATTGTGCAAGACACAGATGTCTGGTGGAGGGAGTGGGATAGTATGGGAAAATGCAGTTCCAAGGAAAACACTCTATCACATACAGACAAAGGGATAAAAATGGAACTGCCTGTCAGAGTGAGGGAACATTCTTCAGTTTTATTAATATCTGTAGGAATATTCAGAAGCCGACGACAGAGAGGGCTTTTGTTTCCAAGCTGCAAGGAGAGCTACAAAATTTTCTGACTTTGAAATGCCCCTTTGGTTTTTCTGCAGCACACACGGTGCAAAAGCGGGAAGACAGATATGAATTTCATGCAGATGAGGCTGCACAATGCACGATAATTCTATCCCGATGGGAGATGGCTCTGACATGGTGCCAGGAATAGACTTCTGAGGATCAGGTCTGTGTTCTGTCAGTCTGGGAAGAGGACAGAGGAAAAGAAAGTGTCTAGGCGAGACCAGCATCATGAAACAAGAACACAACAAGGTCAAATCGGACAAGGGATTGAACCTAACAAGTATAATTATAATACAAGATACAGCTTCACTCCCATCTTTAAATGAACATGACATGAAAGCTTTTGTTAACTTTACTGCAGCCAAGTATTTAAAAATCTGATGATACACATTGTTATTATACACAAGTTTTTTTTTCCTTTTCGTAAGTTCTTGTAATTTGTGCCACTGTGAAAACACAAACAACAGCACGATCAAGCAGTTTATTTCAGGCTGCATTTGGCTCCTTTTCAGCACAATGTGTCTCTTCCAAACTTTGTCAAACGGTCTTTATTGCTCCTCAGCGCGGAGTAAATCACACTGATGTCTGTAGTAAAGACTGCAATCACTTTCCCACTTTCTAAACTGGACATGTGCACCCTTGATAGTTGCACATGCTGAAGGAAAAACGCTTTTAACACCATTTATTCTGGGGATTCTGAATTGTTGGTGGCGGATAATAGATTTTTTTACTAGACTCCCGAGACCTACAGAGTCTAAAGATTGTCTCCCGCATGCACTTAAAATTGACTGAAGACACGGACCTTTCGATACATTATTGAGAAGAAAAGACTTTTAGACATTTAGTGTTGTGAGTTAAACAAAACTTTAATGTGTTTAATGCACACCAGTGGGATGTGCAGAGATTTAACATTGTTGGAGGGGTCTGGTTGGTGCCCACACAACTTATTATTTAACTCATTTAATTTCAACGTTGGCCGTTGGTTTAAGGAAAATACAATTTAATGCCGAAAGGGCATGTTTTGCAGATCAGTAGCTGCCTCGTTGATTGTGCTTTGTCTGTGAGCAGCCGAGGACGGCAAGGACCACTACATAGAGGAGTCAGAAGCCACTGCATGCGAAACCAGGCCAGATGAGTCATTTCTGCTGCAAAAGCCCATCACCAGGGCTAAACTAGAGGCACGCACAGACTCACTGCAGGTACACTCAATAATACACATTCACTGTCACCAATGCTACAAATCTCAGATGATGTTACAATGAGGTTACTGGGAAGCTTTCAGCTTTTCCAGTCTTGTCTTCAGCATTCTCACCTGGAGGTGAAACATTGCTGCTACAGGAAAAGACTCCAGCCGATTCATCTGGGCTCTATTTCCGAGATGGGAAAAAGCGTATCGACTACATCCTGGTTTACAAGAAGTCCAGTCCGCAGGTGGAGAAGAGGTGCACCTTTGAGAAGAATTTGCGCGCAGAGGGACTAATGCTGGAAAAGGAGGTGAGACTCCTGGCCAAACCTAAACATAGTAGATGATTGAGAAAAAAGAAACAACATATTATGACATTCAAGATTTAATAGTTTGTAGGTTTCCGTTTTTTTTGAAGCCACCTTAAATTCTATAACTCTTGTGTCTTTATTCAAAAGCCCTCTTTGACGAACAACGACATCATGTTTGTGAAGATCCACGCTCCATGGGATACACTCTGCAAATACGCAGAGCAGATGAACATCCGGATGCCTTTCAGGTGACAGTTGTTAGAGAAAAATGATAAATCTCAAACGCTGGAGAGAAAGAGTATCAGTGTCTAACATTTTCTCTAACTTGTCCTTTTTTTCTTTTTTAAGGAAAAAATGCTACTTTACAGACTGGAAAAGCAAAAGCATTGCCAGGTAGGCAGAGTTGAAATTAAAGGATTATTTTTTTTTTTCTGCTACTCTCTGCAGGGCAGGAAGCTGGATTGTTCAGGAACTATACTGAAGTTCATGAGCAGCACAGCTGCAAATATTCAGCTGCAAGATGAAGCTATCAATCACCTCAGTGGGAAATTCGAACAATGGAAAAAGTAGATTTTTTAAAAGACAAAAAAAATAATTTTCAATCAAATTTTTTTCCAGGATGTAAAAAAAAAGACCTGCATTGTAATGTTTGTTTAAAGAAATTTAATTAATTAAACTTTCCAACTATCTCAAAAAGTGCAGACTCCAGCACAAATTGTTAAGAACACAATACTATAACTCAACCGCGCTGACAGCGCTTTTCATTAAATTAGCCTTTCGGTCACCTAAGTAGCTGCACTGGCTTATTTGCATATTTTTATAGAGATACACTTGCACTATGATGTGATGCTCAAATGTCCACGCTCTGCACAGAACTTCTCATTCCCATTATATCACAGAGTCAAAGCCAGTGGGGTGAACCAATAGCTAAGTGGTGATGGCAATGGTGAAGCCACCGTGTGTAGCCGTTGATTCCCCGCTGGACCTGTGCTTCATGTCATTTCCCTAATCGCTTTCCTATCTTTCTTTCTACTTTCAATTATAAACACATATCCAAAATAATAAAAAAAAAATAGATATATGTGAATAGAAAATAAGTGACAATATCTGGCTTAATTGAAATGATTTTGGACTTACAGCAAAGAGAGCAGACTCATGCAGATTTCTACCCTTAAACAGACTTTATTATAATTCTCAACCTGGATAGATGACACCAGCCTGATCAACACTATTGGCAGCATGTGAGTGAAGACTTAGTGTTTTATGATGCAAATCATGCAGTCTGATACACCTATAGTTCATGAAATAATGTAGATATTAAAGGCTTACTTTGTTATTTCACAGTCTATTTTATGGCTATAAATAGAATATATTCAAACACACACAGAGAGCTTACAAGAATAAAACGAGGCACTGTTAGACAAATGAGAGTGGTCTTATTCAACGTGAAGAATGGACCATTATTTTTCCCTCACAGCTCCTCCAGTTCTTTTATTAAGCTGCTGTCCTTAAGAGAAGAATCTACCCGTGTAGTCGGCTTCATGTATTTATAATGGTCTGTCTGCCGCTCACTCACGTCCCTGTAAAGCTGAACAAATGGGTCGTGTGCACTCGTAAGCTGTTCTCTGGCAACAATGTGTGTTTTGTCCCAGTCACTCAATCTCTATCAAAGCAGCAGCATCACTAATTAGTAAAATACCTGCAGCAAATCTGTTGACACAATTTGCGAATAGAGCCGCGCCTGCTGATTTTCAATCCACTTAAATTTGCCTGGAAACGACTGAAATATCGTGGGAAAGTTGTCAAAGATGTTTTAATGGTGCCCATTAGGCAAAGTCAATGCTGAGAATCAACCTGTTAACATTTTAACTGTGAGCCTGTATTTTTTGAGTTTATTATCATTAATATGTTTTGATCTATGTTATTTGTAGAGTTTATGAATAGCAAAATCAGTGTGCAGCCTTTAAAACATCAGCCCTTAAATCATCACTGTGATTTATATTTATATATATAAAAAAAAAGAATTATCCTTCAAGTTGGATTAAGCGATTTGTTTTTCTGTTGTCATTCTGGATAAGTGACTCCCTGGCTCCTGGGTTATAAACTAAATGAAAATGAAAAACGATAGTCAGCAGGATGGGTGTTTGTGTTGGAGGAAAAAGGTTAGGAGCCACTGTGCTGTATCAACACGACAATCTGCATTTTAATCTGTGCCGTTAATCCTGTTTGCCCGTGTGTGCCTGTGCAGCAGGTTTCATCTGCGATGTCGTCAGATAAAAAGCTGGCTTCCCAGAAATCCCATGAAGCTGGACAAAGAGGCCTTGCCTGACCTGGAGGAGACCGACTGCTACACAGCTCCGTTCAGCCGAGCACGCATGCATCAGTAAGGACGAGACACACACACACACACACACACACAGACACTCGTGAGGGTCTGAAAATGTCAATCACTAGATTCTGTATCCCCAGTTTGTTCTCACCCTTCACATCCGTTCACGTCCTGAGCTCTGATTGAAGCACCAGGAGGATGACATTTGCACCCTGACGTCTTGATTTTCTGCCAGAACTCAGAAGGTTGAAAACAAGTTGATCAGAAATGAGATATCTAAACAGCAGCAGATGTCCATGAAAATATTCCCGTTCCTTTCCTGTTTTTCACTTCTTAAAGCTCCTCTTTGGTGAAAGCAAGCAATCTAATCTTCATTTTCAGTAAATCTTTTCCACTTCTTCCTCTGCTTTTCTCAGCCTCGGCATTTTTTGGGTGGACATAACGGTGCTTGGAATGAGCACAAGCTCGCCAGCATGAATTGAGTTTTAATGATCTTCCTGTTGTAACTGGCCCAGATCCCATTAGGTGCCTTGACTGGATCATATTGATGATATACTGTTACATGACGAATCACTAAAGGGGCCGTGCTGGTGTTTTTTCTCTCAGCTTCACTATCAACAACAAGGAGACCTTCTTCTCCAATTCCACCAGAAGCAGAATAGTCCATCATGTCCTGCAGCGAACCAAGTATGAGGACGGAAAATCAAAGATGGGTAGGGCCCTACAATCACTTCTTCCTGTCCTCTGTGTGCATACTAATTAATGTCTCTCCGAGCAGGGGATTCCCATCCCTATCTAATAAATTACCTACTGTATATTCACTGTAGTAACCTATTTAGGGCACTTCATTTACAGAGAGAATGCAGAGTCTACACATTGTAGATACAGTAGAGGCAAAAAAGGAAATTTTGTATTTTTATTAGGCAGCAAAATTAGTCCACTTATATTAATTCATATTATATATATACTTATATTAATTATTTATTAATATAATAAATACAAACAAGTATCAAAGGAACAAGGGACATGGAGTAATTTCAATAAAACAACATTAATTCTGTTGTTGCATTTTTCTACATATTAGTTGTGTTTATTATTTCATTACTGAAACAGCATGGTTATTTAGTTTAGCTGTGGGATGATTGAAATGCAGGCAGCCTCTGAGCTGCTGCTATCGTCCAACACGTGGCCTCGCCTCTGCATTTTCCGTATTGTAGTTAAACAAACCGCCCGACCGCTTGACCTCTGCCAACTTGTGCGACCGGTACATGTTTTGCTGATTAGTTTTGCCTTGTAGGGCCCGAACGGATTTTGCCATAATATTTTAATACTGTTGACCACTTTACTTTCCAACAAATAAGACAAACAAATCAGCTCTGCCGCAAGAGTGGAAAATCCTTTTCAAATCCGCCCCTCCCTCCGCTCCGTTCTCGCCATGTTCAGTTTCATTCAGGTCAGGGTGATGGCAATGCACATGAAGGCTAAATGGCATTTGAATTATTAATACTTCATAAAGTTTCTACAGCCAATAATGTTCAATCACTGTATGGTGATTTGGAAAATAGTCTGCATAAATAGTAATGGAGGTTTTTTTTCCAAACTTCCAGTGGCTATATAAATTAAATGTTACATGTTTTAAAGCAACTATAATGCAGCTTAACCTTCACATTGTGCAATAAATAGTGGTGACTGGGATAGAGTCTCACTCTCCTCTTTCATTTATGACTGGCGCTGAATGTTTAATATGGCGTCCTTTTGCTATTCTAGCTGTTATATGTGCTTCTTTTGACATGAAACGTTTTATTCCACTCTTAGGTATCAACAGATTATTGGGCAACAACACGTATGAAGCTGCATTTCCCCCACATGAGGTAAGATGATTCCATTTTAAAGATAGAAATTGAAATTGAGTCCATTTGTTATGCAGCATGCATTACCGGGGCCCATGATGTACACTTTCCCTGGGTTTTATTTGAGGTTTAGATATCCCATATATTGATATATTTGTGGTTTTAAGTGTCAAAAGTAAATACTGGTTACTTCTTTTCCCTTGTGCTTCTCCTTGAAGCTCAAGAAATAAAAGGTCATTTGGTTTCTGTCTCATAAATATTAATGAGCCTCTCCTCTACTTTATATATATAAAGTACACTTATCACAAAGTGACGTCTCATTTTAAGACACAGTTTCTGTCTCTTGGCAGAGCATGTTCAAACAAAGGACAATATTTATATAACACGTAGACCTTTCTTATAATCAAAAACCCATTAAAAAATCACTGGCTACAATATGGGACCTTTAATTAGAAGCTAGAGAGAAGATTTGAGGGTCCCATGTCATACAAATAGCGACTTAAATGTTTATTTTTTTTTACTCTGATAAAGATCTAAGGGGTTGTAAAAACAGTTTCATGCATCAATCACTCAGAAAAACAGAGAAAGGCACACAGCATGGATATCAAATCTGGCTTATTTGTATTTCCTTCACTTTGTGATGTCATTGTGATGTCATACAGCGCCGTGCACCTGCAGGGTTTCCCAGCATACAACATCACATCATCACATAGAGAACTACATTGCGTTATTATTATTGTGAATTCACTCTATGCAAAAATGAGAGGCAAGCATGATTTTCATAATTCAAATGTTCAACCTAAATTATGAGCTGTATGAATTTGCAGAAAGAAGCGATTTTTTTTCATAGATGAAAAATAGCTACGTTTTCCCTGCATACTGTAGTACAGTTTGGGACTTTGGTACTTATATTTTATTCAAATGTTGCACTCTATTTTACATCAATTAAGTCCTGACATGTACTATAGTATAGATGTTGTACATATTTTTTATGGAGTTGAGTTTTAGAAAATATATCTTTGAAATGTGTTTTTTAACCCTCAAACCTTAGATTACGGTTAAAAAAATCAAAATCTAAACACTTATTTTACCCATGGGTCTCAGGATGATATATTGCACAGTCTTGTAGAAAATCAATACAGAATCTTCAAGTTCAAAGAAAACAAAAGGGTTTACAAAAGTTATGTTGTATTATAGTGTAATGTGCCTTTTTCCCCTTCACCAGTCTCTATATATAGTTGAATGCCTGGTCAAAATTGGTGTTGATTTCCCTTTCGAGAGTTACACCAAGAACCTAGAATAGCACGCAGGCCTGATAAATTGCTGCCTAGTGTCTTATCGAGATTAAAGACGTTTTATTTCGCTCAAAAGCAACAGTAATTATTTTCTTCCCTCATTTGTGGCAAAAACGCTGCAGATTGTTCTAAGCTGTTTTGTCTTTTGCCAGGGAGGATATAAGAGCAGACATCCCATCAAAACGCACGGTGCCCAGAACCACAGGCACCTCCTGTATGAGCGCTGGGCCCGCTGGGGAATCTGGTACAAATATCAGCCTCTGGACCTCATCAGGTAATCAGCTTTGCATGAGAAGTTTTTGGATGTTTACATGAGCACTCGTGTCGTGGTTGTGAGCCTTTTTTCCATTTTTAATCATGCTCAAGACAATGGGACTTTTAAATGGAACATAAAGTAACCCAGTTGTCTCCTTGCCTCTACGGTTCTATTATAAAGTTGGCCAAGTCGTTTGTTTGTGAACAGGCTCGTTTGTCACTCCTCCACAGCCCCTGTATGTCCGTTGTCTCTCAATTGATTGATTGGAACAGTCGGGAAAGAAGCCACTTTGGTTTACGGCTGTTGGCGCTGTTGCTTTTTGGCACCGTCTGCTGTCTTTTCTCTTCTCTTATCACAAGTAAACAAAGATGAAACTGACAACTGATTCTTATTGTATCCTCAATTTGTGACCCAAACTGACACTTCTACCACCTCCCTGTTACCGACCGTTATTGTTTTTTGCTCTGCTGTTTTTTTCTCCTTAAATTACATTTAGCATTTTTAATGTTAAACCAATTTTCTCTTCTAACTTGCCAAGAAAATGTGCTTCCCAAAATAATGATATGCTGGAACATTCCACCAAGCACAATCAGGATTGATTGAGGTTTTTAGTGTTTTCATATGGTAATCATCATATCCTGGAGAGATTATGAAACATGATGACTATAGATAGACTTTAAATCAAGATTGTAACTTCTTAACATCACGGGTAGTTGACAAATGATATCATCTCAGGCGCAATACTTTGCATTTATAAGCAGTGAATAAACATAACATGATTTACAGTCTACTATAATGCAGTTGTTACTCTTTCCCATTGCCTTGAATGACAAATTGGCTCCAAAGCTTTGTCTGGCACTGTATATGTTTATTAAAGTAATTGTTAACAACCTCCATCCACATAGGGGCGTCAATATGGACGGATCAATATCTGAGCGTAAATGGAAATTTCGACAATATCTCTAATTGTATCGAGCGATCCTTGCAAATCGATAGGTAAAACTGATTTTTGCAGCAATTGGACAAGGTACATTGATTTCCCATTCATTTAATTCAATGGATATTTCATCTATATGTAATCATATTTTCTTAATTTAATTTTCAAGCATTTAATATCCTAATCTATGTGTTTTTAGTACAGTTTCTATGATGGTAGATTGCTTATTTATCACTAATACAGATCTCTTCTGTGTAGAAGCACCAGGAACGATTATTCAGATCCTAGTGTCCATGTGAACATATATAATGAGGACTTGTTGACACGCTTTCTCAGCCATGTTGTTGATGTCTCAAACACACCTGGGAGTTACCCATGATCCTGCTAATTGCCACTGTTCAGCTTCACTGGAGCAGTTGTGCAATAGGATTCCTGCCCAACCCAGCAGCTTAAAGGGCCCATGTCATGCAAGCAGCCACTTTCATGCTGTTACTTTTTTAGATAAGGTCGAGTGGGGTTATATAAAAACCGTTGCTCAGAAAAATGCACACAGCCTGGTTTTAGACACCTTGCAGTTTCACGGCTCGCTTGTACTTCCTTGACTTCATGATGTCACGCAGCAGCTCCCGTCGCCTGCAGATGTTCCAGCACAGCTCACCTCCCACGCCATCACACCCACTTTTTGCATCTTTCGAAATCATAAATATTAATGAGAAAGACCAAAAACGATCTGTGTCTGGAGTTCCAGTGAAGCGCTAGAGAGAGCACTGTAACTACATGAGGTTGTATTTTCCTACTTTAGATTGCAACTATATCTTGTAAGTATCAGATCCAGAAGTATGCAATGATACTAGACCTACCACAACATTACGCTGAATGACCTTTAAGACCAGCACCCCACTGTTTATCTACTTCCTTTCTGTTCTCTAAAATACCTGCACCTTCACTTGAAATGAACATGTATGGCGAGTTTAAATTAACAGTAAAGACCTTTGACCTCTCCTTCTCTCCCAGGCGGTACTTTGGGGAGAAAATCGGTCTTTATTTCGCGTGGTTGGGCTGGTACACCGGCATGTTGATCCCTGCTGCTCTGGTTGGTGTTTTTGTCTTCCTCTACGGCCTCTTCACCATGGACTCAAGTCAAGTCAGGTCAGTTTCAATTAGAGAGTGTATATTATACTCTCTTGAAATGAAAAGGAATGTTATTCATCATTGAAAACATGCATACTTTGCCTTTTTTTTATGCCATTAGCCAAGAGATTTGTGAAGCCAACACTACCATAATGTGTCCGATGTGTGAGGAAACCTGCGAGCCGTGGATCCTGAGCGACAGTTGTGTCTTTGCAAAGGTCAGTCTTGTTTTTTTTTTTTAAGGATTTAAAAGTCGAGCAATAAATCATTTTGAATCCAGTCGAGTAAAATCTTCCCCAAATCCAAACCTCCTCTCCAAGTTTCATATTTATAAGGCCATTCAATAGAGTCAAGAGCTTTCTGGGCATCCATTGTTATGACAGCTGCCAAAGTGGTTTTCAGCATTCAGAATACAATATATTCAACAAGAGAAGCATCTTTTTTAAAGAAAATGCTGCCTGGGGTGAAGCCAGCTTGATCTGGGTGAATTCGTGCTGGTGGACAATATTTTGGTGAACATATTGTGATCAAGAATATGGGACTATCCTGTAACTAGCAGGATCCATGGTCACTTTTACCCCGTTTCAATAACAGACAAACAAGTGTTTAGCATTTATTAATTTATTATACTGAGTAAGAAAGGTTTAGAGTCTCATTAAATATTTGGTAAAATTCCAAACCCTTCTGGTGCAGGACATTTACCTTTGGGCAGTGCCTCGAGTGCTTATACTAACTCAAACAGCAGAAGACGGCCTTTCAGGAAATGCTGATCGTTCTCATTTAGATGTGGGAAAGTTAAGAAACCAAAGAACTGAGTCAGTTCTTTGGTTCTGTCCAACTGGGAGTAATTTGTCCCAGTTGTTGTGGAAGTCGAATCATAAAGCCCCGAGGAAAACTCTTTACAACGATTGTTAATGTCTTGTTTATTTGCAAAAGATTTACGTTTTCAACTGTATTTTATGGAGAACAGTAATAATATATTGCTAATTGTCCCTCCAGGGACAGACTCATATTCAGATTTTGGTTTGCAAATTGGATGAGAACTTTTGGAATATGTTGTAGAACTTCACAAAGTAAAAGAAGTAAAGTAAATCATAAATCTGTCATCAGTATTCCTGGAAGCTCTTCAGTCTCAGAGCAGCCTTCATGTGTTTCTAGGTGACTCGTCTGTTTGACAATGGCGGCACTGTGTTCTTTGCCATCTTCATGGCTATTTGGGGTAAGTGGAGGCTCTTTATGTTTGTCCGTTTTTCTGGATTTGCTTGTTATACATGTATTACATGAAATATGCTCTCCGCTCGATACAAGCCCTCCTAGAATTCAAATCTATTTATACAGTCGTGTGTCGGTGCTGATGCTGCCACTCTCCACTCAACTCCTCCAAACACATTAAGCTTTCCACCCGGAGAATCCATCACTGTAAACACTCTGCAATGCAAAAATGAGATGTTCACACAATAATACCTTTTTTTTAAACGAGTAAAAGCATGGTCAGGTTTCTCTGATTCAGTCAATGCGCTTACACTGCCAGTGTGATAACTCAGATAATTAAACATTTCTACAGAGGGAGACAATCTCATTTGGCTTTCAGGGGTTGTACAATTTGATGATCCATGATTGTGGTATATTGCAGCTATGTTCCTGCAGATAATATTGTAGTATAGACTGCAGCATGTGGCCCAGGTCCACCTTTCTGCCAGCATGGTAAATAATCACCTGTGCCCGGAGAACACTTGGCACATTGTGTTCTGTGTTTGGGCTAATTGAGGGACAAGGAGAGGAGGTCTGGCCTCGCTGGCCGTGGTCTACAGCTCTGAATCCTGCATGAAGGCTTTTTGGCAATGCGGACCAGAGTAACAGTATTGCGCCAATGAGTGCACTCTAGGTCTGCTGTGAGTGTATGTGTGTGTGTGTGTGTGAGAGAGAGAGGGAGTGAGAAACAGACTTAGCCCAAGGGACCAAATGTAGACATCTGAAATGGATGCTTTTCTCTCTCTCTTCAAAGAAAAGTGGGTCAAGCTATAATAAACTTCCACATTTTTAACAGCAGACAAAGTTGTATTAAGGCTATAATCCCTCTTCCCAAATGTACCTTTAATGGCTCACATTATTTTGTTGTCTTTTCGATATATTACACATAAAAACAAACACATTGCATAAATCTAGCTTTAATAATGTTTTAATAATTGACAAATTAGAGCTCTATAATACGAATGTGTATACATATATGTATGTGTATGTAAATAAACATCACTGTGTTGTCCGTTGTGCATCTTTTACTGTAGCTCTGTTCATTTCCTCCGACTATGACATCTGTTCCTCTGTGTTTCTGCACCAACGCCACTAAGACACATTCCTCCATATATATTGTAGTACCCGCTGCCTCTGAGAGCTTCGCGCTATGCAGCATTCATAAAAAGCCTTTTTTATCCTGCATTTGTACTAAACCAGAATACATGAAAAGTCCTGACAGAAAAGGTTTAACCAGCGTGCAAGTCAAATTACAATAGCCTGAACAAAGGAAACAATGCCCCACAGTGAGATTTACTTTTGAAGACAAGATTTGGGGCACAAATAAGCCTAAAGCCTCTTTTTTTAAACAGTTTTTCTCCTATTTCACCTCAAAATGGATGGATGCACTGCAGCATGTATTTCACCTGCCTGACTGTGATGTTTCGTCTGCTTCACCATAGTGTACGCTGCAATCAGTTATCAATTGGACTTTGTATTACATATAATTGATCAATAATGTGATTGATCTCTGATTGCCTCCGCGCTGCAGCCACAGTATTCCTGGAGTTCTGGAAAAGGCGGAGGGCAGAACTGACTTATGACTGGGACCTCATTGATTGGGAGGAGGAAGAGGTAAGTCTATCCAGTTTCATTCCATTGCCTCATATATATCATGATATCTGCCTTTTGTTCATGCGTGCCGCTTACGTGATATTGCATGATGGGGTAGAAGCGGCTGAGGTTCAATAGTTCATACGGGATTATGTGTTGTTAATCAGGAGGAGCTGAGGCCTCAGTTCGAAGCCAAGTACTCCAGGATGGAGAGAGTCAACCCCATCTCGGGCAAACCGGAGCCTTTTCAGCCCTTCTCAGACAAGCTCAGCCGGCTCATGGTGTCTGTTTCTGGAATATTCTTCATGGTAAACACTTTGGTCTTTGAATAATTTGCCCTTTTGGGATTCAGGCTCAGAGATATCTCTCTCTCTCTCTCTCTCTCTATATATATATATATATATATATATATATATATATATATATATATATGTGTGTGTTTATATATATATATATATATATATACACACACACACCTTTGGAGTGTGTCATTAGCTGCGGCGTAACATCTCCCCCTGCTGGACAAATGCCGTATTTTAGAGGACGTGCCATTATTTCTACTGTTTACTGATGATTTTTTCTGATTATCTGAAATGTGAATAGCTTGTTAATCAATAGCTTTTCCTGCACAGTCGTTTATTATGAGATGAGATAAAACATCTGCAGAAGGCACGTCAAACTCTTTAGTTTAGTTAATGGGCCACATTCAGTGCAGCATCATAATCTCAAGTGGGCCAGACCAGTAGAAATACAGAATATGTGTGAATATAAATGTGTATATAAATAACAACGCCTACAGAATTCTTCCCTCCTTTTGTATGTAAAGAAATACATTATAAATATTTACAGGGTTGATTAACCAACTTTTCTTACTTGCGTGTTCACGAGACTGTCATAATAATGAGATGACACTGACATTAATAAATGCTCATTACAGTTGTCGATATCCTGTTATCCAGTAAATTATGTTACTTTTAATGCAAAGTTGACATCGTTTGACATGTGTTTGTTATGACAACTTGACATAAACCAAGACAAAATAAACATGACAGGGCAGACCTTACTGCTTTTAATAATCTGTTGAGCTCATGACGTCTAATCACATTGAGGACACACTCATGATGGTCCTGTACCAGCTTAGTCAAAACCAACCACATAACCGTTTAAGTAAACGTAAGACATGGTGTTTTTGTTGTTTGTGCTTTTTTCTTGGTTTATATTAAAAGTGTCATAACAAAGACTTCTCAAACAATGACGTTGCTTCAAAAATGGCATAATTTACCGAACAACAATAACTGTCCTAAGCATTCATTACTGTTCATGACAGATGTCACGTCATGATTATTCTCATATGTCTTATGAAGTAAAGTATTACTGAATAAAAGTGAAATTTAATTTTAACATGATCTTTTAGTTTTTTATATTTAGTAAATGAACAATGTTTAGTTTTTTCAGAAGCAGGTAAACTTTTCTCCTGCCTTAACAAACCATTTACATTTTTCATAAAGGATTTTATCCCTTGAGCCTTGAAAGATGCTCACTAACTTCACATTTCTGTAAAGAAATAGGCACTGGTCTATTCTTGTCATACTTTGCACAGTCATCCAATAGACCAGGTTGGACCCTTTAGCAGGCCTGATCTGGGCCCCAGGCCACATGTTTGGCACCCCTGCTCTACAGCTTAGATCAGGGGCATAGTTTTTAAAATCATATATTATATTTGGCTGCCTTCTCCTTCCTCTCTGCACAGATTTCCCTTGTTCTGACGGCCGTGTTTGCCGTGGTGGTTTTCCGTCTCATCGCCATGGAGAAGTTTGCTTCCTTCGACTGGAGCTTTGTGAAGAAGAACTGGCAGTTCGCCACCTCTGGCACCGGCGTCTGCATCAACTTTATGATCATCATGTCTCTCAACGTGGTGGGTGTCTGGACGGGCGTCATCTGGCTCGTCTGCACGTTCTGTCCAACACATATTTGGTGAAAATGTGTATTTAGGACTTTGTTCCAGGAACAATCGCATGCACAGCCGGATTTTCTCATGCTGAGATTACTTTCTGCTCTGAGCCTCTCCCTGTTGAAGCTTATGACTGCTCTCTTCCCATCAGGTCTATGAAAAAGTGGCCTTCCTGTTAACAAATTTAGGTAAGCGTTGTCCAACATGCTGCGTGTATTCATATACCATCATTATCTGTTGCTTCCCAGAAGGCTGGCAAACATTTTTTTCCCCTCTCATCCACTTCTCATCCCCCTCGTTCTCGTCCCCTCCAGAGCACCCACGGACGGAGTCCGAGTGGGAGAACAGCTTCGCTCTGAAGATGTTCCTGTTCCAATTTGTAAATCTGAACAGTTCCACGTTCTACATCGCGTTCTTCCTCGGGAGGTAGGACGCTTCGGTTCCCGTTCACAGTAAATTTGACAAAGGATGGCGCAGAGATGTTTTCTTTCAGTCTCTCGTGTCACGACATCTGCCAAGACTCCTTCCCCTTTCCCCCCCTCAGTTATACCTCATTGCAAAAATACTGCCTTGCCAAGTAATGTGACCGAGCTGTGGTTTAACTGACATAATTAGCGCCTTTAAGTGTCTTTTTTACCCTCCTCTGAGTTTATTAGTTTTTCCTTGATTGAATTTGTAACTAATGTTGCCAATCTCAATCTATTCAGGTTTGCTGGCAGGCCGGGAAAATACAATAAACTCTTTAATCGATGGAGGCTGGAGGAGGTGAGTGCAATTAGGCGAAACTATAAGTGGGTGATTATTTCAGTAATGACTTGGATGATTATTGCCTTCTCTGTTAAGACATGTTTAGACATTTGAAGTAATCCATCTTTCCAATGATCCGCCTGTATACGGTTACATCGGTTCATTATTGTCCCACGTAATTACTCGGATTTTCAAATTAATGATCAGAAAACCAGAATGGGATGCAGTGCGTCTTAGGATTCGCAGAGGGCTTTGAATTATTATGCATGAAATATGGATGTTACAGTCGTTTTTAATTTAAACGTGTTTTTCTCAGTGTCACCCGAGCGGCTGCTTGATTGATCTGTGCCTGCAAATGGGAGTCATCATGATCTTCAAACAAATCTGGAACAACTTCATGGAGCTGGGATATCCGTAAGTAATCATTTAATGTTGTGGTACTTTCTCTTAAAATCCATTACAATGCCAAACTTAATCATTTCAGCACAAATTCAAGTCAGTGATTGGCATTTTATAGACCATGTGTCCTCGCCACTCATTACCATATGAAACAGTTTTTCTCCTGTGGGGACAAATCAAATCCTCTTGTGAAAGGGTTCATTCATGGTGCAGCGCATTGTCAGGAATAATTGCTCTGAGTTGACAGTTAACTGCTCACTACACTTTCTAGTTTGCTGCAGAACTGGTGGTCTCGTAGGAAGATGAAAAAAGGAGGCGGTGGAGGCCTGAATGTAGACAACAAAAGCCAGCTTCCACAGTGGGACAAAGACTGGAATCTGCAGCCAATGAACGCACACGGGCTCGTAGACGAATACCTCGAAATGGGTAAAACACAAAGGAGTGACCTGAAGCTGAAAGGAATCCATTTGCAAAACGTGGCTGAATATCGTTTGAGCGAATGTTGAGATAGGGACACTCTGAATTTCGTCCAAACCGTTGTTTCCTCTGCAGTTCTCCAGTTTGGCTTCACCACCATCTTCGTAGCGGCGTTCCCGTTGGCCCCCCTCCTCGCTCTGCTCAACAACATCATCGAGATTCGTCTTGATGCCTACAAGTTTGTCACGCAGTGGAGGAGACCCATGCCTGCCCGAGCCACCGACATAGGTCAGTGTGATTCCTGCGTGGAACGTTGTGGATCACAAACATGTTCCGTCCTGTGGAGATAGATGTACATTTGTTATGTTAAGTGGTGCCATATGCTGCACTTTCCCTCCCACCAGCCACCAACCCTATAAGATTACACACCCCACCCTTGAACTGGTATATAATATAGGACCAAATGACTCTTGTGGCATTTTGGGCTTTACGGAAGACTCCACCCTAAACATTTAAAAAATTGGTTGTAAACTAATAACTACTAAAGGATAGAATCACTTTTTAATTATAAGGTAGATCTAGGTGATAAGATAAATATTCTCTCATGTTTCAAGAAGCTTGATCCACCAAGAAATGCACACAGCCCATATTTAGAAATTGTGGTGATGTCACAACTCTCCATTCACAGCCATTCAAACCAGAAACTCATTAATACTAATGAGATAGGTACTTAATGACCTGGTCTTTCTATTACCCCAGAGAAAAGCTGTACAGATGTAAAACAATATTGAGATGTTTTTGGTGCTTAAAGGTACAGTGTGTAGTATCTTGCAGCCTCTAGTGGTGAGATTGGGGATTGCAACCAACTAAGTATCCCAAGCATGAAAAACAAATGAAAATCATGTCTAGAGCCATTGTTTGATTTGTGTCTTATGGGCCCCTTTAGGAACAATGTGGGTACAAGGCAGTCTCCATTATAAAGTATTTAAAACATACTAATAAATATTATACAATGGATGCTACTGTATGCCGCTAAATCTTACAAACTTGTAACCACAAATATGTCTTGTCAGTCATATCAATCTAACTAAACTAAAATTAAAAAAAAAGATAAAAAAAAAAAAAATTAAGATTTGGGACCGTCAAAGTGAATTATTCAGTGTGCTCTGGTCACCCTTCTTTTTCCACTGCCACAGCTTCAGCTGCATTTTGTTGATAGATGTGCAGACGGCCGTGTTTGTACTACATTTAGAAAGTCCCCAGGTGCTAGGATTGCACTAAATGTCGGTCGCACAGGATCAACAAGCAAAGATCCTTTTTAGGCTTCAGCGTTTAATTATGGCATGTACTAATCTTAGAGAAAATAATATGAAAGGAAGAGAACATTTTTCACCTGTCAGTAGCCTTGATTGATAATATAATGCAGAGACATCACAGAATAATCCCTGGCATGTACTAAATATCATATATATATATATGCCCGTTGTGATGATATGAGGGTCTGAAAGTCGTAATCATTCATTCATGTTGAATTACCCCAAAACAAACCTTACAAACCCACATATAACGACAACATTTATAGCCATTTTTAAACAGCTTTAAATTAATGAATGTGTATTTCCCTGTCTTGGCTGTCAGGTATCTGGCATGGGATTCTGGAGGGTATCGGCGTGTTGGCTGTCATCACCAACGCCTTCGTCATCGCCATCACCTCAGACTACATCCCCCGCTTTGTCTACGCCTTCAAATATGGTCCATGTGTAGACAGAGGACACCACCATCAGGATGAGTAAGCCATGAAAATCAATGTGGGAGCACGGAAAAAAAAATATATCCAGAGCATCTTCTACAGTCTGAAAGCTTCTCCTATGGTCCGCAGGTGTTTGCGAGGCTACATGAACAGCAGCTTGTCCGTGTTCGATATGAGCGAGCTGAAGAACAGCAGCCAG
The DNA here is from genome assembly GCA_036785175.1 of Eupleurogrammus muticus. Taxonomy (NCBI): domain Eukaryota; kingdom Metazoa; phylum Chordata; class Actinopteri; order Scombriformes; family Trichiuridae; genus Eupleurogrammus; species Eupleurogrammus muticus. Next base: position 18,809,916 of record JAYKQN010000010.1, on the reverse strand, counting down.
TCCAGATACTGCAGGTACAGAGACTACAGGGCGCCGCCCTGGAGCGCCGTGCCCTACGAGTTCACTCTGCAGTTCTGGCACGTCCTGGCTGCCAGGCTGGCCTTCATCATTGTTTTCGAGGTCTGTCAGCTCTTCCCGTTCAGTTATTTATTTTTTTTACTCATTGTTAAATGCTGATTTCCGTGCTTTAATTGAAGGGTTGTGTGAGTAACCATTTCTACCATAACCCCCCACACACTTTAGACCTAGATGTTCAACACATGGCATCTATGGCATACATCTATAAAACATCGTAGGGCTAATAAAGTGCAATGTACACAGCGTGTGAAGGTAACTCATGAATGATGAATGCTTCCCACAGCACCTGGTGTTCGGCATCAAGTCCTTCATCGCGTACCTCATCCCGGACATGCCCAAGGACCTCTGTGACCGTATGAGAAGGGAAAAGTACCTGATGCAGGAGATGATGTACGAGGCGGAGCTGACGCACCTGCAGAAGGAGAGGAAGAAGAATGGGCGGCGTTATCACCACGAGTGGCCTTAGCTTTGACCCCCCAACCACCCACCCACCGACCCTCAACGCCACAGCAGCCTCCTCCCGCCCGCTTAGTCGTGTGTTTTAGCTTTTTGAGAGTCCAGCTTCACTTGGCTGATTCTGTACACCAAAGACACCCTCTTCAGAAATAAGATCCCCCCCACCTCCGCCCGAGCTCTAACCCAAGACCGCTCCCTTCGCCATCTGTCTCACGCCCAGTGTTGTCAGTGCTTATGGAATTTTATTATTTTGGCTCTGCCCTTTCAGTCCTGTCCCTCCCTCGTCTCTCACTCAGCAGGTTTGCCCTTGGTTCTATGCTTCCGTCACGGCTTCACTGGGAAAACCTGTGCAAATGTAATGTTTACTATGCAGATCAAGGGCTGCAGATGACCACTGTTCCCCCTCCGTTACCCATCATCCCCGCTCTCTCTCTCCCTGTGTGTGGCAGCTATCCCTCTGCTCGCTAGCATGTTCGTTCCTGCCGTGACCGTCAGCAGAGACGCCGTTTCAACAGTCACGCGACTCCGGTGATGTGGCTACCAAATTCCCCAAAAAATGATAGTGTTTCCTGTAAAGCAACTGTATATTGCCTTTGAAGCATGCTGGTTAATATTTGGACCATTTTTTTTAAAACTGCAGCGAAAAAAAAAAGCAGACAACAGCACTCATTCAGTACATTTGATAAAGACTTCCCTATGAAACCATATAAAACGCATGGTAATATTGTTTTGTACCTTTTGATAGAAAAAAAGATCCCGTCTTTATGCCTGGTTCACGTTTGTGTGTTCTCAGTGTGAGCTGTGTGTTAATCCGTCGTGCTACTGCTGAGCTTGACTGTCCCGAGGTGAGGAAAATGTGAACTTTTTGTGCAATTTTGATTGTGCCTACAGTCGTTGTGCCCGCCACAATTGTGTCACCGACATCACATGTGCCTGTTTTGTGCTGCACATGATTTTTTTTTTTTTTTTTTCCAAGCGGGATAAATATTTCTCTGTCTTCTGGTTGCGTTTGATCTGCTGTAAACTCTCTGAACTCTCCTGAACAGATTTGCAATGGATGTGAGCCACCAAACCACGGCACTACTCAACACACGCTGACGGTGTCACGTCATAATGTGACTCCCATCATGAACAGTGTATACGCTCGCATGCAGGAGAAAAAAAAAAAAGAAAAAATCTGCTCTTCCGTTCTTGCGCTCGCAGCCTGTTTTTCATTTGCTATTGGAAGCTCTGAAGCGTGGTCGAAGCTCGGATCACTTAGACATACCTGTGGCTTGGATGTTCAGTTTGCAAAGAACATCCGCTGCTCCTCACTCTGAATTACTCACACTTTACTTCTGGTCCTCTAGCACACAGCGGTTGGACGCCGTTTCAGCTGCATCTTGACCGTTAACCTAATGTGTAAATTGAGAATTCCGGTTTCAGAGCTCAGACGTCGCCTTTCGTTGAGGTCAGTTCCTATGTCACAGATTAGAGCAGCACGTTTTTTTTTCTTGCCCAACAAGAACTCAGGAAAAGAGGCAGCATGAGCAACACATCCATGTGTGAGGCTGAGTCAGAATCATTTCCTGTTCCATTCATGCAGAGATGGAGAGTTATGTGCAGAGTGAACAGCATCGATGAGGGGGTTTGTACGGTGAGTGATGAGAAGTTTAAGTGTTGCACAACACAGAACAAAAAAAAAAGAAACGTATTCCTCATTTTACATTATTTAAAACATGTTATTTATTTATTTTTGCCGTTCTTGTATATACATTTTAAGATGTATGTTGTGTTTTTTTTCTATGCTTTTTATTTTGTGCTATGACTACGATTTCTCCTTTTTTTCACCTTCAGATAGACAATGTCATGTCCACATTTCTCAGGTGTTTTCTGAATGTTTGCAGATGATCAACTTTTTATCATATTTTCTAAAATGCAATCAAAGCTATCCTGCTTTTTTAGATATATATTTTTGCACTACATTGCATTTGCATGACTATACTGCACACTCACAGTTTAAAGCATGTTTTTTTTTTGTTTTCCCTTAGTCCCACAGAGTATACTGTATTATAGCTAATTGCAAAATCATAAAAGTCATTATGGAGATGTATGACATTGGCCGTTAAAAAATAATGATGCTTTTGGGTCGTGATGTTCAATCAAATAATTCATAATCATTTTCAGGCCATTCATCTCCTTTGATTCACTCGAGGGAGATATTTGTTTTTAAAGCCCAATTCTTTGGAAACTCCAGGTTTTCAAAATATTTTCCCTGCTATGTGAACATCGAAAATCTATGCATGTTGTTATCCTCGAGTGCTTTTATTTATTTTGAACAGATGCAGATGTTAATGTTCTAGTACAGTCGTACTATAGAGTATGCATGACTTAACCTGCTTCGAGCAAAAATTGTAAAATTGTCAACAGCATCGTAAACGTGTTGGAATTCTGTGCGAGATGGTATGGGAGTGTGGCAGTTTTATACTGCAATACTTCAACTCCAGACTCATCTCATGTAATCTGTCCTCAACAGAATATCAAGGGGAGTCTGATAAAACATAACATGAATCCTCAAGACTTTGTTTGGTTTTTGTTTGAAGTTGAACCCTCCTCTGGGTGTTGGTATTATGATTACCCGCTAACATCTGAAGTGTTCAATCTAATGGGACAGGGATAATAATGCTGATATAATGAATGACTAAAGTGACCTCGGATATTTGACTGGACGCGGCTAATAACAGTTTTCCGATGGATCTTTCTCCTGTTGTCTTCTTCTCTCTCTGAGAAACATCATCTCAGCGTCTCAGAAATACAAAATGCTGCACAGTGCTGGAAAGGTGTTTCCCATGTCTTCTATTGTTGGCAATAGCACAATATGGGTATGGTATAATAAGTAATAATGGCATGACCTTGCACATCTCTGAAAACATTAGCAATCCTGCAGGGGATTGAAGCTTTCTGTTCTATGCTATGCCTCCTAATAGGATTGTGCTTGAGCAAGTGATGTACTGTATAAGCACAGTGATGTTAGACCATAGATTTAACTGTACAATATAGGATGGTGTCAGTGATGACATGAAGTCTATCAATAACATTGTTTACTTTGTTCCTGTTTACATGTAAAAAAAAAAATAATAATAGTAATAATAATGAAATGTATAAAAGTAATGTAACATAAAATAATTTGGATATCACTCTTTTCTGTAATAAATCATGGATTGTATCTTTTAAATCAAAACCGCTCTCTTCGTTGTTGTGTTTTGTATAAAAGGAGCAGAGACACGGCCTCGCGCGTCATCTTCTCAGTTTAGCTGAAACTGCTTATGGAACAAACCGGAGTGGAGTGCAGAGGTTGCTTTCTTTCCCCCCCCCCCTGCTATTATCTCAACCCACAAATCCTCTTGCCAAAGAGCGTTCATATAACCTATTGTTAAAAAGATTTCGTTACTATGACCAATCCTGCTATTAGGAGTATTGTAGGATTTTCCCACTCCTCTGCTGCTCAGCTTTCACTTTGAACTGCTTTTCCATTTTTGTCATCTTGATTAACACCCGGACTCCCATTTTTTTTTCATAGTACAACCTAAACATCCCAGAAAGAAAAATGCTAAGATATGCTTTACTTTGAGCTGTGATGACAGAATCATCTCCTGTGATCCATCTAACTATTGGACACCACCCAAGCATATTTCCTTTTACTTGGGATTGACCAGAAGCAACAGAAGTTCCATATATGAGCCTGAGAAGCGGTGGCAGCACTTTCTCACCCTTTTTTGGAGCCTGTAGAGGAAAAAAAGGCAGTCTCATGCATTTCTGTCTCCTAGTGCTTCCAGTCCCATTTACATGTAAAACTTGTGTGTGGTTGAAGTGTTACTGCCAATACTGACCAGCATTCAAAATTCTACAAGGTAAAAATCAGCAAAATGCTTTATGGTATTAAATGTAACACTGTTGCTTCACACAATAAAAATGGACCATATAATTTTATTATAGTTCAGTGCCCATAAAAAGTATGTATTTCTGTAGAAAAGTGAAAGCTTAGGTAGATTTTTTAAGTTTGGCAAAAAATGTAAACCTCTTATTTTGTACCTTTTCTTGTTCTGTAAGGACCATAGCATGTTACTGTTATATGGGTTGCTAAATAAAGTTTAGGCCAAGATTCTGTTCTGTCAGGTGATAGCGCTGGGACGTCGTGAGTGCTCCTTGGAGTAAGACGACTATGTTAGTGTGAGAAATAATGTAGCAGCTACACGTAGCGTGTGGTTTTTTTAAAGAGACGTTGCAATTCTTCCATTGCGTTGGAGGATAGTGCTGGGATATCTAAATCTATGGGATTTTTTTTTTTAAAAAAAGACGAGAATGCACAACATTGTGTCAGGCACAAGCTACTATATCCAAAAGATGAAGTTAACCTGACCGACAAAGAGATACGCAATCCACAGACACACAGACACTCCTAACTTTATAGATAGACACATTATTAAATTAATGGCGATGCATCAAATTGGGAAATAGCATTTTAAATATCCCATATTTTTCAGTTCTATTTGAAGTTTTGATATCTCTAACAATCTAGTTTGACATCACCGTTCTAAAGCTTCTCTCCAGAGCTCTAGGAGTTTACTATTACTGCTTTTAAGTGGTAACAAGTCAGTAAGTCTGTCAACTTTTAGTTCAAACATGTTTTTTATTAACATATGATGGTATATGTGAATGTCTTAATCAGTGACTGTATAGCTCTCCAATTAAGGTGTGGAATTTTAAAAAAGTACATTTTTTAAAATTCACTATGCATACAGTAAATTGTACTTCAGTGTAGTACATAAATGTAAATGTACTGAACCACTTCAACTTACTTCTCAACTTACTAGATCTTGATCATGACCAATACAAAACTTTAGGAATTAAAGCATGAATATATGATTCCACTGGTGCTGCTGAACATCTATGAAGGCACACACACACACACATACACATACAAGTGCACCAACAATAACAGAATGTAATTTACTACGGATGAGTTCTAACCTTCCTCCCTCAGCTTGACAGTACCCAGGCACAGGATGACGCATATCTGAGACCAGATGAAGCAGAAGATCTTCCCACACACACACAAAAACAACATTCAATACAACTTGTGTGTTTTATTTGTTTAACCTGACCTGATATATTTGTCTCTGAAATATTTTCCTCCATTACCATGGAAGTGACTGTGAACAGTTCTCATAAAAAATGATTACTTTAACAGAAATACAAATGTTTTCACTGATAAACCAGAATTCTGTGTGTATCACAAAACCTAAATGACTAAATAGTAACGAAGTTCGATGGACATTAGGTATTTATTTAGCCTTAAAAAAAAGAACAAAATGATCAACGCTGTGCCTGATGCGCAAAATGCATGTCTGTGAAATCAATCCCAAACTGTGACCTCTGTACCTGCGTAATGTATCGGCAGCAGTAACTAACACTGGTTACTGACTAGTCTAACACACAGCAGCACTACTGCATAACTCACACCTGACGACTGATCACAAAACGCCTCTTTACCCACTAAAGTCATCTCCTGAAGAGTAAGCAAACTCTTTACTCTCTGAGTGAGATAATATATATTATAATAAACATCTTATCCATAATGTGAATAAACCTGAAAATACATGAATCAGGATACTGGGGTTTATAAACTCCTTTTCTGGGTGTCCGATCACACTCGTACTAGTGCGTCTACAACTCATACTGCACAGCAATAAAGAATAAATGAGCGAGTGCTCATGAAATGATACTAGTGTTGACTGATTTTGATCAGTATGCCTGAGGTTGTTGCCTCAGCATTTTAATTGTCTAAGTTTTTATTGAATAATTGCTAAATTGAAGTGTGGGGCCAAAATGAATGAATATTATATAGGATATATTCTCCATCACATTTTCACATTATTTAAGAAAACAAGACAAAAAACGTTTAGTATGAGTACCAAGCAGAAAAAAATGCTATTATCCAGCAGCATGTGGTTATTGGACAATTTGTTCATATTTCAGTGGCTTGAATTGCTGAACTAACTCCTGTTAGTCTGGGTTTTGATGGTGCGGTATCTTCCTCCTGATGTCCCTGTGTTCTGTCTTTGCTGATGTTGCTAGTGTCGGCGTCCAGCATAAACAGCATCCAGGTCCGGGAACGCAGCTCTTTGGGGTTTTTTTTTGCAGGCAAAGTTATTCACTTTAACATCAAGAAACATGTGGGTCTCTCCACCAATAAAACAGAAGCCACATTATTCAAGCATTTTTCCAGAGCAGACATAGCTACATAACCACAGCATCGTATATCAGCGCGCCGACCGCTTCACCCTCTCCTACATGCTGCAGCCATTATTTCTGGGTCTCTTTGAGCGCCTCCAGGTGACTGATGTTAATCATACAGCACAGATTTACAGTGCCGATTAGGAAGGTAATCAGTGCTCTATGGAGACCCCAGCCATAAATCCAGCCACACCGAGGTGCAACCGGAACATAGAGGCATAGATGACCAGTGGGCAACATGGGAGTCACAACACGGACGCCCACAAATCACCAATGTTCTCCACCGAGGTGGGTGCAGGAAACTGTTTCCACCATCACAGAAGGGAGAGTTTAACCGGTCCATAACGTTCGCGCGTGTTTATTTTAGGAAATCTGTTTTCAAGATCAAATCAACCAAATATGTCGAAAAAGGAAAAGACTAAACAGTGGTCCAATCGAGCGCCCTAAAGTTATTGCACACTCAAAAATAGATCCATGTTTACGGTCTGTCGGAGGAATTTTTAGTGCACCTGGAAAGCTGATTTTCTCTCAGCAATCAGCGAAGAAAAAGAACCCGCCTTTAAAGTTTTTACAATTTATATTCATTCAGCAGCTTATTTTCCTAATACAGGGCAGGACATATTTAAAAAGAAAAAAAGATTTGGACCTTTGATCATAAACCAAAATGACACAAATGAGCCCCCAAAGCTCAAAATATGCACCGTTGTACACATTTGACACCTGTTATTTTAATCATAAAGTGACCTATTTAAATTTATTTTAGAGCGCGTTGCCTATAGAATCATGATATTTTGTGCAGGATTTCCAACCACTGTGCTGTACATTCCAAGTAATAAATATGTGATGAAATTGAATATCTTTGCCCTGCAGCTGGTGACGGTAGCAGTGCAGCGGGCTCGATGGTAAAACGGGGGTGAGATTCATATATGAAGCATGAGTAACGGGGATGACAGACGAGCTGACCTGAGGTAAACCTGATGCAGCATCCCCCAAATTGCTTTGCGGAGCTGGGAAAGATTCATCCTTTACGGCCAAGGCAAAAGCCACTATCAAACCTCCTGCAGCCGAGTTGAGTCAAATAAATTATCATCGCCATCAATTCTATCCACATTATCTGTGTCGTTATAACTAGTTGTAGAACAACTTGTGCTGGCAAAGGCAAATTAAGCAAAGGCCTATATGATATTGTTAAAAATGTATTTAAAAGTGCATCTGAAGATAATATGAAGCTTCAGCAGTCTGGGTTGCTCAAATAAAGTCTCTGGTTCTCAATGGCAGACAGTGTTTCCTTGTTCATCTGCAGTTGAAGTGTGGTAATAAAAAAGAGGGAATATGGCACTAAAAACCCTAATGCTGAAAGATATGAATCTGTCAACACAAATCATGCGCAGATCCACGAAAAACAAACTACCAACAGTCCTTAAAACCTGGGAACCTTGCCAGGAAATTTGTTCAGACAATATAGCACATGAGCTGGGGAAATTATTTAAACAGCAACAGCTCCTGTGAGGCTGAAAAAGGTTTTCAGAAAGAGGTAGAATACGATCAAGATAAGCACAAAATGCTGTGACGATGAGCAGGATGAAGGAGGCCGATGGACGGATTCCTGAGAAGGAGGAGGACAAACAGAAAGTTGCCCTTGCCAAATATAAACGAGTTTATCGTAACATAGACAAACAAGTCGTCTGTATGTATTTAGTGTCAGTGGAGGCGCAAAGTCTGGTGTGTGTCTCAGTCTAAATAGGAGCCGTATCTCGGGATTATCGTCTGATTGAAAACAAACTGTGGACTGGAGACGGTCCAACACACATGTTATCTCTCTGAGATGGGGTCACAGTCGAGAGAAGAGGTTATTCATCAATAACATTATTCCACTTAATACCACCAGGATGGTAGCGATGGAAAATCAAATGTACGGAAACTCACTTGTGCTTTTACATACTTTTTTACTGGCAGCGGGTTCTTTCTTTTTTTTTTCCCAGAAGCTTTGTGATCTTATTCCTTTTTAAGCTACCATGAGGGTGTGGGGTAACGAGAAGTGTCAGCACTCGGCTGAGGTTTCGCTCCATGTGTAGGAAGAGAGAGCGGACGAGACGGCGTGTGCTTGCGTGTTCAAATACCATAGTAGGTGAACGATAGCACATGATTCTGCAGCTGCATCGCATAATGGGCTGTTGGGGCTTCTCTGCGTCAGTGGATTCCTCCATGCTTTGTTGGATGTCAGCGGAAAAGAAAAGCACACGTTTTCTCTGATACAGACAGTTTGACTGAATATGCACGAGAGGCATGTGGTTGGTCAATTTTGTTTTATGTTTCTTATCCCTTCTTATTGTCTTTTACTTTTTAACTCCAGTGTTTCCACATGAGGGGCCTCCACACTGAGAGCTTTGTCCGGTCGGGCCGCAGGGACCTTGTCATGGCGATCTGGAAAAGTTCTGCACCATGTGTGGAGACTCTGTCTTTCCTTACATTCAGACGTTTTTTTCAAAAACACAACAGTGCATTTGGAAGTAAATTTCATTGCATTGGGTAAATTGCTGTATGAAAAAAATAATATAATAAATAATTGTGAATGAATTTGATTGTGTTTGTGGCATTTTCCATAGCTGTTGCTGTATATGTTTGTCTATTTCTTGTTTTTTTATTCTGCGAGGCGCTTTGTGTTGCATAATATATAATATATGATATATGCATTATTTTTGAATGGTGCTCTATAAATAAAGCTTGACTAACTGATTGCACAGATGGCACTTTGCATACAGGTCGAGCAACATGATCATTTAAATTAGTTTTAACTTGCAGCCAGCATTAGCATGAATTTGTGATGGAGAAAACGCAGACTCACTGATTGGTTTTCACAGGGATTACAAATAAGTTTAATTCATTTCTAGGCAACTGTATTCAGGCCCTAAAGAGAACAGCAGGCTGTCTGTTTCTGAGTTGGGAGCTCTGTTGACCTTGAGGTTACCTGTGTTGCTGATTTATGGCTGTACTTCCTAAATTAAAAACTTTAGTTTGAGCGGTGCTGCCTTTTCTGCTTTATAATGAGTGCGATGTTTCTGTATATGGTAGAACTTGTCATTTCTGTCTTCTCACTTCAAGGCCAAATGCGGCAATGTGACAGTCTGCTGAAACCAGATAAAAACCCAGAGCTTGACCCAAAGCGCTCTCAAACACCGCAGAGTTTTTGATGCATTAAACAGACATACCAAGAGTGGATTCGTGATGTTTTTCTCAAAATCATCTTTCATTTTGCTATAGCCCTGCCTCTATACAGCTATAGAGAGTCTGTGAGGTTGTTTTTTTACCTGATGGTGCCTCAGAACAAATAGAGACAAACCAAAAGTTATAACTTATCCTTGTTTGTGGTTACTTATCCAATAATGATGTGTAGAGAGGACAGGACAGGACAGGACAGGATTAATAGGATTCATCGTCTAGGAACCGTTTCAGGACTCCAGGGCTGCACAGTTAATCAGAACACAGATGCCTGTGGGCTACAGAGTTTCAAATATTTGTTGAGACAGAAAAGCTAAAAACGCACTTTAACATTTTACATGTGTTACACGATAATAAACCTGATGACTGTTCAGAGTGGTCTCTGGGTAATTTTTTTCAATTGATTGATGATCAGCGAGAGGTACAGCTTAAAAACGTCTTCTGGACTGCGTTTCAATGAAATACTACATAAATAACAAGGGGTCCACTGCGGACTGAAAACATCTCTCCTGTGAACTATAGAATCAAAATAATTCTTCTGGTCGACATCTGATGAGCACGAGGTCGTTCAACTCGGCGGAGCCTGTGAGTCAGCTGCTGCCTCCGCAGCCTCCCACACAGCCTGCAGACACTCGACCCTCCCTCAGATCAGCGCTGGGAGGAAACCCACCACCACCACCACCACCATCTGAAAGGCATCTGTCCAAACTCACAGCCCTCAGGCCCCAGCACACACACACACACACACACACACACACACACACAGACACATACATGCACTGTCCCTCACATAAACACAAAAACACAGACACAATATCATGGAGTGAAGAGGATCAACGAGAACATCTCTCCCAGCTCCAGTACATTATATTTGTTTCTGTTTCTACATCTGCTTTCAGGCAGCTTTGCCCTGCAAATCTCCGCTCTGCCTTTGGCGATCTGGTCAGTTTGGTGTTTATGTTGAGAGACGCCGTATTTATTCAGCTGTTATACTTAAGAAGAAACAGAGAACGACCGCATGCCAAGAGACACGGGTTTGCTTGTATCCTTCTTCCAGCAGTATGTTACGCAGTTAACAACGATTTTCGACCCCTTTTCGTTTCCATAAAAAAAAGAACAGTTCAAAAAAATACACATGCAAGTTACAGGGTTTCCCGTGTGTCTAAATGTTAAATCTCCGTCACACCTTTATTCTGATGTAGTGCTGGGGTGCGGCGCCGGTGAGAGTTTTTCCACGCTTTTTTGTCGCCCCTTTTCTAACCCTGAGTGAAAGTGAGTCATGGCCCAGAGACTGTTGCAAAAAATAGTAGCAAGAAGGTTTTGGTAGGATACATGTAGGGAGAACAGGTCTGCAGCAATGAACGTCAAATTAAATTATATTGAAAGTGACAATGGATAATAACTGAATACATACAAAGTATTTTTATAGCTGCATTAGTCAATAGTTTAGCGTATTAGTGTCTTTTAGCTCATCATTTTGATTTCATTCTCATTTGAATCATTTCCAGAAGCAGCAGACGGCTTATTTCAGCAAAAAACAAACAGTCTGCTCCAAATGGTAGCCAGTCAAAATGATCTACTGTGAACACTGGAACATTTAGCAGCTAAACAGCCAGGTTATTTTCCCTCAGGACACCAAAGGGGGAATTTAAACAAGAGTGAATATTTGATTTACACGCATCACATGGCTCAAAAAACATGACTCACAATTATTGCTGAAGTTGCTGCTGGATGCGTAAATAGGCATCAAATTCCTAAGATGTCAGAGTATTTACGCCACTTGTCTTGCTGCCAAGTGGCTAAACAAAAATGGTCACTGCTTGAAATACAGCTCAGAGGGTACAAAAGATTCTGAGGCTCTCGCTGAGATAATTTAACACTTCACCTGATTCCAATCACTCATCGTTTGTTCACACAAAGAAAATCATCAGAGACTTGAAAATAAAATGCTGACAAAAGTGTTAAGTGGCCAAAAAACTGAACCTTGGTTTTAGATGTCAAAGCTGCATTGTCTCTGCAGGCATCTGTGTTTGATTAATCAGCCTGTTTGTCCCTTCATTAAGGTCTTTTCAGACCTGATGAGTCGATTCAGGAGCGATTCTAGGATCAGAGTTAGAGGTGCTGAGCCACCAGAAACTAGACCATAAATACCACTGTATTTTATATTGTGTCACTATTTCATTCCTACATTTGTGAAAGAAAAGCCCTAAAAATACCAAAACTGAACTTTAGATTTTTTAAGAAAAAATGTTTAAATGCAGTGCACTGTAATGTAGATTAAACAACATTAAATTAATAGAAAGTCACTTGTTGACATGTTTGTCTCTTATTTTTTCATTCTTGTCTGTATATGACTATGTATATAACACAAATACATGAATAAAAATACACTTCAATATATAAAAAAATATTTTACACTTTTCTAGCTTTACTGTAAAACTTTGCTGTGAAATCCGTAGTTATTTACTGTGTTTAATATGTCACAATATTTTATTTTTTCTTTTAATTAACAGTAAAGACACAACACTGTAAGCAGCAGAACAGTACTTCTACTGTAAAAAAATCATATTAATAACAGTAACTTTCTGAATAATTGTGGACATTCATAAATTTTAAGGTAACACAGTGTTGTTAAAAAGGATACACAGTTAAATTGTTTAAATATCTCCTTAATATTAGGGGTACTGTGAGAAGAACAAATCAGGAAGACCACAATGGAAATAATTAGCATCAATAAAGGCCGCAGCTTAACTCAATTAATGGTAATTTAGGGAGTTTTTCCTTGTATAATATGGGGCTCTAAGCACAGAGCGATGTTATATTGCTGCTGTACAAACTGCACAGGCCACTGAGGTGAAGCTGTGATCTATACAAATAAAATTGACTTGACTTGATCTGACCTCACTTGGCACAGTGACGTGGCTCCCTGTCAATTAGGCCCACGCCCGTGCTTTTCCTGTTATGACCAGAAAGGATTTAGCCCTTGTTTTCTGCCAGATGACTATAATACATCAGTGATCCCACCAGGTTTTCGTGCATCTGCCTTCCCGCTTTTTGACTATCGCCTGCTGCCTGCTGCTTTTGTTTTATATAGTCTGCCTATACTGATAAAGCAGAATCTGCAGCCCCTGTCTGCTGGATATACTGTCAAATAAATCCAGTTAACATATTTAAAGGCATTACAGGTCACACTTGAAGAGGAGACAGAAACTTCCATGAGCCACTCTCAACTAACAGTGACCAACAAACCATTTTTCTCTGCAAAAAAACAACTCTTAGTGGTCTTAAAACATCAGCACGTGTCTTTAAACAATCAAAAGATGACACTGGAGGTATATAATGAAATCATATGTATGTTATATTTTACTAGGTTGTTTATTTATTGGTTTATTTAGACCTTCTAATCCACATCTTCACTTTCCTCAGCAAACGTCTTCCTTAACATACGACATCTCATCAAAACTCAAACCACTAATGACTGGATAACAAGTGTTTGAATAACATGAAGATGAACATGGAGGAGCGATCAAACCAGATTAACTACACGTTTGTCTCAATCTGGAATCGCTGGAGGAAAGAAAATGTACACAACGACTCCTTTATGTCAAATATCATTATTCTTAAAACCTCCCTCTCATTTACAGTAGGTTGTGCATCAAAAAAAAAACGCCAAACCCCTGCAGCGCCACATAGTGTACGGTACAAAGGGCGATGGATCCGTCTGAGGACAAAAACATTACCATTTCCAACGCTGTGTTTACAGCCTGCCATATGTTTCCAGTTTGTGCGCGTATCGCTGACATGCTGAAAGCCGTATCTGAGACCACCCTGCCATGATGTAATTACCCAGGACAGGATATGCAGCAGAGAGGGCCGTACACCCAGGGGACCCCCCCCCCCCCCCCCTCAACAAGGTAATCACCTGGCTGAAGTCATCACACTGAGCTCTAAATACACGCTCACAGCCTCAGAATCCAAGGAAAATGCTTCAACTAGAAACTCTATTCTTCAGAGATTCACAAAATCGATTCAGTTTTCGTATCCATCCCAAACCATGTGTGCTTTTTGTAACAGATACTACTCCTTTGAATGGATGCCATTGGTTGGAAACTGAAATAATCCGGCTATTTTTACATATATCCTATAGATCTTAGTCCTGTAGTTTATTTGGCTATATTCTTAAAATAAGGATAGTGTTTATCTATTAGATAAGTTTTCATTTATTTATTTGGATGTATTTTGCCATCAGTATTCTGGTTACACTTTGAGATGTGACAGAATTAAGTCACATAAATATCATTTGGACTTCCATTATGTTTTTGGATTAGTTTAATAAAAAAAATGCTGACTTGTTACTTCTACTCCTTACGAAAAAAGATCCTCGTTACTCTTTTTTTTTTTAATTCTGGCTTGTTTTCATGACAACTGTAAAACCAAGAAGTGACTTTTTGCCGGAAAATGCATTGTTTAACCTCCTCTGTGCCCCACATTATAACCAATCTAGCCCTTTTTTTCACTGGGATTAGATCCATTAAAATAAAACTACAACTCATAAAACCATTTTACAGCTCATCCATTTGGGAGTCAAAGGTTATTTTTGCTTTAAAAAAAACACTTGTTCTTATTCTTGGGTGTTATATTTAATAGATTTGTAACACACTCACTCACTATTAATTGTTTAAATACCTTTAAAGGGATAATACACACAAATTGCAATGTTTCTTGTCAAAAAGTATTCAAAGCTCATCTATTGGAAGTTGTTCGAATACTTTTAAAGGGACAATACACCACAAAAACTGGCTGAAAAAGTGATTGCAGCTCATAGTTTTCTTTTTCTTCTACTTTTTATTGTTCAAGTAGATACCCAAGGTTCTACAGAAGAATCTAAAAGCCTGGTATGTATACCTCCACCTGAGAATGAGGACAGACAGTGTGTAGAGTGCCTCCTACCAGGGGCCTTCCCTGGCCCCGCCAGGCGGGCTGCGCCTTCTTGGTGACGGGGGGCGTGTAATCCGAGTCGGGATGAAAACTGCGCTGGGATCCGGCTCCCGGCGCAGACGGAGAGAGAGGGAGAGAGAGAGAGGAGGTGCACGATGGACCCCGTCCCACTGCTGCTCATCATGGTCGCGTCTCTGCCGGCTCGCCCGGCCGTCTACACCGGGCCGCTGCAGGCGGAGATCTCCAACGGCACCTTCCACCACTTCTTCGTGCCGGACGGCGACTACGACGAGACCGAGGACCCGGAGAAGTGCCAGATGCTCTTCAAGTTCTCCGACGTGTACCCGTGCGGCGCCAACGAGGAGCGCGACGCGGCGGTGCGCGACGACTTCATCATCGCCAAGCTGCAGGCGGAGGACGCGGCGCGCCTGCTGGAGAGCATCGGACGCACCGTGGCGCACGACCTGGACGGGGAGGACAGCTACGGCAAGTTCCTGCAGCGGGAGATCGCGCAGATCGGCGAGGCGTTCTCCAGCGTGGACAAGTCGCTGCTGGAGCTGGAGGTGAAGTTCAAGCAGAGCCAGGAGACGGAGCTGAGAGAGGAGCAGCAGCTGAACGGACACGTGGTCAAGCAGGTGGGGGACATCAGGGGCACCGTGCGGGACACCGCGGACATCTCCCAGGGGCTGAAGGACAAACACGAGCTGCTGTCCCTCATCATCCGCAGCCACGGCAGCAGGCTGAGCCGCCTGAAGACCGAGTTCCTCCATGTGGGGTTATAGTAGCAGGCCCGGCTTCCATATGTGTGTGTGTGTGTGTGTGTGTGTGTGTGTGTGTGTGTGTGTGTGTGTGTGTGTGTGTGTGTGTGTGTGTGTGTGTGTGTTTAGAGCTGCAATGATTAGTCAGTCAGTGCCAGCCATCACATTAATCGCCAGCTATTTTGAAAATCGGTTAATGGATTCGAGTCATTTCTAAGCAGATAATGTCCAAATTCTCTGGTGGCGGCTTCTCAAATCTGATTATTTTCTTCTTTCTTTTGTCTATAGAAGTAAAGTTGACGGTCTTTGGGATGTGGACTGTTGGTGTGGACAAAAAAAGACATTTTAGGTTGAACCCAACATCGACATTGACAGCAACAGTGAACATTTTTACACTGTTTTCAGTAACAAGTAATTGGGTCATCAATTTGAGCCAATTTTAAAAAAGAAAACGTCCAAATTCTCTGGTTCCAGCTTCTCAAATCAGATTATTCTCTGGTTTCTTTTGTCTTCTATAATAGAAACTGGATGATCTTTGGTTTCTTGACTGTGGGCTGGGTGAAAAAACAGACATCTTAGGTCGCATCTTCATTTCATGGGAACAGTGATTGATAATTTTCCCCATTTTTATAACCCAAACAATTCGTCATTTCATTAATCAACTGTCAAAATAGTCGCAGTTGCAGCTCTGGTGCGTGTGTGTGTGAGAGAGAGAGAGAGATGAGACCCTCCAGTTCGACAAACTCCTGGAAAAGTTATAAATATTCTATCTCTGACCTCCACTTATCCCGTGTTTCTTGGAAATGTGTCATTAAAGGGAGCTCTAACAAAAAAAAAAAAAAAACACTCAACACATTCCTCTGAGTCAGGAGGGGGAAAAGGAAATGTGAACAGAAATTATGTCTACACGGAGACGCCCTCTGTGCCACTTCTGAGGAAAAACTTTTTATCCAGAACATATTGTGATAATACAAATCTTTCCAAGAGGTTTTATTGGCCCCCGAATCGATAAGGCAGCCAACTATCTGTCTGTATGACTTATCTTATGCTGTTAACAGTCATAGGTTATTATAACTTATCAAATAAAAGCGTAATATTCATCACATTGTATCTTAATCTTCATTACGGCTGTCAGTGTCGCCGCTTTTCTGTTTGTGCGACAAACAGCGTTTTGTAAAACCACCTCCCTCCTTTTGAAGCTTGAAGTTGGCATAAACAGTTTGAAACCTTTGAAATCTGAACTTTTTTTTTTTTTTAAGTTTCCAGCAGTGGGGAAGTGACCCCTCCTCTCTCTGCCATGTCTTTTATGTCACCGTGTTTGTTGTTGGCACGACAAGTTTTGAGGTCCGACGTCCCTTCCGAGTGTGGCCGCATTAACGCGGGCGTCTGAAGTCTGTCACTGCCTCACGCTTCCATCTGGAACTCGTCTACTTCTCGAGTATGAAATATGTTTGTTCCCCGAAGACGGACACTGCTGTCATTATCCTCCCGTTCCCTCTATGGCATGAGCTATACCATTTTTGGCGGATATGAAATCTCCTGTTGTTTTGGAGGATGTCGACTTTGCTTAAAAAAATAGCCTCGTAACACATTTACGCTCCTGTTTGTCTTGAATCAGACAAAGACGAGTTGTTTTGAATCCCTGAAAAGCATCAACTCGGCTGCAGGTTCACACCTTGCTGTTGTAATCTGCCGCGTCTTGGCTTTAATATTGTTGACCTTGGTAGTTATGTGTGCATTTCATGTCTCTAACTACCATTCAGAACGCGCCTGCTGCAGCCAACGTCTGCGACGACCGCAAAGTAGCTAACTGCCATAAGCGTGCCCACTTTTTTATTTAGATAATGTCTCCGCAGATGTGAAGGAGCCAGATGGGCCGCCGTGGGCACAACTGGGTGTGATTTCCTCTGTCTGGTTTTCCTCACAGTCCGGCTTCCCCTGAGGGACCCTTTAAAAAAAAAAAAAACCCTGTATAGCGCAGCGGCGGCCAACCCTGTCAAAAAAATGCATGTGCACAGAAACCCTATATGTCTATACGCCGCTTCACTTTCAGGGGCGCCGCACAAGGTTCTCGAGATTTGATTAAAAAGATTTGCTTAAAATTTCCACTGTGTAAGCAAAGGTAGTGAAGCTCACGAAAAACCCAAACGGTAAGGACCCGTCCGGGTTCACCTTGTTTGTCTTTTTTTGGCTCGAATCATTAATTCCCTCTATGGAAAAAAAACGTTTTTTTTCTTGGGTCCGTGAATGGGAGTCGAACGGCAGGAAGGCCTGCTGTTAGAAGAATGTTTTCTCCTCATTGAAATATTTAAAGGACAAACAAAGAAAGGTCAGGAATGTGGTCCAGAGTTGACCCGAGAACACACGGATCTCTTTCTGTGCACAAAGCTTCCAAAACCACATGCCTGCGTGGCGTTATTATTAGACAGATGAGAGCTGTTTTACTACAACTCCTATGGTTCTATTTTTATTGCCATGCAGCTATTGCAACTACTACTACTACTACTGGCCAATAAAAAAGTCTATTTAAAGGTCCCATACCGTCCACTTTTCCTGGATTTTATTTGAAGTTTTGATATTTCAAATGAGACGTCTTTGTGGTTTTAAGTAGGAAGTTTCTGAAATGTTTCCTGGGCTTTTAAAGAATGGAAAAAAACATAGTGTCAGTCAAAATACAAAAAAAACACATGTTCACATCTCACATTTCTAGATCTTGATGGTGAGTCCAACAATTGTCTTCATATGCACAGTTTAGGTTCAAGATTATTGTCTTTCAGTGTCTTCCAGAGTCCATTTTGTGTCTGTCTCATCAGTAAGAATGAGCCTCTCCTGAGATTTGCATGGCTAAGAATGTTGAGCGGATGGTGACTGTATAGTTATGACACCACAACTTCACAAGTTCCTGATGGTTCATTTTATGGCACAGTTTCTGAAGATGGGCTGTGTGAGTTTCTCTGTGGATTATGTGTTTGAGAAAGTATTCACATAATACTTCTTTTAATCATTTATTACTATACAAATCTTGCTTTCTATGATATGGGACCATCGATAACAACAAAATGAGATGGAATGTGGTTGAAAGATCAGGATAAATCGAGTAAGTAGATCTTGATTCATTGGTTAGTCTTGTTGAGCTGCAATTTCCAAGGTCATTAACAAGTTAAATAATAGGTTCATAAAAACAACCAGGAATCCATAGAAACAAGCTTTTTTGTTGTAATCTTTTCTCCTGTTTATACTGACCATTAAAATATCCCTTTATAATGCATTTCTAATGTATGTGGCAGGGGATGAAAAAAACAAAACAAAAAAAAGCTGTTTATCTAAAGCAAAGAATATCTTCTAGATGTAGTTTTTGTTATATGTCTCCATCTATGTCCTGACAGTTTAGCTGTTCAGCTGCAGAGAAAGGATCAAAACCAAAAGAGGGACTTTCAGACAAAAAAAAATATATTGACTTGATTCGACTAATTTGGATGGATGACTCTTTGAGTTGAGTTTTCAGGCTCTGGCCATTGTTAACTACATTTAAAGGGGGAATATGTACTATTCACCCCACTGCTTTTATCTGGCAGCTGTAGGCTGGAGCCACTTAACATAGTGGGGTTTTATGTGGAAAATTACAGCAAGCTCATAAAAAAAGATTTACTGTTTAGGTTCAAACTATAGTATTTAATATACAGCTTATGGTTCAAACAAGGCAGTAATTAGACCCCTAAAACACCATAATAAACACACAGTACAGGTGTTTGTGTCCCAATATATCTTTGTAGTGAGTTTTCAACTTTATTTAGAACTAATATGTATATATTAGTTTAAAGATCCACTCCCGACATGAATTACAATCTAATCTAAAATAAAAATATTCTTCCTGGAATAATAATGTATGTAGGATGTGCTTTTCTTTCCACAAACGTTTGACTGGCAGTGTATTTCATTTTTGAGTATGTTACAAATCATTTTTACAAGCCTGCCCCTTAGAATTAGATTTTCAACGAGCCCAGAGAAACATTTTCACGTTCAGCAGAGCAGAAAAAAAAAGTCAGATTCTGCATATACATCATTTTGCGCAGTGAAGCCCAAACGCCCAAGCGCAGGAACACTAATCGATAAACTCGTTGGAAACTACCTGCAGGAACTTGTGACTTGGAGGGCTGCCTGTGCCGGCTGGATATAAAAAAATCATTGGCAGGGTGATTATCCGACAGAATATTTTTCACATTTGGCACCAGAACTACTTGGTAATGGCAATTTTGAAAAGCCTGATAAAATTGACATATTTAGATGCTTTTCTTTTCTTTATCTGTTTGTTATAATTAGGACTTGGGGTTGGTACTTTATGCTTTCTTATTAGTAGGGTTAGGGCTTAAAACCACATTATGTTCAACGCCTGGAGTTGAACACTAGTGGTGTTGGCCAAATACTGAGATGTGCCAATGTTTTTGCACATTTAACATCCCTTGCATCTGATATTGTTTTTCTACAGGAAAACCGTCATCAGAGTAGCTGAGAGGTGGACTTCACTCTTCTATCAATCCATGTTGTTTCCAGTCTATACAAGTCGCTGACTACTGACCCAGGCAGCACACACAGATTGATCACTGCTAATAATAACCCAGTTCTATTCACAAGATGAATGCTCCAAAGTGTTTTCTGATTGCTTTTATTTCTTTTGTAAAGTTTTTTAACAGACCTATTCTCCAGTTACACTGAGAGGAATTCAACTGCTGCCTCGCTCATCCACCAAATAACCACCTGTCTTAGAAACAGTAGCTGCATTAACAATTGAGAAATGAAGCGAATCTTGACGTATGGTGACACCAACACCTCAGATAGAGAATGTTCTAGGTTTAGTTTACGCACATATAGATTCCTTCCTTTTGGAATCCAGGCTGATATCCAGCGTGCTCCATTTAAACTTTCACAACATATTGATCTACGATCATGTCCCTCAGAGGCTTGTAGATCTTTCTCTCCCCAAACGCTCATATAGTCGGAGATTTAGACCTTACACACAGCTGTGAAAGCTAGAATCAGTGAATTCATAAAAACAAGTGATAATGGTGAAGTGGCTGTCATAAATTAATGGGAGACATTTAAAGTTGTTTTGAGTGGAAAAGGGATCAACAAAAGTACAGTCGCAGCTTCAGGTACTTAGGACGTCTGGATAACAAGATGTTCTCGATGAAATATTTGAGTAAAGATATGAATATGATGTAATTTTTAAAAAGCAGGTGAACAGTCTTTGTGTTAACTGGAACAGAGACTTTTTGAACTGAGCTCTAGGAACAGCTTAAAGGTTTGAGCCTGAAAGGGTAATCCGTAGGATCCGTTCCACTTTGGGACATATGGTTACAGATCCTTAACAAATAAATGAAAGGTTTATAGAATATTATGCACAGTTGTATACCTCCGGGTCCAAAGAGACAGACTCCAAAATTGCAGATTTTCTCAAATCTATTAAAATCCAACTCTCAGCACTGGTGCCAGGAATATGCTGGATACTGCATTCACTCTTGAAGGAATCATATCCGCATTGAATTCCTTTCCTAATGGAAAAGCTCCTTGACCCGACAGTTTCAGGATTGAATTTTACAAAACATATGCAGGCGTAATAGCACCATTGCTGCTGTGGATGATTATATGCGCCGTGGATAATGGGATGTTTCCTGACTCGTCATATGAAGCGAATATGTCTTCTATTAAAAAAGATAAAAGTCAGACAAATCTGATCCAGCCTCCTACAGGACCTTTTATTGAAAAATGACCAACAGATAATTACAAAGGTTCTAACTAACCAGCTGAAAAAACATATTGGTTCGCTATAATACATCCTGATCAGACTTCTGTTCCTAACACATACTCTTTTCCAAATGTCCAACGCCTGTTAAATGTAACGCACTCAAGCCAAAGCACTTAACTCTGCTGTCATTTTTTTGGATGCTCAGCAAACTTTCGAACCACGTTGAATAGAACAACATGTTGACTGCTCTTAAAAACATCTCAGCTCACTGAAAACATTTTTATTTGTGTCCAAGATCTGCTGTCTTAATTAGATCATATAAACTTTTATTACATTATTAATAAATGTTCCTTTTAAACCACATCAGGGGACTATTTGGTGCTTCTAAATCCCTTATTGGACTGTATGAGGATGATGTGATCCTAACTCCTACCTTCCAATATAAAGACTTCTCACTCTTTTCTTACATCTGATAGAAAAATAAAATTGTGTCTGTCAGGTTTCTCTATTCGTAGCATCTATTTAAGATCGACTGCCTAGAAAAAGTTGTAGAGCTAAAAAAGCAAAACAAAAGCGACCATTGAAAATAGAGGCTTCTATCGCTATAACTGATAGGTTGAGTAAATGCTATAAAGATGGTTGCACTCCCTAAATTGTAGATGTTGCATCCTCTTTCTTAAGACTTAAATTCCATTAGACTCCAGAGGGCA
This sequence comes from Eupleurogrammus muticus, assembly GCA_036785175.1. NCBI lineage: Eukaryota > Metazoa > Chordata > Actinopteri > Scombriformes > Trichiuridae > Eupleurogrammus > Eupleurogrammus muticus. The sequence goes on along the minus strand of JAYKQN010000010.1, from coordinate 18,787,738 downwards.
GGAGGTTGGCTTAGCGCCAGTATTCAAACACTACTATTGTGCCTGCAAAGCAAGAGCTGTGATTTTTCTTTTCCTTTTGGAATCTGCGCTCCTCGTCCAAAGTAGACGTTCATGCCTTATCACCCAAAGTGGCTTGGGATTGAGACTCAAAAAGTTTGCGGATTCGACTGAATCGTCCTTGTGAGCTATTCAACACTTCTCAAACAAATGGTAAAAGATTTTACCCTGAAAGGCTCGTTAAGAATTCCCAAGCAATTCGAGAGGGTGCTGGATGTAACAGATACGTTATGCAATTTTATAAAAATCTCATTTCATGCTGTTTCAATAGTTTTGACCTGTCAGGAATTAAAGGATTTTATGTTGTAAAGCATCTTTCCTCTTCTTGCCTGTTAAATATATAATCAGTCCCCATTACAGTGACTTTTTATATAAATGTATGTCTAGCTCCAACTACCAAACACCTAATTCACACGGGTCATTCCCCTTTAAGGAGAATGTATCCTCTGGACATCTCAAGAATGCAATGGGACAAGAAAATTGTCTCTGAAATACTTCTTGATCTTTGGGGAAAAAGGGGTTTGGTTGAATTCAGCATTGTAATGTAAACGCTTGACTTTAGCTCATTAAATTTAACATAATGTGCTGCATACACTATTCAAAAGTCAAGCTGAATGACGGTTTACCCCTTTGTTGGGTATGGTCCACATTTGAGAAACTAAAATGGTTCTATAATAAAAACTGTAATATCGAATGGGCCTCTCTGCACGACAGAGCCACAGCAGTAGAAAATAATGCAGGACTCATGTTAATGATGGACATTCCAAAACATATATTTACAACTACATTACCAATGTAATGCATGTTTTAGTGTGTGGGTCAGTGAAAAAGACTTTTTAAAGGTTGTTTCAATAAGCATTCTTTAGGTCTCTTAAAAATGTACATTTTGTCGTCATGTTGGTTTCTTGTCATTTAAAAGTCCATTGTTAATTGATGAAAAACAAATTTGTGTAATTTTTGAGACAAAATGTCAAACCGTGTAACCCAAAAACATCTACAAATTGTATATATTTAATTCACATAGAATATAAAACTAGTTAAATCTAGCATGTGTTTTTAATTTTTGAAAATCTTTTTTAAGAGTGTTAAACTACCTGGTACCAAGTTTTTAGGGTCACACCACATGATTGTTTTTGTCCTGTGTACTAATCATTAAAGGCAGTGTGTGACAGTGATTTATGCTGCTTATGCTCAGACAAAAATATGATTGTTGCAACAACTCATCTTTCAACCTGTCACAAAGCGCAGATCATTATATTACAGAGGAGTTCGTATTCTGTATTTCTAACACACAGCATGGATGTATTATTTGCAAAACAGTCTCCAGTGGCCAATATGGTTTTAACCAACAAATGGGAATTCTTTCAGGGCTGCATCTGAAAATAATAACTCTATGGGAATAATAAATACACTTTCAGCAACACAATACTAAAGAGGGGCTGCTTAGGAGCAGGGAAACCGCAGGAAATGAGTGGAGCCAGCATTTGGATTAGATGTCAGACAGATTTAATTTCTCATAGAATTTATGGGAAAGTAATTACAGCTCACCGTGGCTGGTATGCTTGTTGTCAGTGGAAAAAATATCATTCTTCTAAAGGGGCTATACGTAACTTTCAGAAAGACTTTTAAAACAATTTACATGTACAGTATTATATATGACTAGACAATTCCTGCAGCAATTGTGAGGGTTCGGGCTGGGCCGTTGGGTGTTGGGACTCTACTGTGGCATGATATTTTCATAGTGATGTTATTTATCACTATTCATCATACAAAAGTGAAAAATCTCCATGAAAGTCTGCCCCTGACTGACTGACACCATGAATCAGAGTATAGTACCATCAAGGCCAAGCAGAACGGCCATGTCTGCTTTTAGTGGAAATAATCACCTTCAGATAATGGGAGAAACAAAAAGAAAAAAGAAAAGCTGTTGTAGAGCAACAAAGAAATCTAAACAATGAATGTGATTTGATCAAAGGTGTCAAATCACATTGACTTCTATGGGTTTTTAGGTTTTCTCCTGGTAGTTATTAGACTGCTGGGCAGAAAAAAGTGGTGTCGTTCGGGTATGGCACTCGCCATACCTTTATTTATTAGTAATAAATAATAAAATCAAATGAAAAAAATATTAAAGGACTTTTCATTTAACGAATTGATAGCATTTGTTTTAAAGAGTAACAAAAATGCTTACCACCACCACCACCTCAATCAATTTCTGCTTAGGCTATGAACTGCTGACAAGTAAATATTAAATTCTGGAGATATATTGTTAATTATGACAATAAAAATACAATTATAGGAGAGTATGTGACCTTTTGTCACTTTAAGTACACACTAGTTCTGTACTTTTCCTGAATTGCAGTTTCAATGACAGACTGCAGTTGATCTTTATCTGTCATATGTGAAAGACAGTGAAATATAATAAATAATATAAAAAATAAACAGATTTTAGTTATAAACATTACTCAAGGAGTTGATGTAATAATGGTGTTAACTACATTAACTAAATATTGTTTGTATCTTTTTAATTGATCTAAAACTGCAGGTAAATTAAGTTGACATCGATTTATTCTATTTATTTGTCGCACATTTTTGTAAGTTATTATTATTATTATTTTTTTTTAACGTGAACAAAAACAAGAAATAGGTGAAAACAGGATTCAGACCCTTGCACCAGAACATTCAAAGATTCTTTGAACATTGATATAAGATAGAATTCTAATGACCTAGTTTAGTTTAGTCTGGGTGGTTGGGGTCCACTATGGGCCTGATGTCAATAAGTTGCTCATTCTAGTTTGTGTAACAGTATTTTTGTGGGTTGTGCTGGCTTTAGTCCTGCTTCTAATCTGAGAGCAGTCTGGGGAGGTTAAACCCCAGCACAGCTCTCAGGGTCCTAGAAGCACTCAAGCTTCTCCACCACGTCAAGGTAACAGCACAGGGAGAAGAAAAATAGGAGAAAGGGACCGGACAGTCTCATATGTGACGTCAGCATTGGGAAGTTCTAATGTCACAGTTCTAATGCAACTCTCTGGTCTGTCTTTCTGATTACATATTTTTAAAGTCATACACCTAAACAGTTTAAACAGCATATGCCGTTCATAACACATGTATACCAGGATTTAAAGGTGAAGTTGTTCATTCACAGCTGAGCAGCAACAACTTGATGTTGAGCTCCAAAAAATTTGGACATCCTGGATCATGACTATAGATCACTGGTCCCCAAACTACGGCCCGCGGACCAGATACGGCCCGCCTCTACATTTGGTCCGGCCCCCTGAACAGTACCAGAGAGCATTTTGATTTTTTTTTTATATACCTTATTTTCACGACGACAAGGCACACATAAAGGCCTTATATTTTCGTGGATTGTATATAAAAGAACGGGGATGCGCGTTATGCAGAACATAGTTGTTTTAACTACCCTGAAAATCGCAAAGAGACACGCTTATAAGTTTAAACTGAAGGTAATCAGCTACGCAGAGGTACACGGGAAACGAGCAGCCGCGAGAGAATTTAAGATTAAAGAAAGCTGCAACAAGGTTACATTTCTGGTATGAAAAAATCTCTATGGTGTTGGAAAGGAAATAATATCTTATAATTATTCCTGTTTGATTTGTCCCATGAGCTGCACATATGATGTACAACTGTTAAAAAAGAAAATGGGAGTCTTATACCTGACATCAGCACCGCGATAGAGCTGAGCTCCAAGAAAAGTTGGACATTCTGGATCATGACTATAGATGCCTCATGGTTCACGATAAGTTAAAGATTGCATCAATTGAGCCAGGATGAATTCATGGCCAAGCTTTAGATGGAGAAGGACAAAAACAACATACAGAAGTATGGATTTTAGATCTTCTAAAATACACATGAGGATAAATCCACATTTGACCCCTAGTGGAAAGAGATAAAATTCTCACAGAAGAAAGAATTTCAGAAGTTTCAAGTTTCACATTTAGAGGTAAAAATTGCTCATAAAATGAGACAAGATGAGTTCACCACTGACCTCTAGGAAGAGACGAACACATATGCCTTAAAGGACAAAGAATTTTAAAAGCTTTAATTTTAACATGAAGAGTTAAAGATTGCTCTATAAATCAAGCCACAAATTAAACAAATTACAAATTGGCCCGTTTATAGAGCAATCTTGAACTTTTCATATAGAATGTAAGCTTCTGAAACTTTTTGTAAGATGTTTGTGTCTCTCCATCTGGAGGGAAAAATTCGTGGCCCGTTTATAGAGCAATCTTGAACTTTTCATATAGAATGTAAGCTTCTGAAGCTCTTTGTAAGATGTTTGTGTCTCTCCATCTGGAGGGAAAAATTCGTGGCCCGTTTATAGAGCAATCTTGAACTTTTCTTGTCTTAAAAAGGCTTCAGATGTTTACATTTTTATATGTGTCTCTCTCCATCTGGAGGAGAAAAGTTCGTGGCCCGTTTATAGAGCAATCTTGAACTTTTCTCATCTTAAAAAGACTTCAGAAGTTTACATTTTTATATGTGTCTCTCCATCTGGAGGGGAAAAGTTCGTGGCCCGTTTATAGAGCAATCTTGAACTTTTCATATAAAAATGTAAGCTTCTGAAACTCTTTGTAAGATGTTTGTGTCTCTCCGTCTGGAGGCCAATGGTGACAAGTTCGTGGCCCGTTTATAGAGCAATCTTGAACTTTTCATATAAAAATGTAAGCTTCTACAGCCTTTTTAAGACTTTTGTGTCTCTCTCCATCCTGGAGGTCAATGGTGAATAATTTGTGGCTTGATTTATAGAGCAATCTTTAACTCTTCATGTAAAAACTGAAGCTTTTAAAATTCTTTGTTCTTTAAGGCTTGTGTTCTTCTCTTCCTAGAGGTCAGTGGTTAGCTCATCTTGTCTCATTTTATGAGCAATTTTTAACTCTAAATGTGAAAGTTGAACCTTCTGAAATTCTTTCTTCTGTGAGAATTTTATCTCTTTCCACTAGGGGTCAAATGTGGATTTATCCTCATGTGTATTTTAGAGGATCTAAAATCCATACTTTTGTATGTTGTTTCTGTCCTTCTCCATCTAAAGCTTGGCCATGAATTCATCCTGGCACAATTGATGCAATCTTTAACTTATCGTGAACCATGAAGCATCTATAGTCATGATCCAGAATGTCCAACTTTTCTTGGAGCTCAGCTCTATCGCAGTGCTGATGTCAGGTATAAGACTTTCCATTTTCTTTTTTAACAGTTTTACAACATCATATGTGCAGCTCAAATCAAACAGGAATAAATATAAGATATTATTTCCTATCAACACCAGATTTTTTCATACCAGAAATGTAACCTTGTTGGATATACTCCACCGTCTCTAGTGTTTCCTGATGACCTTCTGGGATGAGGGATGCATGTTGACTTCCATTATCTGCTGCCTTATACTTTGTTGGTAATCACCAGGGTCTGTCACTCGTCTGTGTGCTACAGCTGCTGAGTGCTGGCCTTATATAGGCTGAGATTCTTTGACTTTCTCTGACATCACAGGTCATCACATGAGATTTGATGTCACATTCAAAAAATGCAATTCTGACAAAGTAGTGATGCTGAACTGTAGCTGTTTACTTTTGAATCTCTTTGGTGGAGCTGGGCCGTAGCTACGGTTACTCACACACACAGCATCAAAAGCTGTTTCACATGCCCTGAACAACTGCTCATAACTCAAACCCTAATTCATAATCACAAAATGTTTCCTGCTTTCCCTCCATATTTCCTGAAAGCTGAGGGTCTCCTGGTCGTTGTGATATATCTTTTATTTCCTTAGCTTGAAAAATGTTGGCACAGGAGCAGGTTAGAAATTCAATGTTTTACTAAAATGCAGGACGAGTCAGTGAAAATTAATAATGGGGGAGATAGGAAGAGCAGGAGCACGAAGCTGCGCTTGGAGGGTCATAGCGCCAAAACCATACAACTCTCAGCTTTCTTACTCACATTGGAGCGATTGGAGGGGTCATGCTGACGTTTTGGAGTAAAAATTATTAAAGTTAGTACATGAATCACATTTCAAATGTGCACTCTGTGCACTGTGCCGAGAGTTGGCCTGGCTGCACCAGCCCGAACTAAATATTGTACATGAGTGTACAAATTAATATAAGACCACCTTGTATTACTCAGTGACTACAACAGCTTTTTGGCCTGACTTCTATGTTAAGGATAAGGGAAGATTTTCTGGGGAAAATCAGTGTTTGCCTCTCTCACAATATTGTCAACAAATGACTGGCAAATCGAAAAACACCCAGCAAAGGCTGTATTAGTTCTCCAATAGCTGCATCCATCCACCACCACTCATTTCACAGACACTGCTGTAATAACAAAACTACTCCAAGCACACACACACACACACAAATAAACACACACATAAATTAAACAATATTGACAAGTTCCAGAGTGATAGCAGAACATACCCCATGCCTTTTTGCAGGGGCGTAGCAGCAAATTTTGGGCCCTGTAGACACTTATTATGAGTGGCCCCTATCCATGACAGTGCATTAAGTTCCTGCACAAAAATATTTTAAAATAAACAACCATAAATAGGGTATTATAGATTTTTGCTGCTTACACACAACGCTACTGAAATTTGAAATACAATTGCTGCTTTCCACTCAAACTGCAGCTCTCTAAAATATCTGTTGCAGTATATTTTTGTATTCAAAGTATAAAGACAATATTTTAGAATATTTTACAACTGACTTAGATGTACTCTCTGTAGTAAGTGTAACACTGAACAAAAGAAGCCTTAGTCATCGGGATGAATGGAGAAGGGTTTTCCATTCAACATCATAACATGAAGGACATCAGTCTTCAACTGGTTCTTATATGATGGTTTGTGTTTGCAATTTGAAAACAAAATACAATTTTGAGAAGAATTAACATTGTATTTAAGGTAACATTTCATTTTGCAGAAAGAATTGAAGGCTTTTGTCTGTGTGGTTTTGAATTTGTATGTAGTTTTGAACGTATGAGGCATCCTTTATAAAATATGTGTAAATAAAAAAAAAAAAAGATATAATCATGTCAGATCAGACTGGTTCTTTCATTTACCACCTGAATTAGTGCACTTGGATATTCAATCCGCTGTCTGTGGGTGGACTAAACTGTTTTGCGCCTCCAAGAGGAGGCCCCAGATTGAGCAGCACAAAGTTCATTTTCTCATGACATTGTGACACCAATTAACTGGAACATTCATTCCTCAAAATAAATAAATCTGGATTGTCAATGGCCCTCTCTTTACTTAAGTAGCCTCATCACTTCCCCCCTTCAATACCAGACCCATGCCTTTTTGTTTCTTCTGAATTGGGGATCCGGAAAGACTTTACTGGCCAAAAGCCTAAAAGTGATGATTTACTAATATAACAGTTAATTAAATATGCTCTGTTGGCTGGTTCAGACAAAGAAACAAGAAAGGTTAAATGATTTCCTGCACAATACTTTTTGAAAGATATAGGGAATGGCGATCCTCTATGAAGTAGTGAATACTGGTGGCATGGTATATTTGCATACAGGCTCAACATTTAAAACAAACCCACAGCATGTTGATCCCTGGTCAGATAGCGACTATAGTCAAAGACTCACTGCAGTTAACACGAGTGCCAAACGAGGTGATTGTTTAACATTCATTTTTGTAGGTGGGGGGGTTTTGTCTCTCACTAACAGTAGGACAGCAGGAGCCTTCTGTGTGTTAGTGTGTAGGCGTACAGCAAAACACATGGACAGGTGTAGAGCAAGACAAAAATCACAAGGTTCGAGATCTTTTATGGTATTATGAGATGTGTAAGGTTGAAACAGACGTCTCCTGATCCAATCTAGTGTCACCCCTCGCTCAGGGTCCACCCACAGGATGCTAATGGCCACTGAAGGTGCTGAGTAGGAAGATTCTAAAGTTACATAGGAAGAAGTCATTCACAAAAACAGATAAACACAACTTTGGGGGGAAAATGAGCTGAGGCTTCTTAGCGATTATAGTCCATTTTGTTAAATCATATCTCATTTTGTTTGGCTGATATCAACCATAGAGTTAATAATAAATAAAGTGAGTTTTTTGGAAAATATCTGAAAACAGAGTTGGTTGCTTTTGAGAATGAACACTTCGTATAGTTTCTTTAACATATTCATTCCTAATACACGTGTAAAACTGTGGTGCTGGCAGAATGTCTGAAAAATGTTACTGGAGTTTTTATGGATCAGTGGGAGGTTTTATATCACTGCTTCACCTCTTCCTGTCCTATTTTATGTGGATTGCGGTATTTTTTTTTTACCAGTTTTGGTCACCGACTTTTGCACGTTTAAGTGTTCAGAAGAGGTTTTATAATACAGTCATACAAGCCGCGGCTGTTTAAAACCAATGTTGTGAAACCCGTCACTCCTGTGTGCCTGCTGACATACCAGTGAACTTATATCATCATACCAGAGGAAAGAAGACAACCAACAGGTTTACATTATGTCTGTTTTGTGTGTTACACCGAGGAGGGAGAGGGACTAGTTCTGCATGGCTGTTTTATTTTTCAAAAAATATTTTGATCAGGGGGGTACAACCTCGAGAACAATAAAACATTTCCCTCAAACACAGTTTGGTCTTCTTAATGCTCGTATTTTTTCCCCCTTGAATAAAACACAAATGCATCTGCATACATACAATTCAAAAAGTACATGTACATATCTTGTTTCTGAATGGGTACATAATGATAACACAGTTGCCCTTTGAAATGTTGACGACACACATCCGGAGTTTTCATCTTCAAATACAGATTTTAAAGTTGTGCTATTGATCTTCTGCCAGTGTTTTTTTTATTTTCTCGTTCTCTCTGTCTTTTCTTTTTTTTGTCCTCATACTAGCAGATTTTACGGGAAGAAAATGTGTTTTAACTATTTCTCCTCTTGAAGAGCAAGCAATAACACTGAACGGTTCATTCGTACGGAGGGACAGGGGGGGAAAAGCACCAGAGGGGAACTGAAATCGTCTTTCAGTCAATCTTATACGTCTCCCTTTTTTTTTCTTCCTTTTTTTCCATGTGAGCGGGAGCCTGCGTCCCGCGCGTCTCTCTGCGCCAAAGCTGAGTCTCTCTCTCTCTTTCTCCTATTTATTTCTCTCTGCCAGAGTCCCTGGGTTTAAAAAAAATCGTCCCCTGAACAGGGCTCGTCACTGTTCCGAGGAGGACACAGGTGTCTCGTTGGGATGCACGTCGCGGCGCGGCGCGTCACACGCAGCCGTTCTCCTGCCGCGGCTTGTGGGCCACGGCGGTGTGCGGCGGGTACAGGGACGGGGCCAGCGTGCACAGGAAGCCCGCCAGCAGCGTCAGGCCCAGCCCGGCCCACGCGCAGAACATGGACCAGCCGTAGCCGTGGCTGATGTCCTCCGGGATCCCGAACATGTAGCGGGGGTAGCGCGACAGCTCGAAGTTGATCCCGGCCACGCACGTGCACAGGGAGATGATGCAGCACGTGCCTGGGAAGGAGGGGAGAGAACAGGTCAGGACACTCAGAAGCCCCTCCACATTTCACTAGGAGCCTGCCGCCCCTCTGTGGTGGGTCGGTGTAGCGCTCTGCTCTTTGTGTGGAGCGGATCGTTACTGTACCTCCCATGAGGAAGAGGAGCCCGGCCACGTACTGCATCAGATCATGCTCCTTACAGCAGCCCAGCACGCCGATGATCCAGCCGAACAGGATGATGGATATGGCCATGCCGATGAAGCTGACGGTCATCCTCTGGAGGTCTGCGAGCGGTGCGTTCAGGGGCCATGTTTCAGTATGCAATCATCAATATTGTGAACAAAAACAAATCTGTGTGTGCGTGTGTGTGTGTGTGTATGGGGACTCACGGAGCGCGTGCCACTCATCCTGCCGTATGGTCTTGGTCAGATTGATGGGCAGGTTCCTGGGCAGCGCCGACGACGAGTAATAGTATTTTATCGGCGTGCAGCGCAGGACCAATCCTGTAGATGTAAACAAAAAACATACACAAGCAAAAAAAAAAAGAAGGAGAGAGAGAGAGAGAGAGAGAGAGCGGCTGTCACATAAATGCATGAAAAACGAAGGAGGGAGGGGGGGTATATATCATCACAACAACGAGGCTCCTCTGCTGCTGCCACACACCCCCTCCCTCCACCTCCCACACCTCCCGTGCACCTACATCATTGTGGAGGAGCTGATTGTAGCTACGCAGAATCGCAGGCTTCTGTTACTACAGATTGAGCCCCCCCTCCCGTTCCCCCACCCCCCATCGTTTTTTTTTTCTTTTTAATAGCATCGTGTCGATCGCATCGTTTCAGAAACGGCACTCTGTGTTATTACTGCGTAGGGCCCTGTGCGCAGCATCAGCACCCAGAGCAGCAGCAGCGCATTAGTATTTACTGTACGGATAGCGCCTCTCTCTCTCTCTCACACACACACACACACACATACACACATCACAAATGTCCATATGGTAGCACCCAAAACAAATCATAATAATAATAATAATAATAATAATTCCCGCACCTTTAAAGATCAAATCCTCAGTCTCCAAGTCGAATCCCCCCCGGTGGCACTTCCTCCACAGCCCCGTGATGGTGGAGTTGAAATGCCGACTGCAGAGCGACTCCATGGCCGGCGCGGGGGGCAAGAAGTGCCGCTTAACGCGCAGCAGCATCTCGCCGCGGACGCTGGAGCTGGAGCCGCGTCTCTCCACGTTCTGCTCCTTGGGCAGCATGCGCAGCGGCAGGTTGTTGTTGGAGATGTATATGTAGCCCGGGTCGTTCCTTTTGTTGGAGTAATTCTTGCAGCGCTCCCGGTGCCTCCTCGCGTCCGTCTCGTACCAGTTGTCGGTGCCGATCGCCACCGCGATCAGCCCCAGCGCGCAGAACGCCAGCACCAGACCCGCCACCGTCAAAGTCCTCATCGCAGCCATGTTCCCATGCGCTTTCAAATATCCTCTCGCCTCGCTGCCGTAGATAATTCCACGGGACGGAGGAAGAAAAAAAAAAGGAATCCGCTACAGGATGCTGCTTGTCAGTGTCTCTGAGGCGGGGAGGGAATTCAGCAATACATGGAAATCTGAGATGCAGAGGAATCCCCCCACCTAAGATCTCGTTTCTTTGAATTTGTCGAGCATCGCAAAGGGGAAAAAATGAGCCAAATTCCAAAGGCAGGGGATAAATAAATTTGGGCCCGGATGAGCTATTTTTGTTGTCTCCTCTTGCCTCTGAACTCAGTCTAGCCTAGATACTGGTCACTCCAACATTTCTTTCCAGTAGATGGAGACAGAGCAAATGTTTGAAAAAAAAGAAAAGAAAAAAAAGCACAACGAGCCCCAGGCCTGCACTTAGAGCACATCATCCTCTGCAAGAGTAGATTAGCAAAGTTTGACAAGAAGTGCCCCCCCTCAGGCCCTCAGGTGATGTTATTATTTATTTATTTATTTTAAATCCTCCACTGCATCACCTCAGATGCTCTTATCTAAAGTCTTCACAACACCTACCCCTCAAAAGGAAAAAAAACACAACATATTAAAAGTGCTCAAAGGGCCAAATTTTCTCTGTCTGGAAACAGGAAACAGTTTCATCACATCCAACAGATTGTTGCTGGTAACTTTCCACACAGCGAAGGCCACACGTGTCAAGACATACACACTGGTTTACAGGATATGAGGAGGACAGTCAGTAAAAACGTCTAGAGGTGAGTCAAACATTCAGCAGAGCTCATGGACTGGATGCAAGTCACCAAAAAAACAGTGGATCTGGGCCTTTTTTGTCTTTTTTGTCTAACAGGGACACAGACTGTCCATTTCAGTCATGTTTTCACAGGTTTCATTCTCATGGTCAATACTTCCTCAAATCTAAAACCATAATCTCCAAACTAAAAGAGGAACAAGTCGGATCCCAAACTTCAACTTTTGGTTTCGACTGTCTATGTGCACTCACTCTTGAAAATTCCTACATGACTAAATCTTTAAAAGGGGATTTGTATAGACTGAAACGTGATAGAAAAGAAAGTGATTCATATTTCCTGCCGTGTTGCCAGAATGATATATTTTCTACATAAATATACGATCTTATTGTTTTAATTGTAGGTTCTTTCTTGTGTCTTTGTTGCACAGTGGTCACACTGCAGCACTAAAACTGATGAGAGGGGAAGTTTAAGAACACAAACACTGAGTGTGTGAATGTGTGATAACATAATAGTGACTATATTTATTGTGCGTCAATCTGCCCCCAGTTATCCTTAGACGTTTTATACATGCTTTGAAATTCCTATCTGGGCCACATTAACATTATTTCTAATAATGAGATTTAGTTGAGTTTAAATTAAATGTGGAAAACAAATCATATAAAATCATATAAGCAGTAAATCATAGTTTGTATGTTTGCAATTGTTTATCTGCTATCTAAAAATATGCTTTGTCGTAAAATGTCTCAACAATCGCACCTCTTTGGACTCGCAGGAAGTGCATGTTAATATGATTGGCCCCGGCATTCAGGAACTAGCTGATTGTATGAATTTGATAGGTGAAACATATGAATGTAGACTATAGGGTCCAGCTTATTTCTCACTTTCAGTTCCTAATTTTTGTTGAAGTTGGTGCTCAGAGGCAATTGCGTGTTTGTCAGTGAAGCAACAAGAAAGGCTTCATCAGCAGCTTCAAGAACCAAGATTCTCATGCTGCCTTGTTTACATGATGGACGGCTATGTCATATCATCTGTAAGTGCAACCATTTTATTGTTTAATGTTTGATTTTTTTACAGAGAAGATGTAGGTTTTTGGTCTGTGACCATCACAACTTTATGGGAGTAAATGGATTTTTACTGTTCATGTTACAGAGAATGATTCTATCACTGTTTCGTTTTTGGAATTCAATTACAGTTGCATTTAAATGTACTTTTAGACACCATGATGGGACTTTTACTGAAGACTTCCTATCTGAGTTGGGTTTGTGTTTAGTATATTTGTTTTCTTTGTGGAAATTGGTAAAGCTCTTTCCCAATGGACTTGGTCAAGGTCTTATTGCTCTAATAGAAGTAATATATATATAGAGTTTGTATTAGATTAGTATTTGTAATAAAATGTATTATATTTCCTCTAATTTTAGACACACAAAGTGACAGAAAATGTATTTTCTCAGTGAAATCTAATATTTCCCATCCAAAGGCCTCAGAGGAAATGACTCAAAATGAGCCGGAGACGTACCGGCCCCCGGCGGAGCTGTACCCCTACCTCACTAACGTAGGAGACATTTATGAAGGTGAGGCTGCTTCATTCGACGTCCATAAGCCCATGGCCACACGGCTGAGAGCCTAACCCGCCGTCTCTTCTCAGACCACAGATGGACCTTCCACTCCGAGCGCGTCCAGCCCGTCGACTTTGAGAATTCTCCAGTAAATCACCTGACAGAGCTTCAGTCTGTGTCTCCTCAACAACTGCTCCCCCCGTACCGTTACAGCGCTGAGTCGCTGCCCCTCCACCTCGATCCAGCCCTCGCACCTCTCTCCATGTCACCACAAGTGAGTTCATGATTTAAAATTACAATGGGTTAGTATTAAAGAGAAAATCTCCTGAAAAATTGGTATACACACATATTGACTAATAAATGTTGCGTATGATTATGTACATCCCAAAACCAGACTATCCTCCTATAGCAAGAAACAAGGTCAGTTTCGAATGTGATTTTATTCTTATCATGCAGCAGTAATGCTTTGCACCGATTGCCATGACTCACATCTTTGCTCAGTGCTCTTCCTGAGTCATTTATACACTGCAGGCAAGTTTTCATAAACGTATCAAAACCAATACAAGAACATCTATGCTTTTGTTATTTTTTTAAATATACAAAAATTGGTCCCGATTTGATACAAATTGGCAGTAATAATCAATTTGATAAAGTCCATTAAATGTCAGAAAATTGTGAAAAACAGCATTATTATAAATACATATGATCTGCAAAATAAGCTTTAATCAGATAATTTTTGCTTTGAGAATTACAGTTTTTAAAAGTGTAGCCTGTTAATATTAATTGTTTTATTGGGGAAAATCATACCTAACAGGAAGCACATCAAAGTTAACACCATTGCTTTGTAAAACAAAATGCAATTTCATCTACGTCTCATACGAGACGTGATGTGGACAGTTGGGGATGTTTTTACCGAAATGTCATCGACAACATGTGGTCTTGCTGAGCGGTGAAATCTATTTTGGCAGAGTTAACTTCCTCTTTTAACACAATGACAGTGTTTAAACTTAAATGTCAGACGATGTTTAACACCAAACAGGAAAGATGTGGTTCTGTCGCTTCTTTTTTGTGAATTTGACCTAACATTTCTCTTAAAGATCCCATATTACACCTCATCCCTGTGCTACCAGTACCAGTCCTCCGCCTCGCCGGCCCATTACTACTCAGAAGAGGAACAGAGAGGAATCAGTCCCCCACTAGAGGTATCAGAAGGGGAGGATGAATATGAACACCACAGCCACCCCTCTTTTAGGAAAGACACTAGTACGTATTTCCGATTCCGAATATCTACTGGCATGTTTAATGTACCATAGTGAAAGTCATACTGTAGCTTGGAAAAACTGATGACTACTAGAGAAAATTGCCTGACATGAGTCTCTTTTTTTTTTTTAATCAAGATAAGAAGAAAATCCGCTTGTACCAGTTCCTGTTGGACTTGCTAAGAAACGGTGAAATGAGCGACAGCATCTGGTGGCTTGACCAGGACAAGGGCATCTTCCAGTTCTCCACAAAACACAAAGAAGCCCTGGCGAATCACTGGGGCACACAGAAAGGAAACCGCAAAAAAATGACCTATCAGAAAATGGCCCGGGCTTTGAGGAACTATGGTAAAACTGGGGAGATTAAAAAAGTAAAGAAAAAGCTAACCTACCAGTTCAGTGAGGAAGTTCTGAGGAACTTCTATTCACGCCAGTATCCTCATTGATGTGGAAACAAAGGCTGTTACTGTACAATGGGAATCACTAAGCTTGTCAAGATTATGTTTTGCCTGTAGATTTGCAATTACGTTTGGTTTTCCACTTTACTTACTTATTTATTTGCATTGCCAGTGTGCCTCTTCTGTGGCATTTAATTTCCACAAAAAAACAGCTTCAGATTTCAGATTTGAGTATGTCTGTATGTAAATATACAATGATTTATGATCAACGGCCCAAAAATTCAAATGCTTTACATAAGATTTTGTACTTGCATGCGTGTAAATTAAATATTGTATTTTACTCGTTTTGTGAGTAAAATGTCATGCTTTAATGAACTTACCTTTTTTTAAACCAGCACATGGTTTCTGTTGATCTCTGCGTGGTACAAAACAATAGTTTAAAACCTTGCTTCACAAAAGTGTATTCTTTGTCAGTCAGGAAAAATGGTGCAGAGAGTGGGTGATGTGGTTTATTATACATGCAAAACACTTAATATTAACAATAACAAACTAAAAGGCTGAAAAATCAAGTAATAGTAGACAAAAAAGGAGCTTAATGGATAGGCTATCTATATAATCTTTTACCTTAGGTTAAACTATTAGTACAGCAATGTAAAAATATTCCAAAATAAGTAAAAGTATTGCACTGAAATTTCTATCCAAACTACATAAGTAGGAAAAAAGGAAAAAAAAAAGTGTTTAAAATAGTAAGTAAAATACTTATAATGTTTATTTCAGTGCTGTGACTTATAAATTGTTATTATATTTGAATTCATCATCATTAGATCATTAATACCATCAGTGTGTTAGCAAGATGCTGCTATTGAGAACTGGAGGCAGAACTGTATTCTTCCTATCCACAATTTCAGATATGCACAACTACAATCACCCTACGACAAATGACGTCACTCTTGCCAAAAATGTGTATGAGATTTTTCATTACAGATCTCTGCAATTCACTTCCAGATATCTGAATTCCTAATAGTCAATTGCAGGTAATCAAAGATAGAACAATATTATTGCAAAATTCAGCTTCACTTTCCAGTTAACGTTCCAGCCGCATTTGAACGCCGCATAACACCATTATATGTTGACTTTGGTGTTAATTCATTAGATTACTAAATTAATGACGGATTGGTGCTAGTCACGTACATTAATACAGTGGAGCAGTGTTCTTCTTTGCTCAGTTAGTGCAATCAGCAGCAACATGTTTGTTCTGATATGTGCATCAAATGATCCAAAAGGCAGAAACAACCAGAGAAGTTCACTTAACCATAACATGATAGCATCCAGCCCAGCAGAGACCTGCCAGTCAACTGTCACCATGGATGGATTAATATACGACCTGGATACCAGACTGAAGAATAGCCATCGTTATTTAATGGTAACTGGCATAGAGATGTGCATTAGAGTCACCCCCATTAGGCCCCAGGGTGAGGAGCATGTGTAATTTGTGAAAAAAAAATCAGATTTGAGTAATTTTGTTCACCTTTCCAACCAAATTAGAAACTGTTTCAAGAAAAAAATAAACTTAAAAATTAATTAAAACAAATCCGATGACCACGCTGCGTCACACAGCAGTGACATAACACTGGGAAAAGAGCTTTTTACAGAGCTTTTCTGGCTGTTAGAAAGGTTTTGATGAATAAAACATGACTTAAAAAAATATAGAATACAGTGATTACAGGCTTCTCTTTTACTATTGAATATGGTAACAATTATTTTTAATCGTGTACAATAATCTACAAGGCTCAATTCATACCCTCACCTCACTGTAAATGTTTATGTCTATAATCAATGAAGGATGTTTTTTTTTGCACCACATGGCCTCAATTATGCAGATTAATGCTGAATTTGAAGCATCAATAAAATGCAAATGGGCAAGTTGGGAAAACATGGGGTTTTACACATGGGGGGCCTACGCGGATGGACTGTTCTACAGCCAGCCTCCAGCGGCCGTGCGGGGCACTGCGGCTCCCGCCGCTTCCTGCTGCTGCTGCTCAGACCCGGAGCAGCTTTTCTGCTCCTGGATCCGTGCGTGAGTCGGTGGCTCCGCGTCAGCGCGGTCGCCATCTTGTGTTGGAGGAAGACTGCGGTGCCTGCGTTGAAACGAGGTGTTTACTACGGACGCTGGTGAGTTGGTGACAGGATGAGGGAGCAGCTGTCAGGCGTCGGTACAGACATGTGAAGCTGCCATCATGTCTGCTGTAAGATGATAGCTGCTTAAATGCAGTTAGCGATGGTTATTTCCCTCACTGTCATAGCCACGGATGTCACTTGGTCTAAGTTACATTTACCTTTTAAATTATTAGCATGTATTGGTTCGCTGGCATAGAGAAGTCATCTCCAGTCTCCAGATTTAATGTTGGACTTGGCGACGCTTTTTTCGACCACATTACATTACACTATTTTTAATGAAAAGTAGGTAGCTTAACTAAATAACAAGGCTATTCCTTAGTTTATTCAGTCATTACTAACATCGTTCCTCAAGAAGCACGTCCACAAAGCAACGAGGGCTTTAACTATCAGTTATATCTGAAGCCACTTTAGTAAAATATGTTGTTTGGAGATACAGTTATCGTAGACACTGACATTAGGATACAGTATGTGATTTAGCATTTTACTATTTCTGTAGGATTCATATTCATCGTTAAACAGAACACAGGACAACTTTTTTTCTTCTCCTTTCTGTATCTACCTTTTGATAAAGCAAGCAGAATATTAAGCTTCACACCAAAAACTTCTGAAACTGTGGTGGGGGAACTCTGAACCCTCTAAAATATTCAAGTCTAATTCAAGGTAAAACTTTATTGCCACATATTCACTCACAATCCCTATGAAAAAGCTGTGAAAGCTGGCCCAATATATGATGCCTAAATGATTTCAGTGACTCCTCTAACTGCCCCCACTTCTGTCATTGAAATGATTTTGGTGCAACTTAATGAGAATATTTTTTTGCATTAAGCTTGAAATCACATGTTTTTCACAACTTCCATGTTTATTGTGCTGATAACTAAATTGTTCCGTCACTATTTGTCTCTACAAACAGAATCCAGTACCTGCTTCCCCTACGAGCCATCCCATACAGAACGGACGACATTAACCACCTTTCAGTCAAATGACTTCACTGTGGCATTAATGTGGCTGATATATATATAGGTGTATCTATTTTCTGTAATTATCACACACGTTTATTGTAAACTCTGAAGATATACAGTCGTTTGGAAAAGGTTTGGTCAAATTTGTTAAGCTCATTGACCCTTGACCTATATAGGTGAAACCAATCATGAGAAAGGGTATTTAAGTTATTTCTACAAACGGTGGATAGATCTACTAAATGTTGATACATTTTTTTCTGTCTGGGTGCCCAAATTTATGCACCTGCCTAGTTTTGTTTAGGTAATTATTGCAAACTTTCTGTAACACCTATAAACTTCATTTCACCTCTCAAATATCACTGTGTTTGTCTGCTATATGATATATTTAACTAAACTTACTGAACCATTGATTTAAAAAAAAATCTTTAAAAGTCATTAGGGGTCCCCAAACTTTTTTATACGACTGTATTATAATCTATAGGGCTCAAAAGCCCAGATCTATTACTACCAACAACAGGAGTGGAGTTTCTAACCCCCCAAGACGCATTGCCAAAAGTATTTGCTCACCCATCCAAATAATCAGAATTAGGTGTTCCATTCGCTTTCATGGCCACAAGTTGATTAATTTTAAGGCACCTAGGCATAGACTGCTTCTACAAACATTTGTGAAAGAATGGGCCGCTCTCAGGAGCTCAGTGAATTCCAACGAGGAACTGTCATAGGATGCCACCTGTGCAACAAATCCAGTCGTGAAATTTCCTTGCTCCTAAATATTCCAAAGTCAACTATCAGCTGTATTATAAGAAAGTGGAAGTGTTTGGGAACCACAGCAACTCAGCCACGAAGTGGAAGGCCACGAAAACTGACGGAGCAGGATCAGCAGATGCTGAGGAGCATAGTGCGAAAAGGTCCCCAACTTTCTGCAGAATCAATCGCTACAGACCTCCAAACTTCATGTGGCCTTCAGATCAGCTCAAGCACAGTGCGCAGAGAGCTTCAAGAAATGGGATTTCATGGCCGAGCAGCTGCATCCAGTCCATACATCACCAAGTGCAATGAAAAGCGACGGATGCAGTGGTGTGAATCACACCACCACTGGACTCTAGAGCAGTGGAGGCGTGTTCTCTGGAGTGGTGAATCACGTTTCTCCTTCTGGCAATCTGATGGACAGGTCTGGGTTTGGCGTTTGCAAGGAGAACAATACTTATCGGACTGTATTGTGCCCAGCGTAAAGTTTGGTGGAGAGGGGGTTATGGTGTGGGGGTGTTTTTCAGGAGCTGGGCTTGGTCCCTTAGTTCCAGTGAAAGGAACTGTGGATGCTTCAGCATACCAAGACATTTTGGACAATTCCATGCTCCCGACTCTGTGGGAACAGTTTGGAGCTGGTCCCTTCCTCTTCCAACATAACTGTGCACCAGTGCACAAAGCAAGGTCCATAAAGACATGGATGAAAGAGTCTGGTGTGGGTGAACTTGACTGGCCTGCACAGAGTCCTGACCTGAACCCAATAGAACACCTTTGGGATGAATTAGAGAGGAGACTGAGAGCCAGGCCTTCTCTTCCAACATCAGTGTGTGACCTCACAAATGCGCTTTTGGAAGAATGGTCAAAAATTCAAAAGAACACACTCCTAAACCTCGTGGACAGCCTTCCCAACCGAGTTGAAGCTGTGATAGCTGCAAAGGGTGGACCGACGTCATATTGAACCCCACAGACTATGAATGGGATGTCACATAAATTCATATCATACATATCATCGACAAGGGAGGTGAGCAAATAGGTTTGGCATCATAGTGTATTATATAATAAAAATGTTTTTGTTGATTATAATTGGTGCCTTGTATTTTTATGTTTGGCCAAGTTTATTTATTTGTTTAAAATTGGGCAGTTGTTGGCACACTTGTTATTTATATGAGATAAGACTTTGTTTTAGTAGTACTCCATGTAACTTGATAAACACACAGTTGATATACCTCAAGAAAACATACTTCCACACTGAAGAAGAGTGTCTTATTATCTCCACTTATGGTGCTGATTATGTTCATCAAGGCGTAAAAAAAACTACTCCCCTTTTACTGTTATATACTAAAATTTAATTTGTTTTACTGTTTACTGTTACAGGTCAGAACCGGTAGAGACGCATACGTACATGTCAGCCGAGTCTGTACATATTTTAATACTTTACTGGTACACCGAGATAACAAAACGGTTATTAGTAAATATGTAAACATAATATAAACAATAAGCCAGGGGATGTTTGTTTTTTAATATACCAAAAAGTCACAAATATATTATTAGTTTAATGTTTTATTTTTGGAATCAGAAGTGTAAATAATCCATTGTATAGCCTCATTTAAAATGGGTTAAAAAATAAAGATTTAGTTTAACTGAATTTGGCTTTCTGAATATGAAATTTCGCTAATGTAAATATTAGAATGATAACATACATTTGTTGTTATCATTGTGTTGTTGTTTTGTTGTTGTGATCAATGAAGCCAAACACATTTTCCAGCAAAGATAAAAAATCAAGAGTCGGGATAATTGTGTGTATAATTGTGTATGGGCACTCCCAAGAAAATGTGCGACATGGTTTAAGAGCTTATTTTACAAAAGAAGTAGAAGTAATTAACACAGACATCTTTTAATGTAGTTACTCGCGGGGTAAACAAATCAATGTCTCTGACATTTAAAAAACAACTTCCCTTTATCAGTGCGGCCCGCCCTACAACAGTTTACATTACGTCACTGCGTTCAGCCAATCAGCGCCCATATGTTGTTCCGGTGCAAATTTCAAACTCGCAGCAACGATCGGTAGCCGGCAGCGGGGCACAGTAACTTAGCGTATTAATAGTGCTCTCTACGTCCAAAGACGCCGTCCACTTAAAAGAATATTAGTTTTAAATAAATCGTTGTGACCTGCGGTGGCAACATGAGAGTGAGGTTAGTGCCTTTCAATTTAAATTAATTAGAGGTTCAATTATTAAACCGCAGCACTTCTGCTGGTTATAAAGCTAACGTTAACGTCGCCGCAACGTTCCCGTGAGGAGACGCACAGCGCTCGTTCCACGCTTCGGACAGAGTCACCGCTTGCTTATGTTGCAATGAGTGATTCTGGACGGTATTTGTTGATTTATTTTTGATTCTCCGGCTTCTCTTGTTTTAAGATAACGTTAATGCCACCGTGAGTTACAGCGTCGAATGGTAGCAGATGTTATCTCAATTAACACTACCGTTAGCCAATGCTGCCGGTATCTCACAGCTAACGTTACCGAGTTTAAAATGACTAAAACGAGTGTTTACTGGGATCTGGTGTTCTATAACAACTGCTTCAAGTCTGTTTTAAAACATTTCAGGCCTCTTTATGACTCCAGACCGCTGACCGTCGCTAACACTTGTCTTTCAGTGCAGTCCATGCAGCAGAGTCTGTTGCCTACCTCAACAAAGCACTGATCCAGCTGCAGGATATCTGGGAAGAAATAGGCATCCCAGAGGAACAGCGTCTGATGAGAACCAACGATGTTCACAAGCACATAAAAGTGAGTCCGCAGCAAACCGCACTGTAATTAGTATCCATGACAGTAGCATTAAACAGGTCTCTTACAAATATCTAGGAGTGCATGCATCGGATATGAGCTGGCCCTTACCTGCTGTTCAAAAATAGATCAGCAATTACATTTCCTTTGCAGACTAACGCTGTTTGATGTCACACAACCTGAACATTATGCTGATTTTTTTTTTTATACGGCTATCATTGAATTGATCTTAAGATATGGTATGGCTTGTAACCTGACTGTGTAAGGTCCAAATTTTTCGGCTTGACAAAGTGGCCTGAAAGATCATGGGTCTGTCCGCCAAGCCAAATTTGAGCAACAGTTTAATAGCAAGATAAAACCATAATCTGACACACCACACATACTAAACTCTAAATACATACTGGTGAGGTCGGAAAGAAGATACAGGAGGCCACAGTGCAAATATAAAGGGTATGAATAGTCATTTATTCATTTATCAATCAAAATGCTAAATGGAACCTTGGGACTATTCTGTATACGTTCAATGTCTTTTGATTGCACCTTTGTTTTGTTTAATGTTGAATGACTTTCATTTGCACTTTTGTCCATGTGTACATGGTTATGCAGATACGGTCGTGTCTCCAAGAAAAAATTCTTCCAAGGAACACACATATCCTTGAGTCCCACGTCAGCTGCTGAAGAAAGTCGAGTGTGAACTAACTTATGTTTGAATATTTTCTTCATCCTACAGGGTTTGCTCGATCTTATGATCGCTGAGGAGGAAGAGCTCAGGAAGAGATTACTAAAAAACATAAGGACCTGTCAGGAGGAACTTGTTAAGTTGTGCGGTGAACTTCAGCTCCCCCCATTTGAGGTACAGCCGATCACATTCAGGAAACATGTTTGCTATTTGTTGTGGAAATTGCCTGATTAATAATTTTTGTTTTTCCGAAGGAGGAGGATGGCTGCTCCATGTTACAGATGGAGAAGAACAGCCGCACTCGTCTTGAGGTGATGAGGGGGCACAAGAAGCAAAGAATGGAAGAGCTTAAGACCCTCACGGCCAAAGACGGTGAACTCTGTGATATTATGTGCACCACTCCCTTTTGCATTGACCAGGAGTCTGTCCCCTCACTGAAACAACTCGAGAGTTATCATGCCCACCTGGATGAGCTGACCAAAGAGAAGGTTGGTATGGTAGCTGTTTCTTTTAAATTGCTTAGGTTTTTTTTGTTTTGTTTTTAAACCAGAGTTTGTAACAGACGTGAGTGAAAATGTCTTTTCAGGAGCGTCGACATGATGAGTTTTTGAGATTGAAGAAGGAGATTGTCTCATGCATGGATGATCTGGAGCGCCACCCAGAGACCAGTTTTGAATCGGATGTGATGTGTGAGGATGAGGAGGCGTTTTGTCTGTCAAATGACAACATTGATGCCCTTAAACTGCTTCTCAGTGAGGTGAATTTGTTATAGTAATCTCTAGATTTCTGTTAAACTAGGCCTATGATTTAACAGCCTATAACATCATGTGTATGTCTTATATTTTCCAGTTACAAGAACGCAAGGCTCAGAATGAGCTCCGTTGTTCAGCACTCCGCACTAAGGTCCAGGAGCTGTGGGAAAGACTTCAGATTCCCCAAGAGGAGAAGGAAGCCTTCTCTGAGCATATGGAAAAGTCAAAGAAGAAAAACATTGAGGCAGTAAGAAATCTAGAAGTTATTGTTTGGCATTGCCATTTGTCATTTTAGACAATTCAGTATGTTTTTCTTGACAAAGGAATTCTAACAACTCATAACTAGTTGTAACAAAGTGTTTTCTTCTATTTCAGCTCCGGACTGAAGTCCAGCGTTTAGAGGTTCTGAAAATGCAGAGCATGAAGAAAATCACTGAAGCCATCAGAGTGGAGATCGCTCTTTTATGGGAGAAATGCTTCTACAGCCAGGAACAACAGCAAGCGTTTGTGTCGTATCATGATGGTGAAAAGCTTTTTTTTTTTTATTTTTTAACAGAGAAATTCTTGTCTGCACTGAATAAATGCCATTAATCATCAGAGGGAGTGTTTGTCTCAATGTATGTTTATTTTCCATAGATGATTTCACTGAAGAGCTGCTTAACCAGCACGAGGCTGAGGTCGGCACCCTGAAGAAGTATTTTGAGGACCACAAAGAGCTGTTTCACGGAGTCATTAAGTGGAGAGAGAACTGGACCTTATACTTGGAGCTTGATGTGAGTACCAAAACTCGCTGACTTTAGTGGGAAAGCATTGAAAACCAGTCTATTTTTGAGGTGGGTGTGGTAACATGTGACTTTGTGTCTTAGAGAAAAGCTAATGACCCCATGAGGTTCAACAACAGAGGTGGGAACCTTCTAAAAGAAGAGAAGCAGAGAGCGGACCTACAGAAAAGCTTGCCTAAGGTATGGACATGTTTAGAATAATTAATTTTTTTGACATTTTCTATTCACTCATTAAACACATGGCATGTAAGAAATTGTTAGTGGAAAAAATGCTTGTCAAAAAAGTAAGCAAAAATGCGAATGATTCAACCATGGACCAATAATATGCTGAAACAGCATCTGAGGCGGAACTCGGCCAATTTCCACTGTATAAAAAAAAAAAAAAAACTCAGCTACCTACCCACGCTGAATCCATGAAGCAGCAGAGATCTGACAGCTGCCTCCAGTCTATCCCTCTGTTATGGAGGTATATTGATGCCACCTTGTTGTAAACATGATGAAACATGTTTTATAAATGCATTGTCATTCACAAATTAAATGACATACAAATGCAAAATAATTAACAAATCAATGCATGCTTATTAAACAAATAAAGCATGTCTCACACACAGAGGACAAATCTGTATCAATGGAACCCCTTACTCAATCAACCAGGTTGAAATCATTTAATCATGTGGGTCGTCTAGAGTTCCCAAATAGATATCCTGTTAATGATTTAATAAAAATCTTTTTGCAGGGATCGTGATGCTTGAAAAAAATGTGTGCCAATTTTACAGCCTCTTCTTTCCTAATGATGATGGATGGCTGACGCATTCTGGGCCAAATAGCATCACAGGACAGACGTCATATTTGTAATTCCACCATTAGTTAAAAAATATGTGTATGTATGTGTGTATATAGATAGATCAACAACTGTGGCGTTCCTGTGTTACAAGCTATAACAGTATGACTCAGGTTGTAGGCCGCATTACCAGTTTTGGTCAGTGGGTGGGGCCATCAAACATATCATCTGTGAGTCCTGTTTGTTTGTAGGGAGAGTGTTTTAGAAATGGCAATGTTTGATATTGTATTTCAATGCTAAATATTTTCATACACAGAAAGGTCAAAATATTGTTTGCTCCTTGTTTCAGCTGGAAAAGAGTCTCAAAGCCCAAATTGATGATTGGGAGCAGGAGCATGGCAAAGAGTTCCTAGTGAACGGGCAGAAGTTTCTTGAGTATGTGCAGCAGCAGTGGGATCACCATCACACTGAGAAGGAGAAGGAGAAACTGGAAAGGGTATGGAAAACACTTTAATAAATAATTAAGTTTTTTTCCTTCTCCAGAGTGTTAAAATAATTGTCATTTTTATTGTTGGGGGTAAAAAAGCAATTGAAGAAAAATAGACAGACTCAGGAGGACATGTTATACGGAACCTCAGTGAGGACACCGTCCAAAAGGCGGATGGCAGGGACTCCCACACCTGTAAAAGTCAGAAAGGTAAGATCCTGTTGCAGTGGGGTCAGGTGTACACTTGTATGTGCATTGGAATAAAAAAAGAAATTGACTCACCGCTTTTTCTTCTGAACACACAGCTCAACGGCACCTCAACCTTCTCCACTCCAACCAGCTTCCTCAGTGCAGGAAGTGGAACATTGTGTCAGTCATCAATGCAGAAACCTCCTCTGTCTGCCAGCAACAAGGTAATGAGCAGTCGTCATGTGACTCATGTCAGTGATGGAATTCATAGATTCTAAAGGCCTGTTGTGTGTGTGTTTGTGTGCATGTTCGTGTTCTTCTGTTTAAGTTGTATATGCAGAAACTTGTGAATCTGTTTTTAATGATTTAATAGACACAAAGAATCATTGCGAATGTTAATCCAGAGGATCTTACTCTCATCAAGTACTTATTTAGCCCTCGATTGCATAGTGTTGCCATTTGACATGCCATGCACATTTTGTTGAATAGGGCTCTTTCTTATTTTGGCCCAGAATGACTGTGATATTCAGGCTTGCTTCGGCAAATATGCCCTAGAGGTTCAGATGGTTATTGTCAGTCCAAACAGTCCTGGTCATGTAATGTGGTTATTTTTCCCCCTTCAAAGTAGAAGACAACTAAACTGTAAAACATGGAATTTGTGTTACTGCTATTTAGTAATAATGAGCCAAAGTAATGGTTTCCATATGGCAACGCTATGCAATAGGAAAACCTCCAACAAACCACCTCTACCATTATGAGATCATGGCAGCTGCTATACATTGTTGTTTATTATATTGAAAAATGTTCCTAATGTTTTGTCCTCAGCATTAACATATACAAAAGGATCAAATGTACCACCACTACAACTCAAATATCAAACAGAAAAAAAATTATTACCTTTCTTAAAAACAGCTAAATTAATCCCATTTAAGCTTTTCAAAGGTTTAAGGTTTATCAGTTATTGTATTAGATTGCACTACACTAATGATTTATCGGTGTGCTTGTCAGTTTGCATAAATGTATCAACATAATCATAAATTATTAAATTATGGTCAGAAACATGTACAAATGAGTTGGCAAAATAAAAAGCACAAATTAACCTTGTACTTGGTCTTGTTTTTAGGGTCTCGGTGTGCGAACCCCTGGATATGTTAAGACTCCCCGTGCACTCGACCGGAACAAGGAAAACCTCTCTCATCTTAACAGAAATACTCCAAGTGGCACACAAAGGTCTCAGGATACACAAGATCACACCTTCACCTTAAACTCTATTGCTGGCTCCTATATGGAATTTGCGGTAAATGCTGTTTTGCATTTGTTTTGTCCTTAACTAAAATCTAATTAAGGAAACAGTTTTCCTGCATTACAGTAGTTGAAGGTACCTTCAAGAGCACCATTCTCCTAGTCAGTATGTATTATTGTAAATTTGAAGCTTATTTATTTTATTAACACCTAAATTTATTGTTCTGAACAAATATTTTTCTCACTTTTTCAAACAGTTATGTAATTTTAGGATACTTTTTACAGTAATTTGAAATCCCTTAGCCAAAGCTGCACAATGTATTGAATTTGTTTTTGTAAAAACCCTTATCTGCATCAAAATACACATAGCCAGAAAACCATCTGATACATATAATTATATTTATTCAAATAAGTGAAGCATTTTAACAGTATAGAAAGTTTACACAACAATATAAACTCAGTGACTAGGTCTGTGGGCTAGTTCCCAACAATTATTCTAAAATGCCATGTATACATTTGTACATTCATGCATTTGACATTTTAAGTGTTATCATGAAGTGACACTGACAGTTGTTTGCTGTTTTTTTTTTTTTTTTTTTTTTCTTCCACAGAGAGAACTTACGAAGGGTTCTAAATCCGTTGTGAAGTCAGGACTGCTGAACTCCACTGTCAGTCAGCAGTGACGGAGCTGCACCGGGAACCATTCAGCTCAGCACTAGTTTGGTGTAGTCAAAGTGGACAAGAGGGAACTTGATTGTAAACTTCCTACAAAAAATGTAAATACTTTTAAACGTGAGCTGTTTTCATTAGACCTCATATCTTGTCAGTGCTGTTTATTTGCTGTATATATTTTTCTGGTAGGATATTTGTACCAAGGCGGTTGTGGCTTTTTGACAGGTTTTGCTACGGGTTTTCTTTTTAGAAGTATCTATAATTCACTCCCCAGTTAGGCGACAATTGCATTTATTCCAGCTGGAATGACAGCTGAACTTGCTATTCAGAAACCTTTTTTCTTTTAAAAATCACACTTTTTAAATAAAGGTTTTAATAGAACATCCTTATGAAGTCTAACTATTATTGCTTCACTCTGACTACACTGGGAAATTTTATTTCTAGCCTCTAGGGTTGAGTTGCACATATGTTGAGTAAATTGACAGAAGGCAGTATCTGTTAAGTATTTTTAGTACATTTCTCACACACATACATGTGAATCCTTTTCCATGTGAATTATAAATAGGAACATTCTGTTTTTAAGCCATGCGTGTCATGAGTTCTTCAAGCGCTCTCTCGCGATGATTTCCATGGACAAGCAGCACTTCTTTGATCGCACTTTGTTGGAAGCCCATCTCGTCAAACTGAGTGAGGAGACGCAAAAACTCTGCCGCCTGAAACAGAACTTCTTCTTTTTAGCATTGACACACATGAGATAAAATGAGGCACATCTGTTGTGCCACTTTTTGCCTGCAGTGAAAAATAAAATGAGCTTCACCTTGCTCTCACAGTCCTGAAACATCTCCAAGGCCTCCTCTACCTGTGCCTCGTCGTAGCCCAGCTCACACAGACGGTTGCTGGCCACCAGGTATTTTAGGATCTGGAGATGAGAGAAGTAAATGTGAGGATGACATGCTTGGCCTTGATGAAGGTTTTATCTAAGTGGTTGTAAGTGAAATGAGTTCATATGTTGTTCATATTTACTTGTCATACATGAGACTTCTGGGGCCATATTACTAAACTGACTGTTTGCACAGAGCTGCTCTTTGCGGACGAATTCTCAGAATCCTAACATTTTCTTATAATTTCACTCAAAGTTAAGATTAATGCTAGTGAAGAAAATGTATTACTGAAGAATCTTGTGGTGAGATCTAAGAGCAGGTAGGGGACTTGTAAAAAGCCTTAGGGGAATTTCTTAAACATAGAAGAAGAGGCAGGATAAATATTCTCTAAACACTGATTGATAGTGTGTTAATTAAACCCCAGATTGTATCATAGGAAACCTGTTTGTGGTAGATTTGTCTCCCTGCACTGCTTCTCAAAGACTAACCATCAATGTAAGCAATAAGCATAACAAACAGCATGTGATACTGTGTAAGTAGACCTGAGTTTAATACATTTTGTGGCATGATTTTAGAGTATGACTTAACATAATGTTCTTTTTATGTGAACTATTATTAAGTACACAGTCTTCATAGAGATTAGATTCTATGATTAGATCAATTGATTTTGGTCTCATCTATTCTTAGTATCACCAAGTGTGTGTTTTTATCCCACGGCTCATGTTTCAAAAGAATGATCCGTGTCAACCTCACCTCCTCACTAATATAAGAGTTTCTGTTCAGTCTCAGGTAGGTTTCCATATTTCCATACTATCTAAGGATGTTCTGGAATCACTCCTAAGCTAAGACTCCTTTCACGAATTGTTTTTAGGCTAAGTTTGGGTAAGAGTAACATAGCCCCAGGTAAAACTCCTCTCCAACCTGTCTGATCACCTGCTTAAAAAATCAACTACAGAAATTCTGAGTCTAAACATTCTTTTATGCCAGGTTTAATCACGTGTGGCTTTTCACTTGAAATGCAGCAGCATTTTACTGAAGGATCTGGTGATTAAAGAACAGCACACCGAGCCCTACCTTATCAGGGTTGTGGTAGCCCGTCTTCTGCAGTGCCAGGATGGCGGTCCGTAGAGGGTACCCCTGCTGGGTGATGGCCTCCAGCAGCTCCCTCTCCTCCTGACTCAGCGCTGACAGCAGCTCGGCGGAGTTAAAGAAGAAGCCGCCTGTGCTGAGGGCCTGGT
Source organism: Eupleurogrammus muticus (assembly GCA_036785175.1). Lineage (NCBI taxonomy): Eukaryota > Metazoa > Chordata > Actinopteri > Scombriformes > Trichiuridae > Eupleurogrammus > Eupleurogrammus muticus. The sequence goes on along the minus strand of JAYKQN010000010.1, from coordinate 18,758,440 downwards.
GGTGGGAGAAGGAGCGGGGTTATGAGGAGGTGGGAGGAGGAAGCTGTTATAAATATTCTTCACTGATGGAAAAACAGACCATCTGCCTGCGGTTCCTGATTAGAGGCCCCGCGGAGGAGGGCCGCTGCTGCTGCAGCCTGGACGGGGATCGGCCTCGCCGCGGAGGGGGGGCAGTCTGGGGGATCTGGGAGAGCCTCCTCCCCAGTGAGCGCGGCTTCTTCCTGCACTTCTTCTGCTCGGCGGGGCCAGGGCTAACCTCCGACGAAGGGAGACACACGGAGCTGCGTCTCTGGCGATGGTCCTGGCGGCAGAGGTGAGCCGCTGGTCCATGGTGCCCATCTCTGAGCCTGGAGAGCGCGTCTCTGGGCGCGACGCTCCGGGACCGCTCTGCACTCCTGTGGCGACGAGTGTCCTCCTCTTCCTCCTCCTCCTCCTCCTCCTCGCCATCCCTGGACTCGGATAGGAGGAACTGGACAGTGCGGTGGGGCAGCCGGCGGGAGTCTGCCGAGCTCAGGCTGTGACTGCGGGGCCGGTGCGTGCGGGCCCCAAGGTCGCTGACCTTGTGGCTCGCCTGGGGGCTGCTGTACATGAGCCAGTAAGGGGGGCAGGATGCGGTCACACACACAGGCTGCTGCCCAGTAAGAATCCATTTCTCAAGGCTGAATCCATACTGCAGAAGTAAAAAAAAATACTTCTCTTTCTCATACATGTCAAAGTGTGTCCATGAACACAAAATGTGAGGGTGCCATCACTGGTCAAAAGTTTATCACAACAGATGCAGCCCCCAAACCGTCAGTAGGAACACAGTATTGTGTAAAACATGTTAATCAAAATGCATCTTGATAATTTCGTTTGGGCTGTAAAAAGTCAGATGAATCACTTTACATTCAGTACTTTAAACAATAATTTAACTTAATGAGGAGGAAACAACAAGTGTTGTTCAATAGGATTTGCTTAAAAGAGAGCTTTTGAGCTTGTTTGTCCCTGAAACTGGAAGAGGTTTCAAAAACAGAAGAAATGTGACCTCAGTTTGTCGCAGTATCCTGTAGCAGTCTGGTACACTGACATCTGGAGCAGTCACCAGATGAACTTCCTCCTCAAGTGGGCCCAGAGGGGTCTGGAACGGGACGTCGTCCAGACTGTTCATCACACTGAAAACACACTCGAGATGCACCTGTGTCAGAAGAAGCAGCAAAGCATTCCTGGGATTACACAGTAGTTACAGAACCAGATTCATCACAGTCACTCAAGAGTTTTCATCAGAGCGTTACCTCTGTCAGGTTTTCTCCCCGTCACTTGTCGCTTTGAAACATTGACAGGTGGATCACCAACAGCAGTGAATCGCTAATGACTAACAGGCATGCACCGTCGTGTGATAAAGCTCTTCATCACTAAGCCTCTGACATCATTTGAGTTGTTGTTTAGGTTGAGCCTAATACCCCAGACTGCTGCTGTAATCCTACCTGGACATTCTCAGTACAAACAATGGATTATTTATGCATGTCGGCCTATAGAAATATTTACCAGTCATAAAAATTATATATTTACAATAGACTGATACATACAAACATTTGTCCAAGTCCTTTGTTTCACAATGAATACATTCACAGTGTGATATGTATGATTATTTTCCCTTTAATATTTTGTATTTATTGTCACTGGAGCTGTATTGTCCATGTTCAAAACCACATTTCAGACCATGTGACTTTGTAAATGCAACATGGACCTGGAGGAGGGATTAGGGAAATGCTGAGGTATTGGGAAACAAGGAACGGTGTGATACTCTCCAGAGATTAACTGATTACGTAGAGGTGACAGCGTCACAGTGTAGTACAACAGTCAGTCTGGTTTGTTCTATGTCGATCATCTGAATAATTTAGTTTCATCAGGGTTAATTTGTTGGCCTACAGAAATGAAAACTATTCAAATTCTGTACAGATATACATTTTATTTATATATTTTTAACAATCACAATAAATTTAAGATTCACAAACATGGGTGGGGGGTTACAGGTTCTGTAACAGACCTCTGAAAATAGAGAAAAGCAGTTTTGAAAATGTATTGAAAGAAAAGAAAACTTAAAGCAAAGGGGGAACAGATCTAGTTTAATTTCGTTTTATAGCACAAACAATTTTTTTTTTCCTTTTTTGAAAGAGTACAGCAGCGTGGTTCAGAGAGCGTTTAGGGTAGAGATCTTGATTACAGACGTGTGTATCGAGGTACCATTTAGTAACAGATTAGCCTACATCACTAAAGATGAGTTTCCAACGCTGGGGGACACACACAAAGAAAATAAAAATACTTCTGTTCCATGGGTGCCAAAGCAGGCTTTGGGTGGCAGCCAGTAAAATGCAAATATTTCAGTTGGAGCAAAGAAGCTGGAAAATCTGGTGTTTCGGGAATACGATTCAGTTGTTTCTTGGGTGTTAGCTGATAAAACCTCATTAACACTTTGAAGTTTTCTTAGCCAACCTGCTAATTTTCCCCACTGTGAAACAGTCCGCGGATCCAGCCCTGTGACAGAGAAGTCTGCAGGCAAACACACATACATTCTATAAAGAGTGGGCTAAAATGAGGAAGCAAAACATTTAACGATAACCATTCTGGCTTTTAAAATGATAATTATTCTCTGTTAAAGTGTGCTGGTGAATTACACTTCACAAGGTGTTCTCCTAATTAGAGTTCACGTCCTACAAACTGCTTACAAGTGCTATCTAAGCAGTGTAGCTCAACATTTACAGTGTTCATGGAATATCATGCCTTTATGATTTAAGGCATTACTTGACATGGTGACCTCACAGCTACACTTTCTCAGTGCCCCAGATGTTCAATGTGTACAGTATGATCCCATAATTTCCATTTGCTTCCCTTGCTGTTACAGCCCCTCACCACAAAAAGAAAAAAAACAAATAAACTAGCTACAAATCTGTTCATGAATAAAATTGCATTATCTTTATATAGATAAAATGTTAACAATCCCCAGAGATTGAAATATTTTAAAGAAGTCCACCCTGCGCATGTACGGCTAGAGAATTAACATCTGATGCACAGGACCCACGTTTGTTACCCTCTTAATTTGTTCATCATGAAAACACTCCTTGTTGAGAACCAGCAGCCTTCATTATATCTTCTACAATGTCCACAGCTTGTTTTTCAGGGGCTGTAAGAAAGAGCCGATATCAAAAGGTTCATAGTAATCTAATGATTTCTAACAGCACTGTCTTCCGGTGAAATGAATGTCATGTGGTTCAATTGTTAGCAGCGTCCGCCTGCCTGGGCCAGTTCTCTTCTTCAATGCCAGAGTCGTATTCCTCCTCCGCCGACTCCTTAGCTGGAGCTCTGAAAAGTCAAATGGAAAGCAACGTTCAGGTTTCAGAGATTAAAAAAAAAAAAAAAAAAAATCTGAGCTCTGACATTTCCTGTGAGCTGAGAGAGACTGACCTGACGTATCCCGGTTGGGACTTTCCTTGGACGACCTCCTTGTTCAACTCAACAGCCATGATGTCAGAGTGCGGCACCTCAAACATTGGCTCTAGCAGGAGCTTTTCCTGTGGTTTGAAAAAGGGAAAAAAAAAATAAGTGTTATAAACAAGTTAAATTAATTATCAAAAATAAAAAGGGTCTGGTACAAGCAGCAAATTCACATACCATGATGGATCTGAGCCCACGAGCACCAGTTTTTCTCTCGAGGGCCATCCTAGCTATGGCCCTCAAGGCATCTTGAGTCACATTGAGTTCACACTGAAACAAAAACAGGTTTTAAGAGTACAGTAATTCTCGGGTCAAGACAGACCCGTTGAAAACACATCCAGTGTCAGCAGATCTAATTCAAAAACTACTTAAAAGTCATTTATAAAAAAAAAAAAAAAAAAAAAAAAAAAAAAAAAAAAAAAAAAAAGCACTTTTAATCATTTCCAACAATACAAAAAAACATCCACTATTAGAGCTCTTACTTTGTCCATGCTGAACAGAGCCTGGTACTGGGGAACCACAGCATTGCGTGGTTCAGTTAAGATTCGGACTAATGTTTCTTCATCCAGGCTGTGCAGAGGAACGACAACAGGAAGACGGCCGACAAACTCTGGGATCATTCCAAACTCGATCAGGTCCCTGGCTTCGACGTGCTTCAGCAGCCGGTCCTTCTCCTCAATCTCTGCCACCGTGTCCGTCTCTCCGCTAGTGTTGGCCAGGTCTGCCGCGGCCGCCGCGCGCCGCCCTTTGCCCAGGTTGGAGGGAGTCCCAAAACCCAAATACTAAAGAGCAATGACACATGGTGATTATGTTAGCAGCAGGGATGGCAAACAAAACCCTTGGCTGAATCTCTGCTGACAAGACAAGTGAATGTGAGTGGTGTTAAAATGACCTTTTCGTTCTTCCTCCTGCTGATGATCCTGTCGAGTCCGTTGAAGGCACCGGATGCAACAAACAGGATGTTTGTTGTGTCTACCTGCACCGTCTCTCCTCTCAGTTTTCTGGAGTTTTTCTCAGGAACATTGACAATTGTGCCCTCCAAGAGTTTCAGCAACCCCTGAGAGAGCAGACAAGTCAGCACGTCAAACACTGGGACTCGCAAATCCTATAAAGTATAGTGCTGTTCTGGCACATTTTGTGGCTAGAATTTCACTATGAGTTTATGTTTGCATAACAGGTTTTATTTAGTGTAATAAGAGTTGAATACTGACCTGCTGGACTCCCTCTCCTCCAACATCTCTCAGCTGATGGATACCAGGCACACTGCCAATCTTATCCACTTCATCCAGAAACACAATACCTGCACATAAAAAAAGTCTAAGACTGATTTCTACACTCTATCTGAGAAGCGCAGATTACTTGTGTTTACTTGAGCTGACGCTAAATGACACCCTTTACTTCTGGTAATCCCAGTTTGATCCTAATCTGTCATGTCCATTAAGATCAAGTCACAGACATCTATCCAGATCCAACAGAAGGCAGAAAGGTTACATACAAGTGAAAATTGAAATAGGTTGTATCAGAATAAGAGTAATTTATATTGAAATGAATCTATGAAAGCGTTCTTTTCAACAAGATTGCTATAGCAAATGTTTTACCAATAACTTGGTAGTGATTATTACTGCTTTGATCTAGACTAATGGACAGAAATCTATCTTCATGTTTTTGCTGAGCCCTTAATGTCATCTAGCAACAACATTTCAATTAGAATACTTTAGCCTATGGCCAAAAACCTTTAAACCCCTTAGCTATGCTTTGTGTTTGGAGCCATTTAGCAAATGTTAGCATGCTAACAGGCTAAAGTAAACATCAGTAAAACACACCGTCTTTATAAGCATAGTGACGCTAATATTTAGCTCAAAGCACCCATATGGACAAGGACAGCCTCACAAAGCTGCTAGCATTCCTGCACACAGCAATTTATTTACAAATTCAAGATTAATGGTTTGAATATACAGCTCTCCTCTGTGTCTTCTCTTTTACAAAAGTAACATAAGATCAGTCTTGATTTGAATGCAAATAAATATCAATTGCTAATTTCTATGTAAAGCTGAAAAACATATCTAAAAAACAAAAAAGTGCTCAATACCCCAAAGGCCTCAAAACGGTTGAAACTAAAAATATTAACGCTTTGAACATAACTACATTGCTGTAAAATGCAGTCACTCTTCCCACCTTGCTGTGCTTTATCCACAGAGTAGTTGGCATCCTGCAGCAGTTTAGCAATAACAGACTCGATGTCTTCTCCCACATATCCAGCTTGTGTTAGTGTGGTGCAATCACAAATCGCGAAGGGAACATCCAGACACCGTGCCAGCGTCTGCGCCAACAATGTTTTTCCTGTAGAAAAATGACAGGAACCATGATCGAATTTCTCTTGGCATAGTAGTTGCAAATACATTTTGCCCATTTGTCAGAGGTATAACTTTTAATAAGAGTCACTATTAGGGCTGGGCGATAAACCGATTTTATCGATTAACTCGAGTGTATAGTTCACGTCGACTTGTTTGATTGAAAATCGGTTCTCTCTTTAACATCAGCTAACGCTTCTCTCTGGCCTCCCGTATAATGAGCTGAGAACTTGTTCCGAAGAAAGGCACCGTGTCATCCGTTATTTGGAATTGGTTTGCGTTCGCGAGGTCAGACTTAGACCAGAAAACACCCCGCTGCAAAGTATGTATGAAGTCTGTTGCTAGTAAAGGCAGCAGTACGACAAATTTACTGCAGCACCTTAAACAAAAGCATCCCGTCGAATGGGAGAAATGTTGCGCGCAGCGGAATGAAAAAGACAGCAGCACCCCAAGCACCTCACGCACAGCCACCAAAATACAGGGGCTGTTGAGAAAATCGATTTAAATCGTTAATCGGATATTTTGTGAAAAAATCAAAAAATAAGCCATATCGCCCAGCCCTAGTCACTATACAACATCACAACACAAAGCTCACCTGAGCCAGTTGGACCTAGAAGTATGATGTTGCTCTTCTCCAGTTTAATGTCAGCGTGTGTGGAGTCCAGGACCTCCCCGCCCCTCCTCTCCTGAGGTGCCTGCTGGCTTGTCTGCTGCTGCATGGAGGCTCCCAGAGCATTCCCATGAGGGCTGATCCCTGCGATCTGCAGCAGCTCTGCAAGCATCAAAAAACAAAAAAAACAAACAGAGTTAGATTTATGACCGACTGCTGCTATGGATGAAAACATAGGGGGAAGTAGGTCACAAATCTCCATAGAGATGAGCCTGAACCTACGGAACCACTAGGAGTGCTGTGATGTTGACAATTTAAATAGGCCATTCATTGATGGTGTACAGTGTGTGTCAAAATGTTGGTAATGGCATTTTACAGACTAAAAATATGTTGTTTGCCTTAGTCGCTGCCAGTGTGGAGTTACTAAGTGTAGACGGCCGGGCTGAAAATAGCAGAAGTACAGATGTGAATGTGGGTCACTTGGCTTCCTTATCTTATTGTCCTAGTAGGTTAACGATTAAGACATAATTTTACTGCTTAAGGTTCTAAAGTTTATATACAGACATGGAAAATGAAAAATTAACAACACCATAATCTGTCACTGCAGTATCATCAAGCCATTGCTTGCACCAAATGTTTTCAAAAATTAAAACAAAACCCAAAAGCTCCAACTGAAGAATCACAGACATCTGTACATTTTGGCATTTGTGCAACTGATGAAAATAGAAAAGACAAAACTCTAATTAAGTGTTATGACTTTTAGAGCCGCTGCAGGACACAGGATGTAGGACCAATCACTTACTTGTGAATCTGTATTCATCCTCTCGTCTTCTCATCTCTAGCTCTACAAAGAGAGGATGAAAGTACTCAAATCAATATTACCATTACCGTTATCACATTATCAATACAGCCCTGAAAAGGAAGTTTATACAAACTATTGACTATAATTTAAAAATATTGAACAAATGCCAAATAATACAGATTAGGATCCAAGACAGGTTACGGTTGAAGCTGATGACATTTAATGTGGATGACTCTTGACTCTGCAACCTCTTAATCTGTCAAATAATTCTAAAAGAGTCCAGAAATCTTTGAAACAGAACCTGTGTGGAATTGTTTCTTTTTATAGACTGTAGTACTGCAGCAATACTGACCACGAGGTGTCAGAGAGGGCTGTTTTTCCACCTCCACCTGCTGCCGACTCCCAGCAGGTATGTTGTTGTAGATGCGCTTGTAGTGATTGTACACTGCAACTGCTAACACCTTTTTTGCATAGGACTGGCCCACAACATACTTGTCAAGGTAAGCATATATCTGAAATAAAGAAATATATATATATATATACACATGATCAAAACGTGTATAACTGTATGCAAATACAATACAATGATTATTGTTTACAGGATGTGTAGCTAAATGTGTAACATCTCACCTTCTTTGGGGGAGGGGGAGGTTTCTGTGCAAACGCCAGTTTCACAGCCTCCGCAGCAGATTCTGGCTCTTTGTTCAGCCCCTTCTTAGAGTCCGTTTCAGACAAAACCACGAAAAAGTGATGGCATTTCTCACATTTGACAAATCTCGTTGATGCTATAAAAGCACAGCACACAGCTCATTACACACTGAAATATTTCACAACCTCAATTGTTCATGTACTTTTTTTTTTAATTTCTCAAATAGAATTCCTTGTCTTTGAATATGTCTGTATCTCCTCTCATATAAATTGGTGAAAGTCAACTGATTCAATCGCTGTTGTAGTCATTTATTGTCATTTACAGGAATCAAGGTAAGAGAGTGAGGTGGGGCATGCAGCAATGATTCCCCGCCAGGAATTGAAATATGGATGTTGAGGTTAAATGGTATGTGTCCTTGTTCCTCAGAACATTGTCATGATAAAAATAGTTTAAACAAATAGGTGGATTGTGATAATATGCCAGTTGGGCTGTCTACTTGGTCTGTCACTGGCACAAACTTCATGGGTCAGTTTAATGAAACTTGCAAAAACACAACAGGGCAGATATGACTGATTGTTTAAGAGGAGGTTTCTGACACCATTTCACATTCCAAAAAGACAAAGTGCAATAACGTACAGCAGATGTTACAAAACTGGAGCTGTAATGAAACACATCTCAGAAAAGTTGGTTAAATGCTTCAACACAGAATTTTAGATTAAACTTATCATTCATCTCCCAGATAAGTAAACTGTACTTTCTATCACTCCTTTTTTATGCAGCCATTTTTGTTTCTCTTCCTTATTCCAGTTTTATGGCATCCAGCATCAACATAACATTTCTGCTAGTCATTCACTGTCTGACGTTGTGTTTTCATAATCTGGAGACAGAACCTCTCTCCTGCAACCTTTATCTACTTTTTCTTTTGTTTGATAATGTTAACAAATAAATGACCTCCTCTGTCTGAGCTCACTATATTGATTAGTTCTAACTGCAACAGCTCCGCGAATTCAACAAAACATCTGTGACATTGGTGTTTCATTAGATTCTTCAATGCCATATTCCTGTACACTTACCCTGCTTGATTTTAAAGTTTCTACATTACTCTTCACCCAAAATGCATAGCAACATTTACCAAGTTATCTTAGTAAATGTTTATCCAATAATTTTAAGTTTACTCACATACAAATGTCTCTACATGTGTGCAGGGGTCTCCACATTTAGGGCATCGGAGTTGATTTCCTCCCTTGCCTGATCCACCAGAGCCAGAGAGTCTCTTCCCCTCACTGATGCTTTTCTGTGTAAACACGACTACGTCAGCAAATACGAAATCATATTATTACAGTTAATGTTGTGGACACAACAGTGTGGATTTATTAGTGAAATAAAAGTCCTACAGGTAAAAATTATACTCCCAGGAGATTACCTTTCCACCATCACTTCCGCCATCCTTTGTTGTCCCATCTTTAGAGGCATAGCAGACAACGGTTTCTGAAAACGACCTCACCCGTACCCGGGGAGGTAAAGGCGTTTCCAGTGACCCGTGACGACTCAGAGCAAACAGGTGAATCCGGGAGCAGGAGAATCCTGTAACAACGGGGACATATCGTTTGACTCCTGAGAACATTATGTATGTGTGTAATTCTCAATGCATATGATACTAAAAATAGTTTGTTTACCTAAACAACAACCATAACGATAAGAAAAAGAAATAACCAAGTTGTCAAAGTCCAATGCAAAAACAATGTTGCATTATTATCTACAGGCCAAATATTTTATTGCACATAATAGGAAAAAGATGACTAAGCATGAACTGTTAATCAATGGCCTGCCAATGGTAAAGATGACATATGCTGCCAAAGGCCATTTACACTCCAGCCTATATGTAGATGCTTTTGTTGCACTAAATGTTTATAACAGCATCCATGGACTATGATATTTATATAGTCAGATAAAGTGTGTGTGTGTGATAGGACTTATTTGTCTTCGCCTTGACATTTGTTTTTATTTGCTTGTTATGCGTTTTGCTTGTCAAGTTGTTTACTTGTTTTTGCCACAAGCAGTAAAAAACATAAAATTATAAAAGAACAATACAACTTTAGCTTAGATGTACTATGCTAAACATTGGTGTAGTTGGGATTACAGATCCTATACCTTTTTTTTTTTTTTAAATATGTAAAGTGTTCCAGCTTATACACGCAAACTGATGCTTAGCTGTAACATTTGTAGACTTTTCCACCTGCTGTTGACATTATATAACATAGCAAACAGCAGGTTAGCTGGAGACCTACTTTAAGGCTGTAACAAATAGCAACATGTCATTAGCTTTAGCCAGGCAGCTGGCAGGTGGTCTACTTCTTACCTCTCTGGGCAGTGTTTAGGAACAACCTGGCAGCCGAAGTACATGGGCAGGACATAACTCTTCCGTGTGGCTCAAACCCTTTAGAATAAAAACACACAGAAAGTTAATGTCACTTGTTTAAGTTAGTGGAGGAGGCGGGTGGCTAAATTAGCTGGAAGCTCACAAACAGGAGAGGCCGGTTAAACATTTCATAACTTCACCGTCACTGTTAGCATTAGCACAGCGGCTCACAAACCCGTAAAGGTGGTTATTAGTGATGCAAACAACTTCAAAAAATACCGTGTTCAGACCAGGTTTGGTGTACCGTATGTGGACGGTGGTTCCGGCTAGCTAACGCTCATATAAAACGGTCACAATAAGCAGGCAAGTTGAGTAAATATGTCTCGGTAACCGTTACGTGATCTAGGCCCGAGCCGGAGCCTCCAAGCGTCCGTCAGTGGAACCGACACACACAGCCTCCGCTGATTATGTTAGCAGCAGGCTGACATTGAGGCTAGCTTAGCCCGCACACTACAGCAGCACACGGCTGGAACAACATGTACGTTACCTACGAGCTCGCTGGTTCTACTCACGGGGGAATGGGGGGGTAGCGATGAACGCGGGGGCGTCTTTACGAGCAAAGTCACGTTAGTCACCGCGGCTATCGCTATTCTGTGTTCAAGTGTGACAGGTCAGTGTCATAACAACATCACAGCACCGCTTCGCGTGAATTTGCCTTGAGGCCGATCTTTCCCAGGTGGGACGACCCGAAGTGATGCAAGTGCTGTTGTGAAGTACGTCGGGCTAGCTGGCCTTCCCCGTCGACGCAGCGGCTAGCAGCAGCGTTCTAATCACGTACACGGCGCCCAGCAACATGGCAGCGTCACCTGTGTCTTTGCAGCTTTCACCCATCCGGATATTTAGAGATCTGCTGTTCCAGAGGCGGAGTCTGCGGGGACCGTCCGATGCGTTCAAGTGGCCCTCGTAATTTGTAGTGTATGTTGCGTTTAGGCACCGCGCTTGTTATTGTTGTTGCCTTATTATTGTTATTATTTTTTTCCACGTGTTTTGGGAAACACAAACAACTTTATCACATGCAGAGAATATAATTTTTACTTATCAATTTCAATAAAAAGGCCTGGGCAGTGGATTGTCTTTCACTTTTGTCATATTACATAATAAAGTGACTCAAGCCAAGTTTTAAACATTCTAGTGGGATTTAGGGAACTCCAAACCAGGAGGCTACAGATGGAAACTATGGCTGGAATCTGACACATTTCATGTAAATTAATATGCAGCGTCCCTAATAAACAAATGTAAAGTTATAGAAATAAGTGGCCTAGCCAGGAATAAGCAACAAGCTTTGTACTTCAACTATAAATTGTATTATATACACCTATTTGATATATATATATATATATGTGTGTGTGTGTGTGTGTAAGTAAAAAAGATATTTGTTGTACCTAAATAACAAAAGTGTTTAGTTTTTTTGTTTTTGATAGTACATGTACTTAAGAATGTACTTAAGAATGGGAAGTACAAGTACAAGTAAATATTGAACCAGGTTTTTTGTGGTGTCATAAATCATGTTTGTATCATTTGCGAGCTGGTTTCAAGAAATTTTGATTTTAATTTATTGTAAGTAAGAAAAAATGCTGGTAACAACTCCATCCATCCATCCATCCATCCATCCATTTTCTATCCCGCTTATTCCCTTTCGGGGTCGCAGGGGTCTGCTGGAGCCTATCCCAGCGCATTTTATGGCGAGAGGCAGGGGGATACACCCCAGATGGTCGCCAGCCAATCGTGGGGCACACACACCATTCACACACCATTCACACACACACTCACACCTATGGGCAATTTAGATTTGCCAATTAACCTGAGCATGTTTTGTATTGTGGGAGGAAGCCGGAGTACCCGGTGAAAACCCACGCAGACACGGGGAGAACATGCAAACTCCACACAGAAAGGTCCCAGACCCAGGCCCCAAGGCGGTCTTGAACCTGCGACCTTCTTGCTGTGAGGCAACAGTGCTACCCACTGCTCCACCGTGTCGCCCGCTGGTAACAACTCACAACATTTAATTAATTAATATAATTAAAATATATATTCCAGTGTAGCAATAATGTTCATTGTTGTTATGATTTTAGCATCTAATTATTAAAAACCCTGCAGCAAATATGAAAAATTATCAAAGAGTCAGAGACTCATACATAAATTATTATTATTATTATTATTATTATTATTATTATTATTATTATTATTATTATTATTATTATTATTATTATTATTACGATTACTATTATTATTAATGAATGTATTTATTTATTTTTATTTATAAAGATTGGAATCTATGGCTTTGCATTGCAAGGTGATTATTAAACTAACTGCAGTGACAGAACATGAAAGTAATGAGAGGTGTATTTCAACAAAGGAAAATAAGAACAACTGGTAACTTCCCTGTTTTAAACATCCCCTGTGATCAATAGAGAAAGGTTATCGAGGTCTGACTCAACGCACCTTGAGGTCATACAGAGAAGATCATCACTCAAGTCTATGCAAGCTCTCAAGGGGGCACAGAAAATAACGTAGCCAGGCCAGATTCAGCCTGTAGGCCTTGAGTTTGACACATGTGGCTCAGAGAAATGTAATTGAGTAAGAAAAATACAATTAATTAGCTGTTTTACTGTGTTTTATTTGTGCCTTGATGATTTTAATGTTTTATGTAAAGCACTTTGAATAACCTTGTTATTTAGATGTGCTATACAAATAAATGTGCCTTGCTTTATTATAAATCTTCAAACAAAGCACATTTTTGTATCTTATTCAAAACAAAATCCTCAGATTAAACAAGGTCAACACCACACCAATACAAAGTAATCAAACTCAATTTGGTGATTTACTCAAGAGTTTTAACTCATTTTTCAAATAATACAATAAATGATTAGTTTTAACTACCTGCATGTGTACAAAAAAGTCCCCAATAACAACATAACATTCCAAACAAAGTCCACATACTTGTTTTCAACAAACATAAATTTTCATTGTCTGCACTATCAAGGGAAGGGAGGAAACTTATTCTCACTGGACTGGAGCCACCTCTGCATATCTGTGCAGAAAGACTGCACTCATTCACAATGGAAATAAAACACGTTCCAAACTTTAAACTATCCGTTTAGAAAATACACAGTTATTCACATCAAATTTAAATCTCAACCACAAAAATGTGTTTGTTGGTTAAATCTCATTTAATGTAATTTTTCTCTATTACATTTGGGGGAAGTAGAAATAAAATGTGCCCCTTACAAAGGTAAAACACCACCTCCTCAGAAAAAATCAGAGCCATTAAATTAGTGTAATAATAATGTTAATCTAATGCACCATGTTGGATCAAAGATCACAGATGTGCCTATTACATTATGGAACTTTCTTGTATATCTATTTTGTGTTTACAGGCAAAGCTGAGGCATTAGGAAACATGAGCCACTTTAACTCTTCTTGGCAAAGAGTTCCTTACTAGACAGGGGCACAGTTTAAATATTCTTTCCTTCAATATTAGAGATGGTACACTCAGAAAATGCATTTTGTGTTTTGTGATTTCTATTGCTCACACGTGCTGACTTTTTATGATGCAGTCATAGTGGATTATGTGTTTGTTAACCAGCATCTGAGTAATCCATTGAATGTACTTAATCTAAAATGAGCACAGAGCAAGTCTGATGGAGCAACATGCGAAAAAATAATAAAAATAATCATATTCAGCTATATTATTTTATAATCCAATCACTGAGATGTTATAGTAAAAGACAGATATCTCAAAGAAACCATTGTATTTAATTTAACAACAATGGCAAGAGGGGGCCTCATTTCCCCAAATAACTGAAAATAAAGAAAAAAAAGTTCAAATAAAAAAGTTCTTAGTAAAAAAGTTCTAAATATAGATCTAAATGATCTAGAAATGACCTTTGGTTTTCTATAGAAATCAAGATTAACAGAAGCATTGTTTTGTTTAGAGCCTAACCTATAGTATGTGCTCTGTTCTGCTTCCTCCTTAAGATGCCTGGTTTTCTCTTTAAACCTAGACATCCTAAACCTCTGATTAGATTCCAGCACCCTCCTTTTTCCGATCACTGAAGCCCATTGTCCGCGTCTGAGTAAGCTATTTAAATGCACTCAATAGCAATCAGGCCCAGAGTGAGTCTGATGTCACACATCCCTGCTGCATTCTATATGTAGCACCAGATCCACTGAAGATGAACAAGCCACCAGTAACAAGGAAAACAATTACAAAATAACTGTTAAATTTACTTAAAAAGGTGGATGTGATGTCCCTCTAGAGGTGTGATCAGCATGTTTACACTGTGCAGGTAAACCCTAGCCTCTGGATTTATCCAAAACTCATGTTTTTCATTGCAAAAATTAACAAAAAAAAAGCTTGTAAAGATCATAACTTGTCAAGTCAATTGTACATATTGTACAAAGAAAAACTTACCGAAAACCCATTTAAAGGGGAGGAAATAAGGAAGAAACCTCTGAAAATACACAGAGGGAAGAGGGATCCCTCTTCTAGGATGGACAGGCTTGCAATAGATGTTTTTACAGGTTGGATTACCACACATTAAAACAGAATTAAATAGGATAAGTATTTATGTTATATGCATGGGATCAGATAACAAAAATCCATGGAAGCTTCCAAGTCCCACCAGGACAGACTAAGACCCTGACCACATCACTTCCATCAGGAAGGACCCCTCGTGGGCGGCTACACTGCTGTAAATGGGAAAAACACAGGGCAGGACTCCGGGAACAAAACTGATTCAACAGGTTCACCAACTCTTTCATGAGTGGTTACAGATGCAGATTAACTACTGGAATATGTTATTTGTGGCAGATTGACTCCTGAATAAGTTTGAACAAGTATGAAACACATTTTTTATGTCTCCTTCTGAAGTGTAAAATTGTTAAAAACTGAGGCCTCTGAGCGAACTGATGAATTATCAGGCCTCAGTCTTAATGTATGAACCTACATGAGGATACCAATCTCAGTGTGTGAAAAGAGGTCATTTGCATCTCTTTTGTAACAACCAGCTCAGAGCACCTGCTGACCACCACCACCACATCCTGTTTTTATGTAAATTTACACTGCAAGCAGGCCTAAAGCTAACATAATAAACCAGAACCTCTAACAAATGACCAAAAAAACTATTGAAAAATAGTGAAATCTTTTACCTGTTCGGGCGGGATAAATATATGTAAAGTGTAAAGTGAAGTTATATGTAATCCTTATTTTATAAACATGAAAAATCTATTCAACCATTTAATGTGGTAAAAGTAGCCTAATAAAATGCTCAAAGCAAATGTTTTGTCATATAATTTAAAGGTATTTAAATTAAATTTAAAGCCCATCTGGACAAACTATAGGCTATGGACAAAAATTGCAAGATAAATGTTTGTAATTTTATTCTCCTAAAGCAGCACAATGTTTTAATCTACAAGATTATAGGATTATTCTATGCTTCTCCTGTCTTATTTACAGTTTTGATCTCCCTAACTAGATTTAACATACAGCCTGCATTCAGAAACTTTGCCTTGAAACATGCACTTTTTGTGAAGGTGTGATGTCACAGCTGTACCTCCACCACCCTCAGCCATTCAGGTCAGTTAATCAGAAAAAGATAGAGACAAAACAACCTGTTCTTTCTAGAGCTCCAGGGAGAAACTGCAAGAGGAAATGCAAATCTATGATTTTTGCTGATGTTTTTAAATCATATAATAGTTTATTATAGTGTCCTGCAAGTAAGATTTATTTATATCATATTAAATTTATCTCACATATATTACTGCACAACCAGGATGAGATGAGTGCACATTTTATTTTATTTTTAAAAACAGGTGACCCCGGTTGAATTCTACAATCGACCCAACTAAATTTTAGAGAAACTCTGACATATACATTTCTTATATTTAAAAAGCAATTAAAATCTCATTTTCTACAACATGGAGCCTTTAATACAAACTCTTTAATTATCCTCTGTAATACAAATACACATTTTCACACTGACGTTGTCCCACATGTACAAAACTTTTTTGTGGGGATAATATGACACCATCGCCAGAATGCCATTAGCTGGCCTCAGATCCAGACTTACATCAAGGGGACTCTCTCTCTTTAAATCAAATGCATATGTCACCCTTCTGTCCCTGTCGTCTGTGATATAGAGAACCCCACATGCGATGAAAGCATTTCCCGCTTTCCTTGTTGGGTAGGCCGTGTTGGTCACAGACTCCACGGAGAAGCTCTCAGCGTTTATCTTGGCCACCATCATCCTGTCACCTGTGTTTGAGGCGAAGATGACCCACAGCCCATTTTCATCCACAGCAAACTTAAAATAAGTCTTGGAGTTGTGAAAAAGATACGTCAGGTTATTGTATCTGCTGCGCGCCATGATCAGGCTGTCTGTTGTCCTGGTGTTCAGGTCAAATCTGTAGAAACATTGGGTAAGTTGAGAAGCTGAAGCGTTTGATGGGTAGCATCTTAGGTCTCAAGAGTTAGAGTCACTTACTTTACAAGCCGGTTTGTTCCTGCGTTATGGAAGTAAAAAGACCCCTTATAAACAACATGGCCACACCCTTGGTAGAACTTCCGGACGTCTATATTTTTAATCCTCATATTTTGAAACGCAGAAATATTCGTGTGCTCCGTCAAAAATCGACCTGGGGAAGAAAATCACATGTTAAGTCTCCGCAATGAATGAGCAAAAAAAAACATGAATGGTTCATACAGCACCTGAAAAATGCTGGGCCTGCCAGTATCGGCCTTCGTTCAGTCGGTCTGCATCTGACATCCAGGCTCCAAAAGTGCTTTGCATTTTGATGACATCCTCAGAACATTTAATGGCTTTAATTAAGCAACCTAGATGGAATGAGTATTAAACAGAATCAATAGATAGACAGATGGAATTCATCTGATTTTTGTTCTGGGATGAGTGAGAAAAGTTTGATATAGACACATCATTTGAAAAAAGAAAGTCTACCACATTTAAAAAATCTTTAATTGTCATATTGTGCCTGTAATAATGAACAATATTAGCATATTACATGGGTGGATTTTTTTTTTTACATTTTCACGAGTCATAAATAATGATTCTACTGCAATTAAATGCAAGAGCAATCACATACACCTTTTTTTTTTACAGATTCTAAAGGTGTTTGATGCAACATTGTGACAAAGGGAAGCATTTATGAGCTGACTCTCACATATTATTAAAAATGATATTTCCTACCTGTATATAATTGCATTGGTGCCTCTGTAACATTCTGTGTGATGTTATTTTCCAACGCATCATGGCTGTAATTTGGATGAAATGATGTTTCTGAAAAAATAACAATAACAAAATGATAAGATTTTACAAGTTCTTCTTATAATATTATCCAAGGCTGTGAATAAAGTGTTCCTGATGCACAGAATGGTTGTTTACCAGAGTCTATGTTTGTGTCTGATAGTTTTTCAGTGTTGGTAACATTCAATGTATCATCAGCTGGATGAAGTTTTGGAGACTCTGCAGAAAAGAGGAGGAATTCATCAACAAGCAAAATGGAAATGCAATGAAATAACAGTGTTCTGAAATGTTCCCGAAATAACATTGCAGATATAATCATAATAATCAACCAATATGAATCATTGTTGTACGTTACTGTAATTTTAAGATCAAATTTCTCACCAGTTGTGGTCCATCTCGTGTTGCTAGTCGTGTTTATATGGGGTGAGTATAAAGAGACTGAAGTATTAAAAAGAAAAAGTAAATTTACATTATTTATTATGTTGAAGAATACATTTTTTAGGAGAGCATCCTACCACTATTAAGGGTTTCAAGGAATAGTTTAACATTTTGGCATCTTACATTTATCTTATCTAAAGGTACAACTATTTCTTTAATAGTCAATTAAAACGTAGACAGGAACCTGTTTCACAATAGACAATGTTTATTCTGTTTATGGACAAGTAACTGGAAACTAACAGTGTGATTTTTGTACAAGGGGATTGACAAAATATACGATTGGTCATGTATTCTACTGAATCTTGCACGAAAATAAATCTGCACATTGAGGGACATATATAAAATACATACCAACATAATGTGCAGCTTTCATGTATTTCTAATTTCATATGAAAATTTATGGACCCATTGCGAACATATTTCTTTTTTTTAATGTTTTTCTTGTATTTATTTCTTTCTTCTCAAATTGTTTCTTACCAGTTCCCAAATTCGTGTTTGGATGTTTCTCAACGTCAGTAACATTTAATGCATCGCTGCTATCATGAGTTGGATGCAGTGTTGGTAAAACTATGGAAACAAAGGTGAAATTGGAGGAGGTAAGTGCAGTATGGTGTTAGACAAAAATCTGCAGCATGTGTCCAAACATCTCACTGATGAGCCCAGACCTGTTACTGCATGAACTGATGCCTCTGTGACTTTCTTTGTGCTGGTTTCAGTCAAAGGTTCATGGCCGTAGTCTGGGCGTGGTGATACCAACTCTGTAGGAAATAACAAAGAATAGCAACAAACATAAATCAAACAACATAGAATAGAATTAAAATCACCAATAGATCATCTGTTTGTGAAATGTGTCACTTAAAAAAAAAGATTTCATATATGCATCTAATAGCTAAGCTAAATATATAATAATATAATAATATACATGAAAAAGAGGACACCAATGACAGTTTCCCAGGCCACATGGTTTCCCTCAAAAGGGCCAGTTGTAAAGATATATTAAAGTTGCCATATTAAATAATTGCCTCTCCATTCATTATAGTGTCTGAATAATTATAACTAACAATTAATTAGTTCCTGGTAACAATTAGCTACTTTAATAATAATAAAATTAACCACCCACTGTCGCCCAGATGTATTTAAGCTGAGGAAAATAAACGGAAACTTTCCTGTTTTAAACAACCCCTGTGACCAACAGATTCCAGAGTTAGGGAGGCAACTTGAGGCCGTACAAAGAAGACGTGACCAGCTTGTCTCCATTAGGTTTGAACATTTATTCTCTTTCTCAATAAATCACATAAGTCTTTGTGAGCTCTCAAGGGGCCACAGAAAGCGAGGAGCCAGGCCAGACTCAGCCTGCAGGCCTTGAGTTTACCACATGCTCTGTAGAATATGACTTTCTTACCACTTTCCATGGCTGTGTGAGTAATGTTTTCACTGTCATTGAGAACATCAATGTTTTGAATCAGATCTGGAGCAAAACCTGGAGATTAAAACAAGACATTTATGTAAATCTTACAAACTGCATTTACTTTTACTCACAATTCAAATGGCAAAATGTCATACCTGTCATTGATTGTATTGGTGCGGCTGTAACATTGTCTATGTTGGTGTCATTCAGGAGGTTGTGGCTGTAGTCTGGATTAAAGGATATTAACTCTACAAAATAAAAAATGATATTCTGATCAAATCAGAGAGATAGAGAGAGAAAGAGAGATAGAGAGAGATAGAGAGAGAATGAGAGAGAGAGAGAGAGATCTTTCTTCTTACCAGTTGTCCAGCTCTCAGTAGTAGTCACATTCATCAGATTGCTGGTCTGGGTTGGATATGAAGTGTCTAATATATTAAATAAATAGGAATAAAATCAATTCAGAATTTCAATTTTTACATGACTTACCACTTTTAATGGATGCATCATTAATATTTTCCCTGCTATGCATGGCATTGCTCTTTGGAGTTGGATCTGTAGCTGATCTGGGAAGCACAAAAGCTAAACTACAGTTACATGTATTGTTACATATAATCAAAGTGAGATCTGTGAATAAAGTCTTCCTGTCACTCTGTGGGTGGCTCTCAGCAAGGCAACATATCTTAGAGCCAGTCTAAGTTTAAATATTGATTATAAATAACTCTGAAGAGGAACTCTGGGCCATAACATGACTAAGATCATGAACTCTTGTGGTCTGATTCTCGCCCACCAGTCTGGTTGTGTGACCGGCTGCTGGTTTCATTGTCGGCCTCCCTGGACAGGAAAGGGGATGAATCTGAATAAATAAACAGGAGGAGAAACATGAAGTTACCTACATTTCTTATTCGAAAAAACTCAAGGTTAGATTCTCAGGAATAGACTGATGTCACTTTAGATATAAAAAACAACAACAATTAACAATTAAAATTATGCGAGGCAACTATCTCTTTAACTTGTTGCTTCACAGGAGCAAACCATCTTATCCTGTTGTCTAGGTGATCAATGAATAGTGACCAGTGCAGTATACAGTTTATTTAGCCATTTTGGTATATATTTAATATAATATTTAAAAGTAGATTATAGTAGAGGAATAGTTTGAGGCAATTATGTGGATGTTTTGACCTTTTAAACTAATCGGACACTACTTGATGATTATAACAGACATTATTTTAGCTGACCACAGCTGCCATTCTCTGAGGCTTTTAACTATTTTAAATATTAACTATTTTTTAACCTTTTAATCTCCTTGAATATCTAGTGTTTGATACTGATTTCTGATGATGATCTTTTTTATTTTTCGAGATTCTGGAGGAATGTTCTTACCCATCAACATGTTGGTTTCATAGGTGGTCTTGGTTCTTGCTGTCTTCGGGTAATGAGCAGAACAAGGTGGACCAGGTGGACCAGGTGGACCAGGTGGGCCAGGTGGACCCCTTGGACCAGGAGGGCCTTGAAATACACAGCAATGACAAATCAGACACACAAAATTGACCATTTAAAGAATATTGCTCATTGTTGTTGATTGTGAAATGTGGGTCCACTCCTTTGTCAACAATATTTGAGAGAAGGTGTTATTTTTTTGTTTGCAGAAAATGTTTTAGATGATTGAGATAATCCCATAAAAATTGGAGCAAAAGCAAAAGTGCTGCATTTACATTATTGTTCAGTTGTCTTCTGAATGACATGATAAATATTGATTATAGCTAATTTCATAGTCACTTTACTTTTTGAGATACGACTTCTATCTTTCTCTTGGAGGCACAAGATAAAAGGTCAGGGGGTCATCAAATCATGAGCATCTTTAAACATATTTACCAAGTTCAGACAGACTGATTTATCTATTGACCAAAAACAACGCAATGTGGTGACAAAACTAGCAGATATCATCTCAACAGTGTGGGTGAAAATGTAATGATAATGACACAAGAAAAATGGATCAAACATTTTGTAACATTAGCTTTTCAAGTCAAATCATTAAAGTAAATGCTTCATTGTTCATATGATGATCAACATTGTCATTGCTCACCCTCAATGAAAATATCATTGTAGTTTTCATCTTTCAGTCGTGGAGGCCCGGGGTCTCCTTTAGGTCCTGGTTCTCCTTTTTCACCAGGGGGTCCTAAATATTGGCAGGTTTTATATTAGTTTAAACCACTGAGCCTAAAACTGAAATTATAACTGAACTACAAAACAGATTTAAGTTTATAAGATAAGTTTACCTACAGATACATCTCAAATAATCAGAATATTGCAAAGTTAACTTTTCTGCCATATTCAATAATTTTCATATACTGTATTCATATATTATATACTGGTGATGGTTTTATTAAACATCAAGTGAAATATGTCAAGCCATTATTTCTTGTGATGAGTTTTACTTTCTGAAATGGCTGATAAAAACTATTTAACTTCTTTCACAATTTTTTTTTTTCTTTACAGCTGAGTTTGTCTGCGATGGCACTGAGAGGCACTGATACGATCCAGTAAATAAGTTAAAGATTAAAAAAAAAAAAAAAAAGAAAAACTACAAGGACACGCAGCTTGACTGGGATGTGCATGTAAGGTAATGGTTGCTAAACAATGAAAGACAGATCTGACCTCGTCTGCCCCGTTTGCCCTGAGGTCCTGGGGAACCATCTCTGCCAGGTAAACCTAGTACACAAAAACACTGTAACAAAGCTCTGTTTAACTGTGCATGTAGTCAATCTGAATGTTTGTTTTACCTGGAGGTCCAACTGGGCCTGGAAATTAAAATTAAAATTAAAATTAAAATTAAAATTAAAATTAAAATTAAAATTAAAATTAAAATTAAAATTAAAATTAAAATTAAAATTAAAATTAAAATTGAGCATGGAATGCTAATGAAAGTTACCTGATAAACAAATTCCTCTGGAGTTATTACACAGCTCCACAAAAGTTTTGACCTGAAATAAAGACAACAGAAAAAGAGTCTGGATAAACTGTACAACTTATTAAAAAAAAACAAAATTATTAAAAAGTTCTGAGGGAAATCTGAAATATTCTTGTCAAATACAGTAAAGTGTCACTAAATATGTTTAAAAAAAAACCATCTTATATCTGCACTTATTCCTCACTAGGGTCTCGGGGCTACCTACTGTACCACCACTTCATCCTATTAAATTAGTTTGACAGTAATATATCAAAAATACAACAGCCCCTTCTGAATAAAGGCCAGTTCCCAGAGATTGTGAGAGCAGTCGTGGGAGGAGCAGGTCTGTCCTTCCAAGAATTTATCCAGGAAACACACAAAAAAAAAGAAAAAAAAATGCTTCTTAACCATTGCAACAGACTCTTGGATACTTGACATGCCTCTGCTCCCAAAAGGGAAAAGAAAGGAAATTCTTCTATTAAACTCTGTTCTCTCTTGTTCTTACATATTCATTCATAAATCCAATTCTTTATGTTTTCACAGAACTACAGTAGTAATAGTAAAAATGGTAAATTGCCTGCTTGTATGGTGCTTTTCTAGTCATTTTCACCACTCAAAGTGCTTTACACTACAAGCGTTCATTCACACATTCACACACTGATGGCATTTTCAGTGTTTCACATAAGGAAAATGATACAAATAATTCTCTGTATTGAAATCGATAGGATTAATATGTTCTTCAGGCAGATAAAAGTGTAAACTGAACAGAGAAGGTCATATTTCTAACAAATAATACACTTTACTTGATCATTTGTACATTTGTTGATACATATCCAAATATGGCTGTTTATGATGCATTTTCCTATTTTATTTTAATAAAGAAAAAAAAGCAAACATAAATGAGTGACATTTAGAATCATAATTGAAAATATGAATGAAATATATTTATACTACTTACAAATGGAATGATATAAACATCTGTGGAGTATTAAAGAAAAATATTATGTTGAATTAAAGATCCCAAAATACAACCCTTACGAAAATTAACCATGGTTTTACCATGGGAAATACCGTGGTTTTACCATGGTTTTTTGGGTCATGGTTTACCATGGTTTTTTTGTGGTAACCATGGTTATACTATGGTTTTTATGTAGTAACCATGGTTCTACCATGGTTTTTGGAAGTACCATGAACCAACCATAGTAATACTATGGTATCCAAAAACCATGGTAGAACCATGGTTACTACATAAAAACCATAGTATAACCATGGTTACCACAAAAAAACCATGGTTAACCATGGTTACCCAAAAAACCATGGTAAAACCACGGTATTTCCCATGGTAAAGCCATGGTTAATTTTCGTAAGGGAACCCAGCAGGACCCCCTGTCTAAGGGTTAAAAACCAAACAAAGCCACGTGCGTTCGCAGTCTTACTGGCACCATGGAGTAGGTCATCAGCATCAGCATGTCCCTCTCCCCCCTGGCCTGGTCCGGGGTCCGAACCGGCTCTCCGCCCGGACTCCTCCTGCTTCTCCCCTTCACGCGTGCGGCCTCTGCGGGCTGCGCCCCGCAGCTGCGTGACACCGCCTGGATCCGCGCGTCCAACCTCGCCACCTCCCGCGTCAGCTCCGCGTGGCGCACGAACAGCGCCGCCGAGGTGAGCAGCAGCAGCAGCAGCAGCAGCAGAAGGGCCAGGGCCCCCCCCAGCAGGGCCAGGGACCCCGCCGGCAGCGGGACGCGAACCCCGCTCCGCTCCGTCATGCTGGAGGACTGGTCTGAGGGAAACCACGCTCACACATCAAAACAGGCCTGCAGCTGCACGGAGAAGCACGTGACGCGTTGAGCAACATCTGGGAAACAGCCACATCCTTGATGTAGGAGCAGTAAATGGACATATTTCCATAATGACACATCCTGTCATTCTTGTGTCCTCTGGATATATTGTCACCAGTCTGTCCCCATTGAAATTACATGGAAGTGGGATAAATAAGTTGTGGACAAGGGGGACATTCTTTGGATTTACAAAAGGCGCTTTCAGAAGCTGTGTGAGCGCGGGAAGCAAGTGTCAAAATCTCCCTTCTATAAATGTGTTTTTTTTTTTGCATTTTTTTAATGTAAAAAATGCATTTTCTCCACTTATATAGGTGCAAGTAACACCTATATAAATATGACAAGTTTCTTCATGTCACAAAATGTACAAATTCTCCAGTTAAAGTCTCAACTACATTAAGACAAGAATGTTTTTCAACCAACTTGAAATAAAAGCTTCCATCCAAACTGCTGCATGAGGCCAGTGAGTTGATCAGCAGCATACCAGCTATTCAATGGTGCTGAACTTGAAGGACATTTCATTATAAACCCGAAAGCTCTGTATGAAACCTTGAACTCCTTATTTTTAATTCTGCATCCATGCCTTCCTTTTAATTTTAAGTGGAGAAAGAAAGTGACAACCGCAGGGACATAATTTCTACATTGAATATTAAAGCATTTCAAATGATAAAGATTGCATTTTCTCGCTCTTTTGTTGAACTGCTGGGTAAAGCCCTGCTCTCTGTGACATGGGTCGGTCTGACCCAGCTAATTAATTTCCCCTTGAAAAGCCTCCTCAGTTTAAGAATTGGACAGCAGGGTTTCTGTCTTGCGAACAAAGCGAAATGTGAGGTAAGACTATTTTGGGGAAAAAAAGACCTGCAGTTTGTGCATTCTTACGAATTGGTTCCTTTTGAAGCAGCTTTGGGCTTTGGACGTCAGTGTTCCGCCATGTAATGGTCCTTGTAACCCCAAAGTGGCAGCGTTGCTTAGTAACCTGTAAATTGACGGCTCAACTGAGGATTTTATAAACACTTGAATCAGTGTGATTTATTTGGTGAAAGAATGCTGATCATCTTTAAAAGCAGCAGATGGAGAGCTGTGTCCCGTCAAACAGGAGTACAGCACCAGCAGAGTGAGTATCGTTCCTTCACATGTAGTCAATAGATCTATTTTATTTTCTTCTTTTTTAGGTATTTTTCTGTAATTATTAATGGTTTCTACTAATTAGATTAGTATTGTTGGCTATAGATATTCAAGCTATTGTAAAGGGATTTTTTCCCTTAATTGATCTCGCCTCAGATTGTACAGTTACACTGCAAAAAAAACAACCAAGAGAAAATAGCTTTACTTAGTACAGTTACTCCTTATTCTATTGTCAGATAAATTAGCTTATTTCACATTTTTTAAGTTAATCTGAGAGCAAAAATTTGAGAAAATGATAAAAAGTCAAAATTATGAAATAAAAAATCGCAAATATAAGATGCAAAGACAAAATATGCTTTTAGTTACAAAAAAGACTATGGGGTAATAAGAAAAACATTATCAACAATATGATGAGAAATAGAAAGACATTTTTAAATCAAAGACAAACATATGAACTGAAAACATAATAATAAAAAATACAATTTCTGTATAGAAATCCTGATTTAAAAATATGCTAATTTTTATGATCCGGTACAGATTGGTCTTTTTAAAAAAAAAAAAAAAAAGTGGGCAAAAAAGGGGCAGAATACAGTAAGGGTTAAATGGTCTAACATCAAGTAAAGTGATTACAACCTCCTTAGATTTATGGTCACTAGGGTCACAAAAGTCAGCTGGAGCCAGTCCCAGCGTACACCCCAGACAGGACCTATCATGAGGTACACAGGCAGCTTAGAATCTTTAATCAACCTTAGCATGATTTTAGACTGTGGGAGGAAGCTGGAGAAGACCCACACAGACACAGGGAGAACATGCAAACTCCACACAGAAAAGGCCCAGACCAATGACCCACTGCCCCACCCCAGCTTTTTGGATTTAGAGCTTCGATTTGAAACAAAAAATCTGCATCTACTCGCTCATCCTGAAGCTGTGTGTGGGTGTGATTTTACTGCGTCTACATCCCAGCACTCAAGGACAAGACAAGGGATAAAAATAAAGGTTTCCAGAGATTAAGCTTCTTCTGCTTTATTCTGACTAAATGTGCTCATTTAGAAAATAGAAGCTTGACGAGCAGGCGTCAAACTCTGTGCACAAAGAAGAAGCATCGAGCCCCCTCAGGTGTGTGTGCCGGGCCTGTGGTTGTGATGAAGATGCTGCAGCATCTGGAGGAGACACTGGCCGTCTG
Organism: Eupleurogrammus muticus; assembly: GCA_036785175.1. Classification (NCBI taxonomy): domain Eukaryota; kingdom Metazoa; phylum Chordata; class Actinopteri; order Scombriformes; family Trichiuridae; genus Eupleurogrammus; species Eupleurogrammus muticus. The sequence goes on along the minus strand of JAYKQN010000010.1, from coordinate 18,731,943 downwards.
CCCGGCGGTGGACACGGTGTCGGAGGCCGTCGCTCTCCTGCTGCTGCTGCTGCTGCTGCTGCTGCTGCTGGCCGCCTGGAGCCCAACTAACAGATCACACACGCCAGGTAAGAGAACGCAGCTTCTGTTCCTTCAAAGTGATTGTGTGAATAAGAAGATAACAGACATTTTAGAGATTCTAATTTCAAAGATTATAAAATTTTAGATGGGATCAGGAAATATAGAGTGCAGATAAATGTTTGTGAATCAAATTATCAATAGATATAGTTACAAAAAAAAAAAAAGGAAATCTTACCAAGGGAAAATCTTGTTTTTGGTACACTAACTCAATTTTGAGTAGAATTATCTACAATTCTTTTATTCCATTGATTATTTTTAATAATTAAAAAATATCTGAGAGCAAAAGTAAAAAAGAAATTATAAAACAGCACTGTAATGAGATTTTAAAAAAATCTCAATACAGTGAGATACGCAAATATGGGATAAAAGTAAAGATAAACATATAAATAAAAGTAAAATATCAGATAAAATATAAGATAGATAGACAAAAATGACACAGTATTAAAATAAAAGACAAAAATATGAGTTAGAAGGACATTTTGATAAGAACAACTAAACAATTATATATTCTTTTTTTAAACAAAAAATTAAAAAAATATATATCTTGAAATAGGCTAAATTATCTGCAAATTCCTAATCCTAATCAATGTTGGATTATTGGTACCAAAAACAAGATATTTTCAACTGAACAAATTGAATTTGTTTGCAGTGTACAAGTGTAATAATACAAAATTGCAAAGTTGTTTTCTTTTATCTTTGCACTGGCATTTATTAACTTGAATTCCTAGTAACAATTGCAATTGCAATTAATTTACAATTGGCAAGTAGCTCGATCTGTAGGTTATTAATATGGATTAATAGCTATTGCATTAGTGATTAATGCATTAGTTTGATTAAAGCTTCTTAAATATTCTCTCAAATTGCACCAGATTGCTGCATTTACATTTACTGCCCTCACATTTTTGTAACCCTGACTCCTGGACCTTCTAGAACAGTGTTTCTTGCCATAAAGTGAAACGAAGCCACCGGTCAGGTCCTTCCTTCTTGGCAGGACTTGGCCCGCTTCTCTCCTACAGCAGGTTCATCTGGATGGGGATAGGAGCAGCATGCAACTACTACAACAACAAGTACGGCAGCGTCGTGCGTGTCTGGATTAACGGCGAGGAGACGCTCATCCTCAGCAAGCAAGTCCTCGTGAAATAAAAACGAGTTGACACATCCCCGTGAATCTGTAACCCAACGTAGTCAAAAGCCCCGCTTGTCTTGCAGGTCCTCTGCTGTGTACCACGTTCTGAGGAGCGCCCACTACACGGCCAGATTTGGGAGCAAAATGGGGCTGGAGTGTATTGGGATGGAGGGGAGGGGGATTATTTTTAACAGCAATGTGCCACTCTGGAAAAAAGTCAGGACGCATTTTTCTAAAGGTGAGGAATTCTCTACATTTTCTTACCAACTATACATTAAAGAATCACTCGCACACACATTTTATCAGAAATATCTCGTCTTGTCTCAGGATAGAAAAGATTAGATATGAAAACAACATATTAAATGTTGGTGTCAAATGACCTCTTCCAATGATCTGACTTGTCCTCCTGGGCGTAGGATTTTTTATCTGTATTTACATCATAGATATATATTTCTGGATTAATCATTGCACACTGACTCAACCCTAGCCCTGTTCAGAGCCCCATTAATTCAACAGGCAGCGGCCTTGCTAACTAGACACAGCACGACTGCAGTTTGAACGCACGCCGTTGTGAGATCACACTGGCAAGTCTTTTTTTCCTTTTGCTCTCTCTCTCTCTCTCTCTCTCTCTCAATTAGTATTTAATAAAGGTTATAGCTGGTTGTGTCCTGTGAACAGTTTACAGGCTCTTCTTTTACTGCTACAGCCTATTGGGTTGAATGGGATTTTTATGTTGCAGTAGCATGAGTGGCCATAGGCCACAGTGACACCATATCCAGGACTTATCATACAGCCATGATTCACATTGCACAGGTAAGTCCTATGGAGGATTTTTTTTCTAAAATACTATGAACACAGGAAATGGTACATGGAGCACTACAGACGCATTTTGGATCAGACGAAGAGTGAGTGGAGAGAACAGTGAACATGAAGGAGGGCAGCGAGACAAGCGCGTCACTGAACCTGCAAATTTGTAAGCCTGCACTGCACTTTCTTTAAAAACATGAGACCACATTTATGCCAAGTACCAGGATGAAGTGAGAAGTTAGGAACCAAGGGTAAACTTTGGTGTAGCTTTGTGAAAAGAGCTTGTGAAAGAGAATGATTTTCAAAGGGAGCTGAAGTTGCTGCTTTCAGCTTGACAGGTGAGTCAGTTTTAATGTCTGAATTACAAGCTGCTTGTTCTTATAACTTCTTACTGCTTGGTCTTGTAATTTATTATATATACAGCAAAACAGTGGAATAGTTAAACATCTAAAAGTCTAGAACACAGCATGTGTAATTTATGGCACAGACTGTGACTCTGAACAAATAATGACCTCCGCCAAGGAGGTTATGTTTTCGCTGGCGTTTGTCTGAGCAAAATATCTCAAAAAGTTTTGGCCAGATTTACATAAAATGTTCTACTGATTGTTGGAAACAGAACCAGGAACTGATCACTTAATTTTGGTATTGATCCAAAAGAAATCATGGCTGCTGGATTACTGTGAATTATTTGTTGTCTGGTAATATTGTGGTAAATTGACCTCCAAACAAGCGCCACCTGGTGGTGACATCTGGCACCTGCCCCCATGGACTCAACTCTTGCATTTGCACCATAGACTAGGTGTATTTTTTTTCTAGTTTTCAATCTTTTCCTTGCAAACCCCTCTCAGAAAAAGGGCAAAATCTTATGAGACATGGGATACATTTTTTGAATGCGTAACACAATTAAACTACAGTTACATTGATGAATCTCCAGATTTTTTTTATTGGTTCACCTACACATCCTCTTAATTGATTCATCCCTTTCTGTCTTTCTCTATTTGTCCTTTTTTGCTAATGTTATCTTATTTCCTATTTACATCTATGATTTAAGCCCCTAATGCAGTTGCATTGTTTTTTCATATATTTCAATTTCATATTTCATTGGTATTGTTTCCTGTTGGGGGCGGCACGGTGGAGCAGTGGGTAGTGCTGTTGCCTCACAGCAAGAAGGTCGCAGGTTCAAGACCTCCTTGGGCCTGGGTCTGGGGCCTTTCTGTGTGGAGTTTGCATGTTCTCCCCGTGTCTGCGTGGGTTTTCACCGGGTACTCCGGCTTCCTCCCACAATACAAAACATGCTCAGGTTAATTGGTAAACTCTAAATTGCCCATAGGTGTGTGAGTGTGTGAGTGAATGGTGTGTGTGCCCCACGATTGGCTGGCGACCATCTGGGGTGTATCCCTGCCTCTCGCCGTAACGCGCTGGGATAGGCTCCAGCAGACCCCTGCGACCCTAATGAGGAATAAGCAGGTACAGAAAATGGATGGATGGATGGATGTTTCCTGTTGTTTTTAAATTAATTTATTTACTTGTTTGCCGTTTTTGTGAATGTATTTAATAAAATCAGTTCATGAATTTGATAAAAAATATTTTTGTGGATATTTTACAGCTCTAACGGGCCCTGGCCTCCAGAGGACAGTGGAAATCTGCGTGAGCTCCACAGCCAAACATCTGGACGGCCTGCAGGAGATGACCGACTCCTCTGGACACGTGGATGCCCTCAATCTGCTGAGATCCACAGTGGTGGACATCTCCAACAGGTTATTCCTCAGGGTGCCTCTCGATGGTCAGCTGCATGTTCCATATCTCTACACTGTACTTCTCAGTCGAAATGTATAAATATGCTTGAAGAATGCATCGCTTGGTTTTGTTTTTCTTTCTTTTTTTTTTTTTAAAAAAACCCAGAGAAGGATTTGCTGGTGAAGATCCACAACTATTTTGAGACCTGGCAAACTGTTTTAATAAAGCCTGATATATTTTTCAAAGTCGGATGGCTATACAACAAGCACAAAAGAGCAGCGTAAGGTCCTCACTCGCATAGCAGTAATTAAAAATTATATTTTTGAGCGGTTTCTTCAATCTAATCTCTTCATTGGTTTTGCCACCACTTAGCCGAGAGCTGCAGGACGTAATGGAAAACCTTCTTGACATTAAAAGGAAGACAATCGATGAATCCGAGAAGCTGGATGATGATCGTGACTTTGCGACAGAGTTGATCTTTTCCCAGGTCTGTGTGTTTATGCGTCACACTAGAATGAGCTTGTGGCGTCATGTGTCCGATCACCTGCGTCTGACCTCCTAACAGAACCATGGCGAGCTCTCTGCAGACGACGTCAGGCAGTGCGTCCTGGAGATGGTGATCGCAGCGCCTGACACGCTGTCCATCAGCCTCTTCTTCATGCTGATGCTGCTGAAACAGAATCCGGATGTAGAGCAGAGAATCGTGGAGGAAATTAACTCTGTCGTGCGTAAGTGCTTCTTTGGTGGATTTCAGTTCTTCTCTTTGGCAGCTCAGACAGGGAGTGTCTGTGTGTCTGTGGCTCTTATCATTAAAAGTTAAACTCTGGTGTTTTGTGGTGGTGTAGGGGTAAAGCGGCTGCCATATAAACACACATCCTGATTTAGCCAAACATGAAAAATCGACTTAAGCTCCCACAGGAATACCTACGAACATCAACAAAACTTCAATCAATCCACGAATGCTTTCTCTCATTGATTTACAGCCAAAAACGGAACAGAAACTGTTGATTATCAACACATGAAAGTGCTGGAGAGCTTCATCAATGAGTGTTTGAGGTTTCATCCCGTCGTTGATTTCACAATGCGAAAAGCTCTGGAAGACGACAACATCGAAGGCATGAACATTAAAAAAGGAACCAACATCATTCTGAACATCGGTCTCATGCACAAGACAGAATTCTTTCCCAAACCTAAAGAGTTTTCCCTGAAGAACTTTGACAAGACGGTAAGTCAGCCGACAGCCGTGCCGCACTATGTGGCTCTGAAGGGAAAAAAACCCTAAAAACAAACATCTCTAGTGTTTCTCCTTCCTCTGGCAGGTTCCCAGCCGGTTCTTCCAGCCCTTTGGCTGCGGGCCTCGCTCCTGCGTGGGCAAACACATCGCCATGGTGATGATGAAGGCCATCTTAGTCACGCTGTTGTCCCGTTACACCGTGTGCCCTCGCCATGGCTGCACCCTCAGCAGCATCAGACAGACCAACAACCTGTCACAGCAGCCGGTGGAGGACGACCACAGCCTGGCCATGCGCTTCATCCCACGGTCAACACCAACTCGACAATGAGAGAGTTTGGGTTGAAGCCTCTTAGTATTAGGCAGAGATCAAAGTATTTGTCTCTTTTTACTTAGGTGAAAGTACATAAGAATTAGCAGCAAAACTATAGCAGATTATTAATATGAAGCATCGGTTTGTTAGCAGCACGTTACTGTTGTAGCTGCTGGACATGGGGCTAGATTACACTACTTTATGTACATTTACAGACTTCAATTGTCTAGGAAGACGCTTCTCCTCTCATCCAAGGGGCTTCATTATATCGTAGGCTTCGACCTGACTAGTTCACACTAGTCTGAGAAACCGTGGAGTGAGACCCAGGTCTCTGTGGGTGTGTTCATCAGTGAAGGTGGAGGTTTCACTTGACAACTGTTGGCATCTCATGGGGACAGGTGTAATCCTGCTGACCAACAAGCACAGAGTCATCTGAGGTTAAGTTGTTTATTCTCCTGGGTTCAGATGAAAGGGCGACATTATAGATGGGGGACAGGTGGTGTCGCAGACCCCCCCCCCCCTTGATAATGGATGGCTTCTTTTACTTCTCTTTGTGTGTTTGTTCCATTAAATGGAAATAAACCACTAAGACTGGACCAGAGTTGGGCCTTCTTCTCTGAGGGGCTAAATGTCTTCCCAGACAATTACGAGTCCAGTTGCCTTGGTTCAGTTTGAGAGAGAGAACAATAAGCTTGATGAATGTTAATCTTGACAGACAGTATACGCGATTATCTAGTTTAGTTCCGCGGTTTCCGAACTAGGGGTCGGGACCGGCTTGATTAAGTGAAATTTCTTTTATTAATGTTTATTTGACAGGGATGTTACATACATCAACATTTCCACAAAAAAGTGAACATGTAATGCAAGTAAGATTTCTAGCTTCCGTTAATTTGTAGTCTTTGCCCCTGAGATACACTCAGAGAAATACAATGACAAAAAATACAGTAAGCAATACAATAAATAAATGCAGTTGCAGGTGTCAATTAATGATAAAAACATAAACTAAATTTACCAATAAACATTAGTAAATGTGCTGTTATGTTAACAATCACTTAAATGTTCACACTTTTTCTGCTGCAGTACTTAACTTAATCTTTTCAATTGTCTTTAATATATTATTTTTTATTTTTTTTCCTAACATAGGTGTGTTTATTGAAATGATAGGGATGACTGGCCAAATGTTGTCCTGTATCTTGACATTTCACTGCTCACTGTAGGTTCTGCTCCTTATTGTTGTCCTGGAGTTGTCTGTCTTTTTGAAGGAATGAAACCAGTTGAACCACCCGTTTACAACTTAAAGACGTGAAATACGACCCTGACTAAACACAGTTTGTGTCAAGATGTCAAAAGACTAAAAAAAAAAGGTTGGAAACCACCGGTATGTGGTATATTTTAAAAGCTTGTTAAATTATCCATTGTGTCAAATCTTCATTCAAAAAGTATCTAAAAGCTGTCAAATAAATACAGTGAATTCAGTACATTATTACATGAGTAGTGCAGTGTAACTACAAAGTAGCATTACTAACACTTTAGTAAAGGACAAGTCTCTTAAAATTGTACTTGGGTAGAGCCTTTGAGCAAATGTAATCACTTACTTTCCACCACCTAAAAAAACATATCTTTGTATATCTAGAACAATTACATTTAATACTTATTTAAATATTTTATTACTTATTTAAAAGAATACCTTGAAGTTACAGGCTCGGGGGGGGGGGTTGGCTGTCCTTCCTGCCATAAAGGAACTTTTGTCATTTGGGCCCATTTGGTCAGGCCCTCATTAATAAGCTTTAACTCACTTATTCAACGATTGCTCTGTCACAAAAGTAACAACAGGTTTCAGTGAGTAATGTCAGTAACTATGTTTTGAAAGCAAATTAGTTAGGTAGGAAGCTCCATGCACATCTTTTCTGTTTTTGTCCTACTAGGCTTAGATAGAATGGAAACATTGATTTTGCAGAAGTGGCAGCAGATTAATGAAAGCAAAATGTTACTTACATTGTGAAAGAGTTCGTTTAATGCTTATTTAATAAATCGTATTCCATGTAGCAAATAGTAAATTTAGAACTGTATGAGAGGAGGTCATACAATGCTGTTTACAACTTGATTAAAATTAATATTATGCTGCTATTTAGCCTGTTTATCACTTTTTTTCCCTGCCCTCCATACTATCTATGCCCCTCATATAATCTCTTATTCCATGTACATATCTACATGTCCTTTATATTGCCTGGTTTCTGCAGACTCAAAGAAGAGGAGACAACAACATGCATGAAAAATAAATCAACATATTCTTCTTTGCTTGTAGTTCGGTTTCTGCTTCACATCCTAAATAAATTAATGATCCGTGAGTCAAAGTCAAAGTTAATTTACATGGTTTGAATTTATTCATAAATTAGCAGAATGTAGTGACAGGCACTCAATGAACCAATGCTTTATTTTGTACCACAGGCACAAATCAAACACGCCACCTTGGCATTAGAACATAAGGCGTCAGGTTAAAGTTTTACACATTGTTAGCGTCACGCTGCGCTTCAAATCAGGACATGGGTGAAAAAAGAAAAAAAAATGCAAACCTTCCCCTCAGGTTGAATTAAATAATAAGGTGGACAAACTGAAAACCAAAACCTGGCACAGACTGTCAAACAGTACATGAGCACATTGATGTCTTATTCCTTTAAATGAAAATAATATAAAATATTTTCAGTACGAATATAAATCCCATAAATATGTTGTTTCTTCAATACTGCATTATTAAAAAAATATAATAATCAAAGACCACTAAAATCCAGACACATGAGTGCATAGATAATCACATTAAACAAAATGCAGAATGTGAGAAATGGACAACATGGATGTTTCTTTTACCCATTCAAGACAAAATATTCATGTAAGATGTTGAGTTAAAGTTGAATTGTATGTTTTCCTAAAATACTAAAAACAGTAGGTCTGGTACACCTCAAGATATCAATATCTTATTCTAGGTGCTTCTTACAATACATCTGATGCTGTAGCAATCCAATATCAACGTCTTTGTTTCAGTCAGCTTTAATGAGTGAGGGACGCCTTTTAACTCCTGACACAATAAAATGTCTTAAGACGCAAAAAATGTAAACCTGAGACCAGCCATAATGTTTGTCTAAATTAGAAAGCAGGATATAATCTGTCTGTGAAAAAATAATTAGAAATACATGATTTCTTTTCCCTTATACACAGAATATCATATGGAATATTCATTCCACTCACAAACAAGCTTTGAACCAAAATTTTCAAGTCAATATGGAGCCCTGTCATCCTTTAAGACATTAGTGTTTCTCCTCAAAACATCAAACACCCACAGGAGTTTAAATACAAGATAAATACATCTTTGGGCCTTGAGGTTATTACCACCCAAAATTTAGCTCTCAATGATTTATGGGCATAGAAAAACCTAAATCCAGCTGCGTAAAGTATTGTGGAAGCAAAAAAGGGGATAACACTGTAATATAAAGTTGATGTTCAGCACTGATACTCTGTACCTTCCTCTTCACTCCGGTGGTCGTGTTGCTCCGTGGTGTCGCCGCAGGTGTTTGGGGTCTGGTGTGGCTTTGGGGCTCAGTGCTCCTGTAACGCTCTCTGACAGTAGTAGAGCAGGCAGTCGGGTAGGTCAGGGAGCGGCGAGCGCAGCCACACGGCCAGCGTGTCGCCGCGCACGCGGCAGTGCATCAGACACGGCTGATCCTGGAGGAGCTGGCACGCTACGATACCTTCCATCCCTGTAAGGAAAATGACAAAAGATTAAGTTACAAAGTTGGGTGAAATGACCATTTATCCAACTATTGGTCAAATACCATGTTAAATTAAAAGGTCCTATTTCAAAGAACATGACAATTTAATTGCTTCTTGTTTATATGAAGATCTATATTATATATATACACACTTATATACACAGCCCATATTCAGAAACTTAAAAGGAGCCATCAGGACTTGGAGTGAAGGAGACTCAAAAAAGAATCTGTTTGAGCTTTAGTGAAAAGTTTGAGGGAGAAGATGCTAACTTATATCTGAATGATTTTCGGTACTATTTTTAAATTTGAATATCTCGGAAAATGTACGGTATAGGGCTTTTAAAATGTGCATGCATCATGCCATAAGATGAACCAAAATATGACAAGCTGGGCAGTTTTTTCCTGATCTTGGAAACAACAGACAAGTAATCTTGGACTTCTTAGTTTGGTTAGAAGGCGTTTAACCCCTTATATCCAGGGGGGCAGGAAGTCCATTTATCTACAAGATGTGAACATGACCAGGATGACTGAGAACCTGCACGAGCAACAGGTTTTAATTTGCTTTTTAGGTTCATTAGGGTATTACTAATGTGTGAAATATTAATAACTGATTTATTATCAAAAGTTATAATTAAGTTAGAAGTGGTACTGAAGAATAAATTATACATTTATACATATGTGAAAAAAATAATGGCTACACTTGTTTTTTGGCACCATCTTGCAGCCTTTATGGGTTGTGGACATATTGGAAGTAGTGGACGTTAAAGCTATTTTTCCACATTTTAACCAAGGTTCATACTTAACTCTCAGTTTTAACAAACAGACCAGAGAAGAGCACATAGTAATGTGTAGTACTAGTAGGGTTATTGCCACAACTGGTTATTTACTATTAAATTATACACTCAGTGATGATGTTAAAATTAGGTTAAAAAGAACTTTGACAGGTTGTCAACAAGGGGACGTGAATCTCAGTTCACCTATGATCTCCACAATATGAAGCTGAAGCTTCTTCTTCAGCACGTGCAGCGTGGCTGTGAGGGGGTCCTGGGCGTCACCTATGAGGGTCAGGTTCTGCTTGGTGTCGTGGGAGAAAGCCAGCCACATCGTCCCGTACTCCTCTGTGGACACGGCCAAAGGTCTGCCCCAAATACACGGCAAACAGGAAATGTGTGAAACTAACACAAGCAACGAACAGTCTCATGATGATGTGTGAAAACTGGAAAACAGCTTACCTGATGAAGTTGATTAACGGGAGTTTGTATGAGAAAGGAACTGTGTGAGGGGTCCCGGCAGGAAGGTGGAGGGACACCGTCCCAACTACTTCAACATGAACTGAAGGCTTCTTCACACTCCTGATTGAGTAATGACACAACGCTACACTGCGGCTTCTCACTTCTTCCACTGGACAGTCAGACACACAGGATACCTAAAAAAGGAGAAACTGCCCTTTAATATGAACAACTAATCAGGACAGTTGAGACTTTTCTGTCCAATAATTTACCTCAAGTTCTTCTGAGTCAAACTGCAGTTGTATCTGTTGAATATCGGAGTCGGAGGAATTAGCCACAAAAACAACCAACGCTAAAGAATCCTCTTTCTGCATGTGACAGGCTGAGAGTTCCAGGCTTTGGTTGCAGCACAGAAGAGTGATTTCAGAGCAGTGTCCAGCAAGCTCTGCGGGGAGACGGGAGGCAAGACACAAGTCTTTAGGTCCGTCTGGGTCCTTGTGAGGCGCAGGATCAGCAGCTACCATACCGCTGTCCCTGATGAGAGAGGGTTTCCTTCCCTTCATGTCTGTTACTGCCTCTTCTACGTCACAGGTGCCTCTAGCAGTGGTGTTTCCCGGTGGGGGGGTTCGTTTGAGTGAGGGAACGTCCGGTTCGGAGGTGACGTTGGAGTCCAACAGATTGTCACACAGCAAGTTGTCCACGGTGCTGGGTGAGGGGACCGGAGAGTTGGGGGTTTGCTCGCTGGTCCCTGCAGACAAACCCGGACCTTTGGCTTTTCTTCTGAATCTCTGCTGCTTCTGCTCAGACTTTCCCATCTGTGAGAAGGAACATTTCACATTATTATAAATATATTCAGAAGTGTAAAGTAATTAAGTAGAAATACTATGTTACCTGACTTAAGTAGGATTTTGGGTATCGATACTTTGAAGGAGTCATCATTTTTCAGCTGACTTTTTACTTTTAATACACTTACATTACCACACAATTGTCTGTACTTTCCATTCCTCGTGGTTTAAAAACTATCTTATTACTTCTCTTTCATTCCTGCTTGTTTTCACGATGAACTGCCAAAAAGTGATTTTTATTTTATAGCCCCTTTTTCATGTTACATAAAACACATAAAAAATGTTTGTTCACTTGCCAAAAAGTAATATACTCATATACTGCTTCATATTCTGCCTAAAAATCACCTGTTCTCATTCTTGAGTGCTATTTTTAATAGCTTTCACCTCACCCGCTCTTTATTACGTGTTAAAGTACTTTTAAAGGGACAATACAACACAAAAACTGAAAAATCTGCCAAAAAAGTTATTAAGTAAGCAGTTTTGAAACCAGTATTTCTATCTTGAGTAAAAAGCTTGATTTGCTACTTCAACTTCTACAAAAGTATTTAAACCCTAGTATCTATACATTTATGCAAGTAATATTTGTGAAAATTACTGAATATTTAAAGATTCAGTAGATCCTACTCCCGCTTATGTCACCCTCAAATCTAGAGCTGCAATGATCGATTGATTAATTGCCAACTGTCACATTAATCATATATTTTGATAATCGATTTGAGTTATTTTAAAAAAGAAAATATCCAGGTTTTCTGATTTCAGCCTCAGAAAGAGGATAACATTTTGACTTCTTTAATATTCTTTGGGTTGGACAATTAATACTTTCAATTAACGACAGATCAGTCGATTGTCATAAGTCATTAGTTGGCGCCCTACTCAAATCTGTTAAATTCTCCCCTGCAATGTTTGAAACTGATTGGCTGAGAATAATATTTAAATCAAGCAACAAGTGACTAACTCTACAGATTCAATTTCCGTGGCCACAGTTCCTTCACTGTAAATGAAGTAAGGAGCTAAGATCTTCTGGTTATCTATTTTATTTAATCTCATTAATCATCATGACATCCCGCACATTTATCACACACAGCATCTTTCCTCCATACTGTGCAGGCCGTTTAGAAGACTGAGCCTACCAAACACACAGCGCTTTGGGAGCCAAGGCCGACAAACAGCGACGAGGCCAGCTGCTGTTTCTCCTGCTCCGGCTCGGGTGTCGGCGTGGAGGCCGGCGTCTGGCTGTGCGAGCCGTTGGAGCTCTCGTACTCCCCCTGCTGCTGGCCGGGGGACCGGAGTGGAGTGGGAACCTCGACCCGGGCCGCTTCCTCCGTAGGTTCCTTCTGGGCCAGATAGCCCTCCCTTCCCCACACCCGTTTCACTCCGTCCAGCTTCAGAGTCGTGGAGCTGAAACACAAAGTGTGAGTTCAGGACCAGCACAAAAGGAGCATCGTTCTGCCAGCGGAGGTGGCAAATTGTGTGTCCACCTACCCTCCTTTGTTCAAGAGGTCAGCGCTATCGCCGGACAGACCGGAGCTTATGGACAGCAGGGTGGGAGACTGTCTTTCTGCTATGCTGCAGGAGGACATGCTGACAGGCAGGGACAGGCTGTACGGCTCCAGGCTCAACGCTGGGGGCAGAGAACACAGTGAGTACACGAAAAGAGCACGAGCCAGTGCTAGTGTCGCCAATAACGTTTTGATCAGTTTCACCTTTGGCCTGGGCGAGCTCCTCTTGCCGCTGATGGGGAGGCTTGTAGGGAGCAGCACCAGCAGCCAACGCCTCCGACACAAACCCATCCAGAAAAGACAGAGAGGAGTCCACCTGGAAAACAACCAAATCACATCTGCAAGTTTACACTAGTTATTTCATTGACGGTGTGGAACAAAACATTTGGAAATGTAGCGCTGAATGTTTGCAAATCTCATTTTACACTTTAACATCCGTGTATTTGTAAATTATTGCTGTATATTAGGAAAATCCCATATGGTAGGAAGTGAGATTTAATGGATTTTTGGCTATAAGAAGGACCAGATGTTATACATTTACTGGTTCATTGTTCCAAAAGGCTGTATTTAGAAGCTGTGCTGAGCAGGATTAAGTTTGGATGTCACAACTATACATCCCCAATTAGAGGCTCAATTATTAAGACAAACACAAGGGTGGAAGAGACGACAAACATCTTGAGATTATATATATATCCACAATATGAAATAAGAGACAACATCAAAATAAATAAATAACTACATAAATTGACTAAAATCAAGACATAAAAAAAAACTGAAATGAGCTAAATTATCTGCCAATGGAATATATTTAAAATTAATTCTACTATATTGCATTATATAATAATTATATATTGTCATTTGTTAAGATTTATTTTTTTCAGTGTAAATACATGTTTTGAATTGCAATGCAATATTGGACTGACTGAATATGGAATAACTGTGACATCATCAGGTCAGGTTTCAATGACAATAGACTGCAAACATTGCAATGGAAGCATCCTGATCCTCTATGATTTAACGACGCTGCTGTCCCTGACTGCACACGTTACCTCAAGGGGCTCCAGGCGGGCACCTCGAGGCAGCACTTTGGCTCGTAGCTGGGCGTTCTGGCTGAGGTGCTGCAGCTCCTGGGCCCTCTGCCGCAGCACGGTGTCCATGGAGCTGCCGTACGCTTCAGACACCTCGCGAGCCACGGAAGCGTCGGCTCTGCCTTCGACGAGCTTGGTCATCGCCATGAGGACCCAGGTCTTCGTTTCATTGCTGCTTTGCCTCATGTCCAACAGCTTGGCCAGAAGCCTCAGCACCGCGGCCGGTTTGAGCTCCTCCATCAAATGAGAGTATTCACCGAGGACCTGAGCATGGCACAGGAGAGGCTAAACTTTAGCGTTTCAAAGTGTTTGAAGAACAGGGAAAAAGATGAACCATCTTGCTGTTTAACGCACTGCTGACAATGTTACATGTAGTGTTTTAAGTCCGGGTTAAGATGAATATTTACAAAGAAAAAAAGGAATTAAAATAATAACTTAAAACCTTTGTCAGTCCCCATGTCGCGGCTCATGACAATTGCACTGACTACAACAATGAAAGCTCTGCTGGACACAAAATTTCTGTTCAAAAAAATTACCTGATGGAAGCATTGGCAACGGTGTTGTTTATTGCAAACTGCGCAGAAAAGAGTTTGCATTTCAGAAGCACCAACCCTACAATACCATTTAAATGCCAAAAATGTTACAGCAAGCACAAAAACTGTTGGCAGTTCTGGTTCTGTTTCTGGTTCTGGTAGACCACTATCAGTGGGTAAAGAGAATTAGAAAATGTACTACAGACAGCAACTACAATTCATTTACATATAATAAATGTTTATGGAGAAAATGTTATGTAATTATTGAGAGCTTCATGTCAGGAACCTCTCTCCCCTTCCAGAATACACACCACTTTTTTCTTCTGGATCCTGAGATAAATATTTAGAAGTAGTGGATCTTAACTTAAAAGATATCAAACCCCTACCAAAGGGTTACTTGATGAACTTTAGGGCTGTGGGAGATTTTAAAGAAGGTCTGCAACACAAGTGTACCTGTATTTTTGGAATTTTAAGTTTTATTTTAATTGTAAAAAAATATATATAAAATAAAAAAATCTGATAAGAAAATAAATGTCCTCTTTGTCTTTTAAACAGCCTATAGCTATCAGAAAGCGGACATGAGGTCTATTCTGAACTAGAAATCTGAACTAGATGCTGCTGACTTAAACCTATCATTGTTATTGGGGTTTGCCCTTATTTATCGTCATTATTTTTACCAGTTAAAAGCACTTTGTATTTTCATCTCCACTTGCATTTTAATACATGTTGATGCAAGTTGTGCCTTTACATATTTTTTGTGTATTTGATTGTGTAAAACATTTTTAAGAGAGTTAAACTATCTGGTACCAAGTTTTTAAGGTTACACAACATGAGAGTTTTGGCATTGTCCCTTTAATCATGAAAGGTTATAACAACCACTCAAACAGCTCTCACCCAGCTGATGACTTGTAGGAAGCGCTGCGGCAGTTTGCTCGGCTCTCCTTGCAACAGAGAAACGTATGAATGCACAGCAAACAGCCTCAGCTTCCTGTCCTCCTCCACGCTGTCAAACCCTGGAGCCATTAAAGAGAAGATAAACATTATGGAGACTGCAACTGCAAATCTGAAATGAAGTGATATCAGCGCTGCAGAAGGAACGTTATCTCACCCTCTGACAGCAGCTTGAGGAAACTGTTTGGGATATCAGGCTGCATCATGTCTCCACCCACTGAAAACACTGTGTTCATGGTCTCAATGAACCATTCATTGTCTGGTGCATATGTAAAATGGCTTATAGGAAATAAAACAACACCACAATAAAAAAGAGCAAAGAAAGCTATTACAAAAGATAAAACAATATTAGCTCAATTGAACATTACAGTATACATTTTTTACTGCCTGCAACCAATGAGCCTGCATGTCTAGATTGTAAACTTTTCCCATTTCAAGTAAATACCTTCAATATTAGTTTAATTTTGAATTTATATGCGGCATGAACCATAAATGACCATATATGAACTAAATAAGAACGAGCTCTGTTTCTCGCCTCTTCTTTTTGAAGGATATTTTTCAGCCAGTTCCGCCACCTTCCCTGCCAGGTCGATAGTGGTGTAGTCATCTTTGCTAATGCGCAGAAACTCCAGCATCTTCTCAACAATGACTGTGACATTCTGGGCGTTCGTGATCCGGAAGAGCAATTCCAGCACCTACATGGAAATGAAAAACCTGCGATGCTGAAAAGGAACAAAGGGAACTGACGACTCTACGATCCAGACTGCGGCTTCACCAGTCTCACCTCCCGCTTTATGATGAGGTCGGGGTGCTCTAGACATTCTATGATGGTCATCTGATGCTGCAGGGCCAGTTTAGGATCCTGCTGGACCACGTAGGTAAGGGCCTTCAAGCCTACAGTAATAAAAAAAAAAAAAGAATATTTAATAAAATTACCACAGTGAATATCTAAAAACTTGATTAGGAAAAAAAAAATACATTAAGTGTTTTTAGTCTTACCAAGATATTTGAGGTTGATCTTTGGGGACAGCACAAAGTTGCCAATGCACTTTGCAGCTTTTTCCAAAAGTTCAGATTTGGGATGTATTGTGTAAATACATTTTACACACTCGTATAATATTGCTGAAAATTAAGAGAGATTTCTATAAGTGGAAGGAGGAAGTATTTAAATCATTTCAAACCGAAATTTTCCTCAGGAGCACAGGTTTAAATTTATTGTACCATAGGTGATGTTATGGTTCATCTCTGCTCTTCGTAAAGACTCGTCAAGGACTTCATACATGATTTCACTTGTACTGTTGAGAAAAAAGAAAAAAAAAAAAAACTCAGACTCAGAAAATCTAATTGCAAGAAGTGAGGCACAGAGCAAAACCACAAGTTACCACAGAAATCCATGTTCATCTATGATGCATTAAGTGATGATTACCTCTGGTCATTTTTCCCAAGTAAGGACAGGATTCTGAGAAGCTGGATCTGAAGCCAGGGCGCAGGAACGCTATGATAGTTAAAATCCATCGGCAGCTTTCCGCCCACCACCTGCTTCAGTATGGTCACAAAGCATGCTGCCAGGTCTTTATAGCCTTCTGGATTCTCCTACAACGTGAGGAAAGCACATGGCATGACAGGAGCACGCAAAAGTAGATCGACGAGAGATGCCTGTAGAATATTTTCTCAATGAATGCTGGGAACTTGTCCTCGCTTTTAAGACCATGGGCAGTTTCAACAGAATTATATGGCCCCTTTTTCGGTTGACCTATTACGTCGTCACATTATCAGCAAACACTGTCATTACCCGATGGGGATCCAGCTGTTTCCCTCATCTTGGACGGCAACACAACTTGGACAAACCCCTTTTGCAACCGGTTTAAACGACTTTGAAAGATCATAAGCACAGGAATGTCATTTCTTGTTGAAATTAGAGATTTGGAATTTTTTTTAGAAGCTAGAAGTGTATATGCAGACAGAACACTGTCTCCCTAGCTGGAAAAAGGCAGATAAATAGACGATTAGTTGATCTGTGGGGAACTACATACTACTACTAATGTAGATTAAGTCATAAAATAAATTAAGATACAATAAATATCCCATTCTGTCTTAAATCTCTTGCTTTTAGCAAGTATTGACTCCAATGACATTCCAAATGGGTTTGTCTAAGCAGTGTTGCAGCTATCACTCATGGTCATGCTGATTTTGAGAGGAGGTGTGAGGATTCACACATGCATTGTCTTATTTAACTTTCAGTTTTCTCCGAAAACTGAAATCCACTCAGATGTATCTGGGCATCTTAATCTGAGAAGTCATGTGTTTGCAATAATTTGTGCCAAAAAAAAGTACTGAAAGTTGCAGTGAGAGACTGACCTTGATCATCTGTAAGTAGATATGTAACGAAGCTGTCATAACGCCAGGATCCTTGTCACACAATGCTTTGCGAAACTTGTTGTGGATGTGTTGAACTTGATTTGGTGCTATTAGGTAGAATTTGTACAGTGCCAAAACAGCTTTCCGCCGTATGATTTCTCTACAAATACATGACAGGAAACCGTGATGAGTCGTATTGTTTATAGGTCTGCTGTATAAACACACGTTGGTAACACGTCTTACTTTGGGTGCGTGAGTTTCTCCTCCACCAGAGGAAGGATTGCAGGTATCATGTCTTTGGGGAACATTTGGCTGACGACAGTTAGAGCCATGCACACTTCAATGAGGTTTGTGCTCTGAAGATCCTGAAAACACAGTAAAAAACAAACAAACAAATATTCCTCATTCAGAATCAAGACAACAAACTGCTATGAAAACTCAAGCTGAACACTCACCTTTAATACAGTGTTCACAAGGAGAAGGAGCAGCTCATGACTTTCGTTCAGGAACAACGACACAGCGAGGTAACCTGCGAATGGCACAGGAACTTACTGTGTTATTTGGGATGTGCGAGATATTGTAGAGTAACTGTAATTTGTAAAGTAATGTTGTAAAGTAACTAATTCCACCGATTTATAAAACTTTTTCCTCATTCATCTTTTTTTCCCAACAATAAGTGTACAATAATACATAAAAACACTCATAAAAACACCTCCAATGATAATAATAATAATGATAATAATATAATAATGGTAATTTGAAATGTCATGTTGGACTGCTATTACTTTAAACACAACTGCACAAACTGTACACTGAGCTTCCACATAGTCCTTTTCTTTTTATAGTTGTAGAATAGGAAGAACTTTATCTGTTGCATAATTATTATCAGATGGCATTTCAGTAACAACAGATAAGAGATTTTCTTCACACCTTAGTAATAAGTAGAGAGAGATCAGCAGTAACATTACAGTCAAAAACATAAAGACAAAGTTAATCTCTGAATACAATAATTCAGATTCTGGTTCGATCCAAGAACCGCTTGAAAGTTGAAGGAGGTTAATTCTTACGTAAGTAAGTATGCATTTCAAAGCAAGTTTGAAATAAGAAATATTAATTTGCATATTTTAAATGAAGCCGCTTCCTGATGCACCTTTTGACAATCATGACATGTGATACAGAGCCTGCTGCTGAGGTGTGATGGTGATTCTAAAGGAACATACCAACTCTCTTCTCCAGAGCAGTGCCTTGTTGAGCCAGTTTGATGGCATGAATGTAGCTGAACGAAGCCTCGTAACCCAGCATTTCACAGTAGATGGTTCTCACCATGAGCTCCTTCATTTGCCTCTAAAGATCATGACACAAGGAAGACACATCAATACACACATGTCAGTAGATCCAGGTATCAGCAGGACCATTTGATTAATCCAGTTTCTCTTTTTTGGGGGGGGCACAAAGATCCATACCATGGAGGTGTTTGGGGATGACACCTGTTCTTTGATAGATGTCAGTTCACGTTGAATAAGTTTCTCTTCTTCCTGAATGGGGGAAAACACAATTGAAAACAAGAACAAAACAAATACTGTGTTTTGAGGAAATGCCCCTTAAGATTGTAACTGAATCACACTGATGTGTCTTTGACCACATATTTAAACCTGTTAATGACAGTTCACCTAATGCGTGTAAACAACCACAAGTCACTACACAGCCTTAATCTCAACATATTTAGGGCATATAAATGAAAAGACAGAAGTAATAGAGATGTCTAAATCCACAGAATAACTGAGGCAAGTTCATCAATCTTAGGAGCCTCAGGCTGGTGTTCAATAATTTACTAGTCTTACTAGATTTATCTCAGCATCATCACAAATGACAGTTTTGTACTTATGTTTCTCTTCATCAAGATCTCCTGTTGAAGTTTTCAAACTACCTCACATCTCAATATCTAAACTTATCGCCATCCACTACAGACTTTGCCGTGGAAATCCCTCATGTCTGCACCATGTCTGTTTATTCAGGTACTTTGAACCTTTTGAATGGAAATAACTGCAAACCCTCAAATGCAAGTCTTTCGTACCTCTTGGAGATTTCAAAATTGTTTTATTACTCAATGTTTTTAGGTATTCTTGTAATTGATTCTGTTGTTCCTTGTCCTGTGTATGGCTCAGGTCTTTTATGATAAAGACACCGCCATCTCAATAACACTTTCTGATTACATAAAGATTAAGTTTAGGAAAAAAATAAATAAAACTTTGTTAATCCTGAATAAAAATGAAGACCCGAGGGTCCCACAAGCACCTGAACGCAACATCAGGTTTTCAAAATAATTGCTGCTCTGCTCTCATGACAGTTGCATAAATCCGTCTAAAAGCGTACAGTATTAAATATACTTATGCCATCAATAATAATAATAACATTTGTACGACAAACACTACAAGTGTGTAATAAATCGTTTACAGAGACAATAACACTTGTCTGTGTTAGCGTGTTCATCTAAGCATGCTAACGCTATAGCGTTAAATGAGCTTGGTCTTATATCTCCTGATTTAGCTCCAGTTATTACAAACAAAAGAAACGGACTCACATGTTTGGAAGAGAGTTCGGTGATTCCTCTGATGAGGGTTCCCAGTTTGGAGGTGGAGGACAGCTTCGCAGATCCAGGTTGGGAGTCCAGAGACAGGAGGCTCGGCAGAGCTGTCAGCGTCTTCTCTACAACGTCGCTCATTTTAGCGGCTGGCAGACTTCCTACAAAACACACGAATTAAATTTTCCTTCCATCCATCCCACACGGACGCGGAGACAGCAGAGGCTGTCTCTTAAACACGTAAAAAGAGCTTTAAAAAAGGCAAAATGCTAGTTAGCAGGTCGGCCATTGTTTTGATTCAGCAGACTGGCCGAGGGTTTGCTGATGACGTCACTTCCGCTGGTGTTTGGGAAACTTTATTGAAAACCTTCATCAGTTAAAAAACTGCATAAACATGTTAACGATCCATCAGGTGTGCTTTAAAACCACAGTCAGGTGCCCATGAAACACTTAAAAACGGTTTCCTCCGGTCTATATTGGCTATTGAGAGATTCTCCTTACATGGGTTGTATTATATCTTGTGCAGACATTTTTTGCAACTCTGTCCATCCTCTGTTAATGTGCTTTCAATGTCAAGTCAAGTCCAAATAATTGTACAGCCCAAGAACACAAATCACAGGATTCAGCTCAATGGCCTTTACAGTTTACACAGCACAACATCCCTGTCTTTAGACCCTCACATCCGACAAGAAAAAGGTTCCTTAAAAAAAACTTTAACAGGGAATAAAGAGGAAGAAACCTCAGGCAGAGTAACAAAGGAGGATTATTCTTTTAGGAGAGACAGGCTACAGTAGATGAAGTGTGTGGAAACCAATAAAATAAGAACAGAAAAAAATTGAGTATGACATTAATTAGAATAAAATAATTATATGGATTTAAGGTGTATGTGGAGGATAAGGTGACAGGATGAACAACACATTTGAAAGTGTTCACAGTGTCGTGTTATGAAAATATGCACTTGAAGGCACCCTATTATTGCCATTTTCGAACTTTAATATTTATATTATCATAGTTCATTTATTACAAGTTTGCATGTTTTTTTATGGTCAAAAAGCACTTAGGTAGACCCATAGCATCAATGCAGTCTGCCGTCTCACAATGGATGTAGCGGTATTACAAGAACTGAATACTGGACTGAAAAATGGCTGTGACTCATTTCAACAGAAGTTGCTGAAACACCCTCTTTATTGTGATGGGCCAAGTGCTGTCAGAAATGGATCGAGGGGTGGTTCCTATTAGCTTTCACTATTGTTGTGACATCAAAACTGGAGACATAAGAGACATAAAAATGTAGATACAAACACTGGAAACATGTTTTTTTTCACCATAAGCTTTTATATAAAAGTTCACCAGACTGAGTTTGTCATATCAACTGGATATTTACCAAGTGTATGAAAAGAGGCACACTGGCACTAAACACCTAACATGACAGATGTCTTCTTGTTATGACTTGTTTGAATGATTGAAGCTTCATATTAGCTTCAGATAAAGGTTTAAATATATTTTGGCACAGAAGGAGGCTTGTGGATCTTGACCACCCCTTCAAAGACACTTACAATGTCTCTGAATTAACTTTACTCTACACACACATCCTGCACCTAAAGTGTGCATTAGCTATGTGTGTGTACATGTGTGTATGTGCGTGGATATGTATGTGCGTATATATATATATATATATATATATATATATATATATATATATGAAAATATGTGTGTATGTGTATGTATTTAGGTATGTACGTGCATGTACTGTATGTATGTATATATGCTTTGCTTATGCATACTTTTTTCTTGCTATTTATTTAGTATTTTTTCTCCATTCCATGTCCATAATGCATACTGTGTATGCGGATCATCAACAAATTCGACAAATTTTGTACACAGTGTTGTGTCTTTTTATAGCTTTTATCTTCTTTAGCTTTTATTTTCTTATTCTTTACTCTGTACGCTGCAGTAACAGAAAAATTTCCCCGTTGTGGGATCAATAAAGTCTTATCTTATCTTATCTTATCTTAATTATTCAATTTCGAGGCTGACTTGAACTGATACTGTAAATGGAAATAATTATAAACCAGTAAGATAAGGAGATGGCATTATTACAATGATGACACACAGTAAAGATACTCAAAACTCAGTTTATTTTATTGATAGTATTTCGATAAACAGTCCCTTGTATAACTGTACACTAAACTACAATAAAATAATTACAGTAAATATGAAATTACAGCCATTGGACAACCGCATGAAAGGGAGTACATTCTATGAATTTAAACATATATATATATATATATATATATATATATATATATATATATATATATATATATATATATATATATATATATATATATATATATTAGCATTATTTAGATATGTGTTGGGGGACCACAGGTTCAGGATGTCTGAATGTGCACATCGAGCAATAAGTGACTTCCATAGCTGGAAGCAAACAGAGACGATAGGTAATGAAAAACCAGGACATCATATGGTTTACCTTAAAATGTGCTTTCTTTAAATTAGAATAACATTGGCAGGTCAGTTGCTTCCAAGAATGGAGAAGGCTTGTTCGGGGGACAAGGTGTGAAATTCAACAGACATCAAACTGCTAACTATCTCCATCTTAAATAAACTACCCGTTTGTCTTTGTAGACAAAATCTTGTTAAAGTCCATATTCAAGTTAGTTGAGAAACATTTTGTTGTTTACCCATTTTCTTCAGCGGAATGCATACTTCATCATCATAATTTTTTGTGCAAAAAAACAAATAAACATGTAATGTCCTTTATGTCGGCACATACAACACATCACTTTATTGTGTCACATCTATCCTAGACTGATGCTATTCACTACCAGTGTTATTTTCTGCAATATACAAGTTGCAACCATAAGTACTTCTGTGCAATTTTCTTTCAATCATACTGTAATACGCACGTGCCATTTGGTTTAATTACTCTCTGGAATATGTAAATCTACCCTGGCCATGAGACTGGCGTATATATACAATGCTATTGATATGCCTTATGTACAACCAGAAAACAAGAAAGTCTATTTCTGTGATTGTACTCAATTGGTCTGTCTACCATTTCTGCCTCTGTGTCTTCATCCTCAAGCCCAGATCTGAAACAAAGGACAGAAGTTATTGCAAGATATTTGAGAGGCTGTAAAGCCACTTGAGTCAATAGCAACAAACGTGACATACCCGGAGAGTGTGGTCCCAGGAGCCTGTGCAGAAGGCCGTCCCGTCTGGGGAGACGCGTAGCGTGCTCACACGGTTCTCGTGTCCAAACAGAATAGACACCCGTGTTCCTTTGAGAACATCCCACACATTTATGGTGTAGTCATTGTAGCCGCCAAACAGTAGCCGACCTTGGAAAAACAGAGAAAAGGCTCTTTGATAATAAAAAAACTGAAGGAACTGATTTGCTACTAAATTCTGTTTGATTAAAGGGTCAGTGACAAATAATGCTTGGCAAAAACTACTACAACTATCACAAAAAATCTGTATAAAAAAGCATTCATCAGGTCTTTCAAAATGTACATTTGGTGTTCAGTTTGGTTTTATTGTGATTTAATAGTCCATTTACTACCATTTTTGTTTTTACAGAAATCACAATTTTATGTGATTTTTAAATACAAAATCTCAAATGTTGTAACTGAAAAAAGAATGATACATTTTAAATATTGATTCCACCTATATATATAAAACTAGTTGATAGCATGTGTTAAGCATTTTGTCCCTGAATAAGAAGAAAAATATTTGTTCTTATAAGTGTGTGTGTGTGTGTCTTACCACTGAGAGAGAAGTCAACACTGGACACTCCAAATATGATGCTGTCTTTGGAATAAATAGCCACTTCTCTGTCTGCCCTCAGGTCATACAGGCGACACTGTGAACAGGGTCAATGTTCACAAAGCTGAGCATGTTTCAATTGAGGTATCATGACTAACAAAGTTTCAACGATGATCTTATCACAATATCTGTAGGAAATTCATATTTAACTTTGTTTATGGTGTGGTTTCTTTCTTTTTTGGCCAATTAATTAGACTCAAATTACAAGTGTAGGGAAATGGAAAAAGTGTCTGTAGCCAAACCTATACATTAGTGTTGAATTACACTTAAAATGGTTGGTTTTAATTTTGATATTATGTGTATTACAACATAGGGATGGGCAATAATTAACAAAAGTCTATTGATAAAAATCTGTTTATGTTGATCAATACCAATCATTATTGATTACTTTCTTATAAATTTATATTATTTATATTATTATATAAATACATTATTTATATTTATACTTCATTACCTACTTCAAATACATATAATGTAGATGTGGGTGATATAGCTAGAACATGTATTGATATAAAATATTTTATATAAGTGGATAACGATGATTATTAAAAATTTTTCGTTATCGACCTTTATTTTTATATTTTTATATAAACAGGAGAAAAAAAGGCTGAATGTGACCACTTTATATTCAACTTCATATGGTGAATGTCTGTTATATGAGTGGCTGTTTTATTCAATAATTGATCAGTTATCAATGGGAATAGAAATCATTTTTATTAGCCTAGAGAGCAGCAGCTTTGTTTTGTTTTTTACTCAAACCTTGAGTGAAACTATCAATTTCATATTAAACTATTTTCTTATGGTCTTGATGATGTGGATATTGATGATATACATGTTGATATTGTCAGTGAATTATAATTATATAATAATTATATCTGACTACTTACTGTAGCATCATCTGAGCCTGATGCAAATGCATCTCCACTGGGATAGTAACTAAAAAAAGAAGCAGACAGCCACAGTTAGGAACAATAAAAATATGTTTCCTTAAGTCTATATGATTATAAAATTTCTGACTTTTGGTGATTTTCAAAATAAAAAAAATGTGAATAAATTGAAAATTCTTATAGTTACATAATAAAACCTACATAAGCACAGCTCTTCATTAAATCACATTAAATCACGATTTGCTTTTCTATAGATAGGCAGTCACCTACCGAACACTATTGATGTCTGATTCATGAGTTTCAAAGGACTGGATGCACTGTCCTGAGCGCATGTCCCACACATTGGCCTTCTTGTCGCAGCCCTGAAACCAAACAGAATCATGAGGAAAACAGTGAAATGACACGAATGATTCTGTGAAGCTGAATCAGCGCGGTACATAACGCTCTCACCCCTGACACAAATGTGTTCCCGGTCTCAGAGGGGGCCAGGTCCAGACAGAGCACGTCTGCCGCGTGCCCGTGGAAACTCTGCAACAGCTGCCCGCTCTCGACATCCCATAATGCGCACGTCCCGTCCCCGCTGGAAGTCAGGATCTTTAACCGTGAGCAGACCGGGAGGTGGAACAAGGAGGATTAACGGTTGCTGTGATGTTCAGGCTGAGTAGATATGAGCTAACATACTGTAACACACAGCTATAAATGGATTCCCCTTCTTTCTGAGTGTGAATGTGACCAGTAAGGACAGTAAAGCAGGAGCAAGTGGCTGCTGTGAATTATTAACAAAGGTGGAAAGGCTCTCTTCACTGGAACATTGAAGGCAGTGATTTATGATTAATAATAAGACAGAAATAGTAAAATAAAAAGAGAAGATGAAAAAAGAAGCAGAACCTGAAAGGATGGAAAGACTGAGGAAAAATGCAACTATTATTTCTATCAACTCTTATCTCAATCTACTCTATTGCTGCTAATGTTTTGCAGATATCAGTGTGTGTGTGTGTGTGTGTGTGTGTGTGTGTGTGTGTGTGTGTGTGTGTGTGTCACCTGCATATCCGAGTTGGTGAAGCTACAGGCAGACAAGTAGTTTGTGTGCATAGCCACTGATTTCTTCTTGGCGGCCAAATTCTCGTTCTTGTCCAGAGACAGAGGGTACACCGAGCATTTGTTGTCCAGGCCCCTTTGGGACAACATTACAGAGTCACAAGTTTATCAAAAAAAATAAATTGGGTCAAGTTCCATCACATTTTGAATCATGGCTCACCCGCAGGCCACGGCGCAGCCGGAGGGGGCGTAGGCGCAGGCCATCACCCAGGTGCAGGGCATCGTCACGGCGTGCTCCTGCAGGAGGAGACATCAAGACAAATGCTGCGTGAAACGCTTCAGGACAGCGAGATGAATCGAATTAATTAGGCATAATTAGAGCAGAACAGTGAGCTGCAGACTGTGATGCATTAGATCCTGTATGATACAGTTAGTCCAAATTTAGGAAAGATAAAGGAAATGCTTTTTCAAAGGTCATCCTTCCGCTAATTTATAAAGTGGGTAATTAGTCATAGATGCTGTAGAAATCTTGTTTATGTGTAAATCCTCAACGTCTCTGTCTATCCATTAAAAAGCTCATAGATTAGATTTCTGTCTGTCCTTTCAGCCATGATAAAATTTTTCAAATGAAACAATCTAAAATGAAACAACAATCTTCAATTTCCCACAACTCACATCCACATCAGGCAGACAACCATAGCTTTTATTTATTTTATTTTGAAGTGTCACAAGCCCAACAAGTTGGGAGCAAGTAATTTATAATAAAGATGGTCACAATGGTAACTCGGGGAGCACAGATGAAAAACTAGTTTTGTAGCACGCTTGCAGGAGCAGGGAGGGCTTTGTTGTTTCAAAATATGCTTCACTGAAGTGTTTTTTGTTCTTTAATAAAATGCCTGCATATTAAATAAAGATGAGTTACCTTGTTGGTGGTGAAGGCATCCCACACAATCACTTTTCCGTCCTGCATGAAGAGATTATAACACATATAATATGAAAAAAATGGTTTTAATTATGTCACATAGAGTTAAAGGGGGAAGTTTGTCTGTGAATATTCTTGTTTACTCAGGTCATTGTTTTCTCTTCCAAACTGAATCGTAGACAACTGGACTATTATTTGTGAAGGAAGACATTTCGTCTCTTATACAACAGGCTTCACCAGTTCTTAGGCTTCAATCTGACTAGTCGTCTCCATACTGACAAGACAGGGGAATGAGACTGTTGAAAGGGGAAAGAGAAAAAAAGAAAATCTGTAAAATCAAATATTTTACCTGAGAGGAGCTGACGATCCTCCTCTTGTCCTTACACCAGTCCATACACAGAACTTTGTTTCCATGTCCTTTTAGAGTTCTTCGGGTCTTCATGACAAACTGGCCGAGGCCCTCCACCTTCTCTGCCACCTGATGTACTGCACACACGCGCACACACACACACACACACACACACACACATTTACACATTTAAATATCTGTATTTGTGCTGACTGCCAATAATCACAGATATGGAACAGAATTTAGCTTGGACACATATCCTCACATCTATTTTACACATTTATTTTATGGATGACACCAAAACTGTACCTTAATACTGTATAATAGCATCCCTGAGCAGTACCAGGATTACATTACATTCATCTTCCTGCTGAATATACCCTTCATTAATATTCCCAACAGCAATAAAGATTAAACTACAGTACAGGTCTGTGCTAAATGTAGGGATATATTGAAGAGCTATAGTCTTTAATATTAATATAAATATGCTGCATTACAAATCTCCTGTTTCTAATGTGCTTTCATATTTATATTCAAAATCTGTATTAATACCACTATTTCCACATTGCTGAGACATGATTGGACGTCGCCAGCACCTATTTAGTCTGGTAGCACCGAGCTGCAAAATGGGGAGGCAAACAAACAACCTGTCAAACGCGAGGTAACGTCAGGACACAATCGGAATCAATAATCTGACCCCCCACACACACATACACGCCCCCCACCCATCTCGAACCGATTACCAATCTCTTTAAAAAAAAAAAACGACAATCTACGAGCTTCTGTCGGAATCACCGCGGAGCCGCAATAACGCGTTCGGGGCCGTTCGTGGCGTCACACTGGCCGACCAGGCCGCTTCCATTTTCAGCACTCACGCTCGACATCGTGCAGCTTCGCTCTTTCCTCCTCCAGCTTCGTCTTCAGCGTCTCCGACTCCGTTTTGAGGTGGGCCAGGGTCTCGTTCAGCTGTACCTCCTGTGTCGCCATTTCAGGGCCGAGAGGGGATCTCATATATTTCCTTTGTGCAGGCGGCGAGCGGCAGCGAAAAAGCTTAAAGCGGAGCTAACAGCTGATGCTGCTGTCATGACGTCACAGGGAGAAGATGCTCCTCCAGCTTCCAGGGGGGGCGGGGGGAGGAGGTGGGAGGGGGAGGGAGGATTGAGGGGGAGGGAGGGGGGAGGATCCTGCATCCTGCGTCCTGGTGCTGATGCTGCAGCCTCCTCATCCTCACTACACTACACATTAATAATGCATCTATACACGGCCGGTAGGAAAACAGCTGTTTAACTAGTCTGGAAATACACAGCACACAGAAACATTACATAATGCAATTATTTTTAATAGAATAAATCATTTAAGCAGACATATGCATTTAAAATTTATTTTTATTATAAAAATAAAGATGCACATTCATTTAATCATAGGAGTAAATTACCATAAACACTGGTAAAAATAGATTTAACGCTACTTCCATATTTTAACAGCTATAATCATTGTATGCATTTTGAAGTTTATATGTGTGTGTGTGCGTGTAGGTGACAAATCTTAGTTGTCAAGATGGAAAAAGTCAGAAACCTTTTGAAATACAGTTTAAAGAAGCATTCAACAGGTATCATTCAAGACTCACCCAAAATTATGATTTTGTGTGATGTTTTGACACAAAATGTCGAATGGTGTAAACAAAAATGATTTTATTTACATATTTTTTAAAATATTTAATCTACACTATTTCCCTGCAAGGATTTTATTCCTGGCAATGTAAGGATGGTGTTGAGTGTTTAGACCTTGATATAGGAAAATACAATTAGGAATGCACCCTGCCGATTACTTCACTGCATTGTTTTGGTCCAAAAAATGTCAGAGTGCAGTGTGCGTGTAAACGGATGATATTTGGTTTGTGAACTGTTGGGCTGGACTAAATAAATATGATTTTCGGGTAAAGCTTCAACTTTAAGAAACAGTGATTGATATTTTACATTATCTATGAACCAAAAAACTCATGTTCCTGCTGTGCGGATAAATAAAATATTAAAATTCAAGGAATTTAAAGGAAAATTTCCATTGGAGCCTGGTTGTAATTTTTCTCACAAAACAATGAGAAAACATGACCTTTGGATCTTGCTATGGCTTAGCATTTATTTTAAATGCACTGTTTATTAAAATATTTATAGATACATAACATTTTAGCCATAGGCCACAGGAATAAGGTGAGAAAGGTGAAAGGTCGAATTTGTCAGATCCTGGTTAAGCAGCCCAGTTGAAGGCTGCTGGGAACCTGCAGCAGCTCCAGAGCCTGCGAGGACGAGCAGAAAGGAAACGTGACCTGGAAACGATAATCTGTGTCCAGCATCATCTGTGTGGACCCCTCATGGTCTTGTAGGAGTGACTGTAGAGATAAGGAGCAGATTTAAACTCATTCATTACACTAAATGCATCCAAAATTGTGAGAAAAAACAAAACAGGCAAGAGTTTACCTGAACTTTGCGGACAAACGATGACGCCACCCTTTTCTCAAAGTCATCGATGGGTGTGTATGAATTCAAAATCTTGACAATCTATGAAATAAATTGTTTTTTTTACTTTAAAAAGTGACAGGGTGTAGCATTTGAATTCATTTAGTACAGGTAAAAATTCTTGCTCCGGAGGCACAGCACAACCGCACTGCATCTCACAGCTTTAACATCACGGTGAGGAAAGAGAATTTTCCAGAGTTTTTCTAGCTGAGGGGTTTTTGATGAATAAAAAGCCAATGACTTGAAAGTTTAGAATGCAAAGATTAGTAATTAACAGGGTTATAGCTGTGGATGTGTGCCAACAGTTTTACAGGCTTCTCTTTTTCTGTTGCACTTTATAGATCTGCAGTGTGGCTGTGTTTAGAGACCTACGATGACAAAAATTGTTGACAAAAATGCGACAGTGTGCAGCTCTATGAAGCATTGTTATATAGCAGCTGTTAGATATCACAGCCATGATATAAAATTCCCTCCCACGTACAATTCAGTAACATGGCAATTCCTGCACTGTATAGGGAGGCAAAATTTAAGACATAGGGACTTAAATCTAGTGCTGATAGAGTCTATGCTGCTTTGTTAAAGAGAATTTTGCAAATAAATGAAACACATATTGGAACTATCATTGTCCTCTCTTGGAGGTCAGACTGTAACTAAATCAGTTTTAAGCTGAAGATATGATTGATTTTCACAACGATCAATGTACAAACTAAACCAAAAACTGTGACCCCCAAACCTTGAACCGAACTGTGGATTTTGTGAACCGCCCCACCCCTAGTGTGGAGTTTTTTTTGTTTTTTTTTACATTTAAAAAAAGCAAATGACATGAATCTCAGTGTAGTACCTGCACGGGGTTGAGCTCCGTGCATTTATCAGCGATCTCCTTGGCATCGTCGTCGGTGGACTTGTTGACCTGCAGCAGCCAGGCGGCCTGGGACAACGGCCTCATAGTGTCGATGGCATTGGAGCCCTGAAGCTCCTTCTCCTTCAGCCACTCCTCCAGGTAACTGATGTTACACCTGAACAAGCAAAGGAGCTGTCACTCTGAGCCCTTTTTTTGACATAAATGAGAAAATGCCTGTGACTGGCATGTGGCATGTGACTTTTAATTGACAAAACCAGCATGAACACAAAATGTAAATTTGAGACCTGATGATTGCTTCTTAAAATTGCATTTTAAACAGTTTTTGACTTCCATATCTTGCCAAACATGATTTGTCCCTGACCAAACTATCACCAGACAACCACACGCACCTGATCTGCATCCCCTTCCTGCAGGAGCACATGTCTTTGCGGAGCATGATATTGTTGAGCGTGGTGGCGCCGATGAGGAAGAACAGCTGCTTGACGGCCTGTTTGACGAGACCCTGCTCCATGCCGTGCTGGCTCATGGTGGCGTGGAAGCGCCCGAGCTGCTGCACGATGAAGGAGATGGTGTAGCTCTCCGTGTCGTCGTAGATGCTGTTGGAACGCTTCCTGAAGCCTGTCGGCTTCATGCTGGAAATCCCCTGCAGACTCTCGTGCTCCAGCATGCCGGGAACTGACGATGGAGACAGTTAGGAAGAACGTTTTTCTTAAAGACCGTAAACCACAGATCACGTGTATTTATGACATCACAATCATGAGACGTGTCCAGTACCAATGGCGGGAGCGAGGGCTTTTTCCATAACTGTGATGAACTGGTGGTAGATGTGAATGGCCACGTCGCTGAGAATCTGACGGTGTTCTGACAAGTCAAAGTTCTGCAAGCAGTTCTTCCTCTGACGGGGAGTGCTTTGTTTCATGAACTCCTATTTTATGTTTTCAACAGCCAAACAAAAAGAGAATGTCAAAATTAATAGAGGCCTATCTCCTTCATAGAGTCGATCAGGTTGTTGATTGTGGAATGTTGGTCCACTCCTTTGTGAACAATATTTGAGAGAAATAGTTTTTTTGTGAATGTAGAATAAAATGTTTTAGATCTTTGAGTTTATCTTTTTAAAATATGGGAGCAAAAACAACAGCGCTTGTGACATGCATTTTGAAACGTATGGACCTTCATGCACACACAGTCATCTACATGTTGCTAAAACATGTTATCTGAAGTCTCAATTCTCTGTTACGTTAAATGTTACTATTATCTTTCCATCGACATTTTGCAAAAATTCCTGATACATATCTTCACCCTGGGCCCCTATTTTGATGAATCTGCCACTGCTGCTACTGAAGATGTGACATTATCAACAAAAAAACAAAACAAAAAAAAATGCGTAAATCCACACCTCCTCTCCGCTGTACTGCTTCAGACAGTTGAGCAGCTGGTAGGTGTTGGAGAGCCAGAACGACAGCACTTCAAAGTCTTTGTGCTGGGTCTGAAACAGGAACATATGCAGTATTTGTGCAATGGCGACATTTTGTTTAACCACAGAGATTAGTGGACCCAAATACCATCTTCTGTCAACTACTTACAGTTATAAAGGATTAGTCCTTTTAAATACCACTACTTATACCACAATTTATCCAACCACTCATAGTTTTAAAGGTTTATTCTATGCAAATGCACTTTATATCCAACTACTTAAAATGTCTTGATAGTGTGTCTATGTAATTTGTGCAACTTGTAAGTACTTTAATGTGAATGCCTTTATTCACATCAAAATCTCACAGTAAAGTAACTTAAAACTAAACATGATGGCTACACTAAATTTGTAGATATTGTGGTGTATAAATGATTTTTTTTTTAATTATATTTATTCCTCAGTCCCATAGAGGCAAATAAACATAGAATTAACCTCACCATGATGACTTTTTTGACAGCGCTGATGATGGCGTTCATAAGAGACTTGAGTTTAGCGTCGTCGTTCAGGTAGTCGGCGTGGCGGACGCACATGAAGAGGATGTAGGCTGGCAGGCCGGGGATCATGTTGACCACCACGCCTTTCGGCTTCAGATCTGTAGGAAGATCGTGACACGTTTGCAAGAAAAAAATATCCCTTAAATTCACTCAGCTACTTTTGTAGAAAGGCTTTGGAGAAAGGCAGAAAGGACTGGGTCTGTGTGACTGAATTAAGACTCAGAAATACCCAGAATGATGTTTTGAATGAGCCTGAATTCATCCTCTCTCTTGTACTCCAGCATGCCGAGGTAATCTTTAGGAAGAGCGGGTGCAGACGTTGGCTTGGCTGTGTGAGAAACAATAAAGTGGTCAACATGGAGACGTTATTTTTTTTTTTGGGGACAATTAACATTTTCAAGTGGCAACTCCACCTTTTTGACATGTTTCAAGGCTCTTGAGTTGACTCTGGAGTTTCTTTATTAATCTGTCCCTCTGGTCTAACTGCTCCTCAAAATCCTGAAAGAAAAGGAGAGTTTTTGGTGTCTTTGTTACAGACGAGCATCCGCGGCCTTGCCCATGTATCAACCATTTTTTTTGTATTGGGCCTCAGCTGCTTGTGGGGGCAAGTGATACCCACCTCTTCAAGTCTTATGATAAAGTGATGATGATACAAAATGCATTTGACTTCAGTCTTCGTTTGTTTCTTTTTTAAAGATTTGACATTGAGTCAATGTGCACTGTAGCAAATATCATATTTTAAAGCCATAATGAATCTGAGCACTGCATCTTTTCAGATTTTAATGCATCAGACACATGGGTATATAGCTGGCAATTATACATGTTTAATGGAACAGGGCCTTATATGTAGTATTAAACTGGGCTTCCAGATGCTTACGCCACCACCGCAGACGAGACACATGCACATACTCCGGCACCGAACCCGCCACACGCACCATATTCTCAGCAGTTAACTGTGAAGCCTCCTGTCTCAGCCGGCTCTTCGCCTCACTCTCCATCATGTTCTGTCTTTTCAGGTGTTCGTTCTCCTCTTGTAGGTCCTCCACTTTGCCTTGAAGGTCCCTCTTCACCTCCTCCAGCTCCTCGGCTTTCTCCTCAAAGTGCCTGACCAAGCGGCCGACCAAGAGTAAACCGGGCAAACTCAGAAACAATCACTGGATCCATTATCAAGAGAGAGACTTCAATTATGAGTGTTCTACCTGCGTCGTGAGCTCTCTTCTTGAATCTTCTTTTGAAGGATGTTGGTGATCTCCTCCGTTTTTTCTTTCGAATGATGTAGATTGGGCAGAAAAGGAGGTAAAATACCTAAAAATGTTGTTTTTTTTTTAGCAAATAATTGAGGAATAAAAGTGTCCAGAAGTAAACCTACCAGCTAACGCTTTGTTTTGCTCCTCCACATGGATCTCAAGCTCTTGTTTATGTCTTTTCAGCTCTGACACCTGCAGTTTCAGCTCAGGTAGAACCTGTGAACACGGGAAAGTGTTCCCAGTTGGGAGTTAAAGAAATCTCTGAAATATCAGTGCGGCAAACACAAAATGTGGCTGAGGAGATGTAAAACTGTCGTGAGATGATTTTTGATAGAATGAAGTGAACAAATTTGCAACAACTGACCGAGTTCTCACTGCTGAGCCTGGACACCTCCTGGCGAATATTCTCATTGATGTTGCTTTTCTCCTGGAACAGGTTTTGGAGCTTGCTGTTCTCGTTCTGAAGGTGGTCTGCTTTCAATTTCAAGCCCTCCACTTGGGTCTCATAGCTTTCCTTTTGTTCCCTCTGGTGGTTTTCCAGTATCCTGTCACCAATAATTAAACCGCAACAAGCAGGATGTGTCAGATCGGGTAAAAAAAAGTCGGGTAAAGTAAAAGGATTTTTGAAATAAAAAGAGAGACCTGATAGCTTTCTGCATGCCATCAAAAGCTGCCAGCAAATCTTCAACTTCACACATTTTCTCGGAGTTGTCTGGAGTTAGACTTTAGAAAAACAGAGTGAATAACATGAGGGCTTCAATGAGGTGAAGAACGAGTAAGTGTGAAAAAGGAGTAAAACACAAATCTACTTAGATTACCCTAAAAGAACCTCCTTTTCAACAACACCGCCGAGAAGTTGTCTGGTAATCTCGTTCATTTTGGCTACAGGTGGAAAAAATGGGTTAGACATTAATCATTTAAATGATGTATTCATTTCTGTGCAAAAACCTGAAGTGAAAAACAGAACCTCTGGCTTGTTCCGACTGCTCCTTCATCTTTCGGTCCATGCTATTCCTCTGGTTTTGCACGTTGTTGAGGTCTCTGCGGAGCTCGGGGATCACCTTCACGTGCCTGGTGAGCTGGATGACCTGTTCCTGCAGGTCAGAGGTCACCTGGCCCCCCTCCTCCATCTTCCTCTGCAGACTCACCCTGTCCTCTTTTAACCTCTTCATCTCCTCCTTCAGCGCGTCCACCTCCTTCTCGTGGTCCTGCCTCTGGATCTCAATGTTGTTCTCTGCAACTCTGCCCAGAATGATCTCTCATCAGAAACCAGAATTAAGTCAAAGCCGAGCGTAGGCGAGTGCAAATATTTCCCTTCGTGTTGTATAAGCAGCGTTCCTGTTACTTACTTCCTGAGTCTTGCTTCATTTTCTTTGTCCTCTAGAAGACTCATCTTTATTTGATCAAAGCTCTCTGAAAGAGAACAACAGGTCAGTGTCGGTGCCAATTACAATAATGGTCGCACGCATGTGAACATGGGTTCTAATTACCTTTGGTCTCTCTGGTGGAAGCTTCAAACATTTGCTCCAAGTTCTGCTTTTCAAGGGTCAGAGCATCTATTTCACTTTGAAGCTGGGAAATGGTCTAGATCAGTAAAGACGAGAAAAAATACATTTTAAGCTCATAGTTAACAAACAACAGAGCGGACACACACAAATACATCAGTATTAGCCTCAACACTGACCAGACTAGTTTCTTCTTTCACTTTCTTCTCTCTCGCCGCCGACGAAGCCTTCTCATTGGCCGATTTCTCCAGCTGTGCCTCGAGACTCTGAAGCCTGTCCGTGGTGTGCGAGTGGGAGTTGGCCAGGCTCGTCAGTCGTTCCATCAACCCTCGGTTCTCTTTATTCTGAAGCAGGGATTCGTGGACAGGTGACGTGTCTTCCACAGTAGTGGCTCTCACACGTTTTCACATCAAGCACCCTAAACTCACGGAAACTAGACCATGGACCCCGTCTCATAAGAGTTGTCTTTAAGATGTTTTATAAAAGAAAGTGTAAGACACCCACAGCCAATAATATATAAGATTGAAACTGCCATAATCAAAAATAAATAAATTATTAAAAAATGACTCCGCACATAAATAAATATACTAGTAAATGCCCACATTTAAATAATTTTTCATTTAATTCTTATTTTCATCTGTGTATTATTTCGACATTTATTTGATTTTCCATTTCATTGATTCATTTTTAAATTTATTTATTCACTCACTATTCATTTCAACCTCATAGTATAAAATGGAAAATAGAATTTGAAATTTAAAAAATGAAAATAATAGGAAATAAATACTACTAAATTAAATAAATGTATTTATTTTAAATAGTCCTACATTCAGTAACAGGACTGCACTGGACGCCGGTCCCCACTTAGAGAATCACTGTGCTACAGGACAAGCAGCGATCAACGTGACTCTACAAACGTCCTCACCTGCTCGTCGATCTTCTTCCTGAGCTGCTGCACTCGGTACGAGAGCTGAACGTTGAGCACCAGCCGACGCATGATTTGAAACCGCCGCCGCGCCAGCCAGGCTCTGGCATACTTCTGGATAATCGAGGCTTTGTGATCCTCCAACATCTGGTACGCAACAAAGAGAAAGCGGCATGACATGTTACGTTTTCATTTTATTTATCTGGCTTCATGTGAACAACAGTTCAGTAATCAGTCTTATTTATATTAGATTCTCTTTAATCCACGATCGAAATGGGGACAAGAAGAAGAAACTCATATATTACCTTATCCTTTCTTAAAAAAAAGTAAGTCAAACAGAGTTTTTCCTTTATACATTTTCTTGAAATAGGCAAGCTCTTGAATCATTTTAACAAATTCCAAAATATAACAATACACATTTGTGTATTGTGTGTGTTTAAAATCAAATGTTCTTTCTATAATCAAATTTCAATATGTTTGTATATTTTCTAGTAATACTCTGCTTTTTTCGTTAATCATAACTAATGAGGTCTGTAACTAACTGATATTGTTACATTTCACTAAAACCGAGTCCATAATAATCCATTGGTGTGTTTTCTTACTTCCACTTCATAGACAATTCCTATACCTTTCTTCTATAAAATAACCATCAACCTGATATTAGTTAGTATAATTAGTACCGTTCCCTCAAACACAATAACGTAAAAAAGACAAAACAGGTGAACAATAAAAAAATTGCATTGTTCTGCAATCTAATCCATAGAAATCACCCATATTTTGTATGTGATTTCCATGTGCCGATTTAAATTACAAATATTGATAATGAACTACTCAAAAATGGGCCTTCAATTTTGCCTGAAATGTTTTAGATCAAAAACCAAAACCAACAAGGTTTTGGTTTGATCAGCTATTTTACACGTGTACGCTGCCTCCCTGATGTTGCACTACTTAAAATTAGGACTTTTTTTCTCCACTTTAAGACATAGATGTTGCTCAATCAAGAACTCCATGTAGTCTATGTATAGCATGTTTCTTCTGGTAATTAATAGACATATATTGAAAATCTGTTTTTTATGGCATTTATTGCTTTAGTAGTATAATGTAAGTTTCTGTCTTGTTTCTTTAAACTTTATTTGAAGAATATAGTGAATGAAATTGAGTATCTCAACATCGCCAGGATAATCACCACGTGTTTTTTGTCCTTCAATCCATGAGCGCTACTTCAACTAAGTCACAGACCTTCTTGTAGTGTTTTCGGGCCATCCATCCGCGTGTGAATGCTTGGATGGTGACGGAGGCCAGGCGGACGACGTGGTAGACCTGTCTCATACGGTAGCCTCTCCAATGCCTCTGGATCACCACCGAAGCCCAGCCCTGCTTCAGCGCTTCGGCCGTCACCGTTTTACTGCAGTTTCACCACAAGAACAACGACAACAAAAAAAAGGTTGCAACATACAATAACAGAGGCGGGACAACAAAAAAGCCGCCGGGCGGGTGCCTCTGACCGTATGGTCCTCTGTCCTCGGATGTACTGCTGGATGACGACGGCCGCCTGCCGCACGCGCATGTACTTCCTCCTCTGGCTCCACCCGCGGACATGTTTCTGGATGGTGACGCAGGCTCCTCTCAGCCGGTCCAGACGCAGCTTCTCCAGATAGGCGACCTGACCCGCTCGGAAGAAGATTTTCGTCCGGCCGAACTTGTACTGGTTAGAGTCCTAGAGATTGAGACATGGAAGCAAAGGTCACTGCAAAAGTCGCTGAGGTTTCCCTCGTGTGTGATAATTAATCACAGGCCTGTAGCGAGAGGCAGATCTCACCTGAATCAACCTCTGCAGCACGTCCTTGCAGGTCTGCTTCTTGTCAGTGAGGCCTGCCTCCTGATGAGTCATTAGGATGCTGTATCGGCTGTAAAACTCGTTGTATGTCCACCTGCAAACATTAAAGAAAAAAAAGAACTAGTCCGCCGGGGGAAACACGAGCGTACGCTGGTGAGAAATCACAATTCCTGTGAAAAGAGAATCACCTAGACGGGTAGCTCTGAGCACTGATACGGATGGTTTCAAGGACGCCGCAGGCCCGCAGCTGCTGCACCACCCTCCTGGAGTCATACCTCAAAACACGCAGAAATAACACCAACTTTGAGAAAAAATACAAAAATATAATTATATTTAACAGAATATAATTAAAATTCAGGCAAATGTGGAGCAGATCATGTGGATCCGTGGTCATCGCGTGAGCGTCTCGTTAGCACTCACTCAAACGGGAGCTTTTCGTCGTTAGGCTTAATGCAGCGCACATAGTGAGGGGTGGTGACATTCAGCGTTTCCATCAGCAAGGAGAGGGAGCTGCGGAACTGCGTTCAAGCACAAGGTTCACCAGGACAATACAGGATGCAAACTCTGTTACATCCTGATGAAAACTAGAAACCGTTTAATAGAAATTTGGCTTTCCTGCGAGGAACAGGAAAGAGAGACAGGGAGAGTAAACATGTTCACCTTATCTCCAACAGAGGTTCTCAGCTGTTTATTGGATGGTTTCACTCCGGGCCTTGCAGGCTTCACTATGACACCCTTTTTGCTCAGAGTGTTTTGCTCCTCCTCCTCTTGGAAAAAGTTGGCCAGAAAAAGAAACTGATAACAGACGCAAACAGGAAAGATATGGTAAAAACAAACAATACTGCACCAAGTAGCTTTTACAGCACAGGATCCTTTGTTTTTGTGACCATTGTGGATTGTATTTGTTTCTTTATTTTGCTAATCCAACACCTACACACTTAAAAAAATAAATTGTGTATATGTGAATAAAAGATCTGATCAAGTGAGGCTTTGATTACCTTACTGGCTCTCATAATGTCAATCAGTTCTTCATACAGAGCATCTCGGTTTTTCTCAAGAAAACCTCTGCATTGATATTCTACCTGTTGGGCAAAGAGACTGGAACAGTGAGGGGAGAAGGGGAAAAAGCATCTGCCAGAAATCCAAAAGCATTAATAAATAATAAGAGTCAGAGCAATTCTGATGCAAGGGCTGCAACTTCAAGGGTTCTGTGCTACATGCAGCTAGAGTTAGAATAATCTCTTATCTGGCTCCACCTTGTCGGCAAAGTGTTGAACCACAAACGCCTCGTTGGATAACCTGGGCTTCTCAAACAGAGGGTTGCCATCAAGGTAGTTGTACAGCTTCTGCAGCCAGCTTTGATCAGTGCCTTGGGGAAACTGCAAAATGCAGGCGAACATACGGTAGGTGGGAGTGACAAATTCATCGAAAAATGACAGAGCATATATCGTAAAAGCCCAATTCAATCATACCAAACATTCTTCATCGAGCAAGTTCAGGATCCCCATCTTTGCTTCAATCAGGTCGATGACCGGTTGGTTGTCGTAGAAATCTATCAGCGTCCATGGGATGTCTTCTTTCATGTACTCCTCTTGCTCCAGCTTGAACACATGCTGAGTGGGAAATAAAGAAGCATCACAGAATGATTCTATAAGCCAATGACGAGTCGTATGAAGCGTTTTTCAATGGTTTGGGGGATGCGATTCATACCAGGTTAAACTGCTGCTGAAGCTTTTCATTTGCATAGTTGATACAAAACTGCTCAAAGCTGTTGATGTCAAACGTTTCAAAGCTGAGTAAGAAAAAAAAAATCAGGTCAAAAAAAAAATATCAGCGAAAAATACCAATCCAGCCACAGAACAAAAAAAAATGAAATGCATTACCCATAAATGTCCAGAACACCTATGAAAGCGTGCTGCTTTCCTGGGACCTGCAGCGCTGTGTTGATCCTGTGAATGATGCAGTCAAACAGGTGGGCGTAGATCTGCTTGGCGAGGGCGTCTCTGGTGTTCACCGCCCGCTGTCTGGTCACGGGCTTCACCACCGTCTCGGTTACCAGGACGATTCTCCGATGGCACAGCCACCGTGCCACCCCCGCCGCGCTCACACCCAGCAGCTCACAGAACACGGACAGATGCGGGTCACTGGGCTGAAAGGAGCGCAAACCAGGTTAATGTTTTCAGATCTAAACGTGCTCACAGGAAATGAATACAAGGCTTGAATTATGAAAAACAGAGGGGCAGAAACAATGTGTTAGAGGGCAGAATGTGTGCACACGCACATTTTTAGAAAGACAATGAAAAATAAAATTTTAAACTGGAGAAATGGCTAAATAGGGCCCTTTTAACCTATTTAGACACACCCCTTCTTCAGTCTTATTTGTAAAAATGGTATGGTACCACGCTTCCCACATGTCACATGTTGTTCAAAAGCTCTGGCTATTGGCTATCAGATTTGATTGGTCTTGTCATGGGAAATTTCCATTGGGTAACACTTCTGTCCATCAAACCAAAGATGGTCAAACTTTTGTAGTTGATTCTCATTTGCTTTCAAGCTGTCTATCTCCCAGCTCCATGCTTCAATTGTATCATATATGGTGTTTAATCAATGCAAAACAACTTTGAGACCAAAATTGTTGTGTTATATGTGCATAGAACCCAACGACTGAAGCATAGTATTGCTGTAAAAGACCCCCGCTGCTCCCCCATCCAATTCATGGTGTGTCTTAAGACTTTAGGACTCACAGGAACTGATGATTTGTCATCTCCAGAGTTCTTGATCTCCACATTGCCCAAATGCAGAATGGCTGCCAAAACATGGAAGACATCTGACTGGAAGTCTTCCTTCAGTCCTGGAGAGTCAGTGATGGTGGGAAAACAACAATGTTTAGTTCACATTAAAACATGCTGCAGTCTGACGGCTGAAGCAACCTTTACCGAGAAGGGAGAAGGTCCTCAGAGTCTCTTCCATCTCCTTCCTGTCATCGACACCTTCGATAGCGATGTCCCCACCCAGGCAGGTGTACTGGAACTCCTCTGCACTCACTGCAGATAAAGGGAGCAACAACTTCCAATAAAATAGTAAGTAAATAAATCAACACGGTGGCGGCGGAAACTGTGGCATCTCTGTCTTAGACCGTCAGCATGGACCCAAACACAAACACATGTGCTAACACTCACACAGTCTTAGGTGCTGGAACTCCGGCAGCTGTGCACAGGAGCACATCTGGTAGAAAATGTGATAATTCCGCTCGTTGTCCGCCTGAAGAACAACCCAGATAATGTCAACAAAAGATCACATCTTTCAATAAAATAAGACTCATCCTTCTCTTATACCTGAAAAATGACTCTGGATTTCTCCAACAGGTAGGTCCTCATATTTGCACCAATAATCCTGTATTTCCTGTCGAAGCTGATCTCGGTGTATTTCCCAAAGCGGCTGCTATTGTCATTCCTGGTTGTCTTTGCATTCCCTATAGCCTAAGAAAAAAAATATTATTTCTCTTTTTAAGCCTATTACATTTTTTTATGTTATTGTCAATGTGCTGCAACATTTATGAGTTTTTAAAGGGAAGAATAACAGCTACTGTGTGTGAGAGTGTGGCTGTTTTAAAAGGTTTTGCTCCTAGACCAGTAAAATCATTACCTCTGTTATTGGATTGGAAGCCAGGACTTTGTCTTCGACTCGCGTCTTGCTGCCAGATTTGCTTACGACAGCAAAGTACCTCATAGCATATCGAGCAGAGACTGTTTTACCAGCTCCGGATTCACCACTGACGATGATAGACTGGTTCTTGTGGTTTCTGAGAAAGAAAAGGAAGTGTCACACTTGACCACACACTCATCCTTCCTCATGCAAGATTATGTAAATGTATTAAATTACATTTTACAGAAAATTTTCTGATGGCTCTTTTCAGTTCCTATAATGTTTGTTTGTGATTAATAATTTAAAATTCGAATACAATAATAAAAGGATCCATTGATTAACACACATAGAAACAGTATGTGGGGTGTATGCATCTTGTAATGAAGATTTCATTTGCTGAAGTTAGGCCAGCAAAAACAAACTGTTTCTGATTATTCAGTGAAAACAATTGCTATTTTAAACTATAAAAATAAATAATAATTTTGAGTCACATTTTAAACAATATACAGTGATCCCTCGCCACTTCGCGGTTCACTTATCGCGGATTCGCTATTTCGCGGATTTTCATAATGCATTTTTTTTTTGGTGCATTGTGTTCTGCATTCTGATTCGCTAAAAAGTCACTCCCGCTTCTTGTATCAAAACATGCTACGAATTGTGCTATCATTTTGTCGTCTCGTTTGCAAAGAAGAAAAAAGAGCGACAACAGCTGCCTATCACTATGTTCTTCTCCCGAACAAACACACCTGCACCGCGGGCTTCAGAAGAAGAGAACACTGCAGAGCGCAGTCAGGATGCAGCGGCCCCGTCTGAAGAGCAGTGAAACGGCCTACACATGAGTCACTGTATTTGTTTACATGTAATAGTTGCTAATTGTAAAAAAAAAATAAAGTTTTCTATTTCGCGGATTTCACTTATCGCGGGTCATTTTCGGAACGTAACCCCCGCGATAAACGAGGGATTACTGTAACCCAAATTTCTTCAATTTCAGCTTCTTAAATTTGTATATTTTCTGGATTCTTTAGTCATCTTTGATAGAAAACCGAATATCTTTGGGTTGTGGACTGATGGTCTGGACAAAATAAGACATGTTTATTAACATGTCTTGAGAGACAATAAAAACTTTTGGGAAACAGTGATTGACACTTTTTTTTTGTTTCTGTTTTTATTTACCTGCCCATCTGTTTGTAAGCCTCCTCTGCCACTGCAAATATGTGAGGATCCATGTCTCCCATGTTCCGACCTGCGTATGCATGAATGATTGCATCTCCGTATAAAGGAAGCTGTTTGTAGGGATTCACAGCCACCAGAATAATACCTGGAAACATGACATGATGAGCCCAGAGTACACACACACACACACACACACACACCGCCTCAAAAGGTACAAGCTGCAGGACAGTCAAAGGCTTCTCTCAACAGTACCACAGTAGGTATAGATGATTCTGGACTCCACAAATCGCACTTTGAGATTGTGCAGGACTGCGGGTTCATGGAGGTAGCTGAGAGCGGTGAGGTCGTTCTCCCCCACCAAGATGTCCGGGTTGCGGAGAGGAGGGAGTTGTGGTTTTGAGGGTTCCACTGCATAGTTTTCCTCCTTCACAGCAACAGATTATAAAAAAGGGTCAAGGTCATAAATCTACAGAAGAGTATAAGGGCCACTAAAATCCTATTTAAAAATGTTTGAATACTTCTAGAGAAAAAAACTATATGATTTCTTATTTTAATCTCTTTTTTAAAGTCAGAGTTCTGACTGTCCAGGAACAAATAAAAAAAATTACCCCTTATTTTTCATTTGTAGAAAACTGTCAGACTTCTGACTATAGTCTCATAATTCTGAGATTAAAGTCAGCATTCTGGGGCTGTGAATGCTGCAGCGGGTAGAGAAGCCGCCCCATGTGGCGAGGCTAAAGTCCTCACAGCAGGTCGGCCCGGGTCAAATCCTGTATCAGGAATCAGGATCCCCTTCCTGCATGTCAGATGCCCTCTCCCTGCCTCCCCTTCCCAGTCATCATCCATCCATCCATCCATCCATTTTCTATCCCGCTTATTCCCTTTCGGGGTCGCAGGGGTCTGCTGGAGCCTATCCCAGCGCATTTATGGCGAGAGGCAGGGGGATACACCCCAGATGGTCGCCAGCCAATCGTGGGGCACACACACCATTCACACACCATTCACACACACACTCACACCTATGGGCAATTTAGATTTGCCAATTAACCTGAGCATGTTTTGTATTGTGGGAGGAAGCCGGAGTACCCGGTGAAAACCCACGCAGACACGGGGAGAACATGCAAACTCCACACAGAAAGGTCCCAGACCCAGGCCCCAAGGCGGTCTTGAACCTGCGACCTTCTTGCTGTGAGGCAACAGTGCTACCCACTGCTCCACCGTGTCGCCCTCCCAGTCATCATATATATATTTTTTTTTAGTTCTGAGAAAAAATACCTGACTTCCAGTCAGATGTCTTCCATGTTTTGGCATATATTTATAATGAATAAAGAAGTTCAACCTCTTAAATTTTTTTTTTTAAATACTAATACCTAATACTCTTCCTTTTTACACTGCTTTTACTTACGGTTCCATCTTCCAGGAGCAATTTGAGACTATTATCTCCAAAGTGGAAATCTTTTATAATCTCTGCTGATTTCCACACATGTTCCACATCTGGAATCCACACTCTATTATACTGTGGGAACAGAACAAAAAAAAGGTGAGAGGTTAATAATTTACAACATTAAAATTAAAACATGATTTACTCTATAGATAGAATTCCATTTACATATGTGAACATTTGTGTCCCTTAGTTGTTATTAAGTTATA
This sequence comes from Eupleurogrammus muticus, assembly GCA_036785175.1. Taxonomy (NCBI): domain Eukaryota; kingdom Metazoa; phylum Chordata; class Actinopteri; order Scombriformes; family Trichiuridae; genus Eupleurogrammus; species Eupleurogrammus muticus. Next base: position 18,687,391 of record JAYKQN010000010.1, on the reverse strand, counting down.
AAATCATGAGGAGTGTGAGTATATAAGTAAACATAAACTTTAAACTCCTGTAAAACCAGCTTCACTACATCTTTGCATCTGTCATGAACCATGACAATCTTTCCATATGTTTCTGTAAGAAACAGTAGGAGAATTATTTTTCTTTTGATAAAACAAACTAAAAACAGGAAGTTTTCTCTCACCTCGGTGTACAGTTCCAACAGAGCCATGCTTTTGCATTATTCTTGTAACTTGTCCAGTCAGCAGGATTGTTTTTTCTCCTTCTAAGTGTATCGCTGAATCTTCCAGGTTACCACCACCAAGTTCCTCAATGCCCCCCTCAACTCCTCTCAACCAGAGGAAACGAACACAGTCAAGCTCGCAGGAATAAAACTACATTTCCGGTCATAGTTTTCAAAGTAAGTCAGAGTAAGAGTAGCTTCCATTAAACTCATTTCAAATCCTACTTTCTTTGGAACACAATTAGACAAACTTTTCACTAAAAAGATTAGACTTTTAATAGTACCCAAATTTGATAATGATGTATTGATTTACTTCATACAATTTACCTCATCAGTTTTATTTTCTGCTTACTGATGAAGTGAAATTCACAATTTGAGGCTGAAAAAATATACATTTTTATATAATATACAAAAAATGTAAGAGTATAACTTACACAATAATTAATCTTTTCGTGTTTTAAAAACTGAAAACTAATATTATGCCATTTTATTGTTGTTTGCAGCAAAAAAAAGTGTTTTCTCACTTCTTTTCCAGGAAGATTACAAGATTGAAAGATGCAACAAGAAACGGTTCTGTTGTTAGAAATTGTTTATTGTATATTACTTTTCTCATATATTATTATTTCTTTTGAACCATTGAACTCTGTAAAATCTGCACACGTTCTGAAGATAAATCAAGTTAAATCATTTGAAAGGAGGCAAATCCATCGAGTTAAATGTCTTGTTATTCACGCCCTGGTTGCAGTAATAACCCGTTAATAACTCAGAAGATCATGAATCCAAAACTTTCTAACTTTTGACTCTTTCTTCTGTCAAACGTCATGCTTTTATTCTGAAAATCCCGTCCCTCGCACCGCAGGTGTTGGCTCGTTGTCGTTCTGAGCGCGAGCCGCTCACCTGTTCCACGGACTCCGGCTGCTGACTCCGCCCACCCCGGTCTCGTGACAGCGGCTGGACAGAGTGGGTGTGCTCGTTTGATCAAGGATTGTGACAACAAAAGAAACCGGATACCAACTCACAACTAACGTGGACCTGAACCAACGCGTTTTAACCGCTGCTTCACTTATAATTATCGTATATATATGAAAAACTGTTTAAAACGTGTATATTTCACCGTCTGACAACTTGTCCCACTTGTTAAACTGAGAAAATACTGATAGGATACATTCTGAGCTGCAAGGAGGCACACAATAGTAAACCTTCCTTGTGCACACACCTGAAAAACTTTAAACCAAGAGGTTAATCATTTGCGAATTTTCAGCATTTTCAAGTGTTTGCAAATGCACCGTAAAAATGAACATGAGCAATAACAACTTCTGGCATACAGGAGGAAGTTTGGGATATAATTTCATAGCAAGAACTGAAGGGAACGAGTTATATCAGTCACTCAACACTTTTCAATGTCAAGGACATTTGCTAAATGTAATTCTATACCTCAACACATACCTACATCAGAGGATGTAGCAGCTGAACGTTGCAGAGAAATACAGCACAAAGTGTTATTTTACATTTTCTTTAGGAGCATTGTGATGTAGTGAAACGCTCACTAGAAAGCCAGTATTAAACATGACCATCATTATTAAGACATAAATATGTACCAGAATTTTTTTTTCCATTTTCTTCACCTCATCCTGGCATAAATACCATCACTTGGTAGATCTGTTGTAACCAAAATGAAACCATGCAAATCACAGCACATGTTTAGCTGGTAAATCAGTGTGTTGAGATTCTCATTAATATTTTACCAGTCATCCATTTTTAAAACCATATCCACTGATACATTTAAGTATCAGAAGATATTTATGTATCTTCCTTGTAGATTTGTCAAAGTTCCAATTTTATTATTTAGATAATATAGCAGGAAAAATCATAGTCATGAATGCATGAATAAAGTATCTGCATATGTATTGGTTATATATTGGTTGTAGCAAGTTATGAATTTTAAAATACTTTTTTTGCATATTCAATGCTCATATATTATTAGTCTTTGGCTATGCAGTACTGAAAATATATTACATTGGTGCATGTAAACATAATTTCCTTGTTCTGTTGCAGCATTACAATATTCACTCATGAAAATGTAACATTAGGCACTAACGTAGATGAAAACCCGCCCTGGGTTGTTTTTACTCTGATGTCAGAGAACAAGGTGTCGTCTATGGGTTTATGGCATCTAGATGCGTGTGAGGAAGCCAAGGTTAAGGCTAGCAGGGATCTGGATGGTCTCCAGAGCCACGCCGGAAGGTGAGAACGGAAGAGTGACAGAGAAGATCTTCTTGGTGTCCATCATCAATGTGGAGGAGTCGTCTCTGTCTCTTAAAATGTTCTAGAATTTAAAAAAAAAAGATAAAGTATAAAAGTCGGAGCATACTGTGAAAGAAAGAGCACTGTGACGCTCGCGCGCACATTTCAAACAACTCACTTGAATGGTTTCGATGAACCCAGTTGTCACTCGCTCTTCAAATTCGATCACTGGGGTGTACAAGGTCAACACTTTCACAATCTGAAAGAAAGAAACGACAAACGACAGTCAAATCGGGGCACGGCGTACGGTTCAGGGAAGCTTGGCTGGTGACGGACCTGTGCTGTGGTGAGGGCGGTGCACATGCTGCAGATCGCCCTGGCGTCGGCCACAGTCTTCTTGTTAATCTGCAGGAGCTGAGCAGCCTGCACCAGAGGCTCCAGAGTCTCCTTGGCACCGCAGTCCATCAGGTCTTTTTCTGTCAGCCACTCCTCCAGCTGCCAAATATTGTACCTGGAGACAAGGTTGAGGAAACAATTGAGACTGAACGCAGGTGCTGTCTAAGCAGGTTAAACGAGTTGGCACTTAGACCTGTTTAGATTGTTGTCATACAGTAGGTTGCTTAGCCTGAAATATTGTATTTCTGCATTCTATACCACTAATATACTATAGTCACCCACACAGCACTTTAGGCAGCTATGCGGATCTTTCATATTTCTTTGATTATAGTGGCTCCATGTGGACAAAAGCTTTTTTTCAATTTTTTTGTTTAAAAAAAAAACAAAAAAAAAACAGGTGTTTGCAGGATTCATATGAGGTAATGTATCCATTTGCAACTATAAAATATGAATAACTTTAGATCAGAAAATATGGCTTTATTTCTCAGATTCCTCTCTTACTACTGCCTTTTCCTCTCTTCATTCACTCTCAAGCTCATTCAACCACCACTACTCTTTCCCCAACCCAAACACATGTTTACAAAATTAACCCTGCATTAGGCCAAACATGCAGCAGAAAGCCGCAGCATGTTTTAAACGAAGTGATCATCACATTGGAAAGTTGGAAAATTGAGGCAGAGAATAGTTATGTTGTCAATGAGGACAAGTACGTCCACTTTACCAAAAATTTTTAATTTGCTTGATCAACCTTTAACTCAATTTGAGGTATTATGTTGTCTCTACCCTTTTCTATTCTGTCATGATTTTTTGTCTCAAGCACATTGGCCTTTATTCCCTTTCATTTTCACTGATGCGGTAGCAATTAAAAATGCAAATTCTGCAGCTGACCTTTTATAAAGACCTTTGGGTCTATAAATGTTTAAAAGCCAACCCTCTAATTATAGCACACACACACTTAAAATGTCATGATGCTGTAAACACACTTCTACATGTTTGTTGAAGCACGTCACATCAAGTAGAGTCTGAGACTGCACCCAAGGATGCTTGCATGATGTAGATGATGTAGAACAAATTCCAATCTGCATGTGTTTTCCTAAATCAAATTTCATAGGCTCTAGTCCTCAGGTTGATGGGTGTTCCCTGCTGTACCTGATCTGCAGGCCTTTACTCCAGGAGCACATGTCCTTCCGCAGCAGTAGGTGGTTCAGTGTGACAGCACAGATGATGTAGAACTGCTGCCTCACCACCTGTTTAATGAGTTCTAAGTCCATCCCGTGCTGACTCATGGTAGTTTGGAACTGGCCGAGACGCTGCAGGAGGAACTCCACTGTAACAGACTCCTCCTCTGGGGAACTGGGGCTTCTCTTTCTCAGGCCTGTCGGTTTCGGGCCCAGAACACCCTGGATTGTCTCATGCTCCAGCATGCTTGCCACTACGCATGTAAAAGATTTCATATTTCAGGCTACAGTCTGACATCTGAAGGAGATTCTGCTTGTAATTATGTATAGTTCAGATTAACTTCTCCTCACCTATCAAAGGCTGCATGATTTCCTCCATACATTTGATGAGCTGGCGGTAAATCTGGATCGACAGGTCACCAAAAACCAGCTGATACTCCGACAGTTCAAAGTTGATGAGGCAGTGCTCATTCTGCTTAGGAGTGTTCTGCTCAACCTATGTAGAGGTTGTAAATATATCCAAAGTTAATTAAGGGAACATAAAAAGCTGTGACCATGACTCCAGCATCTAAATCGTATTGTGCTCACCTCGTCTCCACTGTACTGCCTCAGGCAGTGAAGCAGCCGGCAAGTGTTGGCCAGCCAGAAAGAAACCACTTCAAAGTCATTTCCTCTCCTCTATGGAAACAATGCACAAAAACTCAATTCAAAACACTGATCAATCGCTTCATTTACGCAGATCTACGGCAGTTGAGTGATGTACTCTGTACCTTAATGACGCCTTTGATGGTGCTAATTGTGGAATTTAGCAGATTGCTGACTCTTTTATCATCATTAATGCTGTCAGCATATCGCACACACATGAAGATGATGTAGGCTGGAAGCCCGGGAATCAAGTTGACCGCTACACCACGGGCCTTCAGATCTGAAAAGATATTTTACATTTTAGACAAACACTCAAATACAAACACTCATGTCGTCCATCTATGAAAAATCCATACATTTTAAAACGATGGTTCAGATTACAATCATATTACATTAAAATGATTTCTTGGAGTAAACCAGGCCTGACATACCTATGATCAGATGCCTGAGCAGGCGGTTCTCCTCTCCTTCCTTGTACTCAAACATGCCTCTGTACTCCTTCTCCTTGCGGTAGATATTCACTGGTCTGACAGGAAGGCTCCTCAGCGAGGAATCACTCATTTGCTGACCACTCGCTAAACACAGCATGGACACAATATGAGAAACTACAGGATTCTTGTTGTGGAATTTTGCCTGTACAAATACTGTCAATTACTATGTGATTACCTTCAAAATCTTCTACTTTTTTCATGTACACTTTGAGTTGTTTTTTCAGCTTGCGTATGGTTTTCTCTTGTTTCTCCTGCAGCTCCAAAAGTTCCTAAAAATTATCCAAACGTACCAGATTATTAGAGTGAGGGGAAAAACAATCCTTTCATAGACAGCACAAAGCTATTGCTTTTTAAACTGTTAAACTAAGAAGAAAGCCAAGCTGGAGACAGTAAAAAACTATTAATAAATCTTAAGTTTGAGCAACACTTTGTTTTCTCTGTTGTTGTTTTTTCATATGCTTACAAGCCATTCTGCTGCAATACCACCGTTTCTCCTCAGGGTGGCAGCATTTCGCACAAATTCAGTATACACAACATGCTGCACTCTTAAGTGTGCGTACAGTGGATTAAATAATGATATAGATATATAGATATAGGTAGCTAGTGATATTATCGGTGATAAAGTGTGCTGTAGGGCATCCTCCCAGTTTCAAAACATGATAAAATGCCCTCTATTGTGATTTTATGGTGGTAAAACAGGGTTTCCTACAGTGCTTTATATTCCAGGTGGTCGCCTCTCCAACAAATATCGTCTCAGTCCTGAAAAAAAGAAACTTCACACCTGCATGCATAGTAATGTAATGTCTCTCAAAAACCACATGCTAAGGTGTTACTTTATTCCTAATGTGGCCATAGCAAACGCCTAAACAACTTTCAGAGAATTATGCTAGCTACAGGGTCCTAATCCAAGACAGGTCCTCTGGTGACAAAACATGATAAACTGCTCTCTACTCTGCCCTTCCAGTGGTGAAATATGATAAATCTGAAAAAACCTCCCGGTGCATCTGCAGCTAACAAACCATGAGGTCAGATGTGGATTGGCTGTGAGGAGACCCACCAGGTTCTCATTGGTGACCCGTGCGATTTCGTGCTTCAGGCACGCCTCAAATCGAGCATCTTCAGGAAGTTGGAGACTCTGGGCCATCATGTCCTGCTGCTCCTGCTTTTCCTCCTTCAGCTTGGTCACCTCCTGCTGCAGCTTCTCACACTCCTCATGGTGAAGCGCTTCCTGCTCCTGCATCTGGCACTCCAGAACCCTGAGGGAAGAGAGACAAGGCGCTCGCTTCCATGTGGCGGGAAACTGCTTAAATTGCACTAACCGGTATTACTTCATTACCTGGTGGTCTCCTTCAAACCCTCATAAGCCAGCCACAGCTCTCCATCTTCGTTTAGCGTATGGATGGGAGTGGACCTGCACAACAGCAACCAACACTTAAATGTACCGCGAATGGATTCAGGACAGAATGGGCACGAGCTGGTTTTACCTGTCAACATCTTGGTATGAGGGTGTTTCACTCAGATCTAATTTCACACCTTCTCCCAGTATAGTGTCCTGGAAGCATCAGTAGAAAAAGGAATATGATAGTTTTAGTTGTTTGGATCAACAAAAAAAATATACTGAAATAATCCTGAACAAAATGACAAAAGAAATTTCCTGTAGCACCTTGTGTTTCAGAGCTTCTTGGCGGACCATATGCGACCGCAGAAGCAGCACTTCCTCCTTCCGCACATCCAACTCCTCATTGGAAGAGCTGAGTTGGTCCAGCAGAATGTTGTAGGGCACCGAGCCGGGGGCAGGGGGCGTCAGAGTGCTGTTCTCATCGATCAGGGACTCACGCAGTTCCTGTAGGTCCTGCTTCAACTTTTTGTTCTCCGCCTCCAGTTCATGACACTAAATTATGTTGTTTATTAAGAAAAACACAACATCAACAGATGGAATTGTGCTTCCTTACTTAATTCCATAATTTAAATGCAACAAAAGGTTATTTATTTATTTTTAAGAATTTTTGAACAGATCTACCTGTGAATCAATACATATTATAATAATAATAAAAAAACTAAAATTACCTTTAGTATTTCCAAGTCTAGTTCTGCTCTGTCAACAGTTTTCTGCTCCTCCACCTCCTTTTTAGACAAATATAGACATCATGTGAATGTCGACCGAACAAAAACAAAAATCAACCAAAATGTATTTGAAATGAAAAAACAAACAAGTGTTTCGGTGCTTACTTTGGCCTTTTCTTGCTGGGCTTCTTCTCTGTTGTCCAGCTGCTGCCACAGTGACAGTTTTTCCTGCTCCAGTTCCTTCACCCTCCTCTGGAGCTTCAGAAGGACTGGCAGACCCACCGTGGGCTGGGTCTCATCCTGCCAAAACACACCAACTATTGGCTGCTGAAACTCTATCACAATCCAGCCTAGAATGCTGCACTAATGGGATTATATCACAGACAAGGCTGGTTAAAGATTTCCCCAGCTGCTCAAAAACATTCCCTACAAATGCTACGACACATATAGTTTTGTGGAACTGATAAAATGTTTACTGCAAATATCAAATAATGTGAATTCAAGTTACTGGAAAATATCTATTTTTATTGTTTTAACTGTTTCCACATTGGACGATATTAACATTATTTTATGTGATGTAAAACACAGACCATCATACAGATAGTAGAGAACAGGACTGTGAGGTTATTTTTTCCCACCATTAAAACATGCCATCTTTGTAATTCCTTGTAGCTCTCTATGTTCATGGCACGCAGCCACATTTGTGGTCAATAATGAAAATGCAGATATTTATACCAGTTCAACATAGAGAGATTTTGCTTGGAGTATCACGTCAGGACAATTTTTATGATATTGTGTTGTTGAGTAAATTACCTCTGTTTGTATAGATACGTCCTCCCCGTCAGTAGAACCAATGCTGTGACTATAATCTGATGAGTTGCTGCTGTAATTGGAGTCCGTTCTCCTGTGGCCAAATTTGTTTGAACCCTGTAGGAGGAGATGACAGGGAGACAAGATAAAACACTAAAAGATGCATTTTTAAGTGCTGTGCAACTACTGAACTCCTCTTGTTCGTGACATTATCTTGTAACTCCTGTTGAACCCATCTGTCTAGACTAGCCACATCACATGACGCTTGACGCCCAATTTTCAACACCACGTTTTCCTCACAATGCCTACAGTCATCTCCTCCTGCAGGTCTCTGTGCCGCTCCTCCAGATGCAGGTGTTCGCTCAGCAGACTCTGGTAGCGGCAGCGTTCCTCGGTCAAGTCCTTCTCCAGTTGTTTGGTGTTTTCCATCTTGTTTTTTGTCTCTGAAAATCCAACAATTATGTCTCAAATCCATTACATGAGGACTGCAGGGGATTGAGGAGAACTATTAATACCTTTTAACTGTTGGGTTTGTTCCATGATTAAGTTGTTGAGTTCAGCTCTCTCGTTGTTCAACAGGTTGGTCTTCATGTTCAGCTCCTCCACCACCTGATTGAAATGAGGACAAAATCTAAGCATTAATCCTGTTCATGATAGCAGGGAATAAACCACAAATTATGGTATTTCTGTCTAACATAGACAACAATAGTCATTTGTAAAGACAATAAAAGCTCCCTTTTTCCATTGGAACACTCCCGTTTTTCTCCATTTTAAATAAATGCAACCTGAATTAACATAAAACGGTGGCAGCACTGAGCCAGAAGTAAAGTAAATTTAGGCCATTTAGTATATGGTGTAAATTATATCTTTAGTATATGGCATATACTAAAGTGTGAAATTACAAAAAAAAGGAAAAAAAAAACAATAAAGTGTAGGAAAGTTTGATGTTCTGGTAACAAAGATGTTCTTCTCCTGCTATACAGCGTAATGTGAGGAAAAACAGTTTGTAATCTAAAGGAGACATGGGAGAGTAACAAGACGGGTTGTGTGTCCAGTGTGTTTGCTTTTAGATTAGCAGAATGGAGGAGAGAGATAGCAAACTATTTTTTTTCAAAACTTTGTGAATCACCACAACCATGAGATCCATATGGTCATAGATATGTGCAAGAATAATATCAGGCTGCTGGATCCAGTAGTACGTCAAATTAGCTGTGGACTGTTACACACACATGACAGATGATTCTCATGATTCTCATACAGTACATATTTAGGAGAAAAAGCATAACGTGGAAAATACTGGTGACCTTGTCACCCTGTAAAGATAAAGTCAGATGAAGTGAATAGGCCAACCTGTTGGGTCTCCTCCTTGTAGACCTTAACTTGGACCTCAAGGTGCTCTTTCTCCTTGCGGGTGTTGTCCAGCTCCTCTCGGAGGAAAGTTAGCTGCTCTAGCAGTGACGGGAGCTTCTCCACTTTGGCTCTGGCCTCCTGCTCCGATTTACGTAGGATTTCCATCTCCTTGCTGAGCCTCTCTCTCTCCGTAGCCTGGGTCCCCTCGATGTTAAGCCTTTCACTGAGCGCTTTGTTCTCCTTATGCTGCAGGGGGAAGATGCACATGTAGGCTGTGCATGTGACACAACAGCATACTCCCCGATGACCCAGAACTATAACAACACTGTATTTTATGGTAGATGACGGAGTGTGTGGACAGCGCCAGGTCATCAACGCCTATAATCACTCACCTGCTCGTTCAGCTTGTGTTGCAACTGCATGATCTTGTTCTCCATGCCAATGTTGAGTTTCTTGAAATGGTCCACAGAGCGCGCCTCCACCTTGAGCTTCTTCAATTCCTTCTTGGCCCGTATGCGACGCACGCAGCTCTGCAGCAGGACGACGCGTGCCACGGCGCTTCTGTAGCGCCGCCTGGCCATCCAGCCTCTCACCCACTTCTGGATGACCACAGACTTCTGCTCACGTAGCAACTGTGAAAACAAAAGCAGACTTTTACTATTTTGAACTTCTGTGAAGGGGTTCATTTCTAATATAGAAATTGGTATTGTTTTATTGCCCAGGCCTAGGTCCTATACAAAAAATACTGGATCTTCATCAATAAGTGTAAATAAGTTTAAATCATTAACATGTATTGAAACATGAACAGGTAAATGACAGCGAAGAAAACACAGGCCCATTTTCAGTGTGGCCTTACCTTGCGGTACTGCTGTCTGGCCACGAAAGCCCTCAGGAGGCACTGGATCCTAATGGCTGCAGAGCGCTTCTTCTGGTACAGTGTCCTGCTCAACCACATTCGCACATTCTTCTGAATGACCACAGCTGCTCTGCTTCTTCGCAGAAACTTAATATAGCTGAAAAAAAAGGGGGAAAGAAACAACGTGAGAAATTTGTGGAAATCTCTAGGTCTTATTCTGCTGCAGTGTTCTACTTACCAGCGTGCCTGGTGACCTCGCACGTATCTCTGTATGGTGATGGAGGACTTCTTCATCCTCAGGAACTTCTTGCGTGCCAGCCAGCAGCGGATCGTCTTCTGGATGCGGACGCAAGCCATTCTCAGTTTGTCCGAACGTAGTTTTTCCAAGTAAGCCACCTGGCCGGCTCGGAAGAAGATCTTGTTCTTGCCAAACTGATACTTATCCTGGTCCTAAGGACCCAACACAGAAAAGCACACGTAATAAATATCACACTTTAAAGGGTCTGCCAAAGTTAGTCTTATTGCTAGGAGCTTTTCCACAATTTCAACACACCACGATGAGTTTTTCCAGGAGATTTCTGCAGGTCTGTTTTACATCAGCGAGCACATCCTGTTGTTTCATGAGGACTCGGTAGCGACCAAAGAATTCCTGATAGGTCCACCTGTAATATACACATAAAGAAGTCGAACTCTTGTGCTATTACAAGTGACTACAGTGAGTTTACGTGTACAGACTAAACTCACTGTAGTCACTTTTTCCCCCACTGGTCACTTTTTCTCTACACACACACCCTGCACCTTAAGTATGCTTTGGCTATTTCCATGTCCATATATATATACAGTACTACTCGGAAAATTAGAATATCGTGTAAAAGTTGTTTTATTCGGGCAATTTAACATAAAAGGTGAAACTAATACATTTTATAGTATTATTAAATGCAAAGTCAGATATTTCAAACTTTTATTTGTTTTGATTTTGCTCATTAGAACTTACAGCTTCAGAAACCTGAAATTCAAAAACTCAGAAAATTAGAATATTGCTTGAAATCAATTTAAAAAAGGGATTTTAAATACAAAAATGTCAGGCCTCTGAAAATAAAATGTTGCATCTGTACTTAGTACTTGGTTGGGGCCCCTTTTGAACGAATGACTGCCTTAATCCTGCGCGGCATGGATGCTACCAGGTTGTGGCACATCTCCGGTGTTATGGAAGACCAACATGCTTCAATCGCGGCCTTGAGCTCTTCTTTATTGTTTGGTCTCTTCCCGTTCAGCTTTCTCTTGGCAATGCCCCACAGATTTTCTATGGGGTTCAGGTCAGGTGAGTTTGCGGGCCAATCAAGCACAGTAATCCCATGGTTGTTGAACCAGGATTTTGTACTTTTGGCAGTGTGGGCAGGTGCCAAGTCCTGCTGGAAGATGAAATCTGCATCCCCATAAAGCTGGTCCGCTGAAGCAAGCATGAAGTGCTCTAAAATGTCCTGGTAGACAGCTGCGTTTATGCTGGACTTGATAAAGCACAGAGGACCAACACCAGCAGCTGACATGGATCCCCAAGTCATCACAGCCTGGGGAAACTTAACACTGGACTTCATGCATCTTCCATTTTGCGCCTCTCCGGTCTTCCTCCAGACTCTGGGACCTTTGTTGCCAAATGAGATGCAAAACTTGCTCTCATCAGAAAAGAGGACTTTGGACCACTGGGCAACAGTCCAGTCTTTCTTTTCTCTAGCCCAGCTAAGGCGCCTCTGGCGTTGCTTGCTCGTGAGGAGCGGCTTGACAACAGGAATACGACATTTGAAGCCCATGTCCAGCATCCTCCTGCGTGTCGTTTCTCTTGAAGCAGCAACTCCAGCTTGAGTCCACTCCTTATGAAGTTCCCCCACACTTTTGAATGGCCCTTTCCTGACCATCTTCTCCAGGCTGCGGTCATCCCTCCGGCTTGTACACCGTTTTCTTCCACACTTCTGCCTTCCACTTAACTGTCCATTAATGTGCTTTGACACAGCACTCTGAGAACATCCAGCTTCTTTTGCGATCACTTTTTGTGTCTTACCCACCTTGTGCAGGGAGTCAATGATGGTTTTCTGCACAACTGTCAGATCTGCAGTCTTCCCCATGATTGTGAATTCTTCTAAACCAAAGACACAGGCTTTTTAAAGGCTCGGGACCCTTTTGCAGGTGTTTTGGATTACTTACCTGATTAGTGTGTGACACTTTGAGCCTTCAATACTGAAGCTTTTAACAGTATTCTAATTTTCTGAGTTTTTGAATTTGAGGTTTTCTGAAGCTGCAAGTCCTAATGAGCAAAATCAAAACAAATAAAAGCTTGAAATATCTCACTTTGCTTGTAATGAGTCTATAAAATGTATTGGTTTCACCTTTTATGTTGAATTGCATGAATAAAACAACTTTTACACAATATTCTAATTTTCCGAGTAGTACTGTATATGCAAATATGTGTGTTTGTTCTATGTCCATAATGCATACTGTGTATGCAGATTAACAAATTCTACGAATTTGTACATAGTGTTGTGTAGTTTTATTTTTTATAGTTTTTATCTTCTTTAGCTTTTCTTTTCTTTTCTTTTCTTTATTCTGTACGCTGCAGTAACAGACAAATTTCCCCGTTGTGGGATCAATAAAGTCTTATCTTATCTTATTACACACAGTTGTGTGTAAGGCTGCAACTAACAACTATTTTCATAGTTGATCAATTTAATGATTATTGAAAAAATCAATTGATTAGTTGTTTGGTTCATTAAATGATGTAAAAACCCGATCTCTGTTTCCTAATGCTGAAGATTCAACTTACAATGTCTTTTTCTGTCCAGACCAACAGTCCACAACCTAAAGATCATCCTTTTACTATTATAGAAAACTAAAGAAACCAGAAAATAATTCTTCTTAAAAATTGACTCAAATTGATCATCAAGGTAGTTTGTGATTAATGTATAATTTCCCAACTAATCATTACAACTCTAGTTGTGTGTAGCAAAACAATGCTGCTTATATGATACCTAGATGGGAAGCCAGCGGCTGAGATCCGTATTGTTTCGAGGATGCCACATGCTCGTAGCTGCTGCACAGCTCTCACAGGGTCCAAGCTTTAGAAAAGATGACACGCATTACTCAACTTAGCATACCTTATGTGTGCACATTGTAGATAATCATTTAAAATAGGCAAGAGAAATCATTCTCCTCACCTGAATGGTGTTTTATGGTCATTGGGCTTGATGCAGCGTACGTAATGAGGAGTGGTAGCATTGAGTGTGTTCATCAGCAGATGCAGAGACTGACGAAACTGAGTGAAGAGGCAATAATGAGTGAATGAGGAATCATACAAATTGTGTTTACAGTGTTTAAATGTCCAATATCATATTTGAACTTATAACAATTACAAATAATCATATCATACATTTTTGCTGGCTAATATATCTACCAGCGAAACCTGATACTGATGCAAAATCATGATTTAAAGACATAAACAGTAACTACCAAACTTTCATGTGACCTCCTTCTCCTCTACATCCTCTCACCTGCAGCCCAACAGTCTTTTTATTCTCCCGAGCGGACCCCCGGGCATTATTAGCCCTGTTAGTGGAACCTCCCTTCTCCTCATCCTCAAACAGCTTCAACAGGAAATTAAACTGAAAATGAAACAAACTTATCACTGAACAGCAGATGGCAGTGTTTTCAATGTAAAATACATAGATGAGTGCATTTCCTCCAATAGTTAAGTTTGAACAATTCCAGGGTGTGTGCCCGGGGACTTGCAAAACAAAATGTGCTTATCACGTTGGTTTTAGTTAAAGAGATGTTGACACTGAATTCCACTGAATACATGTCTTTCATTTGCACTGAATAATTAGGAGGAATTAGTCAACCTATGATACAAAGTATATGGTAAACAACTGGAAATTCTTTCACCTTGCTCTTTTTCAGCACATTTATCTGCTCCTCATTGACCGTGTCCTTGTTTTTCTCCAGGAATCCCCTACACTGGTACTCCACCTAGGCACAATGAACCAGATCACAGTGTTTTCTAACTAAAACAGCAAAGCTCATATACATCATTCAGAGTGTAAAGTAAACTGATTAGTGCTGCTATGATAAATATAATCTTCAAACATTTGCAATGAAGACATAGGATTCGGACTCTGCATAATAATTCATTTCACACTTGACTCTTGATGGTCCGGATTTGAAAACATGAGTCATCCATCCATCCGTCGTGTATTTTCCACACTTTGTGTCCTTAAGAGGGAGGGGCGGGGGCTTCGGCCTGCTCCCAGCATGCTAGCGAGAGCCGGGTTTTAACCTGTTAAGGTTGCTAGACTTTCACTGGGCGAACTTGTTCACACATACCAAGCACTTTAAAGTTCTTTGTGGATTTTCTATCATCTATGAGTGTTATGGAGCAGGTTTTAAAAGTGTGGGTCTCTGTTGTATTTTGGGGGATGGTACGCATACAATGATGCATAAGCACGTCTTGTGCAATCAGGTGGTGAGAAGTAGTCCAGAGGGGTGGGAGAGAGTCAGGGATAGACAGAGACATACTGCTGAATTTTCAACTGTTGTATTGTGAGTTTCCCTGCAATTCCATTTCATTATCTGTATACATTATGGACATGGCCTAGTTACATCACCCATGGGTTAATGGACTCATTGTGGCCAAATGTGATCTTGCTTTTCATTTTATTCAGAAGCAGAAAAAGTATTTCTATCTGACCCTATTTGGGCAGGAGCTCCGCCTTGCAGACAGCTAGCAGCAGCCCCATTAGTGGCGATCAACCTGTCACTCAAACCTATAACTACCTAATTATGCATAACTTTCAGCCTTATGAAAATATTAAATGGGCGAGTTAGAAAAACAATTCACCTGCGTTCATACCGTTGTTATGAATGAAGAAATAATAATTATGAGTATAATAATAATTATTATTATTACATAGAGATTGTCTTTTGTACCAGGTTGTAAACATTTAATAAGAAGAAGAAGAAGAAGAAGAAGAAATATTATTTAAAAGCTTTCTTCAAGACAATCACGGTCACTGCACAAAGTGGTCATAAGTGTCAGATAAAATTACAAGACAAGACTGAATATCAACAATAGTGAGGAGTAACCATTAGAAGAAATTGGTGGGTTTTTAGTTTAGATTTGAAGATGGGTATCGAAGGTTAGATGTTTATTTCTGATGTAGATTTGGGCATTTTACTATGGGGTCTATGGGGTTCGCCCCCTTTTGGAATCAGCCTCAAGTGGACATTTGTGGATCTTAAGCATTTTGCACTTCTGCATTCCCTTAATTTGTCAGACCCCCATGTTTCACATTGTTCAAGTGATCTCCAAGCAGTAATTCACCAAGAAACAAACCCAGCTATGTGCCAACAAAGGCACAAAAAAGAATGCAGGACAGTATTATTTTTAAAAAATAAATCATTTACTTTGCAATTGATTTATGAGTAAAGAAATGCATTTAACATGTTTGTTCGACATCAGGGGTCCACGCAATGCATTTTAGGGATTAACGTGACTTTTCTTGCACAGGCATCTTTAAGAGTGTCAGGGCTCAACTTATTGTGACCCAACACTTAAGTAAGTCACCGTCCTTCCTGTGGAGAACACTCCTCAGCGTGAGTCATGCTGAACCACTAATGCCGCATGAGCATGAGACACACAACTCTATGTCTTACCTTGTCTGCAAAGTGGTGGATGATGAATGCTTTGTTTGATAACCTGGGTTTCTCAAAGTGAGCCTTCTGCTTTGCCAGGGTGTTGTAGAGTTTCTGGGCCCACGTGTCGTCAGTACCTTTGGGCATCTACAGGAAAGAGGAAGCGCTGACACATCAGTTAGTCACGGTCTTACTCATAAACTCCAAACTTAGCACCGTGGAGATTCCTGTAGCTGGAAGGAAAAATAACAGCATTTTACTTTGCACTCCTCATCCAGAAGGTCCAGGACACCCAACTTGGCTTCAATGAGATTGATGCACGGCTGGTTGTCATAGAAGTCGATCAGTGTCCACGGTATCTGCTCTTTCATATACTCCTCTTGCTCCAGTTTGAAGACGTGCTGAAGGGAGAATTGGCTGAAGGTGACTTGTGTGCATGCTTTTGTAAAGAAAAGGAAAATGCTGAACAAGGAAATCCACATACCATGTTGAACTGTTGCTGAAGCTTCTCGTTGGCATAATTGATGCAAAACTGTTCAAAGCTGTTCACATCAAACGTTTCAAACCTGAAGAAAAATATGTTTCGATTAAAACGACTTTTTTTCAGGAACACAAATAAAAAAACACAAACTCCCAGAGATATGAAACATACCCATAAATGTCAAGCACGCCAATGAACGAGTGTTGTTTCACTGCAGATTTTAATGATTTGTTAATACTGCCAACAATGCGTATGAAGAGTCTGGTATAGATGTGCTTGGCTAAGGCGTCTCGGCCGTTGACCACACCTATTTTGGGCATAGGCTTGACAAAGGTTTCTGTGGTTGTCTTGAGTTTGGTGTGACACAGCCAGTGGGCCATCTCATCAAAAGGAACACCCATCAAGTCGCAGAAGACCATCAGGTGGATGTTGTCTGACTGAAAAAACATCAACAGTAATGACCTAATGCATTCTAAATGCACATCCTAAAAAATCAGACATTAAAATAACAAATATGCATGAGAAAAAACAATAAATACTGAGCTCTCTTGTTTCGCTCAAGGTTAATTAGCATTTACCGAGATGCTGCACTTGTCTGTTGTCTGATCTTTCACATCAACATTGCTAAGATGTAGAATAGCTGCCAGGATTTGGTAAATTGCCATTTGATCACTTTCACTGATTCCTACAATGCACACAAAACAGCAAAATGATAAATTACAATGAATCACTCACAAGCAAAGACATTTTGCGTAAAGTACTGTCTGCTCAACAACATGTGAACCCAACGCACAACACCCACCTAACAGTGAGAAAGCCTTCCTAGTGTTGCACATCTCTTTGGCATCATCCACTCTATCGATAACTGGGTTGTGACCTTGGTTCGTGCAGTGGAAGTCATCGGCACAACCTTCAAACATTAAACCACATTAAACATTATTAAGTAGTAACATGAGGTACTTGGTCAAGCCGGTTTGCTATTTTTGACTTTCTTCCAACAAACATCAGTATATTTATATACCATTATATTATATAACATATTTACATCATATTAAACATTTCAGTCATATTTTCTGAATCCTGATGAAAGGGACTTATTGATTTGAAACTCACATACCTAATTTGAAAGCTTTGAACTCCGGTAAATGCGAAGAGGCACAGAGCTGGTAGAATACATGATAGTTCCTTTCTCCATGAGCCTGAGAGGAGTGTAGACAGATGTCAAAGTAAAAAAAAAAACAGGTACATCCTCTGAAAATCTGAAATAATCAAATTTTGTCTTTAAAATATTGACTCTTGTTTATTAAAACAAATTTGTCGCCAACTTTCAAATGAAAGACTATCCGTGAAAAGGAAATAATGCATGAAAATTATACTATATATATATATATATATATATATATATATATATATATATATATATATATATATATATATATATATATATCCTAAATGTCAAATGAATAAACCATAGAACCTAAACAAATTCTGGTGCTATGTATTTGAAGTATTTGAAGTTTTTCTAACTTTAAGTTACATCTACTGCATGAAAAATTATTTATAGGAACTTAAAGTTACATAACAACATACGTATAAGCTGCTGATAATGTTTGATAACCAGGCTATGTAGAAATTGAAATCCCTCTAGCCAATAATACACGGTCCAGACATTTTGACCTAGATATATCCATGATGCATGCCCATGAGAATGTTTGAAATCAATTACCAGCTAGGAGGAACACGAGAAGACAGAAAGATAAGAAGGGCCACATTCAGACATTGAAAAGCAGTCGTCCAGTTCACTTTATAAGAACCAAATGTACCTGAAAAACAACTCTAGACTTCTCTAGCAGATAGGTCCTCATATTAGCACCAATGATGCGATGCTTCTTGTCAAACCCGATCTCGATGTACTTCCCAAAGCGACTGCTGTTGTCATTCCTTGTTGTTTTGGCATTTCCAAGGGCCTAAAGATGAAGCACGCACAAAATGAGGCTCTTGGTAACTTGTTTACCATTCAGTTTTATTTCCCTGCAGTGTTACATGTTACCTCCATGATGGGACTGGAGGCCAGGACTCTCTCTTCAACATTGGTGTCACCCGAGGAGCAGCTGACTGTGGCGAAGTACCGCATAGCGTACTTAGCAGAGACAGTTTTACCAGCTCCAGACTCTCCACTCACTATTATGGACTGGTTTCTTTCATCTCTGTGTGAAAAGATGTGACAACATATATAGACCAAGTATTAGCTAAAGCATATTTAGAGTAACAGAATGAAAGTAAACCTTTCATTTGCTTTAGAAAAGGTTACGAAAAATTATTTAGAGACGTGAAAACCTGGCCATCTGCTTGTATGCTTCCTCTGCCACTGCGAATATATGTGGGTCCATGTCACCCATGTTCTGCCCACTGTAGGCATTGATGATATCAGTTTCATAGATCGGCAAACTCTCATACGGATTGATGGCGACCAGGACAATGCCTGAATATGCCAAGGAGTAAAAAAAAAAAGAAAACATCAGTAACTTGATACAGAATCAAAAATGAGCACATTTGACATGTTTACTTGCAATGTTCCTTTAAGAGCATGCCCGCACCGCAGTAATCAGCATAATGTAGATTACGTGGGAAGAGAACAGCTCCAAAGTCTGCGATGAAAGTGATAGTGTGAGTCAAGGGAAATGGGCTCGTTACCGCAGTACGTGTAAATGGACTTGGAGTCGATGAAGCGCACTTTGATGTTGTGCAGGACGGCCGGCTCGTGCAGGTAGCTGAGAGCTGTGAGGTCATTTTCACCCACCAAGATGTTGGGATTCCTAAGCGGCGGAAGGTTCTTTGTTTTTGGGTCAATTTTGTATTTGACCGTCTACGAAAACAGAAAAAGTTAGCATTAGAGTACATGTCTTTCTTCCCCCCTTTGCTTTTTTATGGCTTTGCCCATAGTACAATTGTATACATGTGGCAGAATGCAAAAATAATGAAAAAAACTGAGGCAATTTAAAAATAAAGTAAATAAATTACTGAAAAAAAACAATACAATATTACCACTCTGCAAATATCAATAAACTGCAATACGAGTCATCAGAATAAAAAATAAATACTATTCACAAGATAAAGCACTATGTACTTATTCAACACAATGTATTTTTTCCTATAAATAAATAAATAATAATAATAATAATTGGTGTTAATGTCTTGCAGGGGGGAGTATTGCACTATATTACAATATTGATATTTTAATGCCACTTCAAATCAGCCGAGAAACTTATCTGCTCAGCTTTGTCTTGTTCACTCATGATAATGATAATACCCTCATTTGAATACCTGTAGTGCATGCCTGAACTCGACATCACAGCTGCAGGCAGCAACAGCACCGACTGAATGATTTTGCTGTTTATGTGTGTATTTTTGTAGCTTTGGACATCACATCACACTCCTTGTATTTACTTTATTGTCTATCAAGCAAATGTTCATCATTCTCTTCTTTGAATATTGGTGCATTGACCAAACATCACAGCTGCCTTAAATAATCCCACAAACAAGAGATTTATGATCACCCTGTTGCCAGTGCTCTGGCACAGAAATGTGAACTATGGCTGACAACATCACAACACACCCATTTCCACCAAGGTGAGTCTATCCCACTGTGTGTGTGTATGTGTGTGTGTGTGTGTGTGTGTATGTGTGTGTGTGTGTGTGTGTGTGTGTGTGTGTGTCTCACCGTGCCATCTTCCAGCTGCAGGGACAGTGTTGAGTCACCAGGAGTGTAGTCTTTGACAAGCTCGGCTGACTTCCATACTTCTGCTGCATCTGGGAGCCACACACGAGCAAACTGATGGGATACAGACAGAGAAAACAGGGGTCAAGAGTCACGCACGCACGCACGCACATAAAAAATAAAGTATAAAACAGAAAGACATTTCCACCTAAGGAAAAAGCAGGATAGCTAACATGAAGTCAGCAGACAGAAGATCATGCGTGTAATGTGGATGGATACAGGGAATATTAACAGTCCTACACATACAGAAATAAACGAAAGCATATTTTAAACATTAAAAAACATATCTGAAAACATCCACAAGTGACTTCTGGCACTAGGAATCTACACAATTACTTTTTATCGCCGCGGGGATAAAATGACTGCTGCGTAGACAAACGCAGGAACCGAATGAATTGGATGAAGTTGTGCTGGTGAATGGGCTCCAGTGAACTTACCTTAGTGTAAAGTTCGGACGCTGCCATGTCGGTCCACGCGCTCCCACAAACTGTCTCAGCAGCAGAGGAGACGCCGGAACATTTTACTGACAAGAAAACATCAACTTTTTTTTCTTCCTGAGCTCCTGGGAGGAGGATTCAACTCAGCTGCCACTCAAGTTGCCCCGACACGTTTGTTGCTGCTGCGCGTCCCGCGAGCCGCCCAGCGGCCAACGGGCTGGAGCAGGGGGGGAGGGGGAGGAGGAGGGGGCGTGTCCTCACTGCTGTCACTTAGTGTTCGATCCTGTATTTTCCTCTATTTCTCATTTACTTCATCTTCATCATCTTTTTTAAAATGTAATTATTACTATTTTTCTTATTCTATTTTATATAATTTTTTCTTTATTTGTTTTTGTTTTTCTTTTCTATATTTTTTTTTTACTTTTTATGTATTTCTGTATCTTCCTATATTTTCTACTTTTAATTCTTCATTTGTTGCGCTTTTCCTGTTTTCCCTTATTTTATTTTGTTTTATTTCAACTTCTTTCACGTTATTTTCTCATAAATTTTTATTGATTTTCCTCCCTTCATTTTTTTTATTTGTTGTTCTTTTTAATTTTTATTTATATTCCTTCCAAAATTTTCTTTTTCCATTGTTTTTTTAATTCTTTCACTTGTATTTGCTTTTCTTTACTTTTTCCAAATTTATTTTCCCTCCTCTATTTTTCTTTTCATTTTTGCTCCTTTTCATATTCATTTACCTTCTATTATTTGCTATACTCTTTTTTTTAGATTTTCATTTTTTTTACTTTTCACTTTTCCCTCCTTTCGTCTTCCTATACAAATATATATGTTCCTTCCTTTTTCCATTTCCTTCTCTTTCACATTTTTTGGGGATTTAAGCATAGTTCAAGTGT
The DNA here is from genome assembly GCA_036785175.1 of Eupleurogrammus muticus. NCBI lineage: Eukaryota > Metazoa > Chordata > Actinopteri > Scombriformes > Trichiuridae > Eupleurogrammus > Eupleurogrammus muticus. Next base: position 18,665,868 of record JAYKQN010000010.1, on the reverse strand, counting down.
ATATTGTATCTGAATGAAATAAAGAAAACTAATTTAGAATTTCAAAACATAAAGACTGAGCAATCAACACAATGTTGCCATGGGCAATAATTGAAGTTACAAGTCATATGTGAAGTAAAGAAGAAATACCCTAATAAGGTTAAGCAGTATGTATTTATTCAGCACATTAAGGTATTTCTCTAAAATTGTGATTGTGTGTTTGGTGTTAATATACCACTATATATTACAATATTGGTATTTTGTCCCAAAAGTAGTGGAATAACTGGATTTCACCCCCTTCACAATAAGTGAAAGCATATTTGAAGGGGATCTTTCAAAAGTCAGAATGAAGAGGAATTACAGTTGGCAAAAGACAGACTTAAATACTTTTATAAATGCAAAGACACACTCAATTGACTACTAATGAGATATTATGCAAAACTATTTTATTTACAAAACAAATGGCACAGTGAGTGCACATGCACACTCCAGACGTGTCTAGGGAGGTTCTTTCCATAAAATCCTAAATGATTCCAGTCAAACAGTTACAGACATTTCAGGCAAGATTCACAACTAAGATTCTCACTGAGAGAGCAAATATTGCTCAAGAAGAACAACGGTTCATTACTTTTAAGGCCATTTTTAGAGGTCAGGATGAAATGGAGACCAGCAGCAAGTCTTTGCAAACTAATGTCACTAAAATGAATTAAAATACAGCTGGCTACAAAGTGTATGTGATCCAATCTTGAGTACATTGAAGCACAGAATCAAAACAGCTTTACAGAGGGAGGGAGGGGCAGAAACAAAGGTTAAGAAAGCAAACAAAGGATTACCACTTAGACATGCCTCCATGTGAGCAGGTGTCCTTAAAGGTAACATTCAGGACTGTTTCAAACTCAAAAGTCACATCTTCAAATCACACTTCTACATCACACATACGACATCAATGCAAAATTTGCTTATATTTTCTGTCTTTAGTCACAATTCATAGTTTTTGCCTCTTTGTAATTATTATTAACACTGTGGACTGAGAACGGATCCTCTGCAAAGGCTTTTCAGCTATGGTTAGATAGGCCATTAGTATGGAGGCATACTAGATCCTCAATAGTGAAAATGTTATGCCAAAGTAAGATAGAACAAGCATCCATTCATATCTCCATGTTATATATCTGGTACAGCAATCAATCATTAGTCTTTTTTTTAAGATTGAGAACAATTTTCAGCTACATATTTGTTGGATATAATTTACTGATAATTCAGTGCCTGCAGGTGACAAATTTTCTCAAGTATTTGGCTTGGTACATAAGTTTTTCATAGAGAATACATACAAAAGGCAAGGGGGGAAAAACAATGTAAAAGGCAGGTAGATATGAATTGGGAGCTGGAATGGTAACAAAACCGTAAACATAAAACCCTCAACCAGCCAGTTTGCTGGCCACAATAGAAGTCTTTCTTTGAGGGAGGTCCTGAGGTGTTGGGATGTGGCCCCCTGTGATCTCGGCCTTCTCCGTCGGGGCTGATGGCAACTGTTTATTCTTCATTTTTGCCTTCGCCATGTTGTAGTCGCCAGAATCAAAATACTTTTGCTGGACAGATAAGAAGGAACACAAATGAGGATGCAGTCTTATTTGTTTTTTTTAATGAGTAGCTGGCTGGCGAGAATCTTGAGACATACCCCCTTCTGAAGTCTCTTCCTGAGCAGGTCTGAGCCCCCGGGCTTAGCTCCCAGGTTAGGATACCTGGCCTTTAGTTTGGCCTCCTCTGCTTTCTCTGGACTGATTACTTTGTCCTCCATTTCCTAGGGAAAGAGCACAGAGTGTACAGATGCCAAATGCTAAACTCAGCTGACTTCATGGACGATAAGTTCCCGTCACACTGTAACTTCGCCTACATGACATCAGTGATACATTTCTGATATACATATTTTGACAGCACAAGTCAACAGAACAGTTAGCTAAGGCTACTCAGTTATTTCATGATTCGCAAGCACCGCCATGAGGGGAAACTGTTTGCACTAGCATTAGTTTTTACATTTAACTTAGCACGAGAATCTCTAGAATTAACCAACAACGTTAGCAGCAGTGTCGGCTGTTTTACTAATAATTAAAATAACATGCTGGTTGTAGGTTTTGCTTCACCAACAAACGGCGCGAGCTAATTAGCTAATTACATGACGGTAGCATCCTTGACATTAGCCTAGGAGCAGCTAGCGGCTAACTAGCTTCGGTACCCGTCTGCTAATTACGTGTTAAATCATTATATCTGGATTTCGGGGTCATTATAATATACCTGCTGTTCTTCCGATGTCCTCGTTCCTTCGACCTCCTCGGACATAACTGTATTGAAAGCCCTAGTCTGCTCACAAAGCGCTGGGTGTCGCCGTCCTAGCAGCTCTGGTGGGAGATGGAAGGCAGCAACAGGCTGGAGAGTCGATGCCAGAGCCGCTGATGGAAGCGATGATCGATGATGCGTGATGCAGGCTTTATCACACATGTGTGTGCAACATGTCCATGTTATTTTGGCCAGAGTGAGTCAACACATTTATATTTCTATATTTAATTACATTTATTTTATTGGAAATGTCATTACAATAAGTGCCATTTAATGCATTTTATGTATTTATATAAATGGATTATGTATTATTTATTTTATTCCATTATTGTTAGTAATAAGTTTCTTATTAGAAATGTTGGAAAATGTTCTATTATGTTATATGTGAACAAGAGTGAGCACAATAAATGACAGGTGCTTAAATAGGACACAAAATAAAGTATTTCAACTATAAAATGTGTATATATAAAGAAAGATTTCACTCACAAAGCATGCCCTGCCAGGAGCTTTCTATATCCTGGTCATTTGTTGGTTATGATTTTTTGTTTTCACTCTGGTAATTTGCACATTTTAACTAAACACAAATCGATTATGGCTTCAGACTATCATTTATGTCCTATTCAAGTAAAAACTGAAGTGAAATACTAATTTGTAAGTGAAAAAATAAAGAAATCCCTTGTATTTGACAGGGGTATGAATAACTTTAGGCTTAAGTATAGATCCTTTTACATAATACAAGGTTGCTTTACATAGATAATGTGCCAAAAATACAGTAAACCATATTGTAACTATATAAATGATCTTAAAACAATGTTAATTGTTGAAAGTGCTGGATATGGAAAAACTATTTACACATTCTTATATCTGCTTATAAACACAAACCATATCACATTTAATTTAAATTCATATTTGCTCATAGCTCATTTATTTAGCTATTCAAATCAGATCTTGGAAATATACTGTTTTTTAATCAGTTAAAACAGAATTATAGCCAGCCACACCAACTTTAATAAATTACCTATTTTCCTGATTCAAAAATGAAAAACGAGAGGCTATCATTTGAAGTACACAATTATGACTAAAGACGTATGAACTAAAGAGTTAAAATGTTCTCTAAAGTTTTCCTACTTGGCTCTGATTACACAAGCAGGTGTGAATACACGGAAATCAGGAAACAAGGCCTATTGCTCTTGGCTAATAAAGATAGGAGTGGGGTACACGTGAGGGTGCTAAAAAAACTTTATATTCTTATATCAAACAATGTGGCTGACAGCACCTTAGCAACAAACCTTCCTTCCTCCCGATTTTCATGGGTCTCCATAGTAACACAAAGAACACTGGAACGGGACATCAATGAAAGCAGAGCTATGGGGGCAGCGGTTTGCTGCTGGGTGTTTTTTTTTTTTATACACTTCTCACAACAAAAAAATTCAAGCCACGCAATAATGCTATAATGTGGTTAACTTCACAGAAAACAAAGACTTTTGTTTATAAACAATGCTATTTTATTTTTGTAGGTAACGTCTGAACATTTTCTGCATTATTGTAATACATTATGTTGTGCAACAAGATTAGAATGTTTTTTTTTTTTTTTTTTTTTTACAGCCTCAACAAACACACTAAAAACCCTTTAAGGCCCATCTTCATCAGGTCAATGTTTCCAGCTCTTGTACGGAAAATTAAAACTAAATGCATTTCTGTGTCCATCAACCATTTGGAAAAGTATAAGTCCAAAACACAAGTACAATATAAACACAAGGTCAAACTGCCCTTGAGTTTCATTAAACAAACAAAACTCCTTAGGCACAAGATTAATTATCCTCATCCCCCATGTCCACATCCTCTTGTAACTTCTGCACCATTTTGTCTTCCATCCGTTTGGCTTTTCCTGTAAAGAGAAAAGGCGAGAGGCAAAAAAAGAGTAAATGAGTTAGTTCAGTGCACCCAGGTGAATCGTTTCCTTTACATTATATCTTTTGCGGTTCCCTCAAAGGTCCCGTTATATCTGCAATAGCCGCACTCACTTGTACTTGATGAAATAATTTGTACATAATTACATGATTCTTGTCTAAATGTTGGATAATTGGCCATTCTTACCTGCATGTGGTGCTTTGATAAGGTGAATATTTTTCTTCACTTCGTTGATGGCCTCTTCCTTCTCCAATTGTTTGCCCTTCTTTAACCTATGAAGATAAAAAAGGTAAAAGGAGAAGCAGCTTTTGATATCCAGTCAATACCATATTTGATAGACAGTTATTAAAAGTGATTGTGAAAGACCAACTCGAAAGTAATGCCTAAATTGTTCACCTGTTCATGATGAATCTTGCCTGTCGTTTCTGTTTTATTTCTTCCACCCGCTTCATTGCTTGCACTGTAGAGATTAAAAGTCACATTACTTTCAGTCCAAAAATCAAGCCACAAAACATTTTTCCAGCAGAAATAAACATGTAGAATACCTGTCTTGTCCCAAAGCTCCCTGTTATATTTGATAGGTATATTTCTGCGTTTCTCGAACTCCAAAGAGTTATCCTGAAAGACAATATGCATGAAGTATGAAAAACAATCATTGATGATGCTCTACAGATTATAAGAAGATTAAATGAATATCTCACCACTGTCAACTCTTTTCCAGATGCTTTTCTGAATGCCTTGGTCCATCTTGTTTTTCTTGGGTTACGCTTCTTCTTGAAGTTCTTCAGGCATTTTGATTTGCAGAATCTGAAGGTCTGTATTGTTATTTAAAAAAGAAAAAAAAACATTTGACATAATTTTATCTAAACAAACACTATGATTCGAATAGATATGAACTAGCAAAGACCTGGAAGTGGTTTTCTTCTTTCAAGAATGTTACAGCAATCAAAAGCTAGGCCTACATGTAGCTTATCTTTATAACATACATAAATTCCATCTTAAAATTGTCCAATAAATAACTATATCACATAAATAGCAGCATATACGAGTGATCAATAAACACAGCAGTACAATATTCCAACTGTATGACCCAAAGTCAGTATCTGTCACAATATCATAGTTATATATTGTTATTTTCTAATATATTTGAACCATGAGATAATGTTAAAAAAAAAAACTGTGTAATGTAAATTACTAATCGGCCAATCACATGGCAGAAACTCAATGCATTCAGGCATGTAGACATAATCAGGATGGTCTGCTGTAGTTCAAACCATGCAAACCGAGCATCCAAATGGAAAAGAAAGGTGACTTAAGTGACTTTAAATATATCATGGTTGTTGGTGCCAGATGTGCTGGTCTGAGTATTTCAGAAACTGCTGATCTCCTGGGAATTTCATGAACAACCATCTCTAGAGTTTACAGAGAATGGCCCGAAAAGAGGGGAAAATGTACAGTGAGCAACAGTTCTGTGGGCAAAAAATGCCCCGTTGATGCCATAGATCAGAGGAGAACAGCCAGACTGGTTCAAGCTGATAAAAAGGCAACAGTAACTCAAATAACAAATAAGAGGGTTTGCAGAAGAGCATCTCTGAACGCACAGCACGTTGAACTTTGAGGCGGATGGGCTACAGCAGCAGAAGACCACAATGGGCGCCACTTCTGCCAGCTAAGAACAGAAAACTGAGGCTACAATTCACAAAGGCTCACCAAAACTGGACAATAGAAGACTGAGAAACCGTTGCCTGGTCTGAGAAGTCTTAAATTTCCTGCTGCGCTATTCGGACGGTAGGGTCAGAATTTGGCAACAACAACATGAGAGCATGGATCTATCCTGCCTTGTATCAACGGTTCAGGCTGCTGGTGGTGTAATGGTCTAGAGGTTATTTTCTAGTTCAATGTCATGATGCCTAACTCACCTCAATCTATAGAGCAGCTTTAGGTTGTGGTAGAATGGGATATTCACATCGTGGACATGCAGCTATCAAATCTGCAACAACCAGTGATACAATCATGCCAATATGGACCAAACTCACTGAGGACTGTTACCAGTACATTTTTGATCAATGCCATGAAGAATTAAAGCAATTCTAAAGGTAAAAGGGAGTCCCACACGGTACTTGCAAGGTCTAATTAAAGCGGTCAGTTGTGGTATAATACAAAAATTGAGGCCAAGTCCTTAGCATGACAATGTTTTTTTGAAATATAGTAGTTGTGTTATTTTAACTCAGTAAGACAAACGCTATTTTTGACTTCAAAAACCCGCATTAAAACAAGACAAATATACGCTTTCAATGTGTAACCCCATAGTCCACCTGCAGAAGGCGCTACAGACCAGGACTAAACACACAAGCGGCCTCGTTGCTGTTAAATGTCCGAGCTCCTCGTCACATAATGATTCTCAGCATCTGTCAGCGCGAAGGGCGACATTTATTTTGCTGTATGTGGCTCAAGTCCCCAGTAGCCTTTCTGCTATTCGTTATAACAGCTTATTATTCTCTAAGTAAAGCCTCGTTCTAGTCACACGTGAGCGACTCCACATCAGCCAGCAAGCTAACCGCTAGCTAGCCGCTAGCAGCAAGCTAACGGAACGACACTGCCAGTAAACACGCATTACTGTCACATCTGCAGTGTTATTCACACAGAGACAGCTTCATACCTTACAGTCGTTCCGTACAAACATCTGCCCATGTCCGGGATACACAGGTCCCGAGCAGAAATAGCATTTTTCGATACGCATTTTCGCAGCACGAGTACTGCGTGCGAGTACCGACACAAACAAGACCGCCCCGTCTTCTTCTTCGCTGTTTCGTGCTCTGACTTTTTTCTTCTTCTTCTCTAAACTAGGAGGCTCAGGCCTCGTGGTGAAGCATCGTGCTGCCCCCTGCTGCTTACTCTGTTACTCTTAAAGTTCATGATATTGGCATTTAGGAGGCTTTTTAGACCCTTAAATGCTGCTTGATGCTTTATTTGAAAACTGAAATAAAAGTCTCTAATAGGATCAGAGATCCTTCCAACTTTGCAAATGATTATGGTTTTTGGGTTCAGCAACATTGTGTGTGTGTGTGTGTGTGTGTGTGTGTGTGTGTGTGTGTGTGTGTGTGTGTGTGTGTGTGTGTTAAGTGTTTTTAAGAAAAAACCTTTAAAAGTAAAGTTGCAGGCTTCATTCGGCTCCTCTTCAGGTGGACCAGCTTTCAGCTTTAGAAAGTATACTTTCACAGGGTACAGATGATGCTGAGATGCATAGACACTTACATGCACATTTTTACATTTGTAGGATATGAATTTGATTTGGATCTCTATTACAGCACGGACACATGCACTGATGGTGCAAATTTACACAGTTGCTGGACACTGACTACTTTACATTTTACCAAAGTGTCATATATTCAGTATTGTTCCATTAAAGGTATCAAATATTTACAAATATGTGAGGGGTGTACTCAATTTTGCAAGCTACTGTATGAGGAGGATGAGGTGACATGATCCATGGCAGTTTCCAGGTGAACCAGGACAGAGTTAAGACCCAGACCACATCATCTCCAAAGGAAAAGGCCTTTTGTGGGCGGCTACACTGCAGCATGGTCTGTAAATGAGGAAAAAAACACTGGGAACAAAGCAGATGTGAAGGTACATCAATGGTCATGAGTGTTTACAGATGGAAGAAAGAGAAGCTCAGAGTATCTTATGAGGTAAAGAGCAGTTTAAACCTACAACAGCATAACAATGTTTTAGGTCATCCAGGGCCGGCCCTAAAAATAAGATTTATCAAAGCCTGTTCTTGAATGTAGGGAGGGTGTCTGCGCCCTAGAAAAATGTTTGGTTTAATTTCCAAATACTAATACTAATACTAATAACAGTTTAGAATTTCTGAATTTGGCTTTAGAACTATGTAAAATTGCTAAAATAACAATTAAATTGTTTATGCTTAAGTAAAGTCAATTAAACATCTAGATACATCCTTCCGGAATCTTCTAGTGTAGGAAGATTGAGACAGAACGGGTGTTGCATTGTTTTTTGGATAGATTTCACAAAATGAACACAAGCAGTTCCGTATTAATGTGTGTGTGTGTGTGTGTGTTTGTGTGTGAGGAAAATACAGGTGAGGTAAATTACATTTCAAAGTCAGTCAATTTTATTGTCAATTTCTTCACATTGACATACAAAGGAATCGAAATTGCGTTTCTCACTATCCTATGCGTTTTACATGTACAACAACATTAAAGTACAGATGTGCAAGACGAGACAATTGTAAAATTAAATTCTTAACAATAGTAAAGTGTAGTAGCTTAAGTCTACTTTTGCTTAGTATTGCTAAACTAAGAATGAAAAAACAGGTATGACAGGACAAGACATGAGTACCCCAAGACAACACATAAATAAGAGGGTATGAAAAGACAATTCCAACAAAACCAGACTGATTGTCCCAGCTGTGTGCATTATGAGGTAGTTGTTGTTGTAAAGTGAGAGACGTCACCGCCAGCTCCTTAACACTCGTTTCCATGGTGACAAAAAAATTAATTTAGGCATAATTTGAAATGGCTCCGTCGTTGTTTTCATTTAATATTCTCCACCCAAAATGCTCGATGACAATTTTAGATAATTTCACGTGAAAATAAGAGTTTTTAACATCACTGCATCTTATTAGCAAACCTCTACCGGAAATGACAATAAATCACAGTAATCACAGAAAAATAGAACCACCGCTCCTTCACTTTATGCAACTAATACGTAGCCTTAATATCAACTATATATAAACATTAGCAACAAAGTTACACCATGTGTAGAAAATATTCATTTTACACGGAATCGATTTCTCTAACGGGGGATTTATTTACATTATCCACATTCAACAGTTTACATGAATCAAGTTCATGAAACATCATAATAAATCCTACTATATTAATATAACCGTCTGAATGAGTACTTTTACTTTTGTGTATATTTTGCTGATAGTAGTATTTTTTTGCTTCTTTAAAGCAATAAATCAGGACGTGAAACAATCATGCTGTTGTTATCGATAGTTTCAGCGATGAGAGCTACAGCTGGAAAACGTTTATTTTTTCATGATACATCAGATAAAAGAGCTAAAATAGATACCATTTCAATATCCTCCTACATCACACCATGTGCAGCAACATTCACTTTACACCGAATCAGTTTTTCTAACAGGTGGATTAACTTCATTATCCACATGCAACAGATTACATGAATCCAGTTATAGTTTCGTATCGAAACATTCAATACACATATTAAAACGTGTCTTTCATCGATGGAACCACAGGTCGGTCTAGTCAGGAGGTCTACAGGAAGACATATATCCGACATTTTGTGGCAAAGTTGTCCTCTCTAGAAAATAATAATACAAATAATAACGATATACTGTATTAATACCTAGCCTAGTGTAGAAGATAGGCTATAGACTGATAGAATATAAACCAATAACTTTCCATCAGATTTTTTACAGATGATTATTAATCCAGGTGATGAGTAGTTTAATCCAGGTGATGAGTAGTTTAAACCAGGTGATGAGTAGTTTAATCCATGTGATAAGTAGTTTAAACCAGGTAAAGATCCAGGTGATGATAGTTTATCAAGCTAGTCCAGGTAACTCTTTGCAGCAGGGGTCACCTCGCGTCAAATCTACGTGCAAAGGTCAAAGTTCAAAGGTCGCAAATCTATAAATCACATTGTTGTCATTACGTCATCGTCCTGTTGCTATGACACCTGATTTAAATAACACTTTTAATATGAATGTTTCAATACAACTTTATTGATACCATTTAATTTGCATAGTGTTCAGACATTTTACACCTTTTGGCATCTCATTTATACCTAAATGAGTAAATAATATTAATTAAACAATATGAATAACAAATTATAAAATGAGAAGGAATCATATGAAATAGTATTAAAATGATAAAAAGTAGCAAAAAAACATGCGAAGTAAATTACATTTTTCTGAATAGTTCTTTAAGCATGTTGAGTATGTAAAAATTTCTTATAATTAGTCATTTATACATTTAATAGAGTTAAATTCAGTAGAGACGTCTCTTCAGTAAACAGCTGCAAGACGCAGCCCTGCACGTTCTAGCGCGCTGACGTCACCGTCAGAGCCAAAACACTCGTCTCCATGGTGACAAAAAATAATTTAGGCATAATTCAAAAATGGATGGATGATTTTACGCGAAAATGAGACTTGTTAACATGACAAAAAACAGAGTAATCACAGAAAAATAGAACCACAGCTCCTTCAGTTTGTTCAACAAATAAGTAGTAACGAAAACTATATTTGAAAAATTAGCAACAACATACACCATGTGTAGAAAATGGTGAACACAAATATTTACGTTAGACTGTTTTAATACTAAAAATAGCCTAGTGTAGCCTATAGGCTAAAGACTGATAGAATGTAAAACAATAATTTACCAACAGATGTTTTACAAGAATCAGGTGAAAAATAGTTTCATTCAGGTAATGAGTAGTTTAATCCAGGTGCAGATCCAGGTGTTGATATCTTATTAAACTAGTTCAGTTATCGCTTTGCAGCAGGGGTCAAAGCCACGTTCCAAATGTTCAAATGTCGCAACTCTGTAAATCACATCGTTGTCATGACGAAACCGCCCCATTACCATGACACCTGATTTAAATTACATCAACTATCACGTTTAGAAAAATAAAATTGCACATGTACAGTTACAGGCACAAAAACGCTGTTTTGCATTCATTCAGAGATTTTTCACGTGTTTTTCTCAATTGTGCATCTACTTACTATTAAATAAATCACAAGTATTTGTAATTAGGATGAGTAACTTTGTAAGGCAAATGCAAAGAATGAAAACAATCAAGGTGAATTAATCACTGCATTAAGTCAATATTATATGTAGATGTTGAGTTTGTTGATCTGTTGCATTCAATAATGATTAAAATTGATACAAATGTAATTGTAAATTAACTGTTAAAACTAACCCCTGAAAAAACATTTCAACTACTTTGAGCAGATGTACTGTTTTCTATTTTTTTAAAATCTTTAATTAGCTAATTATTACACTTGTTCATTCATTGCAAATATATGTACAAATACATGATTTGTTATATATTTTACATTTTGGCACCTACTGCAAAGATCATGTTAAATAAACATACTAGAAAACAATACAGAGGCAGAAGCAATTTGGAATTCAGTCCTATTACTAATAATCAGAAAACATCAATTAACTGAACATTGAATGTTCCCACAAAAGCTAAGTTATCTTTTTTCTTACTCATATTTTCTCTTCATTTATTTAAAACAAATGTATTATATTGTACTGTATAACTGACATTGTAATATATTTTTTGTTTGTTGCGAATGTTTTAAATTAGAATATACTTCACCCTCATAGGTACCTTATGGTAACCTAGTAGGTATTACCTATTATTAGGTAACTTATGATGTCCCCAATAGTTTTGCAACAAGTACATTTACTAGTTCTTCACTTGAGTATTTTCACAGCTTTAGTTGCTTAGATTTGACAAAATAGATACTATAAGAAGCTTTTAAAATATACATTAATGGAGATGAAACAAGTCATTTCTAACCTTTTTGTCTTTTGATGTCTTACACTATGCAGTGTGTAGTCATGATCATTTTTCAGATTGTACACCGATCACAGACCATACATTTTCAAATTGAATATTTGCCCCATATCAAAGGACTGAGAAATTTCAATAACTAAAAACAGATTTATGTACCAAAACTGTTTTTTTTTCTTTTCCTGCCTATTCATCATCTCTCATCCTCTCAGATTTGTAGGTTGGAAACCACTGGACTAAACTAGCTATGTTAATTGTATGTAAGGTAGTTGAAACAGTAATATTAGACAATTGTGCTTCAGTGTCAATAATTATTGAAGTCATATATATCAATATATCAGTCATAAGGCTGATATACAAAATGAGTTTGAGTTCATATATCAAATGCATAGTTATGGGTGTGTACATTATAAAGTGTATTTTGTTAGTACATTAACATGTATAGGAACTATAATTTACTATCTCTCACACACATACACAAAAACACATGGGTAAACCAAAGGAGACATGTAGTACAACAAAAATAGTTTTTTCCAAGAACAATTTTATTATCTAGTATCTGTGATCATTTGTGTGACCATCTTAAATAATAACAGTTAAGTCTACACTCTAGATCTATATGTGGCACCTGAGTTTAGTCAGCAAAATTATCTGGATTATTCAAATTAGCCATTATTTATAAATGCATTACAAAGACAAACTTTGAAGTTGAAACCTGCCATCTTATTTTAGGAAAATGTCACGCTAACATTGTTTACTGGTTTTTGTGTACAATTTCATGCTCAAAAGACCATGTCAATTAAAAGGGCCAATCTAACCTTATTATTAGGCAGGTGAAAATCTTGTGATAAAAACCAGACAGCAAAACAGTTTTCGACATCTCAAGCTTTTTTTTAAAAAAAAAAAAAAAGAAGAAATGAACTATGTAAAAAACCTTTCTAGCAATCAAAACCATTGGAAATCATATCACATTTAAATGCAAATAATGTAAATGAACCCAAAGAAAATCACTAAATAACAGAGACTTCAAGTTTCTTTGGTTAGGATTATTTGTATTACAAAGATATAAAAATTGATTATGTTGCTCTTCACACATAGGGTTTCCATTTTGATAGTCAGAATCCTTCATTGTCACACCTGGACAGGAAATATTATGGAGAGAAAGATAACTTTTCCCTATAAGCAGTATTGGTGATTAGTGATTGATGATTCTCTGAACAATGAATAAATATCGTCATCAATCACTGGTAGGACACGTCAGATCTTTGGTCTTGTGCCAATAATTTCCAGCACATTGTACCAAGGATCAACTGAAAGAAAAGCTATACCCATCTTGAGGAAGCAGACAACTCTTTGGATAATAGCATCGGCGTCACCGCTGCATTTTAGCAATGGTCTTGAAGGCAAATGGGACACAAGATGGGGAGACTTGTGCTAAAGCTTTCACCAGAATAAAGCATCAAGAACATTTTTGAAGAAAGCATTCAAACCACCATTCTAAGAGAAATTTACACCATTGGCAAGAACAATATTTTTTGGCAAACGCACTCTTAATATACATCCACTATATTTTTTTTGGTTGCCTTAGAATATCTATTGTATTATCAAAAACTCTTTGGGTACACTTTTTTTGTGTCTTTGGATCTCATCTTCTATTTTATGCAAAGCCCTTTTCAATATTAAGGCCATTTTAAAGCTTTGAGTTCAGTGCACTGAAAATGCCAAACACTATGGTATGATATAGCTCCAATAGTCTGACAATATCTAAAGCACTTGTTTTACACAAAACACATCATTCAAAGACAGACAATGCAAAACAAAAGCTCTTTCAACAGTAGAAATTAAAAGTTAAGAGAATTTTGAAAAAATATATATAATATCACCCCAACTGAGATAACGAGACATGGCAATGAAGTGGCTTCACCTTGTCCCCTGAGTCTGAGATAATACTGCACATAATGTGGTGAAAAGGAGGTAGTAATGTAGTTACAAGAACAGAACGCTGAGGTAGATAAAATCAGTCCAAAGGGCTCAACTACACCCTCTGTTCCAGTGGAAAGAAATTAAATATAATGAAAATGTATCTCACTACATTTTCGACATTCTTTTAAACATTCATCATGGGTGAGCTTTGGTTTAGGACAGACAATGCCAAACACAGACGAACAGGTAGAAAGTTTAAAAAAAAAAAAGGAAATAAAATGAAGGAACATTCATACACAATCCTGAGGTAGATCCGCAAATAAATGCTCATTTCCTCCATCGCTGGCTTCCTGATCCCATCAGAAATAACTGAGACAGCTCAACTCTGGAAGCTCTGGGGAGAGGTAGAGGTGGAGAATCTTCGGCTGGCAGAGAGCAGGCCCCAGATGATGTCAGGAGCCGACGGCCTGGGACGAGTTCAGGGTCGGATGAGAGGCGGCCGGGGCACAACAGAGGGTGGCATCAGTGGAGGCATGATGGTAGTGAAGGCTCGCCTCGTTTTCCACTCGGAACGACGGCTGATGCTCAGCGACAACGCCACTGTCGTCCGGCCCGAAAGATTCAGGCCTGGAGCTTTGGTTCGTCGACGGGTTGCTCATCTCCTCATTGCTTTCTTCGTTCGTGTAGTGTCCAGAGTCTCCCGTCTCTTGGCTGCCCTCGCTGTTCTGAGAGCTCTCTGAGCGAAGTGGCCCGTAGATCATCTCCCGGGAAGAAGGGGGCGGGGAAGCTGGGCCTAAATGCTCCCCATACCTCAGGACAGTTTTGCCAGCCTCATACAAGCTGGCTCTCGCCTCCACCTGAGGACACAGAAAAAATCAAATAGAAATTCAACCACTCATTTTCTGTACCAGCATATTCCTCATTAGGGTCAAAGGGGTCTGCTGGAGCCAATGCCAGAACATTTCAGGTGAGAGGCAGGATACACCCTAGACAGGTTACTAGTCTATCACACACACACCATTCACTCACACACTCACACCTACAGAGTCTTCAATTAACTTCAGCATGTTTTTGAGCTGTAGGAGGAAGCTGGAGAACCCACACAGACACGGGGAGAACATGTAAGATCCACATAGAAAGGTCTCAGCCCAAGGACTTGAGCCTGTGACCTTCTTGCTGTGGGGCAACAGCGATACCCACTGCTCCACCCCAAATAGAAATTATGATAAAAAAAAGAAATGTGATTAAAAAGAGCAGAGTAATAATGTCACTTCACTTACGTCACTTATGTCACTTTGGGTTTGTTTCCTGCTTTCCTTCTTGAACAGCAGCCACCTCTTGCTTTGGTTCTGGCTGTTGACTGGACCGGAGGTATTAATGACCATATTAGATCCACCCTGAAACAAAAGAGAAAATGTGTCAGAATTCAGCTTTCTTAACGGTTGTTTCTAACATTAATAATGCAACTGCAACACTTACATTAACAGTTACAGTCAATTAGATATTTTGCTGAAACAAATAATCATCAAAAGCTCATCCAGACTCTATTTCTCACCTTGGCATCTATGAAGCGAGCACTTATCATGGGTATTAAGGCCTCAGCATTCTCCACATGTAATTCATTGGGGAGGGACAAACCAGCATGTGGGCCTTCACTGGTTTCCACAGCAATGACTTTGTGCCCAGAGGATTTTCTAAAAGTCAGGCAATAATAATAATAATGTCAATCACTGGTACAAAAATTCAATTTTGTAACAATGTATAGCAATGAATTATATTCAGTACCTTGGTCTGCCCTTAGTAATGAGGATCAAGGCACAAATAACGATACAGGCCAAGGCAATGCTCACACCAACAATGATCCCCGTCATGGACCTCTGGTCTATGTGGTAGAGGTCATCAGAGAACACTGGAAGATGAACAACATAGTGATATAGACAAATAACCACACATATGTGACCATATTGAGAGAATACTGAAAAAAAGTAAGTTGAAATTGTATATTGTTTTAAGGCATGCACACACTTGAAATTCATTATTGTATGTTTTTTTATCGTGAAAAAATAAACACATTAGACCCTCTGTTTATTAATCCCTTACATATGAAAAAACAAGGACTAAAACTGGAACTAAATAAATTAATTAAACCATCATTTCAGGGAAATAAATAAATGTGCCTGAAAAAACACATTAAAACAAAACTTGAATAGAGATTTAGGTGCAAATATAAATCAAATATAACACTTATATCACTTTTTGGAACAGACTATAGCACAGCTTACACAGGATGTGCATGATGAGTCTTTCATTATTTTGTATATTCATTCATTATGTAAAGCAAAGTTGACCTGCGCCCTCTAGTGGTTGATTTGAGGTTACTCTATTTAGACCTGATTTCACAAATGAATTTGAAGTAGTGTCAGGAGAGTTTGACCATAAACAAAGAATAGTAAACTGAACAATAAACACTTCATTATGAAAACATAGTTGGCCATTTCTGCATGAAAATAGATTCTATAAATGTGGACTCCTCACTACCCAGATATCAGTGTAGACATTTTAAAAGTTTGATGTAACAAATATTTTTATTTCGTGCTAAGAGAACTAACTTTAGAGTATAGCAATACAGTATATTTGTTTTATTTCATATATTTGAAAGAATCAAACTCTTTTGTGGTACTGACCTGTCATGTCATGAAAGATGTCAGAGTGCCTGGGGTTCTTGCTGCGATGAGCGCTTCCGCGCTTCAGCGACAGCTCCACAACGTTAGAGAAAGGTCCGTCCCCGACCTGGTTAGAGGCGGAGATCTTCACCAGGTAGACGTTACCTGCCTCCAGCTTCTCCAGGAGGGCCATCGTGTGGCTTCCTGTAAACGATATAACATGTCAAAATGTTTCTTAGAAACAAAAGCCTCCTGTAGTAGTGCTACCATGACATCAAGTTGTTTTGTTGACTTGATTATTATGTTTATTTCACCTTGAGGATTTTTTAAATTATTGATTGTTTCAGCTGCTAAATTCCAATTTCTGTCTTGAGGTGACAATGGTTCATATCACAGATGACCTGATCCCGTGAGCTACTCACCCTCGCGTTGTATTATTTGCCAGTGTCCAGTCATCCAGGATTTTTGGGAAGCGTAGAAGATGGTATAGTGTGTGACCACCATATTAGGCTCTGTGGGCTCCCTCCAGGACACCAACGCAGTGTCGTCCTCAATCAGAGTAACGCGGACTCCTGCGGGTGGTCGGCTGGGGGCTGCAGATAGACAAATAATATCATTTAAGGAAGTCAATTTATCGTTAGACACAACATTTTGTAGGTAATGGAAAGGAAGTACATTTACTCAAGTTCTGTACATAAGTACAGTTTCAACTTTACTTGACTATTTCCATTTGATGCTTCTTTATATTTCAACATATTTACATTTCAGAGGGACATACTGTAATTTTTACTCTACTTTACATTTAAGCTTGACTTGCTTATTTTACTTATGAGACATTAGGTTTGACATTAAATAATATCTCTTTATATTCTTACTGTTTTAATTGTTCTTTTTTATGTTATTCACACTTTGTGTAAAATGCTATATAAAGCCTATTAAACAAATGTGATAAACCTACAACATTAAATGCTCTCGCCTCTTTTTACTAATAAAACTACTCCAACACTGTTTAATGAGTACTTTTACTTTTAATACTTTAGGGCAATATTGCTGATTAATTTATGTACATTTACTCAAGCTACTTTTAGAATTTTTTTAAGGACTTTCTTGCAAGAGTTTAGATGACAATATTCCTTCTTTAACCTAAGGTAAGTATCTGAGTACTTTGTCCGCCACTGCACTTCCTTACATGGAGGGCAATGTTCTTACAACAAAATGAAGTTAATTCTTTTACCTGCTGGCAAAGTCCGATGGTTAACAACAGAACTCCAGGCACTTGACATCTGGTCCACATGAAGACGCACCACAAATTCATAGCGGGTGTTTGGATTCAGATTCTGAACCATCACGCTCTGTTCAGAGCTGTGGGACAAACAACATGTTGTTACATTACAGGAAATTGTTTCAAGGCATTTTCTACAAGTGCTGGAACATAACAGAAAATCCAATATATTCAATATAAATGTTCTCCTGCCAGTTGGACAAACTGCTGATAACTTTCAGCTTACGTTTGTATGTAGCGTATAGCAGATGCGTTGTGCGTGCCCACAGGCGTACAGCGGACGGTGTAGCTGACAGCCTTCCCCGAGGTGAAGGCAGGGCGGCTCCACAGCAGGGACACTGCAGATGAATTGGAGGCCGAGACCTTCAGGTGATCTGGAGGTGGAGGAGTCGCTGCCGGTTGGTCTCTGGCCGCTACACAATGCAAACAAAACTCAGATTTAGTTTGTGTTTCGCTGCAAACAGTTCAAGTTTAATTGTATTTACTGTATGTCACACTTTATACACTGTTCAATGCTGTTGATCCAAAGTGCTGTACAGCACACACAAAAAAATAAAACAAATCAAACACAATACAAGAGAATAGAATTTGAGAGGTGAAACAAAGAACAGATTGTATTTGTATTTGTATGTACACAATAAAGCACTTTACTTACACACGCATCCAGGGGTACTAATTGTTTGGTCTGTCTGATAACCATCTCCAGCTTGACTGACAGCCAGGATCTTGACATGATACTTTCTCCTTGGATCTGGAAAGCAAATAAATACATTTTCTGATCTTTTCCCCCCTGTTGCTAGAAAAACAGCTAAAGGTTAGTCAAACCAGCAGTGACTGCATGAAGCAGCTATTTTTCAAGCTAATGATGGGGTTGTGTTAATAATGCTGAGGCCTGAAAGATCATCATTAAAATACCACAACTGATGGTTTGCAAATATACCAGGGCACATTTAAAAAAAAGGCAAAGAACTGGATTGACAAAAGCCACAGGAGGTGAAGTTTGTGGGTCATGAAACCCCCCCCCCCCCCCCCCCCCCCCCCCCCCCCCATATACACGGACAAAGCATGGTCTCCTGAATCACCCCGACCTCTAATTTATCATGTGTCCTCTTTGTAAGGATCATGAGAAAGATCATCCAGCCCCAAGGCCCAGTAAATGTGGTGACCTGATCAATAAGACTTTATGAAAATTAAAATTAACTTGTGAAAAAACTGTAAAGATTTCACAACTGCATAACCTTTTCATCACATAGTTTTCCTGTAAAACTTGATAAAAACAAACAAACACAATTAAAGAAGAACAATTCTAGAAACTACTAGCTAAAAGACATCAGCAACATCAATGAGGTCTGGGGGTGGGAAGCTTTTAACCTGGAAACAGATGACCAAATGCTGTGCAAATTCTGTGTTTTAACTTAAAAAGGTGCCGTTGCCTTAGCTCCTAAATCAGGACATTTTTAGCGAGTGTTAAGATTTGTTTTATGCCTCGAGTGTGAAAGGTCAGCCTTTGGGTATTGACCAGGAAAGGCGGTATGTCCAGGCCTGTTGTGGGGGGCTGGGCCGGGGGCATCATTCAGCTGCTAGGAGCCGAGGCCCATGGGACTAGGGGAGGGGGCTGGGGGTTTGACTGGGGTCAATGGGTCAGGCCAAGATAGAACAGAAGTAATCCGGGCGCAGGACTGTGGGACAGAAGCAGGGCCCCTTTTGTGTCCCCCTCCTCGTTCTTCTTCCCCCTGCCCTCAGGTTGTAGCCTTCAACTTGGAGCAAACATGCTTCCAACACACAAGTTACACTGAGATCAGTGATATTCTGGAGTCAAAGACTTGTGTGATTCTCAAAATAGACATGAAATGAAAGACATTTTTAAACTAAATGTCACAAAACATGCTCTTAAATTAGAAACAGTTACTAACAACCTGTCAATTTCTATTTTACACTTACATATGAATAGGAACTGAGTAGAAACTCTGTTGGACTCATTAGGAAAAATAATATTGGAGACAGTTTTGATCTGTTAAACTATGACACTAATTAACATTGCATATAGACAGTTGTGGCTTATTTACATAGACACGCACAGATAAACAGTCCGGCCAGGGCCTAATTCAAGACTGCTGTCTCACGGTTTAGAGGTCAGTGGCCCGGTCCAGCTCAGACCAATCCCAGGGGTCTTTGTTTGTGTGCTCCCAGTGTCCAGCTAAAAGGGGGGGGGCTGGTCAGGGTCTGCGGGGCAAGTGTGACCGTGAACACAACACAATGGCCACGGGTAATTATGCAAGACGCGCGATGGGAAACGGTGGAGGGAGGGACATCTGGACCCTGACCTCTAACCCTGGGAGCCTGACTCTCACACAATGCTGCAGCCAGACTTGGAGAGGGCTGCTGGTTAGGCAAGAGGGGTCAGCCCATATTGATTAGGACAGAGGGTGAAAATGCAAATGCAGCATCCAACTGCCCACTGGATTAAATAGGGGGTGATGCTTAAGACACGTTTGGTTTGGTCACACTCACATAGATGATACAGAATAAAAAACACTCCAATGCTCTATTTACTCTAACTCCATTTACCCCGCTACACAAACTGGAGTGAATGACTCACCAAGGCCACTGATGGTGTAGGTAAAGGTTTGAGGCTGCAGCTGGATGACGGGCTGCTCTGGTTGGTTTTCCTCGTGGTAACACAGCCGGTAGCCCTGGACTGGCACAGATTCTTGGGAGGATTGCCAGCGTGCTACAATGGAGGTGCAGTTTAACTGCTCAAGTTGCAGGATTGGGGCTGAAGGCACTGAAAGGACAGAGGCAGCAGGCGTTAGATCAACACACACTCATATTAAGAACAACAAATAATAACAGCGGGAGACTGGATATAGATAAAGGACGGATGCACGAAAGATGATCCTTTCTCAGATCAAGTGGGGTGTGACTGTGGTGTTGGTTGGAGGTAAATAAATAAAACAGAAGACTGAATCATTACAGAATCCCACTTCTACACCTTTTTCTTAAATTAGAAGAAGTGTAATTCTTGTATATATGGCACAAATATTTAAACAACATTTCTGAAAACAAGAAGTCCAGCCTGGGTGGACAAACAGCCTCCCCCCAACACACCAGGCCCATGAAAAGAAGATATTTTTTCCCCCACATAGACGCCTGAGGCCCTCTCTTTATGACCCGTGACTGAGGCCGCTCTAACATCACTGACAGCGCAAGGGCAAAGGTTCCTGGGTAACCAATACAAAAGCTGTGGGACAATGCTACAAGAACAAACTCTAGTCACAAGCCAGCCTCTCCATGTGAGCTCTGGAGATCCTCGTGGTATTCTGAGAGCAGCAAAACACCCATGTGACAAGGGCAAAAGTTTAGTTTGTCATAAACTGATACTACTATTCCCAGTATTTATTTGTTTGTGTATCAAAATTCCTGCTTTTGACGTCAAGAATTAGCTTAATCCATCCAAGGAAATGTATGACGGTGTCAAAATTGAGCGATTCAAATTGCTCCTACAAGTACATGCTTGAGTAGAAAGCTGGATTCCATTCCCCAGGTTTACCTTTACTGCTTGAAGTCTTGGGCGTGCGGTGGGACGTCCACGCCGATGGCTCACACCAACCCACGCGCGTGGCTGCGGCCATGCGGAGCAGGTAGATGGTGTCGGGCTGCAGGCCCTCCAGGAGAAATTCTGTGCTGTTCTGTGGTATCTCCACGGACACCACCGTGTTGTCTGCTGCCGTGCGATACGAGAGTCTGTACGCGGACAGCCGGCCGCGGCTCACCTTGGCGGGCAGCGGCTGCCAGCTCACCTGGATGTCTGTCGGGCTGTAGCTGGTCAGACTTAGCTCTGGAGTACGCAGAGGCACTACAAAAGCACACGGATAACACAGATGTAATAGATATTCATGTGGTAATGGATTAGAATATAAATAATTCAGTTTTATATTTCTATTTATTATTCACAGTAACCTATTGTTACATAAAAGAAAACTCTCCTGACAACAGTGATGCCCTTCCCCCTTGTTTCCGCTCAAAATGTGCTCTGTACACAGATCACTTGCTTGCATGTTAGCTTAACTACCGGAGTGATTTATTGCAAGGAATGCTGGGAGGCTCGATTCTCTGTGCTTACCATCCTCCAGGGTATGTTGACTGACTTGGTCTGACATACGACTGGCTCCCATCGGCATATATGCCACCACGTAAAAGCTGTAATTCCGAGCTGGCTCAAGGTCATCGATGATATAACTGGTCGTGTCATTGCCAATGACAACCTGGTACTCCTCATTATTTTGGCCTGAGATGCAACAGATAAGGAAGGAAACAGGTTAGCAGGAGGGAATTGTCTCTGTGAAGGTTGTCAAACATTTACCATGTAAACCCGGGGGTGTCAGCGAGCATCTGTCAGAGCTCTAAGGATAAAATATGTATAGTTTTTATTTGTAAATGGTTCGTAAAGCTGGAGCTAACATCACCTGCTGCTTTAGGGGTAAATACTCTCATTGACTAAATATTTTTGAATTAAAATGATTGCAACAGAAGACTAAATGAACATGGAATAACTAAGCCATGTTGATGAAATTGCACTTTGTTTCTTCTGTCATCTGACCAGTTATTTGAGTTGAGGGGAGAAATTTGTGAGTGTTGTTATAGGTTTATTTTTACTGGGTCCGGCCCACTTGAGATTAAATTGTGCTGTATAAGGCCCATCAACTAAATTGAGTTTCAGTGTTTTGAAAGGTTTAATGCTTCTACTAGGGAGAAGTGTGGATTTTTGCATGTTCCCTCCGTGTCTGTGTGGGTTTTCTCAGGGTTTCCGGCTTGCTTTCACAGGCAACATGCTGAGGTTAATTGTAAATTGCCTCTAGGTATGAGTGTGTGAGTGAGTGTTGTGTGTTCCACTATAGGTTTACTGTACTGTAATGCACTCCAGTAGACCCCTAACCCTTATGAGGAATAAGCCGGTATAGAGAATAACTGACTAATGCTTTCTAGTTTATGAATGTCATGCATCGCATAAAAACATGTGTGATGCAAAGCACAGCCTTCAGGACTGAAAAATCTAAAACCTGTTAACTACAGACACAGATGCGACTTAACAATTTATGGAAAAACTTTCGATGTATGCTTATAGTCCAATATCTTCTTACAATACTGGTCTGCAAAACAGCTTTTGAAAAAGCTGCCCTGTCCCTTTAACTGGGAGCAGAGTGAAACTCAGACAATAGGCTGGCTAAGCCTGTTGTTATTATTTCAGTGAAGTTGCCATTCGGAGTCCTCCTTGACCTCTGCTCCATGCAGCAACAACAGATGGCCTTCGCCAGGGAAAGTTCATCACAAGTGAAACAAAGAGATAGCTCTCTGTGGTTGACCATCAACTTGCTATCTTTTTGCATCTTTGTCCCTTTCAGGTCAGGGATGTCTATGTTTTAGGCTAGAAAAAAAAAAAATCTGGGATATAATTGGCTGATGTTCTCTCTGTCTCACCTTCAGCTTTCATATAATGGATGGAGTAGGCAATGACTTTGTCCGCATTGTAGAGGGGTCTCTCCCAGGCCAGCAAGATGGCAGAGCTGGAGATGGTCTCAGCGTGGACATTTCGTGGTGCACTAGGCCTGTCCTCTGACATGACGACAATAAGACGAGCCAGGGACAGCACAGAACCCTGCTCGCTCTCTGCAATGCATTGATAGATGGCATCGTCCTCAGGGATGATCTGAGTAATCACCAGTTTGCTGCAAAATAAGAATAAACAATAACCGATTAGCGCAAACCATACAAAAAGTCACATCGCAACACTTTTTTTTCTCAGAATTGAAGAGAAAAAGCACAGAAATGATGGAATGAAAAACTGATTTCAATAAAAGTAATACAATATAACATTTGTTTAAGAATTTTATTTTTTACCTATCTATAGTTGTGATCAAAGTCAGCAACACATACCTGTTGTACATCTTAATCCGGCCATTCAAGGGAACCTCTTCTCCGTTCTTTAGCCAGCTGATGCGGGGTGGGGGCACGCCCTCTGCTTGGCACATAAAGCGGGCAGTGCCGGCCCTTGGACGGGTCTGGCTCTCAGGCCTCTCAATAATGGATGGTGGCACTGAAACAAGGATGTAAAGGCAAAGTGTTGAAGGAATGATAAGGCACCTATGATGTTGTCACGGTAATCTTAAAAAGACACAGGAAGATGCTGTGTAACTAATTAAGAGTTTACCCAGAACTGTGAGGTTGGCAGCAGCAATTGTGTAGTTGCGGGTTCCAGGGGTGGTGGCCCTGCAGAGGTAGACTCCACTGTGCTTGGAATTGACATCAGTAATAACCAGGTTCCCGTTGCCCAGCACTTTTGCATTGTACACGTCGATGGGTTTACTGTCAGCACGACTCCACGAGATGATGGGCCAGGGGTTTCCTGTGGCCACACACTCCAGCACCACAGTCTGGTGGAGGGACACTGTGATATTCTGAGGGCCGGCTATGATTCTGGGCCTCTGACGAGGATTAGGGCCCATACCTTCGCAGTAAAAGGAAAATGTTAGAAAAAGCACAAACAGCATTATTTTTTGTAGATCTAATATGATTGTTTGATGCTCATTTGTGAAGTTAATGCAGCGCCTGCACCTTGGTTGACTGTCAATGTGGCCTCTCGACTCTTTAAACGGTTCCCGATGTTAGTCGCCACACATCGATACTCTCCAGCATCTTCCAGTTGTACATTGTGGATCTGAAGAACCCCGTTGGGCAGAACTGTAATTCTGAATGGACGGGAAAATAAAATCAGGGTACAGGAGGAGTACAGGAGATACTATGGAAAGCAGCAGAATTACAAATCCATGTTGCAAAATAAGTATTATCTTGTGTGGACTCCTGCAGGTACCTGTCTGTCTGTAGTGGTAATGTGCTTTGGTTGAGTTCCCAGGTGATGGCAGCAGGAGGACTGGAGGTGACTGCACAGGAGAATCGTGCCACTGAGCCCTCAGTCACCACCATAGGCACAGGATGCACCACGAACTCTGAGATACCTTAAAGGAAAAAATAAGTATCAGTAGATAGTCCTAGATATCTTACATGATTACTAACATATTAGACACCATTTCTTAAATATAGCATTTAATTTACTTTGGGGAAAAACATAATGCAGTGCATGTAGAACTCTGACTTTGATGGATGTTAACTGATTCTTTTATGAAGGGAATTGATCTTTGCAAATCACTCCGATCTTGCTTTTGTGCAGATGAGCTATCAGGTCTCTCGCTGAACAGCTGGTCCAATCAATGGATCAATGGAAGAATGACAATGAATGATGCATTGTTATAGATAACAAAACAAATCAATTGACTTTGCATAAAGGTGATTCTAAGCAATTACCAGAAAGATAAACTATATATTTATAAATAAATAAACTTTGAAATATGATCTTGTTTCTTGCATAGGAAATAAATGAAACATTCAATATAAACAAAATCTCCCATTTTGCTGTTTCAAAAGCATACATTAACAAGTTATTGATATGTAAATACATAACTTAATATACACAAATCATTAAGGTCTTTTTAAAATCATTACAACACCTGTAATGTTTGCACCATCACATGCATCTCAAAGCTCTTTCAATATCACCACAAATAAGCAACCTCCGATCTGCATTAATCTGAAGCACACACTCTTTAAAATATGACCAATGACCTTCATTCATTAAGGTGATCACTCTCTCCCTTCCCCCTCACTCACAGGAAGGAAGTCAATATCATGTTAAAGGAAATCAATATCCTGTTCTCCCACTGAAAGTCCACATTTTAAATCCTGAGCTGATCCACATCCACAGGAGCCTTTTAATTTAAGACTTCATCTCATCCGTATTACACAAATAAATGGGAAACCCCTGGTTCTGTGCAGTGCATTATGGGATGAGCAAGCTAAAGCAGGCCTAGCATTGGTTTGTTTGGGAAATATTTTTTGGAGAGAGCCAGCAGGTTTAACAAAATTCAATGAATTATTCCTAAAAGTTTAAAAGAAGAGTCATCAGGTCTGGAATTAGCATTCTTGTCCATCTCAATAAACATGGGGACTGCATCACAAAATAAAACAAAATGTTGTTTACTCTCCGACAGAGAGACAACAGACCATCTCCACTCTTCAGTGATCAGTGATGGAGATGGTGGGTGTGGCCTGGACAGACTGATCCGCTAATATGGTCACCTCTGTTGTAAAGAAGAAATCAATGTCTAGGTCAAACAGCACAAAGGTCTGTCTAAAAAGGTCAGAGTTCGCCTCAACCCCCTGTCCATTTAATTTTATCCCAAAATGCGAGCCAGATCGAAGTCAGTATGCCGATTAATCTACAAAAGAGAACATTGTGATTATTATGTTGTCTATATCTTGTGTTGAATAATAGAGTTGCAGCAC
This sequence comes from Eupleurogrammus muticus, assembly GCA_036785175.1. Lineage (NCBI taxonomy): Eukaryota > Metazoa > Chordata > Actinopteri > Scombriformes > Trichiuridae > Eupleurogrammus > Eupleurogrammus muticus. The sequence goes on along the minus strand of JAYKQN010000010.1, from coordinate 18,639,807 downwards.
AATATAATTGCAAAACACACATCTATTTCTTTTGTGATTCTGTGAGACTAATGAACATTTGACATCCTTGGGTCCTGAAAGTGGTGATGTGGTCTGAGGACCACGAGGAAAACACTTCCTGGATGTAAACATGTTTTGAAGGGGGCCAACTCTATTTGCCGTGGATACCAGGTCCGTTTATTCTCACATGACAAACTGGCCTAGCTTCAACAAAAGGGCTCTGCTTGACAGGGCAGCAGAGGGGCCGGTTCCAGTGAAAGGGATTGTGTGCTGGGAGAAAGAACAGCAGGCCAGTCCCAGTCAGAGCAGACCCGTGACATCACAAAGCCTTTCTCTGCTGACCCCTGACCCCCAGGACCTCTGGACAGAAGGGGAGCGCAGCAGAGGAGGCCCATCCTCCACTCCCCCGCCTACAGCTGACCAAAGCCTTTAACCCTTTCGCTGACAAAGACTGGACGCTAGACCAAACTTGACTTTCATTTTTTTTAAAATCTTTTTTTATCCATGTGGCCTTCTTCTGGAGAACTTTGATGACAATTTTTTTTGTTCTGTACCAGACAGACAGCAGAGCAGTGCAAAGTGGACATGTCCTGCTTGTAACTTTTACTTTCACCCTTTATATCCATAGAGGTCTTGCTGTGGAATAGTAATGATTTGAGATTGTTTTATTGTCACAGCACACTTTCTATCCTCAGTGTCAATGTCAAAATCAGTATATTTTAAGAAGGCCACACTAGTTTCCATGACAGCAGTCACGGGATATGCCTTCTAAGACCTATGAAAAGTGTCCATGGTAGACCAGGCCAATTGAATAGACACAGCTGGCCTGTCCACTGATATGTGGACAAACAAATGCCCTGAAAACCTAAGCCTTTTCTTCTGGGGTGGTCAGGGGCACTCCAAACAAAGGCTAAAAGGCAAATGGCCTTTCAGAGATTCCTCTGTGTAGCAGACCATTCAGCAATTACACAGAGCCACGGTCTGCAGTGACAATGCAGTCGCACTAAATTGAAGAGGGACACAGTGGTGCTCTTCCTCAAAACAGGGAAAAGATAGCGCACTCGGGCCGGGGAAGGGACGCCTATTTATGGACTATTTACGAGCTTTCCGATGGACTCCATCTATCCTCAACTGTCTCTTAAAATGGTCCTATAACAGGACTGACAGCTTTAAAACCCAGTCTGAACAACTTCCAGCGACATGGAATCCTGGACTTTAAAGGTTTTTCCTTAATAAAGCAAAAAGTGAAGGGGCGGTGGATATCTGCTTCTCATCTCCAAGTTAATAACCAGTAAACTTTCTATTCTGACACCTGCACATTGACACCACCAAGAACTTTGCACCATCTGCAATGGTCTTGGTGGAAAACCAATGTATATCATCCTAATATACTCACTTGCGATAGTCAGACGTGATCTTTGGCTTAGAATAGCTCCATATTTATTCTGTGAGAGGCACTGGTAGAATCCTTCATCCGACTCCTCCTTGGTATGATTTATCTTTGGTATGTACAAAGAGCCGTTGGCCAGAAACTGCATGTGCTCGCTTTCTGCCAAGCGAACTCCATTTTTTAGCCACTTGATAGTGACCGGAGGCTGCCCATGAACCTGACAGTCCAGGACAGCAGGCTGCTTCGGTAGAACAGTTACATCACTGGGCTCCGTGATGAAGGACAACTCGCTGAAACATAAAACACCTAGAGGAAGAGAAGGAGGACATTAGTAGGGGTGGGTTGTGTTTTTCCATTGAGGCTGCACTAAAACAAATACAGCCTGATAGACCACACACACATAAGGGTCAGTGACAAATCATGGTAGGCAAGATGTGAAAGTCTAAAATACATAAAGTTTTTTAAATCATTCATCAGGCCTCTCAAAATGTGCATATTGTATTTATTTTGGTTTCTTGTCATTTAAAAGTTCCATTTTATCTTTTTTTTATACAAAAATCAAGATTTTGTGTGTTTATGTCAAATGCTGTAACTGAAAAAGAACTTTTTGATCCACCTAGAATAAAAAAATTGTTGATAACATAAGTTATTCTATCTTTTCTCAAGTTTTTAGAGTTACATCACAAGACAGTTTTGGTATTGTCCCATAATATAATACATGTATAATAAAAGACTACCACAGGGAATGACTGTTAAAAAGACCAACACAGATGGGGCATTTTTTGCAATTGGTAACTTTGATATTATATACAAAAAATTATGTTTCTATTAAATAATGTATGACATGGTGTTGTAATATTTGCTGTAACAAATTAAACTGAATTAAAGTGAGCATCCTTAGCGTTACCTGGAAATGACACGATGCTACTGATGCAGAAAGTAAAATAAAGTTAAGAAATGTGTGCTATTAACTCCTCCTAAACAATTACCTTTAGGAACTAACGTTGCTTTATATTATCTGTAAATAAAATCTGTTACCACCAACCCTGGCTATCGTTAGTAAGGTGGGACATCAGTAGAAATAAAGTCAGCGATATCATCAAACACAAACGCACTCACTTGATAAAGGAAGAAACAAAACAAAAAGCAGCAGAAGCCGGCACACTTTCATCTTGAACTTCGCCATTTATCCAAAGAGTTGTGTCATTTTCAATAAAAAATAAAAAAATAAAAAGTCCGCGACCCGCCGCAGCTCTCCCGCTGCTTCTGCTGCTGCTCCTCCGTCGATCCCCAAACTCTGTTCTGCCCGCTGCGGAGGACCACGGCTCTACAGGGGGCCCACCCGCCCCGCGGCGCATGCGCAGTCAACACGCGACAGGGGCAAGTGTGTGTGCGTGTGTTGGTGTTCTCTGGGCTAAAAGTAGTGATGGGAAGTAAGTGAGTACATCAGGTATTGTATTCAACAATTAAGTTTATATTATTTTTTTTGTCTTTGTTTTGTCTTGGTTACAAAGAAGCTTCTAGATCAGTATATGCACATTTGTGGCAGCAGGATTTGCACAGCATGATAATATAGAATAGTTTCCCAATTTGTTTTAAGAAGGAGAGAAGTTTAAAAGAAAACAGCAGAGAAATGATCGGGGCCTGCACTTAATACTCCAGTGAACCTGACATCTATTTATTAATGAGGGTTAAGATCTCACAAACTGCAATGGGAATGTATTTACATTGGTGGAGGTATGTGGCAACAACCTGAGGAAGAATCATCCTTCGTGAGTTAGAACGAGAGGTGTGTATATTTGTTTTTATGGTGTGAAAATATCTCTTCTTTAACCTCTGACTGATCATGCGACACATACATCAAGACCTGAACACTGCTGTAACACTGGCTTTTTCTAAGAAAAGAGAATCACATGGCCTTAATGATCTTAAAGCAGGAGTAGTTTCCTAGTTTTGATAGCCTTCTTGTTTTAGCTGTGGTAATTGAATGAAAATGCAGTTCCAGTTCTTTAAAAACAGAAAAGAAGTTTCACTCTGTGAAAACATTTATGGATATATATTTTTCCATCCATCCATCCATTGTCTATCCCGCTTATTCCCTTTCGGGGTCGCAGGGGTCTGCTGGAGCCTATCCCAGCGCGTTAAGGCGAGAGGCAGGGATACACCCCAGATGGTCGCCAGCCAATCGTGGGGCACACACACCATTCACACACCATTCACTCTCACACTCACACCTATGGGCAATTTAGAGTTTACCAATTAACCTGAGCATGTCTTTTGTATTGTGGGAGGAAACCGGAGTACCCGGTGAAAACCCACGCAGACACGGGGAGAACATGCAAACTCCACACAGAAAGGCCCCAGACCCAGGCCCCAAGGAGGTCTTGAACCTGCGACCTTCTTGCTGTGAGGCAACAGTGCTACCCACCGCACCACCGTGTTGCCCTATATATTTTTCTATTATAGTAATTCGATAATAACAAAATAATGATATAAAATGACAAAATAATATTCTTTTTCAAATAAAATGTTTGTGGTTCAACATTGGTCTGTGCGCTCAACAAACGCGTCAGGCCAACTTCCGGATTGTTATTTTCAAAATAAAAGTGGTGCGTCAGTCTGCGACCAACTGCGAGAGAAGAGACGTCTCAGGCAGGAAGGTGGCAGTACAGCTAGCATGTTAGTTAGCATGTTTCACCCGGTGTAACGTTATAAGTTCTTGATAAGTGATCAAATACTAACATATTGTTCCTTTCTGCATGGCTGACAGACAGTCGTGAACGGGTGAGTGTCATTGCCTCCTGCTAAATGTAGCTTCAATAAATACGTGTGTTGCACTGTGATTAGCATGACTAGCAAGCTAACATGACAGCGTTTATGGAAATCCGATGACTGTTTTTATGAAGTTATAACGAACAAATAAACTGTGAAGCTATAGTGTTCTTTAGCGTCATGGTATGTATGACTGTTCACGGTAACATGACAATAGCATGACACAAACTGGGAATAGAATTAACATTCGTTATAACACATGAAGGAGACAAGTTATTCATACATTACAGTAATAAATTACACTATCAAGCTAATCTTTACTTGTGCAATAAGACCTGAGACAAACAAAGGTTTGTTTGTTGTCTTTAGCTGAAGCTCACTGCCAGTAATATACAGAAAGTGCCGTGTTATTAAGGATCTGTGCTGTTTTTGTTTTTTTAGTGAATGATGTCACTAGAACAGTTTGTGTCAAAGACTCTTGAGCTTCTAGAAGAGGAGAGAGAGGCTGAAATAGGTGAAACCAGGTATGTGAAATAATATCCAGAGTAATGCTTCACTTTTTAAACTAATAGTTAACACAGAGTCCAACTAATTTCTTATTACACTTTTCGTAGTGCATCTGATACCAACCTGCTTGTATATTTCTTTTAACACAAATTACACTATTTTAAATTTGGTATAAATTGTACATTCAATAAGATAATACTGATGACATTTAATATTATTATTATTTATTTAATTTGTTGTTGAGTTAACAAACATCCTCGAAAGCCACAGTGCAACTATAATTGATTAAATAATCAGTTGCTAACTATTAGTTTTATCACCTAACTATTGAGTTGAGTCATTTTTCAAAAGAAAATGTCCAAATTCTCTGATTCTTCTGTAATGGTAAACTGATGATCTTTGGGTTGAGAACTGTTGGTCTGGACAAAAAAGATATTGAGGATATTATATCGCATCTTCTTCTTTTACACCAATATATGAACCAAACAAATAAGGGCTTAATCTTTTTAATAATTAGTAGATTCATAGTCTTAGTCTAGTTGCAGCCCTACTGACTACTGTGACAGATTGGTATATTCTATATAATAATGTTTCCCATTTGCAGAGAGAATAATGACCAAATCTTAAGCTGTTACCTGTAAATCCATAAAACACTTAATAATTGTATAAAATAAAAGTCAAATTTTGCTTGCAGGCTATGGCAGGAGCAGGTATCCCTAAAGGATCTTCAGAACAAAGGAGTATGTCTGCTGAAGCTGCAGATAGGAAGTCAGTCCACAGGCTTGTACGGCCGCACAGTCGTCGTCCTAGAGCCAAGAAAGTACCTCGGCTTCTCATCTCTTCCGAGCAACAGCTTTGGACCTGGTGAGATGATATAATAAAATATTTGCTCCTGTGTCCTTTTGAGACATTGGTTTTATATTTTTCTTAATGTGAAGTTTGTATCTTTTGCCACAGGGGATATAGTTGGCCTGTATGACGCTGCTGGGTGCAGCGCAGCCTCTCAAATCAGCACGGGGGTCGTAACAAGGGTCACCCAGGCAGCTATAAGCGTGGCCTTTGACGATTCAAAGGACGAGTCCAGTTATGATACGGATTCTCTTTACAATCTCCTAAAGTTGGCCAATGATGTGACTTACAAACGGATGAAACAGTCAGTGACTCAAATGTTTAAATTTAAGTTTGTACTGTTCAACTGACATGTGAGTTATAGATGATTTTTGTACCTGCAGTGCTTTGAATGCATTAAATGGACACCACAATGGACCAGCTGCAAACCTAATAAATGTTCTCTTCGGAGAAGCGAAACCTTCATCTCCATCCCAGCAAAGTAAGTGAAGTTTTACAAAACATATCTTTTCAAAAATTATACTTTTTTTCCATTAAGTTCCCTTTGAATTGCTATGTTTCTGTTTTTTTCCATCAGATGAGCTGGAATTCTTAAACTCAAACCTGGATGATTCCCAAAGAGAAGCTGTGTCCTTTGCTCTGTCTCAGAGAGAACTTGCTGTGATTCATGGACCACCAGGCACTGGGAAAACCACCACTTTGGTGGAAATCATTCTGCAAGCTGTCAAACAAGGCCAAAAGGTAAAGAAAGCTGTGTTATAGTATAATTAGTGTATATGTGAAGGATGAGTTTCCTTTGATTAGCTAAGTTATATTTACATCCATGTTATTGGGATTTCTGGAGCACAACTCAGTGTTCAGAATCTTTTTGATATACGGGTTCACGTGTTTGTGCAGATCCTGTGCTGTGCCCCCTCTAACGTGGCTGTGGATAACTTAGTGGAGCGGTTGGCCCGATGCAAGGCAAAGGTTCTGAGGTTGGGTCACCCTGCCCGACTCCTGGAGTCCATACAGAAACACTCGCTGGACGCCATCCTCGCTAAGAGCGACAACGCAAACATCATTGCTGACATCCGCAAAGACATCGATAAAGCATTTGTAAGCATGCTAATGTGTTCTCCTTCTAGCATGCAAGTGCTGTCATGTCTAGTCACATGTAATGTTTCATATTTATAATTTTACTAGATGGGAACAAAGAAGATGCGAGACAAAGGAGAGCGGGTGAACTTCAGAAGGGAAATTGGGGAGCTAAGGAAGGAGCTGAAAAGCAGGGAAGCAACGGCCATCACCCAAATCCTGAAAAGCGCCGATGTCATCTTATCGTCCAACACAGGTCAGTGACGTCCTCAACTGAAGAAGAAGTCATTCAGTTGTGGCACTGACGATAAAAAAGATCCTGAGGCCACTCGACTGCGTCCGCAGGTGCTTATGATGAAGGCCCCCTGAAGTTCCTGCCAGCAGAGCATTTTGATTGGGTGGTGATAGATGAGTGTGCTCAGGCCCTGGAGAGCAGCTGCTGGATCGCGCTGCTCCGAGCACGCAAGTGTATCCTGGCTGGAGACTACAAGCAGCTACCACCTACTATCAAATCACAAAAGTAACACATATTTCTCTTTTTACATATTCGTATTAAGATTTTAATAATTGCTGAAATATTTTCCTTAAAGGTAGAGGTATTATGTTTTATCTGGAGCAATTTTTAATCATGTTGCTTAAAATCCCCTTCATGCCTAGATTACAATCAATTAATTAAATGCTCCGACACATACAGCTAAAAATACTAACCGTTTAAATGGACAGAATTGAATAAAGTCCATCCAAGCATTGTAAGCGTCGCACATCCACTATCCTACCTATATTTACATAAAAATTTGTTCCTTGAATGTCTCCCACAGGGCTGCATCAAACGGTTTGTCCCTGAGTCTTATGGAGAGACTGATCCAGATGTATGGGGACTCAGTGGTCCGGATGCTCACAGTACAGTACCGCATGAACAGCGCCATCATGGAATGGGCCTCCAAAGAGATGTACCACGGAAGACTAACTGCTCACAGCTCAGTGGAAAGACACTTGCTAAAGTAAGAAATGGCTTCGGTTTTGGAGAATGTTTTTTTTTTTTTAATTCAACTATTCAACAATCAAATGTTTAAATGAATGTCTTTGACACAAATAGAGATCTCCCAGGAGTCGCCAGTGTTGAAGAGACCAGCACGCCGCTTCTTCTAATTGACACAGCGGGCTGTGGTCTGAGTGAAATGGAGGTTGCGGATGAGCAGTCCAAAGGCAATCAAGGTTAGACTTTTAATGAAATATCATGATCCTATGAATTTTCGTAGAATTTGGCGACTAGGAGCAACTCTCAGTGCAAAGAATCTTTAGTTATATGGCCCCATGCTGGATGCCTCCCTGGAGAGTCCTGACAAAATCCAGGACATTCTGGAGTGACGGTACCACTTAGCAGACCTGAATACGTCTCAGGGTTCCTCAGGAAGAGCTGGAAAAAGTGGCCAGGGAGAGGGCGGTCTGGGCATCTCTGCTTAGGCTGCAACCCCACCTGGACCAGCAGTAGATGGATGGATGGACGGATGGATGGATGGATGGATGGTTTGGGACCTAACATTGTGTTTGTTGTTTTCTCAGGTGAGGTTGACATTGTTGAACTGCACATAAAGTCCTTGACTGAAGCTGGGGTTAAAGCCAAAGACATAGCTGTCATTGCACCGTACAATTTACAAGTAAGTAACTGATGTGAGGAACTTTACCATTTGAGATTCCCACAGTTACGAACAGTAAGAACAGTAGAAAAATGTTTGCTAAACTAGAAATATAAAATAAAAAATTAAGGAGGGGGGGGGGCGTGGAACTTTTTATGAATATACCTGGGAAACACTTGCAATGTGTGTTTCTGTGAAGGTTGATCTTCTGCGTCAGAAACTTTCTTCAATGCATCCAGAGCTGGAGATAAAGTCAGTTGATGGATTTCAGGGCAGAGAGAAAGAAGCTGTGGTCCTGACACTTGTTCGGTCCAACAGAAAAGGTAACACTTAATTTTAGAATTTCTCTCGATGATGCCACCGCATAAATGTTAACTACATTGTTTGTTTCATCGACTTACATAAAGAGATATTTGCCGATTCCTTTCAGGCGAGGTTGGATTTCTGGCCGAGGACAGAAGAATAAATGTGGCTGTGACGCGTGCCAGACGTCACATTGCTGTTGTATGTGACACACAAACGGTCCAGAACCACGCGTTCCTGAAGACCCTAGTCAGTCACATGACCGAGTTTGGCGAGGTTAGAACAGCGTTTGAGTACATTAAGGACATTGTACCACAGAACTACATCCGTGACAACAAAAACACAAAACACAGCAGCTCGGTGACAACAAAACAGAAGGTGAAAGATCAGCCTCCCAGCAAGGTGAAGCAAGGCCAGAAGAAACCCGCTGCTAGCAGCAGTAAGGAAGAGGATAAGAAGCGAGATCAGCAGACAAAGTCCTGCACATCTGCACTGAAGGAGGAGAAGGACAAGAACCGATACACTGAGATCAGACAGCAGCTGGAGAGCTTCCTGAAGGATTTAAGTCAGAGTGAGCTCCAGTTTCCCTCGTCGTTCAACTCCCATGATCGCCTGCTGGTCCACCAGATCGCTGAGGAGATGAGCCTTGTGCACGAGAGCAAAGGCGAGGGCAAAGACAGGTGTATCACCGTCTCGAGACCAGCTGCAGAGCCGGCTCAGGAGGAGGAAAAAGAAGACGAAGCAGCAGTTCAGGAAGAGGAAACTACCTCAAATCTCCAAAACGAGCCATCGCCTCAGCCTGAGTTAGATTTGAAAAGTTTACATTTGGATCGAATGAAGAGGGAGCAACAGAAAAGGGAAGAACAGGCTCAACAGAAAAAGCAACAGAACAACTTCCCACCAGTTCAAGCACAATCTACAAAGAAGGCCAAGTCTAAAGGTTGGCCTTACAACCTCCTAATCTGTGACTGCTGTAATGTGTGATAACTCTTTAAAGAGTAGGTTCAATATTTTTGATAATTCACCCATTGGCATGATTCTTATAATCATAGCAATAGGTACCTTTTTTTCCCAATTACAAGCTGTTTCCGCATCAGTGGAGCAGAGTTACGAGCTGCTCGGCGACTACCAATAAGCTAATGGTATTTTTCAGTATCCGTCATCAAAATCAGCAGATACATAATCCAGCAACTCCTAAATGCTGTGGTGGACAAGTTGGAGCTTCACGTTCACCATGCTATGAGATAAGACCTGAATGTTACAAGACGAAACCGTTTTTAGGGGAAATGTAAAACTAGAATTCACATCAGAGAAGTGCAGGTTTAGATGTGCTGTAGTGGGTAGGGGTAGAGCATGTGCCCCGTTGAGTTTTGCTCTTAGCCAGGAGTCCCAGCCAGAGTTGTCCTTTGCTGAATGCCTTACTCCCCTCTCTTTCCCATTACTTCATGTCTGGCTAGTGTATAATAAAGGCATCTATATCACAAAAAATAAAAAGTGACAGCTGCTTCTGTCAACAAAACAAATACAGCGTCACCAATACTACTAGGTCGCATGCTGTGTCACTCTGCCCAGTGGCTACTGGAGAAATGAGTATTTTCTTCATGTGTTTTAATGTTACAGTTATTGTTTCATAGCATGGTGAATATGCAGGTCACAGCTTGATGCTGGATTGTGTATTTGCTGAGTTTGATGAGAGAAACCAAAAAATATCATTAGCTGCGTAGTAGTAGCAGCTGAGCAGCTCATGGTCCTGTGCCACTGGTCTAGAAACGGCTTGTAGCATGCAAAGCAGCTACTGCTATGACGAATGTTGAACTAACAAGTCCTTTCCCTCCCAGGTAAGAACCGAACCAAGGCAGGCGCCTGCGACATTGCTGCAGCCGCTGCGCCGGATGATGATTTCGACGCACTCATCAATGCCGTCATTAAGGCTGAAAGTGTGTGTAGTTTCGTCAAGTGTAAAAACTCTGTGCTAACCCTCGGTCAGCTTTGCCTCTTCTGCAACAGGCAGTATTGTCTCAGTCATCACATACCAGAGGTAAGACCAGAACAAAAATGAACAAAGTATGTCTTTAATACTTTTTGTTGCCTTTATCATGATTCGTAATGTAGTATGAAAAGTTTTGCGTCTTTCCCTAAAAAAAATATCGTCATGTGACGTTTTCAGGTTCATGGCTGTGGAGATAAAGCCAAGTCTCACGCTCGGATGAGAATAAGCAAGGAGGGGGTCCTTTATGCCGGCAGTGGACAGAAGGACAAATCCATGGACCCTAATAAAAAAGCCTATCTGCAAAGGAAGCTGGACTCTAAATTGAACGATATGGCATCGCAGAGGAAAGTAAAAAACAAGGAGAAGAACAGTTAACAGTAACAAATCCAGCCTTAAGCCTCTTATTCTGAAAAAAATAAACAGTTCAAATATTTGAAAATCTTGCAAGTCTTTTTTTTTTTTAATCAATTGCATATGCATGTTTTGTTTTGTCTTTACCATTCATTGGATACACCAGAGAAACATCTTGCACAAATTATTTTTCCTTGTAATTTGCAACAACTTTATAACACACATACTCCTATTAATGCCTCTTCAACACTATAGTTGTGTGATCATTTACTCTTGTAGTCTGTGGACAGGGGCATTTCCCCTCAGATATCCAACAGCAATGTGCTCTTTTAATTTCTCTTTTATTATGTAAACAAGACACAAGAACATTGGATGGAACAAAAAACAAAGTCAGTCACATTACAACATAATTATAGTACATACCACATAAGAGAGACACTAGGGGGGCAGATGACACTGTTATGTAATGTATAAAAGCACAAGCACGTTATGCTGTAAAGAGAAGTTGGCAAATGTCTGACATAGCAGAGCTGGCGACTGGCTCCCGAGGACGTGTCCTGGAACTGTGGTTTTTGTCCCGTGAGTGATTTCAGTTGTGCGCTGTTCACAAACTGAGCCACGGCATGACAGTTTAGTTCTGTTTTTTTTTTTTTTTTCCAGTTGAGCAATATGATCTCCTTTCGCCGCTGTTATTGCTATTAAAATGTAAATGGTTTAAAGCGTTTTGTGCAGTTTGAGATGAGAGGAGGTCACCCAGGATTCAGAGGGCTGCACAGATGGAGATGCTGAGTATGTGCGATCGCCTGCTCGTGATCTCCGACCCTGGAGGGACTGAACAGGTGAACAGGGCCAGCAGGCATGAAAATAATCATCTATGGCATGTAGACAGTGAGAGGGAATTTCTTATCATCAGAAAAACACATGATTTAGTGTATTTCTTGTATTAGTTGAGCCTTGGAATAACAAGTCATTAAGATCTGATATATTTAAATCTGGCTACAGCGTTATTGATATAGCATAAAGAGGGCATATCATTATCATTTACAGATTTTTATTTTCACCTTGATGGCTTCTTCCAGCTGTACATATTTAAAGTGGCAACAGTGAGGTATATTGTAGTAGTTTTTTTTTATATGAGGTCGGAGATCATGATCAGGGCATCACTGAACCGGTCCTTCCATGCTGCACAGACATAAGGCCTCAAAAAGCGGACTGATAACAGATAAAGTTGACAGTTTTGATGTTCAAGAGTATTGTCAGTAAAATTATATTTTTTTTCAGCAGGGATTTCATTTTAATTTCTGTTCTTTTCAAATTCAAATTTTCAGAACTTTATTTGTTTATATTAAAACACTTAGAGCAGCAATAAATGAAACTATAATCAGCTGGGACAGAGCTCTGTTGTTTGTCCAGTGGCATATATACATGACTGAATCCAGTGTGATAGGAATTAATAGTAAATATTTGAAATATTATAATCTGAGGACCTTCTGTCTTTCCAGTAAAAATAATTAACTGTTTCAAAAGGAGAGCAGACTGTTTTAACAGGAGTTGTGGCAGAGAGGTAGTTTATTTTGTAAGTGCGTAAATTTTGAACACAGATACAAATTGTGAATAGGGCTTTTGGGATGGGGAGTAATATAAATACTTTTATTGGGCTTCGCATCTCCATGTGTCAGTCAGCCCATAATCCTCTATACATAACTGCCTATTTTTGGATTTAACGATCTGTTCTTAAAACGAGAAACATACAGTAAGTGCTTGTGCAGAAAATGTAAATGTGTAGCTTTGCAGAAAATATTTTTTTATTATCGTAATATTTTGCTGCAGAGTTTGTAATGCCATAAGTAGCTCACCAGTTTGCTTTGACTATGAAATGTTTACAAAGTACGTTGGTTGAAATTGTTTGTGCCTGCAGTACCAATCTTTATACTCAAATTTCTCAATGTCTCACATCTGCGTTCGAGAGCATTTTTCCAAACTACAACTACAGTTTGACTAAAAGGAGTCTTAGTCTAAGGGGTTTACATGTTTAAGGAAAATGTACCATATATGACAAACTTCATGTAAGCCGTGATCATTTTTGATTTAAATGTCTTTTTTTTTCCCCAAATCAAAATGTGTAAAATAAATTGAACAAATATATAAGGAATTTGATAAAAGCCACAGACTATTATTAAATAATGTGATAATCTATTCTGATATGAGTAAATATGCAATTACATGGACACATCCATGGATGTAATCCAATTTAGTTGCTCTGCATCCTAAATAAAACATGCAACAAGTGACATGCTGAGCTCTCCTTTCTATCAAAACTCAGTATTTTGTCTTTCTCCGTCAAGATTCTCCGTTGAGATTTTAACAATAAATTCCTATTTACATATAACTACAAACATGTAAAAGCCACATTAAACCATTTGTATATTTTCTAAGCAATTATTTGACAAGGATGCAATTGGTCAGAAAGGTTTCTTACCCAATAGATTTCCTCATCAATAATCTGTATCCTTGATGCTGATGTTAGACTAAAAAAAATATATTTCCAGAAATGGACAGAAAAGGAATTTCTATGAATAACACAATGTGTGTTGATCCTGCTCCTTAATCTCAGTGGATAAGGAAAAACAGCTGCGTTTACCTGCTTTGTAAAGACATAATAGTTTTTAAATGGTTAAGAGATTCTAGTTAGTTTTAGGTTTCACAAAACACCTAAATTAAATCAAACTTTAAAAACAAATTACCATGATAGTATGTACACGAATACAATAATAAATATATGAAATCTGTCGAGTTCAGAAATGGCTCTTGTGTTCTCCTGATCGGAAATCAGAAAACTTCAGTAAAGAAAATGTGGATGAAGTGTAAAAGCTAATGGAATTTGAACAACAAAACCTGAATGAATTTCATGTCATCCGTACAATAAAATTCTACTGCATATAATAGCATACATTAAGTTATAAATGCTCTTCAGACGGCCCATATTCCTCTCTACTCGCCTTCTTCAACAAATGGCCAGTCTTTAGATTAATGTAGGACTTTTACTTCAGCTTATTTTGAAACATAACACTGGCAGATACGCCTCCTCTGTCCGCTTCAGTCACTCACAGACCGATATCTGTAAATAATATTATAGATGCCTCTCGATCAAGTCCCCGGAGCCACGCTCTGAAACGCTCCGTTCAGTTTAGCATCCTCTGCACAGAGCGTCGGGTTACTACTCCTCAGACATCTTCAGCACATCCTGAGGCCGCCTGCTTCTCTCAGATCAGTCAGGAACCCGTGAGGAATCGGCACGCTGTGTGTTCGCAGATCCGTCGCGCAAACGCGGCCTCAGAATCACACAAATCCAGGCTTCATGGAGGACTTGAAACATTTAGGACATCCCTTCGTCCCATTTGTCTGCAGACATCTGAAAGGGTAAAGAAAAGGTGAGAGTTACCAGCTGTATACTTATTTAAAAAAAAAAAAAAAGGACCTACATAATGTATTGATCATTGTGCATAAAGCAGGTATCAGTCTGATGAGGTTGTTCTGGTTGAAGAGCATGGAAAACAGTTAAATAATAAAATAATAAACTCAAAGTCGACAATGTGCGTGAAATACACAAAAAGACTGTGAATAAACACCCACTTGAGATGGAAAATATGGGAACAAGGTAAGGCCTGCAGCTTTTGGTCCCTGTCCCCGATGGACTCGCCGCACATGCCGCAGTAGAGCTCCAGCTCCTCCACACACTGCAGGAACTTCACCACCTGCTCCCGGAGCTCCACCTGCTTCCCCTGGTTCCGGTAAATCCCCTCACACAGGCAATGCACCTTCAGCGTGCACAGCTGAAGGAAAAGGAAAAACACTTTTTTGTCAGTGTGACGTGCAGAAATACATGTACTACCACACAGTGTTTTATATTATGATACAGGACTTTGACCTGTGTCCTGTGTAAGGAAACATCTTAATACCTTGTTTTCCATTCCATCTGCCAATTCCTGTGCCCGCTGCAAAGAATCCAGAGCCTGAAAAAAAACAGAGAGGCAGAGCATCTCTTAATAGGCACATAAATACTTTAAATATGTAATATTTATAACAGAATAATTATGCCAGTCATATTTATTGTTTTCATTAAATTCATGTGATTGTTTTTATAAATCTCTGAACAAATCTGACAACAAGTCGAAGCTCTGAAACTATTTTATACCTTGTCGAATTCTTTTGACAGAAGCCAGCACTTTGCAACACCCAGGTACACGGTTGACTGTCCAAGGCGGTTTCCAATCTCAGTCATGATGGCCAGTGCAGACTCGTAGCGGGGGAATGCTTTCTGAAGGGGGAAGACAAATACGAGTTATATAACAGTTAAAACCATCGATTCTAAAAAAACAAAAAAACAAAAATGCCTTCTTACATCAACGTCGTGCCTGCAGCGGTGTATGTCTGCAAAGTTTAGTAAGCACAAGGCCTGCAGGGGCCGGTCTCCGTGCTGCAGAGCAATCTTCATAGATTCCTGTGGAGAACAAGAGACAACGTTCAGGGCTCATAGGCTTAAACAAACAGTACAGTAGCATAATGTAAAATACAAATATGATTATTTCACAGGCTGAAATATATATTTGGATGAGATCATGTAACATAAACTTGTTAGTGATCTAAAACGATTGAATTAAATCCCACAAATAATCGTATTGTATCAAACCACTCTAATGAACACTGTGCACCTCATTCTGTTTGCAGTTTAATTATCAGCACATTTTCAGATAAACCTCAATGAGAAGTGCTGGAAGAATATGAGCGTGTTATTGCTTTCCGCTTTTTTGGGCCTCCTCTTGTGCACCGGAATTCTAAATATGACAAGATGTGTAAATTGTTTGGCTAAATGCGTTTGGCAAATGTAATAAATCTAATATGCATCGCGCTATCTTGTTACTATACTTTTGCACTCCAAGGCAATGACATCAAGTTATTTTTCACCCGCAGTACATAATTAGAACAGAGTGAGGACTAAAGCCACCCTCTTCATTAACACTTTAAACCAGCGCCTCTGTGGGCATATTTTTGTCGGGGTCTAAGGCCTCGTACAACAGAGCAACTGGCGCTCACACCTGTCGGCAGCACCACATCTACTAGATCCACAGCTCCCGAAACGTCAGAGGTGTCACGGGAAGACGGGCCAGCGAAAGGAAACCAAAACTGCAACGTTCTCCGTAGGTTGTGTAATTTTAGTCCCTGAGGACAGTTATCCTGTGCTGGACAGTTATAAAACAATACCTCACAGCATTCCATGGCGTCTGGCAGGCGCTCCAGTTTCCTGTAGGCTACAGACATATGGTACTGGCTCATGGCGCGATACTTGAGGCTCCAGCCCTTGCCGTAGTCGTTGACAAGCTCAGCTGCTTTGCAGGGGAAAAACAGGGCTTTCTCATAGTCCTGTTGGCAGATGTATATTAAGCAGAACATCCTGATGAGATATATTTTGACACAGGCTTTTTTTTCTTCTACAGTCTGCAAATCAAGATGAGTTAATTTCACTAGATAACAGGACACAGGTGCATTCCTAAGACGCTACCTTGTCCCCGAGCCCATTGAAACCAATCCTCCCTGGGAAGCTTTGGGGGGGGGTTACATTTACAAACCCTCTGATGTCAAGGGTAATACATAAATCCCCCCTCACCCCCCCCCTAACCCCAGCAACTCGCTCCGCCCCTGTTTTACAATGCCCAGCACTGCATGAGCTAACCGCTGATGATGCTTGTTTGGATGCTCCGCAGTCTTATCATGCTCCACAAATGCATTGGCAGCATCAAGTATTGATTGCACAATCCAGTCGCACGTGCAGCCCATTGACCATTTTACCCTGATACAACAGCTAAGAAGAGAATTTCAGATTTCTTGATGGGCTCCTACTGTATCCCTCATTGGCTATAATGTCTCACACAAGAACAGATGCAAAACACGGTACATTTAGCCTAAGTTACGCTGAGCAAAGAGCAGCACGCATTAAGATCATCAGAATCAGACAATCAAATACCTTAAGCTGAACATAGATGTTTCCTAGGCTGCAACAGACTCTGCACTCCAGCATCTTGTCGTCGTTGTTGTGTGCGTAGCGCAGGGCCTTCTCGTAGCTCTCCAACGCCTTCTGGAAGACGCTGAGGCCCAGGAAGGCGTTGCCCATGCTAAGACATACCTGGCCGTTGAGCTGCAGGCTGACGGTGGTTCCCTGCATGTTTAGGCAGGTCTTACAGTACGATACCGTTTTCTGGAAGTCGCACAGCTTCTCGTTGCTGCGCGCCAAGTTCAGGTAGCCCTCCGTCAGGTAGTCCGGGTCCTCCATCTCCCTGGCTGTGTCGATCTGATCCAGGGCATACTGCAGAGACAGGGTGAGTGTGGCGGGGAGGGGGAAACGTGTCTGGGAGGACTGTGTATTCAAATAGAAACTGAATAAAAAGAGAAACGAGTCTAATATTGTACTCAAAGAGATAACGCTTCTACTTTAAGGCCACAACTTTATGAGGCCCTCATTAAACTATGGCATGGAGAGAGTGGCTGCTGCTTGAGTAAGGCTGATTATGTCAACAAGACACCCCACACTGATACTCAGGTTGCAGGGCACTTATTTACTCCGCATCTTTGTGGAAACCACAAATTAACCCATGCGTCCCAAGACCACTGCAAATGGGACTGGGGACCTTTGACCCCCCTCCTGTTTAATACTCTCTTGGACATTCTGGAAATGTTAAAACGCCACTTCAGCATGACACATACCCTTCCCCCGACTGATACATACAATTGATGAGCGATATATTGAGTGTCGTTTCTCTCATTAGGACTGCAACCTCATACACACCGCTGGTTGCATAACAAAGTATAATCACATAGTATTAAAAAAACTACAAGGTCTCCATACCAATGACCTAAACAAGTGATCAGAAAGCTATTTGTGTTTTCTGTCTATTTTTAAGGTAGAATGTTAGTAAAGAAAAACAACTGAAAAGTCACATTACTTAAATACAAATGTTCCTAAACATATCTGGCCAGAGGAGCTACAGTAAACTCAGTATACACCGATTATGTTTTACTTGTACCCTGAATTGAAACTGGTACATCGAGTGAAGCAAACCGTTCTTACCTTGAGCATATCTTTGTATTTTCCCATTTCTGAGTGAGCTGTGATCAAACATCCCAAAACTCGAAACTTCCCTCCAGGGTCTGAGGTCTTCTCCAGCACTTTTGTCCAGACGTGCAGGGCTTTGTCCGTCTGATTGGACTGATACAACCTCAGGCCCTTCTCTATCTGCTGCTTGGTTTGGTCCTGGCCCATCTCTGGTACAAGGCGCCTCATAAAAATATTCATTCGTTTAGGCCATGCAGTTTCTGTGAGGCAGCAAGAAAGTAGATCCTTGCCATGCAAAGTACGACTCCAAAGAAGATCCCTTGAAGATGATCCTCTTGAGAGGTCAGTGCCAGGAGGCCTAACAGATCCAGCTCTCTCAGCTCCGGCTGTGCTGAGAGGGAAAGGAAACTGGATCCACCGAAGTATAACGGCAACACATCAAGACCATTATCGCCGGTTGCTTGGTGGAGAGCTGGAGGGCCAGGAAAAAATCGTTCCCATTCAACCCTGCAATGATCCACTCTCACCATCAAGTGTTCAAAAAAAAATTCTCCTTCAGATTTCCGTTTGAAAAACGCCAAAGAAACACATTTCCCAGTGGAGTGCTAGCGGCGATATCCCAGAATATCTACTCCCTCCACACCCCAGCAAAAGGAATTCTCAGCACCCCTCTGTCCAGCCCCCCTCCACCTTCCTCCTAGTTCTGGCGCTGCAGCAGATGGCCTTGTCACTCTAGACCATGTGTCCCTTCAGGAATTCTGTTCCGTCCTCAGCAAGCAGCCCCAAGGTCACTATAGCTCCTAGCGATCTACCTTCATACTAAACCCCTCTCTGCGACCAAACACCGGAGTAGAAATTCTTACATCGCTGGAGAAATAAAAACACACGCCGCCCCAAATGAATCTAACCGCTCTCACACGAGGGACTGTGAACTGTCGTTTGCTACAAACATCTTTATCTCCCAAAATTAAGCGGCTGCCTGTCAGAGGGTGCTGGTAGTGGCTGTCAGTTTGATTCGGGAGTTCTTATGGAGGGGCATATGTGGCCCCAGAAACCCCCACCCCTCATCTCAGCGTCAGCAACTGATGCTTAGAATAGTTCACAGAGTCTGACATGTTACTGGTCTTGGGTTTCAGCTGCACAGCCTCCTACAACACATCAATGGGATCAAAGTTTTGGCCTCTCTGGTAGTAGCTTTCTCCCCTTCAACGCCCCTTTCACCTCACAAGGGCACAAACAAGCACCTTTAACATCTTGCCATTCACAGGATGTATAAACAATCCAAAGATAAATGTGGTTAGAAGGTTTGTGCTTGTTGAGATAAAGTTTTCATAGCTAAATAGCGACGAAGTGGACTACAATAAAACATCGAAACCCTCAGTAATATCGTAATAATAGTATTTAGTTTAAGTCACAAAAATCAAAAACCAGTGAAAGGTTGTAGCTACAGCCATGTATTTGATATATTTAACAGGTAAATTTGAGGAACATGTACATCAAAAATACATTTTTAGGACAAGAAAAGAAAGTTAGAAAACATTCTCTATTTTGCACATTGACCTAAAATCTGACATCTGGGGACTACGACATCATGATACATGCTGAATATAGAAGTGTTTTCTTTACACTGAAGTTGTTCATGCGTGCCAATAAACAAGCAGTGCACAAGAAACAATGTTGATTAGTACATCACTGTAAACAGCATCATCACAAATTGTTTGACTTGTCAGCATATGGATCCACAACGAGACGCATCGTATTACAAGCAAGTGACAGACACGCAGGCCGCAGCGCTGGTCTTACTGATCCGGTCTGGTCTGGTGCTGAAACCAGAATGGAATGAGAATGACACAGAAACCAGCTGAGTAAATACATTTAAAACGGGTCTCCTGACAGGAAGTCTGAACAATAAAGTCATGTTACTGAACGCTTTTCTGCGATTTTCCGTGGCGAGTCGTGCCGACGACAGCCGGGTCCGTCAAATAGACGGTTTCAGGCCAAAACAAACTGCCAGTTTGTGAGGAGGATTTTTATGCCTCTGATAACGGAGACGACAGACGTGGCCGGGTTGAACTTTAACGTGTTCGCGTCGCCTTTCTTGCATTTATCCCTGAAAACGTATATGCAGCCGTTACAGCTGGCCACCTTCCATAGGGAAGGAATGCAGCTCCACACTTCGGGGAAACGCAAGCGTGTGAAGCTTTCCAGCAGCGGGTTGTAGCACACCAGGGAGTCCCCTTCCGCCACGATGAAGATCACGTCCATGTGGACCGCGGCATGCATCCACCCAGCGAACGGCAGCATGTAGGGTTTGATCTGGCACTTCTGGGAGGCTGTGTCGAAGCACTGGATGAGACGGGATGGCTTTGTGAAAAAGTCCATGTCGTTCTCCTCCCCCCCGAGCAGGTAGATAGTGCCCCCCAGGTTAACGCCCGTGGCCCCGGACACCGCCGTGTCCAGCTGGCTGGTCTCTGTCCACATGTTGTCCTTTACTGTGTAGTAGATGACGGCGTTGGACAGCGTGTCCTGCAACGTTTTCCCCCCCAGTGAGTAGATGGCGTCCTCGGTGGCCACGGAGACCATGGTGTGGTGGAGGCGGTCCCGGGGCAGCGGGGCGCAGCGCTCCCAGTCCATGGTGTGCATGTTGCACTTCCACATGCGGCGCGGGATGGAGCCCCCCACCACGTACAGGTCAGCGCCATGCTTACAGGCTGCGGTGATCTGGTGGCACAAGCTGTTCTGGCCACTCACGCTGACGGCGTCGTCCTCGTCGCAGTGTAACGACACCGCCAGCGAGTGAGTCCTCGCCTCCTCTTTACCGATCAGGTAAATGTGGACGTTTTCACCGATTTCCTGTGAACATAATAATAATAAATAAAGGAGAATAAGAGGTTGACAACTAACATGGATGAGAGCATGAAATATGCTAGATTAGCTCTGCATTACCTTAAGATTTTCTTGCAAAATACAAGCAAACTCCTCCCTCTCCACCTTGTTGTGGTTTATCCACGACTCAATGGCCACAGTTGGATTCTGAGAACTCGGGACTCCATCTTAATAGAAAACACACATGACCTTGTTCAATTCATTATTTTTTTATTGATCTCCACACTGTTTTAATGGTGTCAAGTTTCTCTCTCTTGTTAGTATTGCATGATGGAATAATTCTGTTTTGTTTGTGTTGTGTTCCTGTCAACAATGAAATAATTATGAGGCAATAATGTTGAATATACATTTTCAAAGCTTTCCAAAAGAAAGCTTGTTGAATATTCACCTGCTCTGAAGATGTAGAGGTAGCTGTGGTTACATTTGAATTGAAAAAAGTTTTGGCCCTTGTGCAGAACATAGAGACACAAAAAAATGATTCTACCTACTCAACTCTGATTATTTGGGTTTATTTAGTCATATATAATAGTAAACGGATGATCAATATTTACCCCATTTAAAGAACCAAGCAATTGATTAACCATTTCATTCAAAATAGTTGTTTGTTGTGGCCCTACCGTGTATATTAAGTAACTTTAGGGATTTGGTGAATTGTAAACTTGTAAAACAGCCACTAATGTAATAGTAACATTATGTATAATGAATTTGTAATATAAGAACTTAATAAACAAAAAACACTGGTTAAAAATGCAATGCGACCTACCTTTGATGATGTCTAAGAGCAGACAGAGAGGCAGATTGAGGAATTCTTCAGTCTGATGAAGCTGTACCAGGTGGATTTTAGCACAGTGCTTTGCTGCCGTATACAGCTCCTGGTCACTGTGTCTATCTGCAAGCCACATCACCTGGACAGACATATATATAGAATCATGAAAATCACATTACATACTAATGCCTCAGGACTGCCGAGCCTGCGGAAATCACCTGCAGACAGTTCTTGACCTCCACTGTCCGTGAGAGGAAGCGGGAGCATTCCTCAAACAGAGCAGTCAGCTGGTACATGTCCGCCATCTCGTAGGTGTCCTGCAGCTCCTCCACCCGCAGCTTGATCATGCCGTGGTAGATGTAGTCCACTAGCAGCTGGAAGACGGTGGCGCTGACGTCCTTCAGCTCGATGGTGCGGTTGTGGGACTCCTTGAGGTTGGAGGTGAACATGGAGCGGAAGAAGCTGCTCTGGGCCGACAGCACCAGCCGGTGCAGGTGGAACTCTTTGCTGTCCACCGTGACGGTGACGTCGGCGAACAGGCCGTCCTCCAGGCACAGGTCCATGATGCTCTTCACCACGCGACTGGAGTGGGAGCGGTCAGTGAAGGTGTATCCCAGGAAGTAGTTCTCCTCGCCCACGGAGCCCCCCACGCTGAGGCCTCCCTCCTCTCTGGACTCCATCTCTGTTGAAGCTCGCCGATCTGAGCAGGAAGAACCAGGGTTCATTAAAACCACCTAAAAACACTGAAGTCAATGCAATAAATACTACATTCAATAAGGCTTGAATAGTCAGCTTTCTGTTAATTTGTGGAGTTCCACGTGGAGCTTGTGATGAATATTAGTGTCGAACTTTACTCAACTTTATTCATGTTTCAGACAGCAACTTTTCCAGCTCAATAGTAAACTAGCAAATGAATAAAGTATGGTAAGCTAATGTAACTCCTAGACGATTGACGAATAGTGTGACTGGGGTGTGTTCTTTTTTTAATTCATGAACATTTTGTGACAAATCAATGTCATTAAGCTAAAACTGAATTTGACGTATGATAAACACACGACGCTCAGAACGCCGCTGATACAAGTTAGCACCTTGAGGCTAGCAGCGTTAGCATTGACAGCAGCTAAATCCTCGCCAGTTTTAATTGGTTCGTAACTTCGTGGGATGTTGGATTATTATTATTATTAGGACAGCCAGTGAGACGGCAGGGCGTCAACGCTTCATCAAATATCTACCAAACAAACGTGGTTACCTTCAACTCCGCTAACGTTACGTTATCATTCAGAAGCAGCGGAGCTACCCACCGGAAGTAAATAAACGTCCATCTGTTTTTCTTCTTCTTCTTCTGGGGTTTGTCTCGTCCTAGACAACGAAGAAGCGGCGCATCACCGCCACCAACTGCTATGGCGCGTGGCTCGGAATGCATAATACTATTTATTTAATAAAAAATAAATAAATAAAACTACATTAAAAAAACTCAACAATTGAGAAACGGGTTCGTATAAACCGGTGCTACTATCTCCGCGCTGGTGTTTGTGTTATTGGAAATAATACATTCTGATTTTTGAGATAAATAAATCAATGACACTGCACCATGACAATTTAAGTATAATTTTTCAAATACAGTCAATATATGTGCACTACTTTAAAGTGAAATGAGAAGCTGTGTAGATAAATAGTTAGAGACTTCTTGGCCTTATGTGACAAAAAAATATTTTCTTTCATACAGCAGTAAAACTGTTATCTGGATAAGGTTATGTATATAAGAAGGTTATGTAATGTTTTGTCTTTTAACAAATTATTTAATGTCATTTAGTATTTCAATGTCATTTATTAATCCAACTGTTTTGCAAAGAATGTAATAATAATGAGAATAGCAACAACATCTGTAGTGTGAATTATTGCTATAAACTTTGTAATTGAAATTTTCACAGTAAAGGGGGCAATAATATTCTACCTCCATCATGTACTTCTGCAAACTATGTGAAGGGGTGTCCGCTCAAAGGTCTCGATGCCCTTGACACAAAGAACCAGAATTAAAAAATGTTTCTGTTTTCCTCCCCATCACAGCCAGCTGGCTTTTGTTCCTCTTCTTCTTTTTTTTCCAGTGTGGAAGAATGCACGGTATCCAGTCAGAGTTTTCTTTGCCTGGATTTGCGTGAGTGCTGAATGGACAGATGTGGTGATCCGTCCGCAGGAATCAAGAGAAGAATGAACATGGAACTGCAGCTTAAAGTCTGCCTGCAGGTCATTTTGTGGCTTTGTTTCAGGCAGGCTCTGCATGGTGAGTCGAAGTACTGAAGATACGCCAACAGGGCTGTGACGAGGACAGAAATTTTGCATGTTGTATGTAGCAACGAGTTATTGGGTGGAGGAAATGACTATTTATCTGTAGTTACTTATTTCAGTCAGTAACGGCTAAAAATCATTTTTTTCTATCTTAGATGCGGCTGCAGGCATTGATCCAACTTCTCAAAAAATTGGAGTTTCAGTGTCTGATGCAAACCTGATGTTTGAGGTATTGTTCATTTGAGAAGCTTCAAGTGTGGATTTAAAAAATGTTAACATTTATCCTCACACTTTACTTTCAGAGTAAGCAAACAGTAATGATCCGTGATGCTCCTGTGTGCAGTTTTTGCTGGGTGGGGTAGAGATCCACCCGGACAACAACGTGGTCCTGCTGGATGAGGAGATGGCATCGATGAGGTCGGGGAGGGCTTTCCTGTCTCAGATCAACGACAATATTCCGAGAAGTCTGAGCTCCATGGTCGGGATGGTGAACACACTCAAGGATCAGAGGAGGCGGCAGTTGACTCCGGCTCAGTTTGACAATCTCATCCTGAGCCTGGTGTACTCTGCCCACCGGGCCTGGCACCAGGACAGGAAGGAGGAGCAGGAGGCCTGGGGCGGCGTGCTCCTCCAGCTGGCAAACGTCACCGTCCAAGAACTACGTGGAAATTATCTCTTCAGTTATGCATAATGCAGATGCCATTCTATATGAGATGAAGGTGCGTGCAGTAAATCATTCGGCTTAAAATATGCATTTGTAATTTATTCACAGTCAGTGGTGAAAGAGTGTAAAATAAGGACCTAATGATTTATGAATCATGAAAAAAACATTTGTAAGAGCACACGCATTCCAGATTTAAACTGGCTCATGGAGAACATCTGAAATATTTTTTGACATTAACGCAATCCTAGAGGATTGGGGCACTTCAAAAATATCTATGAATGCCCACCAAATTTTGTTATACTCCAATAGGCCTATATATATAGATATATAGATATATATATATAGATATATATAGATATATATAGATATCACAATAAATAACCTTTGGACTTCTATTTTTACTGTTTATCACGCTTCCTCTGCTTTGAGTCTCTTATCGTCATCACAATTTAACAGATGCATCCTGGGAGCTTCTTAACATTTCATTAACAAATGGATTCAATTGTCAGCAATAGCTTCCTCCATCAAAGATTTGAAGACTATGATTTTATTTCCTCTCAAGTTAGTCGGCTTTCTCTCATCTCAGCAGAATCATCACTGGCAGCAAGAAGACAGAGCGTATCTCCCCTGTTACTGACCACTTTTCACTGGTTGCCAGTGAAGTACGGAACAGATTTAAAGATTCCTTTTTTGTATGTGACAGAGCATTCCCAGTTGTTGGCCCTGAATTGTGGAATCGTTTTCCACTTCAAATCCGATCTTCCCCCTCCACTGCTATTTTTAGAACCCGTCTGAAGACTCGTCTTCTTTTCTTTGGAACATTAACTGTCATCATGACCTACTGCTCTCTGGCTTTTATTCATTTGTATTTTATATGTCTCTTGTGCTATACTGATGATTTTGCGATTTTATATGGATTATATAATTTTTTTGTTGGCTTGTTTTCATCTGATCATTCCTTTCTCTGTCTGTCATTTTTAAATGTGCTGTATGAATAAAATTGACTTGAGCTGACTTAACATGGGTCAACTTGACATTAAACGGCTTCAGAACAACTAAAATAAATGAATACATTTCAATTTTCAGGATTCTCTCACAGCCGGAACTCTAAAACTAAAATCAGGATATGTCCTAAAACTCTGTGCGACAGAGTGTTCTGGGACAGTGTTGATGTAACTCATTCTGATGTTCTGAATTTAAAGAGCTTAATAGATAACATCAGTGATCACTATCACTGTGCAGTGATTAAGATTCCTCTCTCTCTCTGTTTTTTTTTAGGTGTGAAGAGTTTTTATGTAGTTGTCTTTACCAAATTCAAGAATAGCTATGGTCATTATGTCCAAATTCATTTTATGGCCTAAAAATATTGAGTTTTAGCTTGTTTAGTCAAAATATAACGTAGAATATAAAGCTAAAATGGAAGTCCCAATGACATGGGGCTCATAGACCACATCCCATTTTAAACTTTATACTTCAGTAGTAATCAGCTACTGATTACTGATTTCCTAGTGAGCTCTTCTTCTTTGAATATCAGATACTTGAGACAACAAAATACGAGGAACAAAGTCAATTATCAGCTATCGGGAGCCACTGGTAATAAGGTCACACTGGACAGCATCTGCTCCTACTGCAGAATCCGGTAATTATGAGGAGATATTGATGGCTGCACGTCAGCTGCCTAATGAATTCAGGTATTGATCGGGCGGCCGTGCCTTTTGACAATGACCCTCCCGTCTCCCAGCCCTCATTCAATAGCAATACAATGGGCTCCAGCTGTGAGATCAGCCATGCTGCATCAGCAACCACCCCCAGCACCACCATGACACACACACACACACACACACACACACACACACACACACATAGGTAAGTCTAGCCATCACATTCAAACTACAAAATGTGTCAACTACATAGCAGCTTTCAAAACACATTATAGAAATCAACAATATCTATAGATGGTTGTGTAATGATCTCAAGGACTTTTTTCACCATGAAGAGGTCCCTCTACACTTCAATATCCAATCAAATGAGCAGCATGGAGTGTAATTATATATTGATTAGAACTAACTATTGATTTAATCATCTAAAACCTTATAAGTATATTTTATGACTCAAACCCAACAGGCAGCTTAATAGCATCCCATAATTTGTTTACTCAATAGTTTAGATTTTTAGATTATTTTATTAATGATTCAATTTTCAGGAGAAACAGGAGCATCTACTATTATGTAATTTAAATGACCTTTTCTCTATCGAGACACTCATGTTGTAGTTTATTATACATGTGTTGCTGTGTTACTGCGACGCATCATTTGACAAAGATGGAAAACATGCAAATATGTTATTTTTCTGGACACAAAAATGCTTTTACTACATTCACAAACTCTCTGGTAAACGATTTTACCTGTGGAAAAGAATATGTTTTTGTCATTACCTCAAAATAAATGAAAGCAGGGGTTAGTCTCTTTATAGTAACACTTTATAGTCTTGTATTTTGCTGTATTTAAACGGAGCATGTGATCTATACTGTGAAATCTGTCGACTCATGCTGCCAAATGTTGTGGTGTGGGCGTCGAGGCTACTGCCGGGCTCCACATGGCTAAAGGTTAGGCCGCTTGGCCATGATCAATAGGGTTAAGGTCATTAACATGTTATGAATATCACGAGGCCCTGGGAAAGCAGAGCAGGGGACCAATAAACTGGGCTTTGATTGGTCGGAGCTCTTCTCTTGGAGGGGCCATCCCCCAATGACCTTGGAGGTCATTTAAAGAGCTGATGACCTCTAACCTTTTACCATGAGGGTGATAAAAAGGTTTCGCTTTTGCATAGACCTGACGGTTAAAATATTAAATGTGTGGTAATGGATCAAAAAAAACAAAAACAGTATTAGTAGATATATTAACATTTTTGGGGTTAAACACTGCCTGTTAGCCAATAATATTACAACAATGCTGATAAGGACACCTAGGTTTAAAATTAACCAACTAAACTAACATGTATCATAATATTTAATTCACTTTTGTTATTTATTTTATATATATATATATATATATATATATACACACAAGGAATTCAATACAAAATCACCACTGCCATAATACCCCAAAACATTCTTTAAAAAAGTTTATTGGCTTTTAAAACCACTTTAAAAATCTCACCAGTGAGTACTTTCCATTGAAAAAAGAAACAACGCGTTTTGCAATATTAACAAGCTACTGTACATTAAGCAGTACACCAGACAACATCACAGAGGAGGGTTTTTTTCTACTGGTAGAAATGGACAAGATAGTCAAACAGAGTTGGTTCTGGGTCAGTCAAAGGTAAAGAATCAGAGTCACTGCTTGATGGAGCTCATGTACTCATAAGAGGTGCATTTCCTTCATTCAAATTCAAATATCAGTGCCTTAAAGAAAAAAAGAGAAAATGTTAAAAGTTTTTCACAAATGCATTTTTTTTTTTTTTGCGAAATAAGTCATATGTAAAATTGACCGAAAACAGTCATCAACATAACATATAGAACAACATTAACTTAGTAAACAGCACACAATAAAAGTAATGTAATTCATGAAACTAGCACTGCCAGTCTGGTTAACAGAACCTGCCCAAATCACAGAAGACAGTGGTTTACCAAGAATACAAAGTACAACAGAAGTCATCACACATGCGTGCGTACAATCATTTATCAACATAATGAGCATGTAGGTTTTAAAAGGTTATTTTAACTCTTTTTCCCTCAATGCTTTATATTCTCATGTATGAGAATGAGTAAGAAATGTGTATCTCACTGAGATTAATGCACATTTTGCTACAAGACAATTAGTCATTTTCTGACAATTCAGTTAATTTCTTTACTCATCTTGTCATAAAAAATATTTTTTTTCTTTTTTTTTTTGCGGGCATCTATCATTACATTTGTCCATAAAGATGTGGCAAAGCCGTGTGTCATAAAAATTTAGTGCAATAATGTGAACCTCCAAAGTTTGTTGAAACATGAGTAATTGATTTTTCCAGTGTCTGCTGAAAGGCTTTGAGCACAATGTCTGTCACAGAGATGTTTGCAACCAGCTAACAGTATCACAACTTGTTTTTTTCTCAATATACCATGCTATTGATCCTGCTCAAAGCACACGCCACTTCTGCAACCGCAGAGACCTATTATCTTTGAATAGAAAAAATTAAAATTAAAATCAGCAAGCGAGACCAGACAGCATTACTTTTACGACACGTTGAGCCAGAAATGTAACACACAACATACAGTATCTTGCCGACTATAGATCTGTTAAGCTTTTTTTTCTTTTAAAATGGCACATACTTAGCTAGAATAATGGCCATAATATAGTGTCTTGATACATCAAATCTCTATGTATCTATCCTATTTACAGATGGAGCTTAAACATGACTTATACAACATTGACAATAGCCAAAAACTCAAGCAAGCATCCTACTGTATCACATAGCCTACCTGGCTAGTAGTGATGGTTTCAACATGCTTTCAGGTCCATGGTTACCTATAAAACATAGGACAGTGACCATTTCACAAATTTACATACTGTACATAAGAATTATGCAACTTATTCCTTTTTCCTCAAATGCAATAAAACTCTTTTATATCTCGGAGGCTGCCCGTTTTCTGCTGTTTATGATAACTAGGAGTGTCTATGTGTAATAATCTCTTATGTTATTTCAACGGATCATCTTTGGTATGGAAATAAGGCTGGATCCCCACAAACGTAACAACTTCACGTTACTCTTGACCTCAAGGTGACATCACAACACATTTTTTAGCCTCTGACCTTCTATGTAACATAAGCCTTCCTCCATACCATTGATATTCTTATCCAAACTGGGAGTATAGCATGCTGAACAGAAAAAATCGAACGATTGAAAGTGTGCCTGCCATGGTTTTACGTGAAATGACAG
Organism: Eupleurogrammus muticus; assembly: GCA_036785175.1. Lineage (NCBI taxonomy): Eukaryota > Metazoa > Chordata > Actinopteri > Scombriformes > Trichiuridae > Eupleurogrammus > Eupleurogrammus muticus. Next base: position 18,610,301 of record JAYKQN010000010.1, on the reverse strand, counting down.
CATATCAACTTCCTCTAAATCCATCACTGATAAGGGCACACACAGTGTAGTCGTTAGCCTATACAATACGCATCTATACTGTAACACTGCAAAACAAAAACCGAATATGAAATAGTACTGAAAATATCAGAACAACAGCTGCCTTGATATGATGAAGCTCTGGATGGTTCTGAAGATATCTTAACATTATACTATGTACAGTCTCTCTAAAGATGGCATAAGGCCTTGGACTTAAGGAATAAGGCAGCCAGTTGTTGATTCCTTTCAATGTAGAAGTCCACAAAGTGGCCTGAATTCCCATCTTCTCCCTACTGATTCATCTACTCCCTTTATAAGATATTAAACAGTACAAGAAGTATAGGCTTTACGAAAAAATTTCACTCTTGAACAATGCTCAGATGTGAATCAGTTTTCCACTGATTTGGTATATGATAAAGTATAAAGATTATGTCAAAATTCAGCACCTGGTAGCATGAGCTGCTACCCGTTTAATATTCAGATATGGCAGGCAAATCTCCTACAACTATTATGTGCATATACTGCAATCCCAATGTTGTCTCCATTTGGTTGAACTGGATTTGCACACACTGAAAATAGTTTACAACAGCATACATTTGTTTTTGGTGAAGTCTTTTGTGCCAATTTTTCCTACCCATCTCACTTTAGTTAAGTGTTCATTAAATACAAATATTGCATTTTATCGATTGGTTATAACATGAAAGATTATGTTTCTCTCGATGTTCATACCGTACAAATCTGCTCTTTGTAAGTGCATGCTGCCAAGTACTCACACTTTTTTTGACTTTGAAATGTTTACATTTCAGATTTTCAGATGAGGGAAAAGTGGTCAAGTACTGAAACTCCGGGGTGACAAATGGAAAAAAAAAAATAAAAAAATAAAGGAGAGAAGTAACTAAACGTCAGTAGGAGAGATTTTCTGGAACGCCTGGCACTTTTAACAGAACAAATGGCAAAGTCCAGACAAATCCCAACAAACTTTAGTTTAAAAACAGATATACTAAATACGCACCAAACAAACAACACAGAACAAGAAATCATACAGAATAAAAGATAACATTAGCCCAGCATCTCCACTGTAGTAGGCTGGTCTTTGCTTTCTAGCCAGTCAAAACCAGAGTTCACAGTATCACTGCATATCTGCTGAAAAAGCGGGTCGTTCTTCAGTTCTTCCAGTGTTGAGTCTTCATATTGTTCCTGCTGCTGATTGGGGTCAAACAGCAGATTGGTGTCCAACGTGTTAAGGTCAGTGATGCTACTGGACAGATCTGAGGTCAGTCGGATGTCGTTTGAGAAGTCGGACGCCACGGCGTTGAGCTCCGAAGCTACCTGACCGACCAGCTGGGAGCTGGGGTTGAGGCCGTCGTCCCCCAGCAAGTCCTTGACAGTGTTGTTGAAATCCAGCTGTTGCTGCTCGTCCTCGGCCTCCTGCTGCTGTTGCTGCGTGCTCTGGAGGAGCAGCTGTGTTTGGGGCTGCACAGGATTCTCCTGGAGCTGCGGCGGCGGTGGCTGCTGCTGGTCCTGCTCGCCAGTACCTGCTTGTGCTTGGCCGTCCCCGGTGGAGAAGGTGACCTGTTCTCCACCGCCAGCGGTGAGGTAGCCATGCTGCTGGAGCTCGAAGGCGGCGGGGCTGGAGCTGATGGGCAGCTGGGTCTGGTGGGCGGCCCCAGCGGTGAAGCCAGGTGTGGTCTCCAGGATCTGCGTGAGGTTCATCCGGGCCGTGTAGTTGGAGGGGAGGTTGTTTATGCCCAGGCCGCGCACCGAGTCATCGCCGTCGGCTTCCATCTTGCTGAGGAGGACGTTGGTGATTTTGGCGGCGTTGCTCTGGCCCTGAACCGGCAGCATCTCGCTCTGCATCATGATGTTCAGCGGCACCGACTGGCTGCGCTGCACCATGCTGTGGACGGAGCTGACCGTCTGGCTGTTGGACAGGATGCTGAGCACCTCGGACGTGATGGGGGAGTTGAAGGGTGACACGGCAGCCCGGGTGGTGGTGGTTGTGTTGGTGGGGGTCGTCGGGGGGCCGGTGTTGCCGCTGAAGTTCCTCTGGCGCACCGCGGGGCTCACGCTGCGGCAACGGAAAGTACTGGACGCTGATGGGGTTGAGGCTTTGTTGTCTAACGGCGCGGGAACAGCGAAACTCTCCTGTTTCGTAGGTGTGGTCACACCGGTTGCCAGCGGTTGCAGCTGCTGCTGCTGTTGTTGTTGCTGCTGTTGCTGCTGCACTGGGGAAATGGGGGTCAAACGGCCAAAGTGAGCAGCATCCGTTCTTGACTGGGACTGAAAAGACTGGCCAGGGATTGCAAATGCATGTGGCTTGCGGAACTGGTCGTCTACCAGGTCCTGGTAACTTGGCAGAATACCGATGCTATGGTTGGACAGAGGACCTCCAGAGCTGCTGTTGTAGCGGTTGTTGATCCATTCCAGCTTGGCCTTGTCGGGGTGCGTCGCCATTGGCCTTTGCATGGGCTTGACGGGGCTGCTGGAGACAATACTGGCATCGTGGTAACCCGTGATGCTGGAGTTGATGGGAGTGAAGGCGAACGGGTTCCTGCACTCCACCGGACTCGGGGGGACGCTGCTGCTGCAGTTGGACAGCGGTGTGCTGATGGGAGTGTGGCGGCCCATGGCTCCGTCCACCGGGGTGATGGTCGCCATGCGCGAGCAGGGGCTCTCCCTCGTCAGGCTGTGGCCGAGTGTCATCTCCGAGGTGGGGGTGGGCGTTGGGGTGGGCGTCGGTGTGGGGGTGGGTGTCTGGACGGGGGTGGTGCTGCTGTGGGCCGAGTGGTAGAAGGCGGTGCCGGCCTGGTGAGCGTTGAGGATAGAGTCTTGATTGGCGGCCGACTGGCCTTGTAGGGACACGTCCACGCAGCTGTTGAACAGGCCCTTCAGCTTCATCTGCTCCTCCATTTGCACCAGCTCCTCCACGATGCTGTCCTGGGTCATGTCGTCATCATTGAATGGGAAGTAGTCCATGTTGGGCTGAGAACCTGCGAAGTCAACCATCTCCTGCGTGAGTGTGAGTTGACCCGAGGACTCGGGGGGTTGAGTGATGATGGAAAGTTGGTCTGTCGGGGTCTGTTTGTGCTCAGCCGGTATCTGCTGAGCAAACGCCTGCTTTCGGAGCTCGTCCAGCTGCCCCTCCTCCCATATTGTGCTCTTTAAGTCGCTCATCACAGAGGATTCGTGTGCTCCTGAGTTGGCTGGTATGGCACGAGGGTCCCCGGCGATCTGCTGCAGCAACACCTGATTGGACGCGCTGCTTCCCGCCGCTCCGGTGCTGGTGTCAGTGCTGAGGGAGTGGCCTTCGTGTTTCACTGCCAAAGCCTGCGGTTTGACGACGGTCAGGGCGACCTCGGTGTGCGTGATGGGCGAGTCGGAGAGGGCGAGGATCTGCGTAGGCCCTAAGGAGGTGTGTTTCACAGTCACTTTGCACGGGGCGCTCTCTGGTCTGGTGGGGGCTCCTGGCCGGGGGATCCGTTTCACTGCCGCGCTGACTCCGGGTTTGGGATTGTCGACTACAGCCACCGGCTGCTGGGAGATGAACACCCTCTTCACCGGAATCACGTGGGACTCCCCGGCAGGGACCGTGCGCTTCCTGGGGCTCTTGGTGTCCGTGCAGGGGTCTTTCGATGTCGGGGGAACATGATTATCAACAGTCAAGTACAAAGTACTGTCATGGCAGTTACTGTTATTGCTGTCCTGCGTCCCAGCTGCAGCGGCCGAGGTGGGGGGTGACGTGGGGTCGTTTTTGATCCTGGACATTTTCTCTGGTCCCGGAGAACACTTGACCAGGAAGCTCGGCTCACTGGCGGCCCTGATCTTAGCCACTCTCTCCTCTTTGGTGCCGACGGTGGCTTTCTCCGCGCCGGCGGCAGGGTTATTGTCGCTCCCAGCCTCGGATGCCGCTTTAGCATCAGCGGAGATGGTCACGGTGGAGGCCGGGGCACAGGGCCTGAAGGCGGGAGACTGGATGGTGGTGGAGCTGAAACAGTGCAAGTGTTGGGAGTCGTCGGAGGCGGCTGTGGTGTTCACGCCCGCTGAGGCCGGCCGCACGGTTGCGGTGCTGCTGCTGGGCGCCAGGGCGATGGCCGTCATCTTCACGACGTTGACGGAGCTGACGTGGGGTGTAGGCATCACAGTTTTTATGGGGCTGTTGGTAATGAGCAGGGTTGGGGGCGAGCGCAGGGTGATGGCGCTGGTGGCGGAGGGCTTGGGCAGGATCTGAGCATACCTTGTACCGTGCCGTGCCAGCCGGTCGCCCACGGGACTAGCGGAGATATTCTGGGGACCTTTGGGGGACTGTTTAAGAGGCTGAGTGACCACTTGGAAGTTCACAGGCAACACCTTCCCCTCCGTTGTAGCCACAGGGCTAGGCGAGGTCATTAATTGCCTGCTTCTCTGTACCTGAGAGAAAAAAACAATTATTAACAATTAGGCAATTAGGCAAAGACAAATCTGCAAAACAATTCAAGACTGGGAAACGGTTAGTATCTTCTTCTTTGAAATCCACCTACCGTGACCGGGCTGGGAACAGCTGCTACGACAATGCCTATGGTGGGCTGAGGGGAGAGCAGAGCGGGGCTGCCGCAGGGGATGATGGGACCTGGCGTGCTGGCCTCGGTCCTCTTGATCTGGGTCTCGATGGGTAAGGGTGAGTGGAGCTTCTGCTCCTGCTGCTTCTTCTGGATCTTGCGCTGCAGTTGCTGCTTTGCATCGACAGAGGGAGAGGGCAAGGTCTTCACCTGGGGCTGGAAAGAGTTGGCCTCCGCTGTGGGAACAAACGCCGAGGCGGGAGTCGGCGTCTTCATTCCTGGGGAGAGAGGAAAAGCACAACACATTTAAAATGCAGGGGGATCACATTAGCTGACATAAGACCATTTTGTGAAAAACATAAAAATGTATGGATATAATAATAACAAAGTACTGATTCTAAATGCCTTATAAACACTAATATAATCAACAAGCCACAATTTTTTAACATGCATGATCATGCAACAGTAAATGAGAGGCCATCTTTACCAGTGGGTGTTCCGGTCATAACAGTGAGTGCAGCCATGGACTTAGTACCAATGTAGTGGCTATTGAGCAGAAAGCGAGCCAGATCCTCCACGTTATCAAACTGACGACTCAGAACCTTCTGGGCCCACTCACACACCAGACCGCAGGCTGCAGACCGCATTTCATCTTCAGCGCTTGGAGATTGGCCCGACGCCTCCATCAACTCACACTGCAGTCGAGATGGAACAGATCAGCAGGTACATGAGCACTAGAAAACTGAAAAGAAGTGGAGTCATGTACTTTAAAAACTCCTAAAATGTTACTTACCCCATCACCGGATTTCTGCAGATCCAGGTTGGGTAAGGACGGCATGTGAACAAAAGCTTTCTTCCTTAACCCGCTATAACAGTATGTAAGAAGGAGTTAAGGTTTCTGAAACAAGATCAGTCTTGATACAGACATGGTTATTGTACACCTGTACTAGTTTTAAGTGTAGTCCTGATGAATCCTTTGTCAAGTTGTGTCTCTAATCCACCCTCTGTTGTTCTTTGCTTCATACAAGCAATTCCCTGCACAGACAGTCTTGCAAGGAAAAGTAAATAAAAAGGAAAAAACACACCCTAGAGGCAAACAACAATTCTTTAGCTTTGTGCCAAGGATTTGGGGCTGTTGGCTTTTATAATCTGCCAGCAATACTGTTTAGGAAAAAGTGGTTTATAGCTTAACATAGCACAATTCTTTGGCAAATATGTTACAATAGCAATAACTAAAAAACATCCATTCAACTTTTAACCTTTGCAAAAGGAATCTGTTCATTACCCGACAAAATGTGATTTTTAAAGGCATCTTTGGGGGTACATATAAGTAGGTAATTACCTTAACAGATTCCTTTGATCTTTTGGAAAGTCCTAGTGTGTCCATTTATCATGTTGAATGCCAAACGTGTCAAAATCTGTGAAACATTTTTTTTTAATGTTTGATGACTCATCCTGCACTCAGGGACTTTTACAAAAGTTCATCCAATCTGAGGTGACTGGCCCCAGCCATTCAACTGTGTGCGTTTGTGCCACAGTAGCAATTCCTTCATCTTGCCCTTGTTTTCCTTCTGATCTACCAACAAGTTTGTGAGTGTCTGTGTGTGATTGTGTGTGTGTATGTGTGAGTGTTTGTGTGTGTGGTCAGCAGTGCTCTGAGGCTCTGAAGCTCCTTTACCTTGCAAAGTTCCACTCATCAGTCTAATCAAATGTGGGAATGTGACTTAAATTCCCCTTGCAACTGTACAACTCATAAATGTTATTAAGTTTCACTGGAAAATACATCAGCAAAGAGGCTTCCTATCTATTGTTCCAAGGCACATACTGATAACTAAATTTGAAACTCAACCCGTGGCTGCTCTCTGGTGGACAAACTATGTAATGAAGAAACTATTTCCTTGGAATCTCTATGCTGCAACTAATGCACATAGTTTTATGTGGGTATATATCAAAAGGGTAAAAGAATGTACATTATCCAGAATTAAATCTCACTGGGATATATTTAATATAAGTGCCTTCTCATCTGAATTATTAATTTTGTGAAAATATGCATTTAAATTTTCTTCTTAAGCTTATATAAAGCTTTAGCAGTGAGATCTTTTTGAGCTGTGGTGAAATTATAGTAACAGACAGAAATTTGTGAAATAGGATTGATTCATTCTCTTGTGGTTCGGTCTCAGAGTGAGTCTGTGATGCTTTTGGTATAAGTTTTTGTTCCTGTGCCAGGTGGTTATGTTTTTGTCAATGTTTGTCTGATTATTAGCAAAAACACCCCAAAAACATTTGCCAGATTTTTGTCAAATTTTCAGTGAATGGTGGGAATGGCACCATGAACAGATGATTATATGATGGTAATGATCACGAATAAAAACCTGGTTCCTGAATCATTTTGAATTTTTCGTTGTTTGGTAAAACTGCCGTAATATTGTGTTTGGGGCCACCTGGTGTTGATACCTTGCACCTGCATTGCTTGTTTTCTTTGCCCACAACACCAGACAAAAAGACTAGGTATGAACAGTTGAGGCTAAAACTTGCATACATATTTTGTTTGATATTTATTTATAAATCTTTATTATCACTATGCAGTCACAAAGTTGCAGAAGATTTCTTGCCAGAACAGCAACTTCATTTTTGATTAATCCATAACTGTGTTTTACAAACACATGCTTGTATTCACCAAGTATAGGACAACAATGTTGGCGGGAGTCCCAATATGCTTGGTAGAGGTCTGCACTCATCGTGCTTTTCAGGTTATGAACGGACCAGAAAATTTTAAACATTAACTGAGAAAATGGTAAAAAAGGGCCACTTTAAAATCTAAGGGGGAGTTCCTCTCCCCGATTAAGGCCTCTATTCTGTGAAACTAAAGATATAAGAGAATGTGGAGATGTGTATTGTATGGCACTAATAAAAAGTAAAAGTACAAATCTTAAAGATAGTGTCATAGAAGCACAAATCTATGAAAATGCGGATGTAAATTTGTCAATCACATCAATTCAACCCCCCCTCCAAAAAAGAAAAATTTGTCAGAATGAAAGGATATTTGGATTTGCCCCTCATTCCCAGTCGACGTGCCTTCATGTTAGGAAAGACATTCTTCATGATCTTTCCAAAGTCTGCTGCACTCAGTGGATTGTAGCCGAGATTGTCACAATAGCTCCTGCAAAAGAAGAGAATCTCTCATAAGCACATATTAGTGGGTCTAGCTGGGATAAACAGCGATGTCCCTTCTCCTGCCGCCCTACACCTCCCCTTATGTTCCCACACTCACTTGTATTCATCATACACCTCTTGCTTTGGGAGGGAAGTCTCTGGGTGCTCTTCTAGGTGATTCCGTATCCAGTTGAATGCATGCATCTGTTGAGTACGGCTTGACGACATGGAACTCTGATCACTGAGGTGGTGCATGAGAAAAAGGATTCCGGTCACTGGGCATTGTCCATGACTGGTATGCATCATTTCTTGTTAATACAGAAACTTTAATACCATAATCCAGGAGTGGAGGACCCCCTCTCATTCTCAGTCCAAATGGGCAGAATTGGGGGGTTGGGGTGATGAATAGATATGGGGAAACAAATGAAACACAGACAGCTAGGTATAGCAAAAATCTACATAGATCAGTGTTTTGCTTCATAATGATAATCAATCATACAGCTGAAATGAAAAGAGTGACACTTTCACACGAGGCAACAAAAACCACAAACCCCCCAAAAAATATCACAAAGCAAAATGAAATAAAAAGGCTTGAGAATTGTAAGTTCTTTTTTTAGAAGCTATCAGCCTAAATTGTGTCTGTGAAATAGCCAGTGGATCGTTTTTGACAAGCAATGAGACAACGGTGCCAATAATGTAATGGGAGCCACAACAAAGCAGCCGTGTGTGCGAGACAAAAACAAAAAGATTGCCAAGGAGCAAAGCGGAAAACTTGAGTTGTGTGTGCGTGAGAGAGAGAGAGGGAGAGAGAGAGACGGAGAAAAAGAGAGAGAGAGAAAGAGAGAGATAGTGTGTGTGTGAGAAATAGCCGATGATCAATACCTTTTATCATTGCCACTGCTGGGACCAGAAGGCAACTTAAGGTAGAGGTAGAGTTTTTCGATGTCTGTAAACTTCTCAACATCTTGCTGTAAAAAAAAAAAAAATAAAGAAACAAGGTTAAAAAAAATAAAATTAAATCATTAAAAATGCAGTTTCAAGCTGCCCCCCCCGAACAATCAGCATTAATTTTAAAACAGCGCACAGGTACGACAGTAGCACACGACCATCTTACTATCAATTCCACCCCAAATGCTTTTCAATTGGTTTCTAAGAATGGATTCCTCTCACCCGTGCCTATTCTAGTTGCCTCATTGTTGCTAGGGGAACCAATACTTGAATGAATGAGGTGAGATCTGTCAGCCAATGAGCAGTGAATGAAAACGCTTTTTACTACACTCCATTGCTACAAGTGCAGAATGCAGTACCTGTCTTCCTCCGAGTTGGAATGTTAATTTGTTTGTTTCTTTCACAAAATTCCTTCAAAATTATTTTTGGGCCTTTCTTAAGCGTTTTTAGACCTTTAATTACCATGTTTTTATAATTTATAACAAATTTTAGTTGTTCTTGTGCTTGTTTGATTCAAATATGTATTCTTTTTCTGAAAGGCTCATTCAAACATGGTGCCCAAAACAGCTCTACTGTTGTAATAGCTCTGGTTGTATTACATTGGTTTAATGGTAATATTGAATTTACAGGATGGCTATAAAATGTTTCTCCTTTGAATTTTCTGAAATTTCACTGCTATCAATACTGTGTTAAGAAAATCCATATGTAATATTTTGTCTCGTCACCTAAATATTATATGCATAATAATTAATCAATAATTACATTTATGGCCAATTTTTCATATGATTGATTAATCGATTTGAGTCAATTCTAAGAAGAAAATGTCAAATTCTCTGGTTATATTCTGGTTTCCTTATTCTTTTATAATAGTGAAATGATGATATGTGGGTTGTAAAGTATTAAACTGGACCAAAAACTACCCTTTAAGTTGTATCTTCAATTTTGGGAAACAGTAATCAACATTTTAGATACATTTCATAAACCAAAAAAACTAAACATTAAATCATTTCAATAATTGATAGATAAATCAACCATCAAAATAGATACTGGTTGCAGCTATAAATGCATTTATTGTAGAAATAAACTCAATAACTACAATTAAACAAGGACAGTATGCACTGGTGGAGTCTCTTGCAAGGAAAGACGTAGTAAGTAGCCGCGCTTATTTAAAGCATTTGCAACAAAGATGAGTCCAGATTGACAGAGCGATCAGAAACATGATCTAATGTGATCTGGACAGCTTTAACATTGTGTGGAGAACCTAAAGCATCTTCCATAGAAAGACAGTGGAGCGCCGACATCGGATGTAGAAGCACATTTGGATCAGGTCTGGATGTGGATCATAGTGTCAACAGAGGTTTGTGTGTCAGCCATACGACATACACCATATGACAAACTACAAACTAACTGTATAGTGTCAAATTTTAGGAAACGATGGTTTACACACACAGTTCCTTAATTCTTGCATTTTGATATAACGCAGGGAAAAATATTAGCCTACAATGTCATTTTTTTATACCCACTATCAGCCCTGATTCATATTCAGACACAATCCATATGTGTCATATGTAAAGAAGGTCTTTCAGACACTTAATAGTAATTTTTTAAAGTCAAAGTTTATACTGAAACACTCTTAACTAGACACGTAAGCATATTTTTGTCCTAGTCTGTGTACAACTATTCCCATGTGTAAACATTAGGTGGATATTAGTTTGGATTTTTTGGTAGCGTTGATGTGACTTTATATGTATATGCTTAGCTCAGATAAAATAAAATCAAGTGTGTATTCAGCTTAAAAACAAAAAACAGATATGAGCGAGCTTCACTAATTCAAAGAAATGTTAAATTACATGTTGCACATACAAGGTTTTTCCTTTGGATTAGAAAAGCCAATATAATCTATATTGTAATGCATTTTATCATTGTTATAGTGATGGTTTGTTAATCTATAACTATGGTAAATAACAGGTAAGCAGAGATTTATAGGATCACTGAGCCACTTCCTCTGGAAACATGAAACATACAACACCAAGATATTAGTTTTTAAAGGCTACAGAACTTCTGTTCCCCTCACCCAACCATCTTTAACAGCTGGCCTGGCATTAATATTGTGGATACTCACCAATATGCTGTCCACTTTTGATTGTACAGATTTGCTACAAAAAATAAAGAGCAAAAGAAAATGTGAACAAATATGACATGGATTCAAACAACATTTTTACATGCATGTTTTTCATAACACAGACTGGTTTGATTTAGTTTGGGTGTGATTTGCTTCCCATATTGCCCTATTGTCAGGTCAGGTCACATTAGCTTTTTAAAATATGAAAAGCCAAAAGGATAGCAACAAAGAAAATATTGAATACTAGATCAACAGAAAAGTAATAGCACAAAATGTATAGGGAGTTACTTATCAAAAAAAATTAAGAAAAAATCTGTTTCCAGAATTTTTTAATAGACAAAATTAGTACTTAAGCAAATTATTAACTTAATGACTAAACTCAGTAAATGAATGAATTGTTAATTGCAGCCCTGCTTAATTGTTTTATCCTAGTGAAAAAAAACAGTTTTTACATCACCATGTTATAAAACATGATTGAAATCAAGACGTTTGTCATCTGTATTTACTCCAGTATCATCATATACAATGAGTGTGTGACGCCTTCACTTTTTGAACTTAATTATGTTACAGATATAACATATAGGTTAAATCAATAATCCATAATGACAAAGCAATTTATCTAAAAACCACATCCGCATTTATCCGTTTGTGAAGCTGAGAGGTGAAGTTCTTTAAATACTTTTTTGGGGGCAAAACTAAAAACTAAACTAACTAAAAAATTAAAAAACCATCTTTACTGAAAATGGTTCCAAACTTCCATCTCTCTGTGATCCTGAGAACATTAACAATGGTTAATTACTCTCTTTCCAAATGCCTCAGCACATGCGTCACATTACCACTACGTGGTACGATATAGGACATAACGGTACGCTTATTTCGTATTTTAGCGTTTCCATTCCCATGGAACCATACCAGTCCCATGGTACCCATCACCATTTTAGTAAGCCCCTGTGTAAGAGTACGATACTGTACCAACAGTGGAAAGGAGGCTATAGATATGTTCTAGTATGAGGTTTTACTGAACATCAGGACTGATGCTTCTCTTTCTATTATCATTTGACAGGGAGATGCTGGTTAGACACCGTTTTTGATGTGGTTTCATTACATACCGTAGTCTACTGACATGACTAATTGTTTTCCAGGTATCAGTCATCAGAAACAAAAAGAGAAACAATCCTAAACTGAACTCATCAAAAACAGTCGACAAGTCATGGTTCAAGTTCTTCAGAAAACGGGTTTGAAGTTACCCAGATCACAGCTGCTGTTTAATTCATTTTTAGTGTGATTAATTTAATTTGCCACAGGTAAACTCCAATCAAGTCGAGTCTCTGTGTGAAATTGATTCCTCTTTTTAGTCCATCACCAATACTCCCTATTGAAGTGGATATTAAGTAGTTTACTGCATCTCGCTCAAAATACAGTAATATCACAGGGAAAAATTACTGAAAGTGCATCACTTGCTGCAGGTGAGGACAGCAGACTCAATACTTCTGTAAATCAGATATTTTGGAGTTTAACCTTCTTTTTTTTTTTAAACATTTGCAAAACCTTAGATGGTAAAATCTGCAACCCATTACAGGATCTATTATTGTAGAAAGTGGGATTGTATTTTTTATAAACTTACAACTCTAAAAATCACTGGCCTCAAATCAGCCAATCAGAGAAAAGGTTAATTAATATTAATAAGAGACACAGCGTAAACAACATGTTTTTTTTCTAGAGCTCCAGAGAGATTCTCAAGAAATTAGATGCAAAACTATATTGACACGGTTTTTTGTCCTTAAATTCATAGACATATATTCTCAAGGATATTTCAACGTTAAATAAAACCCATGAAACGTAAACAATATGGGACCTTTAAACAGTTAAAGTGCGCAAAAGTGAAGCAGTCAGAATATTTCTAAAGACACAGTATGTAATGACATGTGAATAGATGTATATGGACAATAGTAAAAAATGTCATGTTGGACAGTACATCTAGCAGCACGCTAATGAGAAGTCACACCGAAATTGTCCGAATGCTTTCCGAAGCCGCGATAAATAACACATTTTCGTTTTGACATCGTCCAGTTATTGCGTTATCAGTGCGCGCACGCGCGCACCCGCGAGTGTGTGTGTGGTTTGACACCTGTCATGATGAGCATCAGCACCACCGGTGGATTGGGTGTCATCTCTATAACATGGCCTCCCGTGGGCTCGATGCTAATGATAATAGCTGCTACTACTGCGAGTAACGCGACGCTGAGGCTTGAATAAACGCAGGAGACGCGGCGGCGGAGAGCGGCGCGGGGCTCGCGGACACGCTCGTGCTCCTAACGGCACCGTGTGCCGTTCTCGGCCGCTTTGTGCAGCACACTGCCTCCCTGCCGCTGCTAAGACACGCTAATTACGAAGGCTACTAGCGAAAAGGACAGTGTGGCTGCCTTGAGGAGCGTTTTTTCTCTCTCTCCATCCTTACCAAATTGAATTCTTTATTTTGAACTGTAACGCGTTGGCCTCGGGCCCCTGGAGTCCCGGCACCAGCGCTGGAAGAGAGCCTAATCCCGAGGCAGGCTTCTGACCAGGTTGTTGTTGATCATCAGCCATCGCGATGGAGGGGTGGTGGTGGGGGAGCTTTAACAAGTAGGCCTCATCCCCGGCTGTGCACTGCAACGGACCCACCGCCGCTGGAGCGGCTCAGTCAGCTAGGACAGCCCGCCGGAGCCTCCACGAGACATGGCTACACGCGCTGCGTTCTGACCCTCGGGAAACACAAAACAAAAGCAAAAAAAAACACACCGCCCGGGCATACAAAAGGCATTTCGCAGAGGTCTCTCCGCTGCCGCAAATAGCACGCCTGCAGCAGCCAGCAGCAGCTACAGACGAGCTGCCTGCGTCAGGTCACACGCAGGCAGCGCGCGCAGAGCCGGAAGTTCAGCAGGGGTGCGCCTTCACAATAAAAGTCATGAATTGATTAAAAAAAAAAGGTCACGGTCTGCGATCAATAGCTTTTTGTTCCTGCTGTTGGAAGTTTTAGTTTCACTGTGCTGAATTATGTAGGGTAGGTATATATGTATATATTAATATAAGCATTCTATGCTTAATGACCTACTTTTAGCTAGATCATATATTGATATAAAGTATTTAATTTCAGACTATAACGATTGGTTTTGAAAAATTTTAGTTATCTATTTATTTTTAGTAATGACCACACTGAATGTAACTGCTTTATATTAAAATGGATTGAAAACCTCCAGACCAGACAGGTTTATTTTTATGTAAAAATATTATTTCACTGTAATATTCATCCTCAGTCTATTTTCACTTGAGGCTTTATATTTCCACGTTTGTGGACTTTCCCTACTGGACTATAGTCAACTCCAAATGAGTTGTGATATCATAAAAGCTGCATGTAAGCCACTAGAGGAGTTCAACAAATGAACAAAATTCTTCTAGTGTCAAAAGCCTTCTATTGTCAAACATACTTACTCTTACTTACATTATTCTGTTGCATGAAGATTAAATGTCCAAGTGAGGTAACAATAAGCAAAACCCATTTTCGAAAGAGAGGGAAAATAATAGATATTTAATGCATTGCTATAGATTTAGTTGTTCAGGTCTGACTTATTTTTTTTTCAACCCAGGGACTTTGGATGCCTGAATACTATATTCAGGAGATAAAATATTCAAAATATACAGAGTTTTTTTTTTTTTTACGCTTGAAAGAGGCCACTTATTCACTGCAAAGAAAATACCTGTTTACCTGAAAATTATTCTTATTTGTAGAGGCCTTTGATTCACTGTGAGAAAAAAATAAGTTTAGTTTCTAGTAAATTATTAGAAGAAACTAGTCAAGCATGCTTTGCATTAAAAGGCTATCTTTTTTTTTTTAACAAAATAAATTGTTTTTTAAAAATTTTCAACACTAAATTGGCTTCTAATTAATTGCCAGAAATTCATAAAACAAGTTTTTTTACTATCTTGCAATTCCAATTGCAATTTGTACACTATGTGCACTATGTCACTATGTTGATGACCAGTAGCTTTGAGTAGCAGTTTTATAGCCTCCTATATTTCCTACTTCTATATCCTTCCCCCTATATCCTCCTATATATATTATATAGGAATCATTAAGAAATGTTTTTCATGGCGTCCTTGTTTTTTTTTTCCTTAGGCTTTTTAATTTGAAAATCCAAACCTGACATGAGTTTTTGGTTGTGTCTCACTTGACGCTGATTGGTCGGCTGCAGTTCCGCCGTCAGGCGCCAGCGGCGCTGCTGCAGGAAGCTGTTTGATCAGATAGTGACAATGACGGGTAAACAGCCAGGATGATATCACCTCACCATATAAACCCGTCATTTACCAGCGCGCCTATTGATCTACACGTCTATTTACCCTTTTATTTATTCATTTTATTTAATTTTAAATATTTATTCTGATCAGGCCCTCGGTGAAAAATGCTAGAACACCAGGAGAGGCCACAGACAGATTGTGTCTATTGCTCATCACACAGTTCACTATTTTTCCCTCCGGCTGTAACCCGAGACACAGTCGGCGGGAAAAAAAATAACCAGAGAGGATAAATTGAATTGAGACTGTCTGTAACAGATATTAATATAACCTCCCATTATATCACATGCTATAAATCTCATTTACTGCACACGTGTCGAATACATTTGATTAACATGGATGTTATAGGCGAATAATCATTTATACAGAAATGACCGCAAGATCTCCCCTCGTGAAAATATCCATGTGTCAATTCAGAAAAAAAATGAAGTCACCTGGTCCAGAAAAACAAGATCCAAATAAATGATTCCATAATGACTTATTTTATACTGCCATCTGTTGATGGAAACAGGTAATGTTACTCCACTGCTCCACTGACACCATGGTCTTTGAAACATAATGCAAGACAGCAATAGACTCACAGACATGGACATGGCATGCAGTGGCAGGCTGTACACTAACTCGTCTGTCTTCGTAGTCAACATCAGATACAAATAAATAATGGAAATGTTTCGCCGCTTGGCATCAGTCTGTGGTTGCTCAGCTCGATCCTCCAAGTGCTTTTGACGCCCTGCAGGTCACACCTCAGGGTCTACTTAGGCCTACTTATGACTGCAGGCGACTGGTCGCTTTCCTTATCTATGTTAAGAACTGGGTGCGTGAGTGAGGGCAAACGTGTCTCTGCAGGAGGCTAAGTAGAACAGGTTCAGTTGTGGTACCCTCCAATCAGAAAAGCAGGTCACTCGGCCACGGTGTATACAGCAGCACAACCTGCTCGCACCTCAAGAGGAAACCACGCGTTGTCTCTATGAGTGTTTGTCAATATCTTAATTAATCCTTGCACTCCAAAAATAATTAAAGAAAAAACAATTATTGAGTAGAATTCTTTTTTTAATTATTATATTCATTTGCCAGATCATTTCAAGTTTTTATTAAAATTTTATAAAAAATATTAGATAAAAAGACAAAAATATGAGATACATAAAATATCGAATAAATATAAAAATATGAGATAAGAACAAACAAATTAAGTAGATAGATTAGATTAGATTAGATAGCTCCTTTATTGTCCCACAGTGGGGAAATTTACAGTGCTACAGCAGCAGTTAGAAAAGTTACAAAAATGTTTTTTTTTTAATTTAAAAAGGAAAAAAATTAAAAAATTAAATTAAAAAACAATATACAGATATATACAGATATATACAGGTATATATAAATATGAATTATAAATGTGAATTATAAATATGATTTATAAATGTATTGCACTGTCCACTTTTTCTGTTGGGGGGGGGGGTTACTGAGAGCTGTACTTGTTGTACAGTCTGACAGCTGTAGGAAGGAAGGACTTCCGATATCGCTCCCTCAGACACTTTGGATGGATTAGTCTGTTGCTGAGGGAGCTCGTCAGTCCAGACAGTGTGTCCTGCATGGGGTGGAGGTGGTTTTCCATCATTGATGATATCTTCCTTATCATCCTTTCCTCTCCCACCACCTCCACTGGGTCAAGGGAGCACCCCAGGACAGAGCTGGCCTTCCTGATGATCTTGTTCAGTCTCTTCCTGTCTGCAGCTGTTATGCTGCCTCCCCAGCAGACCACCCCATATTGTATGACTGATGCCACTTTTGTAACAAGAAAACATAATTAAAAAAGATTCATCTTCTCTTAAATAAAGATTCCTTTTAAATCAACAAAAAGTAGCTAAAGGATCTGTTAATGGAATACGATGATTCCTGATAATCTTACTGTGGACTAGTTATGTCCTAAAGAAGATAATTTCACTTGTCAAGATTTTATTTCTCTCAGTGTGTATGTTTTGGTCAGCTGCGTCAAGCATTATATGAAAAGTTGTCTTAGTGGTATATCAACGTTTTAAAAACCCTGAAGTGTTTTCATTAATTTGACCTCATATAATGCAGTTAGATGAATAGGAATACTTTAATATGGAGTTATAGCAGAGATATGAGCGAAAAATACAACAAAAGACCCAGGCCAGATCTCAACCAGTGATGCTGGAGGTATTGGTCAAAATATTCACACTTCACTTTTATTAACAATGAGGCACTTTTTGACCCTAAATATTCAGAAATTACATGAATCAATGCCTCATTTTTTTTAGAATCGATCTGAATTTACAAAATATATGCAGATTATTGTACCACAGGGAACACATTATTCCTGGACTCAGTATGTAAATGCCAGTATCTCTCATTCAGAAGTGAATGAAGGGGAAAATATTGGTGTATTAATAGTAAAAACACTGAAGTTTCTGTAGTCAAGTTCTTTTCCTGACAGTTAAACACTTAAAGAAAAAGGAGAAATTTTGACTATTTTTTATATTCAAAATTTCAGCATTAAAGCAAACTTAGCCCACATTTCACTGGTGTCTTGTTTTAAAGAAGGTGTATTGGGTACAAATAATAGCAGTACATACAGTGTGTTTGTCTGGTCTTTGACAGACTGTGACGTACTTTGAGAGCCTCATAAACAAATTAGGAACCATGCAATATGAGCTGATGTGGACAAAAAGGCCCAAACCTCCGAGTTAATGAACACATGATGACAGAGTCATGTGAGAAAAAGCACAATATTATAGATCAACAACAGATAATATTATATAGGCTATGTTTGATGCACTTTATATTCTACTATTCTTTTTTAGCTTGTGTGTGTGTGGAATATGAAACATGTAGGTCAACTCAGAAGATTCTGTTTATCTTTTTTTTTTCCTTTCTCACACCTAAAAGCTATAAATTGTTGTGTATAACAGAAGTTCTGGGATGTAGTAGTTCATTCACCAGGGTGGTGTTAGGTATTTTGGGAATGGTCCCTCATAGGTACAGATTAGACATGCATGTAGTTGAATTACGATGATGCATCACACATATCCATCAAACCGTGTCATTTGTTAACACCGGAGGTGTGGAACAGTGACACTTCATCTAAATCTCAAGAAAATACTGTTTCCTTGTTAGTCATTGTTTTCTCACTCTATTTTTGACCTTCGGTTGCTGGCTATTCTGGACTGATTTATTTTACTGTCAATCTCCTGTCACTTCTGATTTGGGTTGGAAGGGCTCATCTCAGCAGTCTTTGCCCTTGCTCATTCCTCCAAATGTTAAGATTTGCACCACAGTCCTACATTAAAGTTGCTGCCATTTTTGTGGTCATATCGGTAACATCTTACAAAAACTTCTCACTGTCTGAGACGATTGTCTGCCTACCTGACTTGATTATTAGGATTTCAAAAATTGTCTCACTTTTTTAGAGAAAAATCACATGTGCCTTATTTTATTAGCCTAAACACATGTTGCTTGCAGGAGAGATTTGATTTCATAGTATGTTTTTTGGAAATCAAGTAGGTCGCCGTTAGGTTGGCGGTGTCCTAAAGCCACCCATCCTGTCCTCGTCCTGTAGGTGCTGGCGAATGTGGGACAGTGAGGTCGCCATGGCGTGGAGGTCAGTGAATCTGGCGCTCACGTGCACTCCATGACTGCACCAATCCTCTTACAACCCCCCACTTCTTAAAGCACTCAAGTAAGACTATAAGATCAGCTTGCTTTGTCCAGGTCTTATCCCGGGGATGCAGCAGATCCTCAGCACAGAGTCAAGCCAGCAGTTATCAAACACCACATCCTGCATGTTTATTAGGCCTGTTTGTTCTGAAGATGCTTTCACCTACTTTCTCTAGTGCAATTATTTACAGATATTTCTTGTATAAATGCCATAGAAAATCTTGTTCTCTTGAAATTCTAAACATGCAAAACAGAATTTTTTACTCAGGATTGGTAGATCAGTTTTTTTTCCAAGTATAATTTTAATCACAGAGTTAAGATGCAGCGTTATATGGTTAATACATCGTATAAGTCAAGCCATCTTTATCTAGACCTCTGTTGATGGTAACCTATTTGTAATTCATGCAATCATCCAATAAATGTGTTATGAATAAAAACATGATGAAACAATAATTGTATTTATCAATTAGTCAATCAACAGAATATGAATTGCCAGTGTCACACCAGCTTCACCCTTCAGTCCAAATTGTTTCTAAAGGTTTTCACCAGACAACAACCAACAACCGGGTGAGTCAGTATCCATCACCGAACTCAGGATGGTGAATATCTAACCTGGAAAACTATGCCACTGGGCACAGGTGGGACTGGAAAACTTGGTGAAATCCAAGTTCTCCGCACAAGTCATAGTATCCTATTACTGTTATTTATCCAAGCCCTGTAGTGATGGGAGAAGCACAACACAGCAGGAGGCTGTAGCTGCAGATCTGCACACAGGATGTTTAAGACATTGGTTTAGTTTAGTCTAAAAGCACCTGGGGTCCAGGAAGATTCTTAAACAGGGGTGTCAAACTCAGGTCCTGATGGGCCAGTGTGGGTGCAGGCTTTTGTTCCAACCAGGCAGTAGCACACCTGATTCTAATAATGAAGGTCCTAAGCAAGGCCTCTAGTGGTTGGTAGGTGGTCGATTAGTAGAATCAGATGTATAACTCCTTGGTTAGAACTAAAGCCTGCACCCACACTGGCCCTCCAGGACTGGAGTTTGAGACCCCTGTTCTTGAGGTAGCAAGCCATCTTACCCCCATAGTAGAGAGAAGGATAGAAGTTGTATCATTGAACATTGTCTGTTTGAAAACACCTTAGTCATCCTACTGCAGATGGTGGGATCTCATACGTCAAAAAAAAATATGTGAAAAATATCAATCAACCAATGTGATACCATTCACAGTTGGCACCTGGAATGTGCACACTTTGATGGATGCATCTGGATCAAAAAGACCTGAAAGATGCATCACCTTCATGGCCAGAGAGTTGGCCAGATGCAGTGTGGATATTGCCGCTATTAGTCAAATCAATACTAGTTGACTGGAGAGCAGGTTACATTTTCTTCTGGAGCAGACAAAAGGACAAGAAGACACGTGACATGGTTTTGCAGTAAAGCCATTGACCAAGGAAATTCTACAAGTCTAGAGAGCCTCGTATACTTGAAACCTCTTCCAGTTTGTGTGGAAATCAAAATCCATTAACCAATGCCTTTATAACCCATCTCTAATAAAGGAAAGGCAACTGTTGGGCCTTTGGCATCCACAGAGATTTCTCCCTACCATTGATTGCTGGAAACATCATTGCAAGAATCCTTTTGAACCGTCGAACTGTCCACCAAGCCATAGGTCTGCTACCTCAGAGTCTGCGTGGTTTCAGAAAATAGCGCATCACCACTGACATTGTGTTAACTGCCTGGTATTTACTGCAGAGCATGTGGTATATGTGGTACATGTGGTAATCAGCGATCTTACAGAAGGATTTGACATGGTCCGCAGGGAGAGTCTGTGTAATATTATGGATTATGTGGTCTTTGATAGAGAACGGTGGCCAGTGTCAGAGACAAGCAAGAACTCTCCAAATAAAGGCTAAAGCAAGGCTGTGTCTTGGTGCCAACCACCTTCAACGTGGTCTTTTCTGCCATGCTGCAAGGCTCATTTTAGATCCACACCTCTGATCTAAAATTAGATTAGATTGGGCAATCTGACATTAGTTTCAGCTACCATTTTGATGGTTTTCTATTCAATGTGTGGAGGTTACAAGCCAATATGAATGTGGAGGATGTCACTGTTTAATTTTCTCTTTGTTGATGACTTTGCTTGTCTTCTTAGCTTAAAGGAATAATGATAGGCCAACCAAAAGTCTACAAGGCTGTCGGTTAATAAACTCTAACCAGCACCACTCCAACAAATTAAAGCATCTCTCCCGAAGCCTTACTGCCACTTGATCCCCAGCAAGGCCAGTATTCCTAGCATTGCCACCCTGCTGGTGAAAGGCACAGTTCAGATGTACTGGCCAAGTGACCGGAATGCCCTGCACGACACTGAGAAACTTCAGCGAGCTGAAAATGGCAAGCGAGCACAAGGTGGCCCAAAAGAATACCCCTTGAAAGCCTTCTTGAAGAGCTTCGGATTTGACCTGAAAAACTGGGAACACCGAACCCGACACAGCCAGATGGTATGTTACACATAACCATCTGGGAAGTCATGCATGGAAACTGTTTGGAAAAGGGTATGCACGTTAAAAAAAAAAATAATAAAAAAAATTGGCAGGTGATTGGATGAACCATCTGTCTATCATATCACCATCTATCAGGGAGTGAGCATCACATCAACGTCATTTTATGATCATAAGAATATGCGGGTGTGTGATAGGTCAGAACCACTGTGATTTTTAACACAGAAAAATAACCTAGCCTGAAGACAGGGAGTTTTTGGTGATTTGTGAATTCTATTGCTTTGCAAGGATGGGGAACACCGCCTTAAGAAAAAAAAGTCCAGGACAGTACAGTCCTGCTTTAAAGAACAGGATAAACTCCTGTGTGGTGTCGAGGAGGCATTGGCCCAAATCTGCCAAGGAAGAACTTGTGGCTGCACCTCGGAGAGCTACATCCTCCCTGACCCGTCTCGTGTGCCACAGAGAATTCCAGGCTGAGACTGGTCTGTTCAGCCATCTGCACACTCACCAAACCCAACATAATGAAACGAGACATGCCACGGTCATCATCAGCGATGATGGATGAACAAGATGAAGAGTTTTTCAAGCAAATATGTCAACTATTCCATGGTTCCAGCTGCTTTCTGTTTTGCTTCATCACGACAGAGATGGAATTCTGTAACATCTTGTAATTCAAGAAAATTATCAGCAGATGAATGAACAATGTAAAGTAGCTGAACTTAAATGTGATGGAGTCAAACATTTTAATAAGGAAATAGTATACTTTAAGTATTTCTCCACTCGATTGCTAGTTCTATATTTGTCTACTTTTCTCTGGTTTAACAGTTCAGTAACAGGGTGAAATATGGGAGTCCCTGGCTTTTACGTCACTTACAACCTATTGCAGGCCAGGCTGTTATTGCAGATTGTATACAGCACCCCCCCCCCCCTCTTCTTTTTCTTGGCGTCCTGTGGAAGAGCGGATGGGAAATTCTGATGTCATCAACCTTGGCACAGCAGGACAGAGGAGCATGCAGACCCTTAGGGTGCCACGATTGGTGCCCATGTGTTTGTGCCCTGTAGATGGTGAAATAGATGGTGTGGTGCTGCCCGCCTGTGCTGCACCTGCGTCCCAGCATGCTGATTGATCAGTTTGGTCATGTGGAATGTCACCATCTGCTCCCCAGTCCCACTCACCCCTTCTTGTGTGAATGCCAATCACTGGCAGGAAGATAGTTATTTAAGCCATGTCAAATCAGGCGCATGACGAAGAGCAAGATGCCAACAACACTTGAAATGTGTGTTGCAGGCATAGTATGAACAGCATCATGTCGTACAGTAAATGGGCAAACATGACTTTTAATCAGCAAAGAGGGATTTTCCCGTTTTTCTGCAATCTGATATCAGGGGTCTGTGATTAATGATATGAATGTCTGATTTTTTTTTTTTCATCTATTTGCATATAAAAGTCTTAATTTTCTTTTCTTTTCTTTTGAGTGCATCTCCTTATTTTTTTCCTTTCCATCCCCTTCAGTGCTCTTTTTTTCCCACTTTTTTTTTTGCCTCTTAATGGCCACCGACGTATCAGGGGGCCATCAGGACTGACATTCTTCATTGTTGAGCGTCATAAACAATGACATTTCAACCATGGGAAAATAAAGATATGCAAATTTAAACTCATTAACATTTGCATTACCTGTTTGAATAATCACACTCCTGACAAGACTGCAATTAACTAAGATTGATGCAAAGTTCAGGGTTAGGGGACGGTATATATTTACTCTTGGATCATTTACCCAAGATGCGTGTGTGTATGCATGCCTAGTGTGTCAGATAGGAGAAGTGATCTCTGTCAGTGGAAAAGGTCAGACAGTAGCTGCTGGTGTTCCTGGTTTATTTATCAAGTGAAAGATCCTGAATTTTGTTCCACATTTTTGTTTATTTGTTGAGTTATAAGCTTTTAACTCAACAGAGAAAAAAAAACTATCTTAGTATAGATTTTTCCCAGAATAAATGAAGAAAAATCTATAAATGATTGACCTCCTAACCTAGTTAACACTTGCGTGGGTAGTCAGGATTAGACTCTAGCCGCTTTCACATTCAGAGTGATCGAGATCAACACAAGCAGTTTGTTTTTCACTTTGCTGCTTCTTCCCACGGAGAAAACGATAGTGTCCTCATTGTGGAATTACTGCTTAAAAATAGTAGCAGTTTTACAAATGGATGGACTACAAAAAGTGATTTAGACCAATATATATATAAAATATATAAGACTATTTTGACGAAGCTAATAACTTTTCACTGAATGTAATTTACACTACAGTGACCAATGAAATAAGAAAAAATGTTATGGGAAAATTCCAATGGGTTTACAACATGAAGATTTTGCCACCGTGTCAGTGGGAATTATTTGATTGGGTTCTTGTGAGGTCTCTAGGACAGAAAGCCTTGCCAGGACTGCAGATCGGAGCATCACGCCAACAGACTGCAGTGTATTTGTTCCTCTCTGGTGATTTTTCTTTTTTTTTTTTATATAACATACAAACTAGAAAAACAGAAAACAGCAGGCCAGCTCCTGGTAGTGTTTACGGATTCTCCGTTCTGACTGCTGAACGGTTGCAAAAGATATTTTTAATGAAGAAGAGTCCCCAGGTCTAGAATGTTCCAGGAATCAGGACTGAGCGTTGTGATTGGTGCAGTAGGTCAGTTTAAGGGCAGCGAGTAGAGGATTTTACCTCACGCAGGAAGTCTGACTGTTAAACTATTATTGGTTAGCAGGTCAGTCAGACAGTCTACTGGATAAATAACCTTTAACCCAGCTGCAGGGGCACGTAAGACTTGCGGCTATTTGTAAATGTGGGTCAGATAGGGGTGTGGTATCCTCTGTGTACTGGAAACCTCTACCTGTCTAACAGGAGATAATCTTCATGCCGTCACCACTGCTCTCTGGCGCAGAGGAAGGTTGTGTATGACCTTATACCGACAACAAAAATATAAATCCTACACTGACTGTGGCTTTCTTTGCTCAGGTGTGGTCAGGGCGAGAGAGCGTTGGGAATTCCCTGCTTAGCACAAGTTTCAGTTATTTTAATGAGGATGTTTTGCAAAAAAAAAAAAAAAACAGTCAACACACAGTAAAATGAATACAACCCAATGTGTGTACATTTGTTACATCATTTTTTCTCTAATAATCACAGGATGCTCATAGTATCCTGGACCAGGCGTGAACTACAGTAACAGTGTCAACCCTCGGCCACCCCTCTCTGCTGCCAGGAATGGTCCAACCCTTATTTGCATAAGTTGTCTGCGGGTAGCTGCGTGACCAGCAGGGGTAGGTTAGGGGAAGGAGTGCATGTGGGCTGTACACATGAGAGAGACGGGCTGCCGGAGCTGTGCGTGGACTGTATTGTGAGCCTGGAGTCGTGCACTGAAGCAGACAGAGTTATGTACTGCACTCATCCTGTCTCTGGAACAGGCAGCAACTCATTGATGTATTGCCACAACATGAAACCGGTGAGTCCTGTGTTTTTGTCTTCATGTCAGTTTTGCAGAGGAGGAGATGTGACAGTGTCGGCGTGTTTGTGTGATGATGATGATGATGATGATGATGCTTTGAGGTCCTATCTGTTGACCTATGTGAATAGAACTCAGAAAAAAGTTTCCGGCTTTGTGTGTTCATTGTGGTTGAACAATTTGTTCTTTGATAGATGTGACCCAAACATTTTCACCAGTTGACAAATTCACATGTGCAACCTGTGTGGAAGTTAGGAGTATTCTCACTGAGCATTGTCTAATTTGGATACCAGTTCAGTGAGGCACTTTATTGGTGGTGAAAAATGTTTTTGTTTATTCTGATCACTGAAAAAGAATCATTATTATGTAATGCTTTTTTTCATTATGTGTGTGTTTGAATGAGAAAAAAGGTTTTGGGTGATTTGAAGGTGTCATACCTCTACTTTGTACCAAATGTGTCATTATCAATACCTTAGTGAGCTTTGCATGTGTTTGGGTCTCTAAACTTAATTTGTGCAACTTCTGGAGTTTTTACAAGAATTGATGCTAATATGAAAGGAAAAAAAACACCTTTCTGTAGGTTGCCTATTTGCCACTTGTTTTATTTGTGGAAGGGAACCCCCCCCCCCCCCCTTTGAACTGCAATTCTTCATGTGATTTCACACATGAATTCAACACAGTGTCAATCAACTCGGCCTTCATGACACCTGCAGTAATGTCAGTACCCAGTTAGTTAACAGTATAACGCCTCGCTTGTGGGCTTTTTTTTTCTTTTTTTATGCGGTTTAAAACGCACCAGTGAGGATCGTGCTTCCTGTTGGCTGAGCACCGCAGTCAAGCCGAGCAGCAGAAAACATCTTGACATGAAGCAGATTGCCGCTATATTTCTATTTGATTTAACCCCGCTATGTTGGAGCGGTCCCTCCACCACTGCAGCCATTATCAAAGGCAGCTTTGATCTCTGTGAGACTAACCATATCCAGACATCGTGGATCACAGAGGCAGAAAATTGGTTGCATGTGGCTGGAGTTGGCCACGCTGGAGTACAGCGTAGGCCCTGAATGGCAAGTTGATGTTTACTGTGTGTTAATGTGTGTGTGTCTGTTTTGTTTTAATTAGGAGATAGTTTGTTGTCCTTTGTGTGCAAGTTTATATGTATATACAGTTAAAATAACTGAAGATTTACCATAAATTGAACTCGCCCCAAAACAACTCTTTCAATTAAACGGATATATATTTTTTTAATGTTTTTTTTTTTTTTTTAAATAGTATTTCAATTCCCCTGTAGTTGCGTTCTTTATTTTCTAAGGGGAAAAAAAGTCTCTTATCATTTGTGATGCCATGATTGATGGTTCCTAAATCAATGCTATGCTAAAAGAGGATGCCATGGTGACGGCCCCTCTCCGGCGGGGGCCAGAGAGGGCGTGCTGGGGCGGGGGTGTGACCATTATTAACGGGTCGCCTGCTATGCTGATGGTAAGGAGGACAATTGGCTTTATCCTCCACCATATGCTGCCCATGGCGGCTCAGACGGGCCCAGTGTCGGCAGGGGCTCCTCTGTTTGGCCTAGCCCACAATCACCATGGGACTCATGCCAGCCAGGGTCACGGCTGTATGTGTGTGTGTGTGTGTGTGTATGCGTGTGTGTGCGCTTAAAAGTGCGCGCGTGTCATTGTGTGTGCGTGCACGCTTATGTGAGTGTGCTTGCGTGAGCGTACTCCAGAGAGTCTTTAATAGCCTGCTTTACAGAACTTGTCGTCCGGGTAACTGACACCCCATTGATGCTGCGCAGGGAGGTTTATTTTCATTTCCTGGGGCACATCAAAGCAATCGAGGGAGGTGCAGGTGCAGTCCAGACCTCTTGGTGTGTTTGAGTGAGCGAGCATGTGTTGGTGTGTTTTGTGTGCATATGTGCACTTTGTGGGCCTGAGCTTTACAATTATAGGAAAAAGAACACATTATCAGAAAAGGACCTTTAATCTAATTCTAGGAGCTGTTTGCTATTTAGAATAAATCATCACTCATACAGAATCTGACCTATTGGGTTCGGGACTCAGTTCCTCTTCGAGGACAAAGCATGAGGAGGCCTGTTATTCAATTTTATTTGAGAGGGAATTGTATCCCAGTCTTCTGAAGCCAGCAGAACCTGATCATGATTAGGGCAGGGATTTCTCATGCTGAATGGTTCCTAAATCCGGATGAGGAGGTGCATGGATCTGCAGCTTATGGATTATCGCAATAGCTCTAAGTGTGCATCAGCGCTCTGCTTTGTTTTCATAATGCTGTCGCTCCAGCTCGCGCTCGCAGTATTCACGCGTTTGTGTCAGATTGCAGATATGTATGGAAGGGAAAACAGTGTTTGATGCATTTTTTTATGGTTGAAACTTGTTTTCCTACAGGTTTATGGGCAGTCTCCCTGTAATGACGACATCAACCAGAATGCTTCCTCACACCCATCCAACAAGGCCCTAAGCAATGTGTTTGCAAGCACATTCTTTGGTAAGATCATACTTTACAAAAATGAGGGAGACTATGTCTAATGACAAGTTTATTCAAATAATCTCACCCTGAGAACATGCCACAGACCTGCTTTGATTTCTAAATGGATGAGAATGAAATGCTCTGAACTCAGACCAGCTCTGTTAGTCTATTCCTAGTGAGTAATATAAATTACTGTTGACAAAAAAGGGCACCTTGTAAACCTTCTTAGGTTACCATGTTAGTAGCCTATTTGCAAATAAGCACTAACCACAAAGTAAACCAAGGCTGATAGGACTGTCATTAGTTTCACAGGTATTTGGCCATAAACAAAAGTCTTGTAAAAATTCAAAATGTGATGTGCCGATGATGGATGAAAGTCAACTGATCACCAAAGTTGTGATGGAACCATGTATGTAATTAATTTGGATCGATTTATTAATTATAAATATGAGTCATGAGGGTATTATAAATAAACCAACAACAGCATAAATAGTAGAGCTAATATTGCATTTTTAGATTGGTGGCATTTAGCAGCATCTAGTGGAACATACTTGATGGAAATTGAAGATATTATTCATATGCATGCTTAGAAAGAGCAGTTTGTATTTACCATGTCTGCCATACTGCATCAACATGTTTCTACAGTAGCTCAGAATGAATTCACCAGAAAAAAGACTCCTAGAAGGGCATTGGCAATTTCTTGTGTTTCCCACGGCCATCAAAGCTTCTCGTACACGTTGGGGTGCTCAGTGGGCTGCTATCTGCAGCCTGGCCACTAGATGTCCCCAGAAAACTACACACTGTACCTTTAAGAAACAATACCACAGCGTGGCAGCAACAAACTGCAGTATTATAAAGCTGCTTAATCTATTAAATGAAAACAAGCACATAAAGTGTGTTTTTAAAGTAGGAATATTAATTGCCAGTTCAACCACTGACAGCGTCTCTATAGACATTTAGCTTCACGGCAGGACTCTGCTGCTTAAGATGCTGCTCCAGTGCAAGCAATAACTTATTGTTATTCATTTTAGAAGGGACGAGCAATTCGCCCGACATCTGGAATGCTGTAAACGGGCTGAACCAGCAGGGCTATGAAGGGGCACTGGGAGCAGCCACAGCCCACCAAACACAGCCGGGGAGCTACACCAGTCTGCAGCCTCCACACTCTCACCTGGTGAGATTTACCTCCACCGAGCTGACAACACCGCACTTCTTCTTCTTTTTTTTTTTTTCTATTCCCCTGTGAAATTGACCTGTACATTTGCCCCCTGCTTAGGACTACTCCCCACATTCAGTGATGGCTGCAGATATGAACCGGGCTCTCCCACCCATGTCCACGTTTCACCGCAACAACACGGCGCCACACACTCCGTCCATCACCCCGTCAGAGAACTCCACAGGTGAGCAAATAGGGGAATATTCCTCACTGTTTATTTGAGTTAAAGTTTTTTTTTTTTAATTTTATATTAAATGTATTTGTCTCAGGGAGCAAGAGGAACATTTCGGGCGGGTCGCAGACAGGTGACACCCTGGGCAAAGCTCTGGCCTCTGTGAGTATGCACCAGCTCGCTCCCATTAGACCAAACAGGACATAAAACCAAGCTCTGAGAACATCAGAGGTATGCTGCAAAAGGAAAATAGTTGTTCCTCCCTGCCAGTTACAGGCCAGTGCATATTAACAAAGGGCTAGTCTCTCGCTTCTGGACTTTTTATTGGCTGCTGACTAGTAAAATGACCAGAATTGATGAGTTTAGTCCGGGTTACGAGCCTGCTCCAAAGGCTGTGGCAGCAGCTGTAAAACCCTGCGCAGAAATGACAAGTTGTGCTTTTAAAATGATCCATGCCTTAGTCTCACCACTGCCCACCCCTTCTTCTTCTCCTCCTCTCTCTCTGCTGCTAGATTTATTCGCCCGATCACACCAGCAGCAGCTTCCCCTCCAGCTCGTCCACGCCGGTGAGGTCTCCGTCCCCCCTGCCCAATGCCGCTGAACCCGCAGGTAAACCCACAGAACCCAGGGGTGCTGCTCTGACTAAAAAATGAGATACTTTGTGCATATGAATCCCTTCATGATCTATTTTTGCTGTTTTCCAAATTCTAGGTACTAACATGTGGCCCCGGAGTTCAGTACAGGCACCGATCTCCCCGCATTATGAGTCTTCACTCATATCGCTGGTAAAGACATAGAAAAATATATTTAATATACAACTTGTCTATGAAGCTGCCACTAGCACACCATACAGCACACTGGAAACAGTAAAACAAGTTGCATGCTCTGTCAAATCTTGCAAGTATCTATTTCTCTATGTTTTTTTTTATCTACTCTATATGAAAAAATGTAAAAAGTTAAA
This sequence comes from Eupleurogrammus muticus, assembly GCA_036785175.1. Lineage (NCBI taxonomy): Eukaryota > Metazoa > Chordata > Actinopteri > Scombriformes > Trichiuridae > Eupleurogrammus > Eupleurogrammus muticus. Next base: position 18,580,706 of record JAYKQN010000010.1, on the reverse strand, counting down.
GTTGCGGTTTTACAGGGTTTTATGCTCTGCAGGAACTGTGACTTCTTGGATTTTCTGTTGGAAGATCCTGTGCTAGGAAAAAAAAAAATAATAATGGCTCAGCTACACTGAAAAAAGAAAATAATTGAACCAACTCAACAGGTTTTTTTTTATCCTGTAACATCTAAATGAATAAGTTAATTGAAATTAAATCATTAAATCCAACTTTTTTAGTGTAGCTGTTTCTAGTCTTTATGACATGCAAAACTAAAACTAAAATAAACTAAGCTAAATTAAGACAATCTACCGCTGGCTAATGTTATATTTAATATGAATGTGTAGTATCAATCTCAGCCTCAAAACAATTTAATACCTGTCATAGATTTACATGATATTTACTAAATTATAATATACCTACATATATTCATACATTTAGACTCTTTTGCACTCTTTTTGGTTTTTTTGAAAAATGGAGTTTTCAATTTGTAAATCACAGATCAGATTCAACCTAAAAAAATGCTGAAACCTGTCTCAGGATTATCTGGAAACCAAGCTGAACCCTAACAATCCTACATTTTTGTCGCCTGGTGTCTTCAGTCTCAGGTGGAGGACCGCCTGGACCGCCTGGATGATGTGATCCACGTCCTACGGAACCACGCCGTGGGCCCCACGGCCGGCCTGCCCTCTGACATCCACGGCTTGCTGAACCAGACCCACCACGGACACCTGGCCTGTCACACCCCCGCCATGGTAAAAAGCAATACTTGTAGTAAATACTAAATTAAGGACAGGAAAGACAGTGCAATGTGTGTGTGGAAATAGCATGTTGTGTGCATACCGTGTGTGTGTGCAGGTATTCAGTTTCAGGAGTTTTCCACTCGGTCTGTCATACTCTGTGTGCGTGTTTTCCTCTTATAAACGTTGTTGTCCTTGAAATAGGAAACTGAGCACAATGGGAGAGCACAGTGACGTGTCGGCCTTGTATGGAAAGTGTATATTATGTGTGGGCTCTAATTCCACCGTGGGGTGATGGGGGGGGGGTGACTTGCGTTGTGCGCTGCCATTCCTGCACGCTTCCCTTTCAGCAGGCTGGGGGATTTTAGCCCAGCTGGAGTGGAAGTATATGCAGGGGAAACAGATTTTTAATCTAATCCTTTGGGGAGGGGGGGGGGGGGTATTAAATTCTCCCACTTTTATTTCTCCAAATGATGTGTCAGTTAGACGTGAATCACTTCTAAAAAGAATTAGGGATATGTTTAGGGAGTATATAGTAGTTTTAAGGGAGGGATTAAGATTAAATTAATTCTGTACAGTGAGAGGTCCATCCAGGGTCACGTCGTAAAACCAGTGGGCAGATGTTAGTTTTGTGACTTATGTCATTCGTTGGTCTCCGAGTTTGAGTCTGAACGTGTGTAAGCCAGGCTCACTCTGTCAAAAAGATCCATGGAGCCATGGCGTAATTCACCTGAAAGAATTTTCATCCTGAAGGCCAAAGGTGGCTATCGCCCTTATCTCATCCTCTTCTTTTGTGTGCTATAAAGGTTGAAGCTGTCACTGTGAACAAGAACCACTCAGCCTACCAGAGCCGCACGCAAAACGGCCACCCGTACCCGGTCAGGCAGAGGGCCTCGCTGCAGCCCATGCAGACGGGGGGCAGAGGCAAGTCAAATTTAACCTCGACGCCATTTTAAAACCGTCCAACACTCCACAATGTTTAAATGTTGCATTTTTTTTTTGGTGTATCCCGACAACAGGAGGTTTGGGAGGTCAAGGTAATCTGGAGCTGAAGATGGAAAGCGGGGAGAGGGACGAGATGATGCACACCAACCACAGCAACAGCCCCGACAGCCAGAGATCGGACGAGGAGAGCGAACTAAAGACACAAGGAGAAAACAGCTCGAGGGACAGGTACACACTTGCTGCTTTCATACTCTCAGCCGAGAAGGAAGAAAAAAATCATGTTTTCTGAAAAAATAAAACCTAAAGACACATGAAACCAGCTGCTGCATGTGACTGTCAAAAAATAGAAAAAACGGCATGAAACCTCACTGTGCTGAATAAGCAGAGGGAGAAATTCTGTGCTGGAACGTTTGTGGCTTGCATGAGAAATAAGCTGCAATAAAAAACGAGACCAAGAACATAACTAAAGTAACATTTATAGTTACTTTTAACAGATTTATGCACCGAAATATCGAATGTGGCTGCCAGTAGATTTTTGAAACAAAAGCCAAGTAGTAGAGCCTTCTTGCCATTCAGTATTACTCATTTAAATACTGTCAGACCCCCTGCTGTGAAGGACAGCTGTGTCCAGGCAAGCATATTTAGCTCCGTCTCATCTTTCTTCTTCACGTTGCATTAAGATGCAGTGAATTAAGTGAGGGGAATAATAACAGCTGCTCGGACACACAGTACACGGTAGAGACATAAATGGTGGAAAAGGTAAGATTTGGTAGCGGATTTATCAAAGAAAAACAAAAGGAGAAGCAACACGGTTGATTTTGTATTTACCTGTATTCTGTATTTACCACTATGAATAACCTCAGAAGCATAATTACTGTAAAAGTTTGAAATGTGTAGTTTTTTTCCTGCGCTATTATTAATAATACAAAATTAATAATAATTAATCATCAAAGATATAGATATTCTATCAACGTTATAAATCTGGTTTATTAATTTACATTCTTTTATAGTCAATTATACAGTATACATTATCCTGGTCTAAATCTTCAGTAACCTTACAGATCAGACATGTTTACTTTATTTAGTCATAATCTAGTTGAGGGATATTGTTGGTGACATGTGTGAATGACCTGCAGCAATCATTGTTTTTTTTCTCAGCGAACATTTAAAAAAAGGGTTTTATTCAAACAACAAGACAATGATAGGAAAAAAAAAGTTCAAATGTGACAAAAACTGCATTTCTTGCCAATGAAGAGTGGAGGAACAAGCGTTTCGATGGCCTTCGTTAGAACAACAGTCGGGTGCTTGCATGAACACTGAAGCAGGCTTTGCATGTTGTAATCATTCATGTGGCCATAAAATCCCCTTAAAAATCACCAAAATGTCACTAATCTTGGTGATTTGAGACAAAAGCCATCCTCCTCATTCTGTGCAAAAATATATATATGTGTTTTGTACAATATGTGAAGAAAACATAATTGCAAATAAAAGTCCTGCATTTAAAAATGTACCTCATCTTAGGAAGTAAAAGTACAGAAGTAGAAAAATGTACTTAAACTATCGTTATATAGAAAAATGGCCTCAATGACAATATTATATTATTATATATCATTATTACTGATTATTATTACACATGCATTAAACTGTAGTGTTTTACTATTGTAGTTGGGGTGGGGCTAATTTTATCTACTTTTTATGGTGCTGGAGACATTGCAATATTTCCCTTTGAAATGTAAGGGAAGTATAAAGTAGCATAAAATGTAAATTCCCAAGTTTTCAAGTACATTAAAATTCTACTCAGGAACACAAACTGACTAAATACACTTAGTTATTTTCCACCACTCACTAATACAAACAGATACACATTTTGTAAATTAGCTTTTAAAGTAATATTCTCTAAGGTTTATTTTTTTGACGTAGCACATTAGTCTGTTCTCGACATACTATTTAAACCATTTCACATTACATGAGCTCAGGAGGATCTCTGTGGCCAGCAGAGGGCATAGAAATCTACAGTATAACTCAACATCTGTGTGTGTGTGTGATCCACTGAAGTTTTTACATGCATCAAATTGAAAAATCTAATTTTAATAGTTTCAAACAAAAGATTTATGAGCATCCTCACCCTTTTCTTTTTTTCTTGTTGGTGTTGAAGCATCCATGAGGACGAGGACCTGAGTCCGGAGCAGAAGGCCGAGCGTGAGCGCGACAGGAGGATGGCGAACAACGCCCGGGAACGCCTGCGCGTGCGCGACATCAACGAGGCTTTTAAGGAGCTGGGTCACATGTGCCAGATGCAACTGAAGAGCGAGAAGCCACAGACGAAGCTGCTGGTGCTGCACCAGGCCGTGTCCGTGATCCTCAGCCTGGAGCAGCAAGTCAGAGGTCAGTGCTGCAGGCTGCGCTGTGCAGGAGGAGAAGTGAATCAGAGACTGTGATACCTTAACTAGAGGTCAAAAATGTGTATAACTATATGTTTATTATTATCTATTAGTTATAGACTGGGTGGGGCAGTGTGAAAAATTGCTGCCTCACAGGAAGAAGGTCACAGGTTCAAGTCTTTGGACTCGTGTGGAGTGTGTGTGTGTGCAGATTCAACATCATTTAGTAGTCACATCAAGCAGAACAGACCTGGGAGAAAGTAATTATAACACAGCATTTCCCCTAGATATAAATACCTGACTTATGAAATTCGCAGATACAAAAAAACAATTACTTATTGTGTTCACAGGTTTGTATTGTAAACAGCCACCATGACGCACTGCCACTACAGTAGCCCAGAATGGACAAAACAAACAATGGCTCTAGAGAAAACCTTCTGCAGGTTTTGGAACTCGATATCTCTCAGCTCAGAACTCGAACTCAATCAGTTGTTCTCACTATGCATCCGCACTACTAAAGGCCACAAAAAACTACACTCTGTACCTTTAAGTTTGCACAGTCCCATCTACAGTGAACTAATAAAATCTATCACTTATGCTTTTATATTTTTCTTGCAAATGTTTATTTTTTGCAGAAGGTGGACCAGCACGACAAGGTGCAACATCATTTACATAATATCACCAATATTATCATCATGATACAGCAAACAGATGTGAACACAATAAACAGACACTGAGCTACATTATCATTCCTGTGGCATGTCAGTGTGGTGAGACTGAATCAAAACAGTAAAATAGCTGGGGGGTAAAAACAAAACTATGAGCTGAAATTTATCCATGCTCACGCACGTTTCAGTCTCTTTATTTAGTCAAAGCCATTGTTTTCGTTAAACCCCACAGAGAGGAACCTGAACCCGAAGGCAGCGTGCCTGCGGAGGAGAGAGGAAGAGAAGGTGTCCGCCGTCATGACGGATCCACAGTCCATGCATCTGACTTTTCATCCTGGTCTGAGCGATGCAGCCAACCCCATGGGCCACCTCTGAGCATCTGACAACAACGAGTCCAAGTACGCACCAAGTCCCGTTAAACGCCGAGATTTGATACCAGTGAGAAGTATTATGGCCCCCATAGTGGGATTTTGGTAAACAGAAGAGTTGTCTGATATTTTGTGTCTTTGATGTCCAGATGTTGAGTGAAGTGCATCCTGGGAGCATCCAGCTGTTCAGGACGTCCAGCATTTTTTTTTTTTTTAATTCGGACCTGGAGCGGAGGGGTCGACCACTCTTTCGTGAAGTGTGATGCAGTCGAACAATCATCTCCACTCTTACCACGCGGACTTCTAACTTTGTGCCTAAACTTACCTGTAACAGACAAATGCATTGTAAGCTGCAGATGCTTTTTTTGTACATATTTTGTATATTTATTGACTATCTTTCTGTACTGAACGGATGAAACCCAGTTGTGCAGTTTAATTTGGGGAAGAGCCAGATATATTTCTGACAGACTTTTACTATTTACCATGTACACTCGTGATTTCTTCACAAAGCTCAGAGGACAGACATTCCCAGACAACAGATTTCGTTAGTGTTACGGTGTGTATGGATGTGTGAGTTCTCGTGTGTGTTGCAGGAGTTTGACCATTCTATGAATGAACAGTTCTCCAGGAATGTTCTTTAATGTGTGGGCATTATATACAATATATATTGAAGCAGTTTTGTTATTTGTATATTCGTTACAGATTTTTGTTCTAGCACTGTTAACGAGAAAACACTTCCTGAAACACCGGTGGACAGAACCACTCCTGTTTCAGTCTTATTCCTTCTTCTTCTCAGTGTAATTATTGCTCTTATGTAGTCGCAGCTTTCTAACGGTCCTTTGCATGTTTGAGTTTTTAATAGAACATTTAGTTTTTTTTTTATGTAACTTATCTTTTATACAAATATTGTGAATTTAATAATGTCCATTTTTTGCTTTTGCCACTCTGTATTTACAAAACCTCTTTTTTTTGGTGCAGTTTTAATAAATGTAGCCACATTTCATGCTCAGAGCAATACAGTATTACAGAATAACTGATGTCTTGTTTGCTTATCACTCTGCAGAACAAATATTGTAATAAATAATAATCACCAATAATCTGAAATAGTCCTATCATAACATGTACAGTCTGTGTACAGTTTAAAGTAGCCTACAGGCATGTGTCAAAAATAATGATGTAGCAATAAATGTCTTCTGTTTTTGTCTGTTTTTACAAATAATTTGAGTCTGTCTGTTAATAATTATAGAAGGTACAACAAGGTACCTACACACACACACACACACAATTCATTTAGAACTCTGACAGTCATAATTAATTTAGAATAAAAGAAAATAGTGAACCAACTTAATTGAATCGTTTTATTGGGTAACACCTTAATAATTAAGTTCATTGAAATCAATTGGAGTTACTCAAACTTTTTTAATTTTAATGAACTTTAGATGTTGCCAATTAAAACAATTGAATTAATTTGGTTCACAATATTCTTTTATTCTATAATAATTATCATTAATCTCATTTTTTTTTTCTCTCTATTTTTTTTTATTTTAGTCTTTTTACAACCAGACTTTTATTCTGACACCATTTATTCAAAGGCAGCACACAAAGATGAAACCTGAATGCATGAAACCTTTTGATACTAAAATACTAGTTACCTTTCACCATTTACCACATTTAACCATTTTTAATATTGTGTCAGCCACCAGAACCTAATATTAATCTATCAATTAATTAGGGAAACTCTTCCAGTCTTGGTTTTCCTAGAAGAGAGTTCCTCATTCGAGGTTAAACTTTAAACACCTGAATGAGTGGAAACATCAAGAGTCCCTCTACGCAAACATTTAATATTGAATGTTTAACCCCCTTTATCCTTTTAAAGGAGGAGTTCAAAATTGTTCAAGTCTGTCTGACACACACTCAGGGTCCCTTAGTGAACATTGAAATAGATTTTTCTCACCACAAGTGCAATATAAGATTCCTTTATAATGCACTTGAGGGACAAAGTCCACAGTCCTTCTGTGTAAATGTATTCTATAGTTTATGTGATGCTCACATTGAGCTTCAATTGTCTAAATTATTCAAATCAAGTCAATACCTTTCAGTTGATTTAGTGCAAAGTTCCTTGTTTTGTTGCTATTTTTAGACCAGCTATTAATATATAATATTCATCAGTGCAAGGGAATGTCAGACAATATAAAAATTGCCAAGTAAAATATCTGTTTAACTTTTTTGTTGATGGTGAGTTGTTGTTTATGTTTTTTTTTTAAATTCAATTCAATTCAAAACAAAACATTTGCCTTTATATAGCTTATGTACATGACAAAGATGTAGTAAAAGTACTAAAAAGGGTGCAATAACTATATAAAATTCAGTATGAAATTAACATTGCGCGTGTGTGTGTTTCTTTGACTCCTTTGTATTTACTTAAGTAGATGCTGTTAAATGCCTATTTAAGACCAACTAACTATTTTATCGTTTTTTATTTTTAATTTTCAAAGAAAATTGGGTTAATATAATATAAGATGTTTTTTAAGTAACATCACTATGACTTATTACTGATCCCATTACTGTTTCCATGATATGTAGTAAAAATGAAATGAAAAAATGAAGACTAAATGTGGAAGCTCTCCACTTAATAATGACTAATTCAGACTGCAGAGTTCCCATATAAGCCTTAGATAAACTATTTTTAATGCATGTTTGCACAAACTGAGGATTTGAGGCAGATCAATAACCCTGAGGAGGAATAACCAGGCAGATAGGGGGGGGGCCTTTTGGTGTTTGTATGGGCACCTGGCTGCTTGTTGACAGACTGGAAAAATGGTGCAGCCGTCCTTTAACAGGCTTCACATCCTGGTCACATGTCCCACTACACACACAGTGCAGGACCTATGTGGAATGTTATCAGGATGTAACAGTTACCAGATGGTCGGATCTAGAAAAACCTGCACACACACACACACACACACACACACACACACACACACAGAGCCGTCAGTGAACGCCTCACGGAGCGGGACGGTCCGAGCGGACTGGTCCGGAGGGGGGGAGGAAGAGGAGGAGGAGGAGGAGGAAGAGGAGGACTCTGCTCAACACTCACACTGACTGGACACACAGCGGGTAAGTTACACACTTCCCACAGACTTCTGTTTGCTTTATAAATGACCGATAAGAAATTAACCCAAAGGGAGAAACAATCCACCAACAGCGACGCAGAGGTGACTTTATGGATGTGAAAGCGTCTTTTTTGTATTACTTCATGTTACATCTGCTATCACAGTCCTTCAGTCCACTGTATGTGATACATACGTGATTTAAGTTCCTGGGCTTTTTTCCCTTCTAACCATTGTTTCATGTGTAAAGTGTGAGACGTGTTGGAGTGTAGCAGCAGCACCGGATGAGCGCAGATCCGTGAGTTCATGGACTGATAAAGTCCGCTTTTTACGCGTTGTTCTCCAGTAAAAGAACAAAAATCCCCTTTTAATGTTATCTCCTCTGAGAGCTTAGACAGACGCCACTTTCCATCTGTCTGTAATTAATGGCTTCATATAAAGGTTAATACATAATTTACTAATGTACTAATACTAATAGAACAGTTATAAGTTATTAATAAGAACAACCTGCAGTTTGTCTGGCTGTAAAAATAAATAAATAAAATAAACCTCCTTTAGGCCAGCATGACACTTTTTTTTGTAATTGAAGATACCTGAAATTCCTCAGGAAATCCCTCTAAATTACACATCCAGGCAACTTACTAATACTGTTAAAAGTTATATATGTAATATATTGTAATTACAGCAAAATGAATGGAATCTTCTGGTGGAACCGTCCATTCAAGAGAACTTCCTGATGAGTAAGCTGAAAGGACAAAGCAAGTTTAAGGCCGGAGGAGTTGTTTTATTCTCACACGCTGAAACCCAAGAGTTCTCCCAAAGCAATCAATCAATCAGTTGCCAAAACACCAACTTGTTGTTTTTGAGCGATTTGTTGAGAAAATAACTGCTTCTCAGATGTGATTATTTTCTGGTTGCTTTAAATCCACCGTGACAGCAAACTGAAAATCTGTGGGTTGTTTTGGACAAAACAAGACGCTTTGGGGACGTCACTTTGAGGACAAAGGAATCAATGACACTGGTTCGAGGAAGTTCACCCTCCTTTTGACATTTTATGGAACAACAATCAAGAAAATAACTGACTGGTTAATCTACAAGGTTTAGTTAGAACTAAATTGATTGAGATTGCATTTGGGAATATACAGTATTTATCCATGAATTAACTAGTGCCAATATAATATATATAAAATATGTAGTGTCCTCCCCTTATTATTGTCAGTGTGGTGCTCTTAAAGCGATCCTCTTCATCTGCAGCACAGCACCTCCTGTGTTCTTGTGCTCCAGCCTCACAGTAACACATCTGTTGACGAGCGTTTACCTCGAGTGTTACGCTACACCATGAAGTGGGTGACGACACCCCGGGGGCCTCGGCCAGCCGCCGTCGTCACGCGTTTGGCTCGGCGTCGGCCGCACAATAGTACACTGTCACCGGCACACAGACGGAGCTGTTTCCATTGCACAGCAATATCAGGCCCTTGTCTATTTATTGTCCTTACGTCGCCTGGATGACATAGCGCAGGAGTCCCCTGCGTGTGGTTGTGCCTCTGTGGTGCCAGCCCTGCACCAGTGTTGTGTAAACAGCCGCCTCTGCTTGACCAACCTGATGTATCAGTTCTAACTTCGCCTTCCCTTGCAGGATCTGCCTCTGCCCGCGTGTAACACACCTGTTTGTTTTGTTCAGGGATCAGCATTAATCCAGCCGAGTCACCATGGAGCCTCACAGGCTGAGCGGCTCTCCGGACGTCAGGACCCACGGGAGCCAGGACAACTTGTTCGGAGTCAGGGTGCAGATTCAGGGGATCAAAGGTCAACCCTACGTGGTTCTGAACAGTTCTGGCCAGGAGAGCCACCGGGACATCTCCATTATCAGTCACCAGGCGGGGTACAACCCGGGCTCGGTGAGGAGGTCGGCGGATGAAAGATGCTCCCCGTCCATGCTGCATTATCAGAAACACCCAGAGCTTCTGAGACCTTATGACCCCGAAAGCAACAACCTCAAACTCCTCTGTCCTTCTCGACATGGGCAGCCACCCACTGGAACGACTCAGGCTGCTGAGCCCGGCAGAGCCAGGATCCCTCTGCCTGCCGAGGGCCCAGAGGGGGACCAGAGCGAGGCGCCGCAGAACAAAGCGCCACCCCCGGGCGGACAAAACCCTGCGAGGTCTCCGAACTCAGTGGAGACGGACTCTTTCTTATCTGTAGGGAAACTGATAAACCAGTTTAACAGCAACCAGCGGAGGGGAAGGGGCCCGAGAAACAGGCTGGACCCAGAGGTGTGTCGGAGGTCGCGCAGCGTGGACAGCAGCCGGACCTCAGACTCCTCGTCGTCCTCCTCTTCCTACAGCAGAGCCTCATCCCTGAAGGGCATCAGGGTCGAGACCCCGGGCGGGGTGTATCCCCCGGGGTCGGCCAGGGCTCGACTGCTCGGCGGCGAGTCTTGTCTGGCCAACAAGAGAGAGGAGAACCAGCACAGTGCTCTGCTCAGAGGACAAAATGGATTGTCGATGTCGCCGAAGACGGCGAAACTACAGAGAACAGAGAAATCATCAAGTAGTGACCAGACCGATGGATCTGATGAGAGGGACGCACAGGTAACCAGGTTTGCTGTAGGAGGCGGAGGAAATTTCAAAGGTTGTATTTATTTGCTGCATATTCTCTAACCAGGTCACTCCTGATCTTCTGAAAGGACAGCAAGAACTGCCAGTGGATCCACCCGAAGACGCAGCGAAACAAGCACTGTTCACATACCTCCAGAACGGGTAAGTCACGTCCATCACTTTTAGTAAACTAAAAGGAAAAGACCAGAGCCAATAACAAATCTTATCTTATTATATTTTATCTTATCTTATTTGCAAAAGTCTAACAAATTCTAATACAATTATCAGCAAGACACACTGTTATGTTTGGTGTGTTTCTGTACACCTGTTTTTATTCATAGTTTCAATGTGTGCATAAAAAAAGTTTCACAAAAAGGCTTTAAAGATACACTATGTAGGGTTTATCAACTTTTATTCATAAGAATGTTTAAATAAGCATAAATTTCTATCAAAATAAGATTTTTTGTTTTTATTACCTTAATTAAACTGTTTTCCTTTACATGAGGAGGGGGTGCCCCACTGTTTGGCCACACAAACAGAGATTCTAAATTACAAGGTGTGTGAGAGTGTGTGAGTGAATGGTGTGTGTGGGCCATGATAGGCTGCTACCTGTCTGGGTGTATCCTGTCTCTCACCTGTAATGAGCTGGGATTGGCTCCAGCAGACCCCCTGACCCTGAATGAGGAATAAACAGGTTTAGAAAATGACTGTTTGAGCTTTGACCACAGTTCTTGAAATTTCTTCATCTCTTTGCATCAACTTGTTCATCTTGATGGTGGAAACACACACCCTGTTGTATTCTAGAAATGTGGTTGGATTTTGTGCTAAATTTGGATATAAACCTAGGTGACATTTTCCTTGACTATAATTAAAAATGGACCCTGATTTTGTGACTCAATCCTACTCTACTTCCACCATCCCTATAACATTAACATTCACTAGAGTACCAAGTGTATTAATCCACAGATAGCCTCTATTTACTGGTGTTTTAGCAACATTTCCTCCACAGCCAGCGGAGGGAAATTGGAAAGCATTGAGAGGTTTTGATGGTACTGGCTGACAATAAGAAAAACTAAGAATATCAATTCCAGTATTTCAAAAAGACTTTTTAGAGCAACAAAAATCTTTCATGATGTTGTCTCTTATTTTATTTTTTATTTTTTTAAAACTCCAAAGCCACCTTGTGGTGATTAGCTGGTGGGTGTGATCATGTTGTGTAGCCAGATAAGGGGGGGGGGTGCTCCAGCTGTGTGTGCTCACACACACACACACACACACACACACACACACAACAGCTAGGAATGCAGAGCTTGAACTTGTTTCCACTGATAAAACAACTTCTTCACATGGAATGTTCTTGAAAACTGTCAGTGCCTATTTTGTAATACATATTGAGTAATACTTCTATTTTTTTTTCAAAATCTTAGTGTACCTAGAGGCAGGTTTTTAACAAACTAAAATAAATTCGCACCATTGTTTCCTTTTGTTTGTGCAATGTGTGATCGACCCGGCAGGACGACTGACGATGACTCCACCACACAGAGGAAAGTCAACCTGCTGCTTGAAGGCATCAACAAACTGAAGTGGAAAACCGCTGAGAATGTGGAGGAGGAGAAAGTGAGTGGTGGGACGAGACGAGTGTTGCGCTGACTGCTGTTCGCTCTAATCCAATGTTTATTGCCATAACTCCTAATGATACTCCTAATGATACTGGATGCGTCTTCTCCCAAACACGTAGTGTTACGTGGCTGATGCGAGGCAGCTGCAGGAAAAACAGGCCTCTCTGGAGAAAGAGGTGTCCGAGTTGAAGCGAAATCTGGAAACTGAGATAAAGGTGCACTGCAGTCCTTAAACCACTCGCACCTTTTTGCATGTGTACCTTGTTCCTTATATGTGTTTGCGTTCTGTTGCACAGAATGAAAAGACCCTGGCTAAGGCCTGTGAGAAGGCCAGGACGGAGAAGAAGAAGCTGCAGGAAGAGTTGGCCAGGAGTCAGACGGAGCTCTGCAAACTCAGGGACAGACTGACTGAAACAGAGACAGAACTTCAGCGAACCAAAAAGGAGTAAGAGCACGACTTCTGAAAATTTATAAAGGAAGCTGTGCCATGTCAAATACACCCCACAATATATCAGCTTAAGGGACCTTAACAGTAAAGAATCATTTTATGTAAACTCCATGCTGATCTTCATACCAGGACAGAACAGTGATGCTTTTAATCCTAACCTACATTATACTTATGTCATTTGTTTATATTTAATTAAGTGCATTGATTCAAATGCCATTTGGATCAAGTTGGCAGATATTGTGTTTATCTATCTGGTCTCAGCCTTTCTAAAACTTTCAGGATAAGCCGACTTACTGTATTCCCATGATATGAAATATTGAATTAAGTTATCCGTTGCCTTTCCTGTATATTTTATTTCCTTGTCATCAGCCTGACTCACATGAAGGCAGAGAGGGAAAGATCTAAGACGGAGATGAAAGACCTGCAGCAGCAGCTCTCCGATATGCACGATGAGCTGGATCAGGCCACGAAGGCCGAGGTGATAAATACAGAGAAAGAAGTCCTTCTGAAGGTAAATGGAACCATATGAACGAGATGCGCCTCCCAAATCAGCAGCAGATGAAAAGCTCCTGGTTGGGTTCTGATGATGGATGCGTGTCTCCAGGATTTGGCGCAGCTGCGTGCCGACTTTCAGGAGATGCTGCAGGTGAAGGAGGACCAGGAGGAGGTGCTGCACCGCCGGGAGAGGGAGCTGGGCGCCCTGAAGGGGGCGCTCAAAGAGGAGGTGGAGACCCATGACTCATACATGAGCGCTCTGAAGGAGGAATATGAACAGGAGATTCACAACCTTCTTCGGGACTTTGAGATGGCTAAAGAGGTAAGAAAGCAGTATATATCTCGCAATATGTTACCATAGCCTGCTCCTATCAGCGACTGCAGCATGGTGCATCAGTACAGAGTCTTGCTACGCTCTGTTGACAAGCGTTACTGCTGAGCTTCATTTGCACTGAAGAAGTCGGGATTTCCAAGTTTCTAGTAGGAAATTATAACTGGAACGCACACACTGTTATTTCTTCTTTAGTCATAGATACAGTATCTCAATTCATTGTAGATTAATTATCCATCATTGCAGATTCACAATATTGTGATACTCTTGTTGTCATGGACAGTATCGTGATGGTGTCGCTGTCATGATTGGTGATTCTCACCCCTGACACAGACACACTCAGTATGTCTACATGATGCTCAAGAAAATCACGATTATTGTGTTAATCTGACTATGGTTGGATTTTTAAATCAAATTGAAATCAAACCATGATGGATCTCTCATAGTTGAATTATCACAATAGTAGTGACGGGACAGATTTTTCTCAGAGGTTGTGGCCCGAAAGTGGAAGGAGACGGTGTGTTTTTTGTGCTATTGTTGCTGGCAGTCGCAATTTAACAATGGAGCGCTCAAGAAGCAGCACACATTGTTCCCGTTTCATGCTGCTCCAACTCAAAAGATGCAGCTTCATCGTTCCCTTCATGCGCCATCTTTAATAATCTATTGTTGTTGCTACTGCTGATGTAAAGAGGTCTGCTGAAATAGGTATAGCGCCACCTATCGTATTGGAGTGTGATTCGTTTCAGACAATAATTCGATTTTCTCTCCTTCTTGTATACTCGGAAAATTGCAGCCATCCAACTACAGTTCTGGCTGTAATCCGACTAAGATGTGCATATACTGACAGACGCACACAGAGCCTCCTCGTGTTCATCATTTATTATTCCACCTCGTCTCTTAGACCAATGCCCTGCTGGGCCAGCAGAAGGCAGGGGTGGAGGAGGAGAGAGGAGCAGCGAAGGCGCAGCTGAAGGAGCTGAGTCAGGAGAAGGATCAGCTGAGGGTTCGGGTGCAGGAGCTGAGCAGCAAGGTGGATCAGCTGAACCAGGCCATCCAGGACCACAGAGCCACGGAGAGGCTGCTGGAGCAGAAGGCAAAGCAGCTGGAGGTCAGGGACACAGCAACCAGTTATTAGATTGTGTTTTATTATTATTATTATCATCTGATGTTTTTCTTTTTTTTCCCCCGCAGAGGGAAAAGCAGCTGGTTGAGGAAACGTTGAACGATGTGAGAAGGAACGAGGAGGAGATGTGCCAGTCGAACCAGTCGCTGCTCACTCGCTTAGAGGATGTGCAGGTAAGGAAAGAAGGAGTCTGGAGCGGCGTGAAGTTGATTCCTTTATACCAGCTTGATCTTCTTGCCGTTTTTCTTCCGTCAGGGCAAGTTGGCCAAACTCAACCATGAGCACCGGGAGCTGAAAGAGAAGCTGAAGGAGGAGAGGAAACAAATCGAGGAGCTGTGGAAGACAAAAACAGAGCTGGAGGATGTGAGGACGCTTCAGGACAGGACTGTAGAGATGCTTCAGAGGAAGGTACTAAAATAAAGTCAGACACTAGGCATGGCATCGTTTTCACCCCCCTGCCCCTTCAAAAGCGCCTGAGTCCACCGCTGCCTTTCTCCTCCGTCTCTGTGGTCAGATGAACAGCATCATGGAGGACTGCGAGGGATCTACAGAAGTGCTCCAGAACCAGATAGACGAGGCCAGAGAGAAGAGTCAGAGGGAGTTGGCCGAGCTGCGGAGACAGCTGCAGGAAAAGGGAGCAGAGCTGGAGAAATCCCGACAGGCTGCCAAAAGTCTGCAGGAAGAGGTGCGGCACTCATTGTCTACGATTCATCAGTATGTGGGGTTCAGCTGTACTAGTCAACCCATGAAATGACTCAATAAATCTGAAATAAAAGGTGTCATACGCTCTGTTCCGACATTTTCCCCTTCCGATTAGAGAAAATCCTAAAAAATAAAATGAATTCAAAGCTGTTTTTTGCATGAGGTCGAACATGAACGTCTCAAAGGTTTCACCAGGCTTGATGAATTCTGGGTGAGATAATGTCTGAGTGACCGCTGCCCTGCCGCAGACATTCCACGTTACCTTATCTCAGCCTGTGTGTGTGTGTGTGTGTGCACATGTGTTTATTCTGCTCTCTGCCCCGTGTTCAGCTGCTTCCTCTGGAGGAGGATCTGCGGCGGTGTCGCAGGGAGCAGCAGGAGGCCCAGCTCAGGGGTCGGCAGCTGGAGCAGAGGCTGGAGGAGCTGGAGGGGAGGAACGCCGCCACGGTGGACGAGCGGGAGCGGCAGGTCAAACTCATGGAGGTGAACATCTTGGTGCCTTGTACAGTATAAAGTGTATTAGTTTTTGTCAAGATGAGTCTTGATCTTATTTGACCTGGTCTTTTGCAGGTTTATTATAATGAAATGAACATTTCGACAGGACACACCAATATGATCGAAAAGGACATAACATTATGAGATATAGTTTGGTATCTTGATCTTTGTAGTGATTTTTTTCTGGCAGGATTTTTAATTCAATGAATGTGCACAAGGCAGATTTTCACTAGCTCTCTTCTCAAACAATGGGAGGTTCATTGTTTCATGTTACTTGTCAGTAGGTTGTAGTTTTAGCTGAATATTGGAACTGGATCTAGATCTGTATATTTGAAGACCAATTAAATGGGATACATTACATGTTACAGTTTACTGAGAAGGGTGCTTTTACACATTGAGGTTCCATTGTTTATTTAGTTTTTCAGAAAGTAAAATAAGTTTCTACTAGGATGTAAATCTGCCCTGTGCACTCTCATTGGCTACAAATGAGATGGCTACAAAGAAAAGTCTCCATGCTTCTTATATATGCCAGAATTGGGGCTTCATGTCCTAAAAGTTAAACTGTCCCCTTAAAAACATTACTATGGTAGGCTGAGTTTAAAGTATATGAGTACATTTTTTTGATGGAGCACTTTGGAATTGAAAGTATGCCTAAACTAAAGTGTGCCCTATAGACCTGTAGCAGCAATGCAGCCTACCTTCTCACACACTCACTGTGAAAAAACCCTGTAGCCTCAGAGAGGGATTGGACAGAAACTCTGGAAGAAGGGGGCAGCGACATGGATCCATGGGTGGTTACTATTGGTGGTTACTAACGTCTTCTCCTGTTGTGACATCACAACAGGAGCCATTTTTAAATGGCTTGTGTTCAGCCAGGTTTCAGCAACACAACAGTGGTCCTATTTCACAGAGACATGAATATTAACACACAAGCAGCTGAAAAGGAGTTTCTTTCATAATAGTTGCTTGAGGAGCACTCTATCTATAAAGCAAGGAGTATCTGTGTGTCTGTGCCTCGTTTATCTCTCTGACTGTTTGTCAGATCAATCTCAGCTTGCACATGGCATGATGGTATACATTCTTTTTGTGAAATTTTGATGGATATTCAAAACATCATGATTATCATTATAAGATAAATTCCCATTGACTAGCGTATCACAGCACTATTCTGCAGCAGCACTTTCATTTCAGCACTGTCGGTACAATATAAAGCTCCGTTGTCTTGTTTCTTTCTGCACTTATGTAATGAAAGTGTTGTAACGTCTCGCAAAAAGCACACACTAAGACATTCACAGGTTTAGCTGCTACTATTCCTTACACTAACACGTGCTATGGTGGGCCAAGATGCGTTCAGAGAACCTCAGTAAATCCCAGCACTATCTCCTAACAGAACAGTATAGAACGGTTATATAACAGTTACATGCCTAGGTTGTTACACTATAGAGGAAAAAGTATAAAGTAAACGATTTATCATAAGTCTGGTTTTACTTGGCCTATCACACAACTCAAAAACTGATATGAAGATTGACATCCAACTTTCAACATGAATTATAACCTTTTTTCTTACAGTAACTGTATTTGCATGTCTCAGAACATGACAAATCCACTTAATGTCCACTTTTCTGTAGGAACTACATACTGTTGCCCCTGAGTCAAGCAGAGAAACCAAATCCTTTGTTTTTTTCTTTGTGTCTTTATTGTCTTTCCAGGATGTCAGCTGATCTATCATGACATCTAGGTGTTTATGTGAAAATACCTCCGTCGTAATATTTTCATCATGGAGAAGCAATAGAAACTTGAGCCAAAAGCAATCTCTGTTTTCTCTGCGTTTAATCTCAAGAGTTTTGTTATCACTCCACTCAGACACTTTGTTCACACTGAGTCGGCCACTCAGCAGAAACGCCAGAACTGTATCATTAGATTACTTCAAAATATACTCACTCTGTGTATCTGTCCTGCAGTCATCAGATTAAAAAGTGAACAGCCTGGCTGAACTCACACAACCCCGGGGAGCCACGCTGACGGCCAAATGATACAAAATATCCCTGAGCACGTTGTAGATTTAATGTTCTAGTTGAAACATAAAAACATAGTTTGTCCATGTGTATAATAAATGTTCAGACTTTAAACCTGAGCGAACACGGGCAGAAGCAGCCTTCCCTCTTATTGGCAAGCATGTTTTGCATATTTGTAAGTGTTTATCTGTTCAGGTGCCAGTGTTTGTGCCGTGTTCCTGTGAACTTTGAGGGTGTTGAAAAGCTCTGTTTGTCTTGCTGATGACAAAACACCACGCGGTGACACCGCTGCTCGCCGTTTACACTGCGCATGGACGGGAGGGGAGGAAGCTCTGTGTGTGCTGTGAAAGTTATCAGACCTGTCCAGGTTGTTCCGAGAAAACCTCTTACTCCAGTGAGAAAAAAAAATCAACAATCGCACGAAAGTCTTCAATTATTTTTATTTTTTTTCCTTTGCAAATGTTGTTATTCTCCCACAACGCTCTTAACGCCATCCTCCTGTTTTTGAGTTTTCTAACCACGGCCTCACGGGACAGTTTCTCCATGTCACAGCGCGATGCAATATAAATTAACTGGATGATGTTTTTATGCATTTTTCATGTTCCCCTCTCCTCTCAGGGGCGCATCAGTCAACTAGAAGAAGATCTGGAGGACGAGCGCAGCAGTGGCGACCGCCTGATGGAGCGATTAGACAAAACCAAAGAGCAGGCAGGTTTACTCCCTCACGCTGCATTTGACCTTTTTTTCCCGTGCACGCACACCTCTTATTTTCTATTTCCTAACAGCCCACTCCCCACCCCACCCCATCAGTGATAGAATTATGTCTGAAGTTTGAACAGTCATCTCCAGCCTCTGTTTTTATCGTAAACAGATGTAGGGCTGAGCACTCACATTTCCCGTCAGGACGGTGAAATCTGCTGATTGGTGTGTCCTGAGTGGCTCGTCAAACTACTTTTCTGTTTCTCAACGTTCACTTTTGTGAAATTTCTGGCTGAGGCCCGCGCCCCACCCGCTGACTTCATGTATGTTTTCTGCGTATCCTGATGTCATCACGTGAACGGCAGCTCCTAAAAGTAGGCCACCATTCATGAGGAGCAAAGAAGTGGTGCAGACTAATTGACCCAAAACACTGTTTTCGGTGCAGTGCAAAGACAAAAAAAAAAAACAGCTAACTATTGTGAGCGGCTATTCACGCTCCCTTCACTGGGCCTCTGGATGTTATTAGAGGGGTAGAGCCGTTACATCTGATGAGGCTGCTTGGACCAGACAGCATTCCCTCTGGTTCTTAGGAATTAAACTGGACTAACTTTTCATTTATCCTGAATGTTGCTTGTCAACAAGTCCGACCCTTTTTAATAAAGTGCAGCCATGTTTTCAGTAGATATGAACCACTGTACATAATTTCCAGCCCATATTTATTTGTTTGATTTGCACTGCTGCACATTATATTTAGTTTTTACAGTGCATTCCATAATATGTCCATAAACCTGTGTAATATACAATATATATATATAACATTTATATATTATTTGTCTAATAATGTCTATTTATATATATATATGTCTGCACATACATATCTACATCCTTAGCTAATAAAACTTATATAAATATAAATTGTATTACTATTACTATTAATACTATTAATATTCTCTGTACATACCTAATCTGTCATTGTATTTATTCAACCATACAGTGTTGTACATAATTCATCTGTATTGTCTACACAACCTGCTCTGTAGCATTTATTGCTTCCTTTACACTTACTGGTCAGATTCTCAGTTCATTGGTTCAGTGCTCGTACTCAGCGAAATAACAATTATTACGTTTAGGAGTTGGCAAAATAAACAGTTTAGTGGTTCAATGCACATATGTTGCAGCCTTGTTAATTTATTAAAAATTGTAACATTTGGAAATCCATTATGACAGTGGAGAGGTTTGTGTGTGTGTGACAGATGGATCAGATGCGGAATGAGCTGATGCAGGAGAGAGCAGCCGCTCAGGACCTGGAGTGTGACAAGATCAGCCTGGAGAGACAGGTACTGACCCAGAGCCAAACACGTTGTTTCATTTCAAGGAGTCAACACATCCCAGGAAAATACAGATCAAGGAGTTTCACCTATGAAAAAAAGACAGCGTCTGCCACCCGGAGCTGAAAACCACACCCACTGCTTCTGGTGTCAAGTCTGCAGCACATTCAGCAGTCGCTGCATTAAAAACACTCCACAGGGTGTTTGGAGTTTGCATAAATGACACTACTACTCTACTGTTTCATTTCCTTTGTCAGAATAAAGACCTCAAGAGTAGAGTGACTCTTCTGGAAGGATCACAGAGGACCAACCAGGATTCTCACGTCTCCAAACTCAACATCCGCATCCAGGAACTGGAAGAGAGGTTGCAAGGAGAGGAAAGGTAAACACCTGCACATTAAAGGTTCCATATAGTACACTTCACTGCCTTCCTTAGAAATATAAAAAAGAAATTGAAGTCATACTTTCTACAGTCACTTTGGTGCATTTCTCATTATCACTGTCTCTATTTGCACAAGAGTTAATGCATTTCTCAAAACAAATAATACAAATTGCAAAACCTAGTGGATAACCTGTTAAAGGCTGTCACTTTCTCAAAATGGATGGTTCATTCTTTTAAAGTAGTAGCAGTAAAGGATTCCTGTCAATGAAAGTGTCAGTGTCATCAAAATGAAAAGTCCTGAAACCATCATTCATGAACAAGTTAGTCAAATGGCCTCGCCATGTTGCCATCATGACATTTTGCTCTGTAAAAGGTTTTCCAAAAAAGAGTCGGGCCTTAATGACACTATCTGAAAATGCTAAAGACAGCACTACTACCATAGCCATTAGAAAACCCAGTAAAGGTAAGTGTTACTGTGTTTAGTGAGGAAACTAAGTAAAAGACACTTGTTTTACATTTTATTGCATATGCTCTTTGCAATTCAAATTTCTCCATAACATTGTGCATAACTAAAATACATTTGGCCTTATGAAGTAGAGCTGTGCACAACTGTAACAATATTATATCAGATCATAATGGAACCAACGATACAACTAACGCAGTACTGTTAATCATTTATTCACATCTACCAACTAATGGATAGTTTATGCTTCACACAACTGAGGAAAAAAGGTCAGTTTAGGAGAAATTTTCAGTATAAAATAAACACAACAACAGGACTATTCATCAAATGAAACTACTATTCATCAGTCAAAAGTATAGTGCATTTTGAGTGACATGGCACTAGTTAATGATCATGTTATCAAATGGTAGGGAATTGTATGGAAACAGTTGATGCATGTCCAAAAGCTTTTGGAATTTGTTTGAAGGAATAAAAAGCTGGAGCTGGAGTTAAAATCCACTTATGAATATTATCAGATGCCTTCGCCTTTTTGTCTGGTCCATTTCAACTAAAGGCTCTTAATTCGCTTTGTTTCTGTTGGTGTTGAAGCATCAGTCATGTTGGGGTGTGCTTTATATAAAATAAAAACCTCTAAAAAGAGGAGGTCTCGGTCCACTTGACACGTGGCGTGGTCCCTCTGGTGAGAACACACACTCTGGTCCAAAAGAACTATGTGAGGCATCATGGGATAGGATGCTAATCATTTAACTTCCTGTTTGTGGAATATAAACATTAGTATTGATGAAACATCAATCGTATCAGTTTCTGGGGTCAATACGCTACATAGTAAAAAATGTTATTGCCTGGTGTGGATCAAAAAATCAATCTAGTGGTGTGAAATTGCCCCAAATGTTGTGGAGGTTGAACTAACTCCAAAGCAACTGAGAAAAGCTGTAATTCACACCTCCATGCATGGGACATACAGAGAGGCTGTTTCTGACAGTGTGGGATAACACGGAGCAGACACTGGATCATGGCTCCATCAGATGCTTGAGATCATATCACTTTCCCCGCAGATGTAAGACTGAGAGCGTTCCTCTGGTCCGAACATACCCGGGAGGTGTTGAGTTACAGCGACGTGATCTCTCCGTGCCTTTTTTTTTTTTTTTTGTGCTCCCAGGGACAACAACAGCCTGCAGCAGGCCAACCGCAAGCTGGAGCGCAAGGTGAAGGAGATGAAGATGCAGTCGGACGAGGAGCACGTCAACCTGCAGACCCAGAGGGACCAGGTGAGGCCGCATCAGACCAGTAAGTAACACAGACTCGTGATGTCATATCTGACTTTTGTGGAACCCCCCCCCCCCCCGCAGTTGACTCAGAGGCTGAAGACAGCGAAGAGGCAGATGGACGAGGCGGAGGAGGAGATCGAGCGGCTGGAACACGCCAAGAAGAAGCTGCAGAGGGAACTGGACGAGCAGATCGAGGCCAACGAGCAGTTTCACAGCCAGCTCAGCGCGCTGCGGAACGAGATGAGGTGACCACTGACCGTCTGCCTTACATTAACTCAAGAAAGAAAAAGAAAAAAAATCTTTTCACATATTTATTTGACTTTCTTTATACCCTAACAGGCGTAAGAAGAGGTCGACTCCTCTCATTAAGGATGCTGCGAACGACCTGGACGACTTTGGCTCTGATTAACTGGACTGATGTGTGATTAAAAGCGAAACAAAACTCTGTGGAGACGTTGAACTTTTTTTTAAAGAGTGACTTTAATAGAACATTTTCGACATAACTGCATTAACAGCTCAGGTGTGTTTGCACCGTGTTTGCTCAGCATGGCAGCGAGCCAAGGCTGCGTCTAGTGGTGATATTTATAACTGCATTATCTGACAGCCTCAACCTCTTTCTGAAACTGTATTTCTTTGTTAAATTATTATTTCATGCTGTGTGTTAATGTGGCGCATCCCAAACTAATAGAAAAAATGTATCCTTATGCTTTTCTAACAATCACTGATGTTTTTGGAGCTCCAGAAACCCTCCTGTATCTCGTTTATTTCAAGTCTGAGAATGTGTGCTTTTCTGCCGCAGGGCATAACAAATAAAGGAAATTGGACGTTATATTTAATACAAACCAAAAACCGACCCGTGGGTGCTTTTCTTTGACGAGGAGGAATGTGACGGTTGTACAAACGGATCAATGGCGTCCGCTGAGTGGCTGCGGCGGGGTAGAGGTGGGGATGAGAGTTGCTCTGATCAACTCCAGAGGTTCCCGCTGCCGGACATCTGGCAGTTTTAACAGCAGTTGGCACGGCGAGACACAGAAATAAAACTTAAGAGAAGCATGAGGCAACACTGCGCTCTTAAACATGGAATACTTAAGGAATTTCTGGCAGAATTCCTCGGCACCTTTGTCTTGGTTGTGAGTAACATTTTAGCTTCATGGTTGACCTCAGAATCATTTTTTTCGCCCTCTCTGTAAATCTGATCTTGTTTATGGGCTTATTTTATATATATTCCTACTTGATCTGTACTCCCTTTCATCATGTCCCATTTCAAACAAGATTTGCTTGAATGGATGCAGTTGGAAACATTTTTTTCTCATTGTTTTTCAGCTCTTTGGCTGTGGCTCGGTCGCCCAAACGGCCCTCAGCCGGAACTCTCTGGGCGAGCCACTCACCATCCACATCGGCTTCTCCGTGGGACTGATGATGGCGGTGTATGTGTCCGGTGGAGTGTCAGGTAATTGTTATTTACTGCATGTGTAATACGACTGAATGAATAATTGTTGCTGAGATTAATCTCCATATAAGAAAGATTTATTTATGTCAATGAACTGAAAAACATCACTTTTAATAGCTGAGAACAGTGTGTTTAGTGCATATTCAGCCTCTTCGCTGCCATACAATCTATAGTTAAGTAACAACAGACTCTACATGATGTGGAATAATTCACAGTTATGCAACCAACGTTTGCCAGGACATATAAGAGAGTGACGGCTCTCTTGTTATATGCTGTAATCTAAACATTAACAGCGTTACTCGTGAGGCTCTCGGCCTGTAATAATAAAACTTTATGGCCTCCTGTCCGGCCATGTGCCACCGCCACCACCCCGGCGTTGGTGGGATCGTGCCAGCTCTTTTTCCAGATCCAATGAGTGTGTCTACTGAACATTGATTATTTTATTTTTTTTTAGCGCTAGAGCACACTGGGGGTCATACATAACCCGGGGCACTAAATGTCCCTGCAAAACTCCCCTATCGATCACAGGCCGCCGCGCTCATGACAGAGACCAGACTTGGTCCACTCGCCTCATCTGTGCAACAGCTATTTCCAACCCTACATCAGTAGGGACCAAAAATGAATTCTGAGGAAGACGGAGACACACAGCTTTTCTAATACTGTTTTAGAAGTACAAACAAATGTGTAGGATGTGAGCAAGGTTTGACCTAAAAGATGTTTGAGTTTCTCAGATGTGATCGTTAGTCTGTCTGCTGGTTCTTAAATGTACAACAAAACCCTGAGGTGCCCACCCCCCCCCCCCAACCCCCCACCCTGCTCCCCTTCTGCTGCCTCTCGTAAATGTGACGGCCTTGCTAATGATGGACAACACATCATGCCAGCCCCCCCCCCCTCTTTTCACGCTCTGCTTTGTCCCCCTGTCCCAGGAGGCCATGTGAACCCTGCTGTGTCTCTGGCCATGGTGATCCTGGGCAAACTGAAGATTTGGAAGTTTCCCATTTATGTCATCGCTCAGTTCCTCGGTGCCTTTGTTGGAGCTGCTGCAGTCTTTGGATTATACTACGGTGAACACACACGCATACACCACCCTCCAAAGGTTTGGGGTCACTTAGAAACGTCCTTATTTTTGAAAGAAAAGCGCTGTTTTTTCAATAAGAAAAACAATAAACTCATCAGAAATACACTATTACATGGTTAATCTGGTAAATGACTTTTGTAGCTGCAAATGTTTTTTTAATGCAACATCTACACAGGTGCATTAAGACCTATTTCCTGCAGCCATCACTCCAGTGTTCTAATGGTACATTTTGTATGATAATTGCATAGAAGCTATTGGATGATTAGAAAAGCCTTGTGTAATTATGTTAGCACAATAAAACATTTTAGCTGGTTAGACGGAGCATCTTAATTTTTTAACACTGTCAACGTCTTGACTATATTTTCTTTTCATTTTGCAACTCCTTTTATGAATGAAAGTGTGACCTTTCATGAAAAACAAAGATTGTCTAGGTAACCTCAAACCTCTGAACAGTAATGTATTAAACATTGACACTTAGTAGAAAATGACTCTTCTCCTTTTTTAGTTTTGAAAGCCACCTCTCACCCCGTGTAATCTCCCCTGCAGACGCCTTCATGAACTACACCAACGGGATTCTGTCGGTGACGGGGATCAATGCGACGGGCCACATTTTTGCTTCCTACCCTGCGAGGCACCTGACGGTTCTCGGCGGCTTCGTGGATCAGGTGAGCCCCCGCGGCCGCCGCGGCCTAATGACCTCTCCTCCGGTTTGTGCTCCGCTGCACCGGTTAAGGCTCCGATTGCTGTGAATTGTAGGAAATGTGGCTAATGTGATATTGATTGTCCCATTTAATCTGAGAACAGCCCCCGCTCCCACCACACACACACACACACTCTTTCACTAGGTTTTGGGCCTAATGACCCATTTCCTGGCATTCACCGGGAGGTGTTTTAAAGGTCAAATCTATACTTTACACCATTTCCACCATCAGATGGTTCTGCGTGGTCCAGTTCCAATGCAGTAAAAGTACAGGTTAGAATTGGTAGTACAACACTTGTAGTTGTTTCACCCCATCACTAACCTGAGCTCAGAAACCAAGTGAATATGGAGCATATATATGTATGTTTTTTACCTTCAGGTGGTGGGGACCGGGATGCTGGTCTTGTGCATCCTGGCCATCATCGACGGAGGAAACATCGGCGCCCCTAAAGGCGTGGAGCCGCTGGCCATCGGCCTGATCATCATGGCCATCGGCGTGTCCATGGGTCTGAACTGCGGCTACCCGCTGAACCCCGCCAGAGACCTGGGGCCCCGGCTGTTCACGGCCGTGGCGGGATGGGGGATGGAGGTCTTCAGGTAACTGTGCTGCAAACACGGGTCGAGGGCTTGTTCCTGTTTGTGGTCGAGCACGATTAAGAAATGATGGTTAGATAGTGTAGGCAGATGAGAATTAATGCATTTACTTCTATAATAGCTGAAGTCTGTGGATGTTATTTTCTACTGTAAAAAAAAAATATATAAATGCTACTCATACTTTTTTTTAAGTGATGTGATACTAGACAACTTAGATAAAGGTTTTAAGCAAAAAAAAAGTTAGTTTCCTAGTACCTGGGGGCAACAAGTATTGCAATGAGTCGTGGCTGTAATCCTCACATCAGACGGCTCCTTCCTGTCTGTCTAAACTGTACTGCTGAATAAAGCCAAAAAAGAAATACTTTAAAATAACGTTTCCAAATGCTTCCTGTCATATGTCATCATCATCTTCATTTATTTAAATACATTTTATTTAAATTATGTAAGTAAGTATTATGGTTTGACATAAGTAGTTGACCAACTATAGATGTCAGTCATGAAAATGCTTTTTTCTTTAAAGTAAACAAAAAATGGAATAAAAATAATAAGACATAATTATATGCATTAAAACTTTGAAAAAAGATTGGGCGTAAATGTGTTAATACATTACAATATGTGGTCAATGGAATAGCATTATTCAGTCCTCATATTTAATTCTTATGTATTTGGCCCATAATGTTTTGCTGCATTCAGGTTCACTGCAATAAATGAGTCCATGTAAAAAGGAGTGAAACAGGATTTGCTTGTCAGGTGATTTAATGAAAAGACATGTTTGTTTTTTACAACTAAACAGTAAAACGTTGATTTTATATTACTGCTTTTTAGTAATATTGTGCCAAACTAATTGTTGCCGTATGGCATCGCTATGCAGTTAGGGTTAGTTCATGAAGGACTCTCTAGAAATGAGATCATGTTGTTGTTCTCTTTTGTAGAAATTTAGGAAAACAGGCACCCGCTGAGAGGAACAATAGTGTTATATAATGTCACATGCAGCCCACAGATGTGATCGATGTTCGTGAATGATCAGATGAGAGCGCCACTGTCCTGCAGAGGCCCCCGATGAACTAGAACGCCTGTAGGGGGGGGGCGGCTGCATGTGACTTTTTCTTTTCCTCTCTCCTTGCAGCACTGCAGACTACTGGTGGTGGATCCCCGTGGCGGGGCCCATGGTGGGGGGCGCGGTCGCGGCCGTCATCTACTACCTGCTCATCGAGCTGCACCACCCCCACCACCACCACCACCACCACCACCGCGACGCGGCCCAGAAGCCCCCCGTGGAGGAGGAGGTGGAGGAGGAAGAGGAGGAGGAAGACATCGAGGATGAGGACAGCAGTCTGAAGGATAAATATGAGATGATCACCATGAGCTAAAAAAAATAGATTAATTTAAAAGAATGAAAGACATTAACCTCTAAGGCTGACGTGAACATGATCAGATTTAGCTGTCAGTCAGATGAAGGTGAACATCTGTAACGGCATCGCCCTCCGTCGTGCTCTCTCTCTCTCTCTCTCTCTCTCTCTCTCTCTCTGTCCGTCAGAACAGTAGCAGCGTAGGAAGTAGTTCCACTTCACTAATGGTGTCGGCTCACTGCTGAGACCATTAAAACCTTTAAGGGTGACAACACAAAGTAAAATAAGGAATTCTCACTCTTTTGATGGAAAAATTGCAGCTAGTTGCACAGAAGAATCAGTGCCGACAGGTCTTTCGACCTGACCTGTGGGTAGAAAATTCAGACGCAGGCCAAACATCGCATTGTCCTTAAAAACCCTGAATACCAGCTTTGAATTTCATAGCAAACCGTCTCCGCTTACACGGCATAAACACGTGAAAATCCTCAGTCCTGCTTGTGTGTTTTGGCATTGTTGACTGTAAATACTGTATTATAGATATTAGAGAAATGAAAATACACTTCATTTAGTTTGAATACTACTGGCACTGGAATATTAGTTTCACATGCATGTCAGAGCTCCTTTTAGTTTTACTCCCTTTTTTCTTTAAGCTTTCATGTATCTGTATATTCATTTGACTGTGTGTTTTTGTTTTTTGTAATTATTATTTTTTGTTTAGAAAATCACAAGGTGTTTGTTATTTGTACCGCTGTGATGTTTCGTCCACATTAAAATTTCTACAAATACCACGTTCCTGAGATGTATTTTACCTTATAGACTCATTTGTCTCCGTCATCCATCGAATTTATCCCTTGAAAACGTAGTTTGACATTTATGTAATGTAATGTTTAGAGCATGTACACTTTTATTCTCATTTAATCAGATGCTGTGTGTGCTTTAGTCCATGTGGCAGAGCTAGAAAAGATCATTTCCTCTATTGAACACATTGTACAACAATTGGATTGTGACTGACCGAGGAGACGGATTAAATTGTGTTTAGCTGTTAGGATCAAAAATGACACCAATGCAGGAAACTATTTCCTATCACTCAAATATTTTTCGCAAAACAGCCCCAGATTATTATAGATATTACACATATTATTACAAATGCAATAATATTTAATTAGTATTTTACTGTTGTAGTAGATTGTTGTTGGAGCAAATTTCAACTACTTGGAACAACTACAGGATATGAGGGAGGAGAGAGGTGGAGATTGAGATGCAACTAAATCCACCAGCTGGACTCTACTAGAGAGGCTTTGTGCTTAAATTCTATCCAGTCCTGTGCATTTTTACACTGTAAAATATCTTTAAAATGACAATACCAGGACATATTTTTTCCTTTGCCAAAAAGTGATGGCAGCCTGTACATTGGGAGGCAACTGATTCTTTAAATTTCAATTTGACACAAAGTATTTTTCAACCTTAATATCAATACGACCTGAGTAATTAACGTGAAAACTTTTGACACCTCAGTCTGAGATGCCTTCAAAGACACATGAAGCTCCAGGAAAAGACGCTTTGGGACAACGCTTAAACACTCTTGCCAATCAGGTACGAGGGTCAGTGACAGCGTCTGCTGAGCCAGCGTCAGGGAGGCAACAGCTGTAGCCTGGGGGTCAAAGGTCAAATCACGTTATAAGTTGTGTCAGAACACAGAGGGAAATGTGAAGCAGCAGCACTGACAGACAGGAAGAACCTCCTTGGGGGCGGGTCTAAAGAATGGATTTCTCCCTTTTGTGAAATCACATGAACACATATATTCACTATGTGGGAGTTTAGATCTGTGAGCTCTGTTTGGTAAAGTAACAGTACTGATTTATAATAGTATAGGAGATTTACCTCAAATACCATGTCAGAAGCTGAACTAACTCTGCAAATCTACTCAGACTGAAAGGAAGAGTGTTGAAAACCCACTGGTCATGATTTGTTACTGGGGACGGGAACTGGGGGCTGTTTCTTTGTGAGACCCACCAGGCCTGCTCCACTTTTACAATCGAGCCTTGTCACAGACAAAAGGTGCTGCTCTGCTTATCAGCCGTGGCGTCAGCTCCTTACACGGCGCTTGACGTTCTGAATGTATAATACTGGCCAGCGTTAGTCAGGGTTCTCCCCCCCCCGTCCGCTAAAAACAGCACATTGTTCTAGGAGCGGCGTCAGCGCCGAGGGAGCTGCGAGGAAATGGAGGACGGCGTCATGGGAAGCAGAACCACCAAATATTGAACCTGAGCTCTGGCTGTGGGTGACTGCACGTTCATGTCACACGGCCAACGGCTGCATTGAAGATCGATGGCGGGGCCACGTTCCGTTGCATGTGCAAGTGTGTACCTTCCAGGGTCTGACTTTTCCTATGGTTGTTACATCACTGAAGTCATCACTCACTCATGAGATAGTAAGTTATATAATATTAATAAGCAAGAATGTGCATGTGTATAGATGCCCCCCCCCTACATTGTTGAAAACCTTGATTTCTGCAGGTTAGGGTGGATTGGAGAAAACGAGAGGGGAAGTTGGCATCAGAAAAAGTGATATTCCATTTTCATGGATTTAAAGATCCTCTTATCATGCCATTTTTTGTTTTTTTTTGTTGTGGCTGTAAAGATTCTTCCCCTCTGTTCTGTGAAGACTAAATAATAAATACATTTTTTAAAAAAGGATCACAAAAAATCAATAGTGCAAGTGGTTCTTAAGTGATGTAAATATATGTATAATATATAAAAAAAACCATAACTTTATTCCACTCAAGTCTAACAACATTTGAGTTGACGTGGTAGCAGGAGGCATTGTGCGGGGAGCATTCATTCCTGACTCTGAACCCACATCGCTGCTCCCTCTGCTGCAGGCCACCCACCACTGCAAGAACCACGCTTAAATCACAGCCAACACGTCCCCGCTGAGTTGAATTCACCGCGCGATGCACTCAGGGCTTTAAGGAAAGTTTCCAAAACCAAAAGATCAGCGATTGAACATCCCATCTTGTTTCCTCATCCCCTTATCCTCCTGCTATAAATGTATCTGAATGCAGCAGTTTATCCTCAGATTATTATATTCAGACCTTTACTAGGTCACAACTATACAGTCTCTGCTGCCCCCATTCACAGCCAATCAGAGGTCGAGGCTCATTAATATTAATACGACGGACACAAAACTCCATAGAGAAGCTTGAGAGGAAATGTAAAATTATATTATATATAGATGATTTCTGGTTCTTAAAACCATAAATATGTCTTGTTAGGAATATTGCAACTTCAAATAAAACACAGGAAAAGTGAATAATATGCAACCTAAGTAAAACGTGTAATAAGCCGCTAACCATGGGATCCTTAGTATTAACATGTGTTGTCATTGTTAATCACCTTATTAAAATATCTGTAGAGCTCAAACATACTATGTACCAGTATGAGGTCAGTTGAAACCTCTAAAAGCTTTTCTTCAATAAATTGCACTTTCATGATAAAAAATAGGAGATATACTGTACGTGGAAATTTTATTTATGCATCAAATTATGAGCAAAAATTCTCATTGCCTCATAAATATTGTACAAATTCAAGTGTGTGGATGCTTTGTTATGTGTTTTATATTGAATCTCAAATCTTGCAGCTTCAATAAGCCTTTATTTGTGAACATTGACATATTACAGAAAGATGATATTTAAAAAAAAAAAAAAAAAAAAAAAAAAAAAGATTCAATGCAAGTCAAGATTCAATGCAGCAGATGACAATACAAATTTACTTTTCAGTTTCTAGCACAGGTTAAGCTTTAAAAAAAAAAAAATCCTTAACTTCCCACAATGCAGGATTTGTAATTTTTTTGTTGTTGCTCAAAGCCAAACTGAAGACGTCAGATCGGCCTTAAGACATGAGAGTAGTAGTTTTCATGGTGAGTAAACTGATCCTCAGGTGATAAAACCGGTGGCTTCAGATGCTTAGAACACAGACTCAGAAAAAGCCAGAGAGCACGCATTACAGACAGTAAACAGGGGTCTTTTATTTTGAACGAGTCTTTTAATTAATGCATTTCAAGTACTCCAAAAATTACATCTCTTTGCACAATACAATTTGAAATTTTTTTTTTTTTTAGTAAAAATGTTCAAAGTGAACAAAAATTTCCGATACTGTATAAAACACAGTGAACATTAAAATCAGACAGTAGTATTACTTTTTAATCTTGTGTTCTTTCGGCCTACATCACCTACAACATTTTCAACTCAATTGGGACATTTCAGTGCACGTTTATCTAAAAACTTTACCAAGACTACGAAATTAAAAAGAAAGGAAATTTACAGGCATTATTCTTCTGCTCTTCTATCCAAACCATGCCACAGGAGAACGAAGACAAAAATGAGAATGTAACATTAACGCCATCACACTGAATTTTTGTATTTACCATTGATGATGGTGGAGAAAAAAGCATCATAAGCAAACTCCAGTTCAACTAGCACATATAAGAACATAAATAACTTAGAAGAGGAAAGTTTGTCACATATGAACATCTTTGAACAACTTACTCTGGAATTAGAATACAAAAAAATGAACCGATGTATCAAAATGTAATTTTTCATTTTCAAATGAAATGCAAATTTTCCGAAGTACTGTACAAGTTTTACATGTATTTTCTTTTTTCCCCCCGAGGCTTCACAGGCAGAGAATAAAGCCTAAGGGGTGAAATTTAAAAAGAGTTCCGCTTTGTGCAGACATGAGAAGTTGGAGCAACCGTCGACCAGCCCGTTTCATCTGCCACACGAATGAATCCTTGTTGGTGAGACACATTACGTTCACGTCCCCTCCAGAGCACATGTGTGATTGTTTTAACCATCAGGACAGATTTAGAAGATCCATCCATCCATTGTCTATCCCGCTTATTCCCTTTCGGGGTCGCAGGGGTCTGCTGGAGCCTATCCCAGCGCGTTAAGGCGAGAGGCAGGGATACACCCCAGATGGTCGCCAGCCAATCGTGGGGCACACACACCATTCACACACCATTCACTCTCACACTCACACCTATGGGCAATTTAGAGTTTACCAATTAACCTGAGCATGTTTTTTGTATTGTGGGAGGAAACCGGAGTACCCGGGGAAAACCCACGCAGACACGGGGAGAACATGCAAACTCCACACAGAAAGGCCCCAGACCCAGGCCCCAAGGCGGGTCTTGAACCTGCGACCTTCTTGCTGTGAGGCAACAGTGCTACCCACCGCACCACCGTGTCGCCCCAGATTTAGAAGATATTAGTCATAATTAGTTTTGCATGCATTAAAAAAAATTTAAATAAAATAAAAAAAAGCTGTGATAAAATAAAGCCAGAGCGCAAACAGAACAACTTTCTATGTACGATATAAATTATAATGCTAAATCCTCTGCAAACTTTTCACCCACTTGCCAACACATAATATTGGGTGAAATGTGTGCATGACAAGTAAATCATGGGATTTTGCATTATACACATCTTCACTCAGTTAGTTATTTTTTTAATTAAAAAAAAAGCCTCTCATGCTACGCTGCAGCAAGGGAAGGAAGAAAAAACCTGAGGTCAAATGATACCACACAAAACAAACAATCAAAAAAAAAGCCAATCACATCTCCTGATTTCATCCAACCAGAAACCGTAAAGGTGCTTCCTGTCCTCTATCGAACCTGGGCGCACGTATCAGCTCGGTAAAGTTTAATGGCACACCGATGTAAACTCACACTGAGGCCTGAACTCATGAGCTCTTAAGGGGATTCAGTCCATGACGACATCTGACCAGGAGAAAACTGCATGTGAATTATTTAAAAAAAAATAAAAAAAAAGAAGCTGTGAACTAGTGAACACACTACAGAAAGTGTTAGTGAACAGTGCGAAAACTGCTGATCCTTCTGTTGTTTTAAGACTCACATTAATAGCTGTCAAAGTAAAGTAAAAAGTGTTGAGTGACATTACAAATAGTACAGACCTTGGTCAATTAATAGTCACATTTAATAAACGTGTCTGCATGCCCACAAAAGTTCTTTAGATTCACTATCTGAAGAATAATAGAATGATTTTATCTTACTTTTTTCATACTTTTTTTTAGTTTTTCTTCTACATCCACACTGGAGTCATTTTTAAATTTATTTCCACACTCCACATGTAAACTAACTCTGTAACATGATACACTCTCACTTCTACGCTAATCCACGGCAGCCTTCACTTTTTCCTTTTTGTCTTCATAACGGAACAGATAGAATCATCCTCAGCTTCGGTTAGTGGTTATTCATTCTTCATTATCAAAAAAAGGGAAAAAAAAAATTGGTGAAAATGATAGGGAAAAAAAACAAAACTGAAGAAAAACATGTACCAAGCCAGGTGATCTTTCCCTTTCTCTTCCCATGACTATACCTCCTCATCTAGCTTGTTACACAATAGAATTAAAAACATGTTAGCAAGACAATGAAATAAAAATAGAAAAAAAAGATGAAAAAGGGGACCTTGAACAGGGAAGGCCTTAAAAAGTGGGATATGGTGACCTTGTTGTTCAAATTCAAAAGTCTAGCACTCTAACGAAAGTGAAAGAGATCCACCTGATGGGACGACTGCGCAGAGAACTCAATGGCATCAAATTCTCCATGGCAACGTCCAAGGAACTCGTCACAAACATCATTCCTTCATGTATGTGTTAAGAGTCCTGAGAGCACTAACCAAAAAAAAAAAATAATCAAAAAGAAAAAAAAAAATAAGTGAAGAATTACACATTTACAGTAGAAGAAATAGTTTGTTTTCACTTATGATACACTAAATATGTACAGTCACATGCAGAAGACTGTCTGCACGGGAGACCGGAGCCTGTGTCTTTTGCCATTTTTGACATGTGTAAATCACAAAAAAAAAAAGTGCCGCGACATTTCCCCGCCGAGCGTGTCTCTCTCATTCCTGGCAAGAATGGGCGAAAAGAAAAAGCACGGAAACAATTCACCAGCAGCCACAGGTGTGTGTGTGTCACTCAAGAAGACGTCGCAATAGAGAAAAGAAAAAAAATAAACAAAAAACACATCACAGAATGTTCTAAAGCTACACATGATTCCTTAACTCCTTGGCACTCCTTGGAAATGAATTAAAAAAAAAACAGAATGGTGGAAACGATGGTGGCTCGCGCTGCGTTGGAAACGGCTGATGGTGGAGTCCACTCCGCGAAGAGCCCATCCAGTTGCTAGGATCGTGTTTTCTCTTTTTCACGCTGTCTGTTTTGTCTGTAGATGGAGGATATGATGACGACTAACAACCATTTCAGGCTTTTCTTTGGATGGAGTGACGCTTTTTTGTTTTTCCCACTGTAGGCACAAGGAGGAGCCAAGGCATTGGGGGGCGGGGCGGGGGCCGGTGGGGCGCGGTGCCGGGCCTCAGCGTCTCATCTGGCCCATCTGATAGTTCTCTCGGGGCTGGCGGTGGTGCCGCTGGGGCTGCGCCTGCCGCTGGGGCTGCCTCTGGGGCTGCCGCTGGCCGCCGCCCCCATGGCCGCCGCCGTGTCCTCCGTGGCCGCCGCCGTGTCCCCCGTGGCCATGCGGGTGCTGGGACTGGTGCTGCACCTGGGAGTTGGCGTGCTGCTGCGCTCGCCGACGCTTCAACGTGCCTGCAGGGATATTAGTGGAGCTTGTTTTTTTTTTAAAAATGGCAGGGTGTCCGGCAGCGTTTATATAGGTGAGGGAAACATTTTGCATCTTAACACAAAACTAAAACCCACATGGTAGGACTTGCAGCGTCTCCAAAACCCTCAGGAAACCCCAGTACTATCCCTGAACAGAACAGAGCTGGGAGCCTGAACTTATTTACCCAACAGGTCATCACTTCAACTACTCAACCTAACATTTTTTCTGAGGGAAACTCTGGACAGGTGTATGTAAACTTCACAAAACTGAGATGAGAAATGTTACTAAAAGCCTGAGATTTGTGGTAAAGTAATGTTAAAGAGATTGTGAGAAGGGGGAAGAAAAAAAATGTTAGAACAAATAAATCATGGTACTATTAACAATTGGTAAAAGACCTATTGTTTTGATAACCTGTGGAAATAACAAATTCAGGTTCTTTTGAGGGAAATGTTTAGGGGGTAAATTAATGGCATACTACTCTTGGGAAGCAACAAAACCAAACAAAAGAAACATAATAAATAAAGTCCTACATAAGCTGGACAGACAAACAATATCGTAACAAAATCCTGTGTAATTGGTGTGTCGACTACATTACAAACAAAATAAATAGAATATAAATATATATATATAAACACGCATAAATGTATTTACAAATGGTGTGACTTGTTGTAAATGTGTGGACTAACCTGGAAGTGGTTTTGGCGGGGGAAGTTTGGGGTTGCTGCTCGGCGTGTGAACGCTGCAGATCTTAATGAAACCGGCCATGAGCATGATGAGAGCGATACCCATCAATAACACTGCCCACCAATGGGCCTGGAAAAATACAAAAGAAGAAAAAGAAGCATGTATCAAGCACAATCAATTAAAAAAAAAATTTATAGCGAAAAATCATCTGACCGGAGTCAAAGATACGTACCACGATCCACTCGGCAATGTTCTCATACAGCTCCGGGTTGAAGATGGCCTTCTTCAGTCTGGCCAGAGGTCCGTCTGCATCCACCAGGCGACACTTCATGAACACGTCGCAGTAGCCCTTGAAGTCGTTGCAAGGCGAGCCGGCTGGCAGCGTGGTCACTTTCTTATTGAAGAAACGAGCCAGGCGCTCGGACCCCGTACTGCTGCACGTGTTGGGATTCACTGGAAAGGCGGCATCAGTCAATGACATTAAAACAAACAAAAAAAGACCAACTCAACACAGTGAAGGAGGTTCCGTTTTTGAAGGGTCTGTTGCTGCCCTGGTTCACCTAGAAGCTGAGATGAATCCTGTCACCTCATCCTCCTCATACACCACAATTCAATATATTTATGTTATTCTATTTAGTGTCATAATCAACTATTCCTGTTCTAATGTATTGTTTCCATCCTCCAACATATCATCTATCCTGCTTTTTTAGGGAGTTTTTTCTCATACTATGTGAGGATCTAAGGATAGTGGATTTTGTTTAGCTTTTGTACAAACTGTAAAGCTCTTTGGTTCAAACATGGGATTTTGGGCTAGTAAAACTGACTCGACTAAAGAAAAAAAAAAACTTGAGGTGGTTGACTCACTCTTCTCCATGCAGCACACGTGGCAGAGCTCAGTCTCGTCTTTGCCTTCGACGCTGGCACAGGTGCATGCCTCCAGCCCGTACTTCTCACAGATGGAGCCGGAGCAGCCCTGTAGGGGGGGCAGGAGGACAGGACCACATAAAGACACTGATTAGATGCATCTACACTGCAGCAACTTCAGAGTCATTTTATATCTCCAGCTCACTCTTTGTGCGTAAGAAACTGAAACTACGAAACCAAGAGAGGTTCAGACAGAAAAATAAATAGATTATGATGTCACACCCAAAGCTGTTGTACAACATTTATGTAGCAATGTAAACTCTGTAGAGTCCTACCATATAGTGGAGACACAGCCACAGAGTGGACAGAGTGAGAGAAGTTCCTAGACCCTCCCTTGACCAGGAACTAGCTGGAAATTCAGCTATGAATGTAAAGTTGCTATAACAACCAGCCTTCCGGGATCGGACGCCTTTAGCTACTCACCCCATTGAGGCAGACTTGGGTCTCTCCGTGGCAGGCGGTGAAGTTGGCCTTGGGCTCAGATGTGGGGCACTGAGCGCTGATTCCATTGCACATGCCCTGATGGGCGCACTCCGACTCCTCTCTGCACTTCTCGTTACGGCCCTTGTGGGTGCACTCAGAAGTACAACAAGGACCCTGGCTGGGACTGGAGGGTAGGAAATGTGTCGAGTCAAGTATTAGCTGATGAACACACACACACACACACACACACACACACACACAAAACAAGAATGTGCACAAACACATAAGGGAAAAGAAGAAGAAGAAGAAAAATCACATACCTGCAGACTTTGCCGGGCTTCAATTTGCACTTCTTATTATCCGGCTGGTTGGCGTCAAAGCAGCACTGGTCCCTGCACTGATCACTGTAGCCACAGTCACACTCCTCTCCCGGCTCCACCAGGCCGTTACCACAGATGGGCTGACCAGACTCTGTTTGGGGAAGCAAAACAAGCTCGCAACATAAACACGGCGTGGGTTCCCCTTTAAAACTGGAACATTTTGTTTCTTTAGGACGATTTCTTGTATGCCAGGATAAAAAGGGGAGGAAATCAGACCAGCTCAATACAAATATCTAACTGAACAAATGTAAGAAAACACAGTAAAATGTCCCGGTAAATAAAAACAAACACTCATCAGTGTGGGGGTGGAAAAAAATATATCACAAAATCAAATTTCAAGCGAAGGTGAAGCCAAAAGCAACAGCTGATATTTTCCCACTCAGCAATCAGATCTTGAGACTACAAACGGTAGTGTGTTCACAGCAGCTTTTTCTGACATATGAACAGTTTCTTTAATTATGTAAATTCTAAAAAGGTGTTTTATTATTCTGCTGATTTGCCAGCTGTATTATGTGGCACATTGAGATCATAACAAACAAGGGATTATTTTATAATTCTAAAATGAAAAATAAAGAATAAATAATAACAATTAAAAAGTTAGTGTAAGTAAGTGTTGATAAAAAAAACTATTTCTTTAGATGTTTCCTCTGTCTTTTTAGGTTGCTTAGAGAAAACTTAAAAAAAAAAAAAAAACAGGTTTGAATAAAAAATTATATTTTGAATGGAAATAAAATAAAGATTTTGCAGGCCAAATTGTCAAGACCTTACAACCCACATTTCCACATTCTGCCAAATGCAGTAAGTGAAAATAGTATAGGACTGATGCCAGTACAGCTTTCTGAAGTGAGTCAATAAGTTTGTGCATTTCTAGTTACCAAAATAAACTCTATATAGGCCAAAGGGTAAAACCACCCGCACTCATCAGTACAAAAAAAAGAAAGCAGAATCAGTAGAATACTAAAGCTCCGCATGGAGAGTTCGAACCAAAAGTCGAACGTACCGACAAAACAGTTGCCTCTCTTCTTCTCCAGCACCTGGCTGATGTTGCGCACGCTACAGATTGAGAACTTATTATTGTTGAGCTTGTCTCCGGATGTGGCTCTCGCATACATAATATAATTGCCCTTCTCCTTCTTGTCCTGGCTCTTGGATTCTCCCGGGGTGCACTCTGATCCAGAGTCATGCTGAGAGCAAGAAAGAAAGGAATAAGCCAGTTAAAAGCAGAAGTGACGACGGGTATAGGCCTTGATAAATTATGTCCCACCGTGCAGAAAGTTACCCACCGGGGATCCGAAGTTGTGTCCTACTTCATGTGCAAAAGTGATATGGGAGACTTTGGGCGGTACGTGGGAGGCATAGTTCTGTACGGTGATTATACCAGTGTTGAGAGACTTCTTTTTCCCATCCGAGTACAGCTTGCTTTTTTCACAGATTCCTCCGGAGCTCCCTGTTAACAACAAGTTGGAACGAACCACAGCTTCAAAACATGAAGGTTTACACTCATTAAGGAGGGCAAGTATCATTAATATTATGTTCAGTTCAACTCATGTTCAGGCTAATGACAAAACATTTTCACAATTCTAAAACAGCGATGAGACACACATGCCCCCGCACTATAAATAAGGGATTTCGACAAAGATATGTCTTCAGTTTAAATAAAAAATTCAGAACGTACGATAGGAATCATCCCAGATATATTTTCACTTTACCAGATCAGTAACAGAGCACAACCAATACATAATGAAATCCTCTGGGAATCATTTAAAGGGAAGGGGGGGTAAAAAAAAAACAACACATCTGCATATTTTCCAAGATGATGTTTGAAGCTGCAGTTGCGGCTTCAAACATCATTTGAACATCATTCAAACATCAGAGCGTTCACGCTGGAATATTATTCATAATATTCTGAATTAGATGATGCAAGCATGAGTACGTCTGACACTTTCTTGCTGTAGCTTTGATGTAGTTAAGTCACAATAAGTCATAAATCATGGATGATTGTTTTTCCCATGGATGTAAACACAAAGTAATTTAACATATCTTAAAATCTCACACTA
The DNA here is from genome assembly GCA_036785175.1 of Eupleurogrammus muticus. NCBI lineage: Eukaryota > Metazoa > Chordata > Actinopteri > Scombriformes > Trichiuridae > Eupleurogrammus > Eupleurogrammus muticus. Next base: position 18,541,275 of record JAYKQN010000010.1, on the reverse strand, counting down.
CAAACCACAGAATTAATTAAAACGCACATGCAACCTGGCAAACAGAATTAGATGTGCTGCATACTAGTTAGAAGTGCTAGCATCTGTGTGTTTAGATTCAATCAGATCTTGCTTTAAGGTGACTGTTTGTGGCCGTTGGATGACGCCTCTCAGTACCTGAGGGGGCTCCCACCCAGGCCAACCCAAGCACGCCGTCGTCAAAGTCCCTGTCAGTGAAAACGTAAGCCAGGCAGTAGTCGTCGTGGTTTTGCTCAGAGTTTAGCTCCAGGAACTTCTCCACACCGATGTTGGAGAAGCGGAACGGGTTGGATTTGTCCCTCTCGTCATTGGTGGTGTTTATCTACGTATGGGAGAATGGAGGTGAGTTCAGAGGGAGGTCAAAGTCCAAATCTATCATTTTAAACCTTAAAAAAAAATCCAAAATAAATCAACACAACACTCACTCTTATCCTTTTCACCATGAAGCTGATGTTGCGGATGCCCATGAAGTCTGTGCCCTGATAGATTGCATCAATCGCTTTGACGTGACTGGAGATCTGAAAGAGTACACACGACAGTGTATGAAATAGCATCAACTGCCAGTTTAACAGCAGTTTCTAAAACATCCCATATTTTATGATTTACTGGGTTTTATTTGATGTTTTGAAACTTTTACATCTCTCCCACACTCTCTACAAAGAATAGGTTGTTTTGTTTCTGTACCATTAATAATATCTGATATGAATGGCTGTGAATGGTGGTGACTGTAGGTGTGACATCACAACTTCATGGATGTCCTGGTGGCTCAATTTAAAGCACAGTTCCACATAGGGACTGTGTGCATTTCCGGATTGTGGATTGAGCGTTTTGAAACAGTATTTATAGAACACAGATGGTCCGTTTTAGACGGTGTGAAAATGGGATAAGTGCCGAGACGCAGGCGTATTTGTTAGTTTTCCCCCCAGCACAGGAGTCAGTTTCACGGCCAGAAGCCTGCGTCCTCTAGGTAGCAGTGACAGCTGTGCCGAAAGTTGGGAGTATTGTGTATGTAACAACAGAGAGATTATGTAGTCTATGTCTTTCATTAGGTTCAGTATGTGTAAAGATAAGCTGAGCTCCATTAGAATGCTTTTATATACTTCAGAAGAAAAGTTTAATTTAGCTCCCTCTGTAGAGTTTTTTTTTTTGTTCTCTTATGACCAACTACATTGGTGTGAAAAAATGTTCGCCCGCCATGTTTGTCACACCTAAATGTTCCAATCAACAAATCAATTTGAATATTTTTAAAGTAGTGAACCCAAGATGCAATTTTTAAATGAAGGTTTTCAATATTAAGGGAGAAAAATTCAAATCTGCCTGGCCCTTCGTGCTGCTTATAATGGTATTTAGCTTTAGCAGCCTCGGTGGAGATTATCTGGAAATAATATCTTACGTACAACTAAGTACTTGTTCAGTTTTCATGTCCTTGTTACAGCCAAAAATCTCACTATAATACTATAATAATTTATGACTTGAAAGAGAACATTGATCATAATTTTCAGTAGTTATATAGTAATTAGAATTTATTATCATGAAGAATGCGGAGCAGTCCTTAGAGGATGTGGACTTTGTTGACCTCCAACCTCCATCAGAGAAGAAAGGTAATGAAAGGTCAATGATTAGCTTAGGCCAGAATTGAGGGAAGTGATTTAGATCAACAGTCACTCTGTGTGTAGTTATAGATTGTGTTTTCTAAAAAAGACCTCTAGTTATAATGTCAACAACTAAATTTGATACTGTATATTCATGTCTACAAAAAAACACTATTTTTACTGACTAAGAGTTTTAATTATTCCACTAATAAGCCTCGATACTCTTAGGTCTTCACTTATTTTTTAAAAATGAGCCTCTGCATCTACATAACCAGAAAATATTCTATCTCTAATTTCAATAGCTCTGTGTCAATTGAATCACAATTAGAGCAAGCAGCAATTATTCATTAAGCTTGTTCCATCTTCTAAAAATGTCATTTTCTGGTTTCTTTATTCTTTCATAATTCTAAACTGAATTAGTGACAGCCCCATGATAAATGTGTATTACCTGAGCAATGACCGCCTCTCTGGTCTTGTAGTACTTGAAGAAGAGGTGGTCAGTCTGGATGAACAGCTGGCAGGTGTTTTTCTCAGCCTGGGCCATCCTCTTCCTCCTCAGCAGCACAGGCTCATTGAAGCCAGCCTCAGTGTGTAGCCCCTGGTGGTTAAATAAAACATATATATATATAGGTATATATTTTAAACCAAAGAGTAGTGAAATTAATAATGGCGGGTATTTATAGGCTGTGGTTTTTTTTCTTTTACTGGCCTCAGTATGTTCATGAACTTATGAATATGTACTCTAATATATCACATACAGGAAAAATATATAGTCTAAACATCATATGATCATATGAGTGGTTTCATTTGGGGGAAATCAATTTTTCCTCAAGTTGAAATAACTCACCCTGACTGTATAGGTAACATGACGTTTTTGCCAGAATATGTATGAAACCCACAGTTTTTTTGACAATATAATGTCATATGGTGGTGTCCTATGGTATTACCCATCACGTGTTTATTCAGAAGAACTAATCAGGGTTAAAATTATAAAATATAACATTATTCAGTCAGAGTAACTTCAAACTGCAGACACGGTCTTGACTGCATACTAAAATTCTTATAAAATGACATTGGCAAAAGAGTTGCAGTCACTTGACTAAACTAAGGTGACTAACTTTTTATGATAGACAGACAGACCATGTACATTTCAAAAGTAATAAAACAGTAAAAGAAGGTTTGAACATGTATATCTTTTATGAAAAATTAGTAAATTGTCATAATTGAACATTACCTGCTAGCAATAAACTAAACCTAGACTAGCATTGGTTGTTTTTGACCATCTTCAATGTTAAGATTCTCTAAGAATTTAACATGAGTATAATATAAGTGTTCAGTTCAGTAGTTTATGTAAAGGTAGAACATGCACATGTCAGAAAAACACTTTGAAATGATTAACAGGGTCAGGAATTACAATAATAAATCCACCGCCAGAAGTCCGTCTCAGGGTGTTTGTTACTTCCTTATTACTTTTTTACTTTTTTCCTTATTACTACTTACTTATTTTGTTACTTCCCTGAAGGGCACAAGAACGTGACGTCATGGTACATATGGCTAAAGGCCCTGAGGGCTAAGTCCTCAAGTCCCGAGAGTGAACATTTTTGTTTCACTTAGCAGGGTAACTTGGACACTCTTCAGGGAGCGTAGCCTGGAGAGTCTCAAACTGGGCTGGATATGGGCTGACTGCAGGTTTACCACTGTGATTTATGGCCAGAAAAGTTAGTGACTTTAATGTCATAAAAGTAAGTGCTGGAAACTTTTGATCTAGGTATTATAAAGGAGCCTCCCTTCTGATTGGCAGATTAAATGGTAGTGATAGAGGGCTTGACAGTGACTGTATAGGTGTGACATCACAATTTCACATAACTTGTTTACCAAACTGATTTTTTTGGTGCAAGTTTAAATACGGGCTGTTTTTTCTGTTGTTTGAGCATTTTGAAACAGAGGGCAGTGATTTTCCTTATATTTCATAAAACTCTTCAAATCTTATTTTCTACAATATATTCACAAAAAAACATGGCGTCCCTTTGGACACTAAGGGTTTGTACTGTGGAGTGTGGTGATGTTCACCTTGGGTGGCTCGTCTACAGCAGTGCCTTGGTACTTCTTCATCCTCTCAAACACCGAGCTATCAGCACAGCCTCCCTCTGGGCCGTATTTGTGCGGGTAGTCTGAATGAGAGAGGCGGACAAAACACTTTTAGGATTACGGGAGACAATGTTAGCTACTTAACCCCCTGAGTCACTCTATTTCAGGCGCTATTCATGATCAGCTAATAGACGTACTTACACGCCACTTGAGCCTAGCTTTGCTATGTGAGCTGGTACTTTCCCGTGACTTCAGTTAGCGATTCCTCTTGCATTTATCTTTAATTTGCCACTTAGCCGTGTACTATATGTACACAGATGATTTGAAATTACGGCTTGCCATTGTGGCTAAATGTGCTCGGTGCTCACTATCAGTACCCATCTTGTAAAGGCTGTTTAAATGAGCCAGTAGCCCGGGAGAAAGATTGTGTTACTCGGCTAATGAGCACCCTGGGTATCTCTGCTCCTTGGGGGGGCGATCGCACCAGTCTGCCAACATCAGCTCAGCTGGTCTAACCTTGCACTTTCCTGATCACACATTCTCACACATACACACACACACTATTTGTGTAGCTGAAGTTTCTAGGGACTCACGTATGTCGTCTTCATGGTAGATGACAGAGTGGAAGGGCACGTATTTGCCTTCCAGGTATCTCTCAGCAGGCTCCACATAGTAGTTGCCGTGGTAACTCTGAATGAAGCCCTCAAACTTACCATCCACAATGGAGCCATGAGTTAGCGTGCCTTTTTCACCTGGTATTACAGATTAAGAGGATTCGGTTTCACAGGATTCACAAGTCAACAAAACTTTAACAAATAAAGGGGAAAAATAGGTACATTGGTGTAAGGTGGATGTGTTTCTCACCATAGATTTCTCCAGTGTAAATATGAGAGGTATCAAACGGAATTTCTTCTCCTGAAACATCCACCTTCAAATCTTGGGCAAACAAGGTGGTATCTCTCTTCATTCTTAAATTAAAATGCCTGAAAAAGAGAGAAATTAAACTATAGGTGATACAAAACAAAAAACTATGATTGCAAAGTTCACAACTATCAATTATTTTCTTGATTAATTGATTAGTTGTCAGACAATTGAGATATGTGTTAAAATATCCTGATTTTTTATACCTTTAATTAATGATCTATTGTTGCTGATTAATTTCCTGTTCATCTTGGTAATTTTTGTGGTAGTATAGTTACAGCATTGGACAAGTGTTTTCTACATTGCATAAGGTATCTTTTCCTGTTGCCCCTCAAGCTGCCTCTCTGATATTACTCATTTCACACAGTGTGTTCCGTATGGATTTGCGTGAGAAACAGAATTTCTGCCTCACTTTGGGAGGTAAGCAATATTCCCCAAGGCCTTGGAGGAAAAGGAAAATGCAAATGAACAGAGGAATAAGGGTGAAAGCAAGGGCACAGCTTGGCAGAGAGAAAACATGCAAGCTGTTTTCTGTTGCAGGAGGAAAACTGCAGTCTTAATCTTGTAAGAGAGGGGAATAGAAAATTAGGACAGTTTGAAACAATGCTGTTTTTTGTTGATGAGAACGCGGGGCAGCAAGAAAACAACGATGTTACAGTAAACCCTAGGTCTCATGTAACACCTACACAGTGCCCCTATTGTATGTGTGTACTGCATAGGTCAGTGCATGGCAGCTAAAATAACTGCAAGGAAACCAATTTTTTTAGCAAAACTCACAGCTGAAAAACAAATCCACACAAACACAAATCGGGTTATGCACATTACCTATTGGACTGTTTTCTGTTATGACTTAATCTCAGGGGGAAAATGAAAGGCACATTAAGATTCTATCGCAGAGCACAAAAACAGCACTAAGATATTGCACATTTCAGACAGATTTACACATTTTGTTCAAATGGGCGTAAGGGTGGGTGGGTGTTGGTGTGCTGCAAATTGAGTGTTAAGACGGAGAGCCGTGTGCCTTGTGCTTTGTCGTGAATTCAAAAGGGGAAAAATAGGCCGATACATCTCGGCTTTTCAAAGAAACAGACATTTTCCTCCCATGCGTTTGTTTGTACAGCTCTTATCGCTCTCCTGCCTATTAAGCAACATCGGAGTCGGGAACAGCAGGCCCTGCTACAGGCAGGGCCATAAACAGCCTTTGCCAAGCTCCCAGCCAGATGGTGGACTTTGTCATGAAGAGTGTACACTTCTCTATCAAACCAAACCACCTCCTCAAAATACCGGATTAAGACGGTCTACATACATACATCCATAAGCCTCATTCACACATACAGCCTTTTGCAGAAAAGCTTCTGCAATTTCCCTGGAAGGATTCACTTGCGAGTGAGGGCTAGGGTCCATTTACCGGGAATCCGCACTGGCAAATTCCCACCTCAACTTCGTTACAGAGAATATGCCGCAAAGACTGTTTTGTGAATGAAAGCAGGAGCATTACAAGGAAGGGCCCCCATTCTTGTGATGAAAGACGGCACCGACGACAAATTTGTATTCACGACTTGTACACAACAGCACCTTGTCTCTGGCCAATTGAAAATCTGAAAGTGAACACCAATGTCCTTTTGTTTGTTAAACTCCGTTCTCCAACTTCCAACGACGGCTGGGAAGTGGACAGACTCTGAAACAAGGGAGCTCCTCTCTGTTATTGCAGAGGACGGGACTGGTCGGATTTTTCAATTTAAACTGTTTCACTGATGTTACTATTTATCGCTATTATATCACAGATCTGTTTTATCACAATATATTGATACCGGTAGTACACAAGTTGTCAATTTGTGTGAAATCACTAGCAATATTATCATCTGACTTCTTAATTATTCTGCTGTATCTTGAAGTGAACCTATGTTTCTTTTTTGTAATCATCACCAATTCAAGTGCTTTTTAATCCATCTTGAAATTTAAACTCATTCTCTATTAATCACAGTTTTTATAATTGTTTGACTACAGAATCATAAATACAAGAACCTGTGCATTATAGCATTTTAACAAAAGTGTCTATTTTTTTTCCTATAAGTAGGGATGCACATTTTTATTATTTTGCTGACTGAGAGCTGATGCTCATTTACCAATCAGATAATAAGTATTCCCTTTTCAGTAGGACTGTACCAAGTGCCCCGAGTGGGTGGGAAGGGCAGGGAGAGGGTCCGCCTCCTTCCCACCCTGGTGGCTGCATTGATGTCGCTCTGCTCTGTGTTTTGTTGATCAGTGTCCAGCTTGCGTTGAAGCTGCTGTTGCTGCTTTTACCCCGACCATGCCCGTTATCTTTCCCTCTACTAGCATCATCTCTTCCTCTCCTCAAACCTCGCTTCTGCACACCACCTCTACCGTCTCCTCAAGCTCCCTCCTCTTTGCTCAAAATGATATATAAACAGATTAAAAAAACAAAACAACACAATTAATCCCCCTCCATCATCAGTGCTGTAACCAGAGCCTCCGCTTAGCTAATTAATGATCAAAAATAGCCAACAGGTTGACAAAACAGAAACTTTTAGTTGCAATTTAAAATTCAACTGGTTAACTGAATGACCAATGGTGGCTGGAAAATGTTTCCAGCAATTTACTTAAAACTATATGTAAAAGAGGCTTTATATACACCTTGAGGAGGATCATCATCCCAACCCATCAGATATCAAATTATTATACAGAAAATCACATTGTTTTCCAATTTATCTGACCTGTGTGTATTCAGATTGCAAGAGGGAATTAGAGTAAATGCATCCAAATTGTAGTAGAAATGAGCCTTTTAAGATATATGATTTATTGAAATAGGCTTAAATGTTAATAACGTTGAATCACATGCAAACTTCTGCTACAGCTGAGCTCCGCCTTAAATATACAGCTCCAATGAACTGATTAGTTAATTGAAAATGTATTCCCAACTAATGAGTCATTCTTTAGGAGAAAAATGCACAATTTCTCCATATTCTTTAATGTGAATCTTTTGCAGCATCTTTAGTCTTGTAAGATATAAAACACTCTTAGTCTTCTTCTTCTCCTCCTCAATCTTTCGGTTATGGAAAGCTGATCAGGACAAAATTAATAGACACTGCTTTGGGAAACAATGATTGATGGTTTGTTTTTTTTATCATTTAATCTACTTATCGAGAAAGTAAAGCAACAAAAACATCAAAACATAAAAAACAACTATCAGCAGCAGCCTTACTTTTATCATGAACAATACAGGCAAATATGGGATGAACTTTGCAAATAAATAAATAAATGGGTATATATACAGAGAAACATAAAAAAACACCAAAAAACGTAATCTATATGTTGAAGGTTGACTAACCTTCCATGGGCGTGAAAATCTAAATGAAGAAACTTGTCTTCATGAGCGAGTGCCCTCTTGGCCCTCTGATGTTTGTTGTGAATAAGCTCTGTGTCGTAAGACAGGCCCTCATAGTGACGAATGTACTTGTTCAGGGGATTCCTATAGTGTCCTGTGAGAAAAGAAACAGAGGAACTGAGATTATTACCAAGCACATTAAAAACACAAGTCATAAATTAACCCTTATGAAATGCATATTAATGACAACATAGTCTCAGCAAACATATGGAACAATCTTCTTGTAAGACATTCTAGGTTGTATGTGTATGCATTGTAACCTCTAGAACAATACACAGAAGTCTAAATTGTTTATAGAAGAGTAAAATCATATACATGTCAAAATGTACTTTTCCCCAAACATTCAGGTTTTTGGGTTTGTATGACACAGAATTTAGAGCAGAAGGCAGAAAAAAACATACATTTTGTATGTAAAGAGAAATATTTTGAGCATCAGATACTACAATGTGAGTCTTTGGGTTGATAATATAGCATCTATGCTTTAGCGTGAAAAACATGTTAAGCTGATTATCAGGCATATAGATTGCAGGCAGGATTACAATGCTGGAAAATGGCAGTAGGGCAGTATGAACTGTGTTTTTAATATTCGGCTCGATCTATTTAAGTCAAATGATGCCAGTTTTGGAGCTCTGCTCAACAACAGCCCTTGGCGAGTGTCACAGTATTGACAATTATTTTGCCACCAGACGAGTGGATGGTGGGCACAAAGGAAAAAGATTCTTAAGCACCTCCAACCTTTTCCATCAAGTGCTTCACACTAACAAAACAGCCTGACAAACTTAAGAAAACACTGAAAACTCAGTGTAAAGGGCTTAAAGGGGCTCAGCAGAATTACAGTGTTGAGACCTTTCCACTGAGCATCTGAAAGGACATTATTGCCCCACAACATATAAACCAAAAGAAAGTATTTTCAGAAAATGCAGTATGTAATTAGCTCCCTGTGACAGGTAATTACGCCTGACTAGTGAGCCATAAATTACAGCATTCAGCTTAACTATGAAACAAAGATGGGTAAGTAGACCAGGCTTCAGCTAGTTCTGCACTCATGAGCATTATGAAATATTCAAGTGCTAACATTGAATTTTTCATTGAGGTGACTATGAGAAGTGAAGGCCATGTCTATTCTGAAATACTTGCATTCATTGCATTGCTATGTCTACAAGTAAGATACTCAACCTTCAGAAAAACACATTAATTGTACATTTCTGTAATGAACTAAAATCATGTATTAGATCTCTACTAGATCGCCTAAAAAAAGTCTGAATGATTTTTCCAAGTTCAATAAGGTGATTAAGTATAAGCTTACATTTTACTCATTTATGACAGTGGATAATTTCACTTTTTTAATACAAGTTTTTAAACCGCAATAGCAGTGTTTGATAGGTGTATGATGCTCTAGTTGTTGCAACACAAATAGGAATATATTACAGAATTTTATCACACAAGCTTTAACACCAATTTTACCAATGACAATAAAAAATGTGTTTCTCCTATTGTTCTTTCAGTTCAATATGTGAGCTTTACAATGCAGAATAATGCATGAGCAGAGTTTGACAATAGACCTCCTGTTCTCATATTCAGCTGCTGGAAATCGAAATGCTTCTTTCTGCCAAATAAACATTTATTTAATTATTCTTATTAAAAAGTGGTAGGCCTATGGGCCTGATGTGTCACATCAGGGCTAGTTTGAAGCCAATTCTGATCCAATATTCTACTTAAAACAAGTGTGATGATAAAAATTGAAGCCTCCGCTATATTAACACTGACAATTGATTTTACAGCGAAGACATCTTGTGTCCAGCAGGTAAATATCTGAGATGAAATGGACTGTATTTACATATTTCTTAATTCTGGCGGTTGTACATCGGGAGAAGGATTAGACGGAATTTTAAAGATTTAAACAAGACAATGCTATTTTTTGTGAGGAAAAAATAGATCACACCGAAATATTTTTTCGAGTATTCGGGTATTTTGCAATCAGCTAAAACATGTCTGTGAACCTTTTAGCGATTCTCATCTAAAGTTACTGCGGCTAGCGGTAACCTTAAACCACATTAAACAGAGAATGGCTTATAACACAGCCCTGACAGCTCAGATTTCTAATAAATGGGAGCTAAACCTGACAACTTCTGTCGCAGGTAAAACCGCAGCCAGTAACGGAACAGATCGTTTCGACACTCGTCTCAACGAAAGCGGCTAAACAGTCGGTTAGCACAAAGCTAGCGTTCCGTCGGCTTCTCCATCTTCTCATAACAATGGCTGTCGGGCGCTCTTCACACGATAACAACACAACCGACCCTAACCGGACAATAAAAACGGTGACAACACGCAGAGATAACGCAGCAATATCGGTTTATTTCAATCCACTGTGCGAATCCGAGTCAGCCGGCCCGCTATGTGACATTTGTGAGCGAGAAGTAATACGGCAAAAAGGGTGCAGTCCTCTTCATAACAAGCAGGCCCTGCTGATCCCTGGTGTTAGCTTAACATGCTAACACCAGCCTTCTGCTCCTCTCTGCCGCCGCTCCATGGATTCAACTCAACTTGTAAGGTTTTCTCTGAAAATGCCTTACTCACCTTGAGTGTAGTTGAGTAAGTACGCGAAGAGGAAAACTTTAAGAAGAAGCATATCGGACAAATCCATTATTAGAGCATTGATGCCGTTTTCACTTTATTGTCCTACTTAGATAGGCGCAGACGCCCTGTGTGTTTATTGCAGCTTCCTCTCATCGCCCCCTCTCTCGCTCCAGCGCCGTGACGTCAGACGCAGGGACGCTCGCATCCCTTCCCCCAAATGCATCATGATCCAGGCCTGAATACATTATACTACAGGAGCAGTGGTGGAGGAAGTCAAAATACCAATATAACAATGTAAAATAAACTCCTGCATTAAAACATTTAAGTAAATGTACACATTTCATGCATCTGTTATCTACATCATTAAATTATTAATACTGAGTAGTGTGGATCCCAACCTGGAGGTCATGCCCTTCCAAAGGGTCACCAGAAAAATCTTGGGGGGTAAAGAAATGATTTGAGGGATAGGAATAAAGAATAAACAAAATTCTAATACACAAATATGTTTTGGTATTTTTCCTCTAATAACCTTAGTTGCATCAAATGTAAATACCGTACTCAAGTAAAATACAAGGCTCCCCCAGTAAACTTACTTTGCACCATTTTACAACAATTCCTGGGTGTCATGTAGTGTATCCAATGTATACACACCTTTTCCAATAATTACAGACACATGCAAAAACAAAATCATACAAAAGTTGTCTTTTATTATTTTAGTGTCAACACAATTTTATATACCGTCTTTACCGTTCAGTGGCAAATCTTTTACATACTCTTTCACTTTTACATACTCTTTCACAGGACTGTGAAAAAGTATGTTATGTGTTCATAGATTAATCAATTCACTGCTGGAATTTCAACTTCTAAATTGTGAGGATTGGAGAAAATAAACACTTAGCTTTTATTTTGTTTCTGTTTTTTCTTTGTTGGTATACTGTAGAGTTGCTTCTGACAAAGTAATAGCAAAACTACATACCTGTAAACATAACAGTAACTAGTATGATAAACTCATAGAGCTGTCATACATTTCATAAGCAGCCAAGTAAATGTGAATTTTCGTTGCCTGGCAACTGGAAATATATTGTTGCCAAAGAAAAGGAGACACCCTCACTTTTGCGTGGTTGTTGGATGAATTTCCTGTAAGGCATCATTCGTATTATTTGGATGAAAGCTATTTCTGATCCTGGCAGCTCTTAGAGATCATCTTCATCTCCTGATCTACCCCTTTCTGTTGGAAGCAGTTGTTTCCCTGATAATGAATAATGCTAACTATTACCAATCACAGTTTTCCACTATATTCCATATCACAAAATTGCATTCAATTTGTGATTTATGGAAAAGAAATGCAGATTTTATCCATAATGTAGGCGTTATTCATTAGCTTCAGTCTTATGAGTCAATTCCTCTCTTTCGTTTTATTCAAGACAAGCTCCTCTGGCTCCAGTAGCAGTCACGTGACACACCTCCACATCAGCCCCTAGTTTCTGCAGCTCATCCAGCCAGATCTGTTGCTTCTGAGACAGCCGGTCATTGGGCCCCTTCACCTCCACCAGCTGAAACAACAAGAGGGTCCAGGTCACCAGACATGAAAAAAGGATCAGGTACCACAAAGTCTGAAAAAAAAAATCAGAATGCCGGAAAATAAATATCCAGTCTGTCATGTGATCTTACTTTGTAGCTGTTGTTGGAGGTGTTCCACACCACTAGGTCAGGCAAACCTCCACGGCAGTGCCTGTAGTCTTTTGCCATCCGCGATATTATTCCTCCTAAGAAGGCTCCGCCCAGGCAGGAAACAAGAGACTGCAAATATCAGAGCTTAATGTGGTTTTGATCATACCAACAATGACGACACATTGAAATGGCAAAACATCTAATCCTAGTTACTCTATATTGCCAAAAGTATTCACTCACCTGCCGCGACTTGCATCTGAATTTAAGTGACATCCCATTCCTAGTCTATGGGGATCAATATGTCCTATGTCTTGGTTTGCTGCGGCATCCACAGTTCCTTTCACTGGAACGGCAATTAAAATTTCAAAGAACCGCAGCCTCCACTGCTCGAGTCCAATAGCAGCATGCTTCGTGCTATGTATTCAATGTTTTGCATTGCACTCGGTGATGTATGGACTAGATGCAACTGCTCAGCCATGAAAACCCATTCCATGAAGCACCGAGCACTGTGCTTGAGCTGATCTAAAGGCCACATGGAGTTTGGAGGTCTGTAGCGATTGACTCTGTGGAAAGTTGGGGACCTTTTCGCACTATGCGCCTCAGCATCTGCTGATCCTGTTTACATGGCCTACCACTTCGTTGCTGAGTTGCTGTTGTTCCCAAACACTTCCACTTTCTTATAACAAAGCTGATAGTTGACTTTGGAATATTTAGAAAGTGATGAAAACACCTGATTTTAATTATTTGGATGGGTGAGCAAATACATTTGGCAATATAGTGTATTTATTATAGCATATCCAATCATAATTTGCAATACCTTTTGCAGTGTATTGAGACATATAATGAGAAAAAACAAACACAATCTGCAACATTTTTTTTATGAATGACAGTAAATACCTGAGCCTGTTGAAGAGAGGAGAAACGATCCCAGTTGACCAATGAACACACTTTACCCTCCTGGGAGGTCCAGGCGTCCTCTAGCATTCTATGCAGTGTCTCCACAGAAGCTTCAGTCAGTAACTGTACACGGGTATCGATTGACTCTTTTCTGTTCTCATAGAAGCTGTCAGTGTAAAGGTCCAGTGGACAGGTCTGTGTGGGGAAAGAAACTTAAACCTTTAGAGATGAACTGATATCTCCCAATACAGACAATATATACAGTTCACTGAGCCTGTCATACCTGGTATTGATTTCGGAAAACATCAGGAATTCCGTCCATAAAAATGACATCCCATAAGAGGAGAGCGAACAATGTAGAAAATGTTGAGCCCTCTCCATGAATCCCTGTTACATTAAAGATAAAAGTTTGTTATTCTGGTAATCACAAGACACCCAAATACTCGGTTTATTTGGAGAAGAAAATGTACCTTGGTTAAAGCCTTGTTTGTGGTAATGTGCTAAAGACAGATCTTCCACAGAGCATATTACAGTCCCGTCAGCACCATCACCCCCTTCTCCATTTGCTGGTATAAGAAACCGAGATTTCCCTGTTCCCCCTTCATGAGGAAACAGCTGTCCTCGGATGGTTACCTGCAGATAAAAGCCAAAACATGAAAATAGTTCATCTTTTACTTGAGACACTTCCACACACTGACATGTTGAACAAAAACTCACATGTCTGACATCTTGGACTTGGATAGTGGGCACGTCTTTGAGTTGTAGTCTGTACTTCTTACAGCTAGCCGACTCTCTCATCCTAACAGCTCTCTGATGGAGAGACAGCTTATGTCCTGTTCGCACCAGTGGGTCTAACAGCCCGTCTCTGATTGCACAAATAGCCTTGGAGCATCAGGAAAAGAAAACACAACAGCTAGTATTAAACAGAGATCACAGAAAAAATAAAAATAATAAAAGACATGAATGTAGGGCTGGGAGAGCCCATTGATAAAATGTTTGGTTAGTTGTTGCTGATAGTTTATGTGTAGTTTTATTACGTAAATGTGGAGGGGGTGATATAGATGGATACTGATTATTATGGATAATTTTCAATGATCTATTTTTAATAATGACCAAGAAAAAATGGCTGAACCACTTCATACTAAACATAATTTTGCATTTGCCTGTTAACAGACTAGCGCTTTATTTTATCTATATTCTATATTTATGAGCCTATCTATATTAAATTATTTTATTATTGTATTGATGAAGTGGCTATTGACAATATATATTAGCATATATTGATATAGTTTACCTGCTCTGGTTTTTTGAGGTGCTGGTGAAGGTTCAGTGCAAGTCTGTCCCACCATCGCCCTCGACTGTCAGGACAGTAAACGTACTGCAATAATAAGGACCGCAGCTCCTCGACTGCTTCCTGCAACAACAACCACAGCCATACAGACTAATTTAAAAACATGAGAAAAGATTACAAACCAGTACAACCTTATAAGTGGATATTGCCAGGGAACCTCATATCGACGCAGCCTCTGTAGAATCTCCACTCCTCTGGATAAGATGCGAGTGTAGACCCATCCTGTGGTGAAGCTGCGCAGGAACACCGGCAGCTCTTCCTGGTGACTTAGCCAACACAGTGATAGTGTTAACATTCCACAATCACCAGTCTGCCTTTTAAACAGAAACAAATGTTTGGACTGATGAGATCCTTACCTGAGGTCACAGTTTCTCCTCAACTCCTGCCAGGCATTTTTGGCAGCTGTGTAAAGCTCCAGGGCCTCGTCCCACTTGCCCGTCTGCATAGCTGAGGTCACCTCCTGCAGGGCTCGCATAGATGCTTCATATCTAGAGTGACGTATGCAGCAATGAGTGGTTAATCTTGTCTATCCTGCTTGAATATAAATAAAATCAATTTGCAAACGCCACCTGATAAGCTCCTTTCGGTCCTGAAACACCTTTGCCGTGCGCTGCACCGTGTATGCTGGGAAGGACAGGCGTCCTGAGTTGACCAGCAGGATGGTGAAAAGTTGACTCTGTCCACCAGCCGCCAACTCCTCCTCCTCCATCGTGTCTGTCAGAGAGAAGAGTAGGAGGACGCGAGAGAAGACAGCCCGGGGATCAGGACACAGACGCACACAGGAACCTGCAAGTTGTCGGGCCCTTTATTTAAAGTCAGAGAGGAAAGGGATGAAATATTACAAGAATATACACAAATTTGTGAATGTACAAATGTTCAAGATCGAAGCACCTTTTGAGGATGACAGCCCCAATGTTGGTTTGAGCAGAGGTCATAGAGAAGAGGGACTTCTGCTTGCTCAGACGGAGAAGCCCGTCCACGAGCTGCTGTTTCTGTGTTCCAGAACCGCCCAGATGGAAGGTCTTAGCCAGAGCTTTGAGGTCAGGGGCCGGCAAGAGGTCTAGGGCCTCCTCTAGGTCCTGGAGGTCACACTCTTCAATATACAGAGATCATTTACATGGGGGGCATTAATAAGAGGAAACAAGAAAACCTCCATATTCAGGGTGTGCTGGTACACACTCGTTCTACCATCAAAATGAACTGCAACAATAAATTCTTTTATTACTATTACATTAATCAACATCTATTCTGATTATCAATTAGTCAGTGTGAGTTATTTTAAGAATAAAACATCCAACTTCTCTGTTTCCAGCTTATCAAATCTGCTTATTTTCTGGTTTCTTTAGTCTTCTATAATAGTAAACTGATGATCATTGTGAACTGTTGGTCTGGACAAAAAAATATATTTTAGGAGGTCTGAAGTATCCAAAACATTCTTATATAGCTACAAGTGTCAGAATATTAACTTAATAATCATTATAATTAACTGCATTAAAAAAAAAAAAATTCTAATAAAAACATGTACAATCATTCACCTGACTGCAGAAAACCGCCCTGAATCAGCTCCTGAGCAACAGGTCTCAAATCACTGCAGATCTCTTCATAATCCAGCTTATTCACTTGTAACCACTTCAGTTTCCTCTGAAACAGTCTCACATACAACTTCTGCCCCATGACTGCGTGAGAGGGAAAATGCATAAAAGTGATGAGATTTTATTATTATTTTTTTTTTAATTTCAGGGACTTCGGTTATGTTTTTCAGCATACCTGAGAGGGTATCGAATGTATGAAGGAGTGACATATCATCCTGGTTGAACAATTCTCTATCATCCTCATTCTCCAGCACAGCCTGCAGGACAGTCTTGAAATTACGTAGGTAGTAGGGAATATATTGTGGAGGCGATTTCTCAACTGCCTGATTGCCGCTGGTTTTCTCAGCACCAGTCTCTGCTGGCAATTCAGTATTTATCAAAGCATCTTTTTTCTCATGAGTTTCCTCTGAAGTCAAAACAGGGTGATGAATAGTGTTAGAGGGACCTCCAGCCTTCGTCTCTACTGTACCTTCACTCGACACAGCCGTTTTTGACTCTCTGCTGCTTCCCTCATGTTTGGCTTTCTTTCTGGAGTTGGGCACCCTACCAGTGGAAGTCATGTCTTTTTTTCTCTTTGTCAGTTTGGAGGAAGGAGAGAGCATCTTTGGAGTAACAGGATTCTGGGTGGTCTCTGGATCTTTTTCTAATGACAGATGTGCCGCAGGGGTCTCAGGACTGGTTGTCGTCAGGTCAATGACTGTCACGTGTTCACTTTTGTCTCCTAGAGCCTGAACCAGAAGATTTTCCTTCTGTGAGCTGCTAAGAGTCTCTGAAGGTTCATTCTCCTCAGGGCAATTATGTGCATGTCCATCTTCGGTCCTCTTGTGTTTTGCATGACATTTCCTAGATAGTTTAGAGGAGAGAGTTCCCAGGTCGATCGTTCTAACTACAGTCTTACTGATGATCTGTGGAACCTGCTGAAAGTGACTCTTTTTGAAATAAGGACTGGTCTTGCTCTCTTTGCCCTCTTCCTCCCTCTTTGGAGCCGGCTTTGGGGACTTTGGGGGAGTCCTTCTGGGTGACAGCTGCTGGAAGTTGGGCACGACACTATTACTTGCTGAGGCAACATTGCGGTCTCCTCTCTCAAAGTTCTGACATTGCAAATCAATGTGCTCATTGATCCTAAATCTGGGTACCAAGTGGCCACAGAGAGGACAGGCCACCTCGGATGGCTGCGGGCTGCTGAAGAACGAGGTGATGGGAGTCGTGTTGACAGCACTCGTAGAAATTCCGGTTTTAACTTTCTTCTTCTTGCTCCTGGACAACGATAAACCTCGTTTGGGTTTGTCTGCGTTGGCTCTGTCGGTCATGGTGGAGGCGGCGGAGTCGCTCGTCGAAAACAATGATTTCACGAGATTTTCTTTGTCGCATTCTCCGAGTAGATATGTCAACACCTTGGGTCGCGTGTGTGAGTGTGTATGTGCAGAAGGTTGCTAATGCTAAGGCACTGTTCGGCTATCCCGAATGCTAATTCGGCTCAGAAAGAGGCGGTTTGTAAAAGGTGAAGCGCATATGTTGCTCGTGACGCTTCACGTGGGCGTTTAAAAACATTTAAAACAACAGCGATTAAAACAAAGCTGTCATAGCATCCAGTCATCATCAGCGAACAGAAAGCGGCAGCCACAGCAGCTGCAATCCCGCTTCCCAGACTAAGCAGCAGAGCAAAGAGCGCGTTGCAGGTTGTAGTAATCGATCACAGTACCATCGATGTGTTCTTTCAACATGTAGATATATACACGTAGATGCCGCATCCAGGCTTGTTAGCCGCGTAAACACGGTTGCCATATTGTGTCGGGGGTTCAGACCATTCGGGCCGGCTGTTCCGTTCAGACCTGCAGTGTATTATATGACCGTTTTTTATTGTTCTTCTAATACCTCCATGAATGCATCTGTCTGGCACGAATATGTCAGACTGTCTCTTTCAGATGTCCCTCAGAAAGAAACATTCAAACAAACAGCACGGAATAATATTTCACAGTGTTTTAAAGTAAAAATGATACAATATAATAATATAATATGATATAATAACATTCTCTCATACGCGTGCATAATTCAACAGTTACGATTAGTTTGAGCTTTCATAGACCAGATGTCTCAAAAGAGTAGGCGCAGCTTCCCACGACACAAGATGGCGACCGCGTTGATGCATCATTCCTATGGACAGCAGCGGCAAAGGAGTCGTCTACATGTATACATCTATGCTTTATGGCATAATGCAGAAAGATAACTTTGTATATATTTATGTACACACATTTTTAAACGTTGGACTGAATGGGAAGCATTTAGGTGTACATTCCTTATTTTATAATTTTTAAATAATTGTAGTTTAATAAACCCCTTTATATCATATATGGTAATTGTGTGCACTGTTAAATAATACCGAAATAACAGTATCTTGTTCTCAGTGACATAAAGTGAAATTCCACCTAGCAGGTCGACTGTCCGTACATGCATTCGTTCTCTTGTGCCTCTCTCGGTGTTTTGGGGAGCAGAGCAGTGAGCACATGATGGAGGGTGTATTTTCTACACAGGTTCCTGGGCTGCTGTGCGGCTTTTATTCAAAAATCACCATTCCGGAGAGCAATCTCATCTGATCAGCAGCACGCGGACATTTAAAGGAAAAAAAAGGACGGCCGTCGACTGGACTGATGGTGGTAAGTGGCACACACACATACACACAAACGCACACACATACGCGCGCGCATTTATCCATGTGCACATGTTTTAATAAATATAGCGTATCGGTGGATGTGGGCCTATTCTCCTGCTTGCGGTAACAGAGATGGAGACAATGCTGAATGTGCTCCTCGGTTACAACATCAGCCCATAAAACTGGATGTCAGCGTGGTGCAGTCTCCATGCTTCAAATCAAGGTCGATGTGAACTGCAGCAGCAGGATAATATCATGGTTCCAGATGGTGTGTATGTGCGCGTGTGTGTGTGTGTGTGCAGAGACTCCGATCTATTACAGTGAGCAATTTGCGCAGGGAAAAAAAACGTTGTATCCGATTATCTTATTGATATTTAGGCAGATGGTGAATGCGGCGTCCACTTGTGTGGAAACCACAACAACCACCCCTGCAGCTGCGGCAAAAAAGTTCAGCGTAATGGGCTTTTAAAATATCACCGCAAATACGCCAAGGGTAGGGCAAACACGCTTATCGCAAACACTGCACATCAATTCAAGACCATAATGAGCCTTTTTTGTCTTTTAATTAGCAGTTCAGCACCATGGAGAGGTCACGGTTTGCTCCGCATGTTGGTGTTGCTACTGATCTGGGAGGATTAGGCTTTTGTGTTTATAATACAATAATCGCACTTACATTTATCGTCTAATCAACACCGTCACCGTAAATCATACCCAGAAGCTTGAGACAAAAATCTGTTTTTTTAACCTAATATGTGTTCTGATGTGGGTGCTGATTACATGTTTGAACCGGGCAGGAATCAGGACACTCAGGTACTCAACGTGATTGCTTCAATACATGTATTTCAGTGCCAAACAAAGCCTTTATTATCATAGAAAACCATCAACTCATTCCAGGGGGCATTTTGTCCTTGTTTTCCTTTTGTAAAGGATCAGTTAAAATACCACAATTGTTCCCAAAAGTTGAATGTATTTAAACATATATATATATTTTTAATTTAAATTCCTTTTGTTGAATTGATGAAATCTCTCATTATTTTATGTGTTATATGTTGTATGTTTGTATTATTGTAGGACAGAAACTAGCAATTATTTCATTATCAGTTTATTTGTAGAGAATTTTCTCAATTAGTTCATTAATATGTTGGTTTATAGAATCGTGAAAAAAATCTTATATTTTCAATATGAAAATTGCTGGTTTTGCCTGAAAATAACATTCCAAGACTCAATAATTTGTCATAGAATTTAAAGAAAAGCTCGCATATATTGGGATATGACTTGGAACAAGTCAGTGTTTGAATAAATAAATTGAAAATAAATAACTTGATTAAAGATGATTATAATAATCAGCTGACTGACTGTCAGTTAATAAGTTAATTGATCATTTCAGGTCTATATGTGTATGTACAGCTGTTGTAATTCATATTTGTCATCAGTTGCTGTTTGCCCCCTTAAACTACTAAAAAATCACAAAAGAGACATACAAACATTTTCCACAAGCTTTTTTTGTTTTTTATTATTCAACTTTAACCATTTATGTGCCGATATTACATCATAAATTGCACAAACTGTGTAATATACATAAATTGAAGGTATGAATTTGTGAGTGAGGGTGTATTTTGAGTAGAAAAAGTAACAATGATTTTATAGAAAAGACATCTCTACTGCTCTGACTCACTTGAACAGCTGTACTGCAGCTTTCCTGTTCTGCAGGACATCAGAACCAAATTAGAGCAGAACACACACAACAAAGCAGGATGACAGATAACAAAACAACATCAACAATCACCAGACAAAAGGGCTGAGATGGTGCATAATGGCGTAAAGTAGACATATTATATTGTGATTTTAATAAGTAGGGAGCGTTTTTAAATATGAAAAACTGACAACTTTCAAATGTAATTGGAAAATCTCAATCAAGATTTGTACTTTGTGTTAAAGAATCATATCATATGATATTCAAATCTGGTGTGGTTTGATGAATTTGCTACTAATGTGTTGCCGTGTTGATTATTTTGGAGTTAAAACCAAGTCTTGAGGGCCAAAACAGTTTTAGTTATGACGGGAGGACAATGGAACAATGCTTTAATACAGTGATAGGTCAACACTACAGTATATTGCATCCAGGAAAGAAATTTACATTTTATCCCCTTAAGATAATTCTTTTTAGTATGAATGAACATGTGATGTGCAAATGTATGAGCATAATGCAGGCATCTAAAAAAAAATCTAATTTCAGTTATCCATTGATGTTCACAGGGTTGAGGGTACTGGGCTTACAGGGCCAGTAATGGCTCATGGAAAGAGGCCAGGAACCATTTCCAAAATATTGCCTCCCAGTCCTCCGCCGTGCCCTGGTCTCACGAAACAAAGCCAAGAAGAGCACAGAGGTTTGGTGAGGGACGTCTCAGCGCAGCCACCGTGTAGCTTGAAGGAAAATAAAAATGACCAGCTGACTCCTCCTCCTGTTCCCGCGAACCAGTATTACACGAGTTGTAACCCCAGTCCTGAGGACATGGAGGACACTTGCTCCGAGTACGACAACGTGGGCTCAGATGTGGAGCAGGATTATGACGAGGTACTGCATTTGAACAGGGAGGGCGTCATGGACACGCGGTATTACAAGCAGTACTGTCCTGAGGATGGCGGCTACATTAAGCATGCGGCAGGTGATAATATTAATGAGCGAAGCAGGGCCACTGAGCAATTCACTACCAGGCCTCGTCATGTCACAGAAATATGCGAGGGATCACAATCAGACACTAAGCCTCACAAGATGGGCCACCAGTTTAGGCCGCGATGCGCCCCTGTCGCTGGGATTGAAGCAGAGGGGGATGTGGAAAAGGGTCAAGAGAACAGGTTCTTCTTTAGTGACGGGGATGAGATCGAAGAGGTCCTGGACGGTGCCAAATTCATAGAGGATTTGGAGGAGACGGAGAACAGCGTTCAAAAGCAGGCCTGCCTTTATCAGGACAATGAGAATGAAAGAATCAGAAAGGGAGGTGATGAAAGGGAAAGAGAAGATGACACTCGAATCACAAGGAACCATAATATCGCCGGAGCGGGTAAGAAGTGTGAGTCGTCTCAGATGGGTTCAAAGGAGAAGGAGAGGCAGGGTAAAGGACGAGGGAGGAGGGGGCCGGGGCAGGACGTCGAGCACATTGTCTCCGGGATCAAAGGATGCTCGACCAACAGCGTCGAGCAGCGTCCGAAGGCGACGTCGAAGGACTACAAAAAGGCCACGGTGCGGACCAAAGCCAGATCTGGTCCCGGCAAGCAGCACCCTCCTCCGCCGCCCCGTCATCCCCATGCTCAGTCACCTGTCAGCACGCAGAAGGCCCCGCCCCGCAGAGAGGCCCCTCCGGTTCCCAGACCCAGTCCGCCCGCCAACAGCCGGGAGAGTGACCCCAGGGTTATCGAACCATCCCTGGCTCCTCATCACACGGCGGAGCAACAGAGCGAGCCTCTCGACGACAGGCAGAGGCAGGCAGAGAAACCCCAGCAGGTAACCATCCCCGCCGGGGGCCGAACTTTGGTTTGTTTGTGTTTCTGCACAATCTGCTTTCGGCACGCTCAAGCGAATCAAGTACAATTTTAGTTACTTGCCAGACAGCCTTTTGTAGCTTCCTCCTGCACTGGCGTTATCGGCTACTTAGGGACAACGAGGAACATTTTAGGCACGACGCAGCCCAAGTTGAAACCTTTGTTTGTGTGCAGCAGGGGGAGAAGCCGATCACGGCCGTGATGCCAGAGAATGTGCCAGAGCAGCCCAGGAGGCCTCAGTGTCCAGAAGCCGTCCCCGCAGAGGACAGCAACACTCCCAAGGTGAAGGCTTAATACAAAGGAAGAACCAAGATAACTGCTTCTAGTGTTCCACTTTATGGTTTCTATCTAGTTTTAGAAACTAATGTTAGTAAAAAAATGCTGAGATGATTAATGTTGGTTAATACAGTATGGTCTTTTGAATATTAATCCTGGAAAATAAGGATTTTCACTTTTTTTCTTTTCAAAGAAAACACAGGAAGCTGCTTCTTTCCCCAGCTTTGAGGACGGTAATTATCACAGATTATTCATATTCATCAGTTTTCATCCTTCTTTACACATTACATTGTCTTGCAATGACAGACAATTGTTTTACTGCAAAGTCCCAGGTCCCTGTGAGCCAGAAGATCTCATTGACGGGATCATCTTTGCTGCTAACTACCTTGGCTGCACTCAGGTGTTGTCTGATAAGAATCCTTCCAAATCTGTCCGCATGTCCCAGGCCCATGAAGCTGTCAGCCGTATCAAGGTAATCTGCCTCTTAAGTGAGATGGTCAGCCATTGATTTGTTTAAGAATAATAAAATCTGCAGAGGAGGTTCTCGTAAGCTTTCTTTCTCTTTTGTTTAGAAGAGATTTTACAAGCAAACTGCGTCAGGGAGAATTTGATTGATTATTTTCAATAGATAAGTTGCCTTTTGATTTTTAGCTTGAAAGGCGATTTATCTAGACAGAGACTTTATTCCAAATGCTTGTTTTCAGGTTCAAGAATATGGAATGGAAGACTATTGGCATAACTACTTCTTAAAAGATGTATTTTTCTTCTTCTTTATCTTTCCCTCTCTATAATTTTTTTTGTTTTGTTTTTTCTTATGCTCTGTAATTTCTATGCAAATAAATAATGGACAACTTCTCTCTTGTAGTGCTTTCTACTGTGGTTATAATCATTTAATAGGATATTATCTACCTGTTTTGACAGTTGACCTGTTAGTGAAAGATTAACTGTGCTAGTTATGTTTCTTTTTTTACCACAAGGTAGAGCTGTTGCATTATTTTCCTTAGTCTCATCGCCACATTGCTAATGAGATACATGTTTTCATCCTGAGATTCAAGTATCTACAAAAAGCAACGAAATACAGTATATACAATTATTATATAATGTTTGAAATTTCCACTATTTATTTATTTTAAAGAGCCAAGATGAAGACTCTCAGATGATGACAGAGGTGGACCTGTTTATCTCAACTAAAGCTGTCAAAGTTCTCAATGCGGACACACAGGTGAGTGACTGTCAGGTGTCTGTGTGTTGGATCAGCCGCCTCTTCCGCGTTTAATCATCCCTTTCATCTTTTTTAATTCTTTTTGCTCCACACAGGAGACAATGATGGACAGTGCCTTGCGTACCATCTCCTATATCGCAGACATTGGCAGTATTGTGGTTCTGATGGCGCGGAGACGCATGTCTCAGGCATCATCAGAGGATTTCTCCGAATCCCCCGTGTCTACAAGTGAAGGGAAGTGTCAGTACAGGATGATCTGCTATGTCTTTGAGTCAGAGGATGTAAGTGTTTTTACTGCCTGACTTAATCATTTTTGAGTTTATACCCACGTTTTTTTTTATTTCGTTGTTTTTTTTTTTTAGATAATTTGCTCTGCGTTACTGAAATCATTGTGACTTCTCTCACCACCTTGCTATCGTCAACTGGGATAGTCTTTCTGCTGAGTAGTTTCCCCCAAACGCTTTCCCCTCTTCCGCAGGCGCAGCTCATTGCACAGTCCATCGGTCAGGCTTTCAGCGTGGCCTACAGAGAGTTCCTGCGAGCCAACGGCATCAACCCGACAGACTTGAGCCAGAAACAGTACAGTGACATCATCAACTCCCAGGAAATGTACCACGATGACCTTGTCCATTTCTCAAACTCGGACAACTGCAAAGAGGTGCAACATTTTTTTTAATCGCTGCAGGTGAAATGTGGATGATAAAAGATCAGTTTCCTAGAATAGAAATCAATAAACTTCAAAGTGTCAAATTCAAAATGTTGAAGAGTTTAAATCAGGGGTGTCAAACATGCTGCCTGGGTGTGACGAAAAATTGACAAGATACTATTTCTTTACAGAAATGTGAAGTCACAAGGCATCTTTCAGAGCTCAAGGGATAAAATATTTAGTTTTGATTTATAAATGGTTTGTAAGGCTGGAGACAACCTCAACTGCTTCCTAATAAAACTAAATATATAGTGAATAAAGGTTTCAACAGTGCTGCAACAACTATGTTGATAGTCAATTAATCAATATATATTACTGAAATGATTAATTGTTTCATTCATAAAATGGTGTAAAATGTTGATCACTGTTTTCCAAAGCTGAAGATTGAACCAAAAATATCTTTTATTGTCCGGACCAACAGTCCACAACCCAGAGATCATCAGTTCACTATTATAGAAAACTAAAGAAAACTGAAAATAATCAAATTTAAGAATCTGAAACCAGAGAATTTGGACCTTTTCTTCTTTAAAATGACTCAACTCAATTGTGAATTAACATAAAAGTTGCCAACTAATCGATTGATAAATGCAGCTCTACAACAGTAGAGACTGAATATGGAAAAACACCTCTCCTGTTTTGTAAATTAAAGGTTTATTAACCATGTAAATATTTATAATGTATTTCTTTACAAAAAAACAAGGTGAGAAATTTGTAGGTGTTGTTATTGATAAGTTTATTATTACTGTTTCACTTGAGATCGAATGATGCTGCATGTGCCCCATGAACTAAATAGAGTTTGACACGTTAATCTTCTGCTCCAGCTGTACGTGGAAAAGCAGAAAGGCGAGAGCCTGGGCGTGGTGATCGTGGAGTCGGGCTGGGGCTCCATCCTGCCCACCGTCATCATGGCCAGCATGCTGAACAGTGGCCCCGCGGCTCGCTCCGGTAAACTCAGCGTTGGGGACCAGATCATGTCCATCAATGACACCAGCCTGGTGGGACTGCCGCTGGCCACCTGCCAGGGCATCATTAAGGTACGGAGCGAATCAAGCGCCGCCGGTTAGTGTTTGGACTCATTTATGTCTTCATTCAGTCTTACAGCACAGTGGTGTGATTGATGATTGTCTCGCCGTGCTGCAAAGACAAGGAGACTCTAAATTGCCTCCAGGTATGAAGTGGCCCTGTATTTATGTAAAATGTTTGATGGATTGGTGACCTGTTCAAGGTGTCTTCCTGATTGCTGCACATTGCATACTGAGAGACTCCAGCCTTCAATGACCCCCAAAAGGATTAAAAGGGTAGACAAGAGTGATTAATCAAAGGATGTTTGATTAAATTATTAAAAAATTCTACGAGTTATTTAATCAATCTTATAATTACACACAGAAACACTACACAAGTCCTTAACTAAACATTACAATCACACTTTGCTCTAAGTCATATTTATTGTATATATTTCAGGGACTAAAGAATCAGTTGAAGGTGAAGCTGAGTATTGTGAGCTGCCCTCCTGTCACCACTGTCCTCATCAAGAGACCTGATCTCAAGTTCCAGCTTGGCTTCAGTGTTCAGAACGGCATTGTGAGTAAGCCTTTGTGAGTGAGTGGAGAGTGGAGCACTGACGCAAAACTAATGGCAGTGGTCACTGTGTCTTAATGAGTAAGAGTTGCTTGCATGTGCTTACTGTGTATATGGTACATATATATATATATATATATATATATATATATATATATATATATATATATATATATATATAGTTGCACATTAATCTTTTACTGAGCACATGTCTTTCCACATTCTCAGATCTGCAGTCTGATGCGTGGCGGCATTGCTGAGCGAGGTGGTGTTCGCGTCGGACACAGAATCATTGAGATAAATGGTCAGAGTGTGGTTGCCATGGCACATGAAAAGATTGTCCAAACCCTGTCTGTGTCAGTGGGTGAGGTAAGAACTCCTCATGGCTCAGGATGGCAATTTTCACTGATTACTGCACCACAAGAATCACTGAACCTCTTTTTTTTTTTTAAAGACATACATACAGATTAGTTTGAGAATGATAATTGCATTTATACAATGCTACCACCACTTTTATATCTTGCAATAAGTATTTCTGAATTGGTTAATGCAGCTTTTTATCATCACGTTTGTAAAAGGATAGCTAGTCCGATTCTGTAAAAGGATGAAACAGCTAGTCCGATTCTGTAAAAGGATGAAACAGCTAGTCCGATTCCGATTTCAAATTATAAATAGTTAAAGATTGCTTCGCTTGAAAGGTACAGTGTGCAAGATTTAGTGAGATTTGGTAGCATCTAGTAATGTACACCTGGAAGAAATAGAATATAATATTCATGAGAATGTAATGACTGAATGAATTCATATTAATTTAGTATCTGCTGGTTGGCAAGATAACTCCAATGGTTCAGGCTAGATTTTTGTCAAACTTTAAGCTAATGTCGTGAATGGTACCATGAACAGCATGATTACATTTTGGTATAGTTCAGGAAGAAATCTGTTTTTCCAGTTTATTGAATTTTCTGTTGACATTGCAGGAAATAGACTTTCAAACATTTACTTGTTTGGGGCCACCTGGTGGTGATACCTTGTACGTGCACAGCTGATGTGCTTTTTATGAGATGTTTTTATCTTAATAGGGGGGGCAGCCTCATCACTAGAAGTGACTAGAAACTACACACTGACTTGTAACGGATTAGAAAGAGAGAGACAAATTATGTTGTCCTGGCCAATAGTAGTTTAATTCCAGTTACTCCAGAGTTAGTTTTTCTGATTCAACAGGGAATTAGAGTAATAGGCAGTCCCAAAACAATCCACCTATGGGTATCTCAAAAGTTCGCTATACACCACATTTGGACAGACCCAGGCTGGCTGTTTCACCATGTTCTCTGGCTTCTGACACTTCAAGCTTTAGATTTGAGCCCGAGGAAATACATTTCTATCCTAAAGCGTACAGTTTATTTTATATATAAATACGACTTCAATAATTTTTTGTCAGAAAATTATTATTAATTGATGTGATTACAACTGTGCCTGTCTTTGCCAGATTAACATGAAGACAATGCCTGCTGTGATGTTCAGACTGCTGACAGGACAAGAGACCCCTACCTACATATAAGACCCTGCATGGATCAGCCCACTGTAGTTCTGCATGTCTGGCTGGGTGGAGACAGATGACGGACAGGTGGCTCAGTGGGACAAGGAGAATTTATTTTTCTATCATTTTATTTTTTTGGCCTCTTGTTGCAATGCTGTAAAGAACATCCAGTTCTCATTTTCAGGTTTTATCTTGAATTACATTGTCATAATGGCCTTACAATGTGAATACTCTGTCTGTAGTACTGTACGTGAGTTTCTGGTGTTGAAAAGAAGTAGCTTTAAGGTCATGATTATTTTCTTATGAAGAGATAAATTAGTACATTTATATTTTATTTAGTCATTTTTATAATGTGTATGGAGTTTAAAAATGTACTATTATTGTAAATAATTTGGATTACTCAAGGACTTGGTTGGAAAGGCCATATTACTCCTACAGTATATGCATGTTATAATGAAGAATTAATGACCAGGGAGGAATTCTCAATCTGACATGATAATCTATTACAGTAAGTATTAAATGAAGATAAAAATGCTGTACAAAGGCACTAAACTATGTGTATTATGGTGACGCTGAAGGCCAAAGACACACCTACTTTTCAAGACATACAGTATGGGTGATCATTATCTTTACCAGAGCGTACAAGAATGTATCTGAACATACATTACTGAATGAATGTAATGTTATAACACACACTAAGAATACAGTCTCACTGCTGAATGCTTGTTGTTTGTTTTCATTTTATTAAGGAAAAAAAGTATTCACAAACATATATCATAAAATGGATTTGATATTAGTCAGTTAAACTGGTCCAAGTAGTTTTTTATTCATGCTCACAAAGGGTCCACTGATTAAACAGCAGTTTCTGCCTTTAAAGATGGGAATCACATGGTAGTTCACAATAATGCGAAGATGTGATGAAAAAATACAATCTTACATCTGTGTTGCATGTCTCTAAAAAATTTGATGTAATTAAATCTTTAAAATTTTCAAATCTTTTTTTTCACATACATTAATTTATCAATAATGTATTTCAAGAGGAAGTATTGTAACTGCAAGATATTAATATTATCAAACCAATATTATTATATCTCATGTTCCATTTTTTATGGAAATAAGGGGTGGAAAATGACCTAATCCATATTGATTAGGATATTTATATATATATATAGTATGGATCCTTTACCATTTTATATTATAATACATATATTATACATTAATTTATACAACTACTGCAATGTGACAACATACTTTACAAATATAACTATGTACACGTAAATCATGTATAACACTTATCAGGCTCACATAGATAATTAGAACTGGTGTGAAATGAGACACTCTCTTTAACACATTCAGCAAAAAATATCTTCAAGTATTGGATGGAAAAGCTCC
Source organism: Eupleurogrammus muticus (assembly GCA_036785175.1). Lineage (NCBI taxonomy): Eukaryota > Metazoa > Chordata > Actinopteri > Scombriformes > Trichiuridae > Eupleurogrammus > Eupleurogrammus muticus. Next base: position 18,512,264 of record JAYKQN010000010.1, on the reverse strand, counting down.
CTGAGGGATATTTGTGAGAGCTTCATATGTTTTCCTGAAAAAAAGAAAGGAAATGATCACAGTCAGCAAGCAGCAAAGGCATACATAATTTCCTGAAACATAAAATAAAATGTGACATCCAGCACAGGATTAAGGATGAATTGTGTAATCTGTGGCAGCTACAATAAGAATGATTAATTGGATTTTGCCAACTGCATTAATACTGCATTGGTCGCTCTATCCAAATGCCCTTAAGTAAAACTGAATATGTATTTTGTAGCAATAAACATATATCTAAGTCAAATTTTCCATTAAGTCCATAAAACATTATGAATAATGCTACTTATAAAATGACAACAAATCCATTTACAAGCAGCAAATACGTTACTTTGACGATTGCTTGACGTGTACTTACCGCTGTGACTTTTGATTTCAGGGGTGAAATTGTCACTTCATCAATGAACACTGTATTCAGGTAGCCTTCACCATTAGTAACGTCTTCATCTTCATCACTGTCGACACCAACACTAAAAGCCTCTTTTATCCTCTCTGGTACCAGGTAGTTCAGCATCACCACCAGAATCCCAATAATGGCGCACAGCACACCTAGAAAGTAATTTCAGTCAGTTGCAATCACAGATGTTTGTTGAGTCTTAGTGTGAAGTACAGAACACTTGAAATGAATGGGAGGCAAAAAAAGCTTCTGATTATTACCTGTAGCCAGAGCCAGCCAGAATGAATGGCTGTACTCTGTTTCCAAGGAGTTGGTTCCTATAGAGAAAACACACTGGGGCACGTTCATGATGGTGGAGAAGGAGGCCATGGAGAAGAAGATAAACGCAGCTGTGGCCAACATCATGTACCCGGCGTATAAAATGACCGGCATGGAGAAGAGGATATTGGCCAGCATCCAGCAGCAAAATGCTGTCCTGTGGAAGCAGTAAACGATTTAATTTCTGCTGAGTTTTGACAATTATCTACTCATATAATGACAGACTGTGAGTCATGTACCAGAGAGTTGCAGAGGCATATCGTCCAGAGTATCTGTACTGATAGATGAGGCCACAAGGGCTGCTGAGGGTAAATTTCTCTGCAATGTATAGAATCGGGTTGGGTAAACCTTTCTCCAAAGCATCCTCATACTCCTCTTCAATAGTGTCATGCCAGGTGAACATCTCATTGTAGTCAATGGTTTCGTTAAATTGTACAACAGGATTCCCTGAGAGAAAGAACAAAAACAGCACATTTATGTATAAAAATTAAAACAGATATATATACAGATAAATTAACTGTTGTACAAGAAAACTGATTGCAAACTTTTAAAAACATCACAAAAGAAAACATTTTAATCAAAGATTTAAGTTCATGAAATATGAAAGCTGGAAATATATGATAGTATTGTGCATGTGCAACAGTGACTCACCTTTAAGTGTGACGTTAATGCCGTACAGTCCAACATGCAAGCCAATCTCTGCATTGACCACTGCATTGCTGAAAGACTTGTAAGTGGCGTTTGCGGTCACTTTGGCCTCAGCCCAGTCGTTAGTGAAGTTGAGCGCTGTGGAGAACAAAAAAGATTAAATTGGATTAATGATGGCAAGAAAAACTACATCTGTAAATTTGTTCGGCAGCATTGTAAGAATGCAAACTCACCCACAATCACCACACCTATGAACAGACTGATAATGATTCTGCACATCCAGAACAGCCTCTGGTTGAAAAGGAAATAATCATAAGTTCATTTCTGGTGCACAAGTGTCACATTATCATAAACATGCTCTAAAATGCCCTCTTCAGTGGTAAATATATGCTGTAAGTACCTTTTTTATTTGTTTCATGTCTGTGCACTAAGTAAAACAAACTCATTGCAACTTTAACTGCCTCCTTGTGCTTTTTTTTTTTCAAACTTGCCAGTCCAAGTGAACTTCACGTAATGTCATAATTTTCCCTTTCAACAGCACATCTCTAAAAGCTTATACAGTAATTCTGACTCCATGTTTGCCATGAGTAAGTTTATCTGATGGGTTGCACTCACCGACTTCCCTCGTATCCCTGGCAGGATCAGAAGAAGACCGAATGCGAGCACTAGAAAAACCAGGATAACAGTGAGCAAGCGTCCGCTGAAGATGAAGGAGGTCCTTTGTAGAGGGTAGAATGGGTAAATGTCATCGTAGAAAGTCATCTTTGCTCCAGATCTTTACAGTCACAGCTAAGACTAGACAGTGAAACAGAGAAGACAGTGTTAGCGGCGGGGCTCTCAGTTACATCCAGATAGCAGCCTTTGTTACTCACAGTCGATAAGGGACAGTAGACTATCACCACATTGTAACATGGCACATGATTAAACACAGATATGCATGACTTGTTCAATGTTATCCAACTTTGTCTGACACTAGGTATCTTTTCTGCAAAGAATGAAATGCATATGCATACTCTAATAATCACCTGTAATTGTAATAATGTAAATGCACAGGCTCTAAACTGACTGCATCCTGATTTAAATACATTTGACTGTAAATTGAAAATTCAAGTGTAAGTAAGATAATGATAGGAGAAAATCTAAAGTCTGAAAACTAAAGAACTTTCTTACCTGATCGTCGGCAGATGAGGACTGAAGAAGGAGAAGTGAGTGAAGTGTGAACATACACTTCTTTTATAGCAGAGGTCCCCTTGGTGTCACTAGAGGAGGAGGATATATTGATTGGAATGCTGCAGAAAAGAGGTGTATACCTAACGTGATGACCATTCCCATTAGGGCAACACGGGTCACATGCACTTTTGTGATAAGCTGTGCAACACATGTTGGATTTAGTATTGCACCATCCCTCACCTGCACCTGTGCTCCACCTGCACCTGTGCACTACATTTTAACCTCTGCAGCGGGTAAGTCTAAACTCTTCATTAATCTTTGATCAAAAAGCTACAAAAGTGAGGGTGGAAAACAGGGTTTTTTCGCTGTCTGTACTTTACAAAGCTTAACGACTCAAATGAACAGTTCCAAAGTTTGTTTTTCTTACAGTTGTTCAAAATTCATTCAACCAGGCAAAGGGCGTCACTTTTACGAGTACGTTTGCGGTGGCGCTTTTGGGTTCGATTCTGTCTGGTTAATTACAGAAATTGCCTATAGCATAAATAAATCAGATAATGTCAGAATTACCTTCACCTTGTCTTTCCTTTTCAGAAGTCCTCCGCTACTCTCGGTTGGGGCCGAAGCATCTCTCGCACCAATGGATTTGCGTAAACGGGTCTGGAGTATCTGCGCAGCGGCTAGCTTGGTGCTCATTGTCAGTGAACGTGAGTGGACGCTACTTCATATTCACACTTTACTCAACCAGCATAACGCGGGAAACGACAGTAGAGGTTAAGAAAGTTTTATTAAAAATTGTCTCGAACAGATTCGCAATGTGAAACAACCTGGGAGGTCCCTCGCTTTGACGGCTGGTACAACAGTTTAGGGTATCCCAGGCGCGGAGCCGTCGGTAAGTCACAAACTCTCCTGCGGCGGTTTAACTCGCAGCCCGCGCGCCGCTCACGCGCTGCTGTCGTGCACGTGCAGGTTCTCACCTCATGCGCCTCGTGCCCGCGCACTACTGGGACGGAGTTTACCAGCCCATCCAGGAGCCGCTGCTACCCAACGCCCGCACACTGAGCCGCCGGCTGACGGCGGGGCCGTCCGGGCTGCCCTCAGCACGCAACCAGACCGTGCTCGCGCTGTTTTTTGGTAAATATATAAGTGCACTTCCATTCATAATTATTTAGAGAATAAACACAGAGATAAAGCAGCAAACAGGTGTAGGCACTCCAGAGAGTAAAATGAGGCCACGTGCATCAATAAGACCCATAATTAACTGGAGCCAGAGACTGCTATAACAAAAGTATAGATTTTATTGACAATGCGTGGAATTAAGGACTCATCAGTATCTATAGAAGGCCAAAATAATGGAGGGATGACATATGTAGATTTAATACATGAATCTACAATAAAAGAACAGGCAAACAAATTTAAAATATGTATGTGTGAGAAGAGGAAACTGCCATATTGTTTGTAGGCAAATTGTGAGGGGACAAAAAAAACTACCAAGAAACAATTTTTTTTAAATCCAAAATGTTCTACATTCACACTTAAATTTAGCCAGCTTATTCTCATCAAACAGATAAACGGCACAATAAATGCACATGTAAGTTACACAGCTGAAAGAACAAATAAAAGTGGCTCATTCAATTGATTAGTTAAAAGTCTTTTCTGTTCCTTTTCAAACCTTCACTGAATATCTGCAGAAAAATAACTTAGTGCTCTTATTATTTGAATGTGTTTTTAGGCCGTGAGAGTGTGTTAGTATGGTGTGGCACATCATTCCTGTCAATATATTTACTGTAATAGTGAGGAACATTAAGAAAAGTTAGTCCCTCTTCAGAAAAAAAAAACTAAAAACCAAACAAAAGCTGGTGAGATGCTCTCTCAGTGTGGGATAATTTTTTTTGTCAGACTATCTAAAATACTGGTTGACAGTCTCAGGACAGGGTGTGAGGATTCTGCAAAGCCTTATGAATGAGGTCTGTTTTTTATAGCTTCTAGAATGTGTGTGTGTGTGTGTATTGCTTTCCCTGTTTAGCTCAGTACATGGTCAGTGCATGATCCGTGTGTGATCAGAACAGCCCATGTCTCATTTTAGCAGGAAGTCTGCTGTTATTAAAGGATGCAGATTCCCCTGTACGTGCAGGTCTTGGTGTGATGTGGGACACCATGACCTGCTCACTGCACGCACATCTGACCAGTACATTGGTTTTGGTTAATGTTACACAATACTTATTGTAGAACAGTTTAATTCACGCAAATGAAAATCCCTTTTGTTTTTCAATTAAGACGTTTTTATTAAAATCATTTATACTTCGTAGGTTATCATGTTGCTTTCGAGATTTTTGACTCAAGAACTCCTGGGTGTCCACCTGAGTTCATGAACATCCCGATCCCAAAAGGCGACCCTATTTTTGACCCGGCTGGTACAGGCAAAGTCCTGCTGCCCTTCCAGAGAGGACCATGGGACAAAGAGTCCGGCCAGAGTCCCAGTAACCCTCGCAAGCAGGTGCTGACTGTTGATTTGTATCAATATGAATATTATTTGTTGTTTTTAATGCTAACATATCACAGTTATAATAGGGCAGTTCTGGGGGACATGTTTTACTCTGCTTTCCTTTCCTGAAGCGTAACATTTTGAGTTCAACTGTGATCTGCAGGTGAACATGGTGACAGCCTGGATAGACGGCAGCTCCATCTATGGTCCCTCCACTTCCTGGTCTGACTCCTTGAGAAGCTTCTCTGGAGGGCGCCTAAATTCAGGCGCCGAGTGGAACATGCCGCACGAGGCCAGCGGGCACAGCCGCATGTGGAGCGCTGCTGACCCCTCTACAGGGGATCATGGACCGCATGGCCTCTATGGTGAGATTTATACTTTAACCTTAGTAGTGCACACTGTGAGGTTTACTGCCCTTCAGAAAAAATATATTGATGCAGTTTATTTGACCAGATAGTTAAGTGTGATTTATTGAGGATAATTAAGAATAATTGGCAAGAGCTCAACATAAAATAACATGGAGCTCAGTTCCATTTAATCTATGGCCTATAAATCCTAGAAACCTATCAGAAATGTCCCAGTATTGTTAGCAACGATCCCCAATTCAATCTATAAATTATCATTTTTTTCATCTTTAAAACTGCATTCACTCCATGAATACAGGTCATTATACAGTCTTTGTAAACAGTATTTCCTTTTTTTGTTGAGTCTTTAGATGTAACATTGGTTGCGATGTAACTTAAAGATAATATTTCAAATCTCAGCAATTTGCACTGACTCTATCTGCACTCAAACATCAGACTAAATGTTTTTAACTGGATTTTAATACCATATGTGGCTATATTTACCAAACTGATATTGCACATGGCTAAAGACAAAAGTCCAAGAATTGATTACAAATATTTTCACACAGAAGTGTGCTTTGATCAGGGCTGCAGCCAGCGAGGCTGAGTCAAGAGAGGCCCTGCCTGACGCACGTTATGACCCTTTAATTATTATCTGAATGGCTTGTCACCCTCACCGCAGTAAATCCCTCTCTCTATAGTGAAGAAAGTGCCGTGGTGCCCTGAAACCAGTGTTTTGTTGCTAGTGTTTTTAAAAGGTGTGTAGTTATTATCTGGGACAGAGGCGGAGGATCTTCTACTGTTGTCACCACTCTGTTGTAATGTCCTTCAAGACAAACAGCCAAATTATCGTTCCATTAGTGGTTAGAGACCCTCATCAATGCCACTGGAGTGTTACTGAATATTTGTCAACATTGTGACATTTTTTTTGGTGTAAAAAAACATTGTGCATCATATTTTCGGATTATTTTCATGTCACCATATGTAAATTCACCTGATGGCGTATTCCCTGTATTTTCCGGCGTCTTCTGTTTCCAGAGTTGGGAAATGCCTGGGCCAACGAGAACATATTCACGGCAGCAGAGGGGATTATCTGGTTTCGCTACCACAATCATGTAGCCTCCAAACTGCATGAGGAGCAGCCAGCGTGGTCAGACGAAAAGCTGTTTCAAAACGCGAGGAAGAACGTTGTGGCCACATTTCAGGTAGAGGGAAAACTGTCCACGTAATCCTCCCGCTACTCAGGTGCTGATTTAATTTGCACTCTGGAGGTTGCATCAACGCCAGGTGGTCATGATTTTATGGATGAAATTGATGGTTTTAGTTTTCAGGTTGAATGCATCATCGCTCACTTGTTTGATTAGCAGAGGCCCGTCCTCTGCAGGAACTTTGCAGGAATATTACACGTTACACATTTTTTTCATCCAATTTGAAAACACTATATTATAAGAAATATATACACGGTCAAATCGAATCGGGTAGCATGATGCATCAACACTATTATCAGTTTATTACTGTGTGTAAGTAGTTAAGTGTGGATTAAAAAAAAACTTCAATAACTTACCCTCACCAACTTTCCCAACAGAATATTGCACTTTACCACTGGCTGCCTGCATACCTCGGAGGCAAAAAGCTACCTCCTTACAAAGGTAAGAATCAGCCAGAGTGCGTGTGCGCACAAGTGGAGGGCAGCAGGTAATGCTCTGGTGACCACAAGCCGTGGTCAGGTGAGCTATCGTTGGTGGCGTTTCGCAAATATGTGCTTCGTCAGCAAAGCATCACCCCAAGTCTCCGTCTTCTGCTGAATGAGCAACCGCAGCTCAAGAGAGTTAAAGGACTAATGGAGCATTTTCCATATACAGCCATATTGACCTGAAACAGTTGGTAGGTGCTAATAGTGATGCTAATGAAGCTTCCATTCCATGTTCTCCATTATTATATTGTGAATGGTGGCTCACTGGAAAGGCTCTGTTACACAGAGGTGTCAGTTAACTATGTACTAATAGTTTTTTCCATACTTAAGTACAAAGTTTGAGTATCTATACTTTGTGTAATTTGTCTTTCTCTGAGTAATATGAGTGAGATGTCTCACTATGGGATGCACGCCATAACACCTATGCATAACAGGACACACATACCTACACAGTCATGGTATGCAGGTGTTTTTAGTCTTATATATAATAGTCAACTGATGACTATTGGGTGGACTGTTGGTCTGGACAAAAAAAGACATTTTGTTTCACTTTGGGGAAACATTGATCAGCATTTTACACTACTTCTTGAACCAAACAACTAACTAATTACTCCTTTAATCATTAGACTAATTAACTATCAAAATAGTCATTAGTTTTAGCCTTAGTATAAACATATACCATTTTGACACCCTATTGGTTTGTATGTACTATGACACAAATCATATCTCAATTGCAGAGTATGTCATTTCTTTTTTTTAATTTGATACTTGTAATTATTTTTGAAACCAGTTCTCTTTGACCTTAACCTTAAGTTGAGAAGCCTTTTTTAACGCTTGTATCTATACTATTACTATACTATATATACTACTACTACCAGAGGAATGATTATGAATATTTTTGAGTCCTCTGCTTCTACAGTAAATAGAGACTTAATTAGTGTCACAGGTAACAGCCTTCTATTTCTAGGAATATATGGTTGTCATGAAATACTTCATAGTCAGATGAACCAAGCATCCAAATCACTCTTCATTGTTGCACCTATAATGTTTTTGTAGCCTCACTTTAATCAAATTAAATGGTGATGATAAAGGTTTTATTTGTGCATACTTGAGGATGCTTTTTTGTTCATTGTGTAACTCATATGTTATTTTTGTTGTCACTTTGATTCTCCTCCTTCTTGCATTTTATGTTAATTTTATGTTTATCCCCATACAGGTTATCACAAATTTGTTGACCCAGGGATTTCTCCAGAATTTGAGGCCGCTGCCATGCGAATAGGCATCACTATGGCCCCTCCTGGTGTTTACATGAGGTATTGTTTTTTCCCCCCTTTCCATACAGAACGGTTTCCTGTGTTTGTAAGGGTGACACTTCCAGTGCACTGCTAGGAACAATGTGTGTATTTTGTATGAGGAATATAATGAGGCGCACTGGCTCTGCTGTGTCCTACAGAAACAGACACTGCCAGTATCGGAGCGTTATCAACTACGATGGCAGCTCCTCGCCAGCCTTGCGTCTTTGTAACAGCTTTTGGAAACGTCAGGTATGTAATGGTCATATTTCTGCATTTATATAAGATCACAAAGCAGGAGATGAAATTAGGTGAGTTTTTTAGTCTTCTGTGCTGTATCTAAATCTTCCACCATAAACCCTGTTCTAAAGTTCTTTGTAAGCATTTAGTAAAATGTTGTTTTTATTATAACATATAAATAACTCACATCTTGTACAGTCATTAATTTATGGACAGTGTAAATGTACAAAGGGGCACCAGAAGATAAGTAGAGAAAAAAAACATTTATTTCAATAAATGAAACAATTATTTTTACTTACTATTGATTCATTATAAATCAATTACACTTCTATAAATCAGTGTATAAATTCTTACCATGCTGCAAGTGCAAAAACAAAATAAGATAAGATAAAAAGACAGCAACAGATAATTCCACAATTTAATCTTTCTTGTAGAGTGTTTTTAATGTAGTAATGCTTCTGTAATTTTTTTATCAGAGACACAATGTGAAGATGAGCCAGGATATAGATGAACTCCTCATGGGCATGGCCTCCCAGATCGCAGAGAAAGTGGACCACATCATTGTGGAGGATCTGAAAGGTGTTTACTCCTTCTTACTCATTGTCTGCATAACTCTGTGTATTATTAACTCATTTCCAGTTAAGCAATGAATATTCTGCTGCTCTGATCTGATTTCCACCCTGACAGACTTCATGTACGGATACCTAAGGTTCAGCCGCACAGATTTGGTGGCACAGACTATCCAAAGAGGAAGAGACTTTGGTCTCCGAAGTTACAATGAGGTCCGAAAAGCTCTGAATCTGACAACTCTAAAGACATTTGAAGAGTTCAACTTCCCCGACACACAGGTAAACCAGAATCGCTCAAGCAAATAAAAAAACTCTTAAAGCAAATAACAAACGAAGATAGACCTAGTGAGCTGAAACTTGTACAGTGACTATGAGTCAGATTAGATTAGAATATCTTATTATCTGTAAATACCTTGTATCGTTATAGATATTTATAGATATATTGTGTGTATGTGCACAGGCAGTGGGGTGAGATACTGATTGAGTGGGTGGGTGATCTCCTGTTCTATCTGTTTGCAACACAGATACTCCATGATGTTGCCCAACTGTATGACGGAGACATCTCCAAACTGGAGCTCTTCCCTGGAGGACTGCTGGAGTCTCATGATGGTCCAGGAGAAGTTTTCTCCGCCATCATCTTGGACCAGTTTGAACGCATCAGAGATGGAGACCGCTTTTGGTTTGAGAACACACAGAATGGGTGAGGGGCTCTCTGAAGGACTTAGAAATAGCTGAGATAAAGACTCTGATTGATCCTTTTCTAACGTTTGTGAGAATAGCATCCATTCATATTGTGTGTGCCGTCTTTTTTTATTCCAGTTTGTTCACAGAAACAGAGATCCAAAGGATCCGCAACACCACGCTTCATGATATCCTTAGTGCAGTCACTAGTGCGGAGGAAAATGGTACACAGAAAAATGTCTTCTTCTGGAAAAATGGTAAAAATGCAACCTGAAACATACATTTGATTCATGACCCTCCCTCCTCCAAAAGAAAAAAAGAGTACTGTTAAATCTGTGAATGTAATATTTAATAAACGCACAAACAGAAATGATCTCTCTGTTTCCTAAGGTGACCCTTGTCCTCAGCCGGCACAGCTGACAGCATCAATGCTCCATCCCTGCACTAATGCCACCAAACTTAATTACTTTGATGGATACAAAGCTGGCTTTGGGATATTTATCGTTGTTCTGTTCCTCTTCCCTGTCGGTCAGTATCACGTTCACAAATCCCTGGTATTGCGCTGCAATAATACTCAAATCACTCATCAGCCGTTTTCGATCATTTCTCCCCCACAGTGAGTTTTCTAGTGGCCTGCATGGTGGCATATTTCCGCACGTACAGGTACAAGAAGTTCCAGAGAAGAGGAAAAGTTCGCAATGTTCGCAAAGCAGAGGAACCCAGTGTGGGAATCAATGGTATTAAAAAAAGGCCAATACTGTTTTTGCAGTGTCCAGTTTTTAAAAAAACATCATTTAAAAATTACACATCAGTGTCATACATAGGTTTCAGTATTAAAAGGAAGCATTTACGTTATATCAACCACAAAACACTAATGCTGCCACTATTTATTGTTATTTAACACCCGTCCTCAGCATTATTCAGAATCCTATATCAAACCCAACTTTTATTCTGTCTTTCCTTTCCAAGCCTATGAGTGGCAGGGCCATAAAAGTCCCCTGCATCCTGTCAGCGTGGAGATCGATGAGAAGAGGAGGCTGCAGATCTTTGACAGATCCGGGGCCACCCCTCGCTCCCTAAACCTGGGCAACCAGGACTACCTGCAAGTCCTCCTGTCGAACGACCGTCACCGTAAAGTTCTGCTGCTCAAAGTACAGAAAGAGTACGACCTGGTGAGTAGTCGGAAACAGAAGGGAAAGTCAAAGACGTTGATGCTTCCTGTGTAAGCTAGTTCAGCCAAATATGTGTTCACATTCAGGACAGTTTGCAGTATCAGCACATTCAGCTTTCTCACTCATGCACTGAAGTTGCGTCCACATTATTTCCAATTGTCGATGCAAGCATGATTCTGCAGATGTACCTGATCTCCACTGCTTCTGATCTTACTCCAATCATGTTTATCATGCTTCCCCTGATGGCCCACGCTTGCCCGTCCAGGTGCTGTTTTTCGATGACGAGAGCAAACGCACAGCTTTTGTCAAGCACCTGTGCCCGGAGGTGACAGACATCGGACAGGAGATTAGAGTGGTGGAGATGAGAGAGACGGAACTGCTGAAGGAGGCTTTAACCAGAGAGCAGAGGGCTCAGATTGTGGAAACTTTCATTCGATACGCTTTCTCTAAGGTACGCTAAGCCTCTGCATGTTTACATCATCCGCTGCGCTGTTACAGCGGCAGCAGCTTTAAGCTTCGGCCACAGAACGCCATCAAACATCGCTTGAGGTCAACTTGGGCCGGACCTCAAGCCAAAAGAACTAATCGTCGGTCCTGATGGTGACCTCATCCGTGGACATAACCGCAGCTGACGTTTGTGATATTACTAATACTGACTACAGTGACATATAATGACACTGTCCTCGCTGTCCCTCCCTTGTGCAGGTCTTGGAAATAGAGAAGTGTGACGCCGGGGACATGAGTGGCATTTCCCGCAAGAAAGCCAGAGAGGTGCTGGAGTGTGAGCTGACAGCAGCGGAGTTCGCTGATGCACTGGGACTCAAGTCTAACTCTCTATTCGTGGACTCCATGTTCACACTCGCTGATAAAGACGGCAACGGCTACCTCTCCTTTCAAGAGTTTCTGGATGTGATGGTTATTTTTATGAAAGGTAAACGACATGAATCCACAACAGTCAAAACAAACACTACTGTACTGTACACGGCTATACGGCACAATACAAACTAACACAAGATGAGTTTTTGGTCCAGATTTAGATATTAATAATGTTTGCATTTGTGTAGGATCTTCTGAGGAAAAATCTAAACTGATGTTCTCCATGAACGACATTGGTGGAACTGGTTTTCTATCAAAAGACGAATTTGCCAGGATGCTCAGGTATGATTTGCCTTTTTTTTATTTTGTCATGACTGCATTTTTACTTAAATGATTCCATGTTTTTTTTGTGCCTAATGGATTATTGATGAGGGCGACACGGTGGAGCAGTGGGTAGCACTGTTGCCTCACAGCAAGAAGGTCGCAGGTTCAAGACCGCCTTGGGGCCTGGGTCTGGGACCTTTCTGTGTGGAGTTTGCATGTTCTCCCCGTGTCTGCGTGGGTTTTCACCGGGTACTCCGGTTTCCTCCCACAATACAAAACATGCTCAGGTTAATTGGCAAATCTAAATTGCCCATAGGTGTGAGTGTGTGTGTGAATGGTGTGTGAATGGTGTGTGTGCCCCACGATTGGCTGGCGACCATCTGGGGTGTATCCCTGCCTCTCGCCATAAAATGCGCTGGGATAGGCTCCAGCAGACCCCTGCGACCCTGAAAAGGAATAAGCGGGATAGAAAATGGATGGATGGATGGATTATTGATGATTTTTTGATGTGCTGCAGGTCTTTTATTGAAATTTCCAATGGCGCTCTGTCGAAGAAACAGGCAGAGGAATGCATCACGGCCATGATGCAGGCTGCAGGCTTTGATGACAAGGAGGAAATCACATGGGAGGACTTTCATTTCCTGCTGCGGGACCATGAGAACGAGCTGCAGTTTGCCCAACTCAATGTTAAAGGTTTCTTTTTAAATAAACAAAAAAAAAGAAGAAAACCATCATTTTTATTACCTCATCCAATGCATTTATGTGTCTGCTGTGTGAACAGGGATGGAGAAACAGGGGAAGAAGCGTCTGAGTCGAGACCAAAGAGTCTCCTTCATCTGTCCAGCAAACAGGTAAAGATGTAACATCTCATCCATGTCTCACAAGTGACGACTGATGCTTATCACTACAGACATAGAAATAAAGAATTAATGAAGTTTTTCATTAAGTTTAACATGATCCTGGTTGTTTTCATTAATTAATGTTTTGTTTGATTGCAGCAACAAGTCAGATGGACAGGATATACGCAGACGTAAAAAGTATGTTGCACTATTCCTCTCCAACTAGATTTTCAGATTTTTTAAAAAATTTCTGATTGCTCAGATGTCTGACAACTAACAAATGACTTAAAATTTTTTTATCTCTCATCATGTTAGCATTGTAAGAGTTTATGTTGATGTTTTTTTTCATTTTTAGGGGTGTTTTTCCTGTAGAAAAATATATTTCTGGTTATTGTGATATATTATTATTATTATTATTTAGTATTGCCTAATAAAAAAGTACCAAGTTTAGTTTTGCCAAGGTTTTATGTATTGAGAAAGCAACTAATTTGATGTAATTTAATAAATGTGGCTTACTGAGAGGTCACAAACTACTTCTTCACTGGTTAGGGTAACCTGAATATAGAGATTATTCACTGAATGTAAGTTTATTGGATGTGAATAATTCCAATTCCAGGTTACATTTCAAATCTCCAAATGTGTATGTGAAGCCCAAGCGTGAGCAGTACATAAGGAACCCAGTCCAGCAGAAGATCCAGCAGTTCAAACGTTTCATCGAGAATTACCGTCGTCATATTGTCTGCTTCATTGTCATATATGGCATCGTAGCTGGCGTTGCACTTGAGAGATGTTACTGTGAGTACAAATCATTCCCCACTATGTCCTGCCAATGCGCAATAATCCTTCACTAGCCTTTCATGCTTTCTCTACTCTGATCTGATTAAAAACTCTGTTTTCAGACTACGGTTTGCTGGCAGAGACTACAGGATTCCCTTCCACGTCAGTGGTGGGAATCATCGTTTCCCGTGGCTCGGCGGCCGGCATCTCCTTCCTGTTTCCCTACATGCTGCTCACCGTGTGTCGCAACCTCATCACGCTGTGCAGAGAGACCTTCCTCAACCGGTACATCCCCTTTGACGCAGCCATTGACTTCCATCGCTTTATGGCCATGACGGCCATCATCCTTACAGGTTGGTAAAGCATAGGAGAGCATTACAGGAAAGTAAAGATGAGTGTTTCTAAACTTACCATTTCTGTTCTCTCTGTAGTTGTTCATAGTTTAGGACATGTGGTCAACATCTACGTCTTCTCTGTCAGTGATCGCAACATCCTTGCTTGTCTCTTCCCCAAAATCTTATCTAACAATGGGTAAGGTTTGAAATATGTGCTTTTTTTTAGCAGATACACATTGCAGCAGTTATTACATGTAATTAATTCAGTGTGTTTTCATTTCAGGTCTGAACTTCCTCTTAAATGGTCATTTTGGTTCTTTCAAACTGTTCCAGGTATATCAGAGACCTATTTGACACCTCAAGGGTCATATAGAGCATAGAATGTTTGTAATAATGCGCTCTAAATATGTGTTTATTTATCTGCTCTGTCTCTTCCTCAGGAATGACCGGTGTCTTGCTTCTCTTTACTTTTGCATTCATGTACGTTTTTGCCTCACACTATTTCCGCCGCATCAGTTTTCGTGGATTTTGGATCACGCATTACCTCTACGTTGTCGTGTACATTTTAGTAAGTCCTTTTCTGACTTGAGAATACCTCAAAATGCACTCTGCTGTCATCCAACTTCCACCAGTTGTACTAGATGCGTGATGCTGGCTTCGTTCTCCTCCAACAGACGGTTATCCACGGCAGTTTTGCCCTGCTTCAGCAGCCCCGTTTCTACATCTACCTAATCCCCCCTGCGTTGCTCTTCCTGCTGGACAAGCTAATCAGTTTGAGCAGGAAAAAAGTGGAGATACCTGTGGTCAGAGCTGAGCTGCTTCCTTCAGGTGGCACAAAAAAACACACACTATGGAATCACTTTGCAGATTTCCATCATGTTCACTAAAATCACACAATGTTTTGTGCATTCATGTTCACTCCTCCATTATGTGTGCTTACTGTAGGCGTGACACTTCTGGAGTTTAAGCGTCCGCAGGGCTTCATGTATCGTTCAGGCCAATGGGTTCGCATAGCGTGCCTGATGTTGGGCACAGACGAGTACCACCCGTTCACACTGACGTCAGCCCCTCACGAAGAGACCCTCAGCCTGCACATCCGAGCCGTGGGGCCCTGGACCAGCCAGCTACGAGAGCTCTACACTGAAGAGAGCCTGCTGGAGCTGGGATCCTATCCGAAGGCAGGACAAAGCATTATTTTGAACGTGTATGGAGTTTCCTCCGCTTCCCTCACTCCTTCCATTTTCATTGATATCTCATTTCGTCACCAGTTGTACTTGGATGGCCCATTTGGGGAAGGCCATCAGGAATGGGTTGACTTTGAGGTTTCTGTTCTGGTGGGAGGAGGAATTGGTGTCACCCCATTCGCTTCCATCCTCAAAGACCTGGTGTTCAAATCGTCCATCAGGTCCAAATTTCAATGTAAAAAGGTACTCCAACAATGGAACCTGCAGCACATTTGGCCTGAAGTTGCTCCCTGTAAGCGCTATTTCTTTGTGCCTGGTTAAACGCTAATGATGCTACCTGTTCGCAGGTGTACTTCATCTGGGTGACGCGAACTCAGCGTCAGTTTGAGTGGGTGTCTGACATCATCAGGGAGGTGGAGGAGCTGGACACACAGGAGCTGGTCTCGGTTCACACGTACATCACTCAGGTGGCCGAGAAGTTCGACCTCCGCACCACCATGCTGGTGGGTCACCATTTCCAAATGTCACGTGAAATAGAGAGGCTATTAAATAGTTAATAAACAAGCACAGCAGTAAAGGCATAGTTAGACTTTTTATCATCTCTTTAAAGGCAGGATTGATACCACTGTTATAAACGTACGGGAAACACAAATCGACAGGAAACGGTTGGTTAGCTTAGCACAAACAGCTAGCTCAGTCCTGCCAAAAGATAAGAAAATTACCTCTGAAATGTGATGAATAACACAAATTTTATTTTGTTTCTTTAATTGGTACAAATAAAAAGTGTAGAATTGATAAGTTACGGTTTTCGATATATGTTTAAGACTATTTCTTAGGTGCAGTGAGTCTTATCATCACTGTTACTGCTCCTGGCCCATAATAGTTATAATAGCATGGATTAAACAAACAATAAATAGCATATAAATTAGTGAGAGTTAGAGGTGCTGGTATGTACCTAGGGTTGAACCAGCCTTTAAGCTAAACTAACCTGCTAGCTTCCTATTTACTGTCCTTTATCAAAGCCCAGAGCCGTTTATTGGGCAATACGTTTCAAATGTGTTTGTACAAAGCCGATAGTTGCTGATAGTTGCAATTTTTTCAAAATTGATTGATTGATTGGAGCCCTAAATCAGGGGATGATAGTGTAAACTGAATTTCACAGGAAAGTAAATTAGCTTGCAATGAAGTATGTGTTTACCCAGGCTAGTACAGACATGAAAGTGGTACCAATCTGCTTGTCTACATCATGGCAAGAAAGCAAGAGTGCCAACTATCCATCCATCCATCCATCCATTGTCTATCCCGCTTATTCCCTTTCGGGGTCGCAGGGGTCTGCTGGAGCCTATCCCAGCGCGTTAAGGCGAGAGGCAGGGATACACCCCAGATGGTCGCCAGCCAATCGTGGGGCACACACACCATTCACACACCATTCACTCTCACACTCACACCTATGGGCAATTTAGAGTTTACCAATTAACCTGAGCATGTTTTTTGTATTGTGGGAGGAAACCGGAGTACCCGGTGAAAACCCACGCAGACACGGGGAGAACATGCAAACTCCACACAGAAAGGCCCCAGACCCAGGCCCAAGGCGGTCTTGAACCTGCGACCTTCTTGCTGTGAGGCAACAGTGCTACCCACCGCACCACCGTGTCGCCCCGAGTGCCAACTATTCTTGTAATATTATAAAACATTGAAAGCCACTAATAAACTCCTTATCCTTTCCTTTGTACTGTGTGGACAGTATGTGTGTGAGCGCCACTTTCAGAAGGTGTGGAACCGCAGTCTCTTCACGGGCCTGCGATCCGTCACCCACTTCGGCCGACCGCCCTTCGTGTCTTTTTTCAGCTCATTGCAGGAGGTTCACCCTGAGGTCAGTGCTTCATCCAGTCCCATTACCCCATGAGGCTCTGCCAATTACAAAATAATCAATCGATTCGTTTTATTTTCTGTAGGTGGGTAAAATGGGAGTCTTCAGCTGTGGACCGCCTGGACTGACCAAGAATGTGGAGAAAGCTTGTCAGCAGATGAACAGGAGGGATCAGGCCCATTTCATTCATCACTACGAGAACTTTTGAGTTTTTCTGAGCAGTAGTTACACAGGGAGAGAGGCATTAACCTAGAGAATACAAGCAGTTAATGAATTATAATTTTACAATCACAGAGATTTAGGAGGTTTTGATTTTATGTAATATGATGATGTTCAATTTGATGCCCGCTGAAAAAAATGTCGTTCTTAAATCTTTTTTCTTTTGATCATTAATATTATTGTTATCTTTTTTTTTCAATCATGTTTTATTTAATGGAATGTCAAAAGTAAAAAATACTGGACTTTTTTCATTCATATACTTTTTTCATTTGAGATTTTAGGTGGCCATTTGACGATTAGCTTTCCTTAAAACTCATTTACAATTGATTCCATGTTATTGATTTACTGAGCTTTTGTGTGAAATATTGGGAATAAAAAAAATAACACTCCAAATGAATTTGTTGCACTGATATGTCAGAATAAAATATACTATTACTTGGTGGCAGCCTTAAGATAAACCAGTTGCAAATGTGAATTGTTATTTTTCTAGGACATTAGATTATTTTAGGACCTCTGGGGTCAAATAGAAATTCTTTAAATTATGCTGTTGGTTCTTTTTTGTGCCGACTGAGAACTCTAGTTTGCTCAAATACACATGAATTAAGGCTTACTTTTACATTTAAATTCATTGGTTGAGTGATAGGTCAAACACTACCATGGCCGAAATGTAGCATGCACAAATACTCCAGACCAGTCCTGTGCAATAACGTGCCAGTGTTTGCTTATCAAATATTGAATGATGTATGCAAACTTGTAAGTAACAAAGTAAATATCATCGAGGTCTTGTGACATAAAAATAACACAATGACTTCAGCCTGGATTTCAGTATGTGTTTTTAAGCAAATTTTCCTCTATACTGGATATCAACCACAGATACAATAATGACGCTAGTGGCACCATTAAGTTTCCCAATTTACAAAAATAATGAAAAATATAATCCATGCATGCATCCATCCAGAATTTAAAATGACTGATTGAATGATGTAATACTTTCAGTAAATTGTATTTAAAGTTACTTTTATGTTTCATTTTTGTACTAGGACTGATATTTTGTTAGGAAGCTCGAGGTGCTCCTGTATAGTAATACTCTCCAATGTTCCAAACTGCTCAATCCACAAAACAACGCACACTGTCTCCATTCAGAAAATAAAATGGCAGGACTTCTGTGAGGTTGTGATGTTTTACTCATACAATCACAGTGAAATCAGCCAATCAGAAGAGAGTCTCATTAATATTAATGAGACAAACAGAAACTTTTAAGCCGAGATGTAAAATGGTAATTGTACATAAACCCACAATTTATTTGGGCTGTCAAATCTTAAAATAAGACACAGGAACAGTGTGAAATATGAGACCTTTACTGATTTTAATGGTTTTGTAAAAAACTTTTTATTGCATTGTTTTTGAAATTTGCTATACAATCCTAATTTGCAATACCAGTCATACCAGTCTATCAATAGACAATAGCTACATCGATGTAGCCTGATGTAGCTGATGTAATAAATTGTTTGTTTTTCTAACTTTACTTTTATTTATCTAGATATTTCCACAGAAACACCCTGTTCAATTACACACACCCCAGTTCAACCACTGCCTATTGGTCTGTTTTCCACAATAGCAGTGGTAGAGATAACCAGTAACTAAGATAAAACATGACCATTTTAAACTATAATATTTCTCGTGAAACATGTGATGTCTGACTTCCTTATAGAGAGGGTGTGAAGTTTTTTATGATGCATTATATGAAAATGCAACTTAACAAAGTTCAGAGCAGACTCTAGGGATACTTAAGACTATACATCTACACAATATTGCCAATATAGCTACCTTGACATATCATTCAAAGAATCACAAGACACAAACTCCAGCATCCACTGCTCTAGAGTTCTCATTGTCATTTTGGTCCAAACTTTCTTTCATTTCTGGATGATAGATGTCACTGTGTTGATTGGAACCTTCAGCGCTGCAGAAATGTTTTTGTACCCCTCTGCAGATCTGTGGATTGATCCAACCTGGTCTCTGACATCTACAGACACTTCCTTGGTCTTCATGGTTTGGTTTGTGCTGCCAACTGTGGAACCTTATATGTATATAGGTTTGTGCCTTTCCATCCATGTCTACTAAACCTGTAGAAACATCTCAAGAGAGCCATGAAAGGCTGTGAATACGTATGTACTCATTATACAGTATTTTCATTCTTCATTATTAATACATTTGCAAAATTATTTTGAAACATATTTGTTTTCACTTGTTCATTATGTTTTCTATTTCTTTTTCATCCCTCTGTAAAACTATTAAGAAGGGGAAGTGATATTACATAAAAAAGATAAATAAAGTAAACACATATTACGTGACATGGCAATTTAATAACCCGGCTTCTTGTCTATATCCATCACTATCACTTATTAGCCAACACGTGCATGGCTGCGATACACACGTTTTGGCAAAGTTCAATAAGTCAGACAAGAAGCTGAGCGATAAAAGCTGCTAGTTGCTGACATTATGTCTGAGCCTAAAAGATAATGATCATGGATTTCACAGCAGCATAATGATAAAGCAAATGGGAGAGCCTTATTCAATATTAGAACTTAATACTTGTGATAAAAAATGAAATCCCATAATGGTTTTGTGTATTTGGTCACTTAAGAAATTATTTCATTTGGAAATATAAATATTTCCAAATGAATGGATAATATGAATCGAGGGAACATAGAGATTGTATGATTCATTTTGTGTGTCAAATAACCATATATTGGCCTACAATATATCGTTATTTGATAAGGAACAAGGGTGATCAAATGTGCATAAAATGCTTTAAAATTCTTTCCTGGTAAAGTAATTAAAAAACATCCTAACTCTAAATCTTGGGTCACAACCCAAATCAAACAGTACCTGAAGGAAAAACATGGACTGGCCTCAAATTGGCAAATTGAAAAATGAAAAAATGAGGCGCATAAAGCTAAACTGGAATTTAAAAATAAAATGGAACAGCAGAGACTGTCTGTCATCTGTAAACTGTCATCCCATCTCCTCCTACTACTGTATCAAAGCTGCATCTAAACCCATCATGATGTATCAGTCCTTTTGCTTTTTCACTATGTTTACCGATGTCAAACGGACTACACCCAATCTGACTGCACTAAACAACAGGGTCATGTGACCACAATAGGCCAGACATCACCCACCCACTCAATCAGTACCTGATCCCTCTGCCTTCAGAGGTACAGTTATTAAAATGCAGGAAGTCTTGCCCCAGAAAGAGCCTGATCCCTGCAGCCATTGCTAATTTAAACAACAGGCCATGCTGAGTGTGTAAGTTTTATTCACCTGTCCTGTGTAACTGTGGTATGATGTGCTGTAGTTAGCTGTGTGATGAACTGCTGTTGTCTAACATGTCTAAACATATTTTGATGTTTCATATTTCAAATACAATGTGTCAAATGGAATTTCTCCTTGGGTCATTAAAATCAAATCTAATATAATCTAAAGATGATCCAAAATGTGTTGTCTATTGTATTTGTCATGAATGAATTAAAAATAGTTATGATAGCCTCAGGAAATCCCATTAACTAGAACAATAGTTCTAGCCATCACTGCATAGTCCAGTCAGTCAATATCCAGCTACAGAGCTGCAGCACCAGCTGTTTCAGACTTGCACGTCATGACCAGAAATTGTTATCTACAAAGGAAATAATTGCTGCTGCAATTTAACTATATAAATTCTTCCCTCGTATATATGAACTGTATATGAACTGGACATGATGCTGATGTTGCTATTATAATTGACACAATTTATTTTATTGATGAAATAGTTACTTCCCACTCACTCTTCTAACGCTCATGTGACTTACAGTAAAAGGCAGGAAAAAAATACCTTCATTTACAACACCTGATCAATTCAGTTTTTGCTTTTATTTATTCAGGTTATTTCCACAGAAACGCCCTGCTCCATTCACGCAGTTACAGGTCCTACACGCCCCGGCTCAACCACAGTCTACTGAGCTGTTTGCCACAAAGCAGTTCAATGATAGCAGTGATAGAGATAAACCAATAACCAAGATAAACTTAACCAACTGTAAACAATTTTATTCCTCATGAAACACGTTTTTATTATAATGGCTGAATTCATTGATATGAAGGTGGTGTCACCAGATTAAATTTATTTTGCAATTTTGTCCAAACCCAGGGAGCACAATACGTCAATGCGCTTTAACAATGTTCAGACCAGACTCAGGGATAGTGAAGTTTATCTAGACACTGTCTGTTTTGAACAGGGTCAAGTCTGAATGCATGAATATACACAGTATACAACTAAATACTGGATTTCATTTGCAGTAAAGGGAAAACATTTTTAAAAATAACAATCAAAACCTAGTTGGAGCTTGAGTGACATTCTTTTGTATGGAGGCTTTCTCCCAAACAAGTTCTAGTAAGATGTAATGATTTTCTGTTCTGCTTTTTGTGCAGAATATGCATGATTTAAGGTGAAAATCAGTGGGATTTTGTACAGTAAGGGCACAATATCTATCCTGCATTCAAGGTGTTAATTAAGTTAAAAATTCTTTTATGAAAATCATTTTTTACTTACCAGAGTTGTCCATTCACTTCCTTTAACTACTTGCATTCTTACTGTAAATGGTGTGTAAACATGGAGCTCAAACATCACAAGGACAATGAAATCAAATCAAATCTGGACAACAATCTCTTTACTCTCCCTATTTACCGTAAAACTATTATAAAGTGGAATTTATATTTCAGGAAAAAAAATGAAAAGGGTTTTAGACAGATAAATAAAGTAAACACTTATTACGTGACATGGCAATTTTATAACCCGGCTTCTTGTCTATATCCATCACTATCACTTATTAGCCAACACGTGCATGGCTGCAATACACACGTTTTGGCAAAGTTCAATAAGTCAGACAAGAAGCTGAGCGATAAAAGCGGGTAGTTGCTGACATTATGTCTGAGCCTCAAAAGATAATGATCAAGAATTTCACAGCAGCATAATGATAAAGCGAATGGGAGAGCCTTATTCAATATTAAAACTTAATACTTGTGATTAAAATTAAATAGATAGGGCTTTTGTGTATTTTGTCACTTAAAACTATAACTAACTAAATATTTTTCTCTGGAAATGATATATTACACAATTATATATTATACTATATTTCCAAATGAATGGATAATATGTATTGAGGCAATCGGGAGAATCATTTTGTGGCAGTGACTGTAAGTGCTGTAAAAACTTGACTTGACTTATATTGGTATTTGACAAGGATGATTTGTCAAAGCTGAACCTTTCTTTCCTTTTATGAGATGTCAGATGTGCATAAATTGTTTTAAAATTGTGAATGCACACCAACATTCCTGTTAAAGTAATTAAATATCCTAACTCTGAACCTTGGATTACACCCCAAATCAACAGTACCTGATGGAAAAACATGCAGCCTTCAGCCTCAAAGACTGAACTTTGACTAATTGGCTAATTATAAAATAAAAAATAAGGGGCAAAAAGATACACCAGAATTTAGAAATAAAGTGAAACAGGAATTCAGCAGCATCAACACAAGGCAGGCAAATTCAGAAAGTGAATACTCTTACAGGAACCCAGGACCAACCTCAGTGAGTCAAATAACCGGGAAACTTTTTATTTAGCATTCCTACAATGCATGTTTTGGAAAAGTATGG
This sequence comes from Eupleurogrammus muticus, assembly GCA_036785175.1. Classification (NCBI taxonomy): domain Eukaryota; kingdom Metazoa; phylum Chordata; class Actinopteri; order Scombriformes; family Trichiuridae; genus Eupleurogrammus; species Eupleurogrammus muticus. Next base: position 18,489,167 of record JAYKQN010000010.1, on the reverse strand, counting down.
TAGTTGTTGGATTATTAACCAGCATAAAAGATAATGACAATGGATTCCATGATAAGCAGCACAATGGTAAAACAAATAGGAGAGCCCTATTCAATATTAGAACTTAATACTCATGATCAAATTTGAATCAGATAAATGCTAAATAAATGTTTTTGCTGGAACACATTTTCATTGAAAATATTCATTTGGAAATATTTATATAGACAACAAAAGAACTGATAGCAGTGTAAAAGAGTCAATAAAATTGACTTGTGTTGTCCTTCGACCAACAATCAAGGCTGAACTTTTGCTGCTCTTAATCGTCACATATTTTTATTTCATTTATTTTCTATGCTCTTTTTGTTGGAGCCAATACCAGAGTGGTATGTGCAAGGGGCAGGTCACGGGTCTACTGTGGGGCACACACACACACAACATTCGCTCACACACTCACACCTACAGGAAATTTAGAATCTCTTTTTGATAGACCTGTCCCCTGAAATGTATTCATGATGGAGATTTGGGATGTGTTTTTATGACTTACTATGTCCCTTATTCACATAACCCTATATATTGTATTTAAGGACAATGTTACCTCATTAACGTGTCTTCAAAATAGTCGTTTTGACCCAAACTCAATGTAGATGTGGAAATTGTGATCAAGAACGGACTTCTTTACTTTAAAATTAGTATTTTTTTACTAGCCATGCTGACATATTATTTATGACCTTTGTTTGGCCTGTGAAACAAAATGAGGAAGAGGGAGCCAGTCGGAGGGAGGGAGGATGCTGCCGTTCCTGTCTCATCACTGACCTTGGCCTCAACATCTTTGGGAAAGGGGTGAAACACTGGGTGGGAATGTGAACATTAAAGATAATGATCTTGTGAAGCCCTTTTATTTTAACCTGAGTCTACACTCCCAAAAATAGATTAAAGTTAAAGTTTATCTTGTGGGAGGAACAGGCCTTTGAAGGCCAAATGCTCACAGCTTACCTACTCTCTTTGTTTTGTGCCACATCCAAGACATTGGACAGGACCAAGTGGCAACCTGAAAAAATTAAACAAAAGTGGAAGTGTCAAAACCTGAAGTTCCTTAAAAGGCCACTTGAGTCACTTCCTATAGACCAGGGGTGGACAATCCTAATCCTTGGGGGTGTAGCACGCTTCTGTTCCAACCAAGCAGTTAGACCACACCTGATTCTACTAATGAAGGTCCATAGCATGCACTCTAGTGGTGGATTAGTAGAATCAGGTGTGTAACTGCTGCCAGGCCCTCATGTTAAAATGTCCAATGTTACAGCAGAGACAGAGACGTGTTCACAGCCTGGTACACAACATGGTTTTGGTTGCTTTAAAACATGTCTTCAACCAGAGCCACCCATTTATATTTCTGTTAAGGTTTAAAGTCGCTAAGGTCACTTCTGGCTCCAAGACGTCTTGATGATAATTGGATCAGCCTTTGGATTCTTGCTAAGCAAGGGTGAGCCCTCTTTTAGGTTAGTGGTTGAACCATAGGTTTCTACTGGTTTTAGTGGTCTCCTATGTTGCCTTTAAGACAACGTAGCTACAACACTGCAGCCCTGTGTCTCTGTTCTCTCTTTGTGCTTTTGGCAAGAGAAGAAAGCTGGACTTTGTTTTGTTTTTTCATTCATGCTTATACCCAAAGGACAAAGATCCTGTTTTGAAAGCCCAGGAATAGAACATGAAACAGTCTTTGCTTTTTCTTTTTTTGGGCAGCAGCTCATGTCTCTGTCAGTCGAGAGGTTCAAGTCCAATGGGTGTTAATGTGTTCAGGCACTATTGTTATAATGTCCACTTTTTCCATTTTCCAAACCACCCAGCCAAAGATCACCAAGAATAAAACACTTTTTGCAATGGAAGCTTGTATACATATAGTCTATATGTACATTTGTCATTATACATTGATATTAAATCATTAATTATGTGTGTTTAAATTATGTTTAAAAAGAAATCACCAAAATACAGTAGTACAGTACGAGTACAGTATCTCCACCCAAACAGAACTTCCAACGAGTAGAATTGATTGGCTTCCATAGCTGCCCGTCAACAGCCAAACCAGAATCAATCCACCTGATTGGTCATCCTCGCGTCTAGTTGGAAGATTACTGTGATGAGTGAGGAGCGTGGAACCCAAAAGAGCAGCCATAGAACCCACCGTAAAAAGTCAGAGAAAGTGTTTGGTGAAAAAAATGATGTTTTGTCGGGTGCTTTAGGGCTTATTTTTGACTGAGAGAACAGCCTGCTCGAAGTGCGATTCAATTGCTGTCACAGCAGCATTTCTGTTGGACAGCTATGCACTATGCTTTCTATCTGAGGTAATATTGAGAGTGGAAGAGGTTAAGGTATCATGAATCAAGTTCTGGTTGAAAATATGAGGATGATGGAGTGTTTGGCTGAAACGATTCGCCGCCCACTGATCCCTTAAAAGAATAAACGTCCCAGCCCTTCCCCCTGACGTCGGCTGCTGTTCTCTCTCGCCTCCACTTGGACACACCTGTCCTGAGTTTCTATACTTTGTGGATTTTTGATGTTTTTGGTATGTTGTATCTTTGTATCATGTAGCTTGTAGCTTGTCTTCAGGATTGTCCCTGCCTGGATCCTTGCCACTGGACCTATCCATCTGAAAAGCCAGAAATACACAAAAATACACACCGTTGATTCTTACCCTTATCTGGTTATGCCAGGCTTCTGGGTTCCCAGTCAACTCCAAATCTGATTTTCCCCAAGTGTGTTGAATCATGAATCCCACTTAATCATATATTGAATGGGTGTGGCCTACTGTTTGTTATGTAAGTAAGTAATGCCCCCTAAACTCTATATGGCACTTCAAGAGAGGGAGGTGACATAAAAACGTAATGTTACTATTTATGCTTGACCTTAGTCTCAGTCTTTAACAGTGTCATAAAAAGGCAACAGATTTTTGTAGCTAATGTTCAAGTTGAATTAAAGCTCATTAGCCTTAAAAACCTTGATATTATACCCAAACCTATGCTCATGCGTACACACTTAACCAAACTCGTTCATTAACCTGCTGTGCACTGATAGCCAAGAGAACAAGATGTGAAATTGTGTCAAGGGGAGCACTCGGCAGTTGTCTAATGTGTTTTGGGTCTCCTGAGGGAGCTTAACTAAGTCTGACAAAATAACCATAACAGTGTCATCAGCATTATCTCTAATTGAGCTTGAGTCTTCAAAATCGATAGCGACCCATGTTGCACGCCGGGGGGATGTGCAGGCGTTTGTGTTTGTTCAGCAAAGAGTAGTTTGACCACTTTTCCTTTAACGTGTATCCTGCAAGCCTCTCATCTTTTGTAAATGCAGCAGTATGACCTCAAAATGTATTGCCGCTGAACATATTCAAGCCAATATTGACTTTTGTGCTACACCAGTGTCACGCCTGTGATTTCATCATTCTCCCATACGCGATAGCTTTCAAGTTCCTCCATGGTCTGAAAGTTTTTTCCACAATGCAGCTATTGCAGAAAGAAGAGGGAGAAGAGAGAAAGAGGAAACAAATGGAGACTTAGTCAAAAATTTTAATCAGAGAGATAAAAATCATAATCATTTCCTGCTAATACTCTCTCACATGTTACATAACACAATTGCAATTGTCAAATGCCAAGCCAGCTGATCGCATCGGCTGGTCTCATCTTCTCAGTAGCATAGCTACACATCCTCCCCTGTTAGACTATCCTCTCAGTGTCTGTTCTATTCATCCAGTCTTCATCTCCTTGGTAGCAACGGTGCATTCGCCATCACCACCAGTATCTGGACTTCAGGGGGCCCTATCTGTATAGCATCAGGGACCGGGTGTCTCCTAATCCCAAAATATCCCCTAGTCCAAGCTCCAAAAAATGTTTCTAATCAATACTAAATATCATTACCATTTCAACTGTCACTTCTGATTTAACTTAGAATAAATAAAAGGTGCAAGTTGCACCATAGACAGTCTGGTTCCTATAGGAGCTCTGTTGCAGGTCAGAAGGGGCCTTTGATTAACATTAATTTTTATTGGCTTTATAATAAGTACCACATTATTTTCTTAATAGATGAATAGCTATACTAGAAGATAAGCAAATCTGTAACTCAAAGTATTACAGGTTTTATTGGAGGCCATGTATTAAAGCTGCCAGGCTTATGTCATCTCTGTGACCTTTGACACACTGAACCAGACGGGTGCAAACAGAAGCCTGATAGGTTTCATTTTTTCCACCCTTCTCTATCAAAATGTAGTAATCCCTCATTTTGCAACAAGCGATCACACGTTTGGAATGAATGGTATGAAGCATTGAGATAAAGGACGAAACTGACCCATGAGGACGAATCATATCTTGATCTCTTTGTTTTACGGGCTAAAAAGTGATGTAATGCATGAGAGAGAATGAACCTGATAGAGTTCACCATTGTGCTGTAATCCCACAACCATATGCAACATGCAGCTGCTGATATGGATCAATATATGACCACAAATATGAAAACAATGACCACGTCAGCTTTTGTGATAATTCTCTGGGAATTTATCAAATGCAATCCGGATGTCTGATGATGTTATCACAATCTTTTATATTTTAATATGTACTAAAATATATCCTTTCAAATTTTGCAATAGTAAAATGTTTAACTGATTCTGAATGCGATCGAGTCAGTCCAACAGTGCTCCCCGGCCAATATGCCAGTTACTTTTCGCTGTCATTATTCACACTGGCCGTAAAATGATCTATTCATAGAGCATCTAAACTATAAGACATGCGCTGTAAAAATCGTCTGACAGTAACATAGTGTTTCCCATTAAACTAGTACTATACTGTGGAGGACAATGCATTCTGGGCAATAATTATGGGCGGCTTGTCTTTTCCAATAAATAACTGCAATATAATGTAAATAGCATTGCATTCTGGGAGTGATGCTAGAATCGACACAGAGAAGCCACAAAACTACAGAACATTACTGTATTTTAAGAGCAAGCACATGGTAACAATATTATATTGTATATATTACTGTATACAAGCTACAGGACAATCATTTACAGCCATTCTAAGCATCAGCATTCAGGGATAATATGGGACTTCGGTTGGGTGAGCTAATCACATCAAGTCAAAATCAAGACAGTATTTTCTAAGCTTAAGAGTCTTTTTGTACACATTCCCTTAATGTGTCATTACTGTATCTGTGCATTACAGCAAATAAATACTGACTGAGGCAATGATTTAAGTTGAATTACAAATGTACTCCTAAGACATGCATTTTTCCAAAAAAGCTATGACAGCTTCAGCTGCAAAAAGAGTTTCCCTTTTGGTCTTTCTGTCCTCTCCTTTTGTGTGTGCCCCTCCCCTCCTGTGTTTCCTTTCCAGGTCAAGGTCGGGTGCAGTGGTGGAGTCCTGGCACATCTGGACCACTCACCCACATCACCCATCAACCGCCAGGAGCATATCCAACTACTCATTAATACCTCTCCACATCTGCCTCTGGTCCTTGGTCTTCTCTGGCTTCTGCACCACAACCCCTACCTTGACTGGTCCCGGGGCTCGGTTATTGGTTGGAGCACCGGCTGTGATGTTAACTTCCTGTAATCCGCCCATCTCCCCTGGGGCTTCCTGCTGACTCCATTCCAGAGCCCCTGACATCTACCTTGATCTCAGTGATGCCTTCTGCAAGCAGTGGTCCCGCTCCCTGCCTCTGCACCAACCCTATGACTCCGGTATTAACTTCTACCGTGGAGTGTCCAATTCCAGAAAACCGCAAATGGCTTCAACGCTGTCTGGGGTTCCTGAACTTCTACCAGTGGTTGCAGCTCCACTCACTCAACTCTCTTGCCAAGCCCTAGGGTATTGATGGCATTGGTGTTTGACCACCTCAAGACTTTGTTCACCATGGCCCCGGTTCTCATCCGCCCTGACCCCACCAAACAGTTTACTGTTGAGATGGACTCCCCTGAGAGAGGGGTCTGAGCCATCCTCTCACAGTATGCTGTGGAGAAACTGCACATCACCTCTTGCCTCTGTTTGCTCCTGTTTGCTGATCATGAAAATAAGCCCTAATTAATTAAATTTGAATTAGTTCATATGTCAAACTAATGGATATTGTACATGAATTGTTTTGTTTTTGACATGATGGCAAGTATGACATGATAGGAACTAACTTCTAAGAGTGAACATTAATAAAATAATTGCATCTTACAGTACAATACACATGTGTGTATCAGATATACTGTACATAGAGCCAGTGTGATCATACAAATGTTCCCTCTTTTTCTTTGTCTGTGTTCCATCTATTTCTTTTTCTTTGTAAATTACTTGTTCATTTTCTGGTTTCCTGTCACCCCCTAACAGAAAAGGACTTTTTTTTTTAAATGAAGGCTCAGAAAGCCGAAGAGAGCTTTTCCAAAATGTTTATTTATAAAGGTTTTATCTTTTTAAGCAATAAGAGGTGTTTCTCTGTTTAAATGTCTAGGTGAGTGGATTGGTGCTGGATTCTTTTTTTCAGATAGCAACATCTCTTTCAGTCATTTTATATTTTGTTAAAGGTCCCATATTGTAGAAAAAAACTTTTTGATTTTAAGAATGTCTAGTTTTCAGATAAATACCGTCTCCTGGTTCAAAATGCTCAATCCACAAAAAACTCAACAGATAAAATTGAGAGAGGAGATTATTTTACTGAGATTATTTTTTGCACTCAAAACAACAAATATATAAAAATGTCTTTTAAAACCCAGGAAATGTGTATATGGGATCTTTAAGATTTCATTCTAATATATTAGTTTTTGATACATTTCTCTGCTAAGCTGATTGGTTGCAGCTTAGGTGGCTGATTGTGTGATTGACTTCTTTCTCCACGCATCACGTTACTATTCCTTTAGGTTTGTTTTCCCTTATAAAGGCTTTAATGGACATGCGCGCTATGACTCTGAGGTTGAGTGGTTGTACTGGTTGCACTGGTTCTTCTACTTTTCAATACTCACTGATCAAATGGCGCCCTCTTCTGTTAAAGAGCAAAGGGTTTCCTCCATCTTTCTACACGGCAGCTGGATAAAGTGTGATTCAAGGTCATGCTGGTTTGTGCTGCATTACCTCTTTTTTTAATAGAATTCAAGTACAATGCATTAAGCTCCCCTCTAAAAGTCCTTGTTCCCTTCTATTATATGTTAATGCATCTCCTTGACGCAGACCTGACACCTCAATATAATGGGTCAACGGCCACAACAAGATGTTTTAATCTCATTTTAATCAGCGTCACATTTATAGGAATAACCAGGAAGATGATCGGAAGAGCAGCTGGAGGTTAAGTGCCTTGCTCAAGGGCAACGTAAAAGTCTCACTGACAGCCTCGCAGAATCGGGAAGAGGTGTTACAAGCCTCCTCTTACAACTCCCTGGTGATTTTTAGGCTAATCAGCATTACCCCAAAATATGCGTCAAACCTGGTTGTGCTGAATTATCCTCCAGGAGATAACAGAAAGGAGGGACATATTTTAATTAAAATGGGCATATGGTGATTAAATGGCCACTTAAGTAGCTCAAATATTTAGTCGTCCAGTGGGACAAAATAATGCAAAATATGTTGAGGGTGTCTGTCCAGTGGTGAGCAGTTTGCATTGGTGTACTTAAGAGTCTGCTAATCTTCTTAGCCTTGCTAAGCACCCGGCTAGAAATCAGCTACTGTCCAGATTGTCTCTTCCCGCCCCAGATATAAACGACTCAGACGACAACAAAGCCAGACTCAAGGAAAAATGTGGCGCCGTCACTCCGCCGGCTTGAAATATGCACCTCCCCTCCTTCGGGAACCGCGTTGATCGGGCCGTGGAAGAAGCGTTGGCGGATCTCCTCAGCTTGAACATGTTCGGCAGTGGCTCCAAGAAGTGGTTCGTGAAGAAGCAGAAGAGGCAGCAGCAGCAGCAGCAGCAGAGGCCTGGTAGGAGACCCTGCACCAGGCTGAAGAAGAGATGGGCCAAGATCCTCAAGCAGCACCGGCAGAAGATCCTGAACGAGCTGGACGTCAACGCCGTGCTCCCCTACCTGGTATACGACAAGGTTTTCTCACTGGGGGAGTGCAAGGAAATATTAGAACACGACTCCAGCAAGAAGCGGACGGAGATATTCCTGGACCGTCTGTCCACAAAGGGGCCGGCTGCCTTCTACTCGTTCTGCTCAGTTTTGGAGGAAGTGTGCCCCCACCTGCTTACCTGCTTCCTGCTGGATGGAGAAGGTACGGACATTAGTTAGCCACTAATTCCATCAGCCAATAACCCAACTCAAAGAACTGAGGTCACAAAGGGCAGCGTTGCTGCTGCTGATGCTGCAGCACTGAGGTTTTCTTTAAAAACATCTCAGGGTGCATTTCAGAAGAACGGAGCAGAGTTTCAGCTCATCGATCCGTAGCAGCGTCCTATTTATTCCTTCAGTATTTCCACTTATCTTTTGTTGCATTTAATTTTCTGTGACAAATTGAAAACAGCAGCAGTGACAACAAAAATATATAAAAGAGAGGGGAAACTACTTTGCAGTTTGCCAGCGCCATAGTCTCAGAGCTAGCAATAAATAGCTTCTTAAATCTGGATGGCTGAGGGGATTACTGAGCCACCAGCCACCAGCGCTCCTAACTAGCCACCAACAACATATGGCCTGGATGTGGCTGCAGTCTGCAGGGCTTTGTGTGTGTGTGTGTGTGTGTGTGTGTGTGTGTGTGTGTGTGTGTGTGTGGTGCACTATTCTGAATCAATATGATTTGCTTGCATTTACGTAGTACTGAGTACAATGCAGAAAATGGCTTTACGGCTCAGTGAGCATATGCTTTATCTCTGTGTAATATCCCACAATTAAAAACTTGTGACCCCTCCTCCCTCATGCTCATGCTCCCAGTCAGCAGGCTCAGCACTATAGAAAGTGGCTGATATACAGTATTAATCTGCTCTTACAGATGCTTTTCCCAGACGGGGCAAGAAAGAGGGTCTCACTGTGCCCCCGAACAGTCCAGGAGAGAAACCTCTCTGCTCCCCCCCCATGTACTCAGACCCTGTGTTTGACTCCAGGTAAGAGTATGGAAGGTGTTCCACCTGCTGTGTTTTATTTTATTTGTGCATTTTCTTTAGAATCTAAAGGGTGGAAGGCTGTGTTTTACCAGAAAAGGTCACATAAATAGATTAGTTTATTTATTGCACGTGCCTCCGGAACTAGAGGCTCTTTTCAGGCCTCTACGAAAAAGTAATTAAAACTCCTTAGTTAATTGATAGGACAATCATATTTTGTACATATTACATGGTCCATTAATGATATATTTTGAGATTTTTACTCCTGCATGTATATATTGTTCATAAGAGTTGTACATTTGTTAACGGTCACAGTTGTAACCAGTAGTACTATACAGAGTATGAATAAGCGTCAGATGAGTTGAATGAGTGAATGGCAGTGTATTATTATAGCTTACAACAGGCTGTTACATTAACAGTAGTAAGAGAGTTATCAGGTCAATCCAACCATGTTTCATTATTATAATTCTGTATTTTGTTTGTATTGTTTGAAAAAGTATAATTGTAGAATTCGTATGATTTCTGATGACTGTTTTTCACCAGTCACAATTGTGAATAAGTATAAAATCACTTTCACCAACTGAACATCCCCCCCTTAAAAAAAATCTGTGTGTGTGTTGGGGGGGGGGTCTAAGGAGTAAAATGCATTTGTTAAAATTGCAATGAAAAAATTGGGATTAAATAAGTTACAAGGTCACAATCACAAGGAGTGCCTCAAAATATACAAATTATATTGCACTCAAAAACAAATAATGTCAGACAATTTGTTCCTAACATCATTGCAATATTGAGATTATTTTTTAATTTAGAAAAAATCTATGAACCAGTACAGTGTTAATAGGAATTAGGTATTCCTACAAAAAGATGAAGTAAAGTAGATTATTCATGGTTGGTGGACTTGATAAATGTCCTATTTCATTTTAATTTTTTTTTAAATTATTTTTCCTCTATAGTGAAATGACCTGGGCATTTTACTGTTATATGTGTTTAGAAATAAATCAGTTTAGGCGATAGTGCTGGGATTTACTGTTCATCTATGAACGTTTCTGCAGCTAATGTGTAGAGTGTGGTTCTGCTCTGAAAGAAGAAAAGACGGCAGCACTTGGGAACTTTTTCTTACAAAGATTTTTGTTTTGGTATTGGCCAGTAGCAGCTAAATTCGTTAACATCTTTGAATTGTAATGACAATTGAAGCAACATGATGAGGAGGGCTGTGATTCAGAGCTTAACACTGTAACAAAGGTGTATGGGATTTTAACGTAATAATAATAATAATAATAATAATAATGATGTTTTGAATATCTATAAAAAAAAAATCCACAAAAAAGGATACACACCATTGTGCCACGTTCAAGCTGAGGTTGATCTGAACAGTCAGAGAGATACATGAGCCACAGACACTCAGACATTCCTTGCTTCATAGATAGATGTATTTACTTATTCATTTATATCTGACCTGACATCTTTGGTCGCTTATTTTCTGATTTACAATATGCTGTAAACATAATGTATGGAGCAATATAAAGGATGCGGATGTTGGAAAACAGGGCAAGAGGTGGAGGTGTTAGGAGGTGTCTATAATGTTTTGGCCTGTGCACTGACCAAATATCAACCCAATTCAACACCTACAGCAAATTTGAGACCTGATCTCTTAGATAGTACTCTCATCAAAATACTAGATGAATGAATATTTTTGGAAGAACACGTTGACGCACTTGAGGAATCTGTGCCCATGAGCTTGTCCCAACACAGTTTATGTTGTTTTTTATCTTTAACTTGTCACCCATCTGTTATTTTACTTATTTGGCAGGAATTGCATGCAGACTCTCAAAGCTATATAGTCGTGTCTATAAACGGTGATACTTAACTGCATATATAAACGATAAATGACTAAAAAGAGGAGCATAAAATGACATCTGCTGCTGTGCGATTCTTTGGTATATGAGTAGTCCGGTACATGCAAGCACAAAGTCCTGTGAGGCTGTCACTGCATGTCAGGCCTTGGTGAATCTGTCATGGCTGAGTGATGGTGTCTTTCTGGGAGTGTGTGTGTGTGTGCGAGTGTGTACCCCTGGAGAGTACCCTTGGCCCAGCTAACACATCAGTGTGGAGGGGAGGAGCAGGGAATAGTTGATTTTGTTCGTGTGAGTGTGTGTGTGTTTGCGTGTGTGTGCGTGTGTGTGCATTAGGAGTAGAGTGGGTGGGGGTTTGCTCGGACGTGATGCCTCAAGTGACGGGACAGACAAGCTGATATGCTCCCTAGACCGTTAAGGAGGCCTCTTAAATATATGACAGCTAAGTCAGCATAGAGACAGCTATCCCAGTGGTCTGGCCCTGGGCACACACACACACACACACACACAGGCTGAGAGAAACATACCAACACAACACAGCTTTATGGCAGCACACAACCAGGAGACGCAGAACACAAACGAGGCAATGTAAGTTTTTTTTTTGTTTTTGGAGTCAACTTATTTGACGTGTACATCTGTGCACTGTACGCCAAAGGCTACCAAGTGCACATATATGCAATGCTGCTCCTTAGACACAACTTAGAGATGAACGTTTCCCATCGTTCTCAGGATCGAGCACTGCTTTTGCCACATCTGCCAACAGAGGCAGATCCGGAGGGTGCAAGTCAAGTGCTGGGCCGGGGTCGACTGCGCGTATGTCGTGGCAAAAGAATGCCACGATCTTTTGTTTGTTCACTCTTCGGAGAAGTAGGACAGGAAGCGCCTAAAGTCATGGATGCTTGGCTTTGAGTGCTCAGTGTGCCAGTGTGTGTTTCCCGTGTGACAGAGTGAAGCGTGCATGCACGCCGCGCTCGTTATAATTGCAGAAACAACCTGGGGAGGACGATCTGGGGCAGGCTTTTACCTTTTACCACTGATCTGCATGTTTTTCCATCACTTTTTGGATGGTTGAAAGAGAAACTGTGTATTAATTTGGCTTTTCATGTCCACCTTTGGTCAGTATCCTGCTGACTGAGAGTGAACATGCAGCCATTTCTGTCTTAAAGAGTATAAAGGACCCACTGGAGGTAAGAGCAACTGATGGGAAGCCACCTGAATCCAGTTTAAGCGTCACCGATTGCAATATTGTATTTCTCCATTTAAACCAACATTTAAAATCTTAATCTCAGCCTGGACAAAATCTTCCTTTGCAGAAATTAAAAAGCTTATTTTAGCGCACTTGATAACACATGAAAAACTAGAACTATTGCTTTTTAATCAATTACATGACATATCACTTTCTCCAAAGGTTTCGTGTGTGAGAGAGAGAGAGAGAGAGATTCACATGGATGAATGTATATGCACGCCACAGCTGATGTAAGTTACCCTGGCTTCATCCATAAGTGGGGAAAATGAGATGCTGGCACGTTGAGGGGGAGGAGGTGGAGGAGGAGGAGACAAGGAGAGATTAGCTGAAGCTGTGAGGTTACGTTTCTCTGTGCCGATGACTCACCTCACAGCACATAGAGAGAAAGCACTGCGACAGCGCCGAGGTGCAACTGAGTGTATGTGCTCGCGCATGCACGTGTGTGTGTGCGCACGTGCGCGTGTGTTTCATTACTCTTGTTCTTCTTGGTGCAGTGCATTCATGTGAAGCGGACTTTCTCTGTGAACTTCTCCTCTTTGTTTGGTGCACAGGTAATAAATCACGCCGTTACAGCGGTAGTGGTTCTTAGGGCTTTCGTCCAGGTTTTGCCTCCTCTGGGAGCAGCCTCTGAGTCCTACAAACCAGTTTTGATTTTGCTGTTCAGAATAAAGTGAACGGGAGAGGACACGCAGAAGAAGGGCAGCCCTGTCTGTCCTATTTACACGCTGGAAAAACAAGTACTTTGGTGTGTTGTCGCCTGTGTGTCGCCGCGCGCCCGTGCGTCTCGGCGTGAGCACGCGCACTATAAAAGATGTCAGTGTTGGGTTCTCATGTGAGAAGGGTAATGATGGGGGCATGCTGCTCTGAGCCATTTCCTAGAAAATGCAGAGTGTGTGTGTGTGTGTGTGGGGGGGGGTGCCAATGTGAAATCAAAGTGCTGCAGTGGAGTGTGCATGGGTACAATGCAGTGGGCTTCAGACTGCAGCACAACCATTGACCCACTGCTGTCTCAAATGCTTCCCCACTGACACACTACTGGTTCCCATGCTGCAAGTAATGTATGCATGTGTCTATAAACGACAGAGGGGGAGGGAGGGAGAGAGAGAGGCCTGAGTAATAGGTGCGTACGTGTGTGTACGTGTGTCCGTAGCAGTTTCCCTCATTCACTAATGACTGCTGGGTTTTACATGTCTGATAATAATGGGCCGTAGTGTCTGAATGTAATCCTGATAGTTATCTGAATGGTCTCCTAGTCAATGGGATGAAGGCGTGCGTCTCTGGTAGGTTCGCCGGAGTGGAGCTCTGCTCTGATGATTCCATTAGCAGTGTGTTAGCTGAGTATTGACTGGATTCAAGCGCTGCAAACAGGAAGCAGTGAGATCACTGCAGCCATGACTCACTGTAGTCATGGTCTGTACAGTATGTGAAAACTGAATCATCCTGTGCTGTACTGTCGTGATACCTAATACCTATTTTCTGCTAGTGCTAGATGTTTGTTTAGGGAAAATTCTTTATTGACTATAAACGCTCATGCACACTTATGCACTTGTAGACAGGAGCACATGAGGTAATATATATAATATAATAATAATACACATTTTGCACAGTACAAAGGCAAGAGAAGAGGATACTCATTCACACACTTTCCTCACTCCGTAGATGCTTATTATGTTACAGGAATATTTTTTCAGAAATTTAAACCGAGCCCCCTTTAGCTTAAAATGTGATACAAATTTTGGTTCAACTTGTCATAATTTAATATCAGTGTATTTTATGATTCATTATTCTCTGTTCTTAGGGAAATCTCGGTATACACACGTGTATTTAAAGTGTATTAAGTGTATTAAGGCTGCAGCTACTAAAAATTAACACCTGAGAAATTATAGGATCAATAAAAAATAAGAACTTAATAATAATCACATCATAAATTCACATAGTAAAATTTTGCTCAAATGTGCTCAAATTTTGGAAAGCTGAAAATAGCAAATGGTAAGGATTTTACTTGATTAATTATTTAGATGATAAACCAATTGTCAAAATTGTTGACAGTTCATTTTCTTGTTGGTCATGATAATGGTTGATAATGAACAATCATCGATTTCAGCAGATTTTAACTCACCAGCAGGTACTGAATGATGGAATATTTGGACATTTGAGCCTTAGATAAATCTCAGTTCCCTCAATGCCCTGAAGGGTTTTCTGCTTCCAGTCACCCAGAACTAAGTCTCTGGCAACCACAAAAAGTGCTGTTTTAAATTGCAGAATAGGCCTGATGCTCATTCTCTGTGTGTTATACAAGCTGTTGGTGTACATGTTATCATTTCTAAAATGCTTGAAGCTGTAAGACATTTGATATTTATCATAGTTGCATTTCTATTCAGCTCGCTGAGTGAGATGTCAAGCATAACATATTTAAACATGTGTTCACTCTACACTGTCTTCACTGTACAGTAGCATCATGTAATACACACTATTTGTAGGTGGAGGACACTTTCATTCTCAGAGCACCGCAGTGTCATAGATGTATACATTTCTAGCAATGTGCATAGCGACAGAGGGATTTTCCCCCCTGACACTGGCAGCAGTGTTAGACTCAGACTATTTGAGGGGCGGGGCTAAAAACCTTTTTTTGGGGAGTAATTTATCAAATTATTTACTGGAAGGGCACCCTATTCGCGGTGGTTTATTAAAGTTGTCACTGGAAGGACACCCTAGAAGCATTTTATCATGTTTAAACATTGTAAAGGCACCCTAGATTTGCCCCCTGACACTGGCAGCAGTGGTAGACTCAGACTATTTAAGGGGCGGGCTTTTTTTTGGGGGAGTAATTTATCTAATTAGTTACTGGAAGGCCACCCTATTTCCTAGTAGCTTATAAAATTTGTCACTGGAAGGGCACATGAGAGGGCAATTTATAAAGATTTGTCAACTACCCTAGAGGTACTTTATCATGTGTAGACACTGGAAGGGCACCCTATTGGGTAATTTATCAAATTTATCACTGGAAGGACACCCCACAGAGCACTTATTCACATTTTGTCATTGGAGGGGCACCCTAGAGGCACTTTATCATGTTTAGACACTAGAAGGGCACCCTTTCGCTAATTTATCAAATTTGTCACTGGAGGAGCACCATGCAGTTACTTTATCACATTTTTTAACTGGTAGGGCATTTGAGAGGGCAATTTATCATGTTTAGACACTGGAACCCTTGATGGAGATTTATCACAGTTGTCACTGGAAGC
Organism: Eupleurogrammus muticus; assembly: GCA_036785175.1. NCBI lineage: Eukaryota > Metazoa > Chordata > Actinopteri > Scombriformes > Trichiuridae > Eupleurogrammus > Eupleurogrammus muticus. The sequence goes on along the minus strand of JAYKQN010000010.1, from coordinate 18,473,802 downwards.
GAAATCTAGATAGAGCACTTTTTCATATTTTGTCACTGGAAGGGCACCCTAGAAGCATTTTATCATCTTTAAACATTGGAGCACCCTAGATGTAATTTGCAATTCTCTACTGGAAAGGCACTATAAAGGGCAATTTACAAAGTTTTGTCACTCAAAGGGAATCCTAGAGGCACTTTATCACATTTTGTCACTGGGAGGGCACCCTGTAAGGTCATCCCCCTATGTCCACCCCTGACTGACAGTGCTAGTGCTATGCTCTGCCTGTTTAGCTGTATAGTAGAAAACTTCTAGGACACACAAATAATTGTTCTGTGTGTGCTTCAGGTAGACTTTTTCTTAATTAACAAATCAGATATTTATTTTTCAATGCATAATACTCATACAAGTTGTTACAGCTGCCCAAAACAGCTGCTTCAGTTTGGATTGATTTGGCCTCCTCTGACCTCTTCGACACCAGCGTTTAAGTCTGTTTGGTCTAGTGAGAGTGAAGAGTACACTTCTCTATGCAGGTGAGAGGGCGGCTCTCTCCACTAATGCTTCAAAGTCTAGACTAATCGACTTACTCTCAAGCTTAGAACGGCACCAGTGTGTCAGTGTATTGACTGAAAAACAACCCACGCTAGCCTCTGTTCACTGCTAATCCCAGGTGTAGGCACAGTCCAGGCAGACAGATCTGCTGTGTCCTATGGATATGATAGCCACAGGTTTCTGCAAGAAAAATCCAAGCATCTGAGCATTATTTATTTAATATTAAATCACACCTACAGTCAAGTAATAAATGCTGCCTCGTGATGTTGATATTAAAAGGTTTATCTAATTCTTTTTTTTTGATGAAGTGAGAAATATTACTACAGCACTAATCAAACCTTTGTAAAAGTTCACAAAAAGTGGGCAAAATATAATTTAAAAAATGTAATGTTTGTAAGGGGTCAACTATTAATGCTAAATACAAAAAAGATAACTGCACATTAACAATTCACATCAATATTATTTGTCCTGCTCACTGCAATGACAATCTTAGTTATGGAAATGTTATGGGTTTTAGATTATTTAAAAAGAATGATTTTGCAATGATACACAACATCAAAGTCAAAAATTAGATAAGATGCTGTATAATATATGACATAAAAACAACAATTGACCAAAAGTGCTGAAACACCTGTTCTTTCAATTTCGTCTAGTTATGTGAGGTTGTCACTAAAACATTGCCAATAGTTGTGAATGTGAGTGTAAACGGTTGTCTGTCCACATTTGTTGACGCTGTAATCAACTGCCAAACTTACCCAGAGAGTCCAATATGAGCTGGGATAGACTCCAACCCTGCAGCTCTTTACAGTATATTACAGGGTGTATGGATGAAATTAACTAACATCATGCATTTAATTGTTAACCGAAGGTTCATCAATCTAGATAGTAACACTTGTTGCATTGAATGTGTATGTCTGCTGCATTTACCCACCCACCCCCACCCCCCTTTTTTTAATTAAACACACTAGATTAGTGGTATCAAACATGAGGCCTAGGGACTAGAATTAGCTGACCAAAGGGTCAAATTCACTGAATGACTTTGAAAAGTGTGAAAACAGTAGACACAGTGTTAGTTTTTCCAAGTACAGATGCAGAAGCTCTTACTTCTTCACAGAAATAGCCACTGTGCTGTGTAGTCACAGCACTTTTAAGTGCTCTATGAATCTAACATTTGATGTTACTATCGGACTCATCGGTGCAAATAATACAAAACGTTCAGTTTGTGAATGAATTGTAAGACTAAAATGTGTTCTTTATTAGGTTCCACTTGACTTTATGCAGTTTGGTGACATCAACATTACGATATTGCAGTGCAACTACTACCATATTGTATAAATGTAATTCATTTAGATTCTTTGAATCTTAAAGAAGTAAAATACTACATTGTTCTCTTCCAAAATACATGTGTTGTGAAGTTGTAGGTCCACTGTGATATTTGTAATGGCAGTAAACTGAATATCAAAAAAATTAAGACATGAAATTGAAATGACACATAACATCTCATCAGTGGATGGTTCATTAACTGCAAAAGTATTCAGAATGTACTTCGGTTAGTGGGTTATTGTGCTGTGGTTTTACTGGTATGGCTTATTTAAGATAAGAAATGTGACCTATGAACCAACATGAGTTTCACACCCCTGGGATATTGTATAGCCTTTGGGTTTCTTTAGGGAGATTTTTATCACTTCAAGGCGTTCCTTAGCAGATGTCTGCTAAGGACCATCTGCTGATGTGATGTGTGAGTTTGCATCATTTTCTGACGGAGAACACAAGATGTGTGCTCCTGAAACTTACAAGAGCTCATCTTTCATCTTTCTGCATGGAAGTAGATCTGTATTCTTTGTGTGTGTGTGTGTGTGTGTGTGTGTGTGTGTGTGTGTGTGCTAATTGCATGAATTATTAATTGTTTAATTATGTAAAAAAAAAAAAAGAGGGAGAGAAATGGGGGACAGAAGATCTCTGAGGCTTTCAGGGGAGCTCAGAAATTGCGCCGCTGTCTTTGCAAGTGTTGTGTGCACTATAACAGATACACGGCTTTCAATAATAATAAGCAAGTAATTAAAGACAAACTTTAGGCTTCCTAAACAGATGTTACAACTGAGCATCTCCGAATGAATCAGTCCCTTGCCTCCTCCTCCTCTTCCTCTCCATCCTCCCCTCCCAGTCGCTCCCCTCTGACTACACTGTACACACACTCTCTCCCCTACCTCACACACACACACGCACACACACACGCGGACGCCTGGGCGCTGCAGCGTTTTTTTTCCTTTTTTTTTCTTTGAGAGAGAGCGAGAGCGAGTGAGTGTATGTGTATATGTGTGTGTGTGCGTGCGTGCGTGTGTGTGTGTGTGCGCGTGTGTGTGTGTGTGTGTGTGTATTTCCAGTCCTAGATAGGAGGGAGGAGGCAGAAGGAAAGGAGATAATGTCCAAATCCTGATCGTATTATTAAAAAAAAAAAAAAAAGAAAGGACGAAAAAAGGGGGGAAAAAAACATCAACAAATCGAATGGATCGGCGATCTGTTTGAAAAAAAAAAAAAATCCAGTGAGGGTGTCATTGCAGACATGGGTCGCAGCGGTACGGCACCTCTCCTCGCTCCGCTCCTTGGGGAGTGTTTTCACTGTCAGTCCTTCAGCGCTGCTGGAAATGGCGATGTGATGCTGGCCATGGAAGACGCAGCGGAGGCGGATGCCGCGGAATAAAAGAAATATATGGTCACCTGTGCTTTTCTTTGGGTCGGATTTTCAGTAGCGGTGGACAGTACCATGGTGAATTACCAGAAATACATTACTGTTATGCAGCTGGCTCTGGGGGTGACCGCCTCCAACAAAGAACATTGTCTTCCACCCAGGAAGCGTATGTGGTGAGTATGAATCTTCGGTGCGGAATATGATGAGGATGATGATGATGGTGGTGATGGTGGTGGTGGTGGTGATGGTGGTGGTGATGTGATGCAGTTTTGGGGGTAGAGGGGTGGGAAAAAAAATGAAAAGAAAGGGGGGCTTGCGATGACTCGAGCTGTCGCCTCCCACGTTACCGTAAAAAAAAAAATGTTGAGCGGGTCACTAGACCCGAGCCACGGTGCGTCCGCTCACTATCCAAAAAAAACAAAAAAAACAGACAGGCTAATAATATCCCTTACGGATACTGCACCATGTTGCAAGCATCACCCATAAAAAAAAAAACTCATGTTGAAGATAACTACTCTATATGCTGGGAGTTTGTATGCGTGCCGTGCGCGCGCGCGTGAGCGTGACGCCAAGTCCAGTGGCTCTACAAACGACGTCTTTCCTTCCTCCTTTCCTTCCTTCCTCCTCATCATCATCACCAGTTTGTAAAGTTGAATGCGTATTATTAGGATGATGTCATTGCCTCATCACTTGTTTCTTTGCCTCCTAACTCCATGTGCTTTATAATGTATATTATGGCCTTGCACTGCTGTCACTGGAAATATCCTTCATAATCATGTAGTTAAAAAAAAACTGCAGGGAAAAAAAATCATCTACCCACCTCTCCTCCTTTCCACTGCTGTGTTGTAACTAATTAATAAAATGTAAAGCATGAAATACGGTCCTCTCCTGTTTTTATTCCGTGTGCTGCAGCCGGGCCTCTGGTGCACCTCTCATAATGTCTATTAAACATTTTCCACCCATACTCTTGCTCTCAGCATGTGTGTTTGTGTCTTGTCTAATCCACCTCTTCAGTGTCCTCATTACTCCGTCTGCCTGTGTGCTACAGTAAATTGCAGCGATCACTCTCTCTTTCTCTTTCTCCTACTGCGGCCTTCTCCATTTGTTTACTTTAAGACAGTCCTTTCATTCCCCCTTTTTTTCCCATCCTCACTGTAGGCAGATTCCTGCCAAATCTGCAACTTGTGTGACACGGTATCCCTTAATTACGGCCGGATTAACGTGCTGTTTGAAAGCAAAGACGGTTATTTAAGTCAATATAGGCTCAATCGCTGATAGCGAGTGTGTCCAATGGGAAACGCTCAAAATGTATCGCACTGTGTGGATCATTTCCTCACAGAATGCAGTTACATTGGCGTGGATCCAGTGTGTGAGAGGCTTATCATCACCTCTTTAAAACCAAACTAAAACAAGGATAAAACACCGAACCTCCATATTGTCTTCCTGTGGTGGATTATCACGATCAAAGGGAATTTGCAAAGATGCACAATAGGCTTTGTTTTATAATTTGTGAATGAAAAGAATAAAATGATTTTGCAAAATAGTACGTGTACAACAGGTTTTCAGTTCATGTACTGAAATAAGATCTCCCACGCTCTCTCTCTCTCACACACACACACACAAACACACTCTTTTTTTGAGTATCTTTATTCAAACATTCACAAGATCATGACCCCAGTCCCCTGTAAACACAGAGAGAAGAGCTGTCATGTTCACGTTTTATCTCTTCATCTAATAATATTCCTTAGTCATTCATTCTCTTTTTGTCCTATCACCACCTCCTTCAAAGAAGATGACAAATTATGTTAATGTTTCTTCTGATAATGTTGTTTTAATACTCACATTTCCATATTCAAGGCAGAGATTTTATAAGGTGTTTCTGGTCCCTTCTGCAGCATGTGCACTGATACTGAACAATAAATTAGTTATGTAGCTCTTAGAGTAAGATCTCACCTTGTTAAATTATTATTATGAGTATTTTTACAGCAGCTAGAATAAAGAAGGGTAGACTACTGTGAGGTGAACTCTTACGCCATCATGAACAACACTACATTTGGATTTTTGAACATTTTCTTATTATACATCATTTAAAGGTAGACAGATGCGTGTTTCACTGCATTGAACAAACATACTTTCATCACAGCTAAGCCTTTTGTGAATTGCATTGCTGCATTTAATATTGTTAAACCCATTTTCTGACCTTTGTCACGTTCAATCAACCCCTGCCGACTCACGAAATGATGCATCATGTAAATCCATCGCTCACTACATTGTGTCTATATTAATTTTTGCCGTATTATGTGTTGACAGCAAATTTGTGCTAATTTGCCAATTCATAATATCATACAAAAAAGCATCATGAATGGAAATGAAAGGCACACGGAGGGGTGGAAAACATAAAAAACACAGCAACTCGTGATGTGATTGTCTAGTTCTGTTTAAAGAACACTACACTGAATTTATTAGCTGGAATGTAATTTATTTTAACATAGGTAGTTAAAACTTGTGTAAATAATGATACAGTACTTCAAGCTTAAACAATAGAGACATAGGCTAATATTCTCTATATGGCTACTGCACCAAGTTGAATGCATATTATTATTATTATTATTCATTGCCTCATCACTTGTTTCTTTGCCTCCTGACTTCCATGTTCTTAATAATGTATATTATGGCCTTGCACTGCTGGTACTGGAAATATCCTCTTTACCATGTGGTAAAAAAAAAAAACTACAACAAAAAACATCATCCTCCCTCCTCCCGTCCTTCCACTGCTTTGTTGTAACTAATAAATAAAAAGTAAAGCATGACATGATAAACAGACATACTTTCATCACGGCTAAGCCTTTTGTGAATTGCATTGCCGCGTTTAATATTACTGCAGTCACATTTTATGACCTTTGTCACATTCAATCAACTCCCGCCGACTCTTGAAATGATGCATTGTGTAAATCCATCACACAGTACATCATGTCTGCATATATTTTTGTCACATTATGTGGTGACAGCAAATTTGTGCTAATTTGCCAATTTGTAATATTGTGCAAAACATCATAAATGGAGATGTAAGGCATCTTGAAAGGTGGGATAATTTTAAAAAAGACATTTAACAGTGACTTGTGATGTGATTGTTTTGTTCCGTTTCAAGAAAACAAATTAATAGATGGATTTATCAGTTGGAATGTAAATTATTCTCCTTTATGTGCAAAAAAACGTATTAGTGTACAGATGAATTAAATATCATGCTTTTGTTTTATACACATGACGACAGTTGAAATAACACCTTCAGTGCAGATTTATTAGTTGTGGTAGGAGCCCTGGAGCTCAAAGCTGCCATTTACCATTCACTTGTGTGATTTGAATTATTCTACTCATATTTTTTCACATATGCTTCATGAATGAGATGAACTACACCAGCAGCCTGTACCGAGTGTTCTTTGGATAAATATGCTGTGAAATTCTGATGTAGAATGAAGACATTGTTTAATGTTATTTGTTATCTCTGTCCAGCTGATTGAAACAAAGCCTTGTGTCAGTATCAATTAAATATCCAGTCACAAATGCTCAGTAAATCCTCCATACAAGCACACACAGTTCTTCTAATAGATGTCAGATATAAAACACAATACAAGGTTAATGTTTAGTGCAGAGTTTTTTAGATTTGTTATAATGTTACATGTGTCAGCTGCACATTGTGGATATAATATACAGTTTATGTATTATTATTAATATCATTATGGATTGTACATATTTAATGCAATGGTTTATTTCATTTTTGCTACATGATACTTGGCGCATCATGTTAAGAAATGCCCTTCATCTTGTCTTTTGCTGACATTTAGGGGAAATGCTCTATTGGTTCAATTTTCTCCACAATTGATATTTGGATTAAAGTGACCATTTAGATCAATACTGCTCCATACGTATTAAGAAAGTGTCCAAGCTCAGAGATGCAAGAAAATAGTGCACAGACACACACTAAAGCAGAAACTAGTACTTGACTTTTTGAAGTGTTGATAGATATACAATTAATGGTTGTTATAGTTGGTGGTATAGTTATATCTATAGTAGTGGGTATGTTCATATCTGGTAAAAAGATCGAGTCATGATACCAAACATTTTATGGAAAACCTGCTCAAATGTGTGGAATTGCTGTTTTTCTCTTTAAATTTATAATTTTAAGATATATACTTTTAGTCATGGGAACTTACGGTCAACTTCCAATTATTATTCACCTTCATCACCCCTATTTTGTCGGACTGCAGCTGTGTACAACACCCAAATCAGGCAAGGATGAGGCACTACAGAGGAAATTTGCCGTCGGATCTTTTCTGTCATTCATGAAACACGCTTGGTGTGCAGATGTGTGACATTGTTGACAGACTGACAGACGCACCGCTTTGAATGAAGAAACAGCCTGTCATAAAGTATTGATGTATCCCATTTTTTAAGGGCTTTACATAATTGCGACGTTAATTCTCTCCCATCCCTGGTCAAACGGTCAGAGCTGCTTCCTATTTGGCTGATCTCGCAGTGTGTGGCGGTGAGATTACACACCACTCTGCCTGAACACTTACCATCCACCCAGCAGAGACTCTATGCACCATCTGCATCACATCCTCCCAAAATTAGAGGAGGCACAGCTCCCACTCGCCTTTGATAAGGACTGATTAGCAGAGGCTCTAAATTAGGACTAGTCTTTGCAAACAGATGTTCCTCTTGCCTGCAGTCTTTAAAACACACACACACACACACACACATTCCTCCCTGCGCACAGCCAAAGATTAGCATTAACCTTAGTTAATGAACTCCACACTCTGTTGGAAGGTTCCAACAAGTCTTTTATGTTGATGCGATGTTATCTCTTATTTTTCACCTTTTACCTTTTCTAAGAAAAATACAAAACAAAATGGTGTTACAGTGCAGAGCTAATTCGTTTAATGCTTGTCGGAGGAGATCTGCTGTTGAATTAGCTGAGTATGATTGTGTGTCTCTTACATTGTGTCCATTTTATTGCCTGTCTTTGTGTGTGTGTGTGTGTGTGTGTGTGTGTGTGTGTGTGTGTGTGTGCAGACAGTGATCAGGATTGCGCTCCTTGTTAAGTGTTATATTAGCACTGGCCAAGATGAGAGGAATGAAGCGTAACATTGCCTATTGACCTGCTGATTAAGCAGTAGCCATTATAGCTGGAACTTGATGGCTCCTGCACTGAGAGAGGGGGAACAGAGCGACTGCGTGAAGCAGTGCAACTGAATAATGCACGTGTCCCTCACCCTTTTCTTTCTAATCGCACCCGGCATCTACTTGACCTCAACTACATTATCAGGCTCTGTGGTGGACATCAGGGGTCTTTGTAATTGATCCTATTCCGTTGTCTTTTGACGTGGATTCGTCTTTGTTCTCATGGACAAAAGGTCCAAGACTCCAATAGAGTCATCATATCAGGGCCAAACAGGCACTTACAGTGTTGTTGAACCCTCCACATACAAACCAACTTGTTTGCCAAAAAGCAAGGCCAAGTTAAAGATTTGAGGCCACAATTACTGATAGAAAATACTCTTTTCTTAGTCTTTGCAATACCATCTCAAAGTAATTAAAGGTACAATGTGGTGGTATTCCTGTAGCTCCTAATGACAAGGTTGCCAATGGCAACCAAGCATGTCAATGTGTGGGAAGAAATAAAAAAATGCAAAAAGTTGTCTCTAGAGCCATTATTCAGTTTGTCTGCTATAGAAGGTACCTGCTCCCTACTTATATAAAGAATAACATCTATAGTAACAAAACACAGGAACTAATATCTTATATTGAAATATATATTAATTAAAACATCTATTTATAAAAGTATTACTCTGACTGTTTGTCAGATCAATCTCAGCTTTTGCATATAACTTGCGCACAATGGTTGTATTCTTCTTTGTCAAATTTTTTGAATAGATATTCAAAAAGTCATTATTATGATGTATTTTTAGCTCAATTGTCTTGTTTCTTCCTGCACTGATTGTGCAGCAAACATGACAAAACTATTGTAACGTCTCTCAATAACCACACACTAAGCTGTTACCTGCTACTTTATTCCTCACACAACACAGGCGACTGTGGACTGCAGCCGTCTCACTCCATGTTGCATTCATAGCACCTCAGAAAATCCCAGCACTATCACCTTTGTAGTTTGACATCCACACTTTCAACATAAATTGTAGCCTTTTTTATGACAGTAACCACATTTGCATGACTCTCCTCTTCTCAATGTATGTCTATGTCTTACCCAATGTACCGTTTGTCTATTTGTCTAAATGCTACACATACACCTTTAAATGCGTAATGGAATTTTGAATTAGATGAGACGTTTGAGACAAATCTGATATCTGTCTCTCAACCGAAACATGTCATTTTTACATTGCTGCTTTGTACAGAATAGACAAGACATATCATGCTAATTAAGGGATATTACAAATGCTGGTTGGTGGATTTTATTATGCCAAAAACTGCATACACATTTGAGCAACAGATGGCATCTCATAGGTCGAAATTCCCTAAAACCCTAACCTGTAACAGTGGATGAATTTTGTATAAGTTTACATCTTTGTTTATTAGTAGATAGTGGGCCAAGTGGAAGTAATTTAACAGTGCACGGGCACTGTTTCCTGTTTGTCCACTCACATTAATCATGTGTTACTCTAAGCCAGTCCCCCCGTTTCCCTAAACTTAATGTAGTGATCATTAGTATCTAAACCATGACCTTCCCACAACCTTAACCAGAGCCGTAAACTGAACCAGAGCTTAACACACATTCTTTCTCACAACATGAAACATCATTATTCTATAATGGTGATTTGTAGCGCTTTTAGAAAGCGCAGACAACGTTGCATGATCGATGTTGCTGTTTCCCTTTGTTTCCTGTCTTTATGCTAAGGTAAACGACAGCCAGAAAAATAACGATCTCCTGGCTGTAGTTGTATATTCAGCGTACGGCCATTAGAGTGAATCTCTCAAATTATCAAACTATTTATCTTGAAAATATTTCATAGTTTGTACATAAAAAGTACAACAGTAAGAGACCTTTTGAATTTCCATAACTTGTGCAATATGTTTTGATGCTGTATGTCAAGTGCCGTCCATGCAAGTATCTTTTAAATGGTTCCCTTAAAAAAAATAGAGAGAGGTGACATTACATATCACAGTTTTATAGTTTCTCTCATTCCTCAGGTAAAACACACTCTACATACATATTTGATGAGAAGAAAAGTCAAGAATAATCCATCCCGTGGCAATGTGAAATCACTCACTGCACATTATATCTGAGTCGGCACTGTTACTGGCACTAAGTTACATTCTGCCTTTGTGGCCTGAAGTGTTTTGGCTGAAATCCATTTCAGATTCAACATCTCAGAAATGAGCCTCCGAATGTGCAGTACTGTGCGGCATCAGTGCAGCGATACAGTACAAGCAGCTTTTCCTCATTAGTCATGTTTGTAGTGTTGTTTATGAGGACAATCTGACGCAGCCCGCAATTGGCTGCACGCATCGTCGAAAAGCTTTTACCTTTTTGCATTTCGATCCGCTAAGCATCTCAATCGCTTCAGGCAAAAGCTGAATTAATGCAGAGAGAAAGCGGAAGGTGATATTCCCTTTCCCCCCCCATCTTTGTTCATTCCTTTCTCCCATAATTTCCCCTGCTGAGTCTCCAAATCTCGGAGCTCCTCGGGGCCTTCTGCTGAGCACGCTAATGGATATCTACTTTTTCTGAGCCACACTGTGAAGACAGGATTTTTTCCCTCATTGAATATTGTGTTAGGTAAACCCTCCTTAAGGACAACTGTCCTCCATGACACTGAGAAAAAAAAGGCCAGGGTTATGTAGAGGAGAAGAGAAGCAGTAGCAATAGTTACTGCACATTCATCATAAAAATCTAAATTAAGCAACAAGGAAGAAGAGAACAGTAAACAATATGTTGTTGTAGCTATGATGGCACGTTGCCCTTTATAAATTCTAAGTTTTATGGCCTCGTTCATGGTTAATTACGCCTCACGCCTACTGATGCTTTAGTTAAAATCCATTAATGAGAATAAATTTTGGGTCACCAGCCTGTGTTTATCCTCCTCCAGCAGGCTCTTGTTTGTCTTATTTAACTTAATCTTTAGTTCAGCAGGTAGACGCTCGTATGGATCTGCAATATCTGGATAAAAATATACATTTATTAACAACTCATTACCATTTATGACTCTAAACTCCTTAGAAAGTGTGAAATGTGCAAGTGTTTTTGAAAGCATAACCAACCTTTATAGCTGTATGATTACTATTATAGAAAAAGATAAACACCAGCCAGAAAGATTTTCACAACCTGGCAAACCAGGAGTTTTTCTTATGAATGGGTAATAAACAGAGACGTAACAAGTATACTTTACCTAAGTAAAAGAAACGAGTAATAGTGCTGCATCATAATTGTAACATATTTTCTTATAATAATAATAAGAATAATGTATTTTATTTATATATATATTTTTTGCACAAAGTGCATTAGAGGGGGAACACAATTTAGACAACAATATTGTTTTATGTCAAATCTCATTCTGTAAAGTAGCTCGAAGCTATGGGTGGCAAATACAAATGTAAATATTAGTGGAGACAAATTACAATATTCTCTTAAGTGTAGTGGAGTGGAAGTATGAAGGAGTCTCGCATAGAAATACTCAAGTAAAGTACAATTAGTTCTAAATGTAAGTATTGTACCTAATGAATGTACATTACAACCCATACAAGAGTCCCTGTTAAGTGGTGATACAGATATTAAACTGTATTAGAATATAGGTAGCTGGTCTCTAATCCTGCACAAGATGGATTGATAAACCAAATTCTCAGTTCAGTTCAGTTGTACTCATCCCCACAAGGATAATTAATTTTACACTTTACACAGCAATTAGGCAAGGCCCATGGGAAACACAAAGGGAAACAGAGCCGGAGGGTTTCACTGTGATCAGCAGGGCTCCAGCAGTGCTGCTTATGTATGTCATTTCTGAAGGGTAAAATACTTCCTGGGAGTAGCATTGGTGATAGGTCAGCCAAGTGTGCCTCCTCTCCCCATCTCGCCATAACCCAGCTCCAGCCTGGCGGCACAGAGCTGCACATGCCCACCGCGTAAGAAGCCGCTGCGCTTCCTGACCGTCGACCACTTCCCCTGCAGGGCCTCTGTGACATTAAAGTCAATTATAGATTTCTTTAAATGCCTTTTTATCCAGAAGGGGACTTTGGCCTTTTGAATAATAAAAAAAAATAAAACCCTTCTTGCTCTTCTTCAGTCTTGCCTGTGGTGCTTTTTATGTGATGTGATGTAACCATGTTGGATGTGTAGATGTATAGTGTAATAGTCCTGATGCAGTGTCCTTTTTTTTTTTTGTTTTTTTGTTTCGTCCTCCTCCAACGCCTCCTCCGTGCCGACCCCAGGATACACCCCAGCCCGACCGCCGGCTCCATCACAGCAGCCTCCTCAGTGAGCACCATTCAGGGCAAGCCATCACTCCGCCGCATAAAGGGCCGCATCCACAGGAGCAAGAGCTTGGACAGCATTGATCTCCTTGACTCCAATGTAAGTAAACTCATGGCTCAACGGCAGACCTAATGTAGCAGAGAGCTGTAGCGTCTAACCACTGACACCGTAACGAATGACCAAAACCTGCAGAACAAGCAAGTCAGCGACTTAAAGGGGCCCTTTTATGAAAGAAAGCACTTTTTCATTGTTTGTGTGTGAATATTCAGGTCGCTGCTAACACGCAAACTGTGGAATAAGACCACCCACTCATTCTGCTGTGGTCTGCCCTCCTCTGTAGTGTTTGTGAAACACATTTAGAAATGGCTCCTGTTATGATGTCACAACAGCAGTGGATGTTAATGTAACCCCCCCTGGATCCATGTCGCCACCCCCTCCTTCCAGCATTTGACTTCTGCTTCATTGTCTGACCCCGGCTCTGTGAGGGGCGGGACACGGTGGCGTCCAGTGATGGACCAATCACAAATGAGCAGCCAGTTCAGTGGCTGCTCATTTCATTTCTGAGTGTGTTGAGAAGGCAGACTGCATTTTTATAAATAGAACACAGAATTTCAAATATATAAGTATAAAAATCACAAAATAGGACCCCTTTAACATTGTGATGGATTTGGCTACGGCTGACAACACAACTGCCAGTATCTGGCTTTGTATTTGTTTTGGACGTGATTTTCAAAACTAAAGAACTAAAGGTGTGTACAAAATCCGAAATATGAGTCCAACCACTAACAACTTTAATACATTTATAGTGGTCAATCATCATTTATATTAATATATATATATATTTTTTTAAATCTGTATTTCACAGGAGATAATATATGTTCAAAGTTAAAAAAAAAAAAAAATAATAATAATAATTATTATTATTTTACTTTAAAGATTCTTCATTTCTGGTCTGGATTTTACATTAATTCAATGTTTTTCTATTTTATAAGCTATTATAAGCTATACGTTTCAGATATAAGTTTCAGTATAAGGGGTATTTATTTAACAAGTAATTGCTATTCGCATTTGCTTTTTAATTGATTGACAGATAAACGTCACATTTACCACTCAAAAAAAATGGAACCAGTTTTGGATTGGTAGGGGCCAAATGCAATTTGCAAGCATTGCCCTCATTCAGATTTTAAAAGATGACAGGGTAACTTTTCACAAATTATTACTCATAAATTGCTCCTGCATTCTTAACCATGGGCTACGAATGTGCTGTTTGCTTTGTTAAGCCTGCTGTTCCTTTATTATGCCAATAAGTTTCCTTGACTAGTATGGAACGTGTACATTTTCCATCTACGTCTACAAATCAATCGATGATTCTGAATTTCACCAGATTGTTATATTTAAATGTCTCCTCTTCACATGTTTTCAGACATATACTGTACTTCGATAAACATAATTATACACTAATCTAAGCATCTATGCCCTCAGCCTCATCCCTCCTCAGGCAGCACCATAGCTGTGTCCCAAATCACATACCGCACTTACACTTAATATTTTAATTACATAAGTGCATTTACACTCTGCAGGGTGCGAACATGCAGTGCAGTTTGGATGCTTACATAGTGCATGGCTGGAATTTTGAGTGGGGATCATTGAACACCTTCAACCCTCAACAGCTTTCATCTTAGATGCCTCAAAATGTTCTCAAATGCTTATTTGAAACATGTTTTTCTGTGTTTTTTCCAACTGTCACAGTGACTTATCATGAAATATCTGTGCATGAGAGCTTTTTAAATACATTATGGAAATACGAACGGATCATAAAACACAAAAAAGTGTCTTCGATTCTGAGCTCTTACACACATGAATAAAAGCAGACCCAATTATAATACACGTCTGTACCTTGTTGTTTCCAGACAGAGCAGTAGACTGCTGGAGGGCCTTTTACCTCAGGGGAGTTATATCGTGTTGACAGCTATGCTATGACCTGACTGTGAATTCAGCTCGAACCCTCCATCTCATTAAAAGGATACATCAAACCCACCGAGCGGGTTGAATTATTGATACACGTAGTGGTCAGCAAATAATGTATAGGCTTATGGGAACATTTGAATGTTAAAGCAGTATCAAAAAGATAAGAAATAGGAACATTTCTAAGCTGCATTCAGCGATTTGCATCTGCTTAAAGCTGTGTTGCACCAGTTTTTATGTTCTTAAACAACAAGTAAAGTTATTTCCCAATAGCATTTTTTTAATGTGCATTGAGAGTCTGGCGTTGACTCCTGTGCAGGTAAAGACCCAGCTCAGCAGCACCTTGTGTCACAGTCACGGAGCTTCTCCTTTTAACAGGCTGATTCATAAAAAAAAAAAAAAAACACATTTCAGCACAGAGAAAAAAACATTAAAAAAACTGTCATATGTTGCAAGTAGAAAAAAATCCATGAATAATTAATTAACAGAATGACCTAGATTTTCAAAAGCAATTACAATAATCACTATTCAATTCCCATCTAGTAGATGCTTCTAAGCTGTAATTGATAGATTAGTGGTGGCCTTGATTTTCATGGCATACACGGCAAAAAAAAAAAATGAATAGATAAAAAAACAAGCCTTCATCTGAATGGAGAAGGCGGCGAGCGCATCGTGCCTCTGTGTCCTCTTATTCTCTCCCGCTCCGCGTGTCGCAGAGGGCGACCCGCTGCACCGTGACCGCTTTGTCTTTATTGCCTGCCATTCAGAGGGAGGCTTCAAATGGCTCAAGAGGCCACTAGCTCACCAGAGGCTGAGAGCTCAGCGAAGGGCTCCCGGCGTTTCCACTGTATATTTCTTTTGTACGGGCTGTGTGTGCACTGGAGGAAAACTTGCTGACTTGCCCTAAACTCAAATGCAGCTGATGGAAGTAACGGCCCGCCTTACAGTGAGTGATGAGACTGCAGGATGCTGAGCCGAGGAGCAGATTCCATCGCATCCCACTAAAATGTCACAACAGACACGACACCACGGCTGACCTGCAGTCGGGGGGAAAAAGAAAATCTCGTCCGATTGCCTGTTTCACCAGAAAAGTAGAGATATTAATCAACGGAGTGTATTAATTTAGCTCCATAACTATCATTGCCCATCCGCACAGGGCTAAATAATCAATAGTAGTTAAGACTTTGTTTATATCGATTGCCTCTTTTGATTGCTTTTCTCTTTTGATAGTCAGGGGAGGATTCTGGCGCGTTTCCCACTCACGCTGTCATTTGTGTTGGCAAGCGGCGCACTTGTTCACAGAAAGCTTGAATCAGTTTTTAGTGCTAAGGCTGCAGAAAGTACAACAGGGATGAAGGGAGGGGGGACTACAGGCTTTAATGCACCCGATGCCTTTGTGAATAACAGGAGGTATTTTTTTGTGTTCATCAACACCACCTCCTCCATTTTATTTATATGAATGAATATTGTATTGATTCTTAATGTAAATGCATGAATCCATCTGTTATATATTTATATATATAGTATATATTCTACTATATACCACTCTTTACAACATCTGTTCAAGTTCAACTCATGCTAAGAAACACTAAACTGACACCTTTTACAGGAGATGTGCCCCCTTTTTCTGAATGCATGGATTATCTCTATGTTTTCAACATTACAATCAGAGAAAGAAACAACCATATTTGCCACTCATAAAACTCATGCGCTGTAGCACTGGTGCAGTGTGGATGCTAAACTGAGGTTGCCCTTTTTGGAGTCATTTCATGTTGCCTTGATTTTTAGAAGGATCTGTTTTTTTAATGCAGCATTTTTCCTGCACTCTCAGCTGTTTTTATGTTAAAAAGGAATGTTTGCTGCAGAGGCTGTAACCAGGTGAGTCGCAGAGAAAAACCAAGAGTGGTGTTCAGCGAGAAGTAGATGCAACTTAAGCCAAGATGAAGAGCGCAATTAAATTAATTACTCCTTAACAGATCAGGATCAGTCACCAACTGGGCTTGAGCTTTGCCTCGGTCAAAGTCTTAATCTCTTATTAGTTCTGCTCGCCCCGTCCCACCATCCCACTCCTTAATAAAAAAAAAAAAAAAATCCCCATCCTTGGCTGCAGTGAACAGAGGCTCTCCCCCCCGCCCCCTTTACCGCCACCAAAAAAAAAAAAAGCCCTGGCGTAAGCATTTTATTCGCTGCTCAGTCTTTGGAAAGTGCTGCAGATGCATTTACGGGGAGAGCAACTGCAGCTGAATTAACCAATCTGCATATTCAGGGCCTGTTAGAGGGAGATTGTTCCCGTGTGAGGCTGCACAAGGGTGGGCGCTGGAAAAGGCCCCCGACCTGAGCGAGGCACACCACAAAAGAGCTGTGGAAAGAAATGGAGAGAAGGAGGAGCCATGCACAGGGGGTGGTCACAGGAGATTTATCACAACTAACACTGTAGGAGACCTTATTGGAAGCAAGGGGGGTGAAGCACTGTGATTGGATCAGGTCTGTTATGCAAGAGCAGTCGAATGGATGCAATCTATTCCGTCCTATAGGTGCCGAGCGCCAGGGAACAGTTAGAGGTGACGCGGGGGGTTTTGTATGTGGAGGTGGAGGCGGCCATGCGTGATGCAGGTTGCGTGCGTGATCCCGCAGGCTACAGCAGATGTTTTTTTTTTGCTGTGAGATTCCTGGAGGCTGTGTCTCAGGAGCAAGATCTGCCCGTGTGTGTCCTTTGATGTGACATATGGCAGGTCACTGTAGGCAGCTACTACACCATCCTGTAACACATCCTGCAGCAGTTAGTTGAGTTCACAGCCTCTGCTGCAGAGATTTCTATCATCTCAGTGCATGTCGTCTGAAAGTATAGCCATTCAAAAATAAAAAAGAAATACATACTGTAAAACTCAGCTATTACATGTTGAGCTGATCATATATGATTGATGTGTGATTATTAAAGACATCATGATTATTTTTTACTTATCCTATTATAATGAAAAATGAATAAATTTAAATCCACAAAGGAGGTAAATTCTCATTAAGTATGCACTTATTTGCATATCCCACTGAATGATTTTTTCACAAAATCTATTATAATATAAAAATTTGTATGTGTTTTTTTTTTTTTGGTAACAAGCACATTCATCAGACTTTTACCAAAACATTTGTCAACATGTTAATTTATTAAATTATGTTAAAACCAACATATATGGGCATATTCTACGCTTAATTAAAGATTAAATGTCAATTCAAATCGAACATCCTCTAGGTATTCAAGAAAGCCTCATTAAAAGTCTGGATATAAGAGAAAGAAATTGAGAAAATGACCTTTAAAGACTGCTGTCTCATGTTTTTCAAAACACGTTTAATTCATTTATAGATTTCATGATATTTTGCTATCTCTTATATGTTATCTCTGTCTGTAGAATCTCTTATATAGGGAAATTTGACTCCTTTATTCCTGTCATAATGAAAGCAAACATACACAAATATATTTTGTATTGCTAGTTCTATTTATAAACACATTTAAATGTACATATGAAGCTGATACTTGATTAAAGATGCGAGCAGTAATTGGCACTCATGGGATAAATTGATGAAATTATGTTTTTGTAGAAATAGTTTGCAGTTAATTTGTACGTATCGAATTTATTTAAGCAAAACTTTTTTTTTAAAAATCTGAATTCTGGAGTGGTGTCTGTGTGTTTTATTGTCATTGCTAATTTTTTTTTTTATCTAACATCCAGAAGCAGCGATTCCCTAAAAGTGATTTATTGCATTTCCCCAGTAACACATTTTGGATCAAAACACGTTCTTATTCGTTCTTTAAAGGCTCCGGGGTAAAGATTATTAACCGCAGAGTCCTAAATTGTCAGAAGGAGATTTGAAAGAAAATGACTCGTGCTTCTGAATTGTTTTTATGGTCGGGCTCGCGTCCTTCATCTACAACAAATCATTTCAAGAGAGAAGACTCAAACCCACATAAATCCCAACAACTCTATTGACTTCCCCATGATCTATGACAAGAGGAGAGACCAGGACAGCAAGCTCTATCAGCGGCTGGAGATTAGTGGAAGTGTAGCCCTCAACTACCATCACCTACAATATTTCCCATTCTAAAAACACACACACTATCGGGATCTATTTGCTCAGAAATAACAGCCTATTTTTGGTAAATCTGGCTTATTTTTACAGAAGGAATTTGAGCACTGGGGGTCAAGTGAAGGACAACCAGCAGGATGATGTCATGTTTGTTAGGAACCAAGATGGTGGCCATGGTGGGGAAGTCAAGCATGACGAATAAAACACTGGGAGGTTGTCCTAAAACAATCTAATCAATCAGTGGGTGTGATGCTCACAGTCACGGATGTTCTGTAGATTGCACTGCCTGTTGATAGATTATCACCAGATGAACACATACGGTTTGTTTTTATCTCTGCAGGTGATTTTTTGTTTGTCCAGTGCAACGCTACTGAAATTGCAAAGGCAGCCTCAAAACGGAAATAGACACATCTTAACGTGATCAATCTTACATTCATTGATCATTTAAAAAAATAGGGAATGTGTTTGAAAGCCGATTTGTTTGTGCTAAATATTTAACTTGCAGACAGTCGATGGTGAAAGTGACAAAGAAAAAAATACTCAAACACAAAATAACACCCACAAATGAAAAATAATGTGTTTTACTGCTCATTTTCTGACATCAAGCCAAAAACGTGTACACTGTTGGAGAATGAATGAAAGGAGGAAGTGTGCATTTGTGTGTATTTAAGAGGGAGTCTGCTGTGTTATTAACGTGTGTGTGTCACGCAGCCCGCAGCGTTGCTGGACATGTAGGATGTGTGTTGGTGCCCGTGGAGGTGCCATATGCTGTTTAGACTCGAGGAGCATCCCATCACAGCGACTAAAGCTCTTTCTTGTGTCTCCCTCCCTTGCTTCACCCAGCCCATTGTCACATCACGCAGATCCACCGCTCCTCACGCGTGTTTTCACGCCACGGTAAATAATTACTCATCTGAGATTTCCCACTTGCAAGGCTCCACACGAACTGTGTGCAGAGTGCTCGGCTGGAGTCCTGCAGAGGGCAGAGTTTCACCATCTAAATGCATAGGAACACACTGAAACATCCATGTTTGCACAGCTGACACACAATAGATGGAAGGGGTTGGGTGTGCGGTTGGGATATTGGATTTTGATGAATGTTTAATTCACAAGCAAGTGTTTTAGTGTCTGCCGGGATTCATTTTATTATTAAAAACAGTGGGCTGTGCAGCCATGAGAAAGGGGATGAGTTGTTGGTTTAAGATCTATTGCTCATGTGAGGTGAAGTCAAGCAAGCAAACACACAGTTTGACCTCCTGTTAATCTGATGTATTGCAGCGGGCATCCTTTGCCCCCAAAAAAATATAATTGCAGTTTGATTTTTTTTCTTTTTTTCGTGATTTATCAATGAGTGAACCCGTGGCCCTGATAAAAAATTAATTTCCAGCTGAATTGAGAAGCGGCGAAGATTTATAGTATTGTCTTCTTTCCGCAGTGCGGTAAATTACCCCCGGGGTGGTGATTTTTCTCCCTTTTTCCCTTCCCGCCTCTGTTACCGCTGTCGCCTGCCCTTAGTGCAACCCCTACGGCCTGGGCCTAGGGGAGCCCCTGATCCCACATCACCGAGGCCTCTAATTTGCTTTACTTATCCTGAACGAGGCTGCTCTCTTGGTGGAAAAAAAAAAGATTACAGCCTTAATTAACCAGTAGTTCACCTCACAGGTCAAAATGCATGTGAGGTGACTCCGCTCTAATTGCAGGTGTTTGATATTGTGCATTTCTGAGAAACAGTGTAGGTTTAAACAGCAAGTCTCCCTGGGCTCATGTGATAAGAGCCTCATAGTACCTCTGGTTAATTAATATAGATAATTAATCTGCTGTCGCCACTTCCAGCTGTCTGTCTGCAAAATCACAATTGGATTGATTAGTATCCTGCTGCCTTAAAAGGTTTTAATTCCCCCAAGGAATTCAGCGTCATGGCTAGCGGCTGCAATCTATGATCTGGGCTTGTGTTCAAAAGCAAAAATAACTCATCATTTTGCTGCTAAAGACCTCCCTGTCATACACACATCCACATTAACTGATTGGAACTGTTCATCTTTATTAGCATTTGTGCTTCCCTCCTGGGATAAACATACTTTAGGCGATTGCTTCTTTGCTACTGTAAAGTACATGATGCTGTGGTTTGATCCAGATAGGATTTGGATGTTGGTGGCCCGCATTGACAGCATGCCTGTTGTCACATGATCTGCCGGCTGGGGACGTGAGGTCATTTCATGTCAACCGATACGTCTGAGCTCTCAGCTGTTGGTGGGAAAAATGAGACTAGGATTATAGGTTCATTTGGGGAATCTTGGGAAATATGTATTTCCTCTCTGTACATGGGATTTTAAGCTTGAAAAGTCTAAATCGGTAAATCCTGTATGCTCACGATGTCAGATGGTGTTTGTCTCTTTGTCTTGCTGCCTGCGGCTCAACGTTATGTCACCGTGGATGAAATACCTGCCTTCAAAGCACGAGTGCTTTTTAGACAGTTGTGTATAACAATGTTTGCTGGGATACATATTTATTACTATCATCCTTAACGTAATACTGCAAGGGAAGATGATATTTATTAACCTCATGATCATATACAGATTCATTTGTAAAACATATATCTCCAACATGCAACAAACATAAAAAAGCTAAATTGGTCCTCTGCGAAAATCTATTTTTTGCTTAATTAGCCGCGGTATAAAAGCTAGACACATAAAAGCCAAAAGCTGGCTGGATCACCATCCTCATAAAACAGTCTATCTGTATACTCATTGAGGATATTAATACTCCAGATGAATGACGAGATATGTCTTCCTTTGTGAGACGGGTCGTGCCGTCACATACTGTCAAATCAGCTGCTTACGCACTAGACTTAGGTCAAGAGGCTGCAACTAAACTCCAATATATTTCAGCTGCATTTAACACCTGAACATCCTCTAAGGGTCAAATGTTACTCTTCTAAAAAGCATCTTTTGATAAGTGTTCTACTTTAGAAGGTAGCTTTTGCATGGACCTCCATCTCTCTCCGTCTCTCTCTCTCACTCTCTCAGCTCGTGTGTCATTCAGAGCCTTGTGTAAAGAATTTCTGTCCTGAACTAATGGGTTGGCTGTCAAGTCAGTGCGCTGCTTTCCTTGTGCTAGAGGTCAGAGATACTGCCAGAGGACAACACGGAAATCACAGCAATACAAGCCATGGTAGAGTAGCCAAATTACCAGATAAAACACATTATGGGATTAGGTTGTTATATTCCAATTTGTTCAAACCAAAAACTGGATAACAACATAAGATAAGGAAGTTTTGTGAATCATCTTGCAGCTTTGACAGCATAGTGCCACATAATACGAGTATGTGTGTATGTGTGTGTGTGTATATATATTCTGATATTCTGTCTCACACTGCTATTGCACAAAAGCATGTATTTTCCTCTGCAGCAGTGCTATGTATAACGTCTGTCATGTCATTTGATAGCTGCAGTCATTAAAGCTCATAGATAGCCATGCCAACCTTTGCTTAGTAGGCTGTTTTCCTGACCTGTACAGTCGAGAGGTGACTCGCTCACCGTCAGGGGCAATGCACTCTAAAAGCCAACCTGCTGTGAATTTCTAATTTGCTGTTCCACTCGTGTGATTTTTTTTTTCCTCCCCCCTCACCCCCCGCAGTCTTGCTCCAGGTTTGGATTCTGTCTCTGTCTCTAAGCACGCTAACAGGAGGAGAGGGTCTGCATAATTCCGTTGCACGGCATGTGAAACTCCCTCCGTGCTGCTGGAGCCAGTGATGCAAACACTGTCATAGCATTAACAGAGGATATTTCAAGGGCTTCATCGGAGATAGATTAAGCAGCATAAGCTCACATCAAAGCCAATTCTGTCACATAAAGACTGCAAAAAAAAAGTTTGCATTCATGCATTTCCAGAGAGGGTTGATAGATTGACTTTCTGCTTTAATACTTACGTAGGCTTTAATGGTGCGTGATGTAAAACCAGGATGACAATTTCTATCAATTAACCATTAATGCTTAGTCCTAACATTGTAGGAGGTTTGTCTGTTGTCACTAATTAAAGAACACTCAACAAAACACAACTGGAGAGGAGCAGGTCACATGTGTGTTTACTGGTTTTATGGAGTTTCCTTTTTTGACGCCATATCCTGCTGTTCTTAATGTTTAGTTTTTTCACAGGATATCTATGTGACTGCCCTTGTTTATCTAATTCTTATGACCTTGGCCATCTCGTTTTCTTCTATTCAAGATGCCCCCCCCCCCTCCTTCCAATCCTCCAATAGAATCCGCTGCAAGTCTCCTTACGTCAGCAACATTGCAGGACCTCTGTGCTCCTCCAGCATTATATTCGGCCCCTATCTTCTCCTGCACTCATTAGTGGTCGAGCTAGAGGTGACAAGAACGGTCACACAATCTCAGTGTGATAAAAAGCACAACATATAAGGTGCTGCAGAGAAGTGAGTACTTCTGGAAGGCCATGCAGCACAAAAATTCTATAGGTGCACGCGATAGTCTTAAGAATGGGGTTTGGTGCAATGCACAATTTACATTCTACTGTATATTGATTAAATCTGTATACCCCATGGGAAAGAGTATTGAGCATCGTGACTGTAGGGTGGATTTTAGTTTTATCCTCTGCATTTTAAATGGCTTTATGCAGCATGTCATTACTACTTGAGTAGCCTACCTCAGCTTTCCCTATAAAGACTTTATGTTTGCTGTAGTTAAAAGTTAATATCCAAATAGATTCCTTCACACCGCCTTTTGCACTCAACACATTAAAGCATTCATGCAAATATCCTCCAATATCAATCCCGCAAGGCATATTTTGCAGAGCTGACATTTTTAGAAATAAAATGCAGTTTTTCCTGATTATAAAGGATAGACCATCTAGTCCTTGTTCAGTCTTTTGATTCAAAGGATTCAAATTGATCAAACCACTCATTTTTTTGATCTGATCATAAATAATGCATACTTTACATGAAAACATTCATGTCTCCTTTTTTGAATGTTAGTATATACCAGTTCTGGCTGTAGTGGCATTATTCTTATTGCATCTTGCTGTTAATTACACATAATATTACATTATACAATTTTAAACACCCTTCATCATAGGATCAATGTAGCTGCATCCCTCACTGCAAACTGAACATCTCTTTCACCCTTATGATGGAGATCAATTTCTCCGCTCTCTGTTTGATCAGGATGCTTGCTAAATGCTCTTTAGAGATAAAAACGCAGCTCACTGTGTCACATGCAGCAAAAGGAAGCTCTTACAATGCTTTGCATGTGCACAACCAGTTTGTTAGGCCTACAGCAGCGTAGATGAACCTGTAGATGTCCGCGCCACTGGTGCAATAGTCAAATCACACCACCAGGAAAAGGAAGTTGTTGTCAGTAGCCGATACAAAGGACGTACCGGAATTGTTGTTGCATTTCCTTATTGCATGACTCATGTGAAACATTTCTAAAAGAAGTTTTTTTTATTATTATTATTTTAAAACACTAGTTTATATAAACAAAAATTAGTAACTAGACATTAATAAACTTATAATGCATTTTTTCCTGATCAACCAGACATTAACACAAAAGCAGAATGAAAAAGACGCCCCATTTTTTACCTGGAGTACATTTAATATCAAACTATACACGATTCCTCCCACTAACTTTAGTATTGTTTTAAAGTATGTATTTTTTCCTAAAGTAAATAAAGCCTATAAAATATGATATATTTATGATAAATAAGCCTAATGTTGAAATGTTCAAATTAACTTGCATCATTGTTGATAGTAAATCGGGACCTAGAGTAGTCGCACTAGAGTGGAGTATTTATTTATTTTTTTTGTAAAGGCATTATACTTTCTATTTATCAATCAATTTTAAATAGACGACCCATTTGTAGCAGTCGTCCCAGAGTGGAGTATTTATTTATAGTTTTTGGTAAAGGCATTGTCCTTAAATCATTAGATTTGAAAGGGATGCAGCAGTCGCATCGGTTCCGTCAGACATGGCCACTGATCTTCTCCGGTTCTATTCTCATCCTCATCGACGACCGCTCGGTCTGAGGCTGGAATGGCGCTGGATGCTGCTGTTAATGCAGCTGCTGCTGCATCCCCCCACCCATCCACCCATCCACCTCTCCTCTCCCCTCCTCTCCTCCCCCCCGCCAGCAAACCGAAATAGTTTCTTCCAGGCGAACCTGTCACTGTCACCGGTGAAGCGGCGGTGAAGGCGGCCGAAGTGTGCGAGCTCGAAGGGGGGGGGAGAGAGAGGGAAGGAAGGCTTCATCCACTGCCTGCAATTGCAGTGCGGCGGCTGCTGCTGCTCTGGAGCCACACCAGGAAGATCGGTCTCCTTTTTTTCTCCCCTGTAACGTTTTTAACAAGCACTCCGTGAGGACCATTGCTTTTCGCAAAGGTGAATGGGCTTGTATTAATTCATCCGTGAGTACGCCGTTTAAGGTAGCGTGTATTTTCGCTCCAGCCGCAGGGAGCTGAGTGGATGTGTGTGTCCCCCCTGCGGGCACAGGCGAGCGATAACGGTAACGTAGCGGAGGTAAACTTAGCCACCTCGCTGCTAGCAAGCTGCATCTACGCGCTATGCTAAGCGGTTCGCTAGTTGCCCCCCCATGCTGGCGTTATCTTTTCATTGAGCGCACGAATAAATAAAAATGGAAACGTATTGTTTTTTCGCGGAGCTTGCACACGCTGTAATATTGAGCAACACGGCGCCTTGCGCGTGAGCTGTCATCATAGCGTCCAGGTAACGTTAGCTGGAACCAGTTAGCCTAGCTGCTGGAACAAAATGTCGGCCAGCCAGGGGGTTGATGTGACCAAGAGGGGTATTAACGGGGCACAGGATTTATGAGGCGGCCCGACCGCAGGAGGCGGCGGTGGCGCGAGCTCCGCAGCTAGAAACGTGACATCGGTTATCCCCAATCAAAGGGCAAGGTCAGGCGGTGGCTCGCCTCCTTTGGGTGGCCGGGTTAGTAAAAACAAAGTGGGCGAAGCTAGGTAGCAGCTGGCTAACGTTAGCCTGCTAGCTGGCTTTAGTTTTGGTGACACTGAAATCCACTTGCCTGCCTGCCAGCTGTCAGAATAACGCACTGTCATGTCAGCTGTGTGTGCGGGACACAGGCTGCGTTGTCCGGCTTAAGCACATCCAGGCGAGCTGTCTTGACTGTCCCCATGTCAAACGGATCGAAGACTGCGGCTAACATGACTTAAAAAAAGAGAAAAAGAGGAGGGGGACCGATCGTCACTTGTTGAATATAGATGGGCAGTTATTGGTGTTTGGTTTGTTTTGTCCGTTTTTTTCATTTGCCATGAACGTTACGTGACGTGAATCAGACCTACAGCCAGTGAACGTTACACAGACTGATGACGTTATCTTGTTGGTACACTGTCCCCTCATCATCTGACTGCTACTAAATATGTAATGATGTTCACAAAGTGAACATGTTATCTTCAGGGTTGAACAAGAACACAATATGCATAAATTAGCCCTTGCTTTCTTTATATAACTATATGCATTAGATGGTACACTTAATTAAACTATTTATATAGCACTGAATATAATGCCTTTGATGTAGTTATTATGGCCCAGCTATACATTTCAGGTTATTGTTTTTCTATATTTTAAGAATGCTACAGATAACATGGTCATGTCTAGTATAATAGCTGCAGGCGTTGAATTTAAAGCTGCAATTTACAAGCATGACTTACTGTTATATTACATTTCTTAACTATAATGTGCATAATTTTAGAATCCCTTAAAAGATGGTTCCTTTCTGCACACTTCAGTACTAGAATATGTAAGAAGGGATTAGGTCTTTGACCTAATAAGTCATCTGGATCGCCATGGTAGTTTTGTTAAGTTATATAAAATGGCAGTTTGGCAGGGGGAGGCAGATGCAGATTATGTTTAGCTCTGCTAGTAGAAGTTTCATTGCACACTTAAACTCAGTTTATGTTTTTGAAATAATTCAGATGATAGTGCTGTGCAGTGTATGTTCTGGCAAACATGTGGCCTGCACAGGTCTAGCTGCTCAAGGGCATGTTGTGGTATCCTGTAAATCATTTTGCTCTAGACTGCCTTAGGGACGGCAGTCATCTGAGTCATTGTAGTCTTGTAAGGTCAAATGTCTTGATATTTTGAGTACATAAGTCAAAACTGATTACAATGTCATGGTCCTATGTATTTTTAGAAACCGTCTAAAATAAGGAGGTTATACAGATGTAGCTTTTCAATACCTATGTTACAAACGGATACACTAATGAGACTTTAATGTTATTGTTACTGTTATTACTGTTACTATTATTTTCTATGATTTGGAGTGCCTCCTGGAAATTAAACTTTTCTTAAACTCAGGAGTGCATGTGTGCTAATGCACACAAGTGGTCTATTACAGTATCACAGTATGAATATGAAATGGTAAATGGCCTCTGGTGCTTCTTTGAGAAGAATAATGGTCTGTGTAGAAACAGGGAGCTGGAAAATGATGCCAAAAATGCTTGGGAAACTGTGGAAACAGCAGTTTCAGTATTAGCAGTAGCCCAGAGGTGCCATTAGAATGAAAAGCCTGGTAGCCTGTATTGTATCCATGCACATACCATAGATTAGTTTGTATAATTTGTATCAAGCATGTTATTGTTTTCTTTTTTTTTTATTATAAACAACTTATATTTTTGCAGTCCAGTCTGATTTTTTTCTGCCTCTATATTCACTAAAACCTCTGCATGTTCTTTAGTGTGGTTCTATTTACATACAATGAATTCTAATGCAGCAGTTGCCTTCCCATAGTCAATTTAGCTAATGTATAGCTAATATTAAATACCATATCTTAACTGTAATCTGGATAAAGTATAGTTCAGATGTTAACTGCATGTGCTGATAGGTGTCATCAATGCTTCTATTGGCTCAAGCCAGGTTTGTGAAACTAATTTTGTTTCTTACATATTTTATGAAGCTCGGGCTACTTTTTGGAGAAGTGCAATGTTGGGAAGTTGATAAATGCTTGTTGTGGCTGAAAGGTTATTTCTCTAAAACATAGTCGCACTATGACTTACTAGCACACATCTATTAGAACATGACATTCAAGCCCATGTTTCTGTAGCGCAGCAAGTCTCCCTAACAAATACCATCTTTATGTTATGGCTCCAGTTTTACAGAAGCTCCCTTGTGTAAATCAAGTCCATCGTGAATACCTGTTTGAAAGAGGAATGGAATTATCAGGATGAAGAGGCTTGTGAAATCTTTCATTAATCACATTCCAACGTGAACCCTGTTTTTCTGATGGTGTGAAAACAACCCTTATCGTTACTGCTTTTCATTTGCTCTGTTGTCCTCATTTCAATCAGGGTGACAGAGAGGAGGCGGGGTGCAGGTCAGTGGCTCGGCTTATCAGCACATTCCTGCCCTCTTGTGTGCTCTGTGTGGGGCACTGATAACTTCCAACAGGCTGATTGAGTTCAGGAACTGATTTCCTGGTCCATGTGTTCAGGACACACTCAAAGCTCTGGTTATGATCCCTGACTCCAGCTGTGAAGGCCTGGCTGATTTATTGGTGTTAAAATGCAACACTTTGTGCCCAAATGAAAACACAATGACATGAACATAAACCACAGAAGAAGAAGAAGGTAGAAAAATAACACTGTGACATGTTAACTGAAGGTGTGTGTGTGCGCGCACACACACGCATATGCACAAGTAAAGACTAATTAATTAAAGAGAAAAGTATATAATCTCTGTAGATTCCAAATGCAGAAGTCTGTAAGATTAGATTAGTGGTATATTTGGAAGCAGCCTGAACATTCAGACTTGATTTTCATATGCTCAGTATGACATAGTTTGTTACTTGTAATGGCAAAAAGTGCAGTTCACCAGACTGGTAATATTAATCCTAAATCAGTCAGATAAAGCAATAGTAATAGCGTTTATATTACTGTTCTGATATAGACAGAAAGTTCACCTCATGAGACTCTGTATCAGTATCATCAAAACTATGTTGTAACAGCAAATTATCATACCGTCTAAACATAAATTGAATCTGATCAGCTGTTACAGTGTTGACAGCCATGTTTAGCGCATCCAATGAGGTGGCTGCTCGCTTCCTCCATTGAAACCTGAGGATGTGTGGTTTTGACAGGTGTCCTGAGGTGTGTGTGTGTGTGTGTGTGTGTGTGTGTGTGTGTGAGAGAGACACACATACATTTTTGTTGCTTAAATAATTTCATGTCAGGACTTATTCTCCAGACATGAGCACTTAAACCGGTTGTAATTGTTTGGAATCACTGATTGAACTAGGTTTTCATTTCTTTCTAAGAAGACAATATCTTGATTATACATTGTATATATTATATCATCATATACTGTATCGTACAATGTAGTGTAGTAGTCGCCAACAGAATCAGATTTTTTTAGTTTAGAAAATATGCTACAACTTTATTGCCCCACCCCTGTATTCAGTAAGCGAAAAGTATCATGAAAGAAGACATTCAGCAGCCGTGTTTGAACTGCTGACTAGTAGCTATTAGCAGCTTGGGTTCTCTACATGCCTCTTTTGGTTGATTAATTTTAAGACTGGTAAGCAGAAGGCAGTGGAGAGACCAAACTATGTGCGGAATCTGTCGCCTCTCCTCGTGCTCCGCTCCGAGCGATGTAAAATTAACTTGTCCCCTTTTGCCAGTGGTGACTTGCTGTCTGTTACGACTTGTCCAACTTGATCGTTATCCTGATTGATGTGTGGGTTGAAATAATGACCCACATGGCCTTGGTTTGGTGTTTGGTCTGTAATGCTGTTTAGTTTGTTTGGCTGAATATTTATTTAAAGATGTGTGATTCTGTATTTCTGAATTCGTTTATGCTTCCCTTTGTCAGATTTCACCTTTTGGCAAAACATGGGGCACTCTTTTTTGCGTGTTGTTTTTTTTTAACAGTCACAAACAAATCTGTAATGATGCAATATTTATCCTACCTATATGTTTTCTTTAGATGCACAGAACAGGCAGCGATTATCTCTGATTAGCCTGCTTGAAAAAGGCATGATGCACAATATGCAGTAAAATGTTGCTGATACATTATAAAAGTACTAAATGGTACAGTAGGTGGTTTTTGTGGTTGTAGTAGACACACCTGCCCTCCCCAATGTGACTTGGAACAATTGATGCTTTGTAAAGAGAAGGATAACTCCAACCTTTATAACAACTCCACAATGCAGTATTCCATGCATTTTCTATTGGTGGCAAGGGGGAAAGCAGTTCTGCACATTGACAAAAAAGAAGGATGCATTTTATGTAGTTGGCACATTTTGCAGATGCTTGAAGTTACCTTAGAATGGATTTGAATGTTGGGGCACCATGCAGTGCACAGACAAAATGCACAAGTCTTCAAACATCATTGACCAGTTGCTGTATTTCGTCCTCTAAATGCAACTTGATTGGATACAAAGATGTTTTTTCAATGTACTACAGTATCTTTGGGTTTTTTTTGCCAGTAGCTAAACAGTAGTAAGTTTTTTTTCTAAATAATTATTGTCATTCATGACGTGATGGAACCGTATGTAACTTACTTTATTTCCCATTAAATATCTTGAACTGCCTTCAACACTTGGCAAACAAAATAACATGACAGTGTTATTTTAGCATGATGGAAAATTGCTTTATAAATGTGTAGTAAATTGCTGCTTCGCACCGTGTTGCCCTACTATGCATTGATTCAGATGTCAGAATTTCCTCAGGCAACCTTCCTTGTCATTTGGGATGCAACACAAGTCATATATTGAATGTGCCTCCTTGCTTTCCTCTCAGCCCCCTTTTCTAGACTGTATTTTATCTGTTTTCAATGTGTTGATTTCTGTTAAGTGTTAAAATTCAATGGGGATTATGTTTGTGTTGTTTTAACCTGATCAGCTGCAGTGACATATATGGGAAAAAAAATCAAAAGTATTATGTCTTCACACATTCATGAAGGGTCATTGCACGTCCTGTGTCACTGGCACGTAGAGCATAATTTATGCGTGTAATGCAGCACACCTGGAGAGGAGCAGGAGGTGTAATAAAGTTCCACATGCTGAGAGAATCGATGGATTCTGCCGTGGTTCAGTGCGGCAGCTTGAGGGTTAAGTCCGATACAGCAGTTTACACTGCGGATGGATGTTCGCTAGTACAGAGGAGTCCCATGCTGTAGCAGAA
Source organism: Eupleurogrammus muticus (assembly GCA_036785175.1). Classification (NCBI taxonomy): domain Eukaryota; kingdom Metazoa; phylum Chordata; class Actinopteri; order Scombriformes; family Trichiuridae; genus Eupleurogrammus; species Eupleurogrammus muticus. Next base: position 18,442,890 of record JAYKQN010000010.1, on the reverse strand, counting down.
CCGCAGCTCCCACACAGATTGTTGCCGAGCCAGCCGGAGGGGATTCGCTTTCGATCCCGTAAAGAGCCGCTCGGAAAGGAGGGATGCGTTTTTTAGAGTAAGATGTTGGCAGAGGACCCCAACCCTTGCATCGAGGTGTTGTCGTGAGGGGGGTGCAGCGTACCTTATTGTTAAGACCTGTGGTCGTAATTTTCAGTTTTGTCCAAGAGCTAAGAAAAGAAAAAGGGAGGCGGGGGCAGAACGGATCGGTGGCTGCTGATGTGCGTCTGCAGGGATCTCCTGCTGGATTTACTGAGGAGGAGCTGGAGGCTGGAGGCGCTTTTGTCTGTATCCTCTGTAGTAAGCAGGATGAACCGATGTAAGTACCTCTGATCTTCTGTTTTAATCCTCCTGCTCACAGTTTTGTCCAAATGTTTAAGCAAACAAACAAAGATGAGGTGGAAGTCTTGCTTAAGTGTAGCCTTTAAATAATGCAAGTGTGCGTCTTTCATGGCTGTAATGGGTGGTGATTAAGTTTTATGTCAGAGTTAATAGGTTTTATCTCTTGGCCTTCTTATCGCTCTTCCACTGCTGCATCTCTCCCTCTCTCCTCTCCATTAGACATCTGCAGTACAGTGTCTAACCATGTTGTATGTGCCGAGCCTCACTTAACCCTCAGGGGACCCCCTGCCCGGTGCTAAGGCATAGGCCATAATTAGCATTTGAATAAGTTGTTTTTCTCATGGCAGTGGAGTTCTTAGCAGTTGTCAGCACATCGTTTCCAATTTCTGAAGTGATCTATTCTCATCTTCTTCTTGTTTGCTGCTTCGCTGCCAGCAGCCATGGTGGAGTGTGATCCTGTTGTTTTCTATCTTTGGTGCAACTTGCGCAATGTTCCGAAAAGTGCGCTTCTTTGGATTTGGCAATTTGATTATTGCTGCCGCACAGGTCATTTTTGTCAATTTTATTCTTAATTTGATCTAACGCTTGTAAGATTGTGACTACACGCTGGAGGAGCATCTGTGCTGCTCTTATGTGGGAGCTCATCTGTAGCTGGGCTGGTGAAGCTCATTTGAGTCTCAGAATAAGGATTCTCCAGAAAAAGAGTGGTTGCCTATCTCAAGCTGATACGAGAAACGTAGAAAGGGGAAAGGGAAACTCCAAAGTAATTCCCACAAGACTGTTTTGTTTCAGCTAAGAGCCAAACTTATTAGGTGGATTAATTTATTGACTGGAACTTATTTACTATTATTTCTACTACTACTACTATTACTTCTATTACTCTGTGTAACATGGGAGTATCCCAGTACAAACAAGTGTCGTCCAATGTAAATCTTTTTAGTCACATTTTCAGTGCCCTGGCACCGTGGAAAATGGTCCACCTCTCTCTATTTTCCTTTGACCCTGCAGAACAACCAACACACGTGAACTAGAGAAAGTTATTTAATTCTCTTTCCTGTATTGCATCATTTGTTTCAGTCAATCCGAGGCATTTAATATAACAAGAGAGGTCATTAGACATTTTCCAGTCTTCATGCTGCAAGTTTCGCTTAAATCACTGTTGCAGTCACACAACGGCAGAATTAATGAGCGCTAATTTTAGCTCCTCTGGTCCCAGAGCGGTCAAAATTGAATAAGGTCCCGCCTCATCCCTAAACCATACTACAGCACAAAATCTATTGTCTTAGTCAGACATTTGAATTCCCCACCATATTGCCTCAGTTCTTTTATTTTGTAAGATTTATGATTTCATTTTTTCTGCTGAATAAAGGGATGGAGAACCTGCTCTTTTTTTTTTTTTGTTTTAATTTTACAATTTGAAACACCATCTTAGCTTCTCTCTTTATGGGTCTCGTTAGGTTGGTATTGTGATGACTCAATGTATGAGAAGGAGTTTTGTCTCCAAGGGGACGTGGAGACGTCCTTATTTTATTTTTGGGTTCTGATCTTATTACACAAAGGCTGGATTAATCTATACTGTACCATACTTATAGCAAATTTGATGGTAATGCCTAGGAGATTTACATTTCAGGGGGTTTTAATTGCCTCTTCTGTCTTCCTGCAGGAGAGAATCTGTAAAGTGAAGAAGAATAAGGGAGCAGTTTTAGAATAAAACCCCACTGATTATCGTCCTTTATTGTTTTACCAGTCAACTATATATTGACTGATTGATTTACATGTAGAAAAAAAGTTAAACAGGCTGTTGCTAGAACATTAGTTGACAGAAATGAACAATGACTATTTGTTTTATATGCATTTGGCTTGACACAGTTTTTTTTTTTTTTTTGACTCCATCTTTCCCCTCAATTCTCCTTACTCCTCAGCTCAGTGATCCATCTGTGCTTTAGTCCATCTGTGTTATAGTGCTGGCTCCCAAGTTGCCTGGTTGTAATCCCCCAAGCATGACCCAACCACCGTAGTGTGTCTCCACCGCGGAGCGGCTGCCAGCCCTGGCTCCAGCTTGTGGCATGAGGCTTCTATTGGCACCAGTTGTTTGTGCCCATAAAGGGGAGAACACAACAGTGCCACAAAAAACTCATCAGTCTCTGGATGCTGATGCGACTTAAATACAATCTGCACAAGTATAGGAGCAGTGCAGCATCTTCACGGCTCAGTTTTCTTTGTCTTTTTTCCTGTTTACTCGCATGAGATTAGTGTCCTCAGCTTTGAATGTGGCACTGAATGGTAGTTTGAATTTGGGACTAAAAAAAAAAAAATCCATGTATCCATTCATGATCAAAAGAAACAGTAATACATTTATTTTAGACAAACATTGGACAAATGGTGCACATTTTGTTTAGATGTACACATAGCAACAAGTTAAAATGGATCCTAAAAGGTAAAGAAACCGCTTTTTTTTGATAATTAATTCAGCTGTCTCTTTTTTATTATTTTTTTTATGAACCTCCCACAGTTAAGAGGAATCTTCAAACACGGCGTGAAAATGTCAGGCCACTTGAACAACACCACACTGTTCACCCTCCTGTTACCAGAGCAACAAGCTCTGCGGGAGAAGAAAGCAAAATTACATCCCTTCAAAATGAAGTGTGTGTGTGTGTGTGTGTGTGTGTGTGTGTGTGTGTGTGTGTGTGTGTGTGTGTGTGTGTGTGTGTGTGTGTGTGTGTGTGTGTGTGTGTGTGTGTGTGTGTGTGTGTGTGTGTGTGTGTGTGTGTGTGTGTGTGTGTGTGTGTGTGTGTGTGTGTGTGTGTGTGTGTGTACTGCAGGACCAAGCTAAATCTGTTTTTGTGTGTTTTCCCCTCCTAAATTCTTCTTCTAGTTTTAACTCCGTTTTTTTTAGATTCCTCCCGTTTTGCTCCATTTTTACATTCCATTAATTTTATGGTGATTTACTTTTATTGGATCAGCCACGGTAAGCTTTCTCTAATCACATTTTCCAGACAACAAAATCAATTTCTCACAAACATTATATATATATGTTTGTCTGTGTGCATGTTTGTGTTCTGCTGCGTTAAAGCCTATAATTGACATTTTTCGAAGTAGAGAAGTCAACTGGAAACAAGTGCCCAGTGTCAACTGTAACTTTCCAGTTGAATAGTAACCACCTCTATAAATTCACACCTTTGGCTTGTTTGCATCAGCGTTTCCACAGTGCTGATCAAGAAGACACAGAACACCTAAATCCCTAAAGAGTACCTACAGTGTATTCAGTGTAAAAGGAAAGGGGGAGTGCCCTTGTTCAAACTCTTTTTTTTTTTTTTCTTCCCCCCTCCTTCTCGTGTGAGTCCCACCATAAGCTGCTTGAGAGGTTTGCGACTGCTGTTGTTTGGGGGCCACTTGTGGCGATTTATTCCACTATTGCCAGACACTGGCTTACATTTGGCATCCAGCCGATGCATCACCAGTAGGACAATATGTTGAAGGAAGCCTGCATAGTTCAAAAAAAAAAAAAAAAAAAAAATATATATATATATATATATATATATATATATATATATATATATATATATATATATGTGTATATAAACACATACAGTGTGCATTTTTTTTTCTTCAAACTTTGAAGGTATTTGTTCAAATAGTAGTTTTTTGATATCTTGCCGGTGGCTTCTTCATGATTTATGCACGACCATCACTTTTAAGACATTGCTAGCAGCTTGTCGCGTTTATACGGGTGCATGTTCTTCCTCGACATGAAGCTGGACTGACACCTGCTAGGTGTTTTAGCTTTGGGGGTTTAGAGCTTCCAGCCGAGTGGTGGTGATGTCAGCTGAAGGATCTCGCTCCCCTCCCTCATCATTCATCACACTTTAATGTGCCGCAACATGAGATCACTCTCCCCCAATGCGTTTTCTGCCGAGGCAGTCTGACTGGGAGTGTCGCTGGTGTCACAGAAATGACCGGCATGGCAAGAGGGAAAACATGTGACGGGCTCACCTATTGAGGTCATAGACCTGGGATCAATTTACATGACAAATGGGGGTAATCACATTAGGCGCAGTGATGTAGGTTTCCAATATGCGCCAAAGGGACAAACCTGCTGGTAGTTTTACAAAGTCATTGAATGTCTAATGTGTGGTGAGATTGTGGTGGAGGTGAAACGATATAGAAGCAGAGATAAGATAAGAAGTGAGCTGTGTGGCGCAGAGGACAACGCTGACCCAACCGCTGAAGGAGTCAACCTTCATCTTACCCTCTCTGCTTGTTAATGTGATGGAGGTCGTGCTTTAAATTCAAAGACCGTGTCAGTGTGGCCTTGTTGTATTGAACATTTTTGCTTAAATCATTGTACTTATTGAATAAAATACAGTGTAAACATGGGGCAGCTGATTGTGGACCATTATAAAGAAGAGTGTTTCCTGAACGACACCTTTGTGCTGAGAGTGTGTGCTGCCTATTCAGATGTGTGAGTGCAGCACCGTGTTATCTGCATCGCTGTAAATAAGCAAGCGAGTAAAACTTGAAGCAAACTCGATAGGCCGCTAGGTGCAGCCCTCAATGTGTTCAGTGACAGTTTGTGTCCTTCTTAAATTAAGTGTCTGAAACAACCCAGAAATGCTGAGATTGCTCCTCTCACCTTTTTACTGAGACTCCGACTCGAGGAAATGACACAAGCTTCTCTGAAATACTACTGCCTTTCAAAATGTTTTAAGACTAGTCTGTTTTTATTTTTTGATAGATCAGCTCACTTAGTGTTAGTATGCACCTTAGATGCTTTATTCAGTTTTAAATAGAAAATAAAAACCAAACAGTCCATTTTTATTAAAAATGGAATCACCCATATAATTACATAATTTTTTTTCAGTCTGTATTATACAGACCTGTTAATTAAAAATATTCACCTTTAAGTACATGTTTATGTACAGTATTATAGAGCCAATTAGAAACAGCAGAAATCGCTGACCTAGGTCACTTAAAACAAGAGGATGATGTTAAAGGTTAAATTAACTGTTAGCATAGGTGCTGTGTAGGTCTAATAAATGAATTTATAATACATTTATTAAATTATATTTTAGGGACACACTGCGTTGAACACTGCAGTGTTCACTGTTATCAATTTGATTGATACTATTTGAATGGTCTGAGGACATAAAAAGCAGTATTTCATAAATAAATGTGTTAAAAGTATGTGTCAAATTGGTTTGTTCCAGCTGTAGCTAAGATGTAAAACAAAAAAACAGAAAGTTGGGTGTTTTGTTAATAATCAGTGCAGCAGAGCTTCAATTGCTTTTAATTTGCTTCTTTATACCTGTTAAATTAAATGATTTGTCATGTTAACGCTCCTCCTTCTGTTTCTATTTTTTGTAGAGTGCAGCAATGGAGGAGACTGTCATTTGGGAACAGCACACAGTAACACTACACAGGGTGAGGCTTTGCTCTCTTTCCTCTAATATTTTCTCTACATACTGTTTATCTGTGGAAGCCTGGTCCTGGGGAAAATATCTGCCTGTCCTGTTGGTCCTTGCTATCTTCCCCCCCATCTCTTTTAGTTTCCTGTCTCCATTGTAACCTAAGTGGAGTCTGTTTGTATACAGTTGTAGGAAAATGTTTTTTGGGGGCAAATCTACAAGCAAGTGATAGCAATATCTTTTATCCACATCCTAATATATTTTCTTTTGTGCAGGCACCAGGGTTTGGCTTCGGGATAGCCATATCAGGAGGTCGGGATAACCCTCATTTTCAGAGCGGCGAGACCTCCATTGTCATCTCGGATGTGCTGAAAGGCGGCCCAGCAGAAGGCCTCCTACAGTAAGATGTTGTTCTGTTCTGGCAGCCTCGTCAGTCCGCTGCTTCTAAGTATCGAGTTACCCTGCCTTCTCCAGAAAGCCTCCTGCATGTCTGTTCTGTCACCCCTCTAGGGAAAATGACAGAGTCGTTATGGTCAATGCCGTCTCCATGGACAATGTGGAGCACGCGTACGCCGTCCAGCAGCTTCGTAAAAGTGGGAAAATTGCCAAAATTGTGAGTATCGAAATCCCTTTTTTTTTTTTATCCTGTAAAAGATTTTTTGAGTATTTTGTGGTCATTTAGAAAAAATCTAAACTGTGCTTGCTTCTTACTCATATTTCTCAATTGATTGTGCTTGAGGAGGTGAATGATTGATTCCCTTTACTGTACCCGATATGTCAAGCTCTAACGTCTCAATTTCTCCGGGCAGACAATCAGACGGAAAAGGAAGGTTCACGTCCCGATGGGCCGCCTGGGGGAGCGTGAAACCATGTCAGAACACGACGAGGAGGAGGACAGCTACGATGAAGAGATATACGAGACGCGAAGCGGGCGCAGCGGCGCTTACAGCGGCATGGGCGGAGCCATGGGCAGACGCAGCGGACGCAGCAGCGGGCGAAGGGACAGGGAACGCGAACGCAGCGGCTCGCGGGAGAGGAGCCTCTCCCCACGGTCGGACCGCCGCTCGCACAACCTGCCTCCACGCCCCGCCAAGGTCACGCTCGTCAAATCCCGCAAGAATGAAGGTGAGGCTCACAAAGTCGGGGATACAAATGGAGGGCGGAAAGAAAATGTTCTATTTTTGTTGCAGTTGCTGGTAACCCAGGAATTCAACTGCCATTGCATTCGTCTAAGTATAACAAGGTTACACATTCTTTAAGCAGAGAGTATTTAGGGTCCCATATCATAAAAATTGTAATTTTAATTGTCTTCCCATCTTTCAAAATCACTCAATCCACAGAGAAATGCACACAGGCTGTAATAAAATAAACTGTTAGGACGTATGTAAAGTTGCAGTGTCACTGACCGAGGAAAGGGTTAATTATCATCCATGAGACCAATTAAAGAATCTGCTCTTTCTAGGGTTCCAGAGAGAACCTATATTAAGATGATTTTTGGTACTTAAAACTACAAATATATCTTGTTATAGCTTAAATGAAATGCAGGAAAGTGTACAATATGGGAGCTTTAAAGAAGTAGCCCGGACTTTTAGAAGAGAAATAGACCTCCAAATCAGCATTGGTGAACTGCCAAAGTAAACAAAACATGCCAGCCAAAGCGAAATCCAACTTAACTCAAGTAAATCGAAGCAAAAGAGCAATTAATCTTCTTTAAGTCAGTACTGTTAGTCCCAGCGGGGAAGTGTGGTCAGTGCGGTGTTGTCACATGAACTCTGTGCTAACATGGTCTTTGTTGCTGTCGTTCACTTTGTAAGCAGAATATGGCCTGCGCCTGGCCAGCCACATCTTTGTCAAGGACATCTCCCCGGAAAGCCTGGCAGCCAGGGACGGCAACATCCAGGAGGGGGACGTTGTTCTGAAGGTGAGGGGGAAGAGCAAGAACATGTATTTACCATTTTATTTACGAATGAAGCAACTGAAAATAATGGATAATCTCCTTTTTTATAATTTTTCTTTTGATAGAATGGCAAAAAGTACTGGTAAATTTTACCAGGTAAAATGTTGAAATGACAAGAACTCACTCTACTGTTACACTGCTCTTTTACCACTATCCTACGTTTTGTGCTATCTAATGTTGCATAGCAGCACTTACAGTTGAAGCTTGACCTGTCTTGAAGGTCATTTTTTTTGTGCACACAAACTAGCTCCATGTGCACAAAACGGGTACTTTTTGAACTGAATTTCTCACCTCCAGCCTTGTTGCATGTATTGTATCTGTTTTCCTTGTCTATGCTGCCTCATAACTTTCTAATTTGATTTCACCCTCAAAAACATGAGCAGTTTTAGAGTTAATATGTGTCTGATCTCCTGCTTTTAAGATGACAATCCAGTCGTCATCAAAGTGTGACCATATTGTATTAAAATGTGAAACAAAAACAACATTGTTTCATTTTCCTAGGCATTGGAAAAAATACTTGACATGTCATGGCTCATATTTTTTTTTCTTGCTTCTCTCAGATTAATGGCACAGTGACAGAGAACCTCTCCTTGATAGATGCCAAGAAGCTGATAGAAAGGTCAAAGGGCAAGCTAAAAATGGTTGTTCAGAGGGACGACAGGGCGACCCTGCTGAACATCCCTGACCTTGATGACAGCATTCCTTCAGCCAACGCCTCTGACAGAGACGGTGAGGGCGGTGTCACATGTTGGATTCGGCCTCATGTGTGTGTTTCACATTGTGGCTCAGACGGTGGCTCTCGTTTGATCAGACATTTCAGATATCCATTCTCTGGCATCCGACCATTCCAATCGATCGCATGAAAGGCATCGTAGCAGCCGCTCCCGCTCTCCAGACAGGCGATCTGAACCCTCGGACCACTCCAGACACTCCCCACCACAAATCAGCAATGGCAGGTGAGGACCATCCATCCTCCCATTCATATTTTGCACCCGGGGGTTAATTGTAGAATATTAATCTATGTGGTGTTCATGCGGACACATTCAGTCATGCTACTTACACTCTGCGTTTCCTATAAAACAGTGGTGACCCAGTACCAACTATAATTCCATTTGAATACAAATATCCAGTAGAGGTCACATTGGTTGACTTCAAACTGATCTGAAAAGTAACCACTCACCAGCAAAGATTTTCATTATCCTAACTGATTTTGTCATAACTTCCGCCTGTCAAAGTTAATTAGGACTGTTTTTTTTTTCAAGCTGTAAAGGACTTCTAATTTCACGTTTGGGTTAATAACAGCCATCAGCACTTCTTTGGATGTAACCCTATTTGAAAGTACCTCATTTGTTCCGTAGAGAACCGTGTAGGGCGCTGCAGTTGTTGCCCTTTCACACTGCTTCATGACCCAAGGAAAAATTAAAGCTGCAAAAATAGTAAAGCCTGGTCAGAGTTCGTCAAGTCAGGGTGCCTCTGGATTAAAAGACCAATGTGTTATTTTCCATTTTCTTTTCTTATTAGATTAAAACGTCTTTAAAAAAATGCTGGACCTATTCAATTTTAATATTTTGTTGTGTTGTGTACTTTCATTCTCCGGAATGTTTCCACCAATTTTCAGACCTTGCTTTTTATAAATTTAATAAAATTTGTAATTACTGTGTTCCTTTTCTTTGGGGGGGCACCTACAGATAACTCAGACCCAGTAAAAATCTCCTGAATGTCTGGATCTTACTTTATTGAAGAAACAAGTTGAGCTAATGTTCGCAGCAGTTTTATCTGGGCCAGCTTTATCCAGACATTCTATGTCTGCAGTAGAGCATCAGCGAAATAGATTTTCAAAGTGGTAATACTTTATTCAGTTTACTTTTATTGGCTTTAATCGCTAGGTCTGTTTGCTTTGGAGAGAGACACAGAGACCTCTGAGGATAATTCCGCTCCCAGCAAAAACCTCCTGAACGATGAACACTGAAGGAATGTTCTCCCATATGAACTCCCACAATCCCACTCGATTAAATGATTGGGGCAGAAAAGGACATATTGTGCATTTAAATGTCATCCTCCATTTTCAAGAAAGCCTTTTTGATGCACTTTCTGTAAACGCCCCGTTTTCCCTTCAGAACCGCCATGAAAGCATCACACAGTAGCTGCAGAACTTTGAGCTGCACATCCCTGATGCTAATCTCCATATTCACAAATTCCTATAGGTTCATAACTTCTTATTGGATTGACATCTGGTGACTCTGGAGGCCATTTGACTACACCATTTATTACATGTTCTAAAAGGCCACTGCCATTCTCTTCTTTGGGCCATTCTCTGTAAACCCTATGGTTAGGGAAAATTCCAGTTCATCCACTTTTTTTGGAATATAGACCAACCTGTTCACTCAAATACAAATCACCTTTCTGTTTGAACTCCAGCAGATCGTTGTCTTTAGCATGTGCCTAAATGCATGTGATTGGCTTATTTAAATATTTGCACTAACAAGCAGGTGAGCAATAAATTTGACATACATTCTAGCTTCACTCACACTGACAGAAAGACATTTCATACCATATGAGGTGATAAATATTGCCATTTTGTGTTTCTTGGTATGCCAGCTGTTGGAGAATACCGTAAGTGCAATGTCCTTGAAAAGTATAAATAGATACTATCAGTAGTGATAGTTAAGTAGTAAACTATGATTATTAGAGAAGTAGATCTTGTAGATAGAGACCGTAAAACTCAAACTATCTTAATGATCAGTTCTTGTCTGGGAAGTCTGTGTGTCAGGCAACAGCACACTATGACCTGCTGAAATATTGCTGAAGTAATGTTACATGGCATCGATTATTCAGTGACACGGCTTGTTTTGACTTGAGATGGCGGCATCCTGAGAAAGTGTCACATAACCTTTGTGTCTCGTATATTTTTGTGGACAAACCGCACGTATGGAATGAGGAGAATCAGTTCCAACAATGAGGGAACAAAAGGACGTCGCCAACAATCAGTGTCAACCCTCTCTCCTTTTTACATGTAGCAGAGCTTTTGTCAGGCATCCTGTCTTTTGTATCTGTGGATGTCTGATTTGATCATGCTCACTTTTTTTCATATTGTCTTTGAAGCAGTATTCACAAAAAGCTTGGGTTCATGTTTCGATTCAAATTATCTCGAGCCACTAAAGCACTTGAATAAGTCATTTAAGAAAGTATTTTAATGAGCAGGAAGGCGATGTTGGGACAGGATGTTATTGTTTATTGTTTATTTAAACCTGATTTGTGATCTGTGACTTTTTCTTACACTCCAGGAAGTTGGCAGTTAAATGTAGGGCCTCCTTCAGGATGGGTTGAAAAAGAAGTTTATTCAACCGCATTCATTTCAAATAGCATCCTTTGTGGTGACTTTGTTGGTCACTCTGTGAATAACGCAATACTTTGCCATTAAAGTTGTGCCAGTCAACTACTGAGTAGTTGGCCTAACTTGCTCCTGTTCTCTTCTGAATACTGAGGAAACCCATTTATCAAAAACACAAGGAAATTCTGCCATCATTTATGACCCAAATGACTAGGGTCACTGAGTGTTTACTTATTCTCCTGTTTTATAAAAATGGGATTGAAGTCAAACTGTGGCCAGAGCCACACAGTGAAATTCACCTGGAGGACAGAATCCACTCTGACACCTAGGTACGCTGCGCTAAAAATAGAGCACAAAAAAGGAAAGGCAAAGTTATGACCTTCAAGCCAAAGATGCCATTTCAGATCTGAGCTTTTCACTATTCATTTATGGGTTTTTTTCCCCAGTGTGTGTCCACTGTAGTCAGGAGTATTAGGTGCTGGATTTTAGCAGCATATAGTCACAACGTTGCATCCTTCAAGGTTTTCTGGCGCCCTCCAAGTAATACATAATGTAATGTCCTCCATTTCTTAAGATAAATTGTAGAAAATTGTGTTTTTGTATGCAGTCACAGAAGTCGTGATGACGAACGTGTCTCGAAAGCGTCTTCAACGCCCTCAAAGCTAGCGGAGGAAGTTCCTTTGCCCAAGCCAAAGGAGTCGGCGATCGCCAGAGAGGACAAACAACTCCCACCTCTCCCAGGTCAGAGATACACCGACCAGGCATTGAACCAGTTTTTAGGAGAAAAATCTATCCGAACTTTAATTTGTGTTAGTATCAATCTCCATACCTCAATGGATCCTTTTTAGCACTTTCCTGTCTGTCAGAGGAAGCAGAACATTAGATTCAAAGTAAAATCTTGTTTAAAATGTTAATCTTTTTTAAAAACAAGCAAAAAAAACACCAAAAAAGTTGTATCCAGACGCCTGCTGCGTCTGGTTGAGTTGCCTAGAGCCAAGTGAAAATAAACCATATGAGCTGATCGAGACTGACGTTCCTCCCCAGCCTGAAGCACTCTGCTGCCTTTCTGTTTGACCTCCCTGTCCAGGATACTGTGTGTGTGTGTGTGTGTGTGTGTGTGTGTGTGTGTGTGTGTGTGTGTGTGTGTGTGTGTGTGTGTGTGTGTGTGTGTGTGTGTGTGTGTGTGTGTGTGTGTGTGTGTGTGTGTGTGTGTGTGTGTGTTTTTTAATATATTAAAGTCACACTTTTTGCCTTTATTGTGAAACAGGTGCATACGAGTCATCTTGCTGTTGCTTAATGATGTGTGTGTGTTTCTCAGAGCCCAAGCCGGTGTATGCTCAGCCTGGTCAGCCCGACGTAGACCTGCCAGTCAGTCCCTCTGATGCCCCGGTGCCAAGCGCTGCCCATGATGATAGCATCCTACGGTAAAATGAACAGTTTCAGAAACCATGCAATGAAATCTAAAATAAGTCTCCCAAAGAGCTACAAAGAAGAAAAACCTCATTATGAGCTACTGGCCTAACGTTATTAGCTCTAAGTTCACTTTAATCGGATGGGCATGCAACTGTCGGGGAAAAGTTTAATCCTGTAGCTCGCATAGCGACAGCTCATCACTGGTTTTTGAAACGCTCCTCTGTATATTGTTCCCATGAGTTGTCTATACAAAGCAGGAGCATTTTTGGCACAGCGTGAGGCTTAGAATTCAGTGCTGTAAAAAAAAATGTTGCATGTGTTTGTTTGCTGGCAAGCTGAATAAGCAGCTTTAAATATGAATGCGCAATTGTCAGCGTTTGTGACAGGGGACATGAGACAAACGCTTATCTGTGGTTATTTTGGTCTATTGCTAAATACAATGAAATGTATTCAACTGTTCTTTAGCATTGTATATATATTTTTTTTCTATTGTAAGGTCTCTAAAGAGTCAACAAAAGAAAAGCCTGGCTGGCAGCCAAGATTCACTTACTATTCATAAAGTGCAGTTTTGCATTTCGAGAAAAGGAAACGCCATCAAATGGTAACCCGTCAAAGGAAAAGCCTAACTATTTTCTTTATCCCCCATCCTCAGGCCAAGCATGAAGCTGGTGAAGTTTAAGAAGGGGGAGAGCGTGGGTCTGCGACTGGCCGGGGGGAATGACGTGGGCATCTTTGTTGCTGGAGTGCTGGAGGATAGTCCAGCTGCTAAGGAAGGCCTGGAGGAGGGTGACCAAATTCTCAGGGTAAATACTTTATCTTTTACATATATGAGCTCACTGCAGTTTTCAGAATTGTTGTCTGCAAAAAGTTATGCATTTAAAAAAAAAAATGTACATTGCAATTGATCCTTTTTTATCTACCCTTTGTTTAACAACGGGTATCTCTGATAGTGTCTGTAAACAGCAATGTTTTATGGGGGTATGTGTCTCAGGCTTTTCCTTTTATTCATGGTTTTAAACACTGGCTGCTCTAAAAATTCCTGTACCTCCAGGCCGGTCTCTTAGCAATGGCCCAGAGGGAACACACACACACACACACACACACACACACACACAAACTCTGTTTCCTCTCATGTTTGTCCCATTTCCTCGCAGCCATATATCTCACTGTTTGTGCCTCCTTCTCTTTTCTCTAAGTAAAATGTGGGATGGTTGGAGTTCTTGCAGTGCAGTAAAACCTGCAGTATCCCAGGCAATGCCAAGGACAGGAAGAGCCTTAAGAGCTTGTGGAAGAACCTACATTTAAATAGAGATTTACATTATGTCATGTGTTCGATGTAAAATGAAATGTACACATTTATGTGATGTGATGACATTTGAAATTACAAAAAAGTACTATATAGCAGGAATGTTTTTCTGTAATAAGTGATAACTCTATCTCTGTTTTTCAAAATCTTAGGTAAACAATGTAGATTTTGCAAATATAATCCGAGAAGAGGCGGTGCTGTTCCTTCTTGACCTTCCCAAGGGTGAGGAGGTCACAATTCTTGCCCAGAAGAAGAAAGATGGTAAGTGAAGTGAGTAAGGGCAATGTGAAAAGACAGTGATTTCTTTTGGTCTCAGTAGTCCAGTGGAACCGACTCCTCTCCTCTCTCCTGGTCAGTGTACCGGCGGATTGTGGAGTCCGATGTCGGTGACTCCTTCTACATCCGGACCCACTTTGAGTACGAGAAGGAATCTCCGTACGGGTTGAGCTTTAACAAGGGCGAGGTATTCCGTGTCGTCGACACCCTCTACAACGGCAAGCTTGGCTCTTGGCTGGCTATCCGCATCGGCAAGAACCACCAGGAGGTGGAGAGGGGCATCATCCCCAACAAAAACAGGTGACGCTTTCGCTTTAATCTGTTGTCTCAGAGCAGGACAACAGTTGTTATGATTATCGTTGCCATGAAATGTCCTTAGTTGCTGGCACTGTTGAGGTTAGCAGCGCCAAGTCCATTAGCTTGTGTTACATTAAAAACGATCCCTCTGCACGCCGTATGTCAACAGAGCGGAGCAGCTCTCCAGCGTGCAATACACGCTCCCAAAAACAGCGGGGGGCGACAGGGCCGACTTCTGGAGGTTCCGTGGCCTTCGCAGCTCGAAGAGGAACCTGAGGAAGAGCAGAGAGGACCTTTCCTCCCAGCCAGTCCAGACAAAGTTCCCCGCGTATGAAAGGGTTGTACTGAGAGAAGGTGAGGACCTATATTTTACACAATTTATCAACCAAACTAATCAATAAATGATCAATTTCAATTATCAATATATTAAACTATCAACATAGTTGTTAGTCCAGCACTAAGGTGGTTGCTTATATATGTCAATGTGAAACTAACACTGCATTCTTAGTCTGTTCATGATGTTATTTTCCCTCATTTTTGCAGCTGGTTTCCTGAGACCTGTTGTGATATTTGGGCCCATTGCTGATGTTGCCCGAGAAAAACTCTCCAGAGAAGAGCCAGATCTTTTCGAGCTTGCAAGTATGTTTGTAAATATAATTGCAACTTTCACTAATAGGAGTTTTTTTTTGTTATTATTTTTAATGTAAAAAACAATTGTGTCTTGTTTTCCAGAGAGTGAACCGAGAGATGCAGGAACAGACCAGCGAAGTTCAGGAATCATTCGTCTTCATACCATCAAGCAGATCATTGATAGAGTGAGCCTCCCTTTTATTTAAAATGATCTTTAGATTATTTCATTACAAATGTATTCTTCATCCTTCCCCCTCCTCTTTCTCTCATGCAGGACAAACACGCCGTGCTGGACATCACCCCAAATGCTGTGGACAGGCTCAACTATGCTCAGTGGTACCCAATCGTCGTCTTCCTTAATCCTGACAATAAGCAGGGTGTGAAGAACATGAGGACCAGACTGTGTCCGGAGTCGAGGAAGAGCGCCAGGAAGCTCTATGAGCGGGCCATCAAATTAAGAAAGAATAATCACCACCTGTTCACCAGTGAGTGGAAGCAGGATGTTTAAAGACTGTCAGGATTTACTTATAATAACTTGTTGAAATTCCTCTAAATTTCTCTCTTAGCTACCATCAACTTGAACAACATGAATGACGGTTGGTATGGCGCTCTTAAAGAGACCATCCAGCAGCAGCAGAACCAGTTGGTGTGGGTGTCAGAGGGCAAGGTGAGAGATGGAGAGACAGGCTTGTTGGGTTTAATTCTGTCAGAATGAGCCATGAAGTAACATGTTTGTTTTTTTTTTGCTCTCCTCAGGCGGATGGCACCACAGAGGACGACTTGGACATCCACGATGACCGTCTGTCCTACCTGTCCGCGCCAGGTAGCGAATACTCCATGTACAGCACAGACAGCCGCCACACTTCAGACTACGAGGACACGGACACGGAGGGCGGAGCCTACACCGACCAGGAGTTGGACGAGACCTTAAACGACGAGGTGGGTCTGCCGACGGAGCCCGCCATCACCCGCTCCTCCGAACCCGTGCGAGAAGACCCGCCCGTGATTCAGGACACTCCCGGTTACCCTGGATACCAGCACCCAGTGCAGTCTGACCCGGCCAGCCGTATCGACCCCGCCGGGTTCAAGATGGCCGCGCCGCAACAGGTAAAGTTCCTATCTCACCCTGCAGGCGAGCCATTAGAGGCTGTGCCTGTCAGACATGAATGTATGGCTACAAATATATGACTGCAGAGCAGAGCAGTAGCTCCTTTGTGTTCGTGTGTCATTTCCTGACCTTTGTTAAGTAAATGTCCTTTGCTAAGTAATAAAAATGTTTTAGAAGCTACTGATATGTTATCTATTCAAGCCACATTTTTTGGAAGTGCATTCTCTGGCTGCTGTAAACTGTTTCAGTGTAAGGACGAGGATCATGGTGTTGGGGGTGAGCTGTACTTTGTGTGCCCTTGGCAGGCTGTGTTAAAAATGTCTTTTAACGATACTTCACAGCAAGATGAGGCTGCTCTGCCCATGCCCTCGCCCCCTGCTGTTGAGCAGCCCGTACAGCTAGAGGGTTTGCACCCAGAGGAGCCGTCTGCTGCAGCCGCAGCTCCTCAGGCCGATTCACTTAGCAGCCCCAGCCCTGCCCCCGATCTTATTCAGCCCCCACCGTCACCACACGAACCCCACCCGTCTGGACCGCCCGGTCCAGAACCAAAGGTACCCGCTGTTTCACCAGCCACTCGGACCGGGCCTGGGCCTCAGCCTGCTGTTTTTAACTGCCTGTCTTCTCGCACATGCTTTCCACTCGCTCTCTGCATGACACGCCCACACTGTGTGCCTCACTGAGCCCACTGTGTGCCTCTGGCTCCCAGAGCAATGTGTGACAGACTCGTCCACATGCACCACAGTGGGCTGGGAGACCAGAAGGACTGGTACATCTGAGTCTCTGACCAGGGTGAAGACATCCACAACCAGCCCTAACTGTTGCGTCTTACTTCCTTTGCATGGCTCCTAATGTTTTTTGGGTTCCTTTCAGCTTTAACTCTCCTCTGTAGATGAACAATAGTAGCACCTACAGTGGCATCGTAATGGTAGATGTGTCGTCTGTTGTAGTGCCAGTAGTTTGACGTTGCATTAGATGCAAACTGAATGTTGGTTGCATGATGAACGCTAACCTGCAGACAGTACTATTGGGAATGATTTTCCACCAAGCAATTCTCACTTTTGGAAAGACAAACTGACATCAACACACTGCATTATGTCTTCTGTTCATAGTTTTGTATTGAGTAGATGCCAACAAACCAACCTTCTTCCATAGGAAGCACTTTAACTAGATTTGCTGTCTACAGGCTACACATCATATGTTTGAAACAAGGCCTTTCAGAAATGTACAAAATACTTGCCGGTCCACCATTTATAAAACATGTTAATGTGAAAGATCCACTTGTGAATATAATCATCATTCTTGAAAGGCATCTTGTCAAACAGGCATTCAGAACTGTTCTTGGATAATGGACGAAGGTTTGCTTGTGTAACTTGCACTTTGACTTGATGTTTGATCAAATGAGGGATTTTTTTTATCTATAATTAATTTGTTTAATATTTTATGTTTATTTTCTTCAGAATCTATTTTATTTACCAGTATTGAATTTAATCTACTTTAAAAGTTATTCTTAATCTGTTGTTGGGAAATCCTGTTTCCCTGACTTTCTGTTCTTCAACATGGTGGTTGTTGGAAGCTCAGAATAAGCCTGAATGTCTCAGGTGTATTCATTGCGCATTGTTTCTTCACAGATGTACAAGAAAGATCTGTACAGTATGGACGAACCCGTGCGAATCAACCATGCCCTGAAGCAGTCTCTGAGCTACAGTCACCAGCCGCCGTACCAGGACAAACAGCCATACCGCGAATACGACCACCCGCCTTACGGTTACGATGGAGGCGGCTACACGGAACCAAAGCCTCACAACACCGACTCCCACATGCACTACGACAACCGTGTGCCTCATTACAACGACCAGTGGTCCCCCTACGACCAGCAGACCTCGCCCTCCCAGCCCGCCGGCTACCAGTCGGGCCACCAGCAACCCATGGGCTACAGCCCCCGGTCCCCGTACGAGGACGGACCAGGCAGGGACTACAGCCCCCCTCAGCCCCGCTACGATGAGGCCCCACCCGTGGGTTATGATGGCCGACCGCGCCACAGTAAACCCGGGCCCATTCGTTACGACGAGCCCCCTCCGCCACCGCCGCCAACAGGCTACGAAGCCCGCTCTCCCTATGAGGCGGAGCCTCACTGCTTCCCCATAAATTCACCTCGATCCCCAGAGACCCCGAAGCAGTATTACGGGGACTCTGGCCTAAGGCCCACCTACAATCCTGGGCCTCCCAACCGGGGCTACAAGCCAGGGATGCACGAGCCCATGATGAACTCTGAGCCCACCATTCCCCCTCCTAAACCAGAGACCCTTCCCTCCCCCGGCGAGCCGGCGCTCACTCCGGGCTCCAAACCGCTGCCCCCGCCGCCCCGGGAAGACCTAGACGAGGACCCGGCCATGAAACCGCAGTCGGTGCTGAACAGAGTCAAGATGTTTGAGAATAAACGGTCTGTTTCTATGGACAGGGCTAAAGAAGGAGAGTCGCCAGCAGTCAGGGTGAGTTTCTCACAAATGTCCAGCTGTCAACTTATTGGATCAAATGTTTTCTGCCATAGAGAAAGGTGTTGCACCATCAGACCATCATCAGAATGTAAATAATTTGAGTTTTAAAGCAATATGGAATAATTAACACCAAAGAAGCCAAATAATCTGCTCTGAAATTGCAGATGCATTGTTTAAAAAACCTGCGTCTACAAGCTTGTTTTGTGGAATGATCATCAGACACGGGACCGGATATCATTGCGCATACAATCGATTCATGCCAATAAAAATCTGGATGAGATGCAAGAGGCACTAATGAAACACCCTCTTTGCTTCTCAGCCTGCAGATGTTCCGAAACCTCCGAGTGCACCTGGCCCAGTCCTCAAAGCCAATTCCCTCAGCAACCTGGAGCAGGAGAAATCCACCTATAGGTATGTAGACGTAGTCCTCATTTCAATGCTCCAGGCTGCAGAGTAGGTGGATGAAGGACAACTCCAAGAACCTTGGGAAAAAAAAGGCGTTTTATAATTCATTCTCTGTTGTTTGAGCTCCACCTGGTGGCAATAAGTCACTGTGCTGAACCATCACAGCATGTGTCACACAAAGGCTCAGAACACACACAAACCTCAAGGGCAGGAAGAAATTTTGAAATATCTTTAATAAATCAAAGTCCACCGAATGTTACTGTTCTTTCATATAACTTAGCAAAACATAGCAAATGATTTTAGTTTTTAAATTGTATTGTTTTTGCATTATTATAGTACTTTTTAAATATATTTTTATCTCTGTAAATCCATCCAGTTTGTGCAGCTTGTCTGGATCCAGTTTTGAAATTATTTAAATGAATAATGTCATTAAAAAATATTGTTATATACTGCTGTGGGGTACAAAAAATAAGAATAAATCCCATCAAATGTTGAAAGCCGATGACTATTTGCTCTTGGTTTTCTCTGCAGAGCTCCTGAGCCACAGAAGCCTCATACCAAACCTCTGGATGACGTTGTGCGTTCCAACCACTACGACCCAGACGAGGATGAGGAGTACTACAGGAAGCAGTTGTCCTACTTTGATCGGCGTAGCTTCGACAGCAAAGCCATGGGCCAGCCCAATCCTGGCATCAATCGCTTCCATGATCTGCCCAAACCAGCACAGCTGTCCTACCCGTACAACAGGTACAACCACTGCAGCACCTCTTCTGAGCTCTGCGCTCGCAGCTAGCTGCACAATTATAGCTGTTTCTATTAACTTACCCGCAGAGTTGAGTCAGCAGAGAAAGTGAGTCCAGTGGAGAAAAGATACGAACCCCTGCCTCAACTCAGCCCCTCCTCTCAGTACGGGCCGCCTGCCTCCGCCATCCCACCCAACACGCTGCCCAAACTCAGCCCCAATGACGGTGAGCCCTCAAACCTAAAATATATATATATTTATATATATAAACACTATTTTTTTCCCCAATGAGACACAGTTTATTGCATTTGCCATTTGGTTATTTTGTAATCATTGTAAAATATACGGAAAGGTATCCTCATTACTATTGTCAAACTTCCAACTTTGAATAATCATCGCTCTTTTCATGAGTCTATAATATATATATATTTATATATATATATATATATAAAATAAATAAAAATTGGCACAAAACCTAATGCGATAATCTGTTAATAATAATTATACGGAAAGGTATCCTCATTACTATTGTCAAACTTCCAACTTTGAATAATCATCGCTCTTTTCATGAGTCTATAATATATATATATTTATATATATATATATATATAAAATAAATAAAAATTGGCACAAAACCTAATGCGATAATCTGTTAATAATAATTATACGGAAAGGTATCCTCATTACTATTGTCAAACTTCCAACTTTGAATAATCATCGCTCTTTTCATGAGTCTATAATATATATATATTTATATATATATATATATAAAATAAATAAAAATTGGCACAAAACCTAATGCGATAATCTGTTAATAAAAATTGAAAAATAGAAGAAAAAGAGAGCAACAAAGAAATAGTAAGAAAACAAGACTTTGGTATTAACATGCGAAATTATATATTTTGATGCTGATGTTCATTTTCATTTATCTATTTATTGAATAAAATACAATTTTTTAAATTTATTTTTAATTCATTATTTCATATACATTTCATTTATACATTAATACCAGGATATAATGATTTGATAAAGACTACTTCAATGTGTTTTTTTCTTCTTGATTACTTGCAGTGAACTCTATACCTGAGCCGATGAGCTCACCTAATCCTAAACCTGAGCTGGCAGCTCTCAGGCCGCCCAGCAGGGACGAGCCCGTCCCGGGCGGCTACCTGCCCCCGAGGGGCCTCCCCGACAAGTCCCCGGTCAACGGCACTGACACGGCAGTCCCCAAGACCCTTGGTGCTCCCACTAGCTACAACCGCTACGTCCCGAAGCCTTACACCAGCTCCGCACGTCCCTTCGAGCGCAAGTTCGAAAGCCCGAAGTTCAACCACAACCTGCTGCCCAACGACAGCCAGGCCAAGACGGACCTGCTCGGCAAGCCCGGCGTGGTGAGCAACAGCGGCGGCAAGTCTCCGCTGTCCCCGCAGCCCCTGGATCACGACAGCGGCCTGGACACCTTCACGCGCACCATGGACAACAGGCCCAAATACCAGCACAATAACATCAACGCCATCCCCAAGGCCATCCCTGTCAGGTGAGGTCACATGTCTGACTTGACTCACGCAGCAGCAGGAGGAGCAGCGAGACGCCGGTGGCCGCTTGCATTGTATTCTCTGCTGTGCCTCTCTCTGCCTGCGCTGCTCTGACTGACACTGTGCCTCCGACCCACAGCCCCAGCGCGCTGGACGACGATGACGAGGATGAGGGGCACACCGTGGTGGCCACGGCGCGGGGGATCTTCAACTGTAACGGAGGCGTCCTCAGCTCCATCGAGACGGGCGTCAGCATCATAATCCCCCAGGGCGCCATCCCAGAGAGCGTGGAGCAGGAGATTTACTTCAAGGTGTGCCGAGACAACAGCATCCTGCCGCCCCTCGACAAGGAGAAAGGTCAGTTGTTCCACCAAAAATGTCAAAAACAAGGAGAATTTCTTTCTTCTTTTTGTTTTAGTGCTAATGTAGCTAAAGACTATAATTGTAGACTTAAATTGAAAATATTTAAATAGATATTCATATTAGATCAATGTGATCAATATCCACACCTATAGCACAATAATTAAATAGTTCAATATAATGTTGAAACTAAAGGTTTACAAAAAAAAAAAAAAAAACGTCAATGCTGCTCCTCCATATTTCCCTGTCAGTCATTTAACAGACAAAACGCCAAATCAATTTTTTTCTACACTGGTCACATTCAGCCTTTTTTCTCCTAGTGGTTATTAAAAATGGCTAGTTAAAAATGATTAATATCATTGTTATCCACTGATATTAAATATTGTATATCAAATGTTCTAGTTATATATTTATATATTTTTTTTATTTTAGGAAAATCATCAATACATATCAAACACATTTTTATTAATGGCTTTTTAAAAATATATAAATATCATCCAGCCCTAGTTTACATTAAGATAAAGTTCAATTCATATAAATTGAAGATATGAGGCCTAAATTGGTGGTTTATACATGCAGGTTGCCATGGAACTTCAACTTGCAAATCTGTTCTCGTAAAAAGAAATCTATAACATCAGCATATATATTTATACTTAAGTATTTCTTAATTAACACTGAGCACCAGGGGGGTGCAGTGGTTTAATTTAGCTGACAGGTGATATTCTTTCACTATTCACTATTTTTCCTCCTGATGTAATAAATAATCTCACATATGTGTTCATGAGCAGATGAATTCCTACATGTTTTAATTTCTGGATTCAAAGTGTAGTTTTGTGTCCGCGCAGGAGAAACGCTGCTAAGTCCGCTGGTGATGTGCGGCCCGCACGGACTCAAGTTCCTGAAGCCGGTGGAGCTGCGCTTACCTCACTGTGCGTCTATGACCCCTGATGGTTGGTCTTTTGCTCTAAAATCCTCCGACTCCTCGTCGGGTACGCTGTCCTCTCTCTGTCCTTTTGGGTCTGTGGGCTGGCTTTGGTGATTTTACAACAGTCAACTGGTGTCTGAACAGTTTGAATCATCACATCTGTTTTCCACTCATTTCTTCATCCTGTATAAGCTGTTTGGAGATTTGAGTTATTTCCTTATTTTATGATTAAAATAACTTCAAGATTTTATTCAAATCTTGAGCCAACAATAACATTTAAAAGGTAAAATACAATGTCACCAGAGCTGAAGCTGTTTAAATTTGGATTAAGTGATTTGACAGTCAATTAATTTAAACACAATTTTTAGGACATATCCAAGAAAAACTGCCAACCATGACCTTGTCCCAACTCCCCAATAATGATGATTTGCTAATTGTCTTTGCCTTGTCAGAAAATAATAATAATAATATTTTTTCCATTTCTAAACTGTAGGTTGAACAAAACATGCAACATATTTCAGTCCTTTATGACATTTTACAGACCAAAATTTAATTGAAATAATTAATTAATAATTGAAATTTTTAATATTACATAATCTAGTCTCTGGCGTTCCTGCTAACACACAAACTGAAATAAGAGGACCCACTCATTCTGTTATCAACTCTATAGTGTTGCTGAAATCTGACTGAACACAACCTGTTTGTAAGGAGCCCTGGTTGTGATGTCACAACAGGAGTAGCTGACCGCCCCCCTACAGGTCTAAGTGAATTTGGACCATTAAAAAATATGAAAAGTGGCATAAAGAGACTACATAAAAATTTACAAAACAGAGCCCCTTTTGGTGTGATGGAGGGAACGCTATGCATTTTCTCAAAGTGTCAGATAACACTGTTTAATGAAGGTACAACATGTTTGCAACATGTAATTCTCCATACAGATTTTATACTTTACTGCATAAATAAATAGATCATTAAGAACTAATGCGAGCTCCCTATTAATAAATGATTGAGTCTCTGTGAGTTGATGAGATTAGTGATTTTGGTTTTATTCACTGTTTTTCTTCTATGCAACGCCCCACTTCATTCAATAATAAATAAGTAAAATAGAATGTAATCAATACATCATCTGAGTGAATTCTCATTTTCTAAGAAAATTTCAGGTATATAATGTTTTATTTCTTTATTTTACAACATTTGCTACAAATTATAGGAAAACAATTTGAAAAAGCATTTGGTTTGGATTAGTGGGTAAGTACATATTCACTATAGGCCTTAGGGATCATATTTATGTTTTTTTATTGTTGTTTTTTAAGACTCTTGACAATTACACCAGCAATCTCATTCAGGTAGTGTACAGAAATGTGATTTTATTGAGTTTTGCTAATATGTAGATTGACACAAAATTACAGACTGAATATTTTGTCCATTTATTAACCAACTAAACCAATTATACACCAAGCACTTAAAGTGGTTTCTGATGTATATTTAAATACCTGTAAATTATTACAAGAAATTAGTTTAAAATTCAAAGGACCTGTAAAATAAAGCCTTCTTCCTGTGTAACTTGATTCTTGTGAATTTGGTGACATTATAAATTAAGTTTAAATTTAGGATCCATGCATCAACTAATCACATTTCACTGACACTCTTGCATTAAATGATAACACATGGGAGCGCCACTTCATGTCCTTATTTCTATGTTTTATTCGTAAAATCCTGTTGTGTTTTGAGCATGTGTTTTCTGTTCAAAGTGGAAGGGCGCTTCTCCAGCAGCTGACGACATGTCTCCGTTTCCTCCAGGTGATCCCAAAACCTGGCAGAACAAATCTCTCCCTGGAGATCCCAACTACCTGGTGGGTGCGAACTGTGTGTCTGTGCTCATCGACCACTTCTGAAGAGGGCGACAGCTGGCCTGTTACTGAATGTGATAAACAGGGGACCTCAGTCAGCGGCCGCCGTGCTCCCCTCCACCGCGGCGGGCTGCGCGATGCTCCACGAAGTACGAACTCGATGCTCTCACGTTGTTTACCGTGCCCACAACTTTGAGGGAAAAAAAAAAAGGAACAAAAAAAAAAAACACAAAACATGAGGAGAGTCGGAGGAGCCCAGCATCCCCACGGCTATACTCTTGTTCTTTTCTTTCATTTTTTCGGTGCTTTGAAGGCTTGCAAAAAATAAAGATTAAAACAAGTTATTTAAACAATGGAACTGAAGTTGGAATGCATGACCAGTGCCACAGACTGAATAATTTCATTTTGACACTTTTAGCTAATTTTTGTAAAAGATCGGAACAGTGCAAGGAAAAAGGAGAATTTTGGAAAACTTGTTTAATATTGCAATGTGATTTTTTGCATACCGTTAAAAAAAAAAAAAAAAAAAAAAAAAAAGAAGAAAAAACACTCACAAACAGCAAAGTTGGTATATGCAAAACTTTTGTTTGTGAGTTCTGTGGTCATGCGTTTCACTCGTGAAGGATCTCTGAGGACTTGAGAAATGCTAAGCCTGACTCTCGGAGGAAGATGTAGGCGTCATAAAGATAATAAAAAAAATAATAATAATAATAAATAAAAATAAGAAGAATGAAGGTTAAGTATTAGTATCAGACGCCTATTTGTTCTGACCGGGCGATCTCTGTTTAAAAATGATGTTTTGTAGCAATGTTTTACCATAGATAAATATACTGACTTGATTTTACAAACTCCTGCTGTCTAGAGATCTATGCATGTGCTATGACTCAGGTCCAGAAGCCTGCTACTACTAAGTTCAACACATGAAAACCCCATCGTACACTGCAAGCAGTGATGCCTTATCTGCATATTAACTTTTCAGTGAAACTTTAAAAACATCGGATTCCTTCAGTTATCGCGATCACTCCGGAAGAAACAGTCGTCTCCGCATTTTCTCATAAAACAGTGAACTCGGATTTAGCACACGAGAATAATCGAGGCTGATGAAAAGGTATGCTTTCTTTTACTGCTATGCATATGAAGTCTGAGGAAATACAAAAAGCTAGAAGATGTTGAAAATTGTGGCTGTACATATTGCTAGCATATGGCCTTGGTTCTCTGTAAATGAACTTTTGTACATCTTTGTTATTTTGTATAAAAGAGAAAATGTTTGTTTAAAAAAGAGAAAGCGGTTACATTGGTTATGTTTGTATTCTGGTTATACCCCTGAGCCTTGGAACTGACATAAGCAGTAATAAGTCCGACTTTTCTACCAACATATACACACACACACACACACACACACACTACTTAAGGCATTTTTGACAGTCAGAAAACTTTTTATTCTTATTTACAAAATAGAGAAGTGCTTGGTTTAAATGATTTTAAAAGATGTACTTGAGGGGGTCTGCTGTGAAGAGTGGTCCCTTCCTTTATTTGTGATACTGGATGCTGTATTATGTGCCCTGAAATGTATTTTTGTACTAATAGACAATTTATTATGGCACATCAGTACTATTTTCTTTTGATATAACACGGCTTCAACCCAACACTAGTTTATTTTCCTGTGTGGCTGACATTTTTTTTTTTTAATTTATTTTGATTTCTCTTCAGTTCGACTTTTTGTTTCCCTCCTTTGCAACACATTTCTAAGTATACCACTGTATTAATAAATAAATTCATTTTTAAAGTAACTGCTCCGTGGATTCAAGTGTCGTGCGTTACACCAGAAATTCCAGATGTCTTGTGTATCGTCACACCCCGTTTCTCTGGAATGTGGAGGATTGGGAGGTTAGAGAAAGTACAGTAGGGGTGTGTTTTGTTTTTTCCTTTTCTTTTTTTTTTTTTAAACCATCTACCATTCACAGCTGCTTTGTATTTCACATGTAAACTTTTAATGACCTGCATTTGAAACATTAGAAATGAGCAATAATCAGGAGGATTACTCTATATGTGGTGGCAACATGCATCTGAATTGGTTTACAGAGCACTTGAAACTGGACTTTTCCTAAATTTAACAGCAATAACAGTGTAAATTCTTGCAATTAAATTCAGTCGTGAAGCCGTCTTCACTTTGACTTACTTGGCTGGAACCTTCAGATGTCGACATTTGTGACTAATCAGTGCCTGTTCATGTCAGTCAAGAGTTGAAAAGTTGCATCCGCTCATGAAAGTGGTTCCATGAGCTATTTCCTCACTCACTTTTGTCACACATTACAAAATGAAGTTGCAGTTAAGCATTAAGCGCCGTTAGGAAACCCACTGTGATTAAAGCAAACACGGCCTGCACATAACTTCTGGGCAAAGGTTCACGGATGAACCTGCAACAGATTGGACATATGTGATGTTTTAATGGTTCAATACCTAAAGTTGTACAAAGTTCATTTACATTTTTGTCATGTTATAAAAAAACAAACAAGATTATGGTTTAAAGCAATTTAAGTGCTACAATTTATCAGACATTATGGGGAAAACAGTCCAACAGTGGCTGTGAGACCTGAATGTTACATACTGTTAGCATTATGGAATACATTTACAAAAATAGAGAAGCACAGTAGCTGACGTGGTCTCTTCGAACGTGATGCAACGTTTTAAGTCCGTCTGTCCCTGAGATTAGTGGATTGTTAAAAAAAAAAAAAAAGGGGCCATGCATGAGCTGTTGGGTTAATTTTCATTTTTCTGAGTTAGAGTTTAACTTCCCTGGAAAGGATCGCCGTGTGAATCTCCGCAGTCATGGGAACATACGTCTTCTTCTGAGGTTCTAGGAAATATAAAGGTTCCTGGATGAGGGCTGGGTTGAAGCCCTCCTCCACCAGCTTCACCTTCTTCATCTTGAATGTTCCTGTCATTTCCAGGGAGGGCTGCAAAACGGAAAAAAATGGAAATAATTAATGGGCAATTTAAATTGGAGTAAAAACATGCTTCAATTATATCTATTCCCTAAATAAAATGTCTGTACGCAGTTAGTGGGGAAAAAAAGATGTTCAGTTTGTAAAACAGGGATCCATTCCTGCTCCTGAAGAGCTGTTGTCCTGCATGTTCTCAGAATCCTCACGCCTGATTCTAACTATTAACAAGGCCTCGACAAGCCGCAGCTCCTTGATGATGAGTTGATGGTTGGAGTCAGGCGTTCCATGTTTCAGGAATCTCTCTGCTCCTTATACCTGGTATGAAACAAACGATCATACAGATGAAGCCAGCGTCACCTGGATCCTGATGAACCTGGGTTGTGCGTAGCCTGGGAGGTAGGTAGCCACCGTCCTGTAGACGTCGGAGCAGTTGAATTCTTCCCCTTCCTTCAGAGTGACAGCCGCCATGCCGATCCGCCCCTCGTGACCTTCGATTCGCATACAGAACGACATAAAAGTGCGCGTTACTCCATATGGATGATTTCTCCTGAATCTCAGTGAGACGTGACTGAAGGTCGCCGGTGTTTTTACCTTCAACTTTAACACCGTACACGTTCGCCTCCAAAATGCACTGACTCATCGTGAGGATGTCAGCAACCTCCGATGTGGCGACATTCTCGCCTTTCCATCTGCAATAGGAGTCGGTTTGTTGTTTTTAAGGGAAGCGGGGAAAAAAAGCAAATGTGAGTCAAAGGGAAATGTTTTTTTTAGGATTTGTGAAAACAGAACTGAGCTTGGTATTAGGCCATGTAAGTGAGTCAACCATCAAACCCAAGTGTAAAAGTGTAGAATTGTAAAATCAAAAACCAGATTAACAAAGGAATCGCTGCTCACCTGAAAGTGTCACCGACTCGATCCTGAAAGTACACGAAATTCTCGTGGTCAATCCGCAGCAAGTCGCCCGAGTTGAAGTACAGGTCGCCCTTCTGCAGGACGTCGTGAAGCCTCTTCTTCTCCGTCTGCTGCTTGTTGCCGGCGTAGCCGACGAACGGCGAGCGCGGGGTCACCCTCCCCACCAACAGGCCGGTCTCCCCTGACAGACAGAGGAAGGGATTAGTGAAGAAGGTCCATACGCTTCCCAGAGACCACAGTAACAGTTTTAGATAGCCTGGTTTGGGGGCAAAAAATAAAAAAGGAGGAAATCTTCATATTTGCGTTTAAGGCGACAAAGATGAAGTGTTCCAGAGGTGAGAAGCCAGCGGTTATAATATTATTATAATATATATATTATCCTCACCTCTGGCTGCCTGGATACACAGACCCTCGGCGTTCCTGACAGGCTCCTCCTTCTCTATGTCAAACTTGATCAAAGTGTAGGGGAAGATGAACTAGGAGGGGGAAATACCAAGTTTATCAGTTAAACATCTACAGGTTGTGGCCACTTATTGAAGCTCAACAGTAACAACACAGACTTCCAAAAGCAAGACAGAGACAGGAGATTTGTTTCCATCTACCTTTTCTTATTCGCGTTTTTAAAAAATTGCGGATTAACACTTGGATGGAAATGTCGGAAATTCGTAGAAAAAAAAAAGCGTGAAATTCACCTATGCTTTTTACGCTTGGAGGGGGTCGTTTGTCTTGTTGCTCTGAAATTGACATATATTTGGATAAAACCCAAGCCAAACCTAGCAAAAACAATAGTACAGGCAGCAGGATCCCTGCAGATAAACACTAATGTTTCATATTTACACTACGATACACTACTCCATCTTATTAAAGCATCAGAGTAGGAAGGATCCACACACATCACATAGCACGTTGCTGCTGTCTGTGCAGCTGTCAACCATGTGTGATGTGTGTTTCTGTTCAGCACTTGAATATTTTTACAACATTTCCACTGTCAGTGAGAAACTACACATTCAACCTGAATTACTACAATTTTAATATTTGATATGGAATGTAAATGTCCGGTATGTGTAGTATTCATTTTTCGGTATGATGTGCACAGCACTACAGGTCATACATGATGACTGACAGAGACTCACTTTTGCATGCATCATTGTTTTGTTTTGTTTTTCTGTTAAATAAGTACTGACTGACACTGATGACTTTTCCCGGTTATAAAATTAATGGTGTCAAATAAAAAACATTCACAACTTCATAGCAATAAATCCTATGAACAACATGAACATCTCAACCCAAATTCGTAGTGATCTGTTTAATAGTAGCCAGAATGTTTCACTCAAAACCACATGTGAACGGGTATTTTCATCCCCCAGTTAAAAAAAATCTTGTGGCTGGCCTGGCATGGTATCGCAAAATGTTGTCAGCCAAATGCCTGCATGAAAAGTGAACATGCACAGTCCAACATGCTGGTGATTCACAACCACAGGCAGGTGTACACAGGTTATACGATATGGTGGTCTACCTGCACTTCATGCTGTGATAACATTCAAAGTAAAATAAAAACGAATACAATTCAAGGAAATTTAGCTAAAGATGAAATGATACCAAAAGTATCAAGAGTAGACATGTCCGCCATCGTTATTTTGGCCAGAATGTGCAGGTGTGACGAACACTTTCAATATATATAATAATCTAAAATATTTCAGTTGTTTAATGTCATATTCCACTTTCCCTCAACGTCATCTATTGCAGCCTGTCTGTCTTGGACGATGGATTCTCCTCTGTTACTTTTCCTGAGGTTTAAACTGAAAAGTCCATTGGAGCGAATCTTTGATTTGTGACTTTGGGCTATGCAAATAGAAGTGACTTGACATGAAACACTGTTTGATGTCATAATTGAAAAAAAAAAGATCCAGATTGGATGCACTACACGAATGTACTTGATCTGATATTTTCAAATTTCTTCACTTTTTTTATCCAGGTATCAAATCTCCAAAAAGTGCTGTGTTGGTGCAGTTCAGAGACCAAATCGTACATACAGCTCACATTCCTCCACCCACCCTCTGGACGGGGTTGGCTCGTCCGACCGCACCGATCTTGGACGTGTAGTTGATGAAGCCGACGTTTCCCTCGGTGGCAGCGTACAGCTCCTTGACTTTAATGTCGCCGAACCGGCTCAGAAACTCCGACCAGATATCTGTCCGTACTCCGTTGCCGATGGCCATCCGCACCTTGTGGTCCTTGTCGTTGTCTTTCTGCACAGAGGGAGATCAACTCCGCTTCAAAAAAAAAAAAAACGTTCGGGACCCGCATCGGGAAACAGAATTCGAACCTTTACCTTAGGTGAGTTGCAGAGGTAGCGCATTGTTTCGCCGATGTACTGCATCACCGTCACGTTATACTTCCTGCAGTCATCCCAGAACTGAGAGGCGGAGAACTTTCTCCTCAGAACCACAGTCATCCCTGTAATTAACAGCGTGTTACAGGAAGGTCGCCATCGCCTCGCTAAAGTGGCCGAACCGGTCCTGTGAACGGCTGCATTCCTCCGCTCTCACGGGAAGGTTTACGGGCAGCGTTACCTCTCTCGATGCCTCCCACCATCCCGATGAGGAACCCCGCGCTGTGGTACAGGGGCAGGTTGATGTAGAAGATGTCGTCTGCCGTGGCTCCGCACGCCGCCTGGACGAAGGAGGCGGCCCACAACCTCTCCTGGGTGACAATGGCCGCCTTAGGCAAACCTGGTCCAGGATAAGAGAGAAAGGATGCAACTCAGGTCCATCTGCCCATGCTGCCTCGTAAAACAGCTGGAGTTCAGTAAGGTTAGAATGAGAGTTGGTGAACAGCAACTGTTGGTGATTTTTTCACTAATTCTCAACTGGATTCAGGTCTGGTCTGTTTAGTTTTAAACCTTTCCCTTGTAGATTTTGCTTTATGTTCAGGATCATGATCTTGTTGGAAGCTAAACCTCTGTCCCAGTCTCAGGTCTTTTGCAGACTCCAATGGGTTTTCTTCCAAAATGGTCCTGTATTTGGCTCCATCAGTTTTAACCACTATTGAAGAAAACCAGCTGCAGACCATGACGCTGCCACCACCATGTTTAACAGTGGGGGATGGTGTGTTCAGGGTCACGTGCAGTGTTAATTTTGCACCAAACATAACGTTTTACATTTTGGACCAAATTTCTTCCACATGTTTGATGTCTCCCAGGTAGCTAATGGCAAACCTCAAATGTTTTTTAATGGATATTTTGGGGAAATGGCTTTCTTCTTGCCACTCCTATATAAAGGCCAGACTTGTGCAGTGTGTGACTATTGCTTGAACAGTGCTGGACAAGAAACTTGTAAAATCTTTTATATCCTAATCTTACTCCTCTAGAACACTATCTCAGACCTGCCCAGTGTGTTCCTTGGTCTTCATGATGCTGTTTGTGTTTTAACACTCTGTGACTATCGCAGAGCAGGCACATTTATACTGAGGCGTGATTACACACAGATCATTATCAGTCATTTAGGTTAACATTGAATCAATAAATAAAATAATCAGGGAACTTATGGAGTGAGTTGGCTGCACTGACAGGATATTATTGCATGCCTCACATTTTTCAGTTTTTTACTTCTAAAAAAAAGCTTAAAGTATCATTCCATTTTGAAATTGTGTCTCAATCATAGGCAGAAGGTCAAAAAAATATTTTCTTTTAAAATGACTTGGCATTAATGTGGTTTGTGTGATTACATGTTTTATAAAGAAAGGACTTTTTGGAGGGTTTTTAATGCATTTATTGATAGCTCATTGGAAAAAGACGGGGGCAGAGAGAGAGGGAATGACATGCAGGAAAGGGCTCCCTATATAGGATTCGAACCAAGCAAGGCACTGTATATATAAATAAAAGCATAAACCCTGTGAGATAATGGGCATGCAGCTAATTTCCATCTCTATACAAACCAAGGGTCAGGGGTCATATGCATTTCACCACTGCTGTAACACAGCATTATATAAGACCACATTAGAGTGTAACTAGTAAATTAGCATATAATTTCCACTGTTGTCATGGCGGTTTGTTCCGGGGGCGTGTCCTGGTTTACCTGTAGTGCCCGAGGTGTAGATGTAGAGCGCCGTGCTCCTGATGTCGATGTTGGCTCTGAGCTGCGGGGACAGAGGCTGGTCGGAGGCCTGCGAGATCTTGTCGGACAAAGTGTGAATGCCCGGGATGCTGCACGTCTCTGAGAGGAGGTAGACGCTGATTCCCTGCTCTCTGAGTGTGGGCAAAACTTCCTCCACGGCATCCTGCAGTTCTGCAAAGCAACACACACACACACACACACACACACAAGTAGCTTTCAGGCTTTGGCTCCTCCACAGTGTATGTGGAGCCTGTTGTATAATGCTGCACATGTGTGCATCATGTTACATCCCTGTGGGAAACAAGCACATGCTGCAGCCAGTTCAACTCACATGCATTTCTCAGTAGTGAGGCTCCAGCCCCATAATGGGAGTGTGGAAAGATTTTCAGGGTGCAGCCTTTGCTCGCATGCACAACGCCAGCAGGGCCTGAACGCGGAGTAAACTGACTATAAGCATGAGGGGGAGGAGAGGGATTTAAACATTTTTTTCCCTTTATAATTTACAAGGGAACGTTCTTCATTGAGTGTTCTTCAGAAGGTTTTAAATCACCGGGTCCGGATTTGTTTTAGACAGCGAGACCACTGTGGATAATTATTCACATGTTAGAATTCTCCTGGAACATTGAATCCGAACCAAAGACAACTCCCATGGTCCAACGCTGCTTCATCAAACTCCGTCTTCTGCTGTTGTGTTAACTGTAATTACACATCATGTGCTACAAGTAACACAATTTATCAGGATATTGTTGTTTATTGCTCAATATCCCAAAAGTAAAATATCCCAAAACGCAGAGCATGACACCTTTAATGTAACAAATTTGTATTTTAGTTTCCTATAGCACAGAGTATTATTGGATGAACATGAATGTCTGTCTTCTGCCTGTTCGTTTTGATGATCCTTCTCACTGGTAGAGCTAATATACCACAACATGCATTAAGTTGTTAATTACACTTGAATTACATATTTCATATGCATATATATATATATATATATATATATATATATATATATATATATATATATATATATATATATATATATATATATATATATATTTGTTCGAATATTAATCGATTTTTTTTGTTTATGTTGGAACATTAACTCAGGCAGACAAATAGATACTTCCATATTTCTGAAATGTTTTTACTCCAGATACGGTTGGAGAGTTACTTAAAACCCCATGCCTCATAACACAGGAATGCAAACAGCCTCGATTTAAAAACTTTTGCTTTGTTCCTATGTCTTTAACTGACACGATAAGGCCCTTTAAAAAGCTGATTTTCAGCAGATTTTCCATAATCTAGAAGCCCCTTTATTATTACACTTTATATTGTGTTATATTACCCTTCAATGGTCTGAGCCTTAACCTCTTTCCTTTATAAATACACACCACACAAATATATATTTACTATACCTATATTTGGTATCTTTTTTTCAGCACAACTCCATCTACATCAACTGACAATATATATCTTTTTTTTACTTTATTAAATCAACTCTTCTGTAATTTGATCATGTAACAGAGCAACTTGACTGTCTGGATTTAATGTGCAGCCTGTTTGTTTTGTAAATATTGTGCAGCTTATGAGTTTCCATGTTTTATGTCCAACCCCAGAATGAGAGAAAAAAATAGAAAAAAATAGAAACATAAAAAAAAAACCTCCCCCCTACTTATGTTTCTTTCTTTTATACTTTTGAGTAGTTTTGAAGCCAATGCTTGCACTTTTACTCTCACTACTGCACATGTACATTCAGTAAAAGTTACAGAAATCGAACTTTGGACTTGCACAAACAAGGTTACATAACAGTAGTTTTTTTTTCTACCTGCAGAGGCGATGAGGACCTTGGCTCCGCAGCAGGAGAAGCAGTGCAGCAGCGACCTGGACCTGATGTTGTAGTTGAGCAGCGCAGCGGGACAGCCCAGCTTGGCCAAGCCGAGCCACGTCCAGATGTAGCACGGCTCGTTGGCCAGGAACAGGGCCACGGCGTCTCCGGGCCGCAGCCCGGCCGCAGCCTGCAGGGCTCGGGCCACCTGGTTGCTCCGCGCGTCCATCTCCCCGTAGGTGAAGCGGCGCCCCTCGAAGTGCACGAACACCCTGCCCGGATGCGTCCGCGCCACGTCCAGGAATCTGTCCAGGATGCCGTAGAACGGCTTGAGTTTCTTATACATGACGTGTCTGCAGCCCAGTCGGATGGTCCTGAGGATGTAGGCCAGGTCCTGGCAGAAGTAGGGGCAGTGAGAGTTGAGGTAGGACAGGGCCAGCAGGGCCAGCCCGGCCAGCAGCGTCAGCCACACGTCCATGTCCCGGTGTGTCAGCGGGGGACACGCGGCGCTCCTCCTTATAGGCCGAGCGTCTGTGACAAAGTTCAGCCCCGGCTGGCCACGCCCACATTCCTGAGGGGTTCCCGGTTGCCAGATTCGGTGTTTCCCCCGTCGGTCCACATGTTGCTTCCGTTGCCCGAGCAGAAAGTTCTGGTGTCTGTGGTTTTACTGCAGGAGCCAGAGAAAGTCCAAAAATGTATAAAACACTGGTTTAAGAAGCATTCACCGTGTCTCTCAAAATGTACATTTGGTGTTCATGTTGTTTTGTCATTTAAAAGCCCATTTGTAGCATTAAAAAACAACTATTTAGTGTGATTGAAAAGAAAATGTCAAATGGTAAAACTGAAAAGGAATTTAAAATCAAATCTACCTAGTGGCATGTGTTTTTATTTTTTGAGTGTTAAACTATCTGGTACTAAGTTTGTAATGTTACACCACATGGCAGTTTTGCCCCAAAACCTCTTCAAAAAAATCATGCTGCAAAAAAATGAAATCTGATCAGGTAAAAGTATCTTGTTTTTGGTATAATGAATCTAATGTTAAGTGGAATAATCTTAGAATTACCTAATCTCATTGGCAAATAGTTTTCCATATTTCAAGTTTTATTTCTTGATTCATCAATTTAATCTTGTTTAGTCTTGTTATTTAGTTTTTTTATTTAAAAAAAATATTAAAATATGAGATACCCCCCCCCCCCCTCAACTCAAAATATTAGATAAAGAGACAACTTTTTATATGGCATAATGACATTTATTTCGTTATATATATATATATATATATATATATATATATATATATATATATATATATATATATATATATATATATATATATATCCAAGAAGATGAGGAAACAAGAGCACAGACTTGATACTGAACATGTTTCTTATTGCTTCTAAAATATAACTCACTAATATAGCTCACTAATGATCACACATGTGTCTCCTCACTGTAGAAGCATATACTAATCAAACAGCAGTGGACCAAGAAATTGCCCTTTTGAAACTCCATATCATCCCCCTATAAAAAATAATATCCAAAGTCAGTTTTGACGACATGAGTTTTTGTCCTAAATCATTTCTTGATGACACTGCCACGTCTGGTAAAATCACCCTAATCCTGAGTTGAAAGGATCATACTCTTTATGCCTTATATACTTAAGCCATTTCATTTTTGGCCAATGTCAAGAATAAATTCTTTGACTTGGGCAATTTAACAAGCTTTCATAAAGGCGGCTGTTACAAGAAGCAAGAAGAAACTCTAAACATGAT
Organism: Eupleurogrammus muticus; assembly: GCA_036785175.1. NCBI lineage: Eukaryota > Metazoa > Chordata > Actinopteri > Scombriformes > Trichiuridae > Eupleurogrammus > Eupleurogrammus muticus. The sequence continues at coordinate 18,406,908 of JAYKQN010000010.1, read as the reverse complement.
TACTGAATCAATTTCTACTGGTGAATGATAAATTCTTTAGGCTATATAGTTTTATAGAAATTTAGTCTAAATGTCACAAGTTTTACTTTAATAATAATTTAATATAAATGCTGTTCATAAAATAAATAAGTATGTAGCCAAAAAGAAAAAAAATGAAGTTCAGGATCTTCAGTCCATTAAACATGTAGATGCTAATTAATTGTCATCACTTCATTGAAAATTTGCCACATCTCAGATTTCATAATGGAATGTTGGAAATGAGATATGTTCAATTAAAAGCAAGCAAAGAAGACCTGGAATGGTGATGAAAAAGAGAACTGGCTCCTGACCACCAATTTGCTTTACATCATGTCATGACAGCTTAATTCAAGTTGACGTTTGAAGAAATGAACTAAAATGTTCAAAAATGGAGATTTTAATTTATTTTTTACTGTATGTCTTTATTTAACAAGCTTAACGAGTGTCAATAATCATTAATATTTTAACAAAAGCAGGGATGCTTGTACATTTCAAACACTTACCTTTTTTAAGTGTAATTTTACTTTTATATTTGTATCACATAATAAATACAAATGGGAAAAATCAGAGACAAACACTAAAAAATGTTTTAATATTTTTGGTGCTCGCTGTAGGGGGCTAAACATACTACATGTGGTTTATGTGTATGTTGACAGTCAAAATAAGTTGTCCTTCTCTGGAAATTATGATTACCTTGTGTTTCTTTTTTTTATTCCAATCCATTCCTCTTTTGCTGTGGCTCAGTGTTTAAATAACCTTTCATAATATCTGATGTTTTATTCACAGACTTTCCCAAAAACATGATGCATTTCTTTTTATAGGAATGGTGCACAACAACCCTTGAATAAACCTCTGATATTAGAATTGCCTCCGTTCACAAAGGTGATTAAACTTGGAGTTGGAGTGAACAACATCGTTGTTAAAGGGATTTAATTCCCACTGTCAGCTGATCAGAAAAGAGTTTACATGGACCAAAGTGTAAATGCTGTTGTATAAACTTTAACTTTAATTCAGGTTTGAGTAATAAACTGTGTGACAAGGAGCTCAGGTTTGAGTGCAGATGAAATGTGACCATGAACATGGGTGTGGTAGAAGGGGAGAAGTGGACGTGACTACCCAGGCCTGAGCAGGGGAGAGGGGCCATGAAAATCCTCATTTCTCTTGTGATGTTTTTATTTTAAATTAATTGGGCTCTCCAAATAATTGGTTTGATAATGTATTTTGAATATATTGATGACATCAAATGAGAAAATCACTATCACAGTCTCCCCAGCACATTGTACATTCTAAGCCCCCACTCAGAGACGTAAAATGGTTTAATCCTCCTGACAGTGACCGTGTAAGGTCAGTGAGCCCAGATTGAATGACCTGGCTGGGGAATAGACGTCCTGCACAAAACAGGTTTCTAAAATACTAGAGGAAAGAGAAATAAAGAAGACAGAAGAGGAGCGGCTGTTCTTTCCTACGGGTGAACAGACTTGTTGTTCAACTAAAGTTAAAGTGGTCTACTCCAGACAGATGCTGCTGATGTTTTTATGCTCACGTGTTAGCTCATTGCTAACCAGGTTGTTTGTGGTTGTAGGTATAAAGACAGTTAGCCAGCTAACATTAACCCTAACCCAACATCAAGCATCGGTGTGGGCACAGCTGCAGCAGCTGGAACAGCAGCTGGAGCCGCTCCCCCTTATAGACCATAAGCCAGGGCCCCAAATTTGGGCCATCGGTATCATCAGGGCGGCAAATTTGTCAGAGTTATTTCTGGCAATATACACCCCTAGGACTAGAAGAATCATGATAGCAGTGCAGGGGTGGTAGAGAAATCACCTTTTTGAGCCCATGAAGTTACTAACCCCCCGAAATCCGCATTTGGCATCATGGTGTATATCTGGTTTTGGCTCATAGAGAAGGTGTTGTCAAAATTCTATAACATGATGCTGGGCGTCAGTGGAAAGGAGGAAACCTTACAGGCTTTTATTTAAACCCAGAGTTGAAGCCGATTAAACACAGAAGTCACATGACTTCAATAACACACATTTTCTCACAATCTCCACCTGAACTGTATGTGTTCGCTTATCTCTGCGGCATTAAAGAACACCAGGAACACAAAAATCAACAACTTCAAGACTCAAGGCACTCTGATGATTCATAAAATGTACATTATAGCCCTACACTTTATTAGTTAGAGCCTTAAATTAGACATGTGCATTCAGAACAAGTCTTCATAATAAAAGCCAATAGAATAGAGTTTAGTTAGTTACATTAGTAAATGAAGAAACAGGTTGTAAAGTAAATATAGTTGTTGACTGGTCCGTATGTTAATATCCAGTGTTTTATTATTTAATCATCACCATTTTCATGTTGTCTTCATTTTCATTTGAACTTCATACATAGATCACCTATGACTCTTTGAAGACTATAAAGTACATTTGAATCATCAGAGGGCATTGAGTATTAAAGTTGTGAAAAACTGCGTGTTATTTCTGGCCTGACAAACACAGAGTGTTTATCAGTCAGATTCAGTACTGGGCTTTAATGACAGCCTCAAACATCACTTTTCCAGTAATACCAGATACCAAATTATAAAATATTGATCATACCCCACCACAAGAGCACACTAGTAATATATTAATTAAGTAATAAAGCAATTTATTATTTTTGTCTGGTAAAAAACTTTGGAAATGCTTAAAAAAATCATGATGTTACCAAAGGCAATGAATAACTAAGTTCAGAAAGAAAACCACTTTTAAACTTTTTTGTCCAAGGAATACTCTAAAGCAGGGGTGTCCAAACTTTTTGCAAAGGGGGCCAGATTTGGTGTGTTAAAAATGTAGGCGGGCCAACCTTGGGGGACGTTCTTTACATATAACAGCAATTAATTTAAATACATTTCAGTGAGCTGTTCTGTGTTTCACGTTTGCTTTTTATCTTAATTTCAGCTATCTTAAGCATATGTTTTGGTTCATTTGAAACATGCACATCACAATTCAATTGACATTGAAAATTGAAATTAAATATTCAATTAACTTAACTTTTTTTAACACTAACTTTTTTGTAACAGTTGAAGAGAAGTAATTGTACTCTTGGGTGCAAATTACATTTGAAACATAAAAAAAAATCTCACCATGGCAGTTTAATATTTACAGAATTTTTAAACACAATAACAGAGAAATTGTCATATCAACAAGTGCAGGGCTCATTTAAAATATGACAGTAACTATAAATGTTGACAGGACGCGCGGTGGTGATGTGCGCACTAGCGGTGTAGCCCCCCCCCCCAGTGCGTACCTTACAGTCTGATTTTTCAGGAATTACTATTATATACAGTTAACTGCCCACAGTTTTACAGCTTTCCCTTCTTCTTCACTTACTTTGTTACTTATTAGTGTTGCTAATCCGCTTTGTTTGCCAGTCATCGATGGCGCGCCATCCGTAATTATCCCAGAAATGTTATTCCACGGGAGTTTCATGTTATCCACGGCAGCGCCAACAGAAGAGAATAAATCTGTTCCTCTTGTTTGGTTTTTCAGGCTCTGTAGGTCAAGTAGCTCTTCAGTAATATTCATTTCGTTGTCCACTCCTCTCAAAAAAAATAAGTAACTGAGCAGTGTCAGAGGCGTCTGTGCTTTCGTCGCAAGCTAGTGAAAAAAAGTCAAACTCCTTTCCTCTGACTCCCAATGGTCTTTTGATGTCCGATGACACACAGGCAGCCTTTGGCAAACTCTTGCTGCTTCTCAGGACAGATATTTTTTACCATCACACCGTCTTTGATAAATTCACCCTCGGTGAAAGGTTTGCAATGCTTTGCATACATACTAAATTGTTGTTCCTATTTGAGCCTGTAGATGGCAGTACTTAGAAAACGCAGGTAACAGCGCTGCTGCCCAATGTATTACGTAATTGTACATGCGGGCCAGGCGTTATTGATTTTATGATGGAGGCTGCGGGTCGGATGAAAATTGACCACGGGCCGCATTTGGCCCCCGGGCCGGACTTTGGACATGTCTGCTCTAAAGACTGTAATTGAATACTGTTATTGCATATCCTATTTATCTTCAGTTTTAACTCAGTTGGATTATTTTCATCTTTTTTTTTTATTTTTCACATTTTTCTAAATTTAAAAATCAAACAAAGTTCTCAACTCCAGGGCTGAAATTGTCAGAATCTCTTGTGAACATTGGCGGACTGCAGTAAACGTACCTGGATGCTGGGGCCTCACGTAGGAAGGCAGGAATGTTTGAAAATGTCGGCGGGGGTCAAACATCCGTCTCTTAGGTTTACAGCAGCCATTCCAGCTCTGATCTCCTGACCTGTGAAAGTTCAGCAGCAGGTGACTCAGGAGACACTAATCTACTGATGCTAAAGCCTTATTGATTAAATGTTTCTTCAGTTTTGTGGACGACTTCCTGCTCCCCTGGAGTCCAAGCTTGGCCTAGCTCTTAAAGGGACGTTCCACTGCTTAGTTTACAGGAGGAGCACTAAGAGTAATGATAATGTCATCTGGGTTATTTCTGACTGGGAAAGTGGAAATGAAAGACTGCAAATGGGGCAATGGACTCACATTTTTTAATCAAGTAGAAGGGTCTAATAAAAGATGCAATTGTGTTGCATTGTGGGAAATGTAGGATCCATATCCATTTACTGATCTTGATCCTTACTTACCCTCTGTTGCACAGATTCTGTTAGACTATTGATCTGTCTTTCAGAAGTCCAGCTTTTTTTAATTCCAAGTCCTACTCCACTCATAACTATGTTTTCCTCCTTGTAACTTTAGTTGAGGGTTTGAATTTCTCTATGCAGCATGATACATGTGCAGGGTGTGACACTATAAGGCTATTTTCACATTCATCCTCTCAACATTTCCCTTAAACCTGAGTTGAAGGTATGATTTATAGCATCCCAACTAGTTTGGAGCCAATCATGGTCCGATGTGTGTGTCATAACGTGCGGCAGGGTTACGTGCCTCGTCATGTCATGCAGGTGCTTTTGGACACCATGCTGTACGTTATAGTTCACTTATTAGAACTTCACCCTGTCCACCTGCCGTGTGACCCTCCTGTCCTCTGTCTATTTACGTAACAAACACATGTATGTCAGTCAAAGTTCATGAAGACATTGACCTCAACTGACCAAAGAAGTGTAAATATCACTTTTTTTTTTTGGTATGAACTTTACCTTTTCACTTGAACCAGACAACTGTGAACATGCAAACAGTAGCGTCTATAGTAACTAACACAGCCTGGATCCTCTAACAAATGACTGAAGTTACTAACCCCCTAAAATCCACATTTGACATCATGGTATATAGACACCTCACAGCAGAATGCAGCACACTGAGCTGCGAAATATGAGTTTTTTTTTTCTTTTTAGTGTCACATTTCTTATTTTCATTATTATCCTTCCACTGCAGCTGAACAGGGAAACAATGAAAATTAAAAACAGGAAATGCTTTACAAAAAAAAAGCAAGATATCCCCTCTTTTTGACGGATTGCTGAAGCTTTATATTATCTTCAACCTTTAAATAGAGTGTTTCCACCCATCACTTACAGTGAAAGTACATTTGAAGGGGATCTTTTATGAGGGAAAGCTCTCTCAGTGTTCATATGGACACCTGGCTGTTTTAAGACCGAATTAAAAATTGTATCCGAGGACCGCGATTAAAGTGTTTTGAACCTTACCACTGAGCCCTGAAATCCTGGTGACGGAGTATTTTAGTAGTATTGCTCAGTTAATTGCCTCGTTTCTTCTTCCACCTCAGGGAACAGCTGGCAAGAGTGAAATATCACCTTCAGCTGCTCCCACACGCACTGCTCCTATGTAATTGAAGCAGTGACGCAGGGACTTGGATGTGATGTTGTACTGAGAAACAGAGGAACAGAGGATTCTGCTGCCTTCTGCAAAGGGTTGGATTTTGTCATTTTCAGTTTCATATTTATTTTGTTGTTTATTTATAATAATTTGCATGTACCACACACTCACTCTGTCGAGTACAAACACAGAAGCTCTGCATGGATCCAGGTGTGGTTACTGTTAACGTCCTGTTGTGACATCACAAGCGGAGCCATTTCTGAATGGCTTGGGTTCAGCCAGGTTTCAGCACGACTCCAGAGGAGGCCAGGCCACAACAGAATTAGTGGGTGGTCTTTTTTCACAGTTCATGTGTTTGCAGGAGAACAAGAGACCTAAATAACTCACACAAGCATTGAAATGTATATAATTTTTACATTACACTTTCCCACTTTTTCAGCTTTGCTAATGTGCTTTTCAGTGCCTACATCGAACATCCTGGTGGAGCACAAATTGTACCAAATTGTATCTGCTATGCTTTACAATTTAGATACAATCACATCTAATTATGTCAGTTCCTTTATTTTGTAGAATAAAAGTAGTTTAAGTGATGATTAGTATTAATTAGAATAAAAGTATTATGTATAATTGGAGGTCGAGACATCACCTAAATGAATACAGGTCATGGCACTGAATTTTATGACATTTCATATAATAACTGTTGAGACAGTTCAGTCAAATCAAATATGAACCTCATAGTGGCTCAAAAGGAAAAGCACTAAAACAGTAAAAAAACATCATCAGGGAACCAATCGATTTCACCTGTGTTGATGCTACATAAGTCAAATCACCTAACCATCCACATTTATAGTGGTGGCCATCACTGCTATGCTTCACTAATAAAATGAAATTGTTTGATTCTATTTGTCTATTGTTTTACCCCTATCTTATGAGAAAATGCATTTTTATGCTTCCCCAAAAGGAGCTTCTGTTTAATATTAAATGATAGAAAACAGGATTGGATTAATGGCCTTAGACTTTACCAGCGATTACTCTGTGAAGTCTAATGGAATTACCAGAGTAATCTCTGATACAAACTACTTTCGAGATTACGCTCCGTCATGTTTAAATCTACAGGGCTCTCTTACAAATTAATTACACTTGGGTGGCAAGGTCATTCAATTTATTAAAATGCAATGAAAACATTATATAAAAACATGTATAATCTATGCACAGCATATCCCATTAACTTGATATAAAATATTTAAAAATATAAAAACACAAACGATATCTGGAACCTAAATCCTTCTGATCCCAGAGAGACAAAACAGAACGGAATGACACAAATTATACAAACCAGCAGCTTATCTGGTCCTCAGTGTGCAGCCAGTGTCTCTTATTCACAATATCACAAGTCAGAAATTACATAGAGGGCAGATCTATTATTGTTGACCAGGTAACATTTGCACTTGCATTTGCAAACTTATCCATGAAGAAGTCTTCCTTTTAAGGCAGCGAAATAGACGCTCACTGTCATGAACATTGTGGTATTCATGCAACAAAAGGATGTTTGTTCAAAGTGTTTGCAGAAAGGCTTTGTGGGTTTCTAGTTATTGAGGCTGTATTCATCAAATGTTGCAGGGCAACAATAAACTGTGAAATCCACACCGAGCACTGCAGGAATTCTGACTGAAAGTTTCATTTTTGGCTTTTGGAACAGTGGTCAAGCAGAAGGTTAAAATAAGTCAATCTTTGCTAATCTCAATGTGTTTGAAATCTCATTTGGTAACACAGTAAAGACCTGCAGCTGCATTTTTGAAGGAGAAATTGAAATGTATAAAAAGACAAACTAAAGTATGAAGTAAGAACTCTAAATGTTCTGCTGCGCACCTGAGTGTCATGGTGGAACACAGAGATTATAAATGTAACCAGATTCTTGTACACTTGAAACCAACTATGAATCAAAGCAGTAGTTCAACATCATATGGGTAAATACACACATTTGCTTCCTGGTGGAGTTGGATGAGAAGATAAGTGCCAGTGTGGTGTCTGTAGGGAATGTAAATACACAGCCAGCAGCGGGTTAGCGTAGCGTAGCAAAGAGACTATAAACAAAGGGTTTAAACAACTAGCTCTGTCCAAACAAATGTACATCCAGTTTGTGTTAATGTTGTTTGAGTTTCTTGTCAGTGCATTTAACACGACTTAAATCTCCAACTGGCCTAGATATCATACATCTATGCAACTCCATTTCTTGCCTAGATGCAAAAACATCCTAAAACCCCAATTATTTGGTTACATTTTGGATTTGGAGTATAGTGATTTGATAATTAGCATTTTCTTATCTTTGGAAAGAGCAATGCTAATAACTTCCCCCTGTTTTCAGTCTTTGTGCTGAGCTAAGTAACTCAGCTGTAGTTTCATAGCGAAAGGACAGACAAAAGTGGTGGTGATGTTATCAAATGAGTGCATTTCCAAAAAAAATAATTTAACATTACTATAAATACTTCAGCATTTTAACACAAGTAGCTACACACGGCACACATCTATGAAGGTTCTTTAAAATGAAAACATTCAAAACGGTGCTGAAATTCAACATCATCAAATGAGTTTCAAACTCATTTTCGGCCTTCACCTCGGACTCGGTCGCTTCACGTTGTCATTTCTGTTGGTAGAAAGGACTGTCGAAGCCGCTGTCCTGCTGCCGCTGCCTCAGCTCAGAGAACAGAGGCCTGGAATGGACGTTGTGATGCTTTTCTCCCTCAGAACCCGGAGTGGGCTGCCTGCGTGTGCTCGTCGTCACTTTGAGAAGGTTTGGTGTTTGGCTGTGAGGCGTCTTTTTCGCAATCTCATTATAAACCGTCAGGTTGGACGCGTTTGGGGTGAGGGTACCGAACTCTCTGAAGTCGGCTGCTGACGCTGTGGATCCGGGAAACAGCCTCGCCGGGAAGGACAGCCCGGGGACCCGGAAGCCTGTATCAGAGTCACCGCTGGCCGTGCTCAGCTCGGTCCATTTCTCATCTCTGACAGGAGCCTCCTGGAAGAGGGAGGCTTCGCTCTGCTGCTCCGAGCTCAGGCCGTCGACTGCTGGGACACGCTCACCTCCCTGCAGGTACAGCTCCCTGTTCTTACTCCTCACAGACACACCGAATAAATCCACCTGAGATGGAGAGACCATCTGTTGAGAAGGTTTGTGAGAGTGGAGTTGTGTGTAGCCAGCCACCTGGAGTTTAATCCCTGCGCCAATGGAGGCCTCCTCCTTCTTAGAAGCACAAACATCCTGATGGCTCAAAGGTTTAGTCCTTGTTGCAGCGGTTCGTTTCTGCTCTGTATCAGCAGAAGTCTTTCCCCTGCGGGAGCTCTCCTCTGGCTTCATGTCAAGTGGCTCGGTTAGTGTCGACGGGTTCTTACTGAGACCTGGAGGGCAGCCAGTGGCGGACACAGCTGATGCACAACCTGTCAATATAAGAAACAGACCCAAAACACGTTTTGATTTTGAGAAGAAGAACAAAATCCGTAGTAAAATAGTTCTGTACAAAAGGACTCACTTGGTAAACTGTAGTTCTTTCCAGATTTACTTTTGAAAGGCGTCTCCAGCAATCTCGCCATGGCCGCCAGCTTACTTGCAGCATTCATTATTTTCTTTTCAGCTCTGCAGAAGGAAGCAAGATCGATACAATTAGCCTGATGAACCGTGATGAAACGAGCAAACGGGTTTAGGGTAATTATGGCCGTTTACACTGTCGTCTTCTCTCCGTCCTGCAGTAACTCCTCCAGACAGGTCAGATAATAGCGCCGCATCTTTCTGGCAGTGTCCTGCCGCTCCCTCTGCACCTCCCCGCGGATCAGCTCTGCTGCTCTCTCTCGACTCTCCTGGAGGTAACGGAGCATGTCTCCTGCCACACAAACATAACCGCATAGACATTCAGTCAAAAAGGCCAGTCTGGACACGCCTTCTAATTGAGAACATATATAAATACACACACACACGATATAATAATACAACACCACATGTAATGCAGAAACAATGACTACTTTTGGTCAGCAAAGGTTTTGGAAGTCAGTCTTCTAACCTCTTATGTTTTCTACAGTTTTCAGATACTGCTGCTCCATCTCCTTGAGGCCTTGCTGAAGATTTTCTTGTTCAGAAGTCCTATAGGAAAGAACATGTATTCCCTATTTTCATTTGTACATTAAAAATGTGGTCACAGTTTCAACCAAAACTTCCCCCCCTGACAGACGTCTCCTTATAGTCCCATCTGCAATCTTCCAATCAAATCAGATCCTGTCTTTGCCCAGTGGCAGAGGGCTGGACTAACAAAGTTCACTGGGTCTCTACATATACAGAACCTTTGTCACATTTGATGCTCTCTCCTTGTTTAAGCTACAACACTCTAACCTTTCCCCGATATCTTCAAATTCATCATTTTATGTGTAGCATTGGGCAATGCTTTCCGTATTTCTTCACAAAAAAATAAATAAACATTATTCTGCAAACTTCCCTGCACTGTAGAGGCCTTATCTCAAAAATGCAGAATCGAATCATGCCATTCAATGAAGTGAGGCTTGATAAGACTGCTTTGGCAAGTAGGACTTATCGGTCTGAAAATATCTAGAAAATAAGAATATTAAGAAGCTATAATGAACTTGCTTGACTATAAACACAAGCTATAAAAATGATAAAAACACAAACCCTTCTTTAGCTTTCATTACTTCCTGCAGCTCCTGCAGATGTTTCTCCTTTTCCTTTTTTAAGCTGCTTTCATGTTCATCTACAATAAACACAATAAACAATCAGTGTATCCTGTTAACAAGGATGCTCATACAGTTCAGTAAATCTTTTTAGATGCCAACGAAATACATATAAAAGCAATAAAATACCTTTGAGGCGCTGTATAGCAGTCTTGTGCTCTCGAACGCTATGCTGGAGTTGACGACAGGCTTTCTCCAAATGTCTCTGGAGCTCCTGGTTCTTCTTTTGCAGCTTACTTGCCGTCTCTACACACTCCTTCCTGCAATGAGCCTGCTCTCTCCTTTGGGCCGAGGAACCTAGACATAGTGAGCGATACTGTCAATACGCTCTTCGGTTTATAAAATTAACCCATACGGCTTGTCACGTACTTTGGATTTTGTCGATTTCCTTTTTGTGCTGCTCCTGTGTTTCTTTCAATACACGGGACAACGTCTCTTCACTTATCTATAGAGAGGAAGGAAATTAAGCCATAAAGGAAGAATAAACTCAAAAACATTGTACCACATCAGAGCCATAATATGTACAATTGTGAGGTTTAATATCAGTTTGATTAGTTTCAGACATTGGAAATATTGTGCATGTTATTATCAATCTGTATTTTTGCCATTTTTACGTTGATCTGTTGATCAATGAAACTCACTTTTTTCCAATCCTTCTTGGCCTGGGATACAGCTCTGTTCACCATGTCTGTGCAGGAAGTTTGGATGATGCATGTTATTGTGCCCTCTGACGTGGTCCCACTGGGGGTCCTGGTTTCTCCGGGGCCCTGCTGATCCACTTTGGGATCCCGGAGAACTTGTGCCTGGACCTCGGCCAGCCCAGTGTGAAGCTCTGCGAGTAAATCAGCCCTCATCAGCTGTCTGTGGGCTTGCTCCTTCTCCGCCTGTTCACATCTCCAATCCTCCTCTCGGGCCTTTAGAGTCTGTTGTAGCTTGGCCTCCATCTGTAGGAGCAGCTCCTTCTTCTGGAGGTCGGCATCCTCTCTCGCCTGCTGCAGCTTTTTGCGCTGCTCTTGCAACTTGGTTTTATACAACTGCTCACTGCGAGCCTGGATAATGGAGATCTCCTGCTGTTTGTCTCGGTTCCAGGCTGCTCTAGCTCCGGCCAGCTCAGCTTTCAGCAGGGTACCTTGCTCTCTCCGCCCTTGCTCCAGCTGGCTCTGGAGAGTTGCCACCTCCTCTTGGAGCTCCTCCACCCTCTGCCCTCCAGAACTCTGCTCCGCCAGCTGGTTCCTGTTCCGCTTTAGCCACTGCTCCTCTGCCTCCCTCAGGGTCTGGCTTATCTGACACATTTAAAGAAAGATGTGTAATTAGAAAAGGAAAAAGCTAGAAAACAGCAGTGACACTTCTTTTTTTAAAACTCATGCAGATAAAAACCTGTAGTACCCGTTGTTCTGTGTGCTGTTCCTGTTGTTGTTCCCATTTCTGCTTCTCTGTTTGGAGGCTAGCTTGGTATTCTGGTAATGAAGTCAAATCCTCAATCCAGCGATTATGAGCTCTGGTCACTGCACCTTCAACCTTTAACAATGTTGCGTATAATAGAAATAGAGGATTAAATCAGAAGAATCTAGGTATTGGCAAAAAAACAATATCAATGTTTACCATTAATATACACATCATCAATGCAATAAAGTTAGTGAAATACAATATTGATCATTTTACTCCGGGTTTGCATGACAGCATGACAACAAACTGCAAGACCTAATGGGCTCAAAACATCGTATTTGACTTTATAAAGGATCAATCATTAAATAAAAATGCAAGTCATTTAACAGACAAATGCCAAATCAATTTTAACATAAAGTGGCGTTATTGAAAATGATCATTGTTGTCCATTTATATGAAATATTTTGTTTTCTTTATTTTGATATATGTTCTAGTTATATCTCCTGCCTACACGTTTCTGTATTAATGTATTAAGTAGGTCATTGAGGATGAAATGCCCCACAATTACTACAAAAATAATGAATCATGAACTTAAATAATATAATCATTGGTATCGTTCACTTTAACAACTTTTTATTTGACAGGTTTTTTTAGACTATTGCCCAGCCCTAGATGAATCCTCATGAAAATTTGTATGCCTCAGAGATGTTTTAAATAGTCATGGTAAACCAGTGCATCTGCAATCTAATTCCATTAAACACAAGCTGCTGACCTGTTTGGCCATGTCCTCCAGGTGTTTCTCAAGAAGTTCTTTCTGCACTTGTTTCTTGGCGTCTTCCACAGCTTTACGTTTGACTTTGTCAGCTTCCAGTTGCAGCTGCAGTTTCTGGGCACCGAGCCTGGACTCCAGCTCCTCAGCAGAAATTGTCACGCCGCTGGCCTCGGCCTCTCCTGTCTGACAGGTCCCCTCAGCAGTGGGTCTGTGGTTCTCTCTCCTGGTCTCCTCCAGCTTCTGGGTCCAGGTCTTCTCCATCTGCGCACAAACACAAGGCAACTTGTCTACCATGACACTGTAATCAGGGATGTGAGGGGGGATGGACAGTAATTGGTGAAAATCAAACCTTTTGCAGTTCTTCCTCCCAAGCAGTCTTAGCCAATGCTACATGACAATTCACCTGCTGCTGGATCTCAGTCTCTTTCTCTTTGGACCACAGAGCTCTGAGCTGGTTTATTGAAGCCTGATGCTGTGCCTCTAAATCAGCTTTCAATTTCTCCACATTTGTGCTGCTCTCCTCTTTCATTTTTTGCTGAAAATGTGAACCGATCAATCAGAAATAATTCCCTCTCAATCAAGATGGAAATGATTTGCCTGGTAACATATTTGTGAAATACAGTTGATGGCAACAGTCAAATGATGGGAAAAGATGAACATCTATTTATACAATTTATAGCTATTTCTGAGTCTATACCTCATTTTCACTCATCAAAGCTTCTTCCTTCTCCCTGATTCGTTCTTCGAGCAGGTCCTTTTCCTTGCAGACAGATATGTAACACTCTTGGACTGCCAACATCTTATCACTGGTCTCAGACAGCTGGGTCCTGTGCAGGAAACAATATGTTCTGAAATGAGCTGCAATGTTTCCAGACAACTCCAATTTTCAATTACATACTGCAAGACCTACTGCAGTTGCTGGAGCTGCTGCTGGTTTTGTGCAGTCAGCTGCTCGATCTGAGCGTTATGTTCCAGCCTGAGCTCTGTCTGGACCCTCTTCACCACGTCGTCCCTATACTGCTGATTAATCCGTTCGGACCTCCACGAAAGGACAGAAATTGTACATATGAATATGAACACCACAAGTCACCTCAACCTTACATGTGATCTAATATCCAACTGGGTCATACCGCTCCGCAGATTCCTGCTTTTCTTGGTCCATCTCCTGGATCATCTCCCTCATCTTGGTGCACAGCTCCAAGTTGGCAGCCCTCACCTTCTCCTCACTCAGTTTCTGTTCCTTAATCTTATTTTCTAGCACCTAGAGGTGGAAGAGAAAATAACCTTTTAATCTAAACACAAACAAAACCTGAATACATGATTAATTATGTGATAACCGACCTCCACTTGTTCCTGCAAGCGTTGATTGTCTTCCTGTTGTCTCATTAACTCTTTCTTAGTCTCTCCAGTCATGTCTAGATGTTTAATATTGCTGGTCTCTCTGATCTGTGGACATAAGTGCATGTTCACTGTCTGTATCAGAACCATTTAATCTCTTGCCTGGAATGTATGCATCTACCATTCTATTTAGGATGTCTCTGATATTGTAGTTTTTTAATGGCAGCACAATTGAATAGTGTTAGGGAAAAAACATATAATATAATTATTTCGAAAGGTAGAGTGTGTAAGATTTAGTGGCCTTTACAGTACTTCATAGAAATGGAATGCAATATTCACAAATATGTAATAATAGTATATTAATTAGTATATAATTCTATCAAACTAAGAAATGTCTTTTTATCTACATGGGGAGCACTTCCACAAATAGTCAATGAAATTTTACTCCCTGCTTTGAATGAGATGCCATAGCACCATCTGGTGAACAAATATAGATTTTAAATATGAAAGCTAGTAACCAAAAAATGAAATCCTAACACCAAACAGAGATGACAACTCTTAAAAACAAATTCAAAATGAATATCCCATGGGAAAGCTTACCCCCATAGTTTCAACACAGACAAAATACCTTGAAAAAAAATTAATGGCACAAAATATCCCTATGATCTCTTGAGGGTTAAACAGCATGAATTTCTCCCTTTTCGTCAATGAACAATATATCCCGTCATGTAGGTTCCTCACCGAAGAGCTCAGCGTGGCTTCATCTAACTGGGTCTGCAGCTCGTTCACTCTGGCCTGACAGTGCTGGAGCTCCTCCTGCAGGTGGCTGATCTTCTGCCGTTTTCCCTTTAAACTGCCCAGGCAGCGCTGCATCTCCACTCGCAGGAGCTGCAAAGCCTCATCCTTGGGCAGCTTAGAGTCCATCAGGTTTGCCAGGGCAGTACTGACCAAAAAATGATTTATTTAGACAGCATAAACTTTGTACTCGCAGTGCAAAGATAAAATGGCACAGACAATTCAAGAAAATCCCAGGCTCATGACAGCTCTAATATCTTGCTGTACCTGTGAAGAGTGCCATTCTTCCGGCTGGTTTTCTTTAATCCTAAATCCATACAGGAATCAGACAGTTGGTTCTCCCAGTCACCATTCAGATCTAATGCGATAACACCCTGTTTAACAGCAGATTCATACAGAGTAATCTGCTCCTTCAAATCGGCCAGATCCTCCTTAAGGATGAAATGTAAAATAAAAGAACAATTTAATAGAAGTTAGGCACCACATTTTGAATAACTAACAAACCGAGGATGTCTCTCCGACACAGGGAAAAAAAAAAAGCAAACCTGTAAGACTTTGTTCATATTTTCACTCAAGCCCTTGGCTGACTGAGCTTGCTTTAGTTTGATTTGCAATTGACTTGCCTCCTGCACTGAACCTAGAGAAAACAGACAAACAATAGACAGAAATAGTTCAAAGTTGCTTAGTCATGTTAAAAAAAACGACAGCCCACATGCAGACGTGTTTGCTCACTTGTCTGCAGGAGCTTGGCACATTGTTTCTGACTCTCCTCCAGACGCTGAGTGAGGGCGTTGACGACCCTGGCTCTCTCTAGTTGCTCTTCTTCTCTCTGCCGCTCCAGCTGCTTCACCTGCTCTCGTAACTTCTGGCTGAGATCAATCTAAAAATAACAAACAACTATTAAAAATGTTATTTCGTCAAGTGAAGAATGAAAATATCTGAACATTCATCTGAATTCTGCATTCCGCAGCAGTGAAACTGCAGACCTGTTCACTCAGACCCTGCAAGGTGGAGTCGAGCTTCTGCTCTACGGCCAGCAAGGCAGTCTCGTGCTGCTCCTGCATGACAGCAAGGTCTCGATCATGCTGCTCCCGGGCTCTGGAGAGGGTGTCGGAGCGACAAAGCTCCATCATCTGCTGCTTCATGCTGTCTACTGCGGCCTGTGCCACCATCTGCTTCTTTGTGTTCTGCAATCAAAGTAAAACTACTGTCTCAACAACTACAAACTAAAAAGAAACAAGTACCTCTTATCAACACTTTCTATATAGATATTCATATTGTCTGTAAGTGACACCAACAGAATCTGTTTTGGTTCAAATATATTCATATTGCTTCTATTTTAGTGGTGCATTGCGACTTTTTTTTACTGAGGCTTTTACTGTTTTTCCATACCAGATTCTGTAAAGCTGTCAGCTCTTAAATGCAATAAATCAACATTTTTGACTCTACATCATATATTTGACTGTATTACATGCTTTATTATTTACAGGTTTCTCTAATAACCGATAATCAGATCTACTGCAGCACTATAAATACCATTATATCAAAATATTCTGACAAGATCAATTGCTCCTCCATTGGTCATACAAGCAGAATTTTGCTTTAAACAAAATACAGGTTATTGCAATTTAGAAGATTGAAATATAAGATGGTTGCTTCACAACATAACTCACCTCCTGGTCTCTCTCATTCAGAGCCTGCACTTGCTGCTCCATTGTCTTATATTTATGTTGCATTTGAACCTCTCGCTCCTTGGCCTCTTCAACCAGACGACTTGATTCCTTAAGACTCACAGCTAGACCGTCCTTTTCATCTATTGATAATACAAATATTACATCATGTTCCCATGAGTGTCAATCAAGAAATAAAGCGTGTATGTAGACAGTGCAATGCTTAAAACAGATTTGTATAATACTGAAATACTTCATAATTCTTCAAATCACAGTAGGCCTACTAGTTCCTGGTTAAATGAATGCATTTTGCACCCCTTATTTTCAAAGTTGAAATTTTGCAAAACATACCTTTGACAATAGCGAACTGATGCTCCAGATATCTCATATTTCGCCTTGAATCTTCCAGTTTTTGCTCCAAGTCTTCAATTTGCCTTTGCTGAGCCGTGTTTAAAATCTGCAGCTGTGCAAGCCGCTCCTTATCAGCAGTTTCTAAAAAAACAATACACAATTTATTTTCAACGCATCAATGACTTACTCATTAAAGTAAAGGAAGTAATCCGCTGACAACTCCCCGTATTTACATCCTAGATGGAGAATCCGTAAAACATTGATTAATTGAGGCTATATAAATAACTACAGATTGCATGAAAAATAAGAAAAAAAAAAGAATATTGTCCATAGAGGGCATGAGAGCAGACCATGAATTGAGTCAGAGCTTTACATTGAGTGATGCACCCCAGGGAAACATGCTAATGAAACATGATTTTTTCCCAATCGTACAAATCATCTTCTTCTGACTCCATGATATGATGTCAGCATTGTTTCTAGCGTAGGTACTACTTCTAAAAGAGGAATACAACTCCTGAAAATGCCACTATAAAAATGAAATACTCAACCCAGTGTTTATAATTAATTATGAAAGACTTACGTTGTGTCACATCAAGGAATTCTCTCTGTAGATGCTCATACTGACGTTCTCTGTGTGTCGCCTGTGAATTAAACATCTTTGGCTGACAGGCAGGATTGTGAGGGTTATAGTTGGCCTTGTACTGATCTACAATTTGGTCCCCTGCTCCAGACTTCAAATTCTGATAATCAAAACACAAGAAAAACATCATGTTGAAATTAAAATATTGTCTTCAGTAAGACAAGAATGATTTAACTTGTTTAGATAAAATACAATGAAAATTCCCTATATGCTGACTGACACATAAGTTTGTTGATAGTTTTAAAGTAAAAAAAAGGCATGAGCATGCACACACGGAAACAAGTATGTTTGAAATAGGGCATAATATACAGAAACAAAATTAAATAAAACAGCAAGCTTGTTTTATAAGCTTTAAGAGACAATCTGACAATGCCAGTGCTGTTATTTTGATATTCAGCAATGATGAAACAGATCGAAAAATAAAAATCCACTGACTTGAATATGATTTCGGACATTGTTGTGTTCCCCATAGATGTGGTTTTCCCTGCGGCCCCCTTCACCGTTATATTCCACAGAGTTATTAGTACCACGGGGGTACGGTATAGACTCGTATGTTCCATCTGTAGAAAAATCATTGGTCTCTGTGGAGTTTTCTGTTCCCATGGTGGCGTGTGTATAATCTTGGGTGAACGGTTGATCCTGTGACTGCTGGTTCCAGGTGTGAGGCAGAGGTTGATTTTGAGGATGACCATTGATCTGAGCTTCTCCATTCTCGTAAGTGTACTCATGGGCGCCTTTCTCAAAGTCAACTTCATAGTTCTTTAGGGAGACAATGGTAGTAACAGGGCTTATTATAAATGTATACACATTTAAAAAGACATCTGTGAGAACAAACTCAAAAGAAGTCACAACCAATACCTGTTCATGAGAGTTTGGCCTTGAATGGTCTGACCATTGCTGAGTCCATGTGGACTGTGGGCTGAGAGGAGACAGCAAATAACACTGATTATACTACAACAAGTGCATGTATGGGATGTCTTTTTGTTTTACGGGTCACTTGCAGTAATGCAGGATTGGTATTGTCAGTTATATGCAGAATAGCTTACCCTTTGCCAGTGTTTTTATGGCTGCAAGTAGAGTACTCTAGCTCAAGGGAGGAGTCTCTGCTATCTTCCAGCATGTCATCCGGCAGGTCTGTAAGCAGCTTGTGCAGCTGTAGAACAAAAAAAAAGAACACATGGAAATGAGTCATCAACGTTGCCCTGCAACCAGGTTATGAAGTACAAAAAATAAACAGCAGAAAGAAGCAGTAATCATTGCCAGACTGAAAAACACTGAATGTATATTTTTATAGTTCCAAAGATGTTAAAAAAAAAACTTAATATACTTTTGGTCAAATAAATACAGATAACAATCTCTTATCTTAATGTTGACACAGATTAGTATTCTATAACACAAAAACAAGGCAAATACTCCTCTATGTCTGTTACTGACATAGAGGCAAAAACTCCTGTGTGTCAGTAACAGACTAACCAGTCTTGTTTACAACCAGCCTTGAGTGATGGAACAAGCAGAGCCAGGTAGACTTACTTCCCTCAAGGAATGTTGAATATTCCTCAAATATTCCACTGTGTCCACAACCGAAGGACCCATACTATCCAATTAAAAATAGGTTTTGAAGAGGCACTTCTGCTTCAGCTGGAAAACCACATGATAACTTCCTGATCTACCCTTCAGAGAAGAACTTCTGTGTAAAACTTCCAAAATGTGCCCGACATGTGGTCCACTCCCTGCAATATTGCCTTGTTTTGCTCCCAAAAGAATTCCATTGTTGAGACAAAACATATAGCAAGGTTAACTGGAGCAGAAACATTCCAATCACTGGTCGCAAACATTTTCCACTTGACCAGCTTGTTCGTCATACATAGGCTACTCCGGGAAAAAAATATTTCAGCGTTAATATTCCTTCCAAAGTCCAGTTGTTTAGATTCAAGCAGCCCACTGGAAAGACATTCAACAACAGTTCCTTCATGCTCATGCTGGTCTAGTAAAAGTTTGGGTCAAGCCCAGAAACAAGGTAACCTAATTAGGGAGGAAGTAGGGAAGCCACACAGCAGGCGGTGTTACGTAGTTTCACCATGACACACTGGAAGGAGGCTTTTTCCATGAGCCAATAATAGCAAAGGTTCACCAGATAGTAGGTGTGGGTGATAAAACACCACTCCTGTTGCAATTGTTAAGCTGCCTGCACTTGTAGTATTCAAACAGCAGGCACACACACCACACATGCTTTTCCAAACAACAATACTAAATCAGAGTAGAACAAATACAAATGCTCACAACACAGCAAAAAGGACTGCAGTAATTAAGGTAAAAAAAAATGCCTAATACACATTATCATTGAGCAACAGATGGTAGTTATTGTGCTGAATCAGTGACCAGTAATGTATAGAATGAATGAGGCACTCCACATTACACTAGCTACTTTTCACAATTTTGCACCTCATAAATATTTTCTATCGTCTTTCACACAGCTCAGACAAACCGCTACCTTTAACAATAGCACTCTGGCAAGTAACAGGACTAAATGCAACAACTGCACAAGGCTGTATCTATGTGAATTTGTTGCACCTCTTGCTCTCTTGCATAGTCCTCCTGGTCGTATTCCTCCTCATCGTGTTGGGTTTGAAGAGCAGCGCTGTCGAAATCTATAGACATGGTGCAGCCTGTCGATGTGGGGTTGGGATGAGCTGGAAAAAAGAGGTGGACAAACAAACAAACGTGAGATGCAAACCAGTCAGATAACAATATAATCTAGCTGTAAGTTTGATCCTTAAGCGTCCACACATAGCACGCATTGCTTACCTCTTGCAAAAGTTGACAGTTGTTTTATTTGGTTAGCTGCTTTATACTGTAAGTACCGTCGTTAATGTGAATTAACTGCCAGTCACTTTAATGTTTATATACAAGCAGCGACGCTAGCTAGCCTGGCCATGCTACTTTGTCTTTGTAACAACGAACCCGACAGACATAAAAAGCGACCAGCCCACGCCATTAAACGCCTGGTTTTAATAGCCACGTTTGCTCGGAGGTATGGTTAGATTAGAAAGTCATTTAGAGGTTTAACGGCCCTGTGGCTGCTATTTGTCTAAACAATCCTCGGGAGCTACAGAGCTACCACAGGCTACCGCAGGCTAGCCGGCTACTGCTCGCAGCCTCGCCCACTTTGAAAACTCGCGCGCATCAGCAGCGCCAAACCGCTGTGGATCTTTATTGGCAGAACACATAAACACAGACGTAAGAGAGCGTTATATCATCAGAACATATGTTATTTCACGAATCGACTCGTGCGTCTCTCTGGTATTCATCATCATCACTAATAAAACTTGCATGACGGTGGCTACTTTATAAACTATCCATCTTACTGTTAAAGCCGGAACTGCGAGGCTAACCACGTCGCCATGGTAACTTTGAATTCTGGATAATGTAGTCACCGCGTTCCCTTGGAAACGAGGCTGAAGCGACTGCATACATAAAACTCATTCATAGAGGTAGAAGCCCATTAGAGAGATGTTAACTACCTGGACAGATTGAACTAATCTTCACCTGCATGTATACGGGTTGTCTGCTTCTTGCTTCTCACACATTTGACCCGGGCAGTTTTACTAAACAATGTTTTGCTAGGGTTCATCTGCTTGGTTCATCAAGCTTGTAGCACTCATAGTCTATAAGTTAACAAATATGAATGTATGAATAAATCCTGACAGAAGTGTCTAGTAACAGCATCTGGCTGAGTCACTTTATGTTTATCAAACGAGGTTTGTGGTTCTTGCTCTTCTAAAATCTTATGTTCCCATCATGTGGTGAAATACGAACATTGCCCTTAGCAATATTATGTTATATATTAAGTTATATATTGTTATGTTATTATATTATTATTATGTTATATATTAATTATTATTTTATATATTAATAGTATAATAGTAATAGTATAGTTGCACCTTGCCATAAAAACATGTAAGTGATAATCAGATACAATACAATAAATTTGATCTAAAATACAAGTAAAACAGAAATTTAAAAGTGAACGACTTATCTACATTGAAATAAAATTGAACAAACAGTTTAGTCACTACAAAGGTGTAGGGATATATAATGAACTAAATATATTAATAAAATTGTTTTAAAAAATCTATATATAAAAATAAAGAGAACATTAAGGACAGGTGTGGTGACAAATAGATTAATCTCGCAAAAATATCTTTTGTAATTTTGACAATTTATTTATTAACTAAACCTTTCAGTAGGTACCTAATAAAGGAGTACATTTTTTCAATTTCAATCAGATAATCCTTTAATATGAATTTTATTTGTTTCTTTACACAATATTTGTTGAACATCACTAACTAGGATATATTGTGACGCCGCAGTCCCGGGTTTACGTCACGTTACGTAGCCTACGTGCTACCTCTTCTCCTCCAGCCACTTCCGTGTTTTCGCCGCTGCACCGTCAGCTGTTTCAGAATCAGCTCCTCCGTTACCAACAGGAACTTTACCGACACTAAACTCCTCGGAGCTTACGGCCGAGAACTGATCCCAGTTCAGCGGTTTTTGGATCCAGGATCCTCTTGTGGCCGTCAGCTGATCGGAGCCCTGACTTCATTCATAGTGTCTTCAAACAGGAACAGGCAGAAATGGCTGCAAATCCCCCAAAGTTAAAAACTGCGATCAGTGACAGTGAAAGGTGAGTATATTGATTGGAGAAGAGACAGAGCGTCAAGAAAACAAATTGTTTCTCTGTCTGATGCTCACTCGCTTCTTTGCTTATTTGTTTTTTGTTTGCAGACTCCAAAACTTGAAAAATACCTTTGAAACAAAATATGGAAAATCTCCTCTCTTCTACGCATGTGCACCAGGAAGAGTAAATCTCATAGGTAATTCAATGTTTTTTTATTATTATTAACTCATCTGCTCAAAATATATTGCATTATTTGTTAGTTGTGTTTGTCAGATAAAGGCTACTCGAGTTTGGTTTTATTCCCCTCTAAAGAAGTTTAATTAGTAGTTTAATTGGAGGATCTCAGCATTATAATAAGTAGCTTAAAGCTTTATCTTTTAAGTCCCATCTGAATGAATTTCTTTAATAATTACAGTGGAGTATCTTAACATTATACTGTCAGATTCAAGATTTTATCCAGGATTGCTTACCATTGTTTGATTCTGTTCTATAAACGGCTTCTTCTGATATATCTTTTATTATATATATCTTTTTTTTTTCCTCACTTTTCCCAGGAGAGCACATTGATTACTGTGGCTATTCCGTCCTCCCGATGGCCATTGAACAGAACATTCTTGCAGCCGTCTCAGTGAATACCTCAGGGACGATCCATCTGTCCAACACAAATCCTCAATACAGGTGAGACTTGAACACCCATGAGCAATGTTGAACTAATACAGTTGAGCTAAAACGCATGCATGTGTATTCAGGACACTGGTCGTTTGTCACTTTGCAGCGATTTCACTGTGTCATGTTCAGACGACATCGCCATAGACAGAGACAATCCAAAGTGGTATTATTACTTTCTCTGCGGTGTTAAAGGCATTCAGGTAGGATTGTTCTCTGTTACTTCATGGTGAGAGTACAGAATCTAGTATGTAACGCTGCATATATCAGTTTAATTTGCTTTATGACAGGAGAATTTTGGGAACGCTCCATTGTCAGGGATGTCATGTGTCGTGGATGGAACCATCCCTCCGAGCTCCGGCCTGTCCAGTTCTAGTGCCTTAGTTTGTTGTGCTGGGCTCGTTACCATGGAGGCAAATCAGAAATCCCTCTCCAAGGTAAAAGGCTTCTTCATTGAGAGAATTTCATTCAAGACTGTTCATTATCTTAAGAAAAAAAGTATTATTATTACACAAAAATGTAAAAAAAAAATATTAATAATCTTGGATTCAATATGTAGAAGATCAGTCATTCAATCAGAAATAGTTTTTACAGCAGTTTTTGTACAGGATAGTAGGAGAAAGCCAAAGATGTCATGTGGTGTAACTCAAAAAATGTAGCTATGCTAGGTGGATTCAATTTAAATTTGAATTTTATTACACTTTTTTAGGTTAGACAATTTGACATTTTATGTAAAATAAAATAGCTACAAATGAACTTTTAAATGAAAAGAAGCCAACATGAACAGAAAATGTGTACATTTTGAGAGACCTGATCAAAGCTTTGACTTTCTCATCTTGCCAACAATGATTTCTCACTGACCCACAAACAACAATGAAGAAAATAAAATGACAATAATAAGACAATGATAGTTGGAATTAAAACATTTAGAATTTTTATATCATAATAAATACTATACAATAACGATTCAATAAAATAAATCATGGTTAAACAAAAACATTTTAATTTAAAAGCCAGTGAGTATTTGTAATTCTTTCCTGGGTGATTCTCTCCTCCTCCAGGTGGCTCTGGCTGAGTTATGTGCCAAATGTGAGCGTTACATTGGCACAGAAGGAGGCGGCATGGACCAGTCCATCTCATTCCTGGCAGAGAAAGGAACTGTATGTTCTGCTGGTGGAATATCTCCAATACAATATAAAGCATTAATACAGTATTTACATGCCTAAACAAGATGCCACAGCAAATGTGTATTTATTTGGTGCAAAATTGTGTGAGCTTTGTTGTTATTTAGTCTTTTCTATCTGGTCTGTAGTTATAAACCTTCAGGATTTTCTGCTCGCCATCAGGCAAAGCTGATCGAGTTCCAGCCTCTTCGGGCCACTGACGTGAAACTCCCAGATGGGGCCGTGTTCGTGATTTCCAACTGCTGCGTGGAGATGAACAAAGCTGCTTCCTCTCACTTCAACATCCGTGTGGTGGAGTGCCGGATCGCCACAAAGGTACTGTCACCCTGAGCAGTGGTTCTCCGAATGACACTGGGACACTAGAATTTTATTATTGTGTCTAATAAAAACTTGAAAAAAAAAAATATATATATATATATATTTTTTACACAAGTCAATCCTCTTACTAGCACCTGTGAGCCAAAACTTTGAGTCTTTCAGTGATATACAGTATGTACTCAATTACAGTAGGTAAAGGTCAATTTGTTCATACAATTATTCAGCTTGTGCATTGATTTGAAGGCCCAGTGTATAAGATTTAGTGTTATTTAGCCGCATCCATCTTATCTGACTTGGCAGAAATGGAATATAATATCCATAAGTTGGTTTTAATTAGTATAAATGGACAAACTAAACCAGGGGTACGCAACCCTGGTCCTACAGAGCCGCAGTGGGTGCAGGTTTTTGTTCCATCCATGCAGTCACACAGCTGATTTTACTAATCAACCATCAGCTCACCACCTGCTGAGGACCTTCATTAGTAAAATCAGGTGTAGGTTGCTTCCCCCTGAACTTTCCCATGGCTTCTTGTGGACACCGCAGGTTCGCGGGAATGTTGGGGTACTTGGCTAGGTTTATTCTGCAACATTACCACTAGATACTGCTAGAACCTATGCTGTATCTTTAATGCGGGATGTAACTAAAGACCCAACAACATATGTTTTAAAAAAAAAAATGGACAGTAAAAATAAAATATACAGAAAAACGTGTTTTAGAATTGATTTATTTGGGACATGCATATTGTATTGCACTATGAATGGGAATTTAAATTGCACCTTTGTTGGGGTGTGATTCTTTCAATAAAGGTGAAATGAAAAAAGGGGAAAACATGACAGATGTTTGAACTAAATCATTGCGTGTAATATTCCATCAATCCTCACAAGAAGCCTCTTGGCTGGTGTACCCTCAGATGCTGGCTCGGGCGCGAGGCCTGGACTCGGGCAGGTTGTTGAAGCTGGCGCAGGTTCCACAGGAAATGGAGGTGTCTCTGGAGGAGATGCTGACCCTGGTGGACGAGGTGCTGCATCCTGAGCCGTACAGCCGGGAGGAGATCTGCAAGTCACTGGGCATCACCTCCGAGCAGTTCTCCATGGAGCTGCTGAGCCCTAACACCCAGCATGGTGCGTAACATCACATGGCTGCCTCTGTGGATCTATTCAAAGAAATGAATTATGTCTAATACAGGAACAGTTATTACTGAGTAATAAATCAGAGATTAAAAGGTTCATTAATGACAATTTCGATTATCAAGTAGTTTATCATCAATTATCTGAAGAAAATCCTTAATATTAGCAATGTGAAAACCCGTTTATTTCTTCCTGTTTTTTTCTTATTTAAATATCTTTGTAAATTTATCGCTTCTGAGATTTTGGCTGCCTTTTAGATTCTGGTAACTTGTGATAGCATTTCTCATATACATTGATGAAATAAATAAACTGAAAAAAAGAAACAGATTGGTCAAAAGCTTTAGCCATAATTAGATGTATGTTTATATTTCAAAATAATTATGAGACTAAATATAATTTGTTGTATCACATATTTACATATTTATATACTTAGAAAGTCAATTTCAAGCATATCCGAGAAATGAAAAGTGACATTCTTGCATGTAAATCGCTTTTGAAGAGTTTGAGATGAACCTGATATCATCATTATTTTATATCGATATTGAGGTATTTGGTCAAAAAATATTGAAATATGTACACCAACCATAAGAATAAAGTTAACCAGAATAACCTCTCTCAGTGACGCACTTCAAGCTGTACCAGCGAGCCAAGCACGTGTACGGCGAGGCGGCACGTGTGCTGATGTTTAAGGGCGTGTGTGATTCTGAGCGCGCCGGATCCATAAAGCTTCTCGGAGACCTGATGAACCAGAGCCACGCGAGCTGCAGGGACCTGTACGAGTGCAGCTGCCCTGAACTGGACCAGCTGGTGGAAATCTGTCTGTGAGGAACTCGGTCTCATTTTACTCACTGCAGTACAGGACATAATCAACTGGCTTTATTCAATGCAAAAACCAATAATCTTATCAGGTGCATTATTCAGTGCGTGTCAAGTTCAATATTGAGTAAAATTATCCTAAATTGTTTTATTCCATTGGCAGGTATGTTTAAGTTTTTAGTTTTTTTTATCCTAATTTTGATTAGGATAAAAAATATTTAACCTTTTTTAATTAAATTTATGTCTTTATATTTTTATTTAATGTTTGTGACATTTTACCTTATAATTTGGGCTTTTCGTTTGATAGTTTTGTCTTTTTATCCAAAATTTATTACTTATAATATATATATATTTTTTACTTTTTATATAATTATTTTATTTTTTTCCTCCTTATTTTGAATTTGATCTGTTTTTTTTTTTTACAATTCGAGAACAACAACTTGTGATAAACAAATTTCGCTGACCCTTAAAAGAAAGAGGTCTTTAGGTTTTGTGGTGCAGTGTATAATATCCATAATCACCATCGTTTTTTGGTAAATAAGATCAAGGCTTTTTTTTATAAAAGTCATTTTAACATGTGATTGTGGGAAAAGAAAACCTGTAAATAATAAAAGTAATGATAGATAAATTCCATTTAGCTGCTTCAGTTTCAGCGTCATGGACAAGACAAAAAATCTGTTTGCTAGCCAATATTGCACCATATGCATCATTAACCCTTACATTCGATGCGTCTTTTACATTTGATGAGGGTAAAAATACAACAAACACCTTCTTTTTTGCCTGTAAAGTACGAAGCCTCCCTAACTTGACCCAGAATATACAAAAATGGAAATGGGTAAGATTTTGCTGCCACTGATACACACTTTCCTGTTTTTCTGGATTCCAGGAAGTCAGGGGCCGTGGGCTCTCGGCTGACAGGAGCAGGTTGGGGCGGCTGTGCCGTTTCCATGGTTCCCAGTGAGAACGTAGAGTTTTTCTTAAAGGCCGTGAGGGAAGCCTACTACCTCCCTGATCCACGCAGAGCAGCCATGGAGAAACAAAGTCTGTTCGTATCTAAGCCGGGTGGAGGAGCTGCCATTTTCCTCGAGGAATGAAACAAATCATCCGTGTCCATGTTAAAAACCGTTAGCTCATTTTCACATACATTACTGCAGGGAAATGAATTATTTGTTTTTTTTAACACTTTTTTTGTTAAACAATGATTCATTTGACCTCTCTGATTATGTTTATTCTTGCATTCAAATACCAAATAATTTGTCAATCAGTGATGCATTATTTTATACAAAGGGAACTTTTTTTGTGTTAAAATGTTTTTCAAAATCATAGATATTTTTGTATTAAATCGATTTTGTGAAGGTAGCTAAATGTTTAACTGTTCATTCCAGATCATAGGAACAATGTAAAGGAAACAGTCTTTTATAAACATTTCAGATATCTGATGTACATTAGAATATTAGGGCCCAAGAAAAACTAAAATATTGAAAATATCTGTGTCTGTTTGATAATATAAGGATTCCTCTTCACAAAAGATTAAACTTCCTTCAAGTCTGTGTGTTTTGTTCTTCAGAATTGATGCATTATTTGCACATTATTTTCAGCCCTGTCCTTAAAGTCAGAATCATTTGTTGCTGATATATTCCAACAGATTACACATTTTTGACACATTGTCTGTGAAAACTATATCAAAGTACAGCTACACAAAAGGCTCCACATTCTGCATAGGTGGCATCATGCTTCTCTCTTTGATATAATTTATTATCATGAAAAAGAAAACTTTATTCTCATGATATTCTAAGTGTATTCCCATAAATGTCTTTAAACTTTGTGTGGCCCTAATGCTCTGTCATAGATGTTAACATCATGTGATTAAATAGGGGCAGAAAAAAAACATAAAAAATAATGATCAGATTTGTTATTTGTTGAAATACCTAACTTAATTTTTAACGTGTTACTCTGTAGGGTATGAACCTCACTGAAAGAAACATCCTGTTTAAAGTCTAGTGATCATTCATATGCTGTACATTCCAGTTATACAATTTACTTGAGTGCTCACCAGCAAAAAAAAAAAAAACATTTAATCTCAAATACAAAAAGGGCGTTATCTTTAATAGGAACCATACAAGGCACAGCACAGAGAAAACTATTATTGTTACAAAACCTATAAATTCACTTGTGCTTATCATATTTAGCAGCGTTACCTCAGTATTTACAGAAATACTTGTATTTTAGCACTTGGGATGTAGGTTGAGAGAGTTTCAGTGCATAGACATTACGGATGGACTTCTAGGTATATACCGTATACAGTTTTTCTGCAAAGGTGCACAGAGACACCTTTACCTTTAATCATTTGTTATTCACACAGTAGTTCATTGCGACAAATATCCAAGTGAAATGCGCCAACCACTAAAGGTCTAATTGAGGGACGATAAAGATTCATGCATATTTACCTAAACACTAAAACATACCTGCTGTTGTTGACCATTTGAGACTTTTCAAATTAAACATACTTTTTTTTTTCGCATGATCACGATGAAAACAGTATTCATTATTCAAAACAGTATGTTTCCAAGAAGCTGGCTTTTTATGGAAACGGTTCTTCTCGAAAATCATGATGCATTTGGCTTCTATTGTATATCGTGAATATAATACGTTTTAGTCTGAAGTGGAGCTCAGCATTGGAGTCTGTGCTGGCCTCATGTTGCTTCCTGGTGCTGCTGTGTTCTCGGCGGTGATGCAAGAAACTTCATTCCTGCTCTTTAACACGTTTTCTATCCAGGTGGAGCCTTGTGCCGTTCGTCCGGCGGAGCAGACAGAAGAGACCGAGCTCATCCTCATGTTTTTGCCTGAGGTGATCAGCTCTCCGTAGCCCTGCTGGTGGGAGAAGGCGTAGGCGGAGCGGCGGGAGCTCATCCTGCGAACGGGCCTCAGGTTCTGCTCCCGAGGTCCTTGCTTCTTTCTGGAGCGCTGTAGACGACGGACCTGTAGGAATGCAGCCGTGGACAGACTAGGAATGAGTCGCTGCACATTTACACAAGTATTTGCAGTGTTGCAAGTATTTTACTAAAGTAGAAATGCTGTCCAAATGTTACTTTGGTAAAAATAAAGAAATATTATCAACAAAATGCACTAAAAGTATCAAAATGAAAAAATGCTCATTTTGCTCAATGCTCAAAACCACTGAGTACTTGACAATGAATAGCTGCTGTTTTACCTTGTCCGTTAGCGTTGGGAAGAGTTCCACTCTCAGAAAGCTGGCCGCTAAGCCAGGAACAACACACACCACTGTGGTGAGCAGAATAACCAGCCACACACTCTTCTCTGATAAGCAATTGCGGGACGTACCTGAGGACACACACACAAACACACATTTGTTTTCCATGCATCAGTGTTATCCCCTCACACATTTTGCACTGAGCAAAACTCACCAATAAACGGGAAATGATTTGGAAAGATGCCAAAGATGCCATTACTTTGCATTGCAAATAAAACGGCAAAGTACACAGTCAGACTCCCCCATATAAACAGGTGATTGACAGCTGTCCAGTAGTGCGTGTCAAGTCCAATCTACAAAGTGAATCATAAACGTAGTTATACACTCACTTTTTCCAGTCTGGATCGTTATTCTCTAGTCTGTTTTTGCCTCTTACCTGAACACTTACAACAATGACCAAGGACGTCGCTATGGTGACAGAAAATGCTTGTTTGTCGGAAATGTGGGAGCCGTCCTCTCTCGCTATGACAGAGAAGGCCCCGTAGGGGATAAAGAAGAGCAGGAAAGACGTGGCCAGCCCCTGGGTTGTGCATAGGAAGAACTGTCGCTTGTTGAAGAGAAGGTTTTGTTGGCCCAGTTTGTACAGACTCGGATAATTTAGGCTGTTGTGGTCATTCACATCCTTTAGGAAACAGAGAAATCATAGCATGATGTGATATGTGGTAAGGAATAATACAGGTGCTACAAATGGATGGTCAGGTGGAAGATGGATCAATTGTAAATGATAGATGAACACTATACAATGTTGTTGGATATTAAAATGGGCTGATTAGTTTGAGGGGAGCCAGTCAGTGGTGTTAGATGTTTAGGCACCTTTGGTAAATTCATAAATCATGACAGAGTAAAGGAGTCTACATATTCACCTGTATGACTTGACAGTATCTTGAAAGAAAAAATAAAATAGAAAAGTTTGAGAAAAAATAACTAGACTTAAGTGCAAATGTAAAAAACGAGTATCTTAAGAAAAAAATAGAGATTTATTTCACAGTGTTACCTGATCAAAAAGACCCATCGCTAGGACTGGTAAAGACGTATAGACTATATTGAAGAGGGTAATGAACCACTGGTCATACGCAGTCTGTGGGAAAGACGGTGTTACGTGTTTATTACACAAAAAGAAGACGATCAAAGAATAAAGAAAACAACATATATTCTTACCTGAGCTGAGAAACCACAGAAGAAACCATACCAAAAGTGCACCAGGGTGAAGGCGAAGTTCTTGTAGAAGAAGTAGCACAGGAAATTACACATGCGGAAGTAGGACCAGCGTCCGTGCACCAGCAAGAGCCGCTGCAGGTACCGGAACTGAGAGAAGGAGTAGTCCGCTGCCAGGACGGCCTGCCTGCCCTCCTGACCGCTGATGCCCACGCCGATGTGAGCGGCTGAGGAGGAAACACGCGGTCTCAAAATGATGCTTTATCATCCTCAAACACCGGGGGTCACAATGTCAGAAAAGAAAATATATTGGGATGTCCTGGTGGGATAAAGGTTCAGGCCATCAACATCCTCCTGCTTTGTGGCATATTTCCACCCCCTCTGCCTAATTTACCCTCATCCCTCTACTGTGGGATGGTTCAGAAACATTTAATGCTGTCTTATGCGGTTAGAAAATTGCAGATTGAGACTTTAAGTGAAGGAAATTTTGTCATCGATCGCCTTTTTGCACATGTCTGGGGACACTAAAATATTAAAAAAGGAAAGAAAAGAACAGAAAGCTGCTGACTGCTGAACAAAAACACTTATCTTTCACCTGTGTGACCTTTATTGACCACTGTTAGTTTCCGCAGAAGACTTTTATCAACGGGACATTCCAGTGTCACGTGGATGGTCTCACTTACTCTTGATCATGCTGACGTCATTGGCTCCATCTCCTATGGCCAAGGTCACAGAGCTCCTGTGCCTCTTCACCAGCTCAACCACCTGAGCTTTCTGCATGGGAGTGACCCGGCAGCAAATGACTGTTTTACACAGGCAGGCCAAGTCCAACAACACACGCTCCAGCTGTGGCTCCAGAGCATGAGCCTGCAGCAGGGAACACACACACACACACACACACACACACACACACACACACACACACACACACACATCTGTTAAAAATATAATTACCTTCCTATAGCGCCAACCCCCTGCGGAGGCAACACGGAGCGACAGCTCAGTGCAACATTTCAACTGAACTGTGCATCTTGCAAACTGCTTAAGGCGCAGCGAGTGAGCAGCACCTGCTGCTAGGAAAAAGACCCTAATGAAAAACGGTAATAGAGCCTCATCAGCAGCTCTCTGCTCATTACAGGCCTGAAAACCCGACTCAGCATAACAAGCATGAAAAGAACAATCGCAGAAAGGCGGATCGAGTCATCATTCCAACAAAAGACATTTTGAGTGTCTTACCAGACTTTGTCCATTGATGACTAAGGCATATTCTGCAATGATGGATTCTTCAAACACAGAGTCAGACATGTCGGCCTTCTCGTCACCTGCACCGCTAACTCGACTCAGACCGAGAATGTTCTCCTTAGCACTCCTGAAAGACAGGAGCAACTCTTAATAAACTTCAGTTATTCCTAGGTGAAGAATTTTCATTCTTTCATTTTAAAAAAAAGACTGCAAACACAGATGTTAGTGAAATTCATTTTGCGAATATGGCCTGCAAAAAAATGAAATCTTAAAAAGTGAAAATCGTAATCCAGCAAATGAACCAACGAGAACGCCCCATTTAATGAGATATATTCTAGGGTTCCTCATCTGATAAGACTTTTGTTTGTTTCGTTTGTATATTACACAAACTGTATTAAACCACTGACAAAAGTAGTCACTTATTCTGTCATTCTGTTATTTATGAGTGGAATAGTATTTAAAATAAATGACTCCCCTTGGACAAACACTGACCTGAGCTGCTGCTGCACCTCCAGCTGTGTGTTGCTGGATATAACAAACACCTCGTTCATGTCGTCTCGCAGCATGTTGCAGGAGTAACCCACGTTCATTGCTGTCTCTGCAGAATCATACACACGGTACATGCTAAAGGTCAGGGGTGTCAAACATGCGGCCCGGGGTCCAAAACCAATCGCTCAGTGGTCCAATTTGGCCCACTGGATGACTGTACATACATAGTCAGTGAGCATCTTTCAGGGCTTAAGGGGTAAAATATTAGTTTTGTTTTGTTTGCAGGAGATAGCTTCATCTGCTGCTTAAAAAAGTAAATACTGTTCAGTGCATTGCAAAAAAAGAAAAGAAATCTTATCTAGTTAATATATCTTGTATTTAAAATAATTATTTCAAATTTGAGTAGAATTATCTTGAACTAGCAGATCATTTTGCTCATTTCAAGTTATTGCGAAATATGAGAAAAATTCATACATAATGAGATAAAAAAAGAGTCTGAAATATGAAAAAATACGACGTTAGGATGAAAGTAAAAAAAAATCTAGTTTTAGGAAAACAAAACTCAATTGACAAAACTTTGTATTTTCCCCAGTAATTTAATTTAAATATCGAATAATTGAGACATATTTTTTTTAATTGCATTTTTTTCTAATGTCATTTCTCCTCTTTTGTAAATTAAAGGTTATTTAATCATGCAAATATTTATAATACATTCACATAAAAAGGTGTAGAAATTTGTAGATATTATTTAATGTATTTTTTAATATTCCAACCCACTCCGATATGTAATGTCATAATTACCTAGTTTGTCTCCTGTGAGGACCCATATCTTGATGTTGGATAGATTCAGACGGGCGATCGTTTCAGGGACTCCTTCTTGAAGTTTGTCCTCGATTGCTGTGGCTCCTAGAAGCTTCAACAGGGACAGCCGTCAGTCTGCAGAGGCTGCACAGGTCGGATCGCTTCAAGGATGTGAGCAGAGGACGTCGGTTTTACCTTCAGGCCCTGCTCCATCTCCTCGTACAGAACTGCCAGATGTTCATCGCGGTTCTCCATTACTGTGCTGGCAAACAGGAGCTTCTTCATCCAGATGTTAAAATAGTCTTCGTCCAGATCTTTGTAGGCCAGAGCTAATGTCCGGAGCCCTTCTCCGGCAAATTCCTGAAGGAAAAATTAAATGGCAACTGAAAAAACATAGATACTGTATGTGGTGATGTGATTCACTGAATTTAGCATATAGCCTATATCCATATGACATAGTTTCTATAATCTTTAAATGTATTTATTTATTTATTTTAAATCTGATTAATTTCCTTAAATGGCATGTTTGTCATTAGGAAAAGGAGTACAGTATAAATCTGGCTATAACAGCATCTCTTACATAAGTAAAATTGCATCATGAGTTTTGTTCTACATTTCAATACTGCAGGATTTAACATCCTTCCAAACGTCTTGGCCGGTATAAATACATTTTTATACTTAAATTACACATATTTATAGGCTTTCAAGCCTTTCAAATTCTTATTTTGTTCTAAATGTTATGATTATTGCCCACAGACAAATAAAAGCTTTGAATCTTGCGACATCAGTTTTCTTATGTAAGCACATTGATTTCTTTTATTGAGTTGGAAACCAGAAAACTACAGAAATGTATACTTGTATAATGTATTGATAACACTCACGTTGAGATGTTCTGAGGTAGTGTACATGAGGTCTTCACTGGACGGCTCCAGGCGGTCAAAAATAATAGTGTCAGCTCCTTTGCAGTACAGCTTAATCTGGCCTTGTGGATTCCTCACTAAAACACAACCAACAATAACATGTGTTGGTCAAAATGTATTCTAATTTACATACATAGCATAAAAAGCAGGATTGCTGGCCCTAAAACCAACCTGAACAAATGAACATGGCTTATTAATTACCAAAAGTATTATTATCTGTAGCTAAAAAATTCAACTTTTAAGGGAAAAAAATAGATTGTCTTGATCTAGAATCTATGTCTGGACTAGTGTAAAAGGTCACATGACCAGAACAATTTAATTCCTGCTTGCAGCTCTGGAAGAAGATTCTTCCTCAGACCACTACAAATAGAAGTAAATAAACACCGTTATTACAGATAGAACTATCATATTTTTTATAAATATATATTTTAAAAGGTTCCACTAGTGAGAATTATACTCCATGTATATAAAAGGTGTAAATGTGTTAATGGTCAATACAATACTGAGCACAGTATATTGAAAAGACAGGTTGCTGATGAATTTATATATATTTATATATATTTATATCTGAGTTTTAAGGAGTATAAAAATAAAACATTTGGGATCAGATTGATAATCTAATTCATCCGTTGGAAAACCAGGATTTGGTGTTAAATCTAATTCTTGTAGTCGGCGTCTGTGTGATCCCCATGGGGAGGATATTGACAGCCTCACAGACTGCATAACGGACTATATCAATTTCTGTGTGGAAAATACTGTACCCACCAAGACCGTACGGTGTTTTTCCAACAACAAGCCATGGATTAATGCCGACATAAAGGCTCTCCTAAAGGAGAAGAGGAGGGCCTTTAGGTCAGGTAACAAGGAGGAGCTGAAGACTGTGCAGAGAGAGCTAAGGCGGAAGATTAGAGAGGGGAAAAACATTTACAGGAGGAAGATGGAGGATCAGCTGCAGAGGAGTAATGTCAGTGGAGTCTGGAGAGGCCTGAAAACCATCTCAGGCTACAAAGAACCAAACTCCCCAACGGCAGGGGACCAACAGTGGGCGAATGACCTAAACCTATTTTTCAATAGGTTTGACCAGTCATCTGCCCCTCCCCCGGCCCAGCCTGCCCTGCTGCAGCCCCCCCTGACTTTACCTCCTGGACAATGCCCTCCCCTCCCCCCCGCTTCCACCTCCGCCTCTCAGCCCTGGCTGAGTTCACACTTCCCAACGACACTCCACACCATCAACCCAACCCCCTCCCCGACACACTCGGGCACACAGCCCCCCCTCTCCAGCCTGTCCCTCACAGCACTACAGGTGAGGAACAAGCTCAGGAGGATGAAGACGAGGAAGGCGGCAGGTCCAGATGGCATCAGTTCCAGGCTCCTGAAATCCTGTGCAGACGAGCTGAGCAGGATTGTAGGGCATATCTACAACTTGAGCCTGAAGCTGGGGAAGGTGCCACAACTGTGGAAAACATCCTGCGTGGTACCCATCCCCAAAATGCCACACCCCAAGGACCTCAGTGACTACAGGCCGGTGGCACTAACGTCCCACCTGATGAAGACACTGGAGCGCCTGGTCCTCGACCATCTCCGCCCCCTGGTGAGCCCACTGATGGATCCCCTCCAGTTTGCTTACCAGCCTGACATCGGGGTGGACGATGCCATCATCTTTCTCCTCCACCGTGCTCTTTCCCACCTGGAGAAGCCTGGAGGCACTGTGAGAATCATGTTCCTTGATTTCTCCAGTGCCTTCAATACGATTCAACCAGCACTCCTGGGGAACAAGCTGGAGAACACTGGGGTGGACCGTCACCTCACATCCTGGATTCTGGACTACCTCACCAACCGTCCACAGTATGTGAGGACACGGGACTGTGTATCCAACACAGTCGTCTGCAGTACGGGGGCCCCACAGGGAACGGTCCTGGCTCCGTTCCTCTTCACCCTCTACACTGCAGACTTCACCTACAAGTCACCAACCTGCCACCTGCAGAAGTTCTCCGATGACTCTGCCATCGTTGGCCTCATTGAGGATGATGACGACAGGGAATACAGAGAACTTACGCAGGATTTTGTCAACTGGTGCCAGCGGAACCATCTCCAGATCAACACGGGGAAAACCAAGGAACTGGTGGTGGACTTCCGTAGGCGGGTATGCAATCCCCCGGCACCAGTGAACATCCAGGGAATGGACATTGAGATGGTGACATCTTACAAGTACCTGGGTGTTCATCTGAACAAAAAATTGGACTGGACTGATAATACAACTGCGCTATACAGGAGGGGCCAGAGCAGGCTCTACCTGCTCAGGCGGTTGAGGTCTTTTGGAGTGCAGGGGACACTCCTTAAGACATTCTATGACTCAGTTGTGGCATCAGTCATACATTATGGGGTGGTCAGCTGGGGAGGCAGCATAACAGCTGCAGACAGGAAGAGACTGAACAAGATTATCAGGAAGGCCAGCTCTGTCCTGGGGTGCTCCCTTGACCCAGTGGAGGTGGTGGGAGAGGAAAGGATGATGAGGAAGATATCATCAATGATGGAAAACCTTCTCCACCCCATGCAGGACACACTGTCTGGACTGACG
The DNA here is from genome assembly GCA_036785175.1 of Eupleurogrammus muticus. NCBI lineage: Eukaryota > Metazoa > Chordata > Actinopteri > Scombriformes > Trichiuridae > Eupleurogrammus > Eupleurogrammus muticus. Next base: position 18,370,156 of record JAYKQN010000010.1, on the reverse strand, counting down.
AGCTCCCTCAGCAACAGACTTATCCATCCAAAGTGTCTGAGGGAGCGATATCGGAAGTCCTTCCTTCCTACAGCTGTTAGACTGTACAACAAGTACAGCTCTCAGTAACCCCCCCCCCCCCCCACCCAACAGAAAAAATGGACAGTGCAATACATTCATAATTCATATTTATATATACCTGTATATACCAGTGCAATACTTTTGTTTTTTCTAATTTAATTTTTTTAATTTCTCTTTTCCTTTTTAAATTTTTTCAACATTTTTGTAACTTTTCTAACTGCTGCTGTAGCACTGTAAATTTCCCCACTGTGGGACAATAAAGGAGCTATCTAATCTAATCTAATCTAATCTAATCTTAACTTTTATGTCGTATTGACTGCTTGTGCCGTTATAAGTGGAGACCTAACCAATGACACTCATTCTCTTGCGCACGTTGTTGAAGTCCAGTATGGCCAGCAGCTGGTAGGTGACGGCTTGTCCCATCTCGCACAGCACGATGGCTTCTGGGCTTCGGGCCCGGAAGACAAACCCAAAGTTTCTGGCTGCAGTGACCAGCGCCCCCTCATCAGGGGACTGGGCCTGGTACACCAGACTTCCTGTGTGTTAACAGAAAGATCAGAAAACACTTTGATATTTTGAGTTATATACGTTCTTATTTGAATGACTAGATTGTGTGTGTGTGTGTGTGTGTGTGTGTGTGCGCGCACACAGTGGTTTACCTTCACTCTTCTCCTCTGGCATGACAGTGTGGCACAAAGCAAGCAAACGGAAGAACTCCTGCACTGCAGGATCCCCCTTTTTAACGGCTTCCACCAGGCTGGCGTCATAAAACTTGAACTTTGGGTCACAGAGAGGGTTGAAGGAGAAGTCCACGCAGGCAGTTTGCTAAAGACACATGAAACGCCATTGTTAGGTTGTAATTGTTCTGATAGGGAGCGAATGATGCATGCTGAGTCAGATCTACTGCACTTGCCTCTGTTATTTCCACCTTCTGGTCAAATTCATTGTAGATGTTACCTGAGATGAGAAAATATAGCAGAAATATGGTGATGATATCAGTGTTTCTGAGATCCACAATGTGAAAACAACATTTTTCAATAAAGCTGTCTTTTTGTCTTTTTTCACAATTTAAAGAGAGTGGGTTTAATAGCCTTAATAAGGCATTGTTCTCACTTTAGATCCAATATAAATCTTCTTAATAAAGCACCTAAATCTTCAACAAAACAATCTCAGTCAAAGTTTAACAATGACAATAATAATGAAAAGTAAGCCAGTTAAATTCAATAGATTTAGTATAATGTCATTATAAAAAATTATATTTTGAAAAGTTCAATTTTAAAGCTTTTATTACCTTTATTAAGCACTTAAAAACAGCTAACAAGTTTCTTTTTTGACTTTATCAATACAATAAAAATACAGTGACATGCTATAAAAAAGGAGGGCAAAATAGTTTAAAAAAATGAATAGAATAATTCTTTAAATAACTGTCATAATTAGCATAATTAGAGTTATGACAATAATGATAACAATAACAATACATGTCATAACTATTATCACCATTATCAGTGACAATAGTAATGATAATAATAGTAATAAAAATAATGATGGTGATGATGATAATAATAATGGTGAGACAGATAGTTAGAAAATCATTATCATATCATAAATAGATAATTATATTGAATTGAATTAGTTTGAATTAGAGGTCACCTCAGGTCCCTATAGCAAAAGAGCAGGCTGACAAGTTAATAAATTTCTTATAAATTCTAATAAATAGAAATCTAACAATCGAAAAATTATATTATTGCCATCTATGTAGTCTTTTTGAAGCATAATAATATAAATAAGCATCTTATGAATGCTTAAAGGGACCTAATTACATATTAACTAGCAATGTTAAACTAATATAATGTATTTCTATATAAATGTAAGAAACAAGTCATAATAAAGTAATATCATACAGTATCAATTTAACTTTATAAGACTACAACTTCCTTTTTTTTAGCACTGATTGAACAAGAGGGCCATAAAGCTTCCTACCATACGACTGCCTGTTGATGGAACACTTGCTGAACACCATGATATTCTGGGTGAGGGTGCCGGTTTTGTCGGAGAAGATAAACTCCACCTGGCCCAGCTCTTCGTTCAGCGTGGTCGTACGAGCTTCAGAAGCTGTGTCGGCCTGACTGTCGTACATCCTCTGGTCCCAGTTAATGAAGTAACTGTGACAGAGCCGCAAAACCTCCACACTGAAAGAACATTTGGTGCTAATCAAACACTTTCCTATACTGTATCGGCCATAATACGTTGTTCATTGGCTGGAAAAAGTGATAATTTATTACTAGGCAAGCAAAGGTGTCAGAAATATTTTGATTCATTACTCTGATAGAAGTATAGATAGGTTTAAATATACTTCTGTAGTCAAATAATGTGTAAAAGTACTGGTTAAAAACTATTTGAAATATATATAAGTATAGAAGATGTAATTTTTTAGCAAGAGAGAGTGCAGTTTCTGTGTTGTATTGTCCCTTTAAAAGTGGGTGAATAGATAATAGTCAGTGAGCTATAATGTATTAAATATAAACCTGAAGAAGAATGAGAACAAGTGATTTTTAGGCAAAAAATAACCTGTATGAGCTGTTCAGAATTTTTGGCATGAGAAACATTTTTTATTCCCTGTATTGTCTTTTAAAGGTATTTTAACAGGGCTGGATTTGTTATAATTTAGGGCACAGATCAGGTCAAATATGCACTTTCTGACTGAAAAAAATGGAAAAACAAGGATATTTTCTAAAACATAAGGGGTATAGATGGATAATTGTGTGGAAATATAAGGAGTAAAAGTGAGGAGTAGAAGTAAAGACTAAATAATAACTACTCCGGTAAAAGCATAGATACCTGAAATTTTTTTTTAAGTGCGGTTACAAAGTATTTGTACTTAGTTACTTGACACCTTTGCAAATAATAATTGAACAAATTATAATGATTAATATAGTTACCAGTATTATTATTTACTATAATACCCAAGTGGCTTACATCATGTGTATGAGTGGATACATTGTATTTTAGAATAAAGCCTATGTTCAATGACTTCAGTTACCTGACATACAGTGAAATGGGCACCAGGGTGTTGAGGATGATGATGTAGGACCAGAACGTGAGGAAGCCAGAATAAACAGCACTCCTCTGAAACTTTTCCCAGGGCAAGTTTCTGCCAATCAGACTCTCCCAAATGGTGTTTCCAATGGCTAAAATAATCCCCACACAAACGAGGAAGGCAAAGATCTGCAAAATAAAATCAGCACATGTGCATTATGAAAGACGTGTCAAATGCAAAATGTTCATCAAAAGCAAGATGAACTGTGTTTTTTCCATCTTTGTTTTCAGGAACATTTTGCAGGCTTTATGTGATTATAGCTTCTGCTAGAGGACAAATATTTCCTCTACAAAACCTCTGAAGAGCACTTTGCATTTATAGATATTGAGCATTTTTATGCAAAAACTTACTTACCAACAAAACCAGAGTGTTCATCAGTTTATCAATACTGGTCCTTTTAAATGTATTGCTTCCGCAATTCTGCATCAGTTTGGTTTGTAATCCTGTTAGACACAAAACAACCGTCAGCGCTGGAGGCACATTTCTGGTCTGAGTGGTTATGAGCTGGTAAGAGAAAGAAAGAAAATCACACCGGCGAAGATGACGATTCCGAAGCACCACTCAGTGTTTCTGAGCATGCAGCCTCGCAGCAGCAGGTTGTCATTGTCCAGAGCATATTTACTGCCTCTCCAGAATAAAGTTCCTGTAAATTTATCCAGCTTGTTGTTCGGCGGCTCACAAATGACTTCTCCTGAGAAACACAGATAGCATACATTTACATAACATCAATCTCTACTGCTGGAGGGACAGTGCATTGCTATTTATTTTTTCATTTTCTTGTCCTGACACTAAATTCCTTACAAGCATGAGCTTGGTGAATAAATTCGGAATTTGATTCGAGGAGAAAACATATACATACAAATAAATAGTTATACTGAAGAGTGTCATACTGCCTGATCAGTACATAAAGGTAAAAATAAAAATGTAGTATCCACTCAAACATGAAAAAAGTGTAAAAGTTCTGGTTTTCAATCTACTTAAAAGTAGTGGGGAAAAGTAGTTTTCTGTCAGTCAGAATATATGAGGTGCAATCATTTTTTTGGACATTGGATATATTGCAATTTATGAGTTGTATCCCTTTAAAGGTGTTTGAATAGGGAAACAAGCATGTGAGCTAAATATCTACTAAAAAATACACCCAATAATAATAATAATAATAATAATAAAGTGATCTGTAGGCAAAAACTTTAGCTTCCACTGAGTTTTGGCAAGAGAAAGGTGTGTTCTAATTGTTGTATTGTATTTTTCATTGTTAAAATATTTTATCGAGGGGAAAAGGGGCTAAATTAGTGCACGGAGCATTCACTATCTGACAGAAAATCACCTTTTGGCTCAACATTGTTCATGCCAACGTGAAATAGCAGTAACAAGGGTATTTTTAAAAGGTAAGGAGTAGAAAATACAGATAATTGTACCCAAAAATTCCTAATATAATAATAATATAAGTAAATTAGGTATCTGTTCTTTGTCACTTGACATCGTGCTCACCGTCAAAGTCCATCAGTTTTGTTGAATCTCCCAAATCTGAGGTGATGGGCAAGGCCTGACGAACTTTCAGATTTGTCTCTCTGCACATGGAGGCACAGAAATGTTATATTTACAAAGCTTATACTATTAATGGTGACAGAGAAACACAAAATATGAAAAAAGACGTTAACTTTATTTTACATTTTTGCTATACCCTCATGTCAAAGTTTCCTCCTGCAAAAAACTTGTGCATGTTTCGATTTCTCCAGTTATAATTTACATAAAGAGTGCAGCACTTACCCATCCAACTCTGCAGTCTCAATATAGCACAATCCATAGGGCTCACTACTACAGAGAAGAAGAATATCTGCCTGTGTGCACAATATAAACCACAGAAAAGACAATACTATCATATTGTTGTATAAAGGAGACAGAATGGAACATCCTCCTCATCAGTTTACAGACTACATTATACCGCAGTAAAGTTTACTCACAGCAATAAACTGATTATTCTCGAACTTGACAATATCTCCAACACAAATGTTCATCCATTTCTCACTCTGCAAACTTGGAGTTGAAGACAAAAAGAATCAACCACATAAATGTAACTGAATGTTAAAAATAAATCATGTCAGCATCTCACTGATAACAAATACCTTCCCCTGATGAGAACCTGAGACTGACGGTTGTTGACTTGCTGGTCACTCTTATGGCGGAACTGAAATTTCAGAAATGAAAATGGCATAAACAGCTCTGATGAGGGTGGAGATGTAAGATGAGAGCACTCAGAGGAGCCGTGGAGTGGCTGAACTAACGTAATCATCGGTGGCGTCCTTCACAGCAGTGATGACCAGCACCAACACCAACGGCACCACGGTCGTGAACCAGGACAGAGAGGATATTTCTGGAATCAACTATGAAAAGAAACGTCTGCGTCAACCCACACGGTTGATATCATCCCCTCCCCCCCCCCAAAAAATAACTTTTATGAAAACTCTGTGAGCTCCAACCTGCAGAATCAGCAGCACCAAGAAGTAAACGTTTGCGACCCTCTGAAACTGCTCAAACAAGTTGATGGGCAGGAAGGTGAAGATGTTGTACTTTGAGGTTTTGATGTGATTGTTCTGAAGGAGAACACATTTAGAAAAAAACATGAAAATGCTCAATATGAAAACAACACCATCATAGCATTGTGGCTAAAATCTGATGTAATTTTGAGTCATACTTACAGCATAACGGAACTTGTCATTGTAGTCCCGTGCATTGGCTTTTACATGGCGTTCCTTCTCTGTAATTAAAGGGTTCTTGGTTATTATAGAGAATCAATATGATAGAATTATACACAGATGAACAAAATGATTTTATAAAAAATAGTATTACAGGTTAGTTTTGATTCACCAACTCCTACAGAGATTTATACAGGCACAATTAAACAAACAAAATACCATAGCTTTCATTTAATTTTGTGAGGTGAGCTCACATTAAAAAGTTTATCTGTTTAATGACTATACTAATAAATCAAAAATGCTTTTTTTTGTTGGAGGCTTTTCTGTTAGGTATAACAAAACATTTTTTTTTATTTTCCAATCAATGAGACTTTCCACTTGGCGTATTAATTTTCCTTTTCTGTATAACTGCAATACACGTAATAAATGACATCATCTCTAAACATAATGCACATGTATAGTACTTTACTAGTAAGGAAAACAGTTTTTTTACCAGGGCAATAAAGGTTGATGCAGAGACTTTTTATTTTCATATGGAAGAATATGGTAACAAGCTCTTTTTATACAAATCTCAGAAGCCTTAAACAAATTAGACTATTCATACAGAATGAAAATATAACTTTTTAATATACTAATATAAGTCACTTTATTCTATAATATAATTCCACCTTTCCACAACTGAATAAAATACACTGTCTGAGCATGTGCTGGTACTCAAAGACTGAAGACTTTAGGGTTCATTATCAGTCTTTCTTATTAAACAGCATTAACAGGAAATATGTTGACTCACAAACAACAGAATAAATATGAAATACCTGAAAGACAATAAATAATTCATGAAACCTTTTACTGTCCACACAGAGCAGTGCCACTGCTGCAGATACAGTAGATTTGTTGTTTCCAAATGATGTTAAATTCCTGTTAAATTATGCATAAATCCTCCAAAAGACCAAAAGCACACAAGCACACACACACACACACACACACACACACACACACACACACACACACACACACACACAGCTGCAATGGGATATACCTTCTCACACAAACAAACGGGCCTCATTGTGCTATCAGTTACTATGGAAATGAATTATAAACAAAGGCTTTTCTTGTCCAAAGTCTGTTCAAACATTTAATTAGAAGGTCTTCAAATACAATATTCCTTTTTCTAACACAGCGCAGTGTTCCACCTCCACTTTCCGTACACTTATTTTTGAAACAGCTTCTCTTTTCTACTGGTAACAACTGAGCGAGCATGTCAGGATTTATTTTAGTGAAATGATTAACAAATGCTTGGAAATTGGTCAGACCATATTCCTTCCCCGAGAATACGGGAAGTGTTTGGATCACCTTTTTCAAGTAGGTACAAGCCAACTTTCTTCCCGAAAGGATGACAACACATTGACTGTACCTGGCAGTTCTCAGTTTTCTTCAGTAGAAATTACTAGATACTTAAGTGTTTCCCTACAAGGCACAAGGTCACCTCATTCCATGTGTGTGTTTGTGTGTGTGTGTGCAGCAGATACTGATTACAGGATACTACAAGACAGACACAGGAACACATGAAAAACACAGATCACATAGAAAGACAAAGAGATGCTGCTCATACTGTGTGAATGTATTTTTCAAAAGCACTAGGAGAAGATAATAGCGGACTTAAACATGATCTGTCGCCTTCCTGTGCCGGAAACACAAAGATGAGCCTTGAGAGAATTTTACATCCAAATATAATGAAAGAAAATGTGTCTTACCAACATAGGTATTTCTCCTCCAGAATGGCATCTTCTTTAGGTGCCTCCTATGAGTTTCCCTAACATAGACACATAGAGAAATCACCACAATCAACTACTGTACTTGTGTACAGCTGTGAGGGATTTCGCAGCAGGACGTCAGTATTACAGTGAATGTGATATACTCTAATATAGAGTCAGAGTGTAGCCTCCGTGTTACATCTGAGGCAACGCACAAGACAAAGCGGTGTCTTGTTTCTTCTCTGTTCAGACAAGCAACTTTAATTATGCTGTAGGTGTAGCAGCAGCAGGTAAATCCCCAATGAAATACGACTCCTCATCAGAAGATCCCAGGTGAGCAAAGCAGGGAGTGTAAACAATATGTATATTTTCTTACATTTCAGCATTAATAGCAGTGCTGATGTAGGCATTTATCTATAGTCATATAGTATTACTCAAGTCTGCCAACATCACCCTCTTTCCTTACCTTGCAGAACTGTGTGACAGACGCAGGCTGGTGCTGTCTCCATGTATCCTGATATTCAGTGTTATTTCAAGTGTCACATTCTGTTGATTTCTTCACCAAAAGTCATCTTCCTCTGTGAACGACCAAACATGTCCAGCAAAGACTTTTCATCTACACTGAGTAAGGAGAAGAGAAAGAGGGTCGAGAGAAGAGAGTCGATGAAACATTGAGTCGATGGAAATGGTGCAGGCAGATAATAATAATCAATCAAGCTTTGAAGAGACAGATCAGTGGAGTAAAGACTAAATAGACTCAAAAGAATTCAACTAACTGATGATCTACTCACCGAGAGCAACGACATGAAGCTGAGGCTGAAGCCTTCATTTGTGAATGTGTGCGACTGTTGTGTGTGGGTGTGTGTGCATTGAGCCTCTCTCTCTCTCTCTCTCTCTCTCTCTCTCTCTCTCTCTCTCTCTCTCTCTATAACAGACTCATGATGATCCTCACCCCAGCACAGACTTATAATGTTTAATATATTAGAAAATTTCAAATCAACTCCAAATACATTATCCTGACATTTGAATAGTGATTGAGAAAATTATTACAATATTAAACACACGAAACCTACAAAAGACAAACAGATGTCATTAGGAATGTGCAAGCATAATTCTAATTTTGTAACCAGGGAAGCTGTTGTATTTTAAGCTTTATTAGTTCGAAACAGCCTCAATGATGATTTACACTATATTTTTATATCAAATCTTTCATATTGCTGTCCCCTGATTCAATTACAAAATTATAACATGTGTATTCAAATATTGGAAACACATCTCAACTTATTTTGCAGTGCACTGCAACAGAACCACAAACTGCTGGTACCCCAATGACCATGAAGATGAATTTACTTTACAACATAAACTGAACAAAATTACATTAGACTGTATTAGGTAGAGTTAAATATACCTAATAGTCAGGCAACTTTGTGCATGGAATACTTTATAAATGGCTGTCTTAATAATAAAATATTTTTCATTAAAATAATAGTAATAATACATTTTCTAGCACCTTATGCTGGAACAGCTGTTTGCAGTCCAGAAATACAACTATTGTACTAGTTACCTCTTAAACCACCACCACCACGACATCCATGCTGACCCGAGTAGGTCTATGGTTCAGCAACCATCTGCTAATTTAATTCCACCAGCACCAGTATCTAGACTTCAGGGGATCCTGTCCCTATACAGTGTGACAATGGCTTAAATCAACACAGCAATCTCTGTGCTGCTTATCACAACAATGCTGTGATTCAACTTGATCTATGAGATGCCATCCAGTCATGAAGAAGCAACCTTTAACCCACACCACTATCACCCTCCATCGCAGCAGTTTTCACTGTAGAGCCTGGGAGCAGCGTCACACCAGCATGCTCCACTGGGCCTTGCGAAAGATTGCCTGACATACTGTGTATGCATTTTTGTGTGTGGGCAGGTAAGTGGACATCCAAGTTTTTATTATGTAGCTGTGGCTGTTTTCTCTTCTTTTTTGTTCTTTTACTTTTTTTTTTTTTTTTAATATTTTGTTTTTTTTGCATTATTTTTTGCTTTCTCTTTCCCCATTAATTGTTTCGTTTTAACTTTTTTGTGGATTTTTTTTTAAATTTATTAATTTTCAAATATTCCCTTTATTATTTTAAAGTCTATTTCCCCAAACTGTGTTCCATGTTTTTTCCACCTACAGTAATCTGATTTCATGTCTGCATATCTCTGCATAGGGCGACACGGTGGTGCGGTGGGTAGCACTGTTGCCTCACAGCAAGAAGGTCGCAGGTTCAAGACCGCCTTGGGCCTGGGTCTGGGGCCTTTCTGTGTGGAGTTTGCATGTTCTCCCCGTGTCTGCGTGGGTTTTCACCGGGTACTCCGGTTTCCTCCCACAATACAAAAAACATGCTCAGGTTAATTGGTAAACTCTAAAATTGCCCATAGGTGTGAGTGTGAGAGTGAATGGTGTGTGAATGGTGTGTGTGCCCCACGATTGGCTGGCGACCATCTGGGGTGTATCCCTGCCTCTCGCCTTAACGCGCTGGGATAGGCTCCAGCAGACCCCTGCGACCCCGAAAGGGAATAAGCGGGATAGACAATGGATGGATGGATGGATATCTCTGCATATTCAATTATTATTTTCCAACAGTGAAGGTTTTAAAAAACCCTTTTTCATTCACAATTTACACCATTTACAGCCATAGTAAGGTTCCAAACAGTCAGGGTGTGTATGCAGTTGTGCATGTTGGCTCACTGGGAACCCTCTGCTGCAGTAAATATAACCTAATTAGTATCATTGGTAACATTGGTTTATATATTACATTAATATGGCTTCCTTAAAAAGGTGTCTGTGACCATGATATGCATGTTATTCACTTGTTGCTTACTGTTACATATGTAACTATAACCCAACCAATAGGTGGCCCTATATTATTTAAATAAATAACTACTGCAGTAGCAGCTGGTCTGGCTCCAGCTGCAGCTGCCAGTTTAGTCAACTAGCAGCAATCACATGCATTTTTTATTCTATGATATACAGTCTGGTTTGGTGTTTGCAAAGGTTTTTTTGTTACAGTTTATGAGCATTTAATAAGTAACTGAGGTAGACCATTTAGTCATAAGTGGTAATTTAGTTTCTAGAGGACATTCACTCAGTCAGTCTTAATTTCCTTCATGGAGCCATGAATGATATACATGTAATTGTAGGCGACAATGTTGGGCAGTTTATTCATCCTGCAGCCAAATTATTATCACTACACAATCAGACCAGGTAATATTTCCAAAAGAAGCTTTAAACTGAATTGCTGCTAGGCTCTCTGCCCAATAGTTGTTTCATTTTTACAGCTGCCCAGTTTCTGTGAGATTACCCAATAACAATGTGGGTAATGCAAGCAAAATTAAATCCTGGCTTGTGTTTTTATGGGGACCACACACCCTGTTCTCTGTCTATTCAACTATCTTTGGCCACTGCATACACCTTTCAATTGATTTCGAAACTGTTTCTAAAAAAAAATAATGTTTGTATTAAAGGGCTGAAAGGCCAGCCTCCAAACCCTCTTACAATGTGACTGAAAATGTTTATTTCTTTGCTCTCAGCAAAAATATGGATTAACCGATCAAATGTAGACGTTTTTTATTTTATTGTGCAATAGGCTACATTAACCAGTGTGCAGAGGGTGGGGCTAACCAGGTAGGGCATATAAAATCACAAACTGCTCCAAAGGACATGACTGTTTAGTCTTTATGGCAGAGATCCTAAAGTATAACTGAAGGGTGGTGAATCTAAAAGGCCCTCAAGCATATGGAGTCTTCAAATTTGAGACAGCAAACCCTGTCCATCCAATAGCTAATAGTTCCACTCTAAGATGCCTATTTCTTAAGATTTTTTATAACCTTGTCAATACAGTCAAGCAAGGTCATAATGTCATAATATAATATAGTATATATTTTTTCATGTTTTCTATATGTTTTCGATATTTAATGGATAACAATGTGCATGATGGCATTAGCATGAAGATATCAGAACTTTTATGTTTTATTTTGAAATTTATATGAAATATTGTCACCACCATTTTCCATTTTTTATTGGATTTATGCTGATCACCACAGTGACAAGCCACATTTTTAACAGTGTTTACACAGCAAATACTCTAATGTAGATATATTTCTATCTGTAGCTTGGAGACAATTCTAGGATCAGGGGTTTATGGTTATTGAACACCATTCCCACGTTTGTAAAACAAAAGTGTCACTTTTTTGGTAAGGTCTGTGACTTTATCATCAAATATCTGATGAAGGTTAATTAAATGCTGAGCTACAGCAAAACTTACTTTTATTATAAATGCAATGTACCAAATGTAAAACACATTAAAAGACTTGTTGTCTGTATTATATGCAAATAGACTACATAAATAATAAAATACACTTCACAAAAAGAAAAGTGTTAGAATCTACACACTATTGTATCTTTTTTGTAAAATATTATAGTTCAATAAAGTGTTTTCGACACTTTTCTAAATTTAATAAATACATCATACAGTATTGATGTAACCTTTTAGGGGTACTAGGATTTAATTTAATGGACTAGAAGAGACATATGCTCTATTCTCTCTTCTGTTATTTTTTATGTGGTTAGAATACATTAGGTTAGGTTATGTTAGAAACTTTATCGTTCACAGTGTGGAAAATTGCTTTTGGCAAGCAATAGTAACACAGTGTATTAGAAGAACTAGCCTTTTGTATAATTTAGTTATTGTGTAAAATTGAGCCATTCACTTCTTTTGAAGTCCAGTTTTTTAAATATGGAAATATAAAGCGTAACGCTGTGTTCTGATTGGTCGCAGGGGGCGGGGCGTGACGCGCTGTGCGTTCACGTCCAAGTTCAGCACAGGTTGAGCCGCTTTGGGACGAGTCATGCTGCTGGTCTCTGGAGGACTCTGACGACCCGACACTTGGTCCGCTCAAAGTAGGTGTTCTCACGTTACACGCCCTCGTTTTTCTACGCGGGGCACCGGCGGTCATGTTGTCAGGTCGACGGTAACGGTAACGGTAACGTTAACGTTACAGCGACCCGAATATTACGCAGCATGCAGCACGACGATTAGATAAGGCGTCAACGAACACCACTAATGGATATACTTGTAAAGAGAGAACCTCTGTGTGTAGATTGTCGACTGCGTCTGTATTTACATAAAAGTAAAAACTGTTTGAGTACAGTTTAAAAGTCAAAATTAAAAGAACGCTACCAAAGATGTAACTAGTTAATTCAACGTTAGCGCCTCTTGTAGGTGACATTATATTTGTTGGGTAAAATAACTCGAAGAAGAAAGCGAATACTGTCTGTTTTGGTGTCCTCACATATAGTTTTTGTGAGTTCCGTTTCTGTGGGTTGTTCTGTTGTTACAGTAGCTGTGGGTGGAGTAAACCCTAAATTAACCCGTGGTGGAAAGTACTCATGTACATTCACTCTAGTAATGATGCAGCATTGTGACTGTTAAACCCCCTTTAAAGTACCACACACACACACACACACACATACATTAACCTGCTCTCACCTGTATTTCATGATCAAAACAAGTAGTATTATATACTATAATATAAATGTGTTTTATTCATATTTTACTCAATTAAAGGATCAGAGTACTTCACCCACCAGATTTAGAGCCAGAGCACAAAATAGTTTATTATTTAATAAAATTGACATGTCTACACCATACTCACCGTGACCTGATTCTGAACTCTAATCTATCTTTTCTTTTCTTTTCTCTATTAGATAATCTCTGAATCTAAACTATTTAGATGCTTCCTCTAATGGTTAAACTTGTGTTGGCCAACATGCAGAGAGCAGTTTGTGGCTAGAAGCCGTGCTGATAATAATGACGGGGTTGCTCCTAAACTAAAAAACTTGTCCTTGTTTTTGTTTTGTTTTTTTCAGATACAGAATGGCTGCACTGCGTCATCCGAAGCAGAGCCTTTCCATGGGCATCGCTATCTCTCGTTTTCACACAAGCAGTCCTGCCTCTGCCAAACAGCATTACAAAATGCTAATACTGGGAGGAGGAAGTGGGGGGATTGCAATGAGTGCACGAATGAAGCGGTTGATGGGAGCTGGGAATGTGGCTGTTGTGGAGCCCAGCGAGGCAAGGATCAAGTAGTTTATGATCAATTCAGTGTCTTTTTCTATATTACAAACTAGGTATAGCCTTCTGCAATTTTCACATTGTGCATAATTTGTTATAGGGAAAATATTGTCGCATACTGTTTTATATTAGATATAGTCATGCTGCAGAAGTTTCCTGGCCTACACATCATATTCTACAGAATTAAGAAAACATGTATTTGGTGCCGATCCCTGTAAAAATCATACCGTAATTATTTTAATATTTTTATGAAATGAGAATAATTGTGAAAATTATTATAAATTTTGAATTGAAAATTGTATTGCAATATCAGTTGGAATAATTGCAATTAGATATTTGTTTTCAAATTGCTTAGCTTTAATATAAAATGTAAGTGATGAAAATCTTGGCTTTCATTGATTAAACTGAGACTTCATGCAGTGCAGTCCAAGTTTTCACTCCATCAGATATATATAAATGACTGTAACTTTTTCTTTTTTTGTAGATGCACTACTATCAGCCGATATGGACCCTGGTTGGTGCTGGTGCAAAAAGTGTAGCCTCATCAGGTCGGCCAACAGCAAGTGTTATGCCATCAGGAGTGCAGTGGGTGAAATCTAAAGTTCAGGAAATAAATCCAGACACAAATACTGTCCGCACAAACGATGGGGATGAAGTATGTTTGCGTTAGGGAACACTTACAGTATGTGACAGTGTATATTCAAAGCATAAAATTGCTTAATAAATGTCCCATCTACAGGAGCCCAAATGAGATTATTTTTAATTCATATGACAATGTGCAATCTGACCCTTCTTTGTGCATCTTTCACATTACAGATCTCCTATGAGTATTTGATTGTGGCTCTTGGTCTACAGCTCCATTATGAGAAGGTGAGGTAATGCTTTGTTTGTAAAAGCTCCACTTCTACCTTGTAACCATTTACTCTTGTATATAAATGCAGTTTCATACAAGGAAACATACACTTTTCCAATATATAGATCAAAGGACTACCAGAGGGGTTTGAACATCCAAATATTGGGTCAAACTACTCTGTTCAAACTGTGGAGAAAACATGGAAGGCGCTGCAGAACTTCAAAGAGGGGAATGCTGTGTTCTCTTTCCCCAATACTCCTGTGAAATGTGCCGGAGCTCCTCAGAAGATCATGTACCTGTCAGATGCTTTTCTCAGAAAGGTACTTGAATATTTTCACTAAAATGTACTCATACTCTATGAAACTAGCAGTTCTTCAAAGTGAATGAAGATATTTTATTTGTTCCTATTTCTATTCAAGACAGGAAAAAGGCCAAAGGCCAATATAATCTACAATACTTCGCTACCTGTACTATTCGGGATCAAGAAGTATGCTGACTCACTGTGGGAAGTAGTGAAAAAACGTGACCTTCAAGTGAACCTTCGGCAGAACCTGATTGAAGTGCGGGCGGACAAGAAAGAAGCAGTGTTTGAAAATCTTGAAAAACCAGGCGAAACTACTGTGTATGAGGTAACAGGTTTACTGTACTTCTACTGTACAGCTTTAAACAATGGCCAACCTACATATTATACCATGCTGTAAATTCCTTTCCACTTTAAAGGGTGTATTATTTAGTGGCTTCTAGCAACATATTGTAGAACCTCCTTGTCAAAAATGAAGTATATTATTCACAAGTATTTTTAAATAGTGTCTATAATTCAATAAAAATGAGAGGTTGCTTTTACATCTGCTTTTTATCAACATTTTCTAATGCCATGTTTCTACAGTATCCCAGAACAGACAAATCATTCAAACTCACCACTAGAATTTAAAAAATATGAAAATATGTTTGTCTGTAATGGTTCAACAATTTAATACACTTTACATTTTGTCCTATTGCACTTAAATACATGCCAGATCAGAAAAAGATATTGTGAATGATGATGATGTTTTTTGTCTTTAGTATGAACTGCTCCATGTCACACCACCAATGGGACCTAATTTGGTGATTAAAGGCAGTGAGCTGGCTGATGAGGCCGGCTGGCTCAATGTGGACAAAGACAACCTGCAGCATAAGAAATACCCAAATGTGTTTGGGATTGGCGACTGCACCAACCTGCCCACAGCTAAAACCGCTGCTGCTGTCGGTAAGTGATAACTGCCTCACCGCTTGGAATATCTAACGAGATATGATTCATACTGTATTACCTCTATTTGTTCTTTTTGTAATTTTAAATGGAATTTTTCCAGGAATGGTATTGCACAATGACTATTTACAGAAAACGATAAAATCCTACACCACACCGAGTAGGTGTGCAATGTTTGGTCTGTAGGTTTTATCTTGTAGAGTTTATCTCTACTTGTTGCGGCACTATGTCAGCTGTGACTTTAGTGCCTTGAAATAATAGAGGACAGCACAATCGATCCTTATTAAGATCAAGAGGAGATGGAGCTTTCCCAGTTGCAGCTTTCACATTGTGGAACACACTGCCTCTCTGTGTCTGTGCTGCGAATAGCCTCTACTTTTAAAGCACAACTAAAAACACACTTATTCACATTAGCGTTTCACATAGAGATTCTTAAAAAGGAAAACCAGTTTCCAAGTCAAACTCTTGTTATCAATTTATCGTAATGCTTCTGTATAGTACAACACTGAAAGTGAAGGGGTCAAAGTAACCTTGCCATGGTCCATTGAGAACGTAGAAGCAGCAGCCATGTGGGGATCTTTCTACACACATGCTTTATATCTCCATAATGCTTGTTAAATGCCAAAATCTCATTTTGGTCTAAATTTACAAAGACACCATACTTGGTATTCGTTAACAGAGTGTGTGGATTTGTTGTTTAATTTAACTGCTTTCCAGAAGTTAGTCGGATATGAGTAGGGCCTAGTGATGAGATATGAAAAAATGTGATGGCTTTTCTTACTGCAGAAATCTATTGATTTCCCAATCAATTTGTCAATCAGTCAACATGAAGGGTCTCCTAAGAATCTAATTTTTCTTTAGCAAGGTAATAAACTCCTGAGAGAACCAAGGTGGAACTTTTATTCTAAATTTCCTAAGCAGTGCATGTCTATCAGTAAATGACAAAGTCCTCTAGAGCCAATTGTTGATCGAGAACTCAACTGTGAGGTTTATGTCACCATGGTGAAGATCTTTTGGAAAAAAAAAACGTTATCAAAGCCAGTTATCAGAGCCACTTTAAATTGATGTCTTCTGTGACAAATCAGCTCTTCACCAGTGTATATCAAGATTAGATCTTCCAATGGTGGCTAGCTGAACCCTTGGACAGTGTTTTTCCACGGAGCTGGTTCCATGCTTTAAGCTTACAAGTACAGCTAAGGCTAATTAATTGTGCCAGATTAGCACACTGTCTTTCCTTTATTTCCTAGTGTGACATACATAAACCAGAAAAAAATTGCTGCTATAACAAACGTTTCCTAATTAAAATATATTCAAGAAATGCTTAGGTAGCATAAAGACGGAGTTCACTTCTTTTACCAGATATATTGGGTTGTTGATTCAGGAGGAAATTGCCAGAAGAACACATTTTACATGGATCAATGGGACTTTATTGCATCCAAAGTCTGACAACATCCAACAGAGGATAAACACTTTTGTTTAGCTGAAAGCTTGATTGGGTGATGAGTTGAGCCCAAATCATCAAGCTGACAGGTTTTTGTGTCTTGGTTCCTAAGTCAAATACATATATGAGGTGAACAGGCAACTCTAAATTGTCTCTCTATGTACGAATATGTGTATCACCTGTAGACTCTATAAATAAGAGACATGTTGGAAACCTGTTGGTTTGTGGTCTTGTATTTTGACACTCAAATACAAGTGTGCCGTATAACTAAATGGAGGAGAGGTGAACTATTATAAAAAAATATATATTGTGTATATCCATACAATATGTTTTTGTGTGTAATGGACTTTGCAAAGCTTTTTCTTATAGTTGTGTAAATGAAAAAAGAACACAAATAGATATAGAAAGAACGTAACATTTGTTTTCTCATTTTCAGCTGCACAATCGGCCATCTTAAACAGAACCATCAGCCAAATTCTGAAAAATGAGAAGCCTGATAAGAAGGTAAGTGGCCATTAAACATCTTCTATGATATGACTTTTAAGAAGTAACTTAATACCATGCTAAACAAACTTTTACTGCCCTCTCTGGTTGGAAGTTTCAACCACATTTCACCTCTCACCGCACTCACCTGCACATCCGGGCAGCAGGGAATTTGATCTCATCTCATTTTGAAATGCCATGAAGATAGATGATCAGTAATCCCTTTATTTACAGTATGATGGCTACACATCATGTCCATTGATTACAAGCTACAAAACAGTAATTCTGGCAGAGTTTGACTACAATGGACAACCACTGGAAACGTTCCCCTTCAACCAAGGCAAGGAGAGAAGAATAATGTACTTCATGAAAGCTGATATGATGCCTCAGCTCTACTGGCATGGGTTTCTCAGGTATGTGTGTTAGAAACATGCCAATGTTTGGTAGTAATGAGTTGGTCAAAATCTGACATTTTATTCATTTGTCTTCACTTCTTTTTGGCCAGGGGCCTGTGGGGTGGACCAGGACCATTCAGGAAGCTCTTTCATCTTGGAATGAAATGAAACTTTTCAATCAGTTTGAATTTCAATAGTTAAATTTCATAATCTTTTCATAACCACTAAAAGCACATATAGTGAGTACTACACTGATTATATATGTAGTATAGTCTGGACATTATGACTGATCAGAGCAAGATGGTTAAAGTTGTGCATTTTGTTGTTGTTTTGACATTACCATACAAAAAGAAGACCTTGTAAAAAGACGGCTCTCAAAGTGCAAAATCCACTGATAATTACCCTCAACCTAACCAAATACTTAATTTATAATTTGTTTAATTTATATTCATTGATTATATTCATTGATTTTAAGGACTGTACACTATTTTGAATCGAGAGTCACTGTATGATTTAACAGTTGTTAGGAAAACAAACAACAACAAACCACACAGCTGTTTTTCCCCAAGCACTATTTTTTTCTTCTTGATTTGGCATAAAAAATATCATGATTATAAAATGGATTAGCCCAATGTTACAAAGGTAACATTTCAATGATATGCAAAATTGGCCCTGGGAATAAAATTCTAAGTACATTTTTACCTAAACTAAATTTACTGTGAAGATTTGTGAGGGAGGCAGAGGAAAAAGAATTCAACTTTTAGCTTCTGAAAATTTTTTTAGAGTTGATGCATAACACAATATGACCTGCTTTTGGTCCATCTTATTGTATGGTGTTTACTGAAGTGTCCATCCAGCTTTTAATGCACCGCATCACATCTGCAACACAACCCCGGACACTTGCTATAGTGGTGCTTACAAGTGTGTTTCAGCACTTTTTGCACCTGAAATCTTGCTGCTTAATCAAACAAACTCATTACTCAACAAGCAGTGATTTTTTTAATGATGATTTTATTAGTTGGGCTCTTGCAAAGTTGCATGTTGCCCGTGGTGCAGGAAAGTTGCTTATAAAATGTTGCCTTTTGTACAAATTGCAATGTAAATGAGCAAAATGTTGATGTATGCTTGCTTTGCTTTCTTGCATTTTGAGCACTTCATTACTACTGTAATCACAGTCTACAAATTGTTATACTTTTCAAATTGCCACACTAAAAATCGCTCGTCATTGTATATATTTTCTCTTCTAGTCTTGTCAACAATAATTTGTGCTATGAAAAGGCTAGTATGAATAGTATTTTTTGATTGACTGACAATTATTTTCTTAAATATGAGGATCAATGTCAGGAATAGTTGTACATAATGAATTTTATGAAAAAAGAAATATATATATATCAGATTATCATCTTGGCAATACAGTTGGTGTCATTGTTGCTCTTTATTCGGTAAAATTACATGTAAACCTTTTGTTATGTTACGGAAGACAATCACATTTTTGATGAATATATGATCATAAATATTTTTAATTTAATATGTACTACTGCATTACAATTTGTTTTTCCAGTTTGAATTTATTTTAGTTTCAATGTGTGTGCCAGGTGTAGTTTTCTACAATTCTCGATAAATATCATCACCAGTCTGCAATTTGAGTAGATCCCTTGATGTGAAGGAGTCAACGTGGTTTTTGTTTAAATATGAGTTACCAGTTTGCATATTTCCTGTTCATGTAGGGAAAAAAAAGTTTTACTGCTGAAAAGTTGTATTTTTGCCTTAATTAGTTATCACTCATTTATTCATAATAATGAAGATTGGAATTTGCTGAGAATTTGACTTATTGATTGACGAAGATTTCATGTTGATGCATCTGAAAAACGGATTTGTTTCAGCTTGCCTTGTTACACCAAGAAAATCAGGATTTTTTAAATTCTAAATCTAAATTAATAATTTTGTTCTGCTTGTTGGTATTGCCTGTACTTAAATTCAGTGCTGCCATGAGTTATTGTGGTACAAGGTAACTGCAGGATTGCAATAAAGCGCCTAAAAGTTGAGGCGTGTTTAAGGCAAAGATGCCACACGCCGGTCGTTTTAAAATATAATAGTGGAGGGGGGTGGAAATAAATTCCCACGTTGTGACACATAAATCAGCACACAGCCGTCTGAACAAGAATGTTTCCTGTAGTCACACAACAATACCAGCAGGGAAAAGTGTGTTAGTGAGCGTCGGTCCAGCTGCGCGCTCGCTCTATAGCCATTTTCCTGTTGACTCCGCTCTCCGCCACGTTGGTTCCTCCACGCGCGCGTGTCGCATTCTGCTGCGCACCGCCAGCCTGCTGTTTGCGATGAGGCGGGAAATGGCGTCTACGCCGCGCAGACATGGTTGATCCGTGACCAGCTAACCGAGCGACGCACACGGCTGGCGGCAACGAAGCACGGCCCGACCTCTATCGGTGGCCGTCACGGTTCGCGGCCCCCAGAGCTGACGACGCCGCGGCGAGTTTGACGAGCTTCCTTCATATAGTCGGTGAGTAACGAACAACGTCAACATGTAAACAAACACAAAAAGGTTTGTCCCCCCTCCTCCGGATAGCCCGTCCGCTGCTAGCTAGCGGCTAGCGGCTAGCTAGCAGCGAAGGGGGCGTAGTCTAATGGCTGGAAATAGTTGTGGAGAGGAACAAAATGACGCGCTAGCCAGAGCGTAGCTAGCAGATAATGTTGCTTTTCTTGACGGCCGTGTCGGCGACTCATTTGCATGTCAAACACAGACGCGGTAGTGGTTACACACGTGAGATTTTGCGAGGGAGCCGGAGTGGGGAAAATATGCCACGGCCTTCTCGTTTTGTTAGCCTGGAAGCTAACCGTAGCCACTGACGTTAGCAACGGAGCCAACTGACGGCATCTGGTTTCCGTTGAGATTAAGTTAACGCTAATTGATGGCAGATAAAACGAGGTGACGTGTCAGTTGTGGCCACATGAATGAACCGTCTCGTGCCGCCGCGTGTGACACACGCGCGTCAAACCAGCGGCGGGTGCACGTTGTGTTTTTAATGAAGACGGCGGAATGTCAGCAGCTGGCTAACGTTAGCGCTAGCTGCCGTCGTTGTGATGTTACATAACGACGGTCAGCGGCGCTGTTCGGCTGTAACTAAACACCGCGTCGTGTTGACGTTTTGCGTCTGGATTCAACGCTTCGAGTTTTCAGTGAAGTGTTTACACGTTTGTTTGTCACAAATCAAGCTTCGTTGCACATTGATTTCGTTCAATTTGACAGGCTTTAAAATGTTCAGCTCAAACATCCGGAATACGGCTGGATACCAGGGATAGGTAATCCAATCCGCCTCAAGCAACTTTGTGACTGATCTGAAAAAACAATTACTAGAAATTCAGGCCTTTAGCAGTTTTACTTTATTTTTGAATTCCTTAAAATTGACAAAAAAACTGAAAGCAAGTAAATAAAAATTTAAATGGCTTAAAATTCTAGATATATAACTTAAATTCAAAGAGATCCAGTGAGAAATTAAGAGCATTTCTCCTGGATTAGGAATCGGCCTCCATCGGAATTTTTTCTTCTCGTCAACAGAGGAAGAGACCAGAACTGAAAAGTTAAAAACATCCATGGATGGTAACATTAGAACATGATGAAATAGGAACTTTTATCTGCAGGAGGTCAGACTATACAACTTTTTACTTTAACTGTTAATGTCATGTGACAAGAAAATATTTGTTTGGGGTCATTTAGAAATAGTATCTCTTCTATGTAGTTTGTCTGTTATACACTAACTCATCCTCTACTAAATGTGAATTTCATTTGAGCCTCATTACCACTGCAGACTCACATGTGAATGATCACTTGTTGGTCTTCTTCAAGAGAGAACCCTTGGGTGGAAATAACATTTTCCTTGATGTTGTCCTAGCAAATCATCAAAGCAGTTCAACTGTTTTGATTCACGTATTAAAGGAACACATCTTTTCAAAATATTAATTTAAGTTACCAACAACATATTTCATAAAAAACATAGACATTGTGTTCAAGTTACATGATAAATGAGGCTACTTGTTGTAATTTCTGCACAGTAATGCATTTAAAAACCAATTAGGATATGATAGGATATTTAGCCTCGTCTTTCTTTTTCAGCCTTTTCTATGTGACGTTGGAGCATGATGAGGCTGAGAGTGCGTAAAGCTCCTCAGCAGCCGAACGTAGGCCGTCGAACCCACCCGTCCCAGGCCAAGCGGAAACACTGTGAAGTGGGACCGTCCCCGGTGAGAGGTCGAGGCAAAATGCAGAAGAATGAAACAGGCCTGTTCTCCACTATCAAGAAATTCATCCGTGGAAATGCTGTCAAGGTGGGATTAACAGATGCTGTTTACTTAATTCTTTTTTTTTTTAATTAAACATAATATTGCAATATAGGAGCAAAGAAAAATCTTTTCTTCAGTGGTGCCTTAGCTGCAATTAGTTCTGATAATGTGAAAAAGTCACTCAAGCATAATAGGAAATTATGTTTTATAGAGTTAAAATACAGTCTCAACACAGCCAACAGTGTTCCCTCCTTATTATTCTTTTAACTTCCTCTATTTATATTCTGGCAGTTTATTATAGGGAATGAAGAACAACCTGTTAAACCATCAATACTCTGTTTATATGATCATCACCAAAAAGCATTTTAACTCATAAGAAGAAGTACTACATAGTCATAGTCTGTATACATAGAAACACTTTAAAATGAATATTTAAATTCATGCAATTGTTGGATTCACAAAATTAAATAATGTGTTTTTATTTTGGAATTAGTCCCATAATGTAAAGAAGCTGTTAAGAAAATAAGCCTCCGTTATAAATTCTCATTTTACAACACTGCTAATTCTATTTCACACCATAATAATAAGAAAGTGACCCACCGAAAAGGTTTATGTGAACAGTTTGTAACCTTGAGTGGCCGTGTATGTGTTTTTATTTTCAGCAGGTGGACCAAGATATCCCTGCCAAGAGGAGTCGTATTGATTGTAATTCTGAAAGCAATCTTATTACTTCAACACCACAGACTAGAGGCCTTTCCAACAAACCAGTCTCCAGACTTTGCCGGAAAACTCCAAATAAAGGTACAATTGATTCAACATGTTGTCAAAGTGTAGTCTCAAAAACAATTTTTACATATTTATTTGAAAATCGAATCCCTTACTATGAGTGAGCTTTCAACAATACCTCATCTGTTATTCCCTATTCATACATTTAAGTTAAATATTTTCTCACTGAACAATATTACTTTTAAGCAGCAGGTGAAGTTATATCCTGCCTTATAAACCATTCAAATATCAACACTTTAAATATTCTAGCCCTTGAGCCCTGAAAGATGTTCACTGATATCACATTTCTTTAAAAAAAAAAAACAAGAGCTAGTTCATTTTTTGTCACACTTAAACAGCCATCCAGTGGGTTGGATTGGCCCGGTTCTGGCCCCCAGGCCAAATGTTTGACACCTCTACTTAAAACATTACTGAGGACATTAGTGTCTAGGTAATTATATGTGCCTATGTGATTGTATTTTGTTTACTCATTATCTTTTTGCTCATCATGAGTTGTTCTCCTGTCTTTAGACACAATGATGTGCAACAGCAAACCCATTAAACCAAACGGTAAACTAGAGATTCCGACCGAAGCAGCGAGCAGCCCACCATGCACCACCCTGCTTGGAACCATCTTCTCTCCAGTCTTCAACTTTTTCTCACCAGCAACTAAAACTGGTAAATTAAAAAAAAAGATACTTTTGGTATTTGATGTCTAAAGTTTATAAATCACGGTTTATTTTGATCAACAGTTAAGCATCCCATGAGTTGTTTTAGACGCAACCTTTGATTTGTGACTAAAAGTCTGTACTGACCGATTTATATAATCCTTCTTTTCAGCCACCCCTGGTTCAGATTCTCCCGGCCAAGCAATGGAAGCAGAGGAAATCATGAAGCAGCTGGACATCGAGCAGGCAGAAGAAATGCCAAGCAGCACACTGACCTCCACAGAGGGCATCACTCCATGTCACCCTGCCCCCATCTTACCACAGAGGCTTCAGATCAGCTCTGACACAACCATAGAAGAAGGGGAGATCGTCACTGAAACTGACATGCCTCCATTAACAGGTATGGCCGGGCAAACCCAAGCATCACTCTTTAAGCATTTTGATGATTCATAATTTCAGGACAGCTTTTGTTACTGTCGACTGCTATGATTTTCATTAAGAAATTTAAATCGGAGATAAAAAACAACTGCAAACAACTTTCTATATATTTTGTTTGAACATGCTTAGTTGTTCAGAAAGGTGGGGCTTAATGTCATTCGATATTTAAATATCTTGCATTCACCTTTTTTTTTCTTTTTTGGATTTATGAGCCCTACATGTTTTTTAGAAACCTTTGCCTATCTTTTCGGTTTTTACAGCATAGCAGCCTTGCTTATTGTCGGATTAATAATGACTTCCTGAAAATGATGTTTTCTTTTCCTTCTTTCTGTCTCCCATCAGCTCCCTGTTGTATGCCAGATGGAAGTTACCCACACACATTACCCTCGGCCCCTCCAGAAACATCATATGATGAGGACTGGGAAGTTTTTGATCCGTAAGTAGATAAACCTTTTTAAGATAACTGCAATTTATTCATGAGCTATAAGGTAATGCACCAAAAATTGAGACTTTGATGAAAAACATAGGGGAAGAACATCACGTCTTCATTAGCATTAAAGCAACAGTGTTGCTTTAACAGTGTTGCTTTAATGCTGAACATTTTATACCACACTCTATGTATGTGAACGGAACTGTCATCCGAATCCACTTGAAATCACATCCAAGGTGACATTGTGTTCCTGTGTAGGGGCTTGCTGCAATTTAAGACTTTCTACCACTGGATGGCAGCAAAAGAACAACATTTAGCCTCTGTATTACATGCTTACACCACTGCTGTGTTTCATTTAATATTTTTTACTGCTTGACACTGACAAGTCTCACATCTTACAGAAGATAATTGGATCTTTGCAAGTTCCTGTATTAACAAAAATGCGTTTTCTATAAATCTTGACATTTCTCTCTTAACTGAGATTTTTTCCCATCTTCGCTTTAAGGTACTTCTTCATCAAGCACGTGCCTCCACTGACAGAAGAGCAGATAACACGCAAACCAGCGTTACCTTTGAAAACACGCAGCACACCAGAGTTTTCCCTCGTTTTGGATCTGGTGAGCAATTAAACCATCTCTTGTGCTGTGTCTCATATTCAAAGTAAATGAACGAGATTTTCATTGTGAATTTCTTCTATTTTCAGGATGAAACTCTGGTTCACTGTAGTCTAAATGAGCTAGAAGATGCAGCTCTGACATTCCCTGTGCTCTTTCAGGATGTAATATACCAGGTACTAACTGTTATTAACCATGATCACATAGAGAGGAGTCCCCTTGGTGTTGCTGTGATTACATTTTTCCTGTTGTTCCTTTTTAATCTTAAGGTTTATGTTCGGTTGAGGCCCTTTTTCCGAGAGTTTCTTGAGCGCATGTCTCAAATGTATGAGGTAAGTTGCCTCTTCACATCCCAAATATTTATCTTGACCTGTCGTCAGTTTACATATTACTCAACTATTGCTGTCTATTGCGTTTCAGATTATCCTCTTCACGGCTTCAAAGAAGGTGTATGCCGACAAATTGCTCAACATCCTGGATCCCAAAAAACAGTTGGTCAGGTCAGTGAAAATCTGAGACTATGATACAGCGTTTATAATAAATTTCAATCTAGTGCAGTGTGTGTATGTGTGCAGTGAGTAAAGTGTACTGATGAGGTCATATTGGTGAAAATTAACCTCATTTGCAAGTTCATGGGAACGCAACCTGCACTGTATAAAGATCTAGGGCTCTAGTTCAATGCAGCTCTTCTTATCACCAACAAATAGTTGATGTCAATGTCCCATCCAACATTTGTTACTTAACAAATTAATTGCCCGTTTTGTGTTGTTGTGTAAAGAAAGCAGAAAGAGTTTTTATTGTGGTGCAGCTGTTGAAATTTCTGGTTTTAGCAGTTTTCTTGTAAGTTGATTAGAATTCTGGTCCTTCGCAACTCATAATTCTTTTTGTTAAGAACTTCCGCTATAGATAGATTATGTAATATTGTCTGTACACAGAAGTAACTTCCTCATCCCGTTATCAAGGAAATGATCAAGAGGACGAACCTGTTTTTTTCTAATCATGAACAAAAATTCATTTTTCATTATGTTTGATTATCTTATCTTCAGCCTGTAGTTACTCCTCATTTTTAAATATCTGTATGTATGTGTAATTAAGGAACCGTTTTCCTTCTGTATTTTTCAGACACAGGCTATTTCGGGAGCACTGTGTGTGCGTTCAAGGAAATTATATCAAAGACCTGAACATACTCGGACGGGATCTTTCTAAAACGATAATAATTGATAACTCACCCCAAGCCTTTGCTTACCAGGTAACATTCAAATATATATCTCAAGCTCTTTTAATTTTTTTCAACGTGGCTTCATGAGCTGATGCTTAGTGAGATGTCCGTCATCAGAGCTGTTGTCTCTTCCTCAGCTTTCCAACGGAATCCCAATTGAGAGCTGGTTTGTGGACAGAAATGACAACGAGCTTCTAAAGCTGGTTCCTTTCCTCGAAAATCTCGTGGAGCTGGTAGGTATTTAAAGTGAAAACATTTGCTCGCACAGAATCAAAAAGTCTATTTTTGGGCAGGTTAGAAATAATTCTATCTTCTCTACTGGTCTTTATCACAGAATGAAGATGTCAGACCGCACATCCGAGAGCGGTTTCGTTTGCATGACCTCTTGCCTCCAGATTGAGGACAAGTTCTTTCAGGTCAAGATGGTATCTACATTGGAATAATGCTGACCCCCCCCTCCTAGAAGGATATATTAAAAGGATTTCTTTTTGCAAACATTGCCATTATTGTTATTGTTTTTTTTAATCATGCAAAAAAAATTGAAAGCTATGTTTGTGCGTAAAGACCTGAATGTTTTATGCATTCACACTCAAACTAGACTCAGAACAAACTGCTCACTGCAGCAGGTTCTTCACTCTTTGCTTCTTCTAAGTGCGACCTTGAAGACGGCCTCCTTGAAGGTATTTTGTCTCTTAACAACCATTTTTGGATTGACAAAACTGAATGTCATGCAGTATTGGATCATATGGACCTCGGTGGCTTCAGCCTGACCTCGATCGACCAGTCAAACCTGTATAATATTCACTCTATTTACCTGTAAATATATGTATATAATGTTTTTTTTTTCTCTTCAAGGTTTTTAAGTCATTTTATTTTCAGATTTTAGTATGTATTCTTTGATTCAGTTGCTTTTATAAACCGACAAAATGTTAGTGTGTTTTGTTTGAAGTTGCTTTTCTGTTGAATGCCTGTATTATTCCTGTGATGCTTTACTCCATTACATGCAGTCGTCTGTAATAAGGTGCAGTTTTAAAAAATGTATCTTTGGGAGAAAAATGTTTCTAAAACAATATTTTAAAGCTCTGTAAGCTAGAATAGGGTCTCAACTGAATACAAAAGCCATAATGGCAGAGTAATAATTTTGGAGATTTGTATTCGAGAGTCCATTTCGACACCTTGATCATCCTCTTTGATGAGGGGAGGGGGAGGGGGGGTTTCAGGCATCTTGCACTTTGACATCCAGCCCTTTGTAAGTTGATGTAAAATCTTGTCACTTTTCTACACAGGTGTGTATCACCTCAATTTGTTATGTGGGGGTAAAAAAAAGAAAAGAAATTGTAGCACCAGCAAATTGCCAACATGTTTGCTTTTAAATCTTGTTTTTCAAGATGTCTTGTATGTGGGATCTTTATGATGTAGGAGTCACAAGTTTTATTGACTATTGAATGATCACTCCTGTTGTGTTCAGTGTTACTCAATGGATTCCTTGAAAATAAATACATTTTATATGACTCAAAGCTCCCTGTTAATCGTTTCAATGCATTGGATGTGATTGTTTTAGTAGTTTATTTCAAATAATGTGTGTGTGTGTGTGTGCGCGTGCGCGTACATACACGCATACTACTGTTGCAGTGTGACATTAAAGCATACAAATGAAACGTATAGTATTGAAGACTCTCACCAGTACAACAAAGCAGCAGAAACCTCTTCATGGAGGTATCATATGATCACTAGAAAGTGGTCAAACCAAATAAACAAGAATTCTTATTTAGCCTTCTATGTGAGTCAAAATATTTAAACATTTTTTTTGCTTGTTTAATGTATTTAAATTGTAAATGTACGTAAATTAAAGTATAGTCCCTAAGTTTTCTGTCAAATAAAATAGTACATATAGGTAACAAGGAAGTCGCTTTCTAGTGTCTGATAACAGTCAGTCACTCAGGAGCATCAGTGCAAACTAAGTCATTATGACCTGATGACCTTGCATTTATATAATTTCCAAGTCATTTTTATCCCTGCCTCATTTTTGAGAGTAATATTTTTTATTATGTTTTATCAGGAAATGACAATATATATCTTTATTTATAGGTAAGCTACACTTTTAAATTATGACATATTTTTTACATTACATTTTAAACTCCCAAAATAATGGTCTTTTGCAGCATTAAAAGTTAAGTAAAACAGATAGATCAAATAGTTTTCTTAATTTAGTGAGTATGTAATTGTTATTCATTCATATAAATCATATAAATAAAAATTAGTTAGGTTATTTGTAATTTGTATTATACAAAAATGGTACACTTTTCCCCCACAGTAAATCTTTTTTACTAATCTATTTTGCCATTTTTTTTGAATAAACATAAGTCAAGTCAAGTCAAGTTTATTTTATTGGCACAGCCCAAAATCACAAATCACAGATTCCCCTCAATGGGCTTTACGGTTTGTACAAAAGCAGCACAACATCCTCTGTCTTTAGATCCTCACACTCAAACAAGGCAGAAACTCCTAAAAAACGTAACCAAAATAAAAGTAACTGGTAAAACAAGTCAGTTGTTGCTTCTTCAGCCGTTTCCCTTCTCCTCATTAAAAGAAGCCAGATGAGAAGGAATGAACGTCCAACTTCAGATATCCAGTGACAGGTATTCATACAGTAGTTTATTGTTATGTACACAATACGCCGATAACCTGCCATGTCTTAATCCTTTTGTTCTTTTGAGAAATAGGTCATTACCTGATTGTAGGTGTGCACTCAATTGCCCCTTCCAGAGGTCATGTGACTCCAAATACAAAGAGTGGCAGTCTTTCCACCTCCATCAGACTTATCTACCAATGTTCAAAAGGAAGAATTATTTCCAGACAAAACCACACCGTCGATAGCGTAGAGATAACATGATAATTACCAGCATATTTAGGTTGAACCCACCCAGTGCAGAGCCCCCCTGCCCTCATCTATTGGCTACTGCTGGGGGTGGAAGTGACGGCTCATAAACTATGAATGTGTTCTCCTCGGGCTGACTCATGTATAAAAGGTGACCTCCCTCACCCTGGGATAACATTAGGCTGAAAAACTCAAGGATCCAGAATGTGGACGTTGCTCCTTTTCAGTGGCGTGCTGGGGGCGCTGGGGTCAGAAGGGACATCTTCTGGGGCAGCGTTGCAGCAGACGCTCCAAGCCCTCCACTGCCCGCCCTGCGAGCGGATTCACTGCTCCTCCCGCCAGGCTCTGAGGCTCCAATGCAAAGGCGGCGTCACGACGGGCGTGTGCGGCTGCTGCCCCGTGTGCGCCAGGACGGAGGGGGAGGCCTGCGGAGGATCCTGGGACTACCTGGGGAGCTGTGATGAAGGGCTGGTGTGTGTTTACCAGGGGGCGGCGGCCGACAAACCGCATGCAGAGCGCAAAGGCATCTGTAAAGCAGGTGAGCTCCTACCATTTATCCTTCAAATCGGATATTTAAAAAAAAAACATCAGTGACTCACATGAAAGTCCACGATGTAGACTCAAAATATAGGATGTGAATCCTAATATAAAGACATCAGACGTGGAATGAGTATGTCCTTAACTTGCTACAAAATAGAAATACAAGTCCTACAGTCAAAATGTGTACATACTCATTATGCAGAAGAATGGCTCCTGTTGGAATATGTCTTTCACACAGAAAGATAAGAATAGAAATGCTGGTAAGGTAAAAAAAAAAAAAAAAAACTAAGGAGGGCCAAAAATACAATGGGAATGAAAAAAATATATTAAAAGACAAGAATAAATCAAACAAACAAACAAGAAAACAGAAACAACACAATCATTAAAATAGGACACCTGTTAGAATCACTCCCACCAGTTATATATTTGAATATTTTATTATTATTATTACTGATTCATTCACAATTTAATGAGTCAAAAGTGACCTTATTTTAATTTCAATGATATTGTGGGTATTTGAACCTACTGGTACACATCATTATATTCAAACTGTTATTTATATTTATAGTAGTAAACACATTTGATAAGTGAAACCCATATCTGGTTATATTTCACCACTTTAGGTCTAGAGACTGATAGTGTGGTCGAGGCTTCCTTTGATTCAAAGGTTTTCTGCTAACGGTTAAGCCATAATTACACCTCTTATCTCTGCGTGGACAAAATGAGATTAGAGAATTTCGTGTTTCTTTGCAGCTCAGGGGGGAAGCAAATGTGAATAACACATCTAACATGATCAATACCTTGCAAATTCATGTGTTTCATGCAGTGATTGAGCCCCAGCATCCTGAGAGCTGTCACCCAGAGTGCACCAAGGAATACTGTCAGGCCAACCCCTCCGAAGTCTGCTCTGCCAGGTGCTGCTGGAGCAACATGTCCTCTATAAAAGCTGCTTTATCTACAGCATATATATAAATACCTTTCATGCTGCTGATGCTTTTAACAGGAAGCTGAATTCCCTGCTCTGCACCGTAGGTTTGTGTCTCTGGAGAAGAAAGCTTGCCAGGGCTCCTGCCAGCACACATCCTGTTTAAGCTGTTTGCTGCTGAAGCCGCCATCGTGCCCACAGACCTGCGCCTCCTCGGATTCTGCCTGTCTACGCCGCTTTGGGAGGTGTGTGCACAATCACCTGTCAGGACCTCAAAGTGGTGTATGCAACCAGAACCTCCAGGTATGAGGGACTTCAGAAAGCTGTTTCTTTACTCCCATTCTGGCTCTTGGAGAGCTGCCGCCCTGCAGGTTTTAGGAATCCCCACAATCGCCTGATTCTAATTAATGACTCAATTGTCAAGCCCTTGTCCTTGGTTGATGAGTGAGTTGATAATCAGAATCAAGTGTAATTGAGTGGGGATATCCCTAAAATAAAACATGCAGTGCAGGAGCTTTGCAGGAGCAGGATTGGACACCTTTGCTTCAATATATATATATATATATATATATATATATATATATATATATATATATATATATATATATATATATATATATATATATATATATATATATATATATATATATATATATATATATATATATACACACACTCTTTATTCATTAATCTGCCACTTTTTCTTTTTCCCTTTAGAGTAAACCCGAGGGGCATTTTGTGTGTCTGGTCCCAGGCTGTCCAAATTCACCAAAGTGATTACTTCCAAGAAGAGGAAATGTTAGGCAGTTCATGTAGCACAAATGTAAAAAAAAAAAAAAGAAAAATAGGCAGCTATTTCTGAACTCTCGCATAACTGGTGAAATATTTTATAAAACTAACATCATTTTGTATATATTGTAAACCTGAATAAAAATGTGAAATTTAGATTGTCTGAAGTAAAAATTCATGCTTTGGTGTTTTTGGTTGGTTAATAAAGATAATGTGATCAGTATGATGTACAGAATCTCTCCATCACAAGGAAACCTGATGAAAAACAACTGGAGAAGTGTACAGCCATGTTAGTAACTCTGTGAGTCTGAGCTAAACACTGACAACTTTAAGCTAAATGTTAACTATGTGAATAATAATGTGCTGATGTTTTGCAATAAAAAGTTTACTGTGTGTGGAGTGTGTTAACAAAATACAGCTGAGGCTGAGTCATGAACTAAAGTTTTATCAATAACATACTACTTAAGCAAATATCACGGCATTCCATCCAATAGACCTTTGTCACAGCAACCATAGTGACATTAAATAGTACATGAACAAAGTATTAAGATTCCATTTCATGTGAGCAAATCCAATATGCACAAGAGCAGCACTCTGACTCAATTTGACTTGAATAGGATGGAAACTTAATTAGTTATTAATTTTTATTTACCATTTCATGTGAGTATGGCTGCTGTGAATTTAGCACTTTAATGGCAACATACATTTCTACTTCAATTTAACTGTGACCATTGAGGAAAAGTCAGGGGATCAACATGATCTTTTCAACATCAACATGAACACCTGGTTCAGTTATGTTCCAATCTACAGAGCTGATGTTAGGATATTTTACATATTTGACCTGATGTTGATATTTCAGAAATCTAATAGTTGTATGGATGAATGAAAAAAGTGTCATCCTAATAGTGATGGTCAGATGGGTTCACCTTTGGGGGAACATGAATACATGAAAATAGTTTTCTAGTTGTTGAGATATTTCCGTCCAGATCACATTATTGGATCATTGGACATTTCCATCATTAAAGAGATGTTTCTACTGACAATTATCATGATCTTTTCAGTGGAACTCAATTTATGCCACATAGTAAAAGAAAAAAGGGATGAATAGTAATTATGTAAGTACAGCCATGATGCCGTGCACATAACCTGCATGTGGAGTCAATCACTGGGGAGAAAATGAATTGAAAAAAGTAGAAATTATGTTCAATAAAAAGGAAGTGGTAGGATAATGGGAGTATATCAGTATCAGGAACGATAGTTGAATCAGTACAGTCATGTCGTCTCTTGTCCCTATTTCAGGGGTTTTTATGGTTCACGGTTAAAACGCCTCAAGTCCCCTCGGCCAACGCTGCCCCCCTGACAGATGATGGTTATTGAATAACAGAGAGTTTATGAGGCAGCAATAATGAAGCTTGTACAGAAAGGGAATAAAGTGTGGACCAACAATGGGCAGTTTGTTCGGTGTCCTTCAAATGGAGCCGTTTCTGAAGAAGAAGCCTTTATCTGGAGGATTTCGCAAGATGGGGGGCAATTTTTGTACTAAAACAAAGGGCTGTATGTTCTTTCATCTGTTCTCTTGTCGGGTGAATCACTATAGAAAAAAATCTAAATAATATTCCACATTTGATCAGACACCAGAGGATTGCAAAGCTCCCTTTTCAGATAGTTTGTAAAAGGAACTAAAGCAAGTG
This sequence comes from Eupleurogrammus muticus, assembly GCA_036785175.1. Taxonomy (NCBI): domain Eukaryota; kingdom Metazoa; phylum Chordata; class Actinopteri; order Scombriformes; family Trichiuridae; genus Eupleurogrammus; species Eupleurogrammus muticus. The sequence continues at coordinate 18,336,759 of JAYKQN010000010.1, read as the reverse complement.
TCAGAATGTGACATATCAATGAGAAACAGCATCAGATTTGTACAAGCAGTTAGCTAAATTAATGAAATCCCTAATTTCTCTTGATAAATGAAAAACATTAAATTTTCTTTTCCAAATGTGGCTATAATAATCACTTCCGATGTACATGCATGTACCAGAAAATATCGATTGAGTGCTAAAATGTTACATCTTCGAAATCCCATCCTTTCATTAACAATTTGGGCTCTTACAATAATATTCTTGTAATTTTCTTCTGTGTTTCTTATACTTCCAATTGTGGCTCCACATGGGCCTATCAGGGGCCTATTAGAACGGCAAGATAGGTGATCAAAGCAGGCCGCCTCTGTTATCAGTCCCATATATCCTACTCACTTTTTTTAGCTGATAAAACCAAAGCATAACAAAAGACTGTTTGCATGCCAGCTGTAATAAATGTGTCCCGCTCGGAGACAAGCTATGTTGAAGTCTGAATATATGTACATAAACAATACAAAAACCAGGAACAATAGAAAAGATCAAGAGATTGTTATGAAAGCGTGACCTTCAAAGCAGATTTGAAGGAAGATGTGGGAAGTGCAGTATCTGAAGAAAGAGTGTGTGTGATGTTGATGGAATCAAGTGAACTGTTAGTTAGTTGAGATTTAGGGCAACTGAAGAACAAACTACCTTCACTCAAACCTTTGAAAACATTTTCAGCCAAATTTAAATCAGCAAATTATAATTTTATTGGTGTCAAAAGAGTGGAAACACATTTTGAGTTTTCTGAAGTTCTTCGGCTTACCTCCTCCACTGTTATAATAATGTAAAAGCATAACCAATCCAAAATGATGATAACGATTGACCGTGGCCTTCTTACACTTATTACATTTACTGGATGCCAGAATCACCAGAATGGCTACGTACTTATCTCTCTTCAAAACTATTGTTAAAAACCATGAAGTTACACTTAAGTCATTAGTTATGAAAACATCCTTATATATTTATTTACCAAAATGTAAGTAATACAAAAGGTGTAGCATTAAAAATTAAGCATTTTAAAGAGATAAATATTGTCATTATGGCCCGGTCCACAGACGCCCATCAGGCACCAGACTCTAGTGACCTGGTACAATCAGTTATTGTTATGTGCTAAACAGATAGAACCTATAAAATCTCATATTTTGTCCCAACCTCTCACACTTAAACAAAATCATTTTTGAACCACCCTTTGGTTAACAGAACTGTCCTTACAACCAAAGCCACACTTTATCTACAAAACATGAGGTTTACTAAACCGTCAAAATTACAGTTGAAATATTGCATTACATTTTTAAAATGAAAGATGTCTCATTGCACATTTCAATGAAGGAAAATCATATCTTAAATTTAAAAAAAGACACTGTAGGTTAAGTTGCTATAACAGTAATTAGAACTATTTGTACAAATACAGAAAGGAAAGATAGTCTGAAACAAACAGTATAAAAAGGTGCATAATATCGCTGCTCAGCCCTCCAGTCCTTCTCTGATCAGGAAGGCACAGTAAATAAACATCCAGGCCACGTGTCCCGCTGTCTTGTCACCTGAATAACCGGTTCCAGAAGGATATGAAGGTGGTGGAGTTGAAGGCACCGATAAATATAAGCAGCAGAATGTAGAGAATCATCATGACAGCAAAATGGTGTCTGAGCAGCCAAGAGGTGCTGCGGGAATGTCTGGAGGCGAAATAGATAAAAGCAGAACAATAACACAAACCTTATGAATACTCGGTTTCATGAAAAACAGCAGGCCTATGTATACATATCTAAATATACATTTTCTTATTTCATTTGACTATTGGCAAAGCAGGAACCCACGTTTTTTCTACCTCAAGCCAACGTAAATGTGTATCAATAAGAACATATAAGCATGTCTATTTCAATGTCCCTGTTGCAAATCTGGTTGGGACAGATGTGACGTGTAATTAAGCCTCTCATCTCCATCATTTCCTGTCAGTTCTCTACCTGCACTCTATCCAATAAAAAGGGCAGAAAAGACCCTAAATACTAAACCAAATAGTAATGGGAAGCATCTGTATCAATAGGCACTATTGCTATGTACAAACATCACCTTACTGAAACCTTGCATGGCCTTAATTATATAAACTTTACTTTTGACAAATACATATTTTTGTGTATTTGCGTCATTTTGTCTGATCTGAACCCGAGGTTCTTACCTGGACTGGTGCCTCCTCTGAGAGTAAACAAGCAGGTACTTCACTCGCAAAAGTTGATTGTTGGTGACCACAAAGTATTTCTGTGGCACGTCGCCTCCTTCACTGTTTTTTGCCCTTGAGCGTTGTCGGTCGATGATTTCAGAGTCTGAACGGGGATTTGAAGCAGCTGATTGTTTAATGCAGCGATTTAAACACTGATGATAATTTGAAATCTGGATTTACAGACACGGGGTCTAACGCACCTTTTTTCTTCACCTGGCACTTTACATCTGGGTGATCAATGACTTCACATAAGGCGACACAGCTGAGCTGTGGACCCAGGAGACTTTCTCGCCAACCGCTGCTGTGGGGACTGTAGAGAACGGCCATGCTGAGGTCACTGGTGAGGTAGGTGCCCTCTCCAAACACTGAGTTCTGTGCATAATACACGAGGGAAAAGCAGATGACTCCATGTAAGTTTCCTTATCAGTCAGAAACAGATGGTATTTCAGCACACAGAAGTAGAATCACTGATATATGGTGAACTGGAGAAGATCTCATTAATTTATTTATAAAACTGGCCTACAAGGGAGCCTATTTAGTATTTAAGAGATGAAGATGCACTGACCTTATTGAGGTGACAGTGCAGCCCGTTGTGAATGATCGAGTGAAAGTTCTCCAGGCGGCTCCCGTGGAATGCATAGAAGACGTCTCTGCCAGCCTTCGTCCTCTCAAACCTGGCGTTCATCTGGTCACAGTACTCCAGCTCAAACAGGAAGTCTGGCACAGGCGCAGAAACGCCTTCATGTTCCATCAAGTTACAAAGTTTGGCATACTGTCAGAGATCCGAGAAGCATAGGAACAAGAAAATGGTTAAAGACGCTGTGGTTTCCATATTTGCACATGTCATGTCATGTCACCTACCTCGTCTTTCTGTAGCGTCTTCACAGCAAAGCTCTTTGAAGAGAGAATCCAGTGAGCGAGAGCCAGATGATGATCTCCCTCCCCAGGTCGTAGTCTCACCAACTCTCTCACACCAGGAAAAGAGTTCACATCGGCCAGCTAGATAAAAAAAAAGTTGTTTTCCCTTTCATGATATGTAAACCCTTAATGTTTTCATGCCATTAGTTTTTTTTTTTTTTTTTTTTACAGATTCCTGCAATAGAGTTGACCATAGAAGTTCTATACCATGACCATGCAACAAACAACTTAGACACCTATAATTCATAGACAATGCTTTGTTAAAATTCTTTATACACCTTTTTACACTATATAGCATTTATGATCAAATTTTACACACACTTGTAAATAACCTACTATTCCAATATACTATATGTGTAAGAAAAGATGCTTTAGTCTTTATTTTTCTAATAACAATTTACTTCCAATAACTAAATTACCCTAAATTCAATTTATTTCAATCAAAGAAGAAAATGTGCTAATTTACTCAAATTCTTTTATTAAAGCACTATGACTATCGTATAAGTTACATTTGTAGTAAGTACTATAGTTAAACATCTTATAGCTAAGATTTCTTCTGCATATTTTAGCACAGAAAGTTTAAATTTCATGTCATACTTTTTATTTTTTTCTGCACCAAAGCCATGGCGTTTGACATTTAAACAGCATTACCAGAGAGGGTGTTCTTTTCTCATCAACGACATTAAGCATGACGATGATGTGTGACTTTAACGTTCTACCATATTTGATTTTTCAGATAAATGAAAAGATCTAAAACAGCATGGGACTCCTATTATAGCTTTATAAAATGTGTTTGTAGTGTTTAGTATTAAAAATTTCTCACCAAAGGTATTTTACATATAATTTCAGTTGTTAATCTATCTTCATTGGCTGTGGTATGCGGTCTTGTTCATCACCTCTTTTACTGACACAGCACATTACTGCCACCAAGCGTATATACATTGTGTTGCGCCCACACATGATGAATAAATTAATGCGTGTCCTTTCTAAAGATGTATAAAATCACATTTTGTTTTCTTACATCACTTATTGCTAAAAATACTGGGTAAAATGAGAGCAGCGATTCAAACGCTCTGGACTTTATTTGACTTACCAGCTCTTCGAAGTCTTTAGTATCACTGCCACGTATGTATCTGGGAGGGAAGGGTCGAAGCAAAGAGTCCCTCTTGTAGTTCTGTGCGGCAGCGACAAACAGGCTGCAGCGGAGGTCTGCTGCTACCGGGTCTCTGTGCAGACAGGAGCACACCAGCTCTCTGACGGCCTCAGGTGGGAGCGGCGGCTGCATTCCCAGCGCTGCAGATCAACGGGAGAAGATTAGATACAAGGAGCACAGCCGAAAGGTCAGTCAGGCATAACAGAGGCAAAAAAAAAATCCTCTCCAGAAAGTGAAGCAACTCAACTTCCCCTACACTCACTTAACCATTTAACCGAGATTAAAAGTAATACTTTATTTTTATTATCAATTAGTCTGCTGATTATTATCACAATTAGTAATTGATTGTTTGGACTGTGAAATATCAGCAAATACAAATAGTGAGAAAACACAATTCACATTTCCTCCCCACACCTGTCCACCCCTTACAATGTAAATTTGAGAAATGAAAAAAATAACAAAAAAATATCCTTTATTAAATAACTATTCAAGTCATTTTTAAAAATAAAACTTCATGATTCTCTTCATACAGCTTCTCAAAGGAAATATTTTCTTTTCAGCTTTCTTTCATCCTAACATGACATCCAGACGTTTTTACTGTTTCTCAATGGAGAGAAAAACAGTCATTGATGTTTTTTCACCATTCTTGACAAAAGGACCTAGCTACTTAGTTGAGAAAATTTAACAGATCAATTGATAATTTAAGTAAGTTCGCTGCAGCCCTACACCACATATAGTGAGATTACTACGAGTAAGTAAAAGCTTGGTTTATGGCTTTGCTCCACGACATTTCAGAGGTAAATAAATATTATTCTTGCTTTTCCACTATTTATTTAATAGCTGTTACTTGTCGGATAAAGATTAGACACATTGGATAATATGATAAACTTTTAAAGTGAAACACGTTGTTAAAGATTAAACCATTGGTTTCCAATCTGTTTGGCTTGTGACATCTTACAAAAAGTATGCAGTGTGTATCCTGGGTTAGATTACAGATGTTTAAACACTGACTAACAGATTTTTCTAGCAGAACTTTTTTTTCCTCTCTGTGTTCAGTCAGAAAGAAGTACTTCTACTTCAGTTCTTGCCGTATATTTTGCTTCTAACACTTATGTGTTTTTCTGCTAATACTTATGTACTTTTTTACCTTTATTTGTAGTGGAGTAGTTTTACATTGCTATAATAGTACTCTTCACTTTTGTCAAGCGTCTAAATAACATTACTTCCTCCACCTATGCGGTTATTGTATGTTTCATGGTTAACGTGAAAAACAAAAAGTGACACCTCAACACGAGAAGTCCCACTTGAACGCAAAGTTTTGTGGTTGCAGCCTTGTAGAAACAGCTGTCGTAATTTTATTTTAAGCTACAGTTCAGGTCCTCGTTAGGTTAGTTAACGCCACTAAAGCGCTGAACGAGGACAGAAGGGTCCGAGGAGGAGGCTACGTTAGCACGAGCTAGCGTTAGCTAACGGAGCTACATCAAATTAAGCTATCGCCGAGTTATTGGTGACGAATACAACGCTGTCCGATCACAGTGTGACGCTGAGCGTGTTACAAATCCAGCTGTGAAGCAACTGGCCCAATTTCACCTGACAGACAGAAGTTTCATCATGATTACCTTCAGTTGTGTTCAACTCATAACACTGCAGGAAAAGGAGACAGTGGTGGCTCCGGGCGCTGCTGCGTTCAAGTGCTGTCAGCAATAACACAATCACGAGATTTACACGAATGGCCATGGACGAAGTCGCATGTATGTTCGTGTTGCGAACGTAGCCGAAACAAAACAGAAATGTGAAGAATAAGGAACCCGTGTGCGACATATAAATTATTTAATCAGCAGCCACTTTTGGTGATAAACGTCAATACATGTTTGATGTGCATCATCTCCGTTTCATTCCAGCCCCGAAACAGACATTGGACGCAGCATTCATCACACATGTTAAATCAGGTTGATTAAACAGTAGTAAGTTTTACAACTTTTGCTCTGAATTATACAAACACACCTAAAACAATGCATGAGCAGTAGGTTTTGCTGTTGTATTCCCAAGCAGGTTTTCAATAAATTCTTTCCCAGGACAATCACTCAATTTGTTAGGGAAACTCACCCTTAAATGTATGTGTCATACAGAGAAAATAGAAGAACTGAAGCATTCCCGCGATTAGTTCATATCATCGCCCTATTGAATTAATGGTCTTTTATTTAAGTTTTTGGGGATAACAGAAAAAAACTTTATAAAACACAGAGAGAATATTATGCTTATTATTGATTTTAATCAAAAGGGCACTGACAGTGGATGACTGCATATACTACACAGAACGTTGTGTGAAACATTAAAGAATAAAGTGACTTAGGCCAGTTTTGAACATTCAAGTCTGACTTTAGCCGACTTAAACATGGCTAAAACTGCCCTATCATTCCACTGTGCAAACTCAATATTTACATTACCAGGAGTTAAATAAAAAATGTCAGGTAAATCAAATTGGTCAGGATACATTTCCCTTTTTCATAACTTTACCAGGTCTTCTTTGTCCGTTTTTTGTTTTTAATTTAACGTAACTGTTTTCCAACATTTAATTTTTAATTTATTGATAAGCACAGCACCTTATAATAAATTATTATTTAAGTATATCTTTGGAAATTTAGACTAAATTACTATAAACCATTATAGCTGAGAGCCTTCATCACTTGCAAGTCAAAATTGATTCAGGAATCATGTTTAGAGTTTTTTCTAAAGCAGAGATTCTTGCGTCCTAAAGCAGCAAACCATCATGAAAGCTTGTTAAATTGCCCGAGTTGAAGCATTGTATCTTGAAGAAAAAAAATAAACAAAAAGGCCTAAGTAAATGGCCATTGTCCTATAGGCCATAAAGAGTATGACCCTTTCAACTCAGGAATATGGTGATTTGGTAGCATCAGCAAGAGATGATGAAAAAACTCACTTTGTCAAAAAAATATGTAGGCCATTATTTTAATAGGAAAATGCTATTTTGTCATGAGCTGTAGCCTAATTATTACATTTATCTAAAGTCTCCCTCCTCAATTTTTTTTCCTTGTTCCTACAGTTCATTGCTTTAGCTTCACAGTGAAGAATATTGTATTTGACACTTCAAAATCATATTTTAGGGGTTGCCTTTTTATGTGTGTCACTTTCTTTACTTTTTATTTCTTACTGATTGTGTAGGAGCCAGGAAGAATTGCTATATCTTTGTATTTAACATTTTATCATTTTTAAAATATACTGCATTGTAAAAGTTGCAGCTGCGACTAGTGTGGACTGAATAGATGGAAACAAAGAGAGCGGTCACCTCAATACTAAACCCTGGTTGGATAAGGATTAAAACTTAAATACAAAGATGAATCTGACACATAGTTTCAAATTTAAAGCTAAGAAAATAGTAGCTATATCTGGTTCTCTATTGGCTGTGAAAGTATGAAAGTAATTTAGACAAATAATAGCACACAGAAACATATTGGGAAAAAAAGAACTAGTTTATTTTGGAATCATTACCTTAGTTCTGGATTTTCAATTATGAGTATTGAACTCAAGTGGTTAATTTTAAACTTTTTGATTTGAACTTTGAAATAATGAAACACTGGAAACAGGACAGTAATATATGCAAGTCAGAGGATGGAAAAATGTTCTATAAATCACAACAAGATTAAAACATTTGTGTTTCAACTAAATGTAATGATTTCAAAGCAAAGAGATACAAAATAGTAAAGGAAAAAAGGAAAGACATATACATTTCTCTAAGTAGTTTTTATTTTTAATATGTGGATAGTGTATACACAATTTTTATTATAAATTATCTTACAAACACAAATCTTATATTTCTTAAATCCAATTTCAAACAGGGAGAAGAAAGCTTGAGCATTAGAAAATCTAGCTTCATTGTTATGACATATAGCAATTTGAATAAAAAAAATTAGTAATGTGTTATAAACGACATATAATATTTCATCCTTAGCTTCTAAGGTGTTTGGGGTGTTGGACTGAAGGGAGATATAGGAGCCACGTATAGTGTATGATTTACTATTATGATGTTGTCTGCAGGGTCACGTGACCTGTCACATACGGGTCCGTAAGTTACAGCGGAGTAATCATTAATTAGTGTCACCTGGTGCACTTGTACGTTCTTGTTAATGGGGGAGGGGGAATATGACTTTGCTTTTCTACCGCTTGAATTTTGACTAGGTAGTTGTTTATGATTTGGTTGAAGGCGGATTTCACCTGTTTTACAACGGTATTTTTCCCGGGTAATCGGTCCGTATCTCATATGGAACGGTATGTAACGTGATTTTCTCTGCTCTTATACTGGTTGACAGGTTGGTTTATACTAGACATTAGTTTCACATTCAAAATTCGAGTAATGTGAAACCAAGTCTACAACCAATGGTGGAAACTAACTAAATACATTTCCTCAAGTACTGAACTTAAGTTTTGAGGTAGTTGTGCTTTCCTTGAGTATTTTCATTGGATGCTACTTTATACTTGATATTATCTGACAGCTCAATTAGTTCATTTTCACTTTCTCTTTTCATCTTTTTGGAAGGTTTGACATGACCACTGTTTACATTTTTATGGTTCTATTTTCCTTTTTAAATGTTATGTTGTGTAAAAGGTTCTATATAAAGAGTATTAAACAAACACTGTGTTGCACTTATATATAATACCTTTTACTATTAATCCACCAGTATCTCATGTATTGTCTCCAATAAAACAATAACATCTTTAGTTATATAAACATTTTTAAATTAAATGTAAGATTTTTTAAAATAAGTTTTTACTTTTACTTAAGTAACATTCGAATTGAGGACTTTTACTTGTGATTGAGTATTTTGTCCATCACTGTCTATAACTAGGCTATTACCCCTCAAGTGCCACAAGGATAATTTTAATATATAATTTTGAAGTTTTTAACAAATAAAATAAGTATAGTTAATTAAGTTTAAAAAAAAAAGTTTACCTTTATTCAACAAATAGTGAATACTTAAAGTTATTATGAACCAGTTCTTGTCCTAGTATACATGCCTGGGAAGTAAGTCAGTTTATTGATGAAGCTGTGTCACCTCCACTACAATAGGTGGCGATCTGCAGTTTTTAGCTTGTTAGTATTGCCCTGTTACTGGTTGACCTTTGTTGCCAAAATAGGTAAATTTGCAACCCAAAGGTTGCTTTTGTATAGGAATATCTGAAATTTGCAATGAGGGAGAAATAGATGTGATATCCATGGATTTTAACAATACTTTGTATGGTGAAAACAACAGAAATCTGAAATGGACGGAGGGATTCTAGCGACACAACTCAGACTACGCGGATGGTAAGAAGGTTTTTAAATGCCAACTCAGGAATTATAATACATACATCTTAAAACAAATCTAGATGGGATCTTCACTAGTAAGCTCAGCTGCAGCCAATCAGAGGGTTCTGTGTAATGCCTCCTGTTTTTCAGCACTGTGGACAGCATCACGGAGGGCGGGGACTGATGAAGTGTGTCTGCTTTCTGATTGGTCGGTTTAGGCCAGCAACAAATCCCGTTTTTTATTGTCCGCGCCCTGCCTGGCCCCCCTCCTCCTGCTCCTGATGGATAAAAAAAAACAAAAAAAAAACATCGGAGTGTGTGCGTAAAGAGAAGAACTCACGTCACGTGACCGCCTCTTACTCCCGAGCCCATCGTTTGAGGAATATCGTTCCATATATTTCTGGCTCTCACCCTTATGTGTTTAATGCAAGATTAATCCATAGGATGCTATTTAAACGGACGGAGGGATTCTAGCGACACAACTCGGACTACGCGGAGGGTAAGAATGCTTTTAAATTACATTTTCATTAATTTCGCTCCAAATATGGGGGGGGGGGGGGGATAACTGTGTTAAAATAAACCGGATTCTGGCTTTAGTAAAAACCCCGAAGTCGCTTTTCGGTTGGGAGATTTGTCTTTGACCTACCCGGCGTCCGGATGTAAAGAAACGCCGATGCGAACCGTGTCGCAAAAGGCTGAAGGACGCTCCTCCATCGCCGCGATCACGATGCACCGTGTCCTACTGCAGCATCACTGTCCGCTGAAAGGAAACGCACACAAGGATCCATCAAATCAACCCGGATCAGTCCATTCTAGCTAGATCGTTTTATTTAGTGGTAGTACGATGTCCTTCACACATCCACATCCACCATCGTGTGCGTTACAAAGATTTCTACAAGGCGTTATTATAGTATAGGCAGCATAAAAAGCTATAAACGCATATCTTGACTATATAGTCCAATCTGTAAACTCCGTAGGCCTGTAACCCGCTTTATTTTTGCGCCCAGAGGTTATGATTTACTATTTATCGGAAGGCCACGCCGGTGTCTCCTACCGCGCGCATTACTCAGCTCTTATATCTCGATGCGATGAACGGTGCTTCATCCATTATGGGTGGAGGATGCACTGTAATGACCAGCCACCACCACCTCTAATCACATCCTTTGCCCTGGGAGGGGAAAGTCCTGTTCTAATGAAGTGATCCTACAGGAAGGCCTAATGCATGGGGGGATTGTGGCCTGTTGCCTACAAGGAGACAGAAAGACAGAGAGCAGTGTGACTGAGTGATTTTGCACTTATTAAAAACAGATCTGTTCTTTGCAGTTTCAAGGCAGCTGAGAGTGAAAGTCTTGTGAGTCTTTGCAATTGGAGGAAAAATATTGAACGCTGATCATGGCAGGTAAGAAGACTTTCCTTCCTGGCAAATGCATCCACCAAAGCAGAATAAACCAATTGCAATGTGATGTAAATTTAAATTAAGCAGAATGACCTGTTTTTGGTACAATTAATTCAATTTTGAGTAGAATTATTTCATAGGGAGATAAATTATTTTTTTTCAAATTGTTTTTCTTGATTTCCATCAAGTTATTCTTGTTTTCTTGAAATAAGTTATACTGTTTCACTTTTTATCTCAATGTTTTATTTTTTAGCTCATAATATAGTCTTTTTTTTATCTCATAATTCAGATTTTGTCACAATTCAACCTTTAAATAAGAAAAATTCTACACCAATGGAATAAGATAATTCTGCTAAATATTGGGCTAATTGTACTAAACACAATATATTCCCCTCTGGTGAGATTTAATTTTTTTGCAGCATAAATGCTAAAGTCTAATCCTTTGTTGATTTGCAGAGCTCTTGTCTAGATTTCTTTATGAATTTGATGTGTGTGGGCAGCTGTGTGTAACTGTGGCTTTGTATCCTAGAGAACAACTTCCCCCCCTTGCCTCGGTTCATCCCTCTCAGGCCATGTTTTTACCAAGACTTCAATGAGATCCCAGATCAGCGCCGCACCATGTGCAAGAGGCTCTACTACCTGTGGATCTGTGAGTCTACATGTACAAGTTTCAGTGTGTTTCATGCTGCTAGCCCGTCCACTTTTTTGTTTTCTCACACTGTGTAGCTGTTTTACCCAAAACAGCAGACACACTCCAGTATAGTTGTAGGACCAGGTGGACCGGTATTACCGCCTGGAGGCAAATCACTTTTTTCTCCTCCATTTGTCTAGTGCCAATTTATGTAAAGATTGAAATATATTCTCACACATTAAATTAAAATGTTATCAAATATGGGATTGGTCCACAGGTCCATGGAATTGGTCAGAGGTTATCAGTCATTGAGTTCATAATTTTCTGGATTTGAATAACCGTAGATACTCTTAATGTTTGTGACATATTGTAATATTGACCTGAGCACGGCATCTTTTTTTCTACTACATAGGTTCTGCCATTTGAAAATAACAATGTAAGTTTGGTGAGAAAGTAGATAGTTTACACATAGTGTAAAACAGAAATGATGTGCTGTTGTAAATAAATTGTAGGTTTTACCAGTGTTTAATAGCTGTAACTTAAATATACTGTAGACTTTGACTCTATGGTGTTGATTTGTTTCTGAGATTCAAAATCTGTTTGTTATAACATGGCCACAGACTTTTTAAAATGTTTTTTGTGAACTTTCTTTAGTGAATAGTGCCACGCTGGCTGTTAATCTGATTGGCTGCCTGGCGTGGATGTGTGGTGGGGGTGGAGCCACCAACTTTGGCATGGCCATCCTGTGGCTCATCCTCTTCACCCCCTGCTCCTACGTGTGCTGGTTCAGGCCCATCTACAAGGCCTTCAAGTAAGCTGCCCCCCCCCCCCTCTCATACAGGACACATACACCCGCCGTTCTGCTCAATCGGATTGTTTCTGACGTTGATTTTTTTTTTGTTTATCCTCAGGACTGACAGCTCTTTCAATTTTATGGCTTTCTTCTTCGTATTCATGGCCCAGGTCGTGATCAGCATAATCCAGACAGTTGGTATTCCTGGATGGGGAGTATGGTAAGACCATTAATTTGATATTTTTTTATATTATATATATATATATATATATATATATATATATATATATATATATATATATATATACTTGCCTTTATTTAATCAAGTTTAGTCCCATTGAGATTAAAGATCTCTTTTTCAAGGGAGTTAAGCTACATTAACCATAAACAACACCTATAATTATAACTTGCTCACCTAACACATATGCATACAGACATGGCAGACTGCAATCCTTTTGATAGCTTTAAATTGTTGAGTGTGACTGATGTGTGGCGTTATGTTGACTGTTGTGCTGCGCTTGTCAGTGGCTGGCTGGCGACCATCACCTTCTTCAGCACCAACGTCGGCTCCGCTGTGGTGATGCTGATCCCCACCATCATGTTCACTGCAGTGGCTGTGCTCTCCTTCATCGCTCTCACAAAGGTGACTGATCCATTTATATTTTCTTATTAGGGTTTAAGCTACTTTTGGTTAAAAAGTAGAGGTTGGGCATAATAATTCATATTGTAATATATGTGGTGATCCTTCCTCCTGCAATATGTCATTGATACATTAACGCCAGTTATAAAAACAAGCACCTTGTATTTTTATTGTGTTTTTATGTTGCTATTTAGTATGGTTTTATATACTTTTGTGTCTCTGCCAAAAAAATTCACTGTGGTGGACAATAAAGTAAATCAAATAGATAGAAATTTGAGGACAAATTTCCCTTAAATACAGTTATGATAAATTCAAATGGAAATTATTTCTGACTTAATTTGTCTGTGCTTATCAATTTATTGTGATATGTGTCTACATAATAATCTCTCCAGGTGATTCACAAGTTGTATTTTAGCTCTATATTAAAATTTTCAGTAAAAAAAAAATCCAATTTTATATCTCTATTATTGAAGCCAAAAAGTCAAAGTTCATGAAGGCCGAATACTTTTGCAAGGCACTGTACTACTGTTAGGATTTGTATCTGAAAGCAGCTCACTTTAATAATATATCAAGTTGATGATTTACACTTGGGGTTCTGTAAAATGTTTTTTTTTTGCACCCTCTGGTGGTGAAGATGATTGCAATGTGACAACTTACCCGGTCTCCCTATAGCCTACTGATTTCTTTTCAGAAGTGAATTTTTAATTTCAGTCTGACTCTTTCCCCGAAGCCCACTCAGTTGACACTTAAAAATGCCAAACCAAAATGGCTTTACCAAATGAAACACTCATACATCATCTCCTGCAGGTTCACAACTTCTACCGTGGCAGCGGTGGTAGCCTAGGTAAGGCCCAGGAGGAGTGGGCCACCGGGGCATGGAAGAACCCACACGTCCAGCAGGCGGCCCAGCAGGCGGCCATGGGAGCCGCCCAGGGAGCCATGCAGCAGCAGCAGAACCAGTACTCAGCAGCTCCCACCTACAACTACGACGACCCAATGTAGGACAGCAGGGGCCGGGCCATCAAGTGGGAGAGGTCAAAAAGGGATCAATTAAGAACACGTTTTCCAAATTAGCTGCCCTTTATTATAACACTGAACAAGCCGAAATCAAACAGAACAATGTCGAGAAAAGTCATGTTTTTGGTGAAAATGTACTTTTATTGAATTTTGACACACATGAGACTTAACGATTTTAGTCATGCCACATTTAAATCAACAGCAAGTTATTAAAAAGCTGTTTTTTTTAACCTCTTACGCTGGTGAAATTTAGCCGGTAAATGTGTGTGTGTGTTACTATTCAACTGAGGCACATTATATAGCTAAAACCAAGTTCCTGAGCTTCATCAGTTTATTCAGGTCGGTTCATCTGTGGTCAACACAGGGTGATTCTGTGCCTGTGTCACATGTTTAATACATCAACACTTCGATGTGTTTTTAGGGTACAGTAATAACTATGTTGTTAGAGTGGCTTCCCTTTAATTACTTTCATTTGCCTTGAAGCTATAAAGTCACTAAACGCTAAAACAATTAGCACCGCAATTTTCGTAACGACTGCTTTCTGTGCAAAATGTTAAGGAGAAAGATGATTTCCTATTAAAGGAATAGTTCAACAAACTTTTGCCTAAAAATCCCATAATATTAAAATGAGAAGATTAATATAGCTTTACCCTATAAGATTTCTACTAATTTTCACATCTAACAGTTGGCAAGAGAGCAAATCATGATTAATAATAATGGATTATTTGTTGAATAAATTCAATATTTTGAATTAAATAATTGAATTATAAATTGTCTTCAACATTATTAAAATCAGATGCAGTTTGCTTGAAGCAGTATCTACTTCTATATTTATTAGGTAGGTATTTTACAAGCGGAATTAGTTACTTGTGTTGCTTTTGTGTTAAACCCTCCAGAGAAAACCTTTAACAGCTCAAGTTCTGGTGAGTGTTGGGCGCTGATGATAATCTGCCAGCATCAAGTGATCCTTTTTAGTTTGAATTCAGCAATTTTTACATTCTCAGGAAAGATGTGATTAGCTGGGTTCAAATTCTACCTGTAAAGCCCCTAAAGTGTCAAAATGTCAAGGCTTTTGACTCTTTTATCATTGTTATTCCTTTTCGTTATGTTTAGCTTTTTATCATTACACATTAGTTATGTGTTGAGTCGGCTGACTTCAGTTTGTTTAAAAAGTGAAGCACATGCAGTACTTTAGGATTGCAGTTCATTGGATAAAACATTCCGAATTAATGTACAGGTTAAAAATGAAAGAAAACCAAAACCATTGGAGTTTGGGCATAGAAAAATATAAATAATCATTGTTGTTGGTGATCATACCATTGTATGAAGTGATGGATGTTTTTACCTCTTTGGCAAATTCTCCCACTAAACCCTAAATCCATGTAAACACTTAAATGGCTACTTGTTTCTGAAGCTCTGAAATTCAGGCCTTCGTGTGTCATTTCGTGAATGTTTGTGTTATTCCATGAGTAGGTGTGATATGATATATATACAGTATATATATAAAGAAAAGTAAATATAAATTCAATCAATGAAATGAATGAAAGACAGAATATTTGCGTCATGCTCGTGAGGCCTGATGTACTCAGTCAGAGACGGTGTCCTATTGTTTTCAGTGAAAAAGTATTTTTTTTTTTAAACTTCGTGTCACTTGATTTACAAGACTTCTTTGGAAAAACTTATTCGGAGATTCAGTAGAATATTAAAGTAACACAGTATTAGAACTGAAACAGATGTAAAGATGCGTATCCAAATGCTCGTTATTTCAAAACCTGTGAGTCGTCCTGTCTGATTGTGATGATGTAGTGCTCTATAGGGTGTCTGTTGTTTTATTTTTCTGTCGTATTTTTTTTTTGTTTTTTTTTTGTACCAACCTATTTTTTGTGTAATTTGGATGATGTGTGGTTGAGATTGAAGCACATGTTCATTGTGTCTTTTCATGGCTGTGGGTAACAGATTCTAAAGTCTTTTTATTTCAATAGAAAAAAAAAAAAATGTGTTAAGGAATGTTCAGTGCAAACCAGAATATTTGGATCCCAGCAGAGCAATAGAAAACGTATAGTAACAGCAGCAGTAGAAGGATTAGGATTAAAAAAGTGGTGTCCTGTTATGCAGGCTGCAAACCATAGCATAAACTGTTGAACACCACAAAGCATAATTTTATAATTGCATAACATTTTCACCAGCAGATGCACATTCAGTGAAGTATAACCCTGTTAAACGTAGGCTACTATTCACATGCTCATCTGTTGGTTTATGCACAAAGTTTAGCTGATCAGTTTTATTTAAAGTGTAACATTATGCACAAATGTGAACAAACATGCTTCTTTTCTCTGTATGTAAGTTATCTTAAGCATTTGTACATTCAGCACAGGTAATGTGATGATGGAAACTACAGCTGTATTGTCATGGGAGCTTCTGAGAGCCATTTTACCATCACTGAATCCAACCTCCACATGTACTGTATGTTGTTTGATATGTATTATCATGTACTATATCAATAGTAGATATAAATATATTACTTGAGGTGAGGTGAATATTTGCCATGGATAAACACATTTAATAGGAACATGCTCTGATTATGTGGATAAAGACCAGGTTTGAGGAGGCTGTGTCTCCATGAGTGGCGTAAATAAGGAATACATTTTTGTGTATTACTTTTGTATTATTTGGTCTTACCCTGATAGATATTAAACAGTTCTTGTTGGATTCTGTTTTGTTACTTCTCTTCATGCACAGGTCTTCTTACACACACACACACACACACACACACACACACACACACACACACACACACACACACACACACACAGTGTGATACAATTTCTGTCCATTGGTAAAACTATGAATTTCCATATTTTCACCCTATTAAAATAATGGTAAAACTTTATCAAATGCAGATATTATCAAATCCATTGAGAAATTTAGCACTGTTCTGACTCATACATGTCCTGTACCGCTTTAGCATACTTCTCTGCAACTCCACACTTCCTCGTATACCACAGCTCCTCTCTGGGCACCTTGTCATAAGCTTTCTCTGGGTCTACAACGGCACAACGTAGCTCCTTCTGACCCCTGTATTTCTCTATCTATGAAAATAATAAAACATGTTTTAATAAAAATAATTCAAATTGATAAACTGCAATTTAAATTAATATCAATTATTATTTTTTTCTGTTTGAGCAGGTTAGAAAAAAGCAGAAAAAATATTGATATGGATTTTATATCAGTACAGTGACATTTCTGTCTTGTTTTACTTTTGAGTGTCCCATATACTGATTTTTAAGCATATGGAAAATATATCTCTCAAATTGTTGAACAAAATGGAAGTTACAACTAGTAGACTCACCGGCTTTCATCACACCAACAGTACTTCAGGGTTTTCATCTAGGACTACAGGCCTCCCCTCAGTTTTTGGATTAGTAAGAATATGTAGTGCATCATAATATTTAGCACCTTTCACATAAGGTAGAAATTTAAAAAAGTAAAAACTGTAGATGGAATATAGATAGACAGACAGACAGACAGATAGATGTATTAAAATATATTGATTTTAAGTAAAATATTAAAATCTGTCTTCCAAAATAACACATCACTAGGATACACACTTTGTTATTCTCTGAATCACATATTCATCACATTTCCACTTTACATCTTTCAAAATGTTGTTACTAAGGTAACAGTACTGGAGTACTTGAGTATCAAAGGTAAAACTACTCATTATCCAGTATATTATTTATTTTTGAATAATTAATTAATTATAAGTATACATTACTACAAAGTACAGATAAATTGATACATTTATTTATATGGATTTTAAGTAAATTAATACAATCTGTCTTCCAAGGTAACACATCACTAGGATACACATGTTATTCTCTGAATCACATATTCATCACATGTCCACTTTGCATCTTTCAAAATGCTGTTACTAAGGTAACAGTATTGAAGTATTATCAGCAAAATGTACTTAGAGTATCAATAGTAAAACTACTCATTTTCCAGTATATTATTTTTAAAATCATCTAACTCTTCAAAGCACTTAAATGTTTTAGATCATCAATTAAAATAATAAAGGTAATTTAAGATCTATTTTTTGATTAATAAGTACATCTATTGGCTTCTATTATTTGACACCTTTCACATGAAGTAGAAATTTAAAAAAGTAAAAACTGTAGATGGAATATAGACAGATAGATGTATTAAAATATATTGATTTTAAGTAAAATATTAAAATCTGTATTCTAAAGTAACACATCACTAGGATACACACTGTTATTCTCTGAATCACATATTCATCACATTTCCACTTTGCATCTTTCAAAATGTTACTTGGGTAACAGTACTGGTGTATTATCAGCAAAATGCACTTACAGTATCAAAAGTAAAACCACTCATTTTCCAGTGTTATTTTTAAAATCATTAAATTCTTGAAAGATCATCAATATAAAGGTAATTTAAGCTCTTTTTTTGATTAATAAGTACATCTATTGCCTTGTAATATTTGGCAGGTATATATATTTTATATTTAATAAAAGTATATTTTATTAAAATTTCTTTTAAGTAAAATATTAAAATCTGCCTTCCAAAGTAACAAATCATTAGAATCTCTACAGACTACATAAAATACATAAAAAAGGTCTGTCATCAGGCACGTATCAGTTTCTATTGAATCGGAAAGTGAGGAAAAACTAAAAATGTCCCCTAAACTATATTTCTGAACTTTCTCTTAAAGCAAATAACACACATTTAGGTGTTTTTGTTGTTTCATTTTGAGAACTAATATTAGTAGTAGAGAGTTCAGCACAAATGGAAAAAACATCCTATTTTGTAAAAAAAAAAAAAACATGCAAGGCAACAGTGAAAAGGGCAATAATCTTAAAATTCTTTATTCATAAACTTGATGCAAGTTTACAAATTGCTGTACATGGTCAAAATTTCTTCAAATGGAAAATGAAAAATAAAATAAAACCAAAGCAAGCCAACAGCGCCAGATGTTTGTCATCTGTTCGTTGGTGCCAGAAAAATGAATTGACAATTAAGATAGATTAATCTTTTCAACACACAGTCCAGTTAGAGAAGCGTGCAAACTCTATTCACCACGGCATGACTATCAAACTTGAATTTGCCTCCTAACATTCCCTCTGACCGCGGTTTTGGCATTCGGAAGGAGGCAATCGCGCGAGTGGATAAAAGGCTCTTACAGCAGGGGAGAGGTTGTACTTTAAAACCTTGAAAGGATGCACAAGTTTATGGTCCAACGTTTCGGACAACACAGCCCCCTTCAGACAGCGGGGACACTTCATGTTAATGATACCTGATAGCTTCTCCCCCCCCTCGGGTATATCACACAGAGAACAACAGGATGTGGAGCAGTGTGCTGAGAAATCACTTTTTTTGTTTTTTTTCCTGAATTGATAATACATTTAGCTTACTTTGTTGTACAATTGACCTCTCCAGGCACATCACTGCCAGTTGTGCAAAGATCAGGAATATTTAATAGTACACATACTTCAGTGAGTATAAATGATGCATGCTAACTGCAATCCTGTTAAAATGTGATCCTTGCGTAAATGTCCTCCCTCTTACATCGCTTGAATAAAAAAAGGAACATGAGCCATAGTGACGTGAAGCGAATGACAGTTTTTGACATCGGATCAGTTGGGTGAATAAACCTAAATGTCAGAGGTACGGGGCGTTAATGAATCCCCCCACCCCCCCGAAAAATAATCAGACTCCCCTAAGTATTGTTTGTTACCTGAGTTGCCATTCAAACATACTTTTGCAGACAGTGTTAACAAATAAACTGCAAAAGAGCAGACAGATTGATAGATACAGTGTGTGTCCTGTAGCGTGGGGGGAGGGACAGCAGTAGTGATGATGTACTTTGTATTGCGTCGTCACGTTAGTTTCGTATAGATATTCTGAGTTTCAGGTCAGTTCTTATTACGCTACAAACAATCCTTCTTGTTGTACACCAAAAGGACACACTGAAACACGTTCATGGCGGCAAAGGGAAACCTTGCAAATAATGTCTGAGGGGATGAACCCAGCTGCATTGAACATCATGTAACAGGGTAGCAAATCTAGTCTGGGAAGGGGGAAAACCACTACAGTCAATGTATGCCAGGAAGATATGACATATAAAAAAGTTGCAAAAATGTGCGGAATAAAAAAAAAAAAAAAAAAAAAAAAAAAAAATCACACATCCAAACACCCTTTTAATTTGTTTCCTCTGTGAAGCCCATTCCTGCTTAACAAAGTGACTAATCAAATGCAACTATCTTTCCACAGCGGTTGAGACTAAGCCTAGTTTCAGCATCAAACCAGCAGTCAACCTCTACAGCGGTTGTCAAAAGAAAGATCAATAGCCAAACTGAGGGCCGAAAAGCTGTTCAGCTTCAACATTAAGACCACTGAATATGAGAGAAGCCCACTAATCGTCCTCTTGTCAGAAATTTCAAAACATTTGTGTTTTAACATTGACCATGGGGTGGATTTGTTCACCAACAAAAGTTGATCTTAGTTGCAGACTTTTGTTTCTGCTTGGCCCAATATACTATACACATTAAAAGAAAAAAAAAAGTAAGAGCTAAAAAAAATGCAGAGTGGCAGGTTGTCCCAATTTAAAGATGAGTTTCCAAAATAAGAGTATTGGCTCATTTATTGTCAAAGATGCTCAAAAAACAGTTGCAAAAGAATATATCTTCGAATAATATTTGCATTTGTGTACCAGGTAATTTCCAAAAGAAAACGAAATGCAGTCAATAAGAACAGGTGCGGTGAGGTGCCACTTCAGGAGCTTCAGTATCAATTTTCTTTTTTAAAATTCCCATTTAAAGAGGGGTAACTGACTGTGAAGCCCACTTTGTCAAAGCAGCTAAAGAAAAAAAGCATTTCCCCACATTTTAAAGGGAGAAAAGGTTTTTTTTTTTTTAAAGACAAATGAGCATATTTTAGAAAAAACAGGGCAAGTGATACCCTCACATCGTCCTCCTCGCTAAAACACTGAGGGGAGAAGCAAAGTGACACCAGAACAAAGTCTTTCCCAGAGCGGGGCGAAGGATACTTGTCAGATGAGCCAACGAGATGGTTTCCGCGAGAAGGATGATCTATTCCCAGTGAGTCAGAGGGGGGGAAATATTCCAAAGAAAACTAGATACTTTGACCCAAAGACATGTTCCCAGTGCATAGTGGTAGTAGCTCCTTATCCATCCTCTTTAGGGGGTGTGTACCAGCCTGTAGCAGAAAGAAAAAAAAAACTAACATTTGTCTGTGGACCCAGAACACAGTACATTTACTGAGCCCCAAACACTCAGAAATATTTACTTACCATTCTTTTCGTGAATTTGTACAAGAGATTTGTACGACTGTTGTGCTCTGGCAAGATTGTACTGGTTCTAAGAGACAACAAATATTCTATTAGATTCACAGAGATCTATTATATGCAACATGAAAACTAAGACAATAAAAGAAAAACAAAGCAGGGTTAAACTGTAGATTTTTATTCAGATTAAAATATCACACTTATTGACATTCAAGAATTCCTGAGGTTAAATCCTTTAAAAAAGCGAAATACGTGGACAATGACTATTTGAGGGATTTCTGTAAAATTTACTACAGATATTAAAAGGTCAGCATGCTACAGGCTATTCAAAGACGATTAATATTTTTAAAAAAATTTACACAAAGCCTGGCTCGGCTGTAAATCAATTCTGTTCTAGTGAAACGTTAACATGACAGCAACAATTCATTATTACATAATGACCTCAGTTACCTTATTGGCTCCAAACTGCACTCTGGCTTTTCCTTTAACCAGGGTTGCATTTATCTGCATAATTACAGATTCTATGGAATAGGCACTGCTCCAGCCCTGAAACACACACACACACACACACACACACACACACACACACAATATACATTATGTTTGTTTTTTTAAATTGAAGGTCTTTAAATCTAAGATGTATAAAACTTATTTTTGTACCTGTTTTGTGAGAAGTTCCATGCACAAGGCCCCTCCTCCAAGAACATAACTAAAACAAAAAAGAATAATACACAGTATTAGGAATAATATCATCTATAATCAGATTGTCAATACAATAAGGGAATAATTCAATATAATTTTTAGTTTTACTCAAGGTTAGACAAATGCAAATTAAATTGTAGTATGAAGTGGTTACATTTGGCCCTTTTTTCTTTCCTGGTCATTATTAAAAATGCTATGATAAAAAATCATTGTTATCCACTGATATGCAATAAATCAATATATGTTATAGGTATGGAAATCTAATTTACACCCTTGAATATATATATATATATATATATATATATATATATATATATATATATATATATATATATATATATATATATATATATATATATATATGTTTGCTCATTTAATCAATAAAGTCTTGAAAATTTGTTTAAACTGATTTCAAAGTCTTTATTTCGCTTTGTGAAGGAGAAAGTTTTGAACTCGAGACAATCTGAATCTAAATATTGAGTTTTTGAATGCACCCTTTGAAAGGTCAAGAAATCCTACAGTACCAACACATCTTTATAGCAACAACAAATGATGTTGGTCTGACCAAAATCCATCTAAGAAATTGTGTGCACAACAAATGTGGAGCAAGTTACATCAAGTGAACAGTTTCACCCTTTTCACACACTCACCCTCCAGAGAGCACAGGTGAGACAACCCGTACAAAAGGTGGGTCAAAAGGAAAATTATCCTGTATATAGGGGGGGGGGAAGAGAAAAAAAAAAAAGAAGTCATGAGTCTTGAGAATAGCATTTTCTCCAAAGAACATTTGATATTTTTTTAACACATAACTCACTTTATAAGAGAAATTGAGCAGAATGTAGTCCACTCCTTCCTTTTCTTTTAAGACCTGCAAGTCACTATGTAGTGGACTATCTGGGTCTACCCTGTAATGAAGAATGACAGGTCAAATCTGAACAATGTTATGCACTAAGTTGCAAGATGGAAAATGTTATTATAGTGATTGTAAGTAAAAACTTACGTCCTTAACTTGACATGCCATTCATAAAGGCTGTCACTGACTAGTTCGACTGAATAAATACCTGTGAAATCAGTGGCAGAAACACAAACAACTTTTCACTTAGAAATGTTAAAAGAATAAAAAGCCTGACTGTAGTGAAATGTGTCCCTGCTGTCACCTGTCTTGTAACTCTGTGATCTGTAGATCTCCCTGAGTTCCTTCATTAGGCGGTCTGAGGCTTGCACGGAGCCAGAGACTGCTCCCTGGAAGACACACAATATCACAAAGGTGCATTAATACTAGGTGTTAAACACACAATTTTATTGTACGTTAGTGTCCGAGTCACAGTACAGAATGTTTTCAGTGCATCAGAAAAAAAAGGTATAAGAGAAAAAGAAAAAAATCACATTTTGGTCTTTTATTTTGAAAATTGGAATCTGAATGTGCTTTATTGGCTAAATTTGTGCATGACAAACAAGGAATTTGACTCCGGTATATCTCAGGTCTCTGTGCATTAATATAACTAAATAATAAATGCAAGACAAAGACAAAAGATGAAATGTCTTAGGAAGTAAGACAATCTTCAAATCTTTAAAGTGCATATATACAAGGCAAACAGTAGAAAAGTAACTGGAAAAGAAGAACTGAAGGTGCAAAAGTAGACAGAATGTACAAAAGTGGAAAGTAGTTCTGAAACTAATGAATATTTTTATTGCCAATTAATCTGTTGATTATTAAAAATTAATTGATTAGCTGTTAATAAAAAGGTGTAAAATGTAAATCACTGTTTTCCAAAGTTGAAGATTCAACCTAAAGTATCCAGACCGAAAGTCCACAACCTATTGATCATCAGTTTACTATTATAGAAGACTACATATTGCAGGGAATAATCAGATTTGAGAAGTGGGATCTAGAGGATTTGGTCATTTTCTTCTTAAAATAATTCAAATAGACTAATCAATTTTCAAAACAGTTTGCAGATTGATATAATAGTGGGCAACTAATTGATTAATTGACTAATCATTGCAGCTCTAGTTGCAACGGGTATCAGGTTTTTGTATGAATGGGGTAGAGTGGTTAATAAAAATAGTGCAGTATTAACAGAATAATTTAAAAAACAAAAGCTCATTGGCCAAAACTAAGTTCTTCAGCAATGGAAAAACCGCATTTCTTGCCATGAAACAGGGCACCTGCTGACAGCTGTTTTATGCTGATTTATGATCTCATTGTTTATCGGAGGGAACAAACCACTACTTTTACTGCAATACTTTAAGTGGTGCTGAACGCTTCGGGTGTAACTTGCGGTCTAAAATTATTGTTCCATATGTTGGAGTAAGTGGATTGTTAAGCTTTCCATTTTAACATAGAGGGGGTGGATGGGGCTACATGAGGGTAACCAGAGATCCTGAGGTCAATTGCATTTCGGGACAATAATGCATGACTAAATTGGCATTTTTAACAGATGAAAAGACAACAAACTCTAATGAAATATTTGTTTTTCCAGCATGTATAGTTGGGGGCACTTGTATTGCCTAGAGTTGGAGTGTGATTGGCCTCGATCAAAAAGCATCACATCACTCAGAGAGCTGGGTTTGGCTGGAAAAACATAAGTGAGGTAGAGGCAGATCCATGGGGTTAATAGCTCCCACTCCTGTTGTGAAATCAGAACATGAGATATTACTAAACGGCTTGCGTTCAGATAAGGTTCAGCAAAGCTACAGCAAAGGCCGGACCACACCAGGATGAGTCGATGGTCGTTTTTCAGTTTGTGTGTTAGCAGAAAGACCAGACATTTCAATATTCACACACATACACTAAAAAAATGCTTTTTTCCTCAAAATAAAGCCTATTTAAATACTGTAGAGAAAACTGATCAGTCATTTTAGACCTCACTTTAATCTCTTATCATGCCCAGAGTGTGAAGTCTGCCATTTGTCACACAGTGATCTGCTGTCGGTCCGAACATAGCTGAGCTGGCAGGAAAAAAATGATTGAAGGAATAAAATAGAAGGACACGCATCAGGTGGCCATGATACAGAATAGAGCGACCACAAATCACACAGAGGTGTACTGACAAAAGCTAATGCTCAAATGAGAATTCACAGGGAAAATGAAAAAACACCAGCTGAACAAGCACTTACATTCAAGTGATCCTGTCTCTGGTTTTTACGAATCTTCTCCAAGATGGCCAGGTTTTCTTTCTCTATCCCGTCATCTTCTGACTTTTTTCCTTCTGCTGGCTCTTCTTCTTTCATGTCATAATGGTCCAGGTCTTGGTCCAGGTCAATGTCCTGCTGCCACAGTGTATTAAGCATGTTCAGATGTGGGATGTACAACTGATTGAACCATTGGGATATTAATAATACCAAAGCTCTGAAGTGTAAGATATAAATATAGGCACCTCTCCCATTTCTTCCTCCTCCTCCTCTTCAGACGTCACCTCATCTGATGGGCCGTGCTGTAGTGTGGTGAAACAACTCAAGTTAAGAGTTTTAGAGAATAAAAGACACTACTTCACTCTTGTTTGTAGCACCTTACCTTTCGCTCCTGGGTAATGGGCCCAGCAGGTGGAGGCTGGTCGAGCATATCTACATCTGGATGTTGAGGCAGGTTGTAAAGCCGACAGAGGTCACAAATGAGGCGCTTCAGCTGCTGAAGAAGCTGTAGGCAGAACAGAAAAGGTCAAAAAAAGGAAGAACAAACTGCCGTCGTACAATGTGCAGCATTGAGTTTATTTGACATCAGCCGACTTACCAACGTGCTGCCTTTTCTCACATCCTCTAAGCGCTCCAACACTTCTGCCAGACTCGGATCATCAGAGTCAACAAACCATATTGGGGGCGTTGAGGGATAGGATTCCTGTAACACAGGCCACAATAGGACATGGAAATTTAGCCAGTGCCGGTTGTGTGTTGGTGGATTTATAGACTACAGATTGTATTCTGACACTTAATGCTCCTTAACCGCTTCTTTTAAAAGAATAAAATTGTGATTGATGTTATCCACTTTTCAACTGCATGAAAGCATGTAAAAAAATGTGTACCAAATCTAAAAGTAATTTCAAAACCAAATGTCTTAGCCCACACAGCCAGTGAAAAAAATCATATGTCTACTGTCGGCTTCATGGCTGCACGAGTATCTCCAGCAACGGCTGACAAAGCTGAATGCTGTGCTGAACTTTAATTGGGCCTTAAAAGGGTGAATAAATCATGTGGATACTGGAAGTTTACATCACTCAAGATGTGAGAGACAATTCTGAATTATCCAAATCTAGCTTTTGGTATACAGAGAGAAGACTACAGCCAACATTAAGCAAGCTCAAATGGTAAAATCAGGTTTGATAATATTACATAATGTATTGCTGACTATGTTTTGGCTGTTAAATTTCCAGAAAGGAGAGTACTAACACGGTGTTATACAGCCCTGGTGGTTAAGTATGAAGTTACAGATGGGTTAGGGTGAGGATTGACTTATTGAATTGACTAAAAATACAGCACAATATAGCACCATCCTGACTCAGACCTGCCTGACTCCATTCATTTTGTTTGTTTTTCGATCATTTCCTTGTAATTAAGCACCTAGGTGGAATCATCAAAACTGCCTTTGAACATGTTGGCTCCTTCTTAGCAATTTGGGAAATACCTGTTCAATAGCCCATCCACTGATAAAGATAACTAAGGTTATGAATGCTGCTAAATGGATTTGTTTTTCTCCCCATTAGAGAAAATTACCCCCCTGCTAATCATATGTGGGTAGAGAACAGGGAGGAATTGTTCATTTTCAGCACTTGAAGAAGAGGAGGAAGTGAGACCACCCTTTACTTCTGATTTTCTAGTAGGAAGACCGTGATGCTGAATGTACACTGGTTTCTCTGAGGTTCAGCTGACTTTAAATTGGTTGCAGACTGACTCAGCTTGAGTCTCAACATGACACAGCTATCAAAACATTTTAACAAGCCTGTCTGTGCCCCCAAATACAAGGCAATAAGTAGAGCTGCGTGGATGATTCTGCTTAGAGAAGAGAACGTGGTCAGGACCCCGGGCAGGTGAGTGATGTGACGAGAGAGAGCCTCGGCTCTCCAAAGCATTGTGCCGGTTGAAGGACACATTAACAATCAGGCGGCCAAACGAACACTGGAATTGTTTTTTCTTGCTGTAATCACCCCTCATGTTGTAGATGCAATGCAAATAATAAGGCAAAAACCCACAAGACTCCTTCCGTGCAAATTAAAAAAAAGAAGATTCATTTAAAGAGAAGTGTTTAAGGACCTTTCAATCAAGCAGACGTCTGTCAATATTCACATATACAGTCTATTTGGTGCCAAAGTCTTTATTGTTGGGAAACACTATCGAGGAACACAAGGACGGATTTTTGTGTCATTAAGATTCATAAGGTTTCAAATAAATGCATTTTTGCACAAAATGACTGTATGGACACAGGCTGTACATAGGTTCTATGGCCGGTCTCCTACAGAGAGCACATTTGAGGTGGATAATGTAACAGCTGAGGTTAATGACTACTTAGCGACTTTCAGTCTTCATATTGGACTTGATCCTTAATTTAAACAGGCGGGGTAATGGGCACCTGCCTGTAGTTTTAAGGTTACTAATTAAATTATTGACGTATTTAAAAAAAAAAAAATATTCGCTTAGTCTGCACACGATTATTTACACGACAAGCAGCCGGTGTCGCAATGCATAAAATAGTGTTACCGTCCACAGAAATCTGCGTTAACAAAACACGGAGACAGCTCTCTCTGCTCGCCGATTGAGAGAAATAACTCCGTCATATCTGATGTTTCATCAGACCTTTCCGCGTGTTTAGGTGTCCTGATAAAGGACCATTAACGTCACCGGTAAGTTCGCAACGGGGATAAGTCTATTTGCTGAAAAGCGAAAACATTCCGTTAAACCGCCTCGCTGTAACGTTTAAGATGTGCGAGTTAACCGATACGGGACATGGTGTATTCACACTATCCTTTTCCCTGCGATGTAGTTTAGTTAAAAAATATCGGTGGAGTGTTGGGAGTTTCACCGTGCCATTGCTAAATTACGATAAGGTTAACCAGATACGGCTCCGTAGTTAGAAAGTTAGCCGCCGCGAGCTTACGCTGAAGTACCGCAAACAGTAACGCAGTTGTTTAGCTAACAGGACAAGCTAGCGTTATCGTTACTTTCAGTTCAGCTAGCGAAGCTACCGCAGCGTCGCTCCAACCTGCGTCTTATTCTGCACTTTCTGAAAGTGCATTTAACACTTGTGCTGCGACGTTTCACGAAAACCGCCGGGTTGCCTAAACCTGGGAGGCCAAACCCATGGGGAAACGAAAACCATCACTTTATTTGCAGTTGATTTCTAATCACGGAACCTTCCGCCGAGCGATTCGGTTTCAGTCGATAGTCAGTGGCCCGGGTTAGCTTGTGCGCAGAGCTGGCCTGGACTCACCGTGATGTTGCAGTGAATGATCAGCAGCTTCTCCCCTGTTACATTGAACTGGCAACTGAGTTCGTCGGGTTTCCAGTCTATTATTCGGAATCGTTCGTGGTTTGGGTCAAAAATTGACTCCAGAAACTTCAATTCGGCCTTCAGCCCCGAAACCGACATCTTCAACTCATCTCAAAGCACCAGGCCGCTGGCAGAGGGGAAGTCAGGGCGGAATGCGACCGCGCAGTGGAGGCGAGTCTACGGATCTCGCATGTTAGCGTGAGAACAACAACAAAGGGCTGGAGGGGAGCGCTGCCTCTGGTCTACATATCACCACTAGAAGCCCGTCTCATCTATGCTCATATAGTTATCACATGAAACACACATAGCACATTAATGAAGTATCTCTTATTCTTGTTGGAAGAGTTTAGTAAGATGCCCCGATCACGTTGTTTTGCTGCTACTGATCAAAATATTTTAATATTGAACATCTGTTAACCACCCCTAACCTAATACATTGGTATATTGGTATAATTCATAGTATAGCTGCACTGTATTCTGAGGTTGTATTAAATGTAAGTAAGTAAATGTGAGCAATTTAAATCAAAATTGCTCACCTTTAGTACCATCTTTCTGTAATATGTTTTCCTATAATAATAATAATAATAATTATATATATATATATATATATATATATATATATAACCATAGAGCTTGTGGTTGAACATCTAGAAAATGCATAGCAGTTGTGCTGAAAATGAGTCATAATAAAAATCATCTAAAATCAGTGGTCTTTTCCCCTCAATGTGTCTAATATGTATTTGGTATTTTATGTATGTGAAGCTTCTAACATTATTGGCAGTTTAATTTAACGTATATGATTTAGATTTTGTCATTAAAATGTGAGTGTATGGCTTTGCATTAACAGATATAGAAAAACCTTTTTTCAAAACATGGATGCAGCAGTTGTGGACACAATTTTGTCCAACTTTGTATGCACTGACCTGACACTAGATGGCACAACAGATAAACCTTTCATGCTTCCAAATAAACCTTGACCACACACATTTTACAACAGGACAATTATCCTCAGGATAAGCACACCTTTTACAACCGAGTTGACATTTCACTCAGTACATGACATGTAACTGCATGTCAGCCAGTTTGGACCTTTTTCTCTACAAATGGTCTTGGGTAAGTGATAATATTACTCTAAGTCTCGACCTACAGATTAAAAAAAAGTCTTAATTCAGTGGATGGTATGTGATATTTATTATCATGTCTTCTAAGTGTGAAGTGTAATATAAGTTAATACCTGTTAACAATTATTGCAGTCAATGTGTGCAACATATCAAGTTAATACAAAGTCTACTGCACATTCTAGTCTATTTCAGGTAGCTAAAATAAATAGAAAATGCTATTTATGCATGTCTGCAAACCAGACAGAAAAAAATCTGTTAAATAACTTGTTTATGTACATTTTTCAGGGTCTCATAACGTCAGTATGAAGGTGACTTTTTTCTCTCTGGTCGCCTTTCCTCTACTATTGATTCAACTATCAGAGTGTGCATCTGGGGGCAAAATCCTGGTCTTCCCATTGGATGGGAGTCACTGGGTAAACATGAACATACTCATAGAGGAGCTGCATGCCAAAGGTCACAATATCACAGTGATTCGGGCATCTGACAGCTGGTACATCAGGGAAAAGTCTGCTTTCTACACCTCTGTCAATCTTCCCAAGTCTAGTGGATTTGAGGAAAACATTGAAACCTATTTGTCACAACTGCTAGAAATACAACTTAACAGTAAGTCATCGTCTTTTTGGTCTAATATGTGGACTCAGATTCAGCAGGAGTGGATTACTGTTGACCTGTTCTCTCAGTTCCACAAGAGAATGAGCGAGGTGGTTGTTCACATGCTTGAAGACGAAAACCTGATGCGTTCCCTTCACGATGCCAAATATGACGTGGTTTTGACTGACCCCGGCATCGGTGGAGGGACAATTCTAGCACGCTGGCTCCAAGTTCCCCTTGTTTTCAATGTCAGATGGACCATTCAAGGTGAAGCACATTTTCTTATTGCGCCCTCCCCATTGGCGTACATCCCTTATACTGCAACAGAGTTGACAGATAGGATGACCTTCTCTCAAAGAATCGAAAATGTTTTGACCTACATCCTTGCCACATACAGAATGTCATACATCACAGAACCTCATTACAAACCAGTAGTTAACCAGTACTTTGGTCCTGGTGTGGATTACGCAACATTTTTCCTAGAAGCTGACATATGGCTCATGAGAAATGATTTCATCTTTGAATATCCACGTCCTACAATGCCAAATATAGTCTACATAGGTGGATTTCAGTGCAAGCCCCCTAAACCACTGCCAGCCAACTTGGAGGAGTTTGTCCAGAGTTCTGGAGATCATGGGATCATTATCATGACATTAGGAACTTTGGTCGGGGAACTTCCTCAATATATTACTGAGGAGATTGCTGCAGCCTTTGCTCAACTCCCTCAGAAGGTTTTATGGAGGTATACCGGACAGAGGCCAGCCAACCTGGGAAAAAACACATTAATGGTCAACTGGCTACCACAGAATGATCTCTTAGGACATCCACAAGCTAAACTGTTTGTGACACACGGAGGCACTAACGGGATTCAGGAGGCCATTTACCATGGAATTCCTATAGTTGGGCTTCCCTTGTTCTTTGATCAGGCTGATAACCTTTCCAGAATCAGAGCAAAGGGAGGAGCTGTGATTGTGGATATCGGCGTTCTTAATAGGCACATCTTTGGAGACACACTGATGACCGTTCTTCACAATTCTATTTACAGGGAAAACATGATGATGCTCTCAAGGCTGCACAGAGATCAACCAGTAAAACCACTGGACAAGGCTGTGTTTTGGATAGAATATGTTATAAGACACAAAGGGGCCTCTCATCTGCAGGCACAGTCCATCAAAATGTCCTGGTTCATTTACTACTCCATTGATGTCATTGCAGCTTTGCTGGGGGTTGTTTTCTTTGTGACATTCACCTGCTTTTCAATTGTAAGGTTATGGTGGAGAATTATTTGTGTTGGGAGAACTGTTCAACATAAATAAATTGATGTTTTTATTTGTTAAAGCCAAGCATTACCAAAATATGCTTAGCCTATCTTTTTGGTTCATACAATATAAAAAAAAAAGCTTTGCCTCTCAACATAATCCATGAAGAGTGAATGTGCTCTGTCGCAAATGTATTCAAGTGCCATCACTTATTGTTATATTCAGTACAATCCTATTTAATGTAAATGACTGAGAGATGAGACTGTACTGCCACATCAGAAAGTGTGTTTGTTTACACCTCAGTAGTATGTATTGACACCTAACCCAACACACACATACTGTAATTGTGGCAGTGATTTAAATGCAGTACAGCCCTTTTCTACATGTTTAGGTTAATTTTCTATTTTTAATTTAAAAGATATTAACACTGCAGCATCTGTCTTTCGAAGGTAAGGTACAGTGGCTGACAGAAAATCCAAGTATCAGTAGTATCATTTGTCTCTGCAGTGCTCATTGTATTTACCATATTCTTCTTCTCCTTTCAGCTTTTCCCTTCAGGGGTCACCACAGTGAATCATTTTTCTACATTTAACCTTCTCTTTCATGTCCTCTTCTCTCACACCAACTACCTTCATGTCCTCTTTCACTATGTCCATAAACCTCCTCTTTGGTCTTCCTTTAGACATTCTGCCTGGCAGTTCAAAACTCAGCATCCTTCTATCAATATATCCACTCTCTCTTCTGGACATCTCAGTCTGGACTCTCTGACTTTATCTCTGAAACCTCTACCATGTGCTGTCCCTCTGATGAACTATTCCTGATCCTATCCATCCCAAAGCGAACCTCAGCTTCTTCATGTCTGCTACCTCCAGCTCTGCCTCCTGTCTTTATCTCAGTGACACTGGTCTCACCACAGTTTTATAAACCTTTCCTTTCATTTCAGCTGAAACTCTTATATCACAAATCATACCTGACACTTTTCTCCACCTGTTCCAGCCTGCCTGTACATGCGCCTTCACCTCTTTTTTCACACTCTCCATTGCTCTGGTCTGTAAGTACTTCAAATGCTTCTTTATCTTTTCTCACTGTAACCTCACTCCTTCACTTGGGTCTCTCTCATCCACACACATGTACTCCATCTTGCTGCAACCAAACGTATTTCTCTCCTTTCCAGGGAAAACCTCCACCTCTCTAGTTTCTCCTCCTTCCGATCGCTGCTCTCTCTGCAGATCACAATGTCCTCTGCAAACATTATAGTCCAAAGAGGTTCCTGTGTAACCTTGTCTGTCAGCCTTTCCATCACCATATCAAGAAGGGGCTCAGAGCTGATCCCTGATGCATCCCACCTCCACCTTCAACTCCTCTGTTATACTGTCTGACAGTTCTCTTACATCCTGTACAGCTCTAACATACTTCTCTGCCACTCCAGACTTCCTCATATACCACAACCCCTTTCTGGACACCTTGTCATTTCTCTGGGTCTACAAAGACACAACATAGCTCCTTCTGACCTCTGTACTTCTCTATCAACACTGCTCTGTTTGTTTGTTCTCTTCCTATCAACGTCAATCTAGAAACTACCATCTGGCTACCCTCTCCCCTACCACTACTTTGCAACCATTGATCTCCTTCAGATAACACAATCTACAAAAGATCTTGCCTACCTGTGTGCTCTTACCTCCAGTATTATAAGTCACCCTATGTTTTTGCCTCTTCTGGAAGAAAGTATTAACTATAGCTGTTTTCATCCTTTTTGCAACATGTTCATTAAAGCCTGCATTAATGAAAATTCTCTCACCTCTAGGGATGCTTTGCATCATATTAACCAACTCTCTTGTTCCAACATCAAAACCCTACTCTCAATTCTGTACTCTTAGTGTTCCTCTTCTCTTTCTTCCTACGAACACCCCTTCCTCCTCTTTTTCTTTGATCAACAGTAATCAAATTTCCACCAATCACTTTTGTAATTATGGTAAATGTGCTATATATCGCCTTTATACTCTTTTTGACCACTCAAAGCACTTCACAGATAATCATAATCACAGAGAACATTTAATGACTGGATTTGAGTATACCAATGTATGCTCTATGCAGAAGCATGCAAACAGTAAAATAAACAAATGGACAAGCAGTTAGGCAAGATTTAACCTTTTTTCAAAACATGCAATGAATCACGAGAACATTTTTTTCTTAAAAATAAGTTCACAACATTAAGAAGTACAATACTATGTTCATGGATAATGATCCCCTCCTGACATTTAGTAAGTCATAATGAAATTCTTTGCTCAGAACAAATGTGTGTCTTGTTTTTCCCTTCACGAAATACTATAATTATGTTAAAATTCCTAAAATGGCATCTTCAATTTTTTCTTTATTAAAATTTTCAGAATCTATGTTGAGTCAGTTCTCATTGTTTTTGCTATAATTTATTATTGGATTTTCCCGTATGCTCATAGGGCAGCGCTTTAAAATTCAACTACTTGCTACTTTCAACAGATGGATGTAAAATCAGACTTCAGTGAAGCTCAAACATTCACTGTAGGAACAAAAAGACTATAATTCATGTAATTAGCATCAATAAATTTGATGAAATCTATCTTATTTAATTTCTTTTTTTTTTGACATACCTATACAGCTACTATGTTTAAAGATGGATGTGCCCCTCTAAAATATCTGTTTCTGACAGCAGTATTTGCCTAACTGATTGTTTGTCCACTAGGGGACAGAAGAACTCCAGAATAAACCTAAAAGACAGATACAGTATCACTTTCTCAAAGCTAACAAGCTTTCTGACATTGTGCACAAACCAAAAACATATTCTTCTCTCCTGAGACACAATATCTATGTGTACAAGCTATGAGTTTCTTGAATAATCTTGTTATGTTGGTTGGTGTACACCATTGCAGATATAATTCTGTCAATAAACACAAATGGACATGGATAGTCTGTCACAGACAGCCATCAACCAAAATTACAGCCTGCCACACTACGGGAGGTGGTATTTGTGTAATAAATATGTGTTAAATAAACTGTAGCCACAAATAAAATTATTAGGCATTCAGGCTCTCAAGGGTGAAAAAATTGAACATCCAGTATCTTTTTTCTACAGGAATTTCAAGGCTTGAGGCTTTGTCTAAACTCATCTGTGAGCCTTGAGATCAGCTGCTCTGATCCCATGATGAATTCTACAAATAAAGATGTTAAGAGAGAGAAAATATATATCTGGCAAATATTTATTAGGATCAAATGTGGAATCAGAAGCATTGAACAGTGGTTTCAAAGTCATTATCAGAATCTCTACAACTGTGTTAATTATAGGAGAGCAGTTAATCCACAGACTACTAATTGTACACTTAATTATACATTGAAAGAAGAAAAGATATTAACTATTTTTTAGAATTAAATATGTTGATTTATGTTATTTATTTGTTCCCCTTGGGACTTTTTGTCTTGAAATAGGCATATGCACTTATTAAATACCTTGAGAATACCATCTTTTTGCATAAATAAAGTTACCAGCCACACATGCGTGCACACACATCTCCTTAACAAACACTTTAAACTATGTGAAACCAATCTTTTCACATAGATTGTGGGTTATACAGTAGATGGCAGCAAAATGCTCTGCAGGGTTTTGAATAAATTAAACAAAAAATGACAAAGCCTGAATGCAACTGTGTCTTTCATATCTTGATATGATGTAATTATTGCCTTTCACATACAGCACAATTAACTGAACTGATAAATGGAATATTATTATGATTAATAATCACAATGTTCCTGTTTATTTGTCAAATAATATAAAATAAATATTATATATATATATTTTATTAGATAATATAAATACTTGAATGAATTATCAAAACAGAAAATGTTAAATAAAAAATGAAATGGCACATGAAAATTTTTCAGTAACATATTAAAAAGATTTCTAAAATGTGTGCTTCATTAGTATAAGGAAGACAGCAGGCTACACAATATAATCTAAATCCTACGGACAAAAACCTTGAAAAAAGTACTCCAAGTTTTCTTTCTTGCTGTCTTTGTGTTTGATCGTCCTTGCCTCTCTACACTGGGGTTTTACTTTTGTTATCCTACAACACTTCTAATGTCTCTATCCAGTTATTATTCCAGTTATTACATCTTTTTCTTTATATCTTTCCAAACACAGTAAAAATGTTATTTATTTATGCTACTAAAATATAATTACACTATACTATGACTTTGACTACGAGCTATCTAAATGGTGACCATACAGATGGCCACATAAGCAAATTAAATGTCAAAGTAATTTTTATTTAAGCTTCAAATTTATTAAAACTAGAATTAGACAATACAGTCTGTCTTTATTACCCTGCAGGCCTTTTTATTGTAGGGTCTAACTGAGGAACAAGCCTGCCATTAGGCTATTCTCAATTAGTTCAAAGAGAAATAGGATTAAAAGTCTGCTTAAAGCCCATTGCTTGAGGTCAGGGCTTAGTCAGCCAGAGAATCTACTTGACCTTTGGCACAATTTAACACCTCGTAGCGGTTTGTTGAGCACTGAACACACTTCACTCTTGAGTAAAGGGTATCATTGGTAACACAGATGTTACAATGATACTAATTAAGGTTCCATTTAGTACCGCAGAGGCTTAGATTCCAGTAACCCAATAGCAGCCACACTGTCTTTGTTTGACCTAAATGGAACAGAACCTAAGAACGTGTGTTTACCTACTATCTCTAGTCAGTATGGCTACCAAAAAAGTATATTCAGTATCAAAAGACTTAATTGACATGAAATAGTAGGATGGACACAAGATTTTTGTCAGGGGCCCTTTGAGCTGAGATGTCTTAAAGCCATCAAAGCCAGTCAAAAACAGTTTCTGTCCCTGACCTTAACACTAGAACAGTCCAATGTAACAATACACTGTGCATTACACTGTAACATATTTCCTTCTTTCTTTTTTATTATTATTTTTTCTTTATAAATCTGTGGTTTGTTTAGTTTATTTTTGTTCTATTCATTGTTGTCGTTCACTTGCACTAAATATGAGACCTCCTTCCCTGTCCAACGCTAAATAAAGATGGTTTTGTATCAGATTCTACTGATGATTCTCAGCTTTTTTTTTCAGATTTCTGAGTCATATTTTAAACATGATGAATCTATTCTTCAATCGAGTGAAGCTGGCTGCAAGCAAGTGGTCATCATTTCAATCTTCGTGTTCTTCATTTTTTTGATAAATGACTAAACTGCGGACTACTGACCATCTTTCTCATTCATAATTGATTTCCGCTCCAGGTTATAATAGGATGTCGCGTGATGCGCAAGATATCGCGAGATAAGACGCGTAGGTTAAAAAAACAGGTGGCTCCTTTGATGCGCCGGGCTGTCGGCAGCGAGCTTCAGGTAGCCAGCAGCAGTAGTACCGTGGCTTCCCGCTAGTCCACCGAGCGACACTTCCCTCTTTGCGTGACACGACCGGAGCGTCTGGAGGCGCGAGCCTCGGCGATACCGCACCATCATATCATCACAGGTCACCTTATATCGCTTTCCCACCGGCGTCTGCCTGCCGTCTCCGAAGATGATACCTGGCAAACGAAGAGCCGCAGTCATGTCCTTCTCGGCGGTGATATTCGTTGCGCTAATGCTGCAGTCGGTCTCTTCCCAGAACGGTAAGAAATGAGCTTTCCTTAAAGAAAAAAAAATGACATGACGGTGTCCCGTTACATGGGGGGGAAATGCGGGTTTTTAATGAACGATATCGCCTTTTCTTCTGACACCAGGACTGTTTAATTGACCGCCACCAGACGTCTGTTATAGGTACAATAAGAATATTGCTGTAAGTCTGTTAGATAGTGCCTTAACGTTACACTAAATTAATATATATATACATATTGAATGAAACGCTGTTTTTGCCGCTCGAGCCTTTTGAGACGAAGGCTCAATAAATAATTAAAAGGCAACAATATGGTCTCGTCAGGCTGAAGTGGGCCACGCGGAGGCCCGCGCGACGTCCCTAAAATGTCCTTTGAAGTGTGGAGCCGCATTCAGACGCACGAGCCGCCGTTCACTCAGCAAGGACAAGTTCTGCTCATTAGCTCGAGGAATAGGAAGCGGTGCGGCAGGGGAATGGTTCAGACTGATGCAAAATGAATAAATAAATAAAAATGAAATTTTCACATACAAACAAACGTGTTCGCATGCAATAATCAACTTGGGTCCGCTCGGATATGCGGGGATACGGCTCAGGTGTTCGGCATCTAGCGACCAGCTGCGGCGTCTCTTACAGGGCGAGATTTCCCTGCAGCAGAGCTTAAAATGAATTAGACTCTTTTTTTTTGAAGCGCAGAAGCTCTGTAAATAGCATCAGTCCATTTTGCTGCATGCTTCTATTTTTAGAGCGGAGATGCTGCACTGGGAACCATGGCTTTAATGTCCACTTGCAACACAATTGAGTCTGTTAACTCTTCACTGAGATGCACTGCACTGCAGACTGGCATTGATTTCTCAGCCTGTGCAGATCCACTTGTCCAAATGACCCTCCTACTCATAAATCTCATCCCCACCGAACAGATTAAGGCAATGTCTCATCTGAGTGTTTGAAGGTGTAAGTGTGCAGTGTATTGTGGTGAGAATGAGGTGAGAATTTATTAAGCTTTGTCTGTTCCTTGGAGTTGACCATGTGTAGGAATGCATTATACATCTCGGATACTGCACACCCACCCGTAACATCTATTCAGTCAGCGGAAATGACAGATGTAATCTATATTTTCTTTACTTTGCTAGTTGTCAAAAATACAGAGGTGTTAAAAACAAGTCATTTTATGAGCAGTACATATAACAGTTGTTTCTTTGGTGTTTATCCCAGGCAGCTGCATCTGGCATATTAACTCCCAGCAGCAGCCAACATTGCAGGAGCCATTTGTATCTGTTAATGGCTGCTCACATCCCACTAAGGTTCCCTAAGGATGCTGTGTGTCATACAAACTAAAAGGAGGCTATTTACCAGTACCATAAACTATTTGTTGTAATTCATCCCACAGAAGCAGAAGCACAGCAAAAATGCCATTAAGGAACTGATCCA
The DNA here is from genome assembly GCA_036785175.1 of Eupleurogrammus muticus. Classification (NCBI taxonomy): domain Eukaryota; kingdom Metazoa; phylum Chordata; class Actinopteri; order Scombriformes; family Trichiuridae; genus Eupleurogrammus; species Eupleurogrammus muticus. The sequence goes on along the minus strand of JAYKQN010000010.1, from coordinate 18,298,125 downwards.
TGCAGACAATTGAAGTGAAAAATAGTGTAATTAATAGAACTACTACTTGATTTGGGAAATATCATTGTTGGTTATAGTCACCAGGATTTAAATAGAGTGCAGTTATCAACACTGACAAGTTATTTACCTTTCATTCTTAGAGACATAGACTAAACTAATGTTATTTATTTATAGGGAATGTGATTATCATGTATTATAAAACCAGTACCAGATTTATTGACCCTGAATAAAAGACAGTTTGTCAGTCAATTGGAAAAGGAAAACAGCTAATGTTTTAAGGTGTGTTATTATATTGGTCAATCAGTGAAGTGTACATCACAATGCAATGTAAAATATCAGAAAAAAAAGAAGAAAAAAAACACACATTGAAAAAAAAATGGCAATTTTTTAAAGCCAAAGGTGCTTGCTATGGTTTATGGCAGTATCTAGTGAAGTGAAGTTAGGGATTTCTACCAAATGATCGACAAACCAGCTGTGAAACTCACAAAAAACTGCCAAGAGCTGTTATTTTGTTTGTCAGTTTTGGTTATTGTACAGACATAGTGGTCAACATGGCGGGATGCAAGAAGAGAGATATATCCCATACTAATTAAAATGTATGTATCTATACTATATTCAATTCAGCCAAATCCACTTATCTAAATGCTGATAAATCTTAGGCATTTTATCTTTTAAGTTGTTTTTCTTCGACAACCAATTTATTTGGTTTATTAGAACTTAAGGAGCAACGGGATGAACCAAAAAACTACATTTTATCATCATTTTGAGGCCTGTGATTCACTCTGTTCTGCTGGGTTCTGTGGTGGCTCCTCCGTCTCCTCACTCATCACAGAGATCTGCCAACCAGGCATTGATTATATGCAGCGGCTCAGCCTTTTGATGGACAGCCTGGCTACCCAATCAGGTGGATTGATTCTCGTTTGGCTGTTGATGGGAAGGTGTGCAGGCCAATCGGTCTTACTGGTGAGACATTTCTGATTGGAGGTAAATTTGCTCCTTTAGGCTTTTATTATGTATATGGTTTACCATCATGATATAAGGACAAATGCAAATATTATAACAAACTCACAACCTCCCTCTACTTTAAGCAAAAAAGCACAAACTTCTCACAAAGCTCAAATGGTGAATGTTTGGAATTTATGATTAAAAATCAACTATTATGTTAATTCAAGATTAATCTTGTATTGACTAATTGAACAATCAACTAATCATTGTTTCAGCTCTAACATGCATATTAGCTTTAATTTATACATATATGTGTATATATACACATATATATATATTTTTTTAAAGAACAACTCAAAATGTTTAATTAAAACAAATATTATTTTCCTATTTCTAAATATGTACTTTTATTGCAGTAAATTGTATTTTTTTGCAGCTACAGTATTTAATTATAATAACCAGCATGTCAATTTATGCTAAATATTTCCTCTGCTGTCATACAGCTGTCCCTGTCCATCAGGACTGACTTTGTCTCTGATAGAATATTCATTCTGCATCCAATTAGCTTCTCACTATGTGTTGCAACGGTTTTGGTACATTAACTGGGATGATGGCCAGAATAATGTAACATTAAACTGGTTTAAATGCATTCTGCAGTAGAAACAGAGAGAATATCTGCTCACACTGACTATTCTGGACCATCTGCCATGCTGTTAGATTTGTGGTTTAAAACAGAAATTACCATAAATTTAAACTTACAAGACTTCATGTCAGTCTTGAATACTAATACTTAACTCTATAGATTCAAACATCAAGAACATTTGGATAACCTAGATACAGCTATATGGCAAAATACCTCCTGGTTCAACTATATTTAATTATTTAATTGATTCATAGTTATAATATTATAATATAATATAAACATTTTTCTTTTTCTTTATGATTTTAGGTTGAGGGGTAGGGTGGGGGACTAGGATCTGGCAGCAAAAATAAATATAAATACAAATATTTGTTGGAATGCCATAGTTGTTAATGCTTTATAAAGACAAATGTCATTCTATGTAAAATAACTGCAGTGAAGTATAAAAAGAATATTTTGATAACTTTGGTTAATTAAGAACGACCTCAAATGTTAATAAATCAGCATCAACACCGTCCTAGCTGCTTGATTCAGACAGCAGCAGTGCAGGATGCTGCTGCCTCAGCTCTGTTGATCCTTCCAGACACGTCTGAGGTGACAGGATCTGTCACTGTGGACACATGTTATTTAGTGGTACTCATATGAAGAGATCAATATGTGCTTGCCTTCAGTACAATGATTTAGTAGTGGGCTGTGCAGCGGAGTTATGATGTCAGATTGGCCAAAAGAAAAAAGTGATTCTGTGTTGTGGTAGTCTGTGTGATATGGCTGGGATTTTTTTTCCCTCTTCCTACTTTGTTACTGGAGAGTGCTTCTATGGAAACGGAGGGGGTCTATCACCATGCGCCCACACGCTCCCTGGAGACCACGGAGCTGCAGTTTCTATAAATCTCTTCTCAATCTCATGTGTTCTCCGCTGTGCCTGTATAGCCCACGCTTCTGACTACAGCCCCCCTGACCTCCTCCTCCTCCTCCTCCTCTCTGTACAGCCATGATCAATTCTTTCACTTACTTCTGAGGCGGGGACATTTCAATCCGATGAAATTAATAATGCATTTTGTCTGGTGTCTGCCCTCCATTATTGAATAATCCGGTATAAATAAGCTTTGCAGAGCACTAATGATGTTTTCATGATACAGATAAGATGCAGTGAAAATGGTGACAAGGTCACTTGGAGGACTTTTAGGATGTGAGCGCTGTGCGAGCCAGACTCAAATTCATATAATGTCATTAATTGACCAAAAGCAAGTGAGCGCAGCCTTGTAGGGACGTCCCAGCAGAATTTAATTAAAGATGCCCAGGAATAGCAGTAATAATAGCTCAGGCAGATCTGAGCTCATCTCCATTACTTCATACTGGGGTTGACATAAGTCTCCAAATCCATCATTCAATTTGACTTTTGATTCTAAGGCCATAATTTGATTCCTTTTTTTTAAAATAAAATTATACATGAACAACTCCAATTAAGATTATACTGCTCAATCTGCCTTGATCGGGAGCAGTCAGCCCTGGACAGAACAGCGTTATGTTGTTGATGTGATCATTGCAGAAAGTTTGCATTTCATTTAACTATAGTGTGTTTGGCACATTGTTATACTTTGATCTGATATTTCATGCTTTAGACTCTTTTGAAAAACATATGAAAAATACATGTAACAGTGTTATTTGCAAATAATTTTACATTTGAAAGGTTGGCTTTTTCTTCTTGAAGTCAAAAAGAATATAGAAACAGTCATCATATTGCCATTAGCCAAACATTTTTAAATATATTCAGACATACATGTGTGTTGACCAAGTTTTTCACAATGTGAATTTTCAGATTGTTCAAGTCTACATGTATAAACAACTCTCGATAATCAGGATTGAATAAAATACACTTCTTCAATTAATTGTTAGCCTTTAGCTAATCCAAGCAAGGACTTTCTAGAAATTTTAACTTGATACAATTGCATTTGTTTGTAAAGCGTGTGAGTTTCTGTGTTTGATTTTTTAATAATTCAGCCTCACTGGCTCCTAAACTATACTTGTTTTAGTGGAAGCTGAATCAATTGTGGCAGTTTTAGCTGCGAATGTGATTTGAAAAATTAAATCAACACCGTAGCCATCCTTGATTTCAACACACACATTTGATGTTCTTTTTAAATTACATTTTATTCTTTCATTTTAATTTATCCTTTTTTTTGATTTCACATTTTTTCTTTTTATCTTTCCTGTTCTGGTTCCCTTTTTAATTTTTCTAGTGTCTTTTCTCCCCATTAAATCCTTTTCCTCTGTTTTTTTTTTCTTGTTTCTTTATTTTTCTTTCTTCTTTTTTATTTGGACATGCCGCCACCCTCTAAACCACCAACCTCAGCTGCGGGCTTTGTGAAATCCCCTCTTTCTGAGACTAAGCTCACGGGCGACACTTTTGAGCTGTACTGTGACGTAGTGGGTAAACCCACCCCTGAAATCCAGTGGTGGTATTCTGAAATCAACAGAGCCGACTCCTTCAGGCAGCTGTGGGACGGCGCCCGCAAGCGGCGGGTGTCCATCAGCACAGCGTACGGCACCAACGCGGTAAGCGTGCTGGGCGTCTCGCATCTCCTGCTGGAGGACGTCGGGACCTACGAGTGCAGGGCCAGCAATGACCCCCGACGCAACGACCTCCACACAAATCCCACCACCACCTGGATCCGAGCTCAGGCCACTATAACGGTGCTGCAGAGTGAGTGGTCAGTGTAGAGGAGACGCCCTCCCATCCCCCCCAATAGCAACCAAATTGAACAGCTCCTGCGTGATTCAACCCCCCTCAGACTTCTCCAGAGCTCCCTCCATAGGTGCCACCCCCTCCATCCCCCTTCACACAGCTGGAAAAAGAATACACAACCTAATGTGTTTCTATTCTTTTTCAAGTAGAGTTGAGTAGTTTTTGAATCCTCTCCATCCCTTGTTCAGTATGTCCTTCAACATGTAGAGACCTTTGTCTTATTTCCTTGAATTGAATGACAATATATATCCTGTTTTAGTTGTCAATTTATGTTTTACATGTTGTTTTGTTTCTTTAAAAAATTATGCTTACACAACATCCAATATTTGATGTGGCCTTTTACAGTCACAGTACTTGACTCTTAGAAATTATATTTTTCTTACCCAATTGCAGCAAAACAATACTTTTCTCCAAAAGTTCAATTATAATTATGCAGAAGGGGTATAATGTACTTAAAACAATATGTAACAAAAAGAACCAAAAGCTAGCATCAAATGTCTGGCAAGATCTGTAATCTTGTGTAATTATCTTATGATCTGATAATTCAAAGTTTCGACTAAAATCTTTTGGAACAAATTTTTAGCTTTTATCATTCATCTTTTAGCTAATCCAAGCAAGGATTTTCTACAAGTTTCATTTCAACCAGATGCAAATGTATTTAATTATAGAGAGTAGGAGTTTCTATGTTTTGTCAAAAATTCCTAAAGAACCATCTTCGCTGGCTCATGACAGTTGTGGCAGGTTTGGCTGGTTTGGCATGCGATTTAAAGGATAAATCTTCACAGTTGAATATTTGTTGCTTTCCTTGAGTTTCTTTTGGCATGGGGGTAATAGTTAGATTTGCCTTCATCTTGTCCATTACGGACATCTCTGCATTTCAGTTGTATTCTGTTCAGATTCAGCTAAATTTCCAAAGAGAAAAGAGAAGAGCGAATGGCTCATTTTAAGGTATTTCTGAATACAGTTCTGTCCAATTTAAGGTGGTATTTATACACCACATTTGACTTTCCTTATTATCAACCAAAAATTTGTCTAGGATATGGATCTTTTAAAGAGAACATTTTATCCTTTAGACTAATCCCAATTCACTGTATAATGCAGAAAATTGAAAACTTTTTTTACAGGGATGCCCCATATAACTGCTTCCATTTTGCTCCTTTGGCGCTCTATAATGAACCTTTTGTGTTTTCACACACCCCCACCTTCATGAGTCCAAATGAGGATCTCTTCAGACGTAGCTAATCTGTGTCTTTCTTACAGAGCCATCGATCATCGCCTCTGAACACATCACACTTCCTTCGGAAGGCCACAGTGCTCCTTTCACACTCCAGTGCAACCTGACCAGTGCCCACAGTGCACACCAGGAGAGCTTCTGGATGAAGAACGGAGAGGAGATCCCGGACACACGCAGCTCAAACAGCAACACTGAGTTCAAGTAGGAGTCATGCAGCTTTTTTTATGTCTGCTTGCATGCTAAACACAGGGTTTAGCAGCCTGGCATGGGTTCACGTGAGGTGTGTCTCTGCTCTGCAGGCTGAGCAAACCGAGAGGAGACGACGCTGCAATGTACATGTGTGTCTACACCTTCGAGAAGGGCCCTTCAGCCAACGCCACCATCGAAGTCAAATGTACGTGTTGATTTGTGAGCCAGCGGGCATCTCTGTCATACCCAAGGCCGCATTAGAGATGTCACCAAATAAAAACGGCTAGAGTGGCGAGTGGCCTTGAGCAGCAGCAGCCCTGTCATTCGAGGACCTGTAATTTCAAACGGTCCTGTCGGCCTCTCAGGGACAGCCAGTGCCCTTGACACCTCAATCTAACTGATGCCCAGCTCAGTGGCAGCAGATGGTGTCTTGTTTGTCTGATGGCAAGGGATTATGTCTCAGCGGTAAAATCCGGTTGCAGCCTTTCTGCTGTCACATACACACACACACACACACCACACACCCACACACACACACACACACACAAACACATTGCTATGGAGGAAAATTTGATTTGGGGATGTTTTATTCATACTGATTCATACGTTCAGGCACATTTCCAAATGCTACACAAGACATACAGACTAATAAAGACAGTTTAACATATTGTAGCATTATAGTTATATAGTTATAGTATATTATACTGTGTTACACACCAGATGTAATATTTTAATGGAACATTTTGAAGGGTCTGTTAACACTTAGAATTTTTGGATTAGTAGAACCACAATGTTGCATGTATCACATGTTAATGTTTTATTGCAAGTCTACTATAACTAACATTCTAAACATGTAATGATGGGTCTTTGATATTTTCCCTTCTTTCAGCTGCTCCTGAGATAACTGGCCACAAGCGTAGTGAGAATAAGAACGAAGGCCAGCGTGCTTTACTTTACTGCAAGTCTGTGGGCTACCCCCACCCTCTCTGGACCTGGCGCAAGTTTGACAATGGCATGTACAGGGTAGGCAAGCATATATATGACTACATTTCTGTCAGTATTACATGTAATTTGGTTATTCAAGTAACTCAGTTTGTGTTGATAAAATTGAATTAGTTAAAGTACCTTGGGTAGGAGTATACAAACAAATTTCATCCATATGTATAGAAAATAATCAATTTCTTAGTCAAAGAGTTTGTCCTCCTGTAACTTTTCAATATTTGCTCAGTTGCATGCTGGTTTGAAGTATTGTGATGCAATAATCATGTTTTACCACATTGTAACTGACACTGTTCATATCTGCTTAATTCAGTGGCTCTTTGCAATATCATACACTGTTACCTAACAAGTCACAGTCAACAAGATATTTAAGGAAAAATCATACTTACCATGCACATAATATCTGTAACGGAGCAGTATTGCTAAGAAACACAGCCATTGTTAGTTTAGTCAGTCACCGTTTTAATTTTTTTTGTGATTTTTTTTTCTTTCTTCCGCCTTGGACAGGAAATTGACAACTCTTCCGGACGCTTCTTCATCAGCAGCAGAGACAACTACACCGAGCTCCACATTCTCAGCCTGGACATTAGTTTAGATCCAGGCGAGTACCAGTGCAACGCCACCAACATGATCGGCAGCCGTGACGAGAAGTCTGTCCTGCGGGTTCGGAGTCACTTGGCCCCCTTATGGCCTCTTCTGGGGGTTTTGGCCGAGATCCTGATCCTGATCATCATTATTGTTATTTATGAGAAGCGTAAGACGCCGGATGATCTACAAGACGGTGAGTCACCGTTGCTGGTCATTTCAGGTCTATTTTTAATTATTCCAATATTTTTATTATAAGACTGTGGAGACACAGTTATTATTGTTTAGGTTTGTCATGGATCTATCCAGATAATTTTGTGCATGTTTCTCTTTGCATTGCAAGGCTGTTGAGTTGCGGTGTCAGACAATCAGGCCACTGTGGCACACTTTCTTCCTAGTGTCACTCGTTTGCCGCAGACACCAACACCATCACCTGACACTGTGCTCTGGCTGCATTCAATAATTCATTTTGGCAAGGTTGGGCCAATAAGCAAACACTGTTGCAGGAGGTTGCACCTTGTCAGGACAATTTCATGCATTCAATATTCATGAGAAATACGACACTGCAGTATTGTGGAGGTGGACAGTTTCAGTTATTAATGGGTTTCCTGGGACCTCGTTCTGTCCCCCGAGCAAGCTGCAAGTTCAACCAGGAGACACATTATTTAGCAATACAACCTGCATATAGCAGCCTGGAATTTTCCGATACTACAGAGTGCTTAATTTTCAAGAGTTGAGCGATATCATAAATTATGCATTAATGGTATTTTGTTGACCTTTTCCTCTCAAACTGAATTTTGATGTTGTCACATGCTGATTATATGCAACATGTAGTGAATGAATGACAGCTCAGAGCTGTCGGCTACTCTCAGTGACAGTAACCATATCAGAATATATTATTATTATGGTTCATCAATGCTCAGAAATGAGTCTTTAAGTCACCTTGACGATCTCTAATCTTTTAGTAGTAGTAAAATGGAAAGAATACATATTGCATGAATAATTGAATCAGAATTCTTGCATAAATTGTAATAATTTATTTACTTCCACTCATTAGTCAGTTTTGGTTGTTGAATATTTTAATAGATTGTTGTAATATCTCCCATCCTCCCCTTTCCTCAAATTGCATAACCTTGAAACCATGTTTGTGGTAAGTGTGAGATTTTGCATGCCTCTTGAATTTAAACTAGCATCAAGCCTTGTCTTTTTTCCAGTTCACAGCAATCTCACTGTTCAGTTGCTCTGTGTCGAACACTAGTGACGACTTCTGTTTTTTACCATTTTATTCCATCAACAATAATTAATTATCGCATCTTATTCATGATTATTGCGGCAGTGAAATGGCATGCAAGTCACCAAGGAATTGAGAGAAATTTGTGTTTTATCAGTCATTTACTGTATATTGTCACTGTTTCACATTGCTTCAACTAATTATTACCTGCAGGAGAGGGCTGATATTGATGGAGCTGCTTTCCACAAATCTGTATTGAGTTAGAATGTTGAGCACTGCTTGTCTGTGCATGACAACAGTATTTTTTTACAATTTTTTATTTTGCCTATGTCTAGTTGTTCTCACTTCCTCATGCATTTTCATGTGGTGGTTTTGTCCTGGTTTTAATTGCATTGTATGTATTTGTGTGTGACCTAATAAGCTGGTTTTCCTGTGGCATGACATGCCTGTTATTTACAATTTTTTTACTCATCTAGGCTACGTTTCCATTCCATCAGTCTGCACACGCTGTACAGCTGAAACATAAAAATACATAAAAGGCACCATGTGTCAGTCACAGCTACTGTAACATGTTGCTATTTTTTACTGTCTCTGTCTGCAAAAAAAACAACAACTTGCCAATTCATCACCGTGTGCAACTTCCTTGCGATTCTTTTCTTTTTTTTGGTCCTCATTTCTCCATATTTTCCCTTGTTGCCTCAGATGATGACCAAGCAGGACCTGTGTAAGTAGGAACATTTTACATTTATCACCTTAGTCCTGTTTAGGCTAGTAACGTATGTTCTGTTCTAGTTTATCATCCTGTGACTATCTTTACAGCTCAGTGTACATTATGTCCCAAATCTTGGTTTCATGTACTTCGATCATCTAGTGGCTAAGCTTTGCAGCATTTAAATGTCACAAGAAACTGTCTTGTTACCATCTTAATCTACGGAGTAGAAAAGCACTAAGACTGTAGGTTAAAAATAATGCTACCATACCCAGGTTTCCGTACCTTTGTATTTATTTAATGTGCTGTTTAGTGTTCCCTAGCACTGCAAACAAGTGTTATTTTCCTCAGTGATTTAAGAGTTAGAGGAGTGATTCTGTTTTACCTTCCTATGAAGGTGTGGGATATGCAAGAAGACGCTCAGTCATTGTTCAATCACCAAAAACACCATAACCTACATTTCCACATTGCAACTTCTTTTAATAAACAATCACAGGTTTAAACCATCTACACACAAATCTACAAATCTACACATCCATGTCATTACACAACTTTCTGTGAAAGTTGGAAGTCAAGCCTCAGACCTTAGGAAACTATATGTATCCTAATTTTTTGTAATAGTAGTAAATAGTATTAAGTATTAAGTAGTAAATTGTATATAGTCTATAAATTGACAAAAAGCCCCCCAAATAGAGTTAATATTGGTTATTTATTCTGAACATCAACTTCTAGTTTATATTATTAAGCATAAATGTTCTGTGTTTTTTATTTGCTAAATGACAACAATGGTGAACAGTTATAATCTGGATCAAACATTGATTAGTAGTTTTAGCACTATAATGTACTGATTTTGTTGTTTTCTCCCTGCTATAGAAAAACTAATTCAACCAACAACCACAAAGACAAGAACCTCCGCCAGAGGAATACAAACTGAGCAGCCCATCTGCTGAGTAAGTATTAAAATATTAGAAGGAAAAAACTGTCAGGCTGATAATAAATATGCATTACAGACCTGTAGCCACAAATCCACGACATAAAATTCCCATTTGAAGCTCTTGTCAGCCAAAATAAGACTACTGTCAGATGAGGCTAATGAGTTGAATTTCCATTTTATTCACAGGCTACATTCCACATGTGTTGACCATATGAAGGTAAACAAGAATGGAATCCATATCGATTGTTAATAGGATGTATCTGCCATTAAAAGTGTGGTTGTGGAGGAGTTAAAGGCATGCCTTATGATTTTATTGTGGACGGTGAGAGGTCAGGAAATACTCAATCATTATGGAATTGTTAACATTATAACCATTGTTGGTGCATGCAGTTGTAGATGTTTATGTTTTACCTCCTCTTATCTAATAATTTCACATTTTTACTACTTCTACAGTAATGCATGCAAGATGTTAACCTTCTGTTTGATACAGAAATGGCTTTTTCTTTTCTTCTTTTCTCTGAGAGTGGCTTCATGTAGATATTCTGTACTGTGTTCTTGAGGAAAAACAAAACTCGGCAATATAAATGAAAATACCGCCACAATCTGGTATGACAGTTGTGTACAGTTTTATCATTCCACTGCATACCGTTTTCTAAGTTTGATCATCATCAGACAGTATCTAGTACTTTTTAAGGGCTTTGCAATGTCCCTCTAAATTTGGTTAAGGTTGACTTTTGCCTACTGTATGTATGTACTGTATGTATTAAATCACTATAACAATATGTATCAGATGACCATCAATATAAAGATTCTTCATAATTATATGATGCACTTAAATGTTGAGAATAACAAAAAACTGTATAAACATACTTTAGGAAATCTGTACTATTATTCTAAGTAATCATTCTATATTGTTTTATAATTGTGTGTTGTACAGCATGGCTATTCTATGCAATTATTACCCATATCAATATATTGAAAATCATTGCAGCTTCTGATTTCTCTGTGACAAAGCTTTAAACTATAGTAGGATCACCGTAGAGCGTTGATGGCATACTACACAGCTGCATGAGTTCTCTACAGCTGGCGTGGGGGAGGAGGCGAACGAAGGCCCACGTCAGGACTGACACATGTGAAGCAATCCCAAGACCCCGAGTCATTTTTACGAATAAATATCTCAGAAAGAAAGTGTCTGTTGAGTTGATTTCTTTGAAAAACATATTAAATGCTGCAAATGCTGTCTGGTGGAAATGGAGAAAAACAAAAGCTTACAGAGAACAGCACCATCTAGTGAGATTTTGAACAGGTCGCACCGGACAGGAGGAAGCGGAACGTTGTTTCTCTATTGTGTATACACACACAAAAACCTGCACAATTCTAAAAACATAAAGCTCTAACTCTAAAGACAATTCCATTGTTCTCAATCAATTGTTTTTCTAAATCATATTTTTGCTGAAGTCCAAAGAGGAATCTTTTAGAATATTATGTGCACTTTGCCTTTAGAATAAAACACCCTTATCGCTATTGGCAAAACCCTTCAATTACATGTCAGAGCATAGAATACACTTAGTTGATCTCAACTGTGTTGATCGTGCAGCATGTAGAGGAACACCAAGAGCAAGATGAGGACTTATGAAACTTTTTATCCTAATCTTTTGTATTTGTACACTGATTCATCATTATATCCCCAAAGGACATTTTCTTACTGTAGTGTTTATCATTTTACTTATCCAATTTTCGGCCAAAATAGTACACAATTGTGTATCGCCAAACTTTGTATCAACTATTAATATATAGTCTGACTCTGTACAAAGCTGGTTGTAGGTTTAGCCCAAATTGAGCTCATTAAATAAACAAATATGTATTGTATCGTTTTTGTGATACAATTTGATATACATTGTTACAATCTATTCACAATATTGTATTAAAAGATGAGAGCAGTGTTAATACTGTGTGTATCATAAAATTCCAGCATATTAAAAAAAAAAAAACTCAAAAAAAGAAAACCTACTTGAAGATTCTATGTATTTGCCTCATGAAGCCAAAACATGAGATGAGTATATTTTGATGGTAGAATTTAGACAATCAAAAAATTAAGTGTATTTTCTAGTCAGTGTGTGTGTGTGTGTGTGTGTGTGTGTGTGTGTGTGTGTGTGGCTTTGAACAGAAGTGGCAGCACAGTCAACAGTAATCACATAGTGAGAACATGTCAGCAAAAAAAAAAGAAGTTGCACCAGCACAGCGAAGGGGGGCACTGTTTTATTACAGTAAGCCTCCTGGCTGATAGCATGTGTCAAGGTCTTGACACATGCTAGAAATATCCCTACAGCTTTACAGATATAATTACCAGCTATAGAACATAATGAAATATTGTAAAACTTTTCATGTCTGTGTCGTTAATTGTCTGGACCTGATTCTCTACAATATAACATCATGTCCTGGATTAATATGTCTGTGGGATTCAAAAAGCAATAAACAACTGTCCATTTCTAGAAAAGAGACATCTGGGACTTTCTGAACCCTTAAAAAAAAGCAAATTGACAGAAATAAAGAACACAATTTTTGACAAAAACTGATTTGTAGTCCTTAGTCTGTATGGATTAATCTCCTATGTGCAGGAGGGAAAGTCCAAATCCATCTGATGGACTAGTTGTAGCGCCTCTGATTGTATTTAAGAACAAATGTAGGTGGTAGATTTAAAGTTGATTGAAGCAATATTTAGGTTTTTTTATATATAATTCACCTATACATTGCTAGCGTAGGTTTGGACTTGTTTTATTACTCACTTTCTCACCTTCAAATTTTAAGATTTGTTGGTGGATGTTTTTTACCTCAACAAAAACATTGATTTCTTCTGAAAATACACTTTAGTGTGTTTCACAGTTGATATACTGCAAATATTGTTTGCTTATTCATCACTAGGGTCACAGAGGTCTGCTGGAGCCAATCCAAGCACACTGTAGGTGAGAGGCAGGATACACCCCGACAGGTTGCCAGCGTGGGGCACACACAACATTCAGTCACACACTCATACCTACAGGCAATTTAGAGTAAGCATGTTTTAGACTGGAAGGAACCCAGGTTGTTTGAATGTAAAGTTGGCACTTTTACATGACATAACCCACATGGCCATGTTCCTTTATTCAGATAAATTTAGTTGTAGTGGGACAGGTGTGAAAAGAAAAGAAAAACAAAGAAAGTTTTAGTCAAACCCACATAAACAGAGGAAGTTAGAAGGGAAAGAAACCTCTAAGAGGTGTTGCTGCCTACAAATACAATCAAGAGTGATGGTACAGTGTACTGATAAAGTGTTTGATAAATAGACACAAAACTGTAAAGTGCTGATGTAAAGACGCATTGTCTTGAGAAGGATGCTGGCTGATGGAAAGAGATAAAAAAAGAAACACAGATGATAAGCAATCAGTTTGAAATATTCTGTCAGGAAACAAACTGATTGTTGTCATTCTCACATTGTCATGAATTAAAATTGTTGCTGTGATTCAAGTCAAGTTATTGAGGTTTGCACTGATTTCAATTTAGTGCAACCTGATATCCAAATTGACCACACGAATTTGCTATATTGGTCTGTGCCAGGGAAGTTTTTTTTTTTTTACGACTGAAAATGTCTTAGGGAATAGAAATAACATTGAGCGTATTAATGTGTCTGTCATAATGTGGCCAAACAGATTGTTGGCCAACATAGCCTTGTAGTTTATCTTGTATAAACTTGCTACAAACTGGGCAGACTTCTCTCCAGTCCCTGCTGCAGGTTCAGCAGTTGTGCAGACACAGTTCTTTTAAATGCAGAGTGACATCAAAAGAAGCAAAAGAGGAATGGATTGGAATCATGAACTAAATCGTATTCCTAATATTTGTGGGAAGACGACTCATTATCACTCATAATCCTCAATGTAAACATAATCAGCCCTATACTATGGACTTTGTCTTTGTTTTTGGACTTTAATTTTGAAATCAATGCACAAAATATACAAAAATACATTAAGAGCAACATGATTTTTCAATGTGTGTCTCTAACCTTTTTTTCCTCTTGTTTTTGTTACAAATATACACAAACACAAATGCATTAAAATCCAGCTCAAAAGAAAAGTGCTTATAATCTAAAAGATGTAGAAGGACATACAGTAGAAATAAACAATCTCTCTAATTGTAAGAGTGATATAATTCAGTTTAGGGGTGTTTCATCAACCCCAAAACTGGGCTAGAAACGCCTGTTGTATCATATAGAGATAATGAGAAATGTTGCTCCCTTTTAGTTGAGAGCTGAAGGGCTGATGATTGATATTAGTCCAATGCAATTTATTATTGTTAAAACGACTTTTTTTTGCTTTGAATGAACAATTGTGTTGACCTGTAAATGATTATTGTTTTGTTTGTTTTTGCCTCATTTGTCCTTCATAAGGACAATCTCGTGTTGGTGACACTATGCACTAAGATAGATCCTGATTGTCTGGGCACCCCCGTTGCTTTCTCCGAACTACACTGAACTATCAGCTCCGGGGGCTGGATCGCATCCTTGAATCCGCTTGTCCTGACTGGGGCGGAGGGGGGGTGGGGGGTGAGCGCGTGTGCCATCCCCGGCTCCTATGGCAACCCGATAGATTAGCTCCATCGATATTCACATTATTAGACAGCGGAGGGGAGGGTGATGGATCAGTGATGTCAGCCGGCGCTCTCTTGCATCGCTGGCGAGCCTGTCTGTACGTGCATGTGTGTCATCACCTTGCACTGACAGGAGAGCTCGGGTGTTTTGTGGAGGTGGAGATCATGCTTTGTCATTGAGGAGCTGAGCAGCAGCAGCAGCAGCAGCAGCAGCAGCTTTATTCTCGCACTCCGACACGTCCGATGCTCAGCATGCTGCATCCTGATGCGCTCTCGTCTGCACGCTGCGAGCTTCACACCTGGATTTACACGCTCTCCTCCCGCATGTTCAGGCGCGATTTTTCTTGTTTTTTTTTTTTTGTACATGATCAGATCGGACAAAGCAGCCTTTTGTTGACGCATCTCAATGTTTGATTCCGGTGAGGGAGGCACGTCCCAAGTGTCAAATAAGATACGACCCGTCCTGCGGATGCGCCGTCACTGTTTTGCCTCCAGTTGCACCTCCAAGTGCACGAGATTCATGATTCATCCCCGTGTGTTTACGGGCTAGAGCGCATTGTTCTCCTTTTTTTTCTCTTTCTTCTTCCAAAAAAAAATGGAAAGATTCCAGTCTTCCATGCGCAAGCGGCTGTACAGTTTGCCGCAAAACATCGGGCAAAAACCCTTCGTGATTGACGAAGGAGACGGCGGCGACAAGGACACTAAGAGGAAAAGTATTCGGCTAAAACACTTGTCCTCTCTGTCTCCCGCGGGCAGCTGCCGGAGCGTCGGGGAGGAGGCCAGGAGCGAGGACGTGGCCGTGAGGACCAACTTGAACGGGGACTGCCGCCTGTTCCGCGGCAGCGTCTCGTCCATCACCGGGCGCCATCCGCCCGGCTCGGACCCGACGGAGCTGCGGCGCCTCATCCCGGAGGCTGACGCCGGCGTCAGCGAGAGTTCCCCCTCCGGCGAGCGCGGCCCCGGGGCCCAGCAGGAGCAGCAGCAGCAGCAGCAGCAGCAGCAGCAGCAGCAGCAGCAGCAGCAGCGGGCGGCGGGCGCTCCGAGCGGCGCCGCCGCCGCCGCCGCGTACGACCAGTCAAGTTTCATCAAGTTGGAGGGCAGCGAGCAGATCATACCCGAGGATGAGCGGCTGTACCAGGAGGGCTTCATGCACCGGCAGTTCGGCTCCATGCTCCAACCCGGAGTCAACAAGTTCTCCCTGCGGATGCTGGGCAGCGAGCGGGCCGTGGAGCACGAGAGGGAACGAGTAAAGTCTGCCGGCTTCTGGATTATCCACCCCTACAGTGATTTTAGGTAAATTGTGTGCAAAAAACCTTTCTGTTAGAAGCTTTTACAAAGAAAAAAAAGAAAAGTGCTGCAGTGAACCTGTCACACATTTGTTTTGAGTTTTTGTTGTATGGCCTGCAGATAAACTTACACACTAATCTCCTTTAGAAATATATCAGGGGTGTTTATCTTTGATCAGGCTGATGATATTATGAACGCAACAGGATAATCAGGAGCCAGTTGTAGAGTAGGTGTATCATAAGTTGAATGGCCTCTGTAAATCCATGCACACACCTTTTGAATGAAAAAAATGGCCTAATTTCTGCAAGTGATCCTCTACTAAAGACTTAAGCACACATACTGTGAGCTGCCACTCTTACATGTAGACATTAATGTAGAGTAAATGAGTCGACCAGCATGCAAAATCCTCTTAGGAGCACAATGACGGCCACATTACATAGGAAGGATTTAAGTCTCTCTTCTGCCTGTAAAAGTGTGTGTGTGTGTGTGTGTGTGTGTGTGTGTGTGTGTGTGTGTGTGTCATATACACATGATATGGTATCGGCAATCTTCAGTGTCTATGAATGAATTTACATGTGTGTGCGCTCTGTGTGCTGCATATATTGCACGCTTGCTGTACATTTCATTTGAACGCCGGTGTATAAACTAGCATTCTGTTCATCACCACCATCAAGGGATTTTCATGACATTTAACCTTGAGGCTCGCTGTCATACTTTCACCAGCCATTTGTACGGCGATGTGTGTCACTGCAGGGTTTTTTTTTCCCACTCATCTGAATTATTTTTTTTCTATCATTTAGCGAGGGCAATGGATTACAGAGAGTGCAGCAGGGGCTTGGAAAATGGGGTAATCAAAATGGTAACATGACCATTCGAGATATTAGAAGCACACAGCAATGGAGATTATTACAGGACAATTAGTCTAATGGAGCAGAGATGGTGTGGACGGGGAGGGGGCACACAACAAAACACACACACAGGGAGAGAGGGAGAGATGGACAAAAAGAGAGATTGGAATGAAAATGATGTAAGGAATCAGGGCGCCCAGCTGTTAGCTCCATGCTACATATGAGGTGACTGTACTTCATGCTCTTGTGTGGGTGACAGTTTGCAGCTGAGCAAGGTTTTGGTGCCTCTCAAGGTGAATACTTGAGCCTGTAGATCACATTTTAATTTACAGTACAAGTGAGGTGACCTGCAGACCTCTGTGCCAGCAAATATTATTTTGGCACTTTTTTGGCCTTACAGGTTGCTTTCCAGTAATCAGCAAACTGCTTTCCCCGATATCTGCAACAGTTGTGGGTCTGCCTTCCTTGTATGTTCTTCTCGTATCTCTTAGTTGTTTCCCTCTTAAGTAACTG
Source organism: Eupleurogrammus muticus (assembly GCA_036785175.1). Classification (NCBI taxonomy): domain Eukaryota; kingdom Metazoa; phylum Chordata; class Actinopteri; order Scombriformes; family Trichiuridae; genus Eupleurogrammus; species Eupleurogrammus muticus. The sequence goes on along the minus strand of JAYKQN010000010.1, from coordinate 18,280,645 downwards.
CTGTCTTTAATTAAAGCTTTCTGTGGATACAGCAGTAGACACACTGAACTGGCACGCTGCATAAATATGGTTAATATGATTGCTGGTGGGCCCGAGCCACGGTACAGGTGTGTGTTAAGCCACTGAGCCGCATGCAGGCTGTTGTGCTTCAGCTGCGCTCTGGCGGCAAGAGATAAGTATCTCTAGTACAAATGTGATCCCTTTTTATTTATTTATTTTTTTTAGCTGTCCTGATTGATCTAAGCTCCTTTCACGATTTTAAAGCCTTTTTTTGTGTTCACTTTGCTTGTAGCTCCCCTCTCTTTGTACTCGCACGCTCTTTTGACGTAGCTGCACTCTGACCCTAATAAGTTTTTTTCTTCTGGATCAGGAAATTTCTGCTGAGCGCAAACAGGATGGCCCGCAGAGGGCTGGCGGTAATGCACTGTCCCCTCTAGGCCTTTTTTTGTGTGTGTGGTCCAGCTGTTGCAGCATCCTGTAGCACAGTGACATGTGCAGCGCAGTAATGCTAACTACTCAACATCTGGCTGATGGGAGCTGACTTCTGGAGATGATATGGATTCCCGGGAGATAACTGTGGATTTAGCCAGAGAGGGGAAGTGCAATTAGGACCAGTGTGTCACTGTAGAGTCCAACGGGCAGATGAAGCGGGGACTGCAAATGCTTTGTTTGGCAGAGAACAACAGAAAGCAGCTTAGAACAAATGGCCACCGTGTCCTCATTGGTTTTACCTCTTTTTGATGTTCTCCTGTGAAGGTCGTGCGCAACTAATTGCAATAGGTAAAAATCTAGACTGTGATCTATGGCTTTTGGTAGTCAACATCATCATCATGTTATGTCACTCCGACTTGTTTCACTCGTCAATCTTGAATTAAACCTGGTGACGAGAAGGTGAAACCACAGTTCAATCAGCACCAGTTGAAATTATTCTTCACATTATGTGGAGTGAGTGGGTCATACAGTAAGTGTGCGGGTCACTGTGTGTTGTCTCCCATGTCACACTGCCCTTAAGTGGTGTAATGCATGCGTCCTCGTAGGTCTGACTTGCTGCTGACTGCACTCTGTGCCTGTCTGCAGGTGTGTCAGGCTCCCGATCGATCAGCAGTTAATTAGGTCTCTGAAATAAATCAGACATGCAATCAGGCACCTGCACACATGCTTTCTCATCTCAAACACAGGCGCACACACTTAACACTGTAATTGGTAAACAAACAGTATCCATATCGTGCTCGGCCTTTGTGCCGCTGACATGTAGCCTGTTAAACATCGGCTACTTAAAGAGAATATTAAAGCAGTATGCAGAATGAGTCTGATTACTTCATAGATCTCTTATGTATTGTTTTGAATGTTTTTTCTTTGGCTCTTGTATTTTTTAAGTAGTTATTGTCAAGTGACTGACGGATAGACCATCTATTTATTTTATTGCGTTATTGAAATTTTTTACGAGAGGGGCTGGTGATATAAGATTTAATTCTTCCTGCCCCTTTTTGTTCATGTAATGAAAGAACTGTAATATAATTGTGAATTAATAATGAAATATTGTTTCCATAATGCAGAATAAATTAAATGAAATATATCAAATATCACCACAGTGAATAAAGGTAAATAAAACATTGCACAACTATTTACATTATAGGTCATAAAACTATTTGTCAGTTTTATAAATAAAATGATGAAAACTTGGTAACAGGCCAATTTCATTGCATTCATAAATGGAACTGAACAGATTCTTGAGGATTTAGTTAGTTGTGAAAATCAATATTTCCTCATGAGCAATTCCAATAATTTCCATTAACACATTTTTCCTCTGTGGTCCCTATGGCCAGAAGCCCAATATTGAACTGAGCAGCACAAAGCCACGTCGCTGTGTTTTCTTGAATCAACCCTATTACTTGCATTGTTTATGTTTATGCTCAGGCAGCTGGTTTGCATTGTTTCTGCTCATTTGAACATAAATCGACTGCATCTTAAGGTCTGCTGTGAGACTGCAAGTTGCACAGAGATAAATTTCTATTTGAAGTTCCCACACGTCCACAAGTGCTTTAAATATGCAGCACATATTCAGTATGCACACAGATACACACACACTCAGACTCTTAAAAATCGTTTGCATGAAGTGAGCAGCAACCATTGATAACAATGGTGTCTATTCAAAATCTGTCCCTATGTCTCTGAGATGATTTCTACCTTTCGATTTAGAGAGAACAGACCAAAAAGTCAAATCACTACTCTTAACATGGTTTACGCTTATAATTATTTATTGATTAAACTTCAGATAGTTTTCTAAATTTATCTGGGATTTCTTGGGTTTATTATATGTCCAAAAAATAATGGAAAGTGCATTTAAAAAAAAAAAAATTTTGGAGCTCAACATGACACTTTGAAATTGCTTGTTCTATTATAAAAGTCAGGCATAAAGTCTAAAACTATGAATGCCTAACAAAAGCACAGAATCACCATATTTGAGAAGCTGAAAACAGGAAAGGAATTTATGTTTTTGCTTAAAAATGATAAGATTGTTGACTAATTATCAAACATTTCCTGTCATCGCACTACTGTCAAATGTCTGAGACATAAAAAATATACTTAAAAAAAGCTGTAGATTTTTCAGAACTGAAACAGTAATTGTCACAGTTTCCTGGATGTGATTAATGCACACTGACATGTTTAATTTAATGAATGAAGTTGAGTTTGTACTTTATTTAAAGTATGATTCCACAGTGACTTTGTCCCGCTGTTATCCATGATGTGAGTTCCGTGCCGCACTGTGTGTTTCAGGTTCTATTGGGATCTGACCATGCTGCTGCTGATGGTGGGAAACCTCATCATCATCCCTGTGGGCATCACCTTCTTCAAGGACGAGCACACGCCACCGTGGATCGTCTTCAACGTGGTTTCGGACACCTTCTTCCTCATGGACCTGGTCCTGAACTTCCGCACGGGCATCGTGAAGGAAGACAACACCGAGATCATCCTGGACCCGCACCAGATCAAGATCAAGTACCTGAAGAGTTGGTTCGTGGTGGACTTCATCTCCTCCATACCCGTGGACTACATCTTTCTCATTGTAGAGACACGCATCGACTCTGACTTTTACAAAACAGCCCGAGCCCTGAGGATTGTCCGCTTCACCAAGATCCTCAGCTTGCTGCGGCTGCTGCGCCTCTCCAGACTCATTCGCTACATCCACCAGTGGGAAGAGGTAGATCCTGCAGGAATAGGCTCTGTGGATCCTTACATGAGATGAAAGTGCATCGTCTCTAATGCTCATCTGAATAAAGTATCGGAAATAATTGTATTTCCGGTTGGCTGCTCTTTGTAAAAGCAACATATTCTTAAAGCTGCAGAATTAATTTGTTTCTGTGTTTCAGTCTCGAAGAACAATAAACTTGCTCAACAACAGATATTTCCCTACATTATTTTATTTTTATAACTCCCCACGGGCCATATTTGTTACCTGCAAATGATTCCACAACACTGAAAAAGCCTCTGGTTTTCTATAGGAGATTATTGTAGACTGTAGTTTTCAAATCCTCTGGTTGCATGAGATAAAATAGACATGTTAAGAGATTCATTTAAAACAGAGATTTTTTTCTTTTGGATTTCATTCCTTTCCATACTTGTATTAATGCTCGTAATCTGCATCACAGGTTTTCCATATGACCTATGACCTGGCCAGTGCCATGGTCCGCATCATGAACCTGATCGGTATGATGTTGCTGCTGTGCCACTGGGATGGCTGTCTGCAGTTCCTGGTTCCCATGCTGCAGGACTTTCCTCCTGATTGCTGGGTCACCCGAAACAAGATGGTGGTAAGTGGATTATTCACGAGTCAGACAGCATCCAAATGCGTTTTCTCTAATCACATCAATTTATAAATTAGCCTTATTAATTTACTGTCTGTATTGACAGGATATTTAAACATTTCTCCCTGCTAAAGACACTCACAGCCTCTTTACTCTACAAACATTTCACCTTTTTCAATTCAATAGCATAACAGGTAAAAACACATTTATCTACAGTGCAACAATACTGTGCATAATCTTTGAGTGTTTTACTGATCAGATTTAAAATGGCCTTAAAAGAATGGTAGACATGAGCTAATATTTGCAATTGGCTAATTTTGAACGTTTGTCAGAGACATTAACATATAGAAGGCTGACTTCAGGTTATATGTTGATGGCCTTGTTTTCTTTTTGGTCTGCTTGTCTTGTGAGTGTGTTTTAATCCACAATGGAAAGAAGCCTGCAGGTGTTTATTGTGTTTTTTTAAATATTTTATTTCATATCCTCAATGATTTTTAAATGTATGCAAAGACTGTTGCGTTGTCATAAATACATTCATCATTCATAAATTCAATATAAAAAATGTGCAGGAGGAGCACATATTGGATTATTAATGGGTATAACAGTAATTAAACTAGAACTAGAGCTGCTGTTGTGATCTCCTCAACAAAGGCTGCCAACTCAGGGGAAAAAGAGTTTGCATTTCGAGGGAGATGTGCTGCAGCATTAATGCTGCGTGTTGATATTGCTAAACTTTCACTTTGCTCTTCAGAATGACACGTGGGGCCAGCAGTACTCCTACGCCCTCTTCAAGGCCATGAGCCACATGCTGTGCATCGGGTACGGCCTGTACCCCCCCATCGGCATGGCCGACGTGTGGCTCACCATCCTCAGCATGATTGTGGGTGCTACCTGCTTCGCCATGTTTGTCGGGCACGCGACTGCACTCATTCAGTCTCTGGACTCCTCCAGGAGACAGTATCAAGAGAAGGTGGGTGTTCTCTCTACATGGCCAACAATTGTCATTAAAAACAGCATTTTTTAGGTCGAAGAGAGTTTCAGTGACATGAAAATGTACAAGAAAATTGGTGTTTGTGAGCATTTTTATCCAGGAATGATGATACCTATGTCTAAATCTTTAATAAAACTCAAGAAGCTCAAGATTCTAATCAACCATCTACCATTCAATGTTGCCTTTTTAATAAAGTTATTTTGTTATTGTTATATTTTATGTGAGAAGAGTTGTATCTTTATCATTGCTATTATTTTTATATTTTATTTTTATAAACTCTGCTGGGGGAGACTAAATAGATATGATACAATAATTACATAACTTTTTATTACAAAACATAATTTTTGAGCTACTGCTGTTTATTTCTTGCATAAAAAGGGAGACAGACATGGAAACACGGTAACAGAAAACAGTCAATAAAAGGGAAATAGCGACTTTCAGCGGGACACAGGTTGGGCATACTGATTGTTCGTGATGCGTTGCTGACAGAGTACACTGCTGAAGGACACAGCAGTTAATGTTATTAGCTGCAGGCTGCAGAGCGCAACTGTATTTGTCAAATGAGATGGGGCAGAGGCACAGTATTGCACTGTGGGCAGGTTTCACAGATGGCCTGACAGTTGACTGTTAACATAATGAGACACATTATAGTCAGCCTCTGAGCCAACTCATCAATCAGATTAATACATATCATTTTTGACATGACTTTGCATTTTGTCTTGACGCTAATGCTGTTACGTTACAGTTCTAGTTGCATGTCTCTCCGTGGAGAGTTCTCCCTTTCAATAACCGATCGCGTCTTGTCGTCGCAGTACAAACAGGTGGAGCAGTACATGTCCTTCCACAAGCTTCCTGCTGACATGCGTCAGAGGATCCACGATTACTACGAACACCGTTATCAGGGGAAGATGTTTGACGAGGAAAGTATTTTGGAGGAGCTGAACGAACCACTGCGAGAGGTCAGAATCATCAACCTTGTTGTGGTTGTTGTTGCCTTGATAACAGCTATTACTGCATATTATGATGCTGTTTACAACTAAAAGAAACATTCCTTATTAATTAACTCCATGGTAGCAAATGTGTTTTAATGAAGTAAGTGTCATTGTTCTAAATGGTTTACAGTTAATTTAATATGGGCTTCCTTTTTTGCACGCTAATGTTAATAGTCATGTAATCTGATTAGTAATGGCTGGAGACTGTGTGAGGACAGGGAGCCTCATTAACAGAGAATTAAGCTTTTAACCACCCTGCTTTTATAATGATTGAAATGTACACATGCGGCAATGCTGACAGTTGTGTGTGAAGGTCTTGTGTTTTTGCCACTAATGCCTAAATGATGTTTTTGGTCTCTCTGCAGGAGATCATCAACTTTAACTGTCGTAAACTGGTGGCCTCCATGCCTCTGTTTGCCAATGCCGATCCCAACTTTGTCACCTCCATGTTGACCAAACTGCACTTCGAGGTCTTCCAGCCGGGCGACTACATCATCAGAGAAGGAACCATCGGCAAGAAGATGTACTTCATCCAACATGGAGTCGTCAGCGTCCTGACCAAAAGCAGCAAAGACACCAAGCTGTCAGATGGCTCCTATTTTGGAGGTAATGTCTGTGCACAACAGGCTCAGAGGAATGCGTGCTTATATATTCTGTAGATGACAGCAGGTGAGTTTGAATGTATACAGAGGGGTGGTTGATAGTCTGATTTATTTAGATTTATTTTGCTCAGGCACTCAGCAGATTAGGTTCACCGACTGTTACCGCCGGGAAAAAATTGTCCACATCATCTCCTTAAAAGGGCTCGGGACTCAGAGGAGCAGAGCTTTGTGCTCTTTGATTCCATCTGTGGGGTTTTCCCTTTGTTGACACCACGTTTACAGCGAGAATTCCATAAATTTACATTTGTCGTTGCTCATGATCTACATCAAAGAGTCTTGTGCTTCATGTGTCATTTGACCCTGTTGTTGGTATCCAGCAATGTGGCATGGTGAAATATTATTCAGCAACCAGCAACCAACAGCCTTATGTTTTTACATCTATTTAAAAAAAAAAAAAAGTATTGTATATACTTATTTGACAGGGACAATTGCACATTAATTTCTTCTCATTTCGGAAAATATGCCAGAACTAGGCAGGCAATAGTCTAAAAGCACAATGTTAAAAGCAAAGGAAATACAAACAATTAGTGACAAGAAAGACAGTTCCCAGGAAGCAAAATAAAAAGCAGTAGGACAATAATCAACAAAACAACAAATAACAACACAGCAAACAACATGTTTTGGTAATATCAAGAGTATTTTAGACAGAGAAATCATCCCATTTCTAATATATTTACCATACTATGCTGCACGTCTGGAGTGACTCGCAACAACTTATCAGACACAGAGATGGTGAAAAATGTAAATAGAGCAAAGAAATGTGTTTGAAACAAACACATGGAAAAGAAATTAGTCAGCAACCTTATGTAGACACACACAGGGAAGAGAGAGCGCGTGTCAGCGTCTGTGTGTGTGCTTGTGTCTGTATCCTCAATATGTCTGCCCTGAAAAATATGTCTACTTTTTTTTTTATTTTAAATGCCGCATTATTTTATTTTGCAAATCTGGCACGATAGACGAGGTCAGGACAAACTGTAAGCTGCAGAAATTGCATAAGTGCTCCATCTGTGAGATTCAGAGGCAACATTCTTTTTTTTTTTTTTTTTTTAAATCATCTCACACTAATAATACTAGTTTTGCATTTCCTTTCATCAATGGAACTAAAAAGGTACCAATTTTGCACCAAATTGTCATATAACAGTTGAAATTAATTGTTTTTTTAAAAAGTCTTTCATGGTCATCTCTGACTTTCACTCAGCGGGGCGGCTTTTAAATAAGTGGTGCAAATAAGTGACCTGTTTTTTCTTTCTCCTTCCTCCCTGCAGAGATCTGCCTGCTGACCCGAGGCAGAAGGACGGCCAGCGTGCGAGCAGATAACTACTGTCGCCTGTACTCGCTGTCGGTGGACAACTTCAACGAGGTGCTGGAGGAGTATCCCATGATGAGGAGGGCCTTTGAGACTGTGGCTCTCGACCGTCTGGACCGCATCGGTGAGTCCTTTGCCAAGAGATAAAACCTGTTTATAGAGCTCATTTCAAAGCTGAATACAATGTAATTAGTCGAGTTTTGAATCTCCTCATATTTGTCTTTTTATTGCCTTTAGGGTGAGGGTTAGGTTTTTTCATAAACCCTTATTTTAGCAGACATTTTTTTACAGTAGTGGCCGTACAAAAGTAAAGCCCCTTGAGGGAAAAGGATAGGGCCTAAAGAGAAAAATCTAATTATTGATTTATTTATTTTGAAAAAAACATTTAAAAAGAAAGGTTCCTATGAGAGGAAACATTGTGAGCTCTCTGGTTAGAATAAAAAACGTTAGGTACTAAAGATACTAGAAAAAAATCATCAATAATCATTGATATTGATAAATTTACATAAATTATTATTGATACGCTTTTTTATATCACTCATCTTTAGGATAAAAATCTAAATATGGATTTATGTCATATAAAAAGCAGAGAAAAAAAATAAATCATCAAATAAATTAGCTTTCATCTAGGAAACCTTGTGAGCTCTCTGGTAAATATAAGAAAACATTCAATTTAGGTTTATACCTGCTTTTATAATGTAATCCTTTACCAAAGAAATGTGACTACATTGGTTGATATTATGGTTAATACGTCTTATTTCTTATATCGCTTCTTATCTCACCAGGTAAGAGGAATTCTATTCTTCAGAATAAAGTCCAACATCACCAAAGCTCTGGCACCTTAAACCTCCAGGAGAGTGAGATCATCCAAAGAATAGTGCAGCACGACCGGGACATGGCCCAGTGCACGCACCTGATCCAGACCAGCGCCGCGCACAGCCTGAACCCTCCCCCGTCGCCCACGCCCGTCATCTGGGCCCCGCTGGTTCAGGCCCCGCTTCAGGCCGCCGCCGCCACCACCCCTCTGGCGTTGGCCTTGGCCCATCACCCTCAGCTGCCCCCCCTCCTCTTTCACCACCCCCTGGTGCCGGGCTCCGGCTCCCTGAAGGAACCCGTCGGCTATCAGAAGAGAGTCCACGTCGGAGCTCATTTGTCCAGCAGCTGCGGTTCGGGGCCCTGCTCTCCCGCCAGCTCCATCAAATTCCGCCCCGGGGCAGAGACTCCCACGCTGGCGTCCCTCAGGACGCACGGCCTCCCCACCGGGCCTGTGTCGCCCACACTGATGTCCCAGCCCATCTTCACCAGCAACCTGCAGCCCCTGACGCAGCACCCCTCCCACTCTGGCATGGCCTCAGTCTTCCCCGTCAACCAGGCCACCGTCTCCTACACCTGCTCTGCCCAGCTCCACTCGCAGCCCTTCCACGGTGCTATGACCACCCCGCCCCACCCGCTGGGTCTAATCCAGCAGGGGGTGCCCGGGAGACTAGCAGGGAGATTCCCAGCCCCCTTCCCTTCGAGCATAAGCCCTCTGATCTCCAGCTCCGTCAGCCCCATCCTGAACCAGCTGCAGCAGCCCTCCTACGCCGCTGCGCTGCAGGCGGGGTCCAGTCACGACAGAGCAGGCAGGACGCCTGCCGGTCCCAACCTCCCTAATTTCATCACCAGCACCCAGTCCTCCGGTGGATTTCTTCAGCAGGGGTCCGGCGCTGCGGCGTCTCTGGTGCAGCAGAGCGTGGTGGGCCTCCATTCCACCGTGTTCCTGCCCCAGGTTCTCCCGGAGCACTCGGCCCTCGCCTCCCTGGCCCAGTACGAGTCAGCGGAGGCGTCGCCCTGCTACACCCCTCCGGTCCACAGCCCCAGCATACAGAGCCCCGCGAGGGATCGCACGGTTTGCCACAGCGAGCTTCCCAGGGCCGCGGCCCCCCACAGCCCACTAACCCTTCAGACTTCATGCCCCGCCAGGGTAGCCGGTTCCCCCAAAGAGAGGGCGGAGTCATCGTCTGATCCCTTTACCCAGGAAATAAAGACTATCTCAGGCTCTTACAGCTCTATACACCAGGAAAGGCCTTTGGCCATGAGCGGCTCCTCGGAGTGGGAGTTCTCCTCCCCCCTGGCTGTCAGCAAACCCTACAGCCCAATCCCAGGTTCAGCCACTCCCATCAGCCGGACACATTCAGGGCCTGAACCTCAGCACCAGATTGCTGGTGCCCACTCTCCCCACACTAGATCCCCCGCTAAGGTGTTAGAGACAGAACACAAACAGTCTAAGCTTCCCTCAAACTTGTGAGGTTCAGACACACCCTCCTCTAACACCTGAACACATAGAGATAACCTCCTCCTTGGCTTAAATTTAACCACTTTTTTTTCTAAAGAAGGAGGGTGTGTTATTCTAATCATATGGGAGGCCGTTGGTTTCATTTTTAATCAGAATGAATGGATTACAGATAAAAACGGACAATAATGGATATTTTTTTCTACAGGATATAGCTTCTTTGAATATAGTAATAAAATCTAAAACCTATTGATGGGTGTATATAGCACCCCATAAAAATATCAATTGTTATATGTATTATAACCACATGCTGTGATTTGTTATGTTTGTTTAATCCCTAACCTTTATTGTCCAGGCAATTTTGCATAACCTTTTAGCTTCACCTGTTTGGTTTGAAGATTTTCAACAACCGTGTCCAGTTTTGATTGAAACCAAAAATGACTGTCCTTTTTATATCCTTTCCCACCACTGAGTGCGTGAATGCAAGGTTCCCCTTAAGAGGTTTGAAGAGACAGAATGTGCACTTTGCTCATTTCAGAGATCACCTGACGTTAGGGGTTCGATGACAGCATGTCTTCCGAGATAGTGTTTAGCAATATTGCACACCCAAACGGGTCACAAAAAACAGTTAACGTTCAAATAACTGAAGTAATGAATGTAAATGTTTGTTTGTCTGTGTGTGGGGGAGAAGCAGGATTCATTTCAACAGTTTTGGTCATAAAGAGGAACGCAAACTCGCACACTTATCCATGTCCATTCCTCCACAACTGCTCCGGCACGTGGTGAGCCGCACGACTGATGCCAACCAATCCTAGTGTGTGTAACTTCAGTGCTGAACATACACCTGAGCCAAGGTCCGTGTGCCATTAGCATAGTATGCAATAATCTGTTTGTTTGTTTCTTTTTTTATTGTAATACAAAGGTAGTGTGAATCGAACACTTGCAACAAGTGGGATTCTGTTTTTTAGTTAGTACATATCAAAACAAGGGAATCATTTTTAAAAGGAAAAAAAGCAATTGTGGATAATCAAACATCTCGAAACCAGCGATGCACTAAGATTGATGTGAATGTTTCTTGCACCAGTCAAAGGGCTAAAAGCAGTTACTTGGACACGTGGTTAACAAGAAAACCCTGATGGGTCATATTGCTGCATATCTATCTTTCAATTCATTGTATCAGTACATTGATTGTAAAATTCGACATCTGTCGCTGAACAGTTGCTGCTTTGTGATGCTATGCTGAATCAATAAGACGTATCACTGACTGCTTTTTTATTTTTAAGGGAAAAAAAAATCTTAAGTTGTCTACTTGTTAATAACCTAATGTGTTTAGATGATATTTCGCTCTGGACCTCTGGACCCGCAGAGTGCAACAGACTGTATGAGCAGCAGCAAGCTGGTCACCAGGTCAAACCATCGGGGCATCGGTCCACCTGGCTGTCGAACCCCAGGCAGAGGTTTGCTGTGACTCTTCCCACTTTTCCAGGGAAAGGAGATGCTATCAGTCACTGGCCGGTCACTGCCAATGGGCTCGATCAATCCCTCATTACTATTCTCCTCCAACCTCACCACACCACCTGCCAGAGGCATCAGCTCAGAGCTAGTGTGAGGTTACTTGGAGTGCACTCAACTTTACGGTGTGTGTTTGTGTGTAGGAAGGAGAAAGAGATGTCGGTCATTCATCTACATCTATATTTATTTTTCATTTTGCTGCCTTTTAACTACCAAATCTGTGAATTTCCATCACCCCATGTACGTTAGACATATTTTATTTTAGCTACTGAATTCAATGCAATAAAATAACATATGGTCAACGATGCTTGTCCTAGCTTTTGATTTCTGAGAATCTGATAAAACGCTCTTCAAGTTTCAGGCGTTAAGCCGGATCATGAGTTGAGAACCGCACGACCGTGTCGTTCATTGCCGATATCCAAAAGAGCCAGCATTATAATCTTAGAGATATGATTTACAAAGAAAATGATCTGATGTTTTCATGGAGTAATATTGCCAGATTAGTGGAGTTGATGCGCATGGATATTTAATCCTCACTGCAGCAAGGTTTGATGTAGAAAGCTTTTTCCTTGAGGTGAAGCTGCCAGGTCGATCCAAATCGGACAAACCTGCCCTCATTCATATGTCACAAAGTGGACAAGGATAATGTTTTATTTTCTTCTAATAACCTGTCGGGGCTGTATCCCTAATACGCTGGGACTGGCTCCAGCAGACCCCCTAGTGAAGAATAAGCAGGTCCAGAAAATAAATGAGTGAATCTGACATGAAAGAAAAGTTTTTTTGAAGCAGTCGTTATTATAATAGTAATATATAATGAGTGTAGGATTCCATGTTGGTAAATCCAAAATAGTCTCATAGTCAGACTTCCATACATAGACCACTGTGCATGAATAATATTTTGGGATTAAAATTACAGGTCATTACAGATCTGATATTCACTCAAACCAATACTGAGACATTATGAAATAATTATATGAATAAGTATAGAGAACCTATAATAAAATAAAAATAAGTAAAATAATCTGAACAGTTTTTTTAAACCACTTATCATCATAAAATGTTATTTTGTCCTTGTAGGAGCCAATAATGCAATATTTCCAATAATATAATAACTGACAATATAAAATACAAATGTTTCATTCTTAACATGCAAAACCAAGTCAATAATGTAATAACTATGTAATGTAATAAAATGTCTGAACCAATAACTTTTGCCACACATTGTAAAACGTTATTACATCATTGACTGGTTATCACATTATTAGCTTAGTAACAACAATACATTAACCATAAAAAGTAATATCTGGGGCCAATAATATATTTATATCACATCATCTACGTTTTTTTTTATCGGCTAAACAGTGAGTGAACTATTTCATTGTTTGTGGGAGTTGACTCATCACCAGTCTTCTTCTATTCCTTAGCCATATAAGTATCAAATGCACTGTTTGCAAACACAGAAAATCAATCTCATGTCATATAATATGAAATCTATTCCTGTCTGACACACTACACCCGTCTGTTGAAATGTTACATAAAAAATGTTTTACCAAATCAGATTTTTTGGCCTTGCTTTACATACATCCCTGGATATTGAAATATCGCCTTGATAACCTCAACAAAAAGTCTAAAACTTAAGCAAATGATACATATTCTATAGTTCTATGGGTGTATATAGGTAGGTGTATATAGAGATATAGGTGTGTATCTTCTTTTGCAGTGCCTATAATTGACCACTAGAGGGCCAATGATTGACAAATTATCCACTCATGTGGCACTATAGCTTATCTATTCTTCTTTATCACATGTTGAAATGTGATTTACTTACTTTTACTTTATATGATTCATAAACATTCAGTATAGACTCTCACCAACCCCTGGAACCACCTCAAGGACTCCAAGAGGGCCCTGGACCCCACTTTGAGAACCACTGCTGTAAACCACTGTGTTAGATCCTAGCATTGAAAATAATATTTGTTTTCTATATATAATTTCAGTAACATTATAGCAATTGTTACATGGAGAGAAATTGCTAAAGTGTTTGACACTTTATTTGAAACACTCTAATATGTTTGTTAGGTCAGGTAATGTCTAGATTAAATTTAGATTTTAGTAGTCTATGCCTCAATTAAGAACTCATTAAGAAGTCACCACCCAACAAGTCTTCTCTTTCATAAAATGATAGAAAAAAAAAGATTTTATTGCAAAAAGAACAGTGCCAAAATCCTGCAGAATCTGAGAGCATTTCTGATGAGAATTGTATTTCTCTCCCTGTCCAGTCAAACCAGACCCTCTTACATATGTTTTATTACCCACCAAGCCATTCTCTGTCCAGATGCTCAGTTTTAATTACGGCTATCTGGCCTAATATCTTTTGTCTAGGTAGTAATTAAAATAATCTCTCATTCTAGGGTTGCTAGAAGGAGGCTTCAGCACCCCAAAACAATGGGTCAGAAAAGCCTATGTTTAACCTCAAATTGTTTCTAGCTCTTATTTGGAAGTCTGTGTGTCTTTTTTCAAATTGCATCTGTGGAGTCCGCCTCCTGGCTTCCATGTGTGAAGGGTGTAGATTTATCTCTATTGCAGAGGAGCTTGTAGTGATAGAACTTCTGTTCTGTCTGCGATATAAGTCTCCTGCCTCATTAGCAGATAATGCACTACTGCATGTGTTCTAATTCATGTCGTGGGCAGTTGGTGAAGCTGCTTACCATTTTAACCAGCTTCTTCTCATACTATAAAATAGAAGATGGCCTTTCCAGGGCTTACTCCAAACAAAGCTGCATTTTGCTTCTGGGGAAGACCAGCATAACTGCTCTGTAACAGGGGCCGCATTACCCAGCAGGCCCCATTTAAGCACACAGAATGCTCCAGGTGCTGGCAGTTTCAAAGTTTTTAATAGTGCCAGTTTGGTTGATATTTTAAATACCCTTGAATAAAGATATTTTGATGAAAAAAGTTATCTTATTTGAGATTGCTGCATCTTTAAAAGAAAACATGCAGATTTGATATTATACAACATGAGTGATTTTCTGTGTGTAAATGGGTGCTCCCACTAGGTTTGGTGCTCAAATGGCCGAGGAGACACGGCCGAGCCGCGATAAGTCTGACCAGGTCTAAAAATAGCCTGTTAGGTGAGAGTGTGTGGTCAGGTTTTTGAGCAGCAACAGTAAGGGTGAGTGTCATGGAAATGTGACACTTGAAAACGGGCATTGAAGCATATTATTACATTATCAGCTTTATATTTGTATGAAAAGTTTTTCATGGCTAATGTAATAACTTACTATGCAAAATGTTATTATGTTATTACATTATTGATCAGTTAAATTATTGAATTATTTTACTTTAAAAATAATAAAAATGATTATATGACATGTAATCATTATTCATTATTAATCACTATTAGCTGGGGCTGGGCCCCACAAAAATTCTATTTTTTTTTTTTTTCAAACCCCAATTTGATTGGCTGTCCACTCATTCAGACCAATGAAACAGCCAATCAGAACCAGCTCCACTCTGTCCTAATTGACAGAAAATGTTTGTGTTTTCATAGTAATTTGAATTTTAAATAAAACCTAATCTGTGTTTGTCATGTTGTTTAATATCTTAGGTGTTGCATAACCATTTAATAAGACTAAAATGTAGATATTTCCAATGCCTCCTTTGCATTAAATATTTCAGCAGTCTTAGTGACTGTGATACATTGCTGGTAATTTATATTTATCCCAGACTTGTGCATTGTCTTTACTATATGCCAGCTAGGATTTTAATGTGAAATCTGAAGGAAGGTGGATGTACAGCATTATAAAATGAATCCTTTTGAATATTAAGCATGATAATATCATAGCAGGTTATTGTTACAGTGATCGCAAGACGAAGAGAAACAAAGTTGATCCACGAGTTCCTTTTTAATGGATGGAAACCCACTCATGCCAGATCACCTCATGAAGATACTTCTGTATCAACTATCAGGTCTGCATTAATCTCTGGGGAAGATAAATATAGTACACATCTTCACTTGTTCAACCCGACACCAAGACATCAAAAAGACTGTTAAATAAGGAACTGACAAACATGTATTTGTAGCCTAGTTAACCGTGCATGCAGAGGAACTCTTATCTCCACTTTGCACAACATGCAAACACAATAGGGTACACCCATGACTGTCAAGTTTCCAGTAGAAGGTCCAGTCTCTGGCAGCAGGAGTTAGACGATAAATTGCACATATGGGCGACAGGAATCAAGGAGTTACGGTCTGTGAACGACATCATCAGAAGTCCTTTTTTGACTGTTTTTTTGCCTCTGCTGGTTACGTAGGTCAGAAAAGAAAAAGTCCAACAGAGTGGGAAGGTAGGTTAGAAGAGAGGGGAGGGGAGGTTGTTGCTCATGTCCTTTGAAGCTCAAGGCACCAGCACAACTCTCATGGTGTTGGTGTAACCGGAGCCCGGGCGCCAGCCGGTCACGACGATGGCCACGTCGCCAGACTTGAAGAACTTGCGGTGCTTGCCTATAGACGTATAACAGAACGGCTTCAGTAGGAAATAAAAGCACTCAAATAAACTGTAGTGACTCCTGGAGACTAACATAATCTGGCTTTTGTCCCAACACTTACCTTCACAGGTATGAATCTACTAATCTGAGACAAAAGTAAAAAAAAAAAAAAACTCAAACACTCACCAACTTCCAGGGCAAAGTTCACGCGCAGGTCGACATCCTCAGCCCAGACGTCGTTGGCAGGCTTGGTGTAGAGCACGGGGTAAATACCGCGGTACAGGTGAGCTTGGCGGGCGGTCTGGCCACAGCGGGTCACGGCGATGATGGGGGCACGGGGCCTGTACTTTGACAGCATGTGAGCAGACCTGCAGGTACAGGGGATTATAGACATTAAAATATGTCATTTTCATTAAAAACGTGCTCTAAGTGCAGCATGTAGCATCTAGTGGTGAGGCTGCAGACTGCAACCAGCTGAGAACCCCCATGTGTGTCTTTGGTTGGTCTGTTATCGGCTACTGAAGAAACATGGCAGCTTTTGTGGAGGGATATGTGTTCCCCATGTCGATAAAAGGGTCTCAATCTATGACAAACACAGCAATTCCTATTTTCAGTGAGTTATATACTAATTATTATATATATAGCCAGGGTTAGGGTTAGTGGTTTAGTGCTATGGTTCAGTCTCCACCAACTCATGAGACTCCTGAGTTTAGCTGTACTCTGTGAACTGTTTAGTGATAGACAGGGGTTGAAAACCAAAATAACGTGTAGAACTAAGGAAAATCGAGTCTGGTGATAATTCTCTAGATTTATCATGAGAGACTCATTTTACAAATAGTCTTGTAATCCATCGTTAATATTAAT
Organism: Eupleurogrammus muticus; assembly: GCA_036785175.1. Taxonomy (NCBI): domain Eukaryota; kingdom Metazoa; phylum Chordata; class Actinopteri; order Scombriformes; family Trichiuridae; genus Eupleurogrammus; species Eupleurogrammus muticus. Next base: position 18,263,752 of record JAYKQN010000010.1, on the reverse strand, counting down.
TAGAGCCACTTTAATTATGTCATTATCATTATGAAATCTGCGCAGCTGACAGCATCACATGTTGAGAGGATGAGCGCCCAAATGGAGAGAAATGATCAGGGAGTTAAAATTAACTCATTTAAAATGTCAGGGTTCATATCCCAAAAGGTCAGATGAAGCACAGATTGTGAGCGCGGTGGAAGTTGGCACGTGTCATATCAGGCAAGAGCTTCTGTTCGAGGAGGAGCGGAGGCAGAGGGAAAAGAGAGATAATGTGGCGGTTCCTTTGCTGTGGCCGCCTTGCACATTAGGACTAAGTGTATTACACAGGGGATGTTTCTCACCTGCCGGATTTGGTGAGCACGATGATTGCGCTGGCGCAGCACTTGAAGGAGGCCTCCACGGCGCCGATGGCCACGGACTCTGTGGGGTCGCGGGTCAGGTGAGAGGTGCGGCGCAGCTCCTCAAACATCTGCCTGTGGAACATGGCGGCCTCGGCCTCGCGGGCGATCTGAACACGCGGGGAGGGAAAGAGGCACAAAACGGGCACGTTGAAAAGCGATGTCGCGGCTGCAGTCACGCGCCACACGTTGAAACTGCAGGAGTTAGTTTTAAAGGACAGTTAAGCTGAGTGCAGAGGTCTTCATACCTGAAAGCACACTGAGACATGAAGCTAAACAACAGCGGCGGCCATGATGTCCGGGCGGGGACTGTTGCTGTGCACCGCAGATCCTCAGACACATGCTAATTGAGCAATATGATCACACAGTTAAAGCACAATGCAAAGACACGAGAGGAGACGTTGTTTGGTAGCAGATGGAGGGAGGGGACGGTGCATCGGGGATACACAAAGCAAGTTGAACAAATACTAAACAAGCGGTTAGTAGAACCCAGTGATGTGCAAACAATGTGGAACCTACTGCGTGATATAGAAAATGTGACTGACCACGCCACAAATTCTATAGCAGGGTTTATATATATATCATGTTATTTACTGTCTCAATAGTGCACAGTGTATCTCAATGTGTTTGTAATATCCCTGATTAAAAACACTGGTAATATATGGAATGTTTAATCAGGTGATGATAACTTGACAACTTGAGATTATACAGTGTATGTATAAAAAGTGCAAAACTAACCATGTAGTTTCATCAGTTTTAAAGTTTTGCGTGTTCCTGTGCATTGTTTCGGATGCTCTACAATAACTAAATGTTTGAGCATTACATCACACACCAAGTGTTAGGGGGCTTTCACTCTGATAATGCACATTTTCCTATAACTTCAACAATACACACACACACACACATTGAAGAGATAATAATGTTGGTACTACAGTAAAATAGGATACACCGTATGCAATTTTGGACTTGCTTGTAAAATGCATTTATTATTCCCACATATAAACTGAACCTTGATCTCCTTAGGAAATACGAGCAGTCTTCACTCACCATGTGCTGTGTGCGCACCGCCTCCAGAGGGTAGTCTCCCTTGGCGGTTTCACCGCTCAGCATGATGCAGTCGTTGCCGTCCAGCACGGCGTTGGCCACGTCACTGGCCTCAGCACGAGTAGGGCGGGGCTTCTTCACCATGCTTTCCAGCATCTGATGGAGTGGGGTGGGGTGGGGTGGGGGGGGGGGGGGGGGGACAACAAAGTGCTCAATGTCATCTCATGTCGCCGAAAACACACTTAAAACGTAGGAAAGTCAATTGTAAAATCACCGATATCACGGACCTGTGTGGCGCAGGTGATGGGCTTGCCGACCCTGTTGCACTTGCCAGTCATCATCTTCTGGGCGATGAAGACCTTCTCTGTTGGGATTTCAATTCCCAGGTCTCCACGGGCGACCATGATGCCATCGCTAGCCTCCAGGATCTCATCAAACCTGTGAGTCAAAAAAGAAAATTAAGCATTCCGACGGTTGTCTCGAGGACCACATTCTTCCCGGGTGGTCGTCCTCCCACCTGCGCACGCCCTCGTGGTTCTCCAACTTGCTGATGATCTTGATGTTTTTGCCCTTCTCGCCCAGCGCTTTCCTGACGGCCTGAACATCGGCCGCCTTACGGATGAAGGAGGCGAACACCATGTCGACGCCCTGCTCCACGCCAAACTGCAGGTCCTGGAGGTCCTTCTCGGACAGTGCAGGGAGGTCGACGGCGGCACCGGGCAGGTTGACGCCCTTCTTGCTGCCCAGCATGCCGCCGTTCTCGATCTCGCACATCAGGTAGTCGTTGCCTTTATGCGCACGGAATGAAAAGAAGCTGTTTTACCCGGTCGGGCTGAATTGTGAAATGCAAAGATCGCTCAACTGCCCACATGCTTACCGATGTCTTTGACCTTGAGGGAGATCAGACCATCATCAATGTAGATGTGGCTTCCCGTCTGCACAACCTTGGTGATGTTTTTATAGTCGAGCCACAGCACCTTCTCGTCACACTTTTCCATGTACTGGTTATCGAGCGTGAGCTTGATGGTCTCACCCTTCTTCAGCTCGACCTCGGCGGTACCGCTCTAAACAAAGCCAGCGGAGAACATGCTCAGCTTTCAGGGTGAAAAGCACCGCAGCAGAAATTATTTGCTCAGTATGGTTCTAGTGAATGGCCTCATCGTGGCAATTTGGTAAGAACTCACGCCCTTGATCAGTCCAGTCCTGATTTCTGGTCCCTTTGTGTCCAGAGCAATGGCCACTGGTCTGTAGTTGACAGACCCTGCCACAAAGCTCTCTGTTGCATCACGGACATTCTTAATGGTCTCAGCATGGTACTGCAAAATGTACAGGGTTCAAAAAACAAAGTCAGAATATCTAATAGAACATAAAAATTTCAATTACACAGGTGAATCTGAATAGTTCATTTTTAGAAGTCATATTAGATGGTGTCAGTATATTCAATAGTAAAATGAAATGAGTTGAACAGCCGGGGATAGACACACACAGCAGCACTTGCTACATGTAGTAAATCTTGAACAACAACTGCAAGAAATATTTAGCACATGACATTGTTCACTTTCACTGTACAGAAATAGCTGCATGAGGTATGAAGTTCAGGCTGTATGGCAGCACACTTGTTACCGTTAGATGGCTGTTCAAAAGAAAAAGAAAATTGTGGCACATGCATAGATTACCAATACCAAATCAAATGTGGACATGGAGTACGCTCTTCTGTAAATAGTGAGCTCTTTGTTCTACTACACGTCTTTTTCTCTTACTGTTGTTGTCAAGCTGTCTCTCAGAGAAGATCTATTTATAGCCATACGGACCTCTGGCGTACGAATGGGACAGAGGTCAAGTGTACTGTGTTTTGCCCCTTTTATAATAAATCATGCGTTCATTTTACTGGAATTTCCTGGACTAAAGATAATACATTTGCCAAACTATGTGGCACAGTAAAGCGATTCAAAAAGTCACTCTGAGAGTTGAGTTACACTGCAACAAAAGTCACTGCCATTAACCTTTGAAGGGTATCAACCTAAATATCAACCGCGGGGGTCATCCTGCGACCGGATCTTCCACTCAGATGACAGGGAAAAAGGTAAAGAGGCATGACTTTTAAAGGCGAGAGATCAGCAGTTTAAGGTCAGCCGTGATGCAGTTGGTTTTCCAGATCACAAGCTACAACACAAACCCAGCACTGAAGGGGGCAAGTACAAGCTAATAGATCACATTACAGCCACAGACTAGGGCACAAGAGTAATGTCACGCTGACTGCTGCAGCTGTACAGGGGATATCCACACTGAATCACTAGCAGAGGGCAAAGAAACTGCCCCTGTGCCGCTCCGTCTGACTTAAAACTCTCAAGCATGTGACACTGCTATGCTGCCCTCCTCGATGTACATCATGTTTTTGACAGCTTACGGTAAAAAAAATGCCGTGACATCACCATTTCAGAAGTTTGTGGAAAGTGCAACAAGCTAAAAAGGTAATGAGAAAAAAGACAATTGGATGTGGTGCAGTTCTTTGCTCACTTCATGCGTGCCATGAGAGAAGTTCATTCTTGCAATGTTCATCCCAGACTTGATCATTTCCTTGGCCATGTCCACAGATCGAGAAGCAGGTCCTGCAATCAGCACAGATCAATTACATCACTTAAAAAAAAAACTGATTCCAGGCTAAATAAGGCATGGGAGGGGAAGGGGGGGTCATGTGTACATTTCATTTTCTTTGGTATCTGACAACAGGCTTTGGGAATGCGACTGACCGATTGTGCAAATGATGCCGGTGTTGCGAGACACAGCAGGTTCAGAGTCGATGTCCAGCAGGCACATGTGCTCGATGAACGTGTCGGCCATGGCCGCATGCATCTGCTGGTTGTGGATGATGGAAGAACCCATATCCTTGGACTTAGACATGACTGGATCTGTGTCTGCGGGGAAAAGTCCTATGGCGACAGAACAAAGAGAGAGAGAGACCAATGACACAATGGTCCCCGACATTTACAACCAAGCAGCTGTAAGATAAGCTATGTAAAAGCAACCAAATATCACAGGAACATTCCAAATCGAGGAGTACGAAATCAGTAAAATGCCAAAGGATGGAAAAGTACACACTCATATTAAGATGTGACCTCTCCCTGGATTCATTTTAAGTCTCTACCAGTGGAGAGAAGCTGTGCGAGCTGAACGAACAGCCTGTGCAAAAATCAACAACGACAGCATCTGCGTGCCTGACTGCACTCTACCCGCATTCCAGCGGGAGTTTATGTGGAGCCGAAGAAGAGGAGCTGGTCACTTTTGACAGAGGCTAAAGGTGATTCACATGCACACATAGAATATGTCCAGGGGTCAGTGAGGAGGCCCAAAAATCATGATTTATGCCGCCTGTAAGGCGCCCAGTGGTTGAGAGTCTGTCCATGGCACATTAAACGGACAAAAGCTGAGTTTTTAGGATTCAGTTCACACATCACTACAGTAGAGGTATGCAACATGCATGACAAACGTGTTGTCAGACGGTGCTTTGAAACACGGACACCATTCTGGCCCCTGGTGTTAACCTAAAATAACAGGGTCTGTGTGGAGTGTAAAAACATATCACCAGAAAAAAATACATATCTAGTGGAATATAAGAAAAAAAAGCATCATTATTAATTGATCAGAGTGATGTTTCTTTTAAATTATTTGTAACTCAGAGAGAAATCAAAGGCACCACGGGGATCTGTGAATACTGCAGTATACACAAACTGCAATTTAAGCACTGTAACAACTAATAACTAAAAAATATTACTGTTATATATTACAGAGTTATGGATCATATATCACAGCACTGTATTTCTAAATAAGATAGGATGGTTTCTAGAAAGAAGAAGCTGTCATCAGGATAGTTTTGTCTACCACATCAATCAACCACATGCCTATGTTTTTATTCATTAAACTTAATGAAATAACCTCAAACGCAAGAATAAATAAATAAATAAATAAATAAATAAATAAATAAATGTTAGAAATCTCTATACAGTAACTGGGCTACTTTATCCTAAAATGTTGCAAAACTCATCATGCGATTAGTAGACACAGTTGGCTATATGTGCATCCTGTGGATTAATTTCCATCTTAATCATGCGAAAAAAAGAACAAAAAAGCATGAATATAATATGAAAACAATCCTCATTATAATAATAATGTGTGATTTTTAAATGTTTTGCAATATTTTTTTCTGTTACTGAAATCATGTAAAGCTGTTTCAAATGTTAATAAATTCAATCAAAAGTGCACTCTCTGTGTCAGAGTTGAGTCTCTTCGTCTTACTCACCTACACTGGGTGAACTTTGCAGGGACCAGAGCTCCACGGAGTCTCGTACAGCCACGGGTTATATTCCCTCCAACCAACCGGAACTACTTTCCTATGGGAACAACGCTCGCTGACTGAGGAAATAGGGCACGGCGGTTCTGTTGATATTCGCTATTTGTACAGCACGATAAACATGTGGTTTTCATACGGAAGTCACTCACGTAATCTTAATATCTAAGCGAACCTCATATTTACAGACAAAAGCAAAGCTGGAGGAAGGATACCATGCAGGTGCAGGTGTTGTTCGGCCGGCCAATCACAAAGCGCTAGGAGACTTAAACATGAGCCACTCCAGGTTAGACCTGACACTGCGGGTCAAAAACCCCTAGTGGGATGCACTTTTACATGAAATTTATAAATAAGAAAAAGATAAACGGCCACTTGAAATTCACTGAAATAGCTTATCGCAATTAAAGACAAATGCATTTTCATTATTTTCAGATATGCACATATAATTGCATTACATATAAATATATTTCATATAATGACTTCTTGACCAGTATTTATTCATTTTAGAAACTTAAACTCTTATTAAATTATGATTATTATTTAATTGTTCTTACATATAACCTATATTCATCAACCTTTTGACTATTGCAGCTTTTTAACTGTTAACTGTTTGAAAGTTAATATCATCTTTGCTTTTTGGGACATCTTGTGAGAACAGAAACACACGAACAAATACACAGATTTGGTCAGTTTATCTTCATCATACAATCTCATGCAACAAGAAATACAGGTAAGGCTATTGTTTTTGTTAATATTATTATTATTATTATTATTATTATTATTATTATTATTATTATTAATATTATTATATAGCTATTATTAAGTAGAAGTAGTAGTAGTATTACTAATACTGTAATAACTAGTATTATTTTAATACTCATTATTAAAATAATATAATAATAACCGGTATTAGCATAATATTATTTGCTTATGTACATGTTATTTTTGTTTGTATTTCCTTCTCTTACCTCCTTTTTTTTTTTTTTTTTACATTTTTATTTATTTATTGTACACTTTGAAATATTGTTTTTCTTTCATATTTATTCTGACAAAAAATAGGTCAGAGCTGAGGAAAAACTAATAAATCATCTTTACATATCTTTTTCCTTGTAAAATGTCCTAATCTCAAAGTACAACTTTAGGCTGTTTTATGGGCTCAGTGGGGGTGGGGCTCCCGTCAACATGACATCACAGGGGAGCTTCATAAATTAGACGGAAGGTGCAACTAAGCAGAATTTGACTGTAGTGGAGAATATGACAGATGTTCAGGATCATTCTAAAGCAGCAAATTGATGCTTCTTTATTAAACAATGATGCAAAGACAATATAAACCTGCAAACGTATACCACTGATATACAGGTCCATGCATAACACCAATTTTCACTGTAAAACATGTCACACCAAAAATAGTGTGTAGTGTATAGTAGATTTATGCCAGACATGGAAGCCCCAGCATACTTCTTGTCTTTCTGTCATGGTATATTATGAAGGAAGTATTTTTAGTCATAGCCATGCTTGGCACATATGCCAAGCATGGCTGAGGAACATACTGTTCTACACCATAAATCTGGTACCATGTAGGTCCAACACTTCCCTCCGTGTTATTTAATACAACCAAACTGTGCTGCCTCAGCTCTGCTCAGTAATACAATCATTTTATTTAATGATACGAGTGATGCATCTTTTTTATCTTGTGTATGTATGTTTATATGATCTTCTTTCAGATGCATGGGATTGTGTACATCCTTCATATTCTAGCAGCCATTTAATATAAACATTATGTGTGTAAATATAAGCCTTGGCCTGATTATCTGCTGCACATGCATTGTGGTTAGGGCCAAGATGACCTCTAATTACGCAGTCTGAATGAACTAACTCGATTCACCTGAACTCACAACATCTTTAAGGTAACCATAAAAAAAACAAAAAAACTTGACTATTTAGGGATTCCCGAAAGCTACGTTTTAAAACAGCGAAAAAATATTGAAATAAAAAAGATGTCTATATAAACTCAAGCTTTTTTTTTTTAGATGCTTACAAAAAAAGGGGGAATATTTCATTCAGATGCGTTGTTTTTAACAGATGGATAGTGTGAGGTTTCAAAAGTCAGAAATTGGACTCCCAGCTGACTTTCATCCTCCCTGCTTCCTTGTTAGGTTAAATGTAAAACCAGTGACCCTTCCCACTAAGGCAGGGATCACCAGCCCCGCTCCTGGTGGGCTCCTGCCCCACTGGCTTTAAGACGCTACCCACTCAAATGCGCCCTATTTTAATTAGTAACAAGCCCTAGACAGGCGTCAGTTACTTGATGACGAGTTGATAATTATAATCAGGTATGCTGGAGCAGGGAGCGTCTTAAAACTTGCAGCACTGTATCTCTCGAGGATGAGCGTTGGTGACCACATCACGTCGGAAACTATACCCCCACAGCGTAGCACAGCCACCGGATCCCCCTCACTATAGGGGTCAGGCATTTAAGCACTTACAGTTCTCCGGGTGTACATCCACTGGCCCCCTTGATGACACTTTGATGGATCAGCAATCTTTGTATCTGAAATGCCTATCTTCCACCCCCCCCCGCCCCCACACACACACACAAACACACACCACACAAAAAATTAACCCTCCTTACATAACATCACAGCGAGAAATCTTTCACCTCTTGCATTCTTGATAAAAAACAAATCGAAATTAGCCCGGCCTTCTCAGCATAATTCATACACCACAGAGCACGATTGGATGTTAACTGTCTACTCATACCATGCAGTGCACCTGTGTGGACCCATCTCCATTTGTTATGTTGCTCCACTCTTTTATTCATTTTTTTCTAATAATTTGTCACCAATCTGTATCCACAACCTGGCTTGAAGAGACATGGGAGCAGAAAAATATCCATACCAGGCTTTCAGTTTAAAGCAGGGTTAAAGGGTTAAAATATAAATACATTCACAGTGACCTTGCAGTTCACCTGGGTTTGAGCTGGCTGTACGCATAGTTTGTACAGGTTCAACTTACAGGAGCACACAGGATATTGCAGTGATAGGCGTAAAAAATATAATTTCTCTGATCTGTACCACATAACATGCAGTAGACATTAATGCAACCATACAGGTAAAAAAATGTCTCTATCTCATCTGATTTAAACAAAATCATTCATTTTTTAAAAATATATATATTACATTTTTCATGTTTAAATTTTGCTTTTTTATTTGTGCTTTAAATAAATACAATATTCTCTAAAATGCATTGCACAAATAAAGCTTAATCATTGCGGTGAAGCAGCTTTATGAACAACCCCAGAAAACAACCAATAATTAAAATAAAATACATGGCATTACATTGGCAGTGACATTAGAGTTTAATTTTATTGCCTATGCATGGAAAAGAGAGCATACTAGGACAATTTCTAGTTATATTTTGTGAATATACTGTAATAATTATGTAATGTATATGTGTAATAATTATGTAGTTTAGAAATGGGACAAAAAGCCTGTGTAAGTTTCCCTTAACAACAGCTCCCTCTTGTGAGCAATTGTTGGTTGAAATGTCTTGTTTTTTTTTCCAAGAGGATCTGCTCGATGATATTGTGCAGAACCACTGAATTGCTCCAAAATCTCTAATATATATATTTATTTTTAAAAAAGTTAAAAAGTTTGATTTTGTTTATCAAGTTTATCATGCGACTACAGTGTTGTATTGGCTTTCATTAAATTCTTGGTGGTCCATGCTCATATTGCAGCATACAGTACATTTCATGCCCTATATACAACCCCTAGCAAAAAGTATGGGATCACCAGTCTTGGACTAGCACTCACTCAGACATTTTATTCTGTAGAACAAACTCACATCAAAAGCGTGAAACAATAATGAAGTCATTCAAAAGTGCAAATCCTTGACTTTGACCAAGTACAAACAGCATGGGAAGGTTGTTAAAGCCAAGCATACTGGTAGACCAAGGAAGACACTTAAGCATCAGAACAAAAACTAAAGGACAAATGTCTTGAAAACAGAAAATAAACAACAAGACAAAAGAAAAAAATGGGAGGAGCTGGAGTCAATGTATATGACAGAACTGTCTAAAATAGGCTAAAGGAAATGTGATTTTCATACAGCGAAGCTTGAAGAAAACACCATTGATGCCTAAACAAAAAAGAACATGACTGCAATGGGCTAAGGAGAGCCAATCATGGACTGTGGATGACTGGATGAAGGTTATCTTCAGTGGTGAATCACAAATCTGCATTGGACAAAGTGATGATGCTGGAACTTTTGTTTGGTGCCGTTCCAGTGAGATTTACCAAGAGGACTGCCTAGAGAAAACAACCAAATTTCCACATTCCTTGATGACATGGGAGTGCATGTCAGGCAAAGGCACTGTGGAGATGGCTGCGGTTAAATCTTCAATAAATGCACAAGTTTACATTGACATTTTGGGCAGTTTTCTTATTTCTTCAATTGAAAAGATGTTTGGGAAACGAACACATCATAGAGCAAAAACTGTGAAAGCAATCCTGGGAGAAAGACACATCCAGTCAATGCAATGGCCTGCAAACAGCCCAGATCTCAACCCAATTGGAAATCTGTGGTGGAAATTGAAAAAAAATAGTCCACAGCAAGGCTCCAACCTGCAAGCTGGCACCAGATTGATGAAACATATTGTTGTCACTCAAGTCCTCAGAGACTGCAAGCTGTCATAAAAGCCAGAGGGGCTGCAACTAAATACTAGTGAAGTGTTTTGATTGTTTTTTGTTTGTCTGTTTTTCATGATTTTATATTGTTTTTACTCAGAATGGGTTGATTCTATATTTTTTTCCCCTGTGTTTGGTCTATAAAAGTAACATTTACTGACCACCATAATGTTTTTTATTCATTTCCTTTAGTGTTTCTGAATGTCAAGGAGTTACACTTTTGAATGACTTCATTATTGTTTCATACTAGATGCGAGTTTGCTCTACAGAATAAAATGTCTGAGTGAGTGCTAGTCCTAGACTGGTGATTCCATACTTTTTGCTAGGGGTTGTATAAACACCACCTGCCACATATTGTGTAACAAACACCCACTTGGGTTTAAGTGGATTATTCTGAGAAAAGCACTTGTTGAGAGAAGACCGGCACAATGCAGACCTAGAAGTCTCTAATCTGGCCAGACTGCGGAGCAGCAGGCGACCACTAACAAGGCTAACTGCAGATTAAGGTCAGACTGCCGCACAGCAGCCAGACAGGAGGACTAATAAATGTCAAACATCACTTGTGGTGCCATCCGTCAAATGTGCTTCTTCAGATCTTTGTCCCCCTCTTCCCCCCCGAATCTAAAAACTATTTTTATGGATTTGACTTATTAGATGTCTAAGAGATTTTTGCTTTGTTTTAACTTTCCTTCCTTTACCACTTTTATGTGGCACAAATAGAACAGAGATATTTTACATTTGCAGAAAAAAGCATGAAGTAAAACCCCTGAGTGGAGCTGCAGGTGCCATGCTCAGCCTCTCCTGTCTGTACCAGGTTTAGCCGATCAGGTTTAACAGCCAATCGTGTGGTGCTGGAGTCAGAGACTAGACATGTGGCGCTTCCTGCTGTTCAAAACCACAGGGAAAGAGGAGGGTGAAACCAACCTAGCCAGCTGAGCCATCAAGCAAACAGGACTATTTTTGTTATATATCTGTTTTTTGTGGTTTGAAGATCATTGTGATTTTATATTTTTTTTCCCCATAATATTACATCGTTTCAACGGGTGGACCATGTGGAAGTTCCAGATTTGTCTGAGAAAAGAAAGGTAGAAACTGAACTCTTGTGTTTTTTCTGCCAATAACATCACGACTGATTCTCTGACTGATAGCTTCCTTTGCTTGTGTTTAATTGGATCATCCACAGTGGAGTGAACAGTGGCCGCTGATTGTTACTGAACATGTGCCCAATAACTGAACACATGGTGAGTCAATGAGCTCTCTTTGTTTTCTATATCATTCATATTACTAAGCACTAGAAAGTGTGGCCATTCATGTGTTGTCTTTACTTACTGCCATGTGGTTATGGAATGCATCAGTATTTTACCTTCTACATATAGGGCTAATATGTCAAAATCAGTGTCAGTTTCAGCGCTACAGCCAGTCTACTTTGTTTGGATGGACAGAGGAGCAAATTAGCCGTGTCAATAAAGTAGAGTCTTTTGATTGACAGCTTTTCTCATCACACTGACAGGAAACGGATTGCCAGCACTGGACAGAGAGCCAAATTGATGAGGACTCGGACACAGAAGGGATCCTGTGTGGAATCCATGTAAGCGCACGTTTCATTGTCTTCCTATGGCAGTTAGGAGCACATGTCTACATAAAGACAACACAAGTGCTTTTTTTCACATATTGGAAACTTCTATAGAAATCTGTGTGGCTTTAATCCTTCAGCCTCCAGTGTGGACCATAAGGTAATTGTGTGTGTGTGTTTGTCTCGGCAGGAGAGCTGTGCCACTGACCTGTATCGCCACCCTCAGCTGGACACAGACATCAAGGCGGTCAGGACGCTGTATTCAGACTCTGCCGTGTCCGTCAGGTTGGACATCTTCATTCTACGTGGCCTTTGAAGGGAAGAAATCTGCTGATTTTTGACATTGATAAAGATTCCTTCCAGATATTGTTAAAGATTCCCTCCAGGCATGTTAAAAAAAAAAAAAAGTAAAAATCTGTGTTTAATATGACTTTCAGTTGCCTCTTTAAAATGACATACACCGGAAAAACATGAATATATATATATATATATATATATATATATATATATATATATATAGGGCGACACGGTGGTGCGGTGGGTAGCACTGTTGCCTCACAGCAAGAAGGTCGCAGGTTCAAGACCGCCTTGGGCCTGGGTCTGGGGCCTTTCTGTGTGGAGTTTGCATGTTCTCCCCGTGTCTGCGTGGGTTTTCACCGGGTACTCCGGTTTCCTCCCACAATACAAAAAACATGCTCAGGTTAATTGGTAAACTCTAAATTGCCCATAGGTGTGAGTGTGAGAGTGAATGGTGTGTGAATGGTGTGTGTGCCCCACGATTGGCTGGCGACCATCTGGGGTGTATCCCTGCCTCTCGCCTTAACGCGCTGGGATAGGCTCCAGCAGACCCCTGCGACCCCGAAAGGGAATAAGCGGGATAGACAATGGATGGATGGATGGATGGATGGATATATATATATATATATATATATGTACAGTGGGGAAAATAAGTATTTGAACACCCTGCTATTTTTTCTATTTCTCCCACTTAGAAATCATGGAGGGGTCTAAAATTTTCATCGTAGGTGCATGTCCACTGTGAGAGAGATAAACTAAAAAGAAAAATCCAGAAATCACAATGCATGATTTTTTAATGATTTATTTGTGTGATATAGCGGCAAATAAGTATTTGAACACCTGAGAAAATGAATGTTAATATTTGGTACAGTAGCCTTTGTTTGCTATTACAGAGGTCAAACGTTTCCTGTAGTTTTTCACCAGGTTTGCACATACTGCAGGAGGGATCCTGGCCCACTCCTCCACACAGATCTTCTCTAGATCAGTCAGGTTTCTGGGCTGTCGCTGAGAAACACAGAGTTTGAGCTCCCTCCAAAGATTGGGTTCAGGTCTGGAGACTGGCTGGGCCATGCTAGAACCTGGATATGCTTCTTACGGAGCCAGTCCTTGGTTTTCCTGGCTGTGTGCTTTGGGTCGTTGTCGTGTTGGAAGACCCAGCCACGACCCATCTTCAATGCTCTGACTGAGGGAAGGAGGTTGTTCCCCAAAATCTCACGATACACGGCCCCAGTCATCCTGTCTTTAATGCAGTGCACTCGTCCTGTCCCATGTGCAGAAAAACACCCCCAAAGCATGATGCTACCACCCCCATGCTTCACAGTAGGGATGGTGTTCTTCGGATTGTACTCTTCATTCTTCTTCCTCCAAACACGCTTAGTGGAATTATGACCAAAAAGTTCTATTTAGGTCTCATCTGACCACAAAACTTTCTCCCATGACTCCTCTGTATCATCCAAATGGTCATATGCAAACTTAAGACGGGCCTTGACATGTGCTGATTTAAGCAGGGGAACCTTTCGTGCCATGCATGATTTCAAATCATGACGTCTTAGTGTATTACCTACAGTAACCTTGGAAACGTTGGTCCCAGTTCTTTTCAGGTCATTGACCAACTCCTGTCGTGTAGTTCCGGGCTGATTCCTCCCCTTTCTTAGAATCATTGAGACCAACGATATCTTGCATGGGGCTCCACTCTGATTGAGATTGACCGTCATGTTTAGCTTCTTCCATTTTCTAATGATTGCTCCAACAGTGGACCTTTTTTCACCAAGCTGCTTGGCAATTGCTCTGTAGCCCTTTCCAGCCTTGTGGAGGTGTGCAATTTTCTCTCTTGTGTCGTTGGACAGCTCTTTGGTCTTCGCCATATTACAAGTGAAAGTCTTGCTGATTGTATGGGGTGGACAGGTGTCTTTATGCAGCTAACGACTTCAAACAGGTGCATCTGATTAAGGATGATACATGGAGTGCAGGTGGACTTCTAATGGGTGGACTAACAGGTCCTTCAGGGTCAGAATTGTAGATGACACACAGGTGTTCAAATACTTATTTGCCGCTATATCACACAAATAAATCATTAAAAAATCATGCATTGTGATTTCTGGATTTTTCTTTTTAGTTTATCTCCCTCACAGTGGACATGCACCTATGATGAAAATTTAAGACCCCTCCATGATTTCTAAGTGGGAGAAATAGCAAAATAGCAGGGTGTTCAAATACTTATTTTCCCCACTGTACATATATATATGATACCCATAAAATGTCAGAAATAAGGTCTGTTCAAAACAAAATTAAGGTAATTTTACACTTTTGTTCTACCACATGAAAGTGCATACCTCACTTTGTGAAATTTGAAGTGTTTTTATGTGTCTCTAACTAATGAGACGACAGAGTACTCTACAAATTGGAAGATTATGCTGCATTCCATTTAACTCGGAAATCAGTCAGAACTGAGAATAATGTCACATCCGACTTGACCATGGCTTTTGTTAGCCATTGTTAGTGTTCTCTGCGCTGGAGTTTGCACCTACCACATGAAAAATGTCAATACCATTACAGCATAAATGTCATATATCCCACCATACAGCTACATTAGTATTACAGGAGCTGCTATTGCTGTTTACAGCTGATGCACACATCTTGGGATGTTGTCTCAGGGGTGTTGAGGATCTCTGACTTTTCGAGTCAGAAATCTATGACGTCCCAGGTGAAATTTTCCACTCGGGGCTCAAACATCTCAACTTCTCAGTACAAATGGAACACAGCATTAGTGGTGGTGACAGTGAAGTCATGGCTTTGTCTATATCCTAACTTTAGCTTTTTACTTCTTCGGTATTTACGCTTTATAAGTTGCGCGTGCACACACACACACACACACACACGCACACACACCATTACTTATTCTGTGAACAAGATGTTTTCAGGAACACTTATCATTATGAAAGAGCCTTCTTTCAAAATCAATGACTATATATATTATATACTATACATCAGGGGTCCCCAAACTTTTTCCTGTGAGGGCCACATACCTTTTCCCTCTGATGAGGGGTCAGTTTGTAACAGAAAAAGTGTGATGATTGCAGGAGTGCCTAAATGTAAAAATGTATTGTTTTATAGAAAGCCACAATCAAAAAACCCTTTCTGGATCCTTCACAGAACAAAAGTCAGAAAATAAATAAAAAAACAAATAACTCTCTCTGGGTTCTTCAGCTTTGAGAGTTTGTCTGCTCGCATTTGTCTGCTCGCATTTGGCGAGCTATCATACTTGTCTTTGTGGCGGGATTCATAGTGTTGCTGCAGATTGTATTCTTTGAATACCGCCACCACCTCTTGACAGATGAGACAGCCTTTTCATTGCATTGAACAAAAAAATAATCGGTTGTCCTCTGCAGGTTAAATGCCCTGCATGCTGAATCAATTTTTCTCTTACCTAATCTTTCGCCATCATTCCGCTCTCTCTTTGAGAGGGGCGAGTTTAGGATTTTTTTTCTGGGGGGTGCCAGATAGGGGAACAGACTGCAGAAGGGTGACAGAATGTCACTTTATTTGCATGTATAAAATAGTTACTAACTAATAGTTAATAATAAAAATACTTCATAACTAAGGAACATTATAGTAGTCCAACTTTATTATCAAACACAAATACACATACCATATTTTCATGACCATAAGGCACTGTACAAAAAGGCACAGTCTCAGTTATGTGTGTCATTAGTGTATTTAACACAACACATAAGGCACCTCACTATAGGGTGCAGGTTTTATGAATAGATATATGTAAATAGATACATACAAAAATAGAGCGGGAGCAAAACTGAGTTTGGTTGCGCTTTATTTAAGTATTGATTACAAAGTACTAACATTTTTGTAATCATCAATAGGAACAGGCATGGTTAAACACACGGATAAAACAAGCACACAAGTGTGCGTACCTAAAAACAGAGCAGGGTAATGTCATCAATCAAACCACAATCATGTTTCTGATTCCAACAGCAGCTAAATCTCTATCAAACAGTGCAGCAGTGCGTGCAGCTCCTCGGAAATGATGCGTTATAATCCGCTGGAAGTTGCTGCGCTACTGCAGTCCTGGTCCGGATGGAAAAATTGCATCGTTTTATGAAACGAAAGCACCAAGACGGAAATGTTCAATTGTCACTTCTTCTGCAAGCTTTACAGCTTTTAATCGAATGGTGACCGTTGAAACAATTCTCCCACTCATTCTTTGCCCGATGATCCACTGATCGAGTCTTTCCTCCAACCCCACCTGCTTATGTCCGCGGAAACTCAGCTGCGTCTTTCATTAATCTTAAATTCTCTCCTAGCGGCTGGATTTCCATGTTCCTAAGCGTGTCTCTTTGCGATTTTCAGCAACAAAGTTCTGCATAACACACATCCCCGTTCTTTTATATACAATTCATGAAAATATAAGACTTTTATGTGCGCCATATAGTCGTGAAAATACGGTATATGAAAAAAAACAAAATGCTTTCTGGTATTGTTTAGGGGGCCGGACCAAATGTGAAGGTGGGCCGTATCCAGCCCACGGGCCGTAGTTTGGGGACCACTGCTATACATTCAACTCAGATTTTCATCCTTCAACAGACGAATGTGAAAAACAGCATTTTAGCGTGAAACTGCACATACTGTACATGATTCTGAAGTCAAACATTAGTGAACCAACAATAGGAAAAAAACGTTTTTTGCCTCTTTTCTCCTGCCAGGGAGTATGGGTCCATAGAGGACGTGGATGTGGACTTGAACATTAATGCCAACTTTTTGGGGGTAGGTTGGAAGTATAAAGATGCACATTTAAATAGATCTTTGCTGGCAACTGTACCCGGTTAATTTGTTGACACCGTTTTGCCCCACAGGTGGCCAAGGCATCAGAGCCGATCATCATTCGACTACAGTTTTCTTCCTCTCAGTATCTTGACGGCCCGGGTGAGCATCAACAACACTGCTGCAAACAGAATTACTGTAGATCGATGTGACACCCGATCCTGTGACGTTTCTCACCACAGCCCCTTCAGTGGAAGTCTTTCATTCATCCAGTACAGATCATTTCGGCTTTGGGAAACAACTGCAAAAGTGAGTGCTTGTATTAGAATTTTTTATTTGTTAGTGCTGCAGTTGTCTTAAATGTGATTTGTGCATAGATTGTTTAGGACATAAGATTTCATCCCATTCCGCATTATTCATAAAACATTTCTGTTCTCCAGTATTCTCACACTCTTCATATCTCGGGAGTGGAAACACGTGACTAACGAGAACATCGTAGTCCAACGGAAGAAGCGACACAGCTGGTTCAGGCCCGGTGGATCTATTAGGAAATTTCGTGCAAGATTTAGCATCTGGCTGCCGCTGTCAAAGTAGGTGACCGTACGGTATGTGCAGCTCCAGTTTATCGCTGAACTGAATTTGTTTTTGACACTAATCACTTCTCCCACTCGTTCAATGTGAGCAGATCCAGTGAGCTTCAGGAACCTTCTATCAGGGAGAGAATCATTTTGCCTGCGATGAAGCTGAATCGTTTCAAAAATCACACAACTGCCTATAACATCAAGAATCCCACTGGAGAGCTCTTCACCTATACACCTTCTGGAAAGGTAAATTAAAGATGTACGTCAGAATGACTTCATTGCTTCTTCTTCTTCATATCCAGAGAAGGACTATGTGTTAAAAGGATCTGTCTCTTCCTCCAGAGGGTGGTGGTGTCAGCGGTGAAGTCTTCAGCACAGATCGGGACCAAACAGCTCATAGAGCTGCTTTTCTCCACCCAGGCCATCAGGCACTGTAAAACCACTCCAAGCCTGCAACACGGCTTCCTGGTGCAGGTAAAGCACACTTTGCTTGATAGGATAATGAAACGATTACAAAAATATGCATTTATGCAATAAAATGCTGTATGCAGCAACATGGGCTTCTTTGTGGCAAGAAAAAAATCTACTATCAATATGTTGGTGGGGGAAACAGAAGTCACTGTTACTCTTCTCTCCTATTGTGACATCACAGCTAGGTTTCAGCAACGCTACGGAGGTCAGACGACAACAGACTGGTCTTTTTTCAAAGTTTGTGTGTTATCAGGAACACCAGAGACCTAAATAATTACACATGCATTGAAAACTGTTTTTTTTTCTATAGTAGGGCCCCTTTAAACAATGGGAACATGCTGTAGCCTTAGCTCATATAAACAGTAAAGCAAAATGTATAATCACGCATTTGTTTTTCATTGTGCACACAGATAATGAGGTATGCTGAACAGAGGATCCCCACGCTGAATGAGTACTGTGTGGTCTGTGATGAGCGACATGTGTTTCAGACCGGCTCATTGTTAAAGGTGCGGCCTCGCAAAGAAATTTGTGATTTAGTGGATAACCGGCTGAAACAAAACCAAAGGATGGTTATGTCATTGTTACGATTCTGCATTGCATTTCTAGCCGGCAGTTTGCACCAGAGAACTCTGTGTCTTCTCCTTTTATACACTGGGCGTTATGTCTGGAGTTACGGATGAGGTGGCTACTGGTGCAGAGGTTAGAATGCATCCATAGTTTCCTTTTTTTTAGATAGTATGGGTGATAACAATGAAAGATCAATGCATTTCAATTATGTCTTTTCCCACAGGTAGTTGACCTGCTGGTGGCTATGTGCAGAGCTGCTCTTCAATCTTCCCGCAAGAACATTATATTTGAACCATACCCATATGTCGTCGATCCCTACAACTCTAAGTCCCTGGCCTTTAGTCCTAAGGTATCATCTGAACCGATCTATTAATGGTTTAATAGAAATTGTTCCATTTAGTGTGTTAATTCATTCTTTTTTCATTCTGTGGCAGAGAAAGAGCTACGACAGGCTTCAAAAGGCTCTAGATGGTATCTTGTTAATCAGGAGGATGGCACAGGTGACTGACCTTAAATTAAATCATACACTCACAGGATTCACATCAGGTTCTGCTTGTGTGTGAGTAATACGGAAGTTGGTTAACATCCCCGTGACATCGCTTCCGACACAGGGTCCATATTCTGAAATGAAGAAGCAGATGGACAAGAACGACCCCCTGGCTTATCCGTTACTGCAGTGGTGAGGGACACAATGTCACACTTACATTCAGTTTCAAAAAGTTGGAATTTTCTAAAAAAAAAAAAAAAAATAGAGTTTGGGTGGAATTTGTTGTTTCTTACATTCACATCCAAGTGTTTTTATGTTTGACAACAGGATTTTAGCGAGCAACAGATCACACATCGTCAAGCTTCCACTGAACAGGGTACAACCATAATGCTAGTTTACAGTTAACGGTTCATTATTATAGCAACCACGTAAAAATTACGAGTTTTATTTATGCTCTACATTTTATAGCATTGTATGTATTTTTCCATCACACTGTAGCATCTGAAGTTCATGCACACACCTCACCAGTTCCTGCTGATCAGCAGCCCTCTGACCAGAGAGGCTCGTTTTCAGACTGCCAAGAAACTCTACGGCAGCACGTTTGCTTTCCAGTGAGTGAACTTATATAAATACTCATATGTAGAGTATAATCTCTGCTTCTAAGGCTCACACCGTTGTATTCTCTTTTCTTTCAGTGGCTCCCACATTGAAAACTGGCATTCTATTTTACGAAAAGGGCTGATCAATGCCTCTTATACAAAGTTACAGGTAGGCTATGATAATACCAACATAATACTGAGGTAAATAAGTCGGTTTCACAGTGGGCAGGTAGATAGAAAATTAATTTTAGTCCCATGATACCTAAACAATCTTCATTTGCTATAATCTAAACCAGTTTTGGCCTGTGTGTATACAGCTTCATGGAGCTGCATATGGGAAAGGCATCTATTTAAGCCCAATCTCAAGTCTATCATTTGGATATTCTGGTATGAATCACATTGTAAAACATTCTCTAATACTCATATCAAAGTGAATACTTACTTATTGTCTCTCTGGTGTGTTGTTGAAACACATCTTCATTTCTTTTTGTTCAGAGATGGGTAAGGGACAACACCAAATCCCCGCCAAAGAAGAACTCATGAAGAACTACGGAATAAGCACTATCAAACAGGTGCATCTTTTTTTCTATTTGTTCAGAATCAAATCATGTGTTGTTCATTTAAAATCTATATAAATCTCACACTGTCTGCCGCTCTTAGGAACATCCAGGGCAAGCCCGCTTTCTGGAGAGCAGAAACCTGAACTGCATCGCACTGTGTGAGGGTAAATATGAGGAAATGGTGAATGAATTCACCATTTTAAAATAAATATTTTCATAAATAAAATAGAAAAAAGAACATTTTGTCTTAACAGTCGTGACTTCAACGGCACTTCAAAAACATGGAAACATTTGGGTGTGTCCTGTGTCCGACCATGTGTGTACACGTTTCCTCTTTGTGTGAGTACAACACGACACACACCTCATCGACCTTTCTGTCCAGACTACCGTTCCTGCAACATTTTGCTTTTGTCTCTCTCAGCTATGAAAATGGTCAAGTGGGAGATGCCCACATCAACACTCAGGAAGGCAACGTCCACAAGGATATCTTACACATTATCGATACATTTTCTGATGTTTGGAGTTCAAGATGAGGACAGGAATATCTCATTAAATAATGAGCCTGCTGATACTGCTCTTCTCTATTAAACCATCTGAAACAGCTAATATTTCAATATTCAGTTGCTTTTATATCAGAGATATATAAGATGGATTAAACTTTCATTTGTTGTGTCACGGTGCTACAGAAGCGTTTTGTTTTGTTTTTCTATATTCTAATATACAGTCTGCTGTGACTGTTTGTATTCCACTATCATAGTTATATTGTAAGCACGTTTTGTAAATGTTTGATAACTACAAACTTTCTAAAATAAAGTTGCTGTTTTTTTTTTTTTTTTTTTACAATGGATAGATTGTCTCCTTTGCTTGCAGGCAGGTCAATATACTGCATGGTTATACTGAAAAAATTGCATTTGAAAAATCACATTTTTGCCAATGAAAAACCTAGAAGTTGTGTCACAACCAGTTATGATATGGATGAAAAACCACTGAGATGTGTTATCCAAGGACTCATTTCAAATGATTTATGTTAAAACACTTTAAAACTGTTGGATGTGAAAAAATGCCCTTACTGCCTTCCTTTCCATAGTAAAAAGTAATATAAGCAGATCTTTCCAATACAAGTGTATAGAAGAGCTGCTTCCACTGCAGTAATTACTATGTCTAAATCAGATTCTTCATGGTAATTCATCTAAATCAACACAATCAGATATTAGTAGTTTTAAACATACAATTTCAGAAAACAATAATAAACTGTCTTAATGTCTGTTAATTACTCATTTTTTACCCTATTCATCTGAAGGAAAATAGTGTCTGGGTGGCCACCATCTTGAAAATGACCCATTCTGTTAGTGTGTTATTTAGCATGATCCATGGTACCAGAATCCATTGAAACCCTTTTGTTGCAAAAGTTTTGAGACTAGGTGTTTTATATCTCATATTGACCTATTAATACTGCTTTACCACAACTTACTGTGTTTTTTTTGTTATTTGTGTAATAAGTATATGCTGTAAGCAGGAACTCCTTTTCTTCGCATTACTAACAAAAGGGGAAAAAAAATTCTGCAGATATTTATATTGAATACAGTTATGGTTACCTTAAAAACCTGTTCTGATGTGACCTTGTGTCACATTCTCCTCTCACTAAAAACAACAGACAACTACATAACCTTTAAATTCCACCAGAATGCAGATCCGTTTCCACTATAATCAACGCTCGACCTTCCACCAACTCCAGAACCGCTTCTATTTTTACATGATACAGCATAAAATCTGATTATGCTGCACAGGAAAGTTGAAGACAAATACAAAATAAAACGTCAGTTTTTCCCAAATAAAATACACTGTGGTCATATTTTGAAGTACTATCCCTTGAAAACATCATAATGGGCAGACCCAAAATTATGTTTTCAGGTATCGTTTGACCCCACTTACCATGCATGAGAAGCTTTTGATTTTGGAGGTGCTTTAGCTTGTTTATAGTTTGCAGCACAAAGATCGGATCTGCATGTGGTGGAATTTTTTGTAACAAGAGGTGAATGTTATTACTAATGGGCCTTTGATTTACATAGACATAAACTGGATGATCCTAATGATGACCATTTTTTTGCTTTCCCAGAGAACTATATTTCTAGCATTGAAAACCTCATCTCTGTGTGTTCATTGTTTGAGTCAGTGAATAATATGGGGAGTCTACCATCCTGTGAGGCAGAAACACACAATTATAACAGTGTACTGGTTCCATATGAGCCTCACAGCTGCCTCCTGACCGCCTTCAGCACCTCTGAAGTCAGAAAACACCTCTGTTGGCATCTGGATTCAGATCTTTTTGAGTGATTTTATGCAAGTTTGGCAAAATATGAAACTGTTCCGAGGTATCATTGTCCTTATAAATGTCACTGATTCAACGGAAGAGGCACAAATTATGGAGCGAGCGTTTTCTGGGTCAGCCCAGCAGGCAATGGACTTATGGGAGGAGAACTTTGAAGTGGCTGTTATAGCCTCAAGGAAGACATTTCTCAAGGACCATATGGCCGTGTGATGATAGCACAGAGGGAAAGTTGTCAGAAAAACCGTGATATTGTTTACCGTGTGCTGCCAAAACCAGCATTCCTATTTCTTCGTCTTTACCACAGCGAGTGTAGTTTAGTGGAGACAATCAAGACCGATTCAGTAAAAACAAAGAATTGTTCCAAACGTATGCCTTGTAAAATCGCATTAAACTCATGTTCATCCAGCCATATAATTCCAGCCACCGCATGGAGAAATGAAACCTCTAAAACCCTTAAGGGTTTAACAAAAGCTTTGCTCCAAAAACCAACAAACTGGATTGTAACAGACCGTATTCAATGAGGCAAAAATGTTGTATGTTGCTTTAAGAGCACTATGTCCCACTCTACATGTCTCTCTCTGAGCCTCATATGTGTTTGTTGGCATCAGCTGTCCTCAGTGCTGAATAGAGCAAGGACATCTTTTCCTTCACGTCAATAGGATTAGAGGAAGAAATGCCCTCTTCATTCTGCTAGCTGTCATCTAAAAATGCGAAGGGGACAGAGGATAAAAAGAAGATCAAGATAAATCTGAAATTTGGATTACAAAAATGACGGTTTTGTAGTTTTTTTTTTTTTAATACAAAACTGAGAAGAAGCGTGCTTCAGATCTCAAGGGAGATATGCAGATTATCCAAAGCCGCAGGCTCAGAAACAGCATCCTCCGCCGTTATTCCATTGCTTTCTAAAGCAATGGCTGAACCCTGGGGTCAGATGCAGAGTTCAAATGCCGCAAGCAGCTCTGTGGTGGAACCCCAAACTGATTCATTCAATCCCGATGTCCTGGCTTCGTCTGCAAAATTTGGCCAGGACAACTTCAAGAGAGTGAGCCGCGTAGAAGAAAGCAGTCCTCATCCGATTCCAGGGCTCGCAGCAGACGTTCTGCACATGCGAGTGAAGGACGGGAGCAAGATCCGCAACTTATTGCGGTTTGCAACAGCTCGTATGCAGGAGGGAGGAAAAGACAGCGGCGGGACAGCGCTGAGACAGGTGGTCTTCACCGGCTCGGACAGAGGAGTCACCAAGACCATCACCTGTGTGGAGATTCTGAAACGTAAAGTCGAGGGTCTGCACCAGGTGTCCAAGCTCTACTACAGGACAGTAAATGAGGTGTGGGAGAGCTCGCAGTGTGGAACACCAGGTATCAGCGTGCAGAGGAGAGTCCCTGCCATCTGTATCCTGCTCTCCAAAGACCCTCTGGATCCCCGAGAGCCTGGGTACCAAGCTCCCCTCACAGCCAGGGGTCCATCAGAGGATGTGGAGAGATGCAAAGCTGTGCTCAGACCAGGACGCAGTCCCTCCTCTCAGTACACAGCCAAGAAACTCTGTCTGGATGGCATGAGTAAATGTGCTTTCTGAACTTCATGCATGCAGAATTTGAATCTGTCTTATGCAGATTTTTTTGTAATTTCGTAATGAAAAAGAACGTATGTATTTCAATTTAATATATGTAGCACCAAAAATTTGTTGTGCATACGTTATATTCATTTTTTAAAAATAGTATATCAACCTTTTCGTTTTGAGCTGTGTTTAAGACCGTTCACATATTTTATTTGAAGAATAGATGTAGTATTGAATAGTATAGCATATTCATTCTAGAAAAAATGCTACAAAATTAAAAGCTAACATTTGAACTGTAAAAAAATATTTTAATATTAAAGCATTTCCTTAAAATTTTGACCTTTGACCTGAAATTTTAGAGACAAAAAGTACAAAATGGACATTAGACCTACAAAACTGTTGGCACATATATTTATACGTTATGTATTTTATTTTATTATTTAGGTTTTGTCAGTTATCGTAGTAATCTGATGCCACAGGGTACGAGACAATCCAACTGTCATTTCTACTCACATTTCTACTCAATGCTGAAAAACATTTTAAGCTATCCTTATTAAAAATCTGATAATGGCCTTAGTGTCAGTGTGTTATTCAAAAGTGCGGGATAATTTAAAAAAATTGGCATAATAACATAGCTGTGTTTTATTGTATTTGTCAATGTACTTGTCAATGGACTTCCCAGTTAGTTTGAAGACATTTCATCTTATTCGAGAGGCGCATTCCATTCGGAAATTGAATGCAAGAAAACCAAGGTATTTAAAACCCTGAATGGGTGTGAAAGCAAATTTACATGACCACACCCCTGAAACTGGGGGGTAATCTCTATGAATAAGTGTCACAAGCCTCCAGGTGTGAACGAGTTTTAATCTTCCTGGGGTGAGCTTCTAAAACAGCATTGTAGGTGGTGGATAAATTGTGTTTCAGCTATTCACCTAAGGACATAGATTGCTTCTTTTACCCCTCAAACCATCTGTTTGGTTTCCCCTATGAGAAATTTTGAGCGTTCTTATTTTGAGCGTTCTTCGCTGTATTAGACTGCATTCACTATGTCAGGAATCAGTGACATTACGTTTCAATGACTGATGATCGACACTTCATTTATCTCTTCTAGTTCTGGATCTTTGAGTGATCCTGTGTATCATTTTTGGTCTTCTTGACTCTCCAGGTGCTAAGATGTGTGTGTACTAAGCATATGTGTCCCCTGTGTATGTGAAAAAATAAAAGATGCATCGAAGGATAAATTGATGAGAAGCATTTTGCTCACATAGCAGGTGATCAGAATTCCTCACCCACTGGCCCAACCAGTCGTGGTGTGCCAGCTGTCCCCTTTTACACAGATGGTGTAACTAGAGCTGAAACTATCCCTTGAGGACTTTGATTAACCTTGATTACTAAAAAATCACTGATGCAACAACAAAATGAAAACTATGTAACTTACTGTGTAAAAACTCAGCACCACAATAACGTAGTGTTAATGCTTCAGCATCTCAAAAGAAAGCATCCAGTCCTGGAGGGAACATGACACAAATTAAAATTAACACGAGCATCAGTATCATTTAGTAACTTCTAAGTACTCAAACAATCAATCATAGGAATAATTGATAGAATAATCAATTACTGAAATACTTGATAGCTGTGGCCTATATGTAAGGTAATTTAATAATCTAATAAACTTCTTTTCTAGCTCATCAGTGGAACAACTCTGACCCCAGTTCCCCCAACAATTCTACCTTGAACCGGCTCATAAACTCTAGATGCACTTTTAAATACATTTTTGTACAATCTGGATTTTGGCTGCTCTCACTTACATTTAAAACACTTTAATGTAGATCTTTAAAAAGGGGCCCCATGATGAAAAAGAAAAGAACAGATTTTACTGTACCTGTGTATAAATATGTAAGTCTCCACCCACTCAATCTGTTGTGGTCTGGCCTCTTCTGCAGTGTTGCTGAAATCTGTCTGAACACCTTTAAGAAATGTGTCTGGTTGTGATGTCACAACAGGAGTGGAAGTAAATAGCAACCACCCTTGGATCCAAGTAGCCATCTCCTCCTTCCAAGAGACTGTGTACTTGTCTTCCATTTTACTGGTAGTGAGCTATTACTAATAAATAGGAAATGGAAATTTAAATATTAAACTGAAAAAATGGCAAAATAGGGCCCCCAATGTTTCTACAATATTTCAAAGGTCTCTTTCCACTTGGGAAAAGCTAAAATGATGTGGGAGTGAAAAAAAAAAACATTTTATAACAATACATTTTCAAAGAAGCAGGCACACAAAGTTGGCGAGTCAGCAGAACTACAACCGGGCAGTATGCCGAAGGCCGTCTCCATAGCGAACGCGTCTTTGAGTGACATCTCACTTGGTTTTTGTGTTGCAGCCCCAACGTTACCATTACCTGCAGACGGGGAAGAGGATGCAGATCTTAGTTTCATGCATTCCTCATATTCTGAGAAATGTTTGTGGCAGAGGCAGTGAAGGAAATTGCTTATGTTGCATCTACCTAAGTACTTCCACAGAAAATGACACAGCTCCTTGTTTTTGGTAGAAGTTTCTCTGTGTCTGTGACATTTTTTCCATCCATGTTGTCCATGTTTTCCCCCTCTCAAACAACGTCCCGCAGTGCCATTCAGCCGATCTGTGTTCCCAACATTCAACAGCATTGGGGTATATGAAAAACTCAATTTTAACTTTTAATTCTCCTTTGCACTTCCTGATGTGTAGCATAAGTATGATCTTGAAAGTGCATTTCAAGCTTTCAAATGTGTGGGTTCAGTGACTGGCTTGTCTCACTAAACTCCTTTGCGTTCAATGTTCTCTCCAGTCATACTAGCTCTTCATCAAAAATGTGTACGTAGTTCTTCATGTCCCTCACATGTGCTCCTAGTATATTATAAACTGGGAGAAATATGAGTTATGTATATTTAATCAATGTAAATACAGATAATTCTTTACTCATGGGTAAAGATTATTGGAAGAGGTAATTTGTCACTAATGGGGACATATTTATGAACTAATGTGTTGTTTTCAGCTAATAAACAAATCAAAATGCTACACATTATCGCTTTAACAGCCAGTATAAACAGGAGGAATGAATTCCTCTGTTATTGTCCTTTTGTGCACCTGACGGTAAAAAAACAAACAAAAAAAACTATGTGAACCTATCCTGCAAAGTAAACAGAGATAACTGTATTTCTGGGTCAAAGTCAAGACCAGCAGGTCAAACACAGCAGAACATGTCAATGCTCGGCGGCGGTGTGCGCATGCGCAGTAGGGTGTCGCCTACGTGACGGCTATAGCCAGTTAGCAGCAGGCTAGCTTCCTCAAGCCGAACCTCACCCGGTACGCGTCGCTGGTTGTCTCGCATCATGTTCAGAGCCGCCGTCCGACTCTCAGTCTCCGGTGTCCGGAGTTTAACCCGTACACAACCCGGGAGCCGAGGTATTTGTTCAATTCCATTTATGATTGTTTTTCATTCAGCAGTCGGTCGAACAGCAAGGGCGAAGTTATAACGGAAATCATGTGCGGCTGTCGGCACATTGCGCTGCTATCACGCTAGCTAACAGTAGCTTAGCCGATATCAATGTCCTCTATAAATAGGCAGCGCAGCGTTACATCTGCTTTTTAAATCAAATAATGTCGACTTTCGTTCATTATAGCCAAGAGTTGACTAACCGGTGTCTGTTGCTGTCGGTGTTTGTCGCAAAGATGTCCGTGTCCTTGCCATGACCCGCTTGTGTGAGGCTTAGCCTGGGGCCTGTAGCAGCACCGGTGATGCTAGCCGCTACCTGCATGATTTCTGAGAAGGTTAATAACCAGACCACTAGTGGTGGATGATCTGAACAGCAATGGGAGTTTGGGACAGAGAACACAATAATGCGACTTAAGTTCCTTTAATGTTAACAGATCGCTCCGTTAGCTTCAAGCCACCGTGATATTGACGTTTACCGATCTGAACTCAAAAAACTCAAGTCATGTAAAATTCTAAATGTGAACTTTCTGTGTGTCAGTGTGGGTTGTGTCTGGTAGAGTTGGGCCATATCAGGACGATGGCAAACATCCAGCCACTTCCATGGCTGATATCCTTGACTGGGGACTGTTCGCCCTTCCACATCACCTGCTGACACTAGATGCCACTATAGTTGTTTTATTGGTCATAAGACGACTCACTTCAATGCTGTCTGTCATCTTGCAGCTCTTTTGGCTTCAAGGTGTTACTCGCATGGGAAGCATGAGTCCGATGAGGAGTTTGATGCCCGCTGGGTTACCTATTTCAACAATCCAAACATTGATGCATGGGAGCTGAGAAAAGGTATGTTCATTCATGGCATGATGGTGAAGCAAATGTCACTAAAGTTAGAAACATTGTGAATAAAATATACCTGGCAGTAAATGCATCTTTAGTTATAGGTATTTCAGAGATATTAAAATCTGATCTGATTTGTGCTCTAATGTGATAAAGTACCCTGATTTGTCATATATTCAATGGTTATTATTTCTACAGTATGAAATGGGTGATATACTGTACCCTAATAGGGTGTAATTTAACAAAGATTCCATATTTTTGCTGAGCTACCACTTATTGAGATCTGAGCAAAATCACATTTTCCCGTAAATGTAAACACCGTTCATTTGAATGACGACTATAGTGGAATCACTAATAATTAGACATGAGGAGCCACCTCATTTTGTCAAACTTTGGTGCTGTTTGCCACTGTACAATTCAGTGTCTTTTTTTCAGATTTTAGTTGAGTTGCAACTGACAAATGTTTGAAAAAAATGCTTTCTAAATTTGTCTATTCCTGGGTATCATTTTTAAATTGAATCAATGCAAAATGCTCCTGATTACATATCAAAGTTTCAGAAAAACAATACTTCAAATATTATGAAAATAAATATAAACAAGCAGCTGTAAAAGGGTTTTGCCAAAAATAATCACAAGTTGGCACAGTTGTTGATACTCTGTGCTACAAACGCTTGTCTTTCTATAGAGTACTAATAAGAAGTGATTATGCAGCTACTCTTAGCAACTGGTTTGTACCATTTGTCTATGAAACAAAAGGTACAACATACTTTAGTGGTGGGGCAGAGGTTAGTTATCGGGGGAAAAAAATAGACCACAAACATCAGGAAATGGCTCTGCAGGCAGTCCTTCATTTTTAACTAACATTACAATGTAGTCAGTCCTTCAGTAAAAGAAGGGAAAAACTTCAGGAAGAGCAATGAAGGAGGAGAATCCCTCTTTTGGGACAAACAGGCTGCAATAGATGTGTGCACAGGATGGAAAACAATACATTTAGAACAGGAAAAGAGCAAAGTATGACATTAGAGAGAATAATATAAAATATGTTGATTCAGGTGGTGTATGTGGAGGAGGTGTTATGCAGTACAACTTTATGTATGACAGATTATTCTATTTGAAGCCCTTAGCTTTAAGTGTCAACTGATAAGGTTGCCAAATCCAACTTTCCACCATTCCAGACATTGTGGGCAGGAAGGGTAGCCCCATTTATTCCTGTTGAAGACATACATCTTAAAAAAAAATCACAGATTTCATTTTTACATACAGGTAATTTTATGATATAGCTGGGCGTTTTGTTTTTAGCAACCATTACTCAAAAGGTATAAACTGCATTTGTTGGGGACTATTTTCAGCCACAGATTACGTGAGTATTTTTAGCTCCAGGGTTGGTGCACGTGGGTCACCGCAAATTAAAGTGCAGTGCATGTTCAATGTAATGAACGACTATTGTGTCACCCAGAATTTTTGTCGCTCTTTTGGAGGTTTATTTATTGATTGAAAACATTTTTTAAAAAATATCTGAAGTGTTGTTTGTATTACAGATAAAATAAAACATGGCTGATAGTGTCTGTGTTGATTTGTCTTTGTTGCCCAATTAAAATTATTTATTTTGCTTTCAGGGATGAACACATTAATTGGATACGATCTGGTACCCGAGGCAAAGATTATTGCGTCAGCACTGAAAGCCTGTCGGAGGTTAAATGACTTGGCCAGCGCCATCCGAATTTTGGAAGCCGTGAAGGTGAGAGAAAAATGCTCAAAGTCTGGGCTGGCTAATAATTCAGCCGACAAGCATCTTTGCTGTTGGAGGTCACTGGTTAATAATCAACATGGTTTACCATTTGTTATTTCTGCAGCAAAAAGCAGGCCCCCACAAAGAGATCTATCCATACCTGATCCAGGAGCTGCGGCCAACATTAGATGAGCTGGGAATCTCCACACCTGAAGAGCTTGGCATTGACAAAGTATAGATGAGTAGGTATTGTAATGCTCTGATCAGTTGTTTGATTTCCCACCTGAGTTATATCATTAGATGGAAGTTTAACGCAGGTTTTCTTCTTTGTTCCTTCAGATTCAAAGACGGTCGAAATCCCCAGGACACAACCATTGTACTTACATGTTTGCCTCATTATATGTGTGATATTTAATTTGGCCTTTATTATGTTCTTTTTCTTGTAAAATATTGCTGAACCTAATAAAGGAAATTGTATCTTTAAGTGTCACAGGCATTTGGGATATTTAAAATGGTTTGAGCGCTTTTTGAAGCAATACTTCATTACCAGTTGCTGAAATAGAGATCAAAATTTAATTTTATGGTGCATGTTGTCTGAGTGTACAGACAATCCGTGAGTCACGTTTTAGCCGCCAGAGGGCAGCGTTTTCGTGTGAATGTAAAAACTATTCTACTGTATTGAGTCACTCAATATTACATCTGTTTTCATTTCAGGGAAATTGTACATGATTAAAATAAACTTGTTCAAACTGCAAATTGTGTAATGTTATCAAGACAAGCGATATACACAGTAGTCAATTCATATGTTTTTGGTTAAAATAAAAAAAAAAACCTTCCTCTATGATGTGCAAATTTGCTGTTTGTCAATAACATCAAATGTTTTATGGAATAGGAAGATTATTTTTTGACAAAAATATTTCCTTACCAACTTCACATCTGCCATTTGAAATGCAATATCCCTTTGCTTTGTTCAGTGCATCATCATGAACACAGGAAGACATGAATGAGGAAATTGTTTAAAGCCTTTTAATTGTAAGAAAATTAGTAGGAACATTTCTTGCACTCACAAGTATAAAATAAGTGTGAATCAGAAAATTAGTTTCAAAATAACTTGATTAATTTACCTACTTAACTGTTTCTTATACATAACAGTACATATTTGGTAAAATGTGAACTTTCATTACTTGCCTTGCTCTGGTTAAGTGAAGAATAATCTTTTTTTTTTTTTTGTTCGTGTCACTTTTATTATGTGATTTTCTCACCATTTGCCAGAGTGAATGAGGAAAAGTCAAGTCATTTTTGATTTATATAACCCAATATAGGTATAAAGCCTCAAAAGGATTTACAATCTGTATAGTAGCATATACAACATCCTCTATCTTTAACTCCTTAATTCTGATAAGAAAAAAAAATACCTCCAAAACCTTGAAATGACTAAACCCAGGTAAAACATAGTGTTGAGTTGTGGACTCCATTAAACTATAATTTAATATTATAATTCTTCAGTGTAGTGCTAGTCATAATTTGAGTGTTATATCAAGTTTTAAGACACATAATTAAATTATATTATCAGAGCAAACAAACAGGAAACTGTTGGCATTAGCTTGGGTAGCAGGACAAACAGCCTGTTTGTTAATGTGAATTTACTTTATTCAGTTTTTATTCTGCGATTCTTTGAATCACTAAGTATTTTTGCTTTGGATGAGAGGAGAAGACGTCTACACATAACCCAGCTTCCGATAAAAACCTTCTGAACATCTAAATCTTGAACTAATAAACACAGAACCTGAGTTTTAGCAGCAACTCGGCAGGCAGCCACGTCTGCTCAGTCTGTCTACTGCCGAACAGCACCAGACACAGTTTTTTTTTTTTTTAAACATAAAACTGTTTCATTCTGTGCTTTTACTGGTTTTAATCACCAGGTTTGTCTTTTTTGGAGAGAGAAAGCACAATGAGGATAATTTAGATAATAATAGCTTTTCCCATGATTCCATGCTATGTCATGGCAGCGTCGCCTCAATTCCTTATTGTTCTGCTTGAAAGCCCAAAACTACAAAAGAAAAATGACATATTGTGTTTTTAATTAGGAGAAAAAGAAAGAAACCTCAGAAGAGCGAAAAAGAGATTTCTTCCTCTGTTTATGCAGTGAATTTGCTGGAAAAACAATGCTTATTTATCTTCTCTTCTTCTTGTCAAACATGTGTTAAAAAATAGAAGCACAGCAGATGTTCAGTAAAGTGCAAGAAATTGTGTTTAAAGTAAAAAAAAAAAAAAAAGTTAAAAGAGCACCAATTCTTTGTTTGGGCTCCAAAGACTTTTTTCCCAATACAACATGGAGCATCTAATAAAACTGTGCAGCACCTCTTTAAACATCTCACCTTTGACCTATTTCTTTTTTTCCTGTCCTGGAATTTTTTTTTCTCTGATAAATGTAAGCCTACTTAATCCTACTCCGCAGAAAAAAACGTACAAATGACTAGTGAACCGTGACTTTACACCCAGAATGAATTTGCATCGAGTGTGAAATGCAACTTTTTGAATGTGGAAGGTGAGCGAAGAAGACGAAGCATCCTGTGGGCGAGGGGACGAAAAGCTGTGTCGTTTTTTTTTTTTTAAAGCAGAGATCATGTTACTTCAATACCAACACATGTGTGCAGTTGTTTTGTCTTTTTTTTTTAATTTTATTTTGGGTGGGA
This sequence comes from Eupleurogrammus muticus, assembly GCA_036785175.1. NCBI lineage: Eukaryota > Metazoa > Chordata > Actinopteri > Scombriformes > Trichiuridae > Eupleurogrammus > Eupleurogrammus muticus. The sequence continues at coordinate 18,230,766 of JAYKQN010000010.1, read as the reverse complement.
TTTCCTCGTTGAGTAGGTGTTGGTTGTAGTTTCCACATAAAAATGCAGGCGAAGGAAACCCAACTTTACGAGTTTTTATTTCCTTTTACGCACGGGGCGGGCCTTTCATTCATCCACGTTGGGGGGTGTAGACCACTCAGTCAAAGACAATCAAAGATGTTTGAGTTTCCATGCGCAGTGACCAGGGAGGTGAAGCACAGCATTTACAACCCTCCTCCTCCTCCTCCTCCTCAAGCTTCCGATCGCTCCGGCCTCCGCACTGCAGAGGCTTTTCCAATCACGTTTTGATCAGAAGACCTCGTTTCTGTTAATTAAACAAAAAAGAGAGAGAGAGGGAGAGAGAGAGCCAAAGAAAGAGTAAAAAAAAAAAAGGCCACGGGTCATGCCACGCGCTTTACTGGTGCCGGAGGACGGAAGGAAGAAGTAGACGCGACCTGTTGTTGGTGATGGATTACTCCAAGGCACAAATGGTGAGTCGTGGTGGCGACGCCTGCTTGGTTACGTGTAGCAACAAAAGCGAATCACTATTTAACACAGGCGCGATCGGGAACATCTGCTCTTGTTTTAGAAAACAAAAAAATAAGTTTTCCACTGTAATTTGTTTTAAATCAAATGTCGCTATCGTACTCACCAACTCCGCGTTTACACGTTTCTGCACTTGTGAAATAAAACTTGTTTTTTTCGCTCTTTTTCCTACAACCCGGAGAATCGCTTGAAGAAAACCCAAATCGCCACTTCTAGTACTTAAAATAAGTGGATTCGAAGTATTGCAGGGACACTGAGCGACATTAGTATCCCAGTATTCATTTATCCCCGGGTTAATAAAGGCGTTTCGTGTCTTATTAAGCATGTTGCAGGCCGCATGCATTGTTTCACTTTAGTCCACAATTAATGCGGACCGTGAAGCCACTCTTTGGGTGGGAAAGACAAGCTGAACACATTTTAACATAGCTAAAATGTGTAGAATTTGTTTGATAGACTATTTGAACTATGATTAAAGTCTAATTGCCTCCTTCAGTGTATGTAGGCTACTTGTTGAATGCAATCAATGCAGGTCTTTCTTTCTTGAATCTAAAACATACAAACACTGCACATATTTCATGTTTCACTTAAATTCCCCATTCAGTGATTTCTTGCATTTCTTGCCCATAGTCCAGCTTATCGGAGGAGAGCAGCTCTGCTGGGTTTCCCCAGTCCAGCCCTGCTGGGATGAAGCTGGAGGCGATGATGGAGCAGCTCCAGAGGCAACAAGGAGCCAAGCTGGACGTGAACCGACAGGAGAAACAGCTCCTCCAAGCTCTGTTCGCCCAGCACGCCGCCGCCGCCGCCACGGCGGCCGCAGCAGCCAGACAGTCCGGCTCCAGAGTGGACCCTGCTTTATTTGACAAAGCAGATGGACAGACTTATCAAGGCCTGAGCAGACTGGACGCACAGGGAGAAGACGAAGACTCTGAGGACGAGGAGGAGGAGGAGGATGAGGAAGAAGAGGGGGATCAGGAGATGATGGAGCCCGGGGACGACGACGACGACGAGGACGAGGACGGCAGGATGGGGCCTTATCAGGAGCAGCAGACCAGGAAGACCCCGCTCCAGCAGGTTCCGGGCTTCCCTTACTCCCTGTACTCGGCGGCTCAGTCGCCGGCTGTGAAACAGCCGCCCGCATCTCCGCCGCCCGCCATCAAACAGGAGCAGGAGGAGAAGGAGCTGCTGTCTCCTGCCGGCCAGCACGCCTTCACGGCGCCCAACGCCTTCACGGACTGGGGCTACGACGAACCCTTTAAACAAGTAAGTGACCCCATGCTTTGTGTGTTCTACAAATCATTTCTGGAGTCAATTTCAGAACATTGTCTTCATCCAAACCAGCAAGTAGTAAATTATCACGTGATTTCACTTCATTTCCTTAGCCAAAAAAACAACATATGTATTTAGATGTTTCTTGTGTTTTGTTTTTCTACCCATAATTTCTGTAATTCTAGATGATGATGTCAATGTTAAGCGTGAAGGAAGGAGCCCATACTCAATACTGTTCAATTACAAAACCAGGCCTGAGATCTTTCCTCCAGCCGAGCTTCACCTCATGTCTCACGCTTTCGGGGGCAAAAAAAAAAAGAAGCTTTATTGCTGCTGGCCCGGATAATTGGTCCTGGCTGCGGGTTAAACCCTTTAATGTTCAAAAAGCAGCCGCTTCAGGCCTGACCGAGAGGTAAAATGAGAGCAGAGGATTAATGGAATAGATCAAGTGTTTATTTACGGTCTCTGCTGGCCTGAAGGGTTAACTACTGTAAGGAATAGCATTGTATGGTGCAGGGCTCCTCTCTTTATCCGCCCTCCTCACGTAAAAAAAAAATGATCGGATCGAACATGACATCTTATGAGCACGTTTCAGGAAAACGGAAGATCCCCCCCCCCTCATGGATAGTTTTTTTTTTCCTCCCTCTTTATGAAGGCCGATCTGATTGGTTCTTTACTGTGGACATTTCCCTTGCAAAGGCCCCGCTTCAATACAATACATTATGATTAATGAGGCCTGTGGGCAGCAGGGACAGCTGGTTTGTGCCTCTCGGCTCACAGCATACCAGCAAGCAACTCACCGGAGCAGAATGGCCGCAGTAGTGTTTGTTATCAGGAGTTTTGACACACACCTCCTGCTAATATTTAACAGGTATTTTACTTTTTTTGTCCTTGCTTTGCCTTATTCTATGGTAAACATTAATGGAAGAATCGGTCCAATGATCATTTAAAAAAGAAGTGTCCTGAACAAATTAAAATCTCAACAGGCCCCCGGAACAGCTCTGTGTTGACGTAGCTGTAGTTTACTGGGTAGCTTTGCATAATTTAGCTGTCGCTTGGCAACACTAAAAGGCAGCGAGTAATCAATACGTTATATGGCCACTGTGGTGAGAATGCATTTCCTTTTTTTGCCTAACCTATAGAACCTAAAGGCTGCATTAAAAACTAACATCTCCTTTATTTAAACCGGAGCACAGTAAAGAGTTTTGGTAGATTGCTGTTTAAATTCAATTATTCAATTAACTGTTTAGTTTAATTGCCTTAAACCCTATTTTTTTCATGAGCAGCTGTGACCTATATGTGTGGAAGAAATGTACAAACATAGGTCTGGTTTAACTTTGGTTGCTGTTTAATTAACTCAGGCATGGAGGGGGTTGCTTCTGGTATTTAATTTACCCTGTTTGCCTGCAGACTGTAGAGCAACCATTGGTTTTTCATTATCATTACAGGTTTTTTTTTTAATTGTCACATGGCAATCATTATACATAATTGACCAGCACGTATTTAGACTATAAGTACGTTTTTGCTGGACAAAATGTAAAAGTTAGAGAAGATGTTTGTTCATAACTTTCAATTTAAGGCTATCAATTCGTGACTGGATGAAATGCAAACTATTAGTCATCCTTTCATTGGAAAAAAAAAGAAAAGAAATTGTGCCCCCCCACCTTTTTTTTAACCTTCTCATTAATTTTTTGCTTAATCAAACTTCTTTGAAGGTGTTACAAGCTCCGCTATGTATTCCAGCCATTGTTCTCTCCCTGTGTGCGGTCCCACTGTAAAGCCCTTAAATGTAGCAAAGGTGGGGGATAGACCCAGGTTGCAAGTCTCTTGCACAGCAAGGGCCAAATAATTTATCTCAACTTGTATGAGTCATTAAAGGTCAAATATTTTGATTTGGATTTAATAAAATAGGTGCTCCCTTAGTTTCTATAAAATGCGGTGATGGCTTTTTATTTTCTCTGTCAGAGCAGCGCAATGACTTTAAATGAAGCAGAATAATTTATAACAGGCATTTTTATGTTTAGTATCAACAGCTGTGTAAAGCAGCGGGAGATTTTGAGTTAAGCTTTGGTATTAACATATAGAGTAACTGAGTGTAGGAGTACGCCTTTACATGACACTTAGGCCTTTACATATATAAAACGATCTACAGCCTAATAAAACATTTCCTTTTACAATGAAACAAAAGGAACCTTTTCGTGACCTACATAATGAATGCTATCAGGATTCCCAGGGCTGGATGTGTGAAAGCTCTGTGAGCAATTAACTAAAAGCTCTTTGTTAATAGATCCACAGTAGGTCTCACTTGCTCATCAATAAGAGGGGGGAGGGTTTTATTTCCATTTGATGGTGAAAAGACTGGGATGTTTATCTGCCTTCGCACCAATAGGCGGTCTGCTGGGGGAAGCAGGCGTCCTTTATTAGAAGTTCTAAGCTGAAGCTATTACACACGTCAACCGCTCCACCACCACTGGGATGAGCCTTTTTTTCTTTTCCAGTTCAACCAGTAGAGCAGCTGAACACCCAAGAACGGAGAATTAATTTCTTTTGGCGTCACAGGCAGCTGTTGGGAGATAATGGAGCGACTGATTGTGTGTCAGCATTTGTGGTGTGTTTCGACTGTAAACACGAGGGGAAGCCAAGCCAGCAGTTTATTGGTTCCCATGTATTTTATGGCTTAAAGGGTTAAATGGTAACTGTGTGTGTGTGTGTGGTAAAACAAGACCTTTAAAAACAATGATCAAGTTAAAGCGGTTAAAAGGGAAGAAAAAGGCAGTTGGCTATTTTGATTTACCACACGGATGATAATTGAAACATTTGTCCCTGTTGAACACAATACATGTTTTGTTGTCTAGAGCATGCACTTGTTTAAAAAAAAAAAAAAAAAAAAAAAATCCCATATAATGTTGCATTGGTTTTATTCACATTTTTGAGAAAGATCAGGTCGTTTTGTATCTGATTCTGGTGAGTGTATAGTTGTGACCTTGCTTCACTGAAACACAGGACAGTATTCTTTAAATCAATAGGCAATTAAAATATTACTCTATATAATATGGGGCATTTAATATAAAACCTTTTACTGTAAAGGAGTAAAAAGCATTATGTGAGAAATGATCAGCATACACCTACAGAAAGGTGGGGGAACAAAAACTCTGAATCCTGACCAAAACAGTCCTCAAATATATACAGTTTGGGATAATAAAGGTAAAAAATCTATTCATTGGGGTTGTAAGTACAGCTAATTCTCAGGTTGATCCCCGTTTTCTGTCCAATCATCTTTAACTTTCATACGTGCAGCATCACGTGGCTCCCCGTGATTAGTGGAACAATAACCTCTCAGCAGGCTTTTCCACACAGTTGCACACGTACTGCCCTCCACTCACATTTTTAACCTTTAACTGTCATTTTAGGGGGGAGCTGAGGAGCAGCGGCATGTTCCTTTTCATTAATATCCCCGACACTGCTTTAAATATAAATTCACTTAAAAAAGATGTATTGATATATGCACACAGATGGGATACAGCCAGATGTTTACACTGAGCACCTGTTTACTGTAGGACAAGTCTGATAGTGCCGGGGGGGGGCAGCTTTCGACATGAGGTGGGAAGCACAAAGTCCAGAGTCCTTGAGGAAGACATGTCAAATAACGCAAAGCTTTAAATAGTCGCGGTATCTCACTGGATGACACAAGATCACTTTGATGTTTGAGCAAACATACACCACGCCGCATGGTGGTCCTTACAGGTCCATGTTTTACACTTTTCCTGGGGTTTATGTGAAGTTTTCTTTGAGATAGGTTTGTATTGTGTGTATGTGTAGTGTCCAAAATAATATCAGTCCAATGTGACTAATCAGATTAATCCAGATTTTTGTTATATTACTTTATTGCTATGTGGCAAACGATTACCTGGTACATGCAGTAGATTCTTTGAAAACCAACAAGACCAAGGATTCATGATGTGCACGCTGTTAAACATGCATTTGAACATGCATTTCTCTTTGTAAACCTGAGGAAAACGTGTGGTTCTAGACATTGCATGGATGACCGTTGTGCTTTGATTAAAAAGTTGATTGGCGAGGTGAAAACTTATAAAGAGGTGAAATAAGAAATGATGTGTGAGGCTGTTTAGCTGAATTGATCTCCAATGCCTTAAATGAATGGATCAAAGAATCCCCAGAATGGCAAATGATCAGCTCCAGGATGATCAAAGACTGTCTGAAGTTGCCTGTAAGTGCTGTTAGACAGTTAGAAGACGTCTGTGTGGAGCTAATCCATTTATAAGAATCCCCCAAGTCCCTCTGTTTATGAGAAAAAAAAAGTGCACAAGAGGCTACAAAGAGGTTTGCTAAAGAACACAAGAACTGGTCTAAAGAGAAATGGAGGAATATTTTATGGACTGACAGGAGTGAAATTGTCCTTTTTTGGATCTAAAGGGCTGCAGACAGTTTGTGAGATGACCCCCAAACTCGAAGGTCATGTTTCCTTCATAAAGAAGACAGAGATGCCATTTAAATGTGTGTTTCAATGAGACAACGACCCCAAACACACAAATACACCAGCAGCAAAAAAATAAAGTTCTGGAGTGGCCCCCCTGGACCTTTATTCTATTGAAATCTTGTAGGGTGACGTCAAAATTGCAGTTTCTGAAGCAAAACTAGGAAATATTGGAGACAAAAAAGTTTGTACAAAATAGTTTTGAGTTAGTAAAGTCAACGGCAGATACCCTTATTTCTTTAAATACACCCCTTCTTTCAACTAACTACTCATTTGCACAGCTTTAAGAGCGTGCATTTATTAAATTCTGGGTCTTCTGGTAAGTTTTCTGAGAATCTTGTACACCTACTGGTAAATTGTTTGCAATGGCTTAATCTGCAGTCGTAAATGAAGTCCTAAACTCTGCAGCGTTCTCTTCGGATGTCAAACTCCTCTGATGTTTCTGTCTTGGGTGCATTTACAGAGAGGAAACGCCATCTGGGCTGAGGACAACGATGGAGGAAAAGTAAGAGGGGAACCATCCAGGGACTTTGCAAAGGTCAGTAGATTTGTTAGATGAAAAAAAAAAAGCCTGAAATCATCACTTCGCCGTCCTGTTGCTGATGCTGGTTTTTCCTTTAACTTCTAGCTCTATGAACTGGATAGTGACCCACAACGGAAAGAGTTTCTCGATCAACTGTTTGTCTTCATGCAGAAACGAGGTAAAACTCAAATTGGATTTATACGTCTCGTTTTGTTGTCTGTGGGTTTGATTGAGCATCAGATCAACCAGTGGTAGCGCTCTGTAGGCATGGTGAAGAAAAGAAAAGGCATAGTGGTGTTGGGTGAGTGGATAGTGTTGTACCATTCATGCTCAGCCAGAAATGAATGTTGCACCTTTACTGTTCTGTGGAATAGGCAAAGATTATTCTATCAGTAGAGGTGGTGACGTCTAGACAAGGCCAAGTCCTGTTCTCCGTTTCTCTTCAGAAGTCATCAGAAATAAAACGTTGGTATATCATGATAAGGTTGTTTCCCCCTAACTTAGTAACTTAAAAGCCTGATTTTATCTACCATATCAGTTTGTTTTAAAGAAGACTGCAGCAGCCCTAACCAAATAAAGTGGAGCAATGAAAACAACTTCTCCCATGATCCCATGCCATCCCTTGTCTTGATCGAGAGACCCCTAGTGCTATAAAAATGACATGAAATTTGTTAGTTTAAGAAGGGGGTCAAAAAGAGAAATTTAGTATCTCCTAAATGAGATGTGGTCATTTTTCAATGAAGACCCTGGAGCTTCCTTTTTTATATTTGGCTATGTATTTATTGCATTTATTCATATGCACAGCACTTTAAATTATTTAAGTATAACTTGTAAACTATAGACTAACTTACTATAAAACATCATATCCTATGACCTCTAATGATAATAAACCTTGTTACTCACCAGTAGAAATTGATTTAAGAATCCTCTTTAGAGCTTCTTCTGCACCATAGAAACTTCTTGGAGCAGAGAGCATCAACATGTATAAGGAACACAACAGCCTTGATTTTTAACTTGTACCTGAAATATAGGCCTATTTATTTCCTTATAAAAAAGGGAAAAATGGCAGTTTGAGGGCAACCTGAGCCAGCCTAGTGGTTGAATTGTGTATCATTTACAGTCTCCAGTTGACTGCCAGCTGAATCTGGGACGTCTTTACGTCATTCCCCTAATCTTTCCATTTCCTGTCCATTCACTGTCCACATAAATCAAGGCAAAATGCATCAAATTGTTTCACTAATAAACCACATTTAGCTATAAAATGTAAATAAAATCCCCCCTGGATTGTGTCATACATAAATTCATGCTGCCTTTCACCTCCATCTATGCCCTTTGGTTGGTCAACCATCTTTACTCATGTGTCCATAGGTTACGAGCATGTTCAGCACGTGTTTCTGTGGCATGTGTTCATCTTAAGTACAAAGCTTTTTAACCCCCTTCATTTATTGGCTTTACTCTGCATCGGGGTGAGAAGCGATGGTTGTCCACCTTGTGATTGGCAGCTACTGCCGCCTTTAAATCACCAGCCTTCTCCCCTGGGCTCAGATCAATGGACCTACAGAGCGGTTGTTGTGGAGCTCTCCCTGCCCCCATCCACATGAAACAGGCTCCAATAGATAGGTCTATCTAAACAGATTATACATGATAAGCCATTTTACCTCAACATTAAGCTCAGGGCCTCTGTGTGCAGGTCAGAAAATGTCCTCCACTCCCTCCTTTTCCCTGACTTTTATGGGTTCCAATTCTTAGATGTCATTGTTTCTATCCTCTCATTTATTCAGGAACTCCTGTAAACCGCATCCCCATCATGGCGAAGCAGGTGCTGGACCTGTACAGGCTTTACAAGCTTGTGACAGAGAAGGGAGGCCTGGTGGAGGTTATTAACAAGAAGATCTGGAGGGAGATTACGAGAGGCCTCAACCTCCCCACGTCCATCACCAGCGCGGCCTTCACCCTCCGCACCCAGTAGGTGTCTCCTTCACATCCTAACACGACAACGGTTCTAGATCTTCTCTTTAATATCATAACTTCATAAAGTGGTGTAAATCCTATCCTGTATGTCCTATCCTGATGAATTAACATTAATAATTATAACAACAATTCTAAAATTACCATTTTCCAAGTCAAGAATACAGGTTGAATCAACAATGGTATTTTATTTGAGTGTTATCATTAAAACTATGAAAACTAATGTTTTGAATATTTTCACATTTTCAGGAATAAAGTCCATGAGTAGAGTCAAATGTTGAAAATAAAGTCCAAAATATTAGTATTTTTGCCAGGTGAAGAAGTACAAAGGTTTTTTCTTTTTTTAGGGGGAATGAAGTCAAAATAGTGTTTTGACTTTCTCAGATTCTCAAAATGCAAAATCAAAAAAAAAAAAAGATCTCACTTTTTTATGACTGGCACAGAGACAATTATTTAACTTGAAAGCAACCTTGTGATAATACAAATAATATATATTTTTTACTTTATAAATTGTACTGTTTTATGAATGCATATCACATACACATACACAAATACATCATTGACCAACATGACAAAATAGACAAATCAAAATAATTCATGTAAAAGCTAAATGCTCTAATTTTGCTTAGTTTCTTCATTTTCATTAGTTTATTGTTGCAATTATGTTGAGTTTTTTGTGATATTACTAGTACTATTGATAGTAAATAATGGTACTTTTAGTATTTATTTATTTCTCCCCTCTACCTCACACAGAGTATGTCAATATAATAATAATAATAATAATAATAATAATAATATTCTCCTTACTTTAAATTATTTAGGTCATTTTATGAGGTTTCTGAGTTTAACTCCACATTTTCTGTTGTTCATATCTTGGCAAGGCAACACCACAAACACTTTTTACCCCATGAAAAGTCAAATTGTCCCCTCAAGTCTCTTTTGTCTTTATTATTGGACGCGTTACTTTGCCCCAGTAATTGTGACTTTATGACCCTCTCTTCGTAGGTACATGAAGTACCTGTACCCGTTTGAGTGTGAGAAGAAGGGGCTGAGCTCTCCAGGTGAGCTGCAGGCCGCCATCGACAGTAACCGCAGGGAGGGCCGCCGTCCCAGCTACACAAACAGCCTGTATCGCTACTCCCCCTCCCCGGGCGCCGCCCCGCATGCCATCCTGTCTTCACCCACGATGCAAAGCACCCCGACCGGACACAATGGCCTCAATCAATCTGGGAGCCCCATTTTGAAGCGAAACACAGGTACGACAGGGTGTGTTCTATATTGAATTTCTATGAACCTTGTAACTACTATTACACTACTTACAAAAAAATCCCTATTTCAGAATAAATTTAATTGAAAATTGTATTAAAACTTTTTAAAGGTGGTCCTTTAGGTTCCCACAGTATATTTGTGTTTTACTACCCAGCCGCAACTCTGAGTGGCTTCTAGAATACCTATGACCTCTAGTGGTTTCATGACTTCCCAAACATCTAGCAAACAATGAAAAGTGCTAGGTTAATAGTTTTCAGTTCAACATATAAAAAGAAGGTTACACTGACATAATTCCATTAAATGTGCAACCAATTAATTCGAAGGAAATTGCCTTATACCATTCTTGAGATTTTGATACTTTTTTGTGCTCATTTTAGCTGGATTTTTTGGAATCTATTCATTTTTTTTATGCTTACAGGTCTACAGGTCACATTTTTGACTCTACTGGCACCACAAAATAAATGCTATTAAATTATCATACCTTAATATTATTTTCTTTTTTCTCTAAATCTCTTTACAACATCTAACTTGCTTTAAAGCTACCAGACCAGTTTTAACCCTTCAAATGCCAATCTCTATTTTTAAATATTGTTTATTTGAAAAAAAAAAAAGAAGGTGCAAGAATTTGAATTTTTTCCATATTTTAAATAAAGAGGATGCAAAATTCAAGGAGAGCATGAGTATGAATATTATTCTGACTTTAAAATGTTTGGTCAGGTGAGGCCTCCACCCCCGTGGTCCCCAGCCGGCTGCCTATGGCCCTGGTTCTGGGGCAGCAGCAGCAGCAGCAGCAGCAGATGGCACAGGCTACCACGCTGGAGCATCTCCGCGAGAGGCTGGAGCACGGAGCAGGCGGCGCGGCGGCTGACGGGCCGGAGAAGAAGATGATGCGGCTGGCCGAGGAGCAGCAGCGCCTCATGCAGCAGGCGCTGCAACAGAACCTCCTGGCCATGGCCTCTCAGTTAAACCCCATGAACATCAAACTCAACAACGGACACGGTGAGCCGCCTCGCACGATGCCCGCTGTATGTGCACCGTAACCAGGCCTGCTGATGTGAGTTGTTCTTTGTCCTCTTGCAGAGCGCAAACAGGATCTGTCTCTGAGTATCTCCACTAATGGAGCAGCCAGTATCAGCGTGTCAGTGGAAGTCAACGGTACCCTTTACTCAGGTAAGGCATTCAACTTATATTTATTTGTATATATAAAACAAAGTTTCATTCATCTCTCTACTGATCATTAAATATATAGAAAAGATGACAATAGCTCTACCTTGAACTCATCCTTGATGTTTAAAGGCAATTCTCTATATTTCTCTCATTGTCTGCATCTTTTAAGCTAAAATCTCAAGCTCCAACTAAAATTCAGCTGATCCTGCACATCGTATTCCTATTGTACACCTCCATCTTCCCAAAACTACTGCTGTCTTGTTGTGCTATGTTATCACAACCACTTTGTTCTACTTAATAAATATATAAGTAACTAGAAGTGAACTCGGAGAGAGGATACTATCGCCAAGGCCAACTCTCAGTCTTCTATCTGACACAACCAAAATGTGTGGCTATATTTCCATGTACTAATAGGATTGTGTCCAGCTGAATGACCAGGGGACAGTTCTATCTGCTCATTCAACTAATAATTAATTGATTTTGGGCTAACTATTTATTACTTATATTTTACTGACCAGCAGTAGCCACTAAAGCAATGAGTGCAAACTTTTGTATAAAAGTCATCCCACTTGTTGTTCCATAATTCTGTTCAATCCTGTTCACGTACTTAAATAAAAAAAAAAGTATTTGTATTGATAATTATTGATTTTCTTTTTAATATTTGGTTTATGCTTAATTACCTACTTTTATTACATACATGTAAAGATGGGCGATATAGCTGACATGTATATTGACCCAAAATGTTATAGGTTCAAGGTTCTTATCTTAGGTTTTTATTGTCGTTACAGCCATATACACAGTATATAGTGAGACGAGACAGCGTTCCACCGAGAGCAATTGGTGATAAAAAAGAAAAGAAAAAGTGCCTAAATACACTGTACAGATTAAAACACACACGTGTCTATACACAAACATACCTGCATACACACTTTATCTTACATACACGCACACACACACACACACACTCACTCACGCCCTCATCCTCACCCACACATACATTATACATACATTATACATACATCCTCACCCACACACTCGATCATATTATACATGAGTTAAAACACAGTTGTAAACAAAAGTGACTTTTAGCAGAGCTCTGTGGCTATTGGTGTGATTTCACAGATTGCACAGACTGTCCTAATATATCCGTGGATAGTAATGAATATTGATAATTTTTAGTTATCAATCTCCTTTTTGCCTACCACTTTATAATAAATTTAATTTTAAGTGTCTTGCTTTTTGATTAAAAAGAATAAACCATTGCCATGGGAAAAAGGTTTAGAAACTAAAGAAGCAGCAGCATTGGTTTGTTCTTTTTATGCAAACCTTGAGTAAATCTATTGATCTTGTATTGAAGTATTTTCTTAACGTATTGATGATGTGGACATTGACAATGTACACTTTATATTGATATAGTTTTATTGCACAGGCCTAACTTATAGTTTTTTGCACTGCAGGAATGCTGTTTGCCCAGAAGTCGGCTGCTCCGGTTGTGTCGCAGGCCGTAACCCTGGCGGGAACGAGCGGCTTCAGCGCCCTCTCCTCCTCCCACAGTCCCTCCTCTTCATCCTCCACCTCCTCAAAGGGACCAAATTAAGCCTCACTTCTGTTTTTGACCAGTAATAATTAAGTGAGTGGTATGCACATAGTATCTCTCTTGTCAGACAAGAACTGTATAAACACACTCTTAATGAAACTGCTGTTTTTTCCACACACGTTTGACCTCCTGTTTATTCGCTCACACTGTGAAGCCTTTTCAGATTTGAGAGGTTTTCTCCCACTAGTTTGACAGATTAACCTGCTTTAAATGAGTAATTTCAAGACAAGAATATGTGACTTCAAAAGGCTTCCAAATGTAAATCCAGTTGACCTTAGTGCCTGCTAGAAGCTTTTTTTTTAATCGTAGTTACATTCATTCCAAAATGCTTTACAAGGTTTTTGCAGGAGTGTCACACACGGTGTGAACCAGTGTGCAGCCTTTCTGAGGATCAACTTCATTTCTGGCTAGTTCATCATAAAGTTCATTAATACGACAGCCTGGTTGCCAAAGTGCAGCCGATGAAGACCAAAAAGCCTTAGCTCAGTGTCCTAGCTCCTGTCTGCATGTGTTTTTGCTGAAGCCATACTGTAACTTTGTGATATCTGGTTTAACGTGACCGGTGACGTGTTGCTGTGAGTGAAAGTAGATCAGAGCAACTTTCAGGGATTATTTGCACCGTCGGTTACCGCAAAAGAAAAAAAAATCACTATGTAGGAAAAACTTGTTTAAAAGGGTTATGTGTTTTTTTTTTTTTTAAGTTTTGTATTGTGCTTTATTTTATTTTCTATTTAATGATTCGGCTCTGCTTCAAAATGATGACACATTTGTTTCACGTCTGTTGTAACCTGAAGGCAAAAGGAGTTCACATGCAAGGGTTCTGCTGGAAACTACTTTGTATGTAGGATGGAAGTGATACAACATTTACCTCGGTTGGCTTTCCATGTTAGTGTCTCAGGAATTTCCTTTTGAGGCTCATCAATTTTTCTCCTCTGTCTCATACAGTATTGCTGTGTTTTTGCTTTTATGAACTCGGAGAATGTATCATGACTGACCTCAGGTTTTTTTTTTTTTTTTTTTTTTTTTTTGGAACAGTTGAAAGTTGAAACAGTGCTACCTCACTCTTTTTAGAGAAATATGCAATTCCTAATGCAAGCAAATGCTGAATCAGCCGTCTGCTGACATGCTGTAATGTGGACAATCAGATAGACATATCACTGCAAACAAATGTCACCGTGAACAACTGTAAAAACCAAGGTTGATGTTAAACTCGTTTTGCTCTTCGATTAACATATTTCTTGGACATTGTGGCCATGAGGAATAAAACAATCTTGTGTGCTGTAGAAAGGCTTTCTTCTATTTGTCACTTTTTTACTGTTCAAAATCATGATATTGTTATTGATACCATCCATCCATCCATCCATTGTCTATCCCGCTTATTCCCTTTCGGGGTCGCAGGGGTCTGCTGGAGCCTATCCCAGCGCGTTAAGGCGAGAGGCAGGGATACACCCCAGATGGTCGCCAGCCAATCGTGGGGCACACACACCATTCACACACCTCACACCTATGGGCAATTTAGAGTTTACCAATTAACCTGAGCATGTTTTTTGTATTGTGGGAGGAAACCGGAGTACCCGGTGAAAACCCACGCAGACACGGGGAGAACATGCAAACTCCACACAGAAAGGCCCCAGACCCAGGCCCAAGGCGGTCTTGAACCTGCGACCTTCTTGCTGTGAGGCAACAGTGCTACCCACCGCACCACCGTGTCGCCCCGTTATTGATACCTTTCCTACAAATTAAAAGCAATTTTTACAAGTGAACAAACGAGCAGAATGAGCAAACAAAATGTTTAAAACCGACACAAGAGATGGGTAATAAACTGTAAATGGAGTTATTTAGAAAATAACTGAACAGTACCTCGTCTGTACCACTCTGCATGACGAAACTCACAATGAGTAGTGGACTGGATGCTCACAACAGGCTATAACAACCTCTGAATGGTTTGACATAGATGAACAAAAGGTCAGTATGTTATTTTGGGAAAATGGCCTTTAAAAATCATGAATTTGAATAGAAGTATAGTAGTGATTGATGCAAAATATTTTTAAAAAAACAGTAAATTGACAATTTTCTGCATAAAATAAATTATAGCATTGACAAAAACAGGCCAAACCAAACGTTTCTGAATGTAAAATTTCTAATTTTTTCAAAACCAGGTTGTTTCACATGAAATGAACACAAGTGCCAAACGAGGAATGCAATGAAGAAAATGGTCAGATGGCCAGATGATGGTAGCATTCCCTCTCCTATAGTAGAAGCAGGGACCTGCAAATATTTCAAAAAAAAAAATCAATTAAATCAATTAAAAAATGTCATTTTCTACTCAAAATAAAAAAAAGTAAACAAGTTTTTAATGATGTGATAGACAACGTTGGCAAAACAAAGTGCTTCTTACATATCAGCTCCATCATCCACTTACCCTGTCTTCCTCAAAAAAGACAAATCTTCCCAGGAAGAGTAATTTAATTTAAATGACTCTGATTCTCACCCCTGACATTGAATCATTCAAGCCTATAGAAGAACACCAACAATTATTTTGCAACTGGGATAAATATTTCTTTGTTTATGGGCATATTTGTGCAAGTGACAAGGAAAAAGGACACAAATAGATAATTAGCATGATTTTTGGTGATTCAAATGATATATGCAATAAGTTTGAAAAAACAATGGTCTTGAATGTGTTAATTAGGAGCTAGGAGTGAAGAACAAATAGCAGGTTACTTTTAAACAGTTCCTGGATTTTTTTTTAATCGCAAAAGAATGTGTATTGATTGCTTACCATCCAGATTTGTGCGTTTTTTATAATACTGCATGTGTTTCCTGCACGTAAAAAGTTTCTCACATCTAAAAGCAACACGTTGTGGCAGAAGAAGCACAGACAGACTCTGTGTTGAGAATTAATTCCTGAACTCTGCAGCGGCTCCATGACAGTGGCTGTACTAATGGAGATGAGAGCTGGTGGGGTCAGGGGATGAGGGCGGGGGAAGTGGAAGGGGGGAGGAGGCTGTAGCGGGATTTACCATTGGGACAGTTATTCTATAGTGACACCACTGGATTGGCATCTGGACCACTGGAGAAGAAAGACGCACGCAGCCGGAAAGAGAGGTATTATGAGATGGATATCTCCGCCCACAGCCCCCCCGCCCTGCCAGCGAGGAATAACACCGGTCAAAACACTCTGCAGATGAGGAGATCTCTGTCCTGGAGAGAAGACCTACAGGAACATGTGGAGAGATTTGTTTTCCAGCTTTGAACGGGGAAACACACTTGTCTATAACTTGTGGTAAGCAGCTTATCCTGCATGAGAACCCCATTTTTTTATGATCCGCCCTTTGAACGTGCAAGATTTGTTTCTCATCTTGACCTGCAGCCTGTGATGCAAAGTAAAGATGATTTGATGAGTCTGGTGCAGACCCGTTGGTGCCTTCCTGACCTCATCTCTCCCCCTCCATGGCTCCGGCTGTTCCTCTGAGGCAGCAGCACATGGGGAGATATCTGCAGGACTGAATGCAGGAATGTGTTTTTTTATCAGTTTTTATCAGCGAGTCATCCCCTCTGTTTGGTCGTCTGTCCCTGTGGTTGTTAAGATAGGCTCATACGGACCCCTACCTGGTTTGTTCGACACCATGCCTTACCACGATGAGGAGTACCCAGGCCAGCCGCTCTGGCAGTCCGTGCTGCTCTTCTGCTGTAAGGGTATGATCGAGGGCATCATGGTTATACTCTTCTTCTGGCTTCTCGTGCAGGTCCTCTTCACCAAACAATTGGAAGGTATGATCTTTCAGGCAATTTTTACAGGATCCAGGAGGATGCATTGGTATTGTAGATTGTTGATGTGATTTATTATTAGATGTATTAATCTTGTTTTTCTTATTCTTCTCTCATGTTTAAAGTTCACCTCCAAATCCTCCTCTTGGTCGGGCTGATCGTCTTTTGCCTGTGTTTGCTGCTGGGATGTTTCCTGTGCTGGAGGACAAGTCAGATGTGCTCAGCCAAAGGCAAAGAGCCCGTGGTGTCGGCACCCGTCGCCCCCGCCGACCCCGTGACCATCACCCCCCAGAACCCGCCCCCCTCGACCGCCGCCACCACGCCGTCCCGACAGCGGTACGAGGAGCTGGACGGGGACATACTGGAGTTCCCCTCCACCTTCACCAGCCCGGCCTCCTCCACCACCGAGTTCAGCTCCCTGCCGCTCTCCGAGCGGAGGGAGCAGCCCAAGGCGTGTTTCTCCATACGCCGCCTCAGCACGCCGTCGCTGAGCTCACCGCTCTACAAACCCATAGACCCCGGCGACGCCTCTCAGCTCTCCTTCCCCAAACTGGGCCTGTGGTCCAGGACGTGCAAGGCCCTGCAGAGGCGCTGCACCGTGGCTGGGGGGGCCGCGGCCTACGACGAGCACAGCAGGCTCACCAGCCCCGGCACTGTCTTCCATTCTATGGCTGAAGAGCCGATCCCGCTGGTTCCGCTGGGCTACGGCTCCGGCTGCCGGCCGCCAGCGTCGCCAAAACCCTGCCTCCATTTCTCTATGGCCTTCTTCCCGGATCAGCAAAGCCTGGTCGTCACCGTGCTCGGCCTCTCGGGGTTGTCCCGGCGGCTGGAGGACGTGTCTGTGCTGGGCAGCCTGCCGCCTCTCTACCCGTGTCCCGTGCAAGCCTGTGCCCAGAGCAGCCTCAGCCCCGAGCCGCACAGCTGGGTGCTGACCCTGAAGGTCAGCTCTGTGAAGGAGCTGCAGAGGTGCACCCTCAGGATAGCGGTGTACACGCGGGACCCGCCCAGCCTGAGAGGCACGGCGCTGGGCGAACTGGAGGCCGAGTGCGGAGGACGAGACTGGACAGCGGGACACGTGTCTCACTTCACCAGAGAGCTTAGCCCAAACAAATGGAGGCTAAAACAGGTCTGTTGTATTAATATGAGTGAGCGGTGATTTCTATGGTTAAATATCCTGATGAGGTGAAAAAATGCCCTTTCGTTGGTTTGGATTTTAAAATCATAAAACAATGATTGTTTTTCATTTCAAAGGTTTACCGGTGGGCACAAGATGAGGACACGGGGGCTTGACCTCTGTTGTCAGCATCATGACAATGCTTTTTTTGATCTTTTTGTCATTTTGAAATACAAAGCGAAAAGCCTCTTGCTACATTTCCTTTCTGATTGAAGCTTCCCCTCTCTGCTTTGTGGACTTCTGCCCTTTGACTGCAGAGTCTGATCTCCCAGGATGCGTTGGTGTGTAAGGGGCTTAGCTGTCCTCCACAGATCTTCATTTTGCTTCAGTATCAGACGCCGGCCCATCAAATCAAAGTCACAGTCCTCAGAGCAGATAACCTCGAAAACCTCATTCACACGCCGGCCACACCAGGTAAAATCAGCTTTTGATGATCTAAAAATATTAATAATAATACAAACATTTCATTCAATTTTTGGCATTCCATGTGGAAGTCATGGTTAGAGGCGTTATAATATAAACCGCATGAGCATACGCAACTTTTACATTTTCAGGATCGGAGGTAAAATAATTCCCTATGTTTGCTTTTAATGTTTAGGGGATTAAGTGATGTCTTACAGGACCCGAATGCAGCGGCAGATCATCCCTTTTTTTAATGACATTGTCGTTTAATCCGTCGCTATTCACAATCCTCAGGAAAATGTTTCAATCTCCTCTGGATTTCTGATCTAATCTTTGTTTGCATTAGCCTGTCTAGGCATGATTTTTATTGCAGACAAGCACATCCTGTGCACTGAGCCATTTGATTTTATGATATCAGCTTGGCGTGCAGTACATCACATATCTCTGACTTGGGGACATAATCTTTATTGTTTTATATCAGGTGCTGAAAGTACTTAGTAATGGATATTTTTAGACAACACTGAGTTGGCTTACTTATTAATGGAGAGAATCGGGAAAAAAATAATATCACAATAATAGAAAATAAATCTTTGTTTTATGCATTCTTCATCTACTTTGCACTTGATGACACCTACGACAATGCAATATAACTGCTATGCCCTGCTAACACCTAAACCTAACACAAGAAAAGAACTATTTAAAGACTTTATTTGAATGTTACGCCTACCATAAACTATAATTTATAATTGTGCTCATTTGTAAACAATAAAAGAGCCATTGCTTTCTAGTAATAATTTGAATTTTACATTTCACATTTACAAGATCTCATATGAAAGTTTTTTTCAGGGCTTTTTGTAAAGTTTATGTATCCATGAACAGATTATCGGGTAGTGATCCATCTGCACCATGAGGGGCTCGTGATCAGCAGCAGGAAAACTAAAAGTGCACCGTGCGCTGTGTGGAACACCACCTTCCTGTTTGACCTGCCTCCAGGGGACATCCACCAGCTGCCCCTCACGCTGGAGTTCATAGTCATGCAGGTAAGGATCTTAAAAAAATCACAGATTTAATTAAATCACCATTTATTAAGCAAACTTGCAAAGCATAAATGGCACAATTTGTCCCCCCCTTACTGTATGTGACAGAATCAGGTGCTTTCAGAGGACTTAGTTCTCGGCCGAGTCCTCATCAGTGCAGAGGCTGCAGATGCAGGACGAGCTCATTGGAGGGACATGTGCAGTCTGCAGGTGGAGCAGACACGCTGGCACACGCTCCAACCAGATACTCTATGACAAAGCTCCGTCACAGACTGGGGAGACTGTTTTATCAAGTGTCTCATCAGGTGAATCCAGCGGATGAGACACAGTTTGAGGTCACCTTTGCCATGAAGTGCACGTACCGTGACAATGACCTGATGATTTATATACAGAATATACTAAAACAAAGCGACTGTCACTCACAGTCACACCTATTAGTAAATATGCTGATGCAGCATTTTCCCCCTGAAAAAAACCCTTTTGTGGAGTTCAGGGGTCATTCTAGGCCCCGAAGTTTCCCAAAAAAAAAGGTTCATGGGTGCTGAGCACCGCAAGAACTGCCTAAACAGGCAAGATCAAATCTAATGAAGGTTGTTTAAATGCGAGAAATGGATTGTTATTAAAAAAAACATCTTAATCCTAATTTCTAGAGGAAGACACTTTTACTTTAATTTGAACACAACAGAAATTGACTTTTACAATATTTGTTTTTACTTCTTGTCTTTATCATATAATACAGAATATAGAAATAATATAGACATTTTAAAAAGCTGGTTCAAACTTTTAAAACAGTTAAACTCTACAAGCTGTTGTATTTTTTTGTTAAAATATTATGTTTAAGCTGAGTGCTGTATGTCTTTTAAAATTTTCTCACTTATTTCTTTAAAAATAGTGTTTTGGCACCCTTGTAACGGGGCTAGATATGTCCATGGTGGATTGTATCCAACAGCACTCAGGACAGGAAAGAATAAATCATTGCAATAGGAATACAATACTAATGAACCTAAACTGTAAATGTTTTTTTTTTAATTATTACTATTTTTTATGTTCGATTGATCGTTTTATGTTCTGAGTGCTGCTGGTTGTAAACACATTTAACAGAAGGGATATTTTTGGGAAGCTGCTGCTGATTACTAACACATGTCACTGGTGAGAGATTGACTTTCACACTGCGAAAGGGAATCGAACACAAAAAAGGATCTGAGGGATGAGCATATTGTTTTCAAAACTGTCTACAATTCTGATGAATCGATATCTGGTTGATAACAAAACCTCCAATAGCCTTAATTCAGTGATCAACCTGTGAATTCTTCTGTGGGAGTACCATAAATGTACAAAATGACTAACTAGTGAGATGAACTATGTGAGTTTAGTGTAAATTCAGAGTTTGCTGGCTAACAGGGTTTTGTGAACTATCACCTTGAATTTATACTTTACAGGTCCAAACTGATCTCATATAATTCTTGAGAACCTTTCAAGTGAAACTACAGTATAACTCAACACTTCCAATCATTCAGCGTCTCTATAATATTGGAGCAATATAACAATATGGTCAGTTCTACTAGAGACGTGTTGCATTCCTCCCTGTAACTATAACTCACTTTGTTATTCATTTGATGTTTGAGTAGCATTTAAAACACACTCATACTTCATATACTCTCATGTACATCTGTTATGTCACATATTCCTTAATCTAAGCTTGAAACCTAGTTTAGGCTGTGGGATATTCTGAATGTAAAAACTGATGTGAAGCTCCATATCATATCATATCATGACAATAAAACACTTCTGCCTGATGTGGCTTGGTGACTTTTATTAACAGAACCTTTAGTGGAAATGTTCAAGCTGTTGCTGTTGTATTTTTCTCTTCATAACTTTAAACACTTTGTCAAATTTGGATCAGTTTTGTAAAAAGATTCTTATGTGTACAGAATTTTACAGTGGAGGCCTCAACAGTTTTGCTCAAGGCAAAAGACCGAAATGTCTTCATCATCTTCTTCTTCATCTTCTTCTTCATCAGGGCTACAAATATCTACTAGCTCAGCAAGGAATATTCCATCAGGACAGAGGGAATGTGACCTCTGATTTAAAAAGGGAAATATGCTTGGCACTCCAACATCAGTAGACGTGCCTGATGCTTTTTCGGCAATAGCTGGTAAATCCTGGATTGGCTGCATGAACCTTAAGGCTGAATAAAAAAACAAGAGAAATGAGAAAAATCATTAAAACAAGATAAGTAGTTCTAAATCAATCTGTTATAGTAATTTAACAGTGCACATATGCAAAAGAAGGGAAGCAAAGGTACATAAAGAAGGCAAATAAAATCAGGGACTTATCCACTAAAAGCGATTATCCGTCTTAACTAAAAAAGTCCAGTTAATGTGGTATTTGTGAATATGCACCGTGAGTGAGATGAAGAAATAAATCCCAAAGTTTTCAACCTAAGAACACGACATACACACTACAACACACAGCTAGTGCTAGTGACAACACTGACTCATGCACGGCTTCACCTTGCAGCAGATTTTTTTCCTGCAGATTGCTGATTTCTGCATTCATAGCTGACGTCTGGAGGAGAAAAGAATGGTTTTCAAATCTTTAAATTCATCTTCATATTGTGCTGTGAATCTCAGTTTGACAGATTTGTGTCTTTGTTTTATAGACCACTTCCTTGAGTATATTTTTACTATAGCAGCTGAAGTGATAAATAGTAAAAATGGATTTTATTGTTATGTATTTTTTCTGTTCAATATTACAGCCCTTTTTTGTTTGTGGTTTTTAAACTTTTTGGCGCTTCATACATCTCAAAACTTGCAGTGATTTAGAAATCGACTGATATTTTGTGTGAATGTCACAGGCCTTTAACTACAAGCAGACACACAGTAACTCTTTCCTATCCTCTTATGGTTGAGTTAGATTTGTTCAAGCCCAGCGGGTCACTCCTCACTTTCAAATCGGATTATTTCAGAATAGAAAGAGTCATATGTGAGATTAAAGCTGAACTCTGTCTCACGGAGAATGTGAAAAGTGTTCATGCAGCCAGGCTGAACCCCGCCACCCCATTCATATGTATCTGTATGTTCTTCGATTATGTAGAAACTAGGATTAGGGCTGTCTGTGTGTGTGTGTGTGTGTGTGTGTGTGTGTGTGTGTGTGTGTGTGTGTGTGTGTGTGGTGCATGCTCCTTTAATATCATGATATATAATCTGTGCACTGCGATCATACCATTAATGATATTAATTTGTATTGGTAGGGGATGCTGATACATGATTTATGGAAGGCCCTGGCTGCAGTCAGTCAAACATAGATCATCTTTTGAGTGCTGTGGTGGCTGCAGGCGTTCTGTGACGGAGCAGCGTTTAGCTGCATCTGGAACATTTGTGCCTGTAGAGCTCTGGTGTTTGGAGGTTTCAACAGGACACATGACCACTACAGGGCAAATACTTAAAGTTGAGTGAAAATGTCTCTTATATATGGTACAATTAGTCCAATATTGAGTAGAATTATCCTACTTTCTATTGGTAGATCACATGGCTTATTTCATGTTTTTTTGTGTTTGGTCAATTTGGTCTTGTTTTTAGAAAACATTTTCTTCTTAAGAAGGGATTCAATTCAAAAAGGGAAAAAAAGCTAAAAGTAATTCTACTCAATGTTGAACAACTTGCACTAAAAACAAGTAATTATTTAATTATTAGCAGTGTAAAGGGTCCAAACTGGCCCACTGATGACTGTATGAATGTTGAGAAGAAAAGTGGACAAAACCAATGGACCAGTTCCAGTTTCTGTCAGTGAGTATCTTTCTGTGGTCAAAGAATAAAACATATTATTTGTAAATTGATTGTAAGGCAGGAGATACTGTAAATTCATTTTTTAAAAATAAAAATACTATATTCTTAGGTGACGGATATGCATATTTTTATATAATGCTGTAAAGCTGGCATTGTGTGCTAAAATGTATCTTGGGCTTTTTTTTCTCTCTGGAAAATCATGATATAAGTAAAGCAAACAAGGACTGTCATCATGTTTTTCTTGCTGCAGTCAAAACTTACTATAGCAAATTTTTTTTTTGTCATAATTTTGTTCAACTTCATGATTATGTCCCATTTGGTGTGGATTCTTTACGAAAAAAATCAAATTTTATACTTTTATGTTTGAAGTCGGAAATGTGGCAAAAGGTCAAGGCACTGTATGTGTGTGTGTGTGTGTGTGTATATATATAATTTGAAGACATGTGCTATCAACTAGTTTTATATTCTAGGTGGAATGGTTACACCCTTTGACGTATATATATATATATATATATATATATATATATATATATATATATATATATATATATAGGGGTACACCACGTATGCACATGCACACCAGCTGTTAGGAGATTTGCTCTATGAGGCAAACATTGTTTGACTTGACTGACACCATTTTACCAACCTGGCAGCTGTGGTTGTGGGTGCTGGTCTCAGCTTGTGTCCCTCCTGCTGGCTCCGCCCCCTCCTCCTCTGGACAGTCGTCGATCTCTTCGTCCTCTTCGACCACCGGCATCAGACCTGAGCCCTGCTGCCAGCTCCTTCTGTCCACTGCACTCTGAAAACACACACACACACACAGCTTTAGTGGTCACAATCCTCATGTTTTTTTTTTTTTTTTTTTTTCATTTTTCATCCACGTTGCCTCCTACCATGATACCACCCGATTGTGGAGTCCAGTCCTGAAGGGGCCCAGGTCCAGGCTGAGCTGTTGCTGACACATCATCGTCCTTTCCCTCTCGCTCCTTAAAAAGATTCTTTAACTATAAATTGTAAGATATCTGTGATAAGCTAAAGAATTCCTGTGCATTTTCTTATTCACAAAACATTTTGTTAAAAAAGCTATTTCTGTGCTTTCACCTGCTCGGCCACCATCCTCCTCTGTTGGTCCACCTCTCCAGTTTTACCCTTCCTGCCGTCAACGGATGAGTTGTCATCTTTGACCTGTGGACATGGAATGTGTCAGGTATAATATCCACAGCTAAAGCTAGATTACACGTGTCCTTCTCATGAACTTTACCGGGTACAGCTGCCTCAGGGTCTGAAGCTTCTGGACCGCCAAGAGTTTGTCCTGCTCCAGCTGGTTCGCCTTCTCCACAAGATGTCATGACAAACAGAAAGAGGATAAATGGTGAGGTATGCTGGTTAATAGAAATATAGACTTTTCTGTCTGTTTCAGCCTTTCTTACCTAAATATGAAACCTATTACATATAAGATCCTAATCTTTAAAATAATAAGAAAGTTACACAAAGAAATCCCTGCAAGTTTCTGCTTCAGGCTTTGAACTTCCCTACATACGCTCATCATGACATTTATTTCTAGATTTTATTTACTTGGATTTGCTCTTAAAGGTCCCATAATGTACACTTTCCCTGAGTTTTATATAAGATGCAATATACCAAGATATATCAAGATATATTTTTGAAATCATCTCACTATTATTTTGCATCTCTTCTCTCAAGGAACATAGAATCATTTGGTACCTGCAAGCTTTTCTTTTGACTGCTGTAGGATGATGGATCCGGGGAGGTAAAGATAAAACAATAGAGATCATGATGAATATGAATAGATAGATCACAGAATCCTATTTATGTGCATTGTGCATGTTGAACATATCATTGAAACCAACTCACTCTGTCACTGTGTCTTTCCCCTGAGTTTGCACTGCTTCACCCCCTGAAAATACAAGATCACAGCGAAAATATTTACCTTTTAAATGAATTCTCTGTTATACATGCTCTGCAATTTCAAATATTTCACAGTTGCCACAGAGACTGCTGAAAATGAGGAAAAAAGCACCTGAGAAGAAATGCATTCACCTTTACCTTTTTCCTTACATCTGTGAAGCAGAGCCTGACTCCTGCTCCTTTCGAGCTCCAGCTCCTGTTTACATGCGTCCAGCTCAACCTTCAACAGTGAGTCCGATTCCTGCTGTTTTTTTTAAAGGCATTTAATTAAACAACCCATATCATAGCCAAGCACAGTATTAAAACTTGTCATATAATGGTCAATTGTCCTAAATGACAAATGCATCTTACTTTATTTCTGGCGCTCTTCTTCTTGAGTTCCTCCACCTCCTTCTGTGTGGACTGCAGGCTCAGAGCCACTTTCTGCCATTTCTGAGTCCAGTGTGAGGCCACGGCTCTCAGCTCCTCTATTTTCTGGACTCTGGCAGCATCCTGCCTCTGATACTCGTCCTCCTTCTGGTGGAGCTTCTCCTCCTTCTCCAGGACCCCAGCCTCCAAACATAGACAACAGTCCTGCAGCCGCTGCTTTTCTAACTGTAATGCTTCCAAGGATTCCCTGGAAGGAACGGACGCAGCATATCAGTAGAGAGAGGATGATCAGCAGTTAACAAATATTGCAAAAGAGTGCGTTGTTATCTCACCCAAGCCGGTGGCACTTCTCCTTCATCTCTGTTAGCTCTTTGAGTCCACTGTCGTTCACTTTGACAAGAAGCTGCTCTTTTTCTCTGATCAGCTGAGAGCGTTCGGCCTCCAGATCCGTGATCTGTTTCGTGTTCAGGATTTTTTCCGACGTCAGCTCCTGTAGCTGGGAATGAGACGTCCCCAGTCTCTCTTTGACCATTTCCAGCTCACGCGTTAGCTTTTCATTTACCTAGAGAAAAGACAAAATGAGGAGAATTCAATAAAGAATTCAATTAAAATGACTTTAAAAACACAACTTTCCACTTGGAGATCAAACCTCTCTGAGAGCCTTTGCCTCTTCCTTGATCTGGGCCGCTTCCTGTTTGCTGGTAGTGTGAGAATCTGCCTGATGCACGTTGCAACATTCTGAGCCTTGTTGGATTATCTTCTGCTGCAGATCTTCTTTCTCCTACATGAGATTCATGCAAAAACAACCATGTCATGATTGTAATTCACTGCAAAAAATGAAATCTTAACAAGTGAAAATGTCTTTTAGTTAATTAGTCTGAGTAGAATTATCCTAATAATTGCATTCATTTATTGTAAATATTATGATAATCAATGTCAATTTGGTCTCATTTTAAGAAAATATAACTAATATTTTCATTCAAATTGTCTAAAGTCACACAAAAAATCGATCATCAGTCTCAGTCATTGTAGGGTAAATTTACCAAGATAGAATACCTGGATCAAGACATCTTTGTCAGACAGAGCTGCTGAGAACTTGGCATTCAGTTCCTTTATGTTGTCCTCAAGCTTCAGCACTTGAGTGGACAAGACAGCTTTTTCCTAGGCATAATTTAATTTTTTCTAAGTGAAAATATAAAATTTCTTTCATGAAATTCGGACATATGAGTAGCTATTGTCTATGAAACAGGCGACTAACCAGACATGCTTGGCTGATCTTGTTGTTGGCTTCACTCAGCTGTTCCTGCACCTCAGAATGATTCTGTGCAGTTTGGTTAAGCTTCTGAATCACCTCCTCTATTTGATTCAGCAGTGTCCTCTGAGCCTGCAGAAACACACAAACAACTATTCTATGAAATAAATAAAAAAAAAGAAAGTCACAGGTTCAAATCCTTTGGCTGGGGCCTTTCTGTGTGGAGTTTGCATGTTCCTGTGTGTGCTTGGGTTTTCTCCAGCTTCCTCCCACACTCCAAAAACATGCTGGGGATATTTCGAGACTCTTTAGTACCTTTTACCTAGTGTGTGTGTGTATGTGTGTGTGTGTGTGTGTGTGTGTGTGTGTGTGTATGTGTGTGTGTGTGCCCCACAATAAACTGGCGACCTATCTGGGGTGTATCTCTGCCTCCTGCCTGCAGTACACTGGGTTCTTCTCCAGCAGGCCCCCGTGACCCCAGTGAGGAATAAGCGGGTACAGGAAACAGGGTGTAGGTTTGTGATTTTTAAACTGACCTCTGTAGAAGTCTGGAGTTTCTCTAGTGCTTCATTTCGCTCTTCTTCTTTTGTCTTTGCTCCTGCTTCAGACTCTCTTAGAGCTGCTCTCAAAGCAGTGTCAACCTTCTGCTTTTCCTGATTTATAGTCACATTTATAGGAAATAGGTATAAATTATGTGCAGAATTAATTCAGTTTAATTTAAAACACTTACATTTAAAATGACACTCCATGAATGACAGATAAAATAGTCATCATTCTTCACACACCTCTCCGGTTAAATCCTCTTGATTTGCTGGTAACGTTTTATTCAGTGAGTCAGGAGTTTTTTCAGCAGAAAGGGGCTGAACATGGCCTGGTCTGTTTAGAGTAGACCTCATCTGCAGCACGTCCTTTTGCAACTGGTGAACCCTTGATAGTGAACTTCACATGTGACATTCAGTCATTGATACATCATATCAGCATTATTATTTTTCTTTTTTATTTCTACATATATTTGGCTGCACTTACTTTTCATGGAGCTCTCTGCGCTGCTGGCCCCTCTCATATTGGGATACTTCAGCTGTCTCCTTCCCATACTCTGCCTGCTGCTGTAACGCAGCATTGTAGGGTGGGATATAAGCACATGCCAAAAAAATGTAGATTGCATAATTTGATATTTCCACTTTTTATCCAAGTCCCTCACCGTGTTTTTCATGTCAAGCAGCTGTGCAGTGGCCATGTTGTAATTCAACTGGGTGTCCCTTGACTTCAGCAGTTCCAGCTGTGTGTCTAGACGCTCGTGAGCGTCCTGCATCCAATCCATCAGCTCCGACTGTCTAAAGGAACTTTCACCTCGCATTTCAGCCCGCAATCCAGACCCCGGAAATGACCTCGGTGGTGCCAGGAAGGACAGAGACTGCCATCTCCTCATACCTGGATCACTCCGTCTGAAGCCAGTGGTGCTGCCAGATGTGCTGAAAAAAACAGATAACATTTTTAAAAAATACAGAAATGAAAATAAAAATAGAGTACTTGGTTGAAACATAATATTTCAGCAACAAAAAATACAGCAGCTTGTAGAAACACTTCTCTTTTTATGGTTTTGTATAATAGTAATGAGGAAAAAAGTTGGAGACAAACATTGATAAAGTACAATGTTACAGTACAATTACAATGAAAATGTTTTTATTGTGTTTCACATTTTGTGCATTGCATTTCCAAAAAAAACTTTAAAGGTTCATTTTTTTGTATTTTAAGCACTCACCATATGGTGACTGGTTTACTCAAATGATCAAAATGACGCATCTTACCCCAGTATTAGGAATGAAGTAACTGTACTTTTGTGATACAAAAATTCAATTCTCTTTTGCTGTTTAAATAACCTTTATCAGATTTTATGGTTTAAGCACAGACTTTTCCAAAAAAGGTGTGATGCTTTTCTTTCACAAAAGTAAAACAGTGAAATTCATCTTGCCTAACCGGGCTTCTCTCTGGGTGTTTAGCACCTCAACCTCTGAACCCTGATTACATTAAATATGATTGTATGATTCTCACCTCACCTTGTGTTGACTTTGGACAGAAACCCTGACCCAGAGACAGTTGCCGTACCACACCATTCTGAGGACTAAAAAAGGAAACCAGAATATTTTTTTAAACTGCCTCACTGTGCTGCAACTGTTCAACATCAACAACAAAAAGAGGACATCTGGGTCCTACCTGGGCTGAGAAGCGAGATCTGGTGTCCCACATGTCGAGATCCGTGTGGGGAAATGGACTGGAACTTCTGCACGAGGGTCTGAACATCTTAGAAGGTCGTCCTAAACCCGAGCCATCACATCCCTTTGTGAGGGAGAGGCTATGCTCCTCGGCTCCACACAGGATGTCTGCCCAAGTGACAGGAATAGATAAGATTTTCACACAGAGGTGGCAGCTTGACGCACGGAATTATTCTTGAATTGTGTGTCTTGATTTTTCCACTGCTTGCTCAGTTGTCAGGAACTATTTTAAAACACTGCACAGTTATTAAATTGTCTTTATGATGCACAAATGTATTTATTTCACACCATATGTGTCTATATAATTCACACAGTTTTCCCTATCCAAATGCAAATATGTCTGGTTGAAACATATAATGACAAGAATGAAGAAAAGAAACACAGGTTGAGAATGAAACAGTTTTGTCTGCACTGAATAATATATTTTTCTTACTGTACCTTGCTGCAGAAACTCTCTCCACTAACAATAGTCACTCCTTCCTTCTCGTAAGCCTCAGAGCTTTGATTGCCAGCTTTTCAGCGAACAGCCCTTGAGATGTGCGTCCATGGCAACTTGTGTACACAGGACGCTGTTGGGTGGGTGTGTCACGCTTCATAGTCTCCACATGATCTCATTCAGCCTGCTCACTGTCTGTTGACATGAGTTGTTAAGAGCATCCACCAAACAATTCACACAGCCCCACTCTGATGGATTATTCAATATTCATTGAAGAGGAAAAAATCTTAAGAATTATGCTCTATGTCTATGGTACAGGTTCTTTAATGGAAAGTTATTTTAATATGAGTCATAGACAGCCATGTGATCACTTGTCAGGTAATGTCATGGTAATAGAAGGAGGCTAATACTATGCAGCTCCTTGTGAAATACTACATGCTTCTGGCTAGATCCAAAGTTGTTTCCTTGCATATTCCAGTCGGACCATTATTTAGAGGAACCGCTTTCAAATATATTCCACACCCTGATTAATGCTGCAATTGTCATACAGTAAGTATAACCTGTGACGCATCATAAATATCAAATCATATTCATTTGTAGGGCACATTTAAAAACAACTTACAATTGATCAAAGTGCTTCACACATGTGCAAATTAAACAAAACACAAAAAGCATTAAAATGTTGAAAAGATATAAAAAAAATAAAACATATAACAGAGCTAGCAAAGATTTAAAACGATTGCGCCAACTACACTATATTATTATAAGAAATCAGGGCTAAGAACACAGGTAGAGGAGCAGGAATTGGGAAGTAAAGACAGAAGGGGTGAGTTGGAGGGATGGAGGATGCTGATCTAGAGTGTGTGGGCTACTACTGAATCACCTTTGTGTTTGAAGTTTTGCTAATAAAAGATCTCAGTTTGGTGACCTGGGGGATCTGACGGTGGTGTAGGGGGTTAAGAATGCCGTGAGGTTAGTGGGGGCCAGAACATTCAGGGATTTGTAGGTGAAGAGAAGCAGTTTGAACTGGATTCTGTGTTTGATAGGTAACCAGTGGAGAGAGGCCAGGATGGGGGTGATGTGATCTCCTCTCCTGGTTCCTGGTTAAAGCCCTGCTGTGGTGTTTGTAGGTGAGTGGGGGATGATTAGTTTATTCCTGTGTATAGTGAATTGCAGTAGTACAGACAAGTGGGGATGAAAGTATTGGAAGATAGATTCTAGGTTCTTGGAAGAGAGAAATGGCTTTAGTGTTGCAATGGTGCGGAGTTGAAAAAACAATAAAAACTGTTTTATTACAGATGGAATAAACAGCAAAAAACAGAAGATCAAGCTAACCAATTACACATGAAGTGTGTAAGTCAAGTGTGTTTGTCAAATGCTGCCAGGCAGAGCCAGACAAGGAACAAATTTATTTTTTAATGTTTATTTTTTTTTAAACACATGGAACTATTAACATTTTGAGAATTAGCAGCTTCATCAGGAAAATGAAAAGCTTATTAGCAAAATAAAAGGAAAATTCTTTTGGCCCTGGGTTTGTAGATATTAATGACATGATTCTGGCCCATTGGGATGCCCCCTCTGTGGACAACAGCAGAAGATCTGAGAGCCTTTTTTCTCCACATCTGTTTCTAGGCTGGATTTTGATCAACTTCAACTTGAAGAATGGTCTCTTGACTGATGCAGTTGTCACTGCCAGCTCAGACTTTGTTGACCCAAAGACAACAGACAACAATCTATTGTTTCGTGCTGGTGGAACTAGTGAGGAGTTCCTTAACTGGTGTTTTTGTGTGGGCTCCTCATAGGACACCTATTATACGTTCTTCCACTGACAAGGCACCCATGAGATCAATTCATAACAGACTATAAAATACTTGGATTACGTTCACTCATCCTACTTTTACATGACCAATACTCAGTTTTCAGTTCAAAACTGAGGGGCTAAAAGCATGGAATATTCATATTGTGATTGCCAAACCTTCCACATCCCTCAACATGTCTAAATCTAAGCTTAGAATTTGTCAGTTAAATCAAAAGTACACATGCCCTAATATCAGTCTGCTTTCACATAATTACATAAAGCTTATACATACATCCCACACAGCCACAAAAAATTCATACATACATTTCATTTATAAGGTCTATATTTCTCCCCTTATCTTTACTATATTTACTTTTACTACCCTTTTATGGTATTTTGATTTCTTTTCTGTCTTCTATTTTGATTTGATATGTTTGTATTCTCGTTTATTTTGTTTTTATTTTCATTTCTGTGTGCATTGATGAACTTGCTGTGTTTTTTTTTTACTAATGTCATAGTAAAAAGGCCTCATCAATCTCAATTATTTTTATTATTATTGTTTAAAATAGTATTGTGTAACTTTGCAATGACCAAATTCACAACCAGATTTCTACATTCATATATACATACATAACCCATTCGTATACAAGAAATGTTCAGGGCTCGGGATACAATAAATATAAGCTTTTATTTTGAAATATGCCTTGTACCGGAAGCGGTAATCCAGAAGCTCGCAGCGCCCGCATCGTTGGGCTGTTTAAAAGCTAAGAGGCTAGCTACCTACCTTTAAAGGAGCAATACTTTTTCTTTTCAGAACATAACTTTGTAGTTTATTCATTTGTGTTCTTGAAAACCGTTTTCTTCGTATTAATCCCTAAAAGGTAACGATACTCACACTTACAACACATTGGCTCTATATTAACGCGAATTGTGTTTTAGCTGCCGTTAGATAACAGGCCGAAGCTAGCTAGTTAGCATAATTGTGCTAACACCGAGTGTCGTTAACATAAGTTAGGAGTTCTAACGTCACACTGTTGAAAAGTGAGCATTTTGTTAATTTGAACCTCGGTGGTTAAAACCGTAACGTAACATATCGTTTGTGTGTTTTTCATCATCTAAAACAACTTGTGTCGTTTGAATCGTGCAGACATGGCTGCGGATTGGCTGGGTAGTTTGGTGTCAATTAATTGCGGACCAACACTGGGGGTCTATCAGGGAGAGGTGTCCTCTGTGGACCAGTGCAGCCAAACCATCTCTCTCAGACAACCTTTCCATAATGGCATCAAGTGTCCTGTCCCCGAGGTCACATTCAGGTAAAACTCTTGACAAATATTTCTCTCCCTGGCTTTTATTTTTTTGTGATGTTTTCACTACTATCGCCCATTTATGTTCTATTCTGTAAAGATACATTATATTTATTTATTTATTTGTTTTTTTTTTTTGCTGTAGTGCCATTGACATAAAGGAGCTAAAGATTTTAAATATCAAAAATGGCAATGTGAGGAATAACTCCTCGCCACCATCAAAGGTAAGCAGCAATCCAGTTCCAGTCCCAAAGGGTGACCCCAGGTCCACGGACAAAGTAAACTCTCCTCAGCACTGCTCTAAAAGCCATGGAGAACGTCACCTGGATATCCCTGGTCAGCATAAAGGATTCCGTCGAAGACACAACTCCTGTAAATTCAGTTTATTAAAAACTGAAAAAATATAGATTTATTTTTATGAGAGTTGTTGCGGCATCCAGATTAACAGAGTTCTTACTTTTCCTTCAGGGTCTTCTAGCAGTCGAGGGGCAAACCAAGCCACGCCAAAAAAGAATGGGGTGAAAAACGGTGGTAGCCAGATGAAGCAAAGAGATGATGAGTGCTTCGGGGAAGCTGTGAACGATGGCCTGGACACAGACTTTGATTTTGAAGGAAACTTGGCACTTTTTGACAAAGCAGCTGTTTTCTCAGAGATTGACATATCGGAGCGCCGTAACGGTGCCAGGTCACGTGGTACTCCGCAAGACCAGACGCCTTCAAGGTACCGTCATGATGAAAACATCTTGGAGGCCAAACCAATTGTGTACAGACAAATCACTGTACCTCAGCCAGGGGCCAAAGAATACTGCACTGGTAAGTGTTAAACAAAAGGTCAAGGACATGTAAATCGTTGAAAGCTATAACAAACACACTTTCCTGTTCTCTGCGCAGACTCTGGACTTGTTGTACCGAGTATATCCTATGAACTACACAAGCGGCTGTTGTCAGTCGCGGAGCGTTATGGCCTTTCATTGGAGCGGAGACTTGAGATGACAGGAGTGTGTGCCAGCCAGATGGCACTAACATTGCTGGGCGGGCCCAACAGGTAAAATATACGTATATAAACAACTGATGAAATAAGTCGGAATCAGCTAATTTATTGCCAAGTTAGTTTACAATTGAGAGGAATTTGTTTTCATGTAGTGGACGTTTAACAAAGTGATTATATAAAGTTACCAGTAGAACTAATAAATTGACTACTAATTTAACATAAGAATGTTATATCATTTGACTCTATTTTTTTTATAGCCACCATGTCAAAAACTCATTGTTTTCAGCTACTTAATTGTGAAGATTTGTTGTTTTTCTTAGTCATATAATTAATCAACTAATTGTTGCAGCTACCCATGTACATCATTAAATGCAACATAACAAACAATACCAGAGACATCCTGGTCTAATCTCAGTTACATAACCAGGTTGTTTAGTGTTTTTTTGGAGCCCAACTATTCAATATGACTAAGACATGAAATAAATTAGAAAAGAAGTGATTCCATGCGACATACGTTCTGTGAATTTAAATACTTATTCAGCTCTTTGATAACTCACTCTTTGGGTCTCCATACTGGTGAGCATTATTGTTTGCCAAACATGAATTTAGTGTGTGGTTCTTTTAAGAAAATCAAAACAAGACGTGTCATCTTAAGTCCCTTATTACATTTCTTCCAGATTCACTCCCAAAAATCTGCACCAACGTCCTGCGGTGGCGCTGTTGTGTGGCCCTCATGTTCAGGGTGCCCAGGGCATCAGCTGTGGTCGCCACCTGGCTAATCATGAAGTGGAGGTCATCCTGTTTCTGCCCAATTTTGTCAAAATGCTCGACTCGGTGTCCAACGAGCTCACACTCTTTAACAAGACGGGGGGCAAACAGGTCTCAAGCATCAAAGGTAGGCTTTATCTGGAGAATATTTTTCAATTCAAGGCTGTAATTATAAATTGTTGTAGTTTGAGGAGGTAACTTTTTCCGCTCTGTCTCCACAGACCTTCCAGACACCCCAGTGGACCTGATCATTAATTGCTTGGACTGCCATGAGAACACATTCCTGATGGACCAGCCTTGGTACCGAGCAGCTGCTGACTGGGCCAACCAGAACCGAGCCCCAGTGCTTAGCTTAGACCCCCCTGTTATTGGACAGGGGCAGGCAGTCGAGGCCAAGTGGTCCCTCTCTCTTTGTCTCCCTCTTCCCCTGGCAGAGGGGGCTGGCAGGGTTTACCTGTGTGACATAGGTATCCCTCGCCAGGTGTTCCAGGAAGTGGGAATCAAGTACATTTCTCCCTTTGGGTGCAAATTTGTTATCCCCTTGCATTCTGCATAATGGAACTGATTGAATCTTACACCAACTTTGACCGGTTGGGTTTTGCCGCCTTATATTCCAGAACTGAAACTGTTTTACAGTTGTATTCATTAAGAATCTAGCTCTTCAACATGAGATTTTGACTTTTTGCTCACACTGAAGGACCATTGTTTGGTACTTTGGTTCTGTAAGGAGTAAGTCCTCTGGATGGGATAGAAACGGATTTCAAATCTGAATTTTTAGTGCAAACAACAAAGTCAAGACTATCTGAAGCTTGAGGAGAGTAATTCTGTAGATACCATTATGTTAACATGATATAAAAAGATATTTAGAAAAATTGTGACTCAAAAATACATTAAAATATTCTGACTACGAATAGGAAAATATCTGATTTAAAGGGATATTTTCTGAATGTCACTGTAATCTAACCTCAATCCAAAGCCATCTGGTGAATAAACACAGATCCACCATATGAAACATACAAATACATTATTACATTAAGCTGGATGAGACAGCAGAAATCCAACTTGTGTAGTTATTATTGTTAATGGCCTTGCTTAGAACATGCCATTCATCGCAGCACTCAGTTACTGTTTATCTGATGTTTTGTCAGGATAGCTTTCATATTTGGAAATTGTAACATTCACAAGGAGTTCCATCTTCCAGCAGATGTGGAAGATGTTTCATTTCTATTAATAGGTTGCGTTTTCAGACAAGACCTGTGTTGAATGGGGCAGCTACTGGAGAGAATCCAGATATTGTCAGTTTTGTTTGTTCTTAGTAAATTAGGCAGTAATGATAAGGGCTTTGATAAGATAACAAAGCATGCGAAAACCTCTCATCTTGCCTGTGACTGGTGATATGAGGAAAAAAAAATTGGCTGATTGTATCAGTTTAAAGGACCATACCGGTTTGACTGCAAGTTTCGGTTCCTTAGCTAAAAAACATTGGTATTTTATCATTTGTGCTCTCATTTTCACTTGCAGGCTATACAGTTTACATTTGTATATATTTTCCTAATAATTCCATAGTGATTGGTTTTTTCACTTATTACTGTACAAGATAAAAAATGTAATAACCTTGACAGTAAATATCAGGTTTCTGTTTTTTCGCTTGGTAATCCAGATTAAGCACAGATTGACTTTAAATGTCTGCACTGCCTTACACTGATAAGCATGAATGCACACTTGATGTTGGATTGACTCAACTCAAGCTTGTTTCAAGAGTGTGTTTAGACTTTTTTTTTTATCGCATGACAATTAATGGAAACCAGTGGATGCTTGGAAAGGGTGACAAAATGTATTATGTCAAGAAGTAGAGTGGCCGGCAAAATGTTTAGTTACAGTGTGAAATGAATGTGCTAACACATACAAAACCACTGAAATTGCCCTTTAAGTTTCAAACAGAGCGATTGAATTTTAATCTTTTTGTTTGAATGTCTACAGTTTGACAAAAGACTATCAGTTTTTCTAAAAGATAAAGGATCAATTCTCTCAAAGGATCGAGGTGCAGCATCTTGCTCTTTTTGCTTCCTGCTCTTTTTACACTCTTTGAACCACAGAGAGTAAAGAGTATTAGAGAAGAGTATGTCCACTGACATATTTCTGGCATCAACCATGTGGAGTATATACTGTGAAATATGTCTATGAACCAAGAGAATAGATCATTGTTTTGTGCTGCTTTTTGAGGCCTTTGTCGAGAGGTTTATAAAGGTTCTACTGCCAGATATTTTTTTAACAACAAATGTCAAGTCTTTACTGGTTCTTTAACCATGTTCAAAATAAGGTCCTGAACTAAGGCAATAAAATAGACCCTTTATTGGATATGCGTTGTGTGCACATCAACAATTTATTAAAACGGTCTAATTTTGTGTTATTACAACAAGGCTGAATTCCTGCAGCCAGTTCATCTTTTTGATATGTTGCTTGGTGTGGTGTTATTTTCCACACATGAACTTGTTAAGCGTTACATCTCAGGAGGATTAAAAATAGCCGTTACATGTGTTGTGCTTTTCTCTGTGCACACTTTGCTAGTCTGCACAGAGTTCAAGCGCCCGTTCTGTGAAAATGACTTTCATGCACAGAGGTTTTGTCATTTTTCCAACATTCCACTGGCCTGATGTGTTATGTCACATCTGTTGAGACAAGTCTGGAAGCACCAAGCAGTGTTAACTGAATGTGAACCGTTTTGCTCGTCTTTTGGCCGCCAGGGGGCCATGAAACCACACTGATGGTGGCATTTCCTTATTCTGCTGTACAGTAATGGCAGCTTTCTCTTTACTTCAGTACTATTTCCTTAATGGTGTCATTTCTCTACAAAAATGTGAACAGTCGAAAAAAACACGAGGCGATGAAAGCATATCTGTCTCTTAAAGATTTTCTGCTACTAAACCCTCAGATCTGCTGAGGTCGCGTGTTGCAAGTTCATCAAAACCCCGTTTTAATAGCGGAGTGGCAAGTTTTGTCTAGACGGGAACTAAATTAATTTTGGGATCAAAGTTCAAGGTTCTTGTGTGAAATACTGTGCAGTTCTCACGTGTCATGTCTGCAGATTGCAATAATAGAAATAAAAAAAAAAAAAAAATTTAAACGCTGTTTTTGTTTCGTGTTGAACTTTTTTTTTTTTGTAAATATCGTCTCATCTATCAAATTTCTTCATTAACTCCGCTGATCGGTCTTATTTTAGTTTTATCGTTAACGCGCATGTGCAGTGCAAAATCAAGGTGGGGCAAAAAGTTGAACGTTTCAGACGGGGGGAAGAAGGAGTGGTGTCCTCAAGTATCCTCAAAGTAGTCCTAGTCCTCACAAACCAGCGCTGCACTTTTTAACCTCTTTTACTATCGCGACACTTTGCTGCGTTTGACTCGTTCCAGGAAAGGATCGACGAAACTCCCGTTTGACAAGTTTGCAGAAATCCTTTCTCTAATATCTCTTTATACACACAGCTGTATATGCCTATATAGAAAAGGCTGGTTTCTAAATGTTGACAGCGGACGCGCAGACATCAGTACTGTGTTTTTATTGCTGAAGTACTTATTTTTTTAACTGTTAGAAAGTTTCGGATCACCTGAAAACAAAATTCCACTTCCTCATCCGGACTTGATGTGTTTTCCGCTTCGACATCAACTGACGGGTTATTTATTTGCTGAATGGGACTCTGTCGCTTCAGATGAAAACGGACGTCGGGCTGTAGCTGGATCACCTGTTATTGCCTAAAAGCTCACTGCAAAAGGGTAAGATTAGTTTCAGATGCTGCTGTTATTTACTGTTTTTTAAGAGCTTGTCTGATTGATCAGAAATTTCTCTACAGGGTTAAATTCACTCGTGTCGTCGCTGCAGCGCAAAAAGCAGATGTGTCACACTTCTTTTCTCACTCGTCTGGTAGATGAAGAGTCTGATCGTGATGATCTGCTCCCTCAGCATGGAAGCTGTGTGTGTGGAGGTCCAGGTCAGAGCCTGGGCTGTTTGACAGGAACCTGAAGCTGTCACTGCCCCCCCCCCATCTCTCTTTTAGTCTTTAACTCAGGAAACAATTAATCAAAACAGCCACATATGCACTAAAAGCAGGCACCAGGCCAGGCAAAAGTTCACTGAAAGCAGGGTTTTTGTCAGAGGAACTGAGGACCTCTTGGGTCTGCCTCTAGTTTCGAATTGGACTTCACTCAAAGGTCAGCAACTCTCAGAGAGAGACTGGTGTGGGGTGCTCATGCATGTATTTGTTCCTTTTAAAGAGGGTGGCAACAACTGTAAAGGCCTATTGAGCTGCTGATACAAGATGCAAGAGAGAGAGAGCTGATGAAACCACAGCAAAGCATAGCTGCTCCCCTGTAATGTGTCATGCATGGCTGCCTCGGCGGAGCGGCTTTGCACTTGCACGGCGTGCACAGCACCGCAGCAAGGAAGTGTCCATCCACTGCTCAGGCATGGCAGCTTTGCCTCGCAATAGCTTTTTCTTTGATATTTGGATTAGTAAAAACATTGGATGTTTCACATCACAAGTATGAAGAACTAAATGTGTTGTTTTGAACATGGCATGAAGGTGAAATACAAAGTAAACAAAATTATATGGGATTTTCCCTGAATAACTAATTCTTTATCTCTTCCTGTTTCCTGAGTCGCCTTGTTTCACAGTGTTACATTTGGTGTTTACTTAAACAAGAGGTGGTTTTAGGTGTATATCACATCACAGAAACAGGCAATGCTCCCCGTCAACAATGTGACATAATAATGGCTTGTACTGCAGCACCAACCCCGTGGACTCGTACTTCCTCTCCTAGATCCCTTCAGACAGTTGTTTCACTGAGTCCAGCTGTTCTCCCGGAGGCGTAGGTGATTTCCTCCCCTGAGGATCCTCAAGAACATCTGCAGGCTGTCAGGCTCAGCTGGGTGAACGGTCGGTATGTGCTGTTTCTCCGTCGGGTGCATTTCATTTTGATTTGTCACCGCTGACATCAGTGTGTACCTGGCAGAGGAAAGAACAGTGGATGTGGACATCGTGTCCTCGCCTGTCATCCCAGCCGCTGTAATGGTGATGATATCAGGGCTGCATCATCAAAGCAGCATCCTGAGGCTGAAGGGTTAGGACCGGGGAGGTGGGGCAGATCTCCCCCCCTTCACCCCCCCACCCTGCTGCACAACCATGCTGCTGCTCACTGTGTAACGCCTCTATTTGGAGATGAGCTTTAGTAATATTTTAAATTTCAGTGTGGGGTTCTTAAACCCTTTTCACCTCCTTCTGAGTATATTACATGGATGAGTGGATATCTCCCATGCTGACAGCTGTCGATACTGGTTAATAAATGACTCAGAAGTAGCATGTAGCCAATCAGAGAGCTAGAATGAGCCACTACAGTGTCGCACACTCTGTAGGTTAAGAGGTCTCTGGCAGGCTGCTGCTAAATGTTCTGATGTTAGTGAGAAGTAAATCCTCACATTCTGAGTCTTTTTGACAGCAGTCAGACTACAGCTGCAGTGATTAGTCAGTTACTGAATTAGTTGCCAACTATTTTCATCATCAATTGATTTGCGTAATTTTTAACAAGAAAATGTTCAAAATTCTCTGAATCCAGCTCCTTAAATCTGATAATTTTCTGGTTTCTTTTATTTATTGTATGATGTTCATTATGTCTTCATTCAATGAATACCTAGTTACTGTTTTCTTTTATCAAAACCGCGTAAAAGATGTTGCTTTTACCCAGCATGTTTCGCCAATCGTCTTTAGAGTGTGACACAAGAAGACCATCAACATCACTGCTGGATTAAGAAAGCAAATAATATAGGGAAGTGCAGCCCAGGGATGATGAACAGGGATGAGGGCCCCTGAGGGGTTAACCCCCTGTCATGTTTGACAGGTGGGCCACTCCTCCCCCTGTCACTCTGCCTCCTTAGGCCTGCGCCTACCCTCTTCCCCATTCATCTTCTGATGCACTTTCTTATTTCAAACGCTTCCTTAAACCGGCGGTGGTGTTGATCGTCATCTTGTGTGAGACACTCTGAAGAAGACGGAAGTTACTGTCAAAACAAAAGCGGCATCTTTCACACGTCTGTGGCATGAACAGTAACTGGTTTATTTTAGTCTTCTATAATAGTACACAGATGATCTCTAGGTTACGGAGTGTTGGCCTGGATAAGAAAAAGAAAGACGTTTTAGGTTGAATCTTCATCTTATGGAAACATTGATCACCATTTTATGAACCAAACAAAGAAAAGATTTCATTGTTTCAATAATCAATAGATTATCAAAATAGTTGTTTGTTGCAGCGCTAGTTTTCAGTGAGTGAAAATCTGTCCACAAATCAACATGTCACTGTATCATGGTATCTTTTGTATAATCTTGCACAATCAGCATTTTCACCCCTGGTTTTGTCTGCAGATAGACAGGGGAGTGTCGGATTTGGACAAGACCAAAGAAGATATTTCTACATTCCTGTCCTGTCTTGCTTTATGCAAGTAAAGCTACCATTAATTTGTACAGTTCAGGCTACGTAGGTCTTGCGTAAGAGTCAGACATTGATCAACCGGTTTTGGATTGAACAATGGGATTATAATGGATGTCGATAAATATGTAACGTTGCTCTGCAATAGTTTTACTAAAAGCTATGTTAGAATCATGTTATACTTCTAGTTGTTTGGCTGAAGAGTTTGCCTGCAGTTTTCTGGTTTGTCAGTGAGTTTGCTGGTTTCCTGTTACTCATGTTAGTGAGTAGTTCATGTCATGCATTGCTTTTCCTGCTGCAGACGAGGTTTGTCAATGGAACATACAAATTCCCTTTTGCATTTATGTTGTCATTTCATTTATTTTAAGCCTTATATGCAATTATTTCTTGTCAGCAGATACGAGTATTTTGACCGGACATTAAAATCTGCGAGTGTTTCAGATCTCAGCAACTGGCAGAATTAAGGCATTGCTGACCTTAAAGCTTCTGGCCGGACAGACTGATGATGACGGATTTCTCAATGAGGCAGGGGTCAGGAGCCCAGGGGTCAGTTGGAACTCGAGCAGCTCACAATGACAGCCTTGTCTGCTTCTTGAAAAGAGCAAGCTGTGGTTTCATGTAGAGCGCGCTGGAAATGGCAATGTGACACCATGACAGGCCGAGTTCTGTCCCATTCAGTCAGCTGCCGGTGGTGCATTCACTGTCCCAAAATTGATGAATTCAAATATGCCGTTGAGTGTCTGCCTTGATTCTGTTGATCCATTCCTGACTTGGTGAGATCACTCCCTACTTTGCCAAGGACTCTGTCCAGACATATTCTGTGACAATCATCTAACTCTGGTAGCTTCATCACTTCCAGAGCATCGTGAATGTGGTTTCCCGCTTCAAGTTATAACTCATCGGATGAGTATTTAGCCGTGATAGCTGCACAGTTATAGGGATAGCAACAGAGTGCTGCAGGGATGACATACTTATATAGGTGAATCTACAACCTAATGCATGTACTATTTTTTTTTGATTTTTGGTAAAAATGTAAATGTGCTTGTCAAAAATAAAAAGCTAATGTTAACAAACCTATACCGCAGTCACATGACTTAAATGTTGCGGCCATGAAGCTTCCAACTAGTGATCAGATTTAGTGTTCCGGTGTGACGATGTTTAATATATCTCTGTTTATCATATAAAAAGGTAAAGGCCAGTTTCAATTGATTTTTTTGATTATGAGGAAGGTCTTGGTTCTATAGACTGTAAATCTTATACAGTCACCACCGACCCCCTGAATCACAGCTATTCAAAACAGCTAATTAGAGGAGAGGCTTATTAATATTAATGAGGCATACACAAAACAACCTGTAATTACTGTATAGAGATTTGGCACTTAGACCACCAATGTATCTTGTAAAGGATGGCATTACTTAAAATAAAAACAGGTAAAGTGTAATATGGAATCCTTTAATATCAGCTACTCTGTGTAAATACAGCTTCACACAGCCACTTGCATGGCAGTAGACTCATTTTTTTCTCAATTTTGTTTATATGTTTTGAAATGTTACATGCAGCTTACAGAAAAGAGGAGACTAGTGTGGATGAGAATTATGATGAGGAACAGGGGGTGGGGGGGGGCTTCTCGCTAGGCTGACGGGTCATGGGAATTATGTCCAGTACAGAGAAACAGCTGCAGTATTCCACAGGGGACGACATCCGCAACTCTGTCTTTGACACATGAGAGTTTTTAGTCTCACATTTGTTGTCCGGGACGAGGCCAGCTTTATTGGGAAGGCCGACCAGGAAGACCGGACACATTCTGTCTGCAGAGGAAGAAAACATGGTTTCAAATGGAAGTGTCCGGACAGTGATATCAGCCTGTGAGAACCCCACCCTAATATCAGAGTATTCTATATCTGGCCTTGTGCAGGAAGCCGGGCCGCATAGTAATGGACATGTCGCAGGATGTGACCTCATGTTAAGTCGCAGAAATATCAGAGGCAGGATTTTCCCTGAGCTCCGACCGCTGTGCCCTGCCACCTCTCCATGGGAACTGATGCAGGAAGAGAGGACGTTTTGGGGAAGAGAGAGGGGGTGTGAGCATAGC
This sequence comes from Eupleurogrammus muticus, assembly GCA_036785175.1. Classification (NCBI taxonomy): domain Eukaryota; kingdom Metazoa; phylum Chordata; class Actinopteri; order Scombriformes; family Trichiuridae; genus Eupleurogrammus; species Eupleurogrammus muticus. The sequence continues at coordinate 18,188,102 of JAYKQN010000010.1, read as the reverse complement.
TTAATCCATAGCTCATCGTTTCAGTGTAACGCCTCCGCCTGGATTTGTGTTTGTGTTTGTGTGTGTGTGTGTGTGTGTGTGTGTGTGTGTGTGTGTGTGTGTGTGTGTGTGTGTGTGTGTGTGTGTGTGTGTGTGTGTATCATGGCATCCCCGCCACGGGTGACTCAGGCCTAACTAACCATACTGTTACAGTTGCTGCTCTACTGACGTAAAGAGTCACTGGGCTTCACAAATCCCCGGGGCCTGGCTAGATCTCACCACAAGTTTGCATTCCAGCGTTGAAAGAGAGCTATCTTGATTCCTACAGGCCACAGTCATTTGGGGCTTAGCAGGAGGAACCAGTGTGTGTCCATTTTTGGTCAGAATGCACAATTTGCCATGTAAATCACACGCATTAAGTAGATCCGTTTTATCTTTAATTCATCACCTGGAATATTATTTCAAGCTGTATGAGATTGAGATTTTTATTATTTCAATTTACGCTACTGGTCAATGACAGTCAATTATTGACAGGCTGAAACATGCTGCTTGTGCACATGGTATTATTCTGCGTCATGGAAACATTCTGCCTCAGTTGTGAAAGTCGGTTTAAAAAAAAAAAGAGAAAAAAAGAAGACTTGTTAGTTCTGCTTTCTGCTTACCAGCAAGTTATTTTTACAGACACGGTCTGCTCTGACACTACGTTAGAGTGTTCTGATATTAGCTCGCTTCTCTGCTAAGAATTCACATGCATGGCAAAACCTACAAAGTCACTGTCTTACTAAGAATTTCTTTGTAGTTTGCAGGGGGGGGGTCGATTAACCTCTCTGACTTAATTCTGATTCTCTCTGTAGGTATGCATGCGTGGGCTCACCGGCTCTAATGTTAGACGCTCGAAAACGTCACCTGTGAGAGGATAGAACCGCCTCACCATGACAGAGGTCCAGGTGAGAGAGGCGGCGATGCATGTTTAAAAACCCAGACGAGCGATACCATTCAAGACATGTCGGATGAGGGATCTGTTGGAAATTTGCTTGCTAATTGGTGATTTGCACATTTTCCCGTAGACTCCGTGGCCACAGGGCACAGAGTGCGTGGCCAGGTACAACTTCAAAGGCACATCAGAACAGGACCTGCCCTTTAACAAAGGAGATCTGTTGACAATCATCGTGGTCACAAAGGTAAGGCTCTTTTATTTATTTTCTGTTCTTGTGCATTCAAAATGTATAATGACACCTTTTGGTTTGCTGGTGCTAGATTCATATTACCATTTATTTATTTATTTATTTTTTATCCCTTTTCTGACATTTTGTGCTTCAGGATCCAAACTGGTACAAAGCTAAAAATGCTGCAGGTCATGAAGGAACGATTCCGGCCAACTATGTTCAGAAAAGGGAGGGTGTGAAGTCTGGATGCAAGCTGAGTCTAATGCAGTGAGTACACAGATTATTGTTTTTTATCTGGTTCTGATGCACTGAGGCTAACTGTAATCTTTCACTTTCAATGCAAACAGGATTAGGTTTACACATCTCGGGGGCAGCCAGGCCTCTGTGGTATCTGCAGCCATGGCTAAAACCATTCTGCTTTGCCCTCTGCCTGCAGTTGCTGAGGGCACACGGCCTATGTGTCGTGGCAGTGATGCTATAGGCGAGTGAAGACCACAGTTTGGTCAGGCTTTGTTATAATTACACTGTTCTCATTTCTGTTTGCAGCTCAGCTTTTGTGAACTCTGCAGCATTTCCTGTTGTTTTATTCCTATCTCAGACTGAACTAATCGTAAACAACGTTTTCCACATGACGGGTTTCTGCAAAAATTGCATGTGTATATGCAAGATTGTTGGTTTATATACAGAGCCCTTGATCCCAAAATGATGTCTTGGATGATTTTATCAAGATAAATCTAACCAGACAATAACCAGTCATAAAGAAAGATAACATGAAAGATAATGACAAATGCAAGACTTGGCTATTAGCATAGCCTACCCAGCATTGACCATAAATACTCTCATAAGTATGTACAATCATATTCATAATTTACTCATATAGTTGTTCATATACAGAGTCAATTAGTAAATATCACATAGGGCTGTGTGATATGGATGATCAAATATCACTACGTTTGACCAAATATGTTGATATAAATATTGTGACAATATTGTGTGGGATGACTTTTAATGTAATTTCTATTATAATACAATTTTATACAAACAGCTTATATTATGTTAACATATATTCCTCTAGTATTCAGTTATTTTAGCCTAAAGAAAAGACAATATCATAATATCAACATAATGATATATTGTCCAGCCTGCTCATCGCTGACAGATCTGAGAGTAGAATATGAGTCAAGTGGAGGCAGCAATACACAACTGAAAGAAAAACCGGTTCAACAATCCTCCTCCTAGAACTTCAAGTGACACTGCTTCTCTTTCAGAGAATAACAAGTTTTTCACTATGACATTTAAATATAACTTTTTCATTGTCCCAGATGCAAATGAATTTTCTGTAAATTCTGCCATGCTCTCAGTTCTAAAAAGTAGTCATAGTGAATATGCAAATGTCTAGTAGTATCTATATGTCTGGATCTCGAGAACAATATGTTTTATTTGCATTAAGGGCTCATTTAAGGTTAATAATAACATCATGATGTGAGATTACAATTTCCCAATATAATGACCCAATGGAACAAAATCAGCAACAAGGTATGAAATAGCACTGTACAAGTAATTTTATTATTAATGTAAATGTATTTGCACTAGAGAGATCATTAAGGTGACCCGATTTGCACCCCTGCAGTACTCCCTTAGCAACTATCAGAAATTCAGATCAGGTCGTCACTGCATAATGTACAAAGTTACAGAAATTAGAGTGATGTAGTGATGAATGCATTCATTGGATTGTCTGATTTCAGGATTTTATGATGGATAGAACAACTTTGAAATAAGAAGTTAGTTATTCGTTAGGAGAAACACTACGATAGGTGACTAGGATAAGACAATTATTTTTGTATTATATATTTTTGTATATCTTAATGTTGTATAAAGCTTTTTTTGTTTAATTTTGTTAATATATATATATAACCTTGTTACATGAGGTCACAAATAACAAATAAACCTTAAAGTTTTTACAAAGAGAATTTTGGAACAGGTCTTATTATATATAGGCCTTGTCTTTAGGCATAAAATGTTATATAAAAACTTTAAATATGAAGTTAGAAATAAAACTTTTGTTTACCCAACTACTACTAAAGTAAGATTTGTGGCTCAGAGTGAGCTGAGGAAAAAAAAAATGAAAAAAAACTCAGATTCAATAATAAGAACTCAACACCAGCCAATGAGATTTAGAGTTTAGCCTTACACCTTACCTTGTACTTTTATGATTGGTTGATAACAGAAAGGATATTACCATATTTGGCTCTGACAGATTTGTGCAGGAGAAAAAGAATCTTTGATGTGACATGTGGTGGTGCAAAGTGTAGTAACACACCATGGAAACACCTAAATCTGTTTTTTCTGTGGGTTTTTTTTTCGCTATTCTGAAAGAAGACAACGTAGATGCAAAGCAGCAAAATCTCAGTGCATGCTGATCAAAACTGATCAGTGCAGAAGGACCACATGAATTTCCAAATGTGAGACACTAGGAAAAATAAAATACTAGAAATGCGAAACATATTTGTCTTTGTTGATTGATCATGTGTGGGGAAAAAACAAAAACGTGCCTCTGAAGAACTGTACAAAAAATGCAAATTACAAACAAACAATATGCTCTGTAATGATGGGTGCAGGCTAAGTATTTGATTTCTTCTTTGTGCATTATTTCCCAAACAGAGATGTAAGTCACAGAGATGGTTTAAAGTGACAGAACGAGCAAGAGTCATTTTTTTTTTTGTTTCCATTTCCAGATGGTTCCACGGGAAGATAACGCGGGAGCAGGCCGAGCGCCTCCTTTCCCCCCCTGAGACGGGCCAGTTCTTGGTGCGAGAGAGCACCAACTTCCCCGGCGACTACACCCTGTGTGTGAGCTGCGACGGCAAGGTGGAGCACTATCGCATCATCTACCATAACGGCAAGCTCACCATCGATGACGAGGGATATTTTGAGAATCTCATGCAGCTGGTTGAGGTAAAGACTCATTAAATCGATATACTGTGTCTATAAATGGTCTTCTCATTTGTCTGGGGATATATCGAGCGGTGGTTTTCTCAGTAGCTTCTACTGTACGCCTGCTGTATCCCCTTTTGCTCTCTGCGCTACCTCATAGACCACATTCAGTTCCTGGAACAAATAATGAACAGGAAATGTCAAAGAGGAAGAGTGAACACTATGCAGAGGTTCATAGTTCTAACCTCAAATATAGATCAAGTGTTTGTGTTTTACCCGCTATGAAAATAACTCCTTTTCTTCTCTGAAATGCTTATCTGGAATAGTGACGTGCTATATTTTCTACAGAGCAGAGCAGAACCGTATAGTAATTACAGTATGACCTACTTATCAGTCCAACCACTCGTATGTGTTCTCATTTGACTGTACAGCCCTCTGTTGGTCTTTGTGATGCATTGCTCCCTGCATGTCAGTAACTTTGCTGTTTCCCTCTTTTTTTTTTAATTGTACTCTTAGTCATTTTGTGGTCTGCTTTGTTTTTTGCCAAGCACTACACCAAAGATGCAGACGGCCTGTGCACCAGACTAATAAAGCCAAAGGTGGAGGAGGGGACGGTTGCTGCTCAAGATGAGTTTTCCAGGAGTAAGGACTTTTTTTTAATCCTTAGAGGCATATTAGACCTTTTTTTTTTATTTCATTTACATGTTGTTTTTTCTCTTTAAATGGCTAATAGGTGGCTGGGCGATGAACAGAAAAGACCTCAAGCTACAGCAGGTTATTGGGAAAGGAGAGTTTGGAGGCAAGTAGCTTCAGGTTTACATTTAGAAAAATAGATCCACCTCTGTTCTTAGCTTAAAAATCTGAAAGGGATGGAAATATGTATATATATATATATATATATATATATATTTAGTATATATATAAGTATATATATATTTTTTTGGATTAATGTTCTTACTCAAAGGCATGTCGGTCATCATTTTGTGAGCTTTCCAGCCTAAGCTTTGGTTTCAAGGTTAATACATTACTGTGACACATTCTTTAATTGAATTTCCATTATCTTTTGAATAAGAATCCGACATGAAAATGAAATTGTTATCATGTTAAAATTCTAAACCCCTTCATAATTACTGTTACAGTATCAATATATGTCATCAATATCCACCTCATCAATACAATAGGAAAATAGTAGGGCTGCAACTAACCATTATTTTGATATTTTTAATTTAGATTTGAGCTGTTTGTGTGATTATTTAATTGTGACCTTCATAATCTCTCCTTTAAACATTTTACAGAATATATTCTTCATGCTCTATGATGATCCTCAGTGTGATTTCTATGATTTTTATGGAGTTTTTCTTTCCTGATTTGGTTCAGTTTGGGCTGAGTTTTAAATAAAGTATGTTTATCCATAGTAAAACACAATATTAGGTGTTTCTTTTTTTTTTTGCAACATTCTAAGGATATTTGTTCAGTCACAGCAACATAAATTGATTTGCAGATTTTTTGTGATAAGTTTTAGTACATATCTTTCGTGGTTGTAGAGATGTACCGTATTTATTATTGTTTATATACAGAAAAAGTGAAAATACGCCTTAGCCTGGGGCTTACGTGGTTAAAAACTGTTTTTCTAGATATATTTGTATATATTTTGCTGCAACCACACATTTGCAGTTTTAATAATGATTCAATAACAGTTTTTGTTTGTGATCATTCCAGATGTCATGGTAGGAGACTACAGAGGGACCAAAGTAGCTGTGAAGTGCATAAAAAACGATGCTACAGCACAGGCCTTCATTGCCGAAGCTTCTGTCATGACGTAAGGAACAAATTCTACTTTGTCATTTTTAGGAAGTGGAGTAAACCCTAATAAAACCGCAATAAAACCATGTGCATCCTCTTCTGACCCCACAGGCAGCTACGGCATGACAACCTGGTGCAGCTGCTTGGGGTGATTGTGGAGGAGAATGGGAGTCTGTTTATAGTTACTGAGTACATGGCCAAGGTGGGGAATTCACTGTCTGATCGTTTGTTAACACCCAGAGACACTAAAACTCACGTCATCTGTTTTTTTTCGTTCCCAGGGCTGTTTGGTTGATTACCTGCGATCCAGAGGACGAACAGTACTTGGTGGAGATGCTCTCCTTAATTTTGCACTGTGCGTTTGTTTACAATATCCTAAACACCAATATTAAAACAATGATTGTGCAGCTTATGAACCTAAAAGACAATAGCTGAAATTAGCAAATGCTGTGTATTATTCCTGTTCTTTAACTACATTCACATCCTAAAGTAATAATTATGCTCAAAAGGTTAATGTGGCCCCTATGTCTCTTATTTTTTCTTTTTCTTAATTGGGTTTAGCTCATTGGTTCATGTGAAGTTGCCTGTTTCTAAATAAAAATGCTGTGTACATCTTCTGCAAAAAAAAAGAAGTTAGTTACACACTACAAGGCAGTACAACAGTTAAATGATGTTCATGAATACAGCTTTGCTTTTTGATACATTGAAATGGCTTAAGATTATACATTGCATATGGGTGAGAAGCATAAAATTCTAACAGTGAACTGTAGTTTCACCAGGAAAGTTATAGATTTATATACACTTCAAAAAAATGAAATCTTATCGGGTGAAAATGTTTTGTTTTTGGTAAAATTTGTCCAATAGTTAGAAAAATTATCTAATTCAATTAGCAGATAATTCAGTTTTTATTTTTTTTTATTTTAGTCAATTGATTCTTTTTTTTTTTCAAAATCATAGAAAAGATTAAATTAGTTAAATGAACTGCTAATAAAATGGGATCCTTCAACTCAATGTTGGACTAATTGTACCAAAGACCATTTCATTCTTAGGTTTTCCTATTTTTGTCACGCTTCATGCACCCAGATTTGAGTATTAAAAGGGGAATGAAATCCAGGTTTTAATCTTTATTTCCTTGGTCCTGCACAGAGACGTCTGTGAAGCCATGGCGTACTTGGAGGCCAATAACTTTGTCCACAGAGACTTGGCAGCGCGGAACGTTCTGGTGTCGGATGAGAATATCGCTAAAGTCAGTGACTTCGGTCTGACCAAGGAGGCGTCCTCCACTCAAGATACTGCTAAGCTGCCTGTGAAGTGGACGTCACCAGAAGCCCTCAGAGAGAAGGTACTTGCTGTTCAGGACTGTCGCCGCTCTGCCCATCTGTGTATCGACTAACCAGCTTCACCTCAATTTCTCCTCCAGTCTAGACTTTTTTCCATATACACATAGCTGACACATATTGTTAGTACTGTTAAACAAACACGTCACAACACACACACACACACCATGCACAAACCACATACTTGCGACCTAACAGCTGCTCACAGGGCGGCATAACGCTGGTTTGGTTTAAACTAAGATGCACAGACTGAGGCAGGGGCAGAATAACAATGTGGAGTCTTCTTTGCGTAATTCTGGCGAGATGTCTGTGTGGAACAGTGCTAGAGTTTGAAAGAAACATTGACATTTGTCTTTTTTCTCCTAATCGATAGAGATTTTCCACCAAATCAGATGTTTGGAGCTACGGTATTCTGCTTTGGGAGATTTACTCTTTTGGCCGAGTGCCTTACCCAAGAATTGTAAGTATCAGTGTTACTATGATAAGAGTCAAACAGTAAATATGATTCAGGCATTTATATGAGAGGTTTAATTATATTTCCTGTGTGCACAACATAATTACACAAGGGTTTTCTAAACATCCATTAGCTTCTAAAGCAATCAGCAAACACAATGTACCATTAGAGCATTGGAGTGATGCTTGCTGGAAATGGGCCTCTATACACATATGTAGATATTGTATTAAAAACCAGACATTTGCATCTACAACAGTTATTTACCACATTAACAATGTATAGAGTGTATTTCTGATTAGTTGAATGTCATCTTCATTAAAAATAACAGTGTGTTTCTTTCAAACATAACCACATTTCTAAGTGACCCCAAACTGTTAAACGGTAGTATATGTTTTCATTTTCCTGGCAACACTCATTGTACCAACAACTTTACTCTTTTCCATCCTGTAGCCACTAAAAGACGTCGTGCCTCGGGTGGAGAAGGGATACAAAATGGACTGTCCAGATGGCTGTCCTGAGGTGGTGTATAACATCATGAAACAGTGCTGGAATTTGGATCCCGCTGCTCGACCCAGCTTTCAGATGTTGAAGGAGTGGCAGCAGCATATCAGCCAAGGGATGGCAAAAAAACAATGAGAAATCTGACAAAAGACTTTCATCTTCCTTTCATTTTGTGTCCTTTAATTTAAATGGAGGGAAAAAAAGATCTCAAGGACTGTATTTTCTAGCATAAGTCATAACACATTTTTTCAGTGAATGTTAATTTTGCCAAGGAGGTATTGTTTTCAGTGCCGTTGTTCTGTCTGTTAATTTGTGAACAGAATTATGGAAAAAACTACTCAACGGATTTTCAAGAAATTGTATAGAATTTGCCAACGATGAACCCTTTTAAATTTTTGTGGTGGATCCCACTCACAAAAATGTGCATATTAATTGTTTTAGTGGCTTCTACTCACATGTTTAGATTGTGCTGCACATTTGGATGTCAGATAGAGGACTGAGCATTGGCCCTGGTGATGGTATCTGCTCTCTGAGTGAAAATAGTCAACATTTATAATTCTCAGTGTCACCTCTCAGCTCAAGTTGGTCAAAGTGACTCTTGATTGGTGCAATCTGCTATCGAGGTTACATCATTTCCTGTCATGTCCATTAAGTTTTTTTCCCTTTCTTTCTAAGTACACAGCAGCCTTTAGAGCCATTGTGCCTTTTAAACATTTTACAGAATACATTCTTCAGTGCCCTGTTTTTTTAGGGGTTTATTCTGGTGGCATAATTTTCCTTTTGAACTTGTAGACGGTTAATATCATTTGACCCATGTTTATGTTAAGAGGGAGATGCTTCAAAGGTAGGAGCACAATTTGTATACATCATTACCCGCTGTATTATTATTTTTTATTTGTTTTTAATTATTATTTTTTAAATATAATTTCCAGGTACCCTTTTTTGTTTTTGCATAAACTATTGAATGTTGGATTATTTTCTTAAAAGGATTTAAGTTAAAATTAAATTACTATAAGTATGCAGGGTTATATGTTATTGTGATATAATTTTTAATATGTTAAGCCTACTTTTGATTCCCTGTGTAAATCAAACATGGAAGCACAAGTTTGGACAAGTGTCACCTTTACTACTGATATAACATCATCCAGCTCCATCATCATCATCATCATTCCCATGTACAGACCATTTTCCCCCTTTTGACATCATTACATGTTTAATCTTAAATTTTTTATGTCATGACAAAAAGAGAGTGTTGACTCTGCTGACATTTTCAACAATAAAAAAAGAATATGTTTTAAAAATAATTTTGCAAAGCACATATTTATCAAAGTTGTCTAAGTAGGAGTATTTGCTATTTTATATTGTTGGATATATATATATATATATATATATATATATATATATATATGTGTTGTTAATAACCATGGAGCATTATTGTACTAAGCTAATAAGTACTAGAAGTATAAAAAGAAGTTGGAATTTGCTCCATATATTGATCATCTACAAAATTTAAACATTGCCTATATATATTTATGCATCAATTTCAATAATCCAGTTCTATTAAATCACATAACATAACATTCTGCATAGTGTATATTTATACATTTAATACATAACACATTTAACTGACAATGCTGATTTACTTTGACAAGTACAATTAGTAGCTAGGGCTTAATTACACATAAAAATATTTTTATAATACTTTTACAAATAATAAGAATATGTTTATGTGTTATGTTAGGTTGCCAAAGTAATTTCCATTTGAAGTCATGACTACCTTTTTTTTTTTAAAGTGAGACTACAGTATTTCTATTTCTCCCTTTAATTAACTATTTTTTATTATTCCTATGAGATACTTATCGTATAGACTAGTCAGTTTTCTTCAGAAAGTATGTGTAGTAAAATAATGAAGTCATTCAGTAGAAATAGTCCAAATGAATAGGAGGCTTTCAGTTCCCATGCGTGGTTTCAGGGGGGCCTATTTCTTTGTTGCGCTTGCCTGTGTCACAGTGAAATGTGACCTGAAAACAGAGGCAGCGTGTCAGCGTTGTGTGACAGACACAAACAAGTCAGGGCTCCGACACTAAACTCAGGCTTTTGTTTTGTGTTTTCTACCTTGTGATGGATCATGAGGCGGACGTCTTCTACCGGCAGCTGCCAAAAGTGGTGAGTGAACGTCTGTTTGACGCGTGTCTGTGTTGAGAAACGAGCTTTAAACGTCCAAAAGGGCAGAAATGGTGTTGGCTAGCCGGCTAAATGCTAACGTCAGCGTTTTGCCTCGCCAGGAGCTTCACGCTCACCTGAACGGGTCTGTGAGCTTCCAAACCATCGAGAAGCTCCTCAAACGGAAGCCGCATCTCAACATTGAACACAGCATGACCGCCATAGGGAAAGGCCAGCGGAGGACACTGGATGAGTGCGTATAACATTATTATATTTAAAGTCCCACCAGGACTCAAGCTGAACTGGTGATGAATCCACCGGCCCCTTTGCCTAGTCATGTGTTTCCTTCAACTGTGTAGAAACCAGCAAAGAGCTGATAGATGTTTGTCTCTGTGGGGTCTCTGTGTGTGTGTGTGTGTGTGTGTGTGTGTGTGTGACCTGTGTGACCTGTACGACTTTAAGCGGACAAAAGCGGACTGACAATGGGTGGGGGTCTTTTGTTAAGGGGGGGTCACTGACGCCACTTGTCCACAGGTGTTTTCAGGTCTTCAAGGTCATTCATCAGCTGGTGGACACGGAGGAGGATATTCTGATGGTGAGGGCGGTCTCTAATGTACTGTTCTTTTGTTTTTTTAGTCCAGAATGTCAGCTAATGGATCTTTTTTATTTTCTTTCTTTCCAGGTGGCTACAGACGTAATCAAGGAGTTTGCAGCTGATGGGGTCAAGTATTTAGAACTGAGAAGTACACCAAGAGAGGAGAGAAATACAGGTGGCGTGTGTGGGGGCAAAAAAGGGCAGCTACAGCATATTTTATGTATATTATATATAAAATGGATGCTATTAAAACTAACTTAGTTTAATTGGACTACTCAAGGTAGTTTGTAGTAAGGATCTGTGGTCAGAATCGGGTAGATTTAACTTGTGGATGTTAAAGAACACACACGGACATGGATGCAAGAAGTAAATAATTCCCTATGAAAGCCACTATGTCAATGACATTTCTTGTATTCTGTTGCATTTTAACACCACGTCAATGCCGACGAATCCAAACTGGTTCTGTGAGATGCAGTTTTGACTATAAATATATGGAACAAAAAGGGTTCAACATCAAAGTATTTGTAGGAGTAATGTTAATAGCAATTCTTGGTATCTGAGGTATGTGTTTTCACCATGCAAAAAGGGACTTTAGAGCATTTACGACTCAAAGGGGGGAGACTACCCCCCTTGGCTAATATTATTGAAATCTTCTCACGTCATGACTTAACATTGTTATATTACAAGTGTATTGTCTTTTTCCTAGGATTGAGCAAAAAGAGATATATTGAAACTGTCATCAAAGCCATCGAGCAGTGTAAAAATGAGGAAGTGGACATTGATGTCAGGTATGTCAGATATTAAATAACTATATATATATATATTTTTTTGTATCCAATTTATAACAAGCCTAGAAACTGTATCTCAGCTGGTGCAGCCTCTGCAGGTCGCACATCAAATCCCCATCACTGTGCCATCCATCCATCCATTGTCTATCCCGCTTATTCCCTTTCGGGGTCGCAGGGGTCTGCTGGAGCCTATCCCAGCGCGTTAAGGCGAGAGGCAGGGATACACCCCAGATGGTCGCCAGCCAATCGTGGGGCACACACACCATTCACACACCTTTCACTCTCACACTCACACTCACACCTATGGGCAATTTAGAGTTTACCAATTAACCTGAGCATGTTTTTGGTATTGTGGGAGGAAACCGGAGTACCCGGGGAAAACCCACGCAGACACGGGGAGAACATGCAAACTCCACACAGAAAGGCCCCAGACCCAGGCCCAAGGCGGGTCTTGAACCTGCGACCTTCTTGCTGTGAGGCAACAGTGCTACCCACCGCACCACCGTGTCGCCCCCCCATCACTGTGCATTTTTTAAAAATCTTTTTACCTCCAACAACTTGGACCACAAACCACATCCATCCTGCAGGTTCCTGGTGGCGATTGATCGTAGGAACGGGACCGAAGTTGCCATGGAGACGGTGAAGCTAGCAGAGGAGTTCATGCTGTCCTCCGATGGTTTGGTGGTGGGACTCGACCTGAGTGGGGATCCCACGGTGAGTCCGCCTGTCTGGACCAAACAGAGGTGTAGAGTAAAAAAAAATAAAAAGAACATTTACATATTCAAAGAAAATAGTTTGACTCCCCCTATTATGATGCATCACATCAGTGTTAAACTCAAGAAATGTATTATTTAACCAGCTATAGTATTGAAGTACTACATACTTCATAATTTTTGATGCCCAAGTCTAATTTACTGCCAGATTTGTTGAACACTGACATTTCAAATGGGAAATTTCTTAAAAAAGTGTACCAAAAATGAGTTTAACTAAATTTTACTGAGAGCTTAATCTTTTCATCCTGGTGAACCTATGGTTCTGGATATTTTTTACTGGTTTTATTTGAAGGTGGGCCATGGCAAGGACCTCCTTCCTGCCCTGCAGAGAGCCAAGAACTGCGGACTGAAGCTATCGCTGCACCTCTCTGAAGTACGACTACAGCATTCATCATGTTATGTTATCAGGAGCCACGTTAATATGACAACACAAACGCTTGCAGGTGCCCTCGCAGCTGGAGGAGTCCGACATGCTTTTGAATCTTCCCCCGGACAGGATTGGCCACGGCACCTTCCTGCATCCTGAAGTGGGCGGCTCCCAAAGCCTGGTGGACAAAGTGGTGAAGAACAACATACCACTAGGTAAAGTAATGATGTGGCGCAGTGTCTCTGCAGGGGGGAAACTACAAGTACCAACATGTTCCCAGATTATCATTTATCATGTCAGCCTCACCCATACAGTTAAAATCCTTCCTTTTATCAAGAAACCTAGAAAGAGCCTAAGAAAAATTTCAAAGATTAGGCGAGTGAGCTAGCTGTGTTAGACGTGAATATTTCTTGCATAATTGTTAAATCAATTCGTAAAAGGCTCTGAACTGAAACCGCTCCTCCTTCTTGCCCTCTTTGGCACAACTGTTGATATTAAGCTGGAGGAAAACCACTAGTTAAAACTTGGTGGCAGTACTTAGGAATTATCCATTTGGGAGATGTATTCCTGTATTTAAGTCATTCAGTATTTTAAAAGAACAAAGCAATTTATTTAAATATTACCTTCTCTTCTGTGTTTTACCAACAGTTATGTTCTAAAGATGTGTGTTTGGCCCTCTGATCACAGCAAAATGGCAAAGGCATTGGAATTAGGGCTAAACTAACCACTATTTTAATAGTCGATTAATCAGTTCTTTAATTCATAAAATGTCAATGGTGGTTTCCCGAAGATGCGATCTAAAATGTATTTTTTTGTCCAGACCAACAGTCCACAATCCAAAGTATATCGTTAGTATAATAGAAGACTAAAGAAACTAGAAAATAATCAGTTTTGAGTTTGGACGTTTCCTTCTTATGAATCACTCAATCAATCAACTATGAATGAAAATAGTGGTGACTAATGAAACAGTTGGCAACAAATTGATTAATCATTGCATCTCTATTTGAAATACTTTGAGTGTCTTCAATGAGCCTCTAGTGAACCTCCCGGGTTCAGGTTTTAAATGTCCTGTATATGTTAGAAATTATATTTCTGTTTACTGTATGTTTTCTCTTCTGTCATGTCCTGTGTGTGTGTGTGTGTATTTATGGTGTGCTTTTTCTTATTATCTTATTTCTTATTGTGTTTAGAAATCAAAACTCTCAATCAAAAAGATGAGTTATAAATACTCTTAATTTCCACATGTTTTTTTTTTCCTTCCAGAGCTGTGCTTGACATCGAACGTCAAAGGACAAACTGTATCAAGTTATTCCAAGCATCACTTTAATTACTGGTACCAGTTGGGACACCCAAGTGTGATTTGTGTAAGTTACTACTTCTGTTTTTACCAACTCAGATTAAGGAAGGGTAAAATTGAAAAATGTTGATACCAGTGCAAATATGATACCTTACACTGTAACAGGAGCTGCATTGATCAGAAACTGATTTGATAATTGTTTCAAAAAATGTCAATTTGATGGATTCCGGTTCACAAATCTGAGTATTTGGGTCAGTGACAAATCATGGTTGTCAAGATGAGAAAGTCAAAAACTTTTTAAAATACAGCACAAGCATTAATTTAGGTCTATCAACACATACAATTTGTGTTTATATTGGTTTCAAGCCATTTGAAAGTCCATTTTTTGACACAAAAAGTCTGTGACAGATTTTTAAAACATATTTCATCCACCTAGAATAAAAAAAAAAACTGTACTTGATAACTTTTTTTTTTTTTTTTTAACTTTTTAATACCAGGTCTTTAGGATTACACCGACCGAAATGATGAATTAAAAATAATCTTTAGTTGCAGCATTTATCTTAAAGTGCAGCACAGACTGTAATACAGATACAAAAAATGCATACTTATGCTAATGTTTTTTCTGTCTCCTCCAGACTGATGATAAAGGAGTCTTCTGTACAGACCTGTCTCAGGAATATCAGCTGGCAGCGTCCACCTTCGGCCTCAGCAGTGACGCCGTGTGGACGCTGTCCCAGCAGGCCATAGAATGCATCTTTGCACCAGAGACGGTGAAACAGCAGCTCAGACAAAAGTGGACTGATTTAAAGCCTCAAGTGTTCAAGTGACCCATCAGAGGAGCCTAAAACCAATATATACCTCAGGTTTCAATTCTTAAAAATGAATGGAAATGACAACTAAACTGTTACTTTTAAAAAATACAGTGGGGAAAAATAACTGCAAGTAAACGATTCTTATTTAGTAAAAGTGTACGTGTGTTATTTTTCTGGTGATATTTAATGTCTGCAGAGTAGCCCATAAAACAAATCAAAGCAACACCTTGGCTAAGACAATGTAAAAATGCTTGTGTATTTGCAGAGGAGAAATTCTAACAAATTGTTAGGGATAAAAAAAAAAATATATATTTCAACAGACATCAAGTCCTTTGGGTGCTCTTCACCATCTATATATTCAGTCTCTTCCTTTGGAGAAATTCAGCTTTTTCCAAATTTCAAACCAGCCTGATAGACGTCCACAGCCCTTTTACTGATGGGGATTTACGGTCACGCCTTCTTTCCAAACTTGCTGTGCTTGTCCTTGTTCTTCTTAAACTTGCTGTGCTGCATATCTTTCTTTTTCGCTTTCCCGTGCTGGGGACCCCCGTTGCTCGCGAGGGCGCTTCCACCTTCATATTTCCTCTTCTTGTCACTGTTGGGAGTTGGACATAATTACAAACACATTTCCTAAATACAACTGGAGTGTTTCCAAAGATCCTGAATGTTGCTGCACCTTTTTATGCTGATGACACCGGTGTTTCCTGCCGTCTTCAACACCTGGTCCCATTCGTCCTCATCCCCGCAGATCTTGTACCTGTTAATGAACAGGGAGTCATTCAAACACCACAACATTGCTGGGTTACATTTACACAAAAAACGACGAGCCGAGCTCATACTCACTGCTCAAAATCCATGTCCTTCACTTTCTCCAGATCCTGCTTGTGTTTCTCCTCAAATTCCTTTGCTGCATCATTCTGTTGGAAAAAAAAACATTTATTTTTCTTAAAAAAAAAAAAGGTGTAAACCTATAAAATATCAGAAAACTGCACACTAGCTCAAAACTCAAGTTGACATTTCAGAATTCCTCATTTTATCAAACAATCCTAAACCCAAATGAAATTGGAGGTTTTATTTAAAACTAATTTATTATCACATAAAAACAGGGGAGTGAAATTTAAATTCAGCAATTCAAATTAAGTTCATGGGCACAATTAACTAACCTTTCTTTACAAAAAAAGGAGAGATGATGTAAGAAATGTTTGACCCCCCTGACGAAACATACCAGATCATCATTGAGGCTTCGGACAGTTGGCTCCATGGTAACTTCTTTAGATGTCACCATCTCAGCTTCAATAGCTTTTTCTTGGATGCTGGTAAAAACCTGAGATAGAAAAAGGAAACAAAACAATTTTTTTTTTTTTTCTTTTTTTAAAAAGGGTAGATTGTTTGACATCTTTATTTTCTATTATGACCTCTACTCACTTGCACAAACTTTCGGATAAGGCGATTGAAGAGGCCCATGAGCTGTGAGCTCGGGAGTTCAATTTCCTTTTCTAACTGTTCCACTGATTTGTGCTGCAAACCTATTCCCAACAGTAACGCCTGAAGAAGAACAGGAAAGTCAATATCTATAAAAAGTAATCTTAAAAAAAATGGAGTAAAGAAGGAAACTTACACACTGTGCGACTGAGAGAGAGACGTCGCCGAGCTGCTTGAGGAAGAACATGCGCGCCACAGCTGGAACCAGGTCCATGATGAGGTGGTAGTCCACCATGCTCCTGGAATACAACTCCAGCCGTTTGAGGTCATAGGGGCTGAACTG
The DNA here is from genome assembly GCA_036785175.1 of Eupleurogrammus muticus. Classification (NCBI taxonomy): domain Eukaryota; kingdom Metazoa; phylum Chordata; class Actinopteri; order Scombriformes; family Trichiuridae; genus Eupleurogrammus; species Eupleurogrammus muticus. Next base: position 18,171,368 of record JAYKQN010000010.1, on the reverse strand, counting down.
AGCCGCCAGCTCGGAGCTGCTGAGCGCTGTGCAGAGCAGAGACAGGTCAGCTCAGGGTGCGGAAAAAAAGCAGACGTCAGATGGTATCGTTTTTAGCAGAGAGAGGGACTCTTACTGCTGGTCTCCTCCTTGGTTTTCTTATTCTGCAGGATGCTGAGCGCCAGGCTCGGATGGAAGCTGCCGAACTGGTAAGAGAGGAGAGACAGGAAGCGCCGGCGGAAATCTGAAACAAAAATGCACAGGAGAACTAGAGTGAATTTTTTGTTCGGTTTAGTGTAGGGATTGAACAGTTTATGGAAACTAAGCATTTGGTTCCATATATTTGCAAAATGTACAAACAAATGCTGAAAAATTGCATTGTTTCACTTTTGTGGCATTATTAAATGCCACTTTGCAGTTCTAACCTACACTAATTTTTTATGAATTTTGACATTTAAAAAGCAAAAAAATATCTTAAGAGTATTAAGTTCACCTTTCCAGAAGGCCTGCAGCCACGGGCTCTGCTGTGGAGCTTCGTCTGTGTTCAGCTCCTTCACCATCACACAGGAGTGTTCTCCCGTCAGGTCGTTCTACACAAACACACCAAGTGGTACACTACGCATAGACATAATGACAAACACAAAAAGCTGACATTTGATAATTACTTACAGGGGTTTGTCTCAAGTAGACGGGAATATAACCGGCTTTCTTCCAAAACCTGTCAGGATGCAAAATTATTATTATTCATTTTTTTTAACATCTAAACCTGCAGATATATTGCAGCCCTCCTCCAGTTCTGCGTGTTTAGGGACACTCACTTGAGCAGAGGTGTGGTCAGGCCGTAGGAAACTCCCAGGTAGTCCAGTCTTTCCGCTCTTCTCTCGCTCAGCTTCAGCAGCAGAGGAGGAAGCTCCTTGCGGGGAGTGACGACTTCCTCCAGGAGACTGACGGCCTGGACGAGCAGAGACAACCACGCAGACTGTTTAATCTGCCTCATCTCATTTGGAAATTGTTTTTTCCCCCCCACATGAAAATAATAGATTTTTATGTCTTGGACTGCATTACCTCACTGCTGACGGAGGTGATTTCGTTATGGTTCGAGTGTGCGTTCTCATCCATTGTAGGGAATTTACCCTCGTAGTACATCTGAAGCAGCTGCAGCGCTCTGGAGCCGTAACCCATCTGAGGGGCAAGGTGGTACTCGGTTACAGACGTCCTGATGAATTAACAAAAGCTGGACAAGCAGAAATATAAATTCTTACCCCTTGGTAGTCTGGATTGACTGCTATGCGTACCACTCTGCCTCCAGAGAGGCTGCCGAAGTCTGGGTCCTGGAACTGTGAGGAGAAGAGCAGAGGATTCACTACTGCATCACAGGAATGTATGAGTGTGTGTGTGTGTGTGTGTGTGTGTGTGTGTGTGTGTACCTGCTCTGACACAGTCCATGGGATGAGGTCCCCTGAGGCCTTCTTGCCTCTGGACAGACTATTAAGGACAGACTGACGGGATATTTCCCCCTCCAGGCAAAGCTGAGGGAGCAGAGAAGCAGAAATCCATGCATCAGTGGAGTCAAACTTTTATTATCCTAACAGACATAAATAACAATCCTCAACAATTCAGCTCTGTTATACGCATTGTTAGGTTTGCAACCAACTCATTTTTTTTTTAAATTAATGTGTTTTGGGCATATACCAAAACATTCAAAAGGAACACAGAAGAATAAATATATGGCATTTAGCTCATTTTACCCTTGTTTCATCTTACTCCATGACTATTACATGTACAAACTAAGACATAAAAAATAAACATAAATACAGAATAATTCACAGTCAAGGTGTTGTGACAAGAAAAGGTCCAGACTATTCTGATCAATCATAAAATAGTGAAAATATTAATCACTGCCTCCCAAAAGTGAGGTTTCTCTTTCTTTTTGTCCAAACCAATGCACCACAACCTAAATATAATCCATTTTTTTTTTATTAGTACCCACAGTAATTGCCTGATTTGAAACTTGTGAAGTTCACAAACGTGCAATAGTATGTCCATTTGTTGCCAACTATTTGACTAATCAGAACCATTACATTATTTTCAAATGTTTTGCTAATTGATTATTCGATTCTAGTCATTTTTTCAGGAAAAAAAAAAAAAAGTTCTCTTCTTCCAGCTTCTCAAATCTGATAATATTCTGGTTTCTTTAGTCGTGTATAAAAGTAAACTGATGATCTTTGGGTTGTGGATTGTTGTGGTCACACATACACATCACATCATGAGGGCCTCACCTGCACCACAGCCAGGACCTCAGGCAGGGAATTCTGGGTAGGAGGCACAGGGGGCAGGAGGCAGAAGAGGTGATGGGCCGGGGCGTCGGACAACATCTGCAGGTCGTTCGGGGAATTCTGGAAAATGGCAGAGACGCAGAGATGAGACAACAGCGTGGAGGGTGGTAGGCTATCTGGAGAAATGCAAGCGTGTCGATTTCCAGTTAAAATGTCTCACCTTGTAATGCGACGCCACGTAGAGAGCCATCAACCTCTGTAAGAAAGCCTCCGACGCCTTGTGGTAACAGAACAGAGTGTCTCTGTTCACATAATATCTGCACAGGGGGGTTAAGAACAAAAAGCAGGAGAAACTGCAACGTACTTCTTAAAGGGCCCTATTATGAAAAGACAACTTTTTATTTCATTTTTATAAGCATTTTACGTTGCATCTTTGGCTTTAGAGAATTTACACAACTAATCAATTAACCATTTCAATAATCAGATTAATCAACTATCAAAATGGTTGCACTTATATTTTTTAACAATTACTTTTTTGTTCGATTGCATGTGTTTTGGATTCTTTAAAACCTTTTTTTAGGATAATTAAAATATCTGGTGCCGAGTCTGTAGGGGTACACCACGTGTCCCGTGAATGAAGGATACAGGTCGCAGGTCTGCGGCAGGGGGCAGCCAGAGATCAGCCTGGGGATGTTCAGACAGTCCAGACACAGCAGCTCGTTCAGCCACTTCTCCACGGCGTCCCCCGGAGCGTAGCGGATGGACTCGTGCAGGGAAACCTCGTGGAGGGAGCGAGCTGGGTTGGGAGGAAGGTAGGGTGAGGAAGCAGCAGTCAGATGTGTGGTCAGCGCGGTGAGAACACGAAAAACACGGAGGCGCTGCGCGTACCTGCTGCCAGCTTGGCCGCGGTGGTGATCCTGTTCTCTGCTGTGGTGCTCTGCTGGCTGTCCACGCTCTGCTGCCGCAGCTGCTGGAGCAGCTTCAGGGAGAGGGAGCGGCCCGTGCCTTCGTACCTGAGCACAGGTGGTGCAATAGCTCATTATATCCAGATCATAAATAATAGTTCTTATAATGTACTAAGTACAATTAGAACTGCAATGATTAGTCAATCAATTTGCAGCCAACTATTTTGAAAATCAATTTTTAATAGTAATTTTTAAGAAGAAAAGGGACCAAATTCTCTGGTTCCAGTTTCTTAAATCTGATTATTTTCTGTTTTTTTTAGTCTTCTACATGAGTAAACTGATGCTCTGTGGGTTGTGGACTGTTGGTCTGGACAATAAAAGTAGGTTGAATCCTCAGCTCTGAATAACTACGACGCTATCCTGCAGCTTTAGTATAAACCAGTACTTCTACACATTTACGTGCTTAAAACACTTGAGCACTTACTTCAGCTACTACAGAACATACTGTACATATACTGTAGAACAACACAGAACAAAACACTTATACCTGAGTAATAAATGCAAATACTTCTGACACCACAAAATTAGACTAGTTTGGGTCAAATGTTACTGAAAGTTACAAAACATGGGGTGCAAAGCTCGTAAACATTAAAAAACATAGAACTCCAAATACCTAAAAATAAATAGTGGCAATAGTTCTATATTTTGCAGCACCATTTTTCTTCCTCTTTCATCATGTGGGGGCCTCTGCACTCAGTTCAGTGAACATCATCCAGGCTTTACTCACCCATTAATGGTGGAGGCCATGAACACCAGATAGGGACCCAGCAGCTTCTTGACCAGAGGCAGAGGGATGGCTGCAGCCTCGTCGATCACCAGCAGCTCAGCTTGGCCCAGTTTCACGGCGTCACCAGGGTGGATGTACTGGTGAGGAGCAGGGTGATCTGTTAGTGGGGTTCAGTCATTTATTATGGAGAGGAAAAGAGACGGAGCGGCCTGGTCTCCTTTACCTGGATAGTCTGACGATGCTCTTTGTAGATGTTCACCCGCACTACTGCTTTGTTGAACTCGGGATTCAGTGACTGGATGATTTCGTAGTCCAAATGTTCCTACAGATTCAAACAGAGGACGTGAAGTGGCCGGTGCACACACGAACACAGCGGGTACACAGGAATAAATAAAATTAATAAATAAAAATAAAGCTCATAGGCAGCCGGACCTGATACTGCAGAGCATCAAATCCCTTGAAGATGAACTCAAACATGGTGTGAAGGTTATCTGGGCTCGGTGAGGTCACAAAGATATTAGAGTAGCTGGGGAAAAAAAAAAAAAAATCAGAGAATTATTGGTAACTTTTGGAGGCTTCAAAATATTTTAAATACACAAGTAATATACAAGTAATAGACTAATCCCACCTCACTGTGGCACAGGGAATTACTCCTGCCAGTGTCCAAACTATACAACTGCTCACTTTAAATGTACAACAACAAATATTTGTGTATTGTACATGTGGATTTTGTCTGTACACTGGAGCACCACGGTGAAAGAATTTTCCCACAAGGGATAAATGAAGAGTCTTCAATTCAATTTGTTCTATACCCAAAAGCCACTGCTCCGGCCACAGCGAGGCCGAGTGCCGCTGACTTCCCTCGGCCGCGGGCGGCGGTCAGCGCCACGGTGCTGCGTAGGGTCTTCTCAGAGATCGCTTCGATGAACTTCAGCACCGCCTTGGCCTGGAGGATAAGGCAAGGCTCGGTTACTGCATTTATTAGGACTGGTGCTAAACTGGTGACCTGCTTAGGAGCTACGTCGTGATTCCATCTGAGCGTCTAACCTGGTCCATGGTCCTGCAGCCGTCCACCAGTACACCCACAGGCTGCGTGTCCTGGAGAGACTCCTTCAGATCCTTCAGCTCCTGGTCCCGTGGAGACAAAGCATCCTCCTGAAGAACAAGAGGAACATGGTCAAGATGCTGCATTTATCCAAAGAAAATGTTTTTCCCCCCCTTTTCACTTCAGGCGGAGCTCAGCTGAGCAGATAAACACCTGAGTCTTTGGAGGAACAGGCTTGATGTTTGCCATGTGGCTGGAGATGGGCAGGATGTTGAGCTGGTCATCAATCACCACACAGTTTTTACAGGATGCAAGAGACAGAATGAATCTAGAAATAGAATAGACAAAATTAATAGTAAAAAAAATCTGCCCGAAACCAAAAAAACCTAAATAGTTCAATGTAATAAAGATAATTTCACTCAAGGTTTGCATAAAAAAAAAAATGCTGGTCTCTCTTTGGTTTAAAAACGTATTTCCTTTGATAATCATTGAACCAAACAGTCTAATCATTTCGCAGAAAAATCAAGTTTATTATAAAGTTAAAAAATTATCCATTGATTGCATTTTCTCCCTTTATTACTTGTGTAATATAAGTAGGGGAATAAACCTTAAATACCCCACAAATATTTAAAAGAAAATCATCAGTAAATATAGACACTCTTATACACATTTTTATTAATATATTACTTTTTTTAATATAGCCAGCATTTTACCTCTCATTGAATCTTCCTACCACATCCTGATGGGCCTCGGTTCTGTAGCGGGAGTGAACGTCCTGGAGGGAAAACAGCTGGTTCAGTATGAGACAGCGAGAGGCTGATGATGTGGAGACGAGCAGCAGCGTCAGGACTCACCATGGTCATCGTGTAAAGCTGCTTCAGAGAGTTCACCGTCCGGAGCAGGATGACCACGATGCCGCCTCCTTCTACCGTCTCTATAGTTCTTGCCAACAGGTTGGGAGTGAGAGCTTCAAAGTCCTGTACGTCAATGACAACAAAAAAAATACAATTTTGATAGTTGATTAATCTTTTGATGAATGATTAGTTGGTTCCTAAAATGGTGTAAATTCCACAACCGAAGATCAACTTACAACTAACAAAACCAAACCGAAATTGGAACCAGAGAATTTGGGCTTTTTTTTCTTAAGAATGACTCGACTCACTTATCAATATACTTGTTGATTAATATAATAGTTGGCAGCTAATCGATTAATTGACTAATCAAAATAAAGGCTCATAATACAACAGCATAATGTGTCTGGTCTGAGGTGATTTCCTCTGGGATTAATTATGTGTAATAATGTCAAACATGGGTCCAAAGCCATCGAGGAGGAACACTCACCTGTAAGATGCACATGCCAAACGTGTTCCCCAGGATCTTGTGGGTCTCGTTGTAGTAACAGTAGCGGATGTTGGTGGCGGCGATGAAGAGCTCAAACGGGTCGTCCTGGTTCAGATTCAGCGTGCCGGTTTTGATCTTCTTCTGCAGCTGCCTCATACGCTTTTTCCGATTGCTGTTTCAGATGCATACGACAAACCAAATCATCTCTCCACTCCAACACAACAACAGCAGACAGCTTCTCTCTTATAAAGCATATATACATTCTCACCTGCTAAAGCCAAGGTCTTTTTTGTAGCACCAGAGGACGGACGGCCGCGCTCTGACGGAGGCTTTAGACAGCATGTGGTGCAGAATCACAACCTGGATTACAGGGGAATTAGGTTCGTTGTTCAGTGAAAACACACACGTGTTATTCTAAAATATGCACAGTACAATTATTTACAGAATAAAAGACAGGTTCACACTGAAAGAGGTTTTCCTCACTAGCCATTCCCCCTGTTAATAATGGCTACTAAAATAACAGCAACACATTCACTTTTACAGAAATGCAAAAGTTTATCTGCCGTGTGAATGAAGCTCATCGTGTAACCTCTGTTTTTCCATGTAAAGATGTATAAGAAGAATAACAAAAAGAGGAACTCTAAACACTAAAAGACTGAAACTAACAACTATTTTCAGGTGATTAATTCATCGACCAAACATTGAATTTTTCTAGTTTATAAAATGCTGTAAAACTTCAAACACTGTTTCCCCCCAAACTGAAGCTTCTTATAAATGTCTTTTTGTCCATCCCAATGGTCGAACCACCTAAAGATCATCAGTTTACTACTATAGAAAAGAAACCAGAAAGCAATGAGATTTGAGATTTTATGAACAGCCACCGAGAAGAGGAGGAACTATTAGATCTAGAAATAGGACGGTTTCAGCATTGACTGGAGCCCCTGTCTGGTGTTTTAACACTTAAATCAAACGTCACCTGGTCTCTCCCACGATCCCCCACCACCACAAACATGCTGCGGTGCTGCAGGGCCACCCCGTTCTCTATCTGGACGCGGATCCGGTTGTCCACCTTCTTGCGGACCGTGGCCATCGTGTTCCCGACGTCTGCTGAGAGGAATCAGAGAACACACGTCCACATTAACACAGACGAGCCTGCAGAATCGGTTCGGTTCGTCCTCAGTTTGTTGTCTCGCTACAGATTTAAAACCGCCACGAGAAAGGTTTAAGGCGCTGTTTTAGACTCTGAATTGTTTCGGTTACCTCGTGTTACAGAAAAAATGTTCGTTGGTTAAACTTCACAAAAAAAAATCCACCGAACTGAAACAGAACTTATATGTCAGCCATCATGCTGTTGATATCCTCACGTGGAGACGCTACTTCATGGAGGACCCCCTTGGTGACGTCATCATTTCGCGACGTTCACGATGATTTTTTTTAATATAACCTTTATTGAAATTTATTTAGGCGGTTTACAAACATAAAATACCCAGTACAGTATTCAATGGGAAAAAATATTATACAAGAGAAAAGACTCCAAATTATTCATTAATTAATTAATTAATTAGGGGGTCAGGTTTTCTATTTCTAGTAGTTATTCACTAGAAGTTACTCATTGGGGATTCATCACAAAACTGCAAAAAAGTACAAGTTCCTATGATCACATGTTTAAAAGAATAAATAAAGTAATGGCCAGATAAACTCCAGTATTAATTATATATATAAAAAATTCGAATGCACTTTTAGAGATAAATAGGCGAAAAAAATGTAGCTCCGTTTCCAAGCATTTATACGGAATTATGGGCATGGCTGCATTCTGATAAACTACTGATTTCTGTCTTATTTATTTAATAACCAAGAAAGAACCAAGTTAAATGGATGATACATACTGTGATTAGTGGAGTAGGAAAAGGAGGAAAGGAGGAAAATGTGGTTCTAAAATATTATTGATTGATTTTCCTTGTCATGGACAGATAGTCAAATATTTAATTTATTCAAAGGAAAATTAAAATGCCACAGCAGCCCCTGACACTGGTTCATATGAAACAAAAAGTCAACAGAAAAATTAAGATAAAAAACAGAAACAAATGCAACTCAAGGGTAAATTATATGCAATATATACACTACAGATGCAACAAAAAAATCGATTAAGTTGGACTCAAAAAATATATTTCAAGAGATTCATTGCGAAAATGGTCAGATGATCAATGTGCCACAGGATGGCACTGTATCACACAATGCTGAATCATTCGGCTCTTTCAAGCCCTTTTGATTACAGAGAGAAACCAGAGTCTGACTTATTTTCTAAATAATAGTGGCTAGTGAGTACAGTAAAATGAGTAAAGGAATCAGTGCCTTTAGATGTACAGACACACATACAACTCTTCACTATGTTGGTTGCATTTTGGCAGAAGAAACAGGTGATATTGTTTGGAAAAGTGACAATGACGGACTCCAAAGACTAAACTTTTGAAGGAAAGCATTATCTAAAATAAGTAAATAAGTAAAGTACTAAAAAAGCTAATGATCCTGTGTTAAACCCGTTCGTTGTCTGGTTCAATCACTGATCGAATGGACATGAGATTCCAACAAATATTAGTTGACATATTTTGCACTGTTCGACTTGGAGTGACAAGAATAAACTACAACAGAAACTAAAGGCTGAGGCATGGGTATGCAACACAACTTTATTGAAACTTTTGAAGCAACATCAATTTACAAACAAGGAACGGGAGCTCATTGAACATAAAAATGCTTTTTTTCCTTTTAGAACCAAAATGACAAAAGAACCGAGAAAGGGAATAAACTCCCAAGGATTGGACCAGCAGTGGCAGGTGCGTTTTTTAATACAAAAAAATAACTTATGAAATCTTTCAAGTTTACAGGAATATTGTAACACATGGCGTGTGTAAATCAATGATTGGATTTACAGCTCAGCCAGTGTTCAGACTTAAAATGATTTTATATTTCCAAATATCAAAGCAGGCATCACTTTGATTTAAAAGACAGGAAAAATACCACTGATGAACAATAGAATAAAAAAAGAAAAAAAAGAGAGAGAACATGAGTGAGCTGGGGAAAATGCATTCTTGGATTTTGAATTTTCAGTGTGGTGCAAGTTTATCAGTCACAGTCATTATGAAAGGCCTTTCAGGATCGCATTGCCTGAGTGCTGCCTCTCGACACTCCTCTGGGTCCCTGGCCAGCGCCGCGCTTGTAGTTCTGTTGGTAACCATCCTTTATCAAATGATAAAAAGACAAAAGAGATTTTAGAAAATTAGTCCAACAAGTCACAAAGAGAACATCAACTAAACCAGTGAAACGTCTTAAAAGCATCTTTTATACCCTCTGATAATTCCCATTGGAGTAATCCCGAGGCGTGTTGAACTGTGTCTGTCCATAACCAGAGTTTGGAGTGTTGGCGAAAGGAGGACGATAACCATCATAGCCACCTGGAAATACAAAGACTGTAAATTTACAAATACCCTCAGAACGTTTACAATAAATTAAGCTCGGACTTGTCCCCCCCCCCCTTTTGGATGTGTATAAATCAACTTTTACAGGTCACTTTCTTTACACTTATCCGAGAGTCACCACACAGCAACAATACTACCAACACTGCCAACATAACAGAAGTTAGAATAGAAGCTGTCAGATTAACAGCAAGGCTGCAGCATCAGCAAAAGCAGTTCCTCATTTAGAGCACCGCAATATATTCATCAAGCCTTTATTATCCCATATATAAAGTAAGTAAAATTGGTAATAAGTCTCAGAATATATTGATCCCCCCCCGACAGGCTCTCATTTATCAGATTGGATTTACAGCCATTTCCACACACATTTGGACGTGAGGAGAGGGTACGGTAAACTAACTCATATGCAAAAGTGGCTTTTCATCATATAAATCTAGGTGAGCTGTCAGTGCAGTAACCAACAAAGGATCTGAAAGTTGCTCTTTATTTAAAGGCTGCTTTATAAATAAAAGTATTATTATTCATATTATTATAATATTCATCACTGAAAATTATGTAGTTGATATGACAAAGCAAATATTTCTCTCTCTGTTTAGGCCTATAAATATGAAATTATTTATTATGGACAGATTGCGTTTATGTATATATGGATAGTACAAAACTACTAGCCTAAATGTTTAGCTATGATTATGCTGCTTGGTGCAACTGTCTCCTGTTATCTTGAAATTAAAGCCAATCAGATGGGTGCAATTGCAGTCAATGTGTAAATTTAGCCTATACATTTTAGTGTAATAATAACACTGTCATTTCATGTGAATAGAGAAATGGTTGATAAATGGCCATAAATATCTCAGATGTACAAATTAAATATAAGAGAGGTGGTGTGGTGAACTCTAAATTCTCAGAAGACAACCTATGCATTAACCATCAAACACTATCCTCAGTCTCCTGCATGGCAAGTTGCTCAATGTGCATTTGTCAGGCTGCCACATTACTAACTACTAGATTATTTGTTCTGCTGGATTATAGTGCCAATTTTTAGGTATTCTTGGCCATATTTTTGAATCTCTATAATGTAAACTCTAGGGGGCAAGCCCCATGAAATCTAAATATAAAGGGAGTGATATATAAATAAACGTTTTCAGCTTCCAAAATTATCAGCACCCAATCATACGTATGCTATAATTTGAGAGTTTTTTAATCCTGCTGTCTAGATTAATAAATATAGTGCTATCTATGCTATCCATATGGACACCAAAGACTTCAAATGGCTCCCTCAGATCGGCCTCTGTTGTGTGAAATAATTCAACCATGCAGCTATTCTAGAGACACTGTCTTTTAAGGCTCAATAAAAAAATTAAAAAAAAATCAAATAACTGGTAACCCTTCAGGGACCCTTCACATAAAACTCCTATCATACCCGATTTAAGTCATAATGCAGTTGACAGGTATGTCCCATTGACAAGGGATTTAAGAAATGGATAAGCACAGCAATGTTAAAACTTTTAACCTTAAACACTCTGCAAACATAGAAAACACCATTTACTTTTGCGACCATGGTAAAAAATAAAAAAGTTGATGGTAGCCAAAAGGTGCCAAGTTTGCAGGTATTTATCTGCAAAGGACTTGAAATTAATAAATCATTTGTGGCTACAGGTTGTGAACCCACCTCTGAAACCGTTTGATGAGCCTCTGTAGCCATTGATCATGCCCCTGGCGTTGCGGGGTCCACCACGGGATATGCCTCTGCTGTTGTAGAAGGACTGAGGCTGCCTGCCAAAGCCCGGGCCCTGCTGGGTCGGCTGCGGATGGCCTCCGGACTGGTCTTGGGAATGGAAAGCACCAACTACTAAAACAACATGAAGTTGGGTGCCCCAAAGCAGATGCAAATCAAAACCATTTAGAGATCAGGTCACAAGCAATCAACTTAGTAAACAATGAATAGAAAAAGTGAAAGTGTGCCCACCAGACTGTAGTTGTTCTGACTGCATCTCTGTCTGCTCCACAGGATGCTGGGACTGGCTGCTAAAGGCCTGGTTGTAGCTGTTCTGGTACTGGCTCGCCTGGTTCAAAGCCTCCGTCTCATTAGCTGGCGGGACTGGGGCGTTGAGGTTGAACACCTGAGGGGGCGAACAAGGGCCACATTGTGGTGGAGCCAAAAGCGGAGGAAAGGTCACAGGCTCAATAGGATTTAAGTCTGTTACTCACTGTTTCCTGGATAAAGTTGCTTGACAACAAAGCCATACAACTGCAATATGATGAGAGGGCACTTGAGGACTCCAGAGGCAACTATTAATGCATTTCTATTTAGATTCCACTGGCAGTGATGCTCAGAGTTCTGTAAACAGCCATTTCATCTACACGACTAGCCAGATATTCTCATAATTTAAAACAAATATATTTTTGTTATCATGAAATCATGGTCAGTAGCCTTCAATGAAATTGTCATCTCAAGGGTCTTACGGTCTGCATTGACTGGAATGGTGCTGCGTTGACATTGATGCCACTGCTGTGAGGAGCTTTGGAAACTGGCTGGAAAACTTGCGTCTGCGAGGCAGGGGGGAGAGCTGTAGAGGGGGGAGGCTGCTCTGACGACAGGGACATGGAGGTCTGTCAGAGAGGAGAGACGTAAGGCAGATAGCATTCAACTTAAGTGCAAGGTTTACAATTAAGAAAAATAATATCATATTGGTTGAATATTAAGAACTTTTTTTCAACAAAAGTGCATGTAATGATTACCATAATTAGGAGATTGGGTGTTACTCTGTATTCTTCGACACGATTTGGAATTTCAGCTAAATTGTTATTGAATGCTTTATTTTGACAGCTGTTAATACAAAGCTTGGATGCTTTTCAGATTGATCACTGTATCCATGAAACATCCCACAAGGGTTTAGCTGCACCTGAAGGAACACATGAGCGACTTTGAGCAGGTCAGTGCTTTCTGCCTCAACAACCCACAGGATTGTAGGTGCCTGTGCAATGTTGCATCATCAACATTATTCATTGACATCAATGAATCGACTGCAAATGTCTAACAAAAAGAGAGAAATTGAATTGAGTAGCGCCGCTATGGTTCTGTCTGTGCCGTTTTGTTTGTTCTTGTACTCAAGTGTTTACTCCTCACATATGTTAAGTTTACATGGGTCTCTTGAAAGGGGCTATATAAATGACCAGCAAATCTAAAATTATTACTCTGTTCAGCTAGATGCAACTAAATCTTGATCACTATATCTTAAGAGATTTTTCATAAATGTCTTCTTATATAATGCATTTATGCCCAAATATACCAATGACAATCCGGCCGTTTTTACCCCCAGATGTCAATATTAGCATCAAAAGTAATGGTCTGGCTACTCTGCTCTATTGAAGTTGACCATCTTAAGATAAAATGAGACTCTAGGACAGGGCACCAATTTTTTACCTGGATGGGATCGATGGATTCTGTTGAGGGTCGAGGGTCTGGCGTGTGTGCAGTCTGATACAAGGGAGGCGGTGTTGGGGAGACGATAGGGACCTAAAAACAGAAAGTTAAGATTGAATAGGTTTCTTTTAATAGAAATGCATAAATGACATTTGACTAAAAATGAAGGCGGCGTTATGGCAGAATTATGTGTTGTGCTGTGTACAATGTACAAAGGCCCAGTAGGGGGGTAGTCAAATTGGCAACGAGCTGTGTTATGTCTTTTTTGTACAATTTATCCTCCAATGTTACTTTTACTTTTTCCAGTTAAAAAATGAAAATTGCTAGTAATGTTACTCACATAAATTACAAAACATACAGCAATAACATTGCTAGTCTGTGAAATGCGCTGAAACAATTTAGTGTGGAGCTTCTTAGTGTTGACATTTTTGGAACTCTCAGATTGGCCGATTCAGTATGTTTCTCTATTTTCTCTTTTACCATTAGAGAAACATATTGAAAGCTAGCAGTATGGAGATATTCATTGAAAGGCAGACACAAGGGTTTTACAGGGGGGATGAGACGGGTGACAAAATGTTACAGTAGGTCACAGATCACACTGGTCATGTCTCTGATTCGGCAACAGTAGATTACGGTCTAAAAGTCATAAAAAAAGGCAGCTGCTGTGTAAAAACAGCTTTTATTGTGTGTCTGATTACTTACTTGTGTGGGCTCAGGTTGGACAGGAACAGTGTTGGGTTGCGATAGCCGGGAATCTGGATGAACTGCAAAAAGATTACAGAATTACACTTTAAATCATGAAATATCGCGACACGGTGGTGCGGTGGGTAGCACTGTTGCCTCACAGCAAGAAGGTCGCAGGTTCAAGACCGCCTTGGGCCTGGGTCTGGGGCCTTTCTGTGTGGAGTTTGCATGTTCTCCCCGTGTCTGCGTGGGTTTTCACCGGGTACTCCGGTTTCCTCCCACAATACAAAAAACATGCTCAGGTTAATTGGTAAACTCTAAATTGCCCATAGGTGTGAGTGTGAGAGTGAATGGTGTGTGAATGGTGTGTGTGCCCCACGATTGGCTGGCGACCATCTGGGGTGTATCCCTGCCTCTCGCCTTAACGCGCTGGGATAGGCTCCAGCAGACCCCTGCGACCCCGAAAGGGAATAAGCGGGATAGACAATGGATGGATGGATGGATGGATCATGAAATATCAAGACGAGCATTCACGTGACATCAGAACAAGGGTTTCTCTTTTTAAAGCCCCACCTGGAGGACAAACCATCTGTGGCAAGTCCATGTTTTGAGCGGGTTTCATGGGTTGGGCTGATACGATGGCTGGGTCAATAGGCTGTCCGTCAAACTCCAGCATGGAGTCCTGAGAGCAAAGAAGTTATTAGCACCATGCTACACATTGAGAGTCAACAGTCATCCCGGCCACATGTTCTCACCTGCATGAAGTTGTACGTCCCCTGCATCTGTGCCATTAGGTCCTGCACCACCTGCTTCCTGGCCATGGGGTCGGTAGGAGGCACAGGAGATGCTAAGCTCAAGGCGTGAGTCTCCATGGCAACAGCGGGCGGGGTAGACTGCACAGGCTGCTGCTGCATGGCATTAACTACCTGAGAGTGAAAGAGTGAACAAGTGAATAAAAAAAAACATCCAAAAATGAAAGAACGTATCTGGATTTACATTTAGCTCATGGATTCAAGACTGAAAGTTGTTGAGTTTATTTTGTATAATTACCATTATTTAGAGTGAGATTTTACTTAAAGTACTTGAAGAATAACGAGGGTTTGTATAAACAAGTTAAAGTCCAGGACTTTAATCAAGCAGTCACTTTAATTTTCAAGGATGCAATTCTTTTCTGAACAACAAATCTGTTGCAAGACATTGGGCATGTTCATAGAGACAACCCGGCAGCAGCGGCTAATATAAAAATTGCCAAGATGGTGTTCAGGCAGCTCGGCTGCTAGAAATAGCCTGACGCCTTCTGCCGTGGTCTCACACAGACATGCATTCTATTAGAGTAGGTTGTATATCAGGCAAGCCATGGACCCAAAGTCCAGAAACGAATAGAGGTTGAATCATATGCTCATTGAAAGGAGTTGTGGAACAGGTTTAGGAATGTGGAGGTAGATCTATTGTCATCATATGAACCTCATGAAAAGATGCAAACTGCAAACTATAGCTGGCAATGACTGCACAAGACAGGACAATCCGTCACAAAGAAGGAGAAGAAGACCTTCTCTGACCAACTGTGGCCCAAGCCCTCATTTACACTGTCACATATTACAGCGATTATGTGGGGAAACCATGGAAACTTCCATGGCACAGACACACACTCTCACAGATAGACAGTGCGATCCTACACTTTCTGGGCTTGGCCCCTGAACAGGAGCATTTGGAGAGATTAGGTTTGCCCCCTGCACTAGCATAGAGGGGCTCTTTCTACTGCAACCTTTCATGCAGAAAAATGGTTTGCCTTTCAGAAACTTGTGTGTTGAGACGGGATCTGATCCCACTTTGTGTCATCTGTCTTGTGTGTTAACTTTCCTTCAGCTGCAAGTAGACAGCAATCTGGCTCTATGGTTAAAACATATGCTACAGTTATTTAGCATATGTTTGTCATGAAGGCTACAGAGAGGGAGCCTTTTCCACTCACCCGCTGCTTAAGTGCTTTCTAAAAAAGAAGGCCAAGACCTGTCACGCAGTCCTTGGAAGCAGCAGGATTTACCCGTGGTGTTACGTACTCTGGAGGGAGCCCCTTTAGAGTTACTAATATAAATGTCTCTCAAGTTCCTGTCATTAAGACAACTCTTCTCTTAGCCCTGACTTCAACTAAAAGAGTCAGGCTTCATTCACACAGGCTCAGGCAGTGCAGTGAAAACACAGGTCTCCCTTATTCAAATCAATAGGGAACAAACACTGCCAGCCGGGTAGAGCTAAGGGAGGATACACAGGGTGCCATAAAAAAAATCCACAAGGAGAAGTTCCAAAAGTCAACATTTACAAAAAATTACAAACGTTACGCTCCAGTCAAACAAGGTACAGAATGAATGAAGAGAGCAAGCGGTACAAAATAAATAAATAAGTACAGTTCCCAGATTTGTGCCACATTAACAAACATCAAGCACCTTGTAAAGACAATGATACATCACAAGTGGGAGACCAAACACCTGTATAACAACCGTATAAGACAAAATTGCACTTAAGCAGTAGGGAAAGGAATTTTTCATGTTTACTCATACCATTATCAAGACCCGTGACTGTTCAAGTCTTTATGAATACCACCATTAATGTTTTCACTATTGTTGTTTCTAAAAGTTTATAATTCCAACTCCAATCTATTTAATAGGTAAATAAAATTTCTCATCAACAATTATATTTAGGTCTTTCATCAAAACCTACATTTTCCAGATTAAGTTTTATTGAGCATATGTTTTTTTCCTCTGATTTCCACAGATTTCATTTGAAATTTGGTTTCACTCATAGCTATTTTGTTTAGAGGACTTCCTCTTTATCTTTGGCTTCAGTAAAATTTAACCAACATTTGACTGCATTGTACGTTCAGCAATACTTGCAAACAATTCACCAAATGAAAAACGAAGCAAAGGAGGTGATTCAACTGTTCATTGGCAGTTTTAACACCCATTTGCTGGTAATTCAATTTTATAAAAAAAAAATAAGTTCAAACGTCATTGAATGTATTATTTTCAAAAACACAAAAATGCCTCCTTAATAGAACCAGGTGTTGACCCCCATCCTCATTCTTTACAGTGCCTGTAAGAAATATTTAGCGCTGCTCCACTTTCATCAGTGTCATCAGGCCTCCGACTACGCAGCTGCTGCCATTCCAACTTTCATTTGCAGAGTATGGAATGTCAGATCTGATTGTCAAACATTCCAGTGCTGGTGAGTTGGATAAACGCTCCGATGTGAACCAGTGACATATTAACTAAAACAATATATAACCTGTATGATCAAGGTTAGAGCTGCTCCGATTAGAGCTCGGGCTATATGTGGTAGTCATGTGGCCTGTTCTGCTCCTCTTTACTCCCCCCACCACCCAACTTTACTCTTTTCATTTATAAGCAATGAAGGTAGGCAAAACCTCAGACTTAAAAATAGAAGAATTAACATGAAGACCAAAAGCAAGTGGTCTGTACGCTCTCTCAAACTTCCCTTGTAGATGACAGGAGAACAACCACAATTCAAAAGCACCTAACAAGACATACTCAGGAGGAGGAGTTGATGATGCACCCACAGAAAAAGTAAAAGAATACAGCCAGCAGGTCTGTACTGTTTAAAAATCTTAATTACTATGTCTTGGGATGCTAAACAGGCAATGATGTTGCCAAAGTATAGGTAGTACATTTACAGCTCAATAGTTTAGAGCATTCACAATAATGACAGCAACATGCTCGTTAATATTAATGGACATTACATAAGAAAATAGTAACTAAAACTTTGATCTGAAGTTAGCTTTAATATCTTTGCAGCCTAGTTTCCAATCCTTTCAACTAAAATACTCAAATTAGCAGATTCAATTGAAATGCTGCTCTCTTGTAATTAATCTTCAAAGTGAAAACATATGAAGATGGTCAAAGATTGACCGAAATATTCAAATTAATTACATATATGAATAAGGGATAATAATTGATGTATTTCAAAGCCTCAACAGAGATGAAAGGAATTCCTTCTGGAGAAAAATGGAAATCAATAGGTCCCAGATTGTTTACAGAATGTGAAACAAGCTCACCTCAGAAAACCTGGCCACACAAAAGAAAAGTAATCCTCAATCCAAAAAAAGCAAAAACATCTCTAATGCGTACCTCTGTTTCCGTGGTCCACTCGTCCCCCTGCTCCTTTTCTGTGTATGTGCCATCTGGAATGAACTGTCTGTTTACAAACTGTAAGACATAAAAGACATAAAAACAAAGCATCAGCATAGTGCAAAACTTAGAAAAATACTTCACTATCAAGAGTGGCATTAATATAACCTCTGTTGTTTCCACTGCAATGGGCTCTGTAAACTCCTCAATTATTTCAGTTTCTGAAAAGAGAAAAAACAATTGGCTGGTGACTTTATAGCTTGATTACACCAGCATTTTAAAAAGAAACCTGTTTTATTTTCATCAGAACATCAGAGAAGGTGATGACCTGTATCGACAGTCTGCTCTTCTGCTTCCGAGGATTCAGATACGGCTGCTGCAGTAGCTGCTGTTGCTGCTGGCTCTTCCTCCTCCTCCTCCTCACAAACACCGTTTTGGTGAGATGGAACCCGGTCAAAGTACCCACTCAGCAGAGCCTGGTCCAAAGTCTCTTTTAGTGCTTTGTCTATAAAAGAAATGGAAAAGAGGAATCCATCATACATAAATTAAAGTCTCAAGCCATGACAGCATAGATCGAACTATTGCAGTTGTAATGTGACAAAAATCCATGTTGCATTTAGAGATTTAACATTAAGTATTAGGGGTGTAATGATACGTTTATTAATGGCACAAAATGATATACATTATTGCAATATGATATGTTGCTTAGAACAAGCCAATACAATGATCTTAATTATACATTTTTTTACCCAAAAAATGTTTTTACTCCTATAGTAAGAGGATGCAAGACGTATGAACTTAGGTTTATGACAGAATCATTTTCTTAAAAGACAAGCTCTGACAGTGGCTAAAGTTTCTCAATTTTATGACTGATTAGTTTTAGAAACATGCCATTATAATAATAATGACTTGCAATTCGCTTGAAAGGCTACTTGAGGCATTTTCCACTTTTGGCTCTTTAGGCAAAGGCAGGTCACTGTTATTTCCTTACTGCCAAGATGTCTGCTACTGCCTGAATAAATATCACCCTGAGTCACCGTGTGGGCCCTCCTCGATGAGGTGAAAGGGTTGGCAAGGTGTCATTACACTGAACTGTGTCACCAGTATCCTAATGTGGCTCCAGAGATCTGACCAGTGGAACCACAGGCGACAGGGCCACTGGCACACTGCCCCGCTGCTGAGTCAGGATAAGCCCACAGCGCTCAGCCCCCAAGCAGAATGCAGCAGTGCGAGCCCGAAGGCCAGACCGCTGAGAATGCAGTACGCCAATATCCCCAAGCCCCGATTATTCACATCACAGCACTGCCCACATGCTGCATTAACACAACACAATGCACATTACATTACCATATTAAGAATAGTATAAGGCCAACAATACATGACAAGAAGGCATTGTTTAGAGCATTTGCCGTGTCCATCTACATACCTTTCCTTGGCAGTGATCAAAGGTATGTAATGAATTACTTGTGGCTAGCTTCAACATGATGAAAACCTTGCTAATGACTGCTGTGTCACTCACCATCTGAAAATTTGTTCTGCCAACTATTTGCACCACCAGCTGTGCATTTATACAAAACAAGTTTGTCTTTAATAAAAAATTCGCCTTTATTTGAAGTTTACAGCAACCAACTATCATTTTCAATGCTGAATAACTTGCAGATTTTAAACAACACATTCATTCTTTGTCTATAAAATATCAGAACACAGAAAAAGTGCTCATTTCCCAAGAGCACAAGACAAGTTTACTTAGCTTTTTGTCCATCCAAAAATTGAAACTCAAGATTATAAAAGTCTAAATCAGCAAATTTTCATATCTGACAAATCCAATTGAATTTTTGTCACTCTTGCTTAATTACTTAAGCGCTCTTCAATATAGAGGATACATTTTCTGTGAATCAACTGACTGATGTGGCAGATGTTTTTCAGTTTAAGTCAAATCTTGAAATAAATCCAAACATTGAATTACTACATCTTGCACAAATTTTTAAGACCAGAGTTGCATATAACTTACATGTTGTTCCAACCACAGCCTTGTCCTTCCCTTCCAGCAGATCCCAGAGGTGTACAGATGCTTCTTCATATTGGTCAACCAATCTGTAAGTGTTGAGATAAGCTCAATGGGGAAGAAAAAGGAAATCCTTTGTATCTTGAAAATCTGTGCCAACGAGATTCTGGTCAACCCACCTGACATTCTGGTCACGGTCTGGTCCCACCAACTTGTAGAACTCATCAAAAGCTGTGAGGTCTGTATCTGTAAGTATCGGTGAGCCTCCGATTCCCTGCTTGAGGTCTTGCCGCACGGTTTCATCCCCCAGTCGGTCCAGAAGGAACTGCAGCTCCAGGACCGTCTTCAGCCTCCTCTGCTCGGCCTCCTCCCGCTGCAGCTGCTCCCGCCGTGCAGACTTCTTCCCTACCTTCTGGATCTGAGGGTATTGTGCAGGAGCCCCATACAGAAATATTAATGCACAACACATTAGCAAAGATGAGAAGTACACCACTCTGAAAGGAGCATGTTTAATAGTCATCCTTACATCTTGTCCAAGTCCAATAAACGTCTTCTGCAACTCTCGGGCAAATTCCAAGTTATTCATGATTTCCTGGTATTTGAAGAGTGCCTCCTAGAAAGACAAGGACAGAAAGACATTTTAGACATTTTCACACAGTGCAAATAATCCACAAAGGATTATTTGTGTTTATGTACGGAATTATGAATGCCTCAGTGTACCCACCAGCTGGTCCTGATTGAGACTCTCCCCTTTATCCTTCCTGATTTGATAATCATCCAGTTTGCTCTGTAATAGAAGATCCAAGATGCAGTAAAAGTATCAGCATTCTGGCATATCAACCAGGTAAGTATTTGTTGTCTTCAGTTTTATTACAGTACGTCAGCCAGGTCGCTGGTGCTTTGCACCAACGGAGCTGCACTAACATTTATCAGGAAGAAATTGGAACCAATGTTTTTCTGTAGTATTTACCTTTTTCTTCTCCATGTTGCGGGCCTTCTTGTCGATGACGCACAATACTTGCTTCAAGACTTCGGACTGTCCACTGAGTGAAAAATTGCCCATTGACCCTGGAGCGGATCCCACATCTGGGCTGCCAGACTGCACTGTTCCATTTGCATTCATCGCTGAGGGCATCTGAAAGTTAAAGCATGAATGGTCAATTTCTTGCAGCGATGATGAGACAGTTTAATCAATTAAAAGGAGCAATACTTTGCCATTTTCCCAGTTTAATGTATTAACCTGGTAAGACCTACAGCAAAGATGCAGTCTGCCTTTTCACACACTCACTCTGAAAAGCCCTGTTTCTCCCCTACCTTCCCACAGAAACACCCACTCTATTGTCATTGGCCTTTTGGAAATGTCCTGGATACAAACAATCTGCAAGGAGGGGGTGGCTATATGGATCCAAGGGGGGTTACTATTATTTTCCACTAATGTCGTGATATCACAACAGGTGCTATTTGTAAATGCCTTGTATTTGGACAATTTTCATTATCACTACAGAGGAGGCTGCAGAACTGATTGAGCGGGTGGTCTTACTTCATAGTGTGTATGTTAGCAGAAGCATCAGAGACCTAAAATATTTGAAAACAAATGCTTAAAAAGTGTTTGCTTTTTGTTAATAGGGCCCATCTAAATAAATGCTGTATAGTAGCTCTTCGATATGGGTTCAGTTAATGATTATTGTCATTATATGAGTACACAACAATGATGACAATAAAGTGAGTCCATTAGTGTCCCAGAATCTGTGGTTTAAAGGTGACAACCAACACTCCACAGACCAGAAGGTTAATTCCCAATATGAAACAAATCCACACAATCCACCTATGTATTTTTGTTTGAAGCACAGCTATAAACATGTATTAATTAGCCAAAAAAAAGTGTCAAGTCATGTGTTAGTTAAGTATTCCATCAGACCAACTATTACAACTTGTCCAAAAAGTTCGGAATTTTTGCTTGAACATAACTGAAGATAAGGATAATCATTAACCAAAACTGTCAATCAACTATTCGATTTATAGTTCAACATTTCATGCAGCATCTGACTGGATGATACAAGGTGGCGAAACAGATTCTTTGATGTCATAGGGATCTAATATCACATAGACATCTTATAACATGCGTGTATGTACATATATTTAAAAAATAATGTATCTGACATAGCTTTTCCACAAAAAAATTAAATGCCAATCCTTAAAATGATAAACCACCCCTCCTCCTCCCTAATTCAGAATGGAGAAATAACGGTTTGCCACAAGAGATCTCCTACTTCCAGAACATTCCACTGTTTATGCACTAAAAGGTTCAACTTGCCTGCCTCTTCAGATTGAGATTTTCAATGATCACTTTCGATTAGAAACTTTCCACTTTTAGCAGATTAACATGGACAAACTGCCTTCTCGTCCTAATCTCTGCACAGTGATACTCAAATATCCAAATGACGGAAGAACATGTTTCTTTAGGCGGAAAGACTCTTAACTATGTATTGTGAAGTGAATAGTGCATGGGATTGATTTGTATTGAAATGATTGATGAAGTGAGAAATTATTATCACTAGCAAAGAACAGCTGGAACGTAGCATTGCAGCTAATTTGTGCATAACAGGTGGTGTGTTATTGACGTAAACTCGCTGTAAACGATACATAAGACGAGGTATAGCATACCCTACCGATCCGGCTATTTCCTTGAGCCTGGCCAAACGTTGGATCAAACTGAGGAGGGAATTACCGTATTTTCTATTTTTCCCTACTATAACTTCAAATACACAGCCAGTTTCAGTTGCCGGTTCTGTGGCTCGGTAGTCGCCGGTGTTTTATCTGAGGTTAGGGTAAAATGGCCCTGGCCGCAATGCCGTTAGCACAATCACTTAGCATCCCTCGCGCACTGCTAGCTTGCTTGTCTGGTCTGGCGCGTGCTAAGCGAGCAGCCGGTCGGGAGCTTCCGTTACCTTGGTAGCACGACTCCGTGTTTCACCCACCTTGATGTTATATATCCACAGGGAAGCTCGCTAGCGAAATGTACGAAACGGACAAGTTGTTGTTGTTTTTGTTATTGTTGTGTTGCTTTATTTGGTGTTTCGCTCTCTCTCGAGTGTGGGATCCGCCCCGCCGGCCTCACCGACAACTGAGACGGTGCGAGAGACGGAGGAACTCTTTATAAAGTCCAAGGTCCGTTTTTAGCTGTTGAAGATATGCCTGTCTAAATAAAGTACAAAAGCAAACCATACTAAAACTCTGTATTCATTAATAATTCAATTAAACACAAAATACAAATATATATGTTCATTTCAACAATAAATTACTAATATTGCTACGATTAGATATTTAAAATTAATATTTACGGACAGGCAAAAGTGTGCATAGCCTCTTGGCTGAAAATCTGCACAATCATTAGCTTTGATTAGGCTACCCTGTCTCGATCGTTATGCCTTGTACAGTGTTTTTTTTTCTGCAGCAGCTGTCCCACCCGGCTCTATGGAGCTGACACATGCTGCATCACAGCTGTGACACCGTACAAACCGTCTGTCATCACAACTGTACCCCCTGTTTTTGTTCATCACATTGGAGTTCAAGTTTAGTATAAAATTGGGAAATAAAATATCCCAGGAAGAGTTTCACCTGCAAGAACATTAAAAGTTACAAAGTAATTACGTTTGCTACGTTATATTAAATGGATTTCATCTCTAGGCAAGAAAGAGATTTATTTATTTAAGAAATAAAAGTTATTATTTTCTAAACTAACAAAAGTAAAAGATAAATACACGTTTTTTCTTATTCCTAATAATAATAATAACAATAAGAATTCTTATAATAATAGCGTTATACCAGTGTAACGTGTTTTAAGATGCTTACATAGGCATAGCAATAGGCTACACATAAGGCCTTCACAGACATAATAAAAAGTTTTAAAAAAAAAAAAGTAACAAATATATAGCGGTTTTTTTCCTAGAATAGGTCTATATATAAAAAGGATTCCACTTGCAATTATTTTCATGATTGATTCATTTGTAATTTGTAATGCTTCTATTAAAATGTTAGGAAATGTAGGATCTGTGTCAGTTATAATACAGTAGGTGGCAGTAAAGCTCAGCCATGTTGTTAACATGTAACAGTCATAACGTGTTGTGTGGTAATTCTGTGGTTTAAGAGAATCGTGTGCATGTCTTCTCCACTAATTCTATATTTGTTATTAGAACATAGACAAACTTTATAGCTTCTCATCCAAAAAAAACCCTAAATTAAAGGTTCCAATCTCAGTTGGAATACATCTGAATAATTTGATGATTAAACTCTTCTGACATCTTATCAGAAATTATCTATATATGTGTAATATATGTATTTGCTTTTGGTTTCATTTCACCTTTGAACACTATGTAATGGGGCAGAAAACTGAGTCCAAAGAATGTGAGACCACCTCTCTTTTGTTTTGCCAAATACAGGAAGCAGTTAACATGGCTCCGCAGCTTTTTGATTGCACTGTTCCACTGAAAGTGTTTTCTTTTAAGGGATAATACTGATTGTGGGAGGATCCCAAGAGTAAAGTGAAGCTCCCTTTCAACGAGTGACTCATTTCCGCAGCCTGCTGTATTTCAATCAAACAACAACACAGTCCTTTTTAAAAAAAAAAAGAATTCTTGGGTGGTTCCTTGTGTGACCTCTGGCCTTTATACCCTGAGATTTTTAAACCCGGAGTCAATCTTAGGGCTCTGTATTTCAAACCGATGGGGTGAAAGTGAACAATGAAAGTTTTCTGACCTGTGATGGTGGAACAGCTCTGATACAGTAGCTAATTATCACTTCTCTTCAGATTAGACAGGAAGTGGTCAGTTTTGCTATTGCTGTTCCAGAGTTTACCATATCAAAGAGTCAACACTATGTCCAGCGGCCTTGCACTTCAGGAAATGGGCCTGCGAGTCTGTGTTTAGATTTTCCACTATGGATGGATAACCATCTCTATTCTATTAGGAGATCTATTTAAGAGAGGGTTGTTGACTGTTTAACAAGATGTTTTTTTTAAATATAACCCTGCAACAACCTTGCCATACTTTGCTGTTTAGCACAACACTCCTGAAAAATTCACATTGTGTGCTGGCTGATGAAAACAAAGGTTGTAGCATAGTTTGTGGTTCGTTTAGTTCTGACGCTCATTTTTCCAGCTGCCCTCAAATTCCACATAGCTTTCAACTCTGTAATACTCTCAATACCAAACGGGCAAAAACAGGAAGGTGTACATGAGTGACACCACTTCCCAAAAGGTCGTCTAGATTCTTAACTGTTTGCTTCCCGAATTCTACCTTGCAGAAACACATGTGTGCTGCCCACAATGCGATTTGCAGGATTAATATTGATCCTATGTAAAATACTATGTAAAAAGACACCTCAACAACTAAAACCCCCTACTAGAGTGTTTCTGTTGTTGAGGCAGGGCAATGCATTAATGTCAAGTAAAGTGCACGTCGTTCCTGACATGTAGAATGCCTAAAGACACAGATAACGGCTTTAATGACAACAAGCTAGAGTTTTTATGGTGCGCTGTAAGCCTTCTTTTTCCTATCATGCTCAGCCATCTGGTGTCGACCTGTCTATCTGGGATGCCATGAGAGTCGTGGCACCATGCACCAGGGGGAGGGGGGGTGGGCAGGGGTGATAGGAAGTGAATGCACCAGCCCCCCCCAAGGAAAATGTCATCTCTGTGTGCCATTTGCACATCCTCTGGGCTTTCCCATTCAACTTCACAGGAAGTAGAGGCCAACTTGGGTGTCATATCAGTCATGACTTCTTTTTCTTTTCGTTTTTTTCCCTATCATAAATTAGAATTTGCATTTTTGCAGCATGAGTGGGATTGTAGTGTCAGTTAATGCATGAACAAACACAACACATTTTTATAGAGTTACCTTTCCACCGTGTCATTTTATTTACCTTCTTCTCACCTAAAAGAATTTGAATCCGTGTGTATTCTTGAATCACTATAATAATTATAATCACTATAATATACTATAATAATTATTATTAATAATACCTACAGAACCTTATTTTCTCTGTTGTGTTTTTCCTGTTATTACTGGTGAGATACCAGTGGCCCCTGGTATGTGATGTAACCAGACAATTGCATTTTAAAATACTGTGTCTCCTTCGCAGCTATTTAAAGAAAATTGAAACAGCGGCTAACAAAAAACAACCGCTGGGAAAGTTTTCCATCATATTACACTCCTCAACCGCAGCACATAAAGTTTATCATGGAAATATACATGTTATTAATTTCCCTACATTTCTCTATGGACTTATTAGGGTGTTGGCTCAGAAACTGGCATTCAGGAAGATTAAAAAGAAGGAAATGGAAATTCAACATTCCCTTGACAACAGGGCAGTTCCATTTAGGTTGTGCGATACTATTGAAATATATGGAACAGTTTTTGATGCAATTGGTCTAGAAACTTCAGGTAGAAAAATCAGGATCACAATCAGGCGCCCAAATGAAAATGCGATTATCACTCCAGTAGAAGATCCCTAATGCACCTTCAATATAAATGACAAAAACAAAATCCACAAGTCCTCTTCTATACAAAATATATTTATAATTTAAATTAAAGATAATAAGCTTTAGCCGAGTTAGTACAAATTAATTAAATATATTCCAGAGCTGCTGTATCTTTAGAGCCAAATACCATATGTTTGTGTAACCAAACATCCATTGCAGCTAAACAGGAAAACAATCTTTCGAGACATGAAAAGGACATATTTCTTACTAAAAAGACTCTGAGATATTTTCACTTTGTACAGTATGACTAATTCATACTGTATTCAAATAACATTTTTAAAAACACATTTTTAGTCAAACGAGCTGTGGGTTTTGTCTACACTTACAATTCTAAGCACATTATGAAAGGATACTTTAATGAATAAAATGAATGATTTAAACACGTTTATTGGTCATATGGCCACTTGACTGTAGTTTTAAGATATACTTGAAAAATTATGAGACTGTCCTTTGGGGGATTTTTTTTTAATTCCGAGTTCAACTGTATGATTTCTTATCCAATGCAGCCCAAAGCCACAATGGCCCCTACACTGTTGTGTTGTAGCAGGACAACGGGTGAGAATAAGCCCAAATCTTCTCCAGGAAAAAAAAAACATTTCTCATCTGAAGTGCATGCAGTTTGAGTTTTATCTCTGTCAGGCTGCTCTGCTTTTCTGTTGGCGCCGGCGCACGCCGCCGCCGTGCTCACCTTGCTGCCGGGCCCTCGCAGCTTGGTGTCTATCCAGTGGAGCCGCACACAGTCCAACAACTGTTTAGCCCAAGGATGCGTTCAGCCTCCACTGGGCTGAGGAGCTGACTGGCTGCCGGGGTGAGGTGCTTTATCTCCCTGTCCAGTCCAACCGCTGCCGGAGGCCCTCCCTCCTGCAGCCCGAGGCTCTGGCAGTAGATAAGAGGAAGGGCCCACAGCAGCTCTGGTTCGTCTGTGGGGACACCAACTATATATCACTGCATTCAATTCTCACTTACAACCTTCAGGAGACTTTATGTTGGGATAGTTGTTTTTTTTTTTAATAGAAATGGTTATCTTGTAAAACTCCTAGACCTACAGGAATATTGTTGAAATCTGTGCATGTAGCAGAATCCAAGTACAAGTCATCAGTTGTACAGTCCAGCATCTTACTGAAGGAGTAGTTTAGTTAATTAGTATATTGGTTGTCAACTATTCTATTAATTGTTGACTATTTTGATAATTGATTTGAGTCATTTTTGTCAACATCCATGTCTAAAGAAAAAAAAATGCATTTAGGAGTTGAACTGAAGCTTATATGGAGCATAAATTAATCACATCAAGTACATATCTTTCAAAGTGTCAGTTAGAGCTGCAATGATTAGTCAGTTAATCAATTAGTAGCCAATAATTAATTTATTACAAATTAAGTTTGAGTCATTTTGAAGAAGAAAATGACCAAATTATCTTGTTCCAGCTTCTCAAATCTGATTATTTTCAGATTTTGTTAGTTTTCTTTTATTGTAAACTGAAAAGTTTAGGTAGAACTTTTAAAATTTTACACACAAAATAATGGAACATTTTGACAGGACATTTAGTGACTCAATAGACAGACTTTAAAACAACCCATCAAACTGGAAGTTGTTCTATGACTTATCTGTAATAACATTGATGAACTTGTATTCTAAACCTTTTACAAAGAGAACCTCATTGAACCCTGTCATCTTGTCTCTGCCTTTTAGGTGGATGGATGTGCAACGCTATGAATTTATGTTTTGATTTCTTATTCTTAGTGATTTTACACAGACAGACAATTATACTTTTAATTTATTATTTTGTAGTAAAAAAACATCTTAAAAACTATCAGTGCAGATTCTTTGAATATCAATCAATCTAACATGTAAGATTAAAAGTTATTTTATTTTTGAAGTGTAAATTGCTTATATGATGGATAATGGATAGTGGGAAAGGGGGGGGGGAGGTTTCCCTATTATTTTTTTTTCTTTTTGGTTATTAGATTTACTAACGTACTGTATAGTGAATTTGGAGGTAACCTGGGACACTTTTGTTTTCTTAAATTTTGACTTCTGTAAATTATATATAGCTATCTAACACATGATATCAAGACACTATAGTTTTATGGAATTCCTTAGTGTAGTGAAATTAGTGTTGATTTTGTTAAAAATGTGGTGTGTTTGTCTTTATGCACTTTATTGAATATTTCTGTTAAAATAAAATTTAAATAAAGATCCATATATTTTTAAAGGGTTAGACAGCCACACCGCCCTTATCTCCATTGTATAATGAACTCAGTCACGACCTCGCAGGCTGCGCAGCGTTCATCTGTCGCTTTAAGGCCGATTTCCCCTCATTGTCAAAGAGTCGTGAGCAGGAAGAGAGAAACGAAAGCAAAGAGACCCGAGTGGGGAGGGGAGGGGGAAAGGGGGGGCGCATTTAAACACGATGCCCGCGGCTTCGTGTGGAGGAGCGCACCCCGCAAAACACACACACACACACACACACACACGCGGGGATGCACGCTAGTGACATTTTTAGATCGTAACGGTGGTGGTGTGTGCATGTGCGTGTGTGCGTGTGTTTCAGAGCGCGCGCGCGCGGAACCCGTGAAGTGAACGCGGGGCGACCAGAGCCCGAGGAGCAGCGGACTGCACAGACATGGAAGTGTCACCGCGGGTTATTGCCTCAGGAAATGATGACAGCGTCCTCCATCACCGCTTAGCTGCCTGAGAGCCCACGTTCCTCTCGTCTTGCGGCCATTTCGACAGGGACACCCCCTCCCACCCCCACACACCCCGCTCTCCCAGAAATAACGCGGAGGAGCTGCGGGGCCGCGCGTTCCGAAGGCTGCGGGAGCAGGTGCAGTGCGTCTCGGGCAGGTGGACACGCGATCGGCCGCGGGCTCCGAACCCTCATCCTGGATCAGGCTGGACGTCAACATTTCAGTAATGTCATCCGCCATAGAGAGGAAGACGCTGGAAGCCAATGAGTACGTATCGGAGCCGATTGCTGGCTGCTGTTGCTGGTTAGACGAAGGTTGCATCGGATGTGCAGGAAACGTTACAGTCGCTTGGCAAAAGATGAATAATGAAGTTCATGTCCAAGGGCAGATTAGGTGCATGCAAAAGAAAAGTTTTGGTGTTGCCCCAGAAGTTACAATGGGAAGCTGCTGTATTATGCATCAAAAGTGTAGGTTATTGTACAGTTTTGTTTGTCTGTTTTGTTGCAGATCTTCACTTTCTACGCGTCCGTTTCTGCTTTAGTACAAGTAGCTCGTTACACGTTTTGGACAACTACTGTAATTAGAAAGTCCAGTGGCTCCCTCAGGTGGACAGAATCTAATCCTAAAAGTCCACTCACTTTTGAATAAATAAATAATTAATAATAATAGTAATACAATTTTTTTTAAATAGAGCACATGTAATGGGAGAAAAAAGATCCCACATGTTCTGCCCCACAAAGACAGGTGCAAGAACTATTACAAACTTGTCAGAATAATTAGACAAAGGGTGTCAAACATGTGGCCCTGGGCCCATAATAGGTCCTGGCCACAGGATGACTGTACAAAAATGTGACATAAAATATGGATTAGTGTCCAGCTGCTTCTGGTTATTTTCTGGTGTCTTTATTTTTCCACAATAATAAACTGATGATATTGGAGGTTTTCTCTTCAGCTTTTGAGAAACAGTGATTGACATTTTATGAACCAAAACAACTACTCGATTAATAATCTCAACAATTAATAGATTAACAGACTATGAAAGTAGTAGTTAGTTGCAGCCCTACAGTAAACTGAACCCTTTGGGGGCCACTGGCTTGGTTTTAAGGATATTACGTTAAGTATTTCACACAATTTTTTTTAGACATTTTACAGACTGAATGATTAATTGAGCCGTGCCAGAATATTTCATTCCCTAAGCAGGCGTGTCTCTCCTGCAGGGAGCCGGTGGACGAGGTCCTCCAGATGCCTCCGTCCTTGCTGACGTGTGGCGGGTGCCAGCAGAGCATCGGCGACCGCTTCTTCCTGAAGGCCATAGAGCAGTACTGGCACGAGGACTGCCTGAGCTGCGACCTGTGCGGCTGTCGGCTGGGGGAGGTCGGCCGCCGCCTCTACTACAAGCTGGGGAGGAAGCTCTGCCGCAGAGACTACCTCAGGTTGGTCTGGGAGACGTGGCGCATCTACTCGTCTGATAACAAGATGCTGTGGCAAAGTGTCAGGAAAAAGAAAGTGATGGAAGAACAGTTTTTAATTCTCACTGATAATATGTATGTATTTCTGACACCCTTGATTGCTTAAAGGGGTCTTATTACGAATAAAACACTTTTTATAAGGAACATATGAGGAACAATGCGAAAACTACCACGTGTTGTAAACCTAAAAACTTGGTACCACAAATAGTTTAACTCATAAAAAAGTTAAAAAAAAAAAAAAAAAACATGCTATCAACTAGTATTTATAATTTATACTATTATTCTATGTGGATTAAATATATATTTTTTAGTTTATCATTCTTTTTTCAGTTACACCGTTTGACATTTTGTGTCAAAAAGTGCATAAAATCCTGATTTTTGTAAAAAGAAATAGTACAAATGGATTTTTAAATGAAAAGAAAACAATGTGAACACAAAATGTACATTTTGAGAGACCCGATGAATACTTTTTTGATTTCTCTCATCTTGCCAACCATGATTTGTCACAGAACCATAAAACAAAATACAGTCACTTACTGTGGTGAAAAACCTCACACATTACAACTGAGCATTTCAGTTATTTATATATATATATATATATATATATATATATATATATATATATATATATATATATATATATATATATATATATATATATATATATATATATATATATGTGTGTGCATGAGGTTTTACCATAGTGAGTGAATATGTTGTGTGTGTGTATGGTATATTGTGAATAATGTCCCTGATGGCCCCTCATAGCTATGTATAGCTTGATCCATGTTCCTGAGAGTGCCTGAACTTAACTTCAGTTTCCCAGCCCCACCGCATCTTCCTGAGGGACATTTCCATCAGTGCTAGGCCAATCACATTTTGGTAGAGAGAGGAGGTGGGGAAGTATTATACAGGTCTCTCTATGTGCTTTTGGACCATAAAAGCATGCTAGTTTTTATAAATAAGCTGTGAAAGTTGAAATATTGAATTAGGAAAATAGCAAAATCCAGCCCCTTAAAGTGAAACAGTTTGGGCCAATATTTGTTAATTTTTTTTGTTTTATATTTGAATCTGAAAAAAAATGTTATGTACTTTTGTGAAATATCTCAACAACCATTCAGAATTTAGTTTTTCACATTATCTTAAGGTGAAATGTCGTGCCATCACATACATTACAACTGGAGCCTGGGTTTTTCTCCCGCTTCAAGATGGCGGTGGCTTTACATGCAACGTCGTCCATTCTACAACCAAACGGTCACTAGAATATTTGAAGTGAGAAACAGGCGAGGTGGTAACATACAGTAATCATTGCCTGGGGACATAATGTACATTTCACATGTCAGTTCTTGCCTTTGACCTCAATGAAGTTGAAGTAGTGCTTATACCCAGGGGTGAAAATCCCATTTCATTGATGGGAGTGCAATAAACAGTAAATTTCCAGAGAATAATTTCTGGAGGGGACATAAAAAAAATCCATACCATACTACCAGATGATATGAGATCATGAATCAATGAGGGTAAAACTATGAAAATCTAAATAGATCCTCATCCCCCTCTCTCTGCTCTTCTTCCTGTTCCCTCCTTCTCTCTAACTCGTCGCTGCGCTACCTTAACTTAGCGTTTATTAACGTTTGTTCTTAACCAGCAGACTGTTGAAAAAGGATAATAAGTCAATCAATCAATAAGGACACATTTATAAAAAGTTGTGCGATACATGACTTAATGGCTTCTACATATTAGTTGGATTGGTTTCTTGACTGACTAGACATGAAGTAACTGAGGCACAGTACTCTTGAAACTGCTTTTTTTAATCCTATGTTATCTCTCCTCTTTTGTAAACTGATAGTTACTTAATTATGTAAATAGTTATAATCTATTTCTTCACATAACACATAAGTGTTGTTATTTATAAGTTTGTTATTCCCACTTGAGATCAAATTATCCACTTTACTAGGTTATAGCTTTAATTTTCATAGCAACAACGTGCATTTCATTGTCAATAACAACTTTATAATGATGGGAAAAATAATTAGTTAAATTACACTGGTACTGAAGAACTAACACGATTACTGCTGTTACTGTAAATACACAACGCAGGTGTGTGTGTGTGTGCGTGTGTGTTTGGGGCTTAGGATCGGGTGAATATGTTCCCTCTCATTAAGGGTGTAACATCTCCTCCTCTCAGGCTCTTCGGTCAGGACGGCCACTGTGCTTCCTGTGAGAAGCGGATCAGGGCGTTCGAGATGACCATGCGCGTGCGGGACAAGGTCTATCACCTGGAGTGTTTCAAGTGCGCTGCCTGCCAGAAGCACTTCTGCGTGGGTGACCGCTACCTGCTCATCAACTCGGACATCGTGTGCGAGCAGGACATCTTTGAGTGGACCAAACTCAACAATAACAATATGGTTTAGAGGAAAAAAACCAAAAACTCCTGCTTAGTGTGATGGAGTGTTACGCCTTTTCCCGCTTTGGCTTTAAAGGGAATAAAATCTTGACAATAAACAGACTTTTTTTGTAGCATTGTGCGGGCCTAAACTTGTTTTTCTCACTCATATGGAAACAAAGAGGACAGAGTTACTCTGCTGGAAAGTGATGAATGATGCACCGTCCTTAAATGCAGAAAAAAACAATGAATATGTGCAAACGAGCAAAAATGGTCATTTGTACACACAGTGGAATTTTACAATTTTTAGCAACGAACAAAAAAACAAAACAAAAAAAAACTCTTTCATCAAGTTTTCTTGTAGTCAAACACTGTTGAATTACCTGTATGGGCTGAAAATGTATTATAAGATTTTCTGAAACTTTTTATACTTCTGTAACTTCCTCATTTTTCTCACAGTTTCTTGCAAAAAAAAATATGCAATTTGGTTTGAATATTGGGGTAAATAGGAAGAACTGCTCCATTTATTTAATATGTATTAATTAAGCCATTTATTATTGTAAAATGTATTCTACATATATGCCGAATTGTATTCTTGCCTGTTGACATTTTTTTATTACATGTTCGGCTGACTTGCATTTTCCGCACTAAGTGGAATGGATTAATCAACTGAACACTATTTTCTCCATGATTAGTACAAAATGACACAGTTTATGAAGTTTAGGAAACTATTAAGAACTTTATTTGGAAATTACAGGCCTGTAAACTAACGAGTTTCAAGGTGTCAATGAATTAAATGGAACAAGATAATCCGTTTTGTGGAGTCCTGATGAGAATGGTTGTACTGTGTGGCCAGGTTGAACGGGTGGCGCCCTCTGGTGATCAAGGGACACCATGCAATACTCATTTTACTGACTTGGGAGAGCTTCTGTTGTATCTTGTAATTTTAACAATTCTCTAGACATGCACCCACCACTTTTTTTTTGGATATCTGCTTGTCAGTTTATTAAATAAATGACAGTTTAGAGAAACAATGATGATCTTTGGTGTGAGTGGCTCATACATGGTCATCAAGAGTTTCCTAATCTTTACTGGTATTGTAGAAAGTGAGATTTTAAAAGCTGTGATTATTCGAAAGTCTGTTACATTAATACTGTCCCATGATTCAAAACTCAATCCAAAGAGAAATGCCCACAGCTCCTTTTCTAAACTTTGGTTTAATAAAAAAAGGCCTTATGACTTTAATATCTTAAAGAGAGATATTCAAACCTTAAATAAAACTCAGATGAAGGACACGGTGTGGGTAAGTCATTATAAATAATTAGGTCTATAGCTCTCATTTTCTACTCAGAATAAATCAGAATCTTACTCATACAGTTTTTTTAATGAAATTATAGTATATAACTTAATCTTAAGCGAAGCAATTAAGTTTCCCAGTGCTTCATGTCATGACATCGACTTTCTGCCCCTTCCTCCTGAGAACACGCTGAACACCAACACTCCCGGAAAAAGGTAATTGTATTTAAATTATTATGATTTTTAAAAACTGATGTGTATATATCCATCTAATCAATCAAGTTTCTAGAATACCCCTCAACTGATATAGCAAATATATGCATGAAAACTTGAAAAAAAAAATGCTTAAATGTGAATTATAGCTGATTCTTCTGGCGTCTCACATGTTGACACAATTCTATTTGATGAGCAGATGTAGTGTAAGTTACAATGATTTTTATTATTTTATCTGTATATCTATTTATTATTATCAACTCCATCAATGACTCACCTCAGTCGGGTATCAGGCTTTATTTCCAGCCTAAGAAGAGCTGCTGAATAAGAAGTTATCCACCACGAGGATGCAGCCTTTTCTCATAAAGGACCCCGTTGCATGGCCGAGTGAAATAATGCATCCTAGAGAGAGAAAGAGCAAAGATTGACGGTAATGAAGTCATGATGTTTTGGCCTGTAACAGTCAGTGTCTCTGGATTTTTCTCTTCAAAGCGGGTGCCCATCAGAGTGGCTCATGTCTGCCAGCTGTCAACTCACATAGGAAGCGGCCACAAGGCGTGCTCCTCCGGTGCCATCCCACAACCCCCTGCCATCCTCAGTTATCTTTACAGGCATAACAGCAATAATTGAATCCACGATTTACTCTTACGTGTGAGGTCAGGAACGCAGGCGCCCGACCGCGCTGTATTAGCGGGGGCGAGAGAAACAGCCTTAAAAACTGACGCTAAAAAGCAGTTGAAAAACGTGATCGGGAAGCAATTTGCAACAAAGGAGAGAAGAAAGGGGCAGTTGAGAGGAGAGGGGCACAGCACAGAAGCTCCAGGATGATGTCTTCAGCGGAGTCTGACAGTAGTTTATTCATAGAGCAGGGAGGGATGAAGGAGCAGGCAGAGTTAAAAAACCCACCCAGGCTGAGATGACGCCCGTGCTGAAAGAGATACTTATTTGGGAAACTAATGAGTTTTCCCACAATAGAGATGGGAATATAATGTGTAGGCATTAGGCACACAGGGGGAAGCTGGGCCTTTGCTCATTTGGAGGTCTGCAGACTGAGGAGCCGTCAGTATGGCATTAAGCAATGGTTTAGGAATGGCTGCGAAGAGGGGAAAAAAAAGTCTACTTCGTGGTGGTCTCACCAACAAATCAGCTCCGTATTGAACTACAGGCTTTAGATATGTGCAGATTAATAACATGTTTATAATAATAAGTGCAAAACTTAACCTTCTTTCTTACTTTTTTCCCCCCGGATTGTATTAAAAACACAATATGCAGTAAAAGTATTGCCTTTTCCCTTTTGCCGCAAAGCAGGCTTGCACATGTGGTGACAAAGTACAGAATATGACCATGAAGCTTTGTTGTTACACCAACAGATGGAGAAAAGAACACAGCCAAATCATAGAACAAATATTTATTTATTTAGTTTGCCAAGCAGTCATTTACAGACAAAAACACTTTATCCTACCCAGTGATGCTATCACACTACGCATATCCTAGTATCAGCAAACTGGTATAAAACCACAATAAAAAATAAGTTCCATTATTTGGCATCTAGTAGTATAGGAGTAGTGTGTAGAAACTATCAATGCTGTCTGTCAAAACCAATCGCTGATATAGAGCCACTTAGGATGGAGTTTAATTTGTGCAGCAGACTTTAGAAACATGACATCAGTTCATAATCATGTGTATACAATTAGGGAAAGTACTAAGCTGCTAAAACAATGATGTTTTGAGCTATTAAAGAGGTCCCGGGAGTCCAAACAGAACGTCAGGGGCTGCAGGAGGGTGGTACTCTTTACTGTATCTGCCGTTCCCTTTGCTACAGAGAGTTCATTGAGTTTAATGAGACTGGAGCTGAGCGGAGGCCAGGTCTCATCTCACGACATGCACACACAGCACGTGGGCCCACAGGGACCCTCGGCGCTGGCCAAGCGGCCTGTGTTCCATCGGCCCGCTCGCTCCCCTCCGCCGCCTCGCGGGCTGAGCTTTGCCAGAGCACTGCCCCGACTCGCACAGCAGCCTCGGCAGGACTCAATAAAGCCCTGTGCCTCCTGTGTCATCCCCACCAGCTGTACACAAGGCCGTGAATGTGGCGCTGTGTTTGTGTGCCGGGGGAGGCCTGTTTCATCTCCGGTGCCCATGTCACAGCGGTCCCGTACGGGCAGGCCTTAAAAACATCCAGCTGTGCGGCCGGGACCAAGGAGGCTCTCTGAGGATGAAATCGCAGCGGTTCCCAGCTTGTTTTTATCAACCCCACCGAGGCAACCGCCACACGTCGACCACAGTGTGTGTGTGTTTTGGCGCAGTGTTGCAGCGTGGACAGCAGATGGCAGTTCTGGTCCAGGTAGATACACAACTGGGATGATGTACAAGAAAAAAAAAGAAGAAGGAGTCTGTGTGTGTGCGTGTGTGTGAAATGTGACAGGCAGATTGAAGGGGAGAGCCGGGGTTCGTACGGATGCCAGTTCCACGGAAGATTAATTAGAGGGGAATTGAATGTGACGATCCATATTCGGAGCGCCACAGACATGACAAGCAGAGTTCAGCGACACCTACAAAGGAAGATGTGGTCGGACAATTATCTGCAGCAGAGCGGCGATTAATCACGCCGCGGCCTGTCAGTGTCAAAGCCCATCCGACAAAACGAGTCAAGTGCTATTGATCATGCCCGCCTTGGGTTTCACTTGCACTCACACTTTATCAGATGGAGCTAATTGGGAACATATTCAGCCTGTGGTCCTGAGAGATGTGTCTGTCAGGAGTCACATTCCTGCTCCGATTCCCTGATAGCCCGTAGCGCCTGTAGTCTGGGTGGAGGGCCGGCTGTGGGAGTAGGGTTTTTAGGGGGAGGTGGGCCGTGGCAGGGGTGGATAGGTGAGTAATAAGCATGCATCCTTTAACTCTTGCCGGGCATGTCCTGCGACTTGAATTAAATACGTGCTGAGGATTTATTAGGGAGAAGACATCTGGGGCCCCATAAAAACTCCAGGACTGAGACTTTTTCTCCCACCTTATATTTTCTAGCTCTCTACCTCACAGAAGCACTCATCTATTTTTTCTCTACCGTTTTTTTTAGGCTTTTTTGCATTTTGGTCTTTTCAAGGTTGACTCCCTTTCATTGTTCTCGCAGCAGGCCATGTGTATGGATGTGTGATGTGATGGATTCTGTGATTATTATAATGTTTACTGCTTCAGCCCGGATGACTGGCAGTGACCAGAGCACCGTGGTGGAGAGAGTCTCCACATCCCTCATTCTAAAAGTTGTAAAATCTAATCCATTACATGTAAAAGTGTGGCAGAAACATGTAGTCGAGGCTGAAAAATGGAACTGCTATACTATTATACATCAAATTATTGAGGGTACTCTTTGTATGATACCTTAATTCGAAAAGAACTATGAACTGTCTCTGTCAGACGAATGCTGTGGAGTCAGTAGCTGCAACCATCAGTCGCTTCATTGCCAACGATCACATTAATCACCAACTTTTTGAAAATCAATTAATAGATTTGAGTCATTCTTTTTAAATACAGAATAAAATATCAAAATTCTCTGCCTCCAGCTTCTCAAATCTGATTATTTTGTGTTTTCTTTAATCTTCTGTAATAGTAAACTGATGATCTTTAGGACTGCAGGTCAGGACAAAAAAATTTAGGTTGCATCTTCAGCTTTGGAAACAGTGCTCAACATTTTACGCCATTTTATGAACTAAAACACTAATTGATTAATCATTTCAATAATGTATGGGTTAATGAACTGTCGAAGTAGTCATTAGTCACAGCTCTAATAAAATGTATTATATATTCCCCCCCTGAATTCTAGTGGATTGAAGGCAGAAGTCATTCAGAAAATCAATGTTGTTGGACTTGG
Source organism: Eupleurogrammus muticus (assembly GCA_036785175.1). NCBI lineage: Eukaryota > Metazoa > Chordata > Actinopteri > Scombriformes > Trichiuridae > Eupleurogrammus > Eupleurogrammus muticus. The sequence goes on along the minus strand of JAYKQN010000010.1, from coordinate 18,132,862 downwards.
ACACGCACACATCCATATGTACATCCTTTTTTCCAAATCAGTGATGCTCTTATATTTTATTTTGCTATTAATTTGTGGTCCGACATAGCCATTTTGAAGGCTGAAATTCTTAAGAGTGTCAAAAATATGTGATGCAAGTGCAGTAAATCTGTTTCATACATGTGTTTCTTGGGCCATAACCCCCCCACCCCCCTACCCTAAAATGATCCCCATATGTTGAGCAGTGTTCCTGGCTTCTGATGAACCAACTACACGTTGCTCTGAAGGCTCCGTCCCAAGACCTGCATCAAACACACTGCGAGGAAAGTGCAACCCTTTTGGGACGGGTGGGGGTGTTGTGTGTGTGTGTTGCTCGTCTTCTCATGGAGGCGAGCAGCAATATTGCAGGATAATAGATGTAGCTGCATGTCAAAGCCACATAATATGGATTAGAAACTACTACTACTAAGGGAATTATGTGTTTTAGAACTCCAAAACCACTGGCTTGCTGCATTTTCATGGATGACTGGTAGAGAAAATGAACGGATGTGACACATAAAAACATTCTTGGGGTTTCAGTGTGACCATGAGTGAGTGTGTACAGTATTACAGGTCGAAGGTGAATGTTTGTGCGCTTCGAGCAGAGAGAAAGCCTCATTATTAAGAGTAAGACTGTCTGGTAGTAGAGGAATTACTTTCATAACTAAGAATCTTACATAAGAGATGATTTATTCTCGACACGGGAATACTTAGGCCATTTCAGAGTAAATATTAATGCAGTGATTGATTCCTGGGATTCCTTTTCATTCAGCACTATCTCCGTTTTCTCATTAAAGCACAACACCATCATGAATGTAATGTTTTGTCTGGACACATTATTATTATGTAGTATGTGATGTCATACGTATCTCATCACTTGCTCCACACATCGTGGGGATCCCATAAATTCAGACCTGCTCTATTTAAATGAGCACGATAAAGGACCCCCTGGTATAAATCTAAACCTGACTCCTGCCTCTTTCTCATCAGACATCAGTGAAAAACCAGACCGTTACCAGTAAGCAGACCGTGGCAGTGTAGTTCTCTTTAAGGCAATCAGTGTTGGGAACTCTAATTAAGGTGGTGGAAAAAGGTGGCTACTGCTTTTCTAAAAAAAAAAAAAAAAAAAAAAGCAGCGCAGATGTGCAGGTAAGTGGTCGTGCGGCAAACTGTGGCTTCATAGCGCCCGGCTCCAGTGCAATTTCCGCCTCTAATTGGACTTCCCACGCAATGCCTGCTTCCAATCATTCCACAGAGCCGGCGCAGCAGCAGCCGACTGGCATGGCGGCGGACACGTCACGGAGAAACATCGGGACAGAAAATTGAAAATGAATTGACTGGGCGGGTGGATTTTAGATTGCATGTTTTGTGTTTTTACATGCTTTTGTCCATGAAAGATTCACCTACGATTAATAAAAGACACTTTTCCAAACTCACCACAGAGTTGCCACCCACCGCAATATAGAATATTTGAGCCTCATCGATTTTCTACACCTGCTGTTCTAAATCTTCCCTAAATGCTTAAATCCTGGCAATGCCAGCCATCCTTTGTTAAGAATTCCTCTCTTCCCTTGGATTTCCTCTCTACCAGAGTTACCTCACCTGGAACCAATCTGTAACACAATCAAAGTGTCCTAACATGAAAGCTCAGTTCCTTCCTTTGATAGTCCATTTCTCTCCACACTTGTTCTTTCCTCTCTTCTCTAGTAGCTCATGCAGCCACGTCTGGAAAGAAATCTGGTCAAAATAGAGACTCAGTCACTACGCATTATGCAAATTCACTTGAAACAATTCATCGGTGCTCTGCCTTTTGCTTCGCGGACAACAGAATGGGCCCTTTGTCTAAAAATAAGCGGTGCATAGTGAAAACTAAGAACCTTGCATGTTGAGAAATTGAGAACATTGTTGCAAAGACCTTGGGAAATGTGAGATAATGAAATATAACTAGGAGGAGTAATAACTTGCACTAGCCATTCAAGTATCATTCACAAGTATAATCCAGTGGTCTCACAGAGGGATTATTCAAAAGAAAGAGAGCGCCAGTTTTTGATGAAATAGGAAGCGTGAAAAGTGGAAAGAAGAGTGTATGATTCCTTTTTTTCCCCCAAAGCCTACGCTGTTTTCTCCTCACTGGATTGCACTCATCCGTCCAATGCGTTGATTGCAGCTTCTGGATGAGCCGATGCTTATGGTTTGTGCGCTACATGCTCATCAGTCATCCCGCTCTGCCTCAGAGTGTGTCCAGGATCGCAGGGTGATTAAACTCTAATAGCGGCCTTTTGAGAAGTCCGGGGGGATTTACTCGTGAGTCAACATGCCAGACCCCATTTCCTCCTCACTCACTGCTGCCTCTCAACACCCGGCCGGCTGCAGCCATAGTAGATCTCCACATGGAACTTGTATAGATTGGGGAAACCTTGGAAGTGACCCAGCGTAAGGCCTTAGACATACACAAGGAACAATGCCAAGAAATATCCTGTTCCAGCCCAACATTAACTGCTGCAATTAAAATCTGAAATGTGTCATAAAATACCAGTGATTTGGAAGTTTTTCTTTGAACATTGTGATACATACAGATTTATCCAATAAAATAGTAAATTTACAAGTACATGATAATGTTTTAAGATGTTTAAATACATAAAAAAATGCTCAATTTGAAGAAAAAGTCTTTGCATTTCTATAATATCATTATAATAATAACATACAGAAATGCAGCTCATGTTAAATACATGCTAAGAAACATCAAGACAATGAAGTCCCAATTAAGATGAGGGGAAAAATACAGAGAACGTGTAAAGGTTGAATTACTTTCTCTGAATTATTGCTTGTTAGAAAGTAGAGCTGCACTGATTATCCGATTAATCTATTATTTTCCAGCTATTACATTTATCACTAACTGTTCTCATAATGAATTATTTAATTTGAGGGTTTTTTTAAATGTAAAAATGATTTGCTTCCAACTGATTATTTTCTGGTTTCTTTATTCAATTATAATAATAAACTGATGATCTATAGGTTGTGGACTGTTGTTCTAGACAAAAATGACATTTTGGAAAACAATACATTTTCTACTATTATAATATCCAAAAAAAATAATTGATTAATCAACAGGTTAAACAATCAACAGGTCAACCAATCTAAATAGTTGTGGTTCTGAAAAGTAGTTTACAACCTGCACTGTTGGCACATCTGCCATAAACACCCTGATAGTGATGGAAATTTTTCCTGAATTGAGGATTCCTGATTCGGTTTCTTGTGTGAAGGCGTCCCTATTGACACATCTGTCACAAACCCCTATATGTATATATATAGTCATGAGAGGATTTGCTTTAAGGACAGTGTTATTAAGCAACTTGGCTCAATGGAACAAGACTTGGCTTTCTGCAAATTCAATTTAAGCCATATAAATACCTCCGGGTTTCGGATTATTGGTTGAACAAAACAAGCAATTTGAATGTCAGCTATGAGAAATTGCAAAAGGAATTATTATTATTTCGTCAAAAGGAAGGACGTCTGTGTGGCTGGTATGCTCCCAAAGGTGTATTTATTTAGGTGAACACCAAATGCAATGTTTTGAGGCCAAGAAGACTTTTCCTCAGTCTGACTGATTATATTTTATATATTATCCTCATCTGTTCTGCATCTGGATTTTAGTGTTGATGTGGAGCCTTATTTTTTTCCCAATTATTACAATTTTTTCACATTTTCTAGAATTAATACTTTTGCTCATTGCCACACTTGGATTGAATATATATATATATATATATATATATATATATATATATATATATGCATAGATTAATACTGTTTATGCCAAATGTCTCATGTTCTTGTTTTGACCAGACAAGGTGTTCTGCATCCCAGACAGGGGTTGACTGTAGTTTGAATGAATCTCGCTATCATTATTTTTAAATTCTTTTTCTCAGAAAAGTGCTTTCCCTCAGGACGCATTTTGTTGACAGATAGCTCCCTTTTATTAAATCCGGGCAAGGTTTATATCTGAATAATTGTATAACTACATGAAAAATCCTTTTTGTCAAATTTTGTTTAAATCAAGAAAAAAAAAATCTTTTCTTAGGATGGGATGTAGTTACAGAAATATGCATAATCGAGATTCATGATGGTGCTTTCCCAAAACTGAACAGAAATGGCTGCAGCCAGCGATTAAGGCGCCTGTCACAGTGCGAACATTTCAGACATCTTGTTTTGAAACTTCCCACGAGCAACAACACAGCGGCCGTTATCCAGCGTCCAGTGGCTCGCTTGAGACAACGTATGCTGCTGCTCCATGTGACTTTAATTGAGTGATTAGACGTAATTCAATAAGCAATCGAAGGGCAATGCGCGTGAGTTTGAGGCGTAAAGCAAAAGAGTCCTGGTGAGTGGAGCCTTTGTCCGTGACCCTCCATCATCGCTGCTACCTTTCAGGCTAAATCACGCGCCCTGATCGGCCTCTGGCCAGCACCCCTGTGTGGACCCCTCCACTCTAATTGTCTAGGCCACTAATTTCAGGAACCACGCATTTTGCAGGTTTAATGCTCAGCCCTTGCCATGTCTTGTGTTCGCCATGTGAGTCACTATCTTTAGACTGGGATCAACCACACAAAAACATCCCAATTATTATTGTATGTGAGGAGAATTTCCACAAATTCTGTTGCTATGAGACTTTGTTTGGAGGCTTATTTCTATCAGTGAATTCTGATAGTCTAATCAGTCCAAAACCATTGTGGCGAGCTCATCAGAGGACGGTTCTCTGTGCCGAAGAGCGATTACGAGCCTATTTTCAACAAGTGGGAGAAGAAACTCAGAATTCAAAAGCATCAGCAACACAGGATTGTGAAATTACTCAGAATTGTGACACAACCTATCCCAGCTTGAAATATTACCCCTGCGTGTGGACCCATTAGCCCCACATTCTCACAGCTGTTTACTGTCAATCTGCCCCGGCTCATGCAAATTTGGCAGGAAATGGCTGGCATCATAATAAAGAAAACGAAAATGGCCCGCTCCACAGCTTTACTATGATGCAGTGAAATAGTTCCATAAATTACTTCGAGTCTGCTAATTCTCAGAGTAAATCAAAGTCTCCGGAGGAGCTGAAGTCTGTAAAATGTGCCTCATTACTAAACCAAAGGGACATGAGTCCTCAGTAGGATTAAAAAGTCAAGGCTGGTTATAAAATATAAAAGAAAAAGTTAATTTTAAATCCAGGATTGTAGAAATGTCAGAAAATTTTCGCCACCATTTGAGAAACTCCCTGGTGGAAGCAATCTTTGGCAAATGTGTGTGTAGACAAGTGTATTATCCAACATGTGTCTTTAATGCTCGCTCGGCTCACTTGCCAACTGTCATATTGTTAAAGATAGACTACACCCTCTTGGCTTGTGCCAAGGAGGCCCACAGATTTACAGCAATACCCCACAGCACAATATTGAGAGCAGAGGCCTGTGGGGCAGCCAGAGGCCTTATTCTCAAGTTATAGATTGTAAAGCTTTGTTACTATAATTGTTACAGACTCCTGGAAGTAATGATGACTACTGCAGCTGACTCACATCACGTCTGAAGCCACAAATCACAGTTAAATCGCCATCAAGAAAATGAATACTGGATGAAGTCATTTTAGAAACCCCAATAAAATATTTTCGAAGTGATAAATAAATGAATGAAAAGATTGTAAACACACATTGTTTGTCTATTGTAATATGAAACATACCAATTCTTATTTTTGATTGAATTATTTACTTAGTAAAACATACTTATGAATATTATGGTTGAGTTCTGGCTAGTCTCTGCTGCTAAATGCCACTAAATATTACAGGCTGTGCCTTAATTTTGCCATTAGCCAATTAAAAAAAAATATTTATTTTATTTAAATGTTTTATTTAAAGCTGTAAGAATCCATATTTCTTACGTCAACAATAGATCAGATTACTATGTGCGGTGTAAATCAGATCATTTGTAGTGATGAACGAGAGACACTGTTTTTCCTCTCAGCTCTGCAGCGTCTTAGTGTCTTTCAGCCCATTGTTTTGGTTTCGGCTGTTCAGTCATTCACTCTCGCTGCCCTCGTCAACTCGTGTCCAGCAGCGGCCACATGCAGCTGTTTTTCCCCAGCAGAAAAAGCCCTGACAAACTGTAAACTAGCTAGCCAGCGCCGGACAGACCAAGTAACAACCAGCTGCTGAACATCGTGGAGTGCTTATCATCTAAATAGTTTGATTTTTCCCTCGGGAGTCACCGGAGACCTAAAACAGCCAAACATCCAAAAGGGAGTGCAACTCGGGACATTCGGGAAAGGAAGTCGTTAGAAACACAATTCTAAATGAATCATAATGTCCATTCATATCACGTTGGATGTGTAAATTGCTTGCTAACGTGTTAGCCATTAAAAAAAAAAAATGGCGCTGCCACATAATTGTCATGCAGTGATGATATGTCAATATGTTTGCAATTTAGTGTTCTCCCCCGTGGCTGTTGGATTAAAATTACGGTGATTAAATGGTATAAGAGCAAAACCTGCTTCAGTCATGAGTTTTCAAAACCCTACCGTTGGTGGTCCTCGAGATAATCAGAGGTCTGTTGTTATGGATATTACAATATGGAACGTAATGAGCTGTAGTTTTATAGCGCTATCTTCAAAAAGTTACTACCCGTGCCCTCCGGTTCGACCTCAACACAATCCGTAATAACTTATTCTGGGAGATTTGTAAATTGTCTGTTGAGTGTTTTTTTTTTTTTTTTTTCTTTCCAGAGCCTCAAACCATGAACAAATTAAGCAATAATGCAAGGTGACACGTCAAAGTGGCAGCGGACGGATGTGGCATCAGGAGACACGGAGACACTGTTAACTAACATCATCCTGCGGCTGCGCAGGGCAAGCAGGACACAGAGTCTCTGCAGCCGTTTGAAAGAGGACAAGGCAGTTGTTCAACAAGTGTCCTCCAAAATTAAGTGCAGGGAGCATGACTCTGCTTAGGCGCCATGTGAAAGAGCCTCTTTCTTGTCTCAATGAGGACATTCCTGACAATTACGAGGATGAGTACAGCTCTGTTTGTCTCTCGCAGGCGACCTTGTCTCTTGGGTCAGCCACTACCTGCGAGCCGGAGACGCACAGGAACCATGTGATCCGCTCTCCACGCAGCGCCGCGCTGCCAGCATTAACAAAAGGCAGGTGAAGAGCCATCTGCTGTTAAATAAGGTTAATAATCATACACAGTATTACAGCAATTACAGGAAACGCGATTATTATTGCTCATATCGGTTACAGATGACAAGCAACAAAGCTGTGAAACACATAGAAGTGTGAGGAGACGTTCAGGTTTTTTTTTTAATCCTTCACTTCTTTTGCATGACAGACATGTTTATTAGGCAAATGTAGATTCTAATATGACTGAATCAGGGAGCTTTCTGCTCAACTACAGAGTCAGCCATGTCACTTGGTCAGGATGTTTAATGGCATAACCACAAAACCATATCCGGATATTGCTGAGCAATCGCAAATGCCAGTTCCTGGCACTAAAAGTTGCAGAAATGCCCTGATGGAGTGACAAATGAAACAAGACAGATACATAAAAGTGGAATGGTGAGGAAAAGTTTGTGCAGCATGTATTCGTCTGACACAGAGTCAGAAAACGAGGAATTTTTGTTGTCTTGAGTTGAAGCCCAGTAAAAGAGATGTTCTTAACACCAAACAGAAATGAATATTGCCTGGTGAGCCTACCTTTCCCTCCACTTCAGCAAGACAGGCAAAACAATTCATCTTTTTTTTTTCATAAAGACAAAAGATCTACAGCCTCTGTGAGGCTAATAAAGTCTGTCCAAGTCTATGTCTACGACTGTACTGGCACTTTGAACTCAATGCTATTTAGTCATAAAGTATTGGAGAAATTAAAATTCATCAGGATCACTATGATTCATCCTCTTGGACCCACGAAGATCATTATATGTGAATGCTTGTGCCAATCTATTGAACAGATGTTGAGATATGTCACGGGATTGGTGGAAACATTAACCTGCCAGAGTTGAAGGAAAAGTCAAGGGATCCACAACCTTTGTGAGGCTAATAGAGTCTGTCTAAGCCTAAGTTGAAGTCTATACTGTTACTTTATACTGGTACTTTAGCCGGTACTAACATACCAATGTAAGTACAATTTTTACCATGGTTACCATCTTGCTTTAGCATGTCAACATGCAAAGTTTGCAAGTTAGCACTAAACACACAGTAGAGCTGAGGCTGATGGGAATGCCATTAGTTTTTCAACTATTTAGACATAAACCAATATTGTAAAAAATTCAAATTTAAACCTGATGTTGGCACTACATGAAAAGTCAACATCCTGAGATCCATCCACTAGTTGTGAAGACATTTCATTCAAAACTATAAATGCCAACCTCATGGCGGGGGTCTGGCAGAAGTCAGAGGATCACTAGGATTCATCATCATGGAGCGATGTACAACTCTTCGAATGTTTGCACCAATCTACCAAACAGATGTTAAGATATGTGGGAGGAAACTTTAACCTCCTGGAAAAATCAGGGGGATCTCCAAAATGACCATGACTCATCATCTGGAGACCATGAATATCCACAGTTTGTGGATATACAGTTTCAACAGCTAAAAAATGTAAATCTAGAGCAAACTAATTGATTCTGGAATAGCCAACAGACATGATTGAGAGCTTTTTAAGTATTTTTGAAACTTTCAATTATTAACAAATATTTAAATGAATTTTTTTTAAAGTTTCAATGCATATAATATTTCTATTTTCCTTCCTTTTTGTCTGCTTTAAAGCAAACAAAAATGACTCTAGTTATCAAATTCTATTATATATAATATAAAATCATAAATTTGTTTTGGGTTATTTATATATATATATAAATATAATATGAAAAATGACTCTTTTTCAGTGTATTTGTCTTCGCCATGTTCTTGGGAGGAAGTGGCAGGAAGTAGATGACATCATATGACAGGAAGCATATGGAGACTTTTGCTTGAAGCCTTTGTTTAAGTTGTCTACTATCATATCATATAATTAAAAAAACTGTGTGAGAAACATTTAGATTTAATATTTTGAGTAGACATTGGCAACTATAGTTGGGTTACAATTGGTCGAGACTATTTCTTTTAGTTTGAGAAGAAAGTTAAGATATAAATTTCATATTTTGCCTGTTGTTGGTCATTTCATGGTCACACCAGGTTGAGACACACTGCTGTGCAAAAAAAAAAAAAACGTGAACAGCTGATTGTGGTGAGAAAAACGGGGAATGTTGTAGGCTGGAAGGAAGCGAAGAGTGGGTCATGGTGACGATGGATCGGTTCATAATATAGTCTATCCTTGTGTCCCCCCCATGAACATATATGCATGCGGATGGGGGGAGGAACAGGAGGCCGGTGTAGTCACCACTCGCACACGTGGCTTCCTGTTTAACCTCCTTTAAAGCAGGCTCTCTATTGGATTAACATTGGCCTGAGGGAGCAAGAAGGTATAGGTAACCTGAACAGAGGGGAAAGAGGGGTCAGCCAACTGTTTCAAGTGAAATTGGAATTTGGGGCATCTGTGTTTGTTTGTAATTGGGTGTGTGTTTGTGGGACTGACTCTGACATCCTGGGAAGCCTAAGGGGTGGGGGGGCATGAGGGGTGGGGGTAGAGGTTAGTACTCATATCCCACTCATATTCACTGGTGCTGTTGAACTTTGGGTATCTCACTTTTCATATGTATCAAGTTGAGGAATATAAAATGATTTTTCACCATGCCGTGAACTTGCGTCTCGACCCTTGGGTGTGTTATCAGAGCCTGTAGGCTGCGGTGATGTCAGCGCCGTGTCCCCGACAGAGATAAAAGGAGCAAACAGGTTCCTGATGACAGTTTCTCTCCTCACCTCTTCACAGGGATTTGATTTTCTGGAACTTTTGCAGACATGCCAACACTACTCTCAGCTACTGGTAAACTGGGACTTCGTGCTGCCCACGCAATACGCTACAATCACATGACTGCGATTTGAACCTCAGATAGACACTATATGATTTTTTGAGCAATATTAAAATCTCAAACTGTGTTTTGAAGCAAAACACTGACAATATATCGAGATATTTTTTTTTTTGAAATGTTGGTATACTGCCAACTCTGACACGGGATAGCGCAAGTGCTCCAGGAACGGCCTCCGCCGGCCCACCTCTGAAACTCCCAGGGGTGAAAGGTTAGTGCTGTGACAGTGCCGGCTCATCTGCGGGTCTCTCTTTACCCCAAAAGCAAAACACCCGGGGGCAGAATTGCGGGCCTGTCTGGCCACCCCAACCCGACTCCCCAGGATCCTGGCAGGGAGGCAGAGAACCCGGGATCAGGGCTCCCCCCCTGCACAAATACAGACGGGGTCGAGGGTCATCTGGGGAGCTCACACGAGGCTTTCATCCCAGAGAAGCTCATTTCAGGGGAATGCGGCTTTTTCCCCATCTAGATAGGAGTCCGGCTTGAGCCCTGTGTGGCTGCGCTGAACCCTGGATCGACAGACATGTTGCCTCAGACCCGTTTGTTTTGTTTTGGTTCTGCATCTCTGCCTCGCCGGGTCCAGACACTGCTGTGGGAAGATCAGGCCGGGTCAGCGCACACCCGGTGTTCTGTTACAATCCAAACACGCGCGAAAACTGTATCAAACAGGCAGATAAGAGGACAGACCTGGGTAAAAAAAATAAAGTCGCAGTATTTTTGGCTATTACCTTGCATGGTCTTGAGATGACAGCGGCGGCGGCGGCTGACAATCAATGATTCACGTTTCCTAATTAAAATATCTGTGAAAAAAAAACAAAAAACGCTCACATATCTTTGTACGACTCACATATCCTGCCCATGAGCACATTGTGAGCAGGACTGACGAAAACTCCCTGTGTATTTATTTAGTTCCTTGCCTCTATAAAGCCACGTCAAATGTAATTGGGCAATTACACTGTTTAGATACAATGCAAGCCGTGTTACGTCTAATTAAATGAACTCTGCCATTTTCCCTGCAGAAACGTGTACACTAAATAGATGCTCTCGTTAGGCCCAATTATAACAATTTTGGCCTCGGTACACAGAAACGTCTGCAGTGGATGGCAGCTTCAAAATCATCTGAAAAGATGTGAGGTTGAGGTGTAATCAGTCCTCCAGGGAATTTGGACTTGTTGAGAAAAGATGGAACAAAAAGAAAGACAGAATGTTCAAGAGAACTCATTGTAAATTATAGCTAGAGTAAGTATGTGGAAATGCAACTAGTGCTATTTTCAGACAGAGCATTTGACTTGCATTAGGCAGCTCTTGAATGTGTGTCTTTGTGTGGAGTTGCTCAGTAGGTGCGTGTACTGTAGCAGCTTGCTGTGATGGAAACCACTCCGGCGTTTGTGTCTACAAATAGTTTACAATCATATCGGGCTAATAGCAAGACGAGGGTGATGTTAGGAACACAATCACCTCGGCGGCGGAGCTGTAAAGTTGCGCCTCGGTCGTCGCTTCCCGCGATGATTCGAGGAACAAAGCACATCTGGTTTTCCCCAGCAATATTAAAGCTAGCGTCAAAATTACAGGATATTAGCGTAATCTTTTTAGAATGCCTGGCACATGGCATAATTTCTGTCTGCAATCAATTTGCACAGCATTAAAAGAGAGACTCATTATCTTCATTATCTCCTGTGTTCGTTTGCAGTGACTGATCTTCCACAAGCTCATAATGTAGATGCTCCCTAGCCATCCTCGACTACTGAACAATATAAGTACATTTAACGCCTGTACAAAAATATTTCTACTTTTGGAATACATTACTGTTGTACTGTATGTGTGTGTGTGTGTGTGTGTGTCTTTGTGTGATCTTCAACCCTGTCCTCTGACGTCTTCCATATGTCCCGTGCTTGAACAATCAGGAGTGCTGCCACAGTTTTTTCATTATTAGACCGAGGTGCCTCCATGAATAAGTTAACACTGTGAAGTGATAAATATATTTCACATTCACACTTCCACATGTATGATCTATTGTTAGCTCTCTGCCTTTAGAACATGCATTACATGGTTATGGTCTTGTAGATCAATATTGATCCCCTAAGAAGAATAGTGGATCCTACTTGATACAGTCCAGAACAGCGTCATTCCTTCACGCGATTTTACTATTTCACCAAAAAATGTCATTACTGATTCATCTGCAGAATATTTCAGTATGTTTTTTTCTTCTGATTGCTTATTTTGTCCAATGTACAGTCCAAAAGCAAAAATAATCAGCTACGTTGACAAAGAATAGTAGCAAATCATCACATCTGAACAGCTGGAATTTCTGGCATTTTGGCTTGTAAAAATAAAAAAAAATAAACATTCTCGTCATCTGAGTAAATATTTTTTTTAGAAATGAATTCTGAATGACTTGTAGCGTTAATAAAGATTTTTTTCCTTTTCCTAACCTCAAGTGAATATAGTAATCATTTGTATTACCCACACATCCAGTACCAAAATGCATCAGTTTCGTCATCTTTTCAATAAAAGCTCTGTCATTTACTACAGTTTCTATGATCTCTGATGATTATATATATTGAACTAAACATCATTTAATGTAAAAATAAAATACAGAAAATTCCTCTCACCCATATTGTTGTATTGGATGAGCAACAGCCCATTTATACATCTTATTAGTCAAAGCAAAGCAACAAATCCTCACAGGTAAGAAAGTGTTTCTTTTCTCAATTGAAAAGCTAAAGTTGAAGATTGTTAAGCATTTTTATTTCAAAAATGACTAAAATAAATAATTATTTAGGTAGTTGCCTGATCGACTTATAATTCCTCCTACTTTATTGTACAAAAAGGCTACAATTGCAACTACAGTTTGCTCCTGTCTAAAGAATCAGATTGAACATGTTTTTCCGTCTCCACGCCCTTGCTCATACGGTATGTGTCTATATTCCATGTTGGCTGCTGCAGTGATGATGGATGGAGCTTCACTCCTGTGTGTCATTCCCTCGTGGGTTAACTAGCCATGGCTAAACCAGATATAGAGCTCGGAGATGAAGGCAGCACAGCATCCCCTCTGTCTGCCCCTGCTTGGTCCTGTTTATTGAATTATACATCAGTACAACCGCTGCCTCTTTTTTCTCTCCCCTCATCTCTGCTTTAATTTGATCAGAGAATCTGCTGATGCAGTGTGTGCCCGCCTCATGTGAAACCAATTTAAAGCTATACATAAAAATCTGGTGTGTCTCTCTAAACTCTGACACACACATGCAGGGTGTGGTGTGCATCGTTGGTCAAAGAGGGAGAGACCCCCCCCTCTCTTTCTTTTTCTAATGACAATCTGTCTTTACAAATGGCTGCAGGTGAGATAGTTTTCTCCAGTTCTGCTGGACACTGAAGCACTGTGGCAGGGATTGTGAGATGAGGGATGTTAACAACATGTATATGTGGTTTAAAAGATTGTGTATACACACAACATGCAGACAAATATTGTGGCGACGTTGCCAAGGCTGAATTTGTTGCTGTGGTAATGGTTTGTGGATGGAACAAGCAAGATGTACTGTAACTGTGGCGCAACATGTCCTCATTTTAATTGTCACGGGAATTCGACCTGAGCGCACGCATTCACGCACGCACACGCACGCACGCACGCACGCACACACACGAACAACACTTTCATACAAAAAAGTCAACAACAACAAAATATTTCCTATGATCAGTAACAGCAGTCTCACCCTTGTGTGCTGAATTCTTCACGCAGAGCGGTAAATTAGAGCCTCACAGATCCCCTAGAATTTTAATGATGGTTGTTCACAACTTTTCAAATCCATCCTCAACAACAGTAAGTTGCCCGCATGAAGATTAAAACAGGTTTTGCTGGCTGTAATCATCCCACCATTAGAAGATCCCTTCCTAATGCGTTTACAGTGTCAGTGATGGGCAAACAAAGTCCTGGTTTTAAGTATTAAAGAGTTAGAAGATAATATGAGGCTTCAAGCCATCTGAGTTAGACAAATCAAGTGGATATCTTCCACAGTTTTTCTTTTTTAGGATAAAAAAAAACCCTCTAAGGGTTTAACGGACAGTGTTTCAGTGTTCAGCTGCAGTCGAAGGATTGTAACCAAAAGAGGGAACGTGGCAATAAAAAAAAGATGGTAAAGGTAAGAATAGAGGTAGAGGTAACCTTGACAGATATTGACTTGATTTGACTAATTTGGAAAGCTGAGGCTGTGTATTTTGTTCAGATAAACTTAAAAAAAAATCAGTAGAAAGGGCTGTGGATTTTGTCCACCATCACTTACAGAGAAAGTGCATTACGAAGGGATCTCTTAATGGTCAGTATGAGGAAAACATGTGTCAGTGTCCATGAGGGAACCTGACGATTGTTTTAGGACAGATGTGGAAAGTTACACTGTAAAACACAAAAATAATGTGCTTTGAATACAGTATTGTGTGGCTGGTATACTTTGTTTCCGTTAAAACTCTTTAAGTTACATCTCCAATGCAATTTCTCCATCTTTGAAAAATCCACCCTATGAAAAAAACATTCCAAGAGTTAAACTGCTGGACACAAGATGTCTTCTACTGCGCCCAGAGGTTTTCAAGGAAGTTTCAAGTTTCCACATCATACTTATGTAAATTGAATTCTGCGCCACTATTGGCCTCCAAACCAGTTGTGATGTCACAAATGTGTGTTCATACAAATATTTAACTCATATCCGGCTTTCTCGTGGGCCTGCATCACGGTGAAGGTCGAACATTCGAGTGAAGACTTTAACATACTGTCACCTGCACACGGAACAGATTTGAAATGTAAAACAATGCTGCAAACAGGGATTACTGCAGCCATACACACAATTCACAGAGAAATGTCACCCTCAAAATAGACATGGGGACAAATGACGGAGCGGCCAAGGCTGAGGAGGCTCAGCTGGTGTATAAATTCCCAACATTCCTCTAATTACTAAAAATTATCATGTATGAGCAGGCTGCGCTTCACATAGCACAGGTTCAAATCCCACTCTATGGTTTTAAATTAAGTGCGTTGTTGGGGCGTACGAGCGTCTGCAACTAAATAAAAAGTGGCCCACAGACGACTATAAACTTTGATCACCGATTTATAAAAAGTAGTTTTTGCAGAAATGCTATTTCAAAAGATTATATCTAACAGAGTAAAAGAAAAATGTTCCCATAAAGCATAACAACAACATGTACATACTTCCCATCTCTCATCGCTAACCTTTCCCACAACTGACTGTGACACTGCTGAGACATAACGTTTAACCTAAAGCGCTTTTCTCCAGCCCATTACCCGGCCCGTCATGGCTCTCATATGAGAAACCAATAGCCGGGGGGAGTTTTCAGGGACCCTGCTGGTGATGCACATCAGGCCTCTGCCAACACAAACCTCAGAGGCTCTGGGCTCCCGCATCAGCAAGGGAGCCCCGTCCCCTCAGCGCTGGATACCTGGAACATGGTTCCTGCTGGAGGTTTAAAAACACACAACTCTCCATTTAGTGAAGTCCTTTTAGGGAGAAGGCCGCGCATGAGCGATGCATTTGTGACAGCTGAGATTTCAGCCTGCAGCAGTGGTGGGGTGTTTGTAATTAAAGGGGAGACTTGCACACAAGCTGCAGTCCAACAGAAGCCATGTCACTCAAGTCTGCTGTTACCTGCGTGACATTTCACTTCTAATTCAATAGCTGTGTCACTGTATAATCTCAAAATGTTGCAGCAATTTTTTGTTTGTTTAGTTTTGACTGAGAAGGAGTAAGATCAAGCTTATTACACCAAATCATCATTGTACATTGAAAGCAAAAATGTTATAGCCAGGCACCTCTTTCTCACAGAAACCTGCACATGCACGCATGCCTGCATGCACAGTACAGTAAATTTAATGCAAATAAGTCTATTCATTCCTAAATAAAATATAGATGCTACAAATAAAATACATAAAACTGAGAACGATTTAAAAAAATGTTATCTGAACAAATCTTACAACACGGAGATTATTTAGAAAACAAAGAAGCAGATTTGCTGTCTGAGCAAACAAATAGAAATGTTCAAGTGGTTCTTTGTAGTTCTGTGATCTACTCTATAATATAGACGTGTTTCCTCTATATCTCTTTGCTTGTGTCCGTCACAGTGATGATAAAAAAAAAGTTGACGTGCAGATAAATTATGAGAATCGATGTCAAAGCAAAAAAAAAAAAGAACGCGTAGCAGCTGCTCGCTGTTACACTGAGCTGCTCTCCTCAGGAGACACACGAACAAATAAGTGATGCCTGAAATAAACTGCAGCAGCTCTGAGCGCGAAAACACCCGAAATACATACAAAGTCGGTTTAAATTTTCCGATATTGGAAAAAAAAGCAAAAAAAAATTAACGAAAATGAAAGCAAACGCAATTTGAGGGAAGGCGGTGTGGATTAAAGCTCAGAGTCATTACGTTCTGTCTAAATAGCGAATCACAGGGGCCATCTATAATACAGGAACGGGGAATAGCACGTGCACTGGGCCCAGACCACGACATTGCTGTTGCTCTTTGCTCTTATTATTGATTCTAACATATTTAAATTTATTTATATGATTTTTTTTAATTATTATTTTTTCAACTAGGTAAATTTGTTGTCTTTTGTTCAAAATGTACCCTCTATACCGATGGAGATTATTAATATTATAATATATGCCAAAACTATTAAAAGTATAACTATGATTAGGACTTATTAGGAAGCGTAATTCCTTATCTGGCTGAGCTGTATTGCAGATGTGGATGTTACGTAGGCTACGATACGAATAAAAACGAAATAATAAAGAGAACAACGAAAGAAAGAAAAAAGAAAGAAAATAATGGAAACAGCGAATAAAAAAAGAAAGAAAGACATTCGGAGCGAGTCTCAGCTTTATATAACATTAAACAAGATTTAATTAAATTTGACAATATGAGGAATTATTTTGTTTTATGCGTTTAAAGTAAAATACAGCTACCTACAGTACGAGATTATGCATTTTCAATTAATTAGTAATAATTGTTCTGTCTATTATTATATATATAAAAATAACATCTGATTAAAAACATTCTTTGAGAAAAAAAAGGTTTTGTCTATGTTTCTCTCGTTCTCGTTGATGTTTGGTGATATTAAGCCATTTACTTAAATCTCGATAATGGCTTAAAAAGTTATTCAATTTGACTTCCGACAGGCATGAAGGCCGATCTTGTTTCCTTTAAACACTCTATAACCGATTTAATTCCGATTTGTATAGCCAAGAAAAGGCAAATTAGCCCACTGGCACGGTGTCGTTTTACTAGATTTGCATTGCGCACGCGAAGCCAAGTGTCTCCACGGGCATCAGCAGGTCTTAATGGATCAGAATGCATTTATTATTTTAAAAAAGGCCACTCTTCACACAGCAGCAGGGCTGTAAGACAAATTATCCGCATATATGACCTCCCTGCTTCAAATGTTGGATGTTTTTTGTTTAATAAAAGTCCTGAAAATACAAATATTTATGTATATACTTTAACATTTAGACGCTGTTTTCGTCTGATTTTTTTATTCACTCGAATTATTTATTATAGCAGTTAAATAACATACAGTATAAAATAAGAGAGATGGGAGCGACGCTTATAAAAAGTTTGTAAAAGAACAAAAAAACTAAAAGTCGGAGATGTAAAGAGGGTTTCTGGGTCTTAGGCTGCGAAATGCGGGAATCAAAGCTGTTACATTCATCCTCTAATTGCATTAATGTCATGTGTTGTGTCTCCCGCGTGTTTACCAAAAAAGCTTTCCCCCTTCTGAGCTTGACCTCCCATTTCTACTGGCTGCATAATAGCGCAGGCTGAGCTCGGTGTGGGCCCTTTACTTCAGATGTGTGGCAGATACAAACTGCATAAGGCTACTGAGGCGGCATCAGGCTCCAGCGACGCATTTTCTCCCCCTCTCTCTCCTCTCTCTCCTCTCTCTCCCTCTCTCTTTCTGCTTTTCTCTCTTTTTTTTTTACCTCGACAAACCTTCAGGGGGCTTTTAGCATTTGTTCAAGTCTGCAAGTCTCTGGAAAACATCTGATTCATTTTTTAACCAGTCCCAGATGCGCCAGTGTGAGAGTGTTGTGTGTGCATGAGTGCGTCAGTGTGAGTTTGTCAGCGCATGAGAGAGAGAAATTTTTTGGGGTTGAATATCTTCGCAGTCTAAGAGAAGGAGGGGAGGGAAAAAAAGAGGAACCGTGTTGGATTTTTTTTTTTTTTTAATATTCCTTTTTTTCTTTTTTTTTCCTTTTTTTTTTTTTTTTTAGGTATGAACGCAGATACGTGCGTCTCATACTGCGATATGACATCGATGGATTCATATTATAGCCCGTCCACCGCGCAGGGTAGGGATCACCAGACGAACCCGTTCAGGACTTTCCCCACGACTGAAACCAAATACAGCCCCACGTTCATTCCGGGCAAAGGGCAGGGTTACGGGGAGAAGTCCCGGAGCCCCTTCCAGCCCGAGTGCCAGTCACTGGATGGCGCTGAGGAGGGCACCTTCAACAAATACCAGCTCTTCATGCAGCGGCCGACCTGCAAAACTCCGCCCGAAGGCAACAAGCTGCACCCGGACAGCGGACATAACGGCACGCTCATTCCCTGCTATGGTGAGTGCGGAAAGACGCGCGTGGAGAAGCGTGGGTTCGTACCGGACAAAGGGGAGAGGCGGTTTGTTCACTCTTATCATTGCGTAATGCACCGTCTGAAAGGACCAGCAAGCCAAAAGCAGGAAGGAAAAATACAAACGCAAACCTCCATTCTCTCATAATATTCCGTTAAATAATGTGGTAGTAGTTGACGTATGAGGGCGAGAAACATGTCGTTCTAACTTTTTATATGGAGCATATATGAATCTAAGAAATTATGATAAAATAATCGGCAAAGACTAACAAAGTATGAGCATATATATATATATATATATATATATATATATATATATATAGCTGTGAGGAAGGTCAGATATAATTAAGACTGAGAGTTGATCCAGCTATTTTAGGCAACTCTTAAGTTATGGTCTTTGCCCTTTTTTGCCCTTCTTGAACCTGTAATTTTTTTCCCCCAATTTTTCTCACCATTACATTACTTTATTGATATTTTCATTACTAGCGACAAAGCAGCACCTCTTGTCACTTTTTTTGCTCGCGTGAAATCCCTTCATATCACCGGCCAACGGGCGCGTTATAAATTATTTTCCTGTTTAAATGTCATCTGCGGATCAGCGAGGCCTCGTTGCGCGCGCGCGCACTCACGCACAAACCAAGCGCAATCCGGTACAGAACGATTCGACCATTTTAACTGGATGATGATAATGATAATAATAATTTTTCTAGCCCCGCACTTTTGTTGTAGAATACTTAATTTTTGTTGCTGGCAAAACTATTCCACATAACCAATTGTAGAAAAAAAACACCTTTTTTTTTAAATTCCATGAAGCAATTCACACTCGTGAAAACGTGGACGTTTTGAAAAATTGCATTAATTCCAACCACTTCGTTGCAATGTAATTATGTCCAAAGACCATTTTAAGATAATACAAAAATAATCTATTTCTATACTGTTTCCTTAAAATAAAAAGAAATAAATAAACTGCAAAATATTAAACAGATAAAGTGATTTCTACACGTGACAATAGAGCCTCAAGAAAACAATGCATATAATTTACATTATAAAATGTAACATTTATCATCATGAATTAACTGTACAGGACTTGAGAACCAATAATATAATTTTGAGAAACGTATACTCACACACCATATATAGTATTCTACTTTTTTTTTTTAAATGGTATAAAATTAATATTTTGGGGATCGGGGTTGGCGCCTTTCTGTTTCTAGCTTAGATGTTTATCACGACACTAGTGTCACACACCAAAAAATCTTGTTACATGGTCATAGTTGAAATTTGACGCAAAAATGATCCACCAAAGCTAAAGCTTACATTTAAATCGGTTCAGGAAAATGAAGTAAAAAAAAAAAAAAAGAAAGCGAGAGTGGCCAATCACGCCAATAGCTATAATAGAGACTTGATCGATATATGCCTTACGCGTTACAGGTAAACTATCACCATTCTGCTCTGTGGGAACAATTACATTTCGGCCTGTAGTTCATTCTCTGCGCAGCAGCCAGTAGTAATGACTGGACCTCAGGGGCGGACTTTACCTTTAGTTAGGGAACCACCTGGGGGCCACAAATAGATGGGGCCACAACTTTAGCTTTATTTTGATGTTTAGATATGAAACACATATTTGTGCTCTTTAAAACACAAAAATTCTGCATAAACAGCACTGCACTCTATAGAATAATGGATTAGGAGGAGCGGCTGCTACTGCTGCCATGTTGATAGGGTCACAGGAACTCCTCAAGGTAACATGCAAGTTACACAGAGGAAAGCAATCGCTGTAAATAAATACATTTTAAATTGATTTAAACATGTATATAAAAATGTATATAAAAAGAAAACTAGAAGCTGTTGCTTTCCCTAAATTAACAAGCAGGGCCATAGTTGAGGTTTTCCTCTTGCTTTGCTGCCACCCAAAACTTCTTCCACCCCCAAACCCTTGTGAAAACAGATGAGGAGAATGATGATAATATGAGAAGAAAAAAGGGGCTTCCAATAAAGAGAGAGTGTAGCAGCCGGAGGAAAAACGGCTTTCAGGACAGATGGAGAGCGAAAGACAATGTGCAGCAATGCTGCTCCCAGCGATAGAAGAAGTAAAACTTGTAGTCACAAGTACTGCAACAGACCTATAGAAAAGACTCCGTTACAAGAAAAGTGTGTTTAAAGTATGCCCTATGTCATCTACAAATTTATGATGATAATTACAGATGTATTGCCTTATAATCAACATTTTAAAGTTAATTCTAACATAATTTGAATTCATCTGCTGCGTATTCTATAATGATGCATCACAATTATATATTCTGTTGTAGAAATCTTAATCTGTTATGTAGTGAGCATCAATATGAAGTACAAGACATTATTTCTAAGCCGCCATGCTTACAGTTTTGATGTACATGCACTTTTATTTCCATTCTATGCAACTATATATGTCTTCTCCGCTTCTGCTGGGGATTCAGTTCCTTCTATTTCTGGAGGAAAGACTACCCTGCTGCATTATTCAGAGAGCATGTAACTTCACAGATGAAGATTTTATACACACAAAATGTAAGTTCAGCAGAGAAAATATGATGTGGTATGAAAGATTAAACTATCCAGCATTATGTAAAGCGGCTGAACTCCACCTTGACCAGACATTAAGTAAATTATGCTACTTCTGCACTTTCACCCAAGCATATGCAGCAATGCAAGAATTCACTGTAAAAGCATTGATCGTGTAGTTTTATTAGCCTGAAGATTTAAGTCCTTTGTCTCACTCTGCTAATACCAATAATTTTAATTGGAGAGAGGGTGAAAATAAAAGATAGAGGCCCCATGACTGAGTTGCTGAAATACATGCATACATGCATCAAGTACAAAGTAATCCATTTTCTGACTGGAGTAAAACTTTTTTATACTTCAGACTGAACTGTCACGTTTCCTTGAGTTTTTAGAGTGTTGCCTCCAAACAGATTAGAGCACCCCTGCATTGAAGTGAACTGATTTGGCATGTGCATTGACAGGACCATTTAAACACCATCATTAAATGCAACATGCCTCCCTCGAGGAGAGCTCTGCAATGTTATTATTGAAAATGTTGCAGCCAGATGAAGGCATCATGGCTCTGGGGAGGAATATGTTGGGCTCGTGCCAAAGCCTGAGGCGTCAACAAGCTTGAGTTGTTATGTGTGGTCCTCAATGGGAGATATATTGCTCAATGCTGATGCGAAAAAAAAAAAAGAAATTCCTCTTATCTAAAAGTTAAAGGAGTTTTCTGAGCATCAACTCCGGTGACAAGTGTAAATATTGTTTACACATGTGCACACATAAATGGATTATAACAATTTGGCTGCATGATATTCAATACTTTCACACAAACTGATGACACCTCCAAACCTTTTGGCATTATTTCTTTAATTCATTAATTTTATTA
The DNA here is from genome assembly GCA_036785175.1 of Eupleurogrammus muticus. Classification (NCBI taxonomy): domain Eukaryota; kingdom Metazoa; phylum Chordata; class Actinopteri; order Scombriformes; family Trichiuridae; genus Eupleurogrammus; species Eupleurogrammus muticus. The sequence goes on along the minus strand of JAYKQN010000010.1, from coordinate 18,110,823 downwards.
TTTGATAATACAACGCACCTTGTTATGATTCTAGAAGTGCCAGATTATGTAAATTTAAAATCTTGAATCATATCTTAAAATTTAAGGTTTAAATAGATTTTTTTTTTCGATACAAAAAAAAAAAAAAACTTACCACACTAAATGTTAATAAAAAAACTGATGTTGTCGTTGGAGTGAATTAACATATTTCTACACAGTAGTGGTTCAGGTTGGAGGTTTCTGCACATAAGTGCATATTAATCAGTGAGACGGTCCCACAGCGGGGACAGGGATGGAGCCGTCTACCTGCTCGCGAGCGGCAATGAATGAAATAAAAAACCCTGGAGCTGATCGAGTGCTGAGGAATGCAGGTCAGCACTGCAGGAGAGGTCTTGCATTAATCTAAGGCAGATGTGCATTACTGGCTCCTATAGTTATTATTCATACTGCCCGAACATCAGATCTCCAAAGCTATAGAGGGTCCCTGAGATGACAAAGTGGGACTGGTTTACATAACCCCGTCTCAACAATACCTTGTACAAATAAGCAATGAGCCAGAAATGGACATAAAGATTGGGTAATGATTTGAGGGACTCGGGAGAAATAGGAGTTTCTGGGAAAGCCGCACACGTGTGGGAGTGACTGTTTACATGCACATACTTCTGAACTATACGGCTATGGAAAGCATAGCATATATATATATATATATATATATATATATATATATATATATATATATATATATATATATATATTGCATATATATATATTTAATTCAATTATTTAAATGAAGTATTTTTTTGTTGAATAAAAGTTGATAAAATAGATATAGATTCACAAGCTCATGAAAAAAAAATTCTAACAGTAATATAAAATATTTGAGAAATTGCAGTAGAAGCTAAAGCTAAATCTGTAAAGTGGAGATCATTGTCTTTTAAGGCCTTAGGTTGATAATGAGGTTTGCTGATACATAGCACAGTGTTTGTGGGAACCCCAGGTAATTACTATGGGCTGATTGCACCGCTTCCTTTTTGTCTTTTCACTCCATAACCGTGTAAAGTGAATTGACAAATTTATAGAATAAAGCTTAGTCAATGTTTCAGCCTTTGTAGTTTCAAGCGACCCCTCCTCCCCTTTCACTGGGTTATTGAAGCATCCTGTGAAATGTAAAACATTTTTCTCAGCGTATGAAAACCAAAACAAGACCTCAAAAAAAGTCCTGGCAGCATTTTAAAAGCATCCTGTCAAAATACAGTACTCTAAGTACACGTTAAAAAGGCTCGGGGAAGTGATGTCACGGGATACGCATGTGCTGATGACTAACACATTGTGTCCACTTTAACAATAAGCAAATGGTGGAGTGACACCTGCGATCACGCTGACATGCGTCTGTAAAAAACGGACTAAATTAGAATATATAAGCAGCATGGATGAATTCCTGACTTGTTAGAATGTAATGGCTTCTGTAAAATGAGTAACTCGGGAGGTAAAGCAGCAGCAAACCTGCCTGCAATAAATATGAAAAGACAGATTAGACATTCATGTAACTCAGAGGGCAGAGAATTTGTTTCATGAGGCGCTTTAAATGCCTGATAAGAACGTCTTTTTGGATATGTCTTTTTTTCTGTTCCCTCACCATCATGCGGCTGTTGTGCAGCTTTCTGCAGAGCTGTGTGAGAGAGGCAGCATCTGTGGCCTTTACTTTCAGCCACTTCTCCCACCTCCACTGCCCACCTGGCCAGATTCAGAAAGCTTAACCAGCTGCCACTCATTGTGATCTGCACCTTTTTTTTGAGGTCGGCCCTGGCTCTTTTTTCCCACAATTTTACTATATGGACTATAAGGTAACTCTTATCTCTGATTCACTTCTTCAATACTACAGTAAGGCATGGTTTTTGTTTTATGGTTCACGATAAACAGTATCTGTTAATTTTCTCCAGCTTCTATTAGGTTGAAAAAAGATTTGTTTTTTTTAGTTGATTCGTTTATTTATTTTATTGTTTATTTAATAAATAGGTGGGAAGTAACCCAAAATCACAACTGGCTGCAGGATATGTTCTTAATGCTTTTTTATGAGTGCAAAGAAGCAACAATTCCTAAAAAAATTTCCAGACTACTAGAAGGCAAGGAGAGGAGTTAGTGGCCATTACTGATTAGTCATTTACAGGCACTTACTTGTCTTTATAAATTCACTCAATCATGACATAAATGAGATAAATGATCATACAATCAGACTTATAACGTTCCATTTTGATCAGAGGTTAATGCTCCTAAAAAATCTCTCTTTCTTTTAGGTTTTACCTTAATACAATTTTATAAAATTTGTATTAATTGCATGTGTCCTCCATAACTCCATTCCAAGAAATACCTTTATACATCTTCCTGTGCTCTTTGAGTGGCAGTGCAGTGACAGCCGCAGCCCAAGGTACGACGATAGTAGTGAGGTCACGATCATGTCAATTTATCAGGAGCCGAGGCTGAACAGAAAGGATTTTTAGTTTCCCAGGAAATATGCATTCCTGCTTGAGCCGCTGGCATAGATCTCTCCTCAGGAACATCTGGGAGCCTCCCTTCCACCGAGGAAACAACAGTCAACATCAAGCCTTTGACTTGTGTTGCAGCAGAATCATCCAGCCCGAGCCTTGTCTGCGTTAATTAACAGCACAAAACATGGAATATTTGTCTTTATTTGGCCCACATAGGGTGTGATAAAGTGAAGAGCAATTGTGGCCAATTGCTGTCAGCTTTGGGATAACATTTTAGAGCACTCTGTTTAAAAGCATTCCCTTCCCCATTTAGTGTTTGGTCATTAACCCTTCCCCAGGTTACTAATTTATAGTGTTTCTTTTATTTGGCTTCACTTGACCCTCCCCATCCAATTCCATAAAAACTGAGAGGGTGCCCTGTTGCTTTACAACCAGTTAAATTACACTTTGATGTTTTCTCTCTGTTTTCAGCGGCGATTAAATTGCTGACCCCAATAAACATTTGACCTCGTCTAACTGAAGAGGTCTGCAGCTCCTCGCAGAGTGGACGCGGGCAAATTTCGCGGGACGCTCCGGCGATATTCTGTGTGTTTGTGCGCGGTGAATATCGAGAGGAGAACAACAGTCAAAACACATTCCTCCCGGTGCCAAAAAAACACTGCAGCCAATGCAGTGGAATCTTGGCTCCCATTAGAAAGCAATGTGCGATGGGGCTGTGTTCTCAAGAACATCGTGCAGAAAAGACAGCTCAGCATGCAGGAATACTGGGAGGTGATGGCTGCGGAGGATCGTGTGTGGTTAACATTAGCGTGACAGGAAGAAAAAACAAAACAAAAAAACAAAACAAAGAGAGGATGGAGTGCCAAACAAAGAGAAAGATGTTGATTAAGGTATAAGAGTGAAGATTTCAGTGTAAATGTTAGCGATGCTAGTATGTATACGGCTCATAAACACTTCCATCTGACTTCCTGCCATCTTCCTGTCCCTGTGCACCCAGCTGCACTCTTTGACACACCGGATACGCTATATGCCGTGCTCAGGGGCATAAATGCATTTTTTTTCTCTCCTCACAGATGCAAATGCCAAGCAGGAACCGGGAGTCATACTTCTTAAACAGCGCAGCCGTGCTCCTGCCCAGGGGTAGAATGAAAATATTGTGCAGAGCTTCAGAATAAGAGGCCAGAGCCGGGGGTTGGTGATGTCAGAACATCTGCCCCGAGTGGAGACTGTAAGAGGGTCTGACAGGTGGGCCACAGCGATATGAGGTCATGAACCCCAGCTGGGCGAGCTGTGTTGTTCCATTAGCGTCTCGGTCGGGGCAAGTCTGAGCTAGAGGGAGGGTGTGTGCGGGGGAGAGAAAGACCGCTGCAGTTTGGATGGGATGACTATTGACAATCTCATTGTGGGACACTTTGCCAAAGCCATACTAATTCATGAAAACAAACATGCATCTCGCAGATGGCCACCGCCTAGCTCCGTCACTCTGAAACTATTCAGCCGTCTCACTAAACGCTGAAAACCCTCTCAGCGAGTCACCGGTGCCACAAGGTGTCGACTCCCTTCTTTCCACTTATTCACTGGGTTTCTGAGAATGACAGGAAGCCGCCAGCAGAAACGCAAGGTGACAAAGGAGGAAAAAAAAAGAGCAGGCACGACTGTTACTGTAATCATCCTAAAAACGAAGATAGATTTGGGACTAAAAGTTACCCTTGTACTGCACAACACTCACAAGTGTGTATATGTGGAGGGGGACCATTATGTGCTGGTTTTAGGACTGATGCAGGCCGGGACCCCGGTGCCCAATGCGCAGGAAAGGCAAACAGACGGGGCTGACAGAGCACGCTGTTCTCACTGGCCCGAGACCAGAGCCCTTCAGCTTATTTATTCACACGGCTGTTTGTTTATCGGAGGAGAAGGACAGCTTTCTTCATCTGCTTAAAGGAAACAAAAAAAAAAAAAGCCGGCGAGCGCCGACAGGAACAGAGCCAGGTCTGTCACAAAATGGAGGCTCTCGAAATTGAAGGTGACAAACACAATGTTGTTTACATCTCGAAGAAGGGGGGCGAGGCTGTGGGGTAAATTGTGGTCGCCTCCTCCACTGCTCCCCCCCCACCCACCCCCCCGGTACACAAGGCCTGCCATACACGGCCTGGAGACGGAGCAGGTCCGGCGTGGCTCGGGTTTCAGGTGGCGTGATTGAGAGATGTGAGGGAGAGCGCAGAGGCCACCGCGCCAGGAGCTGGCGGAGGGTTGTGTCACGGGTCACGCCAATGTGTGGTGACATACCTTTCAAACAAAAAGAGACGTTTTCTTCTCCACGTTTTTTTTTTTTTTTTTAGATGTGCCGCATATAGACAAGGCCGTTTGAACCTTAAAATAAAACATGACACAGGTGATGTAAGCCTAAAGTAAATGTCATTCTGTGTGGATGTTGTAACGTGATGATGAGCAGACGCGCTGGCTGGCTTGGGATGTGAGGCACCACGGTTTCCTCCGGCCACATTTACCCAGCGCAACACACACACATTTGAACGAAAGGCCGCTAAATATTTCACCAACTCTAATTACAGGTCTATTATTAACAACAGGTGGCCGTTATTGTAGCTTGTTTGAAATAATAGTTTCGCAGCAAGAATATGATTTGCATCAGTTGTAAAGCACCCAATTGGGAAGGGCTTTTTGAGGCTTCGTTCATCTTATGAAAATTACAAGAACAGCTCACCTCAACCAAAACCAAAGTTGCTCAAATGTATTTTCCTAGAACCGCAGTGTAATATCTGAACTCTGAATTACAGCAACAGTATGTTTTAAGGGATTTTTTGAGTGGTGCCATCAATCCGCTAAAAAGAACCAAAGGAATAAAGAAGGATAACTCGTGAAAGTGGTAACTTTCCATGCTTCTTTTTTGTCTCCTTTCTCACTGTCACACATGCAGGAAAAGACAACAGCGGGCTGACAGAGTCCGAGATGCCTTCAAGTGTGGACCCCCCCGGGATGGAAAGCAGCTACCTGAACCTGAAGGAGCCTGGCGTGAAGGGGCCCAACGAGCGGCCGGGCTCGGACCTCTCCAGCCCTCTGGACAAGGGAGAGGCCGAGAGCAACAAGGGCAAGAAGCGGCGCAACCGCACCACGTTCACCAGCTACCAGCTGGAGGAGCTGGAGAAAGTCTTCCAGAAGACGCACTACCCGGACGTCTACGCCCGCGAGCAGCTGGCTCTGAGGACAGACCTGACGGAGGCCCGCGTGCAGGTGAGGAAACACCCGATTACATGCAACCAGTTGCTTTCTGTGCACTTACATCGTTTTGGAGCTGCATAAGCGCAGTCGTCCATGTTTGCATGCTAATAATCACTCTGGGAACCAACAGAAACTGCTGGGAGAGTTAAGACTGGCTTGTTGACAAAGATTGTTCAGAACAGCAGACAGCAAGGCCTATTGTTCTCCATCTCTCTTTCTGCCTGCCAGTTTTAGATCAGAGAGGGATGGGTGGGACTGAGGGAATACTCGGCTCGTAGCTCGTACATGCTGCAGACTCTGCGAGAAGGTCAGAGGCCAAGGGTTTCTCCTCAGTACTACCATGTTCAAACTACTTCCACCACACAACTCTGGAGGCAGGGAGGGAAAACACATGGAAAAAAAAAGAGAAAAGTCATCAAAGCTATTTGGCCAGGATATAAAAAACACTTTGAGATGCCAGTTTCAATTTCCACGTGTAGTCCGAGACATAGTCAGGGACAGAGAGCCTGGCCTGGTCCTTGTGGTGGTACAGTAAAATAAGTACATTCATGTTGTGTTCACACAGACCCATCTATTCCCCAGATGAATATAATTAACTTCCTCATCTGACAGGCACACAGCAGACTCTGTTGAGTCACTGTGAGGTTTGACCCATAGTTCTAAAATCAGACCCTAAATATGCACGCAATCAAGACTAAATCCCACAATTTCAACTGAAGGTCCATCAAGACAAAGTCCAGGGATATCCAATTGTTGAATACCAAGGGGCACTCGAAGCTTGGCGAGCGATCGGCGAATCCTTTTCATCTCCGAAACAACAGGCACCGAAATCCAGAGTACAGATGTTTTCTGCCAAAATGCCAATGTCAAGGTCCTACAGTTTCATCCTCAGTCTGATGATGAATGTCTTCATAAAGTCAGCTCCGTCTTCTGTAATCACATCTGGGACTTCTGCTGCCACCAGTTTATTTAGCACAATTAGCTCTAAACCTCAGACTTGAACTTTATCATACTGCCTACTATTTCACTTTTTTTTTTTTTTTTTTTTTTTTTTTAAATGGAGGAGGAGGCTGTGTGTGAGTGACTGCTGAGGCACTCTATCAATCGCAGTGGTCCTGGATGACAGAGATGAGGTGAGACGGCTGGACTTCAAAGCTGCTTTTGGAGTTGTGCACTCTGCCCTCCCTCCTCTCCCTCTTCCTCCCTGTGCCTGCTGGCTCTGGAGCATAAATAAAGCTCTTTAATGGTTCTGTAAGCTGCCTTTTGCTGTCAACGTCTTTAGCAATTACTGTATCACGGCCAAGCACTTTGAGCTCCGAGAGCTCTGAGCCACCTTCCATGCAGATGTCGGCCCGGATAAAATAAACACGAGGAATAAGCTTTTGCAGTTGGTAAATATCATCCTATGGTTGTCATATACCAACTGGATCCCTGTTTTTCAAAATTTAAGATTCAATACTTTGCCATATTGACATAAGTGATTCAAAGCACATGATACATTCATACATATATCCCACCGTTAAAATAAATGCATTAAATAAATAGGCGAAAAACCCAACATTTAAAACATTCATTATGAGAAATAATACAAATTCTTCATGTTAAATGGCCCGCTGCACAAGCAAAATCACCACCGAAAGTTTATAAGTTGGGGAATGGGAGACATGGAGCAGCAAAGGACACATCTGACTTCATAATGTTCCCTCGAATGATCTCTCTGCCAAACTATTTGGCTTGGGTCTCATTCCTACTGCCGTTCAAAGGCAGAGCTACATAGAGCAAAACCCTCTGTGAAACATGACACACTTGGTATCCAGGAACCAAGACAAGGGGTGTGTATATATATATATATATATATATATATATATATATATATATATATATATATATATATATATATATATATATATATATATATGCTCAGACATTGTTTGCTTGTTTATTAAAAAGGTCCTAGTGAATGTGTGAGAGCATCCAGCTAAAAGAACACATTTGTCAGTGACAGACTTTGAAATCTGTATATAAAATGGTATGTAAATGTGTGTATCCTGTGTGTGTGTGTGTGTGCACGCTGCGTATGCCTGGTCCGCCGCTCTTGTCTGCCGAAAGGTCAGAGGGGTTAGCTGCGGAAAGCCAAGGGCTTAGGCGTCAGGAAATTAAACATGAAATGAAAACAAGCTCCAGTTTGAACATTCTCCCATCTCACTTTCCAATATCCCCACTTCCCCTCTCCGACTTAAAAGAGGAGGGAGGGAGGAGAGAGACGGGGTTGGAGGAGGGGAGACGAGGCCGGAGCAGGAGAGAGAGCAGCCTGAGCTTCAGCGGGGAGGTGGGAGTATGACAAAGAGATTAAGATGAGCAGAGGAGTGAAGCTGAGTTATCTCGAACCATTACCATTAAGATTAAAAACTGATAAAATAGATATTACAGGAGTAATCGAGTTCTGACATACACTACGTCCGTCACATCACACAGAAGACAAACTGTACTATGAGTGAGCTTCATGCTTATCAATTCAATCAGGGCGCTTTGTGGTGTAGCTTATATTTGGAAACCGCTGATGTTATGAGCTCAGATAACCCAGAACAACCCAAGGAAAAGCACGTCAAACCTTAAACAATAATAGACCCCCCCCAAAGTCCTCTGGGGGGAACATAACAGACTCGGAGCCCGCCTGCAAACATATGATATAATTCAGAGGGCGACAACCCCTCACCTTGACATTGGGGTTCAGCCACAACCTCAGATATCAGCTTACCACTTGGCAAGTGGGAGCTGTCCCTCTAATCTCACCAGCTGACCTGAGGAATGTCAGAGTCAGATGACATTTCTTCATGTCTGCCTCTTGCAATGTTGGTAACAACTACAGGAGGCCATATATGGGAAATATCCCCTCAAAAAAAGTGCCGGGAAAAATAAACGCTCTCTGGAACACTTGGTCTTATCTCATTTGATAAATATCCTCTCATTCTTCCTAACAACGAATCCAGTGGGGGGATTTAAAGTATCAGACACATTTTGTGTTTGTGAAATTCACATGTCTTCGCAGCCCTGCTCATTTATGTCACTGAACTGTGCTGAGTTTGAGTTGACGAGAGAGAAATGGTGAGAGTGGAGGGGGGGGGATTTGAAGAGGTTGACTGAGGGGAAATTGCATGTCAGGGACTGTGAAAACCACAAACTGATTGGGCTGGGAATCAACCCGCGATCCAAGTTCAAACCCCTGTGTCGACGCGGGATCACTCCCCCTTTCTCTTTGAAGAAGTTTTCCCTTCCCTCTTGGGAGGATAAGATTCAGACAACCAACAAATAGATACAGACAAACATGTGGAGAATCCCAGCAACCATTCTGCTTTTCCCTTTCTTTCGAATGGGGATATGAGAACATTTTTTAAAGAAAAAAAGATCTCTTAAAAGTTACAACTGATTGTATAATATAATATTTACAATGATTTAATGCACCTAACCACAACATGGTTAGGAAAGTGGGTACCTCTGCTTCACTAAGACTTGATCAAATAAAAAGGTAACAATATTGTTAGTAAAGCTATATTAAAGGTCACATGTCATACAAATATCCTCTTTTTACTCTGGATAATAGTTATATACATACATAAAACTGTCTTATGCAAAGACTCAGAAAAGCAACAAATGCACAGAGCCTGGATTTGGAAACTTTGCCATTTCACGGTTTGTTTGTACTTCCTTGATTTCATGGTGTCATGCAGTCTTATCTGGTACTTTATAAGTCTTCCAAGTGAAAATGAAGCAATCAGAAGAGAGGCTCACAAATATTTATGAGACAAACCATTGAATTGCATTTGTTGTTAAGTAATAATGAGTGAAATTGTTTGTACTTTTAATTGCAACTATATCACGTTAGGGTTATCAAAACATTAAAAAACACAAATTTGTATGATATGGGTCCTTCAAATGATATATTTATTTACAACTACATAGCCAATTACAGCTACATTCTTTTATTTTGACAATATTCTACCTAAAATAATTGCTGTTCAGGCATCAAACACTGTTTAGAAGCCAGTAGTGTGTCTAAACAATATTATTATATGTGTCCAAATATTTGCAATGTAACAATTAAACCTGTAGCTGAAGCTTACTCCAAAGGCTGCATATGCTATATACAGAAGGTGGTTATATGTGTAAAACCAAGAACCAAATGCAATTTTTATAAAAAAAAAAAAAAAAAATGCCTCAAAAAGGTTTTTAGACTGTCCAGAATACAACAGATGAGTCAGATGAGAGAAAAAAAAACAGAGGAAACCACAGAAAGAATCAGAGACGTTTGATCTCTTCCAAGACATGCAATAAATGTGATGTGTACAGAGTAGACAGGAATATAATAGTATGAGAGAATCCTAGATTACTACTTTACATTACACAGCGCTGACGGTGACCTCAGTGTCATAACACTCTGTTGATCACTGCTTCCACCAGTGCTGTCCACAGTTAAAGAACTGCACTTGGTCTGTCAGCGGGTTCTGCAAACACACCCGCTCTGCAAAGCAGCATCTGTCAATCACTTGAGGAGAAATTACCAAGAAAGACCTATGTCTACTGCATCCAATACTTCATAAACGCAATGACAGGCAAATACGTTCTTGGTCAAAAGTTGAACTTTTGTTTCGTGGATTAAGCGGAGGGATTCCCCACTGTATCCTGCTGCGCTGACATGTGGGGGAGAGCGCACCTTTCTCGGAGTGATTTATGAATGGCTACGGGCCCAGATGTGGATCTGTCGACGCTGGCAGCCTGAAGGGAGGCCGCGTATCAAAGGGAGGAGCTGAAATGTGCAGCACCGGGGGGAGACTCACCGTTTTCACATCAAGAGCTCCATGTGGACGGCACTTTAAAGACACGTCAAGTCTTAAAACCTGGGCCTGGACTTTCATGTGCTGCAGAATTTATTTGCCGCACAATCTTCATTTTATGTGGTTCAGTATTACTTTGTCTTCCCGAGCAGAGAAGATGACCTTATTTTCATGCAAGATAATACTCTTGTAGGTGACTTGAGGGCTATAAGAGCAACATTCGAAACACTATTCAGGTTTTGTTTGGTTCATGCTGATTCACATTAGTGAGGTTTTGTCCTAAAGGATTGTTTTTGTTACAGGTGTGGTTCCAAAACCGCAGAGCGAAGTGGAGGAAGAGAGAGCGTTTTGGCCAGATGCAACAGGTCCGGACACACTTCTCCACTGCTTACGAGCTGCCTCTTCTCACTCGGCCTGAGAACTATGCACAGGTATCAGTGTGAGGAATGGCTTTGAGAGGTGAATCACCAATAAGGAACTGTGAAACAGACTGTTGTCATCTCATCATCTTTGCTTTTCTCCTTCAGATCCAGAACCCCTCGTGGATCGGGAGCAGCAGCGGAGCTTCTCCGGTGCCGGGCTGCGTCGTCCCCTGTGACTCTGTCCCCTCCTGCATGCCTCCGCACCCCCATGGCCACGGGGGTGTCTCCGACTTCCTGGGCGTGCCCAGCCCGGGGAGCAGCCACATGGGACAGACGCATATGGGCAGCCTTTTTGGGGGACCCGGAATGGGCGGGGGGATCAACGGCTACGACATCAACGTCGACCCAGACCGCAAGTCCTCCAGCATAGCTGCGCTGCGTATGAAGGCCAAGGAACACAGTGCGGCCATCTCTTGGGCTACATGATGTCCCGGCCCGGTTCCACCACGCCCCCACCCCACAACGGGCCCCCTTCTCTGGAGCAGCCATCAGCAAGCACTGTGGGGGAGGAGGGAGTTTTCCTGAGAGCACACAGGTCAAATGAACGGGAAGAGATTGTGGAGATAACAGCGGCCAAACGCAACCAAGATAACAACTGTGACTGTGACAATCAGCAGATGCTGAACGTGAGAGAAATACAGAGGCGTGACTTAGATGTGACTTAGACTTTTTTGTGCATTCTTGATTTCCTTGATCTCTCAGGTCTAATTGACATATGGGGTCTAGTCCCTGATATCCCGAGTCCCTGGGTATCATAGTTAATGATAGGTTTCAGTAAAATAAGCAATATCATAAATATGGTTTACAAAGATTACAGGAATTCAGTGCCAAATACAGCCATATCATATTTTAGTGTGTTTTAAGATTGATTCATGTTATTTTATTCTTTTACCATGATTTTTTTGCTCGCTCACATTATTTACACGGCTACCACTTTAGACCCGTCTCATAACTGTAATATCAGTTCAATCATTTCAAATCATATAATATTTGTATTTTAAAAACTAAATAAAAGGCCATTGGTTTTCTGTCAGTTTCCAAGCAAAGAAAGAAGTTATAAAAGAAACATTAATTTCATTGTGGCGGGCGACTATATCTCCACAAAGTAGGACAGAGGTTGAACGCAATAAGCGAAACAGTCTAATTGAGCAAGCGCATACATGGCCAGCACCAATTCAGTTTGGGAGGAGGCCGGCCATCGGATTGGCAGTGATTTCAAACCAATGTGTCATTTCCTCCCCCAGGGCTACCTCCACAGGTCCCCCCCCCCTCCCCCCTGCCAGGCCAGGCCTCAGGTTACAGGAAACACTTCGCTGGCAGACAAGGCGCAGCAACGCACAGCAGCAGCCTTCAACACCAACTAACCACGCCAGCTTCAAGCAGCAACCAACCGGACTAGACACACTTAATTAGCATCAAAGTGAGCCCCGTCCTAACCCCTCGCGAACACCAAAAGCACATCACCGCCTACGTGGTGAGGACACACTCAGAGAATCCGTCACATGCCAGAGACTGCAGGCCAAATCAGTGGCCCTAATTGTCCTGAAGAGAGTTCTGTAATGTTTAGGTAATGTGATGACATTAGAGCTGGACTGCAGGAATGTGGTGAGTATATGTCCAGTGATTGCAGGGGTGTCTCGGTGTGCTTTGCCCGCCGGAATACGCTTGTCACCAGAGCCGGGCCACAAGCTGAGGCTAGAGACAGGCTTCATTAGTCTTCTGGCTGATCTCTGTATGACGCCCACTGGGCTACATATCCTTTTTCCTTCCCCCTGTGTGGATGAAGGCGGTATATTCGGAGTCAGCTACTCATGGCTGGTTGATCATTGTAACATACAAGTTCTCATTACAGCTCTGCTGTTCGAAACTTTAATGTCTTAAGCAATTTCTCCTTTTAAACCATGCAAAAAATGTTTTTTTCATCGTTAAAAACTTGAATTTTTTAAGTTTTTCCTAAACCATCTGTTTATTAAATCAGACCCAAATTCCTTCAGTGTCTAAATGCATCTTCCCATTCACTTGAATGAAAAAGTGTTCTCAAAACTTTTCACTGGTAATATTGATTTTTTTCTGTCTCCTTCAAAGTAAACAAGGTGAAAACAAGAATTCGACACAAGTATTCATGCTGAAAATAAATTCTCAATACAGGCCACAACTCCTTTCAGTTCAGGTAATATATATTAAATTAATAATGAATATGATGGATGTGAGGAATACAAAAAAAACAATAACATTATTGTCCAAATTTAAAGACAAACACGGGATTTGGTGAAAATAAATGTATGCATGAATTTGTGTGTGACTGAATTCCTACCTTGTCGAGCGGACTGTATGTTTCCTCCTCGCTGGTCCTCTCCCAGTGCTCCACTCCTCTGCAGCTCCATCCATGTTGATACTACTGAAAATGAAGCGATTGAAATTCATGGTTATAACGTTGTAATGTGTGAATATGAACGATATAGATGATGTTGTGTTTGCTTGTACATTTGTTTTCGCTTTTTTGTCAAATAATGGACCTCCAGAGACAAACCGATGAAGTATTACAGTAATATTGCCAAAAACGTGTAAAATTATGTTGTGTGTTATTCTGAAGAGTTGCTCTGGACTTTTACTGAGGTTAAAATCGCTTTCTAATTTTCTTATGGCTTTAAGCTGATTTTGTATATTAATCAAGTATTTCTACTTCTAATTGTGACTTTATATAATGTGCCATTGCAATAAGTTATTGCACTTACAGTTTGGAGAAGTCTTTTTTTTTTTTTTTTTTTTTACTTCCACCGGGACAGTGGTCTCTTTGCAGAAGCCAGAGGCGTGTGGTTTTGTGTCCCAACAGTCAAGAAATATCTCTTAAACCCGTCCACATTAAGCACCCTGACTAGAATCGCTGAGGTCTGCTCAAGGTGGTGGACATTTGTTTGTACAGAGGTAACTTGCTGTTTCTGTTGATGATGGTTTTGAAGTGTTTATGAAATAAATGGTTCTCCGACATGGTTGAATGACTGTGGGTAGTTTCTTGTTTGAAGTTTGTTGGTTTGGAGGCCCTTGTTTGTACTCTGTCAAACTTACATTGACCAACAACACTATTTTCTGCAAAGTTGCAACATTCGCTCCTCACCGGTGTAAAGTGGGCTGAGCACAGCTGGAAAAAGCAGCGCAAATATTTTAACAACAACCAGAATTTATATGATATAGATATCATATTTCAATCAAAACCTGATGATAATTGTGGTACTTGTTTGCTCATGCTGTCAGTTAAATCTGATCAAAGCTCGTCCACACAATGCTGATGAAGCAGATTATAATATTAGTAATTTTCACATCTTAGGTGTGCAGCACTTTGCTTCATGCCCTGAATCCTACTGTTTTCTTCCATTGTGCATGGCATGGCAGCAATAGTGACTATGAATTTCATATGCCTTGCATCAGTACCCAACAAAATATGGCTGAAGATCAGTAAAAATGCTAATAGGAAATGACATAGACCTTATGGGGGGGGGGGGGGGGGGGGTGCGTGTGTGTGTGTGGTTGAAGGTGGAAGATATGTGATCCCACTCTTTTTCCCGCATCAGCAGCTTCCAGATGGGATGCTCTGCCCAAGCCATTAGGCCCCAAAGTTAAGTCTAACAGTTTGAATAGGCCTTAAATACCTCCAGGTGGTCTTTGGCTGATAGTCTAGCTACGGCCGGAGCGAGCAAAAGCGCTCATGCAATACAGTACGCTGCATCATTTTACACACATGTTATTTGTTTTTGCAACACAAGCTCAACCATGCACCAAAACAGTCCTCATAAAAAACATAAACGCTTCAGAAACTCTTTGCCTACACAACAAAAAATTATATCTGTAATCAATCCACCTCTTTATTGTTGGAAGAAGGAACAACCACTTAGGGGCAGCTCTCATGTAAGACAAAGGAAAGGCATGGCCAGGAAAAAAAAAACAAAAAAAAAAAACAACCTGTGCCAATTCACATCTTGCCATCACTGTGGTCTTTGCCCCACAAGGAATGTTGGAGTGCTCCCATTTCTTGCTCATTCCTAGCAAACAATTGCTGTCTTTTCCATAGTTGTGCAAGAGTTTAACTGAAGTGATCTGATCGCACAAGAATGGGGAATTCATGAGAAGCCTGCTGTCACCCACTAATGCCTGCAGCTCGAGGAACTGGATATTATCAATTTGACTGCGATGGCAGGAGAGAAGAGGACCTGCTCCAGTGCAGGCTTGTACTTGTCAGATGAAATACCCATCAGACTAAAGGCACTTCATGTTTTATGTCCTCTAAAAGTTAATTATAATCAAAATAGAACACTTCAAAACATACAAAGTGTACCATGTTCTTACAAAACCCTGTTAAAGGACAAAGAGACATTCAACATTTTTTTCTCATTATCAACAAATACACTGCAAAAAATGAAGAAAATTTCAAATATCTTGTTTTTGGTACAATTAGACCAATATTGAGTGGAATTATTTTAAGTCCATGGCAGGGAATTTATCTTATCTTTATTTTTCTTGATTTTAGTCAATTTAATTTTCCTTGCCTTGTTTTCCTAAACCAAGACCAAATTGACCCGGATAAGGAAAAAAAAAACTAAAAAGCGAAATTATTTGCATTAACTAACATTAATTATCTGAAATAAGACATTTCTACTCAATATTGGTCTAACTTACCAAGTACTAAAATATTTTCACTTGGTGTATATAAAGTACTCTTACTATATACGTTTTTAAAGTTCTTATTATTATCAGCATATACACAGCAAAAAAGTAAATCTATGTGATAATGTGAAGCAGTGCTCAGTTAAGATAACACTTGTAAGGATCAATTCATTGTTATGTTTAGGTCATTTCTTAGGATAAGTAAAAACCTATAGTATGAGGTTTATTACTTAGGCAAGACCAGGGGTTGTTGTCACATCGGAAAGTTGTCATATTGCAGTTTTCTTTACCACCAGAGGGCACAAGTAAAGTACACAAGGCCCAATAAGAACTGAGGTGAACACCAATTAACCATTTTGCACAACCCAATGTAAAAAATATCAGTAGATATATGTGGGCTTGATAAAGGGGAGATTAAGGCATTCTGTTCCACCTCAGCCGTTGTCCTGTTTTAAAAAAAACTTTACGCTAGAGATACCGTTAGCAAAGGTTGTCTCAATGCTTCTTTTTTGGTAGTTCAATTCAATCAAGAATTTTCAGGTTAAGGTAAAACAGATATTTGAGGCCGATGGCCATGTTCAATGGCTTTTTCAGGCTCATTCAAAAACATTTTTTTGTGCCTGACTTCAATGTTCACGTTTAAATAAAAAAAGTTTAGCCCAGGATCGTGCTACATGTCGCAAAACTCTGCACTGACACACACACAAATATATATATATATATATATATATATATATATATATATATATATATATATATATATATATATATATATAGGTCTTCCATCTGTTACCCATTTTTATATATATAATGTATATCATGTATTGATTCCAAGAAATACTGTATATGAGTGTGAAAGATGTGACCACAAGCCCCAGTCGCTCCTATATTCAAATGGAACAAATTTGGAGTTTTAGGCGCCAATCACGACCCCGCTGAGACATCTCAATGACAGATTAAGTAAGGAGGTCAGCCTGATAAAATCAGCGGCCAGGATGACAGAATGGAACACCAGCTAAAGAGACGTTCACCCTGCCTCTATACTCCCCTTCAGTCTGAAATGTGGCGAGATGAGATAAATAAACACTTGCACGGAGGAGGAAGAGCAGCCCACTGTGCCCCGAACAGCACTCATTAAACCTAATAGGTCACGCTGCTTCAGCCAGGCTCCACTGACACCCTTAATAGAAGCCTGCATGGTTAAAGGACCATGAAGACCATTAGGGCACTTCAAAGTTCCCCCCACTACATTAGGGCTGTGTTGATAATGCAGAGAGGGGACAGATCCAATTCCTCATTCGCTACTTTATTTTTTCATCGGTTGGCCTGTCAGTCAGCCTGCTCCATAAACAAGTGGATGCTTGAGCCGCTCATTAAGGGCCATCGTTAGCAAGGCCAGGGCTGTAAATCTGCGCTTATATCAGCTTTCACCCCCCAAAAATTCTCATAGGTCATATTTTAAAGCTGACACTTTGGCTTCTTGCACTGTTAAATGATCCCTTTGATTTGAAAATGACGCTGGAGCTTGCACAGTAAATCTGGGCTCACTTTTAGACCAATGAAACGACTCCTATGAACTGTAGAGGACCGGAGCCAAAGGAAAATGACAACCACACTGACCATTATAAAAAAAAAAAAACCTTCCCAACAGACACAGACATTTGAATTCACACAGGCCATGTTTGCTACTATGAAACTGAAGTCTACCTCATTCAAGTAACCTCAAGTGACGCCTTGTCATAAATCAAAAGGAGCCAGTGGAAGGTTGATATATTGATGCTGTCCTAAGGGACATAAAAGACAGAGCAGTCTCCTGCTGAGGCCATAAGTCAGCAGCACAGCCCCTTCACTACCGCTTTCTGGAGAGGAGCAGGCGGCTGAGGAGGAAGGAATACGGCATACATCACTTTGTACAGTAAAACGGCCCTCATTACAAGCTGAGAATACCAGTAAACAGCTCGCATTCAGCTAAGCTTCTGACACACATAAGAAACCAATCCCAAACAGCTTCACTATACCATGGATCTAAAAGTAGCAGACATCTGTTTTAGCAACTTTCTAGCAAACTAAATAAAGAAGCAAAATAAGGCAGCAAGAAACCAAAAGCTAAAAATGTTTTTTTTTTATTCCTGCTAGGATATTATGCACATTTGGACAGACAGAAATAAATCAAACCCAGAATGTGTATTTGCATGTCATTGTGTCTGTAGTAGAAAGTAAGGGCAAAAGGGGAACTATGCTCAGGGGTGATATAACTGTGTAGTTTCAGAAAGGCGCATGAATACCTCACTTCCCTCAGTTTCTTCTTAATGGTGTTACTGGCTCTGGGCCGGAATTTCCTATCATCTTATATACAACTCAACTATATCAGTGAGATCACTTTCCTTTAGTTGGATGCTGACACTATAGCCTATATCTGAAATGTTGTAAATTTGCAATTTAACTGTCACACCTGATAGATACTGCAAAATCCATTCTTATTAGTTGTTGTATTTGTAAGAAAATGCAGTATGTGTGGACTAAATAGTGTTCTTCTTGTCAAACATGCGGCCCGCTAACGGGTCCGATCTGAAAAGTGTGATAAAAAAATCAAATGTGCCCTTTTCTAGAAGTGTGAAGTCAGTGAGCATCTTTCAGGGCTCAAGGTGTAAAATGTTTGCATTTTGATTTGTAAGGCAGGAGATAACTACACCTGCGTCATAAAAAACTAAATATTGTTGAGTGACTAAATGTGTTAAACAGTAGACTGACTGAAAATGAAATAACTGATATTTTTTTCCTTTATCATATCTGGTTTTGTAAATTGAAGGTTAAATAATCAATTAATATTAAAATGTATTTCTTTACATAAAAAGAGAGGGAGAAAGTTGTATCTGTTGCTATTAATATCGAGCCATTTTAGATCTAATTGTCCTGAATGTATCCCATAAACTAAACTTGAATTTGACACCACTGAGGATAAGGTTCTCAATCCACAGTCCAATGACTGCTACAGGACATCAGATTATTGGATGCCAGAGAAGACAAAAACTATATGATTTAGCAAAAAAAAAAACAGTATATGTATATATGACATGTATTATAGTCATTTTGTATAAGTTGTGTTTCTGAATCAAAGAGGCAGCAGCTTGTATCCAGCCTCTGGGTGCTGTGATATCATGAGAGGCTGTGTCCTGGAGGGGTGCTACATTCCCAGGTATGGCTCCATCTGATGGTGAAGGCGGGAACTCCACCAGCCTTCTTACCACAGGTATGGCTAATGACTGCTGATTGGATAAGCGTTGGCATATAAAGCAGTCTGAGCCTGCCTGTGTTGGGTTGTGTGCACAGTGGAGTTGAGACATTGTGTGCAGAGGTTGGAGAGCACATGGATTCACTCTAATGGTAGACATGGAGTCTCTTGGAGAAAGACTGAACTGAGAGTTTGCTTATGTCCTTGCATTGTTTGAACTATCCTACCTTAGGGCAACCTCTATTGATAGCACATGTGGTGGAGAATGCAGGTTAGGTTGAACCTGGTTAGTGCATAGTTAAAAAAGGACACTGAAATTTAAATGCTAAATTGTCCAACTGTCAAAATGGAAAGCTTCTGAGAGCCCTTGTGACAGGCCAGCAGGCTCAAGCACAGACGAGTGCGGCACTGTTTGAGGAGCAAAGGAGAGTAAACCGGCTGAAAGCACAGAAACTGCAAATGGCTGCCTGTGATCGCCACACAATTAGGGCCAGTAATTTCCTCTCCAAGATGGGCGCCATGGACGATGTGGAGGCGTTCCTGCACACGTTTGAAGGCACTGCTAGGAGAGAATCATGGCCCGAGGATCGGTGATTTGGACTCTTTGGCCCTTTTTCTCATGGGACAGGCCCTGAATGTGGTCCAGAACCTGCACCCGGATAAAGTCAAGAACTATGACATGTTGAAAAGGAGATCCTGAGCAGGAGTGGACTTACCAGATTTGGACTGGCTCAATGCATTCACAGCTGGTCCTTCCGACCAAACCAGGCGTCCTGTGCACAGGTGCACAAGCTCGCCTGGATAGCGAGGCAATGGCTGGAACTGGACAAGAATGCAGCAGCCATTGTGAAGACAGTGGTGGTAAATCGCTACCTGAGGGCTCTGCCATATAACGCGAAGCAGATTGTCAGCCAACAAGCCCCCGCTACGGTGGACCTCATGGTAGAGTGTAACCCCACTACCATTGGGAGGCTCTCCGAGAAGCACAAAGTCTCCAACTCAGGCACTGCCAGTTCCAGCTATGGTCCAGCGAGACCTACGGGGAGGAGCAAGCAGACAAGAGGAAGAGGCTGGAGGGACAGAGAAACCTCGCAATGTTTTTGATGTGGGGAGATGGGGCACATTTCCTGGCAGTGCGGGAAGCCATTGGATGAGCCCATGCCCACTGCAGGATCCTTGAGTTCACCATTGACCCATCCGTTTACATTGCAACTACAAAGATCTGGTTAAACCTGTAAGTCTGAGAGCTGATAAGATACTCCCCGTCTCATGTGTCCATGGACTCCCCCATTGCTCAGCTCACTGTGGACGCCACTCATGGAACAATAAGGACAATGGCATCCTACCACAGGCTGAGGAGCCGGCCAGGGTGGGCAAAAGCCATGGCAACACAGGTGCCCTTGTCCGACGGGAGGTCATCTTCATCTCCTCCGGCCTGACGAGGACGTGTCATGAGGGGGAGGAAATGTGATACCATGAGAAGCTGTGGCCTGGAGGGGTGCTACATTCCTAGGTAGGGCTCCATCTGATGGTGGAAGTGGGAACTTCACCAGCCTTCTTACCACAGGTGTGGCTAATGACTGCTGATTGCCTGGCATATAAAGCAGTCTGAGCCTGCCTGTGTTGGGTTGTATGCGCAGTGGAGTTGAGACATTGTGTGCAGAGGTTGGAGAGCGCATGGATTCACTCTCATGGTGAAACATAGTGGACAGTTGCGAAGATGTTACTTCTCTGGAGGACTTACCTGGAGAAAGAGTCTGTTGGAGAAAGACTGAACTGAGAGTTTGAGTTTTTTGTGTTTTGTTACAGTGACTCTGAGAAGGAAAGGATTCTCACTGGAGAGACTTGTTGAGAAAGACTTATTTTCTGTTCCCCTTCGAGAGCCATGGGTTAGAAGTTCTGTCATGATTATAAAGAAGCGTGATTTGACACTTTTGAATCCATACCTGCTTTTGTTAATTCCCAATCCTTTATAAAATATTGGTTTGGAAATCTTGTGTCCTTGCACTGTTTGAACTATCCTGCTTAAGGGCAACCTCTCATATCAAGGTGCAAATAGAATATATTTCTTAAACTGAAACCCTCTTCTTTACGTTTTGTAAAAATTACTTTGAACTTGGCATTTTTGCTTGTCCGTGCCTTTCATATCACAATGACTTTATGCAGTGTATTGATTCCTTCTATTGTGTAGGAGATGTTTTAACCTTTGTGTTTCAACAGTAACCTACATGTGTGTAATAGTAGAAAACAGTCAATCATGTTATGAATGAAAATCCCTCATTACTAGCAACATTCAGCAATACAAGAAATATTTGAAAGGCTGTTAGTCTTACCTGTTTTAATTAGGTAAATAACCACAATGAAATACAGAGTGAAGCTGTTTTAGTTTATGTCAGCTATTAAAGTTTATTCATGTTATTTCTATCTGCAATAAAAACTGTTTAAAATATGAGATGCAGTTAGTGGCCACTGTGCGAGCTCGATTCTAAGTTTAAGGCAAGCTCCAAATGAGACTATCAAAGCACGTATCTTCCCATGTCTGAGGAGAGAATTAGCATGCTTTATTTATCTGTGGTTGGTATCCAGCCTCTTCCCCATTTTCCCATCAGCCGACAGTGGCCACTAAAACAGCCGACTGCCTGCCAGCTGCCTGACAGGGATTTCTGCGGTCTGTAACTTTGGAGACAGCCTCTCGACTGCTCACATCATTCACCGACTCCCACTAATAAACTGGAGTTTTATTAGTGGGAGTATGTGAATGATGTGAGTGTGGAAATGTCTGGTGTGGCTTATTGACATGCTAATACAAACAGAAAGGGAAAGGCTTGTGTATGTTGCATAGGTGCAGGTTTGCACACGCTAAAAAAAAAGGTGAACAGTGTGGATCGAGCTGCTGGGTTAGTGGGTTAAATCAGCGCTCAGAGTTTGCATGTTGTAATAAAGCAGCTTTAGAAAAGCAAAAGGCAAATACAGAGTAAAAAAGCACATTTGCAGAAGCTGTGCAGGAGACTTTAAGAGTTTTATTCATTATTTAAAAGCATATGCGGTATTACATAGGGCTGGTAAATTTAGAAAAGCCTTTAAATAAAACAGTATAATAATAATAATAATAATAATAATAAAAATATAATATAATATAATTATTGATGACCTACTTTAATGGTGTTTGTAAAGGTAACCAGGAGGAAAAAAATGGCTGGATGTGGTCACATATTAAACTTGAGTTGACATTTGTCTATTAAATAATGGCTGTTTGATTTAACAATTGATCCATTATCAAGGGAAATATGTTTATGAGCCAAGGAGGAGCAGCATTGTTTTTTTTTTGTTTAGTTTAAGCAAACCTTGAGTGACGCTTTCAATATCATATTGGCCTATTTTCTTGAGATTGTTTTATTGCCCAGGCCTAGTAGTGCATAAATAATGTGAATGATAAAACATGCTCCAGCTGCAGGATGCAACAAAATGCCTCGACCTTTTGAGTCTACCCTGTCTGTGTGCAGCCCCTTAAAATTTAGGAGTCAACGTACTAAATTTGGCAGCCTGTCCACCGTTTCCGTCTTAACACCCTTCAAGTTTTGTTATCAGGTTGTGTTTTTAACCCCTTCAACCTCTTCCCTTCATGAGCAGCGTTTTGTCTCCCCTCTTGGCAATATGCTTCCAATTATGAATCTTGTGAATATGGGGCGGGAGGGGAGGGGTGCACTGAAGCATCCTTCTGATTTATTGTGCACTCAAGTCTGGCCTTGTTCAGTGCATTTGCACCAGAGGCCCTCCTCCTGCCGAGCTCAAAGGTCAGAAATACACAACAGTTGACCTCTCGCGGACTCATGTGCGTCGGGTTGCTCCAGACCTGATTGACAGGCTGGATGAAGACGGCGAAAGGCCACAGGGTGAGAAAAAATCTGGCGTGCAATGAGGAGCTAAGCGCCGCATTAGCCCCCAGCTGTGGGCAAGCTTTGTGGCACAAGAAACATGGACAGGACAGAAAAAAGTGAAAACTTTGCAAATAACAAGTGACAAAAAAAACCCTCATACGATCACTATCATTTGGCTGGCTGCCAAACATTATTCTTTTGTAAACCATACGGCACTTTGTGCTCTCCTCATGCGGGATAACCAGGGCCATCCATTTGTAAACCCAAGTCCTGTGGACTGAAAACACATGCTCCGCAAGTGAGTCACACAGAACCAGAGATCTCTGAAGACAGTGATGGTGCTCAGCCTGAGAAACGACCCATCCCAACAGACTCATTTCCTGGCCTTCCCAGCTCACTTCCTGTTCCATGCTGTGTCATGGGCACCACAATGGCGTCATAAAGGCCTCCCAGTTGAGTTCAAGGCCACAGGTTCTGTGGGACTCTGTAGCAAAGTGGGACAATCTAGTCATTCTACACCACAACAGCAAATCTCGCCTGTTACACAGATCTTACCGCATGTCCCGGTGCATCAGAATGTGCCGTCGACTGTTCTTTTTTTTTTGCAGATTCTCAAATTTTCACGATGGGGTTTTTCGCAGTCTCATCGCAGCAGCTGTGAACCGTCTGCACCGGTATGGTTTCTGTTCCACAGGGGCTTTTCTCCAGGCCCTTCCACTCCCCACCGGACCTAACACCTTTCACACTGAATAAACACAACACAAAGGAGAAAAACGCAAGTTTTATGTTAGATGGCGGGGTTATTACACGCAGGAAAAGGGAGTCTTTAATTCCCTCGGGGAGTCTAACCACTCATAAATCATCAAGCAATGAAAGTTTCCTCTCCAAACAGGGGGCTAAAACAAACTGAACACACAGCCGCCTCCGCCCCTCCTCCTCCCCATCCTTCTCCTTCTCCCATTTTTCTAGTAGGAATTTTTATGAGGAAAGAAGAGATGCAGTGGTGCAAGACTACACTAGAGCAAAGAGGTAAATACTTCAACATCAATCCTTTGCCATGACCCCAAACTACAAAAAAAAAAAAAAAATCTAACATTATTGTAGGGGTCTTACACAAGTTCCTCTACAGCAGTCAGAAGACTAGAAATTCCATTCTGTTAACTGGTAACATACTGAGGAAAAAAAAGGGAAAAAAATCTTGAACGCGCTGTATGTTCTGCGTTTGTTCTACTGTTAAGATTTATGACTATAGAGAAGATCCAAAAGCTTTTTTAAGGATGTTCTAGTGGCCACAATTAAGATGGAAAATGCTGACATAATCAAAGATCCTCTGAAAGGAGTTTCACCATGAGCTGTCAGTTTCAATCACAAATTCAAAGCAGATTACTATTTGCTCTATTATTCAAACAAATGAAAGCAGCCTTTAATATGGATCATATAATACACAAACTCAGCACGCTGCATTCACACGGGGTGTTTGCATCGTGTTGATTTGTTGCCAGATTTCGAAACTCAGCTGCTCTCCGTTTAATTTCGCCAGCTCAGTTTGGATTCGTCTTCCCAGAGGAAAGACACAATGACATGCGGTGTTACGAAAACAGCTGCGTTGCAGCATACAGTCTGCTGTGATGCCACCAGGAGGGTTTCCGTGCACCTCAGGCCTGCGTTAACACCGCTCACACGTGACGTGACCCGCAGCACGCCAGAGAGCGTAAACCAGCATCGGGAGCCGCTCTTGCTGACCAACAGTAACACTTAGCAGCTGTAAATTTCCCAGTGAAATCTTGACCTGAACCAAAGCAGACACTTCAAATGGAAGGGAAGCGAGGTGGTGGTTTGGAGGGAGGGATTGGGGGGATGGCGGCACTCTGACACACTGACTGCTACTGGTGCTTACTTTCTGATCAGTAGGTCAAACACAAAATGTGCCTAAAATACCAAGGACACATTGTTTTAATTTAAGGGTCCAGCCTTATAGTCATGGCAAATTTGCTTCAATCACCCCTTGAATTTCTTAGCAAGGGACAAATGCAGCCCTCTTGAGGGATAATGGAGAGAACCACTGACAAAAAGAACCATGTTGCACACATTTAGGCATCACGAAGCAATGTTAACTCCCAATTTTTAATCTAAAAAAATTATAAATGTGATTTACAGTTTTACTTTTTTTTTTTTTTTTTAAACCATCACACCATATCTATTTAATGAGTTCACCATCTAATGTAGTATGAAATGAATGGTGACAACTTCCACCTGTTTATGTCACAGTCTCTACAAAGGTCCCTTCTTGTTGATGCTAAGAGGAAAAATATACATTTAAACCTACAAGCAGTAAGTAAGCAGGAATGCTACTGCCCTCATGTGGTGAATCATATCATTGTCATTGTACAATCAGCATTGGACAAAAAACATAAAGATGTAAACAGGGATACAAAAGGATTTCTAAATGAATGGCTATGGCTGGGGGATTGGAAGTGTCTGTATCGATATGTTATATTATCATATCACATATATATACAGAAGATTGACGCTGCATTTTAATTGGTTTGGTGAGAGCTAGAAAAAAAACACGTAGAATGTTGAAATATTACTTTTTATAATATGCACACTTTAATATTTCCAATTTTAGACATTTTGTGGAGGTTCTTGTACCATTAAGGTTAACATTTAAAGCAACCAGTTACAACAAATAATATAAATCATATAACTATCAATAGTCTACCAAGTGTCTGTATAGTTCAAAAGAATATATATCATTTGCTGAGATGCTTTACAGAAATTTATGATCCAGCTTTCGCGTTTTCTATTACCAGTGGTATACAGTACAGTAAATGGCACAAGCAACAGAGCTGCACCTTTTATATGCTGTGACAGTAATGAGCTCCAGTGCATTTGCTAATGAGGCAGGCAAAGCCTAGAAAAGTAGTCCAATGGCATTGTGTTTAAGTCCCCAAGAGTTTAAAACGTATTCATTTCCAAAGTCTTAAAATGCCTGGTAGTCAAATTTTAATCATATGTTCTGCTGAGCAAACTTTTATTCAGTTGTTTTCATGTCATCATCCAGTTGTATAATTTTTCCAATTTTTTTAAAGACAGTAGGATTAAAACACAATTGCTGAAAACTAAATGTAATCTACTTCTGTTATTATATCGGTAAACCAAGGACATACGTTTGTTTTTTATCTGTAGTAGGGACATTTTCCTCTTCCATGCATACACACATTAGGGGCCTTTTCTTCTTCAATTTTATATTTTATTTTATTAGAAAACTAAAAACTGATGCAATAATTGAGATTTAAAAATAACATTGAATTTCATAGAATGTCATAATAACAGGCAAAATGCAAAGCCAATTCTAGGACCATGAGTTTAAAGAGGCTCAGCAGCCACAGACCAAACTCCACAAGCCAGACAAGATAAATGTCCTTGTTTGGTACATTTTATCCCAATTTCAATCCCACATTTTTAAAAAGAAAACCACCACATTTTGGGGAAATATATAGAGAAACCAAAAAATAGACCTGGGCATATTTTTTGGACTTTCATTTTAAAATGAATTAAATATAACTTTTTCAATGTTTGTCTATGCCTTTTTTCCTTCTTGTCTGTATTATATCTGATAAAAATAAATAAATAAAAAAATACACATTTGAAATATCAAAAGTTCTAGAAATCTATAGAGACAGTATTAGTTAGTAGTAGTTGTTGTTAAAATTGTATGTCAACTAAGTAGTGTATGTTTTTTCTAGCTTGTTAAAAAATAAAATGAAAAAACATCAAAAAAACATGCTGGGACTCAACGTGGCCCAGAAATAGACAAGAAAACTGTCTAAATTGGTTTTAAGAAAAAAAAAAAAAAAAAAAGAACACAACAGTAACAGCTTCTCTAGTTTTCTAACCAACTTGTTTCAATGACACAGAGTCACAGTGATGCTCAAACCCATCCCAAAAACCCTTTTTGCGTTCAAGCCCTGAACCCATGACTCAAACCTTTCCTGTGACGTCAGAGCTCACCTGAAGGCTGCAGGTTTTCAGAATAAGTGAAGCCCGACAGTCACATCACCTGGACAAGCTATAGATATATAGAAATGATGTTCCTGTCTTACTAGGATACACATAGCGGCATATTAATGGGTAGAATATGCTGTTAGAACTCTGCTCTTGAGCAACTAATGGAAAATAGAGTTGTTTATATTTAATAGTAAATACGTCTCCCATTCACTTTAAATTAATGTTTGGATTAATTACAACACTTTCTTATTAACTGAGCTCCTATAATCGTGTGTAAACTGTAAATTCAGATGAAACGCTGTGGTTCTACTCTTCTATGAACTTCATTCTTTATTTGCTTTCAGGAGGATTTTTCAGCAGCAGTAACGGTGCTTAATTATCCATATGGTTAGCAACAATATGAAATTAGCTAACATCGTATACCACCTACTGCTTCGAACTAATAAGATATTAAAATCTGTGTGCAGTTCAGGGAAATTCCTCGGTGACTTTTAAAAGGTTAAATTTTAAGAACTAACCGCTTCAGTTTCTCCACTTCACCGACTCTGCTGCTGCTAAAATTGCATAGCTTGAAGTTGAGGGGTTGCCAGGTCGCCAAGATGAGCATCCCCCATATCCTGCTCTATCACTCTGTCATAAAAGCACGCTCCTTTTGCGGAAAACACACAAACCTGGCAACTCGGCAGTGATTTACTTTTGACGCCACAAACGAAAGCGGCTGGATTTTTGGAGGATGGTAAATGTTGTTCAGACAATTCAGCAACACGCTCAGGCACCTACTGCAAGGCAAACTAAATCTTGACAATGGTTGCACTGCAGAGGGTTTTTTTTTATTCAGGAGAACAAAATATTCAGTGCATCCTTCTTAATTGGGGTCAGAAGAAAGCCATATTTCTTGACTCTGATCTCAGACATCTGAGATTAAATCAGAAATTTAGTTTTTTTTTTTTTTCTGAAATGATTACAAGAAAGTTCACCCCCATTTTTCTTTAATTCTGAAAAAGTCAGAATTCAGATTCTGATCTCATAATTGTCAGATTTCTCTGGAATCAAACAAATAAAATAAATAAATTGTGTCTCTTAATTATTTTCTCCCAGTGACCCTTATATTCTCACCCATACATTGGCAATTTCTTAACATGTTATGTAAATTGTTGTTGTAATATGTAGCCACATCTTTTTCGTTCAAATCGCACCACACCAGGGGTTGGTATCATTCAAAAGGTTTCTAATATCTGGAAATTAATACTTTTTCAAATACTAATTTCATAAAACCCCTTTATAAGTTACACATTACAATCAAATATCTTTTTTTTTTATATAGTTTTTTTTCTTAAGCTCCTTGGTAGTTTTTTATACACTCAAAGTAAATTCAGTCGGTCTTTTCTCTACCCACTTATTCCTCACTAGGGTGACAGGAGTCTGCTGGAGCCAATCCCAGCACATTACAGTTGACATTACAGGGATACACCCCAGACTGGTCGCCGGCCTGTCGTGGGGGACACACACCATTCACTCACACAGTCATACCGACAGGAAATTTAGCATCTCCAATTAACCCCAGCATGTGTTTGGGCTGCGGAGGAAGCCGGAGAACCTGGAGAAAAACCATGCAGACGCAGGGAGAACATGCAAAGTTCACACACTTGAACATGGAACCTCCTTGCTTTGAGGCAACCCACTGCTCCACCATGTCGCCCTAAATTAAATTCATAACATACAAATCTAAATGCATTTACCATAATATGGTTTACTGTAAGTTAAGTTTGTTTCAACTTTCCAAGTTCTTAACAGTAAAGGCCTCTTGTTAGTTTTTTAATGTAGATTTTTGTCAGACTTAGGCATACACACACACACACACACACAGACACGCACACAAAAAGGCAAACAGCATACTGTGGTTAGAACATAGAGTTCCAGTCTGACTCAGGTTGTGTTGCACATGCTGAGCTCAGACTTCAGTCTGAAGGGGGTGCTCTTTGCCAAAGAACGGATGGTCTGATGTCAAGTGTCTACAGGGGCTAGTTAAAGTGATGTGACATAGGCAGTATCTTGACTTAATTTAATAATGTATTAAATCTTTTAAATGCAGCCTGGCTTGTTTTTTTTTTTTTTCCATATTATTATGTACTTACCCTTGATAACAGTTACTTAAAGCCTACATTATATTTAAGGTCTGCCAGTTCCTCCACACCCCAGTCACAGTCCGCTTTCGTGCAGCCGACCCTAATAAAGGAAAATATAGGACATCATTTCTACAATGTTCCTGCATGTTTTATGTTCTACAACAACCACACAGATGTTTCCTGCTGTTCTGAAAGCTTAGACCTATAAAAGAGAAATCTGGCAAAGCTAATAAAAGCGATAAATAACTGCTCCACACAGGAGCAAAACAACAGACCTTTCTTACAGCAGAGATGTTGACTTACAAGCAGGAAATGAACATGAGTCACTAATATACACATAAAACTTTAGGTTGCCTCTGTTGTACTCGGGTGTCCCAGTAAGCAGTGACAGTGAGCCAGTATACATAATACCTGGGCTCAAGCTTAATGTAATATATACACATATACTTGACATTGACATTTATACCTGTGCTTTTCCCACTATTACATGTCAAAATGTCTTTTTTGAAAAAGACGTATATTGTGGCATCTATGTGTAAGGACTTTTTAGTGCTTTTCTAATGTGGTAATTGCAATGTGTAATATACCTAATTTGACTCTTGATGTGTTCTGTTGCCATTCCCTGCTACAGTGGCTGCATTTTTACAGGCAACATTGAATTCAAACCTCATTATTCTTGCTGTATTTATTGTTTTTTTTTTCCAGGAAAAAATACACTAATGCATCTGGGGTGAAATCAATGTCACAGTCACAATGACACCAAGAGAATTTTCTGACGGTTTGATTGCAGCGCTAAATGAGTCCATCTTTCATGTATTAATACTTCAAATGCCACAAAAGTGTAGCAAAGATAAACAATTGAGTATTAAAGACTACATTGGCTGCAGTCTACACAATGAAAGTCAATAATTTTTATAAGAATGACATTAAATAATGCAACCAGTTAAAGGAAAAAACACACACGAGGGCAGTCATTTAGAATGCCATTTATGTCATTGACTTTTCAAGAATCTAATACAAATGCATACACATACAGTTCACCATCTAAAACCACATATGACCACTACTGCATTAAACATCACCATACAAATAGAAAAAAGGATCAGAGGTTAGCTTTCAAGCTTTGGAGGGGTCATGAAGAGCCGAGAGCTCACATGCTCACAAACTACTTCATACACATTCAAAAAGAGCATCCAGTATGTACACACACGCACGTACGCACGTACGCACGAACGTACACACGTCCTATATAATACAGCATTAAAGAAGAGTGGCTGTAAAAAGGCATGTGGGCGAGGGAGTGTGTTACAGTATACAATATGAAAGGGAAAGGGTAACAGCCAAAGTGTACATAAAACACATTTTTTTCTTTCTTTCTTTTTTTTTTTTTTTTTAAACAGTTACAGCCAACTTTACTTAATATAAATATTCTTCATCCAAAAGTCAGTGCAGTGCCTTCTGCTCAGGCTTCACCTGGTCCTCATGCCCGGTCCTCTTTACGCCCAGTCTGTGCTAGACCTGGTCCAAAAAAAAGAGTGTTTCCACTTTAACACACAAATCTTTTTTACATCAGTTTTGTTTCTGATCTCCCACTTTTTTGCGTTTATGTTGTCAGGGTTTTTTTTGCTTTTTTTTTTTTTGCCACCTGGTACCTCAAAAGTCCAGCTGTGAAGTACAAGCGTTTGAGAGTTTATTTTTCTACCAATTCGATATTTTTCTACCAATAGAAAAAGAGGTCAACAAATTTACAACAAGTGTCCATTTTGTTCTTTTCTCCTGAATTCCCTTTTGTTTTTTTTATAAAGTTCACAGATGGAGCAGCTCTACTGGATCCCCCTGAAGAGACACATTGCGAAGACCATAGCAAAGAGCTGTGGAAAAAACAGAGACAGGCGTTTTTTTACAATGTTGAAACAGTTTCAATGATCTCATCAACATAATTGAAACAAATATCATAAATCAGTTTTACAGGGCAGCGGTTCTGTAACACCAAGACACACCACTAGATGGAGATCTTGTCCATACAAAGATCCTGACTGACCTACTAACACTCCACGAAACAAACATGCATAAATATACATTTCTGAACAGAATATTAACATCACAAGAAATGCAAAGAGAAAGCTGCAGGTGTGACAATTTGTCATCACGTATGCATGAAAAATGGAATTATACCTCAATCGTCAGCACCACAATGGCCAGCGCTCCAGCCACATAGATGTAGAGTTCAAAGTAGTCGACTACTGCGGAGTAACAGCCCTGTGGACACACAAAGATGAGGCACTCAGCAGAGAATCAATAGGCTATTAAACATGCCGAATTACAGAGACAATTAAAGGAACATCACAGCTTTAATCAAGTGGGGCTTTGAACAAAAGCCTGGCTGAATGAGCAGGGGAAAAAAAGGGCCTCGCTACTTTTTAATGACGCCTCTTTGTGAGAATGAGCAGGGAGAGACACGTCGTGGACATCTCACATTGTTCTATTGGCATCAGAAACAACAGGTGGAGAGCACAGTTAAAAACCTCCTTCCTATCAGCTTTCACTGTAATTACATTTCACTCCAAGGCTTTCTTTACACAAATGGAAATAGAGGTGTGTGTGTGTGCATGTGTGTGTGCTCATAATTTTCACATACTTAAACACAGTTATGCTCCACACAACTTCCAGAATTGCTCCTGAACAGTAAGTGCACATGCACACACAACGAAGACGAATACTGAAAAACTATTTCTGTTAAAGGCGGCATGTTGTTGCACTTTTTCAGTGCTTATTTGCAAATATTTAGGTATCTGGTGTTCCAGCTAACACACAAGCTGTGAAGTAAGACCACCCACTCATTCTGCTGTGGTCTGTAGTGTTGCTCAAACCTGGCTGAACACGAGCTGTTTAGAAAAAGCTCCTGTAGTGATGTCAGGAGTGGAAGTTAAAAGTACCCGCCATCAGATCCAAGTAGCTTGCCCCTAACTCCTGCTCATGCTTGTACTTGACTCGTGTTTGTCCGACTGACCCCAGTTCTCAGAGGGCGATTCCGACAGAGCTAGGTCAATATACAACAGGGTGGGTATTTTGGTGGGGAGAGTGGGGCTGAAACAGCGGTTTCAGAGTGAGTGTGTGGGAAGGCAGATTACATTGCCGCTACCCGTCTAACTAGATCGTTGTGGACCATGAATGCATGTACATCTTTAGAAATAGACCATGAAAATTTAAATATTAAACTTGGATAATGGAGTAAATAAGGTCTCTTTAATGTATTTACATTCTGTGCATTGCATTTTAAATAAAAATCTTTAAAAAAATAAGTCTATTGTCCGTTTTTTTTGCATTTTTGGACATCAATATAGGGGGTTGGTTTACTCTAGAAACATACATGCTGTTTATGATGATTATGTTCATGATAGGAGAATTTAAAAATGATTAACTATCCATT
Source organism: Eupleurogrammus muticus (assembly GCA_036785175.1). Classification (NCBI taxonomy): domain Eukaryota; kingdom Metazoa; phylum Chordata; class Actinopteri; order Scombriformes; family Trichiuridae; genus Eupleurogrammus; species Eupleurogrammus muticus. The sequence goes on along the minus strand of JAYKQN010000010.1, from coordinate 18,078,531 downwards.
AGCGAAATTACATTTCTCACTATTGATAAACTTCCTTAAAAAATGTAATTTTTTTGTAGTACAAATATGGGAATGAAATTGCGCTAAATGTACAAAACATGTGATAAGTAAAACCTATCTTGTCTCTCTAGGCAGCTCCTTGTGTGCTACCATTTTAAGTTTGGGGACACTTAGAAATCCTTATTCCTTATTAAGACAACACTATTCAGAAATACACTTTATACATTGTTAATGTGGTAAATGACTTTTCTAGTTGCAAATGTCTGTTTTCTATTGAAATATCTATAGAGGTGTGTAGAGGCCCATTTCCAGCAAGCATCACTCCAGTGTTCTAATGGTACAGCGAGTTTCCTAATTGCATTAGAAGCTAATGAATGATTAGAAAATCTTTGTGCAATTATGTTAGCACAGCTGAAAACAGTTTAGATGAAGCATTATTTGATAGAGGCAAAGTTTGAAGGAGACAATTATTATTAAAAAGAAACTTATTATTTATGACCTTGTCAAGGTCTTCACTATATTTTGCATTCATTGTGCAACTTGTTTGATAAATAAAAGTTGGACCTTTCATAGAAAACACAAATTGTCTAGATGACCCCACACGTTTGAACAGTAGTGGACATACTTGTATCTATCTACCTTGTATAGACCATTGGTATGGACTTTCAGTTCAGTTTCAGTTCCCACGACACCGAAAACACGGAAAAGCACTAATCAGCTAGAAGCTTTCCGTCTCCCCTCCAACGTCTTCTGCTCTAATTAAGCCTGGAGGTAGTTGAGAAGGAGGGAGGGGTTGTCAGAAGTTACCTTGTTATTGCGGAACATCATATTTCCCGCTAAGCACTGATCCTGGCTGATATAGGCCAACTCCCCGGTCTGACTGGCACGTTGGCAGCAGGCTTCTGGCACCATATGATTTGGGTTGATCATCCTGAACAGGCTGTCCTTAAAATCCTCTGGGCTGTTCACCCCACAGCAGTCAAACTGAGGGTAGGGAAGGAGAAGAAAAAAGAAGAAGCCCTTATTGCTGAGTGCTTATTTGTGCACTGGCCTACGGATCCAATGTGTGCACCAATCCACCATGAATATTGACCTAAATGTCAAGCATTTTATCTTTAAAATAAAGTCTCCTGACGGCAAGCTGGAAACCTTCCTGTTTTCCACAGGCAGTTGAGGGACGTTGTAATGAGGGCGGTAAAAGCTACAATATGGAAGCTTTTTTTTATGTGTGCTGTGTCCTTACTGTAGTCATGATGGCATTCCATGTGGAGGTGAACACGTCAGTGTTGTTGTAGCCCTGATAATGTCTCTTCAGCTCCTTGGTGAAGTACTCTCTGGTCAGCTAAAAATGACAGCGAATGAGAGCATGTAGGCCAATGATTCCACAGGCATAATATTGCTTTTTTTTTTCACTGCATATTGGCGATCAGAAATGGGAGTTTAATATACAACTTACATGCTCCCGGAATATGAAGGCGAGGATGGCAGCAGCCAGCTCTGCTAAGAATATGAGGAGGATGAGCATGAAGAACTGCAATAATGCAAATAGAAAAGAGTGTGAGACCAGATGAAGCAATGTCAGGGAAAAAAATACACATCAGTCGCTTAAAAGTCACGCTCTGCCTCTATTTGCTTACTTACACTCTGCATCAACTACAGTCTCATCTGTAACTATTGGAACAGCAAGGCCAAATCCTTTATTTTGGCTGTATGATAAAAATGTTTGGGTTTGATATCAAAAGACAAATAGAATTCTATCCATCATCACTACCCACTTATTCCTTGCTAGGGTCACAGGGGTCTGCTAGAGCCAATCCCAGTGTACTTTGGGTGAGAGGCGGGGATACACCGCAGACAGGATGCCAGTCTGCCATGGGGCACACACACCATTCACTCACACACCCACACCTATGGCCAGTCTAGAGTCTCAAATTAATCTCAGACACAGAGAGGACATGCAGACTCCACACAGAAAGGTTACAGCTAAAGTCCTTGAACCTGTGACCTTCTTGCTGTGAGGCAACATCGCGGCCCACTGTGCCGCCATGCCGCCCCAGCTTTTTAATTCCAAGTAGAAAAATGCATCCAAATTCATGAGGAGATCATTCATCATGCGGCAGGACAGCGACCAATAACACGCTGCCAACATGACCAAGGAACTCATCGGGGGAAAAGTGGAAGGTTCAGACTGGCCAAGTCAGTCTCTATAGAGACTAGACTATTGAGCAGGGATTTCACCTGCTACAAAAGAGACTTAAGGAAGTGTGAATGAAATGAAAGCTGGGAAAAGTGCCACAAAAAAACAAACCAGAGCTTTGGTAATGTTAATGGGTCATTATCATGCAAAGATTCCTAACTAAGTATTATATATTATTCACTTTAATCTCTTTTAAGTCTGTCAGTTCCTATAGTTTTGCTCGTCAAAAAGTATGGGTTCTGTTACAAACGGTTCTATCTCCTAAATTGTTTATGTACTTTTACCTGGAAATTAAAGATGAAATCTTTTGTCTCATATTCACCTTCCATGTCACACTCAAATGTTTTAATCTACAGCAAAAATAAAGGAATTGGCCTTGTTGTTTCAATAGTTATGGAAGGGACTGTACGCATCAAACTAAATGCTCAAAAGACAAAAGAGCATGGCTCACAACAGTCCCAACATAAATAATCAACACACACACATGTACACAAACAGTATTCGGTAGCAAAAAGTATGTTTATAATTTGTGGGCCGACTCACGAAGAGGAGCAGACACTTGTTTTCGCGGATGGCCCCGCAGCAGCCGAGGAATCCCAGAAGGAACAGCATGCCTCCCATGCCCAGGATGATGTAGACACCGGTGAACAGCAGGGGGTTGGCCGCTACAATTTCCCTGAACCCCGTGGGGTCCACCAGTACCCACACTCCCACTCCGAGGAGGAAAGAACCCCCCAGCTGACAGGAGAAAAAGGGAAGAAAAAAAAAGACACTAGGTTGACAAAACAGGAATTGGCTCCATTTTGAAAAATTAATGGGAACTCAGAGGAGAGCTGAGTATCCTCAGCGGCATACAAAAAGATTCAACAAGATGTCATATAATGGAAGTGTGTGCTTTTATTTTTTTTCCACGACAACCTGCTGGTAATGCAAATCTCTGAGAGGTTGGGGTGAAAGATAAGAGGCTGAATATCTAGGGAAGCATAATGCCTTAGTGGGGTGGATGGATGGAAGGGTAGAGATATCTACCCTCCTTTAACTAACCCCCCCTCCCCCCAGCCAAAGAAATGCACCACACCATCTCCATCCTCCTTTTCACTAAAACCCTATGTGCAGCCACTGTGAGGAGACTCATGTTATTAAGAAAAGAAGGTATTGAGGTAGGGGGAGGAGATCTGAGCCTTTCTGCATTTCTACCACAATCCTCTCTTTCCTGACACGGGGAGAGACCTGAGCTCTGAGCTCGCTGCAAATGCAGAGGGAGGCGCTGTATTAGAGAGAGGAGAACGTAGCTATTTTTGAAAGCTCACACTTAAAATATGGTGGTGTTTTGCTACACGAGCAGGAAATGGCAATACAAAAAATACTCAAGGATGGCCTTGGAAAAACAGTGGCTGGTATTGAGTGATGATGCTGAAAAGCAAAGTTCATTCTCTCCTCTGCCGGGTACGTTATCACGCCAGCCTTGAACAACTTTGGTCGAATGAAGCCTCTGAAAAGTGATGGTTGCACTTAATAAAGCAGGAAAAAGGCAAACCTTCCTACTCAGCCCCCCCTCTCTTTACAGGCTTGGGCCTAACAGGATTACCCTTGATTGTCTGATCGAGACTGATAAACTCAGGTGCCAGTCACAGTCTCCACGTGGCACAGTGTGCCTCAGATGTGTGTCAGCACACTGAAATCTAATCAAAAGAGAATTTGATAGGATCAAGATTGCCTCCGTCTAATGAAATGCAAATGCGGCCCCATTAGCCGGTCGGGACAAGGGGGCAGCCCATCTTAAATCATTACATTGACACTAACTTTCGGGTTAAGTGACTTTGAGAGATCAAGCGATAAGGGATAATAAAAAAAAACGAAATACTCACGAAGATGAGGAAATTGAAGACAAACATGAGGTACTTGATGCAGCTCAGACAGTCACCCTCCATGGCCGTCCCGCGTGCTGAAGCCTCTCCCTGCCCCTGAGAGAACAGCATAAAAACACACAACATAAAACACACAGCATAAAACATGCCTCTTAATGAATCCCGATAAATGCTCACAGTACCCTACACACACACACACACACACACACACACACACACACCCTCTCATGCGCTACGGATAGGCATTCAAATGAAAATGCCAAGAAAATAACACTCGGCAAAAACCTGCTCATATTTTTTAATGAGTTATGCCAGTCAAACTCATACAATACACACAAACACACACACGCACACGCACACACACACACACACACACACACACACACACACACACACACACACACTCATACGCACACACACACCGCCTGTCAGTCCATTTGGACCTATTACAGCAGAAAATCCTTGTATTATCCCCTCAGGCAGGCTGCAACAGCTACAGATTCTCAGCAGTCCTTAAGCAACAACAAGTTTGGGCTACACAACGTTAACCCGATCTGACACAGCCCCTCTCTTCGCACGCCGTGACGACTTATGCACTTTCACAGTCAAACGGGCTGATTCCTTATCAGCACTTTACTATCTTTGGACAGATGGGGTCCCTGGGTTCAGTGTGACTAAAGGGGCTGTCTATCTGCGAGTCTGAGAACATTTTAAGGATATGAGTCCTGACTGGGGCTCCGAGCACATTAACCGACGACGTATGGCCTTCACTATAAAGCTCCTTATTCTTCTTCTTAATGTAATGAGAGGCAGGAGCCCTGTGCTTCCCATCAGCCAACCTTCTATCTAACACAAACACACTTTCCCTGATGAGGGCCTGTCCTGAAAGCACTTCTAGTTAATGAAGAACGCCTCTCTTGCATTAAGAGACAACATGGGTGTCTCAGCGTCCGTGACCCCGTACACCTATATATATCCGACGTGCCACAAAGCCTTCATTGATGCATTTGTTTTATGTGCAAGCTGCGAAACGAGCAAGAATTTCCCCCTCAGGGAGAACAGGAATCGTCTTAGGAAACATCTCCACATAGTCTGCAAACACTGAAATGGAAACAATCTGCAGGGCAACTATAATTGCAGCCTCAGTGAAAGAAAAACATGTATTATTTGGCAGAAACAAACCAGTGCTCTTGCTTTGTAGTTGTTATTAGGTCCAGACACCACTCCAGAATTGGAATGTTTGCATAAAATTGACAATTTTTCCTTTGTTTTTTGATATTCTTGTTTTATCACTTTGGCCCATGATGGTTGAATACAGCTACATTTCATTCTTTAAAGGGCACTTTCTCAATGACCTTTGATCATTCGCACAAAATAATGTTTCTCTCAGACTCCAAAGGAATCCAGATCAAGAAATTTCACATGATGGTTCATAGGATTTATATTCAGACTTTTTATCAGAATACCTAGAGTATTAAGATTTTATGCAACTTTTAAGTGTTAATTACGTGTGAAAAATGCTCAACATATGCATATATGATGTCTTTAACATAATTCAATATCAAAATATTTAGGCAAATCTATTTAAGTAACGTTGATTAATGTGCTTTTTATTTAAAAAACAACAACGACAACAACCGCAAAATAGTGCACATTTAATTATTATTTACCCAATTATTTAAATTTGTTAATTTAGAAAACTTGTTACCCAGAAAAAATGTTTTCTCTATGTTTAATTTCACTACGTTAGAGAGTAATTAAAAGCTGGTTTTCAGTGCTTCTGTACAAATACTCAGATCAGATGCGAACAAAAATTGAGACCAACCACTCATTCTGTTCCTCTGTAGTGCCGCTGAACACAAGACATTTAGAAATGACTCCTGCTGTGATGTCACAAAAGGAGAGAATGTTAATAGTAAAAGTAATGGCCCGGTCCCAGCTCTCAGGGATGGACAGTTCCAGCAGGCTCGTCCAATCACAACGGAGTCAGCAGGGAGGGAAGGGTGGAAAACAGGGTTTTTCAGAGTATGTGACTTTGGTGCTATAGGTCTAACTTGGTGCTTTTAGCATGTATACATGTATAACATATATACATGTATGTATATATGTATATATGTACATGTTATTTTTTATAAATAGTCAAGGATTTTTTTATTATTAAAATGTTAGAACAACAAAATAGCACAATAACCTTTAAGTTTTACTATCATAGGTGCAAAGGAAAAAAAGCACCCTATTCTGGAGTGATGTCTGGTGGTTATTTTTATTATTAATTTACTCTTGTTATACAGGTTTAAACAACTAATAAACAATACTCTAAAACTTCAAAATTGAAAAAAAGAAAAGGTAAATGCCTTCCTTTCACCTCTTTTGTCTGTACTTTGCAGTGTGTCAGTCAGACGTAATCTCGTAATCTTTAGGCAGTTTTTCCGCTGTCTGACACCCTGTCAGGTGACTGCTGTGGGGGCAGCGGTGATTTCTGGGTTATGATCGACACCAGCTCTGATTCTTGTTCTTCTTTGAAAAGGGCTCTGCTGTCACTCAAATGTGAGTCAGCCTTGACCCTTTGACACCTGCCCTGCACACTCCCAACTCAGAAATACGTGTTTTCGACTGAAATGACCTATAATCTCAACAAGCCACAGTCCTAAACAAGCCCTTCACCACAGGGCACTTGCAATTATTTTATACTGGAATTGTTGCAAAATGTGAAAACGACTAAGCTGTGGCCCATATCTTTGTCTGTTTTTATCCATCTGTCTTACTTTTGTTGTGTTGCGGTTGCAATGTTATGTTTTTTAATTATAATTCAATGCTTCGATGTGCTGTGATCTCCCTGGAAAAAGATTTTCTTTTGTCTCACTGTCAGCCAGTGCAACTTGCTGCAACAATAACACTGAACAATGCTAAAAATATGAAGGCAGCCTTTGTCTGCTGTAGGAGCGCATTAACAGAATGAGAACAATTCCCATCCCTCATCAGCCTGCAGGGTTATTATTTTTCCTCTCGTGACCCAGAGAAATTGATTTAGAGCCGTGGTTAAACACCTCCTCTAAATCATAATGATATGCTTAGGTATTGATCACCTTCCTAGTGGTGCTATGAGAGCAAACAAGAGCCTCTTTGCCCATGATAGGTTTTAATTAACCTCTCCCTTTTCTGAGCCCCCTGGAAGGCCTAATGAGGGCACAGGAGGTCTTAATTGAGATTTACATACATTACAGTCTCACACAAAACGAATCAAAAAGGGCCCTCTGCCATCCCTCCTGCTCTCTCCACTGTCAGCGCCCTATGATGAGTGCAAAATGTATTTAGTAGAGCAGAGGATGAAGAGGCGGAACGGGGAAGGGGGGGTAGGTTGGCTGGAAAAACTCTCAGGGCTCGGCTCACATCTCATTCTCCAAACAAAATGTCTGATTTCTCTTCCAGCTTCGTCCTTTTTGCTCCACGCTCCCGTCTCAGGGTCAAACCGGCTGTCAGATCTGGAGCCAATTTTCTTTTGTGCATTAAAATGCATTGGATGCTTAAGAACGAAGCGGGGCTATACGGACCTAGCTCGGTCCAAATATCAAGCCCCCGGTGCACACAGCGTGGTATAAATCAAACTGCCACAGAAACCCTGGAGAAAGTGCAGAGTAAACAAACTGGTCTTTCCCATGACTCCCACGGGATAGCGGGTCCTCATCGATCACAGCCGAGCCGCAGAGATCAGCCTGCTAAGTCTCGCTGAATATTCCACCAGCTACATTATGTAGACAAGGGAAACGTGGTTCATGCCCCGAGAGCTGCAGCCGCGTAGCGGCGTCGACAAATTACGACCAGATTAAAAACAGATCCTCCTCAGGTGTGTTGCTTTCGCATCGCTAGCAATATGTCAAGATGAAGAGGGAGAGAGAAAGAAAAAAAAAGAAAACACCCATTAGAAACAAACGTGACACACACACAGCCTTAAGGAATACCACACCGCCATCGCTGCAGACAAAGTGTTTGCTAGCAGGAAACACTGTATGTCCTCAATCTGACAATCTATGTGGCAGCCTTTGCCCTGGGGTATCCAGCAAATGCCAACTCCGTCTACAGTATGTCTGTGGCGTCTCCCGTTACTGACATCATGCCGCACGCCACTGAGATCCCTTTGTTTACTTTTTGGCGAAGAGTAATCCACAACCAGCCGGGTTGAGGAGTTCAGCACGTTGGAATTTGTGTAAATGAGAACTGATCCTAAATCTGCTCACTGTACGACAGAAGCCAGAGCTCTGTAATGAGGGCAAACGCATACGACCTAGATTCCTCTTATGCATGAGGATACAGAATTTCGAAACACCGCTACGGGCCTTCCTCGCTGCTCCAGTCAGAAAGAAACAGAGGTCTGCCTGGTCGGCATCTCCACAATCAACCATAATGGTCATGTCAAGTCACTGTAATTAAAAGATAAGGAAGACATAGACCCACATTGAGAGCGCTCCACATATAAATAGCACACCCTTGGGTGGTTCTCCTTGAAGTTGACACTTTCAGCACGATTAATGAAGTGAGTCCTTATTCCCCTGCTCCACTACCCACCAACCCGGACGAATGGATCAGCACGACAAGGACACTGTGTCTGCTCCTCTGCAAACTGTCCACATCCTCCAATCCCTCGCCCCCCCCCCCCCCAAAAAAAAAAAAAAAAAAAACACCAGCCAGTTCATGCATCTTGAGCAGGAGCCTGCATAACAAATAATCATTAATACTGCAACCCTGTTGAGATAATAAGGGTTGGAGATTGACCTCTTTTAAATGTCACTGACCCTTTAAATTATCACCTGTAATTGAACCCTCGGGAGGACGCTAAATTGTCCTCTGGCTCCCGGACTGTGGCTGGAGCAGGTGTGTTTTTCCACCTTGAGAGTGCCACTCTAAACCTCTCTCTGGTGCACCTAATACCCCCTTACAATGACACTGGGACCACACGCATGCCACATCACCCTTTATCTCAATTAAAAACTCATTTTCATATTTCTCTGTGGCTTCCTAAATCAGCCACCGTGAGTAAACACCCCCGAATCCAAATAAAGACAGGCTCCTCTGGCAGTGAGTGGGGCTCCCCTGAGGCACACCATGTCCCTTAATGAACCTCCAATTAGGAGAGAATGAGCCGTGGGCCGCGCTGTCACACCGAGGAGCTTTGAAGTGTGCTGAATGCTAAGCAGCTATAGCCCTGTATGGTCCTTTAGAGGGCATAGAGCTCACAGACAACAGCGAACAACCACAGAAAGAGCAGAAAGTACAAAAGTAGCTCAGAGGCAGCCTCAGCACACAGTGTGTGTGTGTGTGTGTGTGTGTGTGGGTGTAGCTCGCACATGGAGAGCAGGGTGTAGACACACAGCCGGGTCAGGGAAGTTTGGGGAGGCAGCAAAGGTCTTAACGCTGTTCGGATGCTCATGCAGAGACACACAAATACTCCACCCTCAGGCAAGCTGAGCCTAATGAGATTCACAGTACACATGCAGGACTGGCGGACATTATCAGCTTCTGCATATTATAGGAACGGCAACTTCAACACAAAACCCGGACAGCCTGATGAATTCACTCCACCTCAAAAAGCCATTTATCATTTGGGTCCATTGTTTCCAGTACGTGCCGGGAATCTAAACCACTTCTTATCCGAGCCATTGAGTGGCGCTCTCTTGACCCGCTCACTTTGGAAATGAGATTGTGTGAATCCCAGAGGGCAGGAGTCCTCTCACCAGGCAGCTGACACACTGCCGAACAACAGGCTGATTAACCAGAGAAGACTTGGAGAATGAACAAATGCACAGTCAGAAACAGACTGACCATGTGTTGTCGGCAGCACTGCAGGCCACATTCTTTACATCCCAACCGGGCAGGCATCCAGCTGCAGTCCGGCGCAGTTGCTCACACTCCTACGGTAAAATTGATTCTACAGATTCTGAGATAGGAGGGATTGAAAGGGCATTGATAGCTTCTTCTCTCACTCGAGCAGGGGGACACGTGATTGAGATGAGCAGATTTTGGCTTCTAACCGAACAGTCCGTCAGCGGTTTACAGGTGCCGGGCAACCCAGAGAACCGCCCGGCCAGGCAAGATCGATTTCACTGTTTCATAAGTTTTAAGGCAATTTTTCTTCCCACATCTGTGAAAGAAAAGCATTAAGTTTATTGGGAAAGTCGGACACTAAAGCACCAAATCTTCTAAGAGTTATTAGTTATAGTAAATGCTGAGCCAAAGAAAAAAATAACCCTCAACATATACATAAACAGCATGTATGTTTTTGGAGTAAACCAGCTGTCCTATAGTAAGCACCAAAAATACTGAGACTTGAGAGAAAATAGACCTTTTAACAATGCAAAATGCATGTTTTTATTATATAATATAAACACATTATTTGAAGTACAGTTCAAAAGAAGACAAGTGCTTTAAATCTATAAACTGCTGTTAAAATGTTATGTTTGATAATACTCTCAGACTCTCAGAAGAAAGAAAATGATTTCTCAAATTTTAGGGGTGCTGGAAGTCTGAACTAGAGACACCTATGGTAGGTGTGATTCTTGCTTTTGCAAACGGAAACCCCCTTTTACTGTTCACTGCAGAACTGTTGCATCATTATTCTGCAGTAATGTGTAAAACACAGGAAGGCGGAATGGGGGCGAGTTGTTCCATCGTCAAAGCAGCAGCGCAGATAGTCTAATTGGGGAATTGACTGTCTGTGTGGAAGGCACAGACAGTAAAAGGCACAGCTGCCCTGCAGCGACCAGCCAGGACAGGGGTGAGATGTTCTGAACATTCTGCATGTGTGAACAGCTTCTCTTAAATTCATCCTCTAATCTATGCTTTATTTCCATATACACCCACAGATGACACATACATAGCACTAGCATACACACATACACACCTGGGCAACAAAGTGTTCTCAGTGGTGCTACATATTGTGTTGCTGTTGTCAAATGAACCATTGTTTGACACCAATTTTTAGTACTCAGAACAAGCACTTTAATTTGTCATCTTCATTAGGGCGAGTACACAGGATGCAATTAAGCATCCTTGCTGTGTAGCCACTTATTCTATCTCTCTGATTGGTTACACTCTATGTCTGTCTACTTGTATTACCCAATACAAGCCATGCATAGCATTGACAGCTGCCTGTCAACATACACTCTCTAGCCAGAGTAAAAAAAAAAATCCATGGATCTATGGGTTCCACAGGTAGATAAAATGATAGGAGGGGTTAAAAAGGTGCCTATGTCATACTGATCACCAAAGCTGTTGCCTCACAGGTCACATGTCTGATCCTGGAAAATCAGTGTACTGTCTATAATCTTGGGCGGCGTTACACCAACTTCACACACCAACTGGTTTAGTGTAAAAAGGCAAAAGACGGAATATCAAGGAGTCTTCCTTGTGCCATTATTGCAGGATCCCTTTGTAAAAACGGCTAGAGATTTTTAGTTAATTGTCTGCGTGTCTATCCGTAAGGCTATAGGGAGGATATAAATTGGCTGTGCAGGGCTGGATCAATAAATACCAGGCCTAGGCACTTGGTCAATAATGCATTGATCCCCTGCAGCTCGAGCTCTTGTCCAATGGTTGTTTGGCACGGTTCGAATTATACCAAATGGCTTTCGGGAGCATCCTAATTTCAGAGGCATTACTAAATATCACATGCTCATACATACATGGGTGTTGTGTGGCAAAAAAATCTACTGTTACTACATACAGAGAAAATGGGGTCATGCAGGTAACAAGGAAGCAGATAATCCATCCATGGCAACACTGACATGCCTAAAGTTTCAGCTGTTGGCCTTACACATTGACTGTATATAAAGTGGATGTCATGACCAAGGGCCATTGCAGATGTACCTCAACGATGGCCATATTGGGTCATGATTATAAGTATTCGTAATTATAAGTAGGTGCCATTAACTTTATAAATTATGTTTATGACAAAATGCATACCATCACAAGATATATACTGTATCTATGGTCATGACTCCCCAAATGTGAAAGCAACTAATCGTGATTATCCCCTGGTGGCTCGCTACAGTGGATGGGACATGAGCCAATCCTATAAAACAAAATGTCAAATTGCGAAAGATAAATTTGTTTTTAATTATTTGACAATAGAAAAAAGAGCCATGCTGGCATGACTGACAGCTGTGACCGGCAGACGACTCTACTGTACACATTTGGGTTTCAAATGAATGCAAGATGACAGCTCCTGGAAATTAGGCTTCACTTCTGCACAATGTTGAACAAAGTGGAGACACATCATCCATCTTTATATAGAGTCTATATTTTTACACAAAACATAGGCTAACAAGACAAGAGTCGCACACTAAACATAACATGCAAGCACCTACTGCATATTTAAACATCCTGGAGGCGACTACTAACTACTTGAAAGTGGCAACATAAATGTAGTGATTTGAGTGCACCGCCATGCATGGATAGTCACAGCTGGAATAAACACCAGTCTTTCTGCTGTAATGGAACACTGTGCCAGGGAAAAAACACCTTTTTTAAAGCCAAAACTAATTGCAAATGTCTATAAATTAGAAAATCATACGCACTCAGGGTGCGAGGGAAAGTAGGAGCCAAGTACGGCTGCGGGGCCATGCTTCTTATTTACTGACCCTCAGCTTCATCACTGCTACTACATGTCATGTACCTTTATCAACTTTATTAAACAGAAATGTAGGTGTAAAGGGAGTGAGAAGCCATCACTAACTGCTAAGCTACGTAACATTAGTAGATCTGAGTAGAGTATAGACAATTAGTCTGCAGGAGGCATTAAAGGAGTTTCCTCATACCATCCTGTGCATTTTTTGTTATGGTTTCTATTACCAGGCCTGAAAAGAAACACTTGGACATTGCATTATGCTTATTACAGTAGATACAAATGTTCAGAAATTGGAGTGTTGAGTGAATAAACACAGCACTGGCATGTTTACTATTATCGCTTGTTTCAGAAACCATATAGAAACTCAGCATCTATAACCTGTTCTACAAAAATGGTAGATGTTTTAATGCTCTGTGCAATGCAAATTTCTTGAAGTAGGATTTTAGGAGAGGATCAGTTCCAGAGGATCAGAGCTCTCCTCAGCTCACCCGTAATACGAAACTGGTTGTCTGGTAGTCAGGGCTTGTGGTAGCAGCACACAATGAACACATAAACACTTGCACTGCCACATGGTAGGATCCAGCCCGGGCTTTTCCCACAGGCTGCTTTGCAGGATGACACATTGCCGTCGGGGCTTTCCACGAAATATGTTATAACTCAATTCAAAAGTAAATGCTCAATAATTACTGTGACGACAACAGGGGAAATTATTTCCCTGCTCTACCTTCTTCTTTGTTTTCACAGCCTATTCTTTGTTATGTGTTTTAAATCCTACAATGTTGGCTAAAATATTCTTCTTATATCTTAGTCATGAGGAGTGGAGTCAATAATCTCACAGCTCAACTCAGTGTTTGACCTTGAGACACGAGATAATTAAAAAGATTTGTGATTTTTTTTTTTGCACATTTACGTATAAGTACTGTTCAAGTCAAGGCTGTTCTCTCTCTATAAATGGAGCGTACATCACAGATGGCCTCAGCAGATGTAAACAATGGACGATTTAAGAGAAGACTACTTTTCAATGCCGTAGGGGACTAAACACAAAAGGACACTTTTAGGAAAGTAAACATGCCCAGGAACAGAAAATACACACACTGGCCCAAATATAGAAGTGCTCATAGGATATGTCATCACATCCTGACAGAGCAGAAACACAGAACATGCAACATGAATTGTTACTTTCTTTGGGCTCAAATATACAATTTTGAGAAACCCGGTGCATTTTTAGCATTAGGAGGTTGGAATCTTTCCAGCCTCCCAATAAAGGCGATGGTCACCACGGCAACCAGGATACTGGGTGAGAGTGGCCTTTGTCTGCAGAGCGGTGTTTGGCATCTCCACTTAGCACTAGTTCCTGTCAGAAAACAAAAGGGAAGCAGCGCCCAGCACTTTACAACAAGGGGACAGCTTGGCCGGCCATTTGTCTGATGAACGATCACTCACGTCCTGTTGCAAAGGCCATATGGTCGTTTGAATACAGCCAACTCCCCGGGCCTTCGAGGCAGTAATATCACTTTTGACTTTGTTTAGCACACACACAACATGTGAACCTTCACACGGAGCTGGAGAGCGAAAACGGCAATGGCAAGAACAGTGTAACCTAATTTCTGTTCCCGGATGGGATTTCTAAAGCAATGCAAAGATCAAAACAAAGCCTTGAGGATAAAGTGTTTGAATATTTGAGTTTTCATGGGAGTCTCAGATGAGAGAGATATTTGAAGCCTCATTGCCAGTAATACATTCATAGAAATAAAGTGAGTGTGTAAATATCTTAATGCCATGAACACTGCCACAGGCTGCAAAGGAAGCACTGTGTACTGTACTGTATGTAGTTATTCATTTAACTGTGTCTGTGACACTGTGATTCATTTCAGTTAAAGGGACTATGTGTAAGTTTAAGAAATTCCTTCCAGGAGCGGAGAAAGATGCTGCTGCAATCGCCCTCTCATGCACTTTGAGGCGCCTCCGTGTCCTATGTGTTTTAACCGTTACACAAGAGGTGTCTAATGTGTCTCCTCTGCTGTACATTCTGTCACTTCAGTGGCTTCTGTCGCTCATGGTGGACTGTCCTGAATCCCCTGTTTCTTTTTATTGTCCTTCGAAAATAACAGACTTCAGAATTCTGTGATTGACAGGATCCCAATTGAATATTAAACACAGCTCAGCTCAGTCAGTCATTTTTTATACCGCCTTATTCCTCATTAGGGTCACAGGCGAGAGGCAGGGGTACACCCCAGACAGGTCACCAGCCTGTTATGGCACAACCACTGTATATAATATTAAAATTTCATACATGTAAATTGTTTCACTAATTAAATGACAGCTTGGGTTTCATTTTTTGTCATTTTTGTAATCGAATTGAATAATTTTGAAGAAGATAATGTCCAAATAGCTTCCTAAATCTGATTATTTTCAGGCTTCTTTAGTCTTTTATAATAATAGACTGATGTTGTGGACGGTTGGGCTGTAGCTTTGAAAAATTACATTTTACACTATTTTATGAATCAAACAACTAATCAGTGAATTGTTTCAATAACCGAATAATAACTCTCAAAACAGCTGTTAGTTGCAGCCCTAACTGTAACATAGTAAACCAGATAATCTAACACATTGTACAGAAGCCAACCATTGACACGGATGATTTAGATCTAAATCAAAGCGACGACAGCTCTGCATGGAGAAAAAAAAAGTTCCAGTAAATTCCAGTAAAATCATTTAACTGAGCTCCAGATTTTCTGCAAAACAACACATCATCCAGCGAGCTCTTGGCCAATCAGAAGCACCCGTTCCTGATGGATTTGACTACCTTGTAATGTGAATGCTCTGTTTCAGATTGAGGGATGAAACAAACAGTTGCTGCTGTGTGGTGTTGGCATCTGATGAGCCTTCAAATGTTGTAGCTCCAACTCAACTTCCTGGAATTGTATTTATAGTTTCCATCTACTTGTCAAAAGAATTTTAAGCAAACTTTGAAATCTTGCAAGAAAGACAAGATGTGGATTAAGTGTGTTTCCTTCAACAGTTTTAAGTGAATGCAATCATTAAAAAATATAGTTTTTAAAGTTATGCCCTTCTATCAATCTTTTCCAATGCAATACCTCAAAATGCGCACCAACATACATTAATGGAAATACGGCTGTAGTCTCACCTTAAACAATGCACTTCCACCAACAGCCCCTTGCATTATTTTAATGCAGGTCAATTGGGGTCTGAATTTCACTTAAACCACATTCATTTGAAGGTAAAACCAAAAGTAAGCTCACAAGACGTTGGAAAGGAAAACTTTGCGCACAACCACAGTGTGTATGATCTCAGCTGAATCAGGAAATCGGTCTGTAATAGATGTTTAAACCGGGCAGTTGGGGGAATGATTATGAAACCTTGCCATTCCTTGCCATAAATTGTAACTCTGTTTTAAATTGTCGTAGTCATCTGACTACTCCTATTTCTTACTCCATCACTGACCCCTAATCAGCATTGTTGCAGCGTTCCCAGATCTCAGCAATTCATTGGAGTACAATTTTATTACTGCTGCTAAAAAGGAGTAACAAACCAGACTGGTCCTTTAAGCCCATACTTGAAAAACTGGAAAGAGCTGGTTATATCTTACGTGTCACTTGGAACATGTAGCACACACGCATTTGTTTGTCTGGTTGGCTGCTTTCATGGATATGTGCTATGACTGATTATAGCTGATGTGTCTGGGTCTAAACTCCCCTTTAACCTCTCAATCCATACAGGTCTGCTGCTCGGCCGTGCCTGGAATACTAATGTTACGAATGCCAATGCAAATCTGACGCTAACAAAGACCAGTGCCGGCCTGTTGTGATGGCGAGGGACAAAAGCACTCGTCCGCCCGTTTTCACAGGACCAGCCTCACGCAACCGGCTCTCTCCGCCACCACGCCTCCCGTCGACGCCGACAATGGCTCTTCGCCTGTGCCTGTCAGCGTCCTCCTGAAAGACGCTGTCAACAAGCGCGTTCTGCTGTTTCTCTCCCTGATTAAACATGTGTTTGCCGGAGTGGACTCTCTGATGGATTTGGTAGAAATCAGTCATGGCCACGTTACAGATATTTTGGAAAGAGCTAAGTGCAGGAATATGTTTCACATATGGTATATAGACTGAAGAAAAAAAGTTGTATTTTTTTCATTTTTAAATGTCCCATATTGTAGACATTTCCTGGGTTTTATTAAAGTTTTGATATCCCTGAAAAATATATATATTTGTGGTTTTAAATACCAAAAATCCTCTCAATATATTTTTACATTTTGTCAAGGTTTATTCTGGAGCTCTAGCAATTACAGGTCACTTTCTGTCCATCTTATTAATATTAATGAGGCTCACCTCTGGATAATTTGAATGGTGATGGGTGATGATTTTATAGTTATGCCATCATAACTTCATTGAATTCCCGACAGCTCGTTTCAAGGCACAGTTTCTGAATATAGACAGTAGAAACAGAGCTTCAAGGCTTTCCTTATTATCAAAAAGGCAATTAAAATCTCACTTTCTACAAGATGGGACCTTAAGGGCGATGTGCGCTTCAGTTATAGAGAAAATGCTACCGTACCATGTGTGTCTGCTTGTGTCTTTGTTCGGGTGAAGTTGATGACTTCTCTTGGTTTTCGCTCCTCTCCTGTTGTCATGGGCTGTTGGACAGATGCACAAGGAGAAGAAGCAGAGGTCAAGACTAAGCCAATGAGATGAACAAACAGCAATTGAGACATACAAGTGGCACATTTGTCTTGGTCTCTGTAATTCATTTAAGCAGAATAATCCGGGAGTTGAAAAACACCAAAAATAAGATTCCAAGACACGAAAAGTGACATGAGTTTGCATTTATTATGTATGAAGCACTCTCTCCCGGTGAAGAACTTATCTGAGACTGCAATAGTGTTTTATCTGTGTGCATAATTCACATCTCAGCTGGAAGGCAAAATTAACAGGGACAGAGCAAAAAAAAAGTACTACCTATAATAGTATTCCAGGCCTCTGTTCTGGGAAAGTAAAAAATGTGCCTTCAGGTATTAGAATCAACGTACCTTCTCAGTGGCTTAATTGCCCTTTATTAGAAGACCCAGCACAAAACACACCACTCACCTCTCCTCACACAGTTACTGACGTGACCTCGGAGTGCATTTGAACTCATGCACTCACATTTTACTGAAAGCTGGATACCTTTCCTACCGCTCGTTGCTGACTCCAGCTGTCAATGCACGTTCCGTCTCCAACCGAGCGTGTCTAATGAGCGTAAAGGCTTGAACTTTTTTTTTCACCGTATCTAAACTGCTTTGCCACAAGTGTCTCCCAGCTGAAAAATAACGATATAGCAATGAGGGCCAATTAAACTGCTGGTATTCCAGCCTCGACGTGCTAAAATAATCAGCAGCGGTTTGACAATACTTTGGAGCTGGTTTTCAAAGCCCTGGCACTGACAACTACGGCATCAAATATGGCGAGAGCTGCCTACAGAGGCATGAACAGCATGCAGCTCTTGCCACATTAGATGGTGAAATACTGGCAGGGTATTCTCATTCTGACAGGGGAGCTGAGGAAGGAGAATATCCCAGGAGTATTCTGGCTGATAGAGCCAGCCACCTCATCCCACCGAGGCGCAGACATACCATATTGCCAGCAGACATCAGATTTAGCAGGACACAGAACCCAACTGACATGAGGGGGCAACACACCATCCCCCATAAGGAAGACACGGCTCTGATTGCATCTAGAAAAAGGCAATCAGAGCCCGAGTGAGGAAACACACAAATCTGAGAAGTGGGGAAGATGCACTGAAATGATACACTATCCTATCACAGAGCCTTGGATTTAGACATCGCAAAGCATATGCTCAGAGAATCAATAACATCTCCACAGTGGCTACATGCATGGGGAGCAAAAGCGTGTAGAGCTTTATTGGTTGTTTGAGTCATTTATAAAATATTCAGCATATGGCGTTGCTAATAATTTAAGTCAATACGACCCAAGCAGTGCAAGATCCTACAACTGGTAGGATACTGAAACTGAATGGTTATGAATAGTACGTTGCAGTATCCTAGAACAACAGGTAGGTGCATAAAATCTGTCTGTAATTTACCTGGGAGCTGAAAAGTGATCACATTATACCCTGAATGCCTGTTGCAGAGGCAGCCTCTCCTAAACCCCTGTTTAGAGAGCTATTAGCTGGTGAAATGCAACAGCGGTGAGGGTCTGCATTATTTTTTGGTTTCCATGGAAACCCTTTCACGGGAAAAGTGGAGCACCAATAGGATCGCGGAACCTCATTGAATCGGTTATGGGGGTGAGATGAGAGATCAGCGCAGACGGCTGGGAAAGCACAACAATAGAAGGAGCCCTCGGGGGAGACTAGAAAGGCCAGGCCGCTGAGGGTCCGACAAAGCGGCGAGAGACTCCACGCCGGAGAAAAGGTTTCATTTGCATCTGCTCAATGGCTTCCTTTTTAATATAAATCTCCTTCACCGACTAGTCATTGACATTTAAGCTCATGAGGTCTGTGGGCAATTTAAACATCAAGGCAGATGTTAATTGATTAGCTTCTGCTGGTATTTCAAGTTCTGACAATATGATTGCATCACCAACATCCATCTCGTGTGTGAGACAGCAGCACATTATAAATTAGTACATACAGTACATAGCTATCTCTTACCTTTTTCCCATTCAAGTGGCAATAGATGGCAGAGGAAACAGTATCCAATTCTTGCCCCTCTTTGGCTTTTTAACCTGTCTTCAAGTGTAGTTCTTCAAAACAGACAATAACACCTTTTTCTCACGTATTTATTCACCCGACTTCCCACAGGGAAAGACAGTATTACATGTACACTGAGGGCTATGCTACCACATTCCTGGTTAGGGTAAAGTGCAAATACAACAGGCAGCCTAAATTCCACACTGACCTTAGGGTGTATATGACTGAGTTGTTCAGCCATTTGAGAAGTGAAAGTCAACAGAAATCCATATTGAATCCCAAAAGTTACAAACCTACACTACAATCACCAACAAACAGCTCAGTGCTATCTTGTGTGACTGGTTTGTGTGTTAATTAATCCAGAAACAGCAGCGTCGGCAGCAGCTGGCCGACTCAGCGTCTCACCTTCCACATCACGACTTCCTGCAACAATACAACTCTCTTGAGACTTGGGAAGTCTATCACTGCCAACACCTCAGCCTTATGATAACAATCCGAGCATGGCAGCGGAAACAAATACTGTTTATGAAGGACAATTAGGCTCAAATATACACTTTTAATACACACTTAAACATATGAAAATAAAGTTCTTTTAGAAAAATGTTTTTGCTAAACTGAGAAAGTTTTTTTTTTTTCCGAATGTCGCCATTTTTCATATGTTGATGGACGTCATGCAACACATTGCACAAAACAGTTGGTTTCTAGGATAGAGATGGAAGGTCTTGGGGTCTAGGATTTAGAGTTGAGCAACTTTTATGCAATGTAATTACTGTTACAAGGATTCGTGTGCAATCAGTAGTTGATTAGAATTGATTATATTAATATCATTTCAAATATTTTGCCCAACACTTCCAAGGATAGAGGATGTTGTATGCTGTATTATCAAGTCCCTTGGGTGAAATGTGTAACTTGTCATACTGGGTTATAAAAATAAAAGTTTATCTAACTTTAAGCCTTTTTTTATTGTGCACTTTTGGGTGGGGCGAGGTTATTTGTACTTTGCCTCCATAGACACCTCATTCTGTCAATCAGGCTGGCAACCTTGATAATGTTGTCAGAGGTCAGAGGTCACAAAACAGCAGGGAGCTTGATCAGCAATGCTTCCTCTGGGGACAGGAAATGGGCAGGAAAATGAAGGAGGAAGTGACAAGTCTTTCCATCTACACCTCAGAGTTGGGTTTGACCTCAGTGTTGACAAGAGCAAACCTTAGTGCGTTAGAAACGACTCCAAACATGGAACTAATGACCTACGGGGAAACTTTCTGATACACACTTAATAAAAGCAAAAACCTATAGCTGTGGAAGTCAACTCTCCCCTGCGGGCGCCGGCCAACTTCTGACAGAGTCCGTATATATCATGTTTCTAATATTATAGAAATGAAAAAGAGGGCAATTGCCGGTAGTCATATATCTCCCGAACGTCCGCTTCAACAAGGGCAGTGCTAAGACAGAATTATCGCCTTACCCCGTCTAGATTTATTGATCTAACAGTGTGAGTCAACCACCAGAGATAAAGATAAACCACCACGATGGAGAAACAATCCCCACTCAGATCAGAGGGCATCGCACAACTAATCACTCACCCCCCCTCTCTGGACACAGAGGAAACCAGCACTGTTGTCTTTGTTCTTCATTCCACATTAGCTGCTCTGGAGGTTACAAGTGCAAGCGTATTCTCTCATTTGTAGTACACCATTATTTCAGCTAAAAGACGCAGATTGAACTCATCAAACAGCCCCCCGTTTTCTCAGCGTTAACCGTTTTGGACTTAATGGAAACGTGATAAGAATGCAGCCCCCGAATAGGTGTTCAGAGGGTGCTATGTTGACGCTGATGAAAGCTGACACTGTGTCCACCTCCGTCAGAGGCAGCCATTAGCCAAGCCTCTTCTTCCTGAAGGCGGCAGCCCACGCCGTTCACCTCTACAAACATGGCCTCATCAAAGACCAGAGAGATCCGTTCAAATATCTGTTACCCACCGCTATGAATATGCAACACTGACTCTCCCCGGTGACAACATGACGAAGAACAGCAAGCAAGATGAGAAATACTTGTTGTTGTTTTCTTTAACCCATGCCTGTCTAACATAACTAACTGCCTTGTACACCACCACTAAACTTTCACCCTATACTTCCCAGGCCTCCAAGGCTAGACCCCCCCCCCCCACACACACACACACACAATCTCTGAGGAACCAGGGGCCTGGGGGGCATCACCAGACTGCTTTGAAGCCGGGCGATTAAAGAGGAAAGACCTGTCGAATTGGGATGATGGGACTAAGGCTGGAGGAGGGGGGGGAGGATCTGTGCGAGGGACAGGAAAGGCTGTGAATACTGAGAGCAGGGACCCGTGGGACACAATTAAGAGCGAGGCTTTTTTAGTGAGGGTTACAAAAACACAGCGAGGATACCAGCAGTGCAGCCTTCCGAGCCAAGGTAAGAGTTCATTACTACGTACGCAGAGGGGGCTGGGGCTGTTAAACTCTCACCAGTTTGACTCCCCCCACCCACCTGCGAGCTGATGGACAGCCAGTCCCATCCCCTGTTAAATCTTAAAGCCCAATAAAGCTTTAGAATGACACAGTTTTCAGCTCACAGACAGGTACAGTGACAAAGAGGCAGGCTGTCTGCACAAAGGGAGTTCCCTCAGGATGCATTTTCAGCACAACAGATTTGCAGTCCTTTCAAAGTAGTGAAACATTTTTATAAAAACAAATATACTGAAGTGATATTGCTCGATCTACACTTTCAGAACTAATCCTATTTATTGTCAACAGAGGTACAGTTTGCCACATGAAGACAACACTTCTAGCACAATATAAGGTTATAAAAAAACTTTAAATAAAACCCTGAAAAAGGCATGAAATGGGACATAAATCTAAACAAATAGATAAAATACTGTTGACTGGAAACATTTATCTTAATAATAATACTTGTCATTCTGTCCCAATACAACCATAAATATAGTTCACTACCTTTGCATTAATATACTTCTCATATATATCATACTGCATATTGCACATTCAGTTGTTTAGCTTTAGTTTAACCTTTTGGAATAAAAAGGTGCATAATTTGTCTCACAAATCTCGGTAGGAAAAAAGCAATTGACAGACCAACTTTGTCATTATAGCTGAAATTGAAACAAAGATATGGGCTTCAGTGTATTGATTGTGGCAAAAAAAGGCTATATCTCTGAAAAAAAGAGTGATCTGACTTGTCTTCAAATAATTTTTAATTACAATGGCCCTAAGGTAGTTTCACACCAAAGGAGATATTGCAGTAAAGTGTTCCTTACCGCCTCTACTAATAGCCTCTTTCACACATCCTGTTCAAGGCGGGATTGTTATGCTGTTATTCTGCCTCGTCTGTGTAGAAAATATGAAGGCGGGATAGGGGTCAGAGATTCTCCACCAATAGGCCGCAAAGGGAGGTAGCCATGTTGGTGTATCGAGCGTGTTACACCATCTGTGTACAACGGACAGCTGGCAGGTCGGAACCAGCTGGGACAGGGGTAAGATGTTTCGCCGACACCCCATGTGCCCGACCCAATTCTCTTCAATTTATCCTTCAGTGTTAATTATTTTTCCGTATACAAAATGAGCTGACACACATCTCTAGTCCACACACACACATACACACACACACATACACACCTGTCAAGTTGGCCAGTCTGTGAAACCCTGCAACAACAAACCAACTGTGGAGCACTTCTCCGAGTCGCTAGATTCTGTGCCTAACAATAGGTTGTCAAATAAACAGCTGAGCGACAGCTTATTCAGAATGAGTGGTTTAACTTCAAAGCAAAGGTGGACAGGTTTCAGGAATATATATATATATATATATATATATATATATATATATATATATATATATATATATATATATATATATATATATATATATATATATATATATATGTATATTGATCTAGCCAACGTAAATGCTATATGTCACACTCGATGTCAATGCAGTTGCGTCACAGGTCATATCTCTGATTCCTGATGTTTCATGCTGTTTCAAATCACGCAATTATACTGGCTTGGTGTTTTTGTGTGTAAAAAGCACAAACCATGGTAAAGACATAGTAACGCAGCTTCTTCTTTGCGCCGTTATTGCCGGATCCCCGTGTGAAAAGGGCTAATAATTCGTAATGCTACACCTGAAACGAGGAAATCCACTGGGGATCCATGGTATTTTGTACATATATGGTGCCCTGCGCATATTTTCCATAAGAAACGGAATGTAGAAATATGCAGTCGCTGTTATCCTATAAGTCAAACCAGCCACTTAAACACGTGTTAAGATCACATCTGGTAACCATTTCTAAGGGCTCATTTAAATCTTGTTTAAATACCATACAGCAGTAGGTTCTGTATATTTGTCGAAGTCAGATTCTGTAGCAAAGGACACTATAGCGATGACCATCACCAGGTCAGAAAGAAATAGCCCTTCACGCCACCTGTTATGGGGCGTATCTGTCCTTAAAATGCCCTCACCACGACCCTCCTGCCAGCTTGAGATTCTTAGTGTGCTGACAAGCAATGCGGTAAATATATCAATGCAGAGGAATTAGAAAAAGATTATTTCGCTCAACGGGACCAGATGAAATTTATAATGCTAATGAAAACCAGCAGAGGGCATTTGAGTTTGGGCTCCTTCCACGCAAGCAAACCTCCTCCTCTGAAATAGCCATTTTGCTCATACGCATGTCAGGCTACGCCACAGCAGTATATGTCTTGCTTTTGTTAACTGAATTCTTGCTCTACTTGACAGTTGTCTCCCCATTTCATAGCAATCCAAATGAAAAAACAAAATCACTGACAAAACTTGGATTAGTCTAAAATATGAAAAGAAAAAGAGACAATGAGAATATAACTAAAAGAAAATGGGCTGAGGGACACTTGGATCGCTGCCTGGCTGAGTGAGTCTGGATCCAATTTCCCATGGTTTTCACTGAGAACCTTCCTAGGCACACCCAGAAAAATCTATCTGCTGTGTTCACACAACACTCTAAAATTCATGTGATGGTGTGTATGTGTGATTGACCGACTGACTGGTTTCAGGCTAAATATTTGTATTTGGCATATTTGGGGTGAACAGTTGACTTTAGGCATGTTCAGACGAGGTAAAACGAGGCTGTGCCGACAACAAGGCATCGACCTGCTTTTGTTCATGAGCACAAACATGTGGGTCATATTAGTAGACGAGAGCATAAACAAACATGGAGGACGATGGCCAGTTTATATCTAAGGTCCGTTGCCATTTTATTTCACAACTGAATCATGACAATGCGTTGCGATCTGGGTGGTTTACCACCTCTGCTAAACATCTTCCTGGAAAACCCTGTGCCTCTCTTACCTAATGTTCTGTTTGAAGAGTTTTGTTGAAAGATTCAATCAAAGTGTTCAAGAAGTAGCCAGAAACTGAAATATTAAATTACACATCTGAAACACCTAGAAAAAATCATGAGACTTCCTGCATGACTGTATAGTGATGGTAAAATTATTCATACAACAATGTTTTGATATGTGCTGACATAACTATGTGTGAATAATAAAATCTATTTATGTGCTTCCATTTATGGAGCAACAACCATATGCATCTAATTAAGTGACTCCAGTTATGCAACACAAATATAAAATAGGCTCTTAGTATTTATTTATTTTCTTTTATTTTTTACTTGTATCACCTACAAACACAGGCATAAACTATGTATCTATATACCAATATAATATTATTTGTTTCATTTTGTCCTTTGGCACACTTCTCTATATGTCAGATCCCTGCTGCGAGAAATAAACATATCTCTCCAAAACTATGACAAATAATTGGTGGAACAATTCAAACTGCAGTAATGAGATGACTTGTTGTTACTTTTCCTGGTTTTCATTTAGATATTCCTGACTGAGATGATTTTCAACAAAATTTTAGCAAAAATCATCTTAGTAAAGTAGTAAAGTTTGGCAAGCTTCTCTCTGGAGCTCTAATAAGAGCAGATTGTTTTTTACTTCTTATATATATATATGATTTTATAATACATAGTGTTCTTGCTCTATAATCGAAAAGTAATTCACATCTCACTTTTTACCGTATGGGATCTTCACATCCAGGTGAAGTTACAGACAGTTTGAGTACAAGCCACAGTAATTGTGATCCACTGAGCTGAATAAATACTGAATAAAGGCCACAGCAAGAATGAAGGTAGCTCATGCATATTGTAAAAGTGGCACAGAAGCACAAATATGCAACAGAACGGTACAGCAAGGCAGTCTTGTGTCTTTGTGTATTTTGCAGGGGGCTGTACAGGAGCAGCAGGGCAGGTGTCCCACTGGGTTATGAGAGCCAGAAGCTTTGCATCTGGATCATTTCCTCGGCCCAGAGGGGCTCCATACTGTGACGTCCTCATAAAGCTGCACATGTGCCAAAGAAACCCAAATTCTGCCTGCATTTAAGCCCACATGATGATAGCAGGTAACAAGCTGCAATAAACACACACACACACACACACACACACACACACATACACATACACACACACACACAAACACACACACACACACAGTGTGAGAATGACTCATGCTTATTATCACTGACACTGTCAAATATGCATGCACTAATGGACAAATAGCCTGAAAATGTGCCGGCGACCGGACGGGATGTAAAACAGACCAGTCTGAGACTAAAGGACAGGGAGATAATAGGAGATGAAACCAAGATAAAGTTGAGCTATGAACTGTGGGAGTAGGTGTTTTTCAACAGCACTCGTTTCAACATGGTTTTACTCTAAGCTCGCTGCACCCAGGACAGATTGCTACAAAGTGTAAGTGAAGGGCTGTGACTTGAAACGTCTGTCTAGAGAATGGTACACAAATGTTCTGGAATCCTTTAAAAATCCAGTCCAGTAATGTCTACAAAAACTGTGTAAATGTGATATCAAGTTCCCATTTGCTGAAACTGGGGCAGAGGCAGTGAGCGTTGCTGCCTCTGTGCCGGTTCTTCTTAAGAGTCGTTCTGATTCACTAGCTTTTACTTACATTTAAGAACACAGAGCCTCAGGAATCTGCACATTTTGGAATTCTTAAAATCGGCTCAGTAATAACTTCAAATGCCGCATAAATGTTTCAGATGGAGCGAGGGCAGAGAGCAACACATCATACGTTTTGTGACATCAAACTGGGCTGAGTGATTAAAAAATGCCTACTGATAAAAATGTTTATATATTGAATGATATCAATATGTCAATTATTGATGATTTTCTTTTAAATATTTGGGGAGAATTTCATGGTTAATGACCTACTTTTGTTATGTAAATGTCGTGTGGGCGATGTCATTTTTAATAAAATTTTTAATGCATTTTTAATAATGAATTTTTAATGATGACCAGAAGAAAAAAGATTGAATTTAACCACTTCAAATTAAACATGATTTGGTGTTTGTTAAATGACTGGCTGGTTTGTGCGGTCGCGCATCACAATGTGTATGGAATAAAGCTGCAACAATTAGTCTATTAGTTGCATTTCTGTTGTATTAAATGTCAAATATTGCCATAATCGATCATTAAATCTTTTGAGTAATTTTTAGGAGAAAATGTCCAAATGCTGGAGCAGTGGGTAGCACTGTTGCCTCACAGCAAGAAGGTCGCAGGTTCAAGACCGCCTTGGGGCCTGGGTCTGGGACCTTTCTGTGTGGAGTTTGCATGTTCTCCCCGTGTCTGCGTGGGTTTTCACCGGGTACTCCGGCTTCCTCCCACAATACAAAACATGCTCAGGTTAATTGGCAAATCTAAATTGCCCATAGGTGTGAGTGTGTGTGTGAATGGTGTGTGAATGGTGTGTGTGCCCCACGATTGGCTGGCGACCATCTGGGGTGTATCCCTGCCTCTCGCCATAAAATGCGCTGGGATAGGCTCCAGCAGACCCCTGCGACCCTGAAAAGGAATAAGCGGGATAGAAAATGGATGGATGGATGGATGTCCAAATGCTCTGGTTCCAGCTTCTCATATTTGATTCTTTTCTGATTTCTTTAGTCTTCTACATTACTAAACTGATGATCTTTGGATTGGGAACTGTTGGTCTGGAAAAAAAAATCTCTTAGGTGGCATCTTCAGCTTTGAAAACGAGTGATCCATATTTTACACCATTTTATGACTAAACAAGTAATTAAATAATCGTTTGTCTAATCAATAGATTAATCAACTGCCATAATATCCATCAGGTAAGTTGCAGAGAAGATTCCAGGCAGCTAAAGATTGGGCTGAGGTTTTGGTCGCATGTCTATTAATTTATTAGAGAAAATCTTTAAAATAAGGTTTAACATCCAAAAAAAACGTAATTTACACTTCAACAAGAGTTAAAAGATCCTGTCTCTATGTGAGTCCCAGGAGGAAGACATGAGGGAACAAGAGGTGGAACCAGGGGTTGGACATTTCTCATGGTCAAAACTGGTGAAAACGCAGGAACATTCCTCCGATAGGTTGAAGGAGCCATGAGCAGGGAGACGTCAGGAGAAATAATGCTTGGCTCGACACAAAAAGCTCTCAGAGAAATGAGATTGAATCTGCTGATCTGAGATTGTATTAGCTAAATGTAAACAGTGAGTATACTAACTGTGAGAAAGTTACCTTCCACGGCACCATGGGAAAAAAAAACAATGCATTAAACATAAGACGCGCCAGTGTAAAAAGCTCTGCAAACAGAGATATTTAAAGGCCTAAATAAAATTTGCACAAGTCGGGGACATTGCCGTTCTGGGAGAAAAAGGAGGTTAAGGTTAACTGGCCACAATGAAACACTTTCTCTTTGAGAATACTCTCTCTGCAGGCCCGAGCTGTGGGAAAGGGAGTTTGTGCAATTACATCACATTGATTTATGGGAGACAGAGGAAAGATGGGGAGAGGATGGAAACTGAGCTGCTTGGAGGCGCTCCAAGATTAGGTCCCTGAAGAAACACGAGTCAATAGGTTTACCCCACAAACATGATGGATCGGAGACAATTGTGGGGGGACGAGTGTGGTCAGGGAACACACAGGCAACACAGGAGGTCAAGCCTACCTCAGATTATTGGTTTTGATTTCAAACTCAAAACACGCACAACTAGGAGCCCTAGCCACGATTATAACGCATATTCAGTGAACCTGCTCGTGCAACACATGCAGATAACACGTTCAGGAATAGTAACAGCACCTCCGCTAAGCTCACTTAAAATTTTCTCCACTCCGGGGATTCAATGACAACTGTCTTGATTGAGCAGATGCTGCCGATGCCGCCTCGTGTATTAATTGGGGGCAGTGATGAAATTGCGAGTAACGCATGTATCACATGTATCCATCAGCGCGCCGCAGCAGAACGCTTCTAAACAAACAGCTCCTTATGCTGGAACAAGACCACAGCTAGGATATTTATGACCATCTTCTCCCTATTTAATAGGTCGTATGGGAGTTGAAGTTTGAAGAAAATACAATCATTACAAAATAAGCACTCTTCAATTATTCTGGCACCTCATCAGGATTTATAGTCTACAGTAGAGATGCAATGATTAGTTGACCACTATTACAGCCATCTATTTGATAACTAATTATTTGATTTGGTTCATTTTTAAGAAAAAAATGTTTATTAAATAAGAAAAAAAAAACACTTCAGTGCTCAGACATTCATCATGTTATGTTTACAACGGAGAAAGAGATAGCAATTTCAGTATATTTGTAGATCCACCTAATTAAATACGGAGGAGCAGCAAAAAGGAGGTGAAAGCCAGAAAAATCAAACAACATCATACAGGACACACACACACATATATATATATATATATATATATATATATATATACAGCAGTTACCCGTCTATATTTATAAGTATTATAAATACTACTATATAAATATTTGTGTATATGAACACCTGCTGACTGATGTCCATTGTAAATTACCATGAGACACATAAGAGTTTCTGCAGCAACCCACGCAGAGCCACTGCATTTGCACCTCTCCAACACCTCCACCTCCTTCAGTCCGTTCTCCCACTTGTCTCCGTGGGCATCTCAGCATGTCGGGCTAAGTGGTAGCAGCGGTAGCAACAAGCACGAGGCGAGTGAGGATAGTGGTAATGGTAAGGAACAATAGGTGATCTCCATGGAAACGAAGGTTGCAATTAGAGATTGAAATTCAATGTATAACGACTTAGAAACAATTCAATCTATGTTGTTGGTTAGTTGCCCACTGTCTGTATGCAACATGCATAAGTATCAATAGAATAGTATCAAAAGATGTAGCCCAACAACAAACAATTCAAATAATCAATACAATAATCAGTCAAGTTAGTTTCAGCCTTAGACTTAAGAGATAATCCCAAAACACTATACAAAAGCAACCATGAAAATGTAACGTGTAACCTTCATTTTCACAGCATGAGACTGATGCTGATACCAAATGGTGAAAATATGAGCGAAGCAGGAGGTGATTACGGAAGATATCCAATATAATCAGATGTGGAGGTAAGGCGATATTACATGGTTTTGTTTTTTAACTTTGAAAATATCCAGCTGTCTGCAAAGTCTCAGACTGCTTGGAAGCACAACAGACCGTGGGTCCAGGCCAAAGGCAACAGAATAAATATGTACACACGGAGCGAGCCAAACGTTTGAAAAAAAAAGGGGGGGGCTGGAAGTTTGCTGTATGGATCGGCAGCGGAGGAGGAGGCTGTTCTGTCATGTGGCAAATGTATGGAAAGCTCACACAGAAATGTTGCGAGGAGGAAAAAGGTTGGACATCTGTTACTTATTAAGTAAAACGCAGCCCGTCCAACTCCAAACTGCCTGCAGTGATAAGCGAAAGTGGTTTTGGTAATTGCTCACAACATTGGCTTTCTGCTCTTGCGTTGTTTCTTTTGTGAATCATTTTAATCTGGTGAGATCAAATGAGATCATCTCCGGTTATTGACTCGGTAGGATTAGGTTTTAGTTAAATATTTAACAGAGTCACATATGCATATAAAAAGTTGTTTTATCTGTGTTAAATTTCTGTTTTGTAAACCGTCCAATAAAAGCACTGATTTGACATTTTTGGCTTTCGGGTTCAGTGCATATATGTGGTATATATGTGGACGCACAGATGGATGTGTTTTGACAGATAAAGCCAAAATAACCTCTGCACATCCTGGGGTTTCTAGATACACCTACAAAACGACTTTGGCTTCACTGGCGCTGAAGCATTTCACATAGGATCCGTCTTCCTGCCAAGTGTTATCAGGAAAGATGATCTGGGCTCCTTTCTCGGGGGTGCAAGCTCTTGGAGAAATGCCTGAGTTTTCTGTTTTTTCCTCAAACACTTCACAGTCTCGAGCCTTCACATTAAACCCAGGTGGTCAAGATTAGGTCGGATGACTTTGGCGCTGCCGGCCTGCCGTCCTGACGCGGGGCAAGTGACTAATCAGTGGGATCGTGCCCAAAATCACCTGATGTTCCGCTGAAAAAAAAAATCCCTCAGAGAGTCTTTAAAAAAACAAAAACCACTCAAATCGATGAGGACTGCAGCCAATTTAATTTCAGATAGTGGAGACACCTGCAGTGCCTGTGTTCGCTCCCAACAATCAGAAACATTTAAACTGAAATACATTTTCATTTAAATATAACTCCTTGCATGTGCCTCAGATGGTTAAAGAGTGGCTAGCTTTCCTGCAGCTTATATTTTTTAAGCTTCAAAGAAAGAAGATGCCGAATGAGACAAGGATTAGAAAAAAAAATCATTGCATGCATGTGTACCCAAAATAACCATTAGGGGAAATTTGACAGTGAGGAAAATACCTCCTCAACCCAAAGAGATATATATATTTTTTGCTCTTCTCTTCTTAGAAACCCTACAGTATCTCCTGAAGAATTCCCCGTGGAAGTTGATGTGCTGAGTTTAATAAATGCAGCACGCTCCCTCTGCAGTAATGGCACCGTGGGTCCTGGTGACGGCCGGCTGTTTGCCCCGTGGACAGAGGTCGTGTTTTAGTGCAGTTACCCATGAACGCCGTCTCCAGTGTCGCGCTTTTAAAGCGGCGGCGGGCTGAAAATTTCATAAAGCGGCATTAAAAAATCATGAGGTGACGAGGGGCTCGGCCTTGGCCGTATAATTGTTTTTCCCTTTTGAGGAGTAAAAATAACTGCCTACAATGGCCACATTTCATCTGCTGTTGGAACACGAACAACTATTACTAAAGCCTAGTTTATCCTTCTGCATAGCTATCTCGGTTATTTCCTTTAATATTTTTACGGTTGACGCCAGCCGTATGTACACAGAAGTATAAACTAGGCTTTGGTCAGACATGCAGAAGCTGGTCACACTAATACATTCATCACTGTTAAGAGGTTCGTTGGGAAGCCAAATCTTCCCACCAATGGGCCTGGATCACTGAAGTACGCTGGCTTGCTTAAATGACCTCAACCAGCTTTACTGGCTATAACTGCAAGTAACGGCCCAGAACACCTTTGTGCTTCAGGTTTTAAAACCACATGTGGTTTAATGGCATTATTGGGGCCATAAACAAAAAAGGACACAGATAAACCGCTAGAAGCAAATAAGAACAAAATCAGCACACCTGCAGCAGTCTTTACGTGTCTGGACACTGGTGAGATACCACGGTAAACTGCAGTTACAAAAAGCAGACAGATGGTCCTCAATGAGCCTGTTTACATGAACACAATAAACCAATCATTATCTGGTTTCTGGAGATGCCAGATTATTCATGTATACAGCATAATCCCATGGGCTTCATTAGAGAAAAAGCCATTAGGATTATAATAAATTTGAACGCAGCTAGATTTTTCCCCAATAGTCTGTGTTTGAAGTCATAGAAAACAGCTGCAACAAAGAAGGGGCATCAAACTAAAATGCTAGAAGCAGCAGCAGCAGAGATGGAAGCTTCGGCAAAACCATTGTTTTCTCCTCATGGAGAAGGACAATAGTAGTGTAGCGTTGCCATGGTGATGTTCTTCTGTTTGTTATTACTGTAAGAGGAAATTAGAGCTTTTACATCGTGTACTTGCACAAGAATCCAACTAATGGACTGAATCATGTAGACAAGGGTTTTCTGATTATTGCATTACTGGGCATGTAAACGCATCAGATTGGGTTATTACCATTATTATTCCCAGTTAATGGTTGATTATCTGCAGGTATACAGGTCCGCTACTAGTTTATAAGTAGGGGTAGTGAATGAAATCCATCCACATAAGAAAGAGTCTCTGTCTTCTACCATTCTAAATCAATTCATAACTTACAGTAAAAGATAAACACAACCACAAGACACAATCACTGTTTGCTTATTTTTTAAATGGCAAGTGACACAACTGAAACTGAAACTAAACTTTTCCAAAAGCCTGTGGTTATGGAAGACAGTGATGACTAAACTGGCTTTGACCTGATCCATCAGTTTTACTTTCGCTGCAGCCGACCTCTCATGTCACTAACACAGTTCCTCCTCGCAATTTACTTTAACCTTACCTCTTGCAAAAAGCGCTGCTGCTCTCATGCTGTGCTAGACATGTCCCTACATGCTGGTGGATGGATGGTAGGTGTTGGAGTGGATCCTTCCAATGGTCTGCTTGAATCCAGGCTGACTGGAAAACCTGGATCTGCCTACTTTGGCATTTTTTGATGTAATCCAATCTGATGCTGCTGACTTTTTTTTTTTGCTAATATTGACAGCTGAAACCGATGCAATTATCAGATTGGGACATCCTTAAACTAAGCAATTTTTATGTTTCATATCACACATCATAAGCACACAATAAAAAAAAGAATAAACATATCCGGTAAAGGTTTTGCGGTAATGGTGTTATCCATCCATAGATAACTTTTTTTCCCAAAGCTGAAAATGTAACCTGAAATGTCTTTTTTTCATCCTGACCAACAGTTCACAGCTCATAGATCATCAGTCTACTATTGTAGAATACTAAAGAAACAAGAAAATACTCAGATTTGAGAAGCTGGAACCTAAGAATTTGGACATTTTCTTCTTAAAAAAGCCTCAAATCAATCCATCGATTATCAAAATGTTTGGCAACTAATAGCTGGCAACTAAACAATTAATCATTGCAGCTCTAGCTCTATGCACCAAAACCGAATCTTGAGATACCTAAAAATCCACATCGCTATTTATAAGCTCCAAAAGGTTTGAAGTTGCTGTTCTTTAACAAGGTGAAGCGTATTTCTCGGGCGGTTGTGATCCTGGCAGGAGAGACATCATTAATCAGCCCTGTTTCCCATGTTAACCCCGGTACAAGCTGCGTTAGCATGTTTTTTTTCTCTTTTTTCTTTTTTTAATCAAACATCCGCCCCCTGACGACACGGAGGACGACAAAGAGCCCATATGTCCAGTAGACCTGTGGCTAGTCTCACCCTGTGGGAGGGACTGTGACATTGCTGTTATCCCACAGGACCTGCAAGGACTGATGCTGCGTATGTTCTCTTCCCTCCTGCGCTCTTGTATTAAAGGACGTCTAAAAAATCAAAAGTCTCTCCCCCTCGTTTTTTTTCTCTCAGCGCCCGCCCACCCGAGGCCAGGTTGTCCTCCAGGTTGCATCCTGTTAAAAAGGGAGTTTTTGCACGCTTGATCATGGGGGAATGTTAGGTTTAACAATGTAAAATAATATTGAAAATAGTACAGTCTGGACCAGCTCTATATGAAAAGTGTCATCACGAGATACCCTCTGTAAGGAATTGTCTGTATACATGAAATTAACTTGATTTGACTTGTGGACAAGATGGGTGGGCTTCAAAGGCAGCGGAAAAACCAGCCAGCCATGTGGAAAGACAACTCCCGGGGCTATTTAAAAAAAGTGCTTCCTTTCATACCGGCATATTGTTAGAATTTCAATGCGCATAATATGAACACACATAATAAGATTGTGGAAAGGAAGAAGTGGAATCACATTAGCCCAGTTGTGCCTACTTACGTTTACAATATTCACTTTCAAGTCAAAATGAAGAAATCTCTGCTTAGCAAAAGTTTTTTTTTTTCTGTGCTGTGTTTACAAGTTAAAGGCAAAACATTTTGGCTAGAATGAAGGAGATATGAGGTCTATATACAGTAAATATATATACAGAGTTCTGCTAACAGCATCCAGACTGCAGGGGTGTGTGTGTGTGTGTGTGTGTGTGTGTGTGTGTGTGTGTATGTGTCTGTGTGTGTGTGTGTATGTGTCTGTGTGTGTGTGTATTTGAGGTTTGCATGGTTATCACTGACTGGAACGTTAAAGTGTTATTAGGAGACTGCGACGAGGACCCGAATCACGCTCAAAATAAATCTCAGGGGATGTACTCTATAATTCAGCCGCGCTGGAAAAGCAG
Source organism: Eupleurogrammus muticus (assembly GCA_036785175.1). Classification (NCBI taxonomy): domain Eukaryota; kingdom Metazoa; phylum Chordata; class Actinopteri; order Scombriformes; family Trichiuridae; genus Eupleurogrammus; species Eupleurogrammus muticus. Next base: position 18,043,817 of record JAYKQN010000010.1, on the reverse strand, counting down.
AAACGGCAGCGACGAGACCACGTCATATTCACCAAATCACAGTCCTTCCCCGTGTCCATAAATCTGATGTAATTGCACCATCTTGCCTTCGTATCGCAACTCCACCGTGCATTTAATAAGTTTAAAATGCTAATAGGCTAATTATCTGGGTCATCCCTAACAGCCACTGTCCATCCTTACCATAATTCATGCACTTTCAATTACCAAATCAATTTGTGGCGAGAGCAACCGTGTGTTTGTATTTGCAAGTAACATTTATCTTATCACATTATACCGTGTAGCCCCTGATTAAAAATAAACAGGATATTTACAGGCTCAGATTCCCTTTAGGCAGAGGAAGCACAAAAATGCAGAGCTGAATGTGTAAGAAAATAGGGCACATTAAAAAAAATTAAATAAAATGCCCCAAATGACTACTGAGGGTATTCTTGTAAAGCTCTTTTCTCTTATTCCAGAACTTGGATGGAAAGAGCAGGCGCACTCGAGGAGTGAAAGCGGGGAGTCAAGAGGGAGACGGGCGGGGTAGGGGAGAGCTGGGACACAGTTATGGCTGAGGCAACCGAAAAAGAGAAAGACCAGAAGCCGGGAGAGAGTCCCATTTCATCAGAAAAATGCCTGAGTCAGGAGACGAGAGAACCACTAGGCCCAATGAGTCACGGGGAGACGCTGTAAAAACAGATCTGGACTGAGCTCCGCTCCCAGTACCATCTCCCAAATATACACAGCCAAAGAAATGTAGAACAGTGGCCACGGATGAGTAATGCTGACATCTGAAAAGATAGCCGTTAATGTGCCTGCTGATTCAGGATGTCACCATTACTCAAGATTGTGTTTTAAATGAGGAGAAAACTATTAAGTTATTATTATGAATGAAGTCTGAATTCACAATAAACAGAGTGTAAATGCAACAGGCCGTGTCTGGTACTCCAGGGTAGAATGTCACTGATCTATTTCAATTATGTGTTTTCGCCAATAAACTAGAACCAACTACCGGTAAATGCAAGCGTCTGACTATCGCATCACATCACGCTTCTGTTCACACTAAAGATAAAGAGTTTCTAACCTAGATTTGGGGTGCTGAAGCATCCCTAAATTGAATTCCAGCACCCCTGAAATTTAAAAGATTATTTTAATTATTTTCTTTTAGTGTATGTACTTTTTTTAACGAGGTAGAAACAGGTCAAAATCATACAGTACTTGGTTAAACCATACAATTTTAACAGAGGAAAAGTACAGCAAGTACTGGATTTCAACCACTTTTCTTAATGTATTTTTTTTATGTATTTGTATTATTCTATATAATAAAGACAAGAAGAAAAAAAGGCTTTCTTGTACATTGCATTTCAGTTAAAAGTCCATAAATTATGTCTGAGGTACAGTTTTTTTTGCTCACTACAGGGGCTGGCTTACTACAGAAACATAAATGTTGTTTATGTGTATGTTGTGAGTTCAGCTGCAACGATCAGTCAATAAATACATTAGTTGCCAACTATTACATTAATCTGCAACTATTTTGATAATCGATTCATTCATTTGAGTCTTGAGCTTTTTAACAGGAAAATCTCCAAATTCTCTGGTTCCAGCTTCTCTGGGTAAGTCTTCTATAATAATGAACTAATGATCTTTCAGTTGTGGACTGTGGACTGTGAATTCTGGACAAAATGAAGAGATTTTAGGTTGCATCTTAACCTTTAGGAAACAGTGATCAACAATTTACACCATTTAATGAATTAGGATTAAGATATGTTCCTTTTATGATTCCAATCCATTAATTAAAATTGTGTTAAATTGTAGAAAACAGTTAAATTTATCTTGAAATTTAGCTTAGCACCCCTAAACCTCTGATCCTGGAACCACCCCTGGCTACAGAAAACAAATGTTTTAACTTTTTTTCTTTGTAGCGAAAGGAGGAGGTATCATAAAAATAACTTGTCTCTCATTTCAGCCATTCCTCACCAATGACACTGTGTCTTACAGACCTCTTAACACGAGCAGCATGTAGTAAAGACAAACAGGGCGTCTGACAAACACTCGGCTCAGAACAGCGCAGCCTTAGGCTTTAAAACAAACTGATTGATAAATCCTTTTTTCTGGTCCCGAGGTCTGTTTGAACCAGATGCTGGAACACAACCACAAAATTTTTGTTATCAAAGCCCCCAAATCTGTACAAGTATAATAGAAAACACTGTCTCAAGAGTAACACTCGTGCACTTGCTCGCATGCTGCTTGTGTACCAGTCCCAAGATGAGGTCAACTCCAAGTATGTACTGTATTCCAAAAATACAGACAATTGAGTGATTCTTTGATCCACCCCACATCTCCGCTGATTCACACAATAAGTGTACAAACCTCCAATTGTGTTAACGGATTAATCCTCTGAACACTGAGTCTTTATCGAAATCCTTAAGAAATGAAGGAAGTCTGACAAGAGTTCCTTATCTATAAAGTATTGGCACCAAATCTATATATAGTAAAAAGTGTGTTAGGCAGTGAGTTTGACAAACAATCACACATCCATAAAGTCTCTTCCTCTCTGGGATAAGTGGCCAGTGCTTGTGCCCACACTGAATATTATGTGAGTCAATAGTGAACTTAAAGTGTAAGTTAAGGGTTATGAATCATAATGTCTGTGAAATAAAACATAATTTCTAAAAATTGGTCCAATAATCTTTTAAAAAAAAAAAACAGCATAGATGCAATCGTTCCAATTTGTTCAGACTGGAGGAGAGACAGCGATCGCTGATCCGGTTTTTCTTCAGAGACATTACGATTCACCGGCTTTAACTTACACTTTAGGAAGCATCAGGAGTGCACACATTCTGGAGTTTTTGAAATCGGTCGGGTAACACAATGTAATTTTAATTGTTTCAATTATTTCAGACGGGGACTACAAAGTTGCTAAGAAGATCCCATGCCAACAAACATTGGGATGATGAGTTTTTTTGGTCTCGTCTTTAGTAGTTCATTAGACAAAAATCCTTAAAATAGGGCTTAAACATCCCCAAAAAACCTCCAATTACACTTTAAAGAAGCGGTTGCTCAGCTGACAAATCAGCCTGTGGCGCTGAAGCCTCTTTTGTTCCTCGTGTTTAAACCTCGGCACCGCTCAGTGGATCAGAGTTGTGCTCCACTCCCTCTAAAGCCGGGCAGGTAATCTCCCCGCACCTCTGCCACGTCGCATGCCTATCAGCACCAGGCTCTCCGGTCGGCCTTAAGCCCCTCTCTGAGCATCTGAAGGATACAAAAAAAAAGAACAAACCTCCCGACGAAAGCGTGGGGATTTACAGAGCGTGTTGGCTGTCTGTAATGACCAGTGGGCTTTCACCAGCAGCCTCTAACGGACACCTGAATGACACTTGTTTATTTGTTCTGAAAAACGTGGTGCGGTGGAACAAGATGGCTGAGCGGATTTAGAGATGGATTTGATTTTAACATCCTGAGATGGGGCTAAGCGTATCCTCCACTACCGAGTCGGTTGGATAGCCCGCTATCTGCCGGGCACAGCTGTCAAATACATACATTTTACCTCATTACCTGCTTGGCGCGGCCATTATTGAGGGAAATAGGGTGAACACAAAGATAAGCACAAAGAATTCTTGGGTTGAGAGCACAAACAGCTGGCCTGTTTCCTCCTGATAAAAAAGGAAGCGGCGGTGCAGCCAGGCCCTCGGCTTCCTGCTGTCTGTGAACTCCGGGGCTGCCAGCCGCCCCCTTGTTTGGTCACTTACTGCTTCCTGGCCTATGCAGAGGCACGCAAGGGCTGGAGAATGCATGAATATGTGTGAATATAACCGGATTATGCAGCATTTTCACACAGGAAAGCAACCAAAATCCGCCAGAAAGTTCCTAAGGCTGAGTTTCCACTTACACAAGTTTTGATTCGTAGTTGTAGCATCACTTGCGGTTGCGTGCAACAACTGCTGCAACAACTATTTGGATAGTGAGTTACACTATTGATTATTGGAACAATTAATCAATTAGCTGCTTTTGTTGTAAAACGTTGTAAAATGTTAATCATTGTTACCCAAAACTGAAGTTGACAGATCAATGGTCCATGACCCAAAAGATCATCAGTTTACTATTGTAAAAAAATTAAAGAAACTCGAAAATGATCAAAGATGAGGAGCTGTAACCAAAGATTTGTACATTTTCTTCTTAAAAATGACTCAGATTGATGGATTTCCCAAAAAGTTGGTGAATAATGTAATAGTTTCCAGCTAATTAATTAATTGACTAATGCTTGCAGGTCTAATTGTGGTAGCATATATTTATACTTTAATTATTTGACCAACAGTAACAGTAACATTGTTACTTTATTTTATGCATTCCGTGCAGTTGCTGATGTTTCAACTTATTCTGTGTTTATTTCATATATCTGTACAGGCAGCAAAAGTTGTACTAGAAAACTCTCGAGGCCCAACGTGACTCTTCAAAATGTAACTCTGGTGTAGTATCTATGGAATATTTGTCAGTTTATTAATAAAAGACTCAGTTTGGCTTAGCTAAATTAGCGTTAGCTTGGTGTGAAGCTAACGAACTAGCATCAACAAAACCTCCACAAGCAACATAGCTAGTATTAAAGTACTAAAAATATTCTCACATTGCTTAAGTAGAAATGGAATATTTATACATGACTGGAATCATTATTTTTCAGCCAACCTTTTACATATAAAATAGACCTTCTTCTCATTTTAGCTTGCCTTGATTCCTGTCACTATTATAACCCTTCTACGCAACTATTCATCATATCTTCTATGAAACATATTTTAAAGCTCAGTAGTTCTGATATCTGGTCTGTTACTGTATTTGCATTATAAAAAACATGTGTGGCTGTAACAAGTCCCACATTTTTCAACATTTAACATTTTAATGTAGGATTATAGTGATTATGGCCTTTAGAAACATGTTTTTTGTGGAGGTGGGTACTGATTATAGGCCCCAGTGGCCTAAGCATTTTTCCACTTATATTACATTTACTTTTATACTGTGATTAGTTTTACTTCTGACACCACTGTTTATAGTCATGCTGGCAAAACCTTAAAGAACAGTTGTGAAAAAACTGGGTTTTGATATTATAAATCAAAGTCCAGACATAGTATATAATATCACACACCTTCATGGCTTTTAAACAGCTGATGAAAAATACACCTTTCCAAATAGTAAATTATTTCTGCCCGTTGAAAAGCAAATTTCATTTTCTCGCGTCTCCTGACAACAAAGATGCTGAACCCATTACTGGCCGAGGCCTCTGCATCACCCACATTAAATGAAGGGTCCTCTAGCAATCGAAAAAAGCAATTTTCTCATTGAGCCAATAGATACTCCATTTAGTTCCGGGCTCTCTACAGACTGCGCTGGCGTAGCGGGGCTGAGGCAGGAGAAAGCGAGCGTGTGGAATGATGACCCAACCTCATTTTTCCCCCTCTGCCTCGCCACTCTGAACTCATCGATACGGATACAGACGTGTTTCTCGAAGGGGGAGTGGAGAGAAAAATGAGGGGAAGAGAGAAATGGAGGATGTGGACAAGGATGAGAAATAAAAATAATAAATGAGTGGATACAGAACAGAGCTGCAACCAATGACTATTTTAATAATTATTGAAATGATTAATCACTTAGTTCCCAAAGTTGAATATGCAGCTGTTGATGTCCAACTTTAACAGAAACCCTAAGGTGAAATGACACTTTTGCTGCAACTTACAACTATTCTAAACATAAACAATTGATCAATAAGCGGTTTGGATCACAAAATTACATAAAACTTTGTTCCATAAAGCTTCAAAAGATAAAGATTTCACCTAAACGTTTTTTTTTTTTTTAATCTACAAACCAAAGATCATCACAGAGACAATGACAACTTGTTACCAGGCAGTCTAAATATTTGAAAAGGTTGTAAAACATAAAAAAACACTATTTACAATTTTTATATTCTAGGTGGATTAAATTTTCAAAATTTGTCATTCTTTTACAGTTACTTGACATTTTGTGTCTAAAAATCAAAAAAATTTGTAAAAATGGACTTTTCAAATGACAAGAACCAAACATGAACACAAAATGTACATTTTGAGAGACGCAATGATCCAATGAAGGTTTCTATGTATGACTATGTTTCACATTTGTTTTTGACTTTCTCATCTTGCCAACCATGATTTGTCACTGACCCTACTACAGAAGACTAAAAAAAACAGAAAATAATCAGATTTTAGAAGCTGGGACCAGAGAATTTGGACATTTAATCCAAAAAAATATCAAATCGATTATCAAAATAGTTTATGGCAATTATTGTGTTAGCTGACAGCTAATAGATTAATCGACTGATCACTGCAGCTGAGGAGCATAAGGATAGAGGAAGGAGGTAGAGTTAGATTGTGAAAAAAAATGAATGGCCTTGCATCAAGTAAAGAGAGAATAAGTGAAAGTGTGTGTATGTGTGTGTGTGTAGAGACAGGAATCGGAGGCACCCAACCATGTGGAACCACAGATTGAATAATTCAGGGCCTTTTAATGAGAGGTGCTCTGCCAGGCCAGGCAGCATCAAGTCAGCCACCCCGTCCCTCTCAGCCGGAGCCACCATACTCTGCAATTCACACTTCTCCATCTCTGCCAAGGACTCGATGGCAGGAGAGCAGTGAACTCACCACACACACACACACAGACACACACACACACACACATACATGCACACTGCCACTCTTATTCAATTGTTTTTGCTGCTAGTTTCATCACTGGCACAGTGAATGTGTGATTAGGAGCAACACATTATCAGAGACACTATTAGAATGAGTGCACTTATCACCAGTGGCGAATCTCACAATTCGAGGCAGGGAAAAAAAATAGCATCTTGGCTCAGTGCTGATTTGATTCCACTCTAACATGCTCCTTCCTAATTGCTATCTCCCGCGGTTTTACACCAAGGAAACCCAAACGCATCGTTGCTGCTCACCTTTTTATTCCCCGTATAAATAACGCTGTTTAGGTTTACAAACCCCTGTTGTTCGTGCTTACATTTATCCTGCAGACATCACTCCGGTGTCTGAGCAACAAAAAAAAAATCTTTCCCAACGCTCATGTGAATCAAGCTGCATTCGGGGAGAGAAAAGCTTCAGGCAGCGTTTAGTCATCTGTGTTGGCAGCTGCTCCAGAAGATTCAATACTACTGTTTCTTTTCCCTCCTTGTTTTTGACAAGGCAAACGTTCACCCAGAACAGGGTAAACAAATGTGCCTCTATTCCAAGTTTTGTGCATTTCCTCCCATGTACAAATTGTTAACTCACAATCATTCGGTTTGGGGGGTTCAAATAAAAAGAGGGTGGCACACAGAGGGGGGACGATGATGCTGCGTCGTAGTCACTTGCCTCGTTAATTGTGAAATGATTCGTCAGTCTGTCTGAGCTGGTTGGCTTGATATGATCCTTCTCTCCTCTTTTCCTTTCCCTGATGCTCTGTGCCAGCCTCAGGGAAACAGTAAAGCCGTGATTTTGACTTGAGGCGAGACAATCCAGCCCCGACACTCATCTTATTGTATGCTTTGTAAACGTTTCAGTCTCTGTGAGTGGAAAACTTTACTTGTTCTTACAAGTAATCTGCACTTTATTCAGCTTTCAGTGTCTAGCATGCAGTGACACTTTCGCTGCAACCGATTACTGACATGATTAATCAATCGGTTGTTTGATTCATAAAATGGTGTAAGATGCTGATCACTGTTTCCCAAAGCTGAAGCTGCATCCTAAAATATGTATATTTGTCCAGATCAACAGTCCCACAACCCAAAGATCATCAAAATTACTCAAATCAGTTAATTTAATAATTAGTTATTTGGATCATAAAATAGTATAAAACATCAGCCATTTGTTCCTTCAAAAAAAGTCTAAAGATGCAACCTACAGTCGATCATTGGTTTACTACTATAGAAGACTAAATAAACCAGAATCATATTTAAGATGGACCAAAACATTTTGACATTTTCTTCTTAGAGATGATTCTCATAATAGTTCTCAAATAATGGATGAAGTGAGTAACTGCTGCAGCTCTCGTCGCTACACTGTGATACACATGTAATGCACTGCTCTTTGTGCCCTTTAAAACTATTGAGTGGTCCTGCTCGCTCCGGTGGAAACCAGACAGCGGCGGAGCGGGATGAGCTGGTTTTGGGATGAGGCACGCCGCTGATGGACGCAAACTGACAGTGAACTCCTGCCCTGCAGCGGAGGTAGCGGTCGCCGCAGACCTCCATCTGCTGACCCCCATACATCTCAGCAGACAGCCTCCCTGGCTGTGGCTGGACCCCCGTGGGAAGGATGCCAGCTTGAAGAGAATGACACACATCGCTCTGGACCCCCCCCCCCCCCCCCCCGCTGTCAGCTTCCCACAATAACATCCAATATCCAAAAAACATGTGCTATGCATATTTAACTGATGTGATTGTGTGTGTGTGTGTGTGTGTTTGTGAGAGTCTGTCTTTTCCTAAAGGGGAAATAAGTGACCTGACCTGAGGTTAACACAAGTCCACACTGTGCAACAGGCAAATAAATGACTTTAAGCAATTAGGATGATCTTTTTTATCTGCCACTTTTTTTTGTAGAATTTCTCTTTGAACGGGTTTAGCTCCTCTGGGGAGAGAATGTAACTTGCAGCAACAAAGTAGGCAGAGAAGCAAAGATTCACAACATGCCCCATAGGGACGCGCTGTGGTAAATAATGGACCCGTTTCCCTCAGGAGAGGGACACGCTTCTTCTTTACACGGCTATACACAGGCTTGTTTTTTAGTTAGTTTAGAGACACTTTGTGAATCTCTTACCTCGGAAACCGCTCGGCCGTGACACGCTGTTTCCCCTGCGAAAAAACACCACTAAAGAAAAAAAGGAAGAAAAAAAACGCCTGTTTGCGCAGCTTCTGCCGCTCGGCGTGAAGAGTCGGGGCGAACGGCGGGAAGCGGCGTCTGTTCAGCGGGGAGTGAGCCGCGGTCCGAGCCGGTAAAATCCACCGCTCCCGGTTTGGACCCAGCACGCGGCGGTGTTGTTTTTTTTTGGGCTGGTACGTGGTCAAACAGTTTTGGTGAAGTGAGCGGAGCGGCTCGTCCAGCTGCTGCTGCTCTGCTCTGGAGGCGGAGACTCGGCCCCACGCGCGCACGCACGCGCCCGCTTCCACCTTCCCCACGGTCACATCTCTGGAGAGGACAGGGTGGAATTACTTTTTTGTTCTTTTTTTCTTACTTTTTTTAATGTTTCAAAGCAAAGTGAAAGCTTCATGATTCATTTCTTTGACTTTTGAGACTTGACCCCCCCACACCCCACCCTCCTCCCCACAGGGGTCAATGAGAGAGTTCCAGGGGGGTCCCCCAATAAAAAGAGGAAACATTTACTTTTATTATGATTCCATTCATTAGTACCATAATAACAGCATGTATGACTTTTATTGGTCATGGATTTAATACGCTTTCTGTCACAGGCTTTTCAAGCCCAGCTCTGGGGATGCTATGGCCCCCCTATAATGAATTCCAGAGGTTTTTTTTGAGAGATTTGAGCGATATTTGTGTTTTACTGTATGTATGGAAAAAAAAAATGAAAAAAAAAACAGAATTCGGATTTGGTTGAAACATAACATGAAACATAAAAATACCATGTAAGTTTTTGTATTGTCTAGTAGTATAGACATGAAAGGGAAGATGGCAGAGACAAACATTGAAAAAGCCAATGTATGCTAATGGATTTATCATTTGGTGCATTTCAAATCAAAGTAAAAAAAAAAGTCCGAAGTCCGTTTTTGGGTATTCTCCTGACACAGGTGTGTGCAACACACTGTTGTTGTATGTAACATGTATTAATAATAACATAGAAAAACAAAAAATATCAATAGAAATAAAAAAGGCTACAATATAAACTATATATATGCAATGTAAACTATATAAATGTTGTGCAAATTAGCAAAATGTGCAAAGATGGTAAATGTAGGTGTAAATCCTTTCAGCAGTTCAGCTGATGGCAGTTGCAGAGAAGCCGGCTATAAGGATCTGTTCTACTCCAGAAACATGTTGTTAATGTGGATGTTGAGGATTAAAATGAGTTGCCCCCCCCCCCCCCCCCCACAAATTAGGTCTAAGATCAATTTTATTTCATGATTTCAACCCATTCTTCTTTTGTTGTGCCTCAGCATTTAAATAATCCTTATCAGATTTTATGCTTTCCTTCACCAACGTGGGGATGAAATTGCATTAAAATGCATAAAACAGTGAATTTCATCTTTCCTGGGTATCTCTCTTAGCTCTCAGCTCCCATAAACATCTGGTTTCAGAATTGCCCCTGGAATGTATTATTTTTGTGTATATATGTATTTTATTTGTGTGTAGGGGTCCTTGGTGTGCAAAATTAAAAACAAAATTCAAATAAAGACTTCTGTTTAAAACAAATGTTTGATTCTGGGATTTAATGTTGCATTTATACAAGTCAGGTTAAAATGATTTAAAAGGTAGAAATCAAAGCAGCAGAAGATGAGATATCCTGATTTTTGGCCCAAGCTCCAAATGTTTATCCTCCTGTTTCCTGTAATGGAATGTTTCTTCATTTGAAACTCAACACCCCAAATTAGAAATACAGCTTTTCATTAACTATTCATCATTGTTAACTTCAACATTGTTTACATTTTACAAATGGTGTTTTTTTGGTTGTCACAAGTGAGCACATCAGAGCTGAATGAACATACATTGCTCCTGAAATATGATGTTGCAGAGATTTGACTCTGTAACAGTGGGGTCACATGATAAACTTTTTGGCTTTTTGGTTTCACCAACTCTTCTCTTGTGATTGTATGAATATTTGCTTGCCTTATATCCTGATTTGTATTTGATTGTTTTAAAGTAGTATCCTCTATTTCTGTATCATAAGAGCAAATAAATGTTGGAGATCTACGGCACAATAGAAACTGTTTTCAAAAGTTAAGTATGTCTAACAAACTGACCTTATCTCAGATCATGAATGCTTCTTTTTCATGTGATTTATTTCTTTTCCATCAGTTTATTTAATGTTTCAGTGGAAACCAGATATCACAAAACATGGACATGATGAACCTTCACACACAAGGGACATGGTGGATTAGGCAACGTTATCCTGACACAAGATATGACCAGAGATGTGAACCCAGTGGTCAAAGCAAAGTTACTTTTTGCAAGAACGGAGAATATTGTGCCCTCCAGGAACAAGCTCCACGCTGTTTTTGATGCCAGCAGCAGATAAAATGACAACGCTCAGATAGGCAGCTGATAGTTGCGTGTGCTTTGTTAATTATTCATGCTGTGTGCCTCTCTCACAGCGTGTTTTTGTTTCGGGTTGGAGGGGGGGTAACAGGGGTGTGTGTGAGGGGGGGGCTGAAGTGTTTTCTATCCCTCTGTGCTTCCTCGTGTCACAAAATCTACTACAGATGGAGAGCAAGATAAGCGCTCCGGAGACTGATCTTTTTGCCTTCTCCACCGAGGTCGTGACACTGACATTCCCAGCGGCATACGTGATACTTTCAAAAAAAAAAACCCAGAGTCTCCTTGTGTTCTCTCCTGATCCCTTTCTTATTGCTGATCAGGCAGTTTTAAGTGCATTTCTGAACCCGAGAATAAACATACAAGCAAGCAGCTTAAAAGTGGAGTTTAAAACAAGAGATTAGTGACTGGAAAAGGTTGGATTCAAGAACGGGCCTCCGCCTGTGTAAGAAAAGCATCACAGGAATGGCTCCGGCTGCAGAAAGAACAGCTGTCAGGTATTTTCTTTTTGGTTCCTTGGGTATTTTCAGGGGGCTTGGAGAGTAAAGAAAGGTTGGGGTGAATCACTGACTGAAACAGCCCCCCCCCCCTGCCCCCTCCTCTTTTCTTTGAGCATTCTCAAATGGGATCACTGGTCTCACAGATCAGTGAAGCGACAGTCTGATTATTTGTTTTCCAGCTAATCAGTGATTGATCAACACATGTAGTGATCCCTGGCCCTCAGTGTGCAGTGCACCAGTCAATTCTGCAGAGAGAAAGAGAGAGGGTTTGAGCTTTCATTGAGGGTCCAAGTCACAGGAAAAATAAAAGAAAACCCCCCAAAATGACTCTTTGAGAGTCATTTTAAAATGAGAATTTAAAATCATTCAGTATTTTTTTGCAACAGACACACACATAAAAAACAGGATTCTTTTTTTTTCCAAACTCTAATTAATGAAGTGACTCAGATGAGGTGATGGAACAAGTTTCAGAGAAAGTTTCCAACTAAACCACAATGATGTTAAACCAGAGTGAATTTGGATTGCATGCCTCATGCTGCATGCATTATGTGTAGAGAAATCATTGGAAACCCTTTTTTTTGTTCTGGCATGATTTCTTGTGCAGTCGACTTGTCCCTCTTCCATCCAAGCTGCTGGCAAAGAAATTTACTCTTGTGCCTATGTTAATCGCATAAAACACACAGGCACACACACACACACACACACACACACACACACACACACACACACACACACACACACACACACACACACACAGATAGGTGGACTATACACATGCGCATTGTTATCACACACTAACCCATTTAATTCAATTACACAGCCAGCGCTTCAATTTCACACACATAGCATCATACCATGTGCTATCTCATTAAACAGGCCATGGCCATGCTTAACAAGCTCTTAAAAACTAGACCTTATTGTTGTGTGCACACACAAACACACACACACACACACACACACACACACACACACAGGATGGAGTCTTAAGGAATTTCCCCGGCAACAGCACACGAGTAATTTAAAATTCGATTTGTGGTAATGTGATGCTGGATTGATTTGTCTTCAAGTGTTTTTTCCTAATATGTAAATATTGAGTCCATATAAACCCGGGTTGTAATTTCACCGTTCTGTGGTTGTTGCGCAGAGATAAAACTGTCTCTTCAGTCTCCTCCATGTTGAAATATGGTTCAGGTTCTCAGCTTTGCGCAGTTTAAAATGACATAGAAGCCTCCGTTTAAACAAAGCTGGTTCCAGCTCTATCGTGTCTTCTGCTGGTCCATGTCAATAAAAATGTTGACAGAATGTAGAACACACACTATTTGTGTCTGTGTCAATATATGTAGATTTGTGAAAAGAGTAGTATGAGGCAGTAAAGTTTCATTCCTGTCAAGAGTTTCATTAAAAAAACATGTATAATGGTAAAAACATGGAGCCCAACGTAAAGACTGGTTACATCTTGTTTATTTAACCTGAATTTTATAGGGGGTTGTGTGTAAGACTATTTTTTGTCTGGGAGCAGTATATCTCTTGGCATTTTCATTGGTTGCCTGGCAACTGCATCCAACCCGGAAATAGCTCTGTCAAAAAAAAAAAAAAGAAGAGATAATTGCTGGGATTTAGAGATGCTGGGAGGTGAATTTTCTTACCTTTGGCCAGACTCAGGTTAACTGTTCCTCTCTGCTTTTTCAAGTCATTATGCAAAGCTGCTGCCTTTTAGCTTATTATAAAAAATGTGAGCTGTAAAGGAAATAAACAAACAGCATTTCCCAAATTATTGCTTTCAAAACATATTCATGAAGTAGATTTAATGTTTCACTGTTTGCATCAATCTCATATTCATAAAAACGGAAATTGATGAAGCAACTCTGAAAAAAATATAGAGCATAAATCACAGTATGAGGAGCATGAGTATCATTTAATCAACTTCTTTTCATATTCCTGACCAAACAATAAACAATCCTGTCTCTAATGATATCCAATATGATTAAAAAATAAATAAATATAAAAAAAAGATACACATTTTATTTCCCATTATCCTGATAAACAGGATAATGGGATGGGAATTATCCTGATACGTCCATGTACATAAATGTGGGTGCATACCCAGAGACATCGACCGCAGCCCTGCAGCCTCAATCTGTCAGGGGGCATCAGACAGCACTCAGCGGAAATGTGCTGATCCTCATGGCTTCCAGCCCCCTCCTGGACCAGGATCAAACCAGGAGACATGTACACGTTTGCTTACACGCTGTCGCTAAACATGCTTTTGCTGAGCCATAATTTGGTTTTCCAAAATTTAACTTGAATTTGACTTGTATTGGAGCAAGTCTTTGTTTGTATTTTCGGAAAAAATGGCCTATTCTAAATATTTAAGGTGAAATCTTCATAAAAAAAAAGTTTAATTTCCTATAAAGTCATCAGAGGATTCATGCATCTCCATCTGTCCAAGTCCTAATCTGCTACATAGCCAAGTTTACAAGAGTAGAGAGCAAGGTGGGGACAATAGAAATAACAGTCTTACTTTGAAACTAGAAGGTAATAAATAATCTTTATTTGGAAGAATCCTCCTAAAAACCCCTGTGGTAATGATGTGTGTTACCTGTCTGTAACCTAGCAACAGGCCCCCAATGCCGTTTAGAGGAGTAATTGGACAAATCTGCTGGAATCAGTGTGAAGTAGAAAATCAGAACATCAACATGTTGCATTTAAAATTAGAAAGCTTTGAGAATGCTATTGAATTATCACTGCGCTTCCTGAGCTGTGTCTCCTCTGCATGTTTCTTCCGTTTATCGTAAAGAGCGTGCAGACACGAACAAGCAGTGACTGGACACTTCTTGTCCTTGCTCCATCTTTGCAGTAAGTGCATGCTCCCTCTCCTCCCCCCAACCCACTGGCTAACAGGCCAAGCGTGGCTGAACTCCCTGAATGTACTGTACCTCCCAGTGTTCCCAGGAGGACGAACCGGTGGGTGAATGCAGGAAAAGTAGGCCAGGAGAGCCATGCTGCATCCCCTCCTTCTCCTCCTCCTCATCCTCATCCTCCTCCAGAAATCTGATTCACCAGGAAGGAACAATCCGTTCGTCTGACACGCGGAATTTCCCTCCACTTCAGTTTTGTCTGTGGATGTTGTTCCCCTTAGATTACATGCTCTTTTAATTATTTAATTCATTTCCTACGTTGATTCAGTTGGGCTTCTGCAAGTGTTTTGATAATGCGTGGAGTTCTGTGGTTATTGTTCCAGCCCAGACACATTTTCTGGACCGGGAGACTCTAAAAGTGGAACTGTGGGATATAGAACATTTTTAAAAATTAATTATGATATTTTGTATTGCGGCATTGTGGTCCCGGACACTGTAAAACACTGTCAGCTTAGAGATGCAAGAGAAACAGAGTTAGAGTCAGTTTGTGAGAATAAATATTTGATGCTTTGAATGGATTAAACAGCAGTTTTGTTCAAACTGAAAGAAAAAATGTTTTCCAGAGTTTTCCGACCCAAACAACATATTCTGCATGCTCTCTTTTAGACTCTTTTAGAAACATAATTCAATCATAGACTGATCATATTATGTTTCTAAAATTCAAATTCATATTTAGTGTTTACGGAATGAGTCTGAAGATGACAAGTAATTCATAATTATTGAATTTCCACATTAAAGGGGATGTAGCATGCACTTTACTAGGTCCCTATTATTTTTTTTTTGCATGATTTACAGCTCAAAACAGTGTTGTTTCTTTCGCAGGCACTTATTCCAACTTCTGTTTAGCTTGAAGACTCCTCCTTGAAACCACTCTGATCTGATAGCTCAGAACGTATGTAAACCGTACTGGTAGGGTTCTACTACTTGTTCTTATTCTTTATTTGAAATTCAAGATTCATGCCTGAAGAGAAATGAGAGCGGACAAGGAGAAACAACCTGTGGACCTACCCTAGCAACACCCTAGCTACCAAATGTAGAGCAGTTTGTGGGCATGCACAAACAATCTAAATCACACACTAAAATAATAATAGTAATAATACATTCAACATTTAATTTCTGAGTCAGAAGGTGAGGGAGTCGGGTGGGAGAGTAGAACTGGGTGTCATCTGCAAAAGCAATGAAAATACCAAATTTACAGGAGATATCCCCGAGTGGGAGGAGGTAGATAATGAAGAGGAGAGGGCCCAGAACAGAGCCCTGGGACACACCTGAAGTGATGGGGGGGGGGCTGTGAAATGAATGGATTTGAGTTTGGGTGTGGGTGAGATGGGAGTGAAGTTGAGAGGCAATGACTTTTTTTCAAGAAATGACAGTGAGAAATGGAGCAGAGGTTATTGAAATTGATTGGATCTGAACTGTTCAGGATTCGACTGTAAGCTGCAGATCTGAAACATACATTACGTTAGCTCAAGTTTTCACCATCTCTCTAAGACACACTCCTTTGCATTGCATTACTGCTCAGGTGGAAAGATGCATACCTGCCAACAATTACACAATGGGTATGTGGTATACTTTATTTTTTGAAATTAGAAAAAAAAAAATGAAACACTCCATGAGAGGCTCTACAAGGTTTTTCATAAAATGTGGAATCCTTTCCTGGATTACATTAATGAAAAGATTCAATTACCTGCAGATCCTTGATCATTTATTTGAAGCTTTGTCCTCCGAAACCCAAAAATATCTTTTTGCGATTTTATCTGGCTCCCTTGCAACTCCTAAAACTACATTGTATTGCCTTCTTGCACTTGTTTTTGTTGGTTTGTTTTTTTGTCCTTATTCTCAGTCTAATCATAGTTTATTTTATAATCTTCACTGGAGTACTACTTTTATTATTGTTCATTTTCATGTCTTCTACCATGTGCAAGCTGTGCCTCTTTCAGGATGATGTCCCTGTTATTTTTGTACTTATTCTGGATAAAACTAAAACTGAATAAACATAGTTAATAAAGTTAATTAGGTTTAGACCATGTTTAACATCCAACATCATAACAGTATAAAAATATTGTAAAAATCACTTCTTAAGTTACTGATAAAATTCACCCAGTTCCACTACATTTCTGTATATGTTATGCAGTGTACTTTAGTGGCACCTCTACTGAGGCCTGGACGTCTGGTTTCAAGAGCTTTTAACTGCAGAGCAGTAACTATTTCAGTAACCAGTTGTGGAAACAACACTGTCACTGATTTTTTTCCTCCTCCCTCCAGCCAATCACAGACCCTGCAGACCTATGCAGGCTCTATGTGGAAACCTGCGAGTGCCGTTGGTGCTGGGGACTCTGGAGCATAACTCTTGCTACTATCCTGTCCCACCACTCTAAGCTTTTTTTTATGTCCACAAGCTTGTAATGACATTCCCAGGTTTGATGTTGGACCTGCTCCATTAAACGCTACAGCCTTTTTGCAGATGCCCAGGTTATTTTTCTTCCCATTAATGAAATATGAATGCAGGTGGAAATCAACTCCAGTGGCATCCAATCTCTTGAATCAACTTTGGGGATATTTCTCTGCCAACTCCTGCCTGGATACCAACATTTCCCTAGCAACTGAATGGCCAGCGGCTATATATGTGCATTTAATGCTGACAGGAGCCGCAGGGCTCAGCTGTTGATGGAACACAGTTATGCTTTTTCTCATTACTGTCTGCTCTATGTGAGATTCAGCACACCTGAGGGAATCCATCGGGGACGTACGTGTTTGCACAATGTGGCCAATAAGGAGAACATGCCCATTTCTTGGAAACACCTGTCCAATATTTTGACATAGAAATCCTCCCATACAAACAAAGGATCTTTTCCCCTCATTACCGTAGACTCCAGATGAAGATCTCCCTGAGAAGCAAAAATGTTCAAACACGTTCAATGTGCCAGAACTCACATGCATAATTTCATTTGAGATCATAACGCAAATCAGGAGCTCCTCCTGTGACAAGTGGCATGTGCCGACCTGTTTCTACATGCACGGAAGCTGCAGCCACGCTTGCACTGACAAACACAGAAAACAGGGAATACCCCACATGCAGGATCCAAAACCAAACATGCAGCTGGGTAGCCCTTTTTTTTTTTTGGTCTTTTTTTCCAATGGTAATTTAATGAAGGGGCGACACGGTGGTGCGGTGGGTAGCACTGTTGCCTCACAGCAAGAAGGTCGCAGGTTCAAGACCGCCTTGGGCCTGGGTCTGGGGCCTTTCTGTGTGGAGTTTGCATGTTCTCCCCGTGTCTGCGTGGGTTTTCCCCGGGTACTCCGGTTTCCTCCCACAATACAAAAAACATGCTCAGGTTAATTGGTAAACTCTAAATTGCCCATAGGTGTGAGTGTGAGAGTGAATGGTGTGTGAATGGTGTGTGTGCCCCACGATTGGCTGGCGACCATCTGGGGTGTATCCCTGCCTCTCGCCTTAACGCGCTGGGATAGGCTCCAGCAGACCCCTGCGACCCCGAAAGGGAATAAGCGGGATAGACAATGGATGGATGGATGGTAATTTAATGAATGTTAAATTCCATATTTAAAGGTGCAGTGTGTAAAATATAGAAGCATTTAACACATCTAGTGCACAAACTTGGCAGATTTGGAATGTAATGTATATAAATATTGTATGTTTCAATCAGTGTAAAATTCAATGAAAATAAGAATTGTTGTAGTCAACCGTCATTGTCATGGACTATAAAATTCTGAACATTTCATTAACTTTGAAAACTATTGATCAATAAAGTGCAGCTCCTAAAATATGTTTTAGTCTGAAAGCTAACAGTTGTAATGCTGCTGAAAGTTTTTTTTTCATCATATCATATATGGCAGATAGCATTTAAGCTAATGGCCATAAATACTTTTTCTATAATGCGAAAATCTTTTGACCAATCAGAGTCTGATCCAGGTGGAAATGGCTCTTCTTCTCTTTGTCCTTTCACCAACACCTAATTTTACAGAGCCTCCTTCAAGGGTTTGTAGGTTAACTAGGTCTTAATTGCATCAGAATGGCAGCTCCCCATTGCGATGTTAACTACATACTGCTTTTTATTTACTGTCTGCCATTTATTTCACTGTTGAAATGATGTGAATGCATCCTGTACTATGAAAAAAGAAGTGTCCATGACACACAACACTGCAACAATCCCACACTGTTATGTGCTGCATCGATGCAAAAAATTGCTTTTGCAATTCCACAGCTGACAGTGATGACTCAAAATGATGGCAATTAGTAAGTGTCTGAAATTTCAATTTCCTGCTTAATATTGAGTGTCAATTATATAGATAGAAGCAAGCGAGTGAATGGGCGAGTGATTGCAGAAGAAGCCTGCTCTACTCCAACCACTCTAAATGCAATCATCCTAAAGGAGACAGTTAAGAAGAATTTACATCAAATAAATAATAATCTGGAGATAGTTCAGGGGAAATTAAGACAGCAATTACGGTTTGGGTTTGCCTGAATTGGCTGTAGAAGGTCAAGTCGCCAAGAAGCCTGTCAAAGAAAGAGCCTGGATGGGCAGTTATCTGTCCACCAGGGCAGGGATGAAGCCCATCACACCTGAGTGATGTGACACATTCATTTACCCACGCAGCTCCGTCTTATTTTTTCCAGGTCTGACAGGTATTCAAATATAATCCAGGTGATTGATTGGAACAGTTTATCAAGAAAAACTGAGGCGCGGCGGTGTAATTATTTCTAGACAAGGACAAGACAAGGTGAAGTTTGAGAATCTGATTGAACATTTTGACGTCGACTCACCCTTTAGATATGATTTAATGCTCAGTCAATGAGCTCAGAGTGCCCGTTTTCAACCTATCTGTTGCACCATCAAAGTATAAATGGCAAACATGTCAACATATGAGCGGAAAGGCTTAATGAAAGTGAAAGCAATGATGGGGGGGTAGATAAGGAAATGAGAAGCAGCACAGGTTGGCTCTTATTTTCATTTTCATGTCAAAACTCAGCAGGAGGTTTCAGGGGGAAACACCTGACTGCCGAGTTTCATACAAAAGCTCATTTTTAAATCATAAATCCACGAACCCAAGTCCATCAGGGGAGGATTGATGTGCCTTTGTCAGTTGGCAGTGTACATATTCTTAATAGAATGAATCACATTCTTTGATGTGGTTTTTATATTCCCTCAGGGTGAATGTTCAATTTGCTCTGACTCTGCGATACCACGGAGAAACTGACAGATACATGAAACTTTAACAAGATACGTGGATTCAGGGAATACTGCTCACACCAAAAAAAAAAAAAATAGCAACGCTCTTCCGTCACTTTTCTCGTTAGAGTTTTACAGGAAGACTTGTTGTAAATCTGTTCCAACTGCCCACCTAACACAGAGAGCCTCCAGCTCAGCAGCTTCTCATTCCTTTATTAAGCTGTTTATTCTGAAGGAAAGTGCATTGTTAATTACCGCTAAAGATAAAGACGTTTCGTTGCCGGGGGGCCTTGTTTATTATTAAAAGCATTTTCCACTTTCCTGGTGTGTATGTGACAAACTGCTCACTACTGGTAAGCTGGAACAAATTACTTCATGTTTTCTTGTAGTCCAAACACTGGTCAAATGATACCACCCACGGGTGGATACAGACAATCTCTATTAACACCTTTTGTCCTCCATTATCGTACATTACAAGTGAAGCCTTAAAAACAGTAATAGAAAAAGTGGGTGTTTCATTGTCCAGAGCCATGTTAGTAACTGGTGGTGGAGACTGCTTCCAGGGTGGTTTATAGGTAGAAAAATGCAGGATTGTAAACATCCAGCTGTTTGACTAAAGCTCCAAACATTTGTTAGAACTGAGTCATTTTGTATCTAGTAATAAGGAGAGAAGTATGTCCTTATGACATGAAGTTATTGTAATAAAATTATTGAAGCTGAAGACTTTTATTCTTGCTCTAAAATGCATTTGGGTGCTTGAGTGTTCAAAAGACTCAACATTAAACAATGATTGTTCATAATAGATATGTTAACACTTGTCTTTGAAGAATAAATGAAATATAAGCTGCAAGCTGAGTTCAGCCCCTAATGATAAAGACCAAAACCTGAGCTTTTTTATAGCGCTCCTTAATTTCACAAAGGCTCTAAATAAGCGAAGAGGACGGTGCGTTGTTGAGGAGTCTCAGGCCACATTGTCCATTCACTCCTTCCCTGCGAGCCCTATTTAATTCATAGCACTAACGGATTATCAAAGCCATTTAAATTAGTCATTATGGAGCCCATAGATTGTGAGACAGCCATGGGAGGTGGGTCACATACCAAAAGGCCTGGAGGACTGATGAGAGAAGCATGCAAATGAAATATAAAAAGGATGATTTTTTTCCCCCGCTCTCCCTGTAGGTTCCACGGGCTCTACTTATGATTTAATCTGCTATAAAGCTGAGCCCACTGTGGGAAGCCCTGGGGAGGACCTCTATCTGAACTTTTACCAGAAATAATGTTAGAGAGTCTTAAGAGGAAGAAAGTGAGACAGAAGAGGATGTATGTGTTAGAGATCAAAACTGCAGAGAGAAGTGCAGGCGTTAGGTGCTCTGGAGCCAATAAAAATATAACTCCCAGACATCACATCCACGGGACAGGGTGACCTGGTGGCTGGTGAGCGCCATTTATAAAATGCCAAAAAATAATAATAAAAGGAACTAGCCTCGTCAGTACACAGTATGTGTCGATATTTTGCAACTGGTGAAAGAAGTAAATCCAGATTTTGTAAAATATCTGTGCACATGTGACCACTTTGATGAGTGAGCAGAATCAGAGTCGTGATTAAGGCTGATATCGAATAATTAGTTTGGAAAATTTTGGGGAAAAATGTTTATTTGCCGTTAGTGATATTTCTCTTGAAAAAGACATTGATACTACATTTATTTATAGCTACATTAAAGGGGGCCTATTTTACCATTTCCCAGTGTAATATTTTAACTTTCTTGGTCTAATTAGCTGCTTATGCTCTAAAAGTAGCTAGTTAGACTGTAGCAACCATGCAGTCTGCCTTCTGACACACGCTCTGTTTGATTGGTCTAGCACAATGGGAAATGTTGGAGACACTGACGTCAAGTCCATACACTGCAGAAGGAGGGGGAAACTTAGTAGTTAGTGTGTTAGCAACAGGAGCCCTGAATATTAACACACAAACACACAAGCTCAGAAAAAGTCGAGCTCCTTTAAATACCATATCTGATGGCACACGGTCGCTTAACTTAACTTGATGATGAAAACAGCATCAGCATGTGTAAAACTCAACAATTAACATGTTGAATCTCATTCATTTATAGTGAACTCTCTAATATAGGCCTGGGCTACTAGTAGAATAAGGAAAAATGAAATTTAGTGTCTATTGAACCTATTAATTACAAGGTTCATTTATTATTAAAAAAGTACACTCACATTACAGTATTCACACAGAACATTAACAACATTGTTAATTCCACTGTAGTTATAACTTGATATATGAAGCGCTCTGTATATTTTTCTTTTCAATTAGATATTTAAATACATAGATTCTAATAATAGCGCCAGATTTCTCCAACAGCGACACCTGCAATGTTATATACCCGGCCACTGATGGAATACTGGCCTATATTAGAGAAATTAACAGTAATATTTGTTTTTTTAACAAGGTTATGCTCTGGTGTGTTTCTTAGCTGGAAGCAATAAATCTTTTCCTGTTTGCCTGCTTGTTTTCAATTGACTGATTGTCATAACAATATATTTCAGTTTATTATTATGCTGCAACATCACAGCGCTGCATCGGAGATTAATGATGCAAATGTGCAGGAAAGCTCTGAGAGTTGCACATGCATGTTACACTCAGTAAAGCTCTGTTCTGGTGTTCATTTAAAAAAAACAGCATTATTATTCTCATACGTGAGATTAAACGGCACTGCGAGAGGCTCTGGTGCCTCCACGCGTGAGGACACAGTGGCAAACGTGTGACACAGACCACTTCATCAGCTCATGTCTCAGCTCACCACGGGCCGGGCTCTGCTCCGCCGCGCGAACATCTCCCAAACCGTATAAATATTTATGTCCATTAATAGTAAAGAGGCAGCGCGGGTAGATGCATAATGCTCCTCTCTGGTCTCTGACTTTCGAATGAGATGCACTCCCAACTGTCGACAACGTCTCCGTCACCATGACAACCGAGTTCAGCGAGCGAGCCAAGCAGGACTTGGCCCCCGTCGCACTCTGCTCAGACAAAAGTAGCATGATTCTCATGGAAAGGGGGAGCGATGTGCATATCAAGCGTGCTCCAGTAGCAAAGAGCGCATTAATGTTAATTTGTAGCTACTTCGTACAGACACGTGTTTCAGGAGCAGACACGACGCGCGCCGCTGTTACCTCCGTGTACCGCTTATCCACCGATGTCAAAGACGATCACCAGGAACCACGGAACGGTTTTGCCATATAAAGATGTGGATACTTATGAGGGCAGCAGATGTGAGAAATTACAAGCTATCACATTCACATTCCACAGGCCCAATGTGTGCATGAGTCTGAGTCCAAAACACAGGAGCCAGAGATTTATTGACATGTTGTCAGACGTCGATGATAAGGGGATTCTTAAATTCTTAAGTCTTTTTGCACATATTCACCCTGACTTCAGTCCTCAATATCTCACACACAGAGCTCTGGGCTTTATCATATTATTTTAGCACTGAAGTTTTGTGGACACAGACATGATTTCTCTTTGCACTGACATCTCCTCTGGGAGCAGCGACAGTGCTCGGATAGAAGATGGATGGCGAGCGAAGGGGGAGGAGGGGTCTTTCCAGCTACAGCTGGTGCAAGAGAAACAAATGAAAGAGGGGAAGCACAGATAAAGCAGGAGTTGTGTGTCAGGAAACAGGAGCGGAGGGTTATTAGAGTGTGTGTGGAACACAGCAGCTCCGTGAGGGATTAGGCGTCCGAAAAAGCGGGAGAGAAGCGGAGAGAACAGCTTACTGACTTTCTGCTTCCAAGGTGACGCACGGCTTTCACTTCCAGACTCAGCATGCAAGCGCGGGCTGACTTAAAGTGTCTCCTGCAAGATTAACAAGGAAGTCAAGCTCATTGTGTGAACAAAATGGTTGGCGTAATATCGTCCACCAGAGGACGGAGCTGAAAGGGTTTAGTGCTATTTTACTGACAAAAAGGGTTTGCAAGGTCATGGCGTACATCATACATCATGTTTTCCCCTATGTGAGAGTTCTTATCCAATGACAAGTGTCTGTCCTTCAAGCTGTCGCTTCCCAGCAGAGGGATGAGCACATGAGAGACGAAGCAAGTGCAAACCTTTCAAAGCTTTCAAGTAATAGAGAAAAAACTTTACATGAGGTAAAGAAATACATTTGAACACAATGATTATGGAAATGAAGTCCCTAAAGGAGCTGTCTCTGATGCATTTATGACAAGATGTGTATATTCTCAGTATTCTTCATATTCCTATCCGCAGAGGTGTCAAAAGTAGTCATTACTCAGGTAGAGGTATAAATGTTAGGGTTTAAATGTTAGGGTTTTTCTATAAATATCAACTCCAATACCGGCTTCAAAACTACTCAAAGTATCAAAAATAATGCTATTAGGGCAATCTTAGTACAATGCAAATACATTGAAGAATTATATTAAAAACAACAATAAACAATGAAGAATGAAACAACATAAAATTGACTAAAATCAATAAATAAAACTTGAAATAAGCAATAGTATATAATGGGATAATCCCATTCTGAATTAACTGTACGAAAAAAAGACGTGATCAAATTTCATTATTGCAGGCTGATTTATCTGGATAGGTTTTTGGATGAGGCCATTAAAAAACAAAAACACAAGGATAAGGTAGTAAATATTTCTATTCAATAAGGAGGAAAGTATTTGTACTCTGCCAGAGAGTTTTCAATAGTAATTAATGAAAAAAGAGATTTGACACATGAATGAACATTGATCATTCGTATAAAGAGCAGTGATATAACAAGGGACGACCGATCAAACTGCCTAATAAACATGCATGAAATTATTAAAATGTCAATGTGTTTCTTGATTGAAAATCCTACAGAGGGTAAAATGAAACAGAATGTCATAAAACATGGAATAAAATCATGACGTAATCCAGTATCAGTGCTGTACAGGAGAGAAAAACAATCACCCAAAAGAAGAAGAAGCAGAAAAACACCAATAAAATGAAAATAGATCCAAGATCACCACTAGGTTTATATTGTATTCTTTGTTCATATCACAAATATATTTTGGACAACTGCTGTGTTATAAAACCATATCCAACAACAGAAGTTGTGTTAAAACTACGTGGATACTGGTATTGAGATTTAAAAGTTATTTCCTGTTGAATTAATTTAATCAGACAACTGTTGCTTCTTTGGAAAGTTGTAGTCTTCAGTGTTAGAACTTTTCTATAATTTATGATAGCACTGCGCCTATTGAAATAATTGCTATGAGATGAGGGAATGAGGGAAGAACAGGATTCTTTACTCATTTCAATAACAAATAATCTAATTTATTACCTTTTCCCAACATTTTAACACTGTTACCCTTACTACCAAAAAAATGCATCACATTACTATGATTTAAGCTTTTATTATCATGCAAATATGATGGAACTTACAAAAGGACAGAGAAAACCGTTCTGACAGACACTTTTTCTTGACAAACATGCTTCCTTCAAAAGTATTCCATTCAAAATAAAAGCATTTCCTTTTGCAAACCAAATTTTCAATATATTCTCCAGACTAACACTTAATGCATTAAACAAGTTTAGATTTAGATAGTTTGGATTTGTGTTCACTGCTTCTGTGTTTCTGTTTCTGTATATTTTGTATTAAGTGTCCATTTCCTTATGATCATTAGATTTATTATAAAAATGCATGTGTTTTTTTGAAATCCTGTTAAATTGGTTAGAGGTGAAGTCTAAATTCTTTGACAAAATTGAACATAAATAGTTACTTTCATAACATGTAACACAATAACTACTTTAGCGTGCTTGCACACCAGCAGCAGTGGGTGTGCACTAAACAGTCCATGGAAAGGCTCTTAGTTGGGTTTATTTTCAGTAGCGTGAAGCATCAGAGTTGCACTCAGGTGCACTAATTCAAGCTGACTGAGAAATAAATGACGAACTTTGCTTGATTTGCAGGTGTGAAAGCGAACCACTCTGGATTATGTATGCTAGAATCTTTCATTGGCTAGGGCAGACCCTTAGTCAATTCAACTACAAGCAAAACCTTTACTGTTTGCCATGGTTTGTCAGACACTGCTTTGGCCCCCCCACCACCAAAAACAGCATTCTCCCCTCCGCTCAGAGTGGGAAAGAGAAGGGGGGGAGACCTCATGTAGAGATAAAATAGACGAGGGTGTGGACGAAGACTGACCAGCCTGCAATGACAGCAGGACATTCCCACACACACACACACACACACAAACACACACCACAGCCCTCTGTGTCGACTGATATCCCCCGAAAACAGCAGGAACACCAGAGGGGGGGGGGGGTCGGGTGAATGGTGAGATTTTTTGGGGCTGTGCCTGGGGATGGTGAGACAGCAGAATCCAGGACGCACATTTAAACCCATGCCACTCGCTGTCATTAATACAGGTCATCAATTACGCTTGACCTAGAAAGCATGTCTGCACGAAGGCTACAACAACAAGCTGAAACAGACCGATAGGCTCTAAACACTCCAAATCCCTCAACCCATCTCACGGTCCAAAAAGCCCGGATTAACTCTCACACATATAAACACACGCGTACATTACAAAATACATGCAGACATAAAATGCCACTTAAAAACAAACCGAAATAAAAAAAAAATCTTTTCAACCCTGAGACTGATTTAAAGCAGCAGCTACATGCGGATGCGCCAGCGCTGAAATTAGGCAACTAATTTAAAGCCTTTTTTGTGATTGCTCTCTGTGCATTTGTCAAATGAACGTGAGGTAATTAGTCCTGGCATGTGTGTAACTTGTGTCTGTGACTCTCAGGCTGTGGACAACACAATGAAGCCTGCAGACCATGTAAAACAACACAGGGCCTGCAGAGAGTGATACGGATACCTCTGCCCCTTTTCTCCTGTGTGCTTTTTTTTTCTCGCCTCTACGTTCAGAGTAGGCTCCCGAGAATGTGTGCCAGAGTCTTTTAAAGGGGGCCGCGTTGAGTGCATTAGCAGAAGGGGCGGAGGGAGGGGGGGCAGAAGGATGTTCTGAAGGTGAAGAGGGTGAAAGTCGTCCTCCCCTGCCAGGCATGTGCTCTCGGTTAGCGAGCGAGGACGTGCCAGGAGGGGCGAGCGGCTGCGTTTGGCTGCGTTCCCCCTTTCATTCATGGTCTCGTCTTTAGAGTTTTTTTTCCTTCCTCCTGCATTGTCACACCAGGCCTTTCTAAAGGGCTTATGCCTCCGCCTTGTGCTAAGCAGCCGGGGACGATGGAGCCAGACCTCTTCACAAATCCTAAAACCCTCTGCAAATTCTCCTTTTTCCTTTCTCCTACCCCTTCCTCTGTGTGTTTTATTGTTTTTTACCCCCCCCCCCCCATCCCTCAAACCTCCACGCTCGTCCCTCTCCGCTCTCCACTCTCTTCACCTCTTAATGCCTCTATCTCCTCGACGCTGTGGATGTGACAGCGGAGCGCAGGCGCGCTCTAATCTAAGCCAGATGAGTTACAAAAACACAGGCTTCCTCCACCGGTTGCTTTCCCCATTAAGAGGCCCATCATTTCTCTGCACAATCACAGGGCAGCGCTCTGAGGTTTACCAGCGCGTCTGCAATACGCACTGAGAGCAGACGAGCCGGTAAAACTGCTCTATGAGTGATTTATAATGACACTTTGCTGCTGCCATCTTCTATCCGCTGCCCACAGACCGATGGCCAGTGGCTCAGAGCCAGACACACGGCACCTGTTGGGATTACTGCCGTGTCGAAGCCGTTTCACATGACGTCGTTCTTTTTATGGATTGATTTGGACTTCCAAACCTACTCAGGAACTTGAAGGTACTTTTTTTTTTTTTCTTCAGATCACATGTGTGCAGCGCCGCATGCAAACGTGGCCCAATCAGGCCGAGTGGCTCCCCGGGTTCAGCTGAGGCGCCGTCCTCTCGTGTCACGCTGAGTTTGGGCTGAGGCCCTTCACGTAGGACCGCCCGCCCGTCCGCCCGCCGCTCGCCGCCCAGGCAGAAGGACATCTCGTCCCTCCGGGGACGCACGCCTCCCACCCTGTCACTTTCATTCTCATTTTCCACGAGCCGCGGAGCACGAGGAAAACAGGCAGGGGCTGCAGCGGAGTGAGAGAAAAGAGATGGCCTGGAGGATGGGGACACTGTAGCTACGGCGATTATCTGACTTAAGGAAAGAGTTTGACATTGGGAAATACGCATTCACTTTCTTGCTGAGAGCTAGATTATTAATACCACAATAAAATAAATCTGTAGCACCCAGCTAGCAAATATGGTGGAAAGATTATATAATCAACCTAACTACATTTATAAAGCTGAGTGATTAACACCGGATGGTGTAAGAACTGGGACTTTTGCCAAAAAATCATATTCAAGGATGGTGGAGGGCAGGATTTATATATCTAATCATTTAATAATTTAATTGAGTGCTCTACGATGCACAATTTTCTATTGATTTGTCGGATTCACCTTTTTTATGTCATCAGAAAAGCTTCAAGTCTTCATGTATTTCATCCTAGGAACATTTCATCTAGTGCTATAACCTAAAAATGATTTATTCCTACTGTTTCCACCATGTTAACCCCACCATGAAAATTAGATATAAAGGTTAGACTTACAGTGATCATTATGCAGTTGTGATTTTTGTTTGGTAAAATATGTTGTGAAATTAAAACAATAAAAGATGTTTCATGTTTTTTTTTATATTCATTAAATCTTGTATTAAACCAGATTTACTGCACAGGACAATGTCTGCAACACACCCTGCAAGTGCAGACCCATACGTTGATGGTTCAATATGCAGAAAATTAAAAAAGTGTAAGAAGAACACATTGTGCTTTTAATGGGGTTTTATACTGTACTGGAGATATTGTTAGGCCAGCTGGTTTTTACACATTAGATGAATTGAGTGATCATCAGATGTATCAGGTAGTGTTTTTTCATCTACCTTTAACTTATTTCAATTCAATGTTCCAGCATTTGAGTCTCAACTATTCCAGGTATATTCTTTGAGTAATTATGATATTTTTTAAATGTGTTTCTGCAGCCTATTTCAGTGTATTTTGATTTTGTTTTTCAAATTTGTGCTAAAAAGAGTAAAAAAAAATCTCCTTGTATGCAAAGACTATTACTTTTATAGGAATTACTTGGACCATTTTGACCACATCAGTCGTATCATAAGCATGAACGGGCCTTGCAGTGTTACAACGTTAGCTTACATTCTGTCACGGAGGGCCATTATTCATGATTGACAGGATATAATGATACTATTGTTTGTATTTGCCCTGGCTCAAGGATGAAAGTCACGGGTTATTTTCATAACAGAAAGATAATGTGATTGAAATTTGATATGAAAATACAAAGAAAGTGATTCATTGTAATTTTTTTGGCACATACATACAGTTAAATAAATTAACAATGTGACCAGAGATGTGGTTTAATAAGTTTTAAAACACATTTTATAGTTTGTGGTGGCCTTAAACATATTTTGACGGTCATCCTCCTGCCAAGGCTTCTGTCGTGTGAGAAAATAATGTCGCAGACAAATCACAAACCTGCTGATATTTTGTCTGATTTTTGATCTTGTGGGAAACCTAGTTTCAATTCAACCTCTGTGAACCCAGAGAAGAAAAAAAAGCAGAGGTGGTAAAAGGCAAGAGGTGAAAAGCAGGCTGTTACATCCACAATCATCTGCTGCTCACTGGTGTCATGTGCTGCATACTGAATATAGAAGCTTCAATAGTTCCCTTGTACCTTCTCCTTCACACTCGATCTTTTTCCCCTGTTTGAATGTTGAAACTCCCTCATGTTCACACCTTCCGCCCACCACCGGCTTAATGCATATGATAGAATTGTTGGAGAAGGTGAGATTCCGCTCTGCAGGGTTCAAAGGAAGTCAGAAAAATATATATATATATGAACTTAGCCCTAAAAGTCTATCATTTTCTTTCTCCTCTCCTGGGATGACTCATCTCTCACTGGGCACATCTCAGATGCTAAGTTAATAACACCAGGAGGAGAGCGTGGCACCGAAAGAGAAAAGGTGCACAACAACGCACTCGCGAGTGAGCCTCGCATGCATCAAAATGACAAAAGCCAATGGAGCAACAAATTCTCTCTCCGAGGCGGCTGGTGAACAGCTCGGCTCTCTGCATGGGCGGATACGAGGAGCGCGGTGCTCTGAGAAGCCTGGGTTACGTTAAAAAAGCCTAATTCTGTTTGGTGTGCGGCCTCTTACAGCTTCACATCTTATTCCCTGTGGTGGAGTTAATCATCTACCAGGTTTATAGGACTAGTATTCTTTAAAGTCACACAGGCTTTCACTTTTTTTTGTGGGTGCACAAGTGTATCATAAAATGCCTGTCAGCGGCGGTGGGGAAGGTCAGTAAATGTCGAGTGACTTCACTTATCCCTGCAGCTGCCTATTGAGTAAAACTAACCAGAGCCACAAGCTAACCTCAAGAGGGCACGTACATACTCCATATATACTCCATATATATAATTATATATATGAAAAGTTAGAAATAATGAACCATTAGAACACTGGAGTGATGCTGGCTGGAAATGGGCCTCTATACATCTATGTAGGTATTGCATTAAAAACCATACAGTTGTAGCTAAAATAGTTATGTACCACATTAACAACATATAGAATGTATTTCGGATTAGTTTCATGTTAGCTTTATTGAAAAAAACTGTGTTTTTCTTTCAAAAATAAGGATATTTCTGAGTAATCTGTAACCTTTACACAGCAGTGAACACTCACTCGTTCACACACAGGTGTCAAGGAGCTACACGTACACATATTTTGTTACCTTATGTAAGTAGAAATCTTGGATATCTATATTTTACTAGAATAATCATTTTTCAGCCAACGTTTTACCTCTACTCCTTGCATTCCTTCTCTAAATTCCAATGCATGTATGTACTTTCTTCTCCTTACATTGAAAAAATAGATTTGTTATTTGTTATCTGTGCCCTAAATTACAACCAATCCAGCTCATTTTTACTGTTAAAATACATTTTAAAGGCCAAAAAAGTGATGACAGCTCATACTTTGGGAGTTAAAGGTTGTTTTTGCCTAAAACATTATTTTTCTCATTCCTCAATGTTATATTTAATAGATTCTAGCTCACCTACTCCTGTTCAAACACTTTTAAACAGACAATACACCACATAAACTGCAATATCTCTTTTGATTGACAGGCAGCTGTTTTTTTTCCATTACTTTTATACTTTAAGTAGATTAAAGTACCAGAATTTTGATGAGCATAATTTATTATAGTCACATCACATTAAATTATGACACCAATTAACTGGAGGGCTCCATTCATTCCTTCATTTAAAAAAGAGAAAGAAATCAGGGTTTTAATGGGCTTTCTCTCTGCACTCTCACAATATTGTGTTCAGTATATTTCCCAGGAACACTTTGGCACGCAGACAGGAGGATCACAGATCTTCTAATTAGCGCATGACCTGAACCACAGCTGCCCCAAATGCACCTAGTCATCATTATGCAAGTGAAAAATGTACTTTTTGGGGGAAATCACAAAGTCCAAACAAGGAACAAGTCTCTGAGCCCAGTGAAATGTTGCCAGCACAACTGTATAGAAGCTGAGATGGAAAGAATCCAGTAGAGGATTAAGGTGAGAAGGGGTTAAACTCCTTCCTTCAGCTGGAGCCCAGGTGCACCACGTCTCCATGCACACTAACACTAACCCTCAATAGTCCATAAAGACAGCGTTCTGCCGTCCCATCCCCTCCTGTCTGTCTGGTATGGCCTCATAAAGGACTTTACTGGCCTCGCAGGACCCGTCTGTCCAATCCTGCTGTGGATTGGGCGTTTTTTACACAAGACCAAGGCGGCTCAGCGCTGCAGAGATGCCTCTGCCTGAGGCCCCTTCACTGGGTCAGAGCCATGGAGGATGAAGAGTAGTCAATAGGTGACACGCCGACGTATAGTTGCCATGATGAACACACAGTTGCCTCTGTTCAGTCAACATGGGGATACCACAGCATTCATTCTGGGACTCTGAGTCCAGTTGTTCGGACCATCCTGTGCATTTATGTTACCCACATGCTGATTGTGGGTTAAGTGGTGCGTACTCGCAGAAATTTTGCATGTTGGCAATTTGATTTAATAAATTATTAATATAACAATTGCAGTTTTATATAGGTGTGTATATTACATCTGTTATGTGAAGTGACCACGTTGTCAGACATTGATTTTTGTCTGTGATATATCTGTGCTCCACTGGTTCTGCCTGGCCTTGTGTGATTCTGCGTGCTTGAACACATGTTGAGTTGTGGAGCGGAGAGAGACGTGGAGCAACAGTTTTATGACCCTAATGAAGCTGAGTCATTTTTCTTTGACTTTATTATTTTTATTCCACATTTGGATTTAGTTTCGTTGGCACATATTTGGAAGTGGAACGTCAGAAACTTTGCATTTTATAGACAATTTGCTTACAACACCAATATTTTCTATGATTATCTTATTTTCGCTGTGTAAAACCAAAAGAATAGACTGTAAGATGCTGAAACGCTGCAGAAATGAGAGGAATGAGGCGGCTGAAATGTTTTGGTTTGTCGACCAGAAGCATCCCTTTAACATACATATAGTCATTTAATCCATTGTTACTATAAAACTACCTGTCCATCCTGTGATATCAGAAAAAAATGCATTATTTTCTTGCCATATAAAAAAGTAGAGGATTTAAAGAAAGGAATAGTGCGTGGGTTGGCTCCATGCTGCTTTTTACTGACAAAATGCATCAGAATCCAGTAGAAACGTCCTTAGATATCAGATGCTCCATTGTCACTCTATGGAGGCGGGGTCAGGCTTTTCGATTTGCCTTGACGGACAAACCCTTTCAGTCAATCAGCAGAGCCGGTTGTTAAATCCAGCTTGATCTCGATCTGTGTTGTACCATTAGTAAAAATGGCCTGACTGCAGCATTATGTGAGGCAAACCTGGGGTTACACATCGCAAAACAATAAACTAGTTTTTAATTTGAGTTTGACCCAGTTTAACTTGGTTATATTCTCCAATGGGAAAATGCATTGAATTAAATAGGTGAAATATAAACACAAAATAGTAATTAAACTTCTGGAATTTATATATATATATGAATCAAATATAGTTATAGTATAAAACGTATGTATGCATTTATATTTTAAATAAACTATATAGGTGCATCTGTTTTTATTGGAAATATTGTGTGCTATATATGTATGAATATTATTATACTGCGGGTCTGTGCACATGTGGGAATCGTATTGTATATTATTACTATTATTTTTATTTGTATTATTATGTTTTATTCATTTCTTTATTTAATTATTTATAATGATAGATTGTTTTTCCTTTATTTATTCATTCATTTATCCACATCTGTACAAAGGCATTTGGTGTCTAGATAGAAAATGACTGAGCAGTAGACAATTTGTGAAAACAAGAAGTAAGAAATAAAAAAAGGTGAAAATAAATAATTAAATCAAAAGCAGTTTAAAAAAAGATGAATATGAGTATGAATCATCTTTGAGCTACATATCTGTAATTAGATTTTCTCATGGTTCACCTAGTAGCTTTTCATACAGCCTATTAGAGGATGCTAAAACACGGGTGAAACTATTTTGATTTAAACCTCAGGGGAGGAAAAAACGTAGGAAACTTTCTTATTGTTTTCATATGTTGTCATGAAGAGGTAAATATAATTTCATGGCAATAGAAGTTATGGAATAGTGAGAACATGGCAGCAGCAGCACAGTGTAGACAGGAGCTGTGTATCATGACACTTGCTTGACTTTTCCCTGGATGATTGCTTGCGGTTTTGGTGGCGGCGGTGGGGGTTGAGGTGGGGGTTGTTGGGGGGGGTTGTTGGGGGGGGGGTGTTTTTCCGTCTGCTGGGGGAAACTCAGATGCTGTGACCAGAGTGCTAACGCAGCACCCCGGGATTCCACCTCTCCTGACTTCTTCCTGTTTGTCACAGCGCTGTGGCTGCAGCCGCTCTGCCGCGGCGCGGCTGGGGGGGGGGTTAGTGTTAGCTCTGGCTCAGCTTTAATTTCTGTTGAACTGAAACAGGATCACCTACACACACAGACACGCTTCTGCTTAACAGGGGCCACTTAAGTCAGACTGCAGACACCTCTTCCACCCCCTTCCTGCTGTCCACAGTCACCATAGTCTCAATTATTTCCTAGGGAACCTCACCCCCCCTTATTTCTCCATCTCAGACACACAACCCTCACCTCCCTGTTAAGAATTCTAACACATTTGTTTCTGGTTCTGCATCTGGCCAATGTTTGACTCTTCCGTCGTTGTTTTTCGAGTGCTCTTACGCCAAAGAAAGTAATTTAGGTCACAGTTTACCTAAAAAAAAAAAAAGCTCCGTCACAATTATGTATCTCCAGCTTTCTTCCTTATGAAGAGGATATGTACACATATGTCCTCCAAAATGGCTGGATGGCTGCAAAGACTCAGATGTTCTCCCTATGAACTCATCCCTAAGCTTATTGAGCTAAAACATCTGGGCCCCCTACTTGCCCGGCACAGATTTCTATTGAGCCCATAGATGGATTCTTCAGGATTTGGCTGGTGGGCACGACTGTGCACACACACACACACACACACACACACACACACACATACATACATACACGCGCAAACACAGATGCTGGAGTGCTCTGTTGAATGATGGCACCTGAGAGGCTTGATGCACTCCTTCTACTATCGGCGTAAAAAAACCAACAGCAGCACCATTACTCCTGTTAATATGGCCCAGCTGTCCCCCCCCCGTCACGTGACACCACCCGTACCCAGATCCCAGGGTGCTGAGCGTGCGTGCCTGTGTTTCTGGGTAAAGCTTCTCAGAGAAGAAGAAGAAGCCAAAAAACACATGTGATGTTGGGTATGACTTCACGACTGTGATCATCACAGTTGGGTGGAAAAGGCCCAACCCCCCCCCCCATAACCCCCTCCCCCCTGCTGTTTCTGCCCTGTAAACACGATGGAGCCCTGTGTGTGTGTGAGGAAGAGGCAGACTGAGGAGGAAGATGGAGAGACATGGCAGAATGTGGGACGAGGAAGGGGGACGAGAGCAAGAGCGAGGGGGGGGGGGGCAGACAGACGCAGCAGGAGGCGTGCTGTTCTCCGTATTAGGCTGTCAATGAATCTCATTACCACCGCTCCTCTGCTAATCAGCATGCGGAATATTCCACTGAAGGCCATCCGCTCTGCTCCCCAGCTCCTTCCTCTCGTTCTGATTATGCATGCATTTACAGTTACTTACTTTTTTATCAGAGGGGCCTGATTTTACCTC
Source organism: Eupleurogrammus muticus (assembly GCA_036785175.1). Taxonomy (NCBI): domain Eukaryota; kingdom Metazoa; phylum Chordata; class Actinopteri; order Scombriformes; family Trichiuridae; genus Eupleurogrammus; species Eupleurogrammus muticus. The sequence goes on along the minus strand of JAYKQN010000010.1, from coordinate 18,008,654 downwards.
TTTGAGTGCGGCCTACACAAGCCTCTCTCTCTCTATTACGTCCATCACAGTCATTCTCACATCACAACAACAGGCTGCTATGTCGAACATATTCAACTACTCATTGCATCAAAACTACATTCCAGTTTTTGAATCCTCCTTCAACAAGTAGTGGAAACAAATACACCAGGCCAGATTTTCACTCCCAAAAGGGCAAATTAGCACATTTCTTGCTTGCCATGAGGGCACTTTAGCACACATTTTGATGTCAAGGGGGACATTCACACACTATTTAACTTCCAATGGAGCACTTTAACATGCTTTGAATCTCCCAAGGGGGAACTTTAGCATGCATTTTGGCTCCTAGAGGGCACTTCAACACATGTTGGGCACTTCAGCACACATTTTGTTGGTTAAAGCATTTCCTAAGACATTTTTTTAGCTTGCTTCAACATGGTAACATTAATAATTCTTCTGGATCTTTTCAGACTTGTGAACACTTGGGCTTAGTGTGTGTGTGTGTGTGTGTGTGTGTTTGCATGCAGCTGAAGAGCAAAAGGACGGCAGGATGTTTGCATATTTGGAAACGAAGCTTTGGTTTGCCCCCTGGAAATTCAAGGATGAGCTATCAGGGACAAAAAAAGAGGTGTCAAGGTCTGTCAGGCAACATGTGTCACTTGACAGGGCCTCAACAGGAAGCTGGCAGGTTGTTAAACAGGAAGGTCTGACCCTATAGGAGGGGTGTGTGTGTGTGTGTGTGTGTGTGTGTGTGTGTGTGTGTGTGTGAGGGGGGGCTGTTTCCTCTTTTTTTTATTTGCTCCCGTGCTTGTTCCTAATGACAACAGCTGGTAGCTGTGGCAAAAAAACAACAACTCCAGAGACGTTCAAAAAACAGTAATGTTTGATTGTCCTCAGAAAGACTTATGTGGCATGAGATGAAACGGAAGTGAAGCGGCCACGCTCGAAACGTTCCCAACACCACACATGCTCATTCTTAAATCATGATCAAGCGCCTGCCAATATTGGGAAATCTGGAAAAAAAAAAAAAAAAAGGCTGCTCGGCATCATATCTGAAGTCCTCTCTCTCTTCTCGACACTCTCCAGCAGCTCGAGGCAGCGTTCCCATAGTCCTCTGAGCTCTCTGGGAGTGTTCCTGGCACCGAGCGCGTAGATAGGATAAATAAATCAGACGCGGGCCCTCTGGAGAGCAGGCAAACTGACTGGAACGGGCTACGGGGAATAAAGAAGACATCTGGAGGAGACGCCGGAGCCTTTCTGGCGAGGAGAAAACGACTTGTAGAAAGGCGTTATATTAGGACACCGTCTACTGGCGTTTAGGTCGAAAAATTTAAAAAGAAAAAAAAATGCTTTATATTGTGGAACGAAAACCACTGACCAGAAGGAGGGAGTCGACGCCAGCAAATGAGTCAACGCAGACAGCTTATGTTGTGTGATAGCGCGTACCGTTTTTGGAGCATTCATAGTCTACAAAGGAGCTGGAACAGTGGATCCAGCATCATCACCCCCCCCACCCCCACCCCAAGTCCCAGTGGGTTAGTGAGCACAGATCTTATTAGATACTGTGGCTGCTGCTGCATTCAGTCACACAGGTGGGAAAAAAAACACACACACACACACACACACACGCATGCACCGACCTCCATCTGCTGTGGTCAGCTTTGGCACCGAGTCAGCACAGATTACTTTGTGTGAGCGCAGGAGAGATTGGGAGAGAACAGGGAGACATGAGGAGAGAGAGACGGAGCAGGGGGGCGATGGGGGGGGAGAGTGAAGAAGAGGAAGAAGAAGCAGGAGAAGCCGTCGGCAACAAATCCGCTGCGAGGCTCTCTCCTATCGGGGTGACAGGTGCATTATCATAGGTTAATGAGAAGCCTGGCGCCGCCTGTAGCTGCAATCAGGGGAGCTCTGCCTCCTACAGCAGCTTCATCAATCAGATCAGACACAAACTCCCACTCAAGGAGCAAGCACACACAGAAGGGGCATATATACAGTACCGAGTACAAAGATAACTCATTACAGCTTGTGGGGTAAACTGATACTAGGCAACAATGTATGGACACAATAGGAGATAATTAGGCACCACAGCGGTGGAACGAGAACTCAGATCCTTCACATAGGCCCTGATAGAATGGATGTTTTTATTGGTGACGTGGTCCCACAGAAACGCAACGATCTGTGGTCTTTTAACTGGTTTGGGGCCCACCCATCAGATGGTACACAAAAACGTGTCTGACGATGACACGCGTGAGGTTGCCGGCGTCCGTTGCCATGGACACGCCGCCGTCCATGGCAACATATCAATCAAACCGGACCAAAACACGCCCACGCATTCCCTCATAAAGCGTAGTTAATAGCAGGAGTTTTTAATGACTAGGACATGTTTGTTTTTTCCTGGTAATGTTGTGTCTTATTTTTAGCATTGCATGTTTCTGATAAAGCAACACAAGCTACAAACCAGTAAACAACTTGGATTCTGTCTAGCATTTGCCTTTATGATATCACCAGCTGGACAATTTTCCTTAAATTATATATATAAAAAAGTCTAATTAAAACAAATCTAATTAAAGGAAGGAAAATATGAAACCGATTCATTCAGTGGCATATCAAAGTGTTTTGCATGTTTTTTCAATATATTATTACCTAGTAACAGGTAAAACAGTAAACCGTAGGGAATTCAAGAATAGAATGTCTGTTATTTTTGCATTTTTCAGCATTGGACAATATTTGAAAGCTGCTCTTTCTGAGGTGTGAATTCATGCTTCAATGCAAAAAATAATAATACAAAAAAAAGTAAGTGTAGCTGGTTTCTTTGGCTCTCAGTCCACACTTTGCACCAAGTGTCTCACATGACACCAGCATTTGTGGAGGCAGAGGGCTGTGCTGTGATTTCAGCAGGCTTTGCTCTGCAGGCCAAAGAGGCCACATGGAGAGGAGAGCTTGCCCTTATCACACCGGTTTAACCCGCGAGAGGGAAGAGAGAGGAGGAGGAGAGCGAGAAGGGCGGCTCTCGATGTGTGAGTCAGTGTATCACTCTCAGCCGGCGCTGGGGGCTACAAGCCACTGGGCAGGAAATGAGGCGGAGGATGCCCACTGACCTGCAGCCGCTCGCTGCCTCCCAGAGCCGTCACAGAAACGATTTAAACAGCTAATGGAACAAGGCCCATCCTATTTCCGTCTCGTACAGGGGCCGCTCGGACTCACACTGCTCCTCAGGCTGCTCAGTCACCTCCACCAGGTAGGAGGACACACCCTCCTTTTGTTATCACACAGAATAGGACGGATGTGAGTGAGAATCCGAAAGCACGCTGTTTATTTACGTGTGATCCCTGGATTCACAACAGGAAAGCCGGTGAGGGCTCTGGTCCCAGCAGCAGGAAGGGGCCAGGCGGGAGGGTCAGTCCGCAGGTGCAGGCGGGGTCCAGGGTGCGTGTGCGGGTGCTGCCGGATCCCGTCAATGACGCAGTGTGAACAGGATGGAGAGGAAGAGCACCATTCCAGTAGCGTCCATGATGGATGACCAACGAAGCAGAGAGTTTACTACAATAAAAAAAACCACACACGTTGCCCAGTGAACACCTTATCTGCTTATGTGAGCTCTACACAGCTAAATTGAATATATATACTACACAATGGCGCCATTAGAGGAGCCGCGTGTGCCTCGAGGTGCCATCACACATTCAGACTCTCGGGAGACGCGCTCCTCGGATTCAGCATATTCTCTTTAACTCCCTGCGGGTTGCTCGCTGCTTTGTGAACACATGGACTTTACATTTTCATTATTCATCCTTTTATTTCAATCCGCCTCAGTGGGATCATCATCTGTCCCACTTCCTCTTCCCTGGACTCACTGACTGACAGTGTGTGTGGGGGGAAAAAAGAGGAAGCTTTTCTTCCTCATTGTGTTTGGCCTGAACTGTGTGTTTGGGTGAGTGTGTGTGTGTGTGTGTGTGTGTGTGTGTGTGTGTGTGTGATCCGTTGAATCCAACAGCACATTATCGTGGCTATTGCTTTCTTCAGTGTACATTCATACATCATAAGAAGCAAGTGCACTATTGGAACAGATTTTTTGAATTGTCAGTTTATCTGTTGATTTGTTTCTTAAACAATTAATTGATTCCTAAGCGTATAAAATGTTGAACCATAATAATGTCCCAGTCATGTTCAGATCTCTTGTTGTATTCTACAATTCAAAGTTATTTATATGTTAAACAGACAAAGTAGCAAATCTTTGACTTGGAGTTCATGTTCTCTGAAAGCTTTTTCTATGAATTTGTAGGAAAAAACATGTATTTCATGGTCATTTTTAAAGTTTTCTTTAAAAAATGACAGTCGTATGTAAATATTTCTCTGATTCTAACTGGTCCGGCCAAAACCTTCACTTTGTTCAGTCCAATAAGGTTTCAGTACATTTGGTCTACAGCGCTTTGAGGATTCCCTGTTTTCCTCCCCTCATGAAGCCTGCAGCTGTTGTTTGTAGGTTCCAATATCATGTTTTAAGAAATTGAGCTTTGGCGCTTGAAATATCAGCAGAGCTGATTAAATGTGGCTCTGCTGACTTACTGGAAACAGTCTCCTGAGAGGACATTAGGCCGTACTCATTATGCAGAGGTTAAGTGTCTCAGACAATAGCGGTCTGGAGAAGCCAGGTCTGTGCTGTCTTTGTGTTGTTTTTTTCCTCAAAAGTGAAGCTGGTGAGTCACTGGTGAGGTATTAACTCCTGGCAGGAGACGACAGGGTGATGGCTTCCTTCTTCCCTTGATAAGAGTCACTGGCCATATGCGAGGAGCTCTTTAATACTGATTGCACAGGGAAAAAAATCCTGTTATCATTGTGAATTGAATGGATGTGGAGCCACGGGGCAGTCAGAGTTAATTAACAGGAAAACAGGAGCTCAGAGGCATAGAACTGGCAAGGTAGTGAAATATTTTTGTAGGAATCTGCATGAAAGACATAATTTAAAAACATAATTCTGCCACTGATAAAGAATTTATCATTTTACAGTTGAAATTTTAGAGCCTTTTTCTCTTGCTTATTCTGTCCCAATGCATTTTCTTTTCCAGAGAATGAGTTGAGTAACTACTGCCATCTTGTGGTTGTTGACAGTATGACAGCTGACCACCTTAAGACTTTAAAGAGTGGCTGCTCCCACTGGTACTTTTAATAAACACAAGGCAAGCAGACAGGATTCTAGTGGGTTCAGGTTTATTAATAGTTCTCAATAATAAAAAGAAATACATCATTTGCTTTTAAACATGACTTAAAAGGTCCACAAACAATTATTTTTCTACTAAAAATTATTTTTGTAAAAGTGTACAAAATCTTTTCAAACACACACAACAAAAAAGCCTTCATCTCTCATTAAGTTAAATTAATGTTTCAATTTGGCAGGTCATAAAAAAGAGCTATGACAGACAACAGATTTTTTTTCTTTCTTTCTTTTTTTTTTTTTTTTTTTTTAGAAAATGGGCAGTTTCCTCCCTCATGTGTAATTGGAAAGAACATTGAACATGACTTGAAATGACTGAGATGGTGTGATAAATCTACAAACCACATTAAAGTGCCAGCTATTCACTAAATTAACCATTAATTTAGCCATAATAGTGTGTTTGAAATGAACTGGAAGGACTGAGATGATGTGATGGGATAATAAGTGGGAAGAGAAAACTCAAAGCAATAGTTAAAATACTTTTGTAGAACAATTTTAGCGAAGACGGCATGAGTTGATGAACAGTCATTTTCTGGTCATATCTAAACCAGACTCTCTTGTTACTGATAATATAAACAAAGCAAAAACGACTTAGAAAAGAATCACACAGAAGGGAAAATACATTGTGGTCACACAGCTGCCATTTTTATAAGTTACTGCCATTACGGCAACAGAACATTTTTTTTATCTTAATAAAGGCAGTTCTTTTATAAAATGTCTGATTTGGTTGTCTGTTCAGAAACTCATGCTTTAAAATAGAAAATAGAATAAAAAAAGAACAGTTTCAAAAGTGATGACAGATTCGCTTTAACTTGTCCAATTTCTCTGATTCAGAACATTAGTGCTGACGAGCTGCTGTGGCAGCCACATTCTGATCATTATAAACAATAGAGAGGAAGTGAAGTACAACAGGACTCTTAAAACAAGAGCATGTAGGCGACTGCTTTCCCATATAATACGCCGACCAAGCACAGAATGCCTTAATCGCTTACCAAAGAAATACTGTATATACACTTGTAAAAAAAACAGAGATGACATGAGAATCTAAAAAACAGAAATAAAAATATCCACTCAACACCTCATTCACACTTACTTCATGCAGAACTAGTCATTTTGGAAGCTGCTGGTCACCAGTTAAGACAACGCTGAGAGGAAGACAGAGATGTGATGCAGAGACGCTATGATGGACAGCGGGAGGAGGAGGAGGAGGAGGAGGTTGTGTTGGGGGGAAACAGATGCTAATATCAGGGCTACTGGATACAGAAGCCAAAACCGCCTCAACAACAGCCCTTCCCCGGCTCAGCCTCTCCTCCACCCTTCTGCACCAAAAATACCAGCTGCAGGGATCACAGAGTGGGATTAACTCTTGTGATCGCTAGCACACACCCACCCGCAACCTGCGTCTCGCTGCCGTCTCCCCCGGCGCCTCGGAGCCAAAAGATGCTCGCGGCTCTCAGCTCACCAAATGTCACTAAAGTGCTCTCTCTACTACTATATTAAGCGCTTCATTGAGGTACAGCAAAGGAAAAAAATAAACAGAAATACACAAAGAATCATTTCATACGTGACCGTTTGCACCAAAACATCCCACCTTATTATGAATGTCTCCTTAAAAAATGTAAAAAAATGGAAAGACAACCAGGTTTACTTGTGAACTATGTTCAGCAAGTGTGTCAGGCTTGATTGAGAGGTGTGTTTGCGTGTTTGTGTGTGTGACATATGGAGCATGAGAAACTTGCACAGCTGTAAAGGCAGCAGAAGCTCAAATGGTGGAGACAGCTGTCTTAATGTGTGTGTTTACATAAGAGTGTGAGTCAAAGAGAGAGTGACAGAGGAAGAAAGAGTCCATTCATCTGTGTGTGTGTGTGTGTGTGGTGAGAAGCTGAATCTGTCTTCAGATCAGTACTTCGGTACTTTGGTATAATCCTCCACAACGACACTTTTGCACAGACACATGGAGAGGATCATCCCGAGGAGCTGGAGGAAACAGAGTGGTGGAGTTAGTTTTCAGATTTGAAGCTGAGAGGCTGACCAGTTACTCAAAAACATGTCTAAAGCAAAGAATTATAACAAAATATGGGCAATTTTTCATATTTTTCTGAAAAACATTTATGTTGAAAGTACTGCAGGGCTGCAAACTATCCATCCATCCATTGTCTATCCCGCTTATTCCCTTTCGGGGTCGCAGGGGTCTGCTGGAGCCTATCCCAGCGCGTTAAGGCGAGAGGCAGGGATACACCCCAGATGGTCGCCAGCCAATCGTGGGGCACACACACCATCCACACACCATTCACTCTCACACTCACACCTATGGGCAATTTAGAGTTTACCAATTAACCTGAGCATGTTTTTTGTATTGTGGGAGGAAACCGGAGTACCCGGTGAAAACCCACGCAGACACGGGGAGAACATGCAAACTCCACACAGAAAGGCCCCAGACCCAGGCCCAAAGCGGTCTTGAACCTGCGACCTTCTTGCTGTGAGGCAACAGTGCTACCCACCGCACCACCGTGTCGCCCCGGCTGCAAACTAATTAGCAGATAATTCTCTTGAATTGTTGCTTGGTTTATTAAATGCTAGAAGACTTTCCAGCTCATTAAATTTACTGTCAAACCGCTTACATAAATAATTGTTTGTCTAAGGCATTTGTGCAGGAAACTTTTTTTTTTTTCAGTTTTGTTGTTTGAGGATTCAACACAAATTGAAATATCTCAAAATATCTGAGGGTTGACTGTGTCTTTTGTGATTTTACATTTACATTCAACAAATAAAATGACTTGAACTAAAGTATATTAATTATTTAATGAAGGAAATAAGTGACCATTATTTGCTTTGTTGCTATGTTAATTCCTCTTCTCCATACTGACCATAAAAATTAACTTAATATATAGGGAACTTAATCCATCCTATCCTACTGTGTAAAATGCACTTTTAAATTATGCTAATATGAGTTTGTCAGGTTTATTGCTGGTGTTATTTATCTAGCTAAGAATATATAGGGATTAGCAGCAAGCATCCCTGAACCACAATTATGTCACAATAATAATTCTTGGTGAGATTTGAAAATACAGTGTTTATATCGGAAAATGGTAAAAATATAGTTTCATCCAAAGCAAATCTGGATAATTAAACCACTGTTCTGTAAAGGAAATGGTGTTGCTTGCAGCTTCGAGTGTTGAAATGTTAAAAGTCCTTAAGTGTTATAATAAAACCGGTGATTGTACTGTGTAGGAAGAGATGATAGTAATGATTTCAGCTGTAACTCTTTCAATGTACTCATGGGGTGTGAATGTTGTATTAAAATAGAATGAATCCAAACTTCATCTTTTTTTCTTTAGGACTAGTGTGGGGGAGAGATAGATACCTCTACGACTGCCACACCGACACAGATTCCCAGAATAACTCCGCAGTTTTCCAGCAGCCATTTCTCCACGCTGGATACACAGCCCTGAAGGGGAGAACAAGAGAGGAAGAGTGAGTTTAAGAAAGACACAGAAATAGCGGGGTTGCGGGCCAACAAGCAGAGGGAGAGATGAATGGCTACGTGATCCCAGCCGGACATGAGCAGAGCCTTTTCAAAACACAACTGTTGGCTTTGGACTGAATCACTGAGGGGGAAGAATAACACGGCTTAGCCGTGCTGAGGGTAGAAAAACGCTGTAGGGAAAGAGACAGAGTAGAGTTTCTGAAACACGAAGACCAAACAACCGCACAGCACAGCTTTCCTGGTGTTTAAACAAAACACACAGCACAAACAGCGAGCCTCAGCTGTTGGTATTCACTGCGCCGATTAAGTGAGACCACAGTGCCACACCGAGCCGGCAGCCAGAGGTACACAACATGAGCTGAACGGACTTATGTAAGGAGTAAAGGTGTGAGGCCTGGCATTGTTCAGCCAGCTGAAGTAACACGCAGTAACGCTGACCACAGTCTAGACTACAACTGATAGCACAGACAGATGAAATGTTCAGATGGAACCAAGGTGAAAGTATACGCTAAAGTCACATCTGTGGCTTTACATAGAGATACTGTGAATACAAACAGAATCTAAAACATAAAGAGAAGTTCTGTGTATTAAATGAATCCAGGAAAATCATGGACAATTAAAATGAGAGGCTGATGATTTTCCACCAAATCTCAAACATTGGCAACAGAAAAAAAACCCTGCATGAACATAGAAAAGTTCCCTCTGAGTTCCCCAACATAGTTGCTTCAGCAGAAAAGTCGTTGGTTCAGCAACTTGCAGCGGTCTGTAAGTGAGTGACCGTAAAAATCATGATCTGAGAAGGAACAGATGGAAGGATTTTTACAACTGATTGTACGATCCGCAAGAGAATACGATACTCTATAACTGAGGTTTACAGAGAAATACTTTTTAACTCACTAGCTGTGTCACATTTTGTTTAACTGTGACAAAACCGGGTCTTTATTTCAAACCTGGACTGTGTAATGTGTGTGTGTGTGTGTGCGCACACGTGCATGTGTTTTGTTTTTTTTTTTTTAACAGCAGCAGTCATCTTTTCTGCAGTAGTTTGCTCACAACCTGGAAGCTAGAGTCATTAAGGGGTTTGACATCATAAGTATGACCATGGTATACACAGCACATCTAGAATAATATTAAAACAACTGAAGTACTCTGCATTTTAATACCATTGACTGTGACCTTTAGATAATCTGAATATTATGATCAGATTATTACTGTCCATTTAAACATGGACAATGATTTTTTTTTAAATTAGATTCAACTTAGAGCAAAAACAGTAGAGTGCAGATTTCTCTGAGTGCCACGTACTGTTTTGTAGACAGGTGGTTCTGAGGATAGGTGCTCACACAGGCCCACATCCCTGAGGTCAGGCCCAGGCAGGGAATTGTTCTGACAGGAGCATGAGTAGAGGTTCTGGGAGCTGTTCTTGATGATAAGGTTCTCTGACCAGTTACCTGGACCGGTCCATCCACAGCACTTCATCTGTATTAGAAAGAGGGAATAGACGTGAGGTGAGGAAGGATGAAAGAGAGAGTGTCTTTGTGCACAGAATTTGTGGGGTACAATCTTAGAAAGACTATTTATCCACTAGGAATTGCAATAAAAGTACCTTGAAAAGTGTAATAGTCCTTAGAGATTATATTGAGGTTTTCAAATGTCACATTCTTAATTCTTTCACCTCAAAGATAATTCCAGTCACCTCCACCTTATTGGTGTGAGAAATAAAAAAAAAATCAGTATTGTGGCTCTATATAGTTCAATAAACAGTATATCTCTTAATGAGGGGTTAGCAATTCTTAAAAGCTATGAATTCTAAATATATATATATATGTTACAGAGTCACACCAGATCACAGCTTTGACCAAATGCCATCCTTGAATATAACCTGCTGTTATTAATGTGTTTATTCAGCATATTTCTAATAGTAAGATTGACAGTGCAATGCCATGGGCTGGAGATGGAGTATTTTAGTTTCTTTGTGCGATTAATATTTTAAGTCATGAACAGGGTAAAGAGTCAACTCACCGTCCTCTGAACATAGTCCCAGGTGTGTTCTGTGGTCCTGTTCTGGCCTGTGTAGTTGACTATCATTCCCTTGATGATGTTGGACATCTCGTGTTTCAACTAGAAATGAGATGAGTATAACAGAGTATAACAGAGGGCCAATGTAAAAAAATAATCAGATTTGGTGCAGGGTAGAGAGTCAGAGAAAGAGAAGGTTTGTAGGTTGGGCTACAGCTAACTACTATTTGTAGTCATTTAATGTATTGATTATTGAAAGGATTATTTGTTTTGTTCATTAAATGGTTCACTGTTTTCCAATGTTGAAGATGCAACCTATTTTTTTTTACCAGACCAACAGTCGACAACCCAAAGATCATCATTAAAATAAGAACATGAAAATACAATTTGAGAAAGATTTGGAATTTTTCTTCTTACAAATAGATTAATTGATTTTTCCATATTGTTGGTGATTAACAGTCGGCAACTCATTGATTCATCATTGCAGCTTTAACTGTAAGTCTGAAAATCTGAACTCCATGTTTTATACGTCAACACTGTGGGTGGGTGGCTCAATGCTGGGCCGATACATTGCACAAATATAGCTTAGTGAGTTAGCAGCAGCACAAATGTGTGTTTAAGTGAGTAAGACCAGAGCTGTGGTGGCGATGTATCTTAACTTTGTCAGAGATGAGTGAGAGGCTCACCCTATTCTAGGAACGGGCACCACCCTGCCCTGTGGTGAGCCTTAAACACAGGGAGGGCGTGTACCGCTCACATGTACAGAACACACGTCACATATATATACATGCTGGGGGGAAAGCTGAAAGGGAGACGGCAGCCTCCACCTATCCTACAGAGGCCTACAGGGGTTAGCTTAATTGAGGGGGGAAAAGGGTTTCTTTAGGTGCTACATTTAGAGCGAGAAAACCTGTCTGAGGAGTTGCGAGTTGTCAAACAAAACACTCCCTCCACATGCTTCGGGGCTGGTTTTATTTTACGTCAGTTCTATTTTTGGTTCGACCGCTTAATAACTAGAGGTCTAGGAGAGTAAAGTTATTTTAAAAGAAATGGGACGATACATGTTCTTGCATGTTTGTCAACATTTGAGATTAAAGATGTGTGGCTTATTTTCTTCTCTAGTCCTACTGGCAGGTTGTTGTGGTACATAGTATTCACATTATTAATGAAACACAATAAAATCTAGTAAATCTTTTGTGCCTTGAGATGGAAACATAATGTGCCTGTTTACCAACATGGGATACACTTTTGGCATCTGCCTCTTTTGTTTCATTGTTTGATTCTTTTAATCATATTTCAGATAGATCACATGTTTTTATCCTATTCCTGCAATACTGTACTATTTCTTGTTTGTGAGAACTTTCTGGCCAAGCAGGCTTTTTGAGCAACCCTGCTTGTTCTCTTGACTGCTGTGTTACGACATGTGATTTCATCTGTCTTGAATTAAAATGTGCATTGCATAATATGTGTTTAACCTTTAGTTAATCAGATAAGTCCTGTTGGTGTCAGAAGAAGTAGACCTGGCAGGCGGCAGCATTAAACATTGCAAAACAATAGAAAATACGCTCACAACTGAGAATAACCAAACATTTTTTCTTGCTTTTTTTTTTTTAACTGGCTTAGATTAAAGATCAAAACCAATTCAATGAACTGTTTGCTGGTGAAGCCATCTGTAGGGGGCACTATGCCATCAAAGACTTCATCAGAAAGCGGCTTGTGTGCAGAGGTAATTACGGTCTTAGACGGACGATGTTAGACATACCCATACGTTTTTGTTTGCCTCTGCCTCTGACACAAAACTATAAAGAAAGGAAACTGAGATCACAATGGAAAAACCTAGTAAGAGTCTCTGCGTGGCATTTCCACCTGCCCAGTCGCCCTTTCCACTAACAGCTCATCTAGTAAAAGAAAAAAAAAAACTAAATCCTGTTGTGTTCCATTCGTTGAACTTAACGTATGAAACAATGTTCCGTCACAGGAAGTGGGGGGCTCCCTTACAGGAAAAAAGGCCCCTTACAGAAAGAAATGATAGCAGTCCCTGGCTGCTCAATGGGAGAGAGTGGGTGGAAAAAAGGGGAGAGTGAAGGTAAAAGTAGGACAGAGATAAGGGGGAAATAGAGAGGACTGAAAAAGACAGAAGAGAAAAAAAAACAACTCAAGAAAGTTATCCCCCCTCACCACGTCTTACCCGATCTCTCTGGAAGTAAATGAGAACTCCAGCGGTCACCTGGGCGATGAGGATGAGCAGGAGGCAGGTGAAGTACTGTGAGGTATAATTACAAATGTCATCATAACCACATCCACAAGCACAACATTTTCAACAGGAACAAGAAACAATAGAAGAAAATCATCGGAAATCCAACATTATGTGGACAATCAGCAAGAACACTCCTGGGAGTTTTTTACCATTCATGTTTAATTGTTTTCAGTCTGTGTGGCGAGATACTGTATGTCTTAAACATATTGTGAGGAACTTGCGGTGACTGATAGGGGGGTTTTCTGACAGCTGGTTACTGGCACTGGGTGAAGTAGGTCACAGCGGTTCTTTAGTTAACCCCTACAGGTTTAGAGCTGCATAGGTCATGCACTCATCCCCACCCTTGTGGTCTACACTATATCTCACTGGTTTTATCTCTGCCGCCTCCCCCTTCCCCATGAATACCCACACATGCTGCAAGCCGCCAGCCGACACATCGGGCTTTGCTGTCAGCAGGAATCTATCGAGTATTATTAAGCCCTGCTTGAAATCTCAGGCAGACATACATGAATGTACAAGAAGCTACCACGCTCGATTTAAGCTGCACTGCAGAGAATTTAGTGCATTATTGTTAGACGTTTTTTTCTGCTTTTCCCCTCTGAGGATCATCAACCATTAGCAGGAGGTTGATTCAACCGTTTAATGGCACTTTACGGTTGGCGTGTGATCCTAAAATAAAAAAAGTAATGGATCGAGTCTACTAAACTGTTCTAAAATCCTTGATTTCCACTCAATTTCTCATTGAACTTTCCATGTCATCAGCTTTACCGAATGCTTCTCAAAGGCTACAACTCAGCTGTGGGTCAAACATGCACAGCTCATTTGTAATAGAGTAGACAGTATAGTTTTACATTTAATAATAGGAAATAAACTAAAAGAATTAAAAGGATATATAAGACTCAGATATAAGATATATATATATAGTCTTGTCTTATGTGTGTGTGTGTCTATTTAAATGACGTAGGTGCTGAGTGTTACGTTTCCGTAACTCTTGACGGAAACGTAGTTATAGTGAGTGTACAGCACTACCACCGTTTAACGTTGTATAAACTGGGTGCTAAATTTTACAGAATGAAACTCAGCTGTAGCGTGTTAGCATTAGATATCAAAGTGAACCCAATTCCTCACCAGACCCAGCAGACAACGGACTTCATAGATGGCTCCGATGCAGCCGAAGAAGCCCATGGCCATTGACAAGGAACCAACTCCAATCAGGATATAGGAAGCCACTTTCACTGTGTCTGAAGACTCCTCTGGAAAAAACAAAGGTGAGAAGAATTCAATATAACACAGGACCTTTTTTTGGACTCTGCTTATATAAGGATATAGCAGCAGCTTTGCATGTGATTTCAGTTTTGTAGTTTTGTAGTACACAACAAAATGCAATATATGCAGCAGGGCAGCCTGTTCTCTGCTTTTGTTTTTCTACTTTAACCACAGTGTTTGCCTTGTCTTTATGCAAAACCAGTTACACAGCGATCCAAAAAATGCTTTGCACAGCGGATCTATGCTGAATTCAGTGCATTCTCATTCTTTTCTCCCAAAACAAGATTATTTTTAATAGGCGCCCAGAAGACCTTGGACCAAGTAAATGTGCGGCAAGATTAATTGATTTTCAACTTTGGTATGTAGAGAGAAAGAGCTCCAGGAGGGGGGAGGCAGGGAATGAAATGGACAATTTGGAAGACTGGAGAGCAGATAATCTGGAGCCATTATGTGGCCGTGTGTTATCTGGGCTCAAGAAGCTCCAGAGATGCTGCCAGAATCTGAGCTCTGTGAAATCGCTCCAGCTCCTAAAGATTCCCAGGCCGAGCGAACAGGCCAGGGCTATCCGATAACTTCCCCTTCCAACCATTTGCGGAGAGGCTGACAGACACAGCACCTCCTCCACCACTGCCCTGTGAATTTGAAGGTCCCATTTTATATAATTTTCCTGAGTTTTATTTGAAGTTTTTCCACCCATAACTAGATATATTTGTGGTTTAACAGCACTAAAAATCGTCTCAATAGAGTTTCACAACTATTTTCTCAAGCTTCTCTCTGGAGTTCGAGAGAGACCGTGGCTTTTTGTGTCTGTTTTACGATTAATGAGCCTCACCTCTGATTGGATGATTTTGAATTTGAGGGTGGGTGGTGTAACAACTGTATAGCTGTGACATCACAATTTCACAAGAGTCCTGACAGCTCATTTAAAGTTCAATTCATATATTTAATATAACACCAAGAGATCACTTATAATCAATTACTATATACAATAGGGCCTTTTTGTATTTCAGCTTTTAGACATATGGGGGATGTCTTTAAGATTAAGATTTAAAGAGACCAATTATGAGAAGTAATATATAGCTTACTGCATATAAAGTCAAGTTTTTTTTTAAATGTAATAAGAAGAAACTAATAAATATAATATATACATATATATGTGTCTAGAAAAAGGATATCTCTTCTTGTACAGAGATTTATGATTTATCTTTCTCATTCTTTATTGCTATGGCTTGGCTTTAATGCGTTCAAATTTAATAGCCACACTACATAGATGTAATTCCTATTTTATGAGAGCTGCTCATATTTTATGCAGCTACTATCATACACACTGGCAGGTGCACAATCGAAATAAATGAATCACTTAGATTATAAAAAGCCAAATTCAAGAATAAAAAAAAACATGTTCACATATAAATCAAAGGCAGACTATAACACTTGGAAGCACCTTACTGTGCAGACATGTCATTACCTCAATGATAAATAGGCAATCTTTAGAGCTCGAATTTTCTACCAGGCCACATGTATTTGTAATAACAATAAATTAAGGTTAGAAACCGTTTTTTATTTTAATTGGTTATAACCAACATGTGTATAACATCTTGTGAACATACTGTATGTGATGGCCATGCACTTCAATAAAAAACTTTTTTTCCCTTTTAATATTATTTACAGC
Source organism: Eupleurogrammus muticus (assembly GCA_036785175.1). NCBI lineage: Eukaryota > Metazoa > Chordata > Actinopteri > Scombriformes > Trichiuridae > Eupleurogrammus > Eupleurogrammus muticus. Next base: position 17,992,747 of record JAYKQN010000010.1, on the reverse strand, counting down.
ATGTATGTTGCTGACCAGAACAGCACATGTTGTGGTGGCTTGAGAATAACTGAAAGTTAAAAGTAGCCAGGTCGACATGTGTAGAGTGTTTATGTGGCTACAGAGTAGCTGTTAAAGGGAGACAGACACGAATAGTGAACTATATGTTCTATATCCAGCACTCTGTCATAGCATGTTATTGCAGTCTTTCCTATGCATACACACACACACACACACACACACACACACACACACACACACACACACACACACACACACACACACACACACACACACACACACACACACACACACACACACACACACACACACACACACACACACACACACACACACACACGTGTAACCAGCATCTACAAGAGACCAGAACAGAATAGGAACAGATGTCCTGCAAATTGTGAAGCTGCTGATGGACCATCAGTCAAAATTTAATTGCCACTTTCAAGATTGTTTCTTACTCTCTATAAGGTCTAGAGGTTGCATCAAAATTGTTTCGTGAAAACATAATGGAAAAATAAACACAGCCATGATTTCGAAGCTTCGCTCTTACATAGCTTGGTACTCTTAAGTGAGGTTCCTAGCATGGCCCATCCCGCATCAATGTCACAAACACCTTTTTTTCAGATTTCCAAGTAAAAATCAGCTCAACGAGAAAAACCAAAAACCACCCGTGCCCTCTGGTGCTTTAGCAAGGTGCTTGAGAGAGCACTATAGCTAGATTGAGTTGAATTTTTCAAGAGCTCATTAGCAAGACTATTATTGGTCATCTGAGCTCCTGTAGCAAGTAACATGTTAGCACCTAGTGATGAGACAAGTTTCCATTACCAAAACAATGGCCAAGCAGCAGCAGGACCTGAAAAATATGCACGATGCACGCCTGACAATTTAAGGAGCAACATGGGGTGTTACTTCTGGTTTAATGAAAAAACAAAAAATTATCAGCAAAGTAAAAGTACAATAATAGTAAGTAGTATTTTACAATAGTAAAATATGTAAGACTGAATTCAAATATCACGTGATGACCAGCATCTTAAGGGCCTAGCTGTTAATACTACATCCCAGCAAGTTGAGGAAAAGGAGGAGGGATCAAATTTTCAGCTCGAACATTTATGGATGTTTGTAGAAGTTGACATTCCAAATAAAGAACAGGAACATTTGTTTAAGAACAACTATAACATATGTGAGCCTAGCCCTCAAGGGACTAGAGAAAGAACTGGCTTTGCATGCATACATGTTAATTAATGTTCCTACAAGATACTATGACATCCATCTGCTAAAGTGAGCTGAACTGTTTTACTACACTTTGTGTTATATTACATCAGTAATAGAAATAGGTTAGCAACATTAATCTACAGTACATATGACAGAGCAGCATTCTGTGATTATTAACTCTGGGAACACAAAATTGTGTGTGGGTCTCCCTGTAGCCCAAATGCTTAATTTAAACTTGTTCCAGTAAAAACAATCACCCTAGAGTTAGAGGTAACGTCATGCAACACTAATGCACTCTCAAAAAAACTGTGTTCCACTGGGACTACTTCTAGATTTTAGGAGTATTTTTTTATTTTCTTGGAAAGCTATACAATTCTCTAGACTATTTCTTGTTGTATAGCATCTGTGTTCTCCTGTGATAATCCTATAATATATATGAGATTCTCCTGAAGTAAGCATTGGGCCGTCTGGTTACTGTACTTCTCTGTCATGTACTAGGGCATGTTTCCATGTAGGTCTCTTCTAAAATAGTCGTCCTTCTGGTCTGGTTGGAACTTTCCATTTAAAGAGACAAGAATTATGGTGCCCTTTGAGAAAGCTGCTGAGGGAACGGGACTGTTGCGTATTGCAGGTCCTTCTATAAACATGACTGCAGGCGAACATTCAGCTTGACATCGTGTGCAGATTTAAAAATGTAAACAATAGTCACAGCTTTTGCTTTTAATTTCTACATTGAAGCGGTCTGAAAAAAAAAAAAACTTTCCCAGCAGAGTTCTCTGTTCATGACTTTGGAAAGTTTCAGGATGAATGTAGCAGCTTTCCAAACTGTGCTGTGGCGCACTCTCCGGCTCACAGGCCTCCTTTCCATGGCTGACTTTTGTTTAAACATAATACAAGCTGTGTTTTGGCACGTAGCAGCAAGATAAACTCAGACATCATGTCGCTGAAGTAAACTATTAACAGTGAAATGCAGATATAGATAAGTGTGCATTGAGGGGGAGGAAGATGCCCTTTTAACTGAAAAATAAGGGGCCCGAAACTAAAACATCCTCAAAATTCCCCAGCCTGAAGTCATTTGGGACGACTGCAGAGCCCTCTATTAATATAACTCATAAAGAATGGGAACTGAAAACATAGAGATCCTGTTTATGGTCAGGCAATGGTCCGACTTCTGAGGGAGAACACAGAGTCAATAAACAGAGCTGACTGCAGCTTTGGTTTATGATCCTCTATGGAAAGTGGCAGGAGACATCCACTGAGGTTCCACAGATCCAGGGAGGAGCTACGGTCGACCCATCGTGAGTGGAGAAGTGAAAAGGTCGTAGAGCCCCGTGTAGGAAGGGATATCCTCCATATCAGTGGAGCAGGATCTAAGCTATTGCTGGAGGAACAGATGGATTTATAACAATAGCAATGGAGTTGCCTTGGATAATAGATGCTGTACTGCCTTTCATAATCTGCTGCTTAGTAATGACCTTGGAGTGATTCCTCTCTGGGAAGTGACCTTGAGAGGTGAAATATGAGCCAGAGGAAAACATGTATCATGCTGATTGGCTAAGGAGACAAGGCCGAGTCTGATTTGACAAAACTTTGGCTTTTTTTGTACAATTCATTTAGTCAATTCAGCGGAAACGTCCAGTGCAAACATAGGTTTCTCCAGCTCTGCTTAACTTTAATAGTAGTGATCCACAAAGGCATTTCTGCAATAGAAGTTTGCTAAACCTGTATAAACCGCTTTGTGGATGCATCCGTTCGGTGAAACACTCTTTCTGTATTTGAACTAAAAAAACTGTTTGTCTACCACAATCCCGAAGTAGCGAGTCACGCTGGATGACAGAGATTTGCATAGAGTAACCAAGACCTCAACTTCGCAAATTCTGGAGCAACTGAACGCGGGACATTTTTAAGAGGATGCACCATATGTGAGTGTGCAGGCTCCAGCATTTAATCCAAATCTCTGTTTCCTACATAAAGTTTTGGAGGAAAAAAATGTGCTCAGATTTGAGGAGATTTATGTAGGTTTGAAGTAGCACATTAGAAAAAAAATCGGACAGGATTTTCCACTTAAAAAATATTATATAAATAATGTTTGTTTAAATAGTTTACTTGTATGTGCTTTCAAATGTGCTTGATGTAAAATGAGCATCAAAATACACGTTTCTTCGCAGATTACTTAAAGGGGCACTATTTTTTACTTTTTCAAAGTTTAATATTTTAATTTTCATAATAAAAATTACATGCTAATATGATCTAAGGTCATCTGGTTAGATGCGTAGCAGCAATGCAGTCCGCCTTCTCACACACTCACTCTGAAAAAACAAAACACCTGCTTTGCTGTGATTGGTCTAGAGGTGTTGAAAATGTCCCGCCCCTTAGAAACCTGGGGTCAGACTGAGAATCAGAAGCCCAGCACACGCGCTCCGGAAGGAGGAGGCGGCTACATTAATCCACGAACGGTTAGTATGAACTTCCACTTCCGACCACAGACTTGTTTCAATTATTTCAAAACATAGTGCACTTGTTCAAAAGACAGTTTAATGTTTTTACATATTGGGAAGGCTACGTTCCATTGAAATAAAAAAATCTGTATTTTATTTCCAACATGTTTTCTATTGCCATAAGAAATTGGAGGATTCTTCCTCACAGACTGATGTTAGGAGGGAAACAGCACTGCTGCTCTCAGCAAAGCTCCATCTGGGATGAACACGCTGAAAACATTTATAGAGATTTATGGGAATGGTATTCCTGGTCGCTGAAAGTTTCCATTCAGGCTCTGTTCTTTTTTCAGGCAATGCAGGAACTGAGGTTCATCCTGTTCTCTGTAACGTCTTCGCTGACCTAAGTTCTCTCTTGCTAGATAGTGTCTACAGAATGAGATGTGTCAACATATCATGAGGGCAGGAGCTTTTGTCTGTGCATCTCTGCTGTCTGGGGGAGCGTTGGAAGATGCAGGTTCAAAGTACAACTGCGTGGAAACTGTGGGAAAAGACGCTAACAGAAGATGAGACGACTTAAGATGCCTTAATCATCGGAAGCCTGTCGCCTCCTGTCACTCTCCCGGATCTCCACAGATGTGTCTGTATAGCTACTGGGTGGCTTTTGAGTGGTTTAGGAAGTCATTGACTTTAATTTGTGAGTCATCTTTCTTTTGGTTTGGTGTGAACCAAACCAAAAGGTTTGTCGGAAATCGGTCATATGGGATAAAATCCACATAAGCTGTGCAGAGTAAGCTTTTTTGTAATTCTTTTATTTTTTTATGGTTTTGATGAACACACAGCCTTCTAAGCTCTTCAATATGTTTTTCGCTCTCTGCTGTACACAAACGACATGGACCAAAAGTGCTGAAGTGAGTGTTATTGCATAAGGACAATGCAGTGGCCGTAGCAGGGCTGCAGGTGTGTGTGTGTGTGTGTGTGTGTGTGTGTGTGTGTGTGTGTGTGTGTGTGTGTGTCACAACACTTACGTAGAACGGCGATAAAACTCTGGTTATCAAAAAGAACCCACAACCCGAAGCCCATGATCAATGCTCCAAAGATCTGAAGGATAAATAGTAAACAGTTAGGTACAATATCACATATTCGAATTAAAGACAGAATAGTCACATCTGGGAATAATCAGATCTCAGCTCTTCACTCCATCTGTCTCTTTTCTCTCACAGCCAAGTGCAGAGGGACAGAGAATGTTGACATTGTGGGACCATAAACCCATTGTGCTGTTTTTTCTCAGTATTTTATTAATAACTTCATCCCAAATCTATAATATTCTGACAGAATGCACTGTACTGTTAATAAGGATAACAAACAAACAATCACAAACGAGCAGCCAATAGTCACCTCTAGATCGGAACGTTTTCCTGCTGGCGTCTAAAAGCCATTGAAAATGTTCAGCTTTACTTTTTTCAGCCTTGTAATAAGGTTGCAAAGTTCAGAATGTCTATGTAATTAAGAGGGCCCTTGTTTAGAGGCTGTGGGGTACTGCAGAGTGGGTAAAATCCATAGATGAGAGGCTCTGTTGATTTACCAGCCCCCCCAACCCTGCAACACTAATTAGAGCCCTAGTAAAGCGCTGTTCATTTAGAGGAACTGTCGAGCTCCCCAGCAGCCATCATTAGCCCACCACTTCCTGGCTTCTACTAGTCTAATCCGTCCACATGGACAAACACTGACACAGACACACACGCTTCCTATTAGACACGAGTGGCATGTTCACATCAAAAGGTCCAGTTTACAGCTGGAGACTCATTGGAACTGTCTGGACATCCTCGCACAGTCAGTTTTAGGAGTCGGGGTTTTTTATCAACCACTGGACTTTTATGTTGTGGCCGGTGTGAGCGAGGTGGTAACAAACAGAAACCATCTGTTGTTGCTTGGAGGTGGCTGTGCTGTTAAAATCTGTCCTACAGAGTCACACAGACGTATCTGATTCTATTCTGAGATTAACAAAAACTTGTTTTGTCAGCTCACAACGCTTCAGCGGGATGGGAATGGGATTACTTACAAAAAAGAGCAGGTTGAAGAGGAATAAAAAGTACTTGGTGACTGTGATGCATCCTGTTGCCATGGCTGTGTTTCTGGAAGACAGAAATAAGAAACATAATTTATTAGTTAATTTCGTATGGTCACTTTTGCAGAATAGTGGGTGTGAAAAAAAAACTTAAAGATAGACAAAGATGTAAGAAAGAATAACAAGGTTAGCCTTCTGTATATATGTTTTTATAATAATGTAATAATACATTTTATAAGCCCATCATCAGTTTTAAAAACCCAAATCTGCTCTAATCCATTTTCTGCTTTAGGGGGGTCACTAGCAAAAAAACAGGAATAATTTATGGTCACTGTAAGTCAATTTCAGTAACACCGTGACAGAATGTATGACTATTTCAGTCATTGGTTTTATACACTTTGGTAACCTATCATATATAATAAAATATCAATAGCAAAAATCGTATCAGATACGAGCCCTGGTACAAAATTTCATCGGATAAAGGTCTAACTTAACTAAGAGGAACCACCTTAGTCAGTCAGGTTGGGGGGAAGTGTATGGTGAAAGTCATGGTCTGTTTTTTTGTGAGCAAGGCGTCTGAGGTAGTAAACCATGCTACCTTCATCGCAAGCAGAAGGAAACTAGCAGAAAGGAAGTTGCATTTCTACAGGGCTGTTTGCAGTCTGCCTCCACCAAATTCCAATTTTATATTCTTAGTAAGTCAAGAATATAGTAGGGTAAAAGTTGATAGAAATATAAAGATTAAAGGACAGATAGCCCCAAAAAATACAGATTTAAGAGGTGAAACTACATGAAGCTATGTGTCTGTAAAACCACAAATAGCCTACACCTTGTAAGTTATATCAAAACTTCAAACAAAACCAAGGAAAAGGGTAAAATATAGGTCTTTTGAGTATTTCAAGCCAAGTATCAAGCCAAATATAGAAGGGAAGCTAATTCAGTCACATTAATAGGCCTGAGGTAGGTCAAACAACCTCATATATGTCATCGTTGTTTTACTGTGTGCGGGTTTCCGATGCACTCATGAGCCTACTATGTATATGCAATAGAATAGCGTTGCAGCTGTGAGCAACATTTTCCTTTGAAACAGCTCTAACAGCTGTAAGCCAGAGCAACACGACACATAGAGTGCAGCAGAAAACTCTCAGGCAACGCGATTCCGTCTGTGCCCCAGAAGCCCAACGAAAATATTTACCACACAACCAGACCTTTTTCCTTCACTGGCAGCACTGAAAATATAACTGACCATTGTGGTTATTTGAGCAGTCTGAAAATACCCTCTGAGACAACTCCCGTGTATCAAATGACAAGTTGGAGAAATCGTTCACTTCCAAACTGTAGGCCTTTCTTGTTGTGTTGTGTATTTACCTCCATTTTGAAGTGTATACTACTTTTGGAAGCAAACACTCATTAAATGGTGTATTGTGCATCATTTCTTAAACATACTGCACAGTCACTAAAGGGAGGCCGGGTAAGTAACCTAATTCATATGGTACAAAAAGAGCATTAATATTGCATTATAGCGCGTTAGCACTTTCAAGACAAATATGTTGCATCAGCCGTTAAATTTCTTTCGAGTTGCATGGGATACACAAATAAAGCATGTCTACTTTTACAGGATTCCCCCTTTAAAAGTCTCTCTCAGGCACATCTGACCGCTAGTTTCCCTTTCAGTTGAACAGTGTTCACAAGTGAAAAGTTATGCAACAACATCCCATTTGCCTTTTTTTGTACATGTACATGACTGCACAGGAAACACAAAACAATTTCAATACAAAAAAACATCTACAAATTCTATCACACTTGTTTCTAAATCTATTATTTTTGCTAAAAAGTTGACACTTTTTTACATAACACATTATACAGAGGATAAAACATACATTTGCACTCAGAACCATAGCTTCTGATTGTTTATATCTTATTTATGAAGTAGTCAAAAGCTAATATGAACAAATGAATATTCATACTTTTTTTTCCCTTTCAAGTTACAGCTGACTTTAACATTGCCACCTTTACTAGGCTATTAAAGGACTTGATAGCCTAAATACCAACATTATGCCATGTTTACAAAAAACAGACCCTCTACAAAGCCCAAAGCAAACAACAGATATCCCTGCAAAGTATATAATCCTTAAAGGAGATTACTGGTCTTCACGTCTAGATGGGCAGCAGCAGGGCAGATTAAAAAAGGCTTAGTTATGACTACCATTGTTTCGTGACTGAGCCTTGTCCATCTGAAAAAAACATCCCTAACAATGCCTCAATGATTTGCTTATTTTTTTTCAAACAACAAATAAAATAGGTTAGCAGGCCAGTTCCATTTAACTCGAGAGGTGAACTTCCACAGAACTCACATATTCAGCAGACAAACTGTGGGGTCAATTTTATAGCATTATTTTATTTTTTTTGCTCAACCTCCTCTAAGTAAGCCCAAGCAAGTCCAATCACTGTGGTGTGCCTTAAAATGAATGACAAATCTGTTCCAAAGTAGAAAAAAAAAACACTGGAAAGTGCAATGGAAATTTGAAGCAGTCATTTCTGAGGAGCATTGTGACCCTGAATAACACAGAGAATTTGCAATGCTTATGCTTCTTGAAATCCAAAAGCAATTGGTTTTGACTTAAATATGAAATGGGGAAAAGGCTTAGAGACTCAAGCTCAATATGCAGAAAACCATGCAAAGAAAGTAAAACAACAAGCCTTGAGAAAAGATACAAACTCTGTGACCTCATTTCCCCTTTTTTGGGTTTGGCGTGTGGTTTGATCACTATCAAATACGTCTTTCGGGTGCACTGGAAGATGTGTTCCTATTGACATTAGCGCTTGTTCATTGCAGAAAGAGCCAGTTCAGACACAGAGGCTGTACAGAGGCGATGATGAAGGCAGCATAAGTGGCAGATGGCATTGACTGTGCCTGTGATGGACACAAAAGGTCAGGAGGCAACGTGCCAACCAAAACCTCCATGTACCACCTCCTCCGATCATGTGCATATATGACCCATTTAAACATCTGTGATGGCATGAACCTGCGCACAGCATCCTGTTACTGAAGCCCTTAATACCTCACCCAATCCTGCTTAAACATGCAATACTGTAGTTGAAAAGGTGAGAGGAGACAGCATCACTGCTCTAGAAATATGTTGTGTTATTCAGTTTGGTGAGTAATAATCTGAGAATAAAGGTAACAAACTTTTTTTCTTATCTGATTAATGTTCACACCTGTAGCAGCTTTTATTCATCTAGGTCATATGATATGTGTAGTCATCATTTGATATGCGTCATTAGTTAGGCCTCAAACATCAGTGGACTGGAGGGGGTTTCCATTCATTCTAATACATACCACCATCCAGTGAAGTGAAGCATCTAAAGTTATAACATAGTATTAGTAGGTATTCGTAGATTATTTTTGCTTTAAGTAATCAGAAGCAGACAGCTCAGTCTGGCAACAAGCCAAAACCAAGCCCAACTTTTTATTTCATGATATCTGTACTAGAGCTTAGTAACCATTTATTATTTATTAACGATTAGTCCAATAATTGATTTGTTGCTAACTTTTACTCACCTTCTATTTTGGGATTTAATTCTTTATTTATTTTTCTTAATAAAGAAAATGTGTAAATTGTCTATTTCAATTTTTTATTTTTTTTGTGTCTTTAATCTTCTTTAATAATAAACTGATTATCTTTGGATTGTTGACTCGTGTTCTGGACAAAAAAGGATTAAAAGTTATTTTAGTTATTTTAGAATTTTGGGCATTGGGAGACAGGAGTCAACCTTTTTGCAACCTCTGATGAACTAAACAACTTACTAATTATTGTTTTAATAATCAATAAATTAATCAACTTGCAAATAGTCATGAATATGTAAACTGTTTTAAACAAGTAGAATCTTTTGGATATTTTGTGGAAGATTTACATCAATGACTCAATGTTTTTATATTTCTGCAATAAACACTATCTATGTAATCAAAGGTAAAATACTTCTATATCAGCTAGAGTCTAATGGTGATGGCATAATGGTGGCTGAGGGATCACTTTTCCTAACCCTGAAGCAAACTCTTACAAATTAATTTTGTTACAATTATGCTGTTTAGTTTATAATTTACCAGTCGAAAATATCTAACATTGAACTACAGAGAAAATGCCTTGAGAAGACAATAACAGATGAGAATACATTTTACTTGCTCTATGAGGTATGCCTGCTCAAATATGAAGTTTTACGAGCAAATCATAAGCAGAAGCTTCCACCTTATGCAACAGGGCTACATGACTAAGTGTGGTAACTGGATGTTGCCTCAAGTGTGGTGGGTAGGCAGTTTTGTCATAGAAAATAATACCATATGCCCCACAAGTTTTTTTCATGTTTTATACTTTATATATGAATAGACTATTACAATAAATATCTCACTTTATATTTCACTACATTTATCTTTAGCTTTTCAGATGAAGACTTGACACCATCAGTGTTGTTAAAGATTATATTATAATTTATCGAACTTCAGGTCTGTCTGAAGTCCAAGTTGTTACCAGCTCCACTAAATACTTATTTTTTTCCCCCTCTAACATTCTCTAGTGTTTCGATTGTAATAAATGTTCAAATGATCCAGCAGATAGAACAGTAACATGCTACTTTCAAACTGATGCTTCAGTATTAATAAGTAAGATAAACCATATAATATATCAACCAGAGGGACTAAAGCAGTACTTTAATAGTATGGGTACACATTTTATTACTGCCTTTACTTACTAGTTTTGTTACTAACAATTGTTTTTTATGTAGTTGTAATGGGGTATTAATTACATTAAACGCCTTTTGTCATTAAAAAAGGACACATATCAATGCAGGTATGATCATTTTAGTTTATGTGTGTGGTTCTTGTTTGTCTTAGTAGTACATAAATGACTCCATCCCCTATCACTGTCGCCTTGCATATGTTCATGTAAGACATTTCTATACCTAACAGTAGTTTGTCAGCATTTAAAGGCAATTCTACATATTGACCGCATTTACCCTAATACTTTTCATGTGTTGTATTTGCTTTGTAAAGTCACTCATCCTAATTACAAAAGTGAATTAGATGATAAATAACTGTCTCTAACATTTATTTATCTGTTGTTAGTGTTATCTATTACACTATTTATGATATAAAATCAGCAGCCTGTGGTCATAAAAGGATGTCAGGGAGTGGGGACGATGTAGCAGAAGTTAAGCATCTGTCTCAAAGCTTAAGAGATTTAAATATAAATTAATTTTATAGAATCAACTCATCGGAACTATTTTATCAATCACTAAAGTGGAGCTCAGGGCACCAAAGATGGTAGGTCCGGCCCAGGCTTCACACCGAGGTGAACGGAAGTCATCCTGACATTGTTTGTTCTCCAGGGGAACTTACTGCACTCTGAGGCTGACAAGACCAGCAAACAACGCAGAAACGGCAAATTAAAAATATATATAACACGCAGCATCGCATCGGACCACGAACGCCAGTCCTTACACCGTCGTTAACGCGTAAGAAAACAACCGAGACGGCGAAGGAGCGCGTAACATTTAGTGAAACACAAAAACCTCCTCGACGTCGCTTTAAGAGCTCCTGCTGAATAGTACCATCTGCTGTGAACTGCTGTCCTGGGATCGACCCTGACAGCAAGTTGTTCTGAAGCCAGAGGAGATGGCGGCTCACAACAGACAATGTACTCCCACCGGCTAGATGAGGGTAAAACACGAGGAACACTTACTGTGCTGCTGCCTTCGCGGAATGGAAAACACCGGGCCGGGCTGGTCTCCTGTCTTCGGTCTTGCTGTCTGCTGAGAGCCTGGGACCGTGTGCGCTGCACAACCCGGACTGGGAGAGAGTTCACACCCCCACCGTGCGGCGGACTGGCTGCCTCGTTTAACCCCCTCCTGCCCGCTCCACACACGGGCTTGTAGGTCTTGTTTTCCCCAGTGCTGCGATAAGTACTGAGAGTTTGTAAAAGTAACAATACTCCTGTATTAAAAAAATACATGTGAAAACGTCTTGCGTTCAATTTCTTACTTAAGTGCATTAGTAGTCAAAGACAAATGTGCTTACTAGCTTGGCTCTGCTAACACAGTCCAGCTAATTGACGGTAGCTATAGCTGCCGTGTTCATAAACGGTGTTCGCAAGAAGCCCACTCAAGATATTTACGGTAAAGCTGGCAGCTAACATTAGTTTAGCTGATAAAAAGCTGAGCTTTTGTATGCGTAAACAAACTGCAGTTCAAAATACAATAAAAATTACTTTTTATAATAAAAGTATTACGTAAAAGTACATAAGTCCGATGGAAAATGTACTTGCTAGCTTTGCTCTGCTAACGCAACCTGGCTAACGATTGTTCAGGAAAAATCTTGGCAAGATGAGAAAGTCAAAACCTTAAAAACTTTAAAATATGGTTTAAGAAGCAATCATCAGGCTCAGGCAAATTTACTTTTTGCGTTCATGTTATTTTTTTGTAATTTAAAAGTCTATTTGTACCATCTATTATTTTTTTTTCACAAATCTTGATTTTGTGCATTTTTTTTTTTACATCAAATTGTGTAACTGAAGAAGGGATAGTAAATGTTATATATCTATCCACCTAGAATATGAAACAAGTTGATAGCATGTGGTTTTAATTGTTTGTAAAACCTTTTTAAGATAGTAAAACTATGTGGTACCAGGTTTGCATAACAGTTTTGACATAGTCCCAGATAACATTGAAGTCAAGCTATTTACAGTTAAGCTAGAAGCTAACAGTTAAGCTGAGGGAAGCAAACATGTTGTGTAAGTAACACTACTGCAGTATAAACATACATAAACAAATGAAGTTTTGCAATTAAAACTTACTTAAGCAAAATTACATTACAAGTTTTGCTATTACAAGTATTAGATGGAAAAACGTACCTAGAGTATCAAAAATAAAAACACTCATCCTGCGTTTTATTTGAGGTTTTAGGATATAACTGTGACACGGTGGTGCGGTGGGTAGCACTGTTGCCTCACAGCAAGAAGGTCGCAGGTTCAAGACCCGCCTTGGGCCTGGGTCTGGGGCCTTTCTGTGTGGAGTTTGCATGTTCTCCCCGTGTCTGCGTGGGTTTTCCCCGGGTACTCCGGTTTCCTCCCACAATACAAAAAACATGCTCAGGTTAATTGGTAAACTCTAAATTGCCCATAGGTGTGAGTGTGTGTGTGAATGGTGTGTGAATGGTGTGTGTGCCCCACGATTGGCTGGCGACCATCTGGGGTGTATCCCTGCCTCTCGCCTTAACGCGCTGGGATAGGCTCCAGCAGACCCCTGCGACCCCGAAAGGGAATAAGCGGGATAGACAATGGATGGATGGATGGATATAACTGTGGTATTGACTACAAAAATCTCGCCAATATAGTTTTACATCCCCTCTCTGGAGATCTAAGTTCCATTAATATCAAGGAGCCTCTCCTCTGATTGGCTGTTTTGAATGACTGTACAGTAGTGACATCACAACTTCTGGAAAGTCCTGACAGCTCACATTAATGTGCAGTTTTCCATTTGCATTTCTTTGTGGAATGAATGATTTAAAGATTAAATTAATTTTATATGATTCATGATGTTAATCTAAAAAAAAAAAAAAAATTCAGACACTGATGTGAAAAACAGACACTACAACTATTGTTAACTAATTGTCGATTATATCATGGGCAAACTTATCGTTCCTTGTAGTCTTTTAGACATTAGTGGCAGTCTGTGGTCGAACACAGTTAGTCCTTAAATGAATACTTCATAGAGAGACTTTGTATGTGGCTGCAGCTGCAGTAGACGCTCATAACAGTTATCAGTTGATGTCAAATGTGGGAAGCAACATTAGACAATTTGCCTAGTATCGTCTGATTATAGACTATCGTTATTTTTCAATTTTGGTAATTACATTAAGACAGTCTGGGTCATTGAGTTGGCTTTTGAATGATCCATTGTAGGCTGTTTTCTATAATACTGTTTACTGCCATGCCTTATGAAATAAACCAGGACTCAACATATTAAGTGGAAAGTATGGAGGGAATGCATACACAGGGACACATGGAAGCTTTTTTTTTTGCCTATAAACAACTCTAACCACACACACACACACATTTCCTGTGCTACACAATCCCCCTTTTCACCCTTTGCCCAATGTGTGAGTGAGAGGTAAGGAGAGGGAGAGAGGGAGAGAGAGGGAGAGAGAGAGAGAGAGAGAGATAGGAAAAGTTATGCAGGAATATGTGCCTGCTGGTAGAAGGTTCCATTTAAATCCAGATTATAAAGATCACCATGAAGACCTGTTATGACATGTTCGACACCTTCCAAACAGAGAACACTAAACTAAGGACACTCTTACGTAACATATGTCTAGTTTCTTTGTTTGGACATGTCAGAACAAAGTTGTCAGATGTTTTGTTGATGATTTGGTGGCTGTAAAATGTTGCCTCTTTCAACGGCACTGCAAGTAGGCGGAAGGAAGTCTGTTAGAGATTCCTTTAGGCTGTCAGCTACCAAAATATATATATATACCTGGGCCTAAAAATCTGTCCCATCATTGCTGCTGGGGATCACTGCTTCAACAAGTTACAGGCCTACATAGGCTCGCCTCAGAGAAAACCTTAATGAGTTAATACTAAATGTTGTGAGCACCTAATGCTTTCCATTGTGTAATATCTGTGTTCATGTTATTAACTTAGCATGTGACGTGGTTGGTGTGATTTTTTTTGTGGGAAATTTCAACATAAATGGAAGAGATTATTACACTATCATTTGAGATGACACTTTGAAGTTTGAATTGGTTACCCTGATGAGTGATAAAATGTAAATCATAATAGCATTTCATAGGGTTGATGATAGAAAGTACAAAACATACAAAGATAATAAAATCAATTTTGGAATTTTCAAAATAAACAATAGTGTTCTTTATTGCAAACTAAATAGTGAAAATCCATGACAATTCATTTTTGAGGTACAATATAGCACATATATACATAAAAACACAATGCTACAACTTGAAACAGTTTGACTTTGTATGCTATTCACAACAGTACAATATAATAGGCTGGATCTACACCAAACGGAATAAATAGCTCAACCTACCATTCCTCTAAAATCTCAAGGACACAGCTTACCAATGTAATAGTTTACTGATTTGCGTCAGAGAACGAGGAGGATGAAAGAGTAATTTCTTTGCCTCCCTTCTTTTGCCCATCCCCCCAAAACACTGCCCATCTCTCCTAAAATAACCTGCTTTGCAGACCTTTGAACATTTCACAAGGTTGATGATTTGAGGCCTCTAGTATCGACACACATTTTTATAAAACTCCATAATTACCATGCTAGTCAGGAGCGAGCAGTAGGTTGGGGCACACAATGTCAGTCGGTAGAGCTGCATCTAATTAAACATTGGGAAAAGGGATAATTAGTACTTTTCAGGAGTACGAGAGACCTCACCCATGTTTCACGTTCCCTATCTGAACTGAATGCTCCTCCAAGTAACAAGCACATCTGCCTTCACCGCTGGACTCGCAACAGCAAACCTACAATCACTCTGACCTCAGAACTACTCCCTCCTAGGGCAGGACTGAACATGATCATTTGCAACAATATGGACCACCTTTGGAGGAAACCTGCACAACGCTTCTTTTTTTACTCAAAGTGGAGTTTTAAGTTATAGACACAAAATGAGTGAATGATCTTTAGTGTCTTTTCGCCTGATGTCAAAGTGGATAAATTATCTTGACTTCCCCTAGCTTTAAAACTCTGAGCTGGGGATGTTGCGTACCTGAGGGCCTGCCAAGTATCGGGAGGTAGAAAATGTACTGAACATACTGAGTGGACTGAAACTGCAAAATGTTGGGTTCTGTCTATTACAAAGAACATAAAATTTGACTTCAGAACAAACAAATTAACTTTTTTGGGGTTAACACATCCTTTCACCGCCATTAACATCTTTATTTATCAGCTTTGCATCCTCGTTGGTGGCAGCTTGCTACACTGTTGGAGCTATTACTTTTGGTGGTTTATATTGCATGCATTACATCTAAACACAAATGTCACTTAAATAGTTACAAAATTAAGATATGCCAAAAAGAAAGATAGTTTGAAAATTATTTAACTAATACTGAACAAGTTCCCTGTTCGGTTTACAAGAACACCACATGATGGAAAATACTTTTATTTACATATATACAAGAAGTACGATGCAGTGTTGGTGACTGTTCTTTTAAGTAGTTTTAAGGCAAGACTAAGGATATGGTTTATGTAAAAAAAACTGTGCTACATCACTAATGAGGAACCAGCTCGGGATTGTTTGCCCCACTGATATGCTCGGCTTGTGACACCAGCTTTACAGTAAAGGTCAGAATGTTAACGACTTTCTGTAAGATCACTCAGGCTAAGGTCCTGCCAGACAGTGTACATACAGCTTCATACATGGAGAGAACTGCACTTGCCTCTCTTGTACAAATGTGCATTTATCAGCATTACATGTATTCATCTCAGTAGTGTAAATATTCTGTACAAAACAATTCCTTTTCACTTTGGTAGAACTGACTAACATACCGCACAGAATATAAAATTAAATTCATCCCTGAATTTTTTTTTTTTTTTATCAGAATATGATTGATGGGTATGATTGAGAGTAAAAACAGACTTTAACAAGTTTCCTCTGTATGAACATACTGTATAAGACAATGTTAAACGTCACTCATCCAGCATTTAGCATTTTCCCCTCATTTGGTGTGTTCACTGGAGACTGTCAGAAGCATGCAAAAGCACAGATATTCAAGCTTCACTTTAGCATACACAAAGTATGAATTGACATAAAGAGCAACAATCAGGAAACACTTGAGCACAAAATCTTGGTCCATCAGCGTGATTAAGAAGCAGTATCAAGAAGCAATATTTTTCTTTTATCAAATAGATAACACTAAATTCTGAATCTAGAAATGATGTAAGTGTACATATAGAACAAGTGCACAATATAGTCAGATGTTTTAAATTATTCTGTACTGTACTAATCAATCGATAGCACTCAGTAACAAGAATTTAATGTACTATAAAATTGCTAGCGACTTTTTTTTTTAATAACAGCACTCGTAACTGCACAAAAGGAGAATGTGTCAAGAAGGGCTTGACCTCACAGCCCGGTGAAGGAGTGATTAAAATTTAAGATAAGGTTTCTAGTTCTTCTAGTAGAATCTGGAATGTGAAACTGTGCTCATTTGTTGAAACCTGGGGGTTACAATAGGCTAAATCCCATTGAAATGGGCAGGGTGCATCCACTGGCAAAGTGATGCTTCCTGGTGAAATAATAATCCAAACTTTCTGAACACGCATTTGTGATCTGCGCCCAGCTGTCCCCTCCCTCCCTGGAAGTACCGCACAGTCCGCTCAGATCTTCTTCGGCTTACGACCCAAGTGGAAGTAGTAAGCCAGGGTGACTGCCAGGAAGAGCACCCGACTGAGAAGCAGGAGTATGGCAGCGTTGGGCAGGATACCGATCTCCACTAAGGAGACGGATGTCACTGAAACCACACAGCAATATTACACACTTAGTCCTATAAATCTGACATAAATTTTCATTTAATATGGAAAAAAGGCACATGATTTTTTAACAAGTATAAACCTTTGGATATTGGATCACATTTTTTCAGTACCATTTAATGTATTAGCAGTCATCTATTAATTTCCAACTACTTTGATAATCAGTTTGAGTCATTTTAGGAGGAAAATGTCCAAATTCACTAGTTCCAGCTTCACATTCAGGATTATTTTTGGGTTTCTTTAGTCTTCCAAAATAGTAAACTATTGATCTTTGATTGGACAAAAAAAAACCAAACATTTTAGGTTGAATCTTCAGCTTTATAAAATAGTACTACTCAACTTTCAAAAAAGTGATAACATACAAAATCCTACTCACTTCAACTACCCCGGTTGACATAAAAAATGTGACTGTAGCCAAAAGGTGACAGGTTTGTAGGTATATACATGCCTGTAAGTACTTTGAAAAAGTTACTGGCTTTAAGTCAAGGGTTATTGTCTCTAGTAACAATCTATTTATTAAAAAAAAAAAAAAAAAAACTCTTTGTGTTACCATGGACCATGTTTGCTTCCTGAGCTAAAGTGAAAGATTATAAACACATAGAGAATTTGGTTCTTAAAAAAATGAACCACACTTGATTTGTTTCCTTCAACAGGTCCAGTATAGACAGGAGGAATGACTACAGCTACTTAAAATGTTAATCCTTCCTCTAATATAGTATAAAGCTGTGATTCTGCAAAATAAACACAAGAGGGCAGTATCACCACACCTACTGGTTGTAAAAAATTCTAACTATCAATGTGAGATAAAAGAGATAACTGATGATGCTTTTTAGCAGTATAAATAGTATAAATCAATGAAGTGTCCACAAACTGTACTCACCTACAAACTGCACAGCAAAGTAACAAGCTTCACTGAGCAGAGTCCACTGGATGATGATCTTTTCTGCTGTATAGAGACCATTCCACATGATAAGGGCCAGGCCTAGAATTTAAAGGTTATGGGGCATGGGGACAAGAACAAAAAAAAAAAAAAAAAAGAGGAAGCTCAGAAAAGAAGATGTTCATCCAAGAGCAGTCCTACTCACAAAAATACTGTGAGAACAGTTTACTTGCAGCTGCACTTCATGTACTTCAGCAGTAATCAGTGATGCCACGAAGACACAGTGATAATTGGCCTATTGATTTAATTGAATGCATTTACGCATTGATTCTGATAAAAGCTTGTGCTCCATCATTTCATTCATTGCCTTTACACACCCCCACACACACACACACACACACACACACACCCACACAGAGTGGGTAGAAAGGTGGGAGGGCTGATTGACTGTATCCCCTCCCTGCCAGGTTCCATCTGTGTGGCAGATGAGACCCCATCTTTCGACCTCTTTACCACTCCTCGTCTTGTAAGACGTCAGCTTTTTTTTCCCCTTGCTAATCCCCACTGCCCTGTTGACATTCAAAACAGCAAGAAGCCCTTCTCCTGGAGATCATTATGAGATTGAAAGCTGGTTCTTTCACATCTTTCGACACAATGCTCTTCATAGTGGCATTGTCTGGATGTCAAAATAAGCCACAAAACAAGCTGTAGGCACAGTAACCCGAATCTGACTGAATGACAGATAAAATCCAGTTCAAGAATCTTTACTGAAAAATAGAGGTTTTCATTACACTGTAACAATGCAGAAAAAATAAATGCTGCCATGCTTATCACAAGCTCTCTGTTTAACTCTGCTGCACATATTCGAAAAAATTGAAAAGCTTAAAAGCTTGAAAATATACTTTTTTTGTACATTTCATACATTACATGTTTTACATAATATTCTGAGCTATATTCATAGTATAATATAAATTGTGCATACTTAATTCAATAATTCAATTCTATCTATTCAATTCTATCCTAGTTCTATCTACATTGTGATCCTTGTACCATTCATTAATGTTTCTGTATCAGGATATGCATACAATTTATTTCAGTACATTTAGTGGAGTCTTACTATACAACCCTTGAGAGATATATTATCATAGATAGATGGAATATCTTGTGGTGGAGTAAAACAATGAACGGAGATCAATCAACTAGATGAGACACAAAAAGGAATCTGCAGCTTCTCTGAAATCAATTCATATTTTTTCACAGTCAAAAAACAATTACATTGATTCAATCATGTCAGTTATGAGGTATTTTAAATTTTCTGTGTTTTACATCATTAAGGTTGCAATTAAGGACTATTTTGTTTAGTTAGTTATATAATGAAATGTTGATCACTGACTTGTCTTTTTTTTGTCCAGACCTACAGTCTATAGCCCAAAGATCAGTTTACCATTATAAAAGTCTTAAAAAACTGCTGCAACATTTTCTTCTTAAAATGACACAGATGGATTAATCAATTTTGTTGGCAATTAATGTAATACTTATCAACTAATCAAGTAATTGACTAATCGTTACAGTTCTAAACAGCATTATGAATTGAATATCTTTGGGAATTGCAGAGTTGGTCAGACAAAAAAATGATTTATAAACCTCACACTGAGCTTTTAAGAAACTCTCCTATAACCCAAAATGCATTATTTTTTTAACATCCTCAGACCAAACAGTTAATCAAGAAGTGAGGGAGTAATTAGCAGATTCAGCGATATTGAAAATAACCGTTTGTAACTCTACTTCTATGACTATAAAACTAAATATATATATATATATATTTGTGTATGCTAAGCCTTTGTCCTCACCCTTCTTTCTTTCTTTTCTTACTTTTCCTTTTCCTTTTACCCCCATTAAGGAGCTTCACAGAGCCAATACGACCCCCTGTAGTCGCTAACAGAGTGACAAACACACACCAGCCAGACAGCCTTGTCTAAAACTAAAACCATTAAAAATAATCACTTGCATCTCCAATATATTCTTTGTAAGCAGGGGCAAAGCACTAACACCCTAATTACCTGGCATATTTATTGAGCATCATTTTGAAGAGCCAAAGAGCATAATTTAATATGTAATTGCGGAAGCGAGCTGGAAAATCTTTATATAGAGTAATACACCGGCTCCTTTCCTAGTTCCTAGCACACAAACAATGCCAGTCAAGAGTTGGGGCCCACACCCACTGTGTTTCTAAACTTTTGACTGAGGACACAGCTTCCTGCCATCACCCTGATTCCCCACAGGATTTAGAACTGATAGAGCTGAGGCTACAGGGATAGAGGTGACATAAACAACTGTTATTAGTGTTCTGGAGAACAAGTCTTTGTACCCCTGTCATACCCTCATAGTGAACTGTCAAACACAGAACTGACTGAATGATAAAATCCCTGTTTGTAGCCTAAAGGATATATATATATATATATATATATATATATTTTTTTTTTTGTCAGCATAATTTGCAGTACAGTAAATTTATTCCTACTACTAATTTACATCTCATGCATAGCTACAGTACAGTGAAGATACTGCAGCTATGCATGAGGAAGCATGAATGAATTTCTTTGTGCAATTATTTATCTTTCATGCATCTTTGAACTAAGACTCACTAAGCAGTGCTCCTCCATAAAGGCGTACAGAGATGCTGGTTGTTGAGAGCTCCTCCTCGAAAACAACCTCATATAGATGGTTCGGAAACATCAGAGCCTGTGGAGGGGAACAACAACAACAACACAACTCTGTCATTGCAACACAACAGCCTTCTGTCCTCCACAAATAGCCAAATTGGCCAATTCAAAATACGGCAGCAATGAACGACAACGTCTTGTTTTGTCAGTCTGAAGAGACAAAGACTAAACTGTGTCTCCAGATGTTTCTCGCTGATAAGTTGGAAAAGAATCTACAGTAACTCATTGCTGATTCTTCCCATTTGTAAAAGGAGTGGGTCATAACTGCACAAAAGTGTATATTGATGGACTTGGAAGACTGAATGGAGAGTTCTGTGATAGCATAAGTGTCTAAGTTTCCAATAATAAACATGAAACGGCTTACCATCAGAGCCATAACTGTGAAACCCACAGCTGAGAAGAGTATCCACACCCTGAGAAAAGAGACCGTATGATGTCTGCAGCCTGTGAGGATTGATGCGTTTACTGTGAAATGCTATTAAGGAACTCAGCAGCTGAAATCTCACCTGAGTCCAATAGGCTCTCGCACGGCAAACTTCAACTCATTTCCGAGCATTTGGCTGATCTGTGAGTGAACCAGACAAGGCAAAAGAAAGAAAGAAAGAAATGAGTTTTGAATCAGAAGGCAGCAAATGTAATAAAAATCATGTCATCATAATGGATATCTATAAAGTAGATGTTAAATAGAGACTGTAAACATCTTCATGTCCTTAATTATCCATTTAAGATTAAGAATGTATCTGTCATAACAACATGTCTGTGAATAATGGACGAATAACCGACTACCAAGTGTTTGTCAGATAAAAAAAAAAAATGCTACAAATTAACTTAATTCTAGCAATATACAGTGCAACCGCGCAACACTCAATTTATAATTCTGAAAGCCTAAAGCAGTTAGTGAGAGAACATTTTAATAATTTGAATGTGACGTGAGTCACAGTGTCTCCTAGCGACTGATTGGACACTGCTTCTGAATAGAAAAACAAAACAGCTAATAGTTCAAGAAATGGCACACATAATTAATATTAAACAGCAATATTGAGAAGACACAGAAATACATTTTCTTGTAATATCTGTTAGCAGATGCATATCTTATAAGATGCTGAAACGCCAATGACAGGCAACTAGATTTTCTATGTCTGCTCCATACATTTAAATGGTTCCTCTCACAAACAAAACACAATATAACACAGCTAAATGATCATCTGAGGACTGTTTTATTAAGTAATGAAACAGGAATTAATTAGTTGATCAACAAGAAGTGTGTCTTTGACACATTTGATGAACAAATAATCATTTAGCCATTTACTAGGAGAAAATAGTTTTGAAAAATTCTGGTTGCACCCTTTGAAATGTGAGTATTTGCTTTGGGTTTCAAATAGTCAACCAACTAAATCAATTATGCTAACCTTTACCTAACCCTATCCACACAATATGTTCCAATTGCAAAAACACTGAGGAGATTGTACAGCTGCAGCCAGACAGGCTTTTTGAAGGTGGGTGCACCGTGTTTTCTTTGTATTAAAGGCTGTAAAAATGACAAGAAAATTAGTGTCATTTCTGTGTTTCACCAGCTTTCTTGCTACCACCGCCCGCAACCTTTATTCCCTCTGTAGCTCGCTTTAATACTGTCACCTTCTCTTTTTCACATCTTAAAATGAAGCATAAGCTGACAGCAAAGCCTGATCACTTTACTAATCTTATCGAATGCAGATTAGTGTCTTTCCCTTTTACACCCTCTCATGATCAGTACAGCTGAAATGATTAATCGATTACCTGATAGGAGCAATTTTTAAAGAGAAAATGTCCAAATTCTCTGGTTCAAGCTTCTCAAATCTGATTAGTTTTTGGTTTCTTTCTTTTTCTATAATAGTAAACTGTTGTTCTGGACAAAAAAGACATTTCAGGTTGTATCTTCAGTTTTGAGAAACAACATCAAAGAAAAAACATTTCATGATGAAGTTGATGATGACTTTTTTATGAACCAATTAATTTTTTCAATAATCAATATCAAATAGTCATTAGTTGCAGCCTTACTGATCAGTGGAGTTTGTCTCAACTTTTTGCTAGAAGACCTACTTCTGTGATTTTTTTTCATTTTTCCCCCCAAAGGCCCCTGCCATTTATCCCACAGCCAAAACAGACTATCCCTATTCATTTGGATGGGAAAGATAACGCCTAACTTTGAAAGAAGTCATGTACTATTGCATCCTCATGTATAAGGGAAAGAGAGTTTAGAGAGCAAATTAAACAAAAATGACAAATTAAGAATATTCTATAATTAAGATTAAAGAAGGACATCTGTAACCCACAGAAAAACTATGATTGTTGGCCATTTGTGAAGTTTAAATTCCTCATCCAAAGCCTTCAGGTCCTATCATTCCATTAATGTTAAATTTCCCTTCCCTCAAATAATGTTCTTGTGTTGGAATCAGACATATAGTGGATATAATGTCACCCATGTCCTGTATAAACAATTGAAAAATAAATTAAAATCTTTCAGGCAGGTTAAGAAAAAATAAACAAAGTTCAGCTGTTCTAGTAGATTTTCCTGACATTTTTGTAGCTACATCTTCCAGCACACGCTTCCTGCACATCAGAGGGATCTCGTTGTTCAAAGATATTACTCAGGTGAAAGATAGAATTAATTCAAAAGAAATTAAATATTTCATGGAACACTGTGAAGACAGTCATCACCGAGTGGAGAAAATATGGCACAAAAATGACATTACCGAGAACAGGATGTCCGTCCAAAATTGATAAGACGAGAAAAAAAAATGGTCAGGGATGCAGCCAAGAGGCCGAAAGCAACAATGGAGGAGCTGCAGGAATATCTGACAAGCACTGTCTGTGTAGCACATGAGACAACATTCTCATCTTCTCTGTATGTCTGGTCTATGGAGTAAGCCTTATCTTACAAAGAAAAACATCCAAGCCTGGCTTCATTTTGCAAAAAGACATTTGCAATCATCTATGGTCTGATGAAACCAAGGCTGAACCTTTTGAACCAACAAAAGAATGGCTTCACCAGAACAAGATTGAGGTTTTGGAATGTCCAAACATGAATCCAATCAAACATCTATGGGGTGATCTGCAGAGGGCTGTGCACAGCAGATACCACCACATTCTGTCAGATGTGCCACACTGATACTCCTACCTAAAAAAGTAACTGCTTTAATACCAGCAACAGGTATTAGTTTAACATTGTGCATAGTTATGTAACCAGGTTATTTAACATTTAAGTTATTTCTCCTTTAAGGGTTTCAGTTCTTATTTTTCCAGTTGAGTGGTACAGGTTATACTAAAAGGTTGAAAAAGTTGTGAAATTATTAATCTTGGTGGCATGTTATATATAGAAAAAACTTTGAAAACATTTTAACAGGGGTGTGTAGACTTTTTATATCCACTGTATCATCACTGACATGGAGTGTGATCTTTCACTTTCACAGAGTATGAAGCTTGAGCAGGAAACCTGTGCAAGCAACAACATATCAGAGTGAAAGCGTAGCATTTGACCAGCATAATTTTTGATAAAGTAATAGAGAATTTTGATAGAGAAATTTGTGCATGCACTGACTCTTTGAGTGTGAGGGCAGGGGCTTGGTTAAAGAATTACATAATCTTAATGTGAATTCAATAAATCATGCTCTCAAATTAGAAGACAAGGCTCTTGAATGAAAATAGGAAAACCCTGCATCAACAAAACTTTAAATACATTGAAGCACAAACACACATATCACTCGCCTAGCGGGGTTTACAGAGTATTCACTACTCAATTGTGAAGTAGTTTTCTGCTTGATGAACCCCTGAAATGTCAAGAGTGAATGAAACAAAATTGAAACAAAATGAGCTGTGTCATATACTAGAAAGATCAAGGCAAGGGCTATTTCTACTCCCATTTCTCATCATAATAAATGTCATCAGGTTATGTAATGAGAAATATCCACAAATCACAGATTTGTGTCAGTGTGCTTCAGTCTGTACAGCAATATAACTTATTGCCTAGGGAAACGTCAAGAGGCTACAAAAAATAAGGTTTATTATAACATCTATCTTGAAAGACCTGTCACAATCCTTTTTCTACAGTGTATTTATTAAAGAGTTGGGAGACCATTCATAATTACTTCATCTTAACTGTTAGTGAAATCACATTGTGTTTATATGATATTATCATCTTAAGCTGCAGTAGGTAATATTATTTTGTAATAATTTTGATTATAATAAGCTGCTGATTCTAAGCAAACTGTAATTAAAAGCTGACTTTTGTTATGTTACACTTGGGTTTGATCTGGCAGTTCATAGCTTTGATTTCCCCAAACTCTAAACCAGCCATCTTCTCTAAACCAGGTTTTCAGCTTAGACCTAAAAGAGAAACCTTGGCATCTCCCCTAGTCCCACACTTGAAATTTATGAAAAAAAATGCATCATAAATTGACAAAACCTTTACATTTTCAAACTATGAATTTCATTAAAATGAAGTCAATTGGAGATAGCTACATGGATTCAGGGGTGGTCAATATTAACTTCCACTCCTGTTGTGATATCACAATAGGAGCCTTTTAAAAATCCCTTGTGTTCATCCAGGTTTCAGCAATGCTATATTAAAAATCCAGATCCCAATAGAATAAGAAAGTTGTCTTATTTCAAATATTTGGCCATTAGCAGGGGCGCTATAGACGTAAAGCGCCGTTTTTTTCCTTCATAATAGGGCCCCTTTAAAGTACATGATAGCAATGGCAAAAGTTCATATGGGTAACATTTTTCTTCACTTTAAAATATGAGTACCAGTACATTGATTTTTTTTTTAACTTAAATAAAAAGGTATTACTCTCATTATACTGGTGGCCATGTTTGTGTCCCTGACAAAACACCAGCACAAACAATATTAAGTCAGCCAGAGAGCAGAGAGAAGGAGACACCTGCACATTGACTCCCTCCCAAAAATTAATAATCTGTTATCGGAAAATTGAATTTGCATATCATAAAATAATTATATCCCATTGCCTCAGTTGTGTATCATGAGTTCTTTGTATGATTTACTTCTCCCCTTTTCCCTTTAAGAGGTCCTTTTGACGTCTCGCCAATCCATAGTTCATAGAATTAGTTCTTAATTGAGCTGCTTGGTTAAAAAAAAAAAAAGTAAAACGAAAAAGCAAATAAATAGAACAGAAGAAATATAAGAAAATCATTAGAACATTGTATGCTTATTATGAACATTTTTTGTTTAAACAAAAATACCTGACAATTCTTATGATTGTATGAACTTTTGCACTGATATTCCTATGTAAACACACACAGATGAAAGGATATAAATTGACCTAATGCACATTTAAGCTGCTTTGTAGGGCTACTAATCTAGCAGAGCTGAAATGAAAAAAAGAGGAATTTCTGCGTTACTGCTTTTACTAAACATTTCCTCTCCTATGGCTGCTTTGACCATGATCTCAGCGCAAACCTTTAAGAAAATCCCCCCATGAATCACTGCTTTTTTACTTTACAACATTACAGAGAAAGATTTACACACTACATTTATTACATGTGCTTCAACTGAAGTGCCTGTACATGAATCCATCTATGCCAGCTGTGGTCACATGACCAGGTGAATCAGCCATCCTGTGCCATGGTTTCAGGCCTGTTTTTGACAGGAACACATAAATATTCATGACATGGCGTGAGAAATACTCAAAGGGAACTGAGAGGCGACTGATGCAAAGGGCGACTTGGGCTGGAATAAGAGCGGAAGAAATGAGGGAGAAATAGGAAAAGGAAGAAATACACAATGCTGTTTGTGGAGAGACGCTTAATCACAGCTGGTAGTGCTTATGGCCAGCTTTGTCTTTAGTTACTCCATCAACAACATTCCGTAAACAAAGGGCAACTTCAGCCAGAGAGAATGAAAAAACCTCAGGCAAACTAGAATCTATTCTACTCTTACTAAGAATTTTAGTTATATTGAGTAAATGATAATCACAGATTTATAGATATCAATAGTACAGGTAGTACACAAGTATCACAAGCAAAACATTGTGGTATCTCTTTATTTATGAAGGTCTGAGAGATACTGGTTATTGCTGCGTGACCTTAACACTGCCCGAGTGTCATAAGAAGCTGACCATAGCATCAATATCTCTGACACAGTTCACATATTGTTCCAGAAATAGAAAGCCTCAATCACATTTAAGTATTATAAATAGGAACAGCATTCGTATCTCTGAGCAGTAAAAGGAGCAGGAAGAGGCAGCCACCAGCCTAAAGCAACACTTCCTCCCTTTGTTACGAGGACCACAAGCATGAAATTAAATTCTTACCTCCCTTCGAACCGACCATTGCTACCCAGCTAACCTTTTGGATCCCATTGGCCCATGAGGCAAAGATAATCTGCAACTTATCCATAACAGCATATTTCTAATTTACGTCAATTAGTTGCAATCTCATGTTTAAACGGGGCAACACCTGCTATTCAACTAGACTAGAGCTTTTCGATTTATTAGTCTGAAAAGTTCCTGGTTAAGATGTCTCCAATTGGTACAGAGGGCTGCAGATCTGGAACCAGGGTGAGAAGGAAGCAGGACGCTAGCAGCTTAATTCCATTATTTCATCTACATACATTTTTTTTTAAACAAAGCAGAATTTTGTCGGGTAATTGTGAGCACTAAGATAAACTAAAGATAACTATCTCAGCTGAGTAGAGAGTCAGAGCAGTAACTTACCAGCAGGAGAAAAAGGTAGACATAATTTATAGGCTTTAGATAACTCAACATGGCTTGTACATGTTAGCTAGACATTCACAATGTATTTAAGGCCAGTTTACGTTGTTTAACACCTCGTTAGCTCAAGGTGATTTGGCCCAGTGCAAACTTATTGTTGCGAATGTGAGTAAACTAATTTAAAGAATTAAGCTTCCATTTATATCTACACAGCATTATGTATATGATGACTGCATTTTTAAGAAAAATTTGTTGTAAAAATAAAATCTGCATTCAATTGTTATGTGTTTACACTGCCTCAGCTCCCCAGGGAACCTGCCCCGGCTGCTGAAAAAATCCTAAAAAAAAAAAAAAAAAAAAAAAAAACCAGCGTTGTTTTCTGCAGAGTGGCGAATTTACAGGTCACAGTAACCTAACAGAGGATTTCGCTATTTTTCAACAGGAACCCTATTTATCCTAACTTCAATGTCCATTAGAGTGATCCGAGCAGACAATTCTAAATTTTGTCCAGTATTGAGTAAGAACCAGTGACCCACTTCATAGAGATGGAGGCAATCAGGGCTCTGTCACCCCGCTGTGTTTTTCTCCTCTATAAGCTTTATATTTTCTCTGTCAGGCTCGGGCTGCAATCACAATGCTGCAACCATGCTAAAAGAAACAAACATTTCATTCAAACTCACTCGGAGCAGCTGTGGGGTTTGCGTGACTCCTGTTCTCTGCCACCCGGGTGAGAAGTGATTAGTGAAGAGGAGAAACGGTTTCATTCCCCAACCTCATATAACTTATTACACTCCTGTGGAATAAACTATTGAAAGAGCTCTGTATTATCCAGTTTGACTGGTGACTCCTCAGGTTTATTTTGGGCAAAGAAATTATCTCCAACACAGCCCTGTTTATCAGCAACTCGGCTCCCTCCGGTTTCCAAACACGCTCACTTCCTGCACCAACACAACTCTCACAAGACTCTCACGAGACTCTGGCGGGGGACTCGGGGAGTCGTCTACACTCACTGTGTGCTTTTGATAACAATATGAGACTGACAAATAGCATATAGAAGCAAAATTCAGCAGGTTATGCATACCTCATACAACTCCATTATAGCATATTGGCTGCGGTGCTGGTGTATTGAGGTCAGGATGCAACTAACAATTATTTTGATAGTTGAGTTTATTCTAAGGATTATTGTAACAATAAATTAATTATTTGTTTGATTCATAACATTGTGTTAAATGTTGATTACTGTTTCCCAAGATGTAACCTAAAATATATTTTTGTCCAGACTAAGAGTCCACAACCCAAAGATTATCAGTTCATTATTATAGAAGACTAAAGTAACCAGAAAATAATCTGATTTAAAAAGCTGGAACTAGAGAATCCTTCTTAAAAAGTCAGTTCCAGTCATTTCCACTAATCCATTGGCAAAATGGATGGCGATTGATGAAATTGATGGAAACATCAATTAGCCCACTAATCACCTCAATTCTATTTTAGTGCGCAACATGCCCAGGTTTGTCTGCACTAAGGGAACAGGCAGATTCTCAATCTCAACTCACCACATATAGAGTTAAAGTTTTTTTTGGGTGTTTTGATATCACTTTTTAACATACTGGGTAGCCCTCACACATACCTTCTCAACAGGTAAGGATATATTTAGGAAGGTATGAGCAATGAGGAAATTGATACCAACAACAGATACTACTATCCCCAAGACGTCATTAGCTGCCATTTTTTGGAGAGCAAATTTGTGAATGGTACCCCTTTCCAGAATTACAATTCTTATAAGTAGTAAAAATTTCAGTTAAGTAATTTGCTAATTACATAATTGTATTTTCTGATTTCAATATAGTCTATACTGAAAAAAGGGACAGAAAAGTCTAATATATCTGTTGAACAGAATAATCTGATTTGAATTACCCAATTTTGAGTCTATTACAGCAATTACAAAAGCATTGTACCAAGAGTATTGTGTTACAGTACTTTGAGAGTGATGCAGGACCATGCAATTGTTACAAGAATCTTCCTCAAATCAAATAAGCTTCAGAGATGTTGAGACATTATGTGTTTTTCTCTCTTTATAAGTGTATTATGCAGTATCTTTTTCCATCGGTACAATATGTGAAAGGGATCTGAGTAGCAGACCTCTTGATTAGCATCCCTGCTAAAACAATAAGAGAAAAAACAAACACTCAAGAGGGCTGAAAAAACATGAGTGATCTACTGCTACGGTTTGCTTGCCTTTTTTTTGTTCACTTCTCTCATATGGCTTGATTAATATCATCATTTAGGGAAAGTTTTCTCTGCCTATGCTTATTACAATGCAATCAGAAAAAAAATGGAAAAAGTGAAATGCTTAGTGAAATGGAACAAAACAGTGCAACTGTGCAGCTCAACATGACTATAAGAAAATTGTTTCTGCTGGCTTGATCCTGGCTTGGGTGCTTTTGTGTTTAGTACATATCACTGTACACTGTCCATTTGTGCAAATACATAATGAAGAGGAATACACTACTTGAGGCACAATAGGGGAGCTGAACATGTCACAGTGGAGCTGTGTGAACTCATGGGATTATATGATCTAGATTCACCGAAGCATGAGCAGCAAATGCATACAACGGGACGCTCTAAGAGTGATGAGCTAATTAGCAGCTCACTGCAGCTTTTAAAAAAGGGATTCATAGCTCTTCTAGGGTTAAATGAGGCATCTGCAGTTGAGGGTGATTTGTTTCTGCATTGCTGCAATATTATCCATTAGGCTGATGATGGTTTAACAGATACGCTTACATTTCTAAATTGTTTGTTACACTAATGCGCAATACTTTGTTGTGCATTTACCACCCATATTGAATTAAAATTACTGTAATATGTTCATGTTAAGTAATCTGACCTTTGAGCGGTGCACTTCGCCATCATCGTCCTCCCCGCCGACTCCAAGGATCTTACGGCTCTTCAGACGGCTTATTAAGTCTGTCTGACTGTGCTTCTTCATCAGAGGAGGGTGGGGTTTAGAAGCCATGGTGGACACACCTAACAAAGGAGAAGAAGGAGAAGTTCACAATAGGCATGAGGCAAGGACAGTGTGTGCCCGGCAGAGTTGTTGGAGGGGATGTGCTGTAAACAAATGAGCTGAATAGAGATGAGAAAGGGACAAAAAGAGGTTACAGACCAATCAGATAAGAAATATGGATGGAATTTCTTTCTGTTATAACCCATCTCCTAGAAGAAGAGTCCTCTGTACAGCAGAGTCACAACATTCCAATAATCCCCTTGAGGTCTTGACTTATGCAACAGAATTATATAACACAGGTCTATCAAATTCTAGTAATCCATAACACCTTTCTCCCAAGTCAGAATGGAAGCAGGAGCCAGGTATACCTATGTCTGCCCAGAAGACAAAAGAGGAAATCCCTGACTGAGCGGTCTGATAGTGAAGAAGGCTAATAACTTAAATGTCCAAAAATGTCAATCAATAGAGCTGTTGTTGGGTTTGTCAGTTCTGAGTTAATGAGAAACGTGGTGGTGCAACACAGCAGACTCCACAGAGGGAGACCCACTCCCCATTTAGTTACAAATGGCTTAAACTAAGGTAAAAATAATAGACATCATACTTATACACATACATAATCATATTCAAGAGTTTCTGCCATATGCTGCTAAATGCAGCTAAACAAGTATAATTGACAAGTCAAGTGACTCTATAAATAATAAATACTCAGCGGACTCTATTTCAAACAATAATAATAATAATAATAATCAAATGTACATCCCCTGCTCATAGGTTATCATAGTTTCAAGCTATTAGCATGACTATTATTATTATTATTTTTTTTTAATTACAGCACTTCTTACAGTGGTTAAAACAGACCTACCAGGAAGTATATATTTTTGAAAAAAAAAAAAAAAAACAACAACTTAAAAATAAGGTCTAAAATACACAACCTTTTTTGTTATCTATTTTGTTTCGTTAAATCACAGCATTCCATTGACTTTATATGGAGTTTATTTAAATAATAAATACAGCTAAGCAATCATTTTGTGAATGCATACAATTAGCGGTATATAATAACATTTACATGCCACTTCTTTGTATTTTTCTATCCATGTTGGCTGTTGACTCTTAGCAGGATACGCTGCAATAGTCCTATTGATCAGTGTTAATGAATAGTGCCTGTGAATACAATGGGGACAAGCAATAGTCAAATCAAGAGGGACCATCATCGACTCAATAATGTAACCTTCCAATAGGTAATGCATGCACACACACACAAACAGACACAAAAAATAAGATTGTTTGTCTAAAAATTGATGGCTACTCCACAGGGCAATTCTCTAGAGGAGTTAAAGAAAAAAAGAGCAATTATTTAACTACTCTCCCCAGGATGAGGACAGAACCTATCAGAGAGCTTCGTCTGCAGGAAAGGATATGTGGTACTAAAAAACAACAGTTTTCCACCAAATAGGAAATGTGTGTGAGCACAGTTAATAGGCACATGGTACACATCAAATATATATAACTGAACACTGGAAATGCAGAAGCACATCAATACAAACACTAATTGTGTGAGATATATTCAATCTGGTAATGACTCATCTCTTTTTCAAAAGCTGTAAAGCTTTATTGAGTCAATTTATGCAACCGGAATGACAGGAAAACTCCTACTTCTAGAATTTCCAAATACTTTGCTAGTCACGCTCCACTTCTTGCCACCCCACGTATGGTTGGGAGGGACAAAACTAGAAAGTCTGCATTTTAGCCTGAGACAAGGCTGGCTGTAAGACTGTATTCATTTCATACGTTCAGGCTTCAAACACTTCACTTCCTTCGTACACAATTTCTCCACAGCCAATGAGGCATTATACTTTCCCTGTTTCTTCAACTTAAATAATTTGGTGCACTGATTCCACATTCAAAATAAGTGTTGAGGAGTAGCAGGAAAGAGCTGAAAAAGCTATTTTGCACCAGTCGAGAAACAGAAATAAGGTAACCGTGGCTAAATGACAAAGTGAAAAGTAAACGGCATTATCCTGGTAAATGAACGTAATCTTACTTCCTTTTTTCTCCTTTTTATGTTGGTCTTTTATACTGCTGAAACAATAAAAAAAAGTTTAATAACCATCAGTCAAGACTTCTTCCACTTTTGTTTGTCTGGGATGCTTCATGACACATTGCAATGCCAGTTCAGAAAGAATGGATTCATCAACTCTAACTTTTAAAGTCCTCCCTCACTCCATGGATAAAAGTGACCAATTGTATTCCACAAGCTCCCAGTTCAAAGTAGACAGGCCAATCATCCTCGCTTGCTTTCACTGCCACATCACTGGTCTTGTCAGATGCTGCAAGAGAAAGCCTGCATTGCATTGACACACAACTCCAGCAGGAGCTCGCTGAATGTTTGGTTTCTCCAGCACCACGACCCCATCAGCATCAGTGATAGAGCAGTGAATGAGGGACATCTCGCTGCATGAATTGGTAAATCACACATTTTTTCCCCCCACATGCTAAAATACCCTTGCACGGTCTCCCTCCGAATCTCCCTACTGCACACTGCTCCTCGTGTTGCCAGAGTAATTGCTGATGCAGTTGCCTAGCAACTGCCGATGGACCAATCACTTCTTCATTATTGAAAGCACCTTTCATGATTGAAACCGTGGATGATTGCAAATAGTGTTGACAATGCCACCAGTGACTACTCTATCATGCTCCTTGCTATCACAGGTGACATTAAAGATAAAGAGCAAATGGGCTGCGTTTGTATAGCACCTTCTGTTTTTTTTTTTTTTAACCACTCAAAGCTCTTTACACTACAAGTCATGATTCTCCTGTTCACACACCTTCCAACACTGATGGTGGTGGATGCCATACAAAGCACCGAACGAACATCAGGAGGCTAATCTTTCACACACCATTGGAACAGTCATCGGGAGCGGTCTGGTGTTAAGTATCTTTCCCAAAGATACATGGAAATGTGGTCTGGAAGAGATGGAAAACAGCTTTCCTACTGTTAAGCCAGCCAACCCACATAGATGAAGTGATAGACAAGAGACTTTGATCCGTATTCAGATCAGACGTCTGTTAGAAGTCCAAAACAATTAAAATTGAGGCCTAAACTTAGATAAGTATGTCAGAAAATGAGAAGCATAGTAGAAAGTATATGGTGTAAAACCATTACTAAGTCAGCTGGAGCCAATGAATAAAGAGGAGGTGATTGGAAGTGCTAAAAAATAAAAACCTTAACCTGGGTTGGATCGAACCCTAGGGGTTCGGTGAGTCGGTCTCAGGGGTTCGGTGGAGCTTCCGCCACAGAGGTCGACCCCTCACTCTAGTCTGCAGTTAGTGGGCACACACATATCTGAACTGGTCTCTCAAAAGCAACAGCAGAAGTCACACTGAGGTAAGTTGTTTTGAATTCATGCACATGTTGGTTTTGTTATTTGAACAAGGTGATATTGATGTACAATTCATTTTGTGCACCAGTAAAAAAAATAATATTTTATTTTCTACTAAAGCAGGGTGGGGTGAATGAGCATATGAAACTGTTGGGGTTCGGTGGCTCCAACAAGGTTAAGAATCACTGGTTTAGAGCCTTATAGACAAAATGTAACAATAAAGTAGGGCTGCTAAATTAATGTAATTTCACTGTCAACTATGTTTTTGGCTTTGGGCAATTATATAAAAAAAGATCTGCTTAATCTACAATTAAGCAATTTGACTCTAATCAGCCTTTTGTTGCATTATTAACTTGGACTAGGAATCATGTTTAATGTAGGTAGTTGACTTTTTTAATTACAAAATCTAAAAGCAGACACATAAGGACATGCATCAGTGTTCCAATACCAATGAGGGAGAAACGTGTTCAATAGTGCAATTTTACAGTTTCCTACTTCGTGCAGCCATTTCCTCTTTGTCTCTGGTTGATATGCTCCCATAAACAGATGCAGACACACCTGCTCTGCTCCTCAATCCCCCCCCGCTGCGCGACACCTTCCTCTGAGCTCTCACTCTGACCTTTTCAGAGTTGCAGTCAACTCAAGCATCTATTGTACTGACGTATGTCTTAAAAACCTGTGCGTCTACATCATAAACTGTAAAAACAAGGGACTTTACGGTGCAATCGGGGGCACCTTGCATTCAATAAAATCTACTGCTAAAGGTAGTTGTTAAAATACAAGGCAATCTCAAGATGAAATTATAATTGTTTTTTTTCCAGAGCCCTTCCAATACCTTTCCACATACACTCCCCTGATGTAAAACGTAAGCCAGTTCCCATAGTACCGAAGAAGAGCATAGATTTATCTTATGTTTTGGAATTAAAAATAAGAGAGAGAGAGAGAGAGAGAGAGAGAGAGAGAGAGAGAGAGAGAGAGGTAGCGTGAGGTAGAGAAAGGTAGAGAGGAAAGTAAAGTAGTGGCAAAGGAGTGTGGGTCCAAGATAATCTATAGGGTTAGGGTTAGGGAATTAAGTTAATTCAATTTCCTGTTTTAGATTGGAACTCAACTAGGTAAAATTAATTTCAAATTATGAATGATGAAAACACCCTTATTGAAATAGAGCATAGCAATTAAACATATTTTAGTAATGTGGTGGTCAATACGTTACTTCTACAATTAGCAAACATGAATCCATGCACTGCATCTCATAAAAAGAAACTACAAATTCCTCAAAAGCACTGCATGTGTGATGACGACAGTCTGTTGCATTACATAGCCACAAGGATTTTAGAGAAAACATAAGAGGGAGATTTATCGGTTGTAAGGCTTTAAACTGACAAGTATAACAGCTAGAATCCTGTTATTGATGCAGTCTATCGCTTTCTGTGATTGCTGATGTCTTTGGAGAATGTCAAGGCCGCTTATGTGGGAAAAACAGACGGAATAGAGTCTTATCACAGACCGACATGAAGGAAGCCAATCTGCCTTAAGTGAAGAATAAACCTGAACCTGGTGGTTTGATCTCTACAATAATCCAGTAAGAGTCCCAGACGCTTGGTGTTCCTGAGTTTTGTGACAGAACGTGTTGCTGAGATGAAAAGCTGCTTAACATAGAAAGAAAATATTGTAGAAATGTGCAAAATCAGAGTGTTGGTAAGTGAACAAAAAGGTGCTATGTACTGTAAAAAAAATCAAATAATTGTATCATAGGAACAAAGACGTGTGTGGGTTTGGAGGAGCAACTGTGAACAAATGTGTTACTCAAAATAATGTGAGACACAGTTGCCCAATAGGCTTTATATCCCCTCACCACCACAATGTGTGTGATATCTAGCAAAACCATATAGTGCCAAAAGTAGATAATGCACAAAACAAAACCTTCACTCAACAGACTCCAGAGACAAGTGTGAGCAGTGCTTTCGATAAAACGTCTATCTCCGTACCCATGCAGGATTATCTACTGACCCTAGCAAATGTGTTATGTCTCACAGTGACCGTTAATGATAAGGATTTCTCATCACTGCAGGGAATACTAGGGCTGGCACACAACTTTAGGCTGAGGACAGGAGGATCAAGTCTCTCATGGTGCGAGTTGTTCCAGGAAGAGGAATGAGGTTAGAATTTGTTTTAGCACAACAAGCAAGTTATCGATTTTTTTGTGTGAAAACAACAACAAATTGAAATTTGATAAATTGAATCTCCTATATTGTATATTCATGGTGCCCAGAGGATGACTCTTAATAACTTTGGTGAAGCCCTGACTTGTTTTTGCATTAAAAACAGGTCAAAGTTTTCATTTATTCTGTGAAATATGTCAACATCTGCAAGATCCCCAGATGACAATCCTACTGACTTGATTCATAATATATCATAATGAGGTTGACTTTTGTGGTTCTGAGGAAAAAAAGATGACAGAAGAAAAAAAATGATCAGCAGTTTGGTTTTACAGTATACCTGTAAAGGATTGACAGTGCAAATAACAGGAGGCCACTTCTTTGTCTGAGGCCACATGACTGGTCAGTAAACATAACGTGACAAGGTCAAGCCCAACAACGAAAACAACAACTCTGCTCACTCAGACACACAATAAGGGAAAATTGCACTCAGCTCCTAAACTTTATGGTCCTGTCTTTTGTGAATATCAGATATCTGACCGCAATTAATTCTTTTTGAATTTTTCCCAGAGTGTGTTTCTCCAACAACACCAGAGACCTAATCAACAGAGATAAATGGATTCACTCTGACTATCTCCAGGAAATGCATATGTGATCCATTTGTGGTAGATAGATTATGAATTTCATTTAAAAAGTGCTTCTGTTAATTTGACTACCCAGAGGAGTAGCTGAGATAAGATAGAATAAATCCACATCATTCTGGCAAAGTCAAAACACAAAGTCAACATCACAAGTATTGTCACATTATTGTCTATTATAAAGAACATTAAATTGTTTAGATGTTCAAAAACTGAATTTTAAATCACAGACAAAAACACAAGGACACAAAAAACTCAGACGTATAATGCTTCCTGTTGCGCAGGAACAACAAACTGTAAGATGAAAATGAGAAAAAAAGAGAGTCTTAAATGTCATCTCTGTATGATCACAGTTAACCATTACAAAGGGGCAGCTCTGTCGAAGGCATGAAACTATGTAATGGTAACAGAGATCAGCACAACGCTGCAGGATATGGCTTAGTTTAAGTCAGATTTACCATGCAAGTAAAACCACAAATTGTCTATATATACCTAGCTCTGCAACGGTGTGAAGACTCAAATCTTGTCTTTAAAATTCTGAGATACCGCCTGATTTGAAAGATACAAACAAGGTTCAGTGATGGCATAAAGGCAGAGAAAACAGACAAGGGAAGAAAGCCGCGCTTATATGACAGCTAGTGATGAATAAAGAACGGCAACGGCAGAAAATTCCTCTCATGGGTCAGAACAGGCCACCCATTGCGTACCCTGGAAACTGTACTGTACAACATAGAAAGGTCTGTCCATGCAGTTCGTCTGCTCAGAGAACTGCTCCTCAGTTTACAATCAATGGATTATTGTGCTAAGTGCAACAGATTAATTCATCTGGGGACAGATACCATGGAATGGACTAGCAATAATAATTCTTGGGACTTGAAGATCCCACGTCTAATATTCAGTTATTAGGCTAAGCTACCTGCGGTGTTTATCCTCGGGCAGCATTGAAGCAGCCATGGTGAACATTTTTTTTCTTTTCACCTTTGACATTGGTGAACAGCTGGCTCTGGAGGACGGCTGCACCTGGTGTCACCAATGGTCCCCGTGGCCCATGCATATTATTTACATAGTTATTCTAATAAGACAGAGGCCTCTACTGTCATCTTTCCCCTCATCTTCATGCCTCTTTTCCTCATTAAAAAAAAAACAAAAAAAAAAACGCTGACACGCCATACTGCTGCTGCAGAATGCGTATTAAGGAAACACTGACATCACACAGCGGTAAGGGAATTTATCAGTGACATTCGATCTATTAAGGGCC
Organism: Eupleurogrammus muticus; assembly: GCA_036785175.1. Taxonomy (NCBI): domain Eukaryota; kingdom Metazoa; phylum Chordata; class Actinopteri; order Scombriformes; family Trichiuridae; genus Eupleurogrammus; species Eupleurogrammus muticus. The sequence goes on along the minus strand of JAYKQN010000010.1, from coordinate 17,954,745 downwards.
CTGGGGCAGCACCTGTCCTGCAATTCCAATTGTGAAATACATATTTTAATAATATAGTTTTTTTCTGTTGTTGTGTTGCAAAAATATGCAATGACTGATGAGGAAAAAAAAAAAAAAAGATGCCTACAATCTTTGTCTGAGTGCTGGAGATAAGGCGGTGTGTGTGTGTATATGTTCGGTTTTCCCTAGTTGCTTCTGATTGATTGCCACCACACTCCAAAAATAACTTGAGTGGGAAAATTTTACATGCAAGAATTGCTGCCAGAGTGGACAAATTTCCATTGTTGGTTCTTTATTAAATAATATTTAGCCCTTGAAAGCAGATGGAAACATGGTGGAACCGTGGTGATAACTGTAAATTTAAAACAAAAACAGTTGTTAAGTGACCCAATAAAAACCAATATTTTAACTTTCAGAAGCTGCTAGCCTATCCCCTGGCCACCAGTAGCTGGCTCTTGCTCACAATTAGAATACAGAGCAACCTACAACCTTAGCCCCAACCAGTGGCAGAATCACCCAACGACGATGGAATTTACCCCCTTGTTGTCTGACGTGTTTATGTTAGAGTGTCTGAGAGTGGTCATTGTCTGATAATTGTAGAGCATGGTACAGCAGTCCAGCTGGGTCTGCGTTTACTCCCTGCTGATGCCTCGTTCCACTTCAGACAGCCCTCTGTCCGTTACTTCTCGCACCAGATCCTCTCCTTCATAAATCTATTAGGAGGAAAATCACAGACTGCAATAGATAGTTCCTCAAAGCTGGCTTGAGCATTTTAGTGTTAACCTCTGCTTTGCTGACGTGCCCAGAGTGAAAGTGGTAATATGTATAGTAGCAGGACACATTGCTCAGTCTAATAAATCTTTCTAGTAAACTTGGCTTCCTAAACACTTCAAAATGGGCTTTAGGAAACCAGTTAGGTTAGAAACTTTATGGCTACCCAATGCAACACTCAACACAAGGGACTCATTCTATACAAGCAATAGGATAGTATGCTTGCTGCATTCGACAGCAGATTTATGTATTTATATCTGAAAATAAAACAAGTAAAATAAACAAGTGCTTATAGAATGACACCATTGTACACTGCACTGTATAATTTCATTGTGTATAAGAAAGGCAGGTGGTTTATTTTTACCATCTGTTACATCGGGCCCATGTGGGGCACAACATTGAGGGGGGCCTCTAGTAGTATGCAGGCAGTGAGGCCTGCCAGTATTTGTTTCTATCTCAGGAGCCATCTTGACATGCCAGGCTCACTGTGAAGCCAATGAAGAAGCAGCAGAACGTGGTGAGGTAAAGCAGAGCTGACACTTTGCACGCTCGCGCAGCTGCGAGGTGAAGGATCTCCTCCAAGGAGCAAAACCATCAGAGCTCAGCGGGGATCCGGCACACACACACACAGTGAAAAAAGACGAGAATGAAGCGCCTTCACACACACACACACACACACACACACACACACACACACACACACACACACACACACACACACACACACACACACACACACACACACACACACACACACACACACACACACACACACACACACACACACACACACACACACACACACACACACACACACACACACACACACACACACACACACACACACACAAAGCTGGCATAAAGCTTCAAAGTGTCAGGTCAACCAACCAGCATCATGACTACTACTTATAATTATTATTTTTACCGAGGCACTGTTTATTTGCTTGTGTCTGCAGTGGCATATAATTGCATTCATTATGATTTTATATGATCATTATAATTGCAGAGCAGAAGCATATGTTCCGTTTTGTTATCGTAATGCAAAAACAATTAAAGCAGGAGGCAAAGCTCTTATTGTTGTTCCACTTGGCAGCAAGACTTGAGTGAGAACAAATGAAGGGGCTGTAGTGAAGTCACAGGTACATGTAGCTAGAAAAAACTGATAATTTCCAGTTTTAATGAGGGAGGTGTCATTGATAAATAGCTGTCCAAGCAATTATTATCCTCCCAAGGCAGCTGGCATATTACAAGACACACCCTTCCCCACATGAAACACCCACAACAGGAAAAAGTGACTGCATTAATGCCATTTGTGGTTTATTGTAAATTGAATTACATTTAGCTTGTAGGAAACAATCAAATCTATTACTTGGAAATAAACACAGCAACAGACACAGTGGAGCCTGTTAAAGTGCTGTGAAATTAATTTTTTGTGGGAGTATAACAGAAGAATTATTACGGTCATGGTGTGGTATCATATCTACAAGTGCATCCTTGTAAGACATGTGAGACATATGAGATAAGAAGTGAATTGTAAAGGGTAATTATCAGTCATGGTGACATTTTGAAATCAAAGCTGTGCTTAACTACTTTGATAAATGGAAGTCTCGTCTCTTGCCTGCAGTGAGGGTAAATTTAAAATGGGTCACTTTCAGTTGTTTCATACACAATAAAAATAAAAAATAATATTAATGGTGTGTTAGTAACATCTGAAACAAGATCAAAATGTTGGTTTTATAAGCAACATCACTTAGGAGGCCTTTTTCTACTATCTATTAAATTTGGCTTCTTGAGGATTGCGGATTGCGGCTGTTGGTACCACGATAATTTGTGCATCATTTGCACCTACTATTTGCTCCATCTTAAGGGCCTATTCACAAAATATATCGTCCTAATGATATGGTGCAAACATGAGTATACAATTTAACAGCCGAATGCATTTTGCCCTTTCTTTTGTGCGAGTGGAGTGGTTCCCAAATGTTTCTGGCTTTTCTCCCCATTTCAGCCAACAGATGGGTCCATAATATAAACTGCAGACAGCACAAATGCCTCACATTTTGCGTCCTCAAAATTGTAAACCAAGCTCCATATATTTTCCTATTTCATATATGTAACCTACTGTTACAGCTATATCTGAAACATGTCATATTAATGTCTGAATCTCACAGTAATGTTACTCAGAACAACAAACTGATGTGTCTGGTGCCAAGGGCTGGCTGTGTGTCACAACCAGCTGCAATGTCACACAGCAGCTAAAACAATGTGCGTGTGCTTGTGTGTGTGTGCATTCACGCATACAACACAGCAGCACAACACTAAAACTGGATCGGTCAGGATCTGACACACAGATCAGCTGCCATGCAGAGATTCCAGGTGTATAAGGTGGGATTTGTTGTAATAGAGCAGCTTGTGTAGAGTGTGAAGAGAGTGCAAGTCAGTTACCACCAACCGCCTGTGGATGCTAATAATGTCACTCTAAATGCATGTGGCTATTAGTGCTGGTCTTTGTTAATGAGACCTTTTTTTCGCAAAGAGGCCCAGTTGCATAGAAAGTGGAGGATTTACGAACATACCCAATTTAAATACCCTGAAATAGCATGGGTGCCCAGAGACAGAATGATGGTGGTAACGGACAGTATTTCACCCTTTGCAAGTGCTTCATGAATAGTAATTTTTATTTTGGGGGTCTTTGCATGAGAAAAAAAGCTATTAAATCCCTTTGTATGTTTTAGCTCCTGGGTCTGGGATTCTGAACTTAAAATCTAGGCCTTGGGGTATTTGTGTATACTTTATGTCCATGAGTGAAATTAAACACTGATCACCTCCTAGATTCTCTAGCCAATGAGCAGTGATAGCATTAGAAAACTTTTGTTTACTGATTTTTAAGTTTGATTTTTTTCAAGGTGGAAATAATTTTAAAATGTACAAACCCAGACCACTGCTTTTGTTATGTGCCTAATTATAGGAATATGGAACATTAGAATAAATGGTCTGTTCATTTATTTAGTTAATTGCAGAGAGGAGGGATCCTTGAATCTTTCAAGCCTTCAACTTGATTCCTTCTTGTTCAACTTAGCGTGCTTGCTGAAGCGTTACTTGGTTGCCATGCAACCCAGCTGGAAAATGAGTACTCATTTTAGAGCTCAATCTGCTTCAGTAAGGATTGATTGTAGTCTCCCTCCATGTGGCTTAATTGCTGGGTAAAGGTTAAAAAAAAAAAAAATCTTTAAATTGCCTGAGATTTCAATTTTATTGGCATCTAGTGACAAGCAGTTCATTTCAAATATATGTTTGTGGTCGAACAAGAGCTTATCATATAACCCTATGCTCATTCCAGGTTATAGTGTTAATGGATGCACACACACGTGTGGTCTCAAAAGCAATAAACATATTTGCATCGCCTATTAAGTTCAAAAGTTCACCAGAGCCACTATGGGTTCCAACAGCCAGCAACATCAATTTTACATGTTCCAGTCAGCTTCTCACACGGGGCCCTATGATTTCCACAATCACAGAATCTCAGAGAGAGAAAAAAATTAGCCAATTAAAATTAAATTTACTTTTAATGCAAGAATGTTGTTTTTGTAGAACAGAGGAACGTAGCTGGGGAAAATTTCCTGGAGCGTTGTTAATCTCTGTGGAATGACTCCTGTGTCATTTCCTCTGCCACCTCACCCTTGAAAAGCAATGCTAGCATGGCAAAGCGGCGAACCGAAACCCCCTTTTTCTTCAGCCAAAAAAAAAAAAAACGTATTAAAATTGGACGCTAAACCCAATACACAGATGAGCAGATCCTGAATGAATTCCGTGTGTCATGTGACCTGTTTTGGAGATTCCGACAGCACTCTGGACTGGAAGCAGAAATATACATGCGCTGATCACAGGTTATCCAAAATTCATGTTAAAAACCAGATTAAGTAAGTAAGAGTTGAAGGTGAAAATGGAATTTTCCAAAAAATTTTAACAGAAACAATGGAATCTGGGAAAAGTTAATCAAATTTCATAAGGCCCTACTCAATACCTCAGAACACCCTGAGAAAGCACAACTTCCATCTTGTTGGCACATGTCTGAAGATTAGGCAACAATGTGGGCATGATATAAGTGACCGAGTACATAAGGATCAGCATTGTTTGCTCTTTGCATTTGATCCTTCTAAACAATGATATTTAATTGCATGTGAATTCAATGGCATTAGATTAGTCATTTGTATTTACCTCAGATTTTTGAACTTACTTTTTACTCACTCATTATTTAATTGGAAATTCCCAAGAGCAGCAAAGGATTAATGATGCTGACATTACTTTTGCCAGCTGACCCATGTGACAACTCAACTTATTCTACCATTAAAGACTATAGAGAACAGAGAATAATATGTCAGTAGAGTCAATAGAGGACAATGCAGAAAACATCTATTCATTATTGGACTAGGGCTAGGCGATATTAAAAAAAAACTGACAATGCATTATTTTTTCCCCCTGCATTATATATCTGGATATGAAAATGTATTAATTTGTGTGCAAACTTTAAGCTATACAAGTGGTTTCTGGAATCTTTCTTATATGATGCAACACCACGTAACATAGTTTTGTGGCTGGCAAGCGCAGCCTTGAACAGTGACTTGAGTAGCACTAGGCTGCTCATCCCAACCTGCTTTCACATCACATGTTTGTGCTCCATTGTCTTTCTATGGAAGTCTCTATGAGTAGGCAGTCTCTGGCACGGAACCCCTCGTCTGGTTAAAACTGTCCTCATCATATTAGGTCACATTTCTGTTCCCTCTACATACCATTGGAGCTAGTGTGGGTAGCCTTAACCACACTAAAACGCAGAGACATAGTGGGAAAATTCCATTGTTTTGGTAGTAGGGCTGCAACTAACAACTATTTTGATCATCTATTAACCTATTGATTATTGAAATGATCAACATATGTGATAAAGTTTTATGTGTCGATTTCGTACATGGAGATTCAGACATATTAATGCCAGGACTTGCTTCCACATTTTCAAACATTCCACCAAAACAAGCCCTTCCCAAACACAGGAAGGACTTGTGCTTTGACCCACCCAGACAACTTTAATTGGTTTAAAGAATTGCAAACATGCCAGAGCTTTTTTTTCCCCTGAACTGTCCTCATCATATTAGGTCCTCGTTATATTAGGACCATACTCTTAGTATAAGATGGTCTGGCTATGTGAAATTTAGTGTTGTGTTACGGGTCTGTCCAAAGGTCATAACCCTGAAAGAATCCTTGTTTCCAAACTACAATCTGTCTCAAACCCTGTACCTTATTTCTCCCGTTCATCAGGAGGTTATTGTTATCATTGTGTGTGACATAGCTCGCAAACACAACAGAAACATCCCGCTCCCTCATTCGAAAGCAGAGCACCTTCCACAAACAAGTGCAATACACACATGTGCATCCATACCAACACAGGCATACACAGGCCTTGTTTGTCCATCATTCTCCCACACTGTAGAGAGAGAGCAAATAATAAAAAGGTTCTCTGTGACAGAAAATCAATACTAGAAACATGGGTTGTGTAAATCAATTGGTGACAACAGAATTCTGGGCATTTCCTTTGAGAAGTCATTACATCTAATCCTGGAAATGTTATGTCCTTATTCAGTAAGTGGAACATAGCCCACAGCATGCCAGGAGTAGTAGACAAATCACGTAGCAAACAGGCACACAGGCCTAAATAAAGTCTTTGTTTGTCACAGGAACAACTGGGCTGTTCTGGGCTATACTTACAGCAGTTAACAATTTTAACCATTTAAGATAGCCTCAGACTGTGTGTGTCTGTGTGTGTGTCTGGACTTTGATGTAGGGAATTCACCCTTCCACCCCCAAAGACATTCAAAAAGCTCAATCTGGTGTGGGCTGAATTTCTTCAGCAGCCCACAGTAACAGCAGCTTACTAAAAGGTAATCAGATCACTTTTGTTCACAAAAAATAGCTTGGCAAAATTGATTTGTGGTTAAAACTACAATATTTCCAAGTGATGTCTGGAAAAAGGTTCAATTGCTGACCTTTTTTCATGCTATATAATATTCATCTTCTGATATGCCAAAGCCGTCTCTTGGCAAATGTGAATACACCCACGCAGCTTGCTAATCAGGTTTTCACTGAGAACCACAAATGCCATAAGGGCTCAGCTGAGTTTACACAGAAACAAATGAGGGAATCAACCTTAGCCAGTGGCAAATCAATGCTTGCACAGGACTTGTTCAAGCACAATGACGGAGATATCTAATCAGGAAAAAGGTTGCAGTCGTCCCATGGCCCTATTAGGTTCGATGTATTCTCTTGGCGAGAGCCTGTTTGTCGCTGCGTCGTTTAAATCGATTTAGAAAAAAAATTAAACTTCAGTAAGAAAACGTTTTCCACTTTTCTGCCATTATTTCCAAGATCAGTAATTATCCAAAGAAAATATTCAACAGACACCATTAAGGCTGGGCATTACAATTGTAAGAAGTCTTTGTAGTCCATAATTGCTAGGCTGTTTTAAGGATTCAAGAGTTTTTTAACAATTATGTTCAATTGTTCAAATGAATGTCTGGAAGCAGGAAAAAAAATAATCTTTTTATCCAAAATAGTGTTAGAACTAAATGAGAACAGCGTGGGGGTTACTGTGTGTAGTGTTATACAGTGAAATGTGATTCAACAGTATATCACTCAGTGGGATACATGAGTCAACAAGCATTAAAAATGTGATTATACTATAGTTCTGTCTCTTCTTCAATCTTTGCTATGTGGTACAGCTGCTGAGTTCCAATAGTACAGAAATGAAGATTAAAAAACTCTTAGCAATTGGTGTCACATTAGGGCAGGTGGAGAGTTTTGCCTGTCAGTGCCAAGCCAAAGTGTTTGCAGATCTAGCACACCATCTAGCACACCAACACACTGCAAATACATACGTAGTTGTTATGTGTATGTGTATTCGTGCAATGGTGTTAGGTTATTAGCATGGATTTTTATATTTTTGCATTAAATATGCTTCCCTTTTTCCAGAAATGTAATTTATTACTAGTTCATTTGTCCAAAATAGTGTTCGGACAACTAGATATAAAAATAAATAAAAAAACAAATAAATGATTTTAAAGACAAAGACAGCAGGTTGGTCACATTTCTACAGTGTGTGTACGCAGGCCAGGTGTTAAAAGAAATTACTTACAGTACTGTTAATTACATATAGAACAGTATACAGTCCTAATTGTATCCAAATTGGAAAACATTTTCATTTTTTAAAAGCTTTTACAATGCACTATATTTATAACTACTAACTGTGTAGTAATAATATATAATATATATTTATATAATGTAAAGTCATCTTTTATGAGGAATTTGTACACGACTGAATTGGCTGACCTTAAAATGAGAGGGACAACCAATTACCTCATTATGCAGGCAACTGCTATTATGTTTTTGTGAATCTCGGAATGTCACAAATACATTTGGACAGCATTATGTAGTGAGGATACTTAGGGAGGGTACTTTGAGAATTGCTCAACCAGTCATTCCTGCAGTTTCCAGTTGGGTAGTGGGCCTGCAGTTCACCTGGCCCAGCCAGACTCCCTGTAGCAGCTGGTCACAGCCTGTCGAACGTTAACAACAGCGCATCTTGAGTCACTGCTTCTATAGGAAGCACTAGAGACTTTTCCTTCTTTCACCTCGACTTGTCACTCCTACTTCGCCTCGTCATTCATTTGTTGCGAAGAACCAACTATAGATAGAGCAGAACAACACAATACATGTATTAAAGAAGGAGACAGCTAAGAGTGGTTGCGTGTAACAAACATAGGTTTAAGGTATAGGGAGAATACATTGAAATTATCATGGGAAAGCTGCATCATCATAGTAATCAATTTTAGTCATTTTAAAAACAAAATGACCAAATTCCCTGATTTCAGCTTTTCAAATCTGATTATTTCCTGGTTTCTTCAGTCTTTTATAACAGTAAAATCATGATCTTTGGGTTGTGGACTGCTGGACTAGATAAAGAAAAAAAAGTGTTTATTAACAGTGATAAACCATTTCTGAACCAAATACTTGATTAATTGTTTTGAAAAATGAATTGACTATCAAAATAACCACTAGTTGTAACCCTAACTAAGATGCTGAGCTACTAAACCATAAGTTGAGTGTTTTGACCATTCAGTGGTGTTGAGTTGCAAAGTTACACTGGCAATTACTGGCCTGGCAGCACAATACAGTGTTTTATATAGACTTTGATGATCTTTGTGCACTCTGAACACTATCACTGCTGTCTGCACATTTGCCAGTTTCAGGGGCCCGTTTCAGAAGTGCTGAAATTCAAAGGAGTCTTAAGTCCCACTTCAAAAATGCACAATGTTACAAAACCGACTATTTAATGTCTACTTTGAAATATCATAGAGCCCATAACAAGCAGTTATCACTGGGCATTCAATTACAGCACCCTCACAAAATAAAACAAGAAACATGATCGACTGATAAAACAACACAAACAACAATCACTCTAAATAGGCAAAAAAGCCTTACATTATCCTAGTCATGCAATATGCAACTCTGTGGCTACTACAGACCTTCATAACCTTAGACAACGAGCTAAATACACCACTATCTGTCCCTGTAAGTAAGTGTCTATCACAAATTGTCTAAAGTGACCAGCCATATCCTAGCTTTCACCTAGGTAACATGCATACTCTCCCTTAGGATGGGCTAAGAAAAGAACACGGGTTAAATCAGATAGTTTGTTAGTAGTACTACTCTATTTTGGCCTGGCAGGGTGTAAATCCATGATTATACCATAAATGTACAATTCCAGAATAGTCCAAAAGTATTTTAGCAATTGGGTCATAGCAATTAGATTCCCATCCTTATATTAAAACCATAACTACAAAAAGCTTGTGCTAAGATGGACCAGGGGCATCTATTCTATGACTTAATTTGAGCACAATGGCTGTCCTTAAATATTCTGTCTTTGTTTTTTTTTGTTTTTTAATTAATCAGCATGTGCTTGTTATCCACAGTCCACTCCACTGAAAAATGTATTTGTTTTTCTTATTCCTGAATGTTTGTGCAAAGCTTGGCACTAAAAGCCTCACTGAAAATCTGACAAACGCACAAGCATGATTTATGACATCACACCAAGTTGGGAGCCAATCCGGGTCAAGTACACACATCCAGTGCACATACACTACAGTACCTGATAGCATACAACTTGTTTCCAGCAGGACAACTAAAATGTTGAATATTTATATGCATATTCATATAGGTGTACTGGGGAAAGGAGGAAATGCAATTTGGAGGACTTTAACAATGTTGTTATACATTTGTAGGGGCAAAAATATTAGAATAAAAAGAGGAGGTAGAAGTCCGCACATTGGCAAATGCTGCCTCATTTTTTTTTTTTATTTAGAAACACAAAAAAAGGTGTGCAGATATTTACTTCCTTTTTTTCGCACTTGCATTTTGGTACTGCACTTGGCCATCAATCTACGGATGTGTGTGTTCTTTTCTGTGTTTTTTTTTTCTTTTTAAACATATTAGACAAGTTATTTAGAAGCGGATATAGAAAATGGCTGATAGACATTTTCAAAATCTGTAGCTTTGTATCCCTCTATAAAAATTTACATGAAGCACTCTAATTGAGTAAATGAGTTGGGGATGGAGATAACACTACTACCTTGAATTCAGTGAATGTGGAGATATTTCCATTTGTTTCATCGTTTTGTAAGAGTTAAGATCTTCCAGGAAAAAGGTTGCCAGGAGGTCAGTTTACCAGATATACCATGCTAGTGTTGAAAATGGTCTATGTGATGTATAAGAGCTGCTGAGAAGAACTGAAAGGAGACTTTGTTCAAATGGGGAGAGGAAATGTGAAACCAAAAAAAAAAAAAAAGTTCCACGCACACACTCACACACACACACAAGCAACCAAAACAATCACAATGTTTCCACTGTGAGCATGAATAGTACTGACTCCTAACAGCCAGGATCCACAACACAGCTCTCTGAACAGCTGACCAGCACAGCCTGGCATATTCCTCACTTTCGGTGACTGAAGGCCTATTGACATACCAGTCCCTAAACAATTATGAATCACTGATGTGACACAAACATATCACTTTACTTACTGAATTTAGACACTAGGAGAAGCAGTGATTCTCCCAACCACAAGTCAGGATGATCCTGCTCTTGCTGCTACTATTTGTGTTCTTCAAAAGGTCCTGTGGATCCAGAGGGTTTACCTGGCAATTAAAAAGAACAGCACATGTAAAAATATTTAAAAAAAAAAAAAAAAAGACACACACAAACTTTGGACTAAGACCAGAGCAGTCCCATAAAGACCACATAAATTGTTTCATAGTTTCAGTAATCATAAAAGAAAATGCAAACAAGTCAAAGGAAAGATAACACCACATTAAAATCAGTACTAAAGATGTTATCAAAGATAATAAATCCAAAATTAGATTTTGCTGAGTTTATGTAGACAGCTGAAACTGCTGTAGGGAAATCGCTCACCAAATATATCCAGAAATTATCCACAGTGTTGTCAGCACTCAAAAGATGGAATTGCTTTTCTCTCTTCCCCAAGATGTAATCAATGAGTTGGACAGCCTGTCACCACCATAAAAAAAGCAATGTCTGAAACAGTAACATATGGCCATAGCTTCTCTAATCTTATCCACTAGAAATAAACAGAAGCACATCTGCTCTAGGCATGGGGTCATTATTAAAGCCTGTAGCTAACCCACTGTCACAACTGACAGTAGGAAATGAAACGCGAAGACACCAGGAAGAAAGCCATCCTCATTGGCTAAACATTATTGCTGGTATGCAGTATTTCTTAGAAACCAGATGTCGGTAGAAGTAGAGGTAGAGGATAAAACTAAATATAGCTTGCCACTTTTTGTATTATTTTTAGGTGAATCATATTTGCTTATATACCGAGAGTACATCTTAAAAGGACCAAATCACTACTTACACTACCTTTAATTTAAAGTGATAGACAGCCACATTACATACATGATCTATCAGTTTTTAATAAAATCCAAAGATCCTTCTGTCCCTAACTACTACTTAATTATGAACCTTCCTTGTAAGACCTCTACATTTGTACAGTTGCACTATAACCATTCAAATTACAACATGTTGTGTTATTGGTGGACAGTGTTGTGAATGGAAGTGTTAATTAATCACTGGGGGAATCAAAGAAGCAAGGGGTCACCATCTGCTTTGGCTACCCAGGATGCAGCATGCCAAGAGTGTGTGTGATCCACAATATGCTACTGCTGATTTATGGTAGGTGCACGCTGCACTTTTGGTGAAGCATGTTGCTGCTCCACAGAAATCGTGCATTTTCATATTTTTTTGGCCACGCAACGTGATCGGGTGGCAGCTCAGTTAACAATTTCACAACATGAAGGTTTACTCCGCGTGCTGCAGCAACAATGTTGTTCAACTTGAATTGCACAGACATGTCTTGACACAACAACAAGCAGTGAAGTGTTTTGTGCTGCACAGACTCCCACTGCTTATGTGTCTCCTAAGACAGCAGCTCCTCAGCCACAAGCCCATTACCTTCGCACTTCAGTTTCATTTCGTTGTTGCACTTCTTATTTTTGCCGTTTCATATCGTGTACACTCATCGAAACAAACATCACCCAAATTGCTATATTATCGGTGTATTTTTTCACCAACCAGCAGCTTTCGCCTGTTATGTCAACTCCGCCACTTTCTTTTGTAAACTTAACAAAACCCAACATGCTACTTGTTAACCTACATTCAAAATATATAACTTAATTTATACTAAAACATATTCACAAAGCACAAAAAAATAGGACTGGTTAAATCTAGCAATACACACGAAAGGAATGTACGTACACACTGTTTAAAAGTGATAGCACATTTCTAGGTAATATTACAGGCTGCAGTTAACCTTTGGCTGCTAGCGGTTAAATAACTTCACTGTAACTGGGTGGGATGTTTCAGACCAGTCGTTTATACAGTCATGGAGCTATATATATATATATATATATATATATATATATATATATATATATATATATATATATAATTAAGTTAAGCGTAAAGCACATCCTTTTTACTTTTTACTTAACGTTAAACCTCATTTACATGGGGCGCAATTGCTAACTTCTCGCTTTTTTTTTTTTTTTTAAATAATTTGATTTAGCGTTTTATTTTGCCAGAAGTGTCCTCCACCGTGCTTAACTTTACACCCCATAGTTAGAAAATGAACACGAACTACTGCTACAACAATATAGCTTTAGCTCCGGTCAAAATAATTAGGGAAAAGAAAAGTACGCTTTAAATAAACTGCCGTTAAATTTCCCAATTTCCCAGCGCGGAAACAGTTATATTCCAGCTAGCAAATGATCTCCTAAGGTCTTGACAGGGCACAAACACGGCTTGAAACATCTTGAAGTCTTGAACATCTTGAAAAATGAAGACGATACAAAAACACATAATGTATGTAACTTACAGCGGGAAGAAGAACAGTCCCCGGACTTTGGCGGAGTGTAGGCGTTAGTGCTGTGAGTGAGCAGAGTGGACAATGTGGAGGAACATCGCAGCGCTCCGGGTTTTCACCAAACCACCAGAGCCCAAACTGCAGCAAGCAATCCTACAGCCGATTACCGTAATGTCTCGAGAACTCGCCGGATTGTAGTTACCGTAATAGAGGACCGACTGCTATGGTAGTGACAGGCAAAATATACTGGTGTTTGTTCCACCCTCTGTTCCATGTTCGCTTCATGCGAGAAGTGTGTAGCACCACCTACTTTCATGTTAATGATAGGAGCAGCAACCGGTTGGTTGAAATCCGTGTTGGGCACGTTATTTATTAAACAATTGGTAATAGTTAGTAGTTACTTCTCACAAAAGGTAATTGACTTACTCCACTATAGAAGTAAGTAGTTACCAAGGCAAGCAGCTATGGCGTCCTTTTTATGTTTACAATATATTGGGGTTTCCCGAGGGTCTGTGAACGAGCCAAGTAATTTATTTTATTTTTCTATTTAATTAATTCATAACATGAATTTATTTCTATGTTATTTTCACATTTGTTGATTATTTTACTTTATTTTTTTATTTATTAATTATATTTATGTTCGTCTTATTTTGCAGCTCAATATATAAAACGTAAATGTAATGTAATAAATAAAGCCATGTGCAAATGGGAAATTGTACACAAATATTAGGAAATTGATTCTACTATATTAAATACATATTTATTTATTTATATCAATCATGGCATTTGTCATTGTGAAATTATAGTCAAAATAAATGATTCTCCTTTTTTCCAGGGACCTTTAGAGGTCCTGGGATCCCGCATTGAGGTCAGAGAAGAAAATATAACCCAAAGAATATTACATCTCATACTGCCCCACACCAGGAGACACAGTACAACCATATGCAAGCTGTTGAAGTTAAGATGAATAATTCTACCAGGATTTAAACTGTAATGTGAGAACTTTAACAAAGTATTCATTTCTCATCTTAAAGTCCTTCTGCAATGAAAAAAATATGGTTGATAAAATGATCAAAATAAATGACATTGTCTCCCAGTAAAATCACATGACATTCACATTATCTTGCCCAGAGCAATTTCAACCAATAGTATTATTATAACTGCCTGTAAAATGAACGCATTTATTTTTCAAATAGGTGTATAAATAACATCTCAAAAATATGTAGAACTGGAATTGAATATTATGACTGAAAATAATATATGTGGATATCTATATGCAGCCCATAAAAGAGTCAACAATTATGGTCGGAAATGATCTGGAAAACTAAAATCTGGTATTTTATTACACCTCTTTCAATATACCTTTCTGTGGCTTTTGTAGATGAAATGTGCAAACAGGCAACCGCATACTTATCTTTTGAGATTGCCCATTAAGTCAAGGGTTCTGGAAAAATGATATTGCTAACATTTTAGAAGAGGATATCCCTGCGTATCCATTGTTATCTTTGAGCAGCTTTTCAGAAGCTGTTCCTAAAAATGCCACATAAAAAGGCTACAAAACCAAGATGAGAACTATGAATACTTTTATTGATTATGAGACTGGTACTGTAACTGTGAAGGATGCACCAACCAAACCACCAACTATAACAAACTGAGTGGGATAAAGCAAAGACTGAAACTGTTTTACAGTACATAATAGAATTAATGACTGCAAGTCTGCAACAGAAAATGGACCCTTTTATACAGTATACAGGTGGATTTGTGCTCAACTATACCAGGTGTTTCATAAGTGATGGGTTGCTGTAACAAAACTGTGTTATAATGGAGTACCAAAGAAAAGGCCATTATTATGTTGCTCTGAAACTCTGAACCTGCTCTGCTGCAAATGACCTGTTTAGTAAATATCTTTTCCTTTACTTATTTTATTTTGAGTATGATGTTCTATGTCAGGGAGTGTTTATTTAGTAAAATAATGGAAATAGTGAAATAAATAAAGAAGTTTAAAAAAAATAGCTCACTGAAGTATGATGTTAATACCTTTCAACTAAAAAAATCCATGTCTAGTCTCCAAGTGCAACACACAACATATACATGTATGAGTCCTTTCTAGTATGCTTAGTTTTGTTATTTTTTCAATTCTATTTGTGTAGACACTAGGGGCACTGGACACCAGACCAAGTGCTATTTTTGTAGGGTTGAAGATAAGGTAGCAGGTGCTAGAGGCCCAATCCAAGCGTTTCCCCAAACCATACACCCACCCTCTTGAGTGGAGAGACTGCAAAGGGATGGAAATGGTATAAATAGTAAAGGGACAGCACTTTTTACACATCGTGTCACCTTGGCGATACAAAAAATACGTCAGGAACAATTGTAGATTTCAGACCTTTTTCATTTTAAGTTGTCTCCTTCCTTTAAGGTAGTGATAGTGAGATGACAGTGAGAATTTTGTAAATTTTCCAAAAATGGTAATATAATACAGGCGTTTTTGCAATGTTTTTATAAAAATGGCATGGGCTTAATCAAGTAGAGGACAGTGAACATTTCTCTCTCCCTAATTTTTTTCAAACTATCTCAAAACTTTGAAAACACTATCCAAGCTTGAGTATACAAACTCTCCAATCAAAACATATTGGAGAATCCTCAGGATGTCATCACTAGACATATGTCTACACACAGCTGTGCTGAATCACAACTAAGATGCCCCCCCTCCAGTCAACTTTGCTCCTTTAACGCAATAACATTATAGATCCATGGTTTCTTAATCTTCATATGTAACTCAGCAAGAAGTGAAATGTCAAATAATTACTTTAAGGCTCATATTTTAATGCAAATAACACAAAATACAGGACGTGTATAAAAAAGTAGGCCCTTGACATCCATGACAGTTGCTATATATATATTGTTTATACATATATATGATGTGGTTATGTAAGTCAATATACTGTACGCCGCAGGATATGGAAAAATAGGTCAAAGACCTAACTTTCAAACTGATTGTTATCCTGGGAGAATTTTTCCACTTGGTTTCCACCACCTGTGGAGTTGCAAAAACCTCCACATCATCCAAAATACTACACTCAGGTGTGCTTAAACGGTTCTCCCTCTCAATATATGGAAGCTTGGTGTGAAAACATCCATATATAGATTCTTCAAACTCAAGTCCATCTAGGCCTATCTATTTATTCCTGAAAAAAATAATAGTCAAATAAATAAGCTTCCACAGCTTCCTTAACATATGTTTGATATTTCAACATCAAGTCTTTCTTAACATTGCAGAAAAGCTATAATTTAGGAGCCATTTATTTCCACATTCAATCTGTAGAGCCTTACTATAAACATCAGAGCTACTTCACTTTAATTGCCTTTCTAACAGCATCAGTGATACACAGGCAGGTGCTAATAAAACAAGCTCTTCAGCTTTAAACAGAGGTGCTGAATTGTTGGAGGAAGGATCTCTGAGGATTTTCTGGCAGAAAACGGATTACTGTAAAGGTGTGGGAGGGGAAAGGTGCAGCGGGCTGGCAGCAGAGTAGAGTAGCACACTTACAGCTTCATTGTCACATACACACGTTCCCGAAAGCAATATCAGATAGTATTGCTGTGGTGTACATTTGGGTGAAAGTGGATCATATTGTACTTTTTCTTCTAATATGTTGATTTGATTTCACATTTCAGACACTCTATTCTGTAGTCTCATGACATGTGGCTAAATTATCGGACAGCATTTTTATGGCACACAATTTTCATGATGCTTTGGTGGGTTTTCGGCACAAAGTGAAGCCGCAATAAAGCTGCTCAGACAGTTGAGGAACAGAAAGCTGTTAGGAATATGGCTGCAGTGCAACACTCACATTTACATTTACACAGCTATAAGCCGTGACATGATACATAAGGGTCAACATTTTGTTTCAGCGGAACCTCTGGGGGTTGTATCCTCGGTATTTTTCCTCTACTGAGAAGGATTTGTTCATTTGTTTTATTTTACATTAACATTATTGGGTATAAATATATTGAACATTTGAAAGCAGGTCTGTAGGTAAGTGTAAGTAAATGTCATGTGTCATTGGCATATTTATGCAGACCTGCGTAATTACAGCATTCAGCCATCAGTGCTTTGTCAGGATCCTGGACATTCAAGGGAAAGAGTGACATTTGAGAGAGAGGCAGATGGTGGTAGGTGAATGTCACAGGTGAAAAGCAGGCAGCAGTAGTTTTTATGCCTGGTGAGATAACAGAATGATTTGTGGGCATATGTCATGACATGGTTTGAGTGAAAGTCTTCACTTGCATTTTGTTCCTGAACCAATGTATGCTATTTTTGTCCTGCAGAGAGAGGAAGGTGGACATGTGCCTTGTGCAATTCCAGCAATGAACGATGAAATATGGACCCAAGCAAAGGGGCTGGTATGTGGGAGGCATGTGTTCTTTCTCTACACCCACATTCAAACCTGTGAAACAAAAAACATTCCTTTTCCACCTCCAACCTGTGGCAGCCAGTAGGGGTTCACTTTCACAAAAGTCAAGTTCTTGCCTTGTCATAATATTGGGTGAGAGACAATAAAGTAAATCCATCCTGAATCCTCTATTGGGTTTTCCAGAAGGAAATGCAGAACTGCTTAATTATTATATAATGATCATCACTGTAACTTCTCTTTTGTATATTTTTGTAAAGTGTCTTTGAGTACCTTGAAAAGCACTTAATAAAATGCATTAATATCATTTGAATATTGTCCTTTATTATATATATTTTGTTTTAGATTCATGTTACAGCGTGTTTGCAGACTTTCACATCTCCATGTTGCACTGAAGGACTGTAAAAAGAAAAAGTGTAGGAGGGAACAGAAATACCTTTAGTCCACTGGAAACCTAAACCTTAAAAAAATGAAAGCAAGAAAATTAGGGGCATTAATCACAGTCTATTGCAGGGATCTTTTAACAGTAGACCAAACCTCAGATACACTTTTCATCCTGTAGTAAAACATTGCCTTGTTAACAGCTCCATTCAGCTTTCCAGGTCTAGTCTAGTCTTAAATTCTCTCTGTGCTTCATCTCACTTGATGTACTAGTATTCTTAGACATTTTCAAAAAATAAGTTATATTATAGTATACTATAATAGTTATTATGGCAATCATGTGGCCTTAAAATAATGTTGAAAAGATTATCCTCTTAATCCTTCCTTCCCTTTAAGAAACTTGGATTTGCTGTTCAAGCCTAAGACTGTGATATTGGTTTCATTTCAAGAAATGTATCATTTAGGCCTGTTGCCATGTGGGCTCAGGAAAACTGAAACCGGTCATCACAGCAGGAAGACTGTAGGAAGTCGATGAGTACAGTGACTTCCTGGAAAAGAGCAAGAGCCAGCTAATGCTGTTTGGCAGCCAATGACGCCAGGTGAAAAGGATGTGTTGAAGCGAACGCCGAAAACAGGAAGAGAGGATGTCGTTTCTGGTGAGGGATGAAGTTGAGTTGGGGGTTGGAGAGGTGCCTGGCAAGTAGAAGTCATCTTTTTTTATTTATCGTCAGGAATCACTTTAGATCAAGAGTTGATCAAAGTTAAAGGAGACAAAGGTCAAGCATTAGTCAATTGTAGCCCCTGGCTATTGTCTCTCTGCACTGCACTCTATCTGCATTCAGACCAAATGACCTGGCCTCCACCAGCCTGGATAAATGCACAGCCAGTTAATCATTATCTTGGCTCATCCTTTACATTGAGATTAATTATTGTTTTCTCTATCTGCTCCTGGAGAGTATTAGAGAAGCCACTAATCCAATAATAATCAGGACACAAACTGAATTAACTTTTCAATGAATAACCTCACACAAAGGAAACGATAAGAGACAAGAAAACAACACAATAGATATTGCATGATTGCGCATATTCAAAAAAAAAATAGTCGTTTGATATGAAGGAGTTATCAAAAGCTTTGGCACATTGTGCTGCTACAAGGAATCAGCTAAATATTTAGCACCTATAAGCAGCTCTTCTCATGAAAACAATGGCTTCCCTTCTTTCAAGTATAATTAAATTTCCTCTTTGCCTAAGCCAGGAGCTATTTTGAGAACCTGGCCCTTATTTGTTCCTAGCGGTAGAAAATATTAACCCAAACAAAGGCTGGATTCAGATATGAGGAGATTGTTATGAGAATATTATTATAAGGGTTATAGTTAACCTTAACCCCATCAAAATGTATTGTGATATTGAGCACTTGCCCTGACCCTAGAAATCAGAGACATTCTCTTTGATGTTGGGCGAAATTATACACTATGATTCATCCATCAAGAAACAGATTGAACTGTTGCATAAAAGGTGAACTGATTGTACAGTAAAATGTGTCAAATGAATTAAAAAGTCCAGCCTGCAGTCAACGATGAAAGAAGTGGATTTCAGATTTTCTCCTTGAATCTCTGGCAGGCTGAGAGATTAGAGCTGTGGGCTGTGAGTGGGTGAGCAGGCGTGTCTTTGTCAGGGTTCACACCTCGGCAAACACCTTACAGCCTGCAGGCCCAGAAAACATGGGAGGAAGAAAATAAAATAAATAAATGAAAAAAAAGGAATTGTCTTTCCACCACTAAAAAATGGCCATAATTTATCTATTCAAGTGAACAAAATGGTGTCGTTGGACTTGAAGTGCAGTGTTTTGTCCAAGAAACGATTGCTCTATTGAAGGGTTGCATTGCTTCAGGTAAAAAGCAAACACAATGGTTATAAATAGCAGATGAAGCAGAATATCCTTTAAGACAGAATTATGCCCTAATATCTAGTGGCGAAGGGCCCAAATAACCTCAGCTCATCATAGATGTCCACATGTTAAGCCACACGTCGATTTTTCTTATATACCGCTGACAGAGCCGTTGTTGCATTGAAGCAAAGAGAGAAGAGTAACCGAGTCTCTTACTTTTCCTCCCAAAAGGAGCCAGGAAAAAATCGAGCCAGCTGACTTTGTGCTGCAGGGTGGTAAAAATATGAGCTCTCCAGGGTTACGAAAGGACACCTGACTTCTTTTACATTTCACGCTGCTCCCTCCAGAAGAAGAACTGTATTGATTGCTGTGGGGGAAATCATTCACTGCATTTGACTCATCCTACACACACTAGGAGCAGTGGACAGTCACAGTGGTGCCCTGGGGCTTCTACCAGCGCCTTGGTCAGGGGAACTGACAGGAGAATTTAACCTAATTTTATCTTTGATGGAAATCCATGCAAACACAGGGAGAACATGCACGGAAATGACTTGGGTTGGCCACGATTCAAATGCAAGTATTTCTTGATGTAAAGCAACAGTGCTAACCATAGAGCCAGTTGAATCCTTTTGAAGTCAATAGCCTCTTTTACAGGGCCTGTTCAAGGAGGCATTATGGCGGCTTTATGCTATCTCACTGTTTCAGTAAAAGGTGCAACTGGGGAGTCAGAGTTTTGCATTACATCAGAACGGGAGGCAGTCATATTGGCGGATCAACTGTGTTATAGCATATGCGTGAGAGGCACTGGAACAGGTTGCCTGGATCAATACTATTGAATAATCAATAAAAGACAGGGCACCACAGGAAAGTGTCAAATCACCAATGCCAGATCGCTGCAAATATGAGGAAGACAACAGGAGGCATGCCCAGCCTGTCAAAACTGACGTGGCCGTCACACCTTTGTAACATCAGCTGTGAAAAGACAGATCACATTATATCAGGTGACATTTGGAAGATGGAAGTTACCATCAAAACATGTCAAGTTTGGAGGGATGAGAAATCATGTCTGAAAAAAAAAATCATGCATGTGAAAAAAGGAAACACTATAGTTATGCAACTAAAGATATTATGAACCTAAGTGAACTACAACTTATTTTCTCATTTTTTGTATAATTTTAAGAAATAATTTGCAAACACGGGCGACACGGTGGAGCAGTGGGTAGCACTGCTGCCTCACAGCAAGAAGGTCGCAGGTTCAAGACCGCCCTGGGGGCCTGGGTCTGGGACCTTTCTGTGTGGAGTTTGCATGTTCTCCCCGTGTCTGCGTGGGTTTTCACCGGGTACTCCGGCTTCCTCCCACAATACAAAACATGCTCAGGTTAATTGGCAAATCTAAATTGCCCATAGGTGTGAGTGTGTGTGTGAATGGTGTGTGAATGGTGTGTGTGCCCCACGATTGGCTGGCGACCATCTGGGGTGTATCCCCCTGCCTCTCGCCATAAATGCGCTGGGATAGGCTCCAGCAGACCCCTGCGACCCTGAAAGGGAATAAGCGGGATAGAAAATGGATGGATGGATGGAATTTGCAAACACTGTGACACATCACTAGACAAAAATTAATAATTATAACATAATGAAATGTTAGCGAAGTTAAAAAAACTTTATTTCATAATACACTAATGAAATGCCCTGCGTATATCAGCCATGACATAAACACTTAATTTCAGTGATACACATCATTTAATGTCTACTGTGAAATAATATATTATTATCAATTACACCCACTATACTGTACATCAAGACATATGAAAGACAACACAGATAAAATGAACAGAAACAACATGTCGTATATTGACTGATAACCTTTATTTGTCCTACTGTGGTAAAATTACATGAGCAACAGCTGAGAAATTTAAGAAAGAAAGACACAGAAAAAATAAATGAATAAATACAATGTACACAATGTAATTTAATATAGGATATAATAAAGAATAGCTGCACCATATATTTGGTGTTTAGCAATGTTTGTTGTGAAATCTCACAGCAGCACACGCATATACACACAAATGGGGCACGGAATATATATCACATATTTAGAGCGTCAAGAGGTGTGTCTCATTCATTATCAATGGGAGCTTGTGGCCTGGCAGTAGTGAGACGTGTATTACCAGCGTCCTTGGCAAGCTTTTAACTTTCCAGGACATCAACACCAAGTCTCTGAAACAGTTTCGAGGATGACCCCCCAGAATTGGAAAGTATATGAGGGTCAGTCAATGGATTGTTTTCTAATTGTGTCTTTCAGAATGCTAAAGGCATGCTTGAGCTCACGCAGAGCCTGCAAAGATACCTTTCCGGTTGGCTGGTTGGGGCACATTTTCCAGTCACAGCAGCAATCACCATACACATCAACAGCCTCAGTCGCCTAAGGTTATGAGGTTTCCCTTTTGTGTTTTATGTTGTCTTGCATCATTATACAGCACTTCATTTACTTGAAGCACTGAGAACAATGCGATGTTTGCATAACGCTTAATTTTACAGGTCAGTAGTTAGGCTAAATCATATGAATAAGTGTATAATTGCAAATTAACTACTATGAACATTATGAAATACATTATGAAATACATTCTTCACTTGTAGTTCATATTCAGGGTTAGGGTTAATTTTAGGATAAGAACCAGATTAGTGTTATGGTTTGGCTTAGTCTTGGGTTTGATGTTGGGAAATGGAGTATTAAGTCATTTGGGCCTCCCTCTCTATTGGTCTAATGTATCATGTTGTCATTTACCTTTCTTATCCATAGGGCATACATACCCCCAACAATCAGACCTGTAATAAGCATTCTGGTGGTATTATAATGAAGCGATTGTTAGTCAAATATAATGACTGTGCATACAGGGTTATTTTATGGGGTCAAAGTGGCATTTTAATTGTTTGGTTCAATACACAGTTGCTCATTCCCCTGAGTCAAAGTATTAGGCTACATATAGACCATTATGCTCTGGCTCTGTTAGACAAAGGGACAAAAAAATAATGTTCAGCAACATTACAATGATAGGGACAGTGTACAAGTACAGAACTCGATAGAACACACGATTGTATTAGCTGTCTTCCATCTGTAGTTCTCGCTTTGATGGTGGAAGTAAACCACAGCAGCCAGTGGAAACCAATATGAACTCAGAACAGATAATGCAAATTACACAGAAAATCACCACATGTGTGTCCACCATGGGCATAAATAGCAAATGTGGCTAGCAGAGCCCAGGTATAAACAGTGCGGCTTTTGCAGTCATGACAAAGACAAGAAATACACTAATGTGTAATGCTTTTATTTTTTGAGACAAAAAGGAAATAACTAAATACGAGGTATGGATGTCAGCAAAATGAGCATAAGGTGCATGTTGTGTGAATGGTGAGTTTGTGTGTGAGAGCATAGGGAGGACAATGGAAAAAACGAATGATTCTTTCACACGAACAGCGGTTGGTGTACACCAAATTTACCCAAAGATGCTTTTGTTGGTGTGAAAGTATCGGCCACAGTTGTGGGGTCACCACAGTGCCACAACACTTTGACCCAGACTGAAATCTACAACAAGTATTTGATCGGCTGCATCTCAAAGATGGTTTAAAATGGTAAACATTAGAGGTTCTGAACATCGCCATGGTAGCGTTTTCATTATGAGCGTGTTGGCATGCTGATAGTTAGCTCAATGCCTGTATCGTGTAGCCTTACAGAGTCACTGGCTTGGCTGTAA
The DNA here is from genome assembly GCA_036785175.1 of Eupleurogrammus muticus. Classification (NCBI taxonomy): domain Eukaryota; kingdom Metazoa; phylum Chordata; class Actinopteri; order Scombriformes; family Trichiuridae; genus Eupleurogrammus; species Eupleurogrammus muticus. Next base: position 17,931,063 of record JAYKQN010000010.1, on the reverse strand, counting down.
GAATGTAATACCCTGCCTAATGCAATGTTCAGGTATTAATTGTGCTCTGATGGACTAAACACTAACACAGGTCTGTAAAACTATAATGACTGAAATCCATCAACATCATTGGTATGGAGTTTGAGTTTGCTGCATTGTTCAGGAACCACTTATCTTTTGTGGAGCATCTAGTAAAGGAAATTTCTGTTAGTACAAAAGGAAGCAAATGACAGGCAGGAATGAAGGGAAATGTCCTCTCTGTGTGTTTAGGTGTGACCAGCCAGCTGCCACAGCTGCCAGCTAACACAGGCATTATTCACATCTCACCATAAGACTGAATTTGAGACATGAATAAATCATCAAGTCAGCAAGAGCTGCGTGGAGACAAATGACAGTGTGAAAATAAGATAGAGAGTGAACTGGAATTCTAGAATTCATTAAAGGGGTGAAAAGAAAGTTCAAATAAAAGGGAAGCGAAATAGTCAGAGTAGAAACCATTTGTTTTAATGAGCATGATTTATTTCAGGCCTCATTACAAAGACAGTGAAATCACCCCCATACAATACCGATTTGTAGCTTTTGACATACCAATTGCAATGAAAACCATGAAACCCCTGTCTCCACCGTTGATAGAAAAACATTCCAGGCAGATGAAAGTAGACCCAGGAGGGAGGCAGGGGGAAATGAAAATGTTACGCGATTATACATTGAGAATACCAGACTTCTTCAACTAAAAATGTGTGATTGCATTAAGCAGAGCTGATAGATTGCTTAATTTCCCAGTCTCATTGGTGCTCTGTTGAAATGCAAAGTATTTTTTTTTACAGTTGAGCTTGGGGTTAAGAACTCTCCTGGCTGACATTTTGAAGGGGGAAGTACATTCGGATGATAAAATTCTGTATTAGAAATGTTAATGTTGTAATATAATAGATGAATGCTTATTGCCCTTAATTACTTTATTCCTTCACCAGCAACACAATGCGCTACGCAGTAAGGCAAGCCCCATCCACTCAGCCTCAATCAGAACTTTGCATGTTTTTCCTGGTAATTTGCAAACCTTATTAAACCAAAGTATGCAAACCTTCCTACACAAGGCCATAGTGAACATAGGGGTGGCAATCTGGGGAACTTTTAGGTGGAATACTTTAAACTGGCCCACATGGACTAGCCTGGAGGATGGCTCAACCAATGCAGCAGGGGTGCCCACCTCATGGTCCTACTCCTCAGGCTGAGTATCATGTGCCAGTCTTGAGGAACCAGGACCTTTAGGTAGTTGCCTTCTTCCATTTATCTGCCTTTCCTTCTGTCTGTCTTTCTTACTTTTTTCTGGTTTTGGTAAATTCTGGGTGGAAGGTGTGTAGCGGACCCCATAGGGATAAAGGCCCATAACCCAGGTTTATAGCAATAGTATGAATGGCACCTTTAAGACACTAATGGATAACCACAGCAATATCAATGCTCACTTTTTTAGCTCCTACACTATCTCTAGATTTTCAGCCAGGACATGTTAGTTTGCTTGTCCACATGTATCAGGGGGCAGCCATGCTGTGAGTCTGAATATTAGCACAATGGCAAAAAGAAAAATAAATCAATCATTTAAGCTTTGATTTAAAGGGGCACTATAATGAAACAATACTACATTAAAAAAACTAGTATTGATGACCCTGTGAAGCAAGATGATTATGATGATGCAATACAATCATTCCTGGCAATATAAATCCTGCAGTCCTATGCAATGTACAGTAGATTATTCATACCTGTTTGTAGCAGAACACCCTGTACATAGCTGAACACTCATACATTGTGTATTTCATCTTAAGACATGCACATTGTGATTTTGTAACATTTTGAATTTTATTTTGCACTGGAAAAGAGAAGAGAAGCTCTCCAATTTCTTTCTTCAATGTTTTGTAAAAAGGGCAATCTGATTCTGACTCTGACAAACTAAATCCATTGAAGATAACAAATTCCATTCATTAGAGCCAGGGATGTGCAGAACTGCTGATTGCCCCACAGTGCGTGCAGGATAGATGTGTCTGGCTTGGTTCTGATTCTGACGTCATACACGAGCAGGCAACAACAGTCTCACAAGCTCAAGGCAGCTGCAGATTATAGATGTCGGTGGCGAGATAATTCTCCGCTAACTGCAGAACACAGAACATGATGTGTTTCATCTGGCTTCCTGCTGATATAAATACTGATTGGCTCAGAGAAGTTCATACATTTCATTGTGTGATTTAATGATTTTAATTGTATTCATCGGATGGAGAACACATTGTAGCCATCTATTACAGATGTGTAAAATAGGAACATTACATAATTATGTGAATATTCAATAGATAAAGGATGTAAGGTGTGTTTCTGCTTCTGTTCTCTAGTAATTATTCTTGTCTTACTATATTTATTTATTAATTTCTATATTACAAATATACATTTTATTAAATCATTGAAGATTTGATGATACAATTCACCTATATAAGAAAGAAAAATAAACATTTTATCTGTAGATATTATACATTAGGGCAAATAACTTAAAAGTCAAATTAATCATCTTCTAGCAACCTTGACTTGACCCATGAGAGTTAGTTAACAAGTCATGTTTTTGGTTGGTATTTTAGTATCTGTTTGTGCTGGTTGATAAATTAATAATCACTTCATGCCAAAAAGTAAGGAGGGGAATGAAAATTGTTTTTAACAAATAAGTTCTGTTCTTTCTAAATATGGCATAATACTGTCAATTATAGTGTTTTTCAGAGCAAAAAAAAAGAACAGAAATTAGCTACTGTAATATTTGATGGTAAATTACAGTATTTTCCTTTTTCATTTTCCCCACTGCAGTAATCGAAATCTATGCGACCACTGGCATCACATAATATCACAACTCTCAGAACACCGGTCAGTATCTGGTGTGACCCCCATTTGTCTGGTGTTCTGAGTCCCCAGACCCCCCAGTGAATCTAAACTGCGTGTTCCAGAGTGGCCTTTTATTGTGACCAGTGTAGAACACCTGTAATAATCATGCTGTCCAACCAGCATCTGGATGTGCCACCTGTGAGGTGGGACGGATTATCTTTGCAGAGGAGAAGTGCTCATTATCCCACATGTAGACAGATTTGTGAACAGTATTTGAAAGAAATGGTTATTTTGTGTGTAAAGAAAACGTTTAAGAGTTACATTTATATTTGTGTTCAGTATAGGTTAATGTGTTTGGTTTATTGTAATTCTGAAGAAATGTAATTATTTAGAGAATTTAGGTATATTGGTTAGACATTGTGATAAAGTTAGCAGTTACCATACAACATAGTAAACCAACAAAAGACCTGCATGATCCTTTTGTTTTGACTCCAGTGAGATTGTTGTATATATAATAACAAGGTGTACTAAAACCTGACATCTAATAGGTGATTTCCAAGCAACATTGTTCACTAATAGTACAGTTTTTTTTGATCAACCCTGAAAGGGGAACAGAATTAGGGAGATTAGTCCCTATGAAGACAAACAAGCTGAAGGTGAACTCTTGTCACTACCTTTCTGAAGGATTTGACATCACTGCATAAAGGGAAATCAGGGGTTCTTCCTACATACTGTAAAATGTTTCTCTCTGCCATTCAAATGTGAGCCTGGAAGCTGCCAATCTTCTGCCAATTAGATTTGAAAGCATTACGAATGATGTTAGGCTGTGACTAAGTTTTGCTGGCAGCTCAAGATGTCAGACAGATTAATACTGACCTCCCGTAAAAAGGCCATGAACCTTGAGAGTTATTTTCCCAATACATACAGTACGTAATATAATTGGAATATTTGAAAGCCTTTGACTGAAATTTCAGTTCCATAAATCTGCCACTTTTGATTCATATGCTTTTGTGCTTATACTTTTAATGGTAACTTACTGGACCTTTGAGGACATAAAAATATCTACATTATACGTCAGTAGGAAACTTTGAATGCTGATTAATATAGCAACACTGTAAAATTAAATATATTACTGCAACCCTAGATTCCCACATTCTACAGTGAGGCTGCTAACAGTAATAAAACTACAAAAACAGAAAGATATTGGTGAGAAGAACTGCCAGTGTGGAGACAGCGAGCCAGACAGGCCTCATCACTCACAACAGTGGTGAAAGAGATGTTGCTGCTGTACTAAGATTAACGGTATGGGTGAAGGGCAACACCATTAATAACAGCTGGGTTTGGACAAGAATAGATATGGGAGATATAATTATCTGCCATTCAAATATCACAACTCTGCAGGATGCAGTAGAGATGCACAGAGCATTTATAAACTGTACATTTCCACAGTAACCAGTAATCACAGGAGTGAACAGCCACACAGACATATGTGACACTTGGTTTCCATCACATTGGATTTTATCAATTCCGCATTTCAAAGATGGACAGATACAGAGAGAGAGAGAGACTTCGCACGTGAATGTCATGAGGCCCTCCTCCATGAGAAGTGAATTGATTCGCCTTTGAGGAAAGGTGAAAGAAAAGAATCGACGTGTCAACAATGGGCCCATCACTTATTCTGTCTCAGATGTCCATGGACTGTGCCAAACCTGGCAGGTGACTAGGTTACACACGCGAGACTCCCAGCTCACCTGAGCTCATAAACTGTTGCCATGCCAACAGAAGATATGGCCAAAATATGTGTGTGTGTGTGTGTGTGTGTGAGTGAAATATGTGCCAAATGTGGGTTACACTTTAGTTGCATCAATTACAATGATGTTTCAAATAAAACTATAAAACTATACCCATTGTGTCTACTGAATAAATGTCACCCAAATATAATATTATGGGTAATGTTTTATTCCTGTTTAGACAACAATAAATATCTATGGCATGTGGGTATGACCAATATAAAGCTTTTGTTACAAAGTTTACACATGATAGAAGCATATCATCCTGGTTTGGTTGTTCCACAGGACCTGTTGTTTTATTCTTTGACAGAGCAAAATCAAAGCCATGGCAGCTTTATAGCACATTTCAACACAGTGAAATTCAGTATTATTCACAATAAACATTAAAAGTCAGAGTATAAACAGACATACATAAGTATTATATGACACAATATGAGATGTACACTGCAAAGGATAATTCAAATATGGTTTTCAGTCTTGATTTAAGAGAATTAAGAGTTGCAGCAGGCGATTAAGGCGACGGACAAATAATTAGATACTATGGAAAATCCCCATGAGCGAACATTAGAATTTAATCACCCAAAGGTCTTCAAAAGTGGCAAGCAACTACTGTACATCTAAAAGCCGATAGTAGCAGTTAATGTTGTACATGATATGTTACATCCACACTATTTTCCCAAACTGACAGAGTGAGAGGCAATCTGTTTCTGCTTCCTCTGTGGGGGAAGCTGCTGTCCAGTGCTAATGAATACATGCCTTTGAATGAGCACCAACCCAATATATATCCAGTTTCCACATGGATCAGGTTCCAGGTGCCATTCACCAGCAACATAATGCTGGGGTTGCTTCGGGGAAATGAAGTAACTCGTCTTTCTCTATGCAAACTGAAATCTCTCATTGGTTTAGTATAAAGTAAACAGCATCTTACACCCTGGTTGATCTTATTATGACTCAATTCAGCCGGTTTGACGGATCTGGATCCACAAGGTAAAGATTGAATCTGGACAGAATTTCCCATGGAAAAAGAATGCAAATTGAATTGGCTAGAGCCCAGGAGCGCAGCACTCTGTGCTGTGCAGACACTCTCACGAAAGACTCGGGAGGTTTCAATATTAAGGGGATTACAATGTATCTAAAAGCAACATGTACATATGAAATATGAAAATTGACTTGAAATTGCTTAACCTCCAAGTCAAAATCAAAGAACAGAAGTTAGAGTGACATTTTGTGGCATTAAGAATAGTATAAATGGAACGCTGGCTGCCTAGCATTGGTTTGAAAGTCTCTGACCTCAGTCATTTCGTGGCTTTCCATGTTCCTTCGTGATAATAGTGATGAGAGGCAGCAGGCTATCTAGTAAAGAGCACTGACTAAGAAAGCTTTGCAAATGAGAACCACTTTACTGTAAATTGACTGGAGAATAAAGGCTTTTCCTGCATGAAAAAAATGAAATTAGTATAAAACTATTCCCTAATAGTTCTAAAGAAAAAAAGATTCCTTTTTAAAAAGCAGCCTGACAATAGCAGGCAGATGTCTGGTATTCTGGAGTGGCCATTTAGACTAGTACACAGCAGGAATCAGGATACTGTGATCAGAGGTGTAAAGCTACTATACAAATACTTAAGAACACATTTGGGGTATCCCTGCTTTGGATTAATAGAGTAATTATTTTTTTTAAATATCCTTTTTACCCCTATTTCATTCAAGCTTGCTTTCATGATAAGAATTCAAGCCAAAAAAGTGCATTATTTGACCTGGTTTGTGCCCCTTTCCCATGTAAAAATACATCTAAAAACGACAGTGGCAGCTCATTATTAGGTCTAATTCCTGATGGATATATTTAAATGATTTTACCTTGTGTACCATTATGTGTTCAAATATTTTTAAAGGGACAATACACCTTAAATCACAGCATCTCTTGTCAAGGTGATTACAGCTCATATATTTTGATTGACGGGTGTTTTTTTAATTCCTTTAATGCTTTAAATAGTTTTGAAACTGCTGCTTGAGCAAAGAGGTTGCATTTATACTTCAACTTCTACATAAGTATATTTAAATGCTAGTACCTATAGTTCTTCACTTTCTTGCATTGTTTTGGAAATAAGAAATGTGCCTTGGTCAAATAAGACCTTTTGCTTTTTTGCATTCTGACATGTGGGGAAAATCCCAGACAATCATTGAGAGTGGACAGTCCCCAAAAGAGGTAGCAACCCATAATTAACTTTGACCAGTTTGTTCAAGCTCGTAAGGGCTGAGCTGAATTTTGAAAGACTCCTGGATGGACAAGAATTTAATTATCCTGAATGTTCCTCTTCCCTATAGAAAATGTCTTGCATGCCACCTTTAGTGTTAGCCTTGGGGAGAGGTGCAAGGAAATCCAACACCCCAGCGAGGTTTTCTGACTACCTTTAGATCATGTCGCTGTGAGTGTGAAATTGTTGCCATGGTTGGGTGGTGCACCTGCAGGGATTCAAGTTACTCTAGTTTGAAATTGTGCAAGTGAAAGTGTCAGAGGCGGAAAGAGGCGGATATTTCAGAGAAACTGGTTATTAAACTATAAGAAAAAAATAATAATAATGGCAGGGTGTTAAGCACACTCCCTTAGAAAGCTCTGTTACGAGGTCTGTGCTACAAACTAATTATGACCCATCTACATTGTATGCTGAGGGTTTTAAGTTGGAATCAAACTCGATCAGCCAGCTGTCTGTGAGCCGCTGGTAGGCTCAAGCTCTCCCATCATCGGGAAACAGGTTAATTTACCACCACTTTGATTTCCCCTCAATGACGTCGAGCGAGGGAGTTTACAGAGAGGGAAATTTGGTAACAGTAGGGATCTGTGATGCTATGGGGGGGGGGGGGGTCGAGCCAAAAGCTGTGCTCATAGTCAGTAGAGCTCACATGCTGTGGGGGCAGCGAGAGCTCATTCAGCACATTAACTGTAACCTGGTGAAAAGAAACACACAAACCACCCACTAACCCACACCTGTTACTGTGTGAATAAAAACTGGAAAATAATAAGGCATAATGCAGATTTTTTAGATTTATTTCAAAACTTCGAAAATGTTTTTTTTTCCCCCTGTAGAAAGACAATAGCATTTAACAGTATAAATGAGATTTAAAAGACAATCATCTGAACATTTTGAGAAAAAAATAATTTCTAAAACATTGTTTTAATGATCAATAGTGCAAACTTACCTCCTACATTAAAAATGTAAAATTATATACAAGATTTAATTGTGATACTAAAAAGATGGAATGGATATGAAATGTTACACCCATTGTGAACAGAAGTTAGAAATAATATAATTCCAGTACTATAAAATCACATTGAAGGATTGTGGCTAAATAAAAGCTTTATACTGTATATAGAACATGACAGAACTACCTTCCCCGAGAATCATACAAATTGACATTTTTCTTTTTTACGAAAGCCTTATATTTCCAGCAAACTGACAGGCCGCTGGGCTGTGGATTACAGCTGGAACAGATCGCAGATGGCCAGCTGTGTTTTAGACACAGACAAGGCTGGGTAAAGTGGGTCAGTAAACCTGTGCTTGTAGGAATGTAATAAAGCTAGACTGCCCCCTGGTGTCACATTAAAGAAAGACAGGCTTCCCTCCTCGAAGTCGAGCAACACGCCGACCCTCTGCAGCCCGTCTGCAGCCACGGGCGATGCCACCTTGTTGTGCAGGGCCTCCACCTTCCGCTTCTCACAGGCCAGGCACCAGGAGTAGGCGTTGAAGCCCAGACGGGAGTTGTCCTTTTGGCCCTTCCTCTCTATCTGAGCCTCGCACAGCCCCACCTTCCAGCGGCCGTCGTCCACGGACACGTCCGCCTCCCAATACCAGCGGCCCCCCTCCAGGGCCCGGCAGGCCAGGACCTGGGGGAAGGAGCTGAAGCGGGCCTCCTGCTCCGTGTAGGCCTGCTGGGCCTCGCTGTAGGTCACCCTCCTGTTGTCCTCAGACAGCTGCAGCTTGGGATGGGCTGTGTCCACATCCAAGACGGGGATGGTACCATCTGTGAACAGCGAAGGGCATTTCGAAAAGAATTTAGTTAGGGGAAAATTAAGACTAATTGAAGATGCCACCTCTGGGCCTTCAGGATGCATTTACATCTTTGGTTTTAAAGGGGGTATATTAAGGAAACAAAACACTATCATTTTACCAGTGTTTGTGTTTAAATACTTAGGTCTCACATTGCTGACAGAGCCTAGCCAATCAACAGAGTGGGTGTTTGGGTAGAGAGGGGTCGGGTACAAGCAGCACATTCTCCAGAGTGAGAGTGGAAATGGGAAAAAGGTGCTCCCTTTAACTATAAGCGAATCCCCCCCATTCTGAACTAACCCTACTTATTTCCTGATTTTGAAAAAAAGCTTAAAAAATGGTGAAGTGCTTTTCCCTGAAGCCACGGCTCCAGAGTACAGCAACAGCAGTTGAGTTTGATGGACAAATCACTATCCAATAATGTTTAACGCGATGCTAAATCAGTTTAAATCTGTCCTGTCCATCCCTCATGTTACTATTTTTTTCCGTAGCATTTACTGTAATGATTTGATTACAATCTGGGCGTGAAGGCGATTTTAAACCATATGATAAATATACTTTGGGTGATCATAGTCCACCCTACCTTTAATAGAAAGACTGTTTGAGCTTCAGAAGCAAACAGCAGGAGGGCCTCCCCAATGCTGCTCACAGCATCAGCCGACCTCAATATAATGTTTAACCATGAGTTAATATTTTGAAAAAGGTTATACCAGCTGATAACTGTGCAAAACAGACATACAGAGTTTAAGAACAAACGGCAAAGGGCCGTTGATTCTGTGGCTGCAGGAGCAGCCCAACATTTGAGATTTTAAAATCATATAAAATGCTAATATTTTTATCCATTTGGTTTCATAAGATGGGTTTTTGAAATAAATACTTAAATGGAAATGCCAGAAAATTAAAAAAAAAAAAAATTACATACGTTTTTTATGCTTGGGAGTGGATGTGTCGTATTGAGAGAAGTAAATGTGGCTTTAAGGTATGGAAACAGGTTTTGTGATGAAAGTCTTCACTCTTTCACCCAGCTACGCTCCCAAACACAGAACGATGCAGTGGTCTCCCTCCAGACAACTCTGACAGCACTTGTAACATTAAAAATCTTCAGCCTGGTGGAATGGAAAATTGTATTATCTAAAGCAGGGGTGGGCAACCCTGGTCCTAGCAGTGGGTGCAGGTTTTTGTTCCAACCATGCAATCACACACCTGATTCTACTGATCAACCATTACAGCTCTTGCTGAGGACTTTCATGAAGTAGAATCAGGTGTGTTACTGCTCGGTTGGAACAAAAACCCGACCCACTGCGGCTCTCTAGGACCAGGGTTGCCCACCCCTGATCTAAAGCCTTAATGTTCAAAATCCAAAATGCTGTCTGTGACTGACACTTTTCCTATCTTTCACCCCTGATACCTGTTGTCTTAGCATCATCAAGGATGATTAAATCATTAGGTAAGAGCTGATTCTGTAGGAGCTGTTTTTGTTTATAATTCCACCACCTGTAATAATGGTGTCCTAATAAAAAGGGAAAAAGATCTTGGCTGAATCTCTTTTTTTCCCCACAACCACTAGTCTTGTAGGCTGTAAACGCTGACAAAGCTTCAGCTAATATTCTCCCTCAAAGCTGACCGATTCACCAGTAAATTATCCATGAACAGTTTTCAAGTGCTGATGTAATGGATACATTCCTCTTATGATGGCAAACTCTCCCGCTCCCAATATTCGCAAAACAATGAAAGTGGAATCAATCAAAAAACATTTGTGCCTCATCACAGTAGCCTCATATAATTTAGTTAACAGCTCAAACAAGTTTAATTAGCTGTGATTAATTGAATGAAATGAATGAAAGTATGACAACTTTTTGTCTCACAGAGCAGTCTGTAGAGGTCCCTGTCTTTGCTCGGCACCGTGTTGACAACTGTGTCCAGGCGGTTCTCGGTCCACTTCTGCAGAAACTTTAGCCGGGCCTCATCCACTTCCTCTGGAGCCTCAAACTGATCCATATAACTTCCCATGTCACTAGTTCTGGGGAAAAAAGGAGCAGAGGGAAAAGTAAAACTGCAACGATCACTCAATTAATCGATTAGTTGCCACCTTTTAAACCAATCACGAGATAATATTAGAAGTTTTTAAAAACGTACATTCAAAGTCTCTGATTACAGCTTAGCCAATGTGATATTGATATATCACTTTGCCACTTTTTATGGTTGGGTGCATATCATAGCTAATACCAGATAGGAGACTATAATATTGTCAAGATGTCTACCTTTACCCCAATACAAAGAGGATAAAATGAGGAGCATCTATTTCTAGAAGCTGAATCCATACTACTCCTACTACTACTAATAATAAAAGATGGAATTCAGTTTCTCAGCAGTCAGTGTTGTCTTTAATTTGCTTATCAGATATGGCAGTAAATTCAATGTTTTGTTAGAATAAAAGCCAAAATGTTGAGATAATGAATTTGGCACAATAGCTGACAAGGGGAAAAACAGCAAATAGTCATATTTGAGAAGCTGTAATCAAAGAATTATTGCCGTTTGAAACATGATTGAAACTGGTGATCATTTTATTGTTAGTTTATTACATATTGTGTAATGAAGCTATTGTTAGTTGGTAGTATAGTCAGGTATTGATAGGTCAAAATCATCATCATCATAAAATCATTACTTTCCACACAACACTGAGAATTAGAAAGGAAACCACTTACAGTTGGGCTACTTTGCTGTATTCCTGTAATACGAGGGGGGGGGGGATGAGAAAAAGGAGAAATTGTGTTAGTTTTAATTAGCCAACCATTCATTTCGTCAACCAACAAACTGTTCTTCCCAAAGCAGCCACACTCACCATAATGAAGGCCTGGTCCTGGATACATTTTTCACCCTTGGCATCAGCCAGGGCCTCCAGGCTGTGCAGACCTTGCTGGATGGACTGCAGGGAGTTCTGGAGGTGGCCAAGTTGCTCCTCCAGTCCCCCCAGAACCTTGCTCTCCTCTTTTGTCACACACTGCAGGGCCGACTGTTCCTCCTGCTCCAGGGCCTCCCTGATGGCTCCGTACTGCTGCTGCACTCCTGCTCGAGCCCTGCTGAGGGCCGCCTAGTGATGGAGGACTTTGGATTAGGATTACATGACTCGCCAACTATTTTGATAAATCGATTTGATTCGTTTAAGAAAAAAATGTCAAAATTTTCTGTTTCCAACTTCTAAAATCTAATTATTTTCTGGTTTCTTTGGTCTTCTATAATAAAACAATTATAATCCTTGGGTTGTGGATTGTTGTTCTGGACCAAAAAAAGGCATGTTAAATTTTTACAGTAACAGTGATCAACATTTTACAGCATTTTATGAACCAAACAACTACTCAATTATTAATTTTAATAATAGATCAACTGGCAAAACAATTGTTAGCTGCAGCCCTATTTATCAATATCACTTAATGTGATGTATAATATTATAATAAAATAGTAATGATTAGGGCGACACGGTGGTGCGGTGGGTAGCACTGTTGCCTCACAGCAAGAAGGTCGCAGGTTCAAGACCCGCCTTGGGCCTGGGTCTGGGGCCTTTCTGTGTGGAGTTTGCATGTTCTCCCCGTGTCTGCGTGGGTTTTCACCGGGTACTCCGGTTTCCTCCCACAATACAAAAAACATGCTCAGGTTAATTGGTAAACTCTAAATTGCCCATAGGTGTGAGTGTGAGAGTGAATGGTGTGTGTGCCCCACGATTGGCTGGCGACCATCTGGGGTGTATCCCTGCCTCTCGCCTTAACGCGCTGGGATAGGCTCCAGCAGACCCCTGCGACCCCGAAAGGGAATAAGCGGGATAGACAATGGATGGATGGATGGATGGATAGTAATGATTAGTCCATTATCAATTATGCGATATTAACTATTTAGTTCAATGTTATAAACTATAGTAATTGATTCAACAATCAATAAATTAATCATCTATCAAAACAGTTGTTAGTTGCAGCCTTACAATGCTATAGCTCAATAATGTAGAATAACTTTTTTGTGGGCACATGTTACACACAACACATCTTGTGAATCGGAGTGTATCATTTAGCGGGAGCAGCATAGTTCAGTTTCTTACTCTGGAGGTCTCCTTTTGCTGAGTGAGACCAGTCACCCTGTTCTTCACTTGCTGCTCGGCTACCTGCAGTTGTTTGATCTCGTCTTTCAGGCTAATCTGAGGGGAAATGTACACGCAAAATATTCAGTTCATTTTATTTGCATCCATTTTTCATCTTTAGCGCTGTGAAGCCGGCGCTCACCCTGAGCTCCCTCTCTGCCTCTCTGATGCTGATGCAGATGTGGTCGCGATGGGCACCGATGACCGTACACACGGTGCACACGCACACCGCACACTCCTTGCAGTAGATGCGGTTCATCTCGTGGTGCTCCTGGCATCTCCAGAGTGAGATATTCTCCATGGGAGGTACCAGGGTGTGATTCTGGAACACAGGGGAATCCAGGTGGGGACGCAGGTGCTCGGCGCACATGGAGGCGCCGCACACCAGACAGGTCTTCACAGCTGACTGGCAGACTGTTCTAGGGCAATAATGACACGATACCGGTCTGGCATTATGGACTTCATGCCTTGCAAAGATGCCAGTGCGACCCGGGGATGTGGAAGCAGCAGGGTGTAGCAGCGGTGGCTTGCTGACATGGCGTGCGGGAGATTTATCGTTTCCTGGAGTTGAGACCCCAGGACGGGAATCGGAGTTAATGGGTGAGGCGAGCTTCGTTGGTGTTGTGTGAATCTCTGTCTTCTGGGCGTCTTTCGTGGGAAGTGCATTACATATATCTACTTCATTGGAGCTGTCAGAGTCATCCAGGGTGGTGGGTTCATCTGATACATGCTGGTTCTGCTGGGTTAAACTTCCATGTGGCCCATCACGTGTAGTTGCTGCGCTGCTGTCAGGGCTGTCGACAGAGGACAGGCTGTCGCCACACTCAAACTGGGTGGACCGTTGGTCCACTTCCTTATTACTTCCGTCCACACCAGTTGACTGCAGAGTCTTGTGTGACGAGGAGGTGCCGGGCATCTCCGTGTCACTGGACCTCTCGGGAGCAGATTCCTTGCTCAAACGCTTAGTGTCGGGCTGCTCTGGTGCAGGCGCGCTGGCCTTCCTCTTTCCCAGAAGTCGGCTGGTGATCGAGGGCCTTGTCAGTAACGAAGAAATTCTGTTTTGCTCATCGTTACTGGAAGGGCCTTAAAAGAAAAATTAGAAAAACAGAAAAGGCACGGTAAAACTTTTAACAGTATTTAAAATAGGACCTGGCAATTAAAAAAAATGTTGAAATTGATATTTCATGATTTTTATTATTGTACTGATGATATAGATACTGACAATATATGTCAATATATTGCCAGAACATCTGTTAGACAATGAAATGAATTATATTAAGAAAGGTTATTGCCAATGACCCTGTTAAATATTTTCTTAATTAATAGATTAGTTGTTTGATCAGTGTTGGAGAGAATGTTTTACTAGAATAGTAAATGCTAAAATTAAATAGTGCACCTCACAGAGAACAGAGTGAGGCAGAGAGAAGTTTCTCCACAACCACACTGAATAGTGGGTTTCATAGCTTCTAGAATGTGAGTGTGTTTTTTGTTTCCTGTTTAGCTCAGTACATGGTCAGTGCATGACCTGTGTGTGATGAGGGCAGCCTATGTCCCGTTTCAACAGGAAATATGTTGGCAAGATTGTATTGTATTATTCGGTTATTAAAGGCTGCAGATTCCCCTGTGTGCGCACGTCTTGTTGTGGTGTGTGACACGGTGACCTGTTCCCTGACCAACACAATGGTGAAGAAACCCTTACAGCAAGCAATGAAGGAAAACATTAAAAAACACCAATCACTATTTGAAAATGCAACCTTAAATGTCTTGTTTTGCCCAGAACAACCTACAACCAAAAGATAATCAGATTATTTCATAGAAAAGTAAGGAAAACAGCAAACATTACACATTGAGGAAACTAGAACCAGAGAATTAGGTGATTCTTCGAAATAGATTTTTTTGTCAAATGGATAGTAGCTATAAAATAAATAACGTGTCAAATACTTGAAACTCTTTTTTCACTTTTAGGCGCTCTCCCCACATTACAATTTTGACTTTCACCACTTTTGCCAGTCTGATTACATGTACGTGGTTGGCCTGATTGACGTCAGGATGCGTTTTTTTAGGAAGTTAAAGCTGCCTCAACTTGTACATTGCGTTTTTTTTGCACCCCGTGCAGTGTTTGTACAGTGCCTGTCCGTGTCCCTCCCTCCCTTGTGTTTTAAACGCACCGCTTGTGCCATAATTATCAATGGCTACAACTACCGTAATAACAGTAATAAATGACCACCGTAAGTTTAGCCTGTTCAACTGCTACCGAACAGTTTCAAAAGTTCCCCAAAGTGTGCCCAATGTAACGTGCGGAAGCCACTAGCTTCATTAGCTAACGGACACTTACAACGCAACTTGTGTAACGTTAACGTTATTGGAGCGCACAACGTTGTAGGCATCCGGCGGTTACACGGTCACCGGTAAATAACGGGTCCGTAAGAGTCACCTCACCTGCAGCGTGGGGAGGCTGAGCCCGTCGGCCCGCGGTCGGCGACGTCCGTATCAAACTGCTGTGGAACGGCAGCTGCCGGTACACCGTCGTACACCTCCACTCTGGACAGCGGAAAGGTCCGTTCGGGGTAACGCTCCACAGGTCTCCGATGCATCGTTGGCAGAACCGGTGGTCACACTTGAGAGTGACGGGATCCTCGGTCAGCTCATTGCATAAGGGACATCTGGTCGGAGTGGCCAACGATGCTCCCATCTTGTTTCTGCCAGTGCGCGCAACCTGCTTCCGCGATGACAAGCAGCGGGGGGCGGGGCCAACGGGTTTGAATCCCGCTCGAGCGAGTCTTAAAGGCGCAGTCCATGGATGCGTCGATCATTTTTAACACTTAATAAATGGTAGAAAAACTACATATTTAATTGAAGTTTTATTAATTTGAAGTCTAATTATTCGTATTCTCAATTAACGTTTTATTATTAATTGGTACTTGCGGCAATTCATTCTATAGGAAGTGTGTGGAATAAAGATTTAAAATTTATTATTGTTGTTCGGTTTGCACTATTTGACATTTTCGTGTCAAAATTCACATTCGTATTACAACTGTATTGTAAAATGTTTTAGACTTTCTCATCATACATATATATATATATATATATATATATATATATATATATATATATATATATATATATATATATACAATTTTATAATAATAAAATGTATTAAAAAGCATCCTATACACCTATTTATGTATATATACATATAAAGGAAATATTTATTTCAAAAATACAATTAAATAGAATACATATACTTACACCTTCATTTGCGCTTGAACAAGAAGTGTATCAAAGCTTTTGCCTGGTACTATACATGTTTAGCTTAAGCAAATAAAAAATTAGTAATAATTTCAATTAAATTTAACATTGTCCATTATGCTGGGTGATCCCATCCATAGTTTCAGACATATAATTTTATATAACATTAGCGGATTATTACAGTTTATGCATTCGCATTTAAATGCGGCTTGACCATGACTTGATTAAACTTGTCTCAGGACTATGTGAAAATTTGCAAACCTCTTGAAGTGTCTCTAACTCTGTTATAGGGTCGCATCCCTCTATTTTTAAATTAATCTGAAGAGTACTTTCTCAATCTGTGGTCATTGGTCTACTATTAAACTCATTAGAAAATCAGAAACCCTCAATCCAACTTCTTCCTGAAAATATTCTCAATGACTGTTTGTCCGAAAACACATTTACTAATGCTGAAATAAAAGAAAATGTCCAGATGTCTAAAAAATAATTAATTAATTAATCTACCAATAAACTCTCAAGTCAGAATACTGCAGTCATTTCATCCACTTACTTGTGTTGCAATAAAATGCAGTTAAATGGAAACTGAATTATTCCTAATCTCATCCACTTGATCCCCTAAAGGACTCCCATGAGGGCAATAAGACACACACATCCAATCAGCTACAAACTAGTCCTGGAGAGAAACATGTGTTGATGTGAAACAATGAATGCCTTGAGTGCTATAAATCTAAAATAGTTAAGTATCTAACTATACTCTTCTTTACTCAGCCATCTGAGCTGCAAATAAACTGGTTGTTGCTGCTGTTTCTGAGAAGCACCAAATGGGATCAATATAAACTCAAAATGGTGTTCTTTTTATTTTCTGTAATTTTTGCCCACCCACATCTTTTCCTTTTGGTGGGCTAGACATGTGACTAGGCTAATGTTATTAACAAGGCTAATCTCTCTCTTATTCCTGCAAGAAACTGCATTTTATTGCTTGGTATTGCCTAGAATGAGAGTGCATTATTGCAACACTATTATATGATAATAAAATAATGTTTATATTGTAACTCTACGTATTTTTCTTATAATAGAAAAAAATCTAATGTGTTGTTATCTCAAGCACATTTTGACTGACTGTATAAATCATCAGTCTTCTCCTCAACTGGCATTGCAGAAATCAGGTTCCTTATCAACATCTGGCATTAGGATTGTTGTAATTTTGAATCTTAATTCTAACACTGAAACTCTTACAATGAGTGGAGAAGTCAGAAATTCTCAAAATACATAAATGGCAACAGAATGATATATTGTGTCTTCAAAATGGTTTCATAACCAAGTTTGTTTTTCTTCCTGACCTTTTCTTACAATGTACTCATCATTTGACATTTTAATTACTGTGCCTGATTATATCTCTGAATTACACTGCACCTGATTGAAGATGAAACAGCAATTTCATCGTTGCCCTTTTGACCTTTCATGTCTTACAAATCCACTTTAAAAATACATCTGGTAATAAAGAAAAAAAAGACGCAACACTATTTTACAGTGAAAACCTTTATTAAGTGTTCATATATTCTTTAATGAATCTCTTTAATTGCTGTAAGTTAACCCTCCCTTCTCCACATTTGCTAATTGTTTGGTATCTATAGAATATCTATTTACACAAGAACATATCCACAGATGAGGCTGGGACAGGCCTTAAATTTATCCCCTCTAGTGTTTACTCCCCAGGCACACCAGTCACCTTTCACCATACTCCAATCTCCATCATGTTACCCTGTATGTCCCAACAAAAGAAGAAGGGTAAGAAAGAGAGCGAGAAAGAAAGAGAGAGAGAGAGAGAGAGAGAGAGAGAAATAGAGTAGAGAGCTGGAGACAAAGACAGAGACGGACAGATTTTAGATACACAACAGGACAATTGTGTGTGAGAGGCTGGCATATTGGTTCACTAGCCCAACAAACTATTGCACACGGACACATTCACACGTGCATGCACTCACACTCACTCACAGACCCCCCCCCCCCCCCCACCCCATCCCCCCACACGCACATACAGAAGCACATTCACACAGCAGCTACAAGTCCTGCAGCACACAGTCCTATAATAGCCCCCATCACAGTGTAGATACCACAGACTATAAAATCTTAGAATCCTTCTGAAACTGAAGTGCTGTGCAAAGTTAGCTAGCAGGGCATTGAATGGATTTAGTTAAAATTCCTAGAACATCTTCAATATCCACTGTACATATGTTGTAATACAAGTTCTTTTGTTTCGGATGATCATGTTCTTATAAAACAGTCTTCAATATATATATATATATAATTTTCCTAGTAAATTAAGAGGAACAGAGGGGCATGTGAGCAGATTAAACCAAAATTTTCATTTCATCGTCGAACCATACGTACATATGAAACACAATAGATTTACATCAAAACGATATTATCTGAAAATGAGAATTTTCTTCTTTTCACAAATAAAACGTGACACACATTCTGACGGTGGTACACACACGGCTAAGTGTTAACATAGTTCGATACTTTTAATTACAGAATTTGTGTGTATATGCGTGTTTATGCTTGTTTTACAGAGATGTGTGTGTCAGTGTGAGAGCTGGCGTGTGTGTGTGTGTGTGTGTGTGTGTGTGGGGTGTATGTTTGTCTGTGCTCGTACTGCAGGTGTACATTTTCAACCCTGTGCCTTCTCAGGTAGGTAGTGGGTAGTCCATTCTTCTCTTTTTGATAACAGTCTCTGCCCCTGCCATGGTATGTGATGCTTCTGTGAGTGTTAGCTCTGGAATGGATGTGCAGCGGGCTCTGTCTAAGTGCTGGGAGGGGGGGGGGGGGGTGACGTATAGGGGCTACGAGCAGATTGGGTGACATCAAAGGTAGGTTACATTGGGTTTTTGGCAGGTAGATGTAAAAGGCAGGCTGGCTGGTTCCACAGAATTCCACTCCTCCACAGACCTGGACTGCCTCCCTCCTTTAAGCTGATGTTGAGGGACAGGTACTTTATGACAACAGACACATGGATATTCAGGAACCTTGGACAAAGAAAGTGAAAGTGAAAATGTCAACACACAATATGTTTGAACGTTAAAAGGCATATTGTGCTTCAAGTCACCTGTTCTCTATGTAGGGATTTGTGATTATGGGCTCTAAAAATACACTTGACCTCAGCAGAACATTTTGAACGCTGTCTTAAGTTTCCACTTTTGTGTACAGTAACAGTAACATTTTAAATTATGTTAAGATAAACATATTTGCTGTTGTTATGTTTTCTTTCTTTTGTAAATATATATATATTTTTTTTAATTCCCTGCGTGTTTCAGCATGCCTGGTGAAATAAAGTCATTTTGATTGCAATTTAGTTGTAATTTCTAGGAGGTAGGATGCAAAGTACCATAAATACCATAAACCATAAATAAATTTGCTCAAAAGTATTACTACTACTTCAATTTAATAACTACAATTTGCAGGTACACTACTTGTATTTCCATTTAATAAAACTTCATGCTTGTATTATACATTTTACTCAGTACTTATTCAACACTTCATAGCTAGAATTGATAGTTACATTTCAGAATAGAACTAATTTTTCCATAAAAAAACATGAAACAAGCTTAAGCTCATTGTTTCATACACTAGTTTAACATTTCTTCTCTAAAACGCTCAGATTGATTTATTTATTCCCCTAAAAGGGAAAGATTGTATGCAAGTCGGATCAAATAGAAAGACATTTCTGTAATAAAACTTAGTTTTTTTTTACCCCATTAATCATCTCACAGATTTAACCTATGAGCACTCAACAAGTAAAATTTAAACAAAAGATCTTAATATATCTGCATTTTTTTACTGCATCTATTTAATATACATTTTACCTTTACCCCATCATATTTAGTTGACCCCCTTTTTCTAATTTACACGTTTTATACACCAAACCCATGATAACCTCATTGCCATTGCTGCAGATTAAACTACCCAACAGTCTGCATTAGTTTTATTAGCTCCACATAGAGCAATTACAACAGTAAAATGCTACATTAACCATGGCAGGGGCCTAGTACTTTTGCCTGTAACACTTTAACTTTACAGGTAATAATTCTGTACATTTGCTGTAGTATGATTTTCTTACGGTAATAGAGTTGTTTGACACCGTGTTTGTACTCATTTTAATGAAATACATGATTTGAATAATTTTTCCAATGCTGGCTGAAAGGGGAATAGTAATAGTAATAGTAAGTCTTTTGTGTTTTGACATAAAAGTGTTTGCATTTAAAAAAAAACATTTTATGGCTGGAAATAACAAGGAAGAATCACAATGTGCATGGTGGCTTATGTAATAGCTCTTGGTCATTATATTGAGCCACATGTATAGCATATCAGTAAAGATGCATGTTTTTTTGACTAACAAGTACTTGACCTTACTTACCTAGAAATTTAGTTAGGCGTTCCCTCCCTCTGCCAAAACAGAACCACAGAGGAAAAATACAACAATTATACAACACAGATCTCAAGGTCATGCTATTAATAGACTCACATGTTCAAATGCATCCTTCACAGTGACTGCCTGTATTACACACAAGCACCAGTAGATGGCACTAGGGATAAGCTAAAAGACTACTGAGCTGGAAAATGATGTGCAGAAATAAATTCTACTGAGCTCTATACGAAGGAATAGTACATCATTGGGATGCACTATGAGGCCATTTATTGACTGTTTAAGCTACTGATAATCCTATTACCTGTCTCCCATCTCTTGAAGGGCATCAGGCTCCTGGATTTTGAAATAAAAACAGCATGCCTCTACTTTGAGAGTTGTGTTTCAACAACTACACAGAGAATGTTGCTAGCTTCATCCACAGATAAAGAAACATGGCTACATACTGATAGCATATTTCATGTGTACTATCCATTGTGTAGGATTTGGCCATAAATTACATGTAAATTATAAAGTCAGTAATTAGCAGTGTATAGGTGTTGACATTATGTCACAGATGTCCACACTAAGTGTTTCTACACTTGAACTTTCTTGAACTTTAATGCCTGGTTTCTGGAGCCTTCATAATATGCCATAACATGCCGTACAGACGGGCTGGTGGGCACATGCAAGTTTTTTTCTTTTGTAAAAGAAATGTAACATGGCAGTTTTGAGATATTCTGCCTACTTGACATCACACGTTCTGTGATGTACGCTTATCGCAACGACAATGTTGAAATGATATATTGTGCCTCCGCCCCAGTAGAGGGCCATGTGACACTAGGTTAGCGTCTACCTCCCCCCCCAGGTAGTGCATGCATGTCTAGTTCCATTATAGCTTACACGACATGGACATACTAATCCCATTTCCCGCTGGAGTCATACCTGGACCCAGGCCTTATCAAAGTTTCCCACGAGAGCGGGTCTGTGATAGTAAATTTGATATGCACGGACACCAGTGTGGGCCATTTTCATGACTTAATCATCACATCCGCTAACTGAACGTATGTATAAATCATTGTGTGGTCACAGGGAAGTAGGGAGCAGACATGTGATTTTCAAGATACAGCAGTTAGAGTTAGCTTATATTTAACATGTAATTTTAGGGATGTTAACACCTCCTTAAAAAGTGTGAAGGGAGTTTGCTTATACAGCACAAAAGCAGTGACTTTAGTGAACGCTATATATCTTCATACCACATTATTGTTACATAATTTACTCAGCAGTGCGTACAAAACAGAGCTTTAATAAAAGGGTGGAAAAATGTACTTAATTTGTTTCAGTATCACTTAGACCTGTTCTAGGTGTCTAGGTGTAAATAGTAAATTTAATGGAATTCCCTTTTAGATGAGACCATGATCATGATAATGAAAATATTTTATGTTAGGCATGTCGGTTATACACTAGCATGCAGCACCATTGGCTATGGGCAAGTTCACTTTCCTTAATGTAGTTTTTATAGAGGAAGCATCAAAAACTTGCTACATCGAATCCTTTCAGGCCTTCATTCGTCATACATTTAAATAAGAGTGCAGAGTGTGATCAGAAATTTTACGTGTTTGCAAGAGCAGCGTGTTTCATCGCTATATCCATTACTTCCTATTTTCATTCTGATGGAAAGTCACGTGTGTCGTAATACGTTCCATTTATTTAAGTGTATATGCCAAAACTACTATAAAATGAGGATCATCTTTAGAGCAATTCTGATCTGGTAGATGATCAATTCCACATCAGCCACTTTTAGAATTTGGAACCCAATAGAAATGTTTAGATAGATGGAGATTGAGGCAAACCGCTGTCCAATTCCAGATAAAGGTTCCTCATATGTGGTAAAATTCACACCTAATTAATTTTAAAAAATAGAAACACAACCGTGGTGAAACAACATGTCCCTGGAATACTGCTCTGAAGCAAAATCTGACTTCCATGGCTTGTGGTGTGCAGGCGGAGCGCGGATTTCTCAAAGGAGATCAATAAAAGATGACATTTTTTTATCAGATCAGATAGTACATCTGCCACTCTCACCCTTGCTCTCAGCCAGGAGCTCCTCCGTCATGAGACCGTCCTGCCGGTTCCCCAGCACGAAGGCCAGGAAGGACAGGATGAGAGCGTCCAGGATGCCCATGATGGCCAAGATGTAGGCCCAGCGCATGGAGCAGGCCCCGAGGCTGTATTTGTCCGTCTGCTCGCCGCACATCCGCCGCACCTCGTCGCTGTCCCAGCCGTCGGGATAGATCATGCAGCCCAGCACCAGACACACACCTGGT
The DNA here is from genome assembly GCA_036785175.1 of Eupleurogrammus muticus. NCBI lineage: Eukaryota > Metazoa > Chordata > Actinopteri > Scombriformes > Trichiuridae > Eupleurogrammus > Eupleurogrammus muticus. Next base: position 17,908,294 of record JAYKQN010000010.1, on the reverse strand, counting down.
GGAGACAGAGGGGGGGATGAAGCAGGGGAAAGTACAGCGTAAAACAGGAGGCGAATCCTGGAGTAAGTGATATAGGAAAAACACTTAGGGAGGGGAAAAACTCACACACTAATTGCTTTTACTTACTGATAGTTGTTGGTTATTTATTATTTGACATATAAAAAATAACTGCTCAACAATGTAAGTCCATAGCATAATGAGTAGGGGGGACCACAGCTTGTTGTCACATTGCAATGATCTATATTACCAGTGGAACGTTGTTTTCTTTTGCTTTACATGGTCAGGTGTTAACCACACAACCCAAAGTGAAAATTATCAACTTGAAATATTTTTCAAAATATGATTTTTTCAGATACAAATCCTAACATTTAATAACAAACCTGTTAGAGGAGGGGGTAAGGCTTCCTGTCACACCTCAGTCATTGTCCTGTTTAACTTTAAGGTAAAGCTACTTTTAACAAAGGTGGTAGTTTGGGGGAACATCTGGATTCTTCTTCTCAATCTGGAATTTTGAATTTAAGAAAGGTAGAGTAGTAAGAGAGGCATCTGTTCACAAGAACTTCAATCTAATACATGTTGCATTTTCGGTCATTTTGTGTAAACGTTTGTTCATCTTTTTCAAGCTCAATAATGAATATTTCCTGTACCTGTTCACTTTTAAGTAAAAAAAAAGAACACCAAACTTTCTGTTATTATTTTATTAGTTCCAAAACACAGTGTAACATTCTTGTATAGTGAAACAAGTCATTTGGGGTACCTTGCAAACATTCACACTCTCTATTGTTGCCTATAACTCATACATGAATACAACACCTTCATGTATTATCTAGTACATATTTAAAAAATATATATGATGTATTAACTCCAAGAAGTATATGAATGTGAAATGTCAGTATGAAAAGTCTCATGAGTATGAAAAGTGTGACAAGAAGCCCCAGTCTCCCCTAATAGAGAGGCTTTTTTTTATGTGCATGGAAAAGGAGGTAAGAATTATTATCTGAGCCTTAAATGAGTGTAGGGGAACGGCGTTGTGTAATAGATGAGATCAGAGATAATGAGATTGGATGAGAATTTGCGAGAAAATGAACGATAAAGAACAGGAAGTGCTTTTAAAAGTCTCTACCTTCCTATTCTCTTTTCGGGAGATTAATGTTTTGTTTGGCATTCATCATATTGATTTTCATTCCCTCCCTTAGGTGAAAAATAAGTGTCTAGACACAATGTGTGGCAGGGAAAAAGCTGTAAAACTCGCAGTAAAGAACCACAGCAGTCTAGGAGTGTATGATATGATGCATGGTCACATGAAATGAAGCTGGATTTTTACACAGATGACTTGTTTTGCTGCACACACTCAGTGTATGGTTTTAAATAGTGGTAATATCAGATGCTCCTGCTCAGAAGATTAAATGCCTGCTATGTAGTGAGTGCTGCAGCAGAACATCTTCAAGAAAAGTATGAGACCGTATTGCAGCTTCACTCACTCTAGAACTCAACTAACCGCTCCTAACTCTCTGTTTTCGCCTGGGGGGGGTGAAATCTCTCTCATCGACAATTTAGACGAGGCTCTCCTCTGAGGTGGTGCCGTAGCGGAACAGTACAGTGGAAGACCTGGAAAAAAAAGAAGCTGACTGCACAATTAACCAGAGTGCATTGCACATTAATAATTAAACATATTCTCCGCATCTTAATCCCCAAAACACTTGCTCAGTGTTTCCTCCTTCAGTGCTGTTTGTGTATTAGGGTTTACGGATGGATGGGGATGCTTCTGCTTTTGAACATTACCATGACTTGCGAACTGTAATATTGTTGCCGGCTTTTATTGATGTACCTTTTAAAACGGAATACATTTATATAATATATATTACCATTCACTCATGTTTATCATTTGTAGCGCCTCTTTGCCTTCTCCACAGTCTTATGATCTCTTCTCCTCTGCATACACAATCCCCCCATGCGCGTGCATTAAAGCACACACACACACACACATGCACTGACGATGCTCAGGGGCGTGTTGAGATACATTTGGGTGGGATAAAAGTAAGTATGCAGGACATTGCGGAGCGACATGTGCTGCAGACAAACTTGATGCAGAGCGGAGCATCAGCCTGCTGGACTCCTCCTCTGCCGTCCCCTCCATGGCTCCAGCCGCCATAACAGATTCATGTGCACACAGCGGTTCGGTGCCGCAGACTCCCGCATTGCATGTAAATAGTGTTTTCAGCAGAGACAATATTCCTTTGCGTCTCTTATTAGGTGTTCAAGCAAACTACAGGTGATTAAACAACAAGCTGTGCTACAGAGTGAACTGTGGCCACAGCTGTACTACACCCACCGTAGGAATAAGCAGACTAAGACAGTCGCCATACAGCATAAATTAACCGGAAGACAAATTATTTTTTATTTATTCATTTTCTTTTTCTGTTCCTACGTTATTATACTGCATTGATTATTTATATATGTCTCTTTAAAATATGGATACATTTCTGTATGTATTCATTTTGTATTTTTATGTAATACATAATTATCTTATCACCATGTATTAAACCACTTCATTACACACACACACACACACACACACATACACACACACACACCGAATACTTCCTGTTCTTACATGCAAATAATTTGGTGTTGTCAGTTTGTTTGTTTGCCTATGTCACCTTGTTTGTATTTTTGTCATTTTACTAGTAAGTCAATAAAAAAAAACAAAAAAAGACAAGTTCTTTTCATTTTACCAACATGTCTCATTGAGGCTGTCATTGGGCCTCAATAGGAGCTCAACAGGACCTGTGAAACTCAGCCCACGCGCAAACAATACAGACTGTAAAGCAGTATAATGTCTGGTGTGTAGTACATGACTCATCTCCTGGGTGTTATCAGAGCTTTGGCATCAATTTTGGTCAGTGAGAGGATTGTTTCATGAATGAAGAAGCCTGAACAGACAGTTCAGTCTCTCGCCTGCATCTTTCACTTTCACCTGCATCACATGTATCCAAACGTCATTAAAAAAAAACAGTAGACCTCATGGTATAGGCCCTTGTTCAGCAATGCAAGGATCTATCTATCTGTCTGTCTGTCTGTCTGTCTGTCTGTCTGTCTGTCTGTCTGTCTGTCTGTCTGTCTGTCTGTCTGTCTGTCTGTCTGTCTGTCTCTCTCTCTCTATATATATATATATATATATGTATATATATATATATATATATATATATATATATATATATATATATATATATATATATGTGAGGCTTCTTAAATGCTGCAGGACCACCATTACTGCAAGCATAAGCAAAAATCGCAGCCAGTTGAGTTTAATTTCTTGCTTTGACAGCACTTAGGACCCTAGCATGTACACTAATTGGGTGCAAATGGCTTATTAAACTATTCGTTGGAGCTGTCTGGAGAAAGCAGTGCACAGGACCAATAGTGCGAGTGTGAAATTAAAACATAAGGGTTCTATATTTTTAACGTGATGAAAGCAGTAATTTGGTGATCTGTGCACTTTTAAAAGGAGACATCCATCCTAAGATCTTGCTTTTTTTTTGCCTGTTTGGGAAGGTTTGGTGCATTGCTGTAAATACATACTTTTTATTTGAACTCCACTATAAGTTGTTATAAACTATGTTTTTTTCTCCACTGCATAAATGCATATATATTGTACCTCATGGGTGTTTATGGAACAAAATTAACTTAACAGAGAGAGGGCCATGAAAGTCCAAATTTGATAAACTGTGAGCCATTTATAATCTTTCTTCCTTTCGACTACACAGGTAACAAAAGCTTTTCCATATCCTTCTGAGTCTTCGCTTCACGCCTTCAGCTTGATTCACCGCCATCATGAATTTTACATCAAGGCTCAGTAGAGTGAAGAGGGGCAGGTGAGAGGGAAAGGGCCTGATGCAGCAGGAAATAAGACAAGTCCATGAGGTGTACACTGACAAATGCTGATAGGGGCAGAGAGACCAAGGAGGAACGAGAGCTACAAGAGGAGTACGACATTTCTCACAGTCCCTAGTGGGGTTTACCCCGTATAGGTAGCTGGAAAACAGTCCCTGCTGAACGTTAGCCTCCACAGCCTCTGCAGATGAACATCAGAGGGATGCATTGGCCAGGCCTAAACCAACAGAGGGGTCCACATGCCACTCTCATGGTTTTGTCACAGTTTCGTTGGTTTTCCTGTTGTTATCTTGTGTATTCTTCTCTGCTGAAACTTGTGCTGTAGCCTCAACTGTGCAAGGGAGGGCGATGCAATATGGAGGGGCTGATTCAGCGCTTACCTCAGATGCAAAAAAAACCCCTTACATTTCTCCACCTGCAGGGTGTGCAGTAAGAAACACGCATTTTGTCTCCCACCCCGCATGTTGCAAACTTCAAAAACCTCATATCCCCAGACTGCCTGAATGGTGCTGTTTTTTTATTAAAAGAATAAATAAAAAAAAAAAGCTAACTATTGCATAACTCTGTCAAAGTAAATTCTGTCAACACCAAACTTGAGATCCTGGGTTGCCATGACACTGTGAGGTTATAAACAGAATTCGACAAATTTTGGCCACTAAGAAAGAGCTATAAATATTTAATTTCAGCCTAAAATGAGAGCTTTGACATTCTAAGGGTACTTTAGACTAGGACACAGATCCTCCATATTGAAATTTTTTATGAAAGCAAATACAGCAGCTCAGATGCTAACTCGTGCAGGGAGATTTGGCCACCATTAACTAGTTGCAGTTCTACTTTTATGTCTTGTCTCCTTTTTACTTGCTAACATGATGGGTTTCTCCTGTGTCTTTTTCCTCATCAGACTCTAGTCAAGTGTTGGTTCCTGCATTTAAGCCCTGCACGCTGCATTTGCATCCTCCTAAGCTACACAACTGTGACACAAACAGCATGTGGTGAGAGGAAAGGCACGTCAGCATAGAATTCAACCATAGAAGTAACCACACACCAGTAGATTATAGCTGGGTGCAGTCTGATAACTAGCATGTGCTTGTTTGAAAGTTGCTACACATCAATCAGGGAAACATTAGAAATAAGGACCTTCAAATTAAATAAGACCAGGGGGCACCGTGGGTGCAGGTTTTTGTTCTAACCAGGCAGTAACACACATGATTCTACTAATGAAGGTCTTTAACATGGGCTCCAGTGGTTGATTAGCAGAATCACGTGTTACTGCCTGGTTGGAACAAAATCCTGCAGCCACGGTAGCCCTCCAGGACCAGGGTTGGTGACCCCTGAAGTAGATGAAGACAGTCGAGGGGAAAGTGAACAACAAAAGGGTAAATTACGGAGTTATACGAAGTTTTGCAAACTGTACTTGCTGAATAAATATATTCTGTAACTATTATCGATATCTACGTATAAGCCGGCTTTACACGTCTGCAGTAATGAATGCTCGATATCCTTGTCACAAAAACCGGCGGCACACCTGAAGGAATGCAGCTGCGAGTCGGGAGGGGAGACGAGATGTGATCTGACGGCCTTATCCTACACTTTCAGCTTTGCCCTTCTTTCCGCGGAGAGCAGCAGGCAGGTGCAGGGAGAGGAGAGGCGGATTAGAGGCGGGGTGAGGCAGAGACACGCGCAGGAAGGGAGACAGAGAGAGAGAGAAAGGGGAGGGGGGGTTGATGAGAGACAGAGCCGTGCAGGGTGCCGTGTTCCAGCGTGTTGCCGCCAGCAGAGCACCAAGCACCGGACCGACGTCACTGGCTACCATATGCCGGGGCCCCCTGGCGAATGCTATTCTGGGCCTTTACTCGTTCCTGTCTTTTCCGCGCACATGTCCACACCTCTCTGTTTGTGTCGTCCTCATCCTGGGAACACTGAGATCATGCGAGTGGAAACTGGACCGGGGAATTCTTGTCGGCAAACAGCGCGTTATGTAAGAGAGCGTAAAGGCACATTACACACAAACAGCGCCGCACGGGAGACTGAGGCGAGATCCGCGCTGTGTCCCAAATCTTCTACTTCTGCACTTACATTTAATATTTTACGTACACAAGTGCATTCACACTATGAGAGTGTAGCTCATTCAGGGATGAAATATAGACCTTGATATGGCATTGCATTTTAGCAGCATGCCCAAATTTCTAAATTGATTTATCTTTGTTCATATTTTTTCATTTGTTCATTATTATTTATTTTAAATGTGGCCTGCAAAGTGAATTAATGACTCAAAGGTGATTTTTTTGTTTCGTTTTTTTGTGATCTGCACATTGTTATCACCTTGGGGCATAATGGGGGGTGACTCTATGGCAGGGGTCACCAATCCTGGTCCTGCAGGGCTGGTGTGGCTGCAGGTTTTTGTTCCAACCAGGCAGTTACACACCTGATTCTACTTATCAACCTCTAGAGTCCTTGCTAAGGGCCTTTATTAGTAGAATCAGATGTTACTGCCTGGTTGGAATAAAAACCTGCTCCCACATTAGCCCTCCAGGACGAGGGTTGATGACCCCTGCTCAGTTGCATAATGTAGTAGTAGTAAACCTGAAAGACTTTTTCTGCATATGCACCAGGCGAGCCACTTTGTCTCGTATCTTCTTACAATACATTACTGGGATTGTTGGACACTTGCCATCCAGAGCAGATAATCCTGTCTAATTACGTAGCAGAAGACAGTGAAAGTTACGTAGCAGCAGAAGCAGCAATAAAGGAGTATTTAAATCTTTAACTACTATAGGCATATATAAAACTTTTTCACATACAAATACATGCACTGTCCTGGAATAACGGTTATGATGAGCATAAATCCGACACGTTGATGGAGCTGATAACGGCGTAAATGTCTCAAAAGAACACTCAACAACAGTAAAACACTATGCTCGCTTTAATTGGTCGCCAATCAGGGCTCAGTAGTAGAAGAAGAAGAAGAAGCTGTCCAGTCATTTCCAGTCAGTGAGCAGGGGCCATGTTTAATTTTAGCGGTACTACACTACCATGTTTTTTGAGCACTGCACAAGCCAGTGGATTGGAGTGCGCTGAGAGAAGTGTGCGATTTGGGACGCAGCATTGGCGTGGCTGGTTTGCTGAGAAAGAATGGCAGATTCAGAGTTTGAAGGTACCCTATTGTTGCATTTGGCTAATGTTCCAGTGTCTGGGTGTGTTTTCAGTGTTTCAGCATGTCACCGTTTGCACTGGGTGGCAGATGGCAATACACAGCTGTGTGTAGTTCCTGCTCCTTCCATCGCTTACACATCTGAAGCACGTCTAAGCAGCCATGAAAAACAGAGGGATTCGCATTCGTTCCACTCCCACTGTCCTGCGTGGATCCTTTTTTCTCGAGCTCTGTTAAATAGCTGTGACAAAATGAATTATTCACGCAGACATTTCAAACTGTATCTTGTATTGCATATGGAGATTGCATATGCATCCAGGTCGATCTGTGTATGGATCCAGGTATACCACACACACACACACACACACACACACACACACACACACACACACACACACACACACACACACACACACACACACACACACACACACACACACACACACACACACACAGGCTTAATGGTCCCCCTTGTGTAAAAGTCACACAGTGATTTATGAACTGGCTGTCATTCCTCACCTCTAAGTGACAGGCTTTAGTGCCGCTGATGAACGTGTTTACTGAGCTGACAGCCGCACTCTCACCTCGTATATATGGCCAGACCTTGTATGAAACGATAGAAGAAGAAGAAGTAGTGTGCCAGGCTTTGAAATAAAGACAATCTGGCATAAGGCCTTTCTCCGATACCAAGTCCTCCATCGGGAGAACGAACTTGTGAGGATGAGAAGATGCCGTTCGATAATGCTTCTATTGGTAAAGCAACACAGTTATGAAAAAAAATTAAATTTAAAGCTTGATTATGTCATAATATAGCTTTAACAAAATCAAAACTGAAATGTGTCCCAAATAAAATACAAATTTAATATAGAATGATCTGTTAATTTTAGTTCATTTACATTTATTGAAAGATGGTGATATCTGACACATGGAGCAGATAAACTAATGGCATTACTATAAAAGTATTAAATCTAAAATTAAATCTGTAAATATGACATTTATCCGCGGTGAAGGAAAATGATGGACTGGGACTGGCCAACGGCTCCTAACATCTCTGACAAAAAAAAGGCTATTTCACAAATCTTTTAAAAGCTCTGAAATTTCAATGCATTTGGATGGAACCCAGTCTGGCTGCCTGCTTTGGCTGCCTTCAGCTGACAATGGAGTGACTTTATCACTGACTCAGTCAGTCCTGGAAATTCACGTTAAAGAGCTGGCCTCAATGTTGTAGTCCAAAAAAAAGAAGAAAGTAGTTGACTCAGTCTTCTGGGAGCAGATTTAAGTGTTTATCCCGATGCAGGCTTCCTGTTCATTTAAAAGCTAATGTGCACTCCCACAGGTAAAAGTCTGACCTTTATGTGGGCAAAATTGTTCTGCTCATTTTTATAGTCTTTTTTTTATATTAATATTATAAAAGCAACCAATAGGAAACACAAGAAATGAGATACAAACATTACTGTTTAAATAGAACATAATAACAGCCTGGCTCATTCTTCATTGACTAGTAATGTGATCTACCAGCCCTGAGGCATGATTCCTGATGCTTGTTGATGCGGTTCCCAGCGTGAGAACCAGGCAGCGTGAGGCTGAGGAGCTGTGTGACAGTGAGGCTGGATGTCTGTCAGGAAGTCAGGATGTCTGTCACGATGTCAGGATGTCTGTCAGGATGTCTGTCAGGATGTCAGGATGTCTGTCTGGATGTCAGGATGTCTGTCTGGAAGTCAGGATGTCTGTCAGGATGTCTGTCAGGATGTCTGTCTGGATGTCTGTCTCGATGTCTGGATGTCTGTCAGGATGTCTGTCTGGATGTCTGTCTCGATGTCAGGATGTCTGTCTGGAAGTCAGGATGTCTGTCTGGATGTCTGGATGTCTGTCTGGGAGTCAGGATGTCTGTCAGGATGTCAGGATGTCTGGGAGTCAGGATGTCTGTCAGGATGTCTGTCAGAATGTCAGGATGTCAGGATTTCAGGATGTCAGGATGTCTGTCTCGATGTCAGGATGTCTGTCTCGATGTCAGGATGTCTGTCAGGATGTCTTTCTGGATGTCTGTCTGGGAGTCAGGATGTCTGTCACGATGTCAGGATGTCTGTCAGGATGTCTGTCAGGATGTCAGGATGTCTGTCTGGATGTCAGGATGTCTGTCTGGAAGTCAGGATGTCTGTCAGGATGTCTGTCAGGATGTCTGGATGTCTGGATGTCTGTCAGGATGTCTGTCAGGATGTCAGGATGTCTGTCTGGATGTCAGGATGTCTGTCTGGAAGTCAGGATGTCTGTCAGGATGTCTGTCAGGATGTCTGTCTGGATGTCTGTCTCGATGTCAGGATGTCTGTCTGGGAGTCAGGATGTCTGTCAGGATGTCAGGATGTCTGGGAGTCAGGATGTCTGTCAGGATGTCTGTCAGAATGTCAGGATGTCAGGATTTCAGGATGTCAGGATGTCTGTCTCGATGTCAGGATGTCTGGATGTCTGTCAGGATGTCTGTCAGGATGTCTTTCTGGATGTCTGTCTCGATGTCAGGATGTCTGGATGTCTGTCTGGATGTCTGTCTGGATGTCTGTCAGGGTGTCAGGGTTTCAGGATGTCTGGATGTCTGTCAGGATGTCTGTCAGGATGTCTGTCAGGATGTCTGGATGTCAGGATGTCCGTCAGGATGACAGGATGTCTGTCTGGATGTCAGGATGTCAGGATGTCTGGAAGTCTGTCTGGATGTCAGGATGTCTGTCTGGATGTCTGGATGTCAGGATGTCTGGAAGTCTGTCTGGATGTCAGGATGTCTGTCTGGATGTCTGGATGTCAGGATGTCTGTCAGGATGTCAGGATGTCTGGATGTCTGGATGTCAGGATGACTGTCAGGATGTCTGGCAGGATGTCAGGATGTCTGTCAGGATGTCTGGATGTCTGGATGACTGTCAGGATGTCTGGATGTCAGGATGTCAGGATGTCTGTCAGGATGTCAGGATGTCTGGATGACTCACGCTGGAGACAAGAGGCCCAAGGCTGTGCACCTTGCTGTGGGTGGGAGGTGGTAGCGGTAACAAGGGCATGAAGTTGAAGGTACTGCGTGTATTTAAATGGTCTTTGTACTTAAAAATTCAATATTTTTGGTCTCAACAGCGTTATCTTGCTCTGCTGTGGTGGAAGAATTTACACAATCACTCGGAATTTGGCACTGAAAAGAAGAAAAATATATAAATATATAACCTGCTGAAGCCTCTTATCTATCTTCAAAGCAAGAAGCATCTGTCTGTCAGTCAGTGTGTCTGTACCTCACGTAGCTCAACTACATCTTCCAGATATGTAGTTTGTACATGGCACGATGATGTGTATCCTTTTTGGTTAATTTTTTTCCGATATTTATTATTGTTATTACAACCTAGGTCCCAAAGGTGCTCTGTGGTAGTCGGCCTTGCCTTTCAAGTGTACTTGCCTCATGAGCAACAGCCCCGTGTTTGAGTCTCAACTAAAGCATTTCTTTGTGTCTATGCCACAAAATACATTTTACATGTACAAAAATGTTAATAACCCATTTATTATTTAATTACTGAGATTATTATCATTACTAATATTGTTGTAACCCTATCCCTTTATTGGTATTATTATAATCACTAATATAACAACATTTGAGGAAATTATGTATATATTCATATATTTGTATATAAGTATGTAGAAATACTGATTGTTTAGTGTGTCCCTGTACTATTCTTGTATAATTCAAGTTTTTAAAAAAAGCCATTTTGACATTGGGTTCATGGATTGTTCCTTTAAGTAAGGGTTAGTTAGATGATCTGGTGCTGGCCTGGCCATTGGAAGTAATTTGGAGTTCACCGTCTTACTGAAGGACACTTTAGACTTTATACAAGAGGCCAGCAGGAGGTGAAGATTGAATAAACCCTCCAATTAAACATACAACCTGCTCTCTATCCCGGATGTTGTTTCCACTCTCAGGCCTATTGGGCAACACTGACCTGCGGCCTTGGTATTGGACTTGACACACAGTGGTACATTTACTTCAGAAAGATTATCTGCCACCACCCAAAAGCATTTAAATTCATGTTTTAAGCCACAGAAACTTTGACTTCTTTCATCTTTACCAAGGGAACCTGCATTTGTGGTTTGATCCTCCTCTCAACATGCGACACCCGCTCTTCCATTTGCTTTCTTTTTTGTTGCAGGAATCAGATTCTGAATGCATTTTAATCTACATATCGAGCTGGCATTTTTGCACCTCTAAGAAGTTACTATTAGAATTCTATGTGGATTTCCATAATACAGCATTGGGAGGCCTGATCCGTGATAGGCCAACCTTATACAGTATAATTTCCATAACTATAAACTAAAGAAAATAGGATTCTTTCTTCATCTACAGAGGTACTTCTGCAAGGTTTAGTTTGCCAAATGATGCATGTCAGAGACCGGTTACTGACTCTAATGACAGACACTAATGAAGTGTGTGCAGCGTCATCCTCCTCACACTAGACAATTAAGACTTATATCTGGCTTCAAAAATGGATGAATGAGTAGCCAAGAATAATGGCCTGGGATTATGTAAATGAGATAATGCCATAATTGCGTCCTGATAAATCTATATAGTGCGACGAGGTGGATCATGAAAATGTGTCACCACTGACGCCTGATTCCAAGTGCTGTTTTAGAAACATTTTATTCGTATTACCTTGATCATATTATAATCTGTGTCAGTTGATGTGTCTTTAAGAGAAGAAAAGAATGATAAATATATATAGTTTCATATTTCCACTCAGCCTAGACAGGAGATGAACATCCTTTACAACAGCTGGCTGAACAAGACTAAAAAGTGTCAAGGATTGAGTGGAAAGTGGAGCGAGGGAAACTTTTAAAACTGACTCCAACTATCTCGAGATGAGCTGTCTAAAGTCCAAATCTATTTTTGCTTCAGTTGCTGGTAAAACTATCAGTTGCTAAGAGGGAAGCCATGAGCTTCCAGGCATCCTCTGTATACCGCTCAGTCAACAACATCTTAAGAGATTTTCTGCACGAGAACATAAGGCTCGCAGCCTAACCATCAATTTCATCCAAAGGGTAAAAAGGAAGAAACTAAGAAACTGGTCTTGTGAAAAAAAAAATGTTGATTGTCTTGCATTGCCATATACAATATTCCCATATGAGTGGATTGAATTGCACCTCTAGGCAGCAGCAATGACTCTGACTTAAATACAGTAGGGAATAAAACTCAGCCATCAGAGGACAATCCATCAGCCTGAGGATGGAGCGTCTCTGCCTACGAGGATAATAGAATAAAAAAGAATAAGATTTTTAGCCGTTAACCCTCTACAATACACACCCCGATGCCAGTTGGTAAAAAATGTTTTTTCCTGTTTCAAACTAGAACAAATAAACATAATCAAGGGACATTTTAACTTTTAAAAATAGTTTGAGTTGTTTTTAGGGTTTGTTGTAATATGGCAACGCTATACCATGTAATGTAAAAATAGTTCAAATTGTAAAAACTGAAAATTTAATTTTTAAAATAAAAAAAAATTCAGCTATTTTAACAACATGCTAGGCCAGCAATTCCACAATGGTCTGATGTTGCCAGATAGTAACATGCACATTTTAACAGTTTTCCATTACCTAATAAATAAATAAGCAAAACTTCAAGGCTTCTCCATTTGAAGAAGTCTGTGGAGAAGGACTTCTAAACTATTTTAAACAGAATAAATATGGAATTTAGGCACTGCTATTGGATTCTATTATGGTTTCACTTCTTTTGAAAGCATTGCATTTCATTTTAACTGGTGATACTGACTGATACTGAGTGTGTAGTAGTTTGCACCCTTCAGTTTGTTGCTGTATGACAACATCGTATTGATATATATATATATATATATATATATATATATATATATACGTTCACACATTCAGACAGAGTGTGTGCTCTGATTTTTAACATGTGCACAGACCTTCCTGTGAGATGGCGTCTCATTATTACACGCTGATTGAATTTGGTATTAGGAAGGATGGCGGGCTGTGGACGCCTAAGGTGAAGCAGGACATACAGAGGGACACGGTGTGCCCAGAAATTATCTGGTGATTACGCTCAAGTGATGTAAGGTGGACAGAAGTGTGCCTCCATAATAGATGTAGCACTTCGAGTTAAAGCAAAGGTGGGGGTGGGTGTAGAGGGAGGGGGGTAGGGGGGTGGAGGCGTGAGCAGACTGGTGAGCAGTGAGCATTCAGGCTGGGACTGGGGGGGGGGCTTATGTAACAGGTCCAGACAGAGATGTAGCCAGCATGTTAGAAATACCAAGGTCATGAGTCCCTGCTATTGGGGGTTCGGGGAAATGTCCCCTCCAAAAAGATGTTTAAGACTTTATCATTAATCTATGCATTTTAGTGCATTTTCAGAGTAACAGCCACTAAAGGCTATATTGTGAATGAAAATGGACTGAATTAGAATTAATCTAAAGATAAATCACAATAGCTTGTTGGGTTATTTTAAATTTGGTAGTTGCTACAACCATCATATATTTGCATCACTTAATAAAAAATGTAATGTGTAATATTGCTAATAATAGCAATAGTAGTAAAAAAAACAACAAAATCCAAAAGCTCCCCCCAAAAAAACAAAAAACATGGGGCATAGATCTCTTAATGACCTGAGTCCACAGAGGATAGAGATTAGCAAGGGCAATGGGGATCGAAAGGAGACCTTTGAATTCCCTGTGAAAATTCTGCCCGGGCCAGTTGTCCAGGGACGGCCGAGGCAAGCAGCCACGGCGTTTCTGTTGACCGTGCTCTCTCAGTCAACAGCTGACATCGGGGGTATTCTCACAGGACAGACTAAAGGGATGCAGCAGAACAGCAAAGAGGTTTTTCAGTTGCAATCTGTGAAGATTTCAAACTAAACACAGGCACAAAATTCTATAAAATGTTCGTACAACGCTGTCCTAAAAGACCAGAGACTTGTGTAAGACTTGTGCAAACGCCTCACATGCAGGAACTCAGATGAAAGGATATTCCAGTAGAGCCTTGGAAATGTGCATATATCCCACCTAAAATTGTACACAAATGCAGTAATGCAGTACTAGATTCCATGTGTATGCTGTCCCTACCAAATGTTTAAAGCCTGAAGTGTACGCGCATATAATTCAGTTGAGTCCTTTACCATAAAATTATTATTTAAATCTATTTTCTTTCCATTTTTTTCCTCTGCTTTGAGGAAAATGGCATTTTAATGACTAGAGTTGCTGCTTGCACATATTTTCCTAAAACAAAAAAAAAACTATTTAGTATGAAATCTATTATTTTAGAGTCATGATTGATCCAATTATCCACTTTCTCCAAGTTGTCTACTATCATGACATTGAATAAAAAAAAACTATAAGAGAAACACACAGATTTTTTTTTTCAATAAGAATGAGTTTTTTCTTTCTTAAATTTTGAATGGAAGCAACAGTCATAGATTTCTTTGAGCTTGAATCAGTTGAGGTGAAACTAGAGTAGCTGGTAGTTCTAACTGCACCCGCAGATGTTAGGCACAACAATGCATAGGTTATGTCCCGGTGTATAAGGAGCCAAAATATTATCTGACTCTGGCCTTACACTAGTGAAAATAACAGTGGTGTATTCCCACTCCCACCTGCTGGATGGCTCCATACCAGAGTGCAGTACGTCTTAAGCAGGCTGGACCCCCCATGGCTGTGTCCATAAGGGGATGCTTTAGAAGTAGGGCCTAGCCCCTCTTACCCTCCCCATGCTCAGTAATGCCAGACTCTCTGTTTTTCTTCTCTGTTTACTGTTGTTTGATTTTAGCCTGAGAATATGTCTTTTTTTAATTTATTTATTAATGCCATTGTTTCTGCATTGTAGCATTTTTCCTTACGTTTCTTCAATAAAACCAGTTACATTCTTATGAGAATTCAACCAATAAAAAATGATACAACATATAAATAATTTGTGTTTTAGCCTTAGGTTTAATCACTTACATAAACATTGTATTTATCGTTTTTTTTTTAGTCAACATGTATTTAATGAAAGATTGTGACTTACCACACTTCAGTATAATCAACGCTTAGAATTTGATAGAAAAAGCACAATGCAGTAATATTTCCTCAATGTTCGTTTTGACAAGTATATTGAAATTATTATTATATTTGCATTTAATCAAATTTCACTCTTTTGTTTTGGATTAATCATTACAATTTAATAGCTGTGACTCGATTAAAATTTTATCCATGTATAGTTATAAACTCAATTTTGTAGATAAAATGAACACTGCTATATCCATATGCAGTTACAGCGTAAAAAAATACAAGAGCCTATCCTCCATACCTGCTCTCTCCCATCCACCATTTTCGGGATTCTGACCCAGAAGGATCATGGATCCCCAATGCCTCTGGTTGCATATCATTAGATGGCTGTGTCTGTGTGTTTGATTCTTAAATACAAAAAAAAATACTGGAGCCGAAGCGTGTGAGCACAGAAGTGTTTGAAAGCAGGGGGCTGTTCGGACATGATGACAATGGCTAACAAAGCAAACAAATTCCTTCTTGTTGTGTGATTGTGTTTGAAATAAAGCCGAACAGCAGGGGCAGGCTAAAAGCTGCACACAGAAACGGAGCCAACAAGAGTCAAGGCGATGAGCTTGTACTTCGGATATCTTCCACGTCTCATCTTCAAATGCCGAGCTGCCTGCTGCGAAAACACCGTGCATCCAGTTGATTTGATTGAAAAAAAGCTTCTGGGTCAGCACGTTCAGTTTCAGAGAGGCTGCGAGGAAAGCCAGTGAGAATACTGACCAGCAATGCGGTTATCCTAAACCAGTTGTCGTCACCTCTCTTTACCACTTAAAAACACCGCAGGCAACCAGTGTACATCCCATCCAGATTTTGAAGCCTATTGAGGATTTGTGAGCCACTCTACATCATATTTCTGCTACTTGCTACTAATCTCTCTTACACGTATCTCTTTCTTTGTTTGATTTGGTAATTGTTTAAAATGTGAAGCAGAGCCTTCAACTATCAGGCTCCTCTCCTGTGGAATCGTCTGGAATCGTCACCCTCCCTACATTTAAGATCAGGTTCAAAACTTATTGATGAAGCTTATATTTAGGCCTGCGCCTGGCTGGCCTAGGACATTTTTATGCTGCGATAGGTTTAGACTGCTGGAACCTCATAAGATACTTTGAGCTTCTCTTTATGAGCTTCTCTTTCATTCCTTCATCTGTAACATTCATGACCCACTGATGTACCGGTTTTAAATCTGTTGTGTTGTATGTGTCCTGTCCTGTGTTTTCTCATTCTGCAGTGCATCCACTGATCGATCCTTCTGTTATTGGAGGGTCTGACTCTGTCACCTCATCCTCCACATACACTATGTATCATTATATATACTATATATCTGTCATTATGATTAATGTCATTCCATCCTGTGCACACTAGATTTATTCCTCTTTTTTCCTCCATTACAGGGCTTTTTGAGGGGGTTTCTCTTTGTATGATGTGAGGTCTATGGACAGGGGATGTTGTGTTTCTGTTGAACAGAGCGAATCACATTGAGATGAATCTGTGATTTGTGATTCTGGACTCTACACAAAAAAATGATTGACTGGACTTGCTTAGCTCCAGAGTTGCTTAGTCGTTTATATTCTCAGAGACGCACTCGCTGCTGTTTAACAGTTAAAATGCACCTGACTGTAACAGCAGCAGGACAGTGTTCTCTCATGCTGTTTCACTATCTACTGTACATAACACAGCTACCCCTGTGGATATCTGACATGATGTCCTATAGAGAATAAATTATTCCTTGCTCTATACTGCAGCAGCTCAACTGACCTGATAAATCAAACTGTTTTTAACATAATAATACAAATAATAATAATAATACAATAAAACATTTTTTGTTTAGACGCAACTGAATTTAATTGGTTCAGTGCTTGACAATAAAATGAATCTAATCTAAAATAACACTGGTTAGGTAACAATAAAGTATCATGTCATGGGCTGCAGTTCGGAAGTTCCAGTGTCACACTTGTGATGGTTTAAGATCACAATAGTGCACATTTATGCAACTGGACAAGTTCAGACAGCACAAATTGTGCAGAGAGGGGGTACACACTCATACATGTTATTTGACTGGACACCAGGCTGCAGGTAACTCATTCATCAGATTGGTGGTGTAATCTGCAATTCTGTAGGGCTCCGAAGTAAAAATCCTTAAATGTCTAAAAATATCTATCTATATTATTCCTATTTCATTTCTCTAATCGAATAAGTAAAAGTCATTAGCTCGTGACTTTGTAAACCTTCTAGAAAGAATGTACAACACAATCAGAACAGTGTTGCAAAGAACTGTTTACCTTTATCAGACACAAATTTAAAATGTGTATTAATGGGCATAGCCCATGATAAAGTCTAACAAACAGTCCAGAACCCAAACATATCAGGCTCACTGTTACTATACAGTTATTATTAGGATATTATCAAGTCTTCGTATTTGAGAAGCTACAAAGTAAAATGACTACACCGATTGATTGATACAATTTTTGTCTATTGGTCAATGGATTAATTGGTGCATCCCAAAATAGTTGGTCATTTCACATTTTACACACAGCAGGAAATACATTTGGTTTCAATTGGAATCCTGATGCTGGTAAGTGTAAAAACTACGTTCCAATATCCTTTTAAATTTATTTTTGGTCTAGACTCGCTCCTGAGGGAAATATCTTACTCTGTAGCTCCTAAATGCACCAATATATTGAAGTTTGTCTGATTGCGTGCCGTTTAGTTTCTGGAATGGGTTGCAAACAGTGATTTTTTTTTATTGGAGCTTGTGCTCTGAAAACAGCTCCCTGTTATGATTGGAAATAAAGTTTCTGCAGCATTGGGTGATATTTATCAGCTGATTTGACACCACGAGCATGGCCATAACTAGGTATGAGGTCACTGCGGTCAGGAAAAATTTCAGGGGTAAAAAAAAACCCAGCATGATAAACACATAAGCACTGCTGTGCACTAGTGATGCATTACATAATCTGACGCAGTCATGCACAGCAGACCACAGTAAATATTTGCTGTGGCAAGAATGCTGCTGTGAATATATCAGACAAGCAGGCATAATAATATTAGTTATTGTTATAATTATGTTATAAATTGGTCACCAGCCCATCGTAGGGCACACACACCATTCACTCACACACCTACTGGCAGAAAACCCACACAGACACAGGAGAACCAGTTAAAGATTAATAAAGGCAATTCTACTTATAATAATGACGATATGTTATTGTTTAATTTAACCTGTTTCTTCTCTTTCTTTATGTTTGCCTTTTGTATTTACTCATCCAAATTACAGAACTGAAATCACTAATAATAATTGTCTAAATTTAACACTGTTTATAATATATCTATATCTGTGAAATATTTAGTCATAAGTAAACGGCAGTAGAAGTCAGCAAAAACAGTTGCCTCAACATTTATGATTTATCCTTATGTGCAAAGTCAGCATGTGACTAAATGAACACATTTATATGGTACAGTCTGCTTTTTTCACATTACTGTTCTCCACCTACATCTGTAATTCATTTAGAATCAGCAACATCAGAGGAGGAAATGAAATATAAAAGTAATATGTCTAGAAACAACTCAGCAAAATTAACTATTGCACAACTTGATTTGAAAAATGTTGAATTTTTATCCCATTGTGTCTGTTTGCATGTCTATACGACGCAAAGAGAGAGGGGTCTGATTACCAGAGGAGGTTCTAGGATCAGACGTTTAGGGGTGCTGAGCCCCTAGAGACCAGCCCAGACCACACAGACAAGATAAATCTTCACTGTTTTGTACATTTTATCGCATTTTTATTTCCACGTTTATGAAAAAAAAGCATGACTCCTTTTGGGAACCATATATAGCCTCTAAAGTAGGGACAGACATGCCCAAAATGGACCTTGTGCTTATTATTTGGATTTTTATTTTTAAATGCAATGTAAATGTAAATACCATTTTCAGTATGCTGCCTATGCTGACTACACAGAGGGGGGAGGTAAAGCCAACTCTTTAATTTTCTTTTAAACTCATTTCATCAAGTCAGTTTGATGCCTGTGTTCTGACTTGTCTAGAACTTAAATGTCCCTAATATCATTAACACCATTTAAATTAAAGTTTTTGATGCAGGAATACTTGCTATTATTAAATACAGTATAATCATTAGATCCAAAATATATTAATACAAAACAATGCATTGATTTGAACAGCATTAATGGTAGTGGGACATTTTGTAAAAACTCAATAACACAAAAAGTTCTTCAAAGCACTTTCCCAAGTTAAAACCAATTGAGGTGAACAAAGCTATGAATAAATAATAATTCCCTGGCATTGGTGGAGCAGCACAATGTCATGTTAAACCTTCCGGGTAAACACGACCCAGGTACAGCTGTGACTTGTGAAAACAGTCAGGTTCACTCACTTCAACTCTATACGCAACACGGGAGTTAAGTAGCAGGCGGTCAATTCAAGGACGAATGACAAACATTGGCAGGGCCTGTCAAAGATGAAACGCTGAAGGTTAATAATGCTGCTTGGGAATCAAGGCAATTACAAGCAAAGCTAAACACTTCATCAGATTGAATCAATTTCTTGCTTTCCATTTTAAATATATAAATAAATGTAGCTAATTTATATTATAATTCTCACTTTTTTTTTTGCACTGGCAACTTACAAGTTGTTTTTCAACAAAGAAATTAAGATCATCATTCTTGGGTCATGCAATCCAAAACAATCTGCATGAATGCAAATACACACAAGAAGCAAATCAACAGGCAAAAGTAATGGAATCATCCTCAGTCGAGTTCTAATTTGCTAAAAGGAAAGCTCTGTAACAGCTAATCTCCCTCACGCTGAGTTTAGTCTTGCGATAGCAGATAATGGGATCCTACCAGGCAGATGAGTAAAGCGTTCGGGGCCTGGCTCGCGAGTCTTTGCCAAGCTCAACCATTTTCCACCTCTGCAGTCAATTGGCCTTAATGCTCCTTTCAGAACAAGCCTCTCAATAGAGCTAATGGACCATGGGAGTTTGAGCCAGCAATGAGAGGCACATGCATAAAGAAAAAGAGGGAGGTAACCTATAGTAGCCCTGTTAGCTGATGTGTTTTATTCCTTCGCGCTCTACTTTCTACTTCCTCCTGTATATTTTCCTCTTTACCATCATCACTGTTTCTCATTTATTTCTTTTACTCTTGCCTCATCTTGGCCAGACAATGAATCTTTAACATTTTGTCATGCTGATCCATCTTTCTGTAACGATGAGTTTGTTTGATCTGCGTTTTATTTTCGTGAAGGTCTTTATGTCCAGTGGAAGCATACAAGCACACGCATGCACGCATTATGTATTTCCTTTGGTATCAAATTAATCAGAAACACACATTAACCAGTGCGTGCATACATGATAATGCCTGTGTGCATTGTTACCCACAGTTTATATTCCATACGTAAAACAAGTAGCTGTGTGACGCACCCACAGCTTGTGCACGTTGTTTGTCACTACATAAATGTTGATGAATGTTCACACGAATGGGCATTTGCAGTTTCCGGAAGTGGATCTTCACGGGGCGCACTATGAAGATGAACATTTGTCAAACAGTGGCAGACAGATGTGCACACGCTGTAGGCTCTGTGCACAGCTTCTGCTTACGTGTGATGTAGTGTGTGCACAAGATTTCCACATGCATGTGAGGCCCAGCTCCTCGTGTGATTTACTGTGGTGCGGCATCATCACACGTGAACGCACACATGAACTGGACGCCAGTATAAGTCAACGGGGAAACTATGTTACATGTCAGGCGCTGCCTTGCTGCACAGGTATCAAAGCATGTGCTTGTGACACGCTCAGTTGATTGCTGTGCACGCATTTAGAAACGAAGGAAAACCTCATGCACGCATGCATGTACACACTCACAAGTGTATTGAATAGACTAAAATAGTTACAACGTCCAAGCCACTGTCAGAAGGAGTAAATGAGCTAAACTGGTCTCCCCCATTTAACAGAACTTCAAACTGCTTCCATTCAGAAAGATAAAAGAGATCTGATATGATTTCCCAAAAGTGAAACTATACATTAACATCTAGGACATCCTAAACATAAAGAAAGCTGTCGCTTTGAGCAAGGCTTCTATAATAATGAACCATATTTCTAAGGAAATAGAGCATAAAATCTTCACACCACATCATGCAAGTGTGTCCCAGTCTTACAACATACTGGCAACCAACTGGCGAAGGTTTTATAATAACTGAGCTGGTTGTATGTGGGCTCGAAACACTATGTGTTAAATTTCCATTGTACCCTATGGTATATACCATACCTATGGTAACTGATATGACATGAAAGCAGCATACAGTAAACACAGAGAAACAGTCAAGTGTAGGTCATTAAGGAAAAAAAAGTTGCATTCGTTTGAATTTGCTTTAGCTTGTCATGAATAAGAAGCCATACAAACATGCGAATGTATCAGCTTGTCTAAAAACAATTCTACACATCATAGCAGAAGCACAGGATGTTCCTCAATGTAATTTTGTCGCTTTGCATGGATTCTAAAGCAAATCATTTTGCATGATTATGTCAGGAAAAATGAAGTCCAGACACCCAAGCTGCATCACCATAACTGGCCATATAAAAAAGACACAAAATTGAAATATGACCCTAGAAATGCTAATGTAGCTGAGTTAGTATCTTTCTAAATAGGCCACCTTTTCTCTGCACAACTGTTCTGCTGACTTTACAAAGCTAATGCCTTGCTTGTTCACAGGTGACTCATGTCTCATTTCTGTTTTTTGAGGAGAAACATTCATACTAAATATATATATATTTATATAAAAGGCCGGCAGGGGATATGACAGAGCATGAGGATTGGGTATAAAACTGTAATGTAATTAACACTGACCTTGCAGTCAGTTAATTGGTGTACAGACTCTTGAAGGACTGCAGTTTCAGGAGGTAGGAGAGGATGAAAGAAACGGGACAGTGCACGGTCAAGGTTGTGAATGCAAAAGAGGGGAAAGGGAGAGCGGGGTCAGATAAAAGAAAGGTGGAAAAGGAAAGAGAGCGGAACGAGAGACACGGTGAGGTCAGGACGGGCAAGTTGAGATGCACAGAGGGGTGAAATTGTGTGAAGGTAACAGAAAAAAGATAAGGTGGACGGACTTGTGCAGCATGTATCTCACTGTGCTCAGGAGAAAAAAAATGCACGCACGCACACACACAATTACATCTGCATCCCGCAGACCTGAGGAGATGCAAGTATCCAGTGAGGAAAGTAAATGAAAAACACAAGCGTAATCGTCGTAGTTTGGCTCTGGTAGACATTTTGAGAGCTCTGATATTTCCTTGTGGTTGCTTTACCTGGACTTCAGAGAAAACCATATGTGTGTGTGTGTGTGTGTGTGTGTGTGTGTGTGTGTGCGCACGCGTGTGTTCACTGGAGAGCTCTGTCAAATGTTGTGAATTTGTTACATGTTTGTAAAGAATATGCAGCACACAACCTTCTGACCTCAGCCCGAGGGGGATTTGTAAAAAGCCGCCGCAACAGCATGCATCACTTAGATCACGCATTCTTCATATGGATTCAGGTTC
This sequence comes from Eupleurogrammus muticus, assembly GCA_036785175.1. Classification (NCBI taxonomy): domain Eukaryota; kingdom Metazoa; phylum Chordata; class Actinopteri; order Scombriformes; family Trichiuridae; genus Eupleurogrammus; species Eupleurogrammus muticus. The sequence goes on along the minus strand of JAYKQN010000010.1, from coordinate 17,885,649 downwards.
ATCTGAATAGCCGTTTTATGCAGTTTTGTCCTACCTATCACATCGCATGGCGGCATCCGATTACATCCGTAACAAAAGAGGAGAAGAGAGAAAAAAAAAAACCCAAAACTATGGTATGTGACCCATAATAATGATTTAGAAAGCAGGGAGAAGAGATTGGTGCCATGAGGCAGAGGGATGTGCCGTGCATACTGACTGCGTCCTTGGACCAGGCGTGGCAACAAGCTGAGGCTGAGCTGACGTGTCAATTTTAATTTCAGTTTGCTTTATTGGCGTGAGATGTGAAAAAAAATAACGTTCGTTGCCAAGGCGTTTCGGATGAGAGGGAGAACGGAAGCAAAGGAAGAGCTCCTCATTTCTGCTGCTCTCACGCACACACATTTTACTGTGTCATATATCACAACAATATTAATGATTTGTACACTCCTATTAAAACATCGTCAGCGCTAAGGGGGCTGATTACAGATGCCAGCGGGGCTACCTTTCCTACACAGGGCTGGTAAGTGAAGGCAGCGTGAGTTTAACCTTCAGCTAGTAATGAAGTTTGACAGCGCTAAGCAGCCAGGCTGCCTCATTAGCGTCCGTGTGCCAGCCTGCCGTGGTCAGGGTCTCTCCTCTTGGCTTCCGCTTTCATCTCTTCGCTGCAGAACCACAAAGCCCAGCGGTCTCCTCATTAGACCGGCTTATTACATTAACTCGGCCCAACGTAACGCGCCGCGTTGGAGCCGTTCCAAATAAATCCCCCTCATTTAGTGTTTGTTCCAAACAGGAAAAGGCAGGGTATAGCGTTTGGCAGCGTTCGGACCCCCTTCAGGTGACGGAGGCCTCCGCTCACACTGGGTGACATCGGCACAGTTACAGTGACAAGTCGCTGCCAGCAGATGAGCCAGTGACCTCCACAGCATTTAAAACACCCCCAAATTCCAACACAGCACACAAACACGTAGTTGAAACCACTGGCTGATCACACAGTAAGACAACTTCACACTTCATATCACTCCAATTAAGGTGCTATAACAGCTGTTAAAGCATGTACTTAAAGGCCCCAAATCACACCCTTTACTGGGTTTCATTTGATGCTTTCATATGGCTGTGAATAGAAGGGTGGGTCCTGACTGCATAGTACAGTTTCTGAATATGGGCTGTGTGCGTTTCTCCATGGATTGAGCACCTACACCTGGGGTGTCGAACTCAATTCAGTTGATGGGTCACATCCGGTGCTATGTGATCTCAAGTGGACGGGAGCAGTAAAAAATGAACACTATTAATTAACCTTTACTTTACAAAACAGGAGAGATGACATAAAAGAGAGAAATTTCAAAAATCCAATGTCTCAGTTATCCTATATTCAGCCAGTCCACTGTTGCATGCATCAGATATATAAGTTATATCTAGAGCAGTACATAGATAGAATATTTACAAAACTGTAAGTATTTTATCTCTTGAGCCCTGAAAAAAGCTCACTGACTTGACATTTCTGTGAAGAAATAGGAACTGTCCATTATTTGGGACACTTTGTAAAATTGGACCCTTAAGTGGGCCATTTCTGGCCCCTGGGCCTCATGTTTGACACCCCTGACCTGACCTTCCATAATAATCAAAAAGCTATTCAATTCTCACATTGACCAATATGGGATCTTTAAAGTAATATTTCATGGTGGTCATTCTGCATCATGATAATCCCACAAAATCACCATCTGTTACCATTAATATATCAATGTTTAATTAATATGAGCATTAGTTTTTTGGGTTGAGCAAAAATCTGTGTTTTCTGCTGCAACCTCGTTTCTGACCATTAATAAAATCATGCAAATTGGTTTGAGCTGCATCCATGTGCATGGATGCTGCTATCGCCACAGAAAAAAAGAGGCACACCTGGTTTTACTTTCAGAGCCATAATCCAAATGAAAGAAGGGATTAACGCACACCTAAATTTGCACTGGATGACAGGCAGGCTGAGCACATATCACTCCTGCTCTGATGCAACAACACCTGTGCACACTCTGCTAGAAGCAACACCTACTGGGGATTGCAGTTTTTCTTTTTTTTTCCCAGGTAATGGCCCTGAAAGGACCGACCTAGCGAAAGATTATTTTTTTTTTGGTCAAACTCTTCAAACGTCTCTACTCTTGACTACAACATTGTACCGATCATGCACTTTTGCTTCTGCAAAAGGTGTAAACTAACAAAACTGGAAGATGTCTCAAAAATATTCATCGATTTAAATGTTTACTCAAAAGGAAGATGGTTGAACATTATGTTAAAATGGTTTATTTTGTTAAATTGTGCTTTCGAAAACTCTTTTATCATGTTTTAAGATTGCTTTGTGTTTTTTTATCTTTTCAAATTGATTAGGATTTGATCAGAAAATGTTTGTGTGAGTTTGTTTTAGCATTGTTAAAAAGGTGGTAAAAGGGCTTCTAGCTTCAGCCTATGCTTATGTTTGTATTTATAATTATTATTCAGTTACTATTGTAAGACTTTTATTGTTTGTTTGTTAAATAAGCACTACAGAATAAAATAAAATGCATTCATTCTTTCATCAGTCACTACTACCTACTGTTCTAAGTCACATCCAAGGGCACAGACCTCATTACAACTTGGGTCTGGGCACACACCAATTTCTGGAGCAGACATCAATAATAAAGTTATGTTATGTCTCACGAAATGTATGCGTGCTAAGACTGTGTCATGGTGTGATCCCTCATTAAATACAACAGGCTAATCTCCATTAACAGATCTGCAGGTGTCTGTAGGTGATGGAGAATGTTCTTGTGATTGAAAAAACATTTCAGAACTGTTTACAATCCATGTAGAATTGATCCATTACATTCAGTCAGGCACATCTGAGTCATTTTTAAGAAGGAAATGTCCACATTTTCTAGTTCCAGCTTTTCAAATCTCATTATTTTCTGCTTTCTTTAGTCTTCTATTATAATAAACGGATGATCTTTGGGTCGTGGATTGTTGACATTTCAGGTTGAATCTTCTGCTTTGGACATTACACAATTTTATGAACCAAACAACAAATTGATTAATGAATCGATAGGTTAATTGGCTATCAAAATAGTGTGTGTGTTTGTGTGTGTGTGTGTGTGTGTGTGTGTGTGGAGGGGGGGTGTAGGCCAACACTATACATATTCAACAGTAGGACAGATATTTAAAAGTTGGATATTCTATTATTGAAACACTTAATTGACTAAACAATAAACCTACAAAACCAACAAAAAACATGAATGGATCAGCGAAATTGTTGGTGATTAATGTAATAGTTGGCAACTACTGGATGAATCCACTCATCACTGCAGCTCTATTCTACAGTATTTGCTTGTTCCCTCGTCGGCAGCAGGTCAGTCTGTGAATCTGTGTTGTGTGTTGTGGTTTAGAGGTCACCAGTCTCTATATTCTATAAAGGGTCTGACCGCAGAGAGGCGACACAAAAAAAAATGTTTTTTACATAAATACACAGTATTTTCACTTATGTAATTTGTTAATAATAAAAGTTGGCGGGTATATTGTATGTGCCACTGCCTCAGCAACACAGCAGCAGCAGCAGCAGCACAGACAGCACCGACTGTTCAGCAGCGATGGCTGACAGCTCCTGCTGGAGATCCTGTCTGCTTATCTGCCTCTCGGCAGCTCAGGCTGACAATGAATTCATCTGGTGAACGGAAGGGATCACATTCAAACCCCGTCCCACGGCGAGTTCCCAAGGAGTTTTTAACGGTCGACAAAATGATCACGTCCACCGGTCCCACCAAGCCAACGCCAAACAATTTCGGACTCATAAAACAATAATGCCATGAACAATAAAGCAGGGGTGTCAAACATGCGGCCCGTGTGCCAGAACCGGCCCGCCAAAAGGTCCATTTCTAGGTTTCTATTTCTTCACAGAAACCTGAAGCCTTGGTGCTACTGACTGACAGAAGCTTCCAGTGCTCAACATGATATATATATATATATATATATATATATATATATATATATATATATATATATATATATATATTTAAATATAATAATTTTGTGAAATTGCACTAATTTTCCTAATTTTCTGAGAACATCCCAGGCTGGTCATCATCTGTGTTCAGTAAACGGATGGTCGATGTAAAAGAAGTATTCAGGTCAATAGTTCTACCTATTTACATGGGGAAAAAAGGAGACATTTCCAGGCGTTATTATGGATCAGTATGTGGCCTGTGAACTCAAACGAGTTTGACACCTCTGGCTCAGTGTGCAACTTTGAATTGTGTAGACAAAACATCTTGTGAATGAAGCAGCACTAAACCGCATTCTCCCAAACACACACACACACACACACACACACACACACACACACACACACACACACACACACACACTCAACTCTTCGAAGCCACTGGTCCTTTACCTGACAGCGCCTGCATCCAGCCGCAGATCTTGTACACGGTGGAGGTGCTGAGCAGGAAGAAGAGGCTGAAGCAGCCGATGCAGGTGACCACCAGCATCATGGACATGCCGATGAAGAACGAGGCGGCCTTGAAGGCGCCGGAGGGGATGGCGGCGAACTCGGTGAAGCTGCCCTGGCAGGCCAGCTCTCTGGCGATGCCGTCGCCGATGCAGTAGTGGAAGAGGCCGAAGTAGCCGGCCTGCGGCGTGTCCACGCCGTCGCCGATCCAGTAGGGCTGCGAGAAGATGGTGACGTTCACCATGCCGAACAGGATGGTGAAGATGGCCCACAGGAGTCCGATCACGCGCGAGTTGCGCACGTAATTGGTCTGGTAGAGTTTCGCGGCTTCCGCAGACGGTAGCATGGATGCGGCGCTTTCAGGTAGCATTGTAAGCAATACCGGAGACATAGAGGAGCGGTGCGGTCTGTCCGAGCACGATGCGACGACTAAACATCGAGCACATACACCGACGCCGTCATTTATTCGATTCCGATTGTTTTTTTTTTATTTATTTATTTGTTTGTTCTGTTGTTCACAAAATCACCCCTACGAGCGGAACGCGAGCGGACGGAACGCAGAAGCTATGCCCGCTGTGCGGCTGCAACACGGCAACATCTGTCAGGCGCGATCTGCTCATGACGTCGCATCCTAAAAAAGCCGCGCGAGCGAGCGAGCGAGCTGGAGGAAGGAAGGATGGAGGCGATTTTTAAAAAAAAAGAAAAAGAAAGAAAAAAAGAAAAGGGTTGTTCGAAACCCGGGCGTTGATGTCGATGTGTGCAGCCGAAACTCCTAAGCGATTACATAAAGAGGAGCCTGGTTCCCTCCCTCTCGCTCCGACGTGCACATCATTGCCGCACCGCACCGCACCGCGCCGCCGCTGCCGCACCGCGTCGCTGCCGCACCGCTGCCGCTGCCGCGCGGCTGCCGCACCGCACCGCGCCGGATCGGATGCCCTTGGAGATCTTCGGCAAAAAAAAAAAATGATTGACTGAAAATATGTAGCCTGTTATTCACGCTGCTGCTCGGCTACGCGACATGTGGCGGTGCCGTATAACCTGTCTGCATCAGGGTTTATCCAAACCTGGACCATCCTGTGATTTGTCATTTATGTAGCTTTCCTTTTTTTTTTTTTTTTAATTTGGAACACTATTTTCCTCCTGCCCTGCATGTTGTATTTTAGGGACATCCCCCACTCCATTACATGCAAATTCTAATTATCTAATTACTATAACTGAGGCTGAGTGTTGTTGGAAGCAGCTCTCCAGGAGCAGGACTGACAGCTTCAGTAAATGTAAATGTTTTTCAGCTATAGAATCTCCATTGTCTGGCTGGTAGGCCTATATGTGTGCCTTCAAGCTGAATACAAGGTCATAAATCCTTCAAAGAAAAAATGACTCCATTTATTTCTTGTTTTAGCCAGGTTCTTTGTTTTAGGAAAACCAAGATAAAGATCATAGATTTAAAGATCAACTAAAACTCTTCTTAACATTTCAACATGTTCTGTCAGTTGTACAACTATACATATATTTTATACTATAGCTAGATTAACTATAAACTTCTGTCTTTAAAAAAAATCTGATCTTGAACTGTGCCATGGAGAAAAGGATATGAAAGTTCAGCCCAACACAGCATAGTACTCACAGGTTCTCAGTGCTACTAACTAACTATAAAATACCTGTCATAAATCGTATTGGAATTGTACCATCTGTCCATTAAATGCTTCTATAAAAATATGAATGATGGGCAATAGGATACCACCCCATTTAAAGTTGTGTCTAATTTGTCCAGGCACAATAATAGGTCTATTAATATTTGTAGGCTAATAATATGAGTTTGATCACTGTTGTATCCTGCAAACTGTGTTTGACGTCACCATCAGGTCAAAGTACCTTACTGGTAAATTGCATACACTTTAAAAGCATAGGCCACATTTAATTTCATGCCAATTCCCACAGGTAAAGAACAAATCCAATTAAAAACCTGTATGATTTTAACAGGCACAGTTTGAAAGACCAGATACAATAGGCTTAACCCATCAGTGGCTGGTTTCAAAGCAACAAATAACTGTCACTGCATTTAATAAATATGACACTTTCAGAAATAACTTTATCACAGAATGTTATGAATGGATGGCCAAGACAAGCTCATATTTATGACTGGTTGACATGGACAAAATCACCCCTACCACAATATCTTTGAGTGCATCAATATTGATATCATGACACTATTGTAGGGGTCAAATTTTGTTTTCACAAAAATATTTACACACTGAAACATTTGAGAAATAATCAACATTAATGTGGGCATAATGATGAATAATAGAATAATCATCAATAAATTACTCTATATTTTAGGATGATTGTTATGAGCATTTGGGCTGATTGAAATAAACTTATATGAAATATTTATCAGATAGAACAGTCTGGTGAGTTGACATCATTAACCAATGAGTTTCAGTCTTGGCTTGAGATGAAAATGGCTTTATTCGACCCAGAAGATGGTGCTACAGGCTCAGTTTAAGCTTGCACTCCTGTCGTCATGTCACTCATGCATGTGAGTTGAAAATGTTAGGACGTTAAGTGCAATGGGACAGTTTAGCTATAAAGATTTTTTTTTTTTTTTTTAAATAAATAAATAAAATAAGTTAAGCTGTGGAACCACTTAATCAAAATTGGATGCTCTTATTGGATTTTTGCTAAGCAAAATTAGGAGTTGACCACCCTATCTTGATGTGAGTAAGATAAAAATAATTTTTTTTAGAAACCATCATAAGGCATAGTTTATATATTGCACAAAACTTTGATGAATCATGAATATGAAGTATTATTGCAACAAATTCAGCCATGAATGTGCATTTTCTGCTTTTGGAATCGGCTTGTTTTAAATTTGTCCATTGACCCAACCATGATTAGTGTAAATGAGCCAGCATGTTTTTAGGTGATCGAGACAGCTTCACTGTAAGGCTGTGCTAATAAAGGCAACGCTCAACCTTGCTATAGAGAATTTCCTGCTTCTTTATGTAGCTTACACAGACTTACTGTATAATCAACTACAAAATGTTCATGGAAACGTTGGAATTTTTCCTAGGTCAACTAGGCAACTAGCATAAACAGCGAGAAAACACCGTCTACCATAATAAACCAAACCAAACGCTAATTTTGGCCTTGGCCTCCGTAATCCTGATTAATCAAATGCAGAGTAGAATGGCACCTTACATCATTCTAAATCACTGCCAAAGTCCAGTTCCAGTCACCCAAATGTTAAAGTTTTAAGGTCAATTTAAATGAAAGGCTACACCATACCTCCTTGGAGTATAATATAATATTCTTTCCACACGAACAGATAGGTAACATCTTCAGTAATACTAAAATATGTCATGTGTTGGCATTCTTTTTCAATTTATCCCACTTACCATGGGCTGAAATCCAAAAACTGTTCCAAGCCCCCTTAATTCACCCTGGCTTTTATTGCTGTAAGTGATGGGTGCTGATAGGTTCTTTTTTTTTCAAATGAGGGTTGAAGCCAATCAAGTTGGAGAGGTTCCAATAGCTTTCATTTGCAGGAGTTAGAAAATAAATTTCAGTGTGGAAAAGCGTCTCAGCAGCCAGCATACGCCTCAGATTGGAGCCCTTTAAATAGTTGGTGGAATAAATCGCCAGAAAGGGGCGACGTGTGGTTTTAAGGCAATGACGTCTCCCCAGCAATGAGGGGATTGTCGGTGTGTGGGGTGTATTCTACCTAGGATTAACAATTAACCATTATGACTTATTGTGGGGAATTTAGAGGAAATATTGTGTATTATTTATAATATTCCCAGAGAAATCCTGACTACTCCTTGCTAATACCAATGCATGGTGTCGATACACTGCACTAAAAATTGATCATATAACCCTTTCCTATATCAGACACACCATATTCAAATTTTTCAACATTGACGGTTACTCTACACAGTTCTGTTTTCCCATGGATTAGTATTTAATTTTTTATTGTGGGCGATTTTTCATAGCACAGATGGTTAGGAGTCTGTAAGAGGAGCCAATACAGTCTCATGAGATCTATGAAATCAGTTTCACATGCAAATTATTAAAAAAATATAAATATGTACAAAACCCTGTGTATAATTTAATGACTCCAAGGGCATATACTCTACTTATGGGAATAGGAACAATCATGCAACACGGATGCGAGAGCCTGACCTTTGAGTTGATGTCATACATGAAATATTAATAATTTAGTCATATTGGTAAAGTCTTAGAGTGTACTGTATATAGGGGTGGACAACACATGGGATTAGCATTACTAGGGGTTAAGCAACCAGGGATGATTCTTGTTTTGAGTTCTGTGTGTGTTCATTTATTGCAAATAGGAACACAGCAACAACCAACGAACCTATCTGCTGCCTGTTTGAAAGAGCAGCAACTAACAGGAGCTAAACAAATAAGTTCCTTGACCTTTGACCTTTTCTGGTGGTTAAGTTCAGTAACTTAAAGGTAAGGAGGAACCCAAAACTTGTCTTCATGAAAGTCTTTTTCAGTATGAAATAATGATAAAAATTACTGTTTTGAAGTTTCAAAATGTGAAAATCTGGGAATAAATTCCTTACCAAGAAATATTATCACCAAGGTGTCTACTAACTAAACTAACTAAACTTTCACAACAATCACTGCTTTGAAAGGTTCTATCCAACTCTGTTTAATAAAAAAAAGTACTATTTCAACATGTTTCATAATTAAAAATTAGTTTCGGGAATTTTTTTTAAATAAATGTCCCTTTTACTTTACATACAGCAAGCAAATGACTTGTTTCTGTACTCACAATCGGAAATCCTTAACTGGCACTTCTACCTGTTAAACTTTCCAGTTTTATTCCTGTCGTTATTTTGATTTTTTTTCAGAAGGATTTACCTTTGTCTCTGACTTTGAATGTGGCTTAATTAAAAGTTCGGATTTCCAAAGTAGAAATGTATGCAAATTCCATCAGGCACTGAATACAATTAATCTATCTAGCTATTTTTGAGAAGTGTTAGAAAACACCTTTACAAACGCATTGGTGAAGATATTTCTTGTAAAGAATTTATTAGCAGGTTGTCCATTTTCCTGAGAATATTCACTGACTATCAGTAATATTGACTCCACCTCATCATTACCTCTAAAGATCTTCTACTTACAGAGTTTCTTTTATGTAAACTACTATTGGAAGCTTTACTACCAGAATGTCACATTTGCTGATGAATCGGCGGGATTACATTTCTACAAGGTTTTAGATTCTATTAATGAAATACTACATGCTCTGTCTTTAGGAAGCAGTACTTAATTACAATATGTACAATATGATCTCCACCCTTTGCTGACTCATCTACTACAAAACCTAGAGCGTGCCGCCAGAATAATGAAAGGAAGTGAATTGTATAGTAAATAGTGGTATATAGTAACTAGATAGTAGATAATACATAGATACTTTCACTGGCTAGTACATAAATAATTTACATAACACATTAATAAACTTAAAGTAAGCATAATTTATTTTAGTTTACCAAAAATAAGGAGCACAAGTATTTCTATCTTACTATATTTATGTAGGCAAATTAAAGTAAATCCCACTTAAAATAATTATTCTTCATGTACTGACAAATACAAGAAAATAAAGGTCATTTTAGTTGGCCAATTAATATTTGCAAGCACTTTATAATAATTTCCCTAATATGCACTTATAATTATTTTTGTGATAACACCTATTACTTGATGGTGCTGTCCACAGTCTTACTGACAGCGAGTGTAGTACTTCATCTGACCAGCAAGGATCAGTATAGGCTGACATTAGATTGTGGTACAGGTGTAGTAAAAAAGGCTGTAAAGATGACTTACACTTGCGTCAAAGCTATCAATTTTATTCTTTAAATCAGATTATAATTTATTATAAAATGCCACAACAAGAAATTATCATCTATGTAAATATACAGAAAATACAATGCCTATTTGTTGTATGTACTTACAGCATTACATTTTATTTGCTATTGCCTTTTACTATTTTGCAATGTTTTTTTTATTCTTTATATTTGTATCCTATATGTTGTTCTTACTATGTGTAATGCTGCTGCTGCACTGAAATTTCCCATTTTGGGATTAACACAGTATGTGGGTTCTATTCTCCTCCATATGTGTACTCTCAGCCTCCATCTTGATGCATGAACTGCTGCTGTATATCCCTGTGTCAGAAATGCTTAATTGTATCAAATTACATTCTAACGTTTAAGTCTAGCTTGCTGTTGTACAAAAAAAAAGGCCAAATGGTCTGGAAGATGATTCGTGATGTCACTAATCTGTTGTAATCTATAGTCTGATCCCTCTGAGAGTCATGGCCTAGATACAAAGGCCGTGGCTCTCATGCTCTGTGCCCTCTGGACCATAGCCCTCACTAAGCCTGGTGCTGCATGGAAAGATATCAGAATAGTGGGGGGAGCAGAACAAATAAAGGAGTCAGAGACCTGTCCTACCAGATGAGGAGGACCAGTGGCACAGCATAACCAAATGAAGTTATGACTCTGAAGTCCCTGTTTATTTCTCACGCTGCAGGAAGCCCACTGAGTCTGCTGCTTTTGGGGAAGAAAAAACAAGAAATGGCGCCGGTGTGAGACAAGCCAGAGGAAAAAAAAAGAAAAAAAAGAAAAAGGATGCAGAGTGAGTTATGACAGTGAATTGGTCAGCGTTTGCCAGAAAAAAGGGGGGTGGTTAGGGGGGGTGGATTTCGGAAAGACAGAAGAGGAAATGATGCCTGCGAGAGTTGAAGAGGAAGAATGGTTGGTCGAGGATGAGAGAGATTTGCCTCCATGAATTTTGGGATGAAAGATAGGCCTGTGTGGGTGAATGCCAAAGACAGAATGCCTGGGTGTTTTGAGATAAGCGTTGGGCTGTTGGGCGGTTGTCTTTTTTTTTTATCGCACACTACGTGTGAGTGTGTGTGTGTGTGTGTGTGTGTGTGTGTGTTCGTGTCTTTTGTTAATGATTGCCTTCGTACGTGCACGCCGCGGTGACGAGTTGTGGAGTAGCGCTTTGGGACGGCACAGAGCCCCTTTGGAAACGTCGACCTTCAGCGGCGCCACCGTTGATGAGTGGCTCCCCTCCTCTCTCCCTCCGTCTCCATTTCCCAGATGCCGTCTCTTCTCTGGGAATTGAGCGATTATCTGTTTCAAAGTTTTCCTACTGTTGTTTACTTTTTTTTAATGGTGGCTAAAAGTGTCCCTTATCTTCCTAGTGCTGGGAATTAGCAACACAGGCTGCAGTGAAGCCATCAATACTGGAAGACCCCATCCTCTTCTAATTGCATAAACACTGTGCTAAGACTACATTTATCAACTGTGGTGTTAGTTGATGGCAGAGAAGTGTGGGTTTGACTTTCTGTTGATTTGTATTTAATTCATTTGGATGACATACACTTGACCGCATTTTGCTGTACAGAAATGTGAAAGTTAACCCAGTTCATTGAACTGCAGGCATACTTATGAAATCATCCCAATGAAGTAAACACAAATTGTGTTGCACCTTATGTAGATCTTCCTGTTCGCTCTGTAGATATGCCCACATAGAGCAAAATTTAATGTGAGTTCAGTAGTTTTAAAAGGTTTGAATATGCTCAGTTTTCAGTAACAAGTAATAAGAAATGAAGCTGCCACAATAAGTTAAATAGTTAACAACCAGGAAATTATTCACTAAATATGTTGTTACCTATTAATTATTTTAAGAATTTTCTTTCTAGAAAAAATGTCTTAATCTTCTGGTTCCAATTTAATATTTTGGTTTCATTTCTCTTCTTTGGAGAGTTATCATGACCAAACAATTTGTTTGTTTGAGATTGCATCTTTTACTAAGTCAAGTGTCAAATGCATAACTTACAATGTGATACAATATTCTTTATTTCACATGTAGTGAAATGTTTATTGCACCACAGCTACAGTCCCATACACAAACACATCACAAATATTCCTGGTTAACCCAGGAATGCACATAATTATAGTCACTAACAATCATGTTATATATTGATGTTGTATTCTGCTTTGAGGAAAATAGCATTTGAATGACTGGAAACTATACCTGCTGCACAAATTTGCCTATATGTTCTTGGGTTATTCTACAGATTTGAACGTTTAAATAGATGAATACATGTCAGGGTTAAAAATTCGAACAATTTGAAAAAAATGACCGCTTTCATGTTTTCAGGAGGAAGGGGCAGAAAGTCAACGAATGATGAAGCTTTTGGAAACCTTTTTTTTCTTGATTAAAACCTTTGTCTGAGTTGTGTAATGTCATGTCATAGACTTCGACAACAATGATTGCTGCTCAGCGTCACACGATAGATAAAAGATATTTAAATTTGTTACCTTCCTGTAGGATGGTACTGAATATCTTCTTACAGAGAGTAGTCGTACATGTTCTTTGTTTCACACGTTAGTCAGTATTGCTGCTAACTGACTATTTGATTCGGCTCTACATGCAACCAGTCAGTCCAAAAATATTTTCCTGGTATTCTACAATTTACCATCAGCCAATAACTGGTGAACCTGTTATCGGCTATACAAAACAGTGATAGGTATATTCTCCTTTATTTGAGTGTTTTTTTTAGCAATTAAAACATCTCAGTGACTAAAACCATTCCTTTTAATGACCCCTGTGTCCCCAACATTAAAATTGTCCTGCGGTGCTGTTAAAGGTGAATTGCCAGCAGCCTGCAGAGTGCCGACTCACAGCCTGGACGGCCCAAAGTGCCAGTTTGGAATGTGAGGAACTTTCCAGACTTTTTCTTTTTTTGCATTATTTCACTGAATTAAAACCCAGACATGTCTATTGTAGCGGTTCCCCCCACCGTGTCACAAAACCACAGACTGTTTACCATCACAATGCTGACGTTGGAACTTTCCCTCGCTGTCAAGAGGACTCATATTTATGTATTTTCATTGTAATTACATGGCAGTGTTTTTTATATTTCCAAAATGCCTTTGTTTTACCCCACTGGTGCTTTTCATTCATGACCGCAGATCAAACTGATCTACTGCCAACAGTTTGCTTCCCCTGAGCCTCTGGGAATAGAACCCACCAGTAAACAAAAGATAAAACACCCAAATGAAAGCCAGAGAGGGAGTAAAATCAACACAATGAGCGGAGTTGTTGAATAGTGGCAGGAGCACGCTGGCTGCTGGAATGTGGCTGTGCACGCATGTGTCTCGTACTGATTGTGAGTGTTGAGGCATCTTCAACTTTAGTAGAATTATCTGCTATGTTTTGAAAGCCTAGCAAGTTTGTTTAACTGGGATTGCTTTGCCAGTAAAAAAAAAAAAGTTCCTGGTAAACACTTGGCATTTGTTATCCAAGTTAGAAAACCAGGGGTGATTCTAGGTGCAGACATAAATATCACTGTTACATCTTAATGCAATATCATTCCCACATTTATGAAAAAAAAGTATCACATTTCGGAAAAGTGTATATAGCTCCCTATACCGAGTACCAAAAAAAAATAAAAATGGACTTATATTATACTACATAATGTTTGTTTATATTATTTCCATTTTCTAGTATAGTTGTTTTATTGTTTGAACATAGACATGTGCATTTGTGCATGTTCCTGTGTGCACATGGCTCCATATATAATATCTTGTTTATTATATTTTATTATGTGTTCATCTGTGATTAGTTTATTCATATTTTAACAATTCCTTTAGATTTCCATAGTTGTTCCATAGGTTTTGGGCTTCGAGGCCTTTCCACTGCAGTGTGTATGTGGTTGTGCACATGCTCACATGCACATGTAATGTGTGAATGTGCCGGATAAAAGTGGGTAATCATTTTCAACCAAAAATGTGTTCATTTCGACCCACCCCCTTATAAAGGTGTTTAATAAATGTGAAAAAAATATGTGAATATGAACTTTTGTCTTTTATCTTTTTCTCTTTTTAAGAACATGTCTCAGAGAATATTTAGAATAACAAGATCATCTTGATATTAAGTGAAACATTCCTCTTTCGATGGATGTATAAATCTCAAAATGTTGTTTTGGATCAAAGTGGTTGATTCTCTTTAATTTTATTATATTACATTTCAACCAAGTATTGTATGTTTGTTTCTAGCTTTTTAAAAAAGAACATACAGGAGTGAGAAATACTTTGTATTTTGTAAGACTTTTATGTAAGTGAGCTGAAAAGGTCGTGTTTGTGTTGACATCCTGACATGTACCAGTCTAGTGCATGTGGATAGTCCTGCTATCTCCCACCACTGCCTTCTGGGAGGCTTTTGGCAGCTTTTGGCAGGATGGGGAGTCTGGTCTGTCTCTGCCTTCCCGATTCTGAAGCTCCAGTGTCTCCTTCTGATCGACGTGTTTAGATTGCTCTCATTAGACTGATAACACCCTGCGCCACACTAATGAGCCTGCCTGTCACTGTTCTATATTTACAAACTTGAACATATTCAACACTAGTTTGAATAACTATGCATCTGTCTTGTAAAAGGATTTATGCACACTGGCGTCGAGGTGATGTTTGTCACTTCTTTTCTCGTCCTGGCTACTCACTGTAAAGCCACTTTTATGCAAAGGATGTATCTTTCACATATGACATCAACTTCAAGTTCGAATTGAATTTATTAGTACCCGCAGGTGGAATTGATCTTGAGAGAGGCCATGTCAAACATATTCACAGCAATTCTCTGAACATGGTTAAAACAAAATAATGCAATAAAAACATAAATCTGTTATGCCAATAAAACTCCATTATAACAACATGGTACACACTTTAATGTAGGACCACTCTGAGCTTTTACTTTATAGAAGTGAATAAAAGTTACCGGCCGAGGGATGGGAGCTGTCCATTATAATGGAGTTGGCTAGCAGCTGCCAATGCTTAGTGACTCTAAGCCTGGCTGTGGCTTCCCAATCACCTGACTGGACCATTTGATAATTTGAGTTCAATTTTTTTGAACTATGACACCAGTGTAAAAGATAAAAACAGATTCAATAAAAGCAAAAGTGCCATCATACGCCTACAATAGTCCAAAGATATTTGTACAATATCGCTTGCTGAATGACTTGTCCCTTGATAAAAGTGGCTTCAGGTGTGATGGCATTCTTCCTGACGTCAACGGCCATGTCTTTGGTCTTGCATAAATTATGATGAAGAATGCATTTTCATTTCTTTGCAGCAAGCTAACGATAACAAACTTAACGTATACTTCAAAATAGATCGCCCGTTATTAATAACACACTGGACATTTTTACCAAATTTTACAAAGGTGGCACAGTGGCGCAGTGGATGACCTCACAGCAAGAAGGTCGCAGGTTCAAGTCCTTGAGCTGGGACCTTCCTGTGTGGAGTGTGCATGTTCTCCCTGTGTCTGTGTGGCGTCTCTCCAGGTTCTCCAGCTTCCTCTCACTCTAGACTGCCTATAGGCGTGAGTGTGTGAGTGAATGGTGTGTGTGCCCCACGATGGACTGGCAACACAAAATGTAAGGATTGATTTTTCCAAAAATATTATTTAATAAACCTCTTTCCCCTATTTCATTTTAAAACCACAAACCACACGGCATGTATATGATGTGATTTACCACTAGATGGCAGCCTGAGAAAGGCCTTGGTTACCCCAGCAACAATATTTTCTACAAGAGGGATAGAAATGCTTATGCTGTTTATATTTGTGCTTAAATGATGCTTTTTTCCACAGAAATACATTTTACACATGCCTATAGTGTCTTCATATATTGAATGTACTTTAGGCCTTTTTGTGTATGCATGGGTCTGTTGTTTCTGAAGGGTCATTTTATTTTTATTTCTATTCTTCAAATGCACAAAACAATTAAGAGCATAAGTCTGCTGTGAGTCTTTTCTTTTTGTCATTTCTGCTTTATTTACTAGTATAGAGTGATATGAAAGACATGCAGACATGCGGGTTGTGACATGCAATAAATGACCTAGGCTGGATTCTAACACAGGCTTCAATGGTAAGGACACAATGACAGTTTCTTTTATGCATCTTATGTGCTATCATTTTTACATAAATGAAATGGGGAAACAACTTTCTGTGTCAGTCAGTTCTGTGTTCACCATCTCGGATGCCGGAGTAAAGTATGTCTGCCCTCGACATAACACTGTCCAGCAAGACCGGCACAATAGCTGCGTTGAGCCTTCAGGAATGTCAAAAATGGGGAAAATCTTCGGCTAGTTTAACATTTTTTTTCTGCGGCAAACAGGCTCAATGAATGTGCTTTTATTGTGACAAATATATGCCCTGTGGCAATGAGGTGAGGAGAGCCGTGTGTGTTTGCGTGTGTGCGTTTGCGTGTGTGTGCGTTTGCTGTGCGTGACTGGGTGAGAGCAGAGCGCCGGGAGCTGCCAGCTGTGTGTACCCGCGGACAAAGGCCGCGAGTGGAAGAGAAATGTTTAGCCACACCAGGTCATGTCACCTTCCACACACTTTGACACTCCTTCTTCCTCTTCCTGCCTATCACAACCACTGTTCAGCAACTCTTTTGTCACTCCATCTGTCTCTGTCTTTTGCGCTTTGTCCATCCATACATCATCCCCTCTTTCCTCCTTCCCTCTCTCTCTCTCTCTCTCTCTCTCTTTCTCCCCTCAGCTCAATCGCACAAGAGTCGCTCTCTTTTCTTAGCAAATCTTTCTCTCATCCATTATTGAGGCTTGTTTTTTTTCCTTGAGTCTCAGAATAAAGAAAGGGAACAGATCCTTTGAATTTTTAATGCCACGCATGAAAAATGTATCATCAGTCATTTCTCAACGATACCAACTGGTAAACTTTTAGCAGGACACAACACTCCAAGTCACGAGATGATGCGAGGGGGGAGGAAAAAGGGGGAGAAAGGCCTGATGGGCTCTGATATTGAGAAAAGAGCAGCTTGTGTGTAGGTCAAAAGGAGACTTAGAGAGTTGAAGTTAAAGGGGCCCTATTTTGACCTTTTCCAAGTTTAATAGTTTAATTTCTATGTTTCATTTATAAAAAAAAATGGTAAGCTGTTACAATCCGAAAACACCTAGATAGATGTCTAGCAGCAATGCAGTCTGCCTTCTCTCACTCTGATTCTAAAAAAACTGTTAACCCCTCTCCTTTCCCTAATAAAAGGCCCAATCTGATGGAAATGTCACACCCCTCAGAGAGCTGGGGTCCGTCTGACAAACAGAGGTCAAGTACAAGCACCCAGGAAGCAAAGGGTGTCTACATGGATCTACTTCCACACCTGACATCATTGCAGGAGCCATTTCAGAGTGACTTCTGTTCCGCCAGGTTTCAGTAAGACCACTAAGTGTGAGTAGGTGCTATTAATTACCAGTTCAAGATAACTAAGTGCTTACACACAAGCTTTATGCACAATAAGGCCCCTTTAAATGTGGAAGATGAGGAGTTTTGTGATCATATCACTGATCACAATCCACACATGTGCACCATGGACAAAACCTGAAAATATGCACTTAGGACATTAGCAAAATTGGTGAACAGAATACAAGGTTTACAGTGATTGAGATGTTAACCTGAGAGAACACGGGTTTTATCTCAAGCAGGAAAGAAATAATATTATTCAGAATACCCGCATGTTTTTAAATCCTAAAAGGTTTTGGTGGGTGCTTTTGTGTTGCCTGTTGGAGTTTGTAATGCCTCAGGAAAACATGTTAGAACTCAGTGCTCCAGCTCCCCCTCCAGTCATTTATCCCACCACTTACCCTTTTCTTCCTTCTCATTTGAGCCACTTTTTCTCTCCCGGCTCGTTTGAAAATCTGCCAGGTCAAAGTCAATGCAGTGACACGATGACCTTTGGCAAGAGAAGCTCACTGTTGCTGTGTGAGTCTACATGTCTCTGCCTATGATAGGACTTATCAGGGGCCTGGACAGGAGACAGGCAGAAGCAGCTGGAGAGTGGGAAAATGTATGCCGTGATTGGGAAGGAGAAGGGAAAGAAAAGGCTGGTTATGTTTGCATATCGCATGCTTCATGCATCTCTCTTTTACTCTTTTGCACGCTTTGATGTTTTATACAAGCAGCTACAGAGGGTGATTCATGACCTGTAAAGTAGCAGAAAATCATGGGGCATATTTTCATGATGACTGTGTGGCATGCATCAGCTCTGTTACTACTACTACTACTACTACTGTGTAAGACAAGAGACCAGTTACACGAGGCAAAGGAAGTAAAAATCAGGTAATGCATTCTATCGCCATAGCAATAGCAAGCTTTCTGCAGAATAAACCATACAGCTGTGGATGCGAAAGGCTGATCTGCCCTCTTAGCTATCCAGATCATAAATCTGACACGTTGAAAAAGCCTCCATACCTGCCCCCTTCATCTTCCTTTCACACTGTGTACATCTCAGGGCTGAAGGTGGGTCAAGAAGCAGGAAAAGGACCAATAGCCTGAGGCGGTTGTATATTCATGCCAAAAGCCCGGAGCATGTCATCTATATTTATACACTCATTTAGTTGTCTGTGTCCACAGATTGGCCACAGCTTACTGTAGCTCGTAAATACGTCCCGGATGAATTGATGTACGACGCTCCTCCTTTAAGACCTTCGATAATCTCAAATGGCAGGTTAATGCCTACATATTCAAATTAATGAATGGATAGATCAATGTAGGACTGAGTTAATGTGTTCTCAGTCGCTATTTCAGTGGTCTCATTGCCTATTAATGCAGTTGGAAGGCCATTTTTAGGGAATTGTCCTGAATGTAAAGTTGTGCAACTTTTCAGGATAGCTGTAATTTTGTGGATAACTATTATATTGTTGTGTATATGAAAGTTGATACAGGGTTTTATATTTTTATTTTTTGCCTCTCTGATATTGGTTGCATTTGTTGAGTGTGCGTGGCCTCAAGCTGCCTATCGCTGACTGCCAGCCATCCATCAGGGTGCGCGTGGTGGTCTAGAGGACAGGGAGGGGCCCGCTGCTCTAGTTTCACGAGTCAAATTGACGGCAGGGGGGGGGCTTCTGCCACAGGCCTAAGGGACCTGCCCTCATCTATATCACTGTCTACCTGCCAACCCTATTTAGCCAGAAGTGGTGTTCTTGCAAACAGCCGCGGCGTTGAAGGACATCAGGAATGTGGTTTACACAGTGGTTTACAAGGCACCTGAGTGGACAAACAATGATCAATCAAGACAGCAAAGCAGCACGGCAATCGGCAGTGTCGAGCTACACCAGCAGGTTACTTTACCCTCTCAATAATTCACCAGGCTTGTGAAGTGTTTTCTCCACTACAGCAGCCATGAACATTTTTTTTTTTAAAAAGTCTCTCTTGTTGAATGTAATATTTTACAGTGTGTGTAGAAAGCAGGTGTTTCGTATGTGGGTTTCATCTGTACATGTTAAATATTCAGAATGTATAGCCCACGGCAATGGACAGAAATAGAACCAACAGCCTGGCAATGAAGTGTCAAGAGACAAGGAGCAAGAGGTTCAAATGAGGAGGAGGAATGGAATAGGCCCAGCTAATGAAAGAGGGACCAAACCACTGAAATTCCTCCATAACAACAGGAGGGAAACCAGAGAGCATCCATAATCATATCTGACAAAGGTGAATGTCTTCTGTCTTCATTTAAAAGCCATTCCATTCCCTCTCTGATGGCGATGAAGTTCTAATAAGGAATTGATTTTTTTAGGGAGAGGGGAGGCATTTAAAAGGGTGACCCTCTGACCCCCATCGCTCATTGTAGGTGTGGCAGGAGATGGTCCTCATCCCTGGGAATCGATGTAGCACGTCTTATAACCACCCCTCGGCTGATTTCAGAGGCCCAAATGTGTCATCAACGTGTCATCACACATACGTCTTGACCATAGACGACAGAACATTCCTCATCCGCCCCCCTGTCGGATGAGAGGGCGGGGAGCAGCATTTCCCCCCCAATTCTGTGAAATGGTGCAGAAAACAGGAGAAAGAGGGACACGCCCCGCACTGTCTATCAATCCTGAATCTGCAGCACTGACCTCCTGTGAAACTTCATCTTGCTGCCCTCATCTATCTGTCAGTGAATGGGTAAGGAGGTGAAAGAGGAGGGGGTGGTACTGGAGCCAGCAGCCAATCTCCCCCTCCCTTCTTAGATGCATAATTCAGTGTTTCTCTCACAACAGCCTGCGCTTCGAAGGGCTCAGCTCCCCCAGCCATGCGGCCAGCAGTCTGCTTATATGAAAGAAGCTCAGAACCCACTCTGTTGTTCCTTCAGGCTTTCTGGCTCTACACACTCTCAGTCATACTTGTATGATTTATTCAGCTTGTTCATCCATAGCGTGAGACTTGGACCCCAGTGGACGAGTTGGGAAACATTTTTTGTCCTTGTCAGGATCCAGCCGCAGAACTTGGCACAGGAAGTGTGTCGGCATCACTGTGGGTTGTCAGAGTGACACTGGAGGAGCTTAACCTCCCACTGGTGGTTAGTTTTACTGCTCCTGCTGAGAGGCCAGCCACTGTGCCAGTGCACAGCAACAATGCCTTGGCCTCAATAAGCAACCGAGGGAAGGAAGCATAGAGGACATGAGGGTGACCCTTCCTGTGTCTCTAAAATACAGCCCAGCTTACACCTTATGCAAATATCTGGTTATTGCAAGATAGAATTCATTCATACTTCCACAATACATGTCCCCCCACGTGAGGCGAAGGAGGCTAGGTGTTTATAGAGTTAGACCACCAGTGGAGGTATAGTGTTGGCCGAGACTCAAAGGTCTACATAGACAGCCTCTTCACAGAGCCGCTGGACTACTTGTTGTCTCCTTGAAGGACTGCATTCTAAAACGTGGATCCACAGTTGTGGAACAGCGACTGTGGACGGAAAAGTCGCAAGCCACCGTGACGAGGGTGGACAGTTACCGTATATTTGGCAAAGAGCTTGTTTTTCTTAGCGCCGTACATATGTTCACAGGTAAAGCAGAGAAGCAGGCCTTGTTAAATGATTTATGGGGTGGCCGTAGCGCAGAGTTGTCGGAGGATCAGCGCTTCAAATCCTGGTTCCTCTGCGCTACACGTCGAGGTACAGTCGGGTAAGATATGTAACCCCAAACTGCTCCCGATGCTGCATCATTGACGTGTGCATGTTGTCCCTTTCCATGGCAACCACTGTCATCAGTGTGTATGAACATTAGTGTGAAGCACTTTAGTGGTCAAAACATCTAGAAAGGCATTATATACATGCAATCCATCCATCCATCCATCCATTTTCTATCCCGCTTATTCCTTTTCAGGGTCGCAGGGGTCTGCTGGAGCCTATCCCAGCGCATTTTATGGCGAGAGGCAGGGATACACCCCAGATGGTCGCCAGCCAATCGTGGGGCACACACACCATTCACACACCATTCACTCACACACTCACACCTATGGGCAATTTAGATTTGCCAATTAACCTGAGCATGTTTTGTATTGTGGGAGGAAACCGGAGTACCCGGTGAAAACCCACGCAGACACGGGGAGAACATGCAAACTCCACACAGAAAGGTCCCAGACCCAGGCCCCAAGGCGGTCTTGAACCTGCGACCTTCTTGCTGTGAGGCAACAGTGCTACCCACTGCTCCACCGTGTCGCCCATACATGCAATCATTTTACCTTTTTATTTCTTTAAAAACCTTGAAAGAAGATTTTAAGGTTCTAATTGTTCTTTTCCCCTGTAGCTTATAAGGACTTAATTTTGTAATATCTCCATCTTTTTTTTTTTTTTTTATAAAAAAAGAATGTTTTGATGTGTCTGAATAGATAAGGGGCTAAATAGTTTGGGTGGAAGGCCAGATTTTCCTTGTGATTTGCTAAACCCTGTTCCAGTGTTCAGATTGATCTTTGGCTTCTCATTATCTGGTTGTTCTACTTGTGCACGTGAGCTTCTATGTCTCCTTCTCTAGAGCCTTGCTGATTAATATGTGAACATAATATTTCACTCTTATCTGTCCTAAAACAAAACGCTCTCTCCGCACGACTGCTTCTTGATGTATTTATGTCTTGCTTCAGAGACAGAAAACGATGGTGATTCCTGAATAGCCGATGGGCCCTCTCTGACCTCGCTGCCCGTGTGCTCCTCTGGGTCAAACGTCCTACTGTGACGTTGAATGTAATGAGACGGCATAATGGCTTATTAAATAGTTTGGCGTAAATGATTGCGAAAAAGAGGTGTGGTGGGGGTGAATGAGCCCAGCCTGGCCCTGTGACAGGCTCATGACCATAATCCATCAGCTTCTGCCCGATGATGAGATCCCCTCTCCCAATTCATGATTGGAATTGCCACCTAATTGCATGGAAAGTTTCCACCCAGGCCCAAGCAAATGGATTTGAGCTCACACATTTTTGCGTGAACATTTCATATCCCACCCTTATCTCTCCGTCTCTGGTGCTCTCTTGATCATCTCTAATAGAGAAAAGCAAAGCTCTGGGAGCAGGTTAATTATTGAGGAGCTCATTACTCATGTTTAATTATTGCAACTACATTTTTTGCTGATCAAAATGTTTCCTCCTCTTCTCTTTGTCCAGGGCATAATTACTCCATTGTCTCTTTTACCTCGTTGGTGATTGATTTCACTTTGGATGAATGTTATTTACTTTCACAAAGTCTCTTATTATTAATCTCCCATGACTTATTGGGCCTGACAAAGCATGTCCTGTAAATGTATTATTTAAATTATTTTAACGAATAAAATCCCACATCAGATTTGATCGGACCTGTAGATTAAGTCACCTAAATTGTTATTTAAAAGTTCCTGCCCTGTATATGCTGTCACTGAGCTGCTGGTGTAGGACTTGGTCATTATCTGGCAGTCATTAGCAACTTGTTTAATTGAACTCATTTGCAGGCTGTGCTAATCTCCTGAGGTGACCTTGATTCTGTGTGTGGGTAATGTTTATGCCAGTGCAGCAGAGTGTGTCTCTCTCTGCCATTATGAGGACAAAATGCAGTTAGTCCCATGTTTGGCCATAAAAGTCTGCACTTCATTAGTCATAATTACCTTTGCTGTTGCCCAGAGAGGTGATGAGTTTCTGCGCTTATACTAGACCAATGCCAGGAGAGCGAAACTCATCAGCAGAAGGTGCCAAGGAGGTGCAGTGCTAAAAACCCAGTTCATCTCCTCTTCTTTTTCATTCCTCTCTTTTTTCTTTTTAATTGCTCACTGTATATCAACCGGGCCCTCGGCTGGCTCGGAGAGCGGTTGTAAATCCCGGGCACTCATGCGGGACAAGTAGAAAATGCACGTCGGAAGAGGATAGTGAGGGGGTGCTTGTTGGAGTGATTGATTAATGAGGCATGGCCTTGTCTGTGCGGGGTGTGGTTTGTCTGTATGGGCGGTATATCTATGGATGTGCATGTATTCCATCCTCTTGTGGCACCTGTGGTTCCCCCTCCTTTCTGTGTCTGTGGTCTCTCATTACTGGCTATTTGGATTTTGCGATGTTTGCTTTGACACTGAGTATGGATTATTATAATTAAGGCTGTTTTATGTATATTAGAGTAGATTAAGTGAAAATTGATATACTAAACCATCACAAACAAGTGTAGTGAATGGCTGATAAAAACGTGATAGAAGGTGAGTAACGTCACCATGCGCCACGTTGCAAAGCCATCCTTATGTTAAATCGAGGTGACGGCCACAGACAGGATGGATGTCCGCGTCTAGTTATTAGAAACAAACATCGTGCAGTGACACGGAGGAAGAAATGCAATTCTTAGCTCTCCAGGTCCATCCACTTGAAGGGAAGAAGAATAAAGAAGGGAGTAGGAGAGAGACAGAGTGAGTAACAGTGGATGAGCGTAGGAGAGAAGGCTTGGAGAGAGGGTGATGATTGAGAAAAGGGCATCCACAGAA
Source organism: Eupleurogrammus muticus (assembly GCA_036785175.1). Classification (NCBI taxonomy): domain Eukaryota; kingdom Metazoa; phylum Chordata; class Actinopteri; order Scombriformes; family Trichiuridae; genus Eupleurogrammus; species Eupleurogrammus muticus. The sequence goes on along the minus strand of JAYKQN010000010.1, from coordinate 17,861,409 downwards.
AAAATAGACACGTCGACAAACTGCAGCAGCAACGCTTGTAGTAGCATGGAACGGAAGGAGGGGAGCAAATTCATGGAAGGCGGCGTTAGATTAAAAAAAAAGACATATAGCACAATGCTCATTCTGTGTTACAGGAGTGGAAGAGGGTTCTCCTTAGATGTAGGCTTGGTCCGGACAGGGTGACGAATATACAAAGAGCGTGAGCCTGTGATTGGCAGACACATTTGTGATGGATACAGACAAAGAACAAAAGCTCTGTGAGCATAGTCAATAGCCATTTAGAGGAGACGAAGTGAGAGATGACAGCTGAGCAGAAGGGTGTGAAGAGAGGACGATGAATGAATGAATGAGGGAAATGCTGGGAGGATGGGGAAAAGTGAGTGGGGGGAGGGCCCTTTGTATATTGTGGTAGGATGGGACTGTCTTGTGACCTTTGACCTGTAATTGAATCGACGAGTATGTGGAGCACTGTGCTGAAGGGCCTACAGTGGAGGATTCAACGGGCCATTTCATTTTGTGTAACGGTGTTGCCGTGCGTACATGTGTTTCCTGGTAATGTGTATTCGCGACTCGCTGTTAATTACAGTCTCTAGCCATCATGATGATGGTGGAGCAGGTGTGCACGAGACTCTCTTCTCTTTGTCATTGGGACACTGTAGTGGAACAGCTATTGTCCTTGGCGTTTATGATTGAACATGTGCACAGTGTCATTTTTATTGAAAGCCGAATACAAAGTCAGGAAACAAAATCCCACTGGGATGCTCCTCTCTGTGTGTTACTGTCTCTTTTTCCTGTTCACCTTTTTCACTCTCGACTGGTGAAATGATTTTAAATTACATTTGTTTTCCTAACTACTACTGTCTGCGTTGTGTTCGTGTGACGAAGGCGAATACTTTCTCAGTGTTTGAATGCAGTTAACGCAGAAAACCCACCAGTCACTCCTTCATATACAGCACAAATTTATATACAGCAGTTACAACGAGGTGCATCTGTATTTCTTTAACTTGGCACACCTTCATTGGAAAGAGGTAGCGAATATGAGCTTAGCCTTCAAGCTAAGACAGCTAACTATGGAGATGTAACAACAAAACACAACCGGTGAAGTGCAATATATCTGCCACCTTCTTAAGTATAATTTTAGCTGTGCTATTAAAATAATTTCATTATTTTGCACAGTTTTAGTACAGTGCTGTGCTTTGAGTTACCGACCATGGACTCAATGCTCACATACTGGCACTAAGGTGACATCACAGCCCATTTCTGTGCTGAGGAGAGCCACGCTGACCAGTGAGTGTCCATGATGTACACTGTACAATAAATCTGATTGGCTGTCACCGTGTCAAGTGTGTCAACAGCTACAGATGCACACAACTATGTGTAACTCTCTGCTTGCAACTGCGTGAGTTCGCAGGTGCGTGCATGGGATATTTTGTTTAGATTTGACTATATTATGCTGAGCCTCATCGTTGATTGACTCCCTTTAAATCAACTGGCTGCCTGTGTGTGTCTGCGCATTTGTTCGACTTGTTGAGCCCCTCCCTGTGGGACCACCAGCTCGTGGTCCGCTGACCCATGTAATTAAGGCCAAAGGCCTCCCCCCAATCTATTTGCAATCACAAAGTTGAAGGGCACATTATCATCTGTATCATCTGTCTCTGCTGGTTCCCACTAAGGCCCCCCTACTTGTCCGTACCTCTCATCTCCGTTGTTGGCGATTGTGACAGTTAGTTCTGAGTCTGTGCTCTGTTAACAAGATATTGTGTCATGTCTGAACAAATCCGTTCCAGCCCAGGGCAGGATGCTCATCCATCTGTGTGGGGTTTTCATGCCAAAGCAGCCGCGATCGGTTGTCTCTCTCCAGCATCAACAGCCACAGGATCCACATGCCACAGCCACTACTAATCTCCGCCCGTTTACAAAGAGCAGCACAATATGGATTCGGCCACAACTCGGCTTAAATGAGGCGGCGGGTGTCTCACTGTGGTCTTTGGTCTGGAATTCACAAGCTCCCATGACATCCATACCTTTCTGTAATTGGCGTCATCCCTCCATCATAATAAGCTATGGACTATGAAATGGAGGCAGTTGAATTTGTGATCGCGTTCACACACACACACACACACACACACACACACACACACACATGGTCTGACCATCCTGCCCTCTGCAGGTTGATCGTCAGGTGTATGATGTGGTCTGGTACTGCCAAAACACATCCTGGGAATAAAGAAAGCCGAAAACACCGTCAGTGCACTGCTCCTCATCCACGTCTCCAGAGGCCAAGGCTAGGTGCGATAGAAGGAGCTGAAGAGATGGATGCTGGGCGGCCAGTCTTTGTGCTTCTCTGGAATGAAACCTTGATCAGGGATATGGGGAGGAGGAGGAGAAGGAGGAGAGCAGGGAGGAGGAGGAGGAGGGGTGGGCTCCAAGAGGGGGTGTGAAGCTACTATGAGATTTTGTACTTATTTATTTATTTAGCTGAGCTCATAGCTCAAGGCTGTCTGCTTGCTTTTTGTTGTATGTTCTGTGGCCTCAGTGCCCCCTTCCCCCCCCTCCCTCCTTCCTGTTTTCAATGTGAGTGTATCTGAAAGTGCATATATATATATATATATATATATATATATATATATATATATATATATATATATATATATATATATATATATATATATATATATTCAACAGTGTTTATAAGCGTGTATGAGCATCTTGTCTTGACAATTGCATGTGTGCACCCTCAGTGTGGTATGAAGTGAGAGGCTGCGCTGGTGTTGACGGGTGAATGCTATCTTTTGGGATAGATCTATTTTATTATGTGTGCGTCAGACATGCTGTGCATCTATTGCTCACACAAGAAAAGCAACCTCTCCCTGGCTGTTGCAGAGCACAATGCCTGAAAAGCGGCTCTGATTATGCAGGATGCAGCGGAGGGAGAACAAGAGCTGTTTGTCTTTTTTTTTTTTTTTTTTTTTAACAAGTTCACAGATATTTGCACCAACCACACTAAAATCAATATGGATTAGGCTATACGACTTAATATGAGGGGAGAAGGATTTTTTTTGTGTTGGATTTCAGATGATAGAACATTTCTCTATCTTTTATCTCATTGATTTTCAGCCACACTCATAGCTTATGCTCTCTTGAATGCAGAAAGTGTAACTGAAGGGATTTGAATCTAAAGTGCTGAAAAGTTCATTCCAGTAGATCAGGTCATTGATCGCTTTCACACAGGAAATAATCCTGTCAGTTGACAAAGTGATATTTCAGAACCAAAAATACATAGATGCACCTTTAAAAACCATTAAAAAGATATTTTCAATAATTATTTCCACGTTTGCACTGTTCTTGAAGCCACCCAGACACTACCATTCCTGCTTTTCCTTCACTCTGCGTGTCCTGCATAACTTTTGCCTCCTGTCCCTCCTAATTGCTTGCACGCTGCTTGTTAGGACGGGGAAATGGGTGTCTGTGGTGTCAAATCATTCAACACACACTCTGTCACAATGTGGCCATGTGTCTGTCATCTCCCATGTCGCATATTCCTCAGCTTGTGCTTTCACAGCTCCGTTACCATGACTGCAGGACGGGGGGTGGGCAGCGCGCCGTGATGACAGCGGACTGGAAGCTCGGCTGAAAATGTGGAGTTTGGCGAACAGATTTTGTGTCTCGCAAATGCAAAAGAAGTGCGAGGCCAACCTTCTGTGGACAGAGGCAGCCCTGGGCGATGCACTCTGCCATGCTCAGAACTCAGAGAGGACCATGACTCACAGCTATTGAAACACGTACCACAGTTAAACTGAGCCTGGCCGTGCGCCGCCACCACGGAAACGCTCACATCTGCTGTAGCTACTGCAGACAATGACGCCTGTTAGAGCTCCGGTGTTTGACTGCCTTTTGACAGCAAATTCGTGCAGCAGGTTCACCATTGTGACATAAAGTGTGTCTCAAAAGGCAGACAGAGCCAAGAACAACCACCCGGACAACGAGGTGCATCTGTACTCCTTTAACCTCCACTTACTCCTCCATGAGGTCTGAGTGAATGTAAAAAGAAAAGCAATTATTTCTGTCTGGCAAGGAAGAAATCCTTAGAGAATTTCACATTACACCAACGGATGTTAATTTCGTTTTTTTTTTTGCTATTTTTAACTTTGTATATTTGTAACCCAGTAATAAATTAGTGCTGCAACTCACAAAACAAAAGAGTGTTGAATTGAACAGGTGCTGCCCAAAAAGGCTAATATCAATGTTAAAGCAGCTAGGGTAACTATCAATGCTCATGTGTATAAGGGCACCATGAGCCTGCCAGATAACTGAAACCAATCTAAACTAGGCCTGTCTGTCTAAACTCCGTTATAAGCAGAAGAGGAGAGAAGTGGAAAAAGAGGAAGCGTACTGGTTGATGGTCCTTTTGACATGGTCAGCACCCTCAGGTAGTGTGTTGGGTTGCGTTTTTTGGTAGGTAGTCAATGGGGGGGCAGGTCTAGCTAAGAAGTGATGGGGTGCTTATGGTAGTAATCAGGGAGACAACAGAGAGCCTGGTTGATGCAGACGGGTTTGCCCCCCCTCACCTGTATTTGCAACACTGGAGGTTCCAGGCACCGGTAAAAAGTGAGGGCTGTTGGACCCCACCAGAAAAGACAAGTCTTTTTGTGTTAGTCCAAGTCCAATCTCAAGTCTTTGGTCACAAGTTGAGTCAAATTCCAAGTCTTTGATTTATTGTCTGTTTCTGATCGTAAATCCAAGTCAAGTCTAAGGTCTATAAAAAATAAAAATCTCTTCTCGTTATATTGAGCCTTCTCTCATCCGCTGATATTTGGTCTACTAAGAATACACATACTGCACAGCTATATCTAAGAAATTCACAGCTATTACTGTGTTATTAGCACTCCGTTGTACCTGATACTGAGCTCAACATGTTTGCTAATGTGACTTACCTATCTATGAAATTTGGTGGTTGGTGTAGCATCCTTAATCTTGGCATTGCAGAGTTTGCAGTCAGTGTCTCTTTTGTCGGTCGCATCTTGTTGTTTGAAGTCTTCATACCAAAGGGCACAGCAGCAGCTGTAGATGTGTTGGAGACCGTGAGCTGGGCACCAGATACTTAATGTGGTTACCATGTCACATAAATTCAGAAATGACATTGACATTGGCCTTTCATTGCTTCCACAACATTGTTACACAAAAAAAAGAAACGAAAGAGCAACTCTGAGTCAAGTCTGAAGTGTGTGTGTGTGACTTAAGTCTGTGAGAGAGGGCTGAGAGAGGTTAAGGCTGCAACCTCACTACTGATACATTAATACTTATAACTGAGTTCAAGCAGACAGACAGTTTAGTTTAGAATGGTTTCAGTTTTCTGGCAGACCCATGGTGACCCTATACATATGAGCATTGATAATTTACTCTAGCTGCCTTAACACGTCTGCCCTTCATCACTCAAAACTAATTTAACGCTGGATCTTGGCCAGAGTCTTTTGTTTTGTCAGGCAAGTTTTAGCACTCATTCATTACCGGGTTCATATTTCTGTTATCCTCATTAACAGATTTAAAATGTTAAAAGTAGAAATAGAAAATCAGAATTAACATCAGTTGGTGTGAATGTGAAATAAAACTTCCTCCCAGGATGTCTTACTTGTCAGACAGAAATAAGTGCATGTTTTTTAGCTTCTCTCCAAGGGCCCAGTTCTACTGACCACGCAGAGAAATAAGTGGAGGTTAAACGTGTGCAGATGCACCTCTTTGTCCTGATGGCTGTTGTTGGCTCTGCTTTTTGAGACACACTTTATGTCACAATGCTGCTGCCACAAATCTCTGGCCCCATGAAAGATTAAAAAAACTATGTACACAAGACAATATGATTGTGTACAGTGCGGGCCTGCACATATTGACCAGATTTATTAAATATTTCAAAATAAAAGTCTTCTTTTAGGTTTTCATTTGGAGAGAGATACATGCCTGTGTTCTAAATATTGAGGGGAATATTATCCTCCCCTGAACTCTCTACTTATGGTCAGCAGTTAAATGTGTGCTTTAAGTGGGAAGCAAAAACAACTCACACACACACTCACACACACACACACACACACACACACTTCTTTTATCAAGACCAGTTTTGTCCTGCTGAATTCTAAGACAAATATTTGTGCGACTATTTGTGCGATTGTGTCTGTAAAGATTTCCAGATGCAACGGGTTCACTATGACATGTTCATACTACTATTCTCTTCAAACATCAACTTTTCCCTCAGACATTTTTATCATCCAAACAACAGATCTGAGTCTGGTGGGCAAAAAATGACCTGCAGGTGACATGGTGGAGTAAAGGGTAGAGCTGTTGTATCACAGCAGGAAGGTCACAGGTTCCAGTCTTTGGGCTGGGGCCTTTCTGTGTGGGGTTTGCATGTTCTGTGAGGGTTCTCTGGCTTTCCCCACAACCCAAAGACATGCTAAGCTTATTTGGAGACTCCTGTAGGTGTTTCTTTCCCATAATAGGCTGGTGACCAGTCTGGGGTGTATCCTTGCCTCTTGCCTGAATTGCAGGTCACAGGTCACCCCAATAGGAGTGCAGAAATAGAATAAAAATGACTCTGCTTATTTAATAAAGACAGCATAGAAAAGGTTCTGAAAACTAGCTCTGCTGCTAACACACCACACAAAAACAACAAAACTGCAACACTGAGTCGGCCATTCCCAGGCAGGCACGCACACACACACACACACACACACACAAGCACACCCAGAAAACAAGCACCAGAGAGATAGGCGAACACATCTGGTAATTAGTCGCACGTGAGCTGCCACCACAAGGGTGTCGCTATTGAGAAGGAATATCTGAAAGTTACACAGCCCCTTTAAGTGTAATTAGACCACATGTCCACCAAATCACTGCACACTTAGAACTCAACAGTTCATTACTAATCATTGTTTCACTAGTTGCAACAAAGGAGAATAAACCAGAAGAAAGATGTTGTTCACAGGTCCACAAAATCTACGGGTAAATGCTAAAAAAAAGAACAGTGACTATCTCACTCTATATCAGGATGGATTCATTTATAGAAAAATAACAAGTATACATCTATATAATATATATTTTTATATTCATGTGCAGTCAGAATTAGTGATAAAAGCCTTTATCTGACTTTTACACATCTAGGACAAACTCTGATTATCAATGCAGTGTTTCTGCATTTTAACTACTAATTCTTTTGCACACATCATCTATTGCATGCCTGTCCATCCTGGAAGAGCTGTCCTCCTCTGTTTCTCTTCCCTGAGGTTTCTCACATTTTCCTCCCGTTTAAAGTTTTTTTTTTTAGCTATTTTCTCCTTGTACGATGTGAGGCTCTAAGGGCAGGGTTGTGTTGCTTTTGTACAAACTGTAAAGCCCATTGGGGTGAACCTGTGACTTGTGATTTCAGGCTAAACAAATAAGAATCAATTGACTCGACTTGTATTTCTGGAGTCATAAGCGAAAGTTATTTTCTTTTATGGCAGAAGTACACATGAAAAAAGACCCCTAATGCATGATTAAAACTGTGATTTGAGCTTCTATGTTGCATGTAGTTACATTTAAACTATTTTTGAATTTTCTTGTGTCCTCTTGTGAGAAGTCAAACCTCATATTTGCATATCAGATGGTAGTTTTTTGTGTCTCCCAGACTCTTCTGTTATTTTTGCTGTAAAAAGAAGCACGTTAGGGTGTCGGCAACTGAAGCAACTCACACAATAAAAATCATGTCCATGTCGGTTACGGTCTCCAGACACTCGGGTGTCTTTGTGTGAGTGTTTACATTGTGCCCGCTGCTGAGGCCTGATCAGCAGTAGTCATCCCTTGTGTGCTGGCCCAGCAAAAGCCACGACGATGTGTGACTGCAGCCCTCCCTCTGCGACAGGGCATTGAGTTTTTGGGGTGATCCTGGCTGGTTTTATTTACACATTGAGCAATGCACCCCTCCTTTTACTTCTTTTGGGGGTGGGTGGGGGGAGAAAAGTCTTTCATAGGACTAATTGGAGTGTGCAAGCCATCACAGCTGAAGTGCTCCCGCAGGGCCTCTCTTTCTCTTTTTCTCTTTTCTTGCCTTCTCCCCTCCTCCAACACCCGGGCTTTTATTATCATTAGCCATATCGAGTAAACAACCTGTTAGTGTAAATTAGGGTCCAGTGAGTGATGAAGCGACACATCCGACCCCTCCCGCCTCCTCTAACTTGCCGACCATCCCTTTGAGCCCTTTCCTCTTTTGTGCCCCCCGCCCTCTGTTCTGCCTTGTTTGGCACGCAGCCCTTTTCAAAGACAGTGGTTGGCGGTGGTGTCTGTGTGTGGATGCAGGGGGTCTGAAATGAAGATTGAAGTGGACAAAAAAAAAAGCCTGTGCCACAACCTTGAGGTGGAAATTAATAATGATAAAAATAATTACTGCCCCACTCCCCTCGCCCACTCCTCCCCGACCTAGTTTCCATAATGGAGAACGGTAGCCCCCAGTCGAACATTATGTGTGTGTGTGTGTTTAAGTAAGTGCTAGTGTGTGTGTGTGTGAGTGCACATAGGGGAAGGGGCTGCAGAATGGCCCTGGTATAATAGGGATGGATGAAGGACAGGACCTATATGAAGACAACACAATGGCCATCAGGTACAGGGATGTCTTGTGCTGTTAATAAAGATGGCTAAGGATAGAGCAGATGGCTCTCCTGGCACACACTCCTCTCTATTTCTGTCATGTGTGCATCAGAAACACCTCTATGTCAGGGCAATGACGCTGCTCGTCATGTCAGGGTTCCTCGGTTCTCTGAAAACGTATTCCGCGCGTGTGTTTGAGCAACGTGAGCATGTGTATTCAGCGGGGTGGCGGGGAACAGACGGCCAACCTTGTGCTGTGACCGATGTCAGAGCCCTGTAGCAGCTCCAGTCAGAGGAGGCTGCAGGAGAACACACACGCATGCACGCGCACACGCACGCGCAATTTTTTCTCAATTACATGATGTCGGTTGTAGGCGAGTGACACAGACTTCCATTCATCCTAATCTAATGCCACGGTATGTCCCCGTTCAGATGCAGGCCTTAGTTTGGGGGCAGTAGCGTTAAATGTTATTTGTAAATCTGGCACTAAAACACAGAGGCCATGTACAAACAGCATATACTGGAAGCCTGTGTGACGGTGTTTTATAAGATGTTGGCGGAATGCATCATGGAAAAGGTTGATTCACGATATTGTTGTCTTCTGTCTCGCCAAAGCTGATGAATGAAGAGGCAGAGGCCTTAAGGCGGTCTACGTAAGCGCTGCTAATTAAACGTAATGAGCTGTGTGGATTGTCTGTGTCATGTATACTATTGATACAGTTATATTTATTTATCACACTTTTACACAATAGGACACTTTACTATAAGACCCAGTGGTTTCCAGACAACACAACAACAATTGATTAGGCAAATGGCTTTCGGACAATAGTCTGGGGGTGAATATGTGTCCAATATCATTTTAGAGATTTTTATTAACTGAATTTTATTTTTTAATTATATTACTAACTTGTTCAAATAAATTTGTATTATTATGATGTGTTATGATGCCAACTTAAGATGCTTTCTATCATATAGGAAGAACCAGGTTAAAGACTGATTTTACTCAGTATCCTGTTGAGTAAGTGACCACTCACTCCATTATTTAGCCCTGCAGGATGTGACGAATATCTAATAAATACGAAATAAATAGGCAGAGTTTGATTAACTTTATAGGAAAACATTATACCGTGCAGATTTTATTAAAAATAATATTGTCAGACATTGAGGCCAACCAAAAGTGCTTCACTATGACCTCAATGAACTCTGACTTAAACCAGGTTGGTTGAATCAGCGTCATACTTGTCAGCTGATTCAGAAGATCACTCTGTTATCCAGGACTCCTCCTTGACAGATTCGTCCTCTGCTGATGTTCATCATTGCCTTCTTCTATTGCCACCGAACAATGCCTTTTGGCCACGGGTCCAAGCAAACCCCCAAAGCAATAGAGCCTTTAAACAACAACCTCTTGGATTTCAATTTTCCTCCAGGAAGAAATCCACAGAGTGGCTGAGTGGCAGCTCTCCGTTAAACTTGACCATAGTGGCACCTCGGTGGGGGCTGAGGTGGACAAATGCTGAAATCAAATCAGGATATTGTCAAACAGGGCAAAGAGCAGAGAGAGGAACCCTGTTACATGACTGATGTGTGCTGTGGTCGCTCAACATTCACAAGCATTGTTTTAAGTTTTCTACCCACACTTAGCGTTCTATCCAAGAGGCTGTGTCCATCCTTCTTCTGTACCCCTTATTCCTCACTTGGGTCAAGGGTCATGGAGCCAATCCCTGCAGACCTGGGGTTAGAGGGGGAAACAGACAGGTCGCCAATCACTCACACACTCATACCTATGGCAGCATGTTTTTGGACTGTGGGAGGAAGCTGAAAAACCCAGAGAAAACCTGGCTAGGAATGGACATGCAAAGAAAGAAAGGTCAACAGTGCTACCCACTGTGTTACCAAAAACCCAATTCAAGATATAATGCAACTAATACATTTTATTGCATCACGAATGTGTCTCAAGTGGCTACTTGGCGTTGGTCCATTTATTTCAGTTAAAAAATCGCATTATTCTGACTCTGACATATCCTTGTTTTCTGTGCAGGCTGCAGGCTGTGGCATGGAAAGCGGAGTTCTGCTGAAACTACGCACAAAGTCTATCTGCCTTAAGCTCTCGGCGAGTTAATTCAGTTAGATTAATTAAAAATGCTTAATTAATCCAATGAGGAGCTGGCTGTGAGGGGATGAGATAACCTCTGACCCCAGCCTCGGCAGACCGGTCCATCTAGCTGACCCCTGGAGGACACACATGAAAAGTTACTTTGGAGTTGCACCATACGAGGTTTCTTACTCTACTTTTCATTTGAACAGTGTTCTCACAGTGCTGCAGTGCACACGCCTGACATGGGTTTAAACTGGCATGCTAAAACACACACATTAAATCAAACCACACCTGTTCCATGTGACACAGCTTTCCACATCACGTTGCGTATCCTGCTCATGTTTGTGTTGTCCCATGGGCAGCAGCAGTGTGAGGAATATAATTGCTTTCTTTTTGAGCAACTGCAATGACATAGTTCTTTACGGCTTCTGAGAGAAAGTCGTTCATTGCTGTGGCTGAACACACTGTGTTTGTGAAGTCAAAAAAAAACAAAAAAACCCTCAAAGTCAAACACATGATCTCATTGGGCATAAAATGCACTCAACGGAGAATGAACTGTGAACAACTAAAGATGACAAAGAAAGAACTGTGCAGGAGTTTATGGAAGGAGGCACATTTTAAGCTTCAAGTCAGTCAGAAAAAAGTGTGTCCAGATCATTTCTGCTTCAGTCTAAAAGTGAGCATATTTGAAGCATTTAACTTTCCGATGTATTCCTTTTGCTGATTAGGCTGTTCTTGTGTCCTGTCTTTAAGTTAATACCTATTTGACTTACTGCCATAACAGAAATCCCCCAAAGTGACTGAAGCTTCCCACAAAGTTGCAAAATACATTTGTCAAAAAAAGTCCATCTCTCTTGGTGAGAATAAACGCGTTCACTTGAGCTGGTCTGGGGGCAGCAGCTAGGCTGGCAGGTGAGTCACGGCGTCGGGGCCGACATTCTTTCTTTCGAGAGCGAAACCACGGGCGAAGCCGTCGGCTTGTGGCGGGACCTGTGTTTACATGATGTCACGAGGTGTGTCCAACGCGTGTAATGTACATGTGGACGTGTGTACGCGAGTGGTTTAGACTGGGGAAGCGTCTGGCCGTAGCAGCCCCCCTGCTGTGGGTCAGCCAGGCTATTTGGACATGAAACAGCTGTGTGTGTGTGTGTGTGTTTGTGTGTGTGTGTGTGTGCGGCTTGACGGCTCGGGAGTGTTTATGTCTGTAATAGGCACTTAACAGCACAAGCCCAGCAGGCAGCTAAGGAGAAATGCCAGAGGAGAGGCTCAGCGGTGTTAACAGCAAGTTCTTTAAGTAACCTCTTTACCGTGATAATTTATTTACTGTAATGTGATTTTTTTCCTCTTTGGCCTTGCGCCACTGAGAAGATTGTGTGGCCACCGGGACCATTTCTGTGTTTGTGATGGACTTGGAAAATTAATCTTTTTTTGTATCCACAAGGTGGGGGGCGATATAAGTGTATCACTTACATGCGGAGCAAGTGATGGATGAGCAGAGAAAAACAGAGAAATGAAGATTGTGTGTGTGTGTGTGTTTGTGTGAGTGGTGCAAATGTGAGTTTATTTCAGGATGAAAAAGAGGAAAGAGTGATGTACGGGGTGGGGGTAGGGGGGTGGGTTAGAAAAATACTTATCCATCATCTGGTGAGCTGGAGCAGAAATTAACGGGGGGGGGGGAGCAAAGAAAAAAAAGAGGAGCATTATGGCTGGTGTCTGTAGCGCTGGGTTTATCTGGAGCAGAGAGTCGGCGCACGCTGCTCTGACAAGGGGGGGAAAAAGTTGGAGAATCCTGTGGAAAAGGAGATTCTGATGGAAAACCCAGGAAAAAAAAAGCAACAGAAGGGAAGAAGAAGAAGAAAAACAAATCTGTGCGCCGCTGAGGACGGGAGGAGAGTGAGAGGTACAGGGTCGGAAAAACTGAAAAAAAAGGGGGAGAGGAGATCGAAAAAGAGGGGGGGGCGACTATAAGTGGGAGAGCGGTGAGGAAGAGAGAGAGAGGGAAAGAGAGGGAGGTGAAGAGAGCGGAAGAGGGAGGGAGAAAGGAGGTGTGATAGTGGGTGGGAGAGGAGGAGACAGTCTGGTGGATGGGCAAAAAGACAAAGGAAAAGCGAGAGGAGAGTGAACAGGATCTGTCACAGGGCTGGTTAGGGATGAAGAAAGTAACTGATGCATAGAGAGAAAACAGCCAGTCTCTCAGAGGGGGGGGGGCAGGAGTGCAATGTGGAGTAATAACACTGTGCTTTAGTGAGAGGTAAAGAGAAGGAGAGAAGACCAGGGGGGGGGGGAGATTAAGGAGAGAAAAAAAAAAGGCAGAGTGATAAACTGACAGAGAACAGGGAGGAGAGAAGAGCCGGATGAGAGAGAGGAGGGAGGCCGGCTCACAGAGCGCGTACAGCACGCGTGGACCCGGTGGAAGAGAGACAGCGAGAGGGAGGGAGGGAGGGAGGGTGGGAGGAGAGAGGGAAGCGGAGGGAGGGGGGGTGAGGTATTTAAACGCCGGAGCAGGACAGCACAGGCGAAGCTCTCAACTCCCCGGGAGTGAAGGTAGGACAGGGAGAGGAAGCAGAGAGAAGCAGAGCTCTACAGAGACAAGCCCACACACACACACACACACACTCACACACACAATATATTGCACAACACAAGAACACACATAGGCACACGCTCTCTCACGCACGCACTTTTGGACTTTCGACTCCTTTTGTGGACTCCCAAAGCGGTTCCGTGGAACTCTACCTGTGCCCTCCTCGCTCCCACTCATCATTCCACTCACCTCCTCCTCTCCCTCAGTCCTCCGCCCGGTGGGGGCAGATGGCCACGGCTTGGGCCTTTCTCGGGGGCGCCTTAGGCTGTGCCCTGCTGGCCCTCGCATTGGGGAGCAGCATCAGCAGCGGCGGCGGCAGCGTGGATTTCGGGGTGCCCCCCGCCAGCTTCTACCCCCGTTTCAATCCCTTCTTCTTCCTGTGCACGCACCACGGGGAGCTGGATGGAGCCGGGGTGACAGAAGGTGGGGGAGAGGTGCTACTCACCCTCCAAATTACGGGTAACCCCACCGCCTACACCCCTGGACAGGAGTACCAAGGTGAGCACACCTACTTGAGGTCTCCACTTTTTTTTTTTTTTTTTTGCATGCTAAAGACAAGGGAATCTTTTCAGTTTCAGCAATTTCAAAGAATCAAATCCCACAAATAGAATAGACATTCATATTGATCTGATTGTGAACATCACTTGCTATTAAAATATATTGCATTTTTGATTTAATAAAACAAAAATCTATATATATATTTTTATTTGAAGTCAAAGTTAATTAATTTTTTTAATTGTTATTTTTAAAACAATTTTAACAAATGTGCTTAATTGTGCTAAAAATGCATAAAACACATTAAGAAAGACACATTAAAAAGTGTTTTTTTCCTTTTTTTTCAACTGTAAAGCCAGCAACATGATCAAGAATGACACACAGTGTGTACATTTTCCTGCAGGTATTTTACACATGCACTGCTGTTGCATGTGCATATATATATGTATGTATGTATATATATGTATGTATGTATATATATGTATGTATATGTACAGGAGTGTGCAGGTTTGTGTGGGGTGGCTGTTGTGTAACTGTAATAAGTAGTAATGCAGGAGTGGGACTCCTGTTCAGTGCAATGAGCAGCTTTGGTGTTTTACTGAGCTGTGATCCTGATGCTCCATGTGTAGGTGGCTTCTCCACAGGACTAACAGTAAGATCTATCCAACTGAATGTGAGCGAGAGGGAGACAGACAGAGAGAGAGGGAGAGAGAGAAAGAGCAAAATGTGCGAGTGCAAATGGACAAATGGAGCAACGCGAAAAAAGAGATGCTCTGAGCGCTAGAAATAAAGGTTTTTCGGGAATCAATTAACCACGTTTAGAATGTGAGAGGAGACAAATTAACGTTTCCTTTCCCACACTGATGCTCTGGCACCTGGTGCTGTGGAAAAACGATCCCCTCTGACTGCACAAACTGTGTCATCATTGCTCAGTCACTCACTCTCACCACTTACTTAACACCGGGGACAGTGACCCTGACGGGCCAGAACAGACCCACTGAGGTCACATTCCCATGCAAGTATCCTCTTCCCAAAGAGCTGGATATATATATTTAATGCATATTACTGATTTTATCTCACTGACCAAAGATGAACACATTTGTCTACAAATTGCCTATATCTCTCCTCTAATCCCGTTCCTGTTGTATCTCACTTAATTTTATATGGTAAACACCGGATTCATTACACTACTTGTGCGACCATTAACGACTGCATTTCATTACCATGGCAAATAAACGTCTTGAATTCAACTCTGAAGTCTTGAGTTTGTGTAATTGTATATGAGAAGAACAGGATATGGAAAGGCCAGAGAAAACAGAGCAGGGAAGGAGAGGAGCCTGGAAGGAGCGGTATTATCCCCCTGTCTGAAAAATAGCAGCCCGGATCAAGCATTCAGTCAAGCACCTTTTAACTGGGGCCGGGCGTTGTACGGAGGACGGGCGGGAGGAGATTTGAATAACTAGCTGGTGGATGGGAGGGATAGAGCGCGGAGAGGTTTAAATAATTAGCATTATAAATGTGGTGGACCGGGAGGAGGGAGAGATTTAAATAGGGACACTGCTAGGATCGGATGGAGTAGGGGGGGATTTAAATGACGACGAGAGGATTGAGCAGATAAGAAACAAGCAGCAGGGCTTGCATGGAAAAATGACAGGGTTTCCAAGCTTTTTTTTTTTTTTCCCCGTCCCATGTTTTGGCACATGATGGCAGCTCATTGTTACATTTCTGGGGTTTTGACTGAGTGCACAGGGGGATGGAAGGAGAACTGGAAAGTGAACAAGTGAAACGTGGCTGGCTTGTATGCTTAGTTCTAATCAGGAGCAATCCCAGGCTCAGGCTCTCTTTTTTTCCCCCTCTCATCCTCTCAGACCTTGTTCGTTACATCTATCCTTACATGTTACTATGGGCTGCAGGCTGCATACACATGTTGGCTGGAAGGTGGACTTGTTTCAGCAGGCTCAGAAACAGAATAAGAGAGAAAGACAGGAAGAGAAAACCAGAAATGGAATCCCGCGGTGATGTGTTGGAAATGTCAAAAATGTCTTTGTTTGAATTTTGTTTGCTGCTTTTCACATAGTTTGATCCGAATTGTTCGCAATCATTGTTTTCATGATCCCTCCTTGTTTTTGGTTTTGGATTACATTTGGTTTAATCTTCTAAAAGCAACGTGTGATCTAACCACCGAAAGAGCCGTGTGTGTGTGTGTGTGTGTGTGTGTGTAAATGGTGGGCGGGAGGCATTAGAGATGCTTGCGTGCGGTTGTGGAACGGCTGCAGAAAAGAAAACTGAAGAAAAAGCGCAAAAGGAGAGAGAGGGGTTGTTAGCGGAGGGGGGGGGGTCGGAAAGTTCAAACGAAAAAAAAAAAGAAAAAGAGAGATGACCTCTTACAAAAGAAACGGGAGGCGAATGCCATGAAGAAAACACCTCAGTGTTTGGTGCCAATCCGGAGGAAGATGTCTGTGTGGCTGATTTGTTGTACTGTACTGTAATTGGGTTTCTGACCTGACCTCACTGCCCTGTGCTTCTCTGTTGCTTTTGAATGATAAGCCCATGCGTGGGCGGCATACTGTGAGTGTGTGTGTGTGTGTGTGTGTGTGTGTGTGTGCCGTACGCTGTTGAGCTATCAGAATGAAATGACCAAGAGAGGTTGCGTTACTCCGCATGCAAAATGTTTGAGAGGGTGGGTGTATTGGCAGGGTCGAGGTGGACAAAATGGAAACATAAATACTGTAGAGACTCTGCACTGCTGGGAAACAGCAAAAGGAGAAATGAAAAAAGGGTTTTGGAGATTTGTGTGCTTGCATTCAGACTCTAGGGTCAATCCTTGGAGCAGACAAATGGAAACCAAGTGACACACATACACTCTCTCTCCCGCACGCACACACACACACACACACTTACATACTGCCCGCGTCTTATCTTTCATAAGAGAGCGAGGAAAATGAAGTAAGGTCATACTGGGATTTGAGACTGTCCTCTAAATAAGCAAAATACTTTTAAGCGCTTTTGCCACATTCAGAAAGCAAATCTGTATTTTAGTAACGCCAAAACATTGTGTCACTGACCTATTCTAACTTTTTCTCTTGCTACAGTTTCTCAGAAAAGTTGCCAGCCGCCACTGGCAATTTCAACCAAATTCAGGAATTCATTCTTTCATACAAATATTTGAATGTAGGCCATGTCAAAAAAATCCACTTCTTTTTAAAATTATTACTTTTTTTCTTTTTACAAATTATTGACTTTAGGTGTGTTGTGTAAAAATTAAAAAAAAAAAAATTCAAATCATCTCTTCTTGTCAGTATCATCTGGGGAAGAATGGGGACAGGCAATATAACAGGGATCTTGAATGGTTGGCTATGAATCTGTGTCACCGCCGCTAACCCTAGCCACGGGCTAGGTGTCTGCGTCTTCGCCCGCTTTAGAGAGCTGAAAAACGATGATCTGATTCCTGATTTAGTCAGAAGATCCGTCACAGTGCCCCCTACAGTATGAGAGTGAAAACACCAAATAATGACATATCGCATCTTTGGTGCACACACTGCAGTGAGTGCAGCGACATGTTCATGTTTAAGATAAGCAACATCCGGAATGCAAAACCTGGAGCCCAGGACACAGTAAAAAAACCTCTTGAGTGCTGTTATTCATTCTGCTTTTTTATGTCCCTGTGCTTTTGGAAACATTACATGTTCATTTTTACAGCTGAAGGAAGAGTGACATAGCACTGGAAGAACAGGAAGACAGTAAATTCCTCAAAAGCAGACTGTTTTAATATCAGAAAACAAGGCCTTTCCAGAAAAACACAGCGATGTCGTGCACTGTGTTATGTGGCACAATCAGAAGGTATAATTAAACTTAGTGGGTTGGGAACAGACTGGCAGTAGAGTAAAGCCAGAAAAGTTAGGATGCAGCAAAGAGGCCAATGAGATTGATGGAGTGCCCTTTGTATGATGAGAAATTGGTACCAGTTTTGTAATGACGCGTGTGCACATCTGATGAAAACTACATTTGTGTTTATCATATCAGCACTTTCAAAAAACCAGGACATGTTTGTTTGTACAGAACACAGCGAGCGCTTTGTCTGAATCTTTGAAAAAAACATCTGGAGTGAGTGGTTATATTCCCCAGTGTGTGTGTGTGTGTATTTGCATACAGTGAACAGTGTTTGCGTGTCTTTCCCATTTTCCTGGAAGCCATAGTTGTCCACTAAGTTGTCTTAGATACTCCAGTGAAGCTGGTGAAGCTTGTCAGTTTCCAGAAGTGCTGGACTCTAACAACATAATTTACCAGGACAGAGCTGGGATGTCTGCTAAAAATAAGGTGAATATGCAAGGTGTGGAAGTAGGCACTGTACTTCATTGTTTCTATACACTACTGTACACTAATATTTTTGTGGGATTCGTCAGTATGGCTCTAACACAGGACCACACTAGACGAACAGGAAAAAACAGTGGGAAAAGTTACATTGAGAGCCACAAAAGAGCTCCTTAGAGAACTAGTTGACAGTCCAGGTTGAAATCGCTGCAAATTTATCAATGGGTGCTACAGCAGTCCTCTCTTTTACGGACCTTTTCATGCGCAAATGATTGAAGAAGCCAGAGAAACAATCAGCGTTTCAAGGAGATTTGGCTGTTGGCACTAAATGACACTCCTAATGGGAACTTGGAGACAAATTCACCCCCACAAAATGCCATCAGCTCTTCCCATGATAACCTATCAGATTAGACGCTGGGAATTACTTGAGCAGATCTCCTGCCAACCATCAGAAACAACTCAGTGTGCCTGGCAATGGGAAAGAGGCCATTATCTATCTGCAAAGTTGATTACTTGTCATGATGTGTGCGCAACAACAAGTCGGTCATGTTGAAGTGAAGGTCACAGACGCAAGGCCTCGGTGAGGCTGAGGAAAAGTAGATAGTATCTTACCTTACACCAGGTTATATCAGTAAAACACAGTGAGGGTTAGGGTGGAAACACAGGGGCCTTTCTTTAAGTCTTCTTCCAGCACAGTTGTCTTGCTGTGTCTCAAATCGCCTTCGGTACATAACACTTGCTATTTTCAGTGCATAAGTGTGTTAAGTGTGTTAACACTGGCAATGATGGGAAATGCAGTGCCCTATGAGTGCCCAGTTGGTGTAGGGAGCACGGAATGCCGGACACCATCTTACCGATCTATCGGACAGGGATGGACCGCCAACCTTTTGTTTTCTTATTCTTGTTAAAGGCAAACTACATCCATCAGGCTAGAAAAAAATGCATTCTGGGTTAACTGTGTGCTGATAATGGCATTCTAATCACTCATGGGGCTGCGACTCAGAGGTAGCACAGTTGGAGGATCAGCGGTTCGATTCCCAGCGTCTCTGGGCTCCATGTCCATGTATTCTTGAGTGAGATACTTAACCCTGATTTTCCCCCGATGGCTCCAT
The DNA here is from genome assembly GCA_036785175.1 of Eupleurogrammus muticus. Taxonomy (NCBI): domain Eukaryota; kingdom Metazoa; phylum Chordata; class Actinopteri; order Scombriformes; family Trichiuridae; genus Eupleurogrammus; species Eupleurogrammus muticus. The sequence goes on along the minus strand of JAYKQN010000010.1, from coordinate 17,842,202 downwards.
GTGAATGTGTCCATCGGTGTGTAAATGTGCGTGAATGGATGAATGCACACTTGTGGTGTAAAGCACTTTGAGCGGTAGAAAAGACTAGAAAGACACTATACAAATCCAGTCCATTTACCATTCATTAGTTTGCAGTGTATACTGTAGTAGTATCTCGTAGGCATTACTCAAGCATACAATTTGAGACACAGTACAAGTCTTTAGGTTGAATGGCAAAACGGCATCAATGTGGTGTGATTCAGCAGCCTGTCGGATGTCATCATCGCCCTCTGTGCTTAACCTTTGACGGGACTGGGAAGGCTCTGCCTTCTGACCTCTGACCGCTTCTTGTCAATGTTGCATTTCTTGGAGCTCTGTTCCTGTAGAGTGATTAGATTTGGCTGGAGTCCCTACCCTTCGTCTCCACTAGACTTGTGGTCCATACGTCTTTGTTCAGCTCTGTCAAGGTTCAAGCGATAGTAAGGCGTGAATGCAAATTCATTTTGACGCCATTAATACAGATTCTGTCATTGCCTAACCTGTAGTTTAGCTATTTATCATTTGGATAAATAGGCAGCTTGCAAGGAAAAATGGATAAAGAAACAATGTTTTCAAGTTAAGCTTCGAAAACTTCTTAAATAGCATTTGTTGGAGAAGCACACAGCTAATGGCAATGCTGTTAACGTTGTTAAGCAGGAACCATCTTCCACCAAACCACGCTTGAAAGTGTGCAAAGGAAACCCATGAACAACAGCAATAGCTGAATGGGTGCTTACTGTTTGCAGGTCAGTTTTCATTGTGGATTCATCGAGAGCTACGACTGTATCCCATGATACAAAACCTGTATTATGACCAAAGCATGAAAGTCATTTTATTTCTCATACACCCACTTCCACTGTTTCCTGCCCACTATATTTATTTTTATTTTTTTTTATTTAGATCATCCTGTTTTTTCCCATAGCACAATGGGATGTTTTGTGAGCCCTTATTTTCCCATGCGAGGTTGGGAACAATTGGACACATTGTGTGATTCGCTTTTGGCGTGAGGGATCGAGAGAGCAACATTTAATCAGTGCAAGAAATTGAAAATTTTGCTGGCCAATATGCCCATCTGTTGTCTGTTGAGCTCCAGTGTGCCATAAGTTATGATTTACCTGCAAGGCTTTCATTGTATTGTGTTGTTAATTGATTTTCAGCATACATTTGCATTAAACAAGCATATATTGTCCATGTTGATAAAAGCGTTAATGCTTGCAAAATGTCACTTTATGATGAACTTTGAACAACCAAACATGGAAATAAAATGACAAATTAATCATGATTACATTTTTTTTTTTACTGATTGACAGTCCTTACACATATCTATTTAAGAGACTCTCATATTTCTCACGGTGCAACAAGCACTGATCAGTGAACCAAGAAAAGACTGGCCTACTTTTCATCCTAGACATCCAGATTAGGGGAACAGGGACACTGGGAAAGGAGGGAAGAGTGAGGGAAGAGCAGAGGGGATAGGGGCTAATGGTTTAATAGGGCTCCCCTGTGAGTAGAGGAAAAGCAACATGGGGATAGTACTAGCACTTTAAAATGGACCAAACCCATGCATTCATTAGCTTCGTAGCTCTTTAGCCTCTCTGCCTCCTGCTGCTTTGTCTGAATAGGTCACTTCACTGAGCAGAGAGAAGTGTGTCAAGTGTATTACCGTTTGTATGAGCTTGCTGGGTGTGTTTGGGTGTTCTCTCTTTGTGGACGTTGAATGATGAACCATTTAAAGAGCATTGCATTCACTGAGATATGCCAGTTTCCTTAATATGAAGGAGCAGATGGGCGAGAAATGAGAATGGATATTCATTGGGACTCTTCCCTTTGTCACAAATGCACGCTTGGTCATGCACACACCACTCGGCTCTTAGTGGGTGATCCATCATGACATAGAGACAGGTCAGATAATCCGCTGGCTAAACAGAAAGTTCCGATCATCCAGACTCTGAAAATCGAATATGAATTTTGACAAACATCATTAAAACATTATTAAATTGCTTTGAATCACTTACGAAAACCAGAGGAATCTAAGGGAAGTCAGATTTCCCTGTGTCTGTCTTTATATGGCCTCATAAAGACGCCCTGATCTGGATTATTGCTGGACAATTTGAAGCCACCGTAGTGGAGATGGCTCAGGTGCCACCTATATGCTACATTTCTGGAAAATTGATTCCCTGGATCAGAGCACGGAGAATCGCCTCAGATAACGCTGACATTGTTAGCCTCTGCCAGGCCGGTGCCAAAATGATTCCAGCTTGATGCCAGATGTGGTAGCAAGAGCTAAGGATGACGGCATGGAGTGGATCCCTGCCAGGCTGGAGGTGTGTGCCAGTCTTATCTAGGCAAGCTGCGCGGGCCTTTTTACATTTTTTATTTTCAATTTCCTCAACGGAATAATTTTTCTTTTCTTTTCAAGCCAAAACAAGAAAGCTCTTAACAAACAAATCTGAGCTGTGTTTTCTGTAACTTCCATGAGTAGGCCTATGAGTGGATGTAAGTATTTCAGGATGTTGGGGCTTTGCCCGATTTGCAGAGCCTCTCTGTTAATAATACAAGCTGCGGCGTGCAGATGCTCGGCTCCCGCTGTCCTGGTATGTATTTACTTGCTGTGGTTTCCCTTGTGTCCCCTTCTGGTGTCTGGAGGTTTAAGTTTTTGACAGGCATGAGCGCTGATAGAAATTCCACTCCTGGCACAACTTAATCAACATATAAACCACCTGAAATCAATGCGTGTGTTTCCATGCCATAAGCACAAATGGTGGAATCCTTCTCGGTAACAAATTTTTCTGTTGTTGCTAAAGATCAAGTTTCATGAGGAACATAGTGAGAAACAGAGCACTCGCTCACACATAGCGTACTTTGCAGCCTTAGGGTGTAAAAACAGATCTAAAACCACACCATATTTACTGCAAAAGTAAATATAGTGATGCAACCTCCTACATTCTATTTAAATTATTTTGCTGGCACATTACCGCCACCCCTTCCTCCTTTTCTTTCTTTGTTTCTTTGTTGTATAATTCCAAATGAGAAACAGGTTGTCAATCTAATTACAAAGATGTTTCTTCACAAATACCCAATGCCCTAAATACCATGTCTCCATATGACATGAAGTCCTGCATGCGTCTATGCAAACTCATGCTAATGCCCCCATCCCAATCTACCACGTAACAATGAGCCAGTGTTCATTCTCCTTATGGACTACCAAGTGTCTCTAAGCTGGATTTTGAAAAGTGAAGGATCCTTTTTGAACCTTTCCTCCTTCCTCACTCCTCCCCGTCCCCTGTGCTGGATGCGTTGTTCTCTGGGGTGGTTTCCCAGCCGCCGTTGATTGGCGTGTCGGCTTTGCCAATGGCCTCTTCCTTCCAGAGAATGGAGCTTCTGTCGGAGGATTGTGTACCTCCTCCTCCTCCTTCTCCTCCTCTTGCTCTGGATCCTCCTTCTGGCACCTTCAATTGAGAGAGCTGTAATCCCTGCTTGGGGGGGGGCAGCGTGTCGTCTGTGCTGATAGCATTCAGAGGGCCTTGTAGCGCTCCAGTGGACCCACTACAGAGGAGGCGGCGCGGCGCGACCGGCCGGGTGCTGTGGCACAGCGCGTGGCACAGGCGGATTAGCCCCAGCCCTCCCCCCCATCTAGCAGCGACAGCCTCCTTCAAACAGCCGGGCCCTCGCCGCCTGAGAGAGACACGGCGGGCTGGCAGAGGCAGATTACACGTTACCCCCTCGCTCGCATGCACAGGCTCACACGTATTCCTGCTGGAAGTGACAGCATGGGTGAGGGGGTTGGCGTTTACGGGGGCCCCCTGAAAATATACATTCCCCCCCCGACGCTCTGTTGTGAAATCCCACTTATCAAATGATATACCAGCCCCCACACATCTGCCTGTCATCGGTTCGCTCTGACTCAGGATTAGAACAGCCACAGATATGTTCCCGCTTGACCATGAGAAATACATTCTTCTTCCCTGGTTTGTCAGGATGTCTGACAGGCAATTTTACCTCTGGTTGGAGGTAACCCAGGATCATCATCACTTTTTATGTATTTGGTAAAAACAAAAAAGAGCTTTTTAAACCAAGAGGAACAGTGTGTCATACACCTGCAGAGGATCATGCCTTTGATCGTGCCTTTTCTTGTCAGTTAGTCTCCGTGATTCCAAAAATGTAGAATAAGAAATCTCGAGTATCAGAGAAAAAAAGTGAGATATTACCTTCTTGCTGGACTGTGCTCGAAGGAGACTGACTTCATACGACACAGAGCATGTTGACGCTGCCAGTGGCCCACTCCGTTTGGCCGGCCGCTCTCCTTGGCTGTACTTCCTCTCTAAATAGACTTCAATTATCAAATCAGAGCCACACCTCATAATTTACCTCACTCCCTTCTGGTGGTCATGTTTTTTATTGCATGCTTTGTGGTATTTGTTTAAGCCAAAACAACCGATAGTTCTAGTCCTTGGATCCAGATAATAGAAACCAACGTTAAACATTACAGTCTCAATTCAAAACATATCTTACAAGTCATCAATACTTGATCTAAGCTCACTCGTTCAATATTAAGGTGTTGAGAACAAAAGACATTCTTGGCCAAACCAGTGTTTATTTAAATTTCACAAACCTAACCTCACAGTACATGATATTAATATAGAAAAAATTTATGAGTCTTGAGTGTTAATTATTCTATAAAAAGACATTTTATTATTACATTAACAACTTGTCGATCCTCAAGCCCCAGCCAGGTGAGATGTTCATGGGGATGTTCTTGGGGAGCAACCAAGAACAAGATATGCACACACACACACACACACACACACACACACACACACACACACACACACACACACACACACACACACACACACACACACACACACACACACACACACACACACACACACACACACACATTAACAAAGTCAATATCAAGCTGATGTGACTCAAATATGACTTAAATGACTTCTATACCTCTGTTAAAGTACAGGGAATTATGTGGGCCCTTGCGGTTTACCAAAAAAAGTTAACAAAAAAAGGGCTAGAGATATACAAGTGGCAAGGATCAAACGTAGACACATCTCATGTTAACATAGACATCATGGCGCCTTTGTCGGTGACTCAACACAACAGTATAGAGACTGATGGCGTAATTGGCTGATCCCTCCTATCGAGCGAAAGCAGAGGTCTGAGGTAGAGGTTAAGACAGAAACGAGGCGGGGCTGCAGGAGGGGGGACGGAGGGGAGCACGGCCATGTTAATTACGGCAATGAGTCATTCCATTCATACCAGGCTGAGCTGGTGTGATTAAGACTAGATGTCAGGGGAAACACTCCCCATTGATCTACTGCCAGTAGAGACCATCTACTCTTTCATTACTGCAACCAGCTTGTTAATTAGAAATCAATCTTTCCCCTCTGCTCTCTGCAGCCCCACGCCACGCTGCCACTCTCCTTCCACCCAAACATTCATATCCAAAAGCTATGGAGGCATGTTGGACGTTGACTAATGTCAGTACTTTTTCATTTGGTTGGCCACAATCTGTAGTTTCCACGCCAAGAAAAAGCAGGGAGCGGAGAGAAAAATAGTGAAGCACAATATCCTGCTTCCTTTCAGCTCCCAGGACGTCTCTCGACTTCTTTAAAGATTTTGCCAAACTCCTGGATTGCTTCGAGAGTGAGAACTGAATTCAAATTTACCAGCTGAATACCAGGATGTCTGTTAAGTTCTTTCAACATTTTGTCAAACTCCTTTAAGATTGAGAACTGAATTAAAGTTGACTCGCTACGATATAAGTTGTCATTTCAGCTACATTCGTGTGCAGAATCAGGTGAGAACAAATGTCCAGGCCAATGGTCTACTTATCTGTAAACACCTTTAACATATGTTGAGCTGTTTCGATTTCAAAACTAATAATTTGTAAGCTTTACTTATATAGCGCTGTTCACAGTATGAGTGCACGATTGCTTTACAGTAAAAATAAATGCATTATAAATGTATGCATCATAAAGCATCAACATACATAAAAGCATTATACAGTACCGATAAATAAATACAGCAGCCGAGTAGAATAATTAAAAAATAACCAAGTTAAGTCAAAAATGAATATGGATTAGGGCTCTTGACCTATTAACAAATATTATCTAATCATTTTTATAGTCTGTAGTTAATTAATCTAATTTAATCACATATATCCGTATTGTCCATGGGAAACATTTAGCATTTTATTTTAAAATTGGATTTTGGTAGATAAGTGAATCAATAGACGTTATAAACTTTGAAGGTCAATATTATTTTTCCCCATACAGTCAGAACATTTTTTCACTGTTCATATAAAACTAGGACTTAATGCATTTTAATTGAGTAAATAATTTAGTAAGTGAGTTTGTTAATCTGATAAAGTTTAGTTGCTCACTGCTGCCAAATTATCATATTTCAGACTTTATCTATATGAATGGTGTGGAAAAGCCTTACTGCACTGATTTTACAGAACAATGCTTCACAAAGACACTTCCATAACGTTGTTTTTTCTTTTTTTCTGCATTTTTTTCCTGCATCCAGATGCCTGACAGGTGTTTACAAAGCTGCTCTGAATGATGTGCACATTTGCATTGAAGTTCAAATTGTGTAGTGATGTATAGAGTGTGATTAACCTGCAGGATGTAATGTCAAAATCACAACTTTTTCTGAATTGTGCCTGATTTTTATTAACGTCTCACAGAAAGTCTCCTAACCACAGTATAAGTGCTCTAATGTGGGAAACCAGGAGGAACAAGGTGTGGAAGAGCTGCTGAGGAGTTGGGATGTAAAGTGAACCTCTGTATAAGTGACAGTTTCATTATTCATATGAGAGCTTTTGTATAAGTGATAGTGACAACTTGGCAAAGACTTGGCATTTGAAAGGTGATTGTTTTCACCCGCCACATTTGTCAATGCCTAATCATTGTGGTGCTGTGATACAACCACTCCATGTATTACACATGGACCTTGCCTCAGGTGATTTCTGCATACAGATAGGTGTCGTTTTTTCAGTTAGATTGATTATAAAACAACTAAACCTCATCCAGTTCCTGTTTTGTTACTTACAACATGCCATATGAACAAAACTCAAACAGTTCAAAAGTCCAGGTTGATTCTCTGATAAAAAGTGCAGTTTGAAGCTCCAGCCCGTGAGGATTACTAAGAAGAGGGCAGGTGCACCTGATGCTAACTCACTTACGTATTCTCTTTCATCTCATAAGCCTCGGTGAGCCTGGAATTTGCAGTGTTGGAAAATGCAGGGACGTTAATTCAGCAAAAAAAAAAGAAGCAGCAGGGATGTGTTGCGGGAATATTGTATTTTACTAAATAAAGCATTGAACTTTTTTAGGCTATTTAGTCTCTGTTGGAAATAATTCAATAAGCCATTTCAATAATGAATGACACGACTGACTCCAAGACATTTATGATGAGATGTGTATGTAAAGACAACCTGTCCCTCTGCTAACACAGGTGGATCCATGTCCTGCAGCAGTTATAAATTATTCTGTGGTTTTGGCCACCTGACTCTTTGCTATACAGTATATAAAGTTAGTGTTTAGCATTAAATAACCAAAAAGCATTCACCTAAAACCAATGCAATATGAAATGGCTCTGAATGGGTCATTAGATCAATTAGATCATTTTAATAGCCTGTTTTTGCACAAGTGTAATAAGATAAGCTATACTTTTACTATCCCAGAGGAAATTTAACTCAGGCAAAAGTGCTGAACTCTGCTGCAGCTTTCACACACTGAGAGTCTGTAAGTAGTGATAGGAAAGTCCAAACTGAGAGAATAAATTCATTTTAATTGCATCTTCGTGAGATGTTCATGGAGGGGGGAGCCGGCCAAGCTAGTCATTTGTTTCGATTATGACTTGCAATGGAATTTAGTAAATGGAGTGCATTTATGCGCCAACTCTGCAATAGAAAGCGGAACGTTTCACGTTTTAAAACCGGACACAACTGCATGATTTTTTTTTTGCATGCAAAAACATCTGCAACATGAATGCCTTTGAGAAGATGACTGTATGACAGACTGCTGTTCACCCTGCCCTCCGGTGTGACTGTTCAGAACACAATTCTTTTGCTTTCTGATTTCATTTAAAGCATGTCTCAGTCCTAAATCTCATAATAATGTTGAATAAGATGGCTGAAAAACATAATTTTAAGCATGACTAATAGGCTACCAGCCTTGGATGCTTTATTTAGTGTAGTGTCAGTATTGTTCTGCTGTGAGTAACTTTTCTGCAGTTAGGTGTTAATGTGAAAAGCTATCCCCTGTCTGCTTATATTTAACCCGTTTAACTCCAACAGGAACTATGGTTGCGTAAGTGTAAATAGAATAGAATAGAATAGATAAACTTTATTGATCCCACAACGGGGAAATTTGTGTGTTACTGCAGCGTTACAGATAAAGAAAAAGAAAAATAAAGTTGAAGAAGATAAAAAAACTATAAAAAATAAAAAAACACACAACACAATGTACAAATTCGCATAATTTGTTAATCCGCATACACAGTATGCATTATCGACAGAATGGAGAGAAAATGCTAATAAATAGTAAGAAAAAAAGTATGCATAAGCAAGGCATATATACATACATACATGGACATACATACCTACATACATACACATACACACATATTTGCATATATATATATATGGACATACATATCCACGCACATACCCACATGTACACATACATAGCTAATGCACACTTAAGGTGCAGGGTGTGTGTGAAGAGAAAAAAGTGACCAGTGAAAAAGTGACAGTGACTACAGTGAGGTTTATGTTTTGTTATAAAGTCTTATTGCTGTCGGGATGAATGATCTGCGAAAGCGCTCCTTCTTGCAGCGAGGGTGTTTAAGTCTCTGGCTGAAGGAGCTGCTAAGCGCACCCACTACCCCATGCAGAGGGTGATGGGGGTTGTCCATGATGGATGTCAGCTTTGCCAACATCCTCCTCTCTCCCACCACTACCACCGACTCCAGAGGACATCCCAGTACAGAGCTAGACTTCCGTACCAGTTTGTCAATTTTCCTTCTGTCCCCGTCTGAGCATCCGCCTCCCCAGCAGACTACTGCGTAGAACAGGGCAGATGCTACGACGGAGTCGTAGAAGGTCTTCAACAGAGTCCTGCACACACCAAAGGACCTTAGTCTCCTCAGCAGGTGATGTCGACTCTGGCCCTTCTTGTACAGGACATCAATGTTTGTGGTCCAGTCCAGTTTATTGTTCAGGTGAACACCCAGGTATTTGTAAGAGACCACTGTCTCAATGTCTTTTCCCTGGATGCTCATCGGTGTGGTGGGGAGGGACTTCCTCCTGAAGTCCACAACCATCTCCATTGTCTTGCTGGCGTTGATTTGGAGAGCGTTGATCTCACATCAGCTGACAAAGTCATTGATGACCCCCCATGCATGCATGTATCTCATGCATGCAAAGGTTTTAAGCAAAAAAAATTTTTTTGACTGCTTCCTGTGTATTTCCTGGCCTTTCCTCCCAGGAATATGGTGAAGACAAACCCTCTAAGAAAGAGGGATTCTATTTTATTTCTTGTAATTTTTTTTTTTTGGAAAATGTATGCAAGCAGGACAATAACATGCCATTTTTTAAATTTTAAAATAGACCATAGACCATGTTTTCTTCTTTAAAATAGACTACAAAACAGAAAATAGATACATATAGATTTATAGAATGATTTTTTGTAATAATTATATGCATAAAATCTTTGAAAAAATGTCCAAAATTAATTAAATTGTTAAATTGTTAAAATTATATAAATATATTATAGGTATATCTTGAAATCCAGATTCTCACCCGTGTTGACGTGAGCCTCTGTCCTTCTGAATGTCTGCAAAACCCTGCTCTTGTCCAAAATCTCAAGGCCTTGCTTTGACAGATGCCTTCCAGATGGTCACTCAAGGCGTACAGGGTGGGGGCGTGGGCTCGCTCGGAGGTGTGGGACAGAACAGCTGTGGTGGAAGGATGGAGATCAGTGGGGCTGAGTTGCCGCCGTCCCTGAGCGGGACGTAGCAGGTCCAACCCACGGAGTGGGGGGGGGGACGGCGAGGATATCACAGGCCAGGCCAGGGCCGACAGCTCGGCCCTCATTTCCTCCTTCCCGTTTCCTATCGGGGACCCTCCCAACGGAGCAGGTGGGATGGAAAGGGAATTATGCAACAGTATTGGTCTATGTCCAGCATCTGCATTCTGTCTGTGTAGTTTCACAGCTGGCCAGCTGGTTGGCTCCGAGTGTATGTCCATGTTTAAGTGCATGTTTTAGGGGATTCTGTACACATCGGTTGATGACGAGTTGTCTCTTTACATAAACATAGAGAGAGATGGCTGTGTGCATGTTGGTGAGCCACCATAGCTTCTTGTCTTTAACGTTGTGTGTTTCTGCCATTTGTACGGAGTCGTGGTTTTGAGTCTCACCCCAGTTTTGTTGGCTGACAGTGTTTTCCTGCATTCCTCATATTTTCTCAAGGGAAGGCAAAGCTGTTCGCAGTGGTAACCTAACCTTCCTCCGCCATGCCTGCAACCTGCGCAGGTTTACATTAACGTTGTTATACTTTCTGGTTCACGTTTCTTCCTGTTAACCACCTTGGCCTTTTTTTTGTATTGTTTTACCATGTTCAGTTCTCTGACAATTAAAGGAAGATGTTATGCCTGTCAGGGAGGGTGGCTCTGGTTCTTTCTCTGTTTGCAGAACACATGGTGTTGATTATAAGGACAGCTTAGTCTAAAGTCCTGGCAGTCACTGAGTGACATGGTGTTCCTGGACCCTAGTACAATATAATCCTTCACAACAACCACTAATGATGCATATTTTACGTAATAATATTGCTTTAATGTTGTTGGTCTTTTTTGTAAACCCAATGCATTTATGTGCTTTTTTATTAGTTATTGTGCAGAGTACTGTTGCTTACTGCTTCAGGTCTGGGACATTTGTTTTAGTCTAGTTGTCTTTTGGTCTTAAATACAGTCCTTACTTACATCCGTCCTTTCATCCTATCAAGATTTCATCCAGATTGATAAAGACAAAGTCCAGATAAGAGAACTGCAGCTCATCAAAACCCATTTCGTCTCACGGCAGAGATTGGGTGTTTGAGGCCTCTGTACAATGAATCGATGAATAATGTTGAAAGGCCAGAGAGATGATTTGCTATCAAAGCCAATCTCAGATTCAGAGAATGGCCTTTGAGTTGTCACAACATGGTGTGCCTCTCCCGAAACATGCTACGTTCAGTTCGAAGAAGTGAAAAAAAAAAGTTCCGTCATGGCTGATTTTATCTTGTTGATTAGTGAATGTGCCTTCTCAGTGGGGTTATACCTTCCTTATACGTCTTGTGTCAATCTTTTGTCTTATTGCTAGGAAAGAAGAGAATACAGCATATAATGTATTTTGTAAAAACAATATGACCTGTGTATTGATTGCCAATTATATGTAAATTTTGCAACCCCAAAAGGTGAACAAAAGGAAAGCAAACATGCCCTGACCATACGACTCCATACAGAGTAACACGCACCTGTGCTCGCTCGTGTTCAAGCATGTGACTCACATGACTGTAAACAGAGCCGTGCATACATCGTATGGGAGCGGCACAATGACGTGTGATTTCGAGGCAGATTATGTGTGAAGAACAGGATGCTTGCAACAGAACTCTCCGCTTCTGATTTTTTTTTCTCCGTGGCTGTTGCAGGGACCAAGTGTGAATGAATGCTTTCACTGCAATCCCAATGCAAAAAAAAAAAAAATGTTTTAGATGTGGTTAAGGCAGACCTGTAGAAACTCAGTGGCTGATGGCTTGTCTGTGATCTAATGTTTCACAGCAGCAGATGGCAGTGCCAGCAGGCCAGGGTGGTGCCAGAAGGTTATGCAATGGAATGATGCCTGTAAGACCTGACTGGAACACCGCATGACACATATATGTGCAGAGAGACACTTCCCACACGATTTTCTGAAGCTGTAGAGAAACATCCACGCTTACGGGATTCAATTTGTCTGCATTTTCTCGAACGTTCAAAAGGACCAGCCGTTCCCTTCCTCGTCGGGGGGAGGTGGGCGGCCTTCCCTTCCACGCTGCCACGCACAGGTGACCGACAGTTCAGCCCATTTCAGGAAGCTCAAGGTGAAGTGGCACCCCAACATTGGCAATGGCCATGGAAGCAGATGGAAGCAGAGCTTCCCCATGGTCTGGTCTCCATTTCCTGGTCCTCTCTGGGGCACGTGTGTGTCTGCCAGTGGGATATGGGTCAGATGGTCAGCTATCTTTATCCGGATTGCTGCCAGCAAAACCTCCATTCATTTGGAAACTAAATGGGCATCCTCCTTCTTTACTTAAAAAAATTAAAAATGTCATTGATAATACCCGGTCTTATAGTATCTCATTTGTCAAATTGCTTTTGTTACCATGCAGCTTTTGCTTTGATCACGCTGCAAAACAAACTATACTGTTTATTCAGTGAGTGCTACCAGATCAAATCTCATCAGAATTGCTTTGTGTAACCATACCAGTACCATAAGTACCCTCTAAATGTTTTTCAGTGACGTATACTCTATAAGTGAATGTCATGAATGTGGGTGTGGTGGAGACTGGTGGGTGTATTTGTACATAGAGCAAAGTGCAGAAATGAGCCGTTCAGACCACGCTAACCACAGGGGGACTTCAACAGAAGCGGGCTAAGGTCGCGACCCTGGATCTCCCAGACTTCTGGTCCAGCTCTGGTCTTATCCCTTGTTTTCTATGAATGAGCTCATACCACCAAACACGGTGCAGAACGCGCTTTACTGCACCACGAGGAAACATTACCATTTGCTTTTAGGATGCCACTGGGCCCAATTTTCAGATGCTTAATGTGACTGCTGACCCAGCACACAGTGAGCCATTCACATTAGTTTAGAATTTCCAACATGAGCAGCACTTTGTCTGTTTTTCACCATTTAATAGACCTGCTGCTCTTTCGAGAAATTGGACAAAACCATCTCACAATTATAGCTGCTCCCTTACAGCTTATATTGTAAATTCTGAAAAAAAACAACTAGAAAATGCTAAGCATTCTGTCTACTTTAGGTGTATTCATTAATAAAAAAAAATAGCACACCTCTTTGCGATGAGTGTAACACCGTACATTTGTATCTTATGCAATTTTAAACATCTATTCAGTACTCGGTTTGCCCATTGTTTAGGTTGTTTTTACAGCACTCAGGATAAGATGATGCACTCAGGTGCACCGGGAACTAATGCATTCCTATTCTTCGTGATTTCTTAGCTAAAATATTAACTCATTTAGCTAAGAAAATGTAACCAGATGATAGGATGATGCAAAACAAATATTTATAATATCTTGCATTTCACTGGAAAGTATTTATGATCTCATTTCGAGAAAGAGATTGTCACAGAAGATTCACTTTCCATTGCTAATTAGTCGTCATAGTGCTTGGGTGTAGATCTGTGCACCGTGTTTTTTTTTTGCTTGAGGTCTGAGAGGCATGTCGACACGGAGAGTATTGAATTTGTGTATTTTGTTGTGTGCTGTTTGTGTGCTAGCACTTTGTGCCTTAACGCTACTCCTGGTGGATCCAGAGAAGTGAAGAAAGCCCCGGGCCCATCAATAGTTGAGCAGGAGCAGGGTTGTGTGTCTGTAATGAGGCGTACCACATCGCATCATCAATATTACATGCTGGCTTAGGGCCAAGGGATGTGCTTTGTGGTGTGTTCAAGTAAAAAGTAAAGTGTGTGTGTGAGAGTGTGTGTGTGTTTTGCATACAGTGTAATGAGTGTTTTAATTTAAGCAGCTACAGTCCTGTCCAGAAGCACCTGATGTGGAGGTGAAACGGTATAAAGAGATCAACAGCATGTTTCACTCTGTCACGTTATCTCTGCCTCTCACACGCCCTTATTCCCTAAACCTACCCTGACAATCAGTGTCATGCTATAATTAATAATAATTGGAACTTAAAGTACAGTAATTTAATGTGTGTGTGCTGCAACCTATCAGAACAGCTCAGTTCAGAGACATTCAAATGCATTTTTTTCCATTGAAATTGGCCAACAACACAGTTTTATGTAGATTATCTAAAAAATATTTTCACCTTTTCACATTTCATTACTTTGTAGTGTCTTGTGTTTCATTTCCATAGCGTTAAACTTTTTAACCTTTTTCTTCATTTTTTTTATTACATGCACGTAGCCACAGTGATTGTGTACTGAACCTCGGAGTGCTGCCAAACCGCAAGTGACCCACGCTCTATGCTGTGCTTGAACGCATCCTGTTTACATCACTGATGGAGGACAGAACAGGCTGCTGTGGCTTTTACTATTGTTTATCCTTTTGGTCTCATGCTACATACGGCTCATATGTTTGGATGACCTGAGCTGGCCTGTTTAGACATGAAGGAACTATACACAGACGCACATCTAAACAGAACCTGTAAATGTGGTGGATGAGACTGTTGGCTACAGCTCAGCCCCATTTCCCTCCTCATGGCTCCTCATCCCCCTCAATCAGGGGAAGCAGTACTCAGAAATGAAGCATGGACAAGAATGTTAAAGGCTAGTAGCATTGATGGTAGCCTTAGGCTTCCATCAAAGGCCGCCAGCCTACTCCTTTAGATCTGTGTGTGTGTGTGTGTGTGTGTGTGTGCGTGCGTGTAAAGCACCCCACAGGTGATTGGATCTTATCTCATCTCATCTGATTGGCTCATACATCTGATGCATTCCACAGGCAAGTGAGCGAGGAGTGTTAGAGGCCTGTCTAAATAATTTAGATCTTGCATTTGTATTGATCAGGTAGCGCTGCTCTCTGCGGGCCACTCCACTACCCCCATATCTCTTCACGCTTGCTTCTTCTTCTTCGCCCCTGTTCGTTTTTTTTTTTTTTTTTTTTCCTCTCGATTGTAACCTTTTGCCCCTAGCTTTGCTCCCCCTCCGCTCTTTCTCTCCCTCACCTCCACATCAAACAGGTGAACTGCTGTGAGGGAACAGAAAATGCATGAGAAGAGAGCAGATGGGGGGGGAAATGTAGGAGAGAGCTTTTTTTTTTTATTATTATTTTTATCATGATTCCTCAAATGGGAGAGAGGCTGAGGGATGGGGGGTAGAAGAACGGTGTATGCAGTGCAGTGGATAAAGAGAGAAATAGCACATTGGCAGCAGGAAAAAAAAATCCTTTGTCTGTGGCATATATTCATGTGTCTGTGGGGAGTAATGGAGTGTGTGTAACCTTGGTGATGCAGGTCACTGGAAATGTAGAAATGAGCGTATTGTGTGTACGGAGGCTTGTGAAGACTGGTACAACTTAGTTCATTTAAACCCAGTCCATTACACCACTAAATACCGTATCATGCTATGGCCTTGAATCAATGGAATATAATGTAAACACTGACAACGTATTTCACCACACCGTGGAGTAGATTTGTCGAATAGATAAATGTATTCTGTGAAGCAAAAATAGCAAGTAGCCAAGCACATGTATGAACGTGATAATTGCTTGTTTGAATGTGAAAGCCTTTCTCCTGTATTCTGTGGGTATTGTGGTGTTAGAGGTGCACCGAGCAACATGGACTGAATATGATAATGATTCTGTTGCCAAGCAAAAGTATCCGTCTTTTTCCTCACTATCTTGCTTCTCATACACACCGTACACATGTTGAGAGAATTTGAGAATGTTTTGGCTGACAAGGTGACAAGAAAAAACTGCATTTACCGGTAATTCAGCACTGGTAGAGCATACATACAAAAGAAACATAATTCATATTTGTATCATTTTATTTACTGATAATAATACTTCAACATAGCAGAAAATATTATATAGCTCTATATTTTTAAAATTCTTAAAACTCTAAAATGTAAAGCTAAGCATATTCTGCAGTTAATGCATGTTTATCTATATCTATATATCTATATATATATATATATATATATTTTAATTTCTTAACAGTAAAGGTATACAATTGCACAGAATGTAGTCATTATTATGTTTTTTTCATTTACTGTTGGGTAATATTATTGAGCATAGGGCTTGAGAAATACCACATTTGTAATGTAGCTGTATTTTTTAGAAAACACACAACAGCAGAAGAGAATGTCTGGATATAATATGAGAGCGTTATGGGATAAATTATTGAGGCTTTGATATGGAGAGGGGAGGGGAGAGATGAGCTGGACTCTGCTCTTTAGACAGGGTGTAGCACAGTGAGTGTACACACACACAACACACACAGCGAACATGCACGCTCACACACACTTACACATACACACACAAACAGACGCTGGGCGCCTCGTCCAAAGATGTGTTAATGGAGTCACCCAGCGAGGGCAGGGAGACTGGGCCACACAGAAGTCTGTTCTCTGCCCAGATTTCCACATCAAAACAGACCAAACCCAGAAGAAAGAACGCCCCGAAAACCAAACTGACATATTGCTATTCTTACTAAAAACACACAAACGCCGCCGGTGTCTCCTTCCTTTCACCATACAGCTTCCCCGAAAGCAGGGGAAAAGGGGGGAGGGGGATTCCACGCTCGGGAAATAACAATACATCCATCATCACCTACTGCAAATATTTTGTTCTTCGGTGTTTAAGATGTGTAGCTTTGGGGGGTGAGTTGTCCTTTGAGAAAGCGACTGCTCCTGGTTCTCTGGTCCTGTCACTCGAGGCCTTTGTCTGCCAGGTGGATCGATAGTTAACTCACCGCTGGATCTGTGCAGCTGGATAATAGACCTCGAGCAGTCGTCTGCTCCACTGCTGTTAGTGGAGACCTGTAATGAATAGAGGCTTAGCTAGGCGATGGTGGCTGTCAATAGGAGCAGTGTTTGATTAAAGCATGGCTGATTCGTCCAGGATGGGTTACATTACGTTCTGTTGCGTGTGCATGCGTGCGTGTGTGTGATTGTTGCTTTTAACAGCTGCTTGCACATCTGCGAGCTCTCCTCCTGCAGGGTGTTTGGCGCTCATCGGCGTCCCGGTTAACGGTCACTTTACATTTACACTTGTTACTGAGCTCTGTGCTCATTAGTAGCAGGACCTGTGAGGTGGTGTCCACATGCATCACACCAGCCAATGATCTGTAGCCTGCAAATGAAGTGTGAGCATGACTTGGTATTTGCTACCTCTGAAGAGGTAAATTACAGTTTGTCTTGTTGTGAATTATTAATAAAGTAGTGGGGGATCAGAAAAGGGACAGAGAGTTATTTTATGTTACAGTTTTGGGTGCTTTGTAACTTTAACAACCGGATATTGAAATGCAGTAACACTCAGATTTGCTTTTTCCTCTCTTTTAAGTGACCATCTCTACCAGCGTGTCGTTCGATGGTCTGCTGGTGACTGGACTCTACACCTCTACGCCAGTCCAGTCTGCTCCCATCCCCGCCCCGGCCGCCTTCGGCTTCGGTAAGTCCTCATGAGATAGCCCTTCAGGCGGATCAGAGTGGCCTACTCAGCCGTGCTCCTACTGCCAACATAAGCGCTTCATTAAACGCTTAAATTAGCTTTGCCTTGGCTTTTAGCACAAACAAACCCTCGGCTACTCAAGCTGTTATCTAATGCTGGGACTATGGAATTTCACATTGTGCACGACCCAACTCACTGATCCACATCCGTTCCCAGAAAGAGTGCAAGACCACTTCCCCGCTCCTGTTGTGACAGGCCATTAATGGATGAAGAGTGGGGATGATGTGACCATGGGTTTGGCCGGATGGGTTTTCATTGAGAGAAGGAAAAATAGAAGAATGAATACGAGAAGAGGAAAGGATATTGGAGCACAAAGGCAAAAAAGTGTGTGATGCCTTTGAGACAACACCAAACTATAAATAACAAAGAACATATTAATGATCATTGGCCAGGTTGGCCAGTTACATTTGAGCCACAGAGAAGGTAGAGGTCAGTATAACAGTAATGTTGTATTATTTTTAATTCCCAAACATTGCAGACAGCAATATTATATCAATTAACTACAGTCAGTTAATTTATCATGTGAATGAATGCTTTATCATTCTACATTTTTATTTCATAGACTGCCAAATGTTAATAGCCAAAAGTTATATTTCTGTACACGTGTAGACTAATTACACAGTCGAGAGGCAACGGAATTAAAATGTGACACATTTCCCGTTTCTTCAGTAGGGTTTCCTAGACTCAGATGAAGTGTGTATGGATGGAGCCCTTGCGTGCAGGGGTGGGGGCTCCTTAAGGGAAATGGACGAGCCATAAAGAACTCCTAAGAGAACAGGGCCACTGGCCCAGAACTGCTGCCCAGTGGGCTTACTTACCCTGACTAACTCCACTGTTCTGCAGACGCTGACTTCACCCCAGCCGGGGCAGCTCTTTGCTCTTGGCAGCCCTGTTTGCCGGGGGAGGCATCCAAGCACGGATTGCGTCACCTTTGCTTCACTCTCATTAATTTGAAAAGTTTTAGGAGACGGGCTGCACGGACTGATAGGCAGCAGCTTGTGGAACTGTGAGTTTCTGCATGGTGTGTGTTTGAATAAGTCTGCAAAGCCTTCCATTGCAGTATGGCTGTTATGTGCTAAGCAGCAGTGACGCCATACAGTGTTCACAGAGCTACTCACTTGCTCACAATTAGTCTTTATAAACGGTTAAAATGCATGTAAATATGTTCGCTAGACTAAAATCAACCTTGTAATGTAACTAGAATGCCAAGATAATGTGATTGGAATCAAACTACTGCTCGAGTTGCTTCAGATCATCCAGACTGGATCTGGATGATCTGGTCTGTGCATGCACTAAAAGTCTTTTGTAAACAGACTGAATCAAACGAGAAGAAACCCGGATAGTTTGAGAAGTAGAGTACATATTTGCAAGATTGGCCATCATGGTGGTTTACCTCTGGGTTTCCAACTTGCCAGTCTACTGGTCTTTGGACTTGTTGCCAAAAAGTTCAGTCGGTAAGAGCACAAGCTAAAGAGTGTATATCACTACCAATCGTAGTGGAGGCAACACGGCTTTTATTGTATTTTAGTGTTGTTAGTTTGTTAGTTTGACTTAAAATAAACTTGCAAAGTCGGACTAACATGTTCCGATAATGCAATTGAAATCAAGCTACTCCTGGAGTGGGGGGCTAATAATCATTTTAATTAATATAACAACAGCTTGACCTAACTGTGCACGTAAAAATACTGACTCACTCACTAACTGACTGTAGAACTCCCTGCACTTTTTCTCTGCTCAGAGTCTGGTGCAAGTGTGGTCTTCAGGAATCCTGAAACCACGAACATGCACACTCACATCACTGGCCCTGTTCACACATGGCATCAAAACGTGTCTTGGGTGATCCGAGTGTTCTCGTAAAAAAAGCAAAACAGCAGAGTGATTTATTGCCGCCACATAGCACGCATGTCACAGCTGCGTCATTTAGAATTTACATTTCCTATACTTCATTCATCTGCACAATTACAAAGTAGTTAGGATTTCTTTTTTTTGTGACACTTCCCTTCCCACACTTTAGTGGCAGCAGCCTGGCTGTGCAGACTGCAGCCCATGGCAGGTCATTACATGTGGAGACAGAGCCAGAAACCTTCATCAGTGAGCTCATAAAAACCTGGTGACATCACTACGCAGAAGAGAGACAGTGTTTAAACAAAAATACTTTGAAGATAATGCAATGGAACAATAATATAATGAGATGCCGCTTAATGTGCATTTTTGTAGTGACAAATATAGAAGGATCTGAGAGGACAAGGAGGTCATGCAACTCCACAAGGGAGCGTTACAAAGCCCTGTGGTTTTTAGTTTGGAGCATCTAAAGAATGTGGGCTCTAATCCCCACAATGGAGGCATGCAGGGGACACAGACACGCACACACACACAACTCAATAAAGAAATATCCACCCACACACTCATTATGATGCAGATACACACTCCAGCTGTGTACAGATGTTGGAGTGGCGGCTGGCTGGGGGAGCATGTGGCTGACAGATGTATCAATGCAGCAACCAACATGAACCCCCCGAAGACAGGAAGAATAAAACATCAGTGCACTCGATCCGCCACAGGATCGCACACGGAGGGCAAAGGTTGGCAGTAAATGCGGATTCCTCGGTATATTTTAGATTCCAAATCATGAGCTTGGGCTGATTCTGCCAGTTTAGTTCTCTTTCAGTGGAGAGAAAGGTGGGAAACAGATGGCAGATTGGATATATAAGGAGGACGAATACAGGGGGAATGGATAATGGATAGTTTTAGTGTTTGTACACGATGCATGCTGGCCTCCAAAGAGAGAATTCCCCAGAGCGTGTGCATGTGCGTGACCACGCTGCAGGTAAACATGCTCCACGACTAGTCGTCATCGAGCCCTGTTTTCCCGTTAACACGCAGAAACGCCACGACACTGGGACGGAGAAGTGAGCAATCCCCCGCCTCCCAATAACGATGCACTTCACACTACATTTGTAATTAAAGTGTGAAGCTTTGAGGGACTGACTTTTTTACCGCGTCGTCAGAACTCAACACCCACTCATTATCGAATTAGCAGAAGTGTGATGGAGGAATCGGAGTGGCCATCGAGATAGTCTGAATAACGGCGTGCAGTATTTTGAGGCTGAGCTGCGGGTCATTCCCCCGATGCCTAAAGGCAAGAAATCCTCCACCAGCCGCTGGGCGGCTAACCACACGCCTTTATGATGTTGGAATTGCTTTGCTCTGGCTGGAGCAGAAGCAGGAAAACTGGAGCTAAAAATAATGTTTTGTTTGGGAGCCAGGTTCGCTTAAAATGGGGAGAACACAAGAGTGTGAATTCACTGTTTTGCTATTTTTTTTTTTGCCCATAAAAGTGCAGATAATCTAATCTGGCTGAGCAACAGCTTCAAGGTGGCAGGAAAGACTCTAGAAAATATGTGGCTTTCATGTAGTCATAATATGTAGTTAATGGATGAGTGAGAGTGTGAAAAATGATTAATTTCAGTCTATCTTGTAGTAGAGTCTGACAGCATAAGTGCACATAAGAGACCTCATCCACATGTTTTGGAGTGCAACTTTTATACTCTGAGTGTGTACGTGTGCACGCGCGTGTGCGTGCATGTGTGTGCAGCATGCTCTGAAGGGATGTCTATGCACGCTGCCAGAAAAGCAACATGAGTCTGGACTGACTCAGCTGCTGGAGAATTCCAACTGCTTCGTGTTTTTCCCTCCTTTGACTTTTATTCCATTAAGAGCTCTTTCTTTCCATTCCAGCCCCCTGGTTTTCTGAAAGGAACTCACACAGCTTTCAAACTGGCTTCTACAAAGAGAACAATCACTTTTGTACATTGTCACATTTTTGATTGATTTGTTTGGGGTTTTACATAAGTACAGTTTGCTGTTTTTCGTCGAAGGGCAATGACGAGGTGATGTGTCGGACTTCTCAGGTCGGAGCTTTGACAGAAAGGATGCCAACGTGGGGCAGGTGAAGTGTTTGGAGAAATAGGACTAAATGCACTGTGAGAGATGAAAATTAGGGGATGAATGAAAAGGAGCTGGAGGGGGGAGAAGAGACAGAGGATGAGCGGATGAGCGGATGAGAGGACGGCGTTCCATCATTTCCTCTGACGGAGTGGCTGATTGGTGTAGCCGTGCCAAGGCCGAGCTGCTGGGAAAACTGGTCGTTGATGGATGGCTCGTTTGCAGGGTGATGTTTATTTTGTTGTTAATTTGCATATTTGTATGTATTTGCGGGGCAGTTGGCTTGGGATAGCGGGGATCAGCCCTCACATCAATATGACGGATCTGGCTGTCTGACAAAATGGACAGCTTAGTGACGGGGACATGCAGCAGACACTCTGTCCCCATGACGGATGGGCTCATGCTAACACGTAGCCCGATTAGAGATGAAACCCTGCTGCACCTTGACCCGCTGAGGAGGGGCCCGAGCAGGGCGCGCAGCTCCAAAAAATGTAATCATGTCACACTCACACATCCTTAGGACTCGCAGAAACATAAACGGCTATCAGTGGCCTTTCTTTGTTATATTATGCACAATTATGCATTCGAACCTTGATTTACACACGCTCATCCATCTCCGGGCTGAAGGTCGGCTGTCGGCGTCCTCCCGCCACCGAGCCAGATTGAATGTCACCCAGAATGTCAGACTATCAGGGAGGGCAGCTCATCACTCCAGTTTCATTCACAGAGGCACGCTCACATGTGTGTTTCCTGCCAAACAAACAAACTTGTTTTGGAACCTCTGTGCTTACTCAAACATGTCACTAAGAGTCCCCCAGAGAGCACTAGTGTACGACCACATAAACACCCCCCCACCACCACCCCGGAAAACTGAGAAGGGATAGATGGAGGATAAAGAGTAACGATATAGAGCAAGGGCGGATGCAGGGAGGAGGAGAGAGAGGGTGAGGGAAGGTGGTTCCACGAGGAGAGGAGCTGTCAGTCCCTGGGAGACATCAAACACGCTGCATCCCTATGATCAGCCCGCTCCCCGGCTCCTCTCTGACAGCTCCCTGACTGCGCCACTTAGACTCCTTCATGCACGCACGGTTGCACACAACACACACACACACACACACACAACACACACACACACACACACACACACACACACACACACACACACACACACACACACACACACACACACACACACATACGCTTTCTTGCTACCATGGGAGCTCTCACACTCACTGACTTACCCACTCATACCACAACACATTCAAATTCCCGTGACATACGCACACTCATGCTGATTTTTACCACTTAGGATGTGCATCTGTGACAGATTTGACATCAATCATTGTAGTAACCGAAGTCCCCCCCCCCCCCCCGGTTAAAAACTCCCGTCAAAGACACGACGCAGTCCCAAACTGTTGCTGCTGAGCTATGGGCAGAGGTAAGGTGGCGCTGGCAGCAGCCGTGATGGTGGCGCTGATGATGACGTTGATGAGGATAATGATGACTTATCTAAGCCATTACTCCTTCCCTGCTCGGGGCACCCGTCGGCACATCCCTTCCTGGTGATGAATTCATTAGTGCGGAAGATGAAATGAGTTGTCAGGAGCAGGGTTATGTATAGGAGGTGATTTGTGTCCTCTGCAGACCTGAGATGGGTTTGGTCTGCTCGCTGTAAATCTCCGTGTTTTGCTGGCACAGGACATCCACACCCCTCATACGCGGACCGAGCTTCTCTGTCATCTCCTCCCGCCGCCTGGCATGTCCTCACCCGCCGATCCCTCAGTGCCTAGAGGCTGCTAACAGGTGGCCCCAACATGTCGGTGCTCTCAGAGCGCTGAGGAATACTTGGGTAACGATCATCACGAGTCATGTAGTCTCTACACGTGCAAAGCCTTTCGTGAAAGCGAAACGCAAGCCAATCTTCAAAGAATTCAAACAGAATAGAAAATCATCCATTATTAATTTAAGGATCATCCACAGTAAACTCTGGGGCAGTGCAGAGGTGGAAAGGTGAAACCGCTGCAGCACTACTGCTGGAAATTTTCTGGTTCACTTTGTGTGCAATAGAAGGAACAAACGTCCCTTATTTGAACCCCCCAGCTTCTTATTTGTGCGTATGTGTGTTTGCGTTAATGCATATGTGCATATATTTGTGTCTGTAAGCGAATGTGTGCATGTGTGGTCATATTTGTTTTTTTTTGTGAGAAAAAACATGTATTTATATGCACACGTTGAGTATTCAAGTGTTTTTTTTTTGCCTTTTCTTTGCTGTATTTTCTGCATCCAAATGCATGGTAAAAAAAAGGGTCAAGGGAAACCAGCAGAGCAGAAAAACAGGAAAGCGAGAGCTGGACTGACAGTGATAGAGATTTCAAAGTGGTGTGTGTGAGATGTTGGCCAGTTTGTTTTTTCTAATTTAATTTTTATTTTTTCTATCCTGCAGGAGAGAGCAGCAGGCGTAGGCTGTTTCTCCCATGTGTGGTCTCTCTCGAGCAGAGCACTGTTTTCTGCCATGCAGAGAGGTTGGGTACTTGCCAGAGAGAATGAGAAGGGAGGGAGAAATAAAGATAGAACAAAGACCGAGAAAGCTTTGACTCAAAGACTGCGCAGTTTGACACATTTCTGTGAACACCGGTGGGTTTGCATCATTTCGACACAGAGGCAAGCCAACTTTGAAATTTGTCTTTGTTGTGATATAAAACGTCTCATATTCCATACCTGCAGATGCACCTCGCATGTGTGTGGGCATCTGTGGGTTTGGTGTACAAACTGAGGAAAGTGATTTCACAAAGTCTTCTCCACAAAGTGCATGCCATCCCGGCTGCACTCTTAGGTCTATTCATTTTTAAAGTTGCCCGTGCAGAGTGTTAGAAATAGTGGAAGTGCTCTCTCTGACTCTGTGAGATGAGGAAGCGTAGAGGTTCCACTGGTTCCTCCCTGCAGGGCCCTGACCGGATCCGGCCCTCCGCCCTCTAAAAGCCTCGGAGAAGAACGGTAGTGCTGTTCCACTGCCTGGCCCATTTGTGTTTTCAACATTATATGTAAGTTATTGGTGAGCAGCTTGCCCTGATTCAATCTGACCCATATTCTGGCAGTGAAAATAGTTGATGACCTTCTCTGTGTTTCGCCCTCCTTACGAGAGCCAGGCTGTTACCGTGATTAGTTCACTGCCTCCCAGCACTCTTCTGTCAGGCCGGGCTCAGCCCCAGCCTCCTCTATTTAAGTACATTTAAATACGCAGGCATACTGCACATATACACATTCACGCAGATACCGTGCCTTCCGTTCCCCAGGCTTTCCACTGGCTTCCTCACCTGTCGCCGCGGGTCTCGAACTCTCATCCTCGACATGTGTGTCAGGACAGAGCCTGTTTATTCGCCGCGGTGACGGGTGGGGAGCGGAGAGACGTGGGTGCAAGAAATTAGCACAAGTCAGATCAGATTAATTAATCCCCAGCTCAAACTATTAGCCAAGGAGTCATGTTGAATTAAAAATCAAATTAGCCCTGGCGCCTGCCGGTAAAGCTGTGGTGTGTGCCTGCCAAGCTACGATGACACACTCACAGAAGGCAGCCGCTCATGGGCTTCACTGATGGATGGGTGGATGGGTGGATGGGTGGATGGGTGGATGGAAGCAGGAGTGGGTGCTCAAGGACTAGAGAGCTGGAGGAAGGGGAGTATTGCGACCTTGCCACCCATTGTGGTGAGCTCCTCCTCAGGCTGGCTGTCCTCCACCGAGCGCGGCTCCACGGGCCTCCCTCCACCGGCACTCTGCAAACTCGGCTATGTCAGTCCAATTAGGCCTTTTAGCATCACTCCAGGCTGATGGTTTGCATAACGTGCACGCACTCACGCACACACGCACGCATGTACTTAAAATAAATTAGTTTCGATATTATGGCTCAACTGTTGGCTTCTCAACAACATGTCGGCTCATTTATCTGATTTCAACAATTTTTGAGAATAAAATGTAAGTTGTAAAAGCTGAAATTTCTGAAGTGTTATTTGAAAAGCCCATGAGTCTGTATAACTATAGATGTTATGTACACAACTGAATTGAAAAAGATAATATTATATTATAACAAAATTAAAGTAGAAATATAACATTTATAAATACTGGAATAAAGGCCACCAGATCAGAGTAGGTCCTCCTGCCAGATCCCCTTCTACATGGAGACCAGACAGGAGGATAGACTACACAAGCACACAATAGAGACTCACATCACACCGTTCCCATACAGTGGAGAAGACAAGGAAAGATGTGATTCACAGAGGAAAAATAGGATAAAGACATCGTGCAGAGGAAAACAAGCAGGAGGTGAAGCTGAACAGGAACGAGGAACCAGATCCAAAACCTCTGGAAATGTTACCGACAGCCAGATAAGCAGAGGGGAAGAGAGGAGGAAAATGGGAGAGATATTTTGAATTGAAAAAGAAAAGGAAAAGCAAAAAAAGATAAATTAGAAGATTAGATTTTGAACACACAGACTCAGATTGTCTGTCATCAACAGGGAGGTTGTTCCATTACAACGAGGCTCACCAGGAAAAGGCCCTGTCGCTTGCTGACTTCATTTAGGCTGGACTGCAGGGACCAGCCCAATAAACGCAAACGTCTGAGGCTGACCGACTGAGTCACTGATTGACAGTGATAGTTTATAAGTTGCCTCGGCAGAGTATCGCCCTCCCTGTATCCCTCCCTGCGTTTTTTTGGTTGTGGGTACACACAGGTGTCCAGCATTTTGACAGCAGAGAGCTTGAGATGGAATATAAGGTTTAAGCAGATCAGACAGGTACTGAATGATACAGATGTTATAGGTCAGCAGAAGCACCTTAAAGTCTAACATGGATAAGAATCCAGTAAGGGGATTGCAAATCACAAAACTCAAGTTTCGGTGAACAAAATTTGCCATAACTGTTATGGAAGAATGAAAACTAAAGTCAAGAATCAATTTGAAATGTAGTCCTATTTATTAGTAAGAAACATTCAACATCTTTCCCTTATCTTAAAGTACAGCAAAAAGGTGGCCTGCACTGTTAGAAAAACAGCAAAAAATGATGATCTTAAGATCTTGTTACTTGAAAACCTGCTTTTTGATCTAAAATGATAGACTGTTCTTATTTCAATTAGAAGATTCTAACAGCAGCATTTTGAATCATCCAAATACTTTGAATAGGCCTACTGCATGTGTGTGTGTGTGTGTGTGTGTGTGTGTGTGTGTGAGTATGTTATGTGCCTTTGAGATGGATTACATGGCTGTGCAGAGATGTGGTAGTCTCATCCATCATACAGGGTGGGGCTCCAAAACACACACAACACTTGTTTGATTCAGAACAACATTCATTTCAATTATGACACATTAGTTCAGGGGGGTATATTATGCTCCAGTAGTGGTCCTGTACTCCATTTATCATTCATGCTTGTGTGACTTGTAGCGCTTGATCACTGAAAGGAAGCAATACACAGCCGCAAGCAATAAAACAAATCTTTATTTCCCCTCATACTCTTAGCTTTCAGTTTTCGTGCATCATAATAGTATAGAGGAAACAGCAAATATTAAATGAGTAAAACACGTTTTAAATGAATTGTTCATATATGTTGTCCTCTATAGTGTCTCTTTTGGCTTTTTAGAGCCATACTGGCAGCTCCTACAATGAGCGCTAGCTTTAGTGTTTTTGTGCGTGGGTGTGGGTGTGTGGCCTTGCCCTCAGGAGTTTATGGATGATGAATGATGGATGCTGTGAGATACAATGGGAGCCTAAATGAAATGCCAATTGTTCTCTGAACGTAAGCATATGGGCAGGTGCTTAGAGCCATGGAATGAATGGACACGTTTGATCTCCATGCACAAATGGCTTCTTTCACAGAACATTCAGTTGAACACACAAAAAAAACATTAAAATATAAACATATAGTGTAAATGTGCACAGGAAGTCTCTCACATACACTCTTGTACATGCTCACCTACACACATATAGGGTGCAGCAGAGCTCCAGGTGTTCTTTACTGCCTGCTAAAGTATTTTTCATTCATGTGACAAATCCCCCCCCCCCCTCACATTTTCCCACAGAGTCTCATACCCCCTTTTTCCTCTGGCCACTGGCATCTTTCAACACCCATATTAACACACAGCTTCCTCCTGGCAACGCCGTGCCAGACCCCTGCCATCACCACAATGCCGCCCGTTTCTATGGCGGTGTGATTGGCAGATTTTAAGATAGATGCCCGTTTCAGCCAATGGCAGAACAGAGTCAGGTTGTCATGCTCCGTGAGGCCCTGCAGTGGTCCGGCTGCCCAGCTGAGGATGGCGTTGGGAAGAAAGGCTCGATGCAATGCAACGGGCGCACACAAACGCACACACACATAGCATGGGATCATTCAGCCACACAAAGCGTATGGGGTCCCTGCTCGGGCTGTCAGTACTGTTGTAATGTATCATTTATGTCGCCATTGTGCGGCCTTCTCTTGAAGCGTTTTGACAGAGGCATTATTCTGGCTTTTGACAGATTCCCATACATTCACAGGCTTCTAATAACACATGTTAATGCACCGATAGGTTTATGACAGGTTTTTAAGAATTTCCACATGAAATATTTGTCTTTAATGGGCCTGCTCTCCAAATTATCCGTATTACATTGGATTTCTATGATTGAACTGAAAGTGGGAATGAGATCTATTATCTCAATATGCATTCACACAAACACACGCTCACACACACACACACACACACACACACACATGCACACACACACACACATCACAAATACATAAAGCATGCCTGGGGGGCAAAATATGTGCATCGTGAACATTAATCTGTGCTTTATAAATCAGACTTCTATGTGTGTAATCAAAAAAGTATATAGTGATAAATATAAATTCCCAAGACAAAAATCAAACAACCTAATCTGCTTACAGCACATTATGCTACTGCATAAAGCTTTCATTAACGCTCAGAGCAAACTGGCGTGCATATATGTACATTTTATTATTCTGTTTGTGGTTGCTCTGCATGTGTATTTACACGTGTCCGAGGTCAGTGAAGTGTGCACGTGCCTATGGTTTTGTGTGTGTGTGCTTGAATTAATTAACAATGCATAGAAAGCTGGACCATTTCACCAGATTTATTGTACAGTCGGTGGAAAAGAACCACCCCGATGCCTCTCATCAACATTAATGTGTGTGTTTTCAATCCTATCAAAATTTTCTCAGCAAGAGAGAAAAGGAAGAGCTGTAGCAAGAAAAACATGTTTAAATGTCTTGAAACTATTTCTGGAGGCCGGATACAGTTAAATCAAATACAGACAAATCACTTAAGCTAATGGTTTCCTGTTGCTCCCCAAGTCACACAATGTGGAAGGACAGTTGTGCAATGATGCAGTATCTTTTTGTTACCGACCAGATGTCAAATGGTGTGTATAAACTCTCGATGATTTTGGTAAATGTGCGCATTAATGTGACTGGCAACTCTGCCACGGAGCCTAACTATCAGTGCCGATGCCAGGGAGAACAGCTCCTGCTGGTCCTACAGTGTGAAGTCGCTGCCAGGCTGAGCCACCAATTGTCCATCTGCTCCATCGGGGAGAATTCTCACTCCATCTATTTGACTTGGTTTGAGCTAATTAACTTTGCAAAGTGAGATGTAACGCAAGAGAAAAAAATGTTGCACCCCAAAAAAAGGGACATTTCAGAGTGAAGAATTTGCATATAGGACCAGATGAAAAAAAAAATGCGAAACAAAAATGCAGTCTTTGTTACTAAGGACTTGAGCGGACTGAATATGAATAAATATGAGGCAGTCGGCCTCCTACTTCCTATTTTTGGGGTTCTTTAAAAATGGAGCACAATTACCAGCGGAGATTGATGTCAGGGTGACGGCGTTACAACCATATTATGACCCTTAAAATCCTGACACACCCATTTCCTGTGTTTCTGTGCATCTGAGTGGGGTTGTGTGCAGGCAGCGCTGAAGAGTGTATGTATAGGCCTTTGTGTATGAGTGTTTGTGTGTGTGTTTGTGCGTGCGTGTGGGTTCCTATTTATGAAACATGTTCTGCCCAGTCATACCGTGGGAGTTAGCAGGTCATTTTCCCTTTCCATTAATCATTGCCGACAGCTCATAAGTGCCCAATCTGCATGTGAAAGAAGCGCGTGTGTTTGTGTGCGTGCACGTATTTGCATGTGCGCACTCGACTGTGGATTTGTGGTCACAACAGTCATCCAAGATCCCCCCTGTGGCTGCTTATTGAATCAGAAGCGGCCTCTGCTGATACTTATCAAACATGCAGCAGGAATGCATCACCAGTGGCATGCCTTTCATATCCCTTAGTAGTAATTAAATGGCTCTGAACAACATTAACTTCAAGGAATGTAAATGGAATATAAAATGTGCACTGGTTAACATTAGAGGTGGAAACCACAGGGGAACTCATAATACAATACTATCACAACACTTGGCTCCTGATAATAACGCTGCTATGGCATTGCGATTTTATGATAATCAATACATTGTAGGATAATTCATCCATGATATCTGTAAATTATGAAGACAATAAACGCCTCAAAAGGCAAAAGTATTCATTTGTATTCACCACATTTGGGGTAAATGCAAATTAACCAGATAATCCATGGTTATCTACTCCTGGCTCGGGGCCTGTAATGCATGTCATACTCCGCTCCCTTTTTTTGCCTTCAATGAATATTTTCCATTAGTGTATTCTATAGTGTATATTTGTCCCTCTCCTAGTAAGCACATACTGTATGCTCCAAACAGTGTTGATCAGTAATGCATTGTTAATACCTCTTTACTGTAATGCTGTTACTCCAGCTACTGTTACCTGGTGGTTTACTGCATTATTTAAGCTATGTCACGCATGAAGACACAATGCAGGCATGTATCTGTTTACTCAAACGTGCAGTGGTCATGGCGAGTCAAAGCGAGGACAAGACAAGATTCTCTACATGGAAAATACGGTCACTGTTTCTCTGTTGTTGACCACAAAGACAAAAAGTCTTCTTAAAGCTGTCTTTCTCTCTCTAAGGCCCTGTCTACTTCAACAATAAATAACCTCGATGTAACTTGTAGCCAGCGGATACATCCGTGAGTTAACTCACTCCAAACAACAGTGGTTGGATTTTAATCAGGGGACTGTTAGCCGGTGGCAACTTGACAAAGGATTTGCACAGTATGATGTAGAAAACACACAGCTTATGTGGAGTCAGCCGCTAGTTAGCACGATAACGTGGCTGGGCAGGTCATGATCGCAAATGAATGAACGGAAACTGTCAAGCTTATCAACACTAGTCTCTATGCAGTAGTGAAATGAAGTCAATACGAGGCAATAAGATAATGTAGGTTTAAAAATTAAGAAAAAAGTTACTTTCAATGGCACTTTACGTTTTGGTGCAAGCACCAAATAAAAAGTTAGTAGCATAAGACTGGCTCCCAATGCTGGACAAGCAGTCTGTCTGTAAACTATTATCAAAGTTCACATATTTAACTGTTTTTTCATATTTAATGTTGCTGGTTCGTGGAGACCTTGTGCCTGTAAGTAGACAGAACAAGGAATCCTCTTTCCTCTGATGGATCTCTCCCTTGTGCCTTTCATGAATTTTGGAGCTCCTTGGCAGTAGTTGATGTTTGGCTCTCTGGAGTACGCTCCTTAATCCAAAGTCCACAATTCTTATTTTACAACAGATCATTTAGTCATATCAAACCACATGCTTGAGCATGTCAACAACTGTCTTTAATTCAGAACCTCATCACCTCTGCTCATGCATCATTAGTATTCTATTGTCCCTGCAGTGAGACATGTACATGCAAGTTTAACAAAACCCTTCTCAGAGATAAGGAGTACTGTGGGAATTATCTACTCAGCAGCCAGAGAGAAGCTCCCATTTCAGAAAATGAGATACCTCAAGCCATAAAGGAATTATCTTCAGGAAAATCACATGGTGAAGATGGTTCTAATCCCTAAATGTTAATAATAAAGAACAGCCTTGCCTCATCTTTACTTTGATGAAATTTAGGTTGGGTCCAAATATTTTCAAATTGATCAAATCATTATATAGTGGCACCATGGCATCTGGTATTTTATCTAAACCCTTTATTTCACTCTTTATCCAGTTTCACATGTTAGGATTTGGGATGGAGCGATGAGTGGATTTTTTAATAAGTTAGAGTGTGGCGTTATCCCTGCTCCGTCCTGCTCCAATTTCTCTCCTGTAGCACAAACACCGGGCATGCCCGACCCAGAATGCATTTATGCAGCAAACGCTATATTCTGTCAAGGTAACTGATAAGTCTTACAGGTGTAATGTACCTGTACTATACCTCTATCAGATGACAATAACGCCATTATGATAATAATGATTATTAGTCAAATGATTAGTTGATAACTATCAAATTATTAAAGGCTATTTTGATAATAGATTAATCAAGAATATTCAACTTTTAGAGAATGAAGAAGACAAAGTACAAATTCTCTCACACTAGCTTCTCAAATATGGTTATTTTCTGCTTTCTAGTAAAGTGATGATCTTTGGATTGCAGACTGTTAGTCTTGACAAAAAAAAGATATATTGAGTTGCATCTTCAGCTTTGGGAAAGTGTGAATAATATTTTACACCATTTTATGCACCAATTGAGTAATCGTTTCAATAATCAATAGATTATTCGACTATCAAACTACTGTCCACACAGAGGTCCTCCAGGTTAATGTTCCTAAATGTCCTATAATGTATAGTATATAGAGACAAATCAGATGGGTTACTTGTAAGAAAAGTATGTTTTGTGACATTGTCCTGGTTATGAATTGGAATTTAAGGACTCCATCCTGTTTCAGCTTGAGCAGTTGTCTGGAAGAGTTTATGGACTTAATAGGGATGGAAAGAGCTGCCTCCCCACTAAGGCATCTTGATCTTGGTCTGGAGGGATTGTGGTCATTTCTGAACTCTTTACTGGATTATGCGTAGTGGGGTGTAATATGATGAGCTACAATAAGAAGATTGTCAAGGATCTTTTGTTAAAAAAACAGCTACTTTGAAGGCAGAGTATGCAGGATTTCCTTTAAAAAATAAAAACCCCAATGTAAACTCATATCAGTGTATTGTCTCTGAGTCGTATCTTCTTTCAAAATTGTTTTGGTGGGTTCAGGATGTTGTCTTTGGGCAATTTGACCATGCATGTGTGTAGGCCACCAGCATTGTGGGGATTTATGTTGAGGTGGGGGTGTTTGTATCTGTGCTTTATAATGTAGCAGGTAGTGTTGGGCAAGTTCAAAACTGTAATGTGGTATTTCTTTGTTGTTACTGTCATTTAAAAAAAACATTGTTACATTACAATATTACTGTATTTAAAATGTAAGATATTTCACATCTATTGCATTACTTCTAAGTTACTCTAACCAGCATAAATAGAAATATGGACTTTGCAATCTATATTATAGCTCATCTTGTCATCATTGATGCCAGTTACAACAGGTCCTGCTGACAAGCTTTTGAAAATCCAGAGAAGCAGTTGTTGGAGGTGGTAGCATGTCTTCTACAACAGGGGTCACCGACCCTGGTCAACCTCTAATCAACCCCTGGAGCCCCTGCTAAGGACCTTCTTTAGTAGAATCGTGTGTTACTGCCTGGTTGGAACAGAAACCTGCACCCACAGTAGCCCTCCAGGACCACGGTTGGTGACCCCTGACCTACAAGTCACAGTAATTTTCGTGAATTTGTATGAAGAAAAACAAGAAACCTACCACTTCACTCAAGGATAAAAATGCATAGTAACTGGCATTTGTTATTTGTTATGACATTATTTCAGGGAATTGTTTTGCCTGGTTTCCTTCATTTTAAGTTTCTGTTTTAGTGTGTTGCTGCTTTTGTGGGGCAGGCAAGGCAGGGAAGAGAGTGAATGCTGCAGCAATCGACAAATCCAGAATAGTCTGCCCTTAGGTGTTTATAATTAAGTAATTCACTAATTTGTTACAGTACTAAACAATGTGTACTTGTGTGCACATTGTTTTGCATTTTTTCGTGGCATTTGTATTTGCAGTGTATATACTTTTCATATGTAGTCTGTAAAATAATATATGTAGATAAATTGTAAGGAGCTAGCAAAGAAAAACGAGTGAATGAACGAACAGTGTTTTCAGCCGGTGACCGTGTCATGTAAGGACACTGAAATTACTTTAATATATTTGCATTTTGCAATGATGAAATGGCCTGTGTCTCTGCTCATCTCCTGGCAGAGCCAGGAATGGCAGAGCTTTATTTTTTTCCTCTCTCTCTAGGTTCACTACAGCTGGGAACATTTGGGATTTGGATCTCAATGAAAAATAGTGATTCTTTCTCCTCTCTCTCTCTCTCTCTCTCTCTCTCTCTCTCTCTCTCCAGACCCAGACATGAAAGGTACTAGTTTCGTTATTTGCATTCTTACGCCTGAGTGTATTTTTCAAGTGGGAATAGAAATTCTGTGAGCGATATTTGAGTCCCAGCTCTGCCATGTCCTGGAGTGCCTCAGTCTGCCTTTTCATCTTCGCCCTCGCCCGGCTGCTCTCTGCTTTGCTGCAGCCGCACACCCACTTCCTCCGTCTCGCTACCTGTCTCTCTCTCTGTGTTGCCTCCTTTCCCTGTTACCGTGTTTTTCTTAGTTTTCCCCGCAGCATCGTGCACAAGTATTTTATTTCATATATTAAATTCTGTGTTAGGTTCAAACGCAGACGTGTACTGATATTTGTTACATTTACAGATATTTGCTGAGTGCGCAGATATTAGCCAGTCATGAATTGTTTAGGGTTGTATTACAGAAGTTTGTCAACCTTGTAAATAAGAAAACAACCTTCTGTCTCACACCAAAGTTGTTGTTGGCACCCTACCCAACTTGTCTTTTTCTCAATGATGTGTGACATCGCTGTAAACATCAATATTCCTTTGAGGGAGTGTTTTTGAATGAGTGATTCATCGTTTCTGTCCTGTTTGGCCACGACACTTTACTGTATCCTACTGTTAGCCTGGTGGACCGCTCCATCACGGTGTTTCTCTCTTTCCCTTCGTGTAGAGTTCCAGATAATGTTTCCATTGCCACGAATGCTTAGCTTGAATTATGCACATCTGCAGGGATTCTCAAATTGCACCGTGGCAATGTGTTGAAAAAGACTTTCAGCGGCAAACCCCACATCTCTTCTTTTGCCAGAAAATGGGACAATTAGTGCCAAAACTGTTGTCTTGACTGTCTCGGTTAGAGGAGTAACAGAACAACAATGAAATGTTTCTCGGAATGGCACTTTGTTAGTGTCAGAAGAGGTTAAAAAGAGATATAGGGGTAAGTCAATGTAAGCTTCCCAGAGAGCAGCAACACAACTATTTCTGCTGTTCTTTATACTGGCAGTAAAGATAGGGAGGCCGGAGATATCTTTGCTCAGGAAAACAACATTGCTATAAACCCAGACAGTAATGTGTTTTTCCTCTCTGTGTGTGTGTGTGTGTGTGTGTGTGTGTGTGTGTATGTGTTTGCTTTGGAGTAAATCGTGGCCATTACAGAGAGAAGTTGTAGCCGAGGTGATTGGAGAACAGCAGGACTATTAGTCGGTGATCACATCTGTCTGTTATTACACACCAGCAGCTCCTTAGCATGGTAAAAGGCTGCGGTGCTCGACACCTCATAAATCTGACACACAAGGCCCATGCGCGGGGCACACACTCGCACATAATGACACAATATACTGTTGTCAAGTGAAAAGCTTGTAAATGATGTGGCTTTGATGCTGATTCAGATTGAGCGTCACGTTGAAGGTGCACACTTTAGATGGATGAAGAGAACATGTACAGGAAATGTAAAACTCTCGTGTTAAAGAAACCTCACAGGATAAACACATACGGGCAATGTAATCACATTAAAGCATGTGTTTTTACACAATAAAAAATCATATAAGGTGAAAATATATTGCCTTTGCTACAATAAGTACAATATTGAATAGAATTATCTTATTCCACAGACAGATAATTTATCGTATTTCAAGTTTTTTTTCCAGATTTGGATCAAGAAGATTAAATTATCTACCAGTGGAACAAGATAATTCTACTCAACATTGGACTAATTGTACCCAAAAACAAATATTTCTACCTGATTAGATGTCAGTTTTTGCAGTGCAGCTGGCCATCGTTGTGTGTATTTATGGATGCAATCTGTGAGCTTCAAATCATCACGGCCAGAAATGGGCGGATTTATTTCTATTTAAATGATTGGTTTTGAACCACACACACACACACACACACACACAAAATCTTTGCATCATTAATTGCACATTGATTCAGGGGATATTAAAGCTCTGATGGTATTAATCATTGCCGATTATGTTCTCAGTGAGTTGAGTGATGATGGAGGAGAGGCTTATGTTATGTTATGTTATGTTATGTTATGTTATGTTATGCTATGCTATGTTATGTTATGTTATGTTATGTTATGCTATGTTATGTTATGTTATGTTATGTTATGCTATGCTATGCTATGCTATGCTATGTTATGTTATGCTATGTTATGTTATGCTATGCTATGTTATGTTATGTTATGTTATGCTATGTTATGTTATGTTATGCTATGCTATGCTATGCTATGTTATGTTATGCTATGCTATGTTATGTTATGCTATGTTATGCTATGCTATGTTATGTTATGTTATGTTATGTTATGTTATGTTATGCTATGTTATGTTACGTTATGTTATGCTATGTTATGTTATGTTATGTTATGCTATGCTATGTTATGTTATGTTATGTTATGCTATGCTATGCTATGTTATGTTATGTTATGTTATGTCATGTTATGCTATGCTATGCTATGCTATGCTATGCTATGCTATGTTATGTTATGTTACAGTCCGTTATGTTATGTTATGTTATGTTATGTCATGTTATGTCATGTTATGTCATGTTATGTCATGTTATGTCATGTTATGTCATGTCATGTCATGTCACGTTATTTTATGTTATGTTATGTTATGTTATGTTATGTCATGTCATGTCATGTCATGTCATGTCATGTCATGGTATGTCATGTTATGTCATGTCACGTTAATTTATGTTATGTTATGTTATGCTATGCTATGCTATGCTATGTTATGTTATCTCATGTTATGTTATGTTATGTTATGTTATGTTATATCTGTCTGAGAGATTCGCAATATACTGTAATCATGTCTGCCTGCGCTACAAAGCCTTTTACTTACAGTAAATTATTAAACTGTTCTGAACGTCTGCACCGTGACCGATGGGTTCGGCGGCATCCTGCCCTCGCCCTCTGTGATGTGGACCGAAGATTGTGTGACATGATGTCATTCCTTTGGTGCAATCATAGCCGGACACAGAACCCTCATTAATAAGAGCATCGCTACGTGTTGGCTCGCAGGGAGCGAGAAGAGGAGGGGGTCAGGGAAGAATGAATGATGAGAGGATGGGAGTGCAGATGGGATGCTGGACGAGCAGGGGGAGTGAGGCAGGAAGTGATGAAAGGAGAAGGAAGAACTGTCAATGCCATTGGAACTAATAGTAGAATGACAGAAGGGCATCAGATCAGGATGTAGGCTGCGTGCCAAAGCTTGTTAGACGTCACTTCTAACCATCTATGAGCTCTAATATCAAACAAGTCGTTTTGATTATCCTCTATGGCCCCCGTTGTGGCATAAGGCATCGATATTGTTCCTCCACCTATCAGTGTCTTTAGCATCCAGCTGTGCCTCTCTGCACGAAAGAGCTCAGCCTCTATCATTTATGCCAGTGATCTTATGTTGGCCTTGTTTCCCTTTTCTCTGTCCCCACTCTTGGGGTAATTGTGTGCAGGCGTCTGTGTTTAATCTCTGAGATTAAATTTTGACAGATAATCCTTGTGTAAAGTTACTTATTTGATATTTTATCGGACCAGAATACGTCGCAGATCTTCCTCATTGTGTACTGAGCTGATATTGTGCATGTACATCTGGTTGGCCTTGCATTAAGGCTGGTTAGATGTTGGAGTTCAGATGTTATTTAGTCTTGAATAGATCCTACGCGTGTGCACTGGATGTCTTTTTGAGCACCGTTGTCCAGACTAATCAGAATTTATACCCAGATATACAACTTGTGTGATACACACAGGTACGTGTGCTACCTAACTTGAAAATCTGACCTCTGAATCGGAAAAAATAGCAATAGAGCGGCAATTTTCCCCTTGCTGCTGTGGTAAAGAAATTAGCGTAAATTATTATACTACAGCATATGGTATCTCTCTTTTTCGCTCTCCATCAAGGAGCTAACGAACGTACCCAGCAGATCTCTCTGATTCTCCAAAAAAACATCACCTCACTGTGGCCAGCCATTTTATCTGAGTATATATGTTTTATATTCATATTGGTAACATCTTGCCTAGTTCTCTTTTTCATGCAAACACTGTCTTTAAAGTGTAACAGAAGGGTTTCGAATCACAAAGATTTTGAAGAATACAGAGCCTCAGGAATACAAACATTCTGGAATGTTTCAAATTGGAGCGGTAATGGCTTCAAGAACCCTGTAAATCTGATGTTAGGTTCCAAACATAGCAGTAGGGTTCTTCTTTATGATGCGTTTGAAGCCAAACAGGCAGCTAAACAGTGGGCTGATTCTTTTTTTAGCTCATTAGAGAAATACCTTAAGTTAGGGTCTGAACATTTAAACTAACAGTTTAAAGTTTACATACGTTGGAGGCCTTTACTTTCCTCTTAATCTTTCGTACACATTTTTCCTTACTGTTTTCCATTCTAATCATATAGTAATCAACCTGAATTTACTTCATTGACATATCACGGTCTCGTGCAGCACTTTATAGTCGAGGCACTGCTTCTACAACAGATGTCCCCCTCCTCGCCTACTTTCTGCATCCTGCATGCACAGTAGTGTAACGTCACAGCAAAACTCCAGAACAATAAACTCCAAGTCATTTTTTCTTCTTTCAGAGAGGAACCACTTTACATGCGAGCTCCAAGATGCGTTCACAGACCGGCAGAAATTTCCAGCGTCACTAAACAGAACAGAATCTGGGCATAAACTCACTGATTAACAACAATGTTCATTGCAAACTGTTGGACAGAGAACCTCATTTTCTTTGTTTTTGTGTATTTTTGTAATTTTGTTTTTTTGTTAAATATCACAGTAATGCAGTTTAATAAATGAGAAAAAACATGTGTTTTTCATACAAGAATCCATCCTTAAAATCATATCTATGTGCCAGCGGTTGATTAATATGTCAATTAATAATGATAATACGATTAATATGTGTAAGACCAAAAATATGTTGATGGATATTAGGTTGAAACCATACCAAACCAGGCTGGAATTTGATGCCAATTGTGACTCAGTGTGTTAAAGGTAAAACTGCGATTCTTCAGGAAGCTGAACGATGTAAATGTAAAGTTCTTGTTTGACATGTCTTCTAGTGAATCAGGTTTTTGCCTTGAATGCCCGGCTTGGTAACCTGTACACCAGGGACTAAAAAGACTCCTGAACAATAACATGAAAGTGGCCTGTAAGGTGATAGTTGTTCCACAGATGATTATATGTGAGCAGCAGGTCCTCCACAGGGACAGGGCTATTTTAGATTGCACCAACACGGACTTTAAACCTCCCCCCTCAGGCCAGACATTCATTTTCCTGGGAACACGACAGAACTTAAAATAAAATAAAAAAAAAGGACACACTGCGTAACACCGCAGCAGGCTTTAGTAATGTTCCTCGATTTCCCTCTCCTCTCTTTCCTCCAGGCGTGATGACGGAGCGTCAGTTTGGTGGAACCCAGTTCGTTTGCAGCGTGGTTGCCTCCCACGTCAGCCACCAGCCCTCCACCAGTTTCAGCTTTGTGTGGATCGCCCCGCCACCCGGCACCGGCTGCGTCAACTTCCTGTAAGTTATGCCTTCATATGTGTGTCCTATGAATTAACAAAAAACACGAGTAATATCACAGATGAATAGCCTGGAGGTCCAGACTAGGGCGTTTACAGCTGTCACACGTCTAATCCAGACATTGTAAAACTGTAACAATAATATCCGTTAATGTTTTGTGGCCCTGTATTGACCCTGTAAGCCTGTGAGAGGCTTATCAGCTAACATCATGAGCGGTGTGGTTTTTTCTGTCAGGGCACAGAAAGGATGTTAAAAAGGCCATCCTGTCAGAGAAAGCATGCATGATACCTGGGAGAGGTTAAACTAGGGGCAGGGTTAGCACGTGTGTGTGTGTACTTTCATTGCCGCGGCCTGCTTAGTAGCAGGTGTGTGTATATATATACGAGAATTAACGGAAATATCTCCATCCTCTCATAGAAGTAGGTTCGGTTCTCCTCTATTTGGAAAATGTGTGAGCGGCTGACCCTCACCAGATCCACCCATCGCCCTGGGAAGGGTGGATCCTGTGAGGGTGTTACTCTCACTACAGTACAAGTAATGTGTGGTGTCAGGGGATTTGATGCGATTGTTTTCCATCGCCACGCACTCCGACTGCACTGACATACAACGGTAAGCAGTTGTTCAGGGACACTGGACAGGTGAATCTGAGAGTTAATATGTCGCTGGGTTGACCCACATGTTTGCAGTCTCTCCCTTTTTTTCTCCATTTTCATCCCTCCCGTACGTTACGCTTCATTATTTTCTCCATCTCTCCCTGCTGGTGTCACCCTCTAACTCTCTTTCCCTTCCGTACTCATGGCTGGTGATTTACAGCCTCATGCTGATAATCAGTCAAAATGCAATTAGCAGCTGTTGCTGCACAAGTGTGGATGAAACGGAGAGGATTCCAAAAACTGGCCCATGCAAAGTCACAGCGGCACGGCACTGAGTTACAAAGACATTTCATTCGCCCACAAACATGGCAATATTTAATATCAAGAGCGGTCTAGTGGACATATAAAATTAAATAATTTTCAGTTGCTAATGTTATCATCATTTAAGTTTAATTCTAGGATAATCAAATCTCTCCGTAAAGGTCCCTGCATGTACAGCACCAACCTCCTAAAAGACTTATAAGACATTGAAAGTTGCACATCATCAGTCTTCCACAAAAACACACACAGCTAAAAGAAACATTTTGGCAGCGCTCACACAAATCCCTCCTTGAATTCCTGGAGGTATAGACTCAGACTGAGACTTTTATGGAGCGGACTTACAGAAAGAAGATTCAGCTAAGGAATTTGCTGAAGGGGAGCTGCCATTTAGACAATATCCACGGAGCCAAACAGATTTACCCGCTTTTTTTTTTTTTTTTTTTTTGTCTGCCAGCAAACACATTTACTGTCGAGCGTGTGTCAGCTTACGAGGATTGTGTATCCCGTCGGTGTTTCCGTTCATGTCTATGTGGCTGATGTGTGTTTGCGTGTCGGCCTAAACCGCCGCGCGACGACGTGCCAGCGCTGCTGACAGCGGGGCTGGCAGGGGGCCACCGCTGTATGACAATAGAGGGCCCCGCGGCTGACCTTATCAAAGTCCGCCAGTCACACTCCAGCTGGCTGGTGACTGCTTCTCTCAAACACACACACACATGCGCCTATACAGCACCCTGTTCCAGTTCACAGCTCCCATCTCCACCAGTATATCCTCATCTCCATAGCGACCATTCAGAACCGTGACTCTGATGGGAGGGAACTCAACAGGCGAGGCCCTCGTGGTCAAAGCCAGAGCCACCTAGGGTCCCGCGTCATATTTCCTAGCGTTGAATTGCCTGTATTTGTACTCTTGAGGGTCAAGATGTCAGAAACGGAAGCACAGCCTTTGCCCAGGGACTTTTCCTTGTTTCCTGTCCGCCTCTATACCGTTGGATGAAAGCAAAAACGACCTTGGGGGAATAAAAGAAAAAAAAAAAAAGATCAGATTTGATCAGAAAATTGGAGCTGTCTTTGTCTATCAAATTATGTCTCTGTGCTTGTTTATATAAATGGACGATACCCTCCCAAAAAAAAGCGTAAAACAAATCGCCCCATCATTTTAAAAGTTAAACAAGGAAATAAAAAATATGGTGTTATGACATTTGACTTAATAATATAATGTCCTGCCCTTGCCAGTAATAGTCCTGCCCTGATTTATATTAGGGCCATTTTCTTTACGTCTCGTCCATGAGTGTTTTAAATTACAGCCACAGACATCCTATGTCCTTCACAGGGCTGGAACTGGTCCGCCACTGCATTAATATGGGGCCGCTGAGCAGTTTTATGGGCAATACTGTGGGAGTGTTCTTGGTAACAGATCACTAGCGGGAGTGTGATGGAGTGCAGTGACGTGGGCATCCAGAAGAATTCATTTTCTGGGTGGCTGTAAATTGCCACCTTAAAAGAAGTGGAGGGAGAGGGGGGGGGGGAGGCTGTGTAGGGAAGGAAGCTCACACACCCAATACACAGAAAAACTGGTCACAACTTTTACGTCTAAAGTAGTCAAAAGCTTCAAATTATTAATTGATCGTTTCAGTCAGTTGTGAGCTACAATGTGCTGCCTATACTTTCACATCACTGTAAATAGAGTATGGATTTCAGACTTGGGCATTAGAGCGAAACAAGCAGTAGATGTTACCTTTGGCTCCATGATGTGCAGTTTCACTGTTGACATTTTACAGACTCAGCAGGTCATCAATTTAAGAAATAATCAATAATCTCATAAATGATACCTGTAACTGTCACTGTGCAGCAGTACTGTTACGAACCCTTTCTTGCACATATGAGTGTAAACCGACTCCCGCTTTCATGATGGCACTAAACACGGCTGCGCCCAACTTCGTATCGTATCGTATCGTATCTTCCCGCTTAAACATGACGGCCCACATTGCCGCGTAATGTACGGAACGCTTCGCTGCGCTTTACAGAGGCGCGGATGGTGAATGCAAAGAGACACATAAAATGCGTCTCTCCTCCTTTCTTTGCCTTTATTCTGCTTCACTTGCAGCCTCAAGGCAATATGAGTACTGTGTGGGTGTGGGTCTGCATGCACAGCCATGTGTTCAAAACAACCATGTAGTACTGGGTGTAACACTTTCTGTCTTTCTGCTATCATATACTGTATGTGTTTATTGATTAGTTTCATTAATGCAAATGTGCCCCCCCTCCCCCAAAGAGTTTTCCTGGGGATTTATTAGCACCCTATGCCTTATGTCATGGCATGTTGCTTATGAGTGTGTCTATATTAGGGCTGCAACTAATGACTATTTTGATCATTGATTATTGAAATTATTAATTTATTAGTTGTTTTGTTTGTATAATATATAAAAATGTCAATAACTGTTTCCCGCAGGTGAAGATGCAACCCAAAATGTTGTTTTTATTGTCGAGACCAACAGTCCATAGCCCAAAGTTAATCTGTTTAATATTATAAAAGACTAAGGAAACTAGAAAACCTGAATCTGTACATTTTCTTATTAAAAATGACTCATTTCAAATTGATTATCAAAATAGTTGGTTATCCTAAAAATGTACACACACACACACACACACACACACACACACACACACACACACGCACGCACACACACATATATGTATTACTGTTTAGTGTTTGCTTGGCTACAGTCTTACTGCCCATGATCACTTTGCTGTCACTGCAAAAAAATGTCCATGGTACATCTCTACCACAAATACAACCGGTTCAACTTTATTTTTTGGGGGTTGACCTTTGCATTTAATGACAATAATGTGTCCTTAAGCTCATCCAGTCCAGCAGGCTGATAGACAGCTTGTCATAATAATCAGATAGCAAAGGTCAGAGTTCAGATATCAGGTTGACAGATGATCTATCTCACCCAGCACCTAATTTCTCCTGGTATTAGCCTTTTGCATTGATTTCCTGTTATTCGGTTCAATCTTATGGACTGTTTTAACATACATTGCTCGTTAATAAGCTCCCGTCACTCTTAAAGCTCCACGCCGGCCTGTGGCTGTGTAGCTGACTCATTGTGGACATTGCGCCAAAGAACATGAATGATTGGTTCAAGGTAATCACATTTTTTTTTTTTTGGCATTGAAGATACAGAAATATGGGGGAGGAATGTGAAAGATGACAGAGCACATAAATCCGATACGCTTTTTTTTTCCCCACCACAAACCAACCAGAGCTGCAAATCTGACACAGTCTGCCCATATAATTCCAATTTTCATATATCACACGTTCACATAGACGACAGCAACTCTTACGCCTCTCAGTTGCACTCATGTGTTTAACCTCTCTGCAACTTCTAAAAGTGTCCATTTTCAGAATGTGGCAGCAAATCATCAGTTTCTAGAGGCAACACCATCGCTGTGCGTCTCAACACGTCAGATCTCCTGTTGCTGTTCTCCCCAAAGGTCTCTGCATCCATGATGTTGTCGTATTTCCCAAGGAACAAGCCATGACCCCAGTAATTATATACATACGAACGTGCACACGCAGATATATATGCGTAAAACACATCAATACTTCAATCAATACTGCTGCACTTTGTCCACATCGTATCTGTGCACCAACACTGCACAGACCCATCATGGAGGGGGTCACTGTCCCACCTGCTGGGACTTATGCATTCTGGATGAAATAGAGCATGGAGATTGAAAAAAAGAGAGAAGAACTTGATTTTAAATGCAGCAAAATGAACCATCCTCAGGGGAAGGGGGGTGCCGCTCCACATCTATTTTGTATGAAATGATTGGTCCGCATTCCGCGCTGCCCGTTCCTGCAAACGTGCTGATTGACAAGAGGAATAACAGACTTGATTTGTTGCAGGGATTCATCCTTGAGATAGGGAATATTGCAGAGACTCCATCTCCTCGCCTCTTGCCCTATCCTGACCTTTTCAGAGGTTGATTTACTCAGACATATTTTTTCTGTTGTTTTTTTTTTTTTTTTTAACAATAGTATTACTAAATACTTATCAGCACATGCATTTTCCTGAAAATCACCTGTGTTTTTTTTTAGACTTAGCTCTATTTGCTTTCGTCCTCACACACTTTCTCCTCAGTACTGTTCTGCTAATCCTCACTCATTATTACTTGCTAACAATTGTCAAGGTCAATCTGTTCTTCTGGCTGCACACCGAGCAGTAACGGCACTTCTTCTGGCTGTTACTGGGAGCCGTAACTCTCTATGACCCCGTGTTAACAAGCAGGTAATTTGCCAAACAACTCCCAAATCCCTCCTCTGCGGAGCTTCATTAAATTTGCATGTTCTTCCAAGAGCCTCTTTCAATTAATGAATTTCGGGGCAGAAGGAGGGGTGAGGAGTGTGTGATTCCAGCCCTGATGCGTTTGAAGCATCGTGGCTCGGTTTGAATCGAGACAACTTCATGTAGCGTCGAACATTTGGTACTGACTTCTTAGGAACAAATGTAGCAGTACAGTTTCACATTTCCTCTTGAGCCACCTCAGTTACTGTCCTGTCTACTCCTCTGCCGTCCCACCTCCCCATTCTTTGTCACTTTTCCCTGATCGCGGTGCCAACCAATTAGGGCATATTATTTTAAGGGCCAGGTCCAAACGCACCGAATGAGTGCTGGTGACTGTAACCTCACCACGTGGAAACTCCCCATATTAATCATGATTACCAACAAGCCTAGTGAGC
Source organism: Eupleurogrammus muticus (assembly GCA_036785175.1). NCBI lineage: Eukaryota > Metazoa > Chordata > Actinopteri > Scombriformes > Trichiuridae > Eupleurogrammus > Eupleurogrammus muticus. The sequence goes on along the minus strand of JAYKQN010000010.1, from coordinate 17,797,225 downwards.
TGGGAGAGAGAATGGGCTTTTAATTGGGATTTGCGGAGGATGGGACGGGAGAGGCCCTCTAACAAGGGAGGAAGAGCGGAGCGAGTCGGCGTTCTCCACCTCAGATGTAATAGTTTGCGTCGAGAGAGAAAATCATTAGACAATTTAACAGGCGAGAGTGAGCTTGTGTGGTCAGTATTATTGTACATTCCCGTTTTTACGTTGCTATATTTAACTGCATGCATATGGCTTTAAGGTAAATCAGCTGTCAGTGGGCCCCACACAGTGTGTGTGTGTGTGTGTGTGTGTGTGTGTGTGTGTGGTTAGCAGAGGGCTGTCAAACCGGCTCCTGGGGGATACTTATGGCCGACAGCAACATGTAATCTAACATAGTAGACATGCTTTGTAATTACCCACTCCAGGCCCCTTTTGGGAGCTCTTTGAGTGATAGGCTGTCAATTTGCATACATGTTAAAGCTCATATATGGGTTTGTGTGTGCATGTGTTTGTTTGTGTCAGGCTATCGAACCCTTATCTCTTTTTCCATATCGCACCACCCCTCCCCCCCTCGCTTCGTTTTTCCTCAAACCTTCCCTTCTTCTTCATATGTCTCGTTTTCCCCTTCTCCTGTTCTCCCTTCCCATCGCTCAGATGATGACACTTATTTTCATAAGATGAATGATCCATTGTTTGAGGAAGGAGGAGAGAAAAAAAAAAAAAAACACATTTAGGGCCTTAATTGCTTCCCCCCTCAAAAAAAAAAAAAAATCAAATTAACATCTAGATGTTCCATAAATGATTTGTGTGTACTTTTGCCATTGTGTGTGTGTGTGGCTCCCAAAAGTGAAGACGGTAATGAGAGACACACTGCGGAGCTGCTGGAGTGTGACAGCAGGACAGATGCTGGCGTAGCACTGCGCCAATCACACACTCCTCATCTCTGGCTAAATACCCGCTCCTAATGACATGTGCGTTAATAAGTCACACATAGTCAGACCACTCATGCACATCATACACACACACACACACACACACACATGCCCAATAGTGCATGCGGAAAGGGAAAGCATTCATTCACAGAATGGGGGATTTTTTTTGCTTTATTCAAGAGTGTGTTCTTTCTATTCGTGCGCGTCATTTATTGTTTTCACGTTCAGATTTTGGATTTCTTGCCCTCCCATTGTCCCTGCACGTGTTCAGCTTTGCTTCTGTGCGTCTTGATGTTGCAGACCACCCGCTCCAGCTTCAGCCCTCGCGCTCACGCTGCTTCTGTGCGTTTTTAAACCGTCTCCTCTCAGATTTCTGCTCTGCTGTCAGATTTGCATTTGTTTATTTTTTTTTCATGTGCACCAACCCTTGTCAAAATTCCCAAACCAATAGAAAGGGACGACCGATGCAACGCAGGCGTGTTCCCTTCACTTCGTAATTCCTTAACCAGGCCTGTCATCATTTTGATCCATTGATAATATGCTTGGCTTTCAAGTGTTATATCCTATGCACGTTCTGTTGCTAAGCAACTAACACCAAAATGGACATTGACACGTTTTTTTTTTTAATTTTAAATTTTTACACCAAAATTAACCAGCTAAAGTTATGCTAAAGGGTTTTCAGGTATTTTTCAAACCTGTACTTTTCCATTATTTGATGTCAAAGGGTCTTTTTCCAAAATATATATTTTCTAGGGAATTTTTCCTCATACTATGTGAGGGTGTAAGGACAGCTGTTGTACAAACTGTGAAGCCCATTGAGGCGAAACTGTGATTGTGATTTGTGATGAATCAAATTGACATGGGTTAGGGTCTAGACAATGATTATTGTAATTGGTTCACTTTTGAGATCAAGTATCGACTGATATAGAGTTCCTTGGGGGCAGGTGCACCCTTCAAAGCACGTCCAGTGAAATTGCTTTTTTTTTTGCCAATGACAGGTTCAGATTGTTATGTTAATAAAACACTGGAACTCGCCACCTGTATCATCATGGCGTCCTGCATCTGTTACAGTTTAATGTCAGTTGGATTACATCTCAGAGTGTGAATAAATCAGTATCCTGCTAGAGAATTAATGAAATAAAGTGGTTAATGTCTGCAAGATTACAAATTGTAGGATGAAATGACTCGATCTGTGAAACATTCTCCAGGGAGAAAATGTTGATGAAAGCTGTGAAATATTTGTAGTAGTTCCACAGCTGGGATTAATCTCTCATCTCACTTGCAGATCTCTGCAAAAAAAAAAAAAAAAAAAAAGAGAAAAGTTTTCTTTCACTCTTCAGGAGATGAGAGCATTGACTGCAAAAACGTAACCTGATGGTGATGTTCCCTTTCTACCTCCATTCTTCCTTTTTACCCTTTATTTATTCATGTATTTTATCTCCTCTCTGCACACGCAGGTCCATAAAAATCTGGTCAGTCAGTTAAAGTGGAATGACTCATAATCATCCTCATGTCGATATTGTACAGTCAGTCCCATTTACAGTTGCATTTTAAATAATATCATGAAAAGTTGTTGGGTTGTAAGCCAAAAAATTACAAAGAATTACAAGAAATAAAGGCTTGAAACATGTAATAAATCTATCTAATATGTGCATTTTACTCTCTAAGCAAACACCTGTGCAAGGATGACTATGTGGATGGTTCAGATTGACAGAAGAAGTTCCCTTTAACCACAATGCTGCAGACAGCGAGTCAAGCACAAGCACTTTTACAGAAAAGAACAGAAAAAAAAAATGAAAGCACAATGACCAATGACAGATTTCACTCTCACGAGGATGATTGTGAGTCATTCCACTTTACCTGACCAGTCGTATTTTTATGAGCTTGAGTGCGCAAGAGAGGAGATAAAATTAATGAAGGAGGGAAAACGAAAAATAGAGGTAGAAAGCCTTGCCTCAGAGAAACAGCTGTAATCATGCAGCCAATCCTGTCTTCTCCTGACGAGATCTACACGTGTCGGGGGATGACATTAATCCCAGCTGTGCAACTAGTACAAAAGGCTTTTACAGCATTCTTTAACATTGTCTCCCTGGGGACTGTTTCACAGATCTAGTCATTTTATCCCCGCAATTTGGAATCTTGCACACACGATCCATTCATTTCATCCATTCCATTACTAATTCTCCAGCAGGAAGAGACACTGATTTTTGACAGGTGCAAATGCCCCCAAAGGATTACATTACTGCCTGTTTCGCTGCTGCTGGCTGAATCTTTTTCCCCCATTAGTCACTCCGATCACAAATGATGGGGAAAATGTAGTCCAGGTTTTGAAAATACAGGAAAATACAGCCTTTAAGGATATGCAGGTGGCTTCTATTTTTTTTGGTAAATGTCTAGTAATGTTCAATTTATTGTTTGCAGGGACATGCAATATCTGTCCACAAGACGTTTTAAAAATATATATAAGCAAAATGTAGAGACATTAGAAAGGGAAATAATAGTCTATTCAAATTGAAGGGGGTATGTGCGCCATTTGGCATCCCAGCAGTCCATTTAGACTCTTCATCATAGACCTGCTTCTCCAAGTTGATGGGAGCTGGTGCAATAGGGCAACAAGTAAAAGCAAAAGTAGAGGTGCTGGTATAGGAGCCCAGGAGTGGATGAACCTGCCTAAAGAGGAATCGCTCTAAAAAGTGAAAGAAAATGTTTTTTCTGGTTTTCTACTGGTTAGGTAGTTTTGACTGGGTTGCTCCTCAAAAGTCGCAAGAGCAGAGCATAAATCTTAAAGCAGACGACGTGTCACACGCGCACAGACGCAGCCTGAATGTGATGAGGAGGGGGAAAAGCCGGAGCAGGAAATCTGGGCATGCAACAAGATAAGTGTCTGCAAGCAATGCCACCAGGAGCTGATGGGCAGGGTTTAAGAGAAATAAATAAAGGAATTTGAAATCAATTAATCACTGTCTTAAATTGAAGGGCCGAGTAATAAACACAACATCATAAAAAAAAAGACAGGGCGAGAGAAAAAACAAATACTTGTCAGCTTTCAAATTGTAGTTAGATTTGCATGGTGGCGTTCCCCTACCTCCGTGTGTTTGATGTGTGTGAAATCAAATGCGTTTTTTTGATAGTCTCCTGTTCCACGGTACTTACCAGAATCTGTTCACTGAACTGAGCAGAGGCTGTGTTTAGTAAATATTTAAGGGCCTTGTTCCTACATCCCCACCCAACGTTCGTTACGCGTCATCTTTTATTCATTAATACCAAACTCAAATTAGTTTTCACCCAATTCTGAAATATGAGTGTAATTAAGTGTGTTTTCTCCCCAGCTCTGCATAGGCACAAGAGCTCTTTACTAATGAATGAGGGGCCTATACATTATTCATGAGCTGAGATGAGTGTGTAAATGCCTCGGCACCCATAAAAGGCCTGAGACTGCATAGCGAGACCAGGGTGGGGTTGAGTTTGGGAGGTGCGAGGCAGCGTCCGCATGGGACTGTGAAGAAGAAAGAAGGAGGAATAAAGCGGGAGAAGAGTGCGTAAAAATGGATGTCAGCCTCATTGACTCCAGGCAACCACCATACTGTGTAAACCCCATAAAGTTTTACTCATTTTTTAATCTCTCTGCTGACATGGGTGGGGCGTGCCACCCAGAAAATTGTCTGGATCGTTTTCCATAAAGGAGATGACATATATTGAATTTGAAATCCTGGTGAGGTCACTCAGAGCTTTATGTCACTCTTAGATAATAGAAGTGTTGTGTAATGTCTCTGGATCCTGGGAATAGGCTGAGTGCTGACACAATGGTGCCAACATCACAAATGTGTCCTTACATGACAGGGACCAAAAAAATAAAATAAAAGTGCCTATTCAAGGGACTTTTTTTAATCTGTGACATATACATTTTGTGTATTTTATCATGAGCAACAGACATTAAAAGTCCCATATTAGACCTGGGTAATAAAACAATATATATCATCAATATCCACACCATCAATACAATAATAAAATAGTTCATTCAGTTTCCCTTATCCACTAATCATTTTATTTTCTATTGCCTTTTTCTAAAATACTAAGAAGGTAATTGATGAATAAAAAACATTGTTGTATATTATGTAAGACATAATATAATATTGATAGTCTTATTAAAGGTTTGCCTAAAAAAAAACAGAAAGCAATGCTGCTCCCTCTTTGGCTTTTAAACATAATATTTCCTGTAATGGAGCAATCATTAAATAAAGCAGCCAGTCATTTCACAAGTCATATCAAGTTTAATATAAACTGTATTAAGTCTAGTTACTAAAATTATTTCAAAAATAATCATGATCCACTAATTAAATATTTTTTATCAATATATGTCCAATATATATATTATATGATTATATTACTACACCCTGTGGGCTCCTGCTGATGAGATTGGATCCTTACGGCTCAGCCACGGTGCCGTACAGCGTCTGTGAAAGGTCCCGGTTCACTCTTGCAGATTTCGAAAGATCACTCCACTTTCAAACGAATTAAGCCTTAAACCCAAAGAAGTACCATATTACACTTATACATGCAGCACCATTTATGTGTTTTTCCATACATGCTGGCCAATTACAATGATCTTGCTGCTGCTGATGACATGTTTAATCTCCTACAGTCAGTGTTAGACTATAAAACTACATGTTGTACAGTCATAACACGTAATTTGTGTGTTTTTTCTATTCTGTTCTAATGATATTTGATGTTGTTTTTACTACATATAAAATGCCTTCATTTACAGCATGTAAGATGAATATTAATTATTTCAATTTAGCAGGAGGTGGTACAAGATTGACTGTCATATATTAAGGACAGATCGGCTCTCTGTGTTGCTTTTTGTGTTAACGCACTCTCCTGTATTTTCTGTATTTGCTTTTTCTCAGAGCCACTGCAACACATCGAGGACAGATCATTTTCAAAGATGCTCTGGCCCAACAGCTCTGTGAGCAGGGAGGTGAGTAGCAGGGATAACGCATGTCATCCCCTCCTATGACACCTGCATAATGCACAATGTACCGCACTCACATTCAGACATATCCATACCTTCACAGATATATGTATATATGTGTGCACCAACGCATACACCACCTTCTCACTTCCTTGCCATTACTGTCCATCATTTTCACGCATTGTTAGAATATGGATGATGCAATACGGTTGATACGCCAACTCCTTCATGGCGGTGGCATTGCAGCACATCCTGGCTCTCTTTCTTCCTAATGATGCAGCTCTAGTCGGAGATATTTGGATGTCCTATATTGCCAGCTTAATTTCAGCTTATGCTAAACTCCGCTTTTTTTTCTTTTTTTTTTGTACCCCCTCTCTCCACTGGAGATTTACACTTTATGGCCGACACTTCTTACATCCACTTTCTGTGACAGCCTTAAGTCGCTATTGACAGTGCAGGCGCACTGTGCATGCTGAGTGTGTATAATTGCTTGTTTACAGGGAAGAAGCCTCGTCCTCACTCAAAAAACCCTCCTTCTGGATCAAATTTGACTTTAATGCTGAAAGTGGAGACGCACACTAAACTGCTACTGGATTCTAACTGTTTTGGAGGGAAACTGTCCGCATTTAATCCTTGAAATATATATTCGTGACTTTGCCGTTCCGCCACTGGGGACTCTTCATTACAATTGTGACACGCAGCAAGCCATCGGGGGACACTACAGACGTGTAGCATGCTCAACATCATGGCTCCGTGCCACTTGGGAAGAAGACCTTGCCCGCCAGCCCATCCTCTCACCCTCTCACGACCACAGACATACTGCCCCGGTCGTCTCTCCCTCTGCAAACGAAATATATTGCAGCCAAGAACAGTCAGTCATCGCCAAGGCCATGCAGTATCACAATAATACACGACTACCCTCACAGACAAGCCTGAAAGCAGAGATTTAGACCTCAGCAGGCCTTGGAGGGGACGAGGTGTCAGTGGGAGAGAAAAAGAAACTTGCAGCGAGGTGATATAAAAAGTGTGATCTGCAGAGGACACATGCAGACATGGGGGGTATGGACGGAGCGAGAGATGGGACAGACAGGATAGCTGAGGAATGTATGGTTATAAATTAGCAGTATCTGTTATATCAGTTTCTGTCTTAACAATGAAGGAGAGAAGGGAAAGGTTGAGGGATGAAGAGATAGTTTTAATGAGAAAAGCGAAGGTCATAAATTGCAGGTGTTGGGCATAGATAGCGGGGTGATTTAGAATTATTTTAAAAATAGAAAAGTGGTTAAAAAAAAAAAAAAAGTATGATGAGCGAGCAGCCAACCTTATTGTAGGCTAATTCCTTTGACAGCCAATGACGCGTTCGCTCTGTCTGTTGCCAGACCATGCCAGGAAATCTGAATCACAAATGAGGAATGAACACGCTGTGGGCAACAGAAGGCAAAAAGGAGACCAAGGAGATGAGATGGGAGGAAGGAGGGAACCGGGTCTGAAACGGGCCTGATCGTTTTTAATCTCTTGTGGATTGACCAAAGAGAGGCGAGCTCCATTCCTTTTCTGCTCCACCGGTCCAACTCAATTGTTGTTCCTCTCTACGAACCAAAACTTGCAACCTTATGAGAGCTGTGCAGTTTTGTCATAAAACACATCGTGCTATAAAGCAACAAAAAGTGTATCAGTGTGTTTAGACGTGTTGTAATGCCAAAAAACAAATCAGAAAGAAATATGCATAAATCATGCTTATTGTCTTAGCTCCTTCAGCGGAGTCAGACTTCCCCCTCCGGCGGGATCAACCATCCCAAATTCATCCGCAGAGTGCAGGCTGCTCCGAGCCAAGTTTACTTCAAATCTAGGCATTAGCATTCAGAGTGGAATAAAAAGATACGAGGCCGGCTCGGGCCACATCAGAAGTTTATATGCTTAAGACTGGAGCTTTGAAGAGCCAGAGAAATGAAAGCTATCTAAAGCAGGGTTATGATCCACAGAGGGGCGGGAGGGAGGGAGGGAGGAAGAAGAGGGATGGAGGGAGAGGAACAGAGGGCGGGCTTCTCGAATAGGAAGGCAATCAACGGTGATCCGCCAGGGTTAGGCCTTTAAGAACAAAACTGGCAGATTATAGCCAGGGAGCCAACGTTGGAGTAGGAGTTTAAGTTTAAAATTATAGAGAGGTGGAGAGAGAGATAGATATACTTTAAATAAACTCGAATGTGAATGAGAGATTTAAGGATAAAGAAGGAAGAGGAGAGGTATAAGCCTTTAACTTAGCTGCACTTTGTGTCTCAGTAACAGGAAGTCTCGCTGCAGGTTCACGGAGACAGGTGTTTGTTTTAATGTTCCCTCTCTGGTGCCACTAAAAGCCTGCTGAGACATAAGCAGGGGCTGGATGTGTGTGTGTGTGTGTGTGTGTGTGTGTGTGTGTGTGTGTGCATGTGTAAAATAATCTGTGTGGTGGTGTTAGGGGATGCCTGATCCCAGACACACAGCTCCCCTCTGCTGCACCAGCACTTTTCCTCACCCCGTCCCTTCACTGTCTCCGGTTTATCCCCTGATCCTCCCTCACGTCAGTGTTAATTTGGTTGGCTATTTTTCAGTTTAGTTTTAGTCTCGTGTCAAATGCCAAATATCAAATAGTTGAGTTTTTTTTTCTTTTGTTCAGTTGCATTTTAACCGTCAAAAACTCCTGTTTAGTCGACTAAAATCATTCTAGTTTTAGTCAATAGTTTTTCTTTATTCTTCGATAGCAGGTGCCCCACATATTGAATAATCAGGAACGCTAAAGTTTCGTGGTCTGATTTGTACGTTTTCATGCAATGTGATGTCTGAAGTATGACAGGTAACTTGCAAATGCCAAAGATCCAACACAATTTATGTTTATTTAAGCAGACAGGTAAACATACAAATTGATGCAGCGACATATTACCATCATCTAAAATGATGGATAACACATATTTATATTTTATTTGTTATTCTACAGTGTATTTCAAAAGGGAATACATTTACCTAAACGAAGATTAAAACGTAAAGTGAGCGTGTACTAATTGGCAGCATGTTGTAACAGTATAAGTAGATGTTACCTTCATCACGGTCAACGGTTAAGGGCCTTGACTTCATCTCATCAACTTGTTTTCATCATGAAAAAAAAAAACTTCATTGACAAATATATTTTCTCGAGTCTCGCCTGATGAAATGCCGCTTTCTGTATTGCCCTGATTTACAGCCCAGTATGCTCCCATTAGTTTTACCAACAGTCAGCGCAGAAAAATATCTATATTTTGTTGTTAGTTGTGGATTCGGGAAACAAAACTAATGGGATTCTGACAAATGCAGCCGGGACCCGGTGAAATACGAGGAATGCTGGCACCGTGTTTGGACAGGCTGCCAGAGACGCTTCAAAGCATGACACAGCAAAATGCAAATCATCGCTATGGAGAAAAAGTAAATATATTTCTTCACCTGGGGAGCGACCACTAACAAAAACTTTGCCCCCAGTTGAGAGGAGACCGCGGAGGGGTGGGGTGGTGCAGGCCGTCCATCAGCTCTATCTGTGACAGCAGGGCCAGCAGTTCCTGCTTCCTGCCCAGCGTCGCCGGGTCCTCTCATTTCCAGCGGGGAAATAAATCAGGTCTTTATGGGCCTGGCTGAGTGCACCGCGCCACAGATGGATTATTAAAGGGACATATAACTCAAAGAGGCCACTGCTCCCCGAGGGACGTCTGATCACAGTGCAACACGGGGGGGACGGGGCGGCCTCCCCTCTCCCACCTTCCCGCCGCCCCACGCCTGGCTGAACGCTGGCTCAACGTTACTCATCCCTCACCAGCAGGAAAACCTTGGGACCCTCACCCGTCCATTAGGTTGACTGTCCTCCTCTGCTCACTTTTCTTATTTTTTTCTTTGAATACTATTTGGCCTCTATGATTTTTGTTGACAGTTAAATTAAATACTCAATTTTTGCAAGCAAGGATGGATTAATATATGTTGCCTGAGAGAGCAAACAGGCATGCTAAATAAGCCAATGCTTGCATTTGGAGGCCAGACTCCTTAATTCTCACTATTGTGAGGAAAATTAAGTCTCATCTTTACCTTGGATCTCAGCAGAAAAACATGACAAGAAAAGGTAACAGGGAAATTGGAAAATAGTAGCGAGTCTTGGTTCTCCTCTCCGCTCACCTATGATTATTGTAATGATGCCTATTGAAGCCCACACAAAGGCCCTACTTTTCACTGAGTGGAGTGAAGTGGCTGCAATCTGACCTTGGAGAACCATCTCTTTTCATTCACCGCGGAAGGAAAAACAACAGCGCGCCGCACCGCGTCCCGGCGAGGCGGTAATTGCGCCGCCAGTTAGAGCGACTCGACTTCAAACGCGGTTCACGTCGTCAAGGATGTGAGTCAGACGAGAGGGGGGAAAAAGAGCAAACGGGAGGAAAACAAGAGTGGGGGGGGTGGAGGAAAAGAGAAGCGGGAGAGAGGAGATTAGGGCTGGGAGAGGGGGGAAGATTTAACATGACTTGTGCCCTGCTCTCTTTGTGCCAAGATGTCTGAGTCTAAGCTTATGCTCGTTCAGTTGCCCCCACGCGTCACCCCCCAACCCCGCTCATCTGCTCTCTTCCAATTCTAGTCCCGGTGTAGTTGATTGAGAAGCTTCTCACTTTTTGTTGCTCCTGTTCATATGTTTGCATACGTGCATCCTCGTGCACAGCAGAGAAATAGACAGCAAGGGCTGGACCAGCTGTGGAAAGCAAAGCTGTTAGTGTGCTACATGCGTGATGGTGCGTGTGTGTGTGTGTGTGTGTGTGTATGTCCCTCCGCATGCATGCGAGTCTAAGCCCTGGCCAGGGAGATACCAGGCATTAGCAGAGATGAGCCGCTAATAGAGGAGGCAGTAATTGAAGTCTTTAAGAAAGTGAGAGGGGATTAATCCGAGCGAAATGAGCGCCACTGTCTGCTCCCGATGCGCCGAGGGTGAGGCAGAGAGACACAGTACTGGGAGCGGATGGAGGGGTGGGCATGACAAGAGAAGAGTGTGGGGGGGGGGGGGGGGGGGAAGTAAAGGGAAGTGAGAGGATGGAGGGAGAAAACTGTAAATGAGGCCTTTTTGCTATACTGAAGAGATAATCCACCCCCCCAAAAAAAAATCAGCTGGGTCTTTCTCCATCCAAATGACCTCACTAAAAAGCCCTGTAGGTGATTTAGACTGGTCTGTTTAAGAGAGAGAGACTGTAGAGAGCATGTATTACTGCTCCAGTATGAGAGGGTGGATTACCAGGAATCCGGATTTAGTGCATGCTCTTTTCAGGTGGAATATATAAATTGAACGCATACTTATGTAAACTAAGCGCAGGACTATAGATGACATATTTCTTGTTATTTAATGACATGCTTAATAGGAACACGGGAGATGTTGCACATCCTGGGATTGATAGCTCCTCTGAACATGTTTTGAATCGGCAGACATTGTAGGATTAGAGGAGGGAAGAAGAGGAGCATGAGAGGGAGGGCAGAAGGAGGGGAGCCGACCCTTTGGTCTGCTTTTAATGGGCTTCATAGTGGAGCCCCGGCCACGCGGCTCCAACCACACGGCTAAGCGGCAGCGCCCACCACAGCACCCGCTATGAGTCGCTGACCCCCCCACCCCGAACCACCCGGCTCCGTCTGACACGCCACTAAGACTCCAACTTCCACAGTCAGCATTAAAACTTTTCTACCAGTCTCTGAATGGTGAATCTGTTTCTAAGAGCCCAGCACATTCAATAGGGGGAAATTAGGGCAACGAAACTAAAGCTTGAGCTGGAAATAAAGAATTTTGCAGAGCCATTACGAGATAGTAGGAAAACTTCCTCTTCCCTTTTTTTTTAATCCCTTCGATTCTGTTGTTCATACGGAATTTTAGGTGAGCTTTCCCAAATGTAAGCCCTCTCTCGGAGGACATTTTAGAACTGCTGTAAGGTTTAAAAGCAAGTCTTAAGTAGCAAAAGTTAACCTTCGAAATAAGTCTCACTGTTATCTAAGTGCGTCTCTATCAGGTAAAGTTAGGCTGGCTCATCAGATGGAGGCAGATTATCCTTCTCCTCTGTCTAGAGTCAGGCAGCTTTAAATCACCCCACCATCTACCTACCAGAGCACACAATGTGAGGATCAGGTGGATTGGAGGGTGAAATGTTTAACACTGAGGTCAAAGCTGCTTTGCTACTCAACAGTGAGTGATCATGAAATTAGGTAAAGTTTAAGTTTCCTGAAATGAACATGCCCCAGAAACCAGTGACAGAGCTACCTCACAAGTCCATCTCTGTCTGTCTTTCTCTCCTCTTATTTCCTGTAATTTCTATATTGTCGCTATTTGAATGAAAGGGCACAGTGCTTCCTAAAAGTATACATGTATGCTCCAAAGTTTTCACTGGCTGCATTTGACTTGAATGGTTAATTGTCTGAATCTGGGATATACAGCAGTTTACCATAGAGTTTAATTATCAGAATCAATCAAATGCTTACCAATTTGTCAAGCCTTTCCTGTCCCATTTTCACTTATGCATCAGTTAATAAAGGAGTTTCTCCCAAGGCCTCAACACCAAACATGATCTACCATATTTTTTCCATCACCATATTTTTCCTATATATCTATACTCTGTAGCACTTATTAACATTTTGCTAAAATTGTTTGCAAGATTTCAGATTTAGTGTATTGTCATTTTCTTTCTCATTTGCATACATAGTAAAACAAAAAGAATATATATATATATATATATACAGTGATCCCTCGCCACTTCGCGGTTCACTTATCGCGGATTCGCTATTTCGCGGATTTTCATAATGCATTTTTTTTTTTTTTGGTGCATTGTGTTCTGCATTCTGATTCGCTAAAAACTCACTCCCGCTTCTTGTATCAAAACATGCTACGAATTGTGCTATCATTTTGTCGTCTCGTTTGCAAAGAAGAAAAAAGAGTGACAACAGCTGCCTATCACTATGTTCTTCTCCCGAACAAACACACCTGCACCGCGGGCTTCAGAAGAAGAGAACACTGCAGAGCGCAGTCAGGATGCAGCGGCCCCGTCTGAAGAGCAGTGAAACGGCCTACACGCGAGTCACTGTATTTGTATACATGTAATAGTTGCTAATTGTAAAAAAAAAATAAAGTTTTCTATTTCGCGGATTTCACTTATCGCGGGTCATTTTCGGAACGTAACCCCCGCGATAAACGAGGGATTACTGTATATATATATATATATATATATATATATATACATATATATATATATATATATATATATATATATATATATATATATATATTTTAAAAAAAAAAGGAAGAAATTTAATTAATGAACAATTAGCAGCACTGTGCACTGTGCATGAATAAATGTTTCAATTTGATGACAACTGGTTCCTGTCTCAGACTGCTGTTGACAGCTGCGGCTCTCGCCTGTCGCACAGCTCTCGATGTTCCCGCTCTGATGCATCTCCAGGCGAGGCCTCGCTGGGCCCGCCGGGCCGAGCAGGCCCGGCTCACTCAGCTGATCTAGCTCTACCAGCCAGAACGTCTCTGACAAAAAGTCTTTGTAAAAAATGTCCAAAAGAGATTGTGTTCTGCAAAGTGTTCTCAGTGATTGAGTTAGAGGGGAAACACAGTGTGTGTGTGTGTGTGTGTGTGTGTGTGTGTGTGTGTGTGTGTGTGTGTGTGTGTTTTTAATACCCATGTTTGATTCATTAAGTCTTAACGCCCCCCCTCTTCCCTCAGAGCTGTGTATCCCCTTGGAGAGACTGATGATTGTGTGTTAGCTCAGCAGTGGCCACAGATTACAGCACACAAGCGTCTCTTGAGAGGATGGTGGTTAATTGGCATTGAACTGTTAATCATGTCCGCTCAGCCTTTCATTACGGAGAGGAATTAACATCAGAAGCCAGGAGACTGCAGCCGTGGCCGGCCAGGACACAGAGGAAGTTTGCTTCAACTGCAGATTGATTTGGAAATAGGCCCCTGTAGTTCCTTATTAATGTGAACTTTAAAATGTCATTTACTTTAAACACATTTGAAAAGGATGTATAGTATGAACATTTACTTTTTTCCAATTACATATTTGAAGGTTCATGCACGTATTTGCCCATCTCTGCTTGTAAAATCGATCTGACGGGCAGATGTAACGCTCAAGTCAAGCTGTGTTCCATATTATGGAAAAGATCACATTTTTAGTGCTTGTGTGTAAATATTTACGACTCTGTTGATTTCACTTCACACACTGTGAAATAAGACCACCTCTGTTGCGTTGCTGAAACCTGGCACAAGCCGTTTACGAACGGCTCCTGTTGTGATGTCACAGCAGGAGTGGAAGTTAACCATCTTCGGAGCCATGTAGCTGCTCCCGTCTTTCAGACCCCAGCTCTCTCACATTTCCCACAGAGCTCGGCCTCTCACAACAGGGTTGGTGTTCCAGTAGAGAGGGGAGGGGCTTAAACAATGTTTAACTGCTTTTTCACTATAAAAGCATTCACATCCTTATGAATAGAGCATAAAAGTTGAAATATTAAATTCAGTATATATAAAAATCGAGCCACTTTAGTCTATATTTGTCTAAAGTGTTAAAGCTGCTAATTACAGTGGACGTAAGAGCTCAAACACAATGGAAAATACAAAAACATAACAGCAATAAAAAAAAAAAATAGTGGTACAAACGGGGAAACCTGTGATCAACAATGATCAGCACTTATTGGAAAACATTGCATCCATCATTCCAACAGCAATATTAGAGGGTATTAGTGATATCGTAACAACCCTGATTAAGCAGATTCATAAGTGACTGACTTTAGCAGTTATCATATTCAGGATGCTTTCAAACTCCAAAGTGACTCAGTGATACATTCAGTTGCTAAAGCAACTTATGAATCTGGTTAATCACGGTTATTATTCACTAATATTCTTCTTGTTATTAAAATGACTACATATGTCCTGTCAGTGTACAGGTTAGTGTACCTGTTCTTCTTTAGGTTAATTCCATTGTGTTTTTCTGTTTGCGGTTGCATCTGTTGCTGTTGTGTTTGAGCCATCGGGGCCGTCGTAGCTTACCGTATACACGGATGATAATGAGGATGTTTAACATACTTGCCTACTGTTTGATGATCCATTTTTATTCAAGACATTAAATACTGTTCTTGTCCATCTGTTTCAGCTCCAACTGAGTCCCCACTGAGACCAAGGCTTGGTGAGTTTGCATTTTACGAAAGGCCTGTCCCCTATTCCATAATCCTCTTATTAAGATTGATTAATTGATCTGGTAATTACAATGTGAATAGAGCAGGCGTCATTCACAAGACTTCTAACTGTGAGCAAATGGTCTGTGCATGTGTGTGTGTGTGTGTGTTTCCAGTGGAGCTCCATGGTAAACACGTTGTTCTACGTGACGACTTTGACTCCAACCTGCAAGGCGAGCTGGACCCCAGCATCTGGTAGGTGAAAAGGTTACGGATCCTCTTGTAATCCGGAGGTGCACTTGCCGGCAGCCAATTTGTTCCTATGACTCGGTCTCTTCTCTTCTCCCCTTTCCTTCTCTCCTTTTTTTCCTCTCAGGTCTGAGTGCAGTAACTGTGAGGTGGGGGAGCAGTGTGGTGTACTGATGCATGGCAGAGCCGTCACTTTCTGTGAGCCCTTTGGAGAGCGAGAACTGGTAACTGCCATGTTTGACCACACTGTAACCGCTGTACATTTTACAGCCCATTGACCATACATCCAAACCAACCACCACCTCACCACAAGTACAGTAAATGGCAGCTTAATAGCTGTAACCACAGTTGAATATCATATTTAGACATCTGTATGACAGCACTACATGAACTTGTCTACTACGGTGCCGTTCATACGAATGAGGTGATGTCTGATTGAAATATGCCTGGCCCAGTTTAATTCCTGCCATGGTGGAAATTTAATAAAAATGAGCAAATATCACATTATGATATGTTAAAAGTTACATTTATTGTGAAAGGAAAGTTAGATGTAAAACAAAATCCAAAATGCATTGACGCAGCTAGTCATCCAGAGCAAGCTCAGACAAATTAATGATGAAAAATCACATATGCATTTGTGGTTTTGTGTAGGGATGACTTAGTATGACTAAATATGCCCAAATACAACTGAAATCTTTATATATCTTTAACATAATAGTGTTATTTCAGTCTGCTTTCTAACTTGGACAAAACATATTGCTGGACTTGTTTTTAGCAGTTTTAGCAAAAGCCTGGACACTGCGGCACACAATGTAGTTTATGAACAGGATTCAATTCAACAATATTAAGCACGATGAATGGGCTCTTGCACCTCTGCGCATGTTGTGGCACGAGGCATTGGGGGTAAGATGTGGTCAGGGTGCGTTTAATGTGGGCAGGTGGCCTCTCATCTGACCTTGTTCAAAGAAGTTAAATATCTAATATGACTTTGTGCACTATGTGTTAAGAAAGAACACCAATTGTGTAGTGTAACGTATTGTTGGTTTCATGCTAGTAGTACTACTGTAGGCCACACCATGTGAATTTCATGAATGTTGGATGATATTTGCCCCATCAGACTAACTTACTGTTGCCAGCAGGGGGCGCTATGACTGTGAGGCAATATAAGTCCTGGTTGTTGTTGTTATGTTGGTGATTATCTTGTGTAGAGCGCCATGTGCAGTAACTTCCTGTCGTCAGGAGGAGGTGCTATGTCTCTGAGTCAATGTGGTTGTGCAGGTGTGTCCAGGGTCTATGAAGTACGAGATTTGGTGCGGATTGGACAAATGTATGCTGACGTTATAACAACTTTCAGTTTGATAGCAAGGCATTGAAATTTGCCTGCTCACCCTGATGAAAAAATTGATGTAATTCAAGATGGCTGACTTCCTGTTGGTGTCAAGGTATTGGAGGCTTTTTGGGTTTTGACTTCACATGTACATGAGCAAAATCTATCTATCTTGGTGAGAGGCCCAGTTTTATATATCTGCCATTATTTGTTCCATTCATTAACACAAACTCATTTTTGCCATGTATGGCTTGAATGCGAAATTTGGTGACTTTTGGAGCTTGTTTAGGGGGGGCAAAAGGCCATCATTTTAATAGAAGAACTGTAGAAGAACGAATTCTTAGAGACACCATAGGGCTTTGTACACTGTTTGCAGCCTTGTGGCCTAAAAAAAGAAAAACACAGGGCTTCATCATGTTAAAGAAAAATCCTGTATGAATGAATACAGACACAGACACTCACATGCTCCTAATTGCTTATCAAACCTTTGCATGGCCTGTTTCTTTCTTACTAAAGTTGATTTTCAAACCGCTTACTGTGCTGTAAGAGATGAAAGCCAGTCGGTGGCGGGGATGTGTTCAGTGCCTCGTGATTCTATTTACTTCTCTGATAAGCATTTGCTGTGTCTGTCACTGGTCCAAATGTTTGATGTGGCTGCCTGGCAGCTTTTCTTTCAAGAGCAACAAGCGTGCAATCCAGACACACAGAAACATTTACACACGTACAGTCACAAACGCGACGGCGCCGAAAACGAGAACGCACACATATACTGTAGATACTATCCCTGCGTGCTCTTCTCACACATATGTACATGCTTCAACGCATATGAACCCTGTAGAGGTTAGAAGATGTGGAGGTTGTGTGATTTTGTGTGATGTACAGGCTTTATTTTAGGATGTTACTAAAATGATGTAAGAGGGTTTCTTACAGAGTTAAAACAAAAGCAAAGCATATTTAAATAAGAATTATTATTATTAAATAAACATATTATTTTACTGATAAATATAACAAGGAATGCCCAGCCAGCTTTTCCTTTAAAGCGTAATTTGTCACCATATGAACACATCATTTTACTCATTTCTATTTGTTGAAATTTTCTCCCTGTTATGGTGCTATAACAAATTTTTGACAGTTGATTAATTTATTGATTATTGAAACAATTACTCAATTAGTCTTTTGGTTCTTAAATTGACTGTTTCCCACAGAGGAAATTTTTATTCAGACCAACAGTCCACAGTTTACTATTATAGAAGACTAAAGAAAAGATATTTGAGAAGCTGGAACCAGAGATTTTCTTATTAAAAATAAAAATGTAATAAGCAGCAAATCAATTACTTGACTAATTTTTGGCACTCTTGTGGTAATGGATTCACAATTTGAGCAAAAGCTACAGCTTGAGACGACTTAAAACTGTGAACCAGAAGACATCAGTAAAACAATCCTTTTTTTTAATACTCTATGCTACTTCAGTTTGCCGCTTTTGGAGTTTCATTATCAGCCATCGGGGGACATACTGTCATTTAAAACCTAAACAAAATGCTATTATTTTCTTGTGATGTGATAAATTGCGCTGTCTCTGTCTACACTAGATCACTGTACCTCTCAACACCAGCACAGCTTCTGTCCTCCAGTTTGCCCTGGGTAAGTGTTGAATCGTCTATGATCAGGAAGCATGCGTCTTTACAGTGGAACTGTGTTTTTCTGTCTCTCCCTCTCTCACCTTCTCACTATTCTGTCTCTCCTATCACAGTAATTAATCTTTTACAGTATTCTGGAACGAGACCCAGAAGGCCACGGCAGACTTTTTAGAGTTCTTGTATATTTCATGTCCATTACATGCACCCGCTGATTCTCATGGGAACGCATACATACCAGTGCTGTGCTACTCGAGTCCTCATTTTTAAGATTCGTGACTCGGCTTTAGGCCTGCCCTCCGATGACTCGGGCTTGGGCTCCAGCTTTAGTGCATTCATACTAGGAAGTTGATGAGGACTTGGCAAATTATATATATATGTGTGCGTGTGTGTGTGTGTGTGTGTGTGTGTGTGTGCGTGCACATGGCTACTTAATATGCAGATTGAAGTCTTTCTGCTTATTAAGTACCTTTTTGCTGTCTCTCTGCTTGTAGATGCTATTTCTAAAGGCTCGTTGTTTATAGTTTTGTATTTCTCTATAATGTACAATGTTACTTATAATAATGTGTCTCAGTGCATTTTTTCATGGTTCTTTTGGTCCAAAAGTCTATTTTAATCATTTAATGTATTAATCATACCTCAAATTGTGGGAAATGGTTTGAAAAAAGGACCATTTGTCAGGGCAGTGCTAGGTATAGCCTTACACATTTGGAGCTGTAAGAAAGGTTGCTTAAATTAATTTGGCTGTAGGATGCATATCATTGGATCGTGGAACTCCACTGAGACCCAACCTTGATGAGGACCAGTAAATGGCCTCAAACTGAGATAATGATCGCTCAACTCAGACTCGTACATTTGGAACACTTTCTGTGTGTGTGTTAACTGCGTATACTGTACGTTTTCTCCCTGTGTGTGTGTGTGTGTGTGTGTTCGTCCTCCCCAGGCTCAGGCTTCTGTCGGTTCAGTTACTCAGACCCCAGCATCACCGTGTCATACAGCGTCAGCGGCAACGCCAACACCTCCGATGACTGGATCGCATTGGAGAAGATCAGGTCTCTCTTCGTCTCCTCTTCTTCCGTCTACCTCATCCATCCCACAGCCCTTCCATCTGTTGTGGACACCCGCCCTCTCTTTTCCCTCATTCACACCTCCCCCTCTCAATTTGTCATCCCTCTCCGTGTTTGTGTTTCTGTGATCCCCCAGGTTTTTGGCCCTCCATCCCTGTCTCTGTGTTGTCTCTGGGAATTATTTAATGTTGCTGTCTTTTAATTAACAATTGTTGTAACTTGCCTGTTATGATTTTGCATTAACATAAAAATCGTTTCGGCAGTAATCTGTTATGTCACTTTTTCTCGTTCTAGGGCAAATACGTGACTGTGGCCACATTACCCAGAATCCTAATGTTATACCTTGTCCTCTAGAGCCCCTACAAACAGCAGCACGGTGATCCACCTCCTCCCCATGCCGCTGGTCTCCAGGGCAGACAGCGTCCGCCTCCGGTGGTCTCAGGGGGCTCCCCAAGGCCCAGAGGGCTATGAGTCCTGCTGGGGGATTGACAATGTCCTGCTGGTCAACGCTGCCCACAGAGCTCCCCTCATGGAGGATAATTTGGACCCTCCAGACACTGCCAACTGGCTCTTCTTTCCTGGAGCGACTGTCAAGGTTCATAAACCTGCAGAAATGCACATGGGCACCATACGACACTTGGGTTCCATTAACAGTTCAATCATGTTATCCTTCATATTGAGAGCAGAATGAGAATATTTCCTTATGAAAATAGTACATTTTTTCCTAATCACAACTTGGGAAATATGTAACTTGTCACCTGAATTAACACCTGTTTACTTATTGGTCAGCATGCCTGTCAGTCTGAGGGCAATGCCCTGTATTTCCATGGTGGCGAGGGGGTTGGCCACAGCTTCGCCTCAACTAAAGACATTGACCTGCACCGCGAGGAGGGAAGAAGCTACTGGGAAGAGGACTTTGAGAGCCCACCCTTGAAGTAAGTATAGAATTGCTTCACAAGTGCACATAAAACAACACAATACCAAAACAGGTACAAATCCACAAAACACGCAGATGAATGGGCAATTAACTAGACGGGTAGCACATGCAGATGATTGGACAGACTCAAAGAAATGTGTGCAGCATTCAATTTGTGAAAGAAAGTGAGATTTACGAGTTTCAAGAAAGAAAATGTGACCTGAAACTCCCTCCTCGCCATAGTTCATGGAACTTCCGGCTAGTGCTAAAAACTTACACTAAATCAGGCCATGCATTGTTAGTATTAGTAATTGCTATAATGGTATTGACTTTTTTAATGGGAAATGTGTGAACTGCAACGCAGAGGGTGCTAACAGTGTCTAACAGTAGCCTGGTAGATCAGTGCCAAACATGTCATGTTAACTTTCCCATTTTCTTTTCCTGACCTTGTGAGTGGAACTCTCTGTGAGGTTATTCCCAGTTCCAACCTCCGTTTTTCAAGCATAATAGAACTAACAAGCACTATTACGATGATAGGTGAGGCACGGGTTAGATACACGAGGTAATCAACAAATGCAGGAAAACACAGGAATTCAAGTTGATGCGAAATACGAAGCAGACAGAACAAAATATAACAGGATTTAGGCAGAGAAGGAACACAAGAAAAGTAGAAAAGTCTGTGACGGATCATGACAAGTACAGTGTTAACATGGTAATCTATGTAGATTTATAGTGTTGTTAAAAGATTTTTAAAACATGGCACTGACTCTGATAATAAAGTAGTTTGTTTCGATGAAATTATTAAGAATTGTTTCCTTCATCCTGCACAGGGGAAATTGAATTTGTTTGCCAGACCTGAAGCCGTGGTCTTTTTTCTTGTTGAGGATCCGAAATGTATTACAGTGAAAAATCACAGGGGCTTTAAAAGTAATCAGAAGGATCTTAGGAGAGATACAGCGTCCCTGGTGTGATTCCAGACCAGGGACTGTTGTCATAACCCCTCTCACTCATCCCTCATGTTCTGAAATAAAATGATTTTTTAAAGATATAAACACTGAAATAGCCTGAGAAGACATTACTCCCCCGACGACTGCAGAATGGGTGCGGGTGGCCAGTGTGGCCCCAGCGAAAGGCCGCACATTAATTGGAGAAGGAGTTAGCGAGGGGATTTGGGTATCTGTGGGTGCTCTGCTGCTGCTCTCTGTGTGTATTAATGCACTTGCTTTGACACCTGTCACTTATCATATGTCAAGTCACGCCGCGTGCAGCGTGCTGCACGGGTTCAAGGGGCTAACGCAGGTGAATGCCATGCCTCTGACTGCTACAAAGACAGCAGTCCATCTGTTCTGAGTGAGACACACAGCGCACACACACACACACACACACGCCCGTGCTGGACAGCAGAAAGCAGGGAAACCCTGTCAGAAGCACGGCGAGTGGTAGAGAGATAAAAGGAGAGAGATGATAGATAGTGTCACTGCCGCGGAGTAATTAACAGGCCTCATGCGCCCGGGTCTGTCAGTGTGGTTTTTCATTGATGAGGAAGGACCCGAAACGGGAGTGTGTTTCCACGGGCCGCCCCGCACCCTCACACCTCCCTGCAGCCAGCATGCCGCGCCGCGTGCTGCATCAGGCGTCATGGGCTGACACATGTGTTGGGGTAGCGGAAGGGGGACTGTTGAGGAAACGGTACGTTTTTTTTTTGTTTTTTTTCCCCCGCTAAGTGTCATTTAACCCGACACCGGCTGTGACAGAAAACACCAGCATACCCACCGCCTGGCAGAAAATGAGAGGATAAAGAGGGGGGGGGAAGAGAGGGGGGAAGGAGGGAGGGTTAAAGAAACACAGGAGAGGGCTGACACACTGAGTTAACTTCTGTCAGCGCTAATGAGGATCCTCTCTCCGCTGAGCAGAAATATGTGTCCGCATGTGTGTGTGTGTGTGTGTGTGTGTGTGTGTGTGTGTGCGCATCCTCTTGAAGGTGATTTACTCCGTATCCCCGCCGTTGTTTTTTGGTTAAGGGTGGGCGTGAATTATAGAAACTGTTTCCTGACTTCAGTAATACTGGAGAGGGAGAGACCCTGCGTTGATGCAATATCCATCCATCCATCCATTGTCTATCCCGCTTATTCCCTTTCGGGGTCGCAGGGGGTCTGCTGGAGCCTATCCCAGCGCGTTAAGGCGAGAGGCAGGGATACACCCCAGATGGTCGCCAGCCAATCGTGGGGCACACACACCATTCACACACCATTCACTCTCACACTCACACCTTGATGCAATATATAAACAGAAAATTATTATTTGTGTGCCTGCAGGCTCTTACTTAACACAGTAAAGTGTCAATTTGGGGTTCATTTTTACCTAGAGTCATATGTTACTTTAAGTAACACAATTAGAAGTAACTAAAATCTGTTAAAAATACGTTCATGAAACACATTTTTACTTACTAACTACTAACTTTTTTTTTAAGAAAAGATCAGATATGACTTTATTGATCCCACAATGGGGAAATTTGCTTGTTACTGCAAATAAAAGCTATACAAAAATGAAAATACACTTTGTCCAAAATTCGTAGAATGTGTTGATCAGCATACATAGTATGCATTATGGACATAAGAATGAAAAAAATACTAATAAATAGCACGAAAAAGAATCAAGAATGAGTTGCATTTACAAGTGTTTTTTTTCATAGCACATTTTAGAATGCATCACCTAGAGAAATTCCTTGAATGGGATTTTTATTAAAGTTATTAATGCATACATGGTCCTGCATTCAGGTTTTGCTCTTTTTTTACCCCCCGGTATGAATATAAAGCATTGTAGGTTAAATGCATTTTCATGTTGATGGCGTTCTCATGACGTGTGTGTTCAGCTGGGACATAGAAGGAGCTGTCCATGGGACCCAGTGTGGAGAGATCGAATCCGGCTCGGCTCTGGTGTTTGAGAGGGAGGGCCGGAGGAGAGTGTGCACCCCCTACCTCGACACCACCTCCTACGGAAACCTCCGCTTCTACTTTACCATGGGTACGGAAAGCCTACATCTATTCACACGCTGTTTACTGAGCAACAGCAGCTTCACAGTTTTGATTTGGATAATTAGAATTTTTGTGTCTGTCGCGTGGTGATTGGTGTTTTTGTGCAGGCGGTGGCGACTGTGATCCGGGAGAGTCCCACGAGAATGACGTGGTTGTTTTCGGAAGGTCTGAAGGCAGGAGGGAGCGCATCGTGCTGGACACTCTTCCATACTCTTCTTACAGGGTGAGATGTCGGTGGCCTTTTAACCCCTGAATTTAACCCTAAAACCATAGTGAAGGGAAAAATGATAGCGTTTGATTAGAATTCAAGTAAAACTATCGGGTTAAATTACTCAAGCCTGTGGAGAACTGCCTTTGGTATAAGATCATGGGATAAATCATGAGGGAAATTGGTAAATTGATTTCATTAGATCAGATTGAGATACCGCCCACTTAAACAAAGAGAGGTGCTCTTTTACTATTAATTACCAAATAATAGCCGAGTTCCAGTTAACCACAGGATTCCTTTAAACGTTGGCTGCAGGTGTATATTTTGATAAATAACCACTGATTACAACTAAATTAATAAATACATTTAAAAAAACAAACAAGAAAGAAGTAACTACTGACACTGCACATTTTCCTTCTCTGCCTTTTTCTTTTGCAAGAGTCTTGCATCATTGTCATCCTTTAATGATGTTAAAGAACACCATCTCGTGTACAGTCGATCGCCATGGCTCCCACGCAGTGAAAAAGTTAAAACATTAATTTCAGACCTTCTGTCTTGGAATATGCAGAGGAAACACTACTGTATTCTTACATTTGAAAAAATGTAAGTTATATGGTATTCATACTGGTTTAAAAGAAGAATTTTAGTAGTGACCATATTTCTCCAATTATGCTAAGCAAGATTTTTGTCAGGAAGGAATTAATCACCTGTCCCAAGTTGCTGCCTGCTTTGAAATAAGCACCTGATCTGTTAAGTGACTAAAACAAATAAATTTGATAATTTACGGTAATTACGACCACTATTGAAACTTAAAGAAAATTCACTACAAGCATGTTACAACTATATTCAGATCAGATTTTATTGCATTTCATAATACCTTTACTGTCTAATTATTCTGCCATGGAAATGAACTCCTGCACCACTCTCATCTTGGTTGATGTAATTCCCTCCCCCATCTCCTCCGTCTCAGACCCCTGCCGTTGTGTCAGTGGCGCTGCCCTCGGAGCTGCAGACACCGGTCACCCAGTTCTGCCTGGAGCAGCGGTCACACGGCGGGGCCAACCGCCACGTCTGGGCGCTGGACTTCATGCAGCTGCTTCCCGTGCTGCCTGGCACCCACACGCACGTGGCTCAGTTCTCCATCAACCTCGGCTGTGGGTCCTACCAGCCCGCCAACAGGTGTGACACATTTTAAAACTAGGTTAGACGGTGCTTTTATGTGAAAATATGGTCAACATTTTTTTTTTCATCAAATCATTATAAAGGAACAACAGCAACCCCCCCTCCCCTCACACCCCAAGAGAGACACCCTAGATTTACTCTGCTGTCAAGTATGGTAACTGCTGCTCACAGGAATTAGCCGATCTAAGTATAAGCACATGCTATAATCAGTGTTGGGTATGCAAGTAACTATTGCATTATGTTTTTAAGTTTAAAATGTACTGGGATTTCCTGAGGGTCTGTGAATGCATCTTGGAGTAAGACACCGTAGCAAGTAGAAAAAGGAAATGCGCAGCACTACTTTTCCTACATAGGTTGTTGTTTTTTGTGTTGGATATGGCCACAGTGTTAGCGTCAGTGATGGGAATAATGGAATAAAATAAACACTGTTACTCACAGAGTAACAAGTAACATACCTAATCCCTTTTTTAGTGTTTGTAACGATAAAAAAAATAACTTTTATTGTCATTATTTCCATCACTGGCTATAATGCTCCTAAACGACAACATTGTTAGGAACTCACTTGGCTTCTAACAATAAGAAATTTCATATTCGAGTAGTTTTTTTTAATCATTCTGCGCACATAAGAGCAGTTGTAATAAGTCAGGTAAAGGAGGTACTCTAAGGGGACAGCAGAATCTCCTCATTTAATCGTTTACACTTAATAAGTTCACGGCTGGTCAGCGACTTTACCGGATTCCTGGTTAAAAATCAAATTATGCTGCCAAGATGTTGAGATAAGAATGTTCCCGGCTCTTTTGTTCTCGCTAGCGTGAGCCTGGAGTTCTCCACCAACCAGGGCCGGTCCTGGTCCCTGCTCCACACGGAGTGTCTGCCAGAGCTGTGTGCAGGGCCCCACCTTCCTCACAGCACCATCTACTCCTCAGACAACTACAGCGGGTAGGACCAGTGCTGCATGGCCGCGCATCAGTCACTCTGAACTTCAGGTTCCTATTAAGTAACTGTGGTGTGTGTCTCTCCAGATGGACAAGAATCTCCATCCCTCTGCCCAATGCTGCCCTTACCGAGACCACGCGGTTCCGCTGGAAACAGTCCGGCACCGGAGCAAACAACATGTGGGCTATAGACAACGGTTAGAACTATAGATACAGGTCTCATGGAATTCAAAATAAAACGTGTTTAACAGCATCAGTAAGACCAAATCCTTGTAAGAGTTTTTATTTTGATTCAGCGAGAACACTGAATTTTGTTTCCAAAATCAAAATGTGAAGAAAAATGTGTCAATTTTTTTACTTTACTAGAAAATTAAGAAAAATGAATATTAGGCTGTTAAAAAATGACCTTTCTTTTTACATTTTGATTTAGGATATAAAATGCAATGCTCCCAATGCATACAAATTAAAATTATTATTATTATTTCACTCACATTTTAGGCACGCTGCTATTAATTATTTAATTATTACTATCCCTGCATTTGCCTTTTTTCAGTGTACGTTGGTCCAGCCTGTCTTCGTTTCTGCTCGGGGAGAGGACATTGTTCTCGCACTGGCTGCAAGTAAGGACTCTCTTTTATTAAACCCAATAAATCCAATGTCTCTTCTTCAAAATCACCCCGCTCATTACCCACCTAATGCCCTGCAGCGCCAATCACCATTCAAAATGAATCAAATCGTATTGTGGTTATGATTCTTTAATGGCTTTTCAGTAGCTTTGCCTTCTTTGTCTTCCTCATTGGTAATGTCTCTCCTCTCCCCTCTCTCTATCTCCACCTCCCAGATGTGACCCGGGCTTCAGCGGTCCGGCCTGCGAGCTCGCCTCCCAGACCTTCCCGGCCTTCCTGTCCGAGGGTTTCTCTAGTCCGCGCCTCTCCTCCTACCACAGCTTCTCGTCCCTCCGTGGCGCCGAGGTCAGCTTCGGCTGTGGCGTGCTGGCCAGCGGGAAGGCCCTGGTCTTCAACAGGGACAGCAGGCGACACTTGGTAACAGCCCCGCTGGACAGTTCACAGGCCAGGTAACGTAGAACGGAATCAGACGTTTAACTTTTACCATATATATACATATATATACAGAGTTCTGTATGTGCACAAGTTGAGCTCACCACAGTTCAACTGCTGATTTCTCAATCTGTTAATTTCTCGTTAGACTTGGGCTTCTTCTTGAGGTGTCTTTTACTTCTGATTGATGCAGCGAGTGTTCCAGCCAGCCGGCTATTCGCTCTCCTCGTTTGTCAATCGCTTCCCCCCCCCCTCATACCCCCGCGTTCCAAAGCCGGTAGATGGATTGTGATCGTGGGGAGGACTGCAGATGAGAGGAGAGGATGGAAATGTGAGAGAGGAAGATAGAGAGGGAACGATGAAGTTAGATGTGGCATCTGTGTCAGATTGATTGCGCCTGTTGCGGCTTTCAGTGTGCCACCTGATGGCCATATTTAATGCCAGTCTTCTGGCTGATTGAGTGAACAGCTGCCTGAAAAGAGGAAACTGCACCGCTAATGAAAGCACAGCTCAGCCAAGGACAGAGAGAGCTGAGGGGCACCCTGAGACAGATGATGGGAATTATAATAAATAATACATTAGTATAGATGATAATATACGTGCCGAAACATGGATGAGCACATAAGAGGATGAAAAGTCATCCTTCATGACTATTTACAGTAAACATGGATACATGCACATGAGCTCTAACTCCCATCTACTATGTTACTCTTTTTTTTTTTGCTCACTTCCTTTCATTCAACTCTGTCCTCATTCATTGAATCATCTCATCCATCATCCTGCCACCTCCTTTGCACGGCTGTAATGTTTGTCCACCCTCTTACGCTTTTCTCTCTCACTTCTCCTTTCTAAACACACCTGGTCACCTTACTTTGCCTTGTTTCATTCATCAACCTGTTCATCGCTCTCTTTCTGTGTGCGCTCCTCACCTGCTGCTGCTTTCCTCCTTTCCTACGGACGTGCACTTGCGTGTGTTTAATGTCTTTCGTACGTGTGCTTTCCTTCTCTCCAGGTACCTCCAGTTCACTCTGCGGTTGGGCAGCCGCAGCACCTTGAGCTCGTGTCCCGCCCCAGACCAGCCAGGGGAGGGCGTCCTACTGCATTACTCCTCAGACAACGGCATCACCTGGACCCTGCTGCAACACTACGCTTACCAAGGCTTCCACGAGCCAAGGTACTTCCTGTGTGTGTGTGTGTGTGTGTGTGTGTGTGTGTGTGTGTGTGTGTGTGTGTGTGTGTGTGTGTGTGTGTGTGTGCGAGACTCCACAGAGACACTAAAACGGCAGTAACACACACAACAAAAAAAGGGTTTTAAGCTACTATCAAATAAGATTATATTTATGACTGGTTCTTTTAATACACCACCTGAAATTAAGTGTGGGATCACTGACGGTATACTCGTCCAATATAGTAGTATGGCACAAACTTCATTCTCTCATGATGTAATCATATATTGGACACCATATGTAATTATTGCATCATGAATTACCTGGAAAGTCCAAATTATTCATTCATCAAAATTTTTTTTTTTTCTAAAACTTCATTCCCCCCTCCCCTATTCTGGCTCTGGGTAGTCAGCTTCACTTTCCTCCCCACTATCACACCCATGTCTATGTGTGTAATAAATACAAAGTGAACTGGAGTGCAACTGTGCAGGTCAATTACACCTGATTAAATATATCTATTTCAAGACTTCTCATTCTCAACCTTTTAGATTCATATGTAAAAATAATGATTGAATGGCAACTGATTAGGGCTTCATATTTTGGTATGCATCCCATATCAATACATCCACTGGGAGATTCCCATACACTGGGAGAAAAGGAAGATGGGGAGAAGAAGTGGAGATCTGCAATGCGGTACTTTTTGAATGATATGGTGATTGGCGAACCTTTTAAGAAGATGTGATTTATGGTGACAAAGTATAATCTGCATTCACGAAAAAAACACTGTGTTTTAACAGTTTTCTTTCCTCTGAACAGGATTGTGTCTGTAGAGCTACCGTCTGGAGCTCGTAAGTTCGGCGTGCAGTTCCGCTGGTGGCAGCCGTACCATTCGGGCCGCAGTCACGACGTGTGGGCCCTGGATGAGATCAGCATGACCTCCGTGCTGTTCAACACTATAAGTCTGGACTTCAGCAACGTGCTCGATGTCACCCAGAGTCTGGGTTTTTACCTTGGCCACGTCCAGCCATACTGCCAGCATGACTGGACCCTCAGGTAGGAGACGCAAAGTTCTATTAGAGATGTTGTATTAACCATTACGGACGAGTGGTATTTAAAGGGTTAGATTAAACCGTTATTGTAAAGTAACCCAGTAACCAATACTGAACATACTGCACTACAGAATTAACAATAGCACACATCCCAAAAAGGACATTAGTATATAGCAAGAGCCAGCAATTCAGAAAAATGTATTAAATACTTGAATAATTGACAAAATGGCTTATCATAAGTGATGCACTAGAAAACGTTCCCAAAAAAGAAATATATATGATTATAACCTGACACATATTAAATAAAACTTTGATGAACATGGTTTCAAAATTTCTTAAAAACTTTTACAGGAAGCAGGAAAGTGTGAGCTGTCATTTGAAAATGTCACAGCTCTGGGATTGAAAAGAAAAAAAGGTGTTCTGTTGAACATCTTTCCATTTCCACACTTGTTCAGCTACCAGCGGGTGTCCTTAAAAATTCTTCAAACCAACATTTTTGATAAAAGCAATAATCATGTTTCTATAAGCGAAGTCAAGTCAATTTTACTTGTATAGCCCAAAATCACACATTCATCTAGTGGACTTTACAGTTTGCACAGCCATGCAACAAACCCCTGTCCTTAAAGCATCACAGCATGAGCATTCATCTTCTGTAATGCATGTTGGAACCTGGGGAGCTTAAACATATTGGCTTTAGCATCCCGCGCTGACGCTCTCTCCTCCGTCATGCAGCTTCTCTGGTGAGCCCAGCCCTGGCTCTAGTATCCGTTATGTGGAAACGCAGTCCATGCAGATCGGAGCCTCCTACAGTCTGCAGTTCTCTCTGGTCATGGGCTGTGGCCGCGACCCCTCCCCTCACATTGACACGCAGGTCCGTCTGGAGTTCTCCACCAACCACGGCCTCACCTGGCACCTGGTCAAAGAGGTGAGGAGCATGAAACTTATCCACGCTTCCTTCCGCCTGTTGAGTGATTATTTACACCTCGCCCCTTTTTTTTTTTTGCCATAGCCTTGGCGCACACCTTTGCTTATGACTTAGGAAAAAACTTGCAAAAGTCATCCCGAAGGGAAACAAGGAAATATATGATTTATTCATGATCATGAATATTGATTTACCCATTACAGCCGCAGTAATAATGTGTAAATAATGAGTCCTTAAATGTGGCACTTTGTTTCAGATGAGAAATTATCGCAATTACTTTTGATTCAACATGATTCAACAAAGATTCTCTATGATCACAACTGGCTCATAAATATTCATACAGCACCAAAGTATCTGCCAAGATTTTTATTGCCTTTGGAATTGAATAGGGCGTAATGAGTCTTCCACCAGTGAATTTTCTCTGATTCTCCCATGTGCATGAAAATGCATCATCTGGCAAGTGCGGAGTGTAACTCTCTGAATGTCCTGTACTGTTAATCCTTACTTGCCTGCCAGTGCTCAAGGTCAGAGATACTGTAATCCTGCATTAGCCTTTTATGTGCACAAACTGTTGGGCTGATGAATCCTCCGGTTGTATTTGCAGTATATCACACTGGATTTGAGGAATTTGTTGCAAAAACAAACTCCACAATAATTTATATATAATGACTTGCTCTATGGATTCTGGGTAATCATCATTAAGCAACACTTTCCACCCCCAATAATACATATACAGTGTATATTTTAAACCTGTCTTTTCCTTCATCTAGGCCTGCCTGCCTGGCATGCCAAGCTGCTCCGAGTTTACAGCTCCCAGTGTCTACCACCCATCGGAGTTCAAAGACTGGAGACGCATCACTTTGTCTCTGCCTCAGAAGACATGGTAATACACACCTGTACAGCAAAGATTCACGGAGAGCCCTTTTTTTGCAATTACCAACCACTATGTGCAGGAGATACCGTCAATTGTAACATTAAGCTGAAAGCGACACTAGGGAGCATCCCCACACAGCCACAGGGGTAGAGGTGACACTTAATGTTGTTTTGTGAGGATTGCATTCACCATTTCGGCCCATTGCTTGCACATATATCAACTCAAACAATCACATAAACCTCCCACACTGGGCACCGTGACCTCCATCCCCATTTCATTCTGCTTCCCAGCTCCTGAATTACGGTGGTCTAATCTCCCGCGGTGTGTGGCCAGAGGTCACGGAGTCACGGCAGTAAATGATAATAAAACAGTCACGGGCAGTTCTGTGTGATCAGGAAGTGGTCCGGGTTGATATGGGCCATAGGAGCAGCGGACCGTGAAACCTCCCTGCTATATAACACCCAATATACCTGACTATCTATGCTCCCAATGCCATTTGTCATTGCTGTTCATGCAGCAAGCGGCAAGCATGGAAACTCGCTCTCAGGCACTGACAAACATGCACACACACACACACACACACACACACACACACACACACACACACACACACACACACACACACACACACATGCACACACACACAACCATCCACAGCCTTCATATCTCTGAAATGATGGAGATGATCGTATTGCCCTCTCTCTGACATTCATTCACTGCATACACACACACACACACACACACATAGAGGAAACACACATGTGATAAAGTTAATCTGTACCTGCCTGAAATCCACAAATCTCAATCCCCCATATGAAGCATAGATTAGAATATAACATCATGGTGTGGTTAAAATGCTGCAATCGCTGTTGGTCAGTTGATTTTATGAGATTGTGTTTTTTACTTTAACATTAAATTACTTTTACCAATTTGTCTGCCTTGACAGAATGAGACTATCTGAAATACTTCATATGTCAGAGTTAACCGGTGTCCGTTCTGTGTTCAGGTCCAGTGCCACGCGGTTCCGTTGGATCCAAAACTACTATGGAGAGCAGGATGAGTGGGCCCTGGATGACATCTACATTGGCCAGCAGTGTCCTAACATGTGCCACGGACATGGATGGTGTGACCATGGACACTGCAGGTCTGCCTTCTTACATAGATGTGCACAAATTATATAATAGTTAATAGTTCTTAGATTCTCAGGATTCATACCAAAACGTGCATAAGACAGGTCATTGAGTCACTGAGCGTTCTTCTCTCGTAGGTGTGATGACGGCTTCACTGGGACCGACTGCCAGCCCTCCTCCCCCCTCTCCTCCAGTGTACTGTCCGACTTTGAGTCCCAGGATGCACTGCTGGCCACATGGCAGGAGGTGATTGGTGGAGAAGTGGTCACCCCCGATATGGGCTGCGGAGTGGTCTCATCCGGCTCGTCCCTGTACTTCAGCAAGGTAGAGCAGATACAGGAATTTCTTAAGCAATTTCAACATTTTCATATTTTTGTGCACTGTTGCACATCAACCCTCCACTGTATGTTTTGGTTATTAAAATGTACAGGTATTTTTCCCCATATTAATATGCATTGGTGCATGTGTATTGATCAGGCTGGACTGAGGCAGCTGGTGAGCTGGGACCTGGACACTGAATGGGCAGAGTTTGTGCAGTTCTACCTGCGTGTGGGCGGGGACTGGGCGGAGTGTAACCAGGCCGACAGCAGGGAGGAGGGAGTGCTGCTGCAGTACAGCAATGACGGGGGCATCACCTGGGGCCTCATCGCTGAGATGTACTTCACTGACTTCACCAAACCCCGGTGGGAAAGATCTGCCTTCACATTTTTATTATTCTCTGTACATATATAATATGTAATATGATTGAATATGTTGTTAGAAAAACCCTGGTTCATACGTCACTCTTACATCTCACAGTTTTGTCCACTATGAGCTTCCCTTGGCCTCTAAAACACCATCCACGCGGTTCCGCTGGTGGCAGCCTCTTCACTCTGGGGACGGCTATGACCAGTGGGCCATTGATGATGTCATCATTTTGTCTGAGAGGGAGAAGCACATCATCCCTATGGCAAGTCCGACCCTGCCGCAGGTCAGGACACAAAACACTTGGAACACTGTGTCCATGTGTCTTCTGAGAGATAGTCACCTGTGTTAGTTACCTGCGAACACAAAAAAAACATTAACCCCAGCCATCATCTGTTTCTACAGAACTTCTATGAGAAGCCAGCATTTGACTACCCCCTAAACCAGATGAGTGTGTGGCTGATGTTGGGTAACGAAGGCATGGAGAGGGAAAGCAACAACAGCTTCTGCGCCCCGACACCTTCCGCTATGGTGTTTGGACGCTCCGATGGGGACAGGGTGGCCGTCACCAGGGACCTCGCCCTGCGCCATGGCTACACCCTTCAGTTTAAGGTACTCTCGGGGGGGCAATTGTTGAAAAACGCATTCTAAAGTGCCCTCTTGAGGGCTAAAAACCATGTTAAAGTGCCTTCTTGAGAGCTAAAACGTATGCTTAAATGCCCTCTCGCAGCCAAACACTTGTTGAAGTGCCCTCTTAAGAACCAAAACACACGCTAAAGAGCCTTCTAGGAGCCAAAAGCTTATGCATGGCAAAGACACACTATATGAGCCATTTTTTTTCTCTCATGTAAACACTGGTGAAAAGTAACTAACTACATTTTCTCAAGCGCTGCACTCAAGCACAAAATTGTGGTACTTATCTTGAGTGTTTCCATCTCAAGCTATTTTATACTTCCCGTACACTGCGTTTCAGAGAAAAAATATTACATTTTTTTTAATCTACTACATTTATTTGACAGCTTTTGTTATTCTTCGGATGAAATGATGATGATTTAATGGATAGAACAATACAACACAAACAAAAAACAAAAAAACAATGGTTTCCAGACTTTTTGACTTTTGCTGTCTTACATAAAGCAGTGTGTAGTCATGGTCACATTTCAGATGTCTATGAGTTGTTAACAGCTCGACAAGTAGTCATTTCTGTCTCTTAACTTCTTACATGGTTTCATTTCAATAAAATAAATAAATCAATTAAATTCCCCTCACAACCCCTCTGATGTATCTTTGGTCTGGAAAAACTGGACTAAACTTGCTGACTTACACATTGATGCTTCAGTATTAATAATTGATGTCATATTTCAAATTATAGAGGGTTGAAATTAGTAATCTATTTATAGTGATCTATTTTTAAAAAAGGTGCTTCTATGGTCCAAAGCAGTAATGCAGTCTCCCTTCTCACACCCTCACTCTGAAAAAGCCTTACTTTTACCTAAGTAGACTTTTACTTTAAATGGAGTATTTTTACATTGAGGTATGTGTACTTTCTGATGGGTATTGCAGATTTATTTCTTAAACGTCAGTATTGTCTTCTCCACTGTTTCCCCTACCAGTTGAACCTAGGCTGCGAGTCAGAGTTCAGCACGTCTGCCCCCGTCCTGCTGCAGTACTCCCACGATGCCGGTCGGACCTGGGCCTTGGTGAGGGAAGGCTGTTACCCAGGAACCCCGGGGGCAGGCATCTGTGAGGGCAGTGGACGGGAACTCAGGGAGCCCACTGTGTACAACACCGGAGATTATGAGCAGTGGACCAGGGTCACTGTGGTCGTGCCGCGCAATGTTGCAGCCAGGTAGTTATGCTAACAGGCGTCCGGTTTCACCTGCTAAGTGGTGATTTTATTTATTATCTATCTTTCTCTTACAAGGGATATTTTTGTGTAACAGTTCAGACTACTATACTGTCTATTTGTCATTCCCTCTCGCTCAATCCTCCCCTCCTTGTCCCAGTAAAACCAGGTTCCGCTGGTTCCAGGAGAGCAGCTTGTACAGGGACGCCCCGCCTTTCGCCTTGGATGGAGTCTACATCTCTGAGCCCTGTCCAAACCACTGTGGAGGACATGGAGATTGCATCTCTGGAGTCTGCTTCTGTGATATGGGATACACAGGTGCGGTGAAAGATAGAGAAGGAAAAGAGATGCATGTTAACCACAGAAAAAATGTTTGTATATTTATATGCTAAGCATCCTGATTGCCTTTTCCCCCCCTCCCCCGTAGTGGAGCAGGATAGCTGTGTCCCATCCGTAGCCAGTCCCACAGAGCTCACCGAGGGCTTTGAGGGGAAACTGAGCCCACTCTGGCAGAGCCTAAGTGGAGGACAAATTGGAGGAGGCTGTGGCATAATCGGTGAGGGCAAAGCCCTGTACTTCAGCAGTCCTGGGAGGAGAGAAGCCAGGACAGTGCCTCTAGACACCACCAACACACGGTGAGCACAATCCACTTCAGAAGTTTCTCATTCATAAGCACCGGAGAGCAGCTAAATCTGTCTTTGTTTCAGTGTGAAATTGAATTTTTTTTTTCCTGTGTGCATACAGGTTGGTCCAATTCTACATTCGAATAGGAAGCAAGAGTCTGGGACCCACTTGTACCAGGCCTCGCTCCCGCAATGAAGGTAATAATCAAGCTGAATGAGTAGTATGACAGTACTAATGTATGTCCTAAGGCCCCCTGCTGCCTTCATGTGGCTGATTTAAACACTGCAGCTTGTACTGAGGAGCTCTTCTCCTGGGTTGTACATAAAGAAAGCAGCCTGTAATAACAGCCCAGAAGTGTTGAATGTTGAAAAGACAATAATAGATGTACAGTTATTCACTAAATTTAATTGTAAATGTACTGTAATGAGTCACATTTAATAAAGATATGTATTTAAAGATTATAATCATGCAACATAAGAAGAGACAACTAAAAAATACATGATATAGCCTATCACTTAAGTATAGATACAGTATTCTTTATTATCTAATCAGAGGATGACAAAAAGCAATGAAAATGAAGTATTGTTAGACTATTTCTGCTACTGGAAAAAGAGGAAAAACTGTTAATGAATTTGAGTAGATTATTAATATTCTAATGTGATAGCTTTTTATTTTATTTATAGTTATCATCATGCAGTTGTCTCATATTATTCTGAGCTGCACTGAGCTCACACTGTCAGCTGTCACTTTGATATTTGAAGGGTAACCCTAACTACAAGATTATACTCAAACATTTAGTATTTAAAATTGGGGATCGAAATAGAAAGACTGGAACAATCAAGTGCTTCTCGTGACCTTTATAATATATATAATGCTCTTCTTACCTGTCACTTTATTGTAAACTCATCACATAGGCCTATCAACAATAGTCTATCAGATGCATGTTTAAACAATGGTGTATGCAAACTCAGGAAAACCACCTATTATCTATAGCTGTCCATTCCAGCAAAATGTATTATGAACTTTTTTCACTTTATTTTTTGTCTTCACAGCTTGAATAAAATGAGTGAGTAGGAGAATGAATAAATAACTTCAGAACAACTTTGGCACACGTCTATATCTTAAATTATAAATGCAAAGCTTTTAAATAAAACAGCTCACTCCAAACAAATGTGACCATGAATAAAATGGGCGATAAATGAATTATGTTAGTCGAGGTCCCTCAAAGTTCTTTTACATTTGTAATCACAGTCATGACAAAAGTGAACCTGACAGAACTGTCTGTTTCCTGCCGTTGGACATTCTTCAACATACGGATAGACGAGAGCCTCAACAGTAAGTCTCAAGATCCAGTTCTGAGGCATAAACTGCTATAGTTACTGACCAGGGACATATCTCATTCATCAACGGAACTCTTTCAAGTGTCAAAGTATGACATGGTATTTCCTCAATCTAGTTTTGTGGGATCCCTGATCTCTTCTCTGCACCTGTTTCTTCTCATTATGTGTCTTAAATTATACTGCCCTATACTCACAGTTCAGTTGAGGACTGCGATTGCTAATACACATGTGCATGTGGATCCATCCTTTGAGTTAATGTAAATCCACATGAAGATCAATAAAATGAGATTATCAATGGACCTCATCGTGCATCATGGTGACCAAGAAAAATATAAATAGCATAGATATCCATATAATACTATGCATATGCAAGTACTATCTATGTTATTGTTTTTACCTGATTGACAAAGCATTGTGAATAGGGAATTTCCCCAGTCTTCCAGAATGCACATAAGCTAGGATTAAAAGTGCTACCTATTCTGCTCTTTTTCTTTCGTTCTAGGTGTAATTGTGCAGTTTTCCACTAATAATGGAGTCCAGTGGCAGTTTCTGAGGGAGCTAGACTTCAGCTCCTTCCTGGAGCCCCAGGTTGTGACCATCGAGCTGCCTCCTCCAGCTAAATCCCCGTATACAGTGTTTCGGTGGTGGCAGCCACAGCAGGGTTAGTGCATTAATTAGGATGTTTGATATGATAGAAAACACTTTAAACACAGTAAGATAATAAAACTCTTTTCTCTCTATCCTTATAGGGAAACACTCCGCCCAGTGGGCTCTGGATGACGTCCTGATCGGTATGAACGACAGTTCTAGGACGGGTTTCCATGACAAATTCGACGGCACGACACCCCTGAGGCACAACTGGTACCGCATTCAGGGCGGGGAGGTGACTGTGGACTGTTTGTCCCTGGACACGGCACTTAACTTCAACTCTGAGGCCATAGACAGTGAGTCACAGCAACACATTCTGTTCCTAGGTACATACGCCATGAGAAGTACATGCAACGAGAGAGGAGGATTTATGACTAGAGGATTTTCACTTTTAGGTAATTAGCAGGCAATTAGGTTTTAATTGCTAAAGTAGGTTGGAAAATGGAGGCCTCTGAGTAAGGCATTACCAGTTATCAGTGAAGCTGTTGCGTTTATACTAATAAGCCCAGTGTAAATGTGTTGGAGTGTTGGATGAACGTAAAGAAGGTGCAAAAATACTGGACTACTATGCATATATATGTATATATATATGTGTGTGTGTGTATGTGCCTAGGCCCATCTAGTGACATGTACTAAATGGCCATACAAAGGCACCACAGTGTTACACACAGCAGGCTGAAATCGAATCACCCACTGAGTGTGGCGCCGTGGCTCGTGCATTTTTAATGAGAGCGGACCTGATTGAACATCCTGCCTGTTATTTATGCTAGCATCAAGCTGCGAGCGGATTTACTTTGCGCAAATATTACATTACAACCGGGCCCATTCATTAGGAGTGCGCGACAAGAGCAATTTCGCAGCACATCTATAAACATAAAGCTCCCATGTGCCAGTGTGAACACAAAGCATGAGACTCTATGGCTACTTTCGTATGCACCCAAATATGCTCAACGCTACCTATTGTGTTCAGAGCTGTGTTTGCGATTGGACTTGTATGAAAATTACTTAAACACTGAGGATATTGATTCTAGTTTTTCTTTATAAATATTATGTAGTTATCATGTATTATTACGATTTTCTGGCATGACACAAAATAAAGTTTTCAAACTGCTGCAGTGTCTTAATGTATCTGGTCGGTAATGTATCTGTGTTTGTAGTTTATTTGGATGTAAAAATTAGATTGTAAGGAAGTTTATTGCTGTGAAAAAGGTCACTAGCTTTATATCATCCAAAGCAGAATCTCTTTTTACTTCTCGCTTCAAAACTAACCCAGTGGATCACTGCCACTGTGGCCACAGGGCCATAATATTTCTTGAAGGGCATGCAGCCAAACTTTGGGGGCAGG
Organism: Eupleurogrammus muticus; assembly: GCA_036785175.1. NCBI lineage: Eukaryota > Metazoa > Chordata > Actinopteri > Scombriformes > Trichiuridae > Eupleurogrammus > Eupleurogrammus muticus. The sequence goes on along the minus strand of JAYKQN010000010.1, from coordinate 17,758,923 downwards.
AATGGTGAATCATGGCCACCATTAAATTCCTGCCCTGGTGTGGACACTAGAATCAATAAACGCCAAAAAAAGAGGTAATATTCATTTTGCTTCTACATTGTGCTTGCAGAGAAGCCAAGGTATGCAGAGAGCTGGGATTTTGAGGTTTCAGGCTCGTCCTTCCTGCAGTTTGAGTTAAGCATGGGCTGCAGTAAGTCCACTTCGTTTTCCCATGGCGTGCGTTTGGAGTACTCCACGGACTGTGGTCGCCACTGGGCTCTCATCACCCCAGAGTGTGTTCCCCCGGCTATCGGCTGTGCTGGTTACACTCAGAGTTCCGTCTATACCTCCACCCAGTACAAACACTGGAGGAGAATCACTGTGTACCTTCCCAGCTCTGCAAAGTAAGTCCTTTTTTTTGACTGTTCATGCCACAAATTAGTAGACAATATTGGCATATTTGCTGAAACTGCAATTGCACATGAAGTGTTTTTTCCTCTCTAACTTGCGGCTGAATTGCCAGCTCCCCAAGAACTCGTTTCCGTTGGATCCAAACCCATTTCACCCCAGGAGCTGAAGGCTGGGCTCTGGACAACGTATTACTTGCACCTGGTTGCCCTTGGATGTGCTCTGGACATGGTCTGTGTGACAATGGACACTGTGTGTAAGTAACTCTCTTGAATGCACAGCAGATGGAGTGTTAGTATTACACTTGTGTTTTTGTGCCTAGTTAAAAATGTTTGCCTCACGTTTGCTTTTATTCAAACACAGGTGTGATAAGGGCTATGGAGGGTCACATTGTGTGCCCTTGGCCCCACTGCCATCTGTACTGAGAGAGGACTTTAATGAGAACCTGCAGCAGGAGACCTGGCCTGAGGTGTATGGAGCAGAGAGGGGAACTCTGAGCGGAGAGCCTCTTAAATCTGGCACTGCCCTCATTTTTAAAGGGGTATGGGTCTACTACTCCATCGCTAGCCACAGTTTTACATCTAAAATTCGCTAACTGTTCTGAGCTGAAGAATACAATCCCTGTTTGTTTGTTTGCAGGACGGTCTGCGTATGATAGTGTCACGGGATCTGGATTGCACAAACACCCTCTACATCCAGTTCTCGTTCAAATTCATCACAAAAGGTACTGCAATAACCGACTGTTTGGTTCAGTTTAAATGCATTTTTGTGTGTTATAAATGAAGATGTGATGTTAATAGTTTGTCTTGCGGCCTCTTCTAGGTGTCCCAGAGCGCTCACACTCAGTGCTGCTGCAGTACTCGGTGAACGGAGGAATTAGCTGGCTGCTGCTGGATGAGTTTTACTTCCCAGCTTCAACCGATTCTCTGTTCCTCCACCTGCCGCTGCCGGCCAGTGCTCAGACCAATGCCACCCGCTTCAGACTTTGGCAGCCTTACAACAGTGGTGAGTGAACAAGTAAAAAAAAAAGTTATATTATTGTAATTGTATTTGTTGTTTTTTTTCCTGTGTTCACAGTTTTATCTCACTCAGTATTACTATGCGTTTTCCATTATCCTTTGAATTTTGTCTCCACTCTTTCATTCTCTCCGACAATTTCCCAATTACACAGTCATCCCCGAGCCAAATTCCCTGGGTGAATATGTGATAATTTCAACATTCTTATGTCCTTCAGGTAAGAAGGAGGAGGTGTGGGTGATAGACGATCTCATAATTGATGGCAGCTCCTTACACAACCCACCGGTAGTTATAGACAGCTTTGAAGAAGGTCCCAATGAGTCCAACTGGCTGTTCTTTCCTGGGGGAAACACAGGCCTCTATTGCCCTTACCAGAAGACTGGCCTGTAAGAAATGAAAACCACTTAACTTTGAATGTTGTCAATGACAATGTCTTGATTGCATATTCTGTTTTGATGTAATGGCTGAGCCCAATGGTGATACTAAATGTGCAAAAATATGTGTTTATCCTTGACTGATCCTTGTGTTTGTGTGTGTGTTTTGCAGGGAGGAGGATGAATCAGCCATGGTGTTCGTCTCCAGTGAGCTTGGAGAGCACTCCATTACCACCAGAGATATTGACGTAAATGAGAACACTATCATCCAGTTTGAGGTACACAAACCAGCGTTTATAATGTTTTTTTCCCCCTAGCAATCATTATACTTATTCATTCAAGACATAAATCACTGCTCATCAGCCGCTCCTCCCACTGCTGTTTTGTGGAAAGACGGACTAGTGGCTTTTATGTCCCATGCAGGGGTGGCAAGGGACTAGGTGTTCCTGGTCAATGTGAATTGTTTTAAGCTAAACGATTGCCAAGAAAAATCAATAAACACTGAATTACAAAACAAAATAGTCTTTGCTTAGAGTCATCTTTGCTAACTATGTGTATTGTTTATGTCTCCCCAGATTAATGTGGGCTGCACAGCTGAAAGCTCCTCTGCTCACCCGGTGCGTCTCGAGTTCTCACGGGACTTTGGCGCCACATGGCACCTTCTGGTGCCCCTTTGTGCCGGAGGGCCCCAACCCTCCTCGCTATGCTCCACTGAGCTCCACCCTGCCAGCATCTATTTCCCTGGTACTACTCAGGGCTGGAGGAGAGAGGTCATCCACTTTGGGAAGTTGCGTCTCTGCGGGTAAGCACTTGATACACCGCCTACGGGAAAAAAATAAAATAAAAACAGGGTAAAACTGTTTCCAAATTCAAATCAGATGCTTTTATATATGCTTATGATAACAAATTTGGTTATTTCTATCCCTTAAAAATCCTTACAGTTCAGTGAGGTTCCGTTGGTATCAGGGTTTCTTTTCCCCTGGTTCTGCTCCTCCGACATGGGCGCTAGACAACATCTACATCGGCCCACAGTGTCAGGACATGTGCAACGGCCATGGAGCCTGTGTGGGGGGCACCCACTGCGTGTGTGACCCTGGCTACTCGGGACCTGACTGCTCTGTTCCTGACACCCCCAATGCTGACTTCCTCAAGGATGACTTTGAAGGTAAACCAACAGCATACAAAAAGTTCACATACCTGTATGTGCAGACGGAGAACAGTAGGTGGTCCATATAGTATTTATGTATCACTCAGAGAAATCCAGCTGTGGTTTTTCAAGGAAACTGATCAAGTCTTTGCAGTGTCACAGAAGCTTAAAATCTCAGATTATAATAGTACCCAATAATTCAAGGACCGTCTTTTGTTAGTACATGATGTATTCATGATTATGTGTCAGTCTTAATGCAAAGTGTGATACTGTTATCTGTAAAAGTTGCTGTGTGTGCATTGCTGTGTGTCCACTTCAGGTGGAGCTGTGGATGCTGAGCGTTTCAGACTGCTCAGTGGTGGCAAACCATCCAGGAAATGTGGTATCATGTCCAGCGGCAACCACCTGTTCTTCAGCGAGGACGGTCTACGCATGTTGGTCACCAACGACATGGACCTGTCCAATGCCAGGTATAGTTTAACCGACGCACTGCAATTTCATGCAATATATTTTACACAAATAAACCTTTAAAAAGGATGCAGTGCAAATATCCATAATAATCTCATGGGTTAATGGCTGGTATCTACAGGTTTGTTCAGTTTTTTCTACGTCTGGGCTGCGGCAAGGCAGCTCCAGATCCTCGCTCCCAACCTGTTCTACTGCAGTTCTCTGTGGACGGAGGTTTGACGTGGGGCCTCCTCCAAGAATTTCTCTTCAGCAACAGCAGTAATCAGGCTCGCCTGGTAGCCCTGGAAATCCCACTGCGCGCCCGCACCCCTTCCACTCGTCTCCGCTTGTGGCAGCCATCTGAGAATGGGCACTTTTACAGCCCTTGGGTCATTGATCAGGTAGAGTGAGCAAGAAGAAGAAATACCCATTGCTTTCCATCAATCTATTCATCAATCCATTAACCTCTTAAGACACTCTGTGCTGTGAGTGGTACAGGGTAGTAATGAGGGGTCATTAATGCCAATGTCTTCAGTTTTGAGATTTTATGCACAAATATGGCAACAAATGATGATCTTGAAGTTGTTTCACATTGATTGACATCATGTATTAGCCAACTGAAGCATGAGGTCAGGAAATAGCCAGCTTGAAGCTCGTGCCAAAGAGGATTGAGTACAAAGGTTTGACCACCTTTGGTTTAATGGAGCAAACGCTCTTTTCCTTCACTTATCTTTCTCCAGGTGGTGGTAGGTGGCAGCGCCAGTGGCTGGGGGCCCCTTGAAGATGATTTCTCTTCAATCGACGGCCGCTCATGGCTGCTCCACCCTGGAGGGACCCGCATGCCTGTTTGTGGCTCCGAGGGGCCTGCCTTCGCATTCATAGAAAAGTCCAATACTCGCTACGCTGTAACCACTGACATCAGTTTGGGTCAAGATGCCTTCATCCAGTTTGACTTTTCTGCTTCCTGCTCTGTCACCAATTCCTGCTACTGTAAGTCCGCATAAAAAATTGACCAATAGCCATAATAGTCGAAGATGTGTATTCCATTGTTGATCTGTTCTGATTCCATGCAGCCGTAGAGCTGGAGTACTCTCTGGACCTTGGACTGTCCTGGCAGCCTGTGGTCAGGGACTGTCTGCCTACGAGTCCTGACTGTTCCTCTTACACCCTGCAGCGGCTGCTGGTTTCTGACACATTCAACAAGTGGGGCCGCATTACCCTGCCAATACCGTCATATGCAAGGTCAGCATTGTCCTGGACTCGAATCAGACAGGAGGAATGAACTTATGTAGCTTATAACAAATTTATAACACATGGTGCAGAGGGTGGCATTGTTGCCTCACAGCAAGAAGGTTGCAGGTTTGAGGTCTGTGGTAGGACCTGTCTGTGTGGACTTGGCATGTGTATGGCCTGGCCCCTGTGACACTAGTGAGAAATAAGTTGGTAAAGAAAATTGATTGTGTAAATCCATTATTATTTTAATTATTTTAACTTAAGCTCTGCAGTGTAACTGTGTTATTTATGTCTTAGGTCTCCAGCAACAAGGTTCCGTTGGTTCCAGCAGGCTCCCTTTGACAAGCAGCAGACCTGGGCACTGGATAACCTCTACATTGGAGATGGCTGTCCAGATATGTGTTCTGGACATGGACGCTGCCAACAGAGCTCCTGTGTGTAAGTCTTTTTTAATGCAAACACCTGGAGTGTCAGCTGCTAGGAGTGAGCAAGAATGTGTGAAAAGGAAAACTTAAAGCTTAAAATCTGGTTATTTATAGCTGAGGCCACCTTTCTGTCCAGGTGTGACCCAGAGTGGGGTGGAGAGTACTGTGATGAGCCTGTCATTCAACTGCCCTCCCTGCTGAAGGACAGCTTCAGCCGAGCACCGTCGCTCAGCCACTGGCATACACTCACCGGTGGGAAACTCAGCAGTGTGTGTGGAGCTGTGGCCTCTGGAGCCGCTCTGCACTTCAGCGGGGTAGGTGTTGAGTGCCTTTCTTTGCATTTGTTACCTTGTTATTTCTTCATTCTGTCCTTCCCACAGGTTTTGTTTTCATAATGAAAACGAACCTGGTCCGGCAATTTAATGGAGGATAAATGCTATTAAACGCAACCATATACTGAACAAAAATGTGAGCGTGTGAATGTGTTTTTTAGGAGTTGAAATGAAAGATATAGGACTTGTTCTATGCATACAAAAGGATAATCTATCAACTTTACAGGTGTGGCATATCAATTCTCTGATTAAACAGCATGATTCTTGCACAGACGTGCCTTGGGCGGGTCACAATAAAAAGTTTTTCCAAAAAAATGGGTTGTTTTTATCACACAACAAGATGCTACAGATGCCACAGGATTTGGAGGAGCATGCAATTGGAATTCTGACTGCAGGAATGTCCAAAAAAGCTGTTGCCTTTGAAGTGAATTGGTGGTACATCCAATCGGCCTCACAGCTGCAGACCATGTGTAACCACACCAGCCCAGGATTTCTCAGCATCATTATGTGCAAGATGCAGAGCAGCCACCTGGACAGCTCGTGCAAAAGTTGCTTTGCATAAGGGAAACATTTCTGCAAAAACAGTCATAAACCATCTCAGCGAAGCTCAGCTTGACCTCAGTGCAGAGTGAAAAGAATGCCCAATGTTGGAGGTAGGGTTATTGTATTAGCAGGACTAGGCTATGGACAATGACACATGTTAGTTTTTTAATTAATGTCACTTTAAGTGCCCATTGTCATGCCTTTTATCAACCACCATCATGATATTTGCAGCAAGCTGCAGCAACACACTTCTTAGAAGCAGCAAACATACCAGTTCTTGCTTGGACTGCATACTCACCAGATGATCCAGATGTTCTGGATTGGCAACAGCGTGTTCCACTGCCAATATCCAGAAACTCACCAAAATCCAGTGAAGTTGCCAGTATCCAACACGACCATTGAAGCGACGTGGACTAACATTCCACAGGCAACTATCAACAACCTGATCAGCATTATGAACCCTAAATACTAGTCACACAAGATACAGGCTCTTTTTCTGTGCGCCCCCTCCCTATATCTGTCTTTAAAAAAAAATGCAAAATGCAATTTTATAGAGCAGCCTTTATGTGACAAGGCACATCTGTGCATAAATAATGCTGTTTAATCCACGTCTTGATATGCCATACCTGTCAAGTGGAGGGATTGTCTTGGCAAAGGAGGAATGCTATTAACACAGATTTAAAAACATTTCATAGAAATAAGCTTTTTATTTCATCTCATGAAAAATGAGCGTTGCCTATATATTTTTGGTTAGTGTATTTACAAGGGTTGAAATGCTCAACACATTTTCCGTCTCACAATTTCTTTTTTTTTTTTTTTTTATGTGCGCTGGGTTATGCATTAACACCACTTCCACTCATGCCAAGAAAAGAAAGCCAGAAAAAATATTGACAGAGAGACAAGATCTAGACAAGTTCGACAAGATGTAGACATCCAACAGTATATGAAAGGTGCTGCTTTAAATATTAATCTGTTGAAGAAAAGATCACAGCTTTAGTTTTTTTTTTTTCCTCCCAGGGCTCTTTGGGCATTGCTGAAAATGCATATTGACAGGCTGAACTTAATGTAGATGGACACCCTGCCAGAGAAACCTTTTAAGAGCGGTCATTAAAGTCTAGCATTTATCTGTCTCAGGACTACCCTACTTAGATCTGAAACCTTCCACCCATATATTTATATATAAGTCAAATTTATTATTCTGTTTATGCTTCAGGAATGGTCTCTGTGGTAAAAAGCAACGTAGCAGACTGTGTTTAAACTCATCACTCAGATAGACGCAGACATCCGTCCGTCACACTCAGACTGGGCTTTAGCTACATGTCTCCATGTGTCCGTGCACAGAGTTGCAGCCGGCAGCTGGTGACGGTGGATCTGAACCTGACCAATGCCGAGTTCATCCAGTTCTACTTCATGTACGGCTGCATGATCCCACCTAGCAACCGTAACCAGGGTGTGCTTCTGGAGTACAGCTTGAATGGAGGAATCAACTGGCATCTATTGTCCGAGATCTTTTATGATCTGTACACAAAGCCTGGGTGAGTTCTAAGCATATTAACGATGGCCTGCAGATGCCTGTTGTCATGGTGAAGGTGTTTTTTTTTTTCATTCCAAAATTGAATTGAGCTTACCAACTGGAGCACTGTGGTAAAAACAAAATATTAGTCTTCCGTCTTCTGTCCGTGTTCAGGTTTGTGAATGTGCTGCTGCCCCCTGCTGCCCGTCAGGAAGGAGTGCGGGTGCGGTGGTGGCAGCCTCAGCATGACGGGGCGGACCACAGCGACTGGGCCCTGGATAACGTCCTCATAGCGGGTTCAGACCCGCGGGCCCAGATCTCTGACACGTTCGGAGGGGTGGCTCTGCCCAACCACGAGCGAGCTCCTGCCGATGAGACCTCAGGAAGGATAGGTCAGCTGGGCGAGCCGGAGGAAACACCTATTGGTACGTATGTCGGTGGAGGTTCTCAGTCGTCCAGCTCATCTTTATCTTGTAGAATTGTAGAGAAAAGCAACTGGAGTTCTCCGTACATTTGCATCTAAAATATAAAGGCCATTCTTTTGAAGATTCTAATATCCTGGTTTGGTACAGGGAAGATAGATGGTTTGAGAGAGGGGTAAATGAGGTATCTCCACTTCGAAAAACCTTTTCTAAAGAGAGGTGGCTGCCAATTCTGCATTGGAAGCTCTTCTCAGGAATAATCAAATGTGTGTCACATCTGGGGGCAGAAAACACTCCTGGGAGCATCCCAGAACTGAAGAAGCCTCTTGGACAGGAGGTGAAAGGTCTTCACCCAAAAGTCCAGATGCTTTTCTCTACAACTCTACAAGATAAACCACTGGTGCAGTAGACTTTGACCAGGGGTCACTGTGTCAATTAAACAATAGCATACAAAGTAAATGTTATATTTATATATATATATATATTGTTTTCATAGCTAAACACGACCTCTCAGGCGTATAAATTTCCCTTTCTTCGCGCTCATTGTTCGCAGTGAGTGATCATTGGCTGTTCTCAGAGGACTGCTCAGTGCACCGTTTCTGCAGCTCTCCCGATGGGGTCATGGTGTGTGGCAATGCTGATGGGAGGGAGGTCTACGCTGTCACACATGACATCGTCCCTGACAAGGGTTGGGTCATGCAGTTTAAGGTAACTAATACACCTAAAATGACACAAAGGTACCGTAACAATCATTATTGTGTGATGTTTTTTTAATGTATCGATGTATGTATATGATGTATAGAGATCTGTTCTTTGTGATGGTGGAATCACACTGTGAATGCCTGTGTGTTTTTACTCAGATCGCCGTGGGCTGCAGCGTGCCCGAGCGTCACGCAGACAGGCAGGTTCACGTTCAGTATTCCGTGGACTTTGGAGTGACCTGGAAGTACCTGGTGCCCCAGTGCCTCCCTGCTGACCCCCGCTGCGGAGGCCAGGTCTCACAGCCGTCCGTCTTTTTCCCTGCTGAGGGCTGGAAGAGGGCTGTCTATCCCCTGCCCGACAGCCTGGCTGACACGTAAGTCAGCCACATGCTCTTTCATGTTGAATGTTTCATCACGGATTGCATGAATTAAATTATTGATGAAGCAAATTATGATTGTTACATTTTTTAAAAGCGCCATTGTCATATAAATCATGAAGGTGGTAGGCATGTTGTTTGGTTAACCCCTGTACATCACAGACTCGTTTCCCCGTCCTTTAGCGCCGTGCGGTTCAGGTTTTACCAGCAGCACTCAGACAGCCAGTGGGGTGTGGAGAACTTCTACATTGGGCCGGCATGTGACAGCCATTGCGGGGGACATGGGGACTGCTTGGATCAGCGCTGTCTCTGTGACCCGGGATTTACTGGACCCAACTGCTATGCCAGTGCTGCTCTGAAGGTAGAGTCTGGATCTGGAGTTTTTTTTTAGTACAAATATATTTTGTACTACCCTAGGTTTTTTTGTATTTATACAGATAAATAATAGTGCATACTTTTACTTTCACTCCACTACATTTTGTGGTAATTATCTGTACTTTCTACCTCCTACTTTTTGGAAATTGTAGTTACTCATTATGTTATGTTAACATATTTTCGTCAAAATCTTGCGTGAAAAATTGGCCCCTGACTTTGAACCAATCAGGTAGGTACCTACTCATGCTGTCTAGCTTAAATGGCTTTGAAAAGCAAATTTGAACAGAATGTTTTGTTGATAAAAAGTTCATATACTCAAGTGCATGTATGCAGTATTGCAGAGAGCACACAATATAGACCAATCGTTTCAATACATATATATTTCTTGTGAGCACTGAGCAATGACATTGGCAGAGGCATAAATAAAAAAATGTGTCTACATTCTTGATCAAAATGTCACAGTCCAGACAGAGACTGACACCGACATATTGCATGAGCACTTGTGATTTTATACTTTAAAGTAAATTTTAAAATACATTTTAAAAGTACCTATTACTTTTAGATAAGTAATTATTGATGATCGTTATTGATGTATTCTTCTACATTGACTTGAGTAAATGTACTAAACATTAGTACCTCTCCCACTCATGTATATGACCAGTAGAATTCATCAGTTTGTGATTCACCGTGATTCAGGTTTGAGTTCCTTTATTTCTGCAGGCGTCTCTGAAGGAGCGATTTGACTGGGAGGGAGCAGCAGGCCCTCAGTGGCAGGTGCTGGAGGGGGGCCGGCCCTGCACGGACTGCGGTGTGTTAGTAGAGGGGACGGCCCTGTACTTTGGGGGGGCCGACGCCCGACAAGCTGTCACTGCTGATCTGGACCTGCGTGGAGCCAAGTCAGTGTTCAACCTCCTGGAACTAGCCTTATACATTGTACTCCTTTTAGTCGCATTGTAAACTCCGCTCTCTCTGTTAGGTTTGTGGAGTACTGGGCCAGGATTGGGAGCGAAGACAACATGACCATGTGCCACCGTCCGACATGTCGTAAAGAGGGCGTGCTGCTGGATTACTCCACTGACGGAGGTGCACTAGCAACTTGCAATGAAGCGCGCTGTGAATTTTTACTTCATCGTTTTCTTGATTTCCAAATTTCATTTCCTCGATCTGTCGATATCTGTTCCTCAGGTGTGTCCTGGATGCTGCTGCATGAGATGGACTATCTGAAGTACGTGTCGGTGAGGAGAGATTATATCGTCCTCCCAGAGGGAGCTTTGACCAATGCTACTCGCTTGCGCTGGTGGCAGCCATTTACAATTTCCTCCGGCCTGGCAACACCCAGCCTGGAAAGAGCCCAGTGGGCCATAGACAACATTTTGGTTGGGGGGTCAGACATCAATCCATCCACACTGCTCGACACCTTTGATGATGGTGAGTTTGGGTGATGAGACATGAAATAATCATAGAATGACCAGTTATGAGTTGCTGTGTAACTCCCTCCTATTTCTATATCTTTGCTACCAACCAGAGGGCGTTTCTCACGAGGAAAGCTGGAGTTTCTACCCTAACGCCGTGCGCACAGCTGGGTTCTGTGGGAATCCCTCGTTCCATCTGTACTGGCCCAACAAGAACCAAGACAGAACGCACAACATCCTTGCCACTCGGGAACTCATAGTGCAGCCTGGATATATTTTACAGTTCAAGGTATAGTCCTGCAAGAGAGATGCGAAACGTGGTTTTCTCTTTTACACAATGCTTGAAGTCCTTTCCATCTCTCTCTCTCTCTCTTTCTCCCACACGCTGTAGATTGTTGTTGGGTGTGAAGCAGACACGTGTGTGGACCATCATTCTGTCCTGCTGCAGTACAGGAAGGATGCAAGGTAAAAAACGACTCAAAACCTTATATACAACTGGACTGTTTAATAATAAAACTATCACTGCTGGGTAGAGCTCTCTGCATTTCACAGTATACTGAGTTTTAAATGTATCAGTAAACCTCCGCATGTCTACCAGATGCCCTCATTGCTGATTAAATCATACCACCAGGTAAATCTCTATGTGTTCCACAGTAGACTGAGATTTTTAGCTGATACTGTTTGCGAGCTATGACAGTAACAGACCTGGCTAAATGTGAAAACATGTTCTCGAATCAATTTCATAACTTCAATTTTAAGTGAATTTTGGAGCATTGTACTTAACCTGAAAGGGGAAAATGTACCACAAATGTGGAACTTGCTGCAGTCCTATGAGAAATCAGTATAAAGGCAATTTGCTCATTATGAGAACAATGAGAATCCCTTATAAAATATTTAATAACACTTTGACAGGTGAGTTAAAACACATTAATATTAGCTGTCGTTAAGCTTTCAGGACTGTTTCATAAGACATGACTGACCAAACCTTTCATGAATGTGGAAGACAGAACAAAGATAACTCCAAACAAAAATAAAAGTCCAAACCTCTTACCTGATCACATCTGAGCCAATGGGCTGCTCCAGTGCCAAAGTAAAGAAAATATGGGCAAGCAAATCATTTTGGTTTCCAAACAATGTATTTGTTTTATGATGTAACCTTCGGAGATGATTTCTCTTGTTTTGCTACTTTCCAACCATTCCAGGTTACACAAACAAACAATATCAATATATAGCGTCAATATCCACATCATCAATGCCCTCATCTATAGTTCGTTATAATATTATAGATAATGTTTCACTCAAAGTTTGATTTAAAAACAACTGCTGCTCCCTCCTTGGCTCAGAAACATCAGATTTGCCTTGATAATAGATTCAATTCAATTCCATTCACTTATAGCCCAGAATCACAAATCACAGATTTGCCCCAAGAGGCTTTACAGTTTGTACAAAAGCAACGCAACATCACCTGTCCTTAGACCTTGATCAGTCATTGAATCAAGCAGTGATTTATTTAACAAATACAAAATTAAGTTTAATATAAAATTCTTACATTTAGCCTTTTTTCTTCTGTTTTTTATTAAAAATAGATAGTACATTGTTATCAACTGCTATGAAATATTAAAAATCATGTTATGTATATGCTCTAGATTTACATATTTAAAGTAGATAATTAAGCATAAAATAAATATATAAATAAAATTTGTAAAAGGAAATCATCAATCATTATCTTTCGTGATTATTGATCAATATTTAAAAAAAAAGATCATTAGGCTTTTTATATCACCAAGCCCTGAAAAGGAACACATAGTTATAAACCCATCCTGATGCTGTGTAGTACTTATAGTATTCATAGTATTTGTACAGACAGCTCTCAGCTCTCACTCTCTCCTCTCAGGTCTGACTCGTGGCAGCTGGTCCAGTCTGAGTGCCTCCCCTCCTCGATCAACAACGTGGGCTGCTCTCCCTTCCAGTTCCATGAGTCTACCATCTACAGTCCAGTCAACAGCTCCACGTGGACCAGGGTCACCGTCCAGCTGCCTGACCACGTCTCCTCAGGGTCGGCGCACGTTTGACTTCAGCCGCTAGCAACATGACCTCACGCCGGTGCTGTTTGCACATCCTTGTCTGGGTTGCAGCCTCTTTGACGTTGGCTGTGTATTTGCAGGGCAACACAGTTCCGCTGGATCCAGAAGGAAGGGACAGGGGAGCGGCAGAGCTGGGGAGTGGACCACGTCTACATCGGAGAGGCCTGCCCGGGGCTCTGCAGCGGCCACGGCTACTGCACAAGCGGGGTGGTCTGCATCTGTGACGAGGGACACCATGGTGGGCCACGAACTGCATATCATCTTCAAACTGACAAATATACCTTTAATCATTTATCATTAAAGGATGTTGTGCTGTTTTTTTACTCCCATCTAGTGGTGAAATTGTACTACTCTGTGGTAGCCGCTTTATGCCGAGAGTTTCTCTCAATATGTCGCCCATGTCGGGCTTGCAAAGAAACCGTATACATTTTTCAGTTCTGAGTCAGGGTGAACTCAGGGGCAACCGCTGTGCCACAATATGTGTTTACACTGCAGGGTGTTTGAATGTGATGCAGCTTGTAACTATATGCTTTGTACTGTTCTGTTGCCTCCATAAGAAAGAACAACCAAGCGAGGACAAAACCTTATCATCCATACCATATCATTTAGATGGTAAAATAGATTCATCTGTCGAGAAGAAAGCAGCAACTTCAGCTTCTCTTTGAAATTCTCTTTCCACCTGGGAAAAGCTACACTGACTTTTACTCTCCTTTTCTAAATGCGACGGTCACCTTTCCTGTTTAATTCTCTTTTTCGCTTCATCCTGATATTTTGCATAGGTATGGTGTTGTTTTTTTTTTATATTTGCCAGTGCAGTGACTGGTGTGTTTCCCTGTGCTGCACTACATACATGCTTCATGTCCCTTTTGGGCATTCATAGTTTTTTAGAAAGTGGAAAAGTAGGAATGATCCAGATAAATTATTCGATTAGGAGGAGACCGGATTATTGGAAGTGGACATTCGACACCAATGATAAGATAAGATAAGACTTTATTGATCCCACAACGGGGACATTTGTCTGTTACTGCAGCGTACAGAGTAAAGAAAAGAAAAGAAAAGAAAAGCTAAAGATGATAAAAACTATAAAAAAAAAAATAAATAAATAAAAATACACAACACTATGTACAAAATTCATAGAATTTGTTGATCCGCATACACAGTATGAATTATGGACATAGAATGGAGAAAAAAATAAAAAAAATAGCATGAAAAAAGTATATATATATATATATATATATATATATATATATATATATATATATATATATATATATATACACATACACACATATTTATATATTTGCATATATATACGCACATACATATCCACGCGCATACATACATGTACACATACATAGCTAATGCATACATGTATATAAATTAAGTCATTAATTAAAGTGCTACACATTGTCCCCTTAATATATTTCAGCAGAGATGGTGCTGATCAAAAAAAGTGAAAAGGGAAAAAGAATGCAAAATGTTTCTGTGTAGTTTTGTGATTTTCATTCTTTCATTTCACAGCAACAACCCCTCACCTCCCTCTTCCTCCCTCCTTATTTCCTGAACAGGCGACGACTGCTCCCTGTCCAGCAGTGACCTGCCCAGTTCCATCAAGGACAACTTTGAGTCGGGCAGCGTGTCTCAGGAGAGCTGGCAGCTGATCCAGGGCGGTGGCGTGGGCAGCGGCTGTGGGCAGCTGTCCCCGCACGCCCACGGAGACTCGCTCTACTTCAACGGCTGTAAGATGAGGCAGGCTGTTACCAAACCGCTGGACCTCACTAGAGCCAGGTACAGGTACTGCCAAAACATACACACGCTTCTCATGCATGTTAACCTGCCTGACTCATACCTGCAGCTGCAAGTTTCTAGTTAATCTGCAGTTTTGTAGCTGAACGTGCACAACAGAGCTGACTGTAGCGGGTCGGAGCAACACGGAAGCGTCAAATGACAAATGTAATATCTATCTATCATATTATCTATATGGGCTTTGGTGAATAATAACTCACAGCAACATATTGGACAAAAAGATCTATGAGGTAGTTGCAACTATGAATGAACTGTTAACTATAAACAAGTATGAACTCTGAACCAACTGCTTCATTTTGAAATGTGGAAAAGAGTTTTTGTAGAAAGTGAACTTTCCCAACACTGTTAATCTGTAATATCAGCCTGTACTATTTCCTTTTCTCTGACTGTCTCCCTCTACCGTCCTTTCTCTGTCTCCCGACAGTAAGATCATGTTTGTGCTGCAGATCGGCAGCGTCGCACAGACAGACAGCTGCAACATAGCTCTGGACGAGGCCGACACGGTCGACCGAGCCGTGCTGCTGCAATACAGCGTCAACAACGGAGTCAGCTGGCACGTCATCGCCCAGCACCAGCCCAAAGACTTTATAAAGGCCCAGAGAGTTTCCTACAACATTCCACTGTGAGTAACGCAAACTGCATGTCAACTCAACCACAGTCAATACATTTATAGAGGGTTTGATTAAAGGCTTTAATAGTGTTTATGGGCTGAGTTTCGAAGTCTTTCCTGCAGACGAAGCCCCGAGCCCTCACAGACCTGACTGGTATCCGCTGTGAGTGAGCGAGTGTGGGAGGGGTCAAAGGCCGTAAGGGTATAAAAAGGAATAGGACGGCACACAACTGGACAATGTTGTTGACACTTGCTGGTTTTTGGGGGCTTCATATTTTACATTATACCACTGTATAATCACATGTCACCACACAAAGTGTCATCAACCAAATTTCAAATTATCTAATTTATTACATGTAATTACAATTACAATGCAATTATATCAAATGTTTTCGAATGTAAAAATATGTATAAAAATGACATTGAAGTTAAATGAGCACTATTGGGCAACATTTAAATGAATTTAATCAGTTTTTTTTCTTAGATGTTATTTTATTGTTTTTCTTTGTTCCACCCACTGCTGCATTTGTTTAAACACCAAGCGCGCTCCTTATCAGTTCCTTCTTTGTAGTTTTGTGCACGTTTACACTTGCTTCCGGGCTTCTTTGGAAACTCTTTTGTTGTACGTTACAACATTGTGAACTGCGGTTAGTATCAGCAAAGTCAGCATGCCATGCAGACTTACGGAGAGGGCTCACAAAGGGTCAAACTGAGCCCTCGAGCACTTCAGATTCAGACAGCGGGACTCTCCTAAACCCCTGCAATCTTAGCATTAATGTGCATTTAGGTCTGTGAGAGGGCAGGCTTTGAAACTCACCCATCAACATGAAGGATAATGGATTTCTCATTTCTAATAACTTTACTCAATCATCTGCAATTATACATTTTATTAAGTAAATTAAAATCTCTTGTTGATTTTGGTGCATATGTTCTGCAGCTAGTAAATCATTTACCATTATTAAAGCGATCCCTTCCACTGTATAAACCCTAGATTTCCTTATTAGAAAATAGACAGTTTAAACCAGTGTGGTACTGATTGTTGATGCTCATTGACCCTTCCCTGTTTCCCTGGTCTCTCCAGAGAGGCGAGGGTTAAAGGGGTGATGCTGCGATGGTGGCAGCCACGCCACGATGGCGCCGAACATGACCAGTGGGCGCTGGACCATGTGGAAGTAGTTCTGTGAGTACCCAATTACCAGCCAGCCCCCTGAACTCCCCCAGTCCCTCCCCCGACCCAGACTGAGCCCCGACAGAGCCCCGATCTGCTCCCGCCTCTACCTCTGCCTCGGCATCACCCGTACAAATGGTCCCGCCTACGCCACACAAGCACAGGAATACAGTTCACACACAGACATACAATAGACGTGTCAGTAGCGGGTCTGTGTATACTGTCATCATGGATTCTAGGTGACAAGGAAGCAGAGCAGAAAAATGACTACAGCGTGCTTTGCTTTGAAAGGTTCTGCTTGTGGATGGCTGTTCCGTGTACGCCACATTACTCGGTCAAATCATCATATTGTCAGTGTCTTGTAGAAGCCGTGCACTTGAAATGTCTAGAATGTGTTTAAATGTCTTGGGACATATAATTTTTATAACCTTAAATACAAAAAATTAAAGTCATACATTTTAAATCCTTTTAAAATGTTACTATTTGCCTTTGTTTGTCGTTCTATGTGAAGCACTCCAGTTCATGAACGGATTCACTCATTTTCAGTCATATACCCGTCTGCCTCTAGTGGCTTTGCGTAATGACAGAGAGGACGTAACCAAGATCATAGAGAGCCTAAGTTCCTCCCCTTCCTGTGGAGCTCGTGGGACCTTATTTCAGGAGAAAAATGTATGATGGTGATCCAGTTTGAGTTGTGCCATCAATTACACAGTGATCTACATCTTGCATCTCTCATCTCTCACAATACACAATCGCCAACGCCAGCATGTACACACAAATGTGTCTGACCTGATGTGTTTAATCCTGCAACTCCTTATGCTGCCAACAGGCAGCCAGGAAGCACAGGCACCTGGCTTGACTTTAACTTAGCTTCAGGGGCTCTGGAGAAAGACATGAGACAACTTGTAGGTCTCACCAGGCCTTTATTTGGAACGAGGCTAAATTAGAGAGCCTCTATGTCTATTATTCTGGTATTGGACTATCGGGAGAATGAAGAAAAACAACATTTTGTGTCTATTTGAAAATTTGCGTCTCCTCTTTGGCTCCGAAGTTGCCGTGGTGGCCTGATGGGAACCTGTGTTAAATCCAGTGTGAGACACGGACATGCTCTATAGAGACACCACCATAACTTTGGCTTAATATTCTAAGTGCTCTGGTGGGTTTCTAATGAGCTAAATAGTCTAATGTTCTAATAATGGCCCTGTCTTTATTCCCCCTGCCCCCAATTTAAACAGAAATGACTCTTAATTTTTTTTTTTTTACAAAATAAGGCTCCATGAGATCCACCAGAAGGTAGTCGTACCTACTGTAGGCTTTCTATAGTCTTCTGTATAATACTGGAAACTTTGAAGGTGGCTTCACAACTATGACACATGTGTTTGTTCTGCTGTGTTGTCAGACAGAGCCGCAGTCTGACTGGTGTACCTATGTTTTCATGTTCTCATTCATTTGCACGCAAAAAAGTTGTCCGTCATTTCCTTAAACCAGAAGCAAAAAAAGGTCCTTACAGATTCGTACATGTCCTTTGATGGAACTTTCCCTGCACTGGTTCACTGATTAAAAACTACTGACTCTGACCACCGAGTCTCTATTTTTATTTTTTATTTAAAAGTTGTATTTTAGTGTGACAGAGATAATTTAAATTTTCTCCACATGGAAGCAATTCCAGTTTTCAAATGGAGCTTGAAACAAACCTGGAGATTCTGCAGGGCACTGAAGATATCATGTACATGGCCTATACTCAGCTCACATATTCTGCACATGCAATGTCATGAAAGCATTTTGGATGCATTTCCTGCATGTTGCTGTGGGTATCAGAGCAATGTTCCCTCCCACGTGGGCGATGATTGTTCATTCTACCCGATGCATTTCAAACGCTGCATACAACAGTCATACACGGCACTTCATTTAGAGTTGATACGTGACTGCACATATACACATTGACGCCTAAGCCCCCCGCCCCCACCCCCCCCCGGCCTACGTGGACCCTCCTTTGCACTCGCATGGTTTTCAACAGTGTCTGCTGAAACGAGTGGTCATAATCCTCACACTTTGCTCTGTTGTTTATTTCTCTCTGTTCACCACTCCTTCACATTCTCTCCCTCTCGCGCCTACTCCGCTCAATCTCTCCTCTTCACGCCACACACATGCCTCCTCCTCCCCCCGCTGCTCGACGCCACCGACGTCTGTGATCACGCACTCCTCCGCTTGCAACGGCATCGTGTCTTTACCCTCCTTTTTTTTCCCCCCACACCTTCGCTCCTTTCTTATCATCTTGCTTCCTACCGACTCCCCCTCTGCCTCCTTTTCTCTTCCTCTCCTTCCCATTCTGGCATACAACGAATGGATTACTGCTGTATATCTTGCTCTCTGTCTCCACCTCTACCCGTGGTTTTTACCCATCATCCCCATGACATTTCTCTTTGCTTCTCCGCTCCCAATTCTCCACCCATCGTCTATTCTTCTTCACCCTCTCTGTTTGCCTTCCTGCCCACTCTCATTTCTTCTCTCTTTTTTGTTTGGACCTCTGACTATTTTTCTGCCTCTCCTCTCTCCTCCCTTCTCCCCCACTTTGGGCCCCCGCCTCCCCAGGCTGGGGCTCCTTGCCCCCCAGACCTTTCTGCGAGACAGCAGCCCTCTCCTCCTGCCTCTCCCCTCTCGCGCTCTAACCTCTGCTCTCTTCTGTATTCTGCTCCCTCTGGCATGGCTGTAGCGTCAGGTAAGTTCTCCGCCTCTTCCTGAATGCAGCCCCCCTCCCCAAACACCCACCCCACACTCCCTCCCCCTCCCCTCACCTCTCTCCCGACCCTTCTTTCTCCTCGTTACACTGCATACACAATCCCTCGGTTTTCCACTCGGCACTTCCTCATCATCGCCACGGCCATCTCCATGCCCCCCCCCCGCCCCGCTTTAAGCCCCAGGCAGGTCAAAAAAAGCAGAGCAGCTGCTCACCGTGCTCAGGCGGAGCAAAAATAGCATTCACTACACCTATGATGGAGGGATAGGCAAAGATGGTGGCAGAATTTATATTTGAAAGCCGGTTCCCTAAAACGGTTGATGATCTCCTTGAGACATAATAACGATAATTTGCACCAATGTCAGTTTTATTGTGTTTGTCTGTATATGTGTGATGTAATCCATCACTAAACCTTTATCTGTTTGTTTTGTTCTATGTTACTACCTCTACTTTTTTTTTTGACCTGGCTGCTAATTTATGTTAATTTTAAATTATGTGTCAACAGTTCAAGGGTCATAATTAATAAAAAAAAAAAAAGAGAGAAAGAGTATTGTGTATAGGTCATGCATTCATCCCACTCAAGCCCAAGCATTGAAAGACTTATTTCCATGAATTCATCAGTATCAGCCATTAAATCCACGACGCGTTCGGCTGGAGGCTCTTATCGGTCTAACCTCCTCCATCCAGATCCTTGCATGGCTTCACGGATCAAGTGTTGTGACAGATCTCCATCACTCCCTCACCCCCATGTCAGATTCCGGACAGCAACAACAACACGACCCTGAGCCAGGAGCTCCCTCCTCACTGCCCTCCGCTCTCTGACCCCCACGTGTGGAGCAAACACACGAGCACGCGCACACTCACTGTCCATCAGCCCAACACGTCCGGCACAGCAGCTGTTTCCACCTGTCACCTTCACCGCTTCCACCTTTCACAGCATCAACCTTCACACACACTCACACACGCACACACACATGATCCCCGATCCCAGCCCTCCCCCACTCCCCCTGACCCCCCCTTACCACCCCCACCGCTTCGCAGAGGCCCCTGCCTGCCCTGGCTGCACTCCTGGCTCACTGGCAACGCCCTGCTGGATGGAAGAGGCAATGAACAGGCTAAGAAAGAGCTATCTGTGTCTCTCAGTTTCAAAACCACCACTCCTCTGCTCACACCGTGCACTTCTATGACTTTGTTTTAGTTATTTTTTTCCCCCCCTTTTCTTTTCTTTTCTCCCAGTGATGGCTGTTGACTCTGACCTCAAACACTCAGTGTCAGAGTTTTCCCTCTCGTAATGTTGTAGTATGTTGTTTAGTGTGTAGACCCTGTGTCCCACATCTTGTCCTGTGACATGTAGTCCGCCATTAGTTACGTGTAGCTAGCTCCACCGCCATGTCTACCATCTAGCCGCCTCCCGTTAACGCGGAACATGAAAAAAAAATCTAGTTTTTGGAAAGTAGCACCACCCCATTCTCCGAGCCATGAGAGGTGTCGAGTGTTTGAGGTTATGGCTGAAATATGGTTGTAGAAATGCCAGCATGAACCAGGATGAGAGAGTGTGCAGAAGCTGCATTCGACCATACGTGTGTCTGTGTGTGTGTGTGTGTGTGTGTGTGTGTATGCGCGTGCATGGGCGAGAGTGCGTGCATGGGCATGTGTGGGTTCTCAGTGCCCTTTTTCCCGGTCACTAACGTCCACACTCCTCTTTTCCCTCCCTCTTTCACTGTCTTTGTATCCCCGCAGCACCCGCAAACAAAACTACATGATGAACTTTGCCAGACAGACCGGCGTGCGCCACTACTACAGCCGCAAGCGGCGGGCACTGCGACAGCGTGCCTGAGCCCGCCCAGAAGGGATTTCGACCCCTTCGACCTGCCAATCACATATCGACCCGCCACGCCCATCCTTTTTTTTTCCTCTCCCGACAACATATCGAGTCCCGGCCCACCAGGAGGATTCCGCTCAGCCTTAGACTATCCGTACCCCTCTCCCACCGATCAGTCTACACTCCAGCCAGTCAAGGCCTTCCCAACCACACGAGTCGGCGGGAAATGAAAGGAAAAGAGAGGAGTGGAGCGGCCATTTTGTTTACTTCTTTTTTTTTTCCCCATGGTCAGAGTTTCTAAATGTTGCTGTGGTTCCTCTGATTCCTGCTCCCACCTGCAATACCCCTCCATCTGGCTCACCCCTTCACCCCCCCCTGCACCTCGCCTTCCTCTTTTCCTACCACACTGTGAAATTGAGAGATAATATATCACTGCTGAACTGACCGGCCGATTGGAGAGTTTCCTCCCAGTTCCACTGAGCCGCCGGGGGGGTGGGTGGGGGGGCGCTCTACTGCCACCAACCAGTACGCCAGGAGAGAAAGACGACAGCGGCGATACTGACCATTGAGAGGAAAAAATTGAAAAAAAAAAAAAAAAAAACAGTGACAAAGAAGCTAAAAAAGAAAAAGGACAAAAAAAGAAAACTGTGTTCTTGCTGTTCTGTGTGTCTGTGGGTTCTTTTTGTGATGAGTTGACTCTAGTGTTCCGTTAATTTGTTTGTTCGTTTTCTACTAATTAATATGCTTTGAATGGGAGGGGCGGGAGGGGGGTGGGTGGGAGGGGGGGAGGGGGTGCTGGGTTCTGTTTCCTTTTCTTCGTTTGTCTGGGACGGATGTGGGCGGGGCGGAGAAAGCCCCGCCCCCACAAGGGAAAAAGGAACGAAAAAGAACGATTTGCACGATGGGGAAAGGAGAAAATAAGAAAAAAAATGAAAGACTGAAAAATGATTTTTGTTTTTTTTTTATCATTTTTTTTTTATATATGTTGGTTCCCGAAAATACAGATATTTATGGTAAATGGTTCTTCACGTAACCTATTTAAGATGCACTGTGCGTGAAATGTATGTTTTTTTTCTAGTGTTAAGTTATTAGGCAGTCGAGTCAGGTTCTCAGACTGTATCATCTCCCCTCTTCCTCCTCTTCCCTCTTCTCTTGTGCTGTCCCCCCCCCTCTCTCTACTGATTTCTGATACCTGGAGGTGAGGCTCTATTAGTGTCGTTTTTTGAAGTCTGTGTAATATGGACCCTCTGCCCTCAGTGTAACTCCAGTATAGCAATCTCCTGTGTATATATATATGTATATCCACTATGGGGAGACCCAGCAGCCTTATAAAAGGGAAATAAAGAACTGTCCAAACCTAATACTGTATACAGTGTTTGAGCTGCTCTTTTTCACTGTGGCATTATTCCATACATACATACATATATTTTTGTTGTCTCATGAATAGACCAAAACCATATTAGTCCTCTTGAGAATTTTCTTACTTTCTCATACTTCTCTCTGTTTCTCTGTCTTCAAATGAAGTTGTTGCAAAACAGTGTCCGTGCATTTGATTTCTATATATTCCCAGCATAAAACCCTCCATCTGGACATTTTAAATTGTCTTACCATTGTTGGTTCTCTCTCTCACTTGTCTCTGCACACTGTAACACACAGGGCTCTTTTAAGAAGCAGCGTGCCTTGTCCGATTTGATGGAGCATGACAGTAAATCTCGTGCTGCGTGTCAAATCGTGACTAAAAACTTTTTTATTGTATGATTAGTGCAAGCTATGTTCCTTGGTTGAAATCAATTGACGCATAATGGGCACACCCTTTTACAGATACAGTTTTATAGCTTTTTTACTATGCATATTTTATCATATCTTCACCAAATGCACTACATAGCACTTAGATGATCCCCAAACAAAAAACTTTACATTTTTTTTTGTAATTGCATCTTTCATTTCAATTTCATCAAAAAATTTAAAGTTGTGTTTATATTTTGTTTACCTGAAACATTAACATTATTAACACTTAACAAAACGTTACATTAACCGACCCACAAATGTCACAGACTTTAGCCTGAAAATCTGTTGGTTGGCCTGAAATGCATTCTGGCATACGTGGCTGTATACTTCCGTATGAACCTCCTGCTGATAATACGAATATTGCATACAAAATAGTTTTTTATCTAGTAGGCAGCACTGTAATATGTAAATGAGGATAAATGCCATTAACCTGAAAGGCTCTGGGACTAATGAGAATGTTCCTGAATGTAACTATATACAGAGGGATATTTGTTTTTATTATGATTATTATACTTCACAGCTATTCTTTATGAGAAAGTATTTTTTTCTTGCTTGCATATATCAACAGAACATTTTTCCTTTGTACATCAGTCATATTAGTCCCAAATCACCCAAATATTGTACAGTAACCTAAAAGTAATGGCAAACCATTTAAATAAAATAAGAATTCCAAATAAATATTGATTTAGAGAGTCTCCAAACAGACATCGTTATATATCTATTTTAAAGGTGAAGCATTTAACATTTATGCCTATGATTGGAGGTTCCTATTCTATAACTCCAGGAATGGACAAAAGTGAATATATTTCATGCCTCACATGTTGCAACTTATCTTGTCTTGTTCCTGCAAAGCCCAAACACCAGAATCATAGTCACACACAGGACAATTGTAGAGCTGTAAATGAATATGGAATCCCAGATTCACATACTGTTGACTTGACATATTTAACGTTTTTCAGTACAGATGCTGGTGCTCTACCCACTCAGTGAGCTGGAACCCACTCTACATCCAGCATTAAACAATTATATACATAATGATTCAATATGACAGCAGTACTGAACCAATATTAAAAACAAAGGAAATGCTCTTAATGATGATGATCAAAGACTTCCCTCAGAAATATAATAATTTGTGTTTTCTCTTGATTTACTACTCACATCCATTTCCAGCACCATTCTGCAACAATGTCCAGCATAATCTGTGAATCAGTTTCATGTTCAGCAAGGAACACCACATCTTCCACATGGTCACAATCTGATCATCAATTTTAACTCCCAAATTAGAAGCTTTAATTTAAAGCAATAAATTATGACTATACGGAAAAGAAAAGGGTTTTGGAGAAAAGCCATCTCGTTGCTACATGCCAAATTGTTGGGGTGTAATCATGGCAGGTAATGGATGTTTGATAATATAGAAAAAAAACTTCCCATTGGCATTCAAATTTAACAGCCTATATGAGGAAATTCCTTATTTACCCAGTCAAAGACCTTCTCAAATCAGTAACACATATGTTGAGCATATTCTCTTGCACATATAATAGAAGTAATTCATATGCAGTATATGATTAAAACATACTCTTGTTACAGATACTCTACCAGTCTGCATCGATAGAATTTCATTGGTGGGGAGTAGCAACTAGAAATGTAATCATCTAGCAGTGATTATGTGCATTTTCTTCATAAAACACAGATGGATAAACGTGGATGAGTTGCATGTGTGTTGGCAATAAATTTTCTACTGCACATTTTCTTAAAATGTTTATTTCACGGACATTTAAATACTCTCAGAGCAGATTTCAGCTAAAATACTGTAAAATAAACAACAGGTAAAATCTCACACCACAGTGTCCTCAGACTGGGTGTGTTGCCATGTCATTATGCAGCCCTTCAGCATTACTCCATGCTGAGGCAGCAGAGGCGTCAGCTTGTGGTTTTCCCGCCAGAAACGAACCCCTAATGTTGTGCATCAGGTGTCTTTTAGTCACAGGCTGCCCACCATCACGGCTACGGTCACGAGCGCCACGGCCACGGACAGGTTGGCCGTCACGTTCGGGCCCGAGTTACAGTACGGCCAATTGCAGCAGGAGAAGCTCAAGGTGTAGACGGTTCCTTTGAGGCGGAGGCTGCGCACCTGGCTACAGTCCTCCTCTAACATGCAACCCCGGGTGGAGAGGGCGCTGTAGTTACCATAGCGACCATCTGCCACAAAGCACAGCTCGTCAGGGGGGCACTCTGTCACGATGAGATCGAACGGCACCTCCTTCTCCAGGACGGGGCTGTAGAAGCAGCGCAGGTTGCCGCAGAGCAGCAACGGGAGAAGGTGGAAGCAGAACACAGCAGCACGCAGGAGCTGGAACATGTCGGCCTGCTGGAGCGAGAAAAGGCTAGGGGAAGCATGCATGAGACTATGCATGCAGAAGTATCCATGAGTATTCTCTAACATTAAAAACAAATCTCTGTAGGCATCACTCCTATTAATCAGTCATTGGGTGCACATGCATGAGCCTCATTTACAATTAGCAATAAATGAAGACATGTCCTTGACCAGCTGTTCATATCATGCATATTATGATAGCAGTGATAGCTCAGAACTGTAATCAATAATCTCTTTGCAGCACATTATGACTTCATTGCATCTTCCATTAGATCCTTCCTTGTAAACACCTATACCTTTTAAAATTCCACTCCATGAGTTTTCAATACTTGCTCCCGCCAAATATTCCCATTCCTTGGCAACATGTTGAGCCTGTTAAGTGCATCCCTAAGTCATATTTTATCACTTTTCATCCTTTATGTTTTTACATCTTTAAATAACAATCTTTAGTGAAACCATAGAACAAGGGATATTTTACAGCTTTGCCAGACACACCAGGTGTTATATATTCTACTGATTGTCAGTTTAAATAGGCTAAAGCTTATTTAGGTGGAAAGTAATGCCAGAAACACAATATCAGTGTGCAACTTTACAAACAATATGCCAGAACTCACGTGTGTGTGTGTATTCTACAGATTTTTAACTCCAAAAAGTTTCAGAGCTTCTGCTGGTGAACTCTAATGTTCCTGCGGACTCCAGGTCTTCCTGCACAGGCCACACCTTCCAACACACCTGCTCAAAAATATACACCGACCAATCACACCAAGTGTGAGGTTAAATATGCTACTTTTATTTTTTTTAACATACACTGATAACCACATAAATAATACATGTCAGAATGTGGTTATTGTAATACAGCAGGAGGATGGCTGACAAGTCCATCTTTTTCTCTCTGGAGCAAAACTTTAGTGTATCACAGTGTAAAGGTGATTAAATCAAACTTGGGTAAGTGCCTATGGCTAACAGGCCTCTCCATAATCTTTAGTACCAGAAGTACACTTATGTTGCAGAGTTAGATAATAAGGAGGTTCCTTGTGATGTGTAATTTGCACAAGAATCCCACTGCTCCTCCTTAACAACATGAGCGATTTCATTGTTATCCGGTTTGTCTGTGATAATCCCCAGTAGCTTCTTCAGGCTGGTGTCAGACTTCGGCTGTCCGTTGCATTTGTCCCTGCAGCAGCAGGCGTGGCTGACGTTGTACTCAACGTCCCGGAAACGGACGATTTGGTGGGAACCGCAGAGCTCCTTGTCCACGCAGCCCTGAGCGGACAGGACGTGCAAGGAGCCATAGCGTCCCCTGGAGCTGGAGCAGCGCTGCTCAGGAGGACACTGGCTGGTGAGGTCGGGGCAGGGCATGCCTTTGGGCTGCAGAGGACAGTAGAGACACAGCAGGCTGTCCAGCCCCAACGCTGGGAGGACCAGAGCTGCAGCCAACGACAGGCAGGTCAGGATGCAGCGTGCACCCAGCAGACTAAAGTAAACCCACACAGAGACATGCTTACATATAACTAGTCACATTTAGATGGTCAGTCCTATATAGTTCATTAGTTTGTGTAGATGTGCTGTTCACCTCTGGTTTCTCTGCAGTCCCATCCTCTTGAATGCAGAATCCCCCTGAACATGTGAAGATTCAACCTGTGGAGCCTCCAAAAGCAGCAACGCTGCTGATTATCAAACAGAAACAGGTGTGTCTTTGAGCTTCATTCATTCAGGAAATTAAAAATGCATACACCTAATACAAGCTGCTTTCAACATTGAATTTTAGTTTATTGCCCAAAAACGTATTTACCTCATCTTCGAAAGGTTTTGTACAGTCAAAAGTGTTTCTGAACTAAAGAAAAAAAAACCCAACAGGTTTGCAGTGCCACCTGCAGTGCTGCACTGTGCACATGAATGTCATGAAAACAGTAGTCGTTGTGGTGCTAATCAATGTTGAATCATCCAGTTGTGGTAAATGTTGCAGCATTTTCTATGGATCATGACCAGGAAGGATTCTTCTCTCCAGGTAAGACTTGTCTCTTTTCTTGATTTTTGTTTCATATCACATAGCCAGAGTTGAATGACAGCTTCCCCTCTGTGCACAAAGGTGCCTGTACAAAGAGAAAGCAATATCAGGATTAGATAAAATTCAGTTTGTTTATTAGAAAATGGTGGTAGTAATAGTTGTAGTGGTTTGCATACAGCCAACTCCTCCTCTTCCTCAGCACTCCCCCATTCGTCGTGTTCTTCTGTGGGGTCGTAGCTGTAGAGTGGAATGAGCCTGTGGCGCAGCTCATCTAATCTGAATTTATATATAAGACATTTTTTATTTCGATATATTTTAAATTATGACAAACCACAAAAGATACCAAACCAGTTTTGCTGTGAATGAATCACAGTCCAAGCTTACCTCGACCTCCTCTTGATGTAAACAACCTGAAGGAAAGCACGACAGCGATTTAAAGAGAACTCCCTGATGTAGACACATTAACAGTGGAAAGCAGATGAACATTCTTACCACTGCCGCTATACATCCAATCAGTGTGAAAAGTGCAAAAAGGACGAGGAGGTAGTAGCCAGGAAACCCAGTTGCAGGGATCGGGGGTAAAATGTGTGCGGTCGTTTGGTTCATGTTCATTTCTTTGGGCTGCCCCGCCGCCTGCGTGCCGTAAGCCCTCGGCTCTGTGCACCTCAGCTCACACCTTCGTGACACATTCAGTGAAGGTCCGTGGCTGTCATTTCCACTGAAAGGCCGTGTTGGGCTTGTTCAACCCCTGGGAAGACTCATAATTACTGCAATGAAAAAGCAAAGCGGGCAGTTTATTATTAGATTCAAGAAATCCAGATGATTTTAAAGTGCATCCCTCAACCAAACCCTGAGAAACTTCGCCTTACCTGACGGGTCATGTGTAGAGTAAATGAACACACGCTTTCTTCTTTGCTCCTTTTCCTTTTATTTTCATTTGACATACAGGAGCACAGTTCTCGCATATCTAAACCTGCTCAATGACATTCCCCAGTTAGGAGTGGATAGATGTGCTCATTTCTAGCTAAGGAAGTTATCACGGTGAATATACCTTCAAATCCAAAAGATTCCCCAGTGTGCATTACTGCACAATGCAATATTGTGACTAGTGTTTAAAAAGAAATAAAATGTACCTCCATTGTTGTTGTGACGTTTGAGCTGATATGTCTTTAAAACAAGTGAACTAGTGCAGACACACATGTAATATTCTTTTTCCTCCAGCAGATGGAACATTGTTGTGGGCAACAGAGAGAAGGAGAAGCGGGCGGAGGGAGGGTGATCGGTGGGAGGGCCGAGAAAAGCACACACAGGAATCTTTCCAAATCTTCTACTGGTCTAACTCGCTGAGCATGGCAAGAGTCAACATTCGTCTCATCGGAACTGGGACACCAGTTACCAGGGCTTTGTTGGTAAGTTTAACTAAGAAATGTTTCTACTTTGCAACAGGATTGTTTTGATATTTGGAGCTAAATGAGAAACCTAAACCATGAACATGCAGGCTGCTTGTTGTCAAGGTGAGATGTATATTTTGTGCGTTTCCAAGTTTCACCTGAACAATAATTAAATATTTGAGGCATAATGTATAGATAATGGTGCCAGTGACAATGTTTCTCATGCTTTGCTTTAAACAAGTGCTCCAAAGCGCTCATAAAACAGGCCTACAGTGGCGCGCAGCATTTCCCTCTTAAGATTTGAAAGCTTGTTAATTATTGAACTAACCTCTGGTTCAGTTAGACTCTAGTCATAAAACACTTTATTTGCCTCGCCTGCAATAAATCTCATTCATTGTGACAAACATTTTCATATGCAGCCACCTGTCAGATAATGTACAATAGTTTGGTGTTTTTACTTTTTAAGACCTGTAATAGTTTTGACACGTTTGTATTTAATCTGTCATCTTGTACTGCAATAGATGACCACAGTGGATATAAGCTATCAGGCCTTCTTGTGTATTTTAATCTTCCTCTGTCATTGTCCTCAGTCTGTAGTGGATGTTTCAAAATTAAATCAACTAAATCTGTCTCATTCAGTATCAGATTACCGTCATCTGTTTGATAGCAGTTTGATTCTGCCACATAAGTGAAGTGAGAATGTGCTGTGTGTGTAAACTGCACCATCCAGGAGGACCTCAACAACTTCCCCCCAACCCCATAAGATGTCATGGATCCTCCTGAAAGGCCAACTGAACAAGTCAAGAGACACAATGAGATGTTCACTGACCTCCCCATGCCTCTGAGAGAGGATCTGCATGGAACACACCTTTATGAGTACATAGGAATCTTTCCTGAAAAAAATGAAACGCATCTGTACGAGTGCAGCTTCTCTGGGTTCGTGGCCCCATGTGAACCCCAGTCTGAGCCCCCCAGCCACGGGGCAGTAGGTCCTAGGAAGTCTGAACATCAAGGCACAAATGGACCTCCTAAAGGCCACGGTCCTCGTCCTCCTCCTCTCAGAACCAGGATTCCTAGTTTTCCAGTGAAATCCCAAGTGCCCCCTCCTCTACCTCCCAGGACAGGAATACCCAGCACCAGAAGGCGGTTTTCCTGTGATCATGTGAGTATCCGTAGAAGTTTGTTTCAAAAGGCTCCTTTGTGACTAAATAAAATGACCCAAATTAAAAGTGGCAAGAGTAGACAAAAGGCCTAAAGTGTACACACTTTTTTTTCACATCAGGATCCATGGACCATCAAACTAATGGATGCTCCACAAGGCAGCACCAAGAGCCTGATTTCTTTTGGTGAAGCAACTTCCAAGTAAGATGATGAATTTATTTAAATATATTTATGGTTTTAAGTACTGAAAATCATCTGTAAATGTTTAGTTGTGATGTAATTTCAGAAGAATCCTGATTGGTCCCTTGTATTGTTCTGTTGTGTGCATTTGAAGACAGTGTTTATATAACATCTACACATACTCATCTAGAGTTTTGCTTAAGAAAAATCCCTACATGAAAAAATTCTCCTAAATGATGATGATTGATAATACAGAATATTTTCACCATCATTTTTTCATAGTCACATTGTTAACCTGTTTGTTTGTTTTTTTTCCCCGTCCCCTGCAGACTGATGTCCCGCTACAAGCACACAGACAGGATTCATAACTCAGGACTGGTATGGGGTCGGGTGTTGGACGTCCACCCTGCCCTGCTACAGCAGGCCGAGGTGACTGTCACTGTGGCCACGTATTACGACTCTCACCAGCTTCCCGTCCCCACCACAGGTATAACGCACAACCCCAGCACCACGGGAACCGATACTTTTACTCCAGGGTCGTCGCTACCACACGTTTTCATCCATGGTCGCCATGCACTTTCTTATCCTACTTCATTTCGTTCTTTGCTGACTGGGGATGTTGGCAGAAATGTATGAACTTTGAACTTTGATCTTTTATCCAGTGAACACGACCGTACAGAGTCTCATTGATGAAATTTTCCAGCTGCTGGACCTCAATCCCAGCTCGCGAGGGCATCATGTTCTAAAATTGTGCGACTCTGAGGAGTATCTACAAAAGTAAGTTGGTTAATGATCTAAACATCGGCGTTAATTTATCTAAACTATGAGATCTATTTCCCTATTTCTTGTTTAGCTTGAATCCAACTTTGTGATATTTCCCATTTATCTTCTTAGTGAGAAGCTCCTGGGTTTGCATGAGACGATCCAGATCTACTGCAAGTTTAACCTGCCAGTCCCTGTTCGGCTGCTGCACATGGACGACCTGAAACATCTTCTGGCCAGGGATGTAAGTCAGTTCAAACTCCTCTGTTCCCACCTACAGCATATTTCATTTTATCAAAAAGGGGTGGCCTTTCTGCAGTCTTGCAACCTATGCCTGGCTCTTGGCCAAGTTATTATAATCAAGGTTATTGTCGCTGTAAAAATCTCCACCCTGAGTTTCTTGACTTTGTTCTGTTTACACAAAACACTGTGGCTGTTGCCTCTTAGCAGCAGGAAAGATATAGTATAAAGGTGACGTTTCCTTAGAATCACAGTCATTAATTATTCTACTTTTCATACAAAACACATTTTACATCCTATTGACCTATTTGCCCCAATCCGGTTCAGCTAATAACAATTCTATCTTTGTTTCCTCTCTGAGGGGGAAGACGACAGAACCCCATGCCAACTCTACCACTTCCTGCGTCCTGTCAGTGTCTACAACACCTGCAAGTATGGTCCCCAGCAGTCCTGCATCCCACATCGCTTTTGTGAAGTTGCGTAACAACAATTGACCACTGATCATTGGGTCGCGTGTCAACCACCGTCTGGTTTGTTGCTCCTCTCTCAGGTTGAGCCTGCAGGATCTGCTCAGTAGCTACAACAAAGAAGCTGCAATGCTAATAAGAAGTAAGGTAAGTGAAGGAAAGAAAACCAGTGGGATATTTTCACATTTCAAGTTTTTGTATACATACACACCTTCCATGCTGACTCTCTAATTCCCCCCCCCATCCCGGTCTGATCTCATCATGTCTGCAGTCTGGGATGAACGTGAACGTTCTTGTGAACTGTGTTCGTACAATCAGCAATCTTCTGTGTGGGCTCTCGTGCCAGGAGCTGGAAGACGCCATCGGCAGGCTCAACAGGATCAATCCCATAACTCTGGTAGGATGGCATGCATGCAATAGGTCACCAACAAACATGTAGTGTAGAAGAAGACGATACTTCCCCATGCCACTGATCAACAATACAAACCAGTTTTTCCTTATTGTTTTTACAGAGCCATGATGAAATGTCTGAGTGCGAGAAGGGTGAGTTGCTGTTTCCTAATTCCTCAGATCCTTTGTTATTTCCAGTCAAAAGTATATGTGTCCGTTTTTTCCTGAGCTCAAACGTCTTCGAAATAAAAGATCGAAGACGTTTATCCCCCTTTACCAACATAATACATTAATGGCATATCAAAATGCCGATTAAACCTCATGATTATTGCACAGGTTTGCCTTGGGCTGGTCATGTATAAATACCACACTAAAATGTATAGAAGAAATGTTTAAAATGCCACACTAAAGTTTATTGATCTCAAGATTGAAAAATAATCTTTACTTGTGTTCAGCAGAACTCATTCATTCTAAGGAACATTCATGCAAATTGGAGGCAAATGCAGACGCAGCTGGTATCTGTAGTTCTCTGGCATGGATTGTAAGACAGGGCATTTATACAGGCGTAGTGGTGACCAAAAGGAAAAATGAATACTGTCTCACAAGGCCGAAAGGCACATTGATTCCTGGTGTAAAAGAGTCCTTGTTACTACAGGTATGAAGTGCACAGACACTTCATTTGTAGTTGCTTGCCTTCTAAACTTCTTAGTTCATTGAGGATGTTTCTCCTCTCATCCAAGAGGCTTCCTGAGTTCTGGGATTTAGTGCTGGGAAGCTACCTGACTTCCCCAGCACTAAACTTTATTCCTAAACTAATTAAGATGACCTGGATGACTGAAAAAATTCCCAGACATATCTCTGACACATGGGCATTTCCTGGATGAGGCAAAACTGAGCTGAGACTTAAACAAAGAAAAAAATCAAGCTCAAGTACAAGTACAGGCCAGAGGTGTGGACACACTTCTTGTTCAATTGAATGAAAAGGTGTGCTCAAAATAATGGCCTGTACGGTAATAATAAAACTGAGAATAATTTGTACGTCCAATTGGCCTCACAACTATGTAAGCATGCCAGGCCAGGACCTCTTCATCAGGCTTCCTGGAGAAAGAATTCCAAAGAATTTCTGCACAGATTGGACAGGAAAAAAGAGAAGCAAGCAGATCATTCTTATCATCCTGACTGCAGTCCATCGTTAACTCGAGTAGGCAAAGGCTCAACTTCAATGACGAAGGATCAATCATGGTTTTCACTCTACTGGGCAGATAGAATTAAGATGACTCTAGGTTAAATGAAAACTATGCAACACTCAGTCTGTCCAAGGTTTTCGTACTAGAAATGCTTATGACATGACCTGCTTTAATCGTCTAAACTGTGATTCTTTCTGTATTCTAGCCATGATCAGGCTGCACAAGGCACTGCTGAAGGTGCTGCAGATCTATTTTGACAACTTCCACTCAGACTTCAGAGGTGAGGAGGTCATCAGCAACCCGCAACCCTATGAAGTTGAGTTCAACAATGAAATCTTGCAATTCAACATCGGTTCGCTCTACAAACTACAATCTACCTGGATGACCACGTATGTCTGCATTTAATGTCACGCACGCAACACACATACATTGTATCTAAAAAATACATGCACACAAAACAGATTTTTTTTATTGTTATTATTGTTTTCCCTTGCCTCTTATTTTTAGTTATGAGTGCTT
This sequence comes from Eupleurogrammus muticus, assembly GCA_036785175.1. Classification (NCBI taxonomy): domain Eukaryota; kingdom Metazoa; phylum Chordata; class Actinopteri; order Scombriformes; family Trichiuridae; genus Eupleurogrammus; species Eupleurogrammus muticus. The sequence goes on along the minus strand of JAYKQN010000010.1, from coordinate 17,725,524 downwards.
CAGTGTTTCCTGTGAGCTGACATATGGAGGAACAGAGATCTGTCCGACTGGCATTTCTGAAAACATCAGCACTGCTTTGTCATTCGGGAACAAGATACAGTGTAACCGCATGTAAGGATGTGATCTTGTAGCACCTATATTACACTTCCTCCTTCTTTGCTCCGATAAGGTAATATGTTGATAAACAAGTTAAACGTGTCTAAACTGCTTTATGTTATCATCTGAAACATGTAGTAGTTGTGTCTTTTGTGCCCTCATGTGTACGTATGAGGGATAGTCTAAACAAATGAACTCCATTGCCCTATATTAGTCCATAGTAGAATATAACACACAGATATAAGGGGTAATAAGACAATGCAAAGCAGTGAGGGAAAAATATAATATAATATAATGTAGGTTCCTGTTTTTAATTTTAGGATGGTGTTTCCTGTTCCAGTAAATCAGCTGCCATATGAGTGCATGTTCACATTTAGCCTCATGGGTTCTAAGCGAGGAAAGAGCCCAGAGCTGCTGGGGTGGGCGGTACTACCACTTTACAGCAATGGGTAAGTCTCAGGAGCGTTCACAACACTGTTACAGCTTTTACAATTATTATATATTTTGGATTAATCAAAAAAAACTTTTTTAAGGCTTTTTAAGGTGAGCAGAATTAGTTGAATTCAGAGGGTTATATATACCTTATAAAAGGCATGCTCAATTTGATTTGGTAACTACTGTTTCATAATAGAGAATTGAAGAAAGACAGATCATTTTTTATGAATGATATTTACACTTAAATAAACAGTGGTCAAGCTATCCTGATTTTTATGCTGTAGTATGGGTTAAGTTCTAAAAACACTATTATATTTGCCATAATACAACCTATACTTGTATATAAGACACTAATGCCTCTATTTACCACGCCCGGTTTTCTCTTCATTCTTTTTTATCAAAGTTTAAGTAGGAACAAAAAAAACTGACATCCTCCTCCTTCAGACCTACCAGATAACATAGTGCAAATGTTTTTTACAGGCTCACTAATGCTTCACTGCTCGATCCTGATGGACGACAGATATTTGTAGACAGAGATCATGTGTAGCTAGTTTGATACTGAGATTTGGAAAAAAAAAATTTTAGTCAATTTTATCCTCTAAAGGCCATATAAAATCAACTATTCTTTTGACATTCCTGCCTCTCAACAGTTGTATATATGTGCAAGTACAAATTTTCTACATATGTCTAATTAGACAGAAATAGAACTGAGGGTCTGCATGAAGGGCCAGTATAAAATAAGTACATTTATTTGTGATATATATATATATATATATATATATATGGCAAATCTATTGCTGTAGTAGCCCGGATGACAAAAATAAGGACCTGAAAATGTGTCCCCTTTAGGAAATAATATTATTATTATTATAATAATAGTTGTAATATATATCATGTATACTCTGTGTTCAGCTCCCTGATATCAGGGACCATCCTGCTCAGTCTGTCCACCCTGGCCAAGCTGCCTGCTCCTCCTTCCCCTGCCCTGTTTGACAGCCACAGACAAGCTGCTGGGGTCATGTTGCAGGTCAGTAGCACCTGACAGACTTTGGCCCCTGTTGACCAAAGCTCAAATGACACCACCTTACCTGCTTAATTATTCCTCCCCTCAATCTTTCGGCAGCTCGAGTTTCAGAATGATTTTGAATGGAAGTATCGCAGGCCCGTCGCACTCCCCGGGTCTCTCATTTGCACTCCACCTTGTGAGGAATTGCAAAGGAAAATATTAGATGTCTCAAAGAAGCACTGCCTCTGCTTGTGAGTACAAGAGCCTGTGTTGGCTTTATTCATGTAGGGGAATGGATGAAATTAATTAATGTGATCAATCAATGTGTGCTTTCATTTTTATTAAGTGTTTATTTTTTTCTTTCATGTCACTTTCCTGATTGTATCTCTTCATTCCCAGTCTATCACAGAATGAGAAGTCATTCCTCTGGAGTAAACGTCACTCTTGTGACAAAGGAAGCACCTTCATCCACCTGCTGCTGGGTGGAGCCCTCCAGTGGCCAGTTGAGAACCTAACAGAAATCTACACTGTTTTAGAAAACTGGCCCATTCATCTGCCCGAGGAGGCGCTTTTCCTGCTCAGTGACAGGTAGAGTGCATCTGTGTTCGAAACCATGTGTCAGGTTTCTACGACGTCTGTTTGACTGGGCTTGTTCTGTGACTCACCTTATCCAGTTTTCATGATCTCCATGTGCGGAAGGCTGCAGTTCAGTACTTTGAACAAATACCAGATGGAGAGCTGGAGCAGTTTCTGCCACAGTTGGTCCAGGTAAGCATGCTAAAATGACATACTCTGAGAGATGAAATACACCGCCTCAGCCATGGCCACCCCATACTTAGTATGTGGTATCAGTTGTCAGATTTAGATGGGACATTCTGTATGTCTGTTAATCTGATTATTATCCTGTCCAGGCTCTGAAGAGTGAGTGGGAGCTGGATGGACCTCTGGTGATGCTACTGCTGGAGAGGTCTCTAAAGAACATGCGGATTGCCCAGCAACTCTACTGGTGAGTAGCAGTCACACATTGAACAAAAAATAGATCCTTATTAACAAATTGATTGTCTGCATTGAAGGAAAAACTTGGAAGTACCATTCAAATTATGTTATTTAGTGTGAAATACTAAATAACTAGAAAAGCACTCTGGGAGTGCAGACCTCCGCCAAGCATCCAGCCAAACTATGAACGTGCAAGATATTACATCTAGACGGCCCTAAACAAGTGTTTGAAGGTTACTGCAATGTTACCAAACAACATTCCGGATCGTTAGCAAAATCTGTTCATGGCACCTTTCCCAACATTGAAAGTATAACAAAAATCCATCCCAAACTTGACAGAGAGAGACAGCTGAACACACACAACTTCTTGGTAGAGGTAATTAATTTTGTGGCAATACAAAGGAATAAATATATATAGTATTTTTTAAGCATTGTATATCATTGCGTTATCTTGTTAATTTCCCTTTACAATGATGCCCTATTTTAAAGGACCATGCAATAATGGGATGAGCAGCACAGCTGAGAATCAGGTGTAGTTCCAATTAAAATGTGCCAAATCTCCCTTCCATTGTCAAACAGTTTATTTTCCTGCTGGTAATGATTCTATCGTTTTGAGTTGTTTGGGGGCTTGATTGATGGAACTCTCAGTAACAAGGAACAAACAAGACATATTGGGAATTTTACGTTTCATTACACAAGCACTCAGGAGCCTCAGTAGTGGGAGGCAGGACCATACGCAGCCACGACAGACTGGCACCTCCTCACGCTGTTCGCCAGCCTGGTCACACGTTTCTGTTGGATGGCGTTCTGTTCCTCATTCAGGAATTATCGCAGGTCAACGTGGTTGCGTTGGTCACTCTAGCATGAATGGCCTGTTCGAGCTGATCCCGAATGTGTTCAATTAGTTTGAGGTCTGGGCTGCTAGGAGGCCATTCAATTCTCTCTAATTCCACATTCTTTATCTATAATCAATGGTCTAGCTTTCAATTGTGATGAGACCTATTTGACCAATGTTGGAGATGCCGCATCATAGTAACCAAAGTGCCCAAGCTGGAGACTACCATGAGGAGGTGGTGCCAGGCTGCTGTGACTGTGTGTAGAGCTTCCATTGAGTTTTTTTTAGAGTTTAGAGTTTTATCTTTTCATCTCAGGCTGCTGGAGGATGTTCACGATGACCTCCACTATCAGAGCTGGTTCTGTAAGGTCCAGGCCGCCTTGCGTTGCTGCTGTGGTCGGGCATTAAGACAGGAGCTGGAAAATGAAGCCCGCCTCATGGTTTTGCTCACAAAAGTGGCTGAGAAGCTTCGCGCGGCCGAAAAGACGCGACGGAAGGTCAGTCTTCATCTTCTGCCTACTTGTAATCCTCAGTTGTTATGAGTATTTAGTTGTATTTCTTTGATCTCGTGCATTTGTCTGCAGACTGTTTTGAACAAAGAAAAGTGGAAGATTGATGAATTCTTCAAAGATGGGATCAGCTGTTGTCTACCTCTGGATCCTGCCGTCCGCATAAAGGCAATGGATGTGGATGTAAGAATGCTACAACACATTTCTTCTACACATCTCTTCTGTCAACTAATATACACAATGTGCTATGACATGTTTCAAGAGTGTTACGCCATGTTTCTTCTAGGCCTCTAAGTTCTACAATTCAAATGCTGCTCCTCTGGGGATCTCATTCATCTGTACTGACCCTCTGGCAAAGAAAATCAGTGTGATCTGCAAGGTGGGTAATAAAATGCTACTTTATTGATCCACAGTGTCACTTGTGAAGTTCAAGAAAAAAAATCAGACACTTTTACACACACATTTACTGTACAAGGATGATGACAATTAAGATTTTCGGTAAATCATTTACTTTACTAAATTCTCTGTGTTGTTCAGACAGGAGATAATCTGTCTCAGGACATGCTGGTCCTTCAGATAGTCCGGTTGATGGACAGGGTGTGGCTCCAGGAAGGACTGGACTTGCGAATGGTCACCTACAGGTGTCTTTCTACGGGCAATGCGCAGGGTCGTTTAATTTATTCATTTGTGTTTTCTTATGTAGAATCACGGTGCTCTTAATTTATGTCTCTGTTGCTATGTATTTATGTTGTTTTACTGCTTTATGTTGTCTTCAGGCCTAGTAGAAGTGGTTCCAGACGCAGTGACATTGGGGAAGATTCAGCAGAGGTGGGGTCTTGGGGGGACCCTTCGAGAAGACACGCTGGAAAAATGGTTCCACATGTGGAACAAAACTAAGGAGGACTATGAAAAGGTTAATACCACTTCAAAAACGCTGTTTTCTTTAGTTATATCTGACCAGACATTAATGTTCAAGTTTGTTGTTGCATATATTTTCAGGCTGTGATGAACTTCATCCACTCTTGTGCTGGTTGGTGTGTGGCCACCTTCATCCTTGGGATCTGCGACCGCCACAATGACAACATCATGTTGACACACAGCGGACACATGTTCCACATCGACTTTGGCAAGATTATGGGCAACCCACAGAAGATCGCGAACTTTAAAAGGCAAACAGCATTTTCAAAGCCAAGAACAGTGGTTCTCTTAGCGATGAGCTCAAAATAGATAATATTAGAAGGGGAAAGACAACAATGTTAATTAACAATATTTTTTTCATATATTTGCAATGGTAGGGACCGATCACCATTCATCTTTACATCTGAGATGCAGCACTTCATCACAGGTGGTGGGCAGAAGCCTCAGCGTTTGCATCGCTTCGTGGAGCTCTGCTGTGAAGCTTACAACATCATCAGAGGGCGTTCTGCGCTGATACTCAGCCTACTGAGGCTGGTAAGACCAACAAGTACTAAATAACACCAGCACAGTAACAACCTCACAATATTGTATAGAAGCCTTTCTCATTGTGGCATTTGCTCGTATATGTGGTTTCCAGATGCTTGGTGCAGGAATGCCCGAACTGAAAGACTCTAATGACCTTCAGTATGTCCAGAACAACCTCAGACCCTTCGACACAGACCTGGAGGCCACGTCCTACTTTACAAAGTAATTTAATGCAGAGCACCAAACCACACGGTTTATTTAAAGGTCTGGTTTTATGCTTTTACCTAGGTTTTGTTTTAAGGTTTGATACCGTTAACATGATTTGTGGTCGCAAGTGCAAAGATTTGAGTCTTAATATTCATGAATTTTCATCTGATTGGATGACGGTTTCTGAAGTGACAGGCTAACAGTTAGCCATGTTAGCTTTCCATGACAGGACTGTTGATACAGCAATTGTCTTGGCTGTGTATAAAGGTTCTGGATTACTTAATGGAACAGGGAGTCTTTACTTACAAAAACTCTGACCCATTACCATGGATCTGGCCACTGATATTAGCAGCAGAAATACACGATTTTAGCCAAGCAATGGGAAGTAGCAATGAAAAAGCCTGCTTACACCCAATCTCATCTCACTGATAAGGATTGATATTGGAGGTATTGAGAGGTTTATGAAAGCCCAGTGCTGTTTATGTACGTAGCTTATAGCCAATCAGGTCGAACATTCCTAATGAGGTACCCAATGATGATGATGATGATGATGATGAAATATTTTAGCCCTAAAAGTTCATTTTTACACTTATTAAAGTTGCATCGAAAGGTGAAATGACACCATGTTGGATCCACAGTTACCAACATAGTCGCTTCTGTCATCATCTCTCTGCACCCTTCCCTGTTGTGTGATTGGCTCCCTCGCTGAGGGGAAAATTTGGTCCTTGGTGTCCAGACTAAACTGCAGAGCGAAGTGAATTTTCGCGCAAGGAAAGGAAGAGGATACCCATCTTAGCAATGAGCAGCAGTGGGAATAAAAACCATGAAACTGCTGTGATCAGCCCCGTTTTCATCACAATTCCGCTTAAAGCCCAAGAGAGATGTCTGATTGCCAATAGTTAGTGTTATCTATGTTTATGAGAACTAACAGTGCTGACAACGATGCTAACAGTAATATATACTGTTAGCTAACATGGATGAGATCACAAACATACTAGGTGGCTTATTGCTGTGAATAAAGCTCCAAGAGGCATGGAATAGGATCTTAGCTACATATATTTCTTCAATATATCCCACGTTTTCTTTCCACAGTCTCACCATGTGGCACAGTAACAAACTTGTCTGTCTTTTGCAGGAAGATCAAAGAGAGCATGGGCTGTGTCGCCGTCAAGTTAAACTTCCTCACACACAGCATGGCTCAAGGGAAGAAACACGAAACACTAAACCGGAACGGCATCCCCGCTCCCAGCAACAACATTCAAGAAGCTGTCATCCAGGGATACACTGTCACCGGAAAAACCGTGGTACGGTCGGGAGCTGCTCGTTGTACTGCGGTAGTTCAGTCACAGAACGTGATGCACCGGAGAGCTTTGTGTTTGATCGTAAGAGCCGGAGAAGCTGATGAAACACCTAAAACAGATGGGAGGTTCACACAAATTTGTTGTGAGAGGAATAACTGCTGGCAGTCAGCTGACAGTTGGTGTGTGTGTGTGTGTGTGTGTGTGTGTGTGTGTGTGTGTGTGTGTGTGTGTGTGTGTGTGTGTGTGTGTGTGTGTGTGTGTGTGTGTGTGTGTGTGTGTGTGTGTGTGTGTGTGTGTGTGTGTGTGTGTGTGTGTGTGTGTGTGTGTGTGTGTGTGTGTGTGCTATCACTTGGGGCCTCCACAGCCTATGTGCTGTGTATAGGAAGCCTTTTGCTCACACCCCAGAGTCGAGCTTTACTGCTGATTGTCAGCATGTCACTGCTTTTTTTCCTGATGAAGGCAGAATTGAGCACCTTGTCTTTCAAAGTCAAAGCACCATGATTTTCCCTGTTAGGCGGCATTAACCTTTAGCAGAATTTGTGGCAATAATAGGTTAGTTAATGGTAATGTTGTTTATTGCTTTTTCAGTCAATGCTCATTTTTTTAGCACATTAAAAACATTTTATTTAACAACTGCACACAGAAAACAGAACAACAAACAGTAAAACAGTCATAGCAGTTACCAGTGAGATTAATTTCCACAGAAGAAAGCTCTGTAAATGGTTTTGTCACTGTGTTAAGGATCCCAAGACCAATACCACAGTAACAAAATGAATAAGGTCCGATGCCTTCCAGCTCCAGAAAGACAGAGGAAATGTCCGGAGAAATGAGTGCAACACCACCTGAGCATGATGGGTTCTTCTCTTCTATCTTCTTAGACATGCATACATTTTCTCAGAGCTTTGTTTCCTTGCAAATGCAAAATTAAATTATTTTCGGGTCTCAAACTCAATGCAGAAATGTTTCTGTTTTTACAATTGGCAAAACATAAAATAATATTTAACATGTAAACAATACTTAAAAAATGCATACATTGAAGTCAACATTTATTTTTCAGTGTAGTACTTGATACATGGGTTTGGTTTATGGAAATTGGTGAACAGGTGTATTCCGCAAATTATATGTGATATACTCACTCTTTTGAACATTTAGACTTGAATAATACTATGATGCATTATAGATTGAATATATTTAAAAAATTGCAGACCAGTTGCCATTCAGCATACATTGAGTAAATTATCCTTATTTAATAGAACAGACAATTATACAACTATTATACAGCTGAACCTAATGAAACAAATTTGTTTTCTTTAATTGACAGACCTATGACCTGAGAGTAGATATTGATGATGGCTTTCTGAATAGTAAGATGACGTACGGCCAGTTTGAGCTGATCCATAAGCAGCTGCAGAAGCACTTCATAGAGTCTACTCTGCCTCAGTGAGTGAAGGAACGAACACATCCAGCTCATGTCACCTGGCACAAAGATAATGCTTTCTTTATTCATGCTAATTATTGAACTGTATCTTTTGTCTAGGTTCCCTAGCTGGTACAAAATGTCATTCACCCCAAACAGGAGGATGTCTCTGCTGAACAAATACCTAAAGCAGCTTTTCGAAGGACCTTGCAAGGGGGTCTGTTTCTTTGTCAAAATCCCCATCATTGATTTATCTTCCCTGTTACTGGTTATGGTGTAACTCACAGACCTGCCATGCTTTCTCCCCTGCAGAATGAATTTGTGTGCAGCTTGTTCCTAGATGGCCCTGAGGTAGTCCAAGAAAGTGTAGCAAAAGGTAATTTTCTGCTCGTAAATAATAAGTGCATGCATTAAAAATACTATCAAAGATTCAAAGGGGAAGGAAAAGCATCACGCTAAAGGCACTGTTCCGAGTGTGAAGATTGATCCTGTGCTGGGTCATCTGGAAACTCTTGATAGTTCATGTATCTTCAAAGCTAATATGAGATATTACGCTTCTTCTTCTTCTTCTTTTTTTTTTTACTGGCCCTGCTCATTCACAGAGGCCCGACCTCAGATCCAGCTCTACATTTCCTACTCTGACTATAAGCTCTCAGTCTTGGTGAAACACCTGAAGAACATTGTGAGTTTCCTTTATTTCTATTATTGTGGGTAGCATTTAACAGTGACAGTAGACATAGAATATACTCTACATCGTACATTTGTTGTATTTATTTTTTCTCAGGGGAATTTTGTTTTCCTTTCAACAGAAGCAGGCAAACGGTTCTAACCCTGACGCCTATGTGACCACACATCTGAGGCCGGATCCCCATCAGCGATCCAAGAGGAAGACAAAAGTGGTCCGCAATAATGACAACCCTACTTTCAATGAGCTGGTACAACTTTCTTCCCTCCTGTCCACGTAGACCTGCTACTGGTTTGGCACAGTGACAGCATGTTTAGTTTTTTATAAGAATACTGAGCAGGTACAAGCCAGAATTTAAAACTCTAAGTCTATATACTTTACAGTACATGCATTTATGAGGTATTTTACTAAATAAAAGAGAACCAATGCCATTATATAACAAATAAGCTGCAAATAAGCATCTCCTTTTTGTCCACAGCTGGAGTACAGTCCTGTGCCACTGCTGTACGGGATGGTGCTGGAAGTGACAGTAAAGAGCAAGAAGATGTTCGTGGCGGCGACAAACATTAAGCTGGAGGATGAGTTGCTTGACAAGGAGACCTGGTTTCCTCTCGGGAACTGTGCGATCTGACCTCAGGGAGTGGCACTGGAGATCTGCCGCCAGCAGAGGGCACAGCCACACTGAGAGAAACGCTTTCTATTTTTTTTCCCCAGACTGTATACAGAAGACGCATTCCCCTCAGCGGATAAAAGTATGCACTCTTACTTATTCCTCTTCTTCCTATTTATTAGATGCAATCTAACCTCACTCCAGAGCTATGTGCACTGGCAGCGGATGAGGAGTTAAAGTTACAAAGCTGAGTAAGAGACTCAGGGAAGGAGATTATGTTTACTGTGATTGTCACGACTCATATCAAGTATGATACTTCTTCATTCTTAAATGTTGATCAATTGAAGGATAATTATGAATCAATTACAGTTTTGTAGCCATGGTAACGGATGCAGGAAGAAAAATATTATTGTATTTGCACTTTTGGTCTGTTTTTGTACTATAAAAGTCTGTGTGTGGTTGAGATTGTTGATATGACAAATTATTGCAGAGGTGGTAAACAAACACTTTTACCTGCCCTTAGTGAGTGTGTCTGTGTCAACCCGGTGTCCTTGATCAGTGGATTTGGAGACGGACGAGGGAATTGTGTGTGTGAGCAGGATAACAACAGCACTGCCTCGCATGACTAAGGAGCTAGAGTTAACACCCCCCCCATCATCATCATTATTCCATTCATCACTGACATTCAAATGGAGTTATAAATGTGCATGCACAAACACACAAGGCAGATGAGGACATTTCACCACTGAAAAGCACCTACACACACATACATATGATAGGCTAAGGCGAGACTTAATGTTCCCTTAATGCCATCCTCCATTTGTAATCTAGTCTAGCCTCATTCACAGGTTATTTAGTGATGAACAGGGCCAGGAATAGACTTTCCTGCACTACATTTGGTTCAGTAATGTATAGCGTTGTGACTGCTCTGCATCTCTCACAGGGAGTGACGCACGCAAATGCTGGCTACTACTTTTTTCATAGAAGTGTATTATAGAGGATATATGTATGAATCCTAGCCTGGTCGCTTCCAGCCACAATATAAAAATGGTTTTGGAAAAGATGATTAATCCAAAAACACCTGTTTTTGTTATCAATTGTGTTTAATGGAAAAAAGAAAGGGTAGAGCATCGATGTGTGTATTACATCAGCTAAAATCAAACATTTCAATGACAAATTCTTATCCTGTGGCACTGACGCCAATATCTGGAAAACAGTCAACTCTGTAGAAAACAAACTCACTTCCTCTCACCTTCCTGTCTCCCTTTGGCAAAACAAACATCACTGACAAATCCTGTATGGCGTTGGTCTTCAACATTTTATGAATTCATCACACGCCTTTACTGCTCTGGTTGCCAACGCTGTCCCATCGCTCTCCGTTACTCCATCGAGTGATGTTGGCTTCTCCCTTCAACCGGTTTCCGCCTCTGAAGTTTTAGAAGAATTCATAAAGCTGGATGCAAATAAATCTGCCGGCTCTGATGGGCTCGACCCCGTGTTTTAAAAGTAGCTGCTCACATTCATTCTCCGTCCCATTACATACTTGTTTAACCTATCCATTCGTCTGTCCATTCTGATTATAAATCTGCCATGACCTCCCCCCCTTTTTCGAAGGAGGCTCTGGCTCTGAACCCAGCTGCTACAGGCCTATGTCCATCCAAGTCTCAGAGGGGTTAATCCACACACAGTCAAACTCTCCAACCACATCCTGTCAGATCTGCATTCAGCGTTCAGAACTGGCCATGGATGCATCATCACCACCATACACCTTCATATATCTGGCCAAGGCCTCCAATTTAGTAGATTATACGGCCGTCCTGCATAGGCTTTCTAACATAGGCCCCGCCCAGAGCTGCATTATCTTGTTTGCCAGCTATCTCAAAAACTGTGTTCAGTGATTGAGGTCAGAAAATTGTGTCGGAGCTTCTTAACATCTTTAAGGGTGCGTCTCAGTGTTCTATCCTAGGCCCAAACTTTACATTATGAATGACATGGCCCGGGTTATCAGTGGCTCTACATGCATCTCTTTGCTGATGATACCATCACTTATTCATCTGGACCTTCACTCCGCTGCATATTGAGAAGTCTTTACATGACTTCCATAGTTCACCAGTCTATGTTGGTGTGTTAAATGTTGGTTGATAAATGTTCATAAACATTATTATGTGCAAAAAATAACCTAATATAATGCTTTAAAGCTGCCATGTAGTTAAGGATTTGCTTATAACTACAACTTTTTGCTGCTGTAAGAACTACAATTATAATAGCTACTGTTATATTTCAGATTTTAAGTCCAACCAGTTATGAGATCGTTCAAAATTACCAACTTGGGACATCAGGCTATATGCACACTCATAAAATATGAGTATATATTACTGGGAAGGTTGCCAAGTACATAGTCTCACGATACCAGATGATCTGAGATCCTCCCGCCTACTAGTCAAAAGCATTTGGAGACTGTCTTGAGAGGCTACCAAGCACATGACATTATTACCATAGACCAGCAATGTTCTTTTTTTTCCCTTTTCTTTTTATACAGCAAACAACACCTCCCCCACCCGCCCAGAGTACACCTGCCTGGAGGAACAGAAATATACATATGTATATATATATATATATATACATGCTGCTTCGCAAAAGTACTCATACCCCTTGTCCTTTTCTACATCTTTGTCATGTTACAAACATGAACTTAAATATATGTTTTTGGATTTCATGTGATAGAATACAAATTATGGGCGACACGGTGGAGCAGTGGGTAGCACTGTTGCCTCACAGCAAGAAGGTCGCAGGTTCAAGACCGCCTTGGGGCCTGGGTCTGGGACCTTTCTGTGTGGAGTTTGCATGTTCTCCCCGTGTCTGCGTGGGTTTTCACCGGGTACTCCGGTTTCCTCCCACAATACAAAACATGCTCAGGTTAATTGGCAAATCTAAATTGCCCATAGGTGTGAGTGTGTGTGTGAATGGTGTGTGAATGGTGTGTGTGCCCCACGATTGGCTGGCGACCATCTGGGGTGTATCCCTGCCTCTCGCCATAAATGCGCTGGGATAGGCTCCAGCAGACCCCTGCGACCCTGAAAAGGAATAAGCGGGATAGAAAATGGATGGATGGATGGATGAATACAAATTATTGCATAATAGTGAATTTGACAAAAATGATATGTGGTGTTGATTTTTACAAAAAAAAAACATGGTTTACATACGTATTCAGCTCTCGATACTATATCTAACCACCTTTTGCTATGATTACATCTTCAGGTCTTTGAGCATGTGTCTCTATGAGCTTTGCACAGCTGCAGACTACAGTTTTTGCCCATTCATCTTTGCAAATTAGCTCCAGTTCTGTAATGTGGTCTATAAACACTGTTTTTCAAGTCTTGCCAAATCTTCTCAATAGGATTTCGACCTGGACTTTGACTGGGTTATTCTAATACATTCTAATACTTTGATATAAACTACTCCATTGTAGCTGTGGTATTATGTTGAGGGTTGACTCCGCCCCACTCCAAAAGTCTTTCGCAGCCTGTAACAGGTTTTCTTCCAGGATTGCCCTGTATTTAGCTCAGGTAGACGCTACTAATTAGGTGACTTCTGAAGGCTGTTGGTTGGACTGGATTTTAATTGTGGGTAACTGGAGTAAATGCGGCTGGATCCACACGTACACCACACTTTTAAGGTTTTTTATTTGTAAAAAAAAATCTTGTACACCAATTGTAACATGATATAAATGTGGAAACATTGAAGATAGATGAATACTTTAGCAAAGAACTGTATATACATACATTTACAAATACTCACATATTCAAATCCATATATTATATATATATATATATATATATATATATATATATATATATATATATATATATATATATATATATATATATACACAATATACAATATATATGTACGAAGACACACAGGTGCATAAACAAACTCATAAGAACAGGCTACTATTCAGCTGCACGTTGTCTTCATATAGTGTATTCTGTTGTTGCATAGAAAAAAGGGAAGCACGGGTACATGATATTTTATAGGAGTGAGTTAATGTCTATGTAAATAATTGAAATGCATATATTTGACCTTAAGAAGTTGAAAAGTAAAGCATGTAATGATAAATTCAGGTTCACGCCTGTAATAGTAAAAATAATCCTTTTTTGGAAGAGAGGTATTGAAATGCCAGTGTGATGCTTTGCAGGTGCAACGCAGTTGAATCTATCAAGGTATGTTTGAGAAAGACAATGGGCCCTTATTCAGATAATGGGAAAATTCATCATTCAAGCATTATTGTATGAAGCATTTCATTCTAAAATGAAACAAATATGTAGTTTATACATGAGTAAGCTCTATGTCTATTGGAAAAGAAGCTGTATTGTCTTGGTGAAGGGTTAACTGCTCTGAATGTATTCTTTAGATCTGAAATGATATGAGACAAGGTAGATGATGCTGGGATTTGGAAATGGAAACTCTGTTCCAAAAAAGAACACCGTTTCTTCTCATGAGAAAAATATCTGACACAGTAATAAAACTTACATGAGTTCTTAATTCTGCAAAAAAACTAATATCATACTCCAGGGAGTTCTTCACATCTTCATTAGATTCAAACTGCGATTCTTCGTTAGTCTCTTCTCAGTCCTGCTAGAATCTTCTGGTCTTCCCCTCTGCAGCGAACAGTGCAGGCAGTAGAAATATAGCACATCTATTTTCTGACAATAAAACTGGTATTTATATCCGAGGCAAATGGTGCTTTATTTTTGTTATTGTTGCTGCTGCATCAGCCATGCTCCTCCTATCTGTTGGCGTGGTGTGTTTGTGAATGTTTATGTGTGTGTTTTATGCATCAGATATGGAGAGCTGCTTTTAGGAATACCAGACATAAATGAAAAGGGAGGCTGGATCCAGGCTGCATCCGTCTCGAGCCCGGAGGGGCACCCAGCGGTACCCTGGAGATGGAAAGGGAATGGGCCATGAGAATAAATGTATGTATAATATAGTTTAATATATGAGCATCATATAAATATACAGGAGCAGCTCCATAAGGAAACATAAGCACAGAGCAGAGAGCCAACCTAGAGCATTGCTGACAAGATCAATGCAGGGAAATAATTGTCACACAATGTGACCAGATGTAATTTATCTCTCAATGTGACTTCCACACAGCCCCAGCACCACTCTGTGCTGCTCCCTCCGTCTCTCTGTGGCTCACCTTTCTTCATGCTCCTGAAGGGCAGCGTATACTGGCCCACAAACTCGCTGCTGAAAAGGCCAGTCTGGTCTCGGACACAAAAACGGAGGAGACAGAGCTCGGGGACGCTGATGTTGAAGTTCATGTCGGAATCCCAGTGAGGACTCAGAGCTGTAACAGTAATCAGTGCAATAGAAATAAATATCAGATCCATTTTCACATATTCCAACAAACCAAAATTGGGCCAATTGACATTTTATTAATGTGTATCTTCTGGTGCCATTTCTGAATCACGATGGCACATGCCTACTTGCTCTTATATTCATGTATTACATCCTCTCTCTTCCTTATTTTGGCATAATATCCAATTCTATAAAGAGTCAAGGTTTTGTCTGCAGAACAATTATGTTGATATAAGTCTGTAAAAACCCTTAAACAGGACTATTTAATGTCAAAACTGGTGACAGTAGAACTAAGACTAGCACAGTCACTCTTACTGTATATGTATCCTCCCAAGCAATGAAAGAACTAGTCTTTTTTACCATTATTGCAGGTGATTCCCTCCTCCAGGATGAAAACAATACATCAAAATAATGGTGACTAAACAAACTGAGCCATATGTCATTCAGTGTGACTCTGCTGAACATATGGAATGTGTCTTTATAGGAAGGTCTATGTGTGTGGTGCATCGCAGCAGCGTAGGGCTTCACCCAGACAGCAGTTACTCAGCTCTATACTTTCACTAGCAGTGGTGCATGACTAACTACCGTCTTCAAAGGAAATCCACTTCTACATTCATTCAGGAACAGAATTTGCATTTTTATTGGAATTTGTTTAGAATCCGGGTATGGTTCATTCATTCACCATTCCATTTCAAAATACAATCCAAAATAAGGAAGACAACTTTTTTTCTGTTTTGGAAATTTCAAATCATTTAAAGGTTTGTTTTGTTTGTGATGATTTTTGATTTTGAATGTGACCCGTAAGCAAAAAAAACCCACTATGGCTATGTTTTTGATTTCTACCCGTGAAAAAGAACAGCTAAAAGTGCTGACGAGTGGAGGAATGGTTTTGGCCACACTTGATGCTTGCTGCTGCCTCATAACAGAACTTTCTGAGAGAAGGAAAACAGCAGCGCTCTGCTGCATTTCAGTCTAGGCTGTCTGCCGTTTCTGTTCAGAGGTTCCACATGGCCGTAACCTAAGAAGACAAAATCATCTCCCCGACACTGCGTTGGAAAAGGCCTGTGAATTCTTCAATGTCTGAATTTAAATTATAGTTAAAATGTTGTTTTTTTTTACATTAGTATACCTGTCTTCATTTAGCGTGTTTGCTGGAGAAACCGAGTTTGGGGCAGTTTTCACAAGAAGTACATCCATGATTTGTGACAACGTATATGTAACATAGGCATTTATATAAATAAGTGGTGTAAAGTAACTAAGCATTTTGGAGGAAAATTCTACTAGAGCGGTTGATCTTATCGACCTATTTATACCCCACTACTTGGGGCCTGTAAAAAGCAGAGTTAAGCACAATATCCAGGTCTATTTCAGACAGGGCCAGACCCTAAGACATGGACTGGTCCACCCCAAAGACAAAACCAACAACAAAGACTCAGTAATATGCAAAATGCAGCCCAATGCAGAGAGGAAAGCTCAGACCTCTAGATAGGTGAAACCAAACCACCCCTCCACCAACGCATGGTTCAACACAGAAGAACCTCCTCATCTGGACAAGACTTGACCTCACTTTTGGGAAGGCAGATGGTTTGAGAGAAGGGTTAAAGAAGCAAACTATTTCCACTTAGAAAAACCTTCAAAAACAGAGGTGGTGCTTTAAAACATAACATGTTTTTCACGTTTAGTGCTGTCCCAGAAACTGGTTCACCCCTGGGAGCTTGTGACACCTATTCACAGGACCACTCCCCGGTTGTAGGGGTGTGGCATGTAAATGTAGTTTCACAACCACTCTGATGTTTAAATACCTGAGTTTGCAGGCACTAAATACCTGAACTGAAGAAGCCTCCTGCATGAGAGGTGGAACATCCTCATTAAACTAAGAGATCCAGTTTTCTCTACAACTCTACAAGTTACTTTCTACTCCAGAACATGACATGAGTGGAAATAGCCTATAAATGATCTGTACTTAGTTACTTCTGATCACTACTCATGTGTTCATCATGTATATAATTGCTTCTGTTACAGAGAGGTCAGAACCATGTTTTTTATGCCTTTTACAATTGCAGTATTTCAGGTCATCATATTTCAACATTTGGCTTTTGAACAACAGCATTGTAATGTCAAAACATGATGTCGAGGAACGAACCACAAGACAAACTTGTTTAACCCGAGGATAGGATATCACAAATTAATCCAGTCTATGTATAATATATGTGTAACATTGAAATTCAATGTTTTTGCTAGGTTTTGCACTTCTGAGGAAGAACAAGATCTGCAAAGAGTGATAGAGTCAACGCTGACAAGGCAGAACTGAATCTGTCAAGTCGTGTGTTTTAGGAGAAAAGTTCTAACAAGGCCTCCATAATGTTTACAGTTTGTCTGCGCTACTTACAGTTGTTTTTGACAGTATGCGTGGTTTTTCTGTGAGAGTCGGATGGAATTCCGTGAATCTCCACTCTGACAAAGGGGTCCAGAGCTTTGCCACTCTTGGGGACAGGCAGGTTGGAACCACTGATCACCTGCAGATAGGCACAAAGAGAAATGTGCTACGGATGGTCGCACAGAGCTTTTATTAGAATTTGATCTATACCAGGGTTATACAGGATAAGTTAATGGAACGAGAAAAGACGAGAAGAAGAGAGGGGCTGTAATTACAACAGTCTGGAGTGAAACCAGCTTATCTGCCGTCCTCTTACGCCGAGCCTTCCACTCTCAGCCCTGATCAAAGACAAACCTGCATGTACTTATCACGACATGCCCCAGTTGGCACTGATGGAAATTTACAGTGTCTGGGCTAAAATTACAGTCCCTTTCCTCTATGAAGTCATTCTATATTCACAGTTAATGTGCCTCTCTATACTTCTCTGTGCTTCCTGTAGATAAGACCCTGGAGTTATCATTCCACTGAGATTTTGCTGTGAAAAACAGACCTTATAGTTGGTTATAGTTATACAGTTTTATGCTAAACAGGTCCGACAAAGCTCAAGGGGGAAATCTTGTTTTTCAGAACAGATGAATAATTTACTGTTTAAAGATTGACTCAACCCTATCTAAGTTACAACGCTGAATGCTACTCATGACTCCTAATTCCCGATTGGTTGGGAGTTGAGTCAAGATTGGAGGGTTTTCCGTGAAGAGATCAAATAATACATAGTGATGATGTGAACAAATGAAGGAGAGTTGTTTTTTTTCCCTGAGCATCTAGAATCAAATAGCACATATATTATATTTTATGCACTGTTCTGTGTGTAAGTGTGTGTGTGTGTGCGCGCTGTGCATTTGGATAAATTGTTAGTGTGTGTGTGTGTGCGCACTGTGCATTTGGATAAATTGTTAGTGTCCTGTCCGGTAAATCCTTGAAAAACTTTTATCTAATCAAGATTTATTTCCTTCCTCAGAGGAGAGACAAGAACTGTCTCTGACTTCTCAAGAAGTCTTTATGATTCAGAGCACTTCATGAAACTGATTTCAGCATAGAAAATAGGATTTTCCATCGCCCACATCCTCTACAGTGAGCAACAGGATTCACTTATGATCCACATATTGACTTTGCTCTACAAAGCCCCTGATAGCGCTTAGTCCCACCATTACGTTCTACACACGTGTCACCTTAGTCGTTGTGGGCACACAAAATAGAGATGTAACCATGTCCTCTACAGTTTACATTACAAGTTTTGCACATACGGTGAAAAAAATAGAAATGGGGATGATTCATTAATTGGACCATTACATTCTGAGGGGGATTTAAACTGAGCCAGTCTTAGCGAGTTTTTACATCATTCTTGGTTCACAAAATCTGGCAGGAAAACATTTTCTTGTTAGGGGAATAGTTCGAATGAGCTCAACTACACGATTCCCTAGATTAGAAAGCATAGATACACATATAGATGCACAGGAACCACACACACATACACACGCACACACACACAGTCCTGTTACGTTTTCATCCTAATCCATAAATCCATCCACAGTGTTTTAGTCAACACTCAGCGTGCTGTCGCTGTACCTTGAGCAGCAGGTGTGTTGGTTTGACATGGCGCTGGCTGCAGCCAGGATCAAAGCTCTGACTGGACATGAGCACCTCGGGCTTCAGGACATATCCACAGCCTCCGTTGTCCTGGAAATGGCCATCATTCAGGTCCATAGACAAGCCCAGGGACTGGAAATTGAGTGCCACTGCAAAAAACGACACAGTACTTCAGACGAACAAAGCTGTAATTGCAATGTTACAATGAAAAAAAGCAGCAGGAGAGGAGCTCGCTGTACACCTTCCATTTTCTAAGGCCCCTCATTCAGTCTGCAGGAGGAAGCTGAGACTTGAAATGTTTCCGCAGTGCACGCTGCATCAGGTAGGCATTCAGAATCACAGACTGCGCAATGGCAGCACACCGCTTTGTTTTTCTGCAGCGCAAAGCTGTGTGCTGCACTCACTCTAACACTGTCAGTGGGTAAACATTTAGACAGGTTTGTCACCGAGGCCAGGTAAAGATCCTGCTCAGTAAAACATGCTCGAAGCATCCAAGCTGCTTTGTATCACAGTCTCCTATTAAAGTGTCGATCACCATCTGCAAAGGTGCCGCCGGAGCATGTAAAAAGTGTGCTCAGCAATCAGCAGGCCTCCATATCACAATCAGCGACTGGCTGTCAGAGCGCACAGAGCGACAGGAGCGCTGGCCAAAATAACACCAGAAAAACGAGTCTTTAAGCTCATGGGGTAGTCACGTTTTGCCAGATGTCGCAAGGATATAAAGTTTACATAGGATCTCATTCGCAGCTTAGCATAGCTGTTAGGTTGAGGCATAGCTCTGTGATATGAAGTGAAGATTAATGCTCACGCGTGACTCTGAAGAAATGATAACTGCACAGGAAAAAAAAGAGCTATAAGCTTATTTAAGGATGGACAGAGGGGAGCTATGGGTCGATTTAGAAAGGTGCGATACGGTCCTGGAGAGGATTTGCTCAGAGGAAAACACAGATGAAATAGTCGGGCTGTAGACCAGGATGAAATGTTCTTTTCACTGCTAATGGACAGGACACTTGGCAGCTTGTCCTTTTGAAGTTTGACAATCCACAGTCCCCTGAATTCCCTCAGTATCAAAAGCTTCTAAAAAAAAAAAAAACAGCGGTCGTCCCGCATGAATCATGAACCTGTTAAGTCTTTTACAGGTTTACAAGTCTTGCCCCAAAGAAATCTCCGAGCAATTCAATTGACTAACTATTGGATGACATGTCATCATATCTTATGCCAAAACATGTCGTTTTAAATCACACTGTTTGACTGTGACATGAAACATGCAGCTGTATACATGTCCATGTATGTGGGCCCGTGTATGAGATTTCAATGCATATCTAATGTGTGCAAGCACACTGTGTCATGAGGTCTTATTTTGGACAGATCTTTGACTCACCGAGCTGCGAGCCAACGTTCCAAAACTCCTGAGGGTCGTAATTGGATGAGGACGTTCTCGACCCCGCAGGATAAATCCTGCTGAGGAACTTCTGGTTGTGTTCAATAAAATCTGGACCTGGATAAGATTGAGAGAAGATACAAAACACCCAAAACTACTTCACATATGTCATTGCTATTATCATTCAGGCTTAATATCTGAAAAAAGCTTAGTGGCTGAAGCAATGAGGCAAAACAGCGAATCTGTGTCAATGACAAAAGGAGACATGTTGTTTTTAAACCTCCAGCATAGTTGAGACTGTTTGTGGCCCCTCCCAATCAAGCTCATCCAACAGATTTCAATTTCCTACAGAACTTTGTGCCCCCGATATACTACTACACAGCAGCGAGATGACAGGTAAAATGATAATAATTTGGTTCTAAACTCTGTGGGCTCATTTCACTTCTTCCAAGAGTGAAAGCATAAGGCTCACTTCTGCTGTTTATTTGATTCCCTAGAAGTACTCCACCTGCCGGATTCTGTATATAATGTTCAATATGCTTTTGCTATTATAGAGGTATATAGCCTCCATGATCCATCTGCTAGGCTCAAATCGATATTTCATAACATTTGCAATTAATTATACAATGCTTTATTTCTTTAAATATAGACGTTCCTGTTGTCTTCCTGTAAATCCAGTCCCATTTACAGTCATTTTACCTGAGGCTTTGGCTAGGGTGCGAGCCTTCTTCTCTTCCATAGATGTATTCTCATAACAGTTCTGATTGTCTTTGGAATGGCTGAAGCTGATGAACTTGACAGATCTAGTGTATATAACCAAGTCAGACAGAGCCTCTGCCACTGCCACCTTCTTCTTCTACTCGCGATGTCGGGGGTTGATGGAAAGAAGACACAAGAAAAAGCAACATTCTCCAAACTGCAAAAACTTTATAAATTAGTTTTCTTACTGTCAAAAAAATCTCAAGTGGAGAGCCAAACACCAATGAACTCATACACCAAGAGTGGGGGAAAATTCAATATTCAAACTGTAATGCTTTGCTGGAATTCAACATGTACAGTCTATAAGCACAGTATACCATTTAAAGTATTGTGCCTTAAGTTCCAACAGATGGCCTCCTAAAAATTATTCTCTCATTTGACTTATTATGGAACATCATGTCACCTAGTACAAATGTGTGGGTTAATGATTTCTTTTTTAATCTTTTTTTTGGACAGTGGATAGACAGAGGAATTTAATGTATCAGGCTGTGGATACAATACTATACTTTTATGAAGGATTGAGGAGTCCATTGTTTGATTCTGCACATATGATTTATGAAGAAAAGTATAGAACGTCCTTTTTAAATTGTACATTTGGGTATGTCTTAGTATCCCTATACACACTTTATCTGTTTTAAATCTGAACTTCAATCTAAGTGGCTTACTTTCTTCTTTGACCCTGACTTTCTGGGATACCAGAACTTTGCTTTGGATTGATGATCCTCGTCCTCCTCACTTTGGTGCTCCTCATCCTCACCCTCATCTGCACTCTCCTCTGCTAAGTCCTCTGTTTTAATCTCAGGCCTTATCTTTTTATTCTTGATGAGGATCTTATACTTCAGGTCCTGGCACACACATACACAATCATACACACATACATTTACGCCACAACTAAAACATTCAGAGTTGAATCAGCCAAAGAAACTTTAAACTCTGTCTTGTATCTCTGACTAATATACTGTATCTGCTGCTACATATCAGCATACTGGCTCCATGTGTTAAAACTCTGGGCTCACTATCTATGCAGATCATATAGATTAAAAATAACCAAAAACATTATGGTCTGGAATTGAAACTAGCTCTGCCATAAAGTAACCCTGTCTGTATCACATACTATAAACAGGCCAAGTCTGCAAAACTGGAAAACTCAGTAGAGTGCAGATGTGTCCCCAGGTGTGTCTGGGGGCATTGTGGGTGGGGTCAATGCAACTGAAGGAATTGAGAAGAGAAGTCAGCAGTCAAAAGTGATGTGAAACATAAAAAGTAGGAATCCTAGCAACCACAGCAGGTCCCTAAACATACAGTGATGAAATGCAAAAGCAAATATTAGGCTGAATAGTCCAGCAGTATGCAACACTGTCTGCGGATACACACACATGGACACACATGACCAAATGCATGACCTTATGCCTGGTGGAGATAATAATTACAGATCTGCAAACATTAACAACCCTGAAGAGTACATAAAGTATGAAAATTATAAGCCTCGGAGGTTCCGTTGGCGCTCCACTCTTTCATTTGTCATTGCAGTTACACAAAATTATACAGTCTGGAGAGCTACAATAGACGCTTTGCTGATGTTGATTTAATTTACAATATTATATGAGGTTCTTGAAGGGGCTTTTGGTCTATGCTAACAGTAATTTTATAATAAACTAGAATATTAACTTGTTAATGAACTATATTCCTAAAATAACATTGGAAGATGGAAAAACAGAGACAAGGCTGTGGCTTTAAAGACTTTGTAAACAGATTTTAAAACCTCTGACTGGTCAGAATGTATGAACAATTCTGAGTGTTCAAGTTGCTGAGGGGTTAGGAATCAAGATTAAAAAAAACATTAGCTCTGAGGATCCTTTGTAAGCCCGACCTCACTAAGTCATAAAGATAAAAAAAATATATGGAGAAGAACATTTTACATGCACACTGAGGATAAAGCACAACTCACTTTTTAAACTAATTTCCAAAGCAGTTGAAGTCAGCGGCTGCATAAAAACTCAAAGTAAAATTCACATTCATCCACACACCCAGAGAGAAGCACTTCACCCTCCTCGTCGTATCCAACAGACTTGAGTCACGGCACCTGCATCTGTCACGCTCTGACTGGGGAAGTCAGAACTCAAACAGAGGCGTCTAAATGACCAATCAGCTCAAGTGCCCCAGCACAATTAAAATGGCGAACACATCCCGGGCTCAACCACATGCTTTAGAATTTATAAATCGCTTTAGATTACAGAGGTTTGCAAATGCAGGTTACATCCACCCCTGCATCCCACAGGAAGAGAGCGAGGCCCCAGAAAGAGACTAATGAGGACCTCTGTGAGGACAAAGGGTCTAATTTCCTCCTTGTTTCGCTTTGCTGCGACTAGACCGACAAACAAATGCCATCATCCCTCTGCCTGTGATAACATCAAACATACATTCTGCTTCTGATTCGCTACTTTTACACGGAGCTCAGATGGTCGAGCTCTCACATTTCTGGGTCTTACGTTTGGGCTTGGAAGGACTCCAGCCATTGGGTGATCCAAGGGAGCTTTCAGCAGCTTGTCTCCCAGGATAGAGATGAGGCACTGGGCCATGACCTCCTGCTGCTCCTGGCAGCAATGGTTTTCCAACGACAGGATCACTGGGTAAGCAGACACCTGCCAAAATATAATTGCACCAAAACAACAACAAGATGTAATCATGACGTAACACATATTTCCAACAATAAGCATCAATCTGGATACACTGTTAATTTCTCTTTGCAGTGCCTAAAGTGTCCAGACACATCACAGAACAATCAGAGGCAAACACAGCTTGCAGGCTACACATTGATATCAAAGAGGCTATTAATTAGAACAAATTAGGTTCAATAGGGAAGAAAGGGTAAAGGGTTGAAGACTAATTTAGAGGCTGAGGGCACCACTCCAAAAGCAAAAAGAAACAAGACTCTGATATACTTAAAATCCTCCACTTGATGCAGGATCTTATCCCCGGAGGCTGCATTACACACTTTTCTGGCTAAGAACCATGGCTTCAGATTTGGAGGTGTTAATTTTCATTCCAGCTGCTCCATACGCCGCTGTGAACTGTTTCAGCGAAAGCTAAAGGTCATAGTTCGATGAAGCCAACAGGACCAGATCGTCTCCAAAAAGCATGTACATTTTATGAGATCTAATCAATGTTAAAAACTGCATTTTAAAATATTTTTCGACTTTCTCATTTTGCCAACGAGGATTTGTCAATGACTCCTGAACAGAATTGATTGCAAAGGGTCACCCTGGAATAATTAACCCCTACAAGAAAGTCTGATAGCAATGCGGGCCATGCCCTGGCACCGGGCGTACAGGAACCAGACAACCCGTGTCAATGCGACCGAAACCCCATACTCCCAGGGCGACCCCCCCACAGGACGCCTTCTCCAAGTCCACAAAGTACATGTAGAGCAGTGCTATTCAGGGTTACCTCAAACGCGTGCCTCTCCACAGTGGTGATGACATCCTTGAAGAGTATTTTGGTGGTCAGCGTGTAGCCATGGTAGACCACTGGTTGCATATCTGGCCCGTCCCAGCAGTCGATCTCCAGACATCGGCAGCCTTTCCACAAAGCACTGCGCCACATAAAAGACACAAGCACATGCATACAGAGACCCATTTATGTACACTGAGCGGTGTCAAGTTCATGATAAGAACGTATATAACTCACTTTGTGAGATGTTAGAAGATGCATGTGAGTGAACAGACTTTCTCACAAATTCACCCAAGTCATTATAGCACCTCTCATGCATGTAACAGCTATTGTATCAATACATGTGGATCAGTAAAAGCAAATGAGAAAAGTAATAATAATTTTGTCTGCATCTTCTACCTCTGTTGACCTTTATCCTGCGGGCTCATTGGCTGACAGACAACATATTGGTTTGTGACTTACATTTTGGTTTCAATGTCAAGTCAGATCAAATCAATTTTATTTGTATAACTAAAAGTCACAAATCACAAATTCACCTCAGGGGACTTTACAGTTTTACATCAACAACACAACCAGGAAACTGCTGTGTGCAGAAGGAAAACAATACATTAGAACTGTACCCCCCCCCAAAAAAAGTGCAGAATACACTATTAAATAGGATACAAAACTATAAGGATTGATTTTATATGTGCCGTTGTGCAAACTCAGCTCAATCCTTATTTTACCATAATATAGACTGCTGGTAAACCTACATTTCCTTCCTGAGGAAAAACATCCAGTCATTTCCTCCCCCCTCACCCACCTATGAATAAGTGGGATTTCTAAAAAGCCACCTTTCCTCTTGCCACTCAGCCCTCCTCGAGATGAGCCTTTAATTGTCTAAGTAAACCAAATTGTCCGCGTCTTCCAGGACTGCTGGGATGGACTGTTCCTCTCTCCCGGGCTGACAGGGTGATCAGCACTTTCATGGGGACCATAAATACAGAACTTCTGCTGCCATCAGCCCATTTCGTAATCACCTCTGTTGACCCATAAAGGGACCACAGCAATTTCACTGTCTGCCTCAGCACATGAGCGGGGTCATGAAATGAAAGGAGAGCATCCACGTAGTCCTGAAGGAGACACTTGAGAATGGGGTCACTAATGTCCTGCATTAAGGGGCATTTTAGAATCTGTACCAGAGCAATGTAGCAATTATATATTATTATAATGGACAGGTATATTTGTTGGGTGATTTATTTCCTGAGTTGTACAGGTGTAGTACACCAACATGGTCACCAGAAGAACACAAGCTGTACTGTATATTTATATATACTCTCTCTCCCTACCTAACGTAGGCATCCAAGTGGCTTTTGCCCACTAGCTGATCTCCCGTCAGGTACGTGTTATGTGACGAGGATATGAAATAGCTGGTGAGAGGCTGGTCCATGTTTTGGTAGACGGACGTGTGCTCCTGGTTGAACAGGCTGCATTCTTTGGACTCCATGTACCTGAGGAAGCCTTCAAATGACATGCACTCGCTTTCTTTGGCTGGAAGAGGGAGAACAAAGTAGTCAAAATTGGAAAATAAGTTTCTTTAAAATAAATTTTAAAAGGATACTGCCATCTCGAGCAGTAGATTAAATCAAATTGAATAAATAAAAGTAGCACTCAACTCAACAATTCAGCAAACATTTAGACAATATTTGATTCTTGGATCTGAGTTTGTATCTCTCCCAAGTGCTTAGCTGACACAGTTCAAAATAGTGAGTTGATGAAATGAATGTGATTTCATCTGAAATGAAGGATAACTCCATTAAGACTTTTGAGTCAAAGTGACACTTTAGTGACAGTTAAAGATTTCTGAAAGTATGCTTATTTGCTTTCTAGCCTGGACTCAGATGATACGATCAATACCCCTCTCCTGTCTGAGTGTCAGTGATGGAGCCCGAGCTGGGAGGAGGTTAGTTCTCGGCTTCAGCCAAGCTCCACCTTAAGCATGGATTTAGGGATATATTATAGCAACTGGATACTGGGCTCAATGATGGCACCTATTCAGTCATTTGAAAATTGCTCGCCTGCTGCACTATAATCCATAAAATATATATAGTTCCCAGGTTTGCTGCCGCTCCCCGTGTTTCTCCCTCTGGCTCTGACTGCTCATTCCTGTTTGGCTCATAGATTTTACACCGAGATGATAAAATTATTTTTTTTGGCTCAGGGGAAGTTTTATAAAATATATATAAAAGCATCATGAATTAAAAATCAATTGACCATGTTGCAGTTTGAGCTGCTGTTCGGGGCCATTGTACTGCAATACAATGAGTGGCCACTAGGAATAATTAGCAAGGCTGATTGATGCCACTGCCACACGTATTTATTAAGTTAAAAGTGAATCCACGTCATCTGACTTTCGAATAATGTTATGATAAAAACAAACCTGAAATCGCTAGGCTTAAAATGTTTGGGCCGCTAATGGATGGCTCGACCTCAATAGCTGCTTTCACATTCATCATTTTGGTTTCACTTTCAGATTCTGGGTTAATTTTGGATAAATCACTCTCTAATCTCCATGCTGAGCTCGGGGATGAGGTCAGAGCTTGGCACCAAAACTCATCGGTGCACTGTCTATATTCGTATTTCATGTTTGATTGTTTGCAACGGTGTGTGGGGAAAAGAGAGAGCGCAGCGGGCTCCAGGCGACGTACGGTCTACTTGTCAGTGTTTGTCAGGGAGGACCCACTGGAGCAGAGATAACTTCTCTTATAATTATACTAACATCATTATCTCACCTGACAGAGCTGAGTTTCTCAGAGGCCTTAAAGAATTTTGTCTCTTTTACCTCAGCAGGCAGGCTGACATCACAGCTCTGTCTTCACTCACCTGTCTCGTCAATCTCGTATCTTTCTATCAGCTCCTCTGCCGTCTCTTTGTTTGCTGTAGGCTCCATCTGCTCCTTCTGGAGGAACCTGAGGAGCGCACAGGCAGGCAGTGTCTTCTCGCCCGACGAGTAGGATTGAAAGAGTTGCTGGACTTCAGCTCTCCTGGAGGAGGGCTGCTTGCTTCTCCACATCTTGCCCTGCAGACAATCGTTTCTAACCTCTTAATCCACTGCTTCAAACAAATGAAATCTACATATGAGGCCACTAAACCTTCAATAAAGCACTATAAATCATTATATTTTAAATGTGGGTCATGTCAATGGTAATATTTCAGATTATTCTTTACGTTTGTCACCTTGTAGATATTTTAAACACATGTGTTTCAAAGGCACAGCTCAACACTCTAAAAATACATAGAAAAAAAAAGATAAGTAGAAATGACAACCCAGAGATCCAGCTCAGCGTTTACCTGAGCTCACTGTGATACGTTTTCAAACTCGGCACGACAGAGAAAATAAGAGAAGGAAGTGCACTCTGCACAAACTTCTATCCTCCCCTCTCTCTTACTTTCGTCAATTACTAGGGCAACCAGGTCTGGGTAACTTTCTCATTTTAGTCCCTCTCCTCTCCTTGTCATTCCAAACACAGTCAGTGAAACAACAGTGTCTGACTTTTCCCATCCCACAGCTTTGAGTGTCTCTCTCCCTCCATACTGTTCATCTCTCAGTTCTGCAGCCCTTCACATTTAAGACATGCGCCTAGGAAAGTGCTGTCACTGGGTACCCTGCAGAGGGCCGAGCCTCCCGCTGCATCTGTCACCATCCGTAAGCAACACAAAACAACCAGTTCTGCTATCGTCTCATAGACTGTATAAATATTGGAAATCATCTACCAAAAGACACCCCTGTTTGTGGACTTGAGTTTGGCACTTTGATCGGTGGTCTACATTAGAATTACTTGCGATCACAACCTAAATGTTCACATCCTCTGGAAAAAAAAGATACTAATTTGTAAAATGTAATTTATACTATTTTTATGTTTGACTACTATACTGCTACACCTTTTTACTTGCCTCAGTAAATATTCAGTGTTTTGACACAGCTGGTCTTTAACAGTTCACAACACAATTCACATATAGCTTTTATTTTAGCTTCTTTCCATTATTTTATGACATGCAACATATTCTTCTGATAAACCACCTGATCTTGTCTTATCTTATCTTATCTTATTTTAAGCAGCTGTGGATACAATTATTATTTAAATGCTTTTGTCTCATGATCAGAAATGTATTACATTGACTCAGTATATAACAAGTTAATTCATGGACTCATTCGACACATTTTCACTTAAGACTTCAGGTTTTGCAGTGTAGGGTCTGTCTCCTTTGGAGATAAGACATCTAGAGATAATTTAGCTTTTGATGAAAAAAAAAACCTGAATGCCTGGCTCTTATGTTATTAGAGAAATAAGCTGAGCTAATGTTCGTGTCAGCTTTGGCTCACGGCCCCAACTGAATATCCTGTGTCAGCGTTGGACAAACACTGATTTCTAAACGTGAAATTGCTTCATTCAGTGTTTTCACCGCTGGAGAAAGGGACCTCTGAGGATAATTCAGCTCCTGGTAAACAATTAACACTGAACAACTCTGGGAACTGGAAGACAACAACTCCCATGATGCCACGCTACTTCATGATGCCATCAACTACTTCTATTATTATTGTTTTGATTGAGAGATCCCTACTGTACATTTCTTTTCTTCATCTTTTTTGGCTTAGTATTTGCTGGTAGATAAACGTCTTTTTCTTCTCTGCTGCTATTAGCCCTCCCACCACTTTAATGTTGCTTCTATGCTGAAAACATAACATCTACTTGTAACTTGCATTTTGAACAATACCTAAATTAAGTTTGCTTGCCTACATTAACCTAAGATATGTAACTGATCATATAATCGATGTGGTTGACTCTCTCTTACACATTCTACACTCATCTTCCCTAGTTTTGCACCGCTAGCTTTTTTAGCTAGCAGGCCAATTGACATTTGGTAAGCTATCAGACAAATAGATGCATTTCTCTCCGATACACCCACTAAATATTGAAAATTCAACAGAATCTCATTAAACAACAGCCTACCTCAGATACTGATGGTGTCCCCTTTCTTAGCGAAGATGTTTAGGAATCAAACAGGAAACCAACAGGTTATAAAATACTCAATATAATCAGATTTTTTTTCAGCAGGTTTCTAGGGGGATTGTTGCCATAGCGACAAAACATCCTGAATCTATGGCCCTAGACAGGAAGACAGAGGAAGATTAAAACTCTCTGTCTGCCCCTCGTTTTTTTTTTTTCACACGATCATAAATACATTTTGAAGCTCAACCTTAAAATAAGAGTTCAGCCGTTCCAAGAAGCAGCACGTGATCTCTTCCTGTGTGAGTTAATGAACAGATCAACTGTCAACTTGTACACACATTTGAAATCATACCTAATTTTCTCAAAACTCTTAACACTAATCACAAAATCACACATGCACACACAAAATGTAAAACCCCATACCCATACAAGATGGTCCTCGTGGAATGGAAAGAACAACTCTGCCACTGGACTTGATTTGTATAAAAAGAGTTTATTACAATGAAACAAATGGTTAGACATTTCTAAGAACCAATCTGATATGTTGAATGGAAAACACCACAATGTAGGGGAAAACACCATCTGAAGGCCTAATCAGGAGCATTAGTTTTTTTCAATTCACACAAATATACACAAAAATATGTTCCTTTATAAAGATGTACACTGTAAAACGTTGCTGTGTTAAACACAGTAATGTCAGTGTTAACAATTATTACAATAGATTGCTCATATTTTACAGTAAATCACAATCGTTGAAGTATTTCTGGAGATTATCACAATAGTGATATTATTATTATCTTACAGTAAAGACACAATACTGTAAACAGAAGTGCAGTGTAACAAATAAATCTAGCATCTTTCTGGATAATTTCTGCAGGTTAGTTTCTATAAGTATAAGGTAACAGTTTTAAAGTGAATCCTATACTTAACAAAACTAACATTTGTGAATCGGGATACTAGAAGTCAGAAAACTGGCATGTCTAAATAGAGACATGTCTTATAACGAGGATGACAGAATAGAAACATGTTTTATATAGGGAATGTTGGAATAAAGAAATGTTGTATAAATGTTTTCTTATGATTGCCAAGTGTGGTCATCTTAACATAAACCACAATTTCCTTGAATGCAAAGTGGGAACAACAACATGATGAATGATGATGATATATTAAATGCACACTCTGTGGTCAAGAGTCTAATGCATCTGAGGTTTTGCACAAGGCATCTTTGTCCACAGCTGTAAAATTCCAGAACAGGACATGGTCCTACAAAGTTATTCTACTGATAATGATCTTTTTTCTGGTCTATATATGGTCTATTAACATTTTCCATTATAAAAAATAGCCAATTTTGTTAGCATCAGCAGATGTAAGAGATCTTTGTGCCTTTTATACCTCGCCATGGCAGGGAAGATCTTGACATATTTCTTATGGTACTCTGCTAGAAAATTGAAACACTGTCATACACAATGTAAGCTACAAGATTTATAGGTTGAACTAAGCTGTGACTGTCTGAATGCATCAGGCATACAGGTCCTTCTAAAAAATTGGCATATTGTGATAAAGTTAGGGTTAGTTCTTTTCCATAATGTAATGATAAAAATTAGACTTTCATATATTTTAAATTCATTACACACAACTGAAGTAGTTCAAGCCTTTTATTGTTTTAATATTGATGATTTTGGCAAAAAAAAGTAAGGAAAAAAAAAAAACCTATCTCAAAAAATTAGCATTTTTCATCCGACCAATAAAAGAAAAGTATTTTTAATACAAAAAAGTCAACCTTTAAATAATTATGTCTAGTTATGCACTCAATACTTCGGGTATTTTGCAGAAATGACTGCTTAAATGCGGCGTGGCATGGAGGCAATCAGTCCGTGGCACTGCTGAGGTGTTATGGAAGCCTAGAATGCTTCAATAGCGGGCTTAAGCTCATCCACAGTCTTGGGTCTGGTGTCTCTCAACTTTCTCTTCACAATATCCCACAGATGGAGGAACAGTCCAGTGCTGCTTCTCTGTAGCCCAGGTCAAGCACTTCCCCATGAATGCAGCACCTGTAGCCCATTTCCTGCACACGCCTGTGCAAGGTGGCTCTGGATGCCTCTACTCCAGACTCAGTTCACTGCTTCCCAGATCCCCCAAAGTCTGGAATCAGCCCTTCTCCACAATCTTCCTCAGGGTCCGGTCACCTCTTCTTTATGTGCAGCGTTTTCTGCCACACTTTTTCCTTCCTACAGACTTCCCACTGAGGTGCCTTGATACAGCACTCTGGGAACAGCCTATTCGTTAAGAAATTTTTTTCTGTGTCTACCCTCTTGCTTGAGGGTGTCAATGATGGCCTTCTGGACAGCAGTCAGGTCTTACCCATGATTGCGGTTTTGAGTAATGAACCAGACTAAGGGTTTTTAAAAGCCTCAAGAATCTTTTGCAGGTGTTTGAAGTTAATTCGTTGATTCAGATGATTAGGTCCATAAGAGCATCTTATCATGATATGCTAATTTTCTGAGATAGGAATTTGGGGTTTTCATGAGCTGTATGCCAAAATCATCAGTATTAAAACAATAAATAACTTGAAACATTTCAGTTGGTGTGTAATGAATCTGAAATATATGAACGTTTCATTATATTATGCAAAGGAATGAACTTTATTACAATGCGCTATTTTTTTGAGAAGGACCTGTATAGATGACAATAGTCCACGGAGCACCAAGAAATTGATTTCAATGGTTCTAATGTTGTGGAATGAAGTCCACACTCACAAATGCCAAAGCTGTAGTGGATGAAGGTGTAATTACATCATGAAATACTCATCTATGCAAAAGCCAGTGACGTTTAGACAACAGATCCACTGATTCCGCATTAGTTGTTTAAGTGAGCTTGACATGAACTTCCTGTTTGTGTAAATGTGAATGTTATTGGTGTGGTGTGACTCACTGGTGCACAACAATAGTCATTGTCTAGTCATAGTCGAGCAGAGTCATTCCTGTCTACACCAGGCTGGGATGGCTTGGCCTCAAGCCTTGTCAGAACCATTGGGCATACGAGTTTGACGTGATAATTCCCAGGCAGTGAACATGAAGGGCTCTGTATGGTCCCTGTCTCTGCATCACTGAACTTCGCTCTCCACACTCATTTGGGAGCAGAGTGGAGCCGTGCACGTTAACTGCCATTTTTTCCCATCTTCTGTGCTCATGTGCATCTGTGCATGTTAGAAGTTTGATGCCGAACAAAAAAGATCTTTATTGTGTGTGTGTGTGTGTGTGTGTGTGTGTGTGTTTGTGTGAGCGTGGAAATGCAAAATTACACATGTTAAGCCCAGATGAGATAGCACGTTGCTGCTCACTGTGGGAAAATCAGACCACTTCACTTCGTTTCACATTCTGATCTACAGTATGGGGATCATGGTTTATCTCTACCCGGGGCTCAAGTTTAATAATGTGTCGAGGCTAAGTCAAAACCACATTTGTTCAGATGAGTAGAGCTGAAACTTGTACACCTTTTTGAAATGTGACTCCATTCTTGAATGCAGGGGTTGGGCTGCAGAGCGTGTTTTTTCAGTATTTTCCCTGCTGGATTTCCACCGGCTCATTTGGTATTCATTGGCCTGTTTGAGCTTTGAGTCGGATAGCAGAATAGCAGAGGTAATGCCTGATGTCAGGGGATAATTAGAGAGGTGAGGAGCTGTGAGTGTGTGAACCAGGCAAATCTTTTGCATACAGTACATGTACAATCATGCACAACTAAGTGGATTGAGCCAATATATTTTGGAGGAATCATGACTGCCAAACCAAAGAGAAGTCAAAAGAAAGAGGTCGGACAGAGGATGGGTGGACATAAAAAAATAATCAGGGACTGACACTGAGATGAGGATTCACACTCGGTATTGAATGTATGTTTGGATTTTTACAACTACACTAAAGATTGTGGTTTGGTTTAAATATGGAAAAAAGTTAACACATTGATGGAATTCAGACGAAGCAGGTTTGGTTATTTGTGATAATTAAAACTTACCAAGATGATTATGAATTGATTAAATACAAAATTTGATTATAAAGAATCATAAATAATAAAAGGGGCACACCCTGAGCACTCAGGCCCAACATTAATCTGTGCTTTCAGTCTCAAAAAGAGGTGCTTACTTCTAATTATCAATATCTAATTGAACACTAGAATCTTAGGTAGTAGATTTTCTCATAAATAGAATACCAAAACACCTGTCATCTACGAAAAGTAGTCTCTAGTAGGACAACAGAAAATAAAGGTTTTGAATCTCTGAAAGATATTTTGTGATACTGAAAAATTGGTTTGAATCTCCAAAAAATGGTTTTAAATCTCTGAAAAAAAATGTTCAAATAGGCTGAAAATGCTTTTCGAATGTCATTTCACAGTGTTCATTGTATTAATGATGTAATTGGGCACTCAAATTTTGAAACACAGATAGCATGGCCGCAGTAAGATGAAATGAGGAAAAAAGTCTCACAAGCGCCCGTGTACTAAATGTCTTAGAATGATTCATTAGATTGGTTTTATTATCAAAATCAAAAGTACCGTAATGATGGCTGCTAGTTGCCGCTGCCATGATTTACACTTGCTCCTACTGTGCTTCTGTGTACAGTGTATTGCATGTTCTTGCTGTGGATGCAAACTGCAGCTGCCATTGGCTGAGCAGTCTGTCACTCACCTGTGCATGTCAGCCTAGTAAATACAGGATGTGATTGGACCAGAGATTAAACTCGGCCTCTCTTCTTTCAGAGGTTTAAACAGCAGACAGACCTGTGCACTGTGCTGCTGTGTGACAAATGAGACAATGAATGAGAGTTTAACAAAAAGCAAAAGTTTAACTTGTGAAAAAGATTTTTAGTCTTTTAACATTAAAGCTGCATGTTTCAAAATGATCACTAGTCACATGGTTTCCAACAAAAATACTATAGTAAAGTATTTTAATAATAAACTAGAACTGTACCAAAATGCATATTTTTTTTATTTGAAACTCTGATATTCTGATATTGAAAATATAAAGGTGTTTTTAGTCTTTTGAAAATGTTATAATTAATGTTACCAAAATATATTTTTTGTAATAAATGAAATAACTTTATGGTCATAATAAGTTTGGAGGTAGAAGCCATAGAGTCTATTAGACACAGAATATGTGTATTACTAATATTGAATTTATAAAAAAGTACAGGTAGATCAACTAATTTTGAATAAGGTGAAAAAGTTTTTGTCAATCCTTTCAGAAAATGAAACTCACATATTATATAAGTTTAATTCACATCAAGTGACATATTTCAAATGTTTTTTTTTTCCTAAAATATTTTTTTTTTAAGTAATTCACAAAAAAACTGAACTTTTCATGATATTATAATTCTTTGAAATGTACCTGTACATCTGTGTATCCACATACTGTCATAGCACACAAACACAAACACGCGGTGTATTGTCAGCTGGCTGTGGGAGATAAGAATGATGGGCTCATTATTATGAACAATTGCTATATTTACTGAATCTCTACACATAACTCTTTTGTAGTCTAGCACAAAAATAATCAGCTTGGAATCCCAAAGCATCCTTACTTTAGGGAAAAACTACAGCAAACACAAAAACATTTAACTCTAAAACAAGTATTATTTTTTCCTAAAATGTAAAATATGGCAAGGAATTAAAAGGCTGTGGCTGCTTATTATTCGTGTTATTCTGTTTCAGAAAAAAAATGCTGTAGCCTTAAGAAAATGGCCATCTGTTGGGGGAAAAAAGCACCAGCAGCAGCTTGAATGCTGTTGAAGCATCAGAGTCATCATTCTCTGACACTGCTGGTGTGATGAGTGCGGTAGCCGGTTGGTTATTAGGAGCGATGCCAGCCAAAAGGAAATCAGTGAGTCAAAGCAGCAGGCAGAGATGGTGTCTTGTTGTTCAGCTCAGGATGGAACCAGTGATGCAGCTCTGCATTTATTCTGATCAATGTGTAACACTTTTTGACGGCGCAAATTGGCCTGTGCGCCGAAAACGCTGGTGGATTTGTTAGTTTCCCACCGGATCAGGAGTCCCTTTTATGCGTCCCAGCACATGTGTTGTGTAGGTAGCAAAGGCAGCAGGCAGGTTAATGTTAAAACTGCCTGAGAAGCAGTCTTAGGCATTGTGCTGTGCTTTTAGCTGTAATTAAACCTCTCCTCAAAAGAGCTTTCAAACCTATCCACATCAAAACCTAACCGGAGGATACGTGTGTACGATATGACAGAGACTACCAGTTCTTGACGGGTTCTATATCCAGCTCGAATCTTCAAAGGGAAATATTCTAATTTTGTTATTAATTTGACATAAACAACATCAGGAATTCTGAGTTCAGAAGATACAATGGAGACGGTCTGCCAAGCGTATACTGCAGTTTCTCAAATAACACTACCAATGAATCTTTTCTTGCTTGCTCTTATACAGAAAAAAAAAATCTTTTGGCAGAAGGCATGGGGAGACATTTAAAAGCTGACTATACTTAAAGTTTTGATGAGCTATCTATTTTTTCTGCTTTATGTCAAAAGGTGTATAACCACTTTAAGTAGAGTAAAATAAAAAAAATGTAATTGGCCAACTTTTGGGGGGATTAAGCAAATACATTAGACTATAATTAGAAACTACTACTACGAAGGACTGTAATTTATTTACTTTGGTTAAAAATAAATGCATTGTTTTC
The DNA here is from genome assembly GCA_036785175.1 of Eupleurogrammus muticus. NCBI lineage: Eukaryota > Metazoa > Chordata > Actinopteri > Scombriformes > Trichiuridae > Eupleurogrammus > Eupleurogrammus muticus. The sequence continues at coordinate 17,689,330 of JAYKQN010000010.1, read as the reverse complement.
TTGAATTATGCAATGTGTTGTGATCTGCAAACAAAATATCCTCTTTCCATCTCTTTTTTTTGACATGCATTTTTTTTAATGCCATCCTACCTAAGATAGATGTGAGAGAAATGTTTCCACATAACGAGGATAATTGGACTTTTTAATTTTAGTCATCATAGTTGATGCAACTTCTCTATTCTGCCCGACTGTGGTGCTATGGAATTAGATCACACGTTTAAAGGTGTTCATTAAAAAAAAAGTTTGAGTTTTTCTGTTTCTTACTGGCCCATCACTGTTTATGCCCTGCATGACCTTATGAGTCCATTTAAAACACTGAGTAACAGATGGCCTTCAAAATACAAAAACATTTTAGTTTAAAAAATCCTACTACCATAGCTGGCAGTCATTTCAAGGTGTCTGCAAAGCAATAAAAAGTAGTACATCCTTCCTAAACCCTTCAGTCCGTGCCAGAATCGCCCAAACAACTGCTGCTCTGGCAAAACTCACGCCCATATACGGAAGGAGAAAACCATCAGTCTTGCATCAAAGGTGAGACTGCTGCACTCACCTGTCACATCAGTCCTCCTATATGCCCGTGAAACCTGGACCCTTACAGCTGAGCTACAGTAGAGAATGCAGAGTATGGAGATGGGATTCTATGGAAGAATCATGGGTATCCCTTACACCCAATATGTCACAAACGAGGATGTCCGGCAAAAATGTCACACAATGACGTGCATACCAGTGTAATAAAGAGTAAGTTCAGATAGGTAACATCAGAGAATAGACTGAAGGACGGCTGAGGAAAATGTCCTTATGTTCTAAAATGATGGAGCGTGCTCTCAACCACAATGGAAATAAACTCCCCATATTCACACACTTATCAGATCCTCTTGATGTTATAAAATATATCGATTCAGCTTGTAAACCAATTAGTGAGAGCAAGAGGCTCTAAAGATGGCACCGCCGCTTTGGTTTGCACAAGTATAGAATGTGGAACAGGGTTTTATGGGACATATTTCTGTTCAGGAAGACTGGAAGGCTGAATTATCTGAGGCTGTCCTGCTCTCACAGCAGTCTGGTAGTGGTGGCTACTTATTCTCTGAAATGAGAGTACAGACAGAATAGGTGTTGAATCTGTCAGTTCAGTATCATTCTTCCATTATGGTGCCCATTACCATCATTTGTAACAATCCGCCATTGTCTTTTTAACACAGCCATGGTTTTCTCATTTTTTTTCCCTGCACTTTACTTACTTTAAAGTCGGCGGCTGCACACAGAAACGGAATGTAATGTGAAATGATTGCTTAGCTAGAAGTGCTGATCTAACTGAAAGCCATTACCACAGTCTGAAGCTCTGAGCAGATCTTAAAAGAAAAAGCAAATATTTTCCATCTCATGCATATTTCAGGTTATTTTTCTCTGAGCCCCACGAATCAGCGAGGCGATAACGCAATCCCTTTGTCCCGACCATTTAGAATTTCCCACAAAAATGTGATTATTTCTTACCAGTATTGTCTCAGTTATCACTGACTGAGAATGAAAATCTTGAGTTTGGACACAAATTCATCTTTTTTTCACTTATACTTCTATGAGATCTGTTTCATAATGATATTAATTTTTGATTAAGCTATATGACACTATCTTTATTCACAAAAAGTGTCCTTATTTTTTTAAACTGGGCTTCTCAGAAAAAAAATGTTATTACTACAGTGAAAAGTTGTCAAATTAGGATACATGTATGCTTTCTGACAGCCTGTCATAATAATGTATGAGGAAACAGAAGTTTCCCAGCTGCCAGTAAACTGTTCTCTCTCATCAGGACAAAATTCAGACTGTTACATAATGTATCCTCATTGAAGTACTGTACCTGTGAGCAGCACTGGAACAGGAGAAGCAGCAAGCCTCATAAGAACATCAAGGTAAAGGTGACTTTGCGTATCAACTGTATTTGCTGTACAGCTGATTCATATCTGTAATGCAGCCCAATGAGGACATCACCCGAGTGTCTGCGACCTTTTCTCATCAATGTCAAAAGCTAAAACTTTCATTCCTAAGGTTTCAATGAGGTCCTGTGGCTGGACAGAAACTGGGGATAGGATGAACCCGAGGCATTATACTCCTGATAACATCTGGATATGGTGTTTTCCAATTGATAGTTGTGTTTTCCATTCTGCACAACGGTTTTGGTTCTTAGACATGTCTCGTCATGTGATGGCCTGTGCGTGTCATTTGAACACAACCAGCTTGAGGAGCCGTGACATTGTTTTTAAAGCAGCAATGTGCTGGAAACACAGTGTAGGAATTTGCTTGTGTGTGGTTTCAGAATTTGTGTTTATTTTTCAGAAGATTAGATCTGCTTTCAAAAATCTGCAATCGTTAATACCTGTAAATGTGCTTAATGAATGAAATGGACTTTCCTGTCATCCCTTGTGCACAGATTTCATTTCCCGCGCTCCCATTCGTGCTGAATCTGATTACATGAAAGACATTACTGACCATTCTCTCGTCCTGCACTAATTTGAATTTAACTAATGCTGAAATTCTTTCCACTCCCAGTGATGGCACCTATCTGTTGCCATCAGAATATTCCTTACTACCTCTGCTGTTCCACCCACAGAAAGAGTAATGGAGCGATAAAAAGTAGGCATCCGCCTCCGTATTTGAATTTGTTTTGGCACAATAGTGTTATTTCTATTTGGGGAAGGAGATAAATAAATCAATGTAAAGGTAAGTATATTTTACAATCAACTTTCTTTCTTTGTCTTCTGTCACTTTTTATGGTGGCTTTTGCAGCTTGCAGCAGTGTGACATTTGTGCAGGGAGTGCAGGGAGTTTTCCACCTTACTTCCCATAATAACACAAAATATCTCTAAATTTGTGTTTTGCACCATGTTTAAAAAAATGCAGCAGCAATGTAGGCTTTTGAACGAATTCTCCTTCAAAAAAATGAAAGAGGATAGAACTATGTTCTGCTGTCATTTTGCTATTTTTTCTTCTGCTCCTTTGTTGAGAGCGGTTTGTGTTTTTTTTCAAGCGTGTGTGTGCATGCTTGCTCAGGAGTGGGCGTCTCATTGTTGACGCCGTGTTTTGTTGCTTTTTGTGGTCGCGCTAGCCTTCTCTGGAGAGCTACTATCTGCACAGCGTTTCTAGCAGGATAACCCTGTGTTTTCTGTAGCTGATTCCGGTGTCATTTGTCGATAGCAGCGGCAAAAAAAGGCACATGGGAGCATTCACATCCTTCAATCCCAACTCTTCACATGAAAGCCATTCCAAAGGCTAGTACAGTCAACTAAGAATATCAGCTGGGGTCTCATTTTTTAATTTACAATACAACCCATCACACTAAAAATATAAATTGATATATTTTTTAGACATTGCCGCTAGATATAAAATATATTTTGCTTATCTCTTAACTCAACTTTGCTGGTGGACCCCTCAGACCACTGGGCCTTAAATGAGCTCTCCCATGCTGGCACCACTGCTGCACACTCTGTAGCCAAGGCTGCTAATTGATCAGTTGCCTGGCAACATCTGGCAAGTACATCATTTATGGCAGTCGGTCTGAACACCTGTGTTATGCTGGAACGGATGGATGTTGAGTCATCTTACAGTCCATCACACCCATCTGTCAACTAAATAGAGTGTGACTGGAACATGTACATATTTCGGGCTCGTCCCTGAAAGATCGAGTCTTTATTTTAAACAAATAGCCTCGAGCACGGTGACGTTTGAAGTTGAACACAAAATGCAAAAATCCTACAGACTTTCCTGCAAAATGCTACTTTGCCCCCCAAAACAATCTTATGTCTCCTCAAATTTGCATTTTGTGTACAAATGATATGCACAAAGGCATTCATATGAGGAACAAGAAAAAAAAAGGAGACAAATGTAGAATAAAAAAGAGGGCGAAAATAGGCTGCAGCCTGTCTCCAAGTTCCTGTCTGGCTCTGGACCTCATTGACATCACAGGCACAGCAACCGTGGAAATGAACATTTTACAGTGGGTGTTCAAACGAGAGAGAGTTGTGGGTAGTGTTTTGAAGAAAGTTTATTTCAGCATTGAAATCTGGGTCTAAAGCAGGACGTGTATATAGTGCTGCAAAATTGGTTTAGATGTCACATTAATGAGTTACAGGTTGAGGACATTTTGGTGACTTAGCCAAAATAAATTGACCAATTAGGGTGTGGCATGAGTATGTTTCAGAATTAAAGCAGGAAATGTGAGGGTTTAAGGGGTACAATGTGGCCATTTTTGATAAAAACTGCAGGTAAATCTAAGTCTCCTATAGCACCATGTCATTAGAGCACACACTGCACATGTGTATATTTTGGTTAAATCAAAATCTTGCAATAGCATTTATGCAAAGACAGCTGAAATAAATGGAGGCTCACATCCTAACTAATCCCTCACATCAGTACAAAGTAGAGATTTCCAGGAGGTAGGCTCCCTCCACTTATTTTCAAGCCGTGGCCTTTTTCACCCGATTGTTGGATTGTTGTTGACAACAATCCAATCAGCTGCCTTTTTTTCCCCCCAAATCCTCAAGAAAACCAATTTAATCAGAAAAAAATGTATGTACAAGATCTAAATTTAAATTTCCTTCAAAGTACTTTCTCTTTCTCATGCGCATTGATTTCCCCAAGCATAACTTTATTTTCTGAAATAAAGGATGAAGTGTTGCACGCTTCAGTCTCAGTGAGCTCAGAGCACCACGTTAATCACAGCTCGCTAAATAAATCAGGAATCCATTAATTGCATTTCACAGCAGTCATGATCTGATGATTGGGAATCAAGCGGAAGATTTTTTTTGTTTTTTTTGTACGCTCAGTCACAGAGGCAATTATTCTCATCCTTTCTGCTCTGGCTTTTTTCCCCTTCCTAATGCTCCATCTCGTCGGTATATTTTTATGGTGCTGCCAATGCTTGAGAAACTCACTGAGGTTCCACAGAAGGAAATGCAGGGTAACAATTGTGTCAGCACTCATTACAGTTTTCTTCAGTGTTTACAGACAACAAATGTGGCTTGCATCTATGCCCATGTGTTGTTTGTTCGTGTCGACATCTGTTTGCCTCGTTTTTTTGTGGCAGTTTGTGTATGTAATTCTAGCTACCTGCTCCGGTCTGCACAGCTCTATGTTCAGGAATTCTTTTTCTCTTCTCTTTTACACACCTCAACTGGAACTTACGACATAATGTCCAACCTGTAACCCATGTGCCAACTCCATAAGCCCACACTTTATTTTGCACTCTTCATCAATGTCAAATCTCCTTCTGTTTAAATTGCAAAACATCCATTTCCAGGTCTGTAATGTCAATGTGGTCCTGTCATCCCTTTTTATTTTACATTTTCCTTTGTCGATTTGTTGACTTTCCATCCACCATTTTTGTTTGTCTGCTTCTGTTGTTTTTTTCTTCCAGCTTCCAAACTGTCACTAAATGTTCTAATACCCCTCTATTAACATGAGGTGCACAAACAGTTCTGATTGTTGTTGCCTGATTCTACTATGTAGTAAGTTTTGTTGCCTAGAACGACTTCTTCATTGGGAATCCTGTGTATGAGATGCTTAGTATTTTTGTGAGTAACACAATCATTTTCAGGATCTAATTGATCTAATAACGACCAACTAGAAAAATGAAGGTCTGTATAAGATTTGCATCTGAATAGTGATGTTTTACTTTAGAAGAGTCAGTTTTTATTCAAAAAACAACTTGGTTTAAACCAACATCCTTGTTGCACTGATTCTTTTATCCATTTCATTGCACTTGTTATGGATCAATGAATAGCTAAACACTAGCTTAGAAATGATGGAGAAGTTGAGAATACTGATGTTTATGCCATTTTCCATTTTCTTGTTTGTTAGAATGCTTCTCATAACCTAAATGTTTTTCTTGCTATTGCTATAGTTGCCTTCATGTCTGGTGATGTCCCACATGATCCCAGGTACTTGAAACTGTGAACTTCTTGTAGTTTGGGGTATCAGGCTTCTTTGACATTTTCCTGCTATCAGAACTGTGTCTGAATAGCAGAGGTTGTATTGTGATATTGTGTCTTCCTATAATTATTTTTGGGTACATTTTCTATGGTTCTCAGGATGCCAATTGAACTGAAATGCCAAATTTGTTTTGTACATTGTTTGTTCTATATTTGTGTGTTAAAATGGTACACAGAGCAAAACCTCTTCTTAATTCTGCAAAACCCACATTTTCAGCATCCACACACATTTTACACACTGAACATGGAGGTGCTATGCTCCTGATAAGGCTTTCATACTGGTGTTTTCCATTCAGTGTTCATTGGTCCTTAGAAACATCTATTACTACTATGGTCTGTGTATCACTTGAACACAAAATTTGATTTTAAGGAGATTGTTTTAAAGGCAGCATTTTGCAGGAGGAATTATAAGAGACAAGGAGAAATACAAAGATCTCCTCAGTCTTTTTAATTACACATGCTGCTGTTACAGGTTCCAGCGATTGTAGATGCGTCAAAGCGCTGTGTGTTGTCCATTTCAGTTCTTTTCTGTCTTGTCTGCGTGCATGCTGTATTTGTCAGGTATTACAACTCTCCCATCGATTATGCCCACCAAAACACTGGCTCCACTGGGTATAAAAGGACTGAGGATTTCTTGATCGGCAGGAGTTACTCCTGATCGCGCTGTGATTGTGTTTTTGAATCAGTCTGAGCGAAATGTCATTCTGTCTTAATAGCTTGAAGAAACACTTTTTTTTTGTTTGTTACCTCTGCCAGGGAGATTGTGTTTTTAGCTGGCATTTGTCTTTCTGTTTGTTGAACTGATTTTTTTAGTTAGTTTTGTGTTTCACTCAGATAGCTTTGTTTCTTATTTTTTTACCTTTGTTGTATAATTTGCCCCGACCACTGGCTGACCAGTCAAGCAATACCTGTTGTTACTTACCATTTGTGCCTGGACAGTGCCACCTCATTCTGGCTTATAACAGATGCAGAACAGTTCAGTATAAGAGCAGATGGAGTTTTACTGTATGTTACAACAGAACCAACCTACTGTGCATATTCAGTCAATATATACAGAAATTGTGCATTTCCATGCTTTCGTGTGTACCCGGGCAACTACTACAGCTTTATTGTCACTTATCAAAAGGGTTTATTATGTTACAATGATTGTGCATTAAATGATGAGCAACGAGAGACAAAAACTGTCTGTGACAATGTATGCAATCTATGCAACTCTGGCACTTTACGACTCTTTGGCACAATAAATCGCTTATAGCCTATTGCTGCAAATTTGCACATCTTAACAGTATTTTAACTATGTTTTTTTTTGTATATGGATTGCATAGTTTATAGCTTAGTATAGTATTTTAGAACAGTAGTCATTTGTGTGTGTGTGTGTGTGTGTGTGTGTATTCTGTATTTTTGTCTAATTGATTGTGTTCCTTACCATATTTAAGAATAGTGTACCTATGTGAAGTGTATAGTGTATTTTTATTTTTATGTACTATTATGTGAATTTCCCCTTGTGCGATAGAGTTTACTTTGACCTTGACCTTGTCTGATGAGGCATAAGAGAGGGGGTATTATCACCAAAAGCCCTGTTTGTCTGTCTGTCCATCCACGCGGCTGTCAGTTTGGAGGGTTTATTTATTTTACCTTTCTGCTGAGCACAGCAAGTGCAGTGAATGTGAGCCATCCAGCTGACAAAGCACTGATTAATTGTCCGCTCGCAACAAGAGAGAGAGAATGAGAAAGGCAGAGGGAGGAGGGTTAGAGATGGACAGGGAAGAGGATAGCGGGGATAACTGTCCTGCAAGCTTTGGCAAGTTCAGGACCTGAAAAAGCGCATACTTCTCTGTTGCCTCCAGTTCTGTATATTCTGTGTACACCACCAGTCTGCTGCAGGCCTGTCTTTGTGTATCTCTCTTTCTATCTGTGTTTTTTTTCCCCTGTGTTCGTTCAACACTGCATCTTTGTTACACGGCACAGTAGCAGCTGATACCCCCTCCCCGCCCCTCCCCTCCCGCTGCAGGAGGGCATATGCGTGACATCTCATCAGTCGGGCTGTATTTGAGATAAGTGAGGAATCAATACTCACGCTATTGATTTTGGAGCTGCCCAGGATTCGCTGCCCTTTTTTTTTCCCACCTGCTTTGCCTCAGCCTCCCAGTATAGAAGGCAGATGGCCCTTGTGTACCCAATGGTGGTAAGCACACGGGACATGTTTAGTGGCCCAGACACAACCTCTCCACAGGACTCAGCTGTGTCCTACTGCCTCTCCAACAGACTGACAAATTTAGATACTTATGCAGACACACGCACGACTTTCTCATGGAAAGAAAGAGATTTCAAAAAATAACTTAGAATATTGAGGAATATTGTGAAATATATATATATTCACTCTTCGGAAAAGTCTTTTAATTACAGTGAGTGAGTGTAAACCATTCTTCACATCGCTGTGTGATGTGCAGTAAATGCCTGAATGCTAATGGACTGCCCTGCTTACTGGACCTTTACAAGGGAGGAAATGAGCTCAGATTTCCCACATCCCATCACTCTCACTCGTCGATTCAGATACAATTTACTGCCTCAGCACGTTCGCAGCTGCTGACACTGGTCATCTCGCCACACGGCTTTAACGATACGTACTTACTGTATTCCTGTGTTTGGTGTGGTTAAGAGCTGCAATGGACAAACCAAATCATAATGTCACTACATCTGAACAGGTGTGGAGTGGGAGGCAAAAGCCAAAAGCTGTGTCACTGACTCAGCAGCAAAATGCCACATAAGCAGAAAAAAATAATCCACCAGCTGTCTTGTATGACAAGAAAAGGAGGACACTTAAAAAGAAAAGAAAAAAAGCTTTTTAGACACTTTAGTCTTTTAGTCTAAAATTGTTAGAGTGGTCTGACATGAGAACCAGAAAGAAGAAAATGATATTTATTCCACAGATATTATTGCAGTGCCACATACTGTACCTAGAGTGTTGACATTAAAACAATGTTTTTCAAATGTTCATCTATATCTAGCTGCAGCCAGGGCCACTACTAACCACCAGAAATGCACCAAAAAAAGCATGCTGTTTCATTATTTCATTTATTATTTGCGCTGCTGTTCCATCAGTTGTTTATTACAGGTAATAGTTTTATTGGATTTACTTTTAATTGTTACATCATACTATTTATCAAGTTTTTTAAGTTCAGTATTTGAAATTGATTATTTGTAAGATGAGATAAATAAGATAAGATAAGATAAAATAAGATAACATAACATAACATAATATAAAATAAGATAACATAACATAACATAACATAACATAAGATAATTCTTTATTTTTTCCACAATGGGGAAATTGCAATAGCAACAGCAGGGACAGAAAAATGCAAGAAAAGAAATATTGCATATTGCATACGGAATATAAAGAAAATAAAATATATAAATAAATAAAATGTATATATATATACAATATAATTTAGGATATAAAGATCAAAGATAGCCGCACCATATATTTGGTTTATTATTACTAAGTTATTAACTTTATTTTATTGGTACATTTTACTACTTTTTTAGTGTAACCAGAGTGTGTGTGTGTGTGTATGTGTGTGTGTGTGTGTGTGTGTGTGTGTGTGTGTATGTGTGTGTGTGTGTGTGTGTGTGTGTGTGTGTGTGTGTGTTTTGCTATTATTTATTCCCTAAATGTCAAACAATGTAAAGTTGGGTAAAAAACTAACCTTCAACACCAATTATGGTAAGTAATTGTCAACATGAAACTCCAGTACAAACTGCACTTGTTTGAGCAGCTGTAGTGAGGGGCCTGGGGGGGTTTCAGAGCCCCACGCACCACACAGTGCATCTTGGTCTGTGGGAAACTGTAACATAAAACAAGTTTAGCAACTAACATTATATTTGTATGTCCACATTATGCACAATCATAACATAATGTTAACATTACTTTGTCAGCTCAAATGAACAATTTGCATATGTTGAAAAGCCGGCCCCTAAAATAACTCTATGTTAAAGTTAGTTCACAGACTAATGGTAACTTAGGGGGAAATGCTTGCGTGTTAAAATCACAATAATACAACTATAGCCACCTGCAGATGGACTCCATTTGCAGAAACCTATTATTTCACAACTGTCTCAATTTTAATCAATTTTGACAAACATAAATGATTTTCATATATAGTTATGTACGTAAGCATTTAAATGAATGTTTGTGTAATAGTCTCACGTGCACGCTGCTCAGTGCAGCATCACAAGCACTTTCATGTACAGTATATCAAGCTGCAGCCGCAGGCAGACGGGAAAACATTTCCCCGCTGACACAACATACTGTAGGCTATAAAATTCTAGGATTCAGTCAAATTAACTCATTGTGTGGGACTTTCAGCGGTAATTGCTGCAGAATAAGTGAAAGTTCCTGTTTTGCTCGGGTTGTTTTATTAGCATGCCGTGTATACTGCCAACCTTAGGAGGTCTCTGAGGACAGATCATTTGTGGTAAAACATTAGCTTGTGTACCACTTCCACAAAACATGATGGTTCGCAAAGCCGTGCGTCTCGTTACTGCATAATGGACAATCATCCTTTTGGGAAGTTGTTGCAGAGTGTGGCATCATTACATCAACAAATAAATAAGGCATAAGAGTGTCTCCCACTCAGACCTTTGTCTATTTCAGTAGCAAGCTCATTCAGATGGGAGGACTATCTTTTAGATGTAACTCACTCCTTTTCTTTTTTTGAATCAATTATGTACACCACACACAGACAAACAGACACACACACACACACACACACACACACACACACACACACACACTCAAATCAAACAATGCATTATTACACAGACACATTCACCCTGGAGATATTTTTCAGGCCAACAGACTGACTTATTTTCCATGGAAAACCAGGATTTCACAACAACTTCCTGTTTTTGTTTTAGGTCTTAAGTCCGGTGGTAATGGGGAGCATTTCCACGAAAGGCAAAGGCTACAACTTTACACGTAAGATACAGTTTCTTGCATGGAAAAAATACTTAATGCAGATCAAATGTACATGTCCACCATGTCAACACTTAGGTCACATATTTCCTTGTTTTTGCTAAGAATATCTCATATGGACATTTCCGACATGGTTAATTGCACAGGGAGTTACTCCATCACAATTGTTTCTTTTAAGTTCATAGTAGTTGGTAAACAGAGTGGGAGGGATAATGATCTTTATTGTCCCAAACTCCAGGATCATCTGGGAATATTGTTGTTGCCCATGAGGACAGTGGCCTACCATGAGGAGATTTGTCTTAAAGAATTATTCCTGGACCCGAGCCTTGCTTACTGTGGCTCACATGACCCTTGCTCCCTCAAGAAGATGCTCATGACCTGTTTGTCATAATGCTGTGCTTTTCCCATCAGACACAGGATATGTGTGTCATTGGGGGAGGACTGCATGCTGAGACATCCTGAATACCGCAAAGCAAATATTGTGGTTTGTTGTTTTACATTGGATGTCCTCAAGCTTAGAAATGTTTTTTTTCCTGTCATATGTATTTAGTCATGGTTTCACACCCACACTGTAATGAACCTTTATCACTAACTTGAGATGGAATTTGACTCCTGTAAAATGCCACTCCTATAAAACCGGATAACCACGCCTTTGAAACAGCCTTTTACCTGAAGTGGATCTCTAAGAACTGATCCATAAACTGCTACACACACATGAATACACTGCAGAGTGAAGGCACGGGCTTCAGACTGAAAATGAGAGATGCCGTGCATCAGGATTTGTAATGTCAGCACATGTGATGAAGTTTAATGAGCACTGCATATCGGAGAATTGCAACCATGTAGGGTTATTTATGGATTATATACCAAAGTGGAGCTTAAGACCCTGATCAATGTTAAGTAGTATCTACTTCATTACTTAAATGTGACAGTGGGATCTTTGAGTGATGGCGCAAGCCACAATCAATAGGGAACCCACTCATTTTATGTGTGGAAAATTTCAAATGTGGTGCATTTATAGTAGCAAGTAGTGATAAAGTTCAAACTTAATGATGCAGCGTGAAGAGAGGAATGATCATTTCATTATGTATACATAATAACCCTTGCATAACCCATTACTGTCTAATGACAACATGCTTATGATGATTATATCGATTTTCCTTCCTTACAGATGTGCGACACATTAGGCCTAGTTCTGAGACATTTCTATGGGTGCTAACCTCTGTCTGAGTCTCTGAACAAAGCAGCACCGTCAACTTTTTCTGTACTCAAACATGAATAAAGTGTTGAACAAAAACAGCTCTGTGTTTACTTTACATTGTAAAATAAAACCTGGCATCGTAGGCCCTGGAAAAAATCGTTTCGCTTGAATTTCTCTTTGCCACAGCTGAGCTGCAATGCATTTTCTTCAACTACTACTTCAGTTTCAATCCAGCTCAGGCCACTTAGGACATCCCCTAATTACAAAACTGAGTACCCCCTCAGTCTTGATAACAAATATCACAAGCATAAATGTCATAAAACATGAAAAGAAAAACATTTGGACTCCACCCAAAGAAACCATGGATCAAGTGAGGTAATCTCTGTGGTAAACAGAGAACACTGTGGGTTTGGTACTTGTCAGGCTATACCTGACAGGAAAGAGTGTTCAATGATTCAGAGGTGAGTTGTGAGAACTCCAACTTCTCTGTATACTCTGCGTCACAGTTTTTCCCTCAAATGTCCAAAACCTAGTGACCCATATTCCTATCATCTGTATTAATACTAGTCCTGCTACATCTAAGTGTTACAAAATTTTCCAGTGTTGCCTATTACTCCTGCCTGCTGACTTGACTCGCCCTAATAGCTTTTCTGGTTTGTGGGTTATGCATGCCAGCCAAATGATACCACGTGTTGAAATCGGAGAAACACAAATGACATCATGTTCACATCGTTGAGCAATGTGCAAGGGATAAGATAAACCGTAGGAAGTTATTGTGGCAACACTCTACTTGTGGGGGCGAGTATTGGTGATTTTAAATTATGCACAATGAATTTCATTCAATCACAGACTACTAATGATAATAAAGTGACAGCAAAACAAAAGTGCAAATCACAATCATAATTAATTTCCAAGGACTGTGTCCAAGCTGGAAGAACTCCATAATAACCCCGGCTTTTGATTCCATAGATGAGAGGTCTGCACAGATGCGGGGTGGCTCCAGTCTAAAGTGGAGGGTCCTCTCTCTTACCTAGCACAGACAGGCACGAGCCTACTGCTGAGCTGGCACCAGAACAAAGCGCTCCAACAGCTGCTTGATAATGTGCAACCATTAATTACATTCTGATGCCTCAAGTCTGGCCCATGCCGCTGAGCAGAGAAACCTTGCCCATCTGAGCATGGAGCACTTACTGTATGTGAGAATGCATTGTACATATTAACCACAACATTATATGCATTTTAAAATTATTCTCTCTTGCTCTTTTACTAAATTATAACCTGGGTAATACTATTGTTGGGTGTCAAATGAGCATTTTAGTGGCTGTTTGAATTGTGTTATATTATTGTTTCTTTAATTCTACTAATTCTAAAATGAGGGTTGCCTTGTAGTTGCATGAATAAAAAGACAGCACACATTTTCTTCAAAGACTATGCTGAGTCCATTTTATATTTGCATGACATTATAAGTCACAGTTAAATATAGTGTGACATTTAGAGAAGCCCAGAGAAATCAGTGTCTGAAAAAAAATGAAATAACAGCTGAAACAAATCTGCAGAGGTCAATGGCTTAATGGCTCCAACCCTGCTTTAACACTCTGTTTGGCTAGTTTATTTTCCAGTCCTTATTTTTAAAATGCTTCTGAGAAAGATTTACAGAAAGCCCTGCATGCATATCCAGCTCTAGTTCTGCCTTTTGCAACATACTGTGTCGCTCTCATTAAGCTCCAACTTAACCTAAATGGTATTGGGTTGCTTGAGTGCAACCCAATACCTAATACCCAATAGTGAGGATGGTAGGTACAGTGAGGCATATATCATCCAGTCACCCTGGCTACTGGACTGCCGTTGAAAAATGTCTGCTCCTGCCAAATGAAGAAATACATGACCTGACCCACAATGCTGGACTTTTTGTAATGTCAATACTGTCAGACCTTGGAAATAGAACTCCATGCAACTTGCATATTGACTAGACCGACTGTGAAGTTCTAGATAAACCCTGAAACTTAGGATCCTGTGAAAAGAAGTCTGTTAAAGAGAAACCAAATTAAAATGAGTTTCTGAGTTTTCTCTTGAACAACTTTGATGGATGTAAAAATATTTTTTGACTAATGTGCCTATTAATCCAGACTCCAATTCATATTTCAGCTAGTCCTATAAGCATCAGCAGCAACGATATGTTTTACTTTTCCTTTTTTTTCCAAGTAACACAAATTGCCAGTTGGAAAACTGAGAAGCAGGGACCTGGGCTTTCACAAAGCCTCACCTTCAGTCCCACGGGTATACCAGCACATACAGGCAGGATCTAATCAAATCATTTCCACCCTAATGGACATCATTCATAGACATTTTGAAAGGGCTCAAATTGCAAAGTAAATTGGAGTAGGATATTTTACCTCTTTGCTTAAAAAGAACCTAAAAAGTCAGAATTTTTAAACTCTATCAGTAAATTTTGGTGAACAGGTTGGGGAACACATTATGTTTAGTTGTGCAGTACGTAACACAGCCTCTGCATTCCCAAATCAATTTGTGGTTAATCCAAATGGCATTTATAGCTTGGCTTTGTTGAACATCGTTATATTCTTGTCATGTCATTGTCTTAAGTACCTGGGGAAACAAGCGTCTCTTTCATATGCCAACTAATCCGAAAGCTGTGCTACTCTGCCGCAGGTAAGAGAAATACAAAGGGCTCAGTGTTTGACATCTGAAATGGTCAAATACTTACCCTCCCTTTACAGTTATTTTCCAAAGTAGATGACCTAGCAGTTGGCAGATATGTCCACTTCCCACCAACACCACCCCCCTCAAAAACAGTGGCCTACCATGTGTCCAGAACACAATGCAACAAACAGGCCTGGTCCAGGGGTGTTGGATGACATGTCTTTGTATGGTGCAAAAGGCTGATGCTGCAGTTTCAGAGCACAATGACAGAAGGCGGAGACCAAGGACCTAAAGGTGGAGTTGAAAGAGTGTGCTGTGTGTGGCCGTCTATGTATGTACGCCGGTTAATGCCATCAAAATAAAAACAAATTCTCCCACAATATTTCTTCAGTACACCATGCTTTATTCATCAAATGTTTTCAGCTTTATTGTTTTCATTACAGTGCCAGTCTAGCCTGTTTGAGGCTGGATTACCAACTGGAAAAGCAGGTAACATCGAGCAGTATGTCTACATGACACTCAAAAAAATAGAATTATTGCATTAATCTGACTATGGTTGGATATTTAAAATGCATGCATACATCTTAGTTGGATTGGAATAGGATCCAGTTATGCTTCTTATAGTAATATTATCACAGAGATATTGTGATTGGAATTCAGTTTTGTCTTGTCTTAGTCAGACTGAAGGTGGACAATGCACAAGTGTATGCTCCACAACAGTACAACATATATTAATTATGTAATTATTAAAAGGTACACCATATAGGATATATAAAAAATGCAGTTGGGCCCTTGATGCAGCATCTTTTAATACTCTATTGTTGTTGCTGCTGATGTAAAGTGGTCAACCAGAAATGGCTGTATTGCTCCCAGTTGAAATGGGTATAGCAGCGCCTATAGCGTCTGATGTCTTTTGACCAAAGATTTGATTTTGATCCCTCATACAGTTGCAGTTGTCCAACTGATGGGCATAGTCAAGCTGTGGCTATAATCAGACTAAGATGTGCATGTAAATGTTCTGGAGGTGCCAAAAATGCTCAAGGCTTACTGTATTTTTGGAATGCGTACTGCGTACCGCTGAAGCATGATAGCACAGTACTTATGTGAGAGGATGAAGATGGATCTATAAAATAAAATCATGATGCTCCATTTTGTCAGAGGCTTTTGGGCAAAGCTGTTTGTACCTAATTGACCCAACTGGATTGGTTTATGATGATTTTAATAAATGTAATTTAATTTGGAAAAGAAAATAATGCAATGTAAGAACAATATAAACTACTATAATTAAGTTCTTAAATGAGGTCCAATTGAGATACAAACTGACATGCAGGCGAACGTGAATCTTGGAGCCCTGGTGTTGTGGGACCCCTGCAGCAGTTGTTTGCTCTGCCTGGTTGGTAATACAGTCTGGCTTTTTGATTGTCCTAAATGAACCTGTTCGATTTATTTACCACACAGCAAATCTGCCACCAGGTAGCATTCCAGCAAAAGTCAATAGTACCTTTTCACATTTTGACATGTCCTAGTCGAGAAAACGATTTTCAATTACATTTGGCTGCTCAGTCTTCAAGGTCCCGGTTTTGTGTGCTGTCACAATGTCAGGTTTTTTGGCACACTTCAATAAAAAGTAGTTACCATTGTTGGTGACACCTGTGCTTGCTCTGCTTTAACCATGTCATCTGTAAAAAAAAAAAAAAAAGGGATTACTGGTAGGTAAATGATGCCCTGGGGCACACCGGCCCTGCCCCTGTGGTCCCCCCAGGAGGGGTGTCTTTGTTTAGAACAACATGCAATCACAAACCATGCAAAAGGCGAGTACAGGTAATAACACAGCCACGGTGCCACCCACCTACGTACCACCTCCATACAAATTACAAGAATAACACGGGGAGGATAAACAACTTTTAAACGATAAGGCGGATAACCACTACCAATTTGGTGTGTGTATTTGCACATGTGATGAAGTGAGTGTACCTGTCTGCCCTACCCCCCTGGGCGGCTGCCCTCCTCTCAGCCATCCGCCGTTGCCAAGGTTTCCGTGTACGCGCTGCCTGAGCGAGCGGCGCCGCGCGATTATCATACAGGCTACAGCCAGACATGGCGGCGGATCTACAACCCGAGTGGATTTCTTGTATTCCTTCTTCCTGGAGTTATGGGGTTACTCGGGATGGACGCGTCTTCTTCGTTAAGTAATTACCGTTTGTTTTTTCTTCCTCAATTAAACCGTGTCCACACATTTCTTTGCCGGTTCCTTATCCCAACAAAGTCGCCGCGTAAATAATGAATGTCCCTCTCTCTTTAACAGCGAAGAAGCCAAGAGTACGACCTGGCTGCATCCAGTGAGCGGCGAAGCGGTAATAACCGGCCACAGAAAAACTCCCGGTAAGGTGTCACTCCGCGGAGGGTTAAGTTTCTCTCTCGTCTTTTATCGTGTGTGTTTGGCGTCTGCCGTCATGTGTTGTCGGTGCCATACCGTCTCCGCACCGATACTTCCCACCACGGGGAAGCGAGGCGGTGACATCCACGCCGCGTTTCTTAATGCATGAGTGGGCTTGCGTGCGCTCGTGTTGTGGAAAGTGAGCCCTCTCGTGCCACCTCTGCCCGGGCTCGTGCCACTTTTCTGGCCGTTGGTGCGTCAGTGGAACCGGACCGGACGAAGAGTACCCGGTCGTTAACTTCTAACTTGTAAAAAAAAAAAAAGGCGAGTCTTACTGTCATCCGAATGTAAGTGAAGTAGAATTTGACAGGTAGGCTGTACAACAAGAGGCACTGTGGACGAAGCGAAAGCGAAGGTTAGCTGTAAATCTCCAAAATTAGCTCCCGCTGGCAGGGCTTTCCGTGCATTATAAATCGTAGGTGCAGCACCTAGGTCAAACGAATGCAAAGGTAATGTAGATAGAGCATCAAAACTCACTGACCTTAAATTCTCCCATATCTACTAGTGCTATTTACCTCCCCCAAATATTGACTTATTTTGACAAGCGTTTCTTTAAGGCTTTTGGGTGTTTTAGTATCCATTGTAGTTTTCCAATTTTTTGTATACAGATACAGGTGGACAAAGTGGCTGTGACGTCACAAACCATGCTCACAAGCTCGCCTCTTGAAAATCGGATTTCTTTACTGCTTTCTATGCCAAACACTATGCATACATTCAGCACATTAGGCAAACTATATATATATATATATATATATAGTTTGCCTAATGTGCTGAATGTATGCATAGTGTTTGGCATAGAAAGCATATATATATATATATATATATATAGTTTGCCTAATGTGCTGAATGTATGCATAGTGTTTGGCATAGAAAGCAGTAAAGAAATCCGATTTTCAAGAGGCGAGCTTGTGAGCATGGTTTGTGACGTCACAGCCACTTTGTCCACCTGTATCTGTATACAAAAAATATATATATATATATATATATATATATATATATATATATATATATATATATATATATATAGGGCGACACGGTGGTGCGGTGGGTAGCACTGTTGCCTCACAGCAAGAAGGTCGCAGGTTCAAGACCCGCCTTGGGCCTGGGTCTGGGGCCTTTCTGTGTGGAGTTTGCATGTTCTCCCCGTGTCTGCGTGGGTTTTCACCGGGTACTCCGGTTTCCTCCCACAATACAAAACATGCTCAGGTTAATTGGTAAACTCTAAATTGCCCATAGGTGTGAGTGTGAGAGTGAATGGTGTGTGAATGGTGTGTGTGCCCCACGATTGGCTGGCGACCATCTGGGGTGTATCCCCCTGCCTCTCGCCCATAAAGTGCGCTGGGATAGGCTCCAGCAGACCCCTGCGACCCCGAAAGGGAATAAGCGGGATAGACAATGGATGGATGGATGGATATATATATATATATATATATATATATATATATATATATATATATATATATATATATATATATATATATATATGTGTGTGTGTGTGTGTGAGAGAGAAAAATTCAGCAATAGTTAAACATTTGTGATGCTGTGTCAGCATAGGGGCACACGGTAATTGAACTGAAGAAAATTGCATTTTTAGAAACATTAGTTGCTGAATACACAATTTTCATGATCTAGTTGGAGATCTATTGTAAATTAAAATTAACATCTCCCAAGGGTTTTTAGGGGTTAATGGACCATTTGAGCACACACATCTAATAAATTAAACCTTATAACAACTCTAAAACATATAATACTTTCAATTTGATTTATGATATTCATGCATTTTAGATAGATAGATAGATAGATAGATAGATAGATAGATAGATAGATAGATAGATAGATAGATAGATAGATAGATAGATAAACTTTATTGATCCCACAACGGGGAAATTTGTGTGTTACTGCAGCGTTACAGATAAAGAAAAAGTAAGATAAAGTTGAAGAAGATAAAAAAAGAACAAAAACTATAAAAAAATAAAAAACACACAACACAATGTACAAATTCGCAGAATTTGTTAATCCGCATACACAGTATGCATTATCAGTATGCATTATAAATTATATTATATATATTTTGTATGTTCCCAGATTTAAAACCTGTGTTTTCTTGCACTAGAAAACATTATATGGACTGTAAAATATATGGATGGATTTTTCCCTATAATTGTAAGATTGCCCCTAACCACACCTACATGTTATGAGAAGAAAAAAGCAGAAGAAAAGAAGAAAACAATGTTAATTGTATAAATCAAAGTGTACTAACAAAATAATAACAAACTTTAAAAATATAGTAAAAATATTTACCTATATATATATATATATATATATATATATATATATATATATATATATATATATATATATATATATATATTCATTTTCTGTTCTTCCAGCTTTTTCCCAGGTTCTCCAGCTTCCTCCCCACAGTCCAGATGCATTATTTAATAATTGTTACTAGAGTTAAGTTTTCAAAAAACATAATTTCTCCAAGCAGTAGTGTAAAATACACATTTGTAGCCTATATATTAAAAGCTAGAACTTGTAAATATACTTTCTTTCCAACAAATAATCATTTAATCCGCAAATTGTTGCAGTTCTTCATCTCTATATAGGAAGTGACAGCTGCAGTGCACCAGGTGCCACTGGTACATCTGAGAATTTGTGTTGACATGTTTCCTCTTTCACAGACTTACCCACGGGATGGGAAGAAGGATATACTTTCGAGGGGGCACGGTGCTTCATCAAGTGAGTTTAACATCATCCCTTAATAAGTCACACGCCCATCATCACTTAGGCATTTGCATAACATATTTAATTTCCATATAAATTCAAACCACTTCTTCTTTGGATGTCACCATGATTGTAGCTTGCCTTCAACAAGATATTTTCAAGTCATTTTCAGTTTTATCCTCTTAAATTAAAAAAAATAATAATAATAATTTAAATGCTCTGCCACTCCTGAAAATGTGTTAGTGGTAAATGCTTCATGGGTGTGAATTTGGAACCTTTACTCCCTCTTTCTGTGCAGTGGTGGACTATCACAAAAGTTAATGATTGCACAGGGACACTGTGCAAATACATGACAGACATGCGCAACGTGTGGTTGCTGTCTTCTTGCATGCTGTTTTTATTTATTCAGACTAACCCTGCTCAAGCTTGAGTCTACCTGGAGATTTGAGCCGAGTTATAAGGTGTTTTCTTTTCCTGACAGTTATCCTCACTCTTGGGGTTTATATGGCCTGCTCACAGTTTGAAATAGCAGGTGTCTTAAGTAGATGTTGGAAAATATACTAGAGGTTTATTCCAAACTTCTGCTGGAATTAGTCCCCTTACAATGATTTTGTTTTAACATCCTATCTTCAGTCTATTGGTTGTGTTTTTTTTAACATGGAAAATGTGTTCTATCCTCCTCTTTGGTTTCTTCAGTTTTTCCTCTGTTTGAAGATTAGAATATACATGAATTACATTAGCAGTTGGCCTGTGTTACATAGTCTTTGAACTTCAGTGTATTTCATATTTTTCAATCTCAGCTCCTTGGTAGCCTGATACATGTGAATAATCAAAAGACATCACAAGGATTGTCATTCAGACAGCACTGATTCATCATCTGTTGCTGCTAAGAATATTTTAAATCCAAGGAGAAATGAGTTGGATTTTGTTACGTTGCACTTCCTAATGAAATACTCCTCTCGCACAGCAGGTATTAATATTCTGCAGATGGATTTCTCTGCCAGAATACAGGAATCCTTCAGGAGTATGATTGAAGACTATATGCAGCCTATAAATGTAAGGATATAACGCCTTATTATCCTCGCTGAATCTCCTTCCTTTTTTTTTTTAATTCCCCCATGAATTTGACACCAGTCAAACTATAGAGAGAACATCATAGCAACAGAGATTCAATAGATAGCCATCAGAAAAGGAAGTTGACATTGGCAACCTGGCAACCTGCCACGAGTATTTTCATGTGGCAGGTTGCCAGGTGGTCCGACTGAAAGCAATCATATTATTTTGTAGCACGTTGGGGTGCTTTCACACCAGCAGCAGTTGGTGTGCATTAAAGGTCTATTCAGACCTATGGCTCTTAGTTTGGTTCTTTTTCATTGGTGTGAAAGCTTCAATTGCACTCAGGTGTCAAGTGGTCAGTGACCTCCAAAAAGAGGTGGTCTCGATTTGCTTGATTGTGCACCAAATGGCAAACTTTGGCGTGGTCCCTCCGGTGAGAACACAAACTCAGGTCTAAACTACTAACTATTCAATTATGCATCATAGGAGGGCATACTAATTATTTAATCTGTTTGTTTGAGAACAAACTTTGATGAAATGTCACTTGGACCAAGTTAGAGGACATTATAATGATCACTACTTTAGATAAGGGGCTGTGTCCAGTTGAAATAATTAATTGACTCTGTGGCTTGGAGTCTTCTCCCTAAAAAGTGTTTCTCAATTCTGGCTATTGATTGGTCTCCTCCTGGATCCGGGAGGAACTAACAGTAACAAGTATAATGATCTGGCTCTTCATAGATACCATCCTGACCCATCTCATCTAACCTGGTGTCTTAGCATGCTAGCTACCCTCCATAACGGCACACATTGAAAACAGCGAGCTAGACGAAGTAACCATAAACATGCTGCATAATGCAATTGAAACATGGTATTTTGGACAGGGCACTGAGGGAAGTATTGACAAACTGAAAGATCTCCAGTGTCTGTGTTTAAAATATTTGGTGTCCTACTGCGAAATTCTTTCGAGTTGGCCAACACGTTGTGGCAAATTCTTAGTTACCAGACGTGGCTGATGTTATGGCAATTGTTGATAAAGGTCTGACAGATGTTGATTAAATGTGTCCGCCATATTAATCAGTCATTCTGTAGCCTAACTTACTTCTTGATTCCACAGGGCATGTAAGGGATAGGGAAGCTTTTCTGAAGGGAGCACTTGCAGGATGCCACCCTTGAAAATCGCATGATCTTGCGATATCCAATGTATAAATTTGCATGGATTACATGCAAGTACAACACACCCACAAAAAGTTCCATTACCTGTTTCACTATAATTGCTGTTGATTTGGTCATGTGTCCCTGTTTTTTTGTTATTCTATGGTGGGGGAGTAGTCTGTGGTGAGAGTTGTTTTATTTTTTTTAAATCAACCAGTTAGTGTGTGCCTTTCTTGTCTGACTTCCTGTCTTCCTCGTTCTACTCTGGCTAGCAGCTTCTCTGCGTGGTGTAATAATGGTGTGGTGGATGTTCAGCCTTGTGCCGTGTTATGGTTCTTCTAAATGCACTGCTGCTTGTCCGGTGGAAAAGTGTTGACTAGAGAGGTAATAAATGCATATCGTGAATGCATCGCTTATGTTACACTTATGTTATTTGTCCTATGGAATCAAGTGTTAAGTTATACTGGAATTAAATGTGTAAAACTCATTTGGACAAAAGAAGAAGTTCACCATGGCTCCAAGGGGCCTGAATGAAGAGTGGGACATCTGTCCCTTTTTGTCTTTTCATGGCACTATTATTATCTTTTTTGACATTCTGAGCTCCTTTAGTCTTTGTGTCTGATCTCTATCATGACATCTGTCTTAAGCTACACAGAACTGCCTTTATGAGCCTGTTCTTCTACTCTATGGTGGCCTGAGCAGTCTGATGTTTACTTGTTTGAACACTCCTTGTAAATAATATTATTTTTATAGGCATATATTTAGCCTTTTTTGTATTTTACATTTTTACTTTTCAATATTTTCACATGTATGCCCCTACTCCATTTGACCACTGACATGTCTGTTTGGAAACCTATGTACATCTATTTATGCTTGCTATATACTTCATGGTCTTGTCTCTCACTTGTAATACTATCATGAGATAGGATATGAAATATATTTAAGATGGCGTCTGTACATGTTTGTTTTCACTGATGAAGAGTCACTTGGAATATTCCTTGTGGTGTGGTAAATTTTTTGAACAGGAGCCCTAGCAGTGGACAACAAAGCTTATTGATTATGTGACAAACGGCATAGCACAATTTGCAGCAACCACGCATTAGCACGTGCGGAGGGGATCTGCTGTGTTATTCGTCTGTCAGCGCAGAGCCAGCTGAGCCACATTTGAATACTTTAGTCACACATATCAATAAGTTATAGTTTTCAGCCAGTCTAACTGTTTAAACCTGTGGTAAGGCACAGTAGATAGACCAACAGCCCATGTGCTGGCCTGCAGTGGCATTGCCCCGTTGGAGTGTTCAAAAATGATGAAACAGTGTGAAATACATCATCAAAATGCCAATGTTGCACAAACATATGACTTACATTACTTAAGATAATTATGATGATTGTAGTAAATATGTGTGTGCATTGTAAAAAACACCACTATATGGGACAGAACGATACACTTGTATTACCGTTGTAGTAACCCCTTTGGTTGGGGTACGTAGCACACAGAACTGGTAACCTGTGTAGGAGTAAGGCCTTCTTACAAAGTGGAAACAAAAAGCTGTCTGTTATCATGACCTGAACCGTATCCATACTGATCCGTACTGTACCGAACCATACTGAAAGTGGAAACAAGGCTATAAACACATTGTACAGAAAAAATCCTAGAAGGTATAATACATGCTGTATGAATGTTGTAGGGTAGACCTTTTATTTCAGAACCTGAAATATAATACCTTTTAAACGAAAGCTGCAGATCATTAGCCTAGATGTGACAGAGGCTGTAAAGGCTCCCTTCTGTGAACCCATTATAGAGAGAGACAATTACAGTTTGAAGGGACTGGAGCAAATTATTCTGCTTTGCTGTTTTAATTCGCAATAGGTTCAATATTTTAGTTATGTGGTCAGAAATGTTATAAATAATGTCACTTTCATGGCTGGGTTAGAAAAAAATCACATTGATTGATTTTTATTGATTGTTTTCTTATAAATATGTGGTTGGCATTTTATAGATAATGACATACTTTTAAAGTAAAAGTTTCCAGTATATTCCAAGGATGACAGATGGAGCGTTGATGCTTGTGTGAAATACCGGTAGTGAATAAGAAACTGCCAGAGCAGATTCAAATATTGTTTTTCTACATGTTAAGTGTCACAATTGATCAGGTGTATTGATAAAGTAGTGGCTTTTTGCTCCCAAAGGTTTAATTGCACTTGCAGTATTGAGTGTAGTTGGTCATTAACAGTTATCGTCACCTGTCTCCACTGTGTGTGTTTTTGAATCAGTGTGTGTGTGTGTGTGTGACCTCAGCAGATGACACTCTGCATTGAGGAATGACATTCATCTCGGATATTTCCTTAATGGTAATGCGTCAATATATAAAAGAGCTATAATGAAAAAGGAAAGGAAACAATTTGTTTCACTCAAACTTTTTACTGACCTGGTTTTCACTTCATTCATCATGTGTCAAGATTTATGTCGTTATTGAGCTATCGTCCAGCCCAGCGCTGTCAAAAAGCAGGTTGGTCATGCCAACACATATGACTAATTTGTAAGCCTGTCGTGCTGGAGATATTCTGCATCTTATCTAGAGTAATTGGATTGTGTAAAATCACGGCAAAACAATGGCTCGCTGTTTAGAGAGAGATTTGTGACAGGTTTATGTGATACGTGTCTTGGACAGTACTTGGGACATTCTGAGTCCTTATGAAAGGCAGCCAATAAAGGCCACTGAAAACTGCCCAATGCCTGATAATAGCTGGGTAGGTCTATGCCTTATGTTTTAAAGTAGTTTATTATTACTTTATCATGAATTTGTGTGTGTTTAAGGGGTTTTCTAGCATACTTAAGAAGTTGCAAATATTTTAAACTAAAATCAGACACCCAGCTTGTCTTATACAAGGGAGACTGGATCATTAATTCATATCTGTGGCTCACACAGTTTGCCTTTGTAAAGATCTGGCTGTGGCTTGGAGGTTACCATAGCGTTAGACCGTGTGTGAGCATCAAGGAGCAGATTATGCTGACTCTCCTCGTGTTGGGGAGGATGGGTGCAGGACGTTGGTGCGGCCCCTACGTCTTGTGTTTTTAATGACAGTGAATATGCTATTTAATCTGTAATAGCATATTGCTCAATTTGGACTGAGCAGACTAACATCCTGTGAGTGTCTGGGGAACTAATAGCCGGTACTTGCTCTCCCACTAACAGAGAATGCGATCATGAGGAGGTGTGAGTCTGCTACCAATTACCTTCCTAATTTCATTCACAGGCAGACATGTACTTTTTAATAATTGAAACCAGTGCATTATCACCTCAACAACCTACCTCTGTGTCTGCCCATCTGCTGTGGCACATTAGCTTGATGCATTTGTGTTTTTAAGCCATTGGGATTTGGCCCTGTCTCAGCTGCTGAACCTGGCAATAAATCAAAAAATACAGAACTCCATCCAGGTATTCTGCTGCTTTGGTCCTCCAAGAGGTGAAACTGCCTAGTCAATAACACCCTTTCTCACATTTTGAAATCGTCATAATTCTTACCCAAGTTTACTTGCTTGCAGGGTTTTTTTAAAACTTCACAGGGCTACTTTATTACAAAATTATTATAACCAAATATTGATATACAAACAACTATGCCAACTGTATTTACAACCCAAATTAAACATATAAGCATTCATCTAAGACCCCAAACAACCCTTCCTCATTCATATACTGCACAAAATATATTTTTATGTATAGTTAATTATATATACTTGTGCTTTGCTTCGAACCATCACCCAACCCATTCTACAGACTAAAATACACATTTTTGTCTTTGCTTTTTTTATAAGATGAATAAGATAAAACATTTTTTTTAAGTTATTGTTCTCTTATTTACCTGTATTTGCAGTCGCATAAAATTACTCCTACACTTTTGTTGTGCCTGTATATACTGTTGATACTTGGAAAGACCAGGAGTGAATTATTTCTTGTTTTCCACATGCAGTTTTACATTTGACAAATTTCAAAACATTTAGCCGTGGGGTTTCGCTGTGCTTCTCATATCAAGGTCTTCTAATGAGGGTTTTTGACCCGCGAAGACCTTATATCTGTTTATTGGGGTATACTCAGTTTGACTGTTGCAAAAGGTGTAATATAATAATAAGACAGTGATGACCCTAACTATTAGTTGGTTGCCACATTGATGCAGGAAGTGTTTACAGCAATTATGGGTATGAAAAGACAGGTGCAGAACACTCTGCCAGCTCCCTGTCTCTGTTCTCTATTATTGTCTCACTTATTCTGTCTGGAAAAAGGAAGGGGGAGAACTAAGTCAGGGGCCAATTGCTTCTGGTTATATTGTGAGATACAGCAGCTACCATCTCGTTTTGAAGGCTACTAAATGAGTAATTAGTAAAGTAGACAGACAGTAGAGCCGCACAATGCATTTTTTATGTTTCATTTACTGACACTTTCAGGGCAATTTTCTGATTCCGATTGCTCGTCAGGATGAAGTGCACCATAAAATATAAATATTGCACTAGTCTACTCGACAAACAACAACAACATTAGGCTGCTCACTTCTACTGCTGCATAATTCATCAATCAGAACAGTGGAAAGCTTGTCAATTGAAATTTGGCCAGTTATGACAACAATCTCCCTCTGGTGGATCCCTGTTTAGGTTTAAAGGCCCGCATGCTGGCTGATTGCCCGTTCAGAAGGAGGCAAGTCAGCTTGCTAGATTAATGTTCAGTCGTGGTCATTGACAGTCAAAACAAAATACCAACAAA
Source organism: Eupleurogrammus muticus (assembly GCA_036785175.1). NCBI lineage: Eukaryota > Metazoa > Chordata > Actinopteri > Scombriformes > Trichiuridae > Eupleurogrammus > Eupleurogrammus muticus. The sequence goes on along the minus strand of JAYKQN010000010.1, from coordinate 17,662,386 downwards.
TCTGCTTCATCTCTACTTCATTAGATGACTGAGAGAGACTGGAAAGGTAGGGGAGACAAGCAGCAAAGGGACCAGCCTCTCTCGTCCAAAAAGAGATAGGAAAATGATGAAAGTTCCCTTGAACGATCATCACTTCAATTAATGATCAGTCCTGATTTTTACAATTTTTTAATAAAAAAACTTGTTTAATTCATCTGCTTGCACAACTCCTTCACACATACACACAGTGAAAGTGAGTAGTGGAAAAGAGAGAGACTTGTGCACAGCAGTCATAATAGACGAAAGGCAGCCATACTCCTCGGGGGACTCACTCTCTCTAGCACGTCTTGCTGTCGCGCTTCTCTCCTTTGCTCCTGTCCCCTCCTTCTGCTCGTTTCTCAGTGAGGGTGGAGCCGCGTGTCAGAGGCAGCTCGGCTGCAGCTCTCACGGCGTGCTGCCTGCAGAGAGAAGCACTTGAGTTGAGAACCACACTTGAAACGCTACTCTAAGTGCAGTAGAGGCAAATTCAGTGCCTGCTGTAAAATTCACCGATTCAACCATAATTGGATCTCGATGATTATCAGTCAAATTCCACGTCATCAGTAAAATGTTTAAATCAGTTTTTGTTTATTGACTAATTAACCCCAACTCAACTAATAAGTTGTTCTGCATTTTATAGTGATTAATAAGGTCAAAATTTCTCAGAGGCCTTTTATTTCATATGGCTAGTGACACACAAACATGATGCAATATCACCATGACCAAGCCATGAGATTATTTTGAGAATCCTAAATGTCAGTAGAGTGATGTACCAGTACTTCTGTTCTTGCCTTATCTCTTTCCAAGTTTCCTTTCTGCCGTCTCAGATTTCAGACACTGACACTTCAGGGCATCAGTAAAATGAAATATCTTATCAGAGATCTAAAGAATGGATAAGCATGTTACAGACTTCAAGCATAGGGGATTAGTTTTAATTTTCTGAGACATCAGCTAAAGTGGATAAAAATTCCCAATTATGAGATGTTTGGGTTTGCACATGCTTTGTCTATAGCTTTACCTAGAATCTAGACAGAAGTAAAGGCTGGGGGCTGGATATGACAGTAAATCCTCCATAACAGTCGGTGACAGACATTTAAAAGCTCCCCCTACTCTCCAAGGAACAATCCAAGATTCTGTCTATGGGCAAAGCCTTATATCAGACCTGATTATATAACCCTGAAAATTCAGTCCCAGTAGTGAGTGTGTAAGAGGTACCCAGGTGATTGGGTGTGGAATTAAAGTGAAATGTGCTGTACATTTCATCATTTATTAAGTGATCAGAATTTGGCCTCCACATTTAGTCTGATTAAACTGCCCAGGTGAAATACAGATTTTACATCTAGTGCCCACTCTGAGGCATCAAGTGCTCCTAAGTCAACAGAAAGCTGTGTTCACTCTCAAGCATTTGCTTCAATCACACAGTGATTAACTGCTCTCTGCCTCCAAATCGTGATTGCAGCTGCAGACAAGAGCATGGTCACTACATAGTTACCTTTACTGCAATGTAGATTTTCTGTTATTTGTATACATGTATACATTTGGTTACTGTTTGTAAACACATAATTTGGGGTTGGTCCCCCCTCCATGGTGCTGCACATAATGGAAATTTTCTTTCCCAAAGTACCTGTATAATAGCTAGATCAGTCACTTTAGATTGTTCTCTAAACCCAAGTTGCAAATTGTAACATATTTTTAGGATATGAATATTCATGTATGCCAGGAAAATGGCAATTTAATAATGTCTGTCTTTACCTTGAACAAGTATAGAGCATGGCTTAAGAGAGAAGGACCCAGGACATGCAAAATATGGGTGGTAGTAAAATGTTTGACTTTTCGAATAAGGTAGAGGCAGCAAAAGTTAGCCGTGTTTTAATAGGCAACAGATTAACGTGAGTCAACTCTCAAACCCTCTATTAACCTAACTACATAGGTCCTGTGGGTGCTCAATGTGGGTGTCAGAACATAGTCTATCTTTGCCTCTCTCAAGCTTTGTGAACAATAATACTTTATTTTTGCTAATTGGGAGCATTTTTTGATGTACACTCTAGATATTACATTTTTTTTAAATAGAATAACAAATATCTTTGCTACTAATAATGGGTGACTGGTTATATTTTAAAAATGGAGGCGCAAACTTTGAAAGATGTATAATGATATATAATCATGGGTGAGCTTACCCACTTGTTAGTACAAATAGTAATTTAAAACTAATTTCTAGTGCATTTCTATCCCACCTAATTTCATTCATAATTAAAGTTGTATAAAGTAAAACATAATGTAGACAAAAATTGTAGTAAATTGCAGCCTATAGGTCATCCTCATTTTTAACAAGGACAAACAACTTACAGTAAATAAATGACAGCTTTAGAGCACCTTATTTTTTTGATAGAAAACACCATTTTTGGTGTTTTCATTATTATTTTTTGTTTAAAATAAGAATTTGACTCAAAATGTTCATACATAAACAGAAGGAAGAGGGACTCACAGCAGTGGAGAGCTGGCAGGTGGTGGTGCTGCACCTAAAGCAAACCACCTGTAGTCAGAAAAAAGAAGAAGAAGGGAAGCAGTGTCGTCTGGTGTAGCAGATAGTAGATGGAAAGACAGCAAATAGTCAGTTGTTGTGGAGACTTGTGTGGGTTTTCGAGTGGGAAAGAGCCAGAGTTAGAAGATGACCAGCACAACTTTATAGGTCTGTAGTGAGGCTGCATTTAGTGACCTACGATGATGGAGGGAAGAAAGTTGTGAAAAATGTGACAGTGTGCAGCTCTAAGATTGAAGCATTGGAGCCACAGTATGAAATCCCCTATCAACACTTCAGAAACATATTAATTCCTTCACTGTGTGATGAGACATAATTTAAGACATATGGACCTAAGTCTAGTGCTGATAGAGCCTGTGATTCCTTGTTTAAGATAACTTTGTTTGTCAAATAAACAAAACATATGTTGGAACTATCAATGTCTCCTCTCTCGCAGCCACAATCTCTCTACTGTTAACCACAGACTGTAACAAAATTTGGTTTTAGGCTGAAGATTTGATTGATTTTGCCAGTGATCAATGAATACAAAACTGAACCAAAAAACCATGAACCGAATCGTGGACTGCCCCACCCCTGATACGTAATTTATCAAAATTAGCATATTATTTTGACAGGTCTGTTCCATTGTGTTTTGGTGCTACAGCCTGTTTAGACTAACATTACAAATTGCAATCTGAGGACAATGCCTTAGTCAAACTGCAAATCTTTCAGATATTGTTTGCACACCCCCTTGGCAGGGGGAGGTTTTGATGGCTTTGGCTGCTTACTCTCTCCATCAGTGCTTGGTACTCATGCAGCACACTTGTGTGTGTAATGTGATTTAAGAGGGAAACCGGGGGGCTCTGGATCTGCTGTACATCATCCCTGTCCCTGGTTCCATTACTCTAATGTGACGCTACGTGCTGACTGCTCTCACACGTCGCAGACACTATGGTCCCTGCCATCTGGCTAGCACTGGGAGAAAAGAGCTTACTGCATGTGTTTGACTGGATGCTCTGTGTTTGAACATGTGTGTGTGAGAGAGCCTGCCGCAGGTGCTGATTAAGACGAATTGTCAGTAAAATCCACATCAGACTAATTTATTTGCTGCATAGTGTTCTTGACTGTCCATATTAAAAGTTTTTTAACGTACAGTATTTGTTGTGCAAAAACCTGTGCACGAATTGTTCTTTGTGCCTTCTTTTATCTTAAGGAAAAGGAACCTTTTCAAGGATCAAAAGACTCTTTGTCCGCAGTAGTTGGTCAAAATCTGTCATTATTTTACAACTTGTTATTTCTTATTAACTACTTAAATGTAAAAGCTAGAATGGAGTTTTTGATTTGTTGCTTATTATCCACAAATCTCATGTGCAGAGCCAAACCAATGATATGTATGTATTGTGTGGGCAAGAAAGCCTAATATATTGTATTCTTCCGTAGTGTAGCCTGGGTAACACTTAAGTTACAATAGCAAGTTTATAAATGTCTCCAAACAATAAACAAGCACATTGAGCACCTTATCTTTTTTCAAGATAATATTTATGTTAAAAAATAATTAAGGAGTTGAAATTTCCAAATATGTTCATAGTATTCTGTCAAGTCAGATAGATAAATCCAATCACTATCAGTGTTTTTAGAGCTTGTTGTGCAAAGCTTAATTCCAAATTGTCAATTTCTTACCTGCAATAAAAAACTCTTTCAGTTCTGGCTCTATTATCACAATTGTTTTGTTGGTCACCAAATTTGGCTTTCACAACATTGTTCCTTGCATGGAGGGTTAGCACATAATTCCTTTATTATGATAATTATGATAACAAAAAATTGTACATATGTGCATGCATTTTAACATAACAGCCTTACAGGAAGACCAATTTTTAAAAACTTTTTTGTTAGTTATAAGTCACCAAACAGCAGACAGATATTTAGCCATTTGCAGAAATGACAAGCAGGGATGAATTCTATTTATCTTTAAACACATCATCTTCTGAGCTAAGCAAATGGCTTCACAAAAGCTTGGTCTGGAACTCATGCTAGCTGTGTCTTCTGCAGCCTATCAAACAGACAGCACTTGTGGTTTCTGGACTGTGCTTCAGTGAATATCAGAAATGTCCCTGACAGATTATCTCTTTTAACTTGAACTTTATTGTAAATGAGAAAACACAAACTATAATACTGTCACTGCAGCAGTTGGATGTGTTTCACATGGACTACCTTGTTACCAAAGGGCAAATTAAAATCCCTATGATAGTGAAAAAGCATCTGATCTCCAATACTTTTTGATGAAACCACTAATGTTATGAAGTTGTAGAGCAGCCAAAGATAAGTTGTCTGCTTCCTAAAACATCCCGATTCATGTTTCAAGTTCAGGTTGCATCGCATGGTTTGCCATGAAATAAGGCAGGCCCCTAACTAATGTCAATGTTGTTAACATTGAGACATAGAATCTAAGATATCTTTAATACAACAAGATCCTCCCTTCCAGAGCCAATGCATTGAGGTGAGCCTGACTATATCTCGCCGGAACCTCTTGACCTCACACACCAGCTCAGACTTCTTCCCACGCCAGAGAAGTGACATCTATCTCCTACAGCCCAGGATCACTGCCTTCAGCTGCTGCCTATCCCACGTAGGGTATAAGCCTGGTCACCAGGCGGCGCTCGCTATCGAACCCTAAACTCTAGGGATGGCTCCAGAGGGGGCCACAGTGAAACCTGTCTGCATGAGCAAGACTGGTTTCTACTGATTTCACTCCTTTAAGAGGTCTTTTGAGCCACACTTGTCAGTACCTCACCTAGGACCTGATTGCCCTGGTTGACACTGCCGAATAAGATCCTTGGATTACTGGGACACACAAACCTTCCACCACGTTAAGGTGGCGGCTCAAGGATGACCTTATGCTTTAAATGTCACGCATTAATACATCTGATCTTTATCCCCAATAGTATAGCATATGTTGATTGAATACAAGCAAACCTCTTGTATTCAGTAGGGGAGTTCGTGTAAGTCTTGGCCCGAAAGCCTCTTAGCTGTGTGGTGTCTTTGATTTAATGCTGAGAGAGCTGTTGAATTTAAGTAATCCCTGTAGTAATCTGCGTTGAGCTGTCCTTTGCTGATGTTGTGCCCAGATTAAATCTGGGGACAGCTGCCTTTGTAGTTACCAAGATGTTTGTCTACTGTGAATCCGCACACCTAGATCCACAACAGAGACTTTGGTTTATTAACCTCATAACAATTTGTGCGTTACTTCAGTATCATTGCACTTTACTGCTCTTGTCAAATGTTCTAAACACCCATCTGCTACAACTGGTTACTTCTGAATGGTCTATTTAGTTGCTTTCACGTAGTCATAGGGTAGAAAGCAACCTGTTTTTGTTAGTGAAATCTATGTGTAGGTCCATAATATCTTTTCTGTCATCTGCTTAATGGATATCTCTTGAGTGTCTAAACACCAGAGCTGCTGTTATATTATGCCCTGACAACGGAACACCTTCTCACTCTGTCCTTTCCTGTACCTCTATCCATCTCTCTTGTCTGTCTACTAAAGTACAGTTGACAGTCTCTCAGTTGGTCTTGTGATGATCAAGCAGCTTTTTAAAAATGTCATTCTGCTCAAACTCTGTATAGCCTTGAGCTCTCGGAGCAGCATGTTGAAATGCTCACAGAGGGCTTTGGAACAGTGAACTGAGACAAATTGTTACAAATTCAGCCTCTGCATTTGTCTTTATCCGCATCCAAACAGGCAGCCAGTGGACTTTTTATTGTTTCTATAACTGCTGGGCATAGCGAAAAAAAAAAAAAAAAAACTTTGGTTTTCACTGTATTTGCACACCTTTGATGTAAAGAAATAGTGCAGCGTATTTCCATCTCACACTTTTCCACAGAATTGAATAGGGGCATAGTTGTCGCTATGCTTGCTGCCAATTTTTCAATTTAGCAGCAGTGAAAGGATTAATATCTCATCCTCTTGCTCTTGTGGCTTTGTTTTATTCCCTTTCTTCTCCCTCTCAGCAACAGTGTCCCCCCTGCAGACGTCACATGTCCTTACGATTGTCTCTCCTGGCACACGTCTTTCAAGCCAGACATAATGTATGCTATCGGCAGGACATTGTTTCTCTCCTAAGTTTTTAATCCTTTAATCCTCCTCCTCCTCTATATCTCTCAATGACAGCACAAATGCATTTAGCTCTTTAGGTGTGAGCCTTTGATGTTTCTTTGCACATGAGAAGCATTGTGAGCGAGTTTGAAGGATTGGCTGTTAAGTAACTAGCTGCCCACTGTACTATATGATAACTCTTGCCTTATCACTAATTTTCTATCATGTCAGCGAGAGGTATAGATGCACTGATACACTTTTTTTTATTATTAATCCATCTCCAGTGCTGGCACTCATTGGAACCAATCCAAAACATCCTTAGTAATAACATTACTGTGCATCAATCCATAGTGCCACAGTAGAACTACTTTTTACAACCACTTAATGGGCCTCTTGTATGTCTGTGTGCTTGTGGTTTTGTGCAAGTTCCATCATGCCTTGAGATCACTTTTAATTCTGCTGCTAGATATATACTTGACATACACTATAAATAGTATCCTGGTCACTATGACTACCTTAAATACTACCAAGTTCTCTGAGCTGTATTACCATACTATCAGAGCCATCAGATTAGATCAGAGCAGATATATTCAAACATATTTGTAAAATAAAGCTAAAATAGTGTATGTACAGCATGCTGAGGCTTTGTGAGGGATTTAATTATCTTGCTAGTGGACAGAAAGGGTGGCAGTGACTTGATAATGCTCTGCAATTATTGCTCAACTGTGGGGTAAATGACTCTTCTGCTGTCAGAAGTCCGATCCCACGCTGTGCCCTCAGATCTGCTCCTGCCTGACCAAATATTTGAACTCTGTGCCAAGTTTCTCAATGAACCATGTATACCTGCTGTGATTAATATTGTACATGTGTGTTTCTCACAGGCTTAATGGCATCACTGGGGTTACCAAAAAAGGAATGTGCCATTTAAAGCAGTAGTCCCCCGATACAAATGAACTGGGGCTGTTTGTCCAGCAAACACAAAACCCTTAAAAAAACAAATGCTCATCCCTGCATCTAAACCTCGAGGCGCTGCTTGTCTGCTACTTTCCAGAACTTTAGCTGTCTGTTTGACGTCAGGTGACTCACAGATAGTTAAAGAGAATATTAGGGCTGAGTACTGTACTTACCCGTACCAAAACTCTTTATTCAGATGTTTGTCAGAGCTCAGAGGGAGGAGAAACTCAGACTCCACCAGAACAGACTGTTTGGGAAACTGTTTGTTCATCACGCTCTCCGTGTCACTGTCTGCTGCTTAGACAGAGTTCGATTGAAATTATTAACGGCAGTTTAGATAGTAAACATTGCAGTAAGCATTGTTTCCTTGAGAATTCAAAGCATGGATAAAAAATCTATATAATTTAAGAATGAAAGTGCCTCCCCATAACTGATCATTTTGCATTTGTAATATGTACTGTATGCATGTGTTTTTTTTGTTTTTTGTGTAACCTTGTAATGCTGTGCCATCTCGGCCAGATCTCCCTCGAAAAAGTCATTTTAACCACAAAGGACTTCCTGGTTCAACTTGTGTTGTCTTTGTCCTGACACGTTACCGGCCGAACTGTCACTCTGCAGTGTGCAAACATGCACGACTTCAACCTGTGCTTGTGCATGTGCACCTTATACACATAATGACAAATTCAAGATACAAACGAAGTCAAAACTGTGTATATAGCTGGACCATGTATGGTCAGTGTGGAAAATATACATCTAATTAATTGATAATACAAATATTGACTAGTTAATACTAATACTAGTATTTAAAAAAAAATATTTAGTTAAAAAAATATGTTGATCATTTGAGTGCTATTCTCAGCTATGGATCTCACAATCAACAAGCTGTGCACCAGACTGACACCAAAGCATGTCCACATGTTGCAGAGTAAACCTGGAGTTCAGAAAACTTGAATTTAACATGTAATCAGACGTCTGACTATAATATCTGCAACACAACGGCAGAGTGTTGCTGTCTGTACTTCGTCTCGCTGACTCAGCAGCATTTGGGCTGCAGAAGCGGTGATCGCAATGAATTTCACTGAAAATTTCGGTTAAAATATGAGTCTGTTGCTATGTTTGTGACGAATGAAACTGAGAGGAATTTGTTGCAGCTGATATTCATCTGCGGAACAAAAATATGCTTTATTTTTGTGTACCGCTTGGCCGTGAAGTTACGCCGTAGTAGAGCAGCTGCCATCTTGCAGCGGGGTGAACAAATACAGACGCATCATCCAACTCACAGTAAGTCACCACCACGTGACCTGGCCCACCAATGTAGTCATCTGGCCTCTCACTCACCCACTCAGCCATGGAGCAGCAGGGCTATAGCTGCGCTGCAACCAACAATACTAGTATATACCCATCAAATCATTTCTCTACCTTGCTGCTAGTGGCTACAATCTCCATAAGTTACATTTCAAAGACTTGTTGCACTGAAAACAATCAGTCCTTACTTACTTTTTATACTGCATATCAGCTACGTGCAGCCTTCTCTCGGGTTCACTTAGAGGGTGCGTGAGAGTGTGAGAAATGAGGCCAGGAGTCTGCCATCTGACAGGGGCTTCATAACTGTGGTAATGGTTTCACCTCTTAGTGATCCATCAGTCTAATCAGCTGTCAGCTCTCTGCAGTATTTTTTTCTGTAGCAGTAGGGATGAATGTCTCTAGAAGTCAAGAGTGTGGTTTAAATATCGGCACTACTTGCTCAAGGATAAATGTAGCCTTCCCACCCCTGTGCTGCTGTTCACAAACCAATATGTACAGGCATTCCTCCTCATCCTTGGCTGAGAGGCAGCTCTACTGTTTCTCGCTGTAAGACCTCTACTGGTGGCTGTGATGAATACAATCTCAGCTTAAGTAGAGCTTGAGAAGGTAACGGGTGTAAATGACAATGGTAGAGACATGAGGCATTCGGGAATTTGAATAGGGATTAAAATGTAGTCTAGATACAGAAAATAGATTTTGTGACATTACATAAAAATGTATATATATATATATATATATATATATATATATATATATATATATATATATATATATATATATATATATATATGTAGTTCTTACATATATCCCTATATTTTCTTTCAAATGTCTTCAATTCACAGTGTGACTACAGAACAATTTTTGGCTCGATGTTGTATAACAGTGATGTTTCTTGTTCTCAAAAGAGAACATCTGCCCCTTAATGAGAGTTTTGGTAGAAATTTATTTTGCTTTTAGTCCTAGTCAGGCTCAGTGTGTATGATTTCTGTTAGTGCTTTTTAAAAGCTTGGTAAGATGGTCTTTGTGGCTACAGACTTGCATCTTGCTTGTCTAAAATATCTGAAATCATCTCACAGGCGTGAAGTGAGTGCGTATGCTTGCATGGTGATTCTGAATAAGCAGTAAGTTTACTGAAAGCTCGTCTGAGTTGTTGGCTTTGCATCTCTGCCTATTTGTTTTCATTGTTTATATATCGAAAAGGAGGGAGGCTCATTAGTCATTCGGCGCTACAGTGTAAATGTGTACATAAGAAGTTTGCTCATGAGAAGTTTGCTCTTTGTCAAGAACTAAAGCAGAACTGAAGCTGACTCACTGCCAGTTCTGAAATGGGCATTTTACCCTACCTTCAGTCAAAATGGTAGTGTTCGCCAAAACATGTTTTCCCTTTCTTTTCTTTTTTTTCCTTTTTAGAAAGCCAGGACAGAAATTATTGGCAAATTGGCCATTTTAAAATCCTCTGCAAGCATACAACATAGCATTTTTATGAGTTACATCAAACTGAAAAATTTTGTTGCTTTTGTTGTTCAAAGCTGATCACTTTCAGAATATGGGTTAGGTTTGGATCACCAATGAAATCCTGCCTATGACCCTTGTACTCAACCAGGTTGTGAAACAGGTTAGTGTAGATGTGAGGGAGTTACCAGTATCTGTGTTCATGTTTCTTGTGGCTGTTTTGAGTTTCTTTACATGGAGGTTTAACAGTACCGGCTTTACTGTTCATTTTAAGTAAAATAATTGCCATGTTGTCACACCCTGGCATCAAGCAGAGAAAGAGATGATAGGACAACATAGGATGACAAACAATTAAATTTGTGGATTGAAAATTTAGTGTGTTATCCAGAAGAATATGGGATATAATGTAAAGCTGTATGATTGTTCTGCTGTTTAGTATAACTATTTATCACATCATTCTGGTCCCTATTTTATTTACATTTGGGCTTCAGGAGAAATTCACACTCATCCATTTGACAAGTTTCTACCAGACTAGTGTCTGTGTTTTCACAATGACCTTTGAGTTTGAAAGTGATCAGTGATTGGAACCATGAACTTGAAGGTCAGGGTTATGATCTGGCCTGGGACAGTATTTGGAGCAACATATGAATTTCATGAAATCATAAATCATCATAAAATCATGCTACACTATTGAGAAGCCTTACAATGAAACTGATGGATGGTCCTAACTGTACAAAATATAATCAGAACGTTGTTGGTACATAGCAGCATGATGATCCCTCTGCGTTTGGCTTCTGCTCCAAGGTGCATAGGTTCTTGAAAATATTTGTATATTACCCATTCCTGTAAATCTTTCTGTATTCCTATTCAATGGTGAATGTGGCCTAAGTAGCAGCACATTGGCACATAGAAAAGTTACATTTGCAGGATTGACCATGGTTAAGAAGACAATACCACAGTCATGTTTTTTTCCCTGGACACTTCATCAGCAAAAGAAGGCTGTCCTGTCGGCCATCGTTCGTTGTCGTCCATGGCATCTTACACCAGTATAATTAACTTCAAAGGATATTTTCAAACTTTGTGTAATGCAGCCTTTGATAAACTCATTTTTATTACCTTCTTTACCAATTCAGAGATTTTCTACTGTTCTTCTAATGTGATGTCAGGTTTGGGTTTGCTGTAAGTTGATAAGTTTTTTAGAAACATTTGTTTTAGGAAAAACACGCCATGCAGGTTTTGGTTCTCTGCAAAATGGTTTTGTAACCATTGAAGAGAGATTTGCTACAAACAGAACTGAATTAATTTGGCTTTTAAAGTTTAAAGTACCCTGTTTTAATAATTAGGATTTTTGATACAGTGGGGGGGAAATCAATCAGAGTCTAGTGAGAAAACATTTATCTAAAAAAGTTGAGCCCTCCACATTAAACTTTCCAAGGATAGCCTAATGAAACACTGTATTTTGTGTTCATACTAGCTGCTTTTTCCTTTATATAAATCTACATTTAGGATGACTCTGATTATCCATGCATTATAAACCTCTGCTACTCTTGTACATGTGTTTTGTATATGGAAAAGATGCATGAGTTTCTCTGGATCTGCATCAGTATTCTGAATAAACTGGTGAAATAAGACTGGAAGTTTGGACTTGAAACCTTGCTTTGAATTATATATATATATATATATATATATATATATATATATATATATATATATATATATATATATATATATATATATATATATATATATATATTACACTAAATTACTTACACACCAGCAATCAAAATTCAAAATAGGTCTATGAAGCATATAAAATATAACATACTATAGAGTGAATAAACAACCTACTAAACACCAATTATCATAGAAACTAAATGCTATAGAGACTGTATAGAATTTAGTTTCCATGATAATTGGAAAGACCACATGTTGAAGTTGGCCCAGAGTCTCACAATGGAGAAAAAATGTTGTGATGCTCCCCCTACACCTGGAGTGGGAAGAAATTGGAGTAATGAATATATATTATTTGAAGCATTTTTTTGGTATGATGACAATGCCTGGGGCTGTGTGTGTGTGTGTTTGCTTGTTTTACTGACATGTGTGCTAGCCTTATTTTCTCCCAGCGCTTCCATTAGCAGAATGAGTTGCACAGTAAGGAGATGAAAGGCACTTTGATCAGAATTATTATGAGGTTCCCTCATTTAATTGAAGTTATTTTTGAAAAAAAAATTAGATGTAGGCTTTTCGTTTGATCGAGGTTTAGTTTCTGACATTGTCTGATTGAGTTTTGAACATACGTCTATTCTTTGATCTAAATCATCTCAGTGCTTCTGTCAGCAAAAAATTATACGAGTAGAGTATGAGAGTAAATAAATCAAAATAGGACTTCGATGTGCTTATGCCAAGTTCTGCTGTGTTTTGTGTCTAAGTCAACATTGGGCATGAAATACTGAAAATGTATTTAATGACTGGATTAGTGAGAGCAGTTGTGTGGCTGAAGTAAAAGAGGTGAGGTGTATTAGCATGTGAGGTTTTAATGCAAAAGGTAGTAGACACAGAAGTGTTCATTTTTTGCTGATGTATATGTCTGTAAGGCTCATCTCCTGAAAATGTGAGTTTTTACAGTTAAGCTGCTGTCTGTAGAAATTTCCTTCTCTGTGATGTCTTTGTTGGGTTATGGATATTGAGATTATCCAACATCCCCTGTGACGTGATTCTAATTGTTTATCCCCCGCATTACCCTGCATATATTCAGAAAGTGCTCTTCTTTTCATCAAAATTCAACTGCACGGTTACCTGAATGTGCTGCTGAAAGTAGGAAATAAGCACTGAGATTAGGACCTATTGTCAGCCTGCATGCTATCATTGTTTTTTTCTAAGCAAGTGTAATTATTGAGTTCATCCAGTAGGGGGCCTCAAAGCAGCATAAACCAAACTAAATGCCAGGCCTATGTTGTCCGTGTCATTTTGATAATAAGGAAACTTTCTTTTAGCATTTCAAATGTGATATATCTCAGAGTCTATTAGCATTTTTAAAGTTTCTGTCCACTCAAACATGTGTGGAAGGATGCATGTGCAGAGTGAAGACTGTTTCCATATTGACCTACTTTGTATTCAGATTTTAAGTTGGGCACTTGGAATTACAATTACTGTATTTTGGAAGCCAGAAATGTGATATGAAAACAAGATGCCTCTACAGCACATACACCAAGATTTGCCTCTTCAGTTAAGTAAAACTTTTATTCAATGGTTGAACTTTTGACATTCAGTATTTGCATATTCAGAGTCTGAACTTTTAAATAAGTGGGTAGTTGTAGTTTAAATTAGATTTTTTACACAATGCATAAATAATATGTTCCTGGAATGCATATATGTCTTATCTTGCCTTGTCTAATTATGTATAAAAACCCTACAAATAATATGAGCAGCAGTGGTATTATTGATTCTAATTGCTTATATATGAAATTAAATTGGTTTATAGCTACATTAGAACAATGTATTAAGAAACAAATAATTTGATTTTGATTTACACTGTTCTGTGAATACTAATGTAATGTATTATTTTAGCCTTTAGAGGGCAGTGTTAGATTTATATAAAACCCAACATCTTGTCTTATTCTAATTCTAATCAGAGTGAAGTTTACTCCATTAAAATGATTACAGCACAGAGTGTATGCATATTATTTAATTAATGTATGGGTTTGTGTGTGTGTGTGTGTGTGTGTTTGTGTGTGTGTGTGTGTGTGTGTGTGTGTGTGTGTGTGTGTGTACAAGGGGTTTTATAGTTCATCTGAGACACTGTAGACAATAGTGTACACTCTAACTAACACCCATTTTCTCCTTTCCTCCATGTCTTCCTCCTCGCCTCCTCTTTACGTATTTGTTGCATCATCAATCTAGGTAAGTGCCACTTGAGTGCATATTTCACTTAGAAAAGAAAAGACCTCTGCTCTGAGTGGGAAGATGACAGGATGATTTTTTCACCTTGAGTAAAGTTACCTAAGTAACAGCTTTTTGTTTCACTCTGAAACAAAGTGAAAAGCTGAACATCACTGGTGGGTTGTAGCCAGGCTGAGCTGTAAAGGAACATGATTTGAACTCCAACAGAAGTAGCTTGTTTTCCTTTTCCTCAGTGGACTACAGCAATGCAGCTGCACCTACAAAAACAACAGTGGGCGACCTAAGAGGAGACACTCCTTGTAAAACTGAAAAAATGTGGCTTCTCCCTTTGATGAATGTGTTTTTCATAAGGCAAATACATTGATGAAAAATAGTTAATCTTTGAGCCAGGCTTATGTTCTCCAAATTTATAGCATTTCAATTGTACATATTGTTGTAATGAAGAAACTTGAATATAAGTGTAGACCACATGTGTCAAACTCAGGTCCTGGAGGGCCGAGTGGCTGCAGGTTTTTATTCCAACCAGGCAGTAACACACCTGATTTCTACTAATCAACCAATGGAACTCTTGCTGAGGACCTTCATTAGTACAATCAGGTGTGTTACTGCCTGGTTGGAACGAAAACCTGCACCCACTCGGCCCTCCAGGACCTGAGTTTGACATGCCTGGTGTAGACGACAAGAAGAAAGAGAGGTGAATGTGCCACACTCTCAGTGGACTGACTGACTCAACCCAGCATGAATGCTGTCCTCAATTTGTCTGCTTTGCTATCCTCTGTAACAGCCCAGGCTTTGGTTTAGAGTGGCATTGACTGCCCCAAATTCAAATATTGATTAACAGGATGTCACTGTATAATAGAACATCAAAACAGGATGTCCGAATGTTATATGAGGACACTTTTTGACACACATTTCAACTTCATTTCACATCAGAAGTTTAAATCATAAGTTTCACTGCACTTTGCACTTAACACAACTGGTGAAGCTGTGCCAAGGCTAACATGCACACAATGACACTAGCAATAAACACGACAACTAAAATTTGGACCTCATTGTTGCGGTAGATGAATTTTTATGGTATCATTGAAAATAGTTGCAAATCATCCTACCAAAAGCAATCATTCTAATAATTGTCAAGCCATGCCACTGGAAATCACATGTATGTCAAACTCATGGTTTATTGATGTTTGAAGGTAAATGTCTAAGAACAATGACAATGGAAAAGAATACAAATGTAAATCACCACAGCCAGTGGTTTGTTCTCCAGCAAACTAAAGATGATACTATTTGACTATCCAGACCACATGATGAGTGTTTTTGCACATCATCTCATAAATAAAATTGGACCTGATAGAAACTATGTTTGTAATCTACACATTTACATTACTACAACTGTTAGTTAACGCTCATGTTACAGTAAATATTGCCTCACATAGCTGTCTTCTAGGTTTGAACAAAGTTGCATGGCTTTCTAATTTCCAGCATTGAAGTCACGCTCAAAGCTTCCGCTGCATCTCACCGTCTCGCTTTCTTCCTCTCACAGTTCCTTGAAGTATCTTGGTCATGGCTGACCCAGTTCTGTTGGTCATCTTTGATATAATCAGATGGGCCGATGTCTGAGTACAACATTGCTGCTCTGTCCCCTTCCTCACAGTAGCCGCTATTGTTGCCTGGAAACTAGAGGAACTAGAGGAACTCAAGCTGAACAGATCCTAATGCCATTTACACTCTCATAAGGCCATTTATACGCTCAATCAACACACATAATGTCAATCTGCACCCAGTATTTTATATACTATTCTATTATTTATTAATCTGTGCAATCATTACTACTCTGAACTGTGGTTGATCGGCTGGTGCTTTATATTATTTGCACTTTTTTACTTGCCTGCTGTCTAATGAGTAGTGTGTGTTGTTTATATATTGTGTTTTTTAAGTTGAAAAATGGAATTCTCTCAATCTCTCTTGGTCTGCATCAAAAGTATTTTTCAAACTTGCAATTGTGGTTGTGGCTTTTTCCTCTAATTTGCACATATATTTGCTAGTTAAAGTATTGACGATGGATGGATCAATAGCAGCCATTGTTTATGGCTGCAGTTGATTATATTGTATTTTACTCCTATATTGAGGGCACACACATTTCTCCCTGTCAGCTTGACACACACACACACACACACACTCTCACAGCAATGAAACTTTCCGTGACATTACTGATTTTATCAAAAGTAGGCCAAAGCAGGAGTCTGGCCCTCTGGCATGCTATTGAGCATGCTCAGCACAGCTGAAGGCAAGATAGTGGATCAAAACTGTAGTACAGTACTAGTACCCCAGTAGGTAATTTCCAATTTCTATTTTATTACTTGGTCTACTTGGTTCAAATGTGAGAAATTAGCGAGGAAGTTTATAGTTGATTAAACCATCTCAATTCATTGCCCTTGTGCAGGTTTCACAAAATATCCACCAGTAACACATAATGTATACTTTTATTGCAAAGTTTGGTGAGTATTGGAGCCTTATTGTGTTTCCAATGAATATGCAAAGTTTGATGGTAGTCATATTGTAGCTCTGCAGTGTTTGTGGCTATGTTTCTTTCAGAAGCCACCAGGTGGTTGTTTATTTGTACACATTTCCAATGGAGAACCCTTTGTGCTGTGGCAGGGTTTTGCATTGGAGCTGATTTCCACAACACACATTGTACGATATGCTGTTGGTTTTGTAAGTTGGTTAGTATTGTAGCCCTTTGGACCCCATTTATTACAGAGTGCAAAAGTACTTCTGCCTTCTGGTTACCCCATGGAATCCTGCTTTTGAAAAATATGTATGGTCAGTGGGGAGATTCAATTTATCCCATTTGTATTATGTTATAAATCAAACATGAAGGTCTTCTACTCAAAATTATTTATTTTGCAAATCATGCTTTCTCGCTAAACGGTAGTTGAATACGTGATATCAGCACAGTGGGATCACATACTGATACGATCAGAGGACGACGGGGTGGGTCGAGGTTCGTTTCATTTTGTCAGTGACATTCAAGATCCGAGTGGTCTGAGGATAGAAGTTTTTCCCTATTCTCTTAAAGCTCGCCTGGCATATCCACTACCTTCTTCCTGACCTGCAGCAGGGAGAAAAGACCATTACTTGAGTAGTTGGCATCCTGATTGAGTCTCTTCGCCTTATTCCTTCAGCTCCATATGTAAATGTCCATATGGCAGTGGAGAGCACTTCCTATAGCATGTTCAGTTGAACAAACGGCTCTTTGTACAACCTTGTGGTCTAGCTCAGTGCTGCTTCCATATTGGGCATGTTTCATGATGCTCTTGAGGGTGCAGGAGTTGAAATTCTTTAGTATTTGAAAGGTTACATAGAAAGGTTACATCTGAGGTTAAACAGCTTTTGTAGGCCCTCCTCTTCCTGCTTCAGACAGAGTGTAAAGATTTGAACCATCGCTAAATGGCATGAATTTTTACCAGATCCAAGGATATCACCATTAATGCTGCTGCAATCAATTCCAACAGATTCTGAACTCTGTAGGTAGTCACAAGGCTTCCTAATTGGAAGAGATGCAACATTTTCTCTAATCATCCTGATAAGGAAATCTGAAAGTGAAAGTGCTAGCCCTTCAGAGATCAGCTGAGACACCAGGAACCTGCTTTTCAATGGGAACTCACTAAGGAACCTTCTCACAGCAGGTGAAAGCCCCCTTGAGCTAAGAGACTTTTATCTTGTTCTCAGTTGTTGGTGCCATTCATGCTTCACAGGCATGTGCTGGACAACACCTCTGTACCATGATCAGGGTGAACATGGTCCCTATGCTGTCTTCAGCTGATGAAAGAGCTACTCACATACATGGCCAGGCTGCTTTCAACAGTTAAGCAGGACTGTATGTAGCACTTTGGCTAATGCTGGAGCTCCATCCTCTCAAACTAATTACTTCCAAGAGGAAGAATTAGCGTTTGGGCTTTAATGTATTCCAATAAAGTGACCCAGAGGAGTTTATTTTTGGCTATGAAATAGTCTCATTAATGCATAATTGTTTATGTGTCTATTTTCATTGTTGTTTCTTCTATAAAGATTATTTTTAGAATATTACTTGGTGGCCAGGTCGGTCAGAACTTTCACGGAATAATGAAGTTAGCCAGTGACAGATGAAAACAGTGATGGGGTGAAAAAGCAAAAAGAATTAAACAACACTTGGAAGAAATTACTTCATCTTCAAAACATCCGGCACAGGTAGCTAAGGTTAATGACAGTGTGCAGGGGAAATGGATAAAATAATCATAGAGATTTTAATTAAGCAATTAATCCTCACATTTTTGAATGCTATCATTCAAATCAATGTAGAGAAGGTCATCCTCTTAAAAGTCTATGATTATATTCACAAGTTACATTTTCTTTGCTCTGCCAATTGGCTATGCAGAATATATACTTATATACTCCTAATTTTTAGGTAGCATACAAAAGTCAAGACAACGGGAGCAATACCTGGAGTATTATATGTATAGAATATATATAATGTAATATACATCCATCCATCCATTTTCTATACCCGCTTATTCCTCTTCAGGGTCGCAGGGGTCTGCTGGAGCCTATCCCAGCGCATTATGGCGAGAGGCAGGGATACACCCCAGATGGTCGCCAGCCAATCGTAGGGCACACACACCATTCACTCACACACTCACACCTACGGGCAATTTAGAGTTGCCAATTAACCTGAGCATGTTTTGTATTGTGGGAGGAAGCCGGAGTACCCGGTGGAAACCCACGCAGACACGGGG
Source organism: Eupleurogrammus muticus (assembly GCA_036785175.1). Lineage (NCBI taxonomy): Eukaryota > Metazoa > Chordata > Actinopteri > Scombriformes > Trichiuridae > Eupleurogrammus > Eupleurogrammus muticus. The sequence continues at coordinate 17,643,371 of JAYKQN010000010.1, read as the reverse complement.
AGAACATGCAAACTCCACACAGAAAGGTCCCAGACCCAGGCCCAAGGAGGTCTTGAACCTGCGACCTTCTTGCTGTGAGGCATCAGCGCTACCCACTTCGCCACCATGCCGCCCCCCTGTAATATACATGTTGCTGTTATTATGCAAAGGATCATTTTAGACAAGCAAGAAATGACAAAATATTAATCAAATAAGGGGCTTAACTTAAAGTTGATAAATCAGACCAGAGGGATTTTTATGTGATCTCTGACCTGTACATTTTCTGTGCTTTTTGTTATTTATTTTGACTAATTTAGGTTAATCTACCTTCCCTTTTGTTACAAGACTGCATGGGTGAGGGGTTCAATTTTAAGTTGACTGGACATTATATTGATGCTGATATCCTAGCCTGTGTCTTATCTGCATCACAAACAATGCTAAATATATCCACCACCCTTTACATATTAATGATTTTCACTTGTTGTGTCAACAAACTCAAAGCCTATTTAGATTTAGCAGTATTGTCGTATGGAATTGGGCTAGAGTGATTACTTTTTTGTTATTTGAATATTTAAAGAACTTTATTACAATTTAGACATTGATTTGTTTTTCTGCTTCAAATGCTACAGCCACAACAGCACTGCTGAAGAAATAAAAGAAAGATAAATACCTTTTCAGTATATCTTACTCTCGGTTATGTAATAGCCATTGCTTTTACTATCTTTTAACTACCTTTTACTGTTTCATCCATGACCACTATCACTCATTCTATTCTCGCCCTCTGTCTCACACACAAAATCATCCTGATCTCTTCTTCTGAACTCATAGTTGTACTTCCTGAAGCAATTCTGAGCTAGTGCGTAGCTGACAGAAGTTAAATTCTTTAGGAAATTGTTCGTGTTAATATGGGTGAATGAGTGCGTACCATCCAACTATAGCCTCTTTTCTAGTGGGGTATTTGAGTTGATGTTGTCATGCTTGAACCATTGATTTGAATAGACAGTTTTCAATTAATTAGTTCGTTAGTAACGAAGGAATTAGTCATGAGTGAAAAGGGGGGCATTTGAATAAATTGTTTTCCTGGGTGTAATGAATGGAAATGTGATGTAGATCTGCAGTTATTCACTGAGAAAATTAAGCTATGCTAGTCTTGGAAGGGAGCTCAATGGTATGTTGTAAAAGGGTACATAACTAGTCTTTTATTTCATGCAGACACACGTTGCAGCAGCATTGATTACATTCATTATGTTTGTCTTAAGTCTATCGCTGGGCTGTATATAGTAGGCACTATCATTTGGCAAAATCATATCCTGCATGTCAAGGCTTCTTCGCAATAAACCTAAAACTAAAAAATCAATCACTAGAGGGCTATTAGCTAATAGAGTGAGCTATGGAATGTTAGGTTTTGCTGCTCCATTGCTGTATAATCATCAGTTTTGTAGCTGGTTCTGCAGACTCCTGGTGTTCATGACAAGGTTTGTTTTTATTGGCCATATCAAATCAGCACCACGGCCTACATTATGCACTCCCTGCAGGCTCATTACAGGCACAGACAAAAGCTGATACATTAATTTGTCTCACAAATGAACTGTGTGCATCTTTTCACGGGTCCACTGTGGGAAATGAAAATGAGCGAGGGCTGACTTGCAACACTCCTCGGCCAGCGTTTTACTTCAATGTGTGTGCATGTGGGTGGAATTAAAGGGGTCTGTGCTTTCCCCATTGCCTTCGTAAATGGGCCATAGCTTGAGGATGATCATGCTGTCATTAGGATGGCATGGTTAAGTAGGTCCAATCAGGTGCTGGATTTCAACACATTCTCATGAGATCACTTGAGGATGATGTCAAGATCCTTGATCCTTGATTGTGTCTACTATGCCTGGAGAGTAAATCTACCACTATTAGTGGATTAACCCATTAGTTGTTCAACAGAAGAAGACTCTCCAATGATTTTTTAATAAAAAAGCCCAAATTCAATATATTCCAGCTTCAGAATAATATTGGTTTCTTTATATTCTTCGATTTTGACATTTTAGGTTGTGATGTTTTCTCCAAATTGTCACCCTTTTCTGACTTTTTATACACCAAGAGACTAATCAATTATTCAAGAAATGAATCAATAGAGTAGTTAATAATGACAATTTGTTATATGCAGCCCTACTGAAGATTCTCATATCATACACAGATGCGATACACTTATACGATCTGTATATATTTACAGAATGCAGGGAATGAGTACAGAAACAACGTTTCAGATACAAAGTTAGAGAGACGCATTATATCTCTTAACTGAGGCTTATACTAATCTACAAAACATGTTTCCACATCAAATCATTATACCTTGTACCGGTGTGTGCAAGTATCCTAAATTAAACATCATGAACAATGTTGTGTGGATCATTATATGTAGCATGAGCGCTGAGTGCAAAATGGTATTAAAGTGCTCCACTCTGTTTGAATCCACAACACTCTATTTGGCCTTGTAAACTGTAATAGTAGCACCACATGCACATGCTTTGATAATAAAGTCTGAAGCTTGTTGTTAAACATTAAAACAGCTGTTGTTACTTTTCCCACTATGTGTTACTTTAACCCATTTAAATCAAGTGCTAAGCATCTTAATCCTCAACCTTATCAAACCAGATGAACAATTGGAGATTTGAAAATATCAGATCGAGTAGATTAGCGTAGCGACCCCAAGCGGATTCATGATGTTCAGAGCACAGTTTGTGTGTGCTCAGACAGCATTGCTCGCACTTGCACATTCTGTTTAAAACAACATGTGGTGGGCATGCCTCAGGGCATGTCTTTGCTCTTGATATTTTTGGTATCATTTTCAGCCTCACAGCTGAATTTATGATTACTGCATGGAGTGCAAGTAGATCTTTGAATCACTACCACGTTGCACTGCGCATGTTGAAAACATTTTTTAAGCAGGTAAGTTAGATTTTGCTTATCGGCCACTGCAGACCTGGCATGGTATTGCAGGCTTTTAGGCAGATCATATTTGTGTTGAGGTCTGTGTGGTCAGTCATGCTGTCAGATGTGTACTTTGATTTACAAGGAAACATCTAAAAACATTTCTTAGATATATTTAAGTCTTGAGTTGGAAGTCCCTGTAATTTTTACTGATACACTGACTTTAATGGAAACAGAGATGAAAGTGAAGCCTGGTCAGCAAGCAGTCATGAGTTAGCTGAGTTAGTGCTGGAGGGGGCTGGGCAGGGTGAGGCTCATGCGAGAGTGCATCACTATTGGTGTTTTGACTTGCAGAGACTTTGGAATTTGTGAGTGTCAGTGCTGCCAAGGATTACGAAGCAGCCTGAAACAGCCGAGCTGGTCTGTCTACCTCGCTGTTCTCATGCTGACCTTCTGTGATGTCACCCACTGGGGCTGTTGTGCTTCAAAAATAATTCCGGGTTCACTGATCCGCAGGAATAATGTGCTCCGCTCTTTTCCTTTACCGTTGTTGACTTTAACATCTTGCTTTGATTTGAGGACTCCACATTGCCTCTGCCACCAACTTGCATATCTGTTCTTGTCTGAGAGAAATCCTAGACACAGCATATTGATTTTCAATGTGTCATTATGCACAGCGGTCTTTGGCCAGCATATGTAATTATGGTCACTGAGGTGTTTTATTTCACAGGAGGATTCAGCTCTCTGGAACTTTCTAGTAGCCTGAAGGGATTAGCCCATTTTCTTAGCCTCTGCAAAAGTAGCCATGATCCTTTTTCTCTTTTTCAAATTTGTATTTCTTTAATGTGCTATTTTCCTTTCATCGTGTGCTGCCAAAAAGTATTGGAAAAGAGTCATGGATTAAACTGTTATGGGAAATTGCTTATCTGTCCTGTGCACTTTAAAGAATTATGCCACACTTTGCAGTGTGTAGAGGTAGGTAGATTCCCAACAAACCATCAATCATGTCTCTATTGCAGAGGATTGAAACGACTCGAGAGGTTTTTCTCGGCTGGTCTGTTCTTTTGGAATCATGCTGGATAGAATCAATTGTGGCTGGTACTTTCCTGTGCCTTGTTAGTAATTGCTAAAGGCTTTTGAGTGTATTGTTATCTAGTTTTATTCCTGTTTAAAATCAATTATTTTTTTAATAATTCATCAAAGATTTGACAGTTTTTTTAAGTAAAACTTTTATTTCACTGATGTCACTGGAGTAACTAAATCTTTCTCTTGTGTCTCCGGTCATGACCTCCTCATAAATCTGTTAGTTGTCTTTCAGCTTCATTTACCATAGACTAATTACAGGAGCAGGAGACACCCTCATTCACCATACACTCACTAACCAGCAGCCATTTCAGCCCATCTTCTCAGCGACTGCCTGAAGACAAGATGGTAATAGAACTATTTATGCATGCATTGTTCTTTGACTAGCCCCTTCAACACAGCCCATTCAAAGCAGAATTGTTGCACCGTTACTTTGTCAAAGTTATTCTCTTCCCTACCAATAGGCTGGAAAGGGAGGGAGTCACATTGATGCCTCGACTGTATTACACTGTCTGTTAAAAAGGGGACAGCTGGCCCGTCAGAACCGACTGGAACAGGGGTGAAAAGTTTTGATGACATGCTATGTGTGTGACTTGCTTTCTTCAGTTTCTTGTCTTTTCGATATGCACACAGTTAAAACACATCGCTATTATTGCTAAAAACCCTCATGCACAACACCCACAGCTCTCAGATTAAACCTTGAAACACACTGTATATTGTGCCTAACTGGCAGATAAACTGCTGACTGACACAGCTTATTTAACTAAAAATTCTTAACAACATCGTAAAATGAGCAGTAGCTTGCACAGAGTCCTCTCAACCAACCTTGCGGCTCATTCCAGCTCTGACTGATTACACACTACTGTTGACAGCTGTCGGGGCTACATGGATATTCACCCACCAATAAGCACAAGGCGAGGAAGTATATCTTAAATTACTACCACGGTAGAGTAACTGTATAATATCACAGTATTGTAATTTTTCTAACATTAACTAGTTAACATGCACTCAGAGGCTAATAGAGATTGATCCTTTATCTTTGGTGTAACAACCACAAATGTGAGAAACAGACACAAACAAAAGGTTACTTCACCTGCCTGAAATGAGGAGGAAGGCTATGGATAGTGTTGGTGTGAAAATCAACAGGATCTTGGTGGCAACACAAACACCAATGCCAAAAGCTCTACTGTCACATACAGCACATATTTTAGTATAGAGTAAATACTGTTAATACCGCCCGGTCTTACATGCTCATTAGGCAAAGTTAAAAGCTCTCACATGTAGATAAGACAAGTGGAGGGGTTACAATGGAAAAATAAAATCTGTGCTGATTTTGCAGACAAAAATGATATATACGTCACACTAGATGTTGACACTGTTGTGTCTCAGGCCGTGTCTCCCGATTCTCAACAGGCATGCTTTCTAAAATCAAACAAGAGGCAGTATTACACCAGCTTTGTTTGGTTTGGTGCACAGCACAGATTGTGGTAAAGTGTCCCACAGTTGGAACATAGGCCCCTGCAGAGCACTGGCAAATGCTCTGGTTGTTGCTGTCTTCTTCTCTATCAACCTCATGCTACTGTTGCTTGCAGCCACTGTGTCTGCAACGTTTCCTAAGACCAGCAGGTAATAAACCTGCACTTCAGTGACAAATAGAGCATGGACGTGTAGGTGGACGAGGCCGGCGATAAGAGGGAACGTGGGCAGGTAGGAGAGAATCCTCCTCAGAGTGGATAAACATGTGAACACTTCCCTCTTCCCTGTCTCTCTGATTCTGTGTGGGCAGCTAATGAGTCTGAAAGCTTCTCCTCAGGAACCTGCCAGCTGACAACCGGATGAAGCCTCTAGTGCAAGCTTTAGCTGAGAAGCGATACTCGAGTGCTCATTGATGACTGGTACAATGCACAGACAAAGGTTTTTCTGTTTGAGTTTTCTTTTCAGCCTTACCCACTGACTACTCCATTCGCCTTAGTGTTACCTCCTAGTGTCCTGCAAATTCTTTTAGAATTCAATGTAAACTATTTCTCTTATGAATCACTATAAAACTACTGGATGGACTGGTGTCCCGGTCCTAATCACAATACCAAACATGATTTACGTTGTATTGCATTTAATATTTGATATTATACCTCTTTGTGGACAAAACAACCAATGTGATGTCCTTCAGTTCAAAATAATACAAAAAAACTATACATTGAAAAAAAAGCACATAGATTAATTAAAATAAATTAATTAAAGAAATGAAACAAAAGTTCAGCATTAAAAGCTTGCCCAAGATAGTACAGTGTACTACGTTGCATTATGTAGCACACGTGTTATTGGCCCATAGCTATTCCCTACCTCTCTTCACACACTACATCATTACCTTTGCAGGGCTTTTCAAGGTTTTGATGGACAGACAGGAGTTATGGAGCCAAACCACTCTGCAGTGATAACATCAACAGACCTGAGCTCATCTACTATACTATCCTTACTCCATCATAAAGCATAATAGTGTGTAGCTATTGAGTGTCCTTCAGTTTTTTTCAGTTTGAGATGAACCAGAGTTTGTATAACCATGGGTTGGTCCCCCCCCCCGCCCAATCTACCACTCCCACAGAATTCCTGATGAACTAGTGTATGAAGTACTTTGTTGTTTTCCCACTACAAACTCTGATCTAGTTTCCTAATTTATGAACAGGACATTAAAACAAATAGCCTACAATTGCAATCAAAACAAATGCTCAGCTGCAGGGCTGATCATGACTTACAGTATTTCACAAGGGCTTGTGGTCTTCTCGTGAGATATTTTTTAACCAAAATTTTAGCTCCTTGGGTAATTCAGGAGGTTTTTGTGGCTGCAACAGTAATATTTACTTGTATATATGTCCTCAGATCAGCATGCAGTGATTAAGCAGATAGGAATTCTTGCATATTTTAAGAGAAAGTTCATGTTAAAACAAACAGGTGTTGTGACGACCAAACAGATGTGCTGGAACCACCATATTTATCTTTTTTTGTAACAATGTGTAGGACTTGACAATACAAAGGATTTTCTGTAGAGCAAGAGATTGTTCTTTGATTTGGAAACTGACAGAAAACATTGATTTAAAAAAGCAGTCTCCCTTGTTGCAAGATACAGTACAGCTCATACACAGATGGCTGAACAGCTTGCTTTGACTTTCCCCCCCTGACATCTTCGTGTGTGTGTGTGTGTGTGTGTGTGTGTGTGTGTGTGTATTGGAGCTCCTCATCTGCCACAGATTCATCTTGCATGGTGGATTGGGTCACTAAATATCATATCGCACATCGTCCAGATATTCATCAGCTTTCTCTTGGGGCATGATGTTCTTTGTGTGCCTCAGGTGGTGGCCACATCAGCTTTAAGCTCCAGCCTGGAAGGCTGTCCCTGGAGGACCACTGATAGCTGAAGGACAGTTGAACAACCCCCCCCTCCTTCGTTGTGCGCATAATGCATTATTTATTTTGTGGAGCTGGTCAAGAGACATACCATAATACTAATGCCGTTAATAACTGTTGTTTTTTCAACCCATGAAATGCATTTGTGTTAGGATTTTGTTAAAGCCCACTGACTTCCAGAGGCATAGTTCACACTAAAGATATGTTGAAGCATCGTTAAAGGGAGAGTAGGGGGAGTGAAAAGCAGCCACTAGTGTATTATCTGTCTCTGGGTGTCTTCCTGCACCATTGACTGCACCCAGCAGGTTGATGAGTGGAGGAGCTGTTTGGCTACTGGGCTGGGGCCGAGGTCATTGTCCGGGCTTTCATGTCTTCAATAGCTGCAGGCTCCCTGCTGAATCTACTTGATATTCAGCTCTTTCTCCCTCTTAGTAGATAGCATATCTCCAGTAACTTGGATGGACACAAATGGAAACCATAACCGAGAGATTATTATTACAGTTTCTTTGATCTGGTGCCATGATGTTTTGCAACAAATTCAAGGCAACTTTATCATGTTGATTCAAAAATGCTTTCAGTATGAGCCATTAACAGCCCCTGTGCATTTTTTTTCCAACATGCTTCCCTTTTGTTGAGGCTTGCTGAAGAATGAGCTGAGGGAGGTGCAGCCAGCTACTGACATTTTAGGCAATAATTAAACAGAAATAACGCATCACACTGAGGAAATATAATTTATGGGAGTATTATAACTTTTAGATCTGACTGGATACAGTCCCAAATAAACAATGGAAGGAATGGGATACGTTTAAATCTGGGACATGGTGTCATTTCAGTTCTTCCATGTGTGGTTGTGTTATTCCTACATGGGGTGTCCCACATTTTTCCAGGCACATTTTTTCCATAGTGCGGAGGAGTTTGAGGTTTTGTGTTTTTTGCTGTAGCTGCCCCCCTCTCTCTCTCTCTATCTCTCTCTCTCTCTCTGTTCCCGTTCATCCCGCTGTTTGCTTTAGTTCGTAATCGCGTCGCGGAGGGGACAATAAAGCACCAGCGGCCACCTTCGCTATCTCTACATCCGGACCGTGACATCACCGCCTCTCTCGGGTTTCAGTGTTTCTACTACGGGGCGCACGCGGCCAGCGGCGCGAGAGCCTCTGACCAGTGAGCACGAGCCGTCGCGGCGAAGTGAGCGCGCTGCACTTCTCCACAACACACGCTTCTGCTTTCAAAGTAACGAGAAACTCTCTTCACGTCGTTTGCATCGGGACGTTCACGTAAGGATAAAAAAAGGCGTCCTTCGTTTCTTTTTTTCTCCGCACGTCTTTCTTTATCCTGACCTCACCGCTCGGAGATTTATGGAAACGTTTCATTGTAAGTAAAAAAACTAAACTAAACCGTGCGTTCGGGGTCGTTGTTGTGTGCGACACACATTTCGGATTTAGCGTTGTTTTGCTCTTAAGGTATGGCAGTTGTGTTTAAATGCGTTGAAAGGTGCTTCGAACGAGCAAAAAAGATATTTTCTAGATGCAGCAGCCCTGTAATTGCCTTGTGTATTGCAGTTTTAACCAGCTCCTGCCAAGCTAGGTTTTGTTCCATATGCGACTGTAGGCTACGTGCAAACAGCACATCATACAGTGCAGAGAGATGATTCTGTATGCCTGCTGTTAACATTACCAAATCAGTTTTTCTGTTGCCATTTTTATTTTGGTGGAGTTTTCAATTATTTTCTAATATCGAAATGCTGGTTGACATTTCGTTACACTTTTAGTTATAAGAGAAATGGTAAGCCCCCCCCTGCTTTTCATAGTAAACTTTGCAATTCAAATGCTAAACTTAATCTTTATCGTAGCTTTGAAAACTTGCTGGTCTGTAAAGCAGACTCACAGGAGTTATGGGTGTCTGTACACAGCAGTAAAAGTAAATGAAACATTTTGTTGACTTGCTGCCTCGGTTTCTCTATCAATCTCTTGAATTTTAGTGTTGTCTGGGCTTCGGATGCAAATCACACTCCCCTCGGAAAAGTGAGCTCGTCAAGACAGTTTTGTCAAACATTTCAATTTTGTGAAATATTGACCTTTTGTGTGATTGTAAGCAGCCCTTTAAAAGCCAGCGTTTTACCTTCAGGACTGACCTTTGCATCAGATTTTTTCTTTTACTGTCAGAGCAGCTGTTTGGGGACGATCTTTAAAAAAAACTTTTGTTATCTGTCAATCACAGTGAGTTAAGCCATCATTTCAACATATAGTGACTCCTATGTCCTCCCTTCAACAACCTATCTCATGTTATATATTTATAATTACTTAATTTGTGTGGAACAATATAGTATTACTCTGTCCACTTTCCCTATATGATCTCATTCTGTGACCATTGTCATCAGTGTTCAGTGTTTCCTACAGACTTGGAAACATTGATGTTTCCCCAGACATAAGTTATATGTGGTGTTTAGCCTGGGGTGGGGCACTTTGTCATCCAAGACTTGAGCTCTACGTCATTGTATTCACAAACAAACATCTATTAAAGGAAGTCATATTACTAATACATATGATTTTGTGATGATAAGTACAGTATTTGTGCAGATACTGTACAAATACTGTACTGTCCATAGTTTCCATAGTTTCAGCCAGATAGACCTGCAAGAAAAACAATAAGAAAAAAATCTCGGATGGAGCGAATCTATTCATGAATCATTCAAATAACTGTTATATATGACACAGATATAATTAAACGGTAAATCAGCTGTAATAGATATATAAACCCCCAGTACTCACTGAGGAGACGATATCAAGGGGAGTGAAAGGCGGAGTCACATCTGATTTAGGGCTTTTATCCCTTAGAGATAAGCCTGCAAAATGTTAAAAACAAAAATGTCTGTTATGACATATGGAGAAAATGAATTTCAGAAGTGGACGTCGAGTATTTGCTCTCTGAATTGAGTTTCCTTTTGCGCTCTTTCAGTTGCAACGGGTGTACTAAAATAGCTCATGTCATGTGTGTTCAGAATGTGTTGGGAAGAAACTTTTTTTTCAGTTTTGCATGATTCAAGTGTTCCTCTTTATTCCATTTTGAAGTAAAAAGGGGGATGCACAACTGAAAGCAATTGGTACTTCCCTCTTCTTACTAGTAGTTTAGCCTTTTATTGGTTTGAACACAACAAAGCTGAGGGTAGTATTTAGGACTATTGCACACATCTTAGGAAATAACAGTCGATAATCTATTGCCTGCATTTTCCCAACTGCTCATCGCTATATTTCTTTTAGGAGTTAACTTTGATTAGATGGTTCTGAGTACTTTTTGGGTGGCTTTGTCTAGCAATGGACCTACATAAATGCAATGAATGGATTGTCTGATGATAGTTCTTTTATTAGACCGCCTTTGGTAATCTGCCATGCGATCCATATAGATAACCAGCCTGCTGTTTTACCTAATGAAGCCTCAAATTGAACAGTGAACGGTTAACAAGGGGAGTTTTACAAAGTGGAGATAGAAACTTCGGAAGCACGTCTACATCCACTGCAACGCTGGAAAGCTTTTTTTTATCTACTGATCATTATGTTTAATGAGGAGCAGTTGTAACATGCTGGCCTATAGTCAGGAGGTCAGATGACATCACATTGGTTTTACATGAAAACACTGCAACAAAACACACATCTACCACAATTATTTGAATTTACACATTTTTCTCCATGAATACAAATTTTCACTTGTTTGAGTTGATATATTTTTTTTCCTTGCGAAGGCAGCTGATTTTCATGGCTTTGAAATCTTGAATCGCCATTTCAACCGTGTCACTCTGACGCACTTTGCACAGAGTCACAGCTGCTTCATTGGGCTGCTAATTGAATTATTTGTTGAAATGAAATCTGATTTGTAGCCTGAATCCACAGCTGTTTTCTGTGTTTAAGTGAAAAGGTCTAAGGTGAAAGTCAATGCCTGACAGGCATGCAGCTGAGACTACTGCCTGTGTTCTCTACACTGCGTGCAGTATGGTGCAGATTTTTCCACATGCCTCTAAAGATTTATCCCCAAATATATTATATTAGCCCAGATCTCATCACTTTTGGTTGCACATTGGTTCACGGTGCAGCGCTTCTCAGACCTCATGTTTTGTCTTTTCTGCTAGTGCCCCCCACATGCCCTCTTACAAACCGTCTATTCTGCTTATTCAGCTCAGCTTTTGTGAGCAGGGCCATTCAACTCTAACCAGTCAATGTCCATGTGGTATTGAGGAGTTCAGCTGCAGCCCAACTCTTTCTGATGCTAGTTAAGAGTACTCACCTGATAATACGGGAGGCTTAATCAGTACTCACTAGCTAACATTGGGTCCAACTTCCTTCTTGTAATAGGATTAGATTTATGAGCATAACAAAAGAATTATTCTCACTAAAAGGCCGTGTTCGGTGATTTTCATTTGGAAGTGTTTAAGGGACTGAGAGCAGTTTCCTATAAAAAGTTTGTGTTATTTTTTTTATTTTTTATACTTTTAACTATAACATTATAAACATATAAGAGGTGTATTTGTACATTTTAGTAAGGATTGCAGTTAGGTCTGATCCATTTATACAGGTGATCCCATTAGGTGATTTAAATGTCGGTTGACATGTCACATGTGTTAAAGAAGAGTGAAATGTGATTTGTTCAGATACTGTAGGTGTCTACATCTTTTGAGTTGTAACGTATACCATTTATTTTGATTTAAATTGGATGGTCAGATTTTACCTGCACACCATGGCCAGTATGAATCGTGTGAGGATCCATACTGAGCAATACATGCTGGAAGTGTTTTCACTAATGTTGCTGTGAGGGACTGTGATTAATGCATCTGCTGCATATGGAACAGGGTTCATTAGAACATATCCTCAGGAACGGAGGCTGCTGGATTGCTTGATCGCTCTGCCCTGCACTATTCACTTCTATACAGTAGGATATAAAGTCTGCAGAGGGCTTGCAGTATCTTGAAAAACATTGATTTCAAAATAATTTGGATAAAATGCTGCGTTAAGGCATGGTGTATTTATAGCAGTTGTAAGGACAGACTGAAAGTCATGGCTTTTCTTGCGTGTGGTTTCCTAAAGTTAAAAACGAGTAAAAAACACCAAGCCTGAATCTTGTGGCAGCATACTGTAAAGCAGATATATACAATAAGATGCAGTAATTTAAGATATTTTTCTTTTTTTTTTAAATTGAAGACAATAGATCAAGTGTTGGGTAAATAAAAGTAAAACCCTCTATAAAAAGAGGATAACTAGTCAAATTTCCCCAATCACCCCATTCTTACAGCACACCACATTTTTCACAAAAAAGAATATTATAATTGTGGATTAATTTCTTTAAGTGTCACATCGTTGGACAGTTGCCTTTAAAACCTTTTTAAAAATACATTTTCCCCTAACCAAATATTTATACTGATGTTCTTATTTGTTCCAGTTTTTTTAATAGTATATCAGGAAATCCCCTTCAGCTTTTGCTGTTGCTTCACACTAAAAGATATATATATATATATATATATATATATATATATATATATATATATATATATATATATATATATAAAACATCTGACTACAAGTTATGTTCTTAGGTCTTTCATTCTCTAGTTAAGGTGGATAATATAGGGAATTCTATTTTGTTAGTTACTCACTATAATATTTTTTATTATGTTAATCTTCTATCAAAATATACTATGTTTTCTTATCCATTCTACTTTTCTAAACTACTTTTTGAAGAAGATTCTGAGTTGTTTTCTGAACCTCGACAGTCCTAACAGTCTCTATAAACTTCAGCTAATACACTGTTAAATAAAGTGCAAAGAAGATAATCTCTTAGTGAAAATAACCTGAATATAAATGGCTGTTTTTGGCTTTACAGACGATACATGACTCAAGTAGAATACTAATCTAAATCTGTCCACCCACCTCAACTTTTAAAAAATATATCAAGTAGCATTGGATTCCAACTTTGGTTTTGATTTTAAGTTACATAAAGGAGCTTCCAGTAGAGCCTTACAAAGTCCTTTGCATCTCTTTCTCCAATGTAAATATACTTTTTTAAGCCTCTCGCTTGTTTGTGGTTAAAGTGTTGTAGAGGTGGAGTGAGGGATCAAAGACGGAGCAATAAAATCGATGGAGTGTTGACCCACAGACCTGAAGCTCTTTATTACCGCAGCTCGCTGCTAATTATTGTGGACAACCCAGAGGACTGACCGGGTATCCTCACTGCATGGTGGTTAGTCTTTATTGCTTCTCCTAGTCCCCCACCTCTATACATCCCCTAGTGCCCTTCATCCAGACCCACCCTGTAAACCAACATCTCCCTCTGGAAAACAAGAAGAAATCCTAAACCTAAAAGAAGCACATACAATGTTCTTGCCCTCTACTGAAGCAAAAACGTTACCATATGCTTCCCTCACTCTACAGCCCCAGGATTTGATACTTTTATGATTTTATTGTGACCACAGACCACATCCTTCAGAGTATGTGTGGCCATTTTAAATGTTGGCCGAAGTATTTAAAAAAATATTTCCTCTGAGGAAAGGTATATTTTTTTTTTAGTTATGAAGTTTACATATATAATTATGCAGTAATGTTGTCAGAGACAATACATCCAACCCATATTCTGTCAATAATTGTGTTGCATTGTGATTCTGTCATGTTTACAAACAGCTGCTGATGCCATGTGGAGCCAATAAAATGCTGTTTTGAATAATATCTGAATCTACAATGAGGGATACCTTCATCTTTTAGTCATGTTTTTTCTATATATAGTTTGAATAGTATGACAACGGATCTGAAAAAAATAGTTCAGAGAGATGATTGTGGCTTGTCCAAAGAGGGTTTTTTCCTACTAAGTAGGAAAATGTGTTTTGCTGTTATTCCAACCAACAACTTTCCTGGTCCTGATCATTTACCATATCAATAGAAAAGTGCTGCATATCCAGAAACCTTGCCAATTAAAAAAAATAACAAATACAAAACAAATACAATAAAAAACAGGCTCCATAAAACAAAAAAATGCATTTACAGTAAAATGCAGCAAATGCAACCGGAAAACTCAACGGATGTGCTTTATTGCATGATGTCATCTTCTTGTGGTCCTTTATCCTCTGAAATATTCTGACATTTGGGAGTTGCTGGACAACATAGTGATTAACTATCTCAATAACCACAGGAAGCAGCTTGTCACAGTAAAGTTTACAAGACTGATGAGCGTCAGCTCTTTCTGTGTCATCATCATTTCAAAATTTCATAAAAGAGCATTTCTTAATCTTTTTTTTTTTTTTACCCCTGCGAGGAACAGACCAATGAAAGCTTGGTGAAAAAGAGTTTTGCCTGACTACTATGTGGCGCCCCTGTTCACAGCCCCCGTGTTTTTCACTGAAGTTTATGAACTGTCCTCATGTTGGGAATCTTTAGGACCTTCTCAAACAGCTTCCATTAGCATAGGTAAGAGGCACACAGCCCCCACTTTAAAACCTTAAAAAGACTTTGCACACATGTTAAGCACATCTGCAAAAACTTTAACTTTAGCAGGACCTTTTAATTTGATAGATGTAACCCTAAGAACTGTCAACTTCAGTTTAAATATGCTATTTTAACAAATCCATCATTTTTTATTTCCTGTTCTGGTAGAATCTGAAGTAAACAGAACAACCCTAGATGACTGAAGTACAATATTTACTTTCATACACATATAATTAGTTATTGTAATGTCTAATGACCGCCCTCATAATCATGATAAATAAGGTTAAGTCATCAAATAAATGTCAAAATGCTATAAAATAGAGTATAAAAAGTATATATCACAGCTTTGGCATCCTAAAAAGTAGGGTAAACTGGCCCATAGTGTTAATTTGGTCAGCTATTTAGTGATTCAGTTTTAATCCTTTGCCAAAGGGAGTTTTGAAAAGTTTTATTTGTAAACTACAATTGTCTCTACTTCTACTCTATATATTTCATGCTGGTATCATTACAATATTGTTTAAAGAAGTCTGTCTCCCTCGTTGTCTTTTCTCTGTCATGAAAACAAGTAATTGAAGAGTCTATTTTGTCATAATGTTTGTTAACAAAATGATTAATTTAGTGTGACTGCTAGTTAAAACCTATGAATATTGGTCATTGTTTTGAGCCAACTTTAGTTTATTTGTCTAACTTTACTCAAATCCAGCAGCAACAGGACAACTCGGGCATCGTTTTGTGTGCATACACTGAGCAGAGGCCGACACACACGCTGAATGCAAATGTACTGTGCTGTCGCCTTTGTTTGGTCTGCCTACTTCTGAGAAAAAAATGTCTTGGTCTCTTTTGGCCGGCTTCATACGTGTTTACTTTGGCTGCTTGTCATGCATGCTTACTGTACCTTCATTTATAGCCATTGGGACTTCACCACAAAGTCTGGCAAACCGAAGAAAAATAAGCCTGGCTGTTTATACCCATACAAAACATATTTGATTCAATGCTGATAAAAACATTAGGTTGAATATTCAGTAACATGTAGTTTACAACAGTATAGACTGCATGGCGTTCCTCTGATAAAATAGTATTGCCAATTTGCATCCATATAATTAAACATCTTTTCCTTCTATTGACCACATAAGAGTGAGCTCGTGGTACATGCTTCAAGTCTTTATTTGCGATTGAATTAAGAGTATCAAAGCTGTAGGATTCCCCAAAAGAGAATATTGTTCAGATTCCTCATACTCATACTTGTTACAGCATAATATGTTTTTATCCTACTTCTGTGCACGTAAACACCTATCCAAACTTTCTTTCTTTTGTTAAATATGAAGCCGCCCTACGTATGTGCGAAGCAGCGTAGGCATGTGTGAAGGGATACCAAAGAAAAACGGTGCCGTTGATCTGCCCCAAGACCGCACGGCGAGCCCCGCTGCCAGCAGTGCCTCCTGTAATTATAGACCAGGGCTGCGGGGACCATTGCTCTCCAGGCTAAACTGAAACTAAACCCTCTATTTCGTACTCAGTATTTGCTCTTTTCAGTACACGAGTACCCCGTGTTTAAAAACTGTGTTATTTTTGGGGCTGTAGCTGGATTCTCTTCTGTTTATAGTACAGCCCGAGTGA
Source organism: Eupleurogrammus muticus (assembly GCA_036785175.1). Classification (NCBI taxonomy): domain Eukaryota; kingdom Metazoa; phylum Chordata; class Actinopteri; order Scombriformes; family Trichiuridae; genus Eupleurogrammus; species Eupleurogrammus muticus. Next base: position 17,626,920 of record JAYKQN010000010.1, on the reverse strand, counting down.
GCGAAATATAGAACGACTGTGGAGCATGTACAGGGAGCTGTAGCTTCAAAGATCGTTGTTGACATGACATCGCTTTGCTTTGCTCAAGTTATCTTTTATTAATCTATGCTTCTGTCATTACCTGTGATTTATATATTGACATACTCTCTCTACAGCCACTGAACTCCCCAGAGCTGCAATTCACTGACAGTATAATCCAATAACCATTGATTTTCCGTTTCTAAATGATAAGTTATGACATATAGTAGGAAGCTGATAACTGCATTTTGATCTTTAATCTATTGCAGTTCTCCTCACTGTTACGAATCACACTGTTCAACCAGAACATGATTTAGGATTCAGCAGTGACACAGACGAGCAGTAAAGCTGCTGAATGTGACTGTATATGTTAGTTTTGCCCCCCAGGTTATCGACATCACACATCAACACTGACCAGACTCTACTTTACTGTTTTCAAAGCTGGAACATTCAAAGACTGTGTGGCCTGCGTCCTGGAGTTCTAATCATGTTAGGGTGGAAATGGACTGTGGCACTCTGTAATTAGATGTTGAGTGTAGGACGGCAGAACAGTCGGCTGCAGCCTTGAGATGTTGGTCATTTTTTATGACTCATTAATGGTGGATGATACTAAACTGTGCTATTGAGGCTGTGATGTTTTGGGGAAATGGCAGTATGTTTTCCAGGTGTACTTAACACTTGCTATAAGTTAAGTAGCATTGTTGCACAATATCACATCTATTTGGTGTCATCTGGATTTAGTTATTTCCTGAGGATTATTTCTGGCTTCAAGATTTGACCAGTGTGTGTGTGTGTGTGTGTGTGTGTGTGTGTGTGTGTGTGTGTGTGTGTGTGTGTGTGTGTGTGTGTGTGTGTGTGTGTGTGTGTGTGTGTGTGTGTGTGTGTGTGTGTGTGTGTGTGTGTGTGTGAGATCAGGATAGTTCTCACTCGATTGATAATTTCGTCCTCTGACAGCTCCATATCGTGGCTGTCCTCTCTACACTCAGATTTTCTCATTTTCATTTCCATATGTCCCATTCAAACTCTGCCTCTGCATCTTTCATGTTCAACCTCTGACAAATTGAGTTATTTTGAAGCAATTTTCCAGGCTTCAGAAGCCAAAACCATTAACTTTAGCTAGATCTGTATTAGATTAAAACAAGTATCATTGGATGACCTATTTTGACTGACTTTGGGGGATGTCTAACATTAATCACTGATTCTCTCCCTGTCTTTTTTAAAGTCACAATGAGCGGAAGGTGACCTGCAAACATCCTGTCTCAGGGTTGCCCTCACAAGACAACTGCATCTTTGTCATCAACGAACAGTAAGTCTCTTGTGTTTCATTTTAGAATGTCACTGGGTTGCATTCGTGAGCTCTGCAGTATTCCATTGAAACTCCTTACATTGCACAAGTCTTTGCCTTGCCACCCTTTCACCCTCCCGTTCAGTTGAAAGCATCTTCTATTCAGTGCTTCCTCATTATTGATGAAAAAAAATAACTGGCCGATAGTATGGTAATATAATTTGTTAGATACCCTACTCTATAGATATTTGTGTAATGTTGCCAAGGCAGCATTAATAATTTGAAGGGCTGAAAATAAAACAGCCGTTGTATTATTCATTTCATCAGCTAATAGGAATGCAATACATTCAGACCCTCATTTCGACCAGGACAAGAGTTCACGACCTTTTTTCAGTTGTTGGAAGTATAACTATATGTCCAGCAACAATGAATGTTAAGTCCATGTGACGGCTGCTTTCAGCACAACTGTCATCACATGTCTGCCCAGATGACTAAATAGGAAGCCAGTCTTCTTCAACTTTCATTTCAAAGAGAACCACTTTAATGGTCTGTCAGAGTTAATTTAGCCAGTTTCTTATTTAAAGTTGTACCTACTTTTTACTCTTAAACCCTGGCCATGGATTACTTATAGAAGGAAAAAACTACTAAATACACATATTAGAGGACATTACTTTTCATCTTCCTCCCTTGCTATCTTGAATAATGTTGCGCCAGTAAATGTCTCACTTCCCTCTGAAACCCTTGTCATCACTGATGTCCCAAAATGTTATATGATTGTATTCACGCATCACGAGTGTTGACAACTACTTTATTGAGCAAAACATCCATCCATCCATCCATCCATTTTCTATCCCGCTTATTCCCTTTCGGGGTCGCAGGGGTCTGCTGGAGCCTATCCCAGCGCATTTATGGCGAGAGGCAGGGGGATACACCCCAGATGGTCGCCAGCCAATCGTGGGGCACACACACCATTCACTCACACACTCACACCTATGGGCAATTTAGATTTGCCAATTAACCTGAGCATGTTTTGTATTGTGGGAGGAAGCCGGAGTACCCGGTGAAAACCCACGCAGACACGGGGAGAACATGCAAACTCCACACAGAAAGGTCCCAGACCCAGGCCCCAAGGCGGTCTTGAACCTGCGACCTTCTTGCTGTGAGGCAACAGTGCTAACCACTGCTCCACCGTGTCGCCCCTGAGCAAAACATGCTAATTGAAATTTTTCTTTCTCTAAGTGTAAAAAGTTGTTGCTAAAGTATTATTAGTGTATTAGGATTTCCCTGATGGCCCATCATAGAATCATAGGCTTAGAAATAAAAAGTCTAGTTATATTTTGTAAAACAGATATCGAATAATCAGAATATGGTTGTGAAGAAGCTTGTTATGCCAGAAGTGCCTGACCGGGCCTGCACCCTCTCGACACATTCCTCCCCTCGCTGTGTTACTCTCACATCTCTGCTGCTTTTCACACTGAGCCGGGCAACACATCAGTGAAACATTATATCTAATTTGGCAATTATATTTAATTTATTTCATCTTCTTTTTTTGTTTAATCAAATGAAAATAATCTGCAACAGGCAGCTATCTGTAGAGGTCAGTTTTGGGAAGACCACAGCAAAGTGATAAGCTACCGCTTGACTCATATTAAGTTTACTTCTTTGTTTTAGCAAAAGCAGTAATAGGGAAAAATCTTAACCAGGTAATAAAATAAGAAAAAGACATATGTTAGTTGCCATGAGGTTAAAGAGGCCAGGCAGAAAATCACTGCCTAATCTGCTCTACACTTTCAGGTAAACCGAAACAACTTTTTTTAATAGACCAGTATATAAAGAACATGAACTCAACCCAAGACATGCAGCTGTGAAGAAAACCAGTATGAGTTTGTATGTAGATTCAAGAAAAAGACAAATAGCCGTTTCTACTCTGACGCTGCAACTAATAGTTTCCCTGTCAAGGAAAAATCAAAGGTATATTATGATGTGTCTAACTTTATGTAAGAGTCCATGAATTGTGTAACAATAATAGATATTCACACAGTGTTTAGATTTGTGTTATTAATTATAAGGACACTGAAATGTCAGATGCTAAAACAATTTGGATGCGTATAGGCAAAACTCTTCTGAACTTGAACACCACTGGAACAGGGGACTCAATGATACCTGGAACTGGAATGTAGACTCCACTTTAAAGTTCAATCTCTTCAGACACATTAGTTTTTGAAATTAATCTCATGGCAGGAACACGCATAGAGACTGCACTTTTGTCACTGTGATGTTAATGAGCGAGCAATTCAAGCTACTCCTTGTACATAAGTCTCTCGTAAACTGTTGGACATTTCATGTGGGTTTTTTAAAAAGCTATATATACATCTGTCATTCAAGTCACGACACAGTCTGGTCTTTAACATGTGGCTTCACCCACTTCAGTGAACGTCAGCCTCGACATTCTGCTGTTGCTGTACATGTCTGAGCTTATTTTTAGTGATCCACATGATCATGTACACACACAGGGAATATTTGAACAACTCACATGTTGAACATGTTTACTACACCTGACCTGACCATGTGTGCTATAGCTTATTTTAAGAATGTCCTACCTTTGGATGATATAATTATATATAATGTAAGGCAATTAAAAAAAAACAAACATACTATTTATGATGTCGAAATTAACATTTTAATATCACTTGGTACGTTAGTCTGTTTTGGATAATGTTGCATATCAATGAACGATTTACATCAATGTGATAAAGCGCCTTGATATGTGAGATTTATGATTTGGTGGATTAATAAGTAATTAATCCTAATAATGCTCATCACGTTCTTATTTTTAGAGCAAAGTCACACACAATGAGCATTCAGTCACATGATTGATACTGAGGCAATCTACCTACAACCAAAGATCATCATGCTATGTCAGGGTATAAATCTACAGTATCTATTTCTAATCTATTTCATCAGATTTAGTGTATTTGTCAAGTTGGCTTTCTCAGGTGTATTAAATGTAAACATATTCCAGTAAAAAGTCAAGGCCTAAGATCTTAACTTCTGTTCTCAACAAAGGATTCTTTCCTTTGTTTTGTAGTGTGAATTATGAAAAAAAATGTTTCACACAGTGTTTAACAGTTATATACACAAAAAAGTGCAACTGTGAAGATTTTTTTTTTCGTAAAATACTTGAATATGTCTTGTATGTCTGTCTAATCCTTGTTGTTGCACAAAAACAGCAGATAGTGATTTGAATGGTTTCCCTGATAACCGGTTATCCATTTTGCCTTAAAATGTCCTACAAGGTGTACAACTTTAGTGTCTGAAACAATTGTTGTGTGCAGCCAGACCTCTGTGAATCACTAATCGCAGGAAGACAAACGATAACTCACTTTTTTTTCCTGAGCAACTTTGTTCGCCTGAGCAATAATATGTGTTCCCATTTGGTTGCCATGCCCTGACGAGTGGCTATTTTATAATATTCCAAAAGGAATCCAAGAAATGATGTCGATTGACCACTGTGGATTTCATTGCTCAGTTTAGTGTTCTTTTTTTAACACCCTGTGTTTGACACCTTCCAATTCTTTGTTCCTGATCTACAGGCTACATGGGTAAGAGTCCTTGCTCTTATTTGCTATGCTAAGCTTGACATTTTAATAAAAATATCCATAAAATGACAAGAAACATTATTTTTTCTTCTCCCCTAAATTGGGTCTACCTGAATGCACAATATTATCCCCTGAAGAGTCATATCAAATATAACAAACTACTACAACTTTAGCATTATCTCACTATATTGTGTGCTGCCAGATTTTGAATAATGATTTAGAGGAAAATATGAGCAGGGCTTAAAAAAGATAAAGGTCAGGTTAACTACCCTAAACAGAAGTGTTCTAAAGCACCCTTAGCCTATTTCTTTAGAAATGCTGTGTGGTCATTTTAAATTGCACCCTCAGCCCCTCATTTCAGCCCCCCCCCCCCCAAACTGTGCTTAGACGGCCAAGCCTCGCTGGCAGCGTAATCCCTCCTCACTCACAGTGGCTCACAAAATCCATGCAGGACAGGGCTGTGAATTGACACTTTAATTCATTCAGGTTAGTCCTGAAAACCAATACCAGTGCTTTGTTTTGTCTGTTTGTCAGCCCCTGCAAATTAAAGGGAGCGAGTTTGTGCCTGAACTCATTTGGAATATTGTACACATCTCATTTCACATTTTCTGTTTTTATTCAACATATCATAGATTCATTGTTTGACTAACAGTACTACCACTTTTTTTTAAATATAAAATGTGTATACAATTCATGTATTGTATGTCCATCCATCCATCCATTGTCTATCCCGCTTATTCCCTTTCGGGGTCGCAGGGGTCTGCTGGAGCCTATCCCAGCGCACTTTATGGGCGAGAGGCAGGGGGATACACCCCAGATGGTCGCCAGCCAATCGTGGGGCACACACACCATTCACACACCATTCACTCTCACACTCACACCTATGGGCAATTTAGAGTTTACCAATTAACCTGAGCATGTTTTGTATTGTGGGAGGAAACCGGAGTACCCGGTGAAAACCCACGCAGACACGGGGAGAACATGCAAACTCCACACAGAAAGGCCCCAGACCCAGGCCCAAGGCGGGTCTTGAACCTGCGACCTTCTTGCTGTGAGGCAACAGTGCTACCCACCGCACCACCGTGTCTGTATTGTATGTATGTATTATTTTTTGACGGTTCATATTGTAAGGGTTTATTACTTGAGAAAAAAAGCGAGTGCTTTTGTATGTCTGTATGTTGGCTGAGAACTGAGGTAGTGTGTGTGTGTGTGTGTGTGTGTGTGTGTGTGTGTGTGTGTGTGTGTGTGTGTGTGTGTGTGTGTGCCTGCATGTGAGAGATAGAGTGACAACCATGTACGAAAGCATGCATGTTCGGTTAACCGACCCGGTACATACACTAAACTTGGCCAGTAGATATAGTGAAGTTGCATCACATGGCTTTTCCTGCTTCCGTTTGAAATTCATTGACTGCCGTGGACACGGAGCTCTGGAAAACACAAAGACAGTTGTTTTTGCTACAAATATAACTGTGTTCATACATTACAATCAAATCCACTGTGTGCTAGTGCTGTCAGGAAGCGAGCACCAACCTGAACAAAATAATGAGTACATTGAGCGGCTACAGCAGACAGACACTCAAAACATCGTGTTGTGGAGATGGACATTGTGGAGTTTCACACTAACATTTCAGAGGAAACTTGTCAGAGCAGACTTTTATGTCAAAAAAATAGACATGCAACATTTGGTGGTCCTTTTTTACTAAGAGGTGGAAAAATAAATACAGTGATCAGAATAGAGAACTAAGAGTTTATATCTATTCTTAAGTTATGGAACTAATTTCTATTACAGGGTTGATTAGAAACATTTCATTATTGGGATTAAAACAACAAGCTTGAGCATGGATAACATCTTAATTCAGTGTTTCCCCCTATACTGTTAAAGTTGAATGTCTATAATGTAGCTGAATACAGTTCAGTCATTTTAGCTGTGAGCTTGGTGTTGATGTCCATTTCAGTTTACTGCTATTTACCCAAATTGTACTGTAATATTACACATTTTTTACGTTGTTTCTATATGTTTCTATCTGACTTTTGTTACAAACAAGCCTTTATGTTAAGGCAGCAAATTTGACACTGTAATTTCCCCTTTTGTGCAGAAAAGGACAGAAATGAAAAAAGGGAGCCAGTGAACTGTCAAATGCTCATTGGCTGGAGTGAACCAACGAGCCACTAGCCTTAACTCTGCAGGTAGAAATCCTCAGGTTATTAACAGCTGCTGACAGGAAAATAGACAGGATTCAGAAAGCTACCCCTCCCCCCCACACATATATAAGTCTAAAGTTTGGAACCACGTCCTACTACACAATACTACTACTGGGTAATTACCACACAGCCTGGGACAATGCATCAGTGGTTGTCTTCAGTAATTACAGACCAATGCATAATGCTTTATGATCATACATTCTGGAGAGGAAAACCAGAGGGTTATGGTTGGTGAAAACTGTCATCTTTTTGCCAGGACTATGATCTCTAGTGTTTCTCTGGGAATCCTTTATAAATCCCCATGGGGATGTTTTAGTGGCCAATTATTAAAGATCTAGGACCACATGGTGATAGGATAGGTAACAGGGCGGCATTTACCGAGACTACCCAGAAATTGTTTCTCATCTTCATTCATGTCCCCTGGTGGCGCAGCCGGGCTCATCTTGTCATTTGAAACAGAAGAAGAGAAAGTTGGTTTTGTTTCCTATTGTTTCGTCTCATTGTTCTTTATGTTCTGTAACTAATCAGACCTGTGCTGCATGGGAATGACCGTCCTGCGTGTGCCTGCATTGCATGTTGGTGTGAGTTGAGTTGAGTCGATGCTATGTGATGCTCTTTAGTATTTGCACAACTTTTGAGTAAAATAGCATGACTAGTGCTAATTTAATAGTTTTTACGGTTTAATTGAAATATTGAACTAGATGGATTATTCGACCATTGTTCTGAATTCCATGACTAAGCAGTCTACATTAGGGAATTTACAGTGCAGAGTTGGCAGTATCTGTCCTTATTCAGTAACCCGAAACCCAGTATATCTGAGAGATTACACCGTTTCCTCTGCTGCAGTATTTCTGCTCTGGTGTTCCTGTTGTGTCCCCTTTAAACTACAACACTGTTCCTCTCCTAGAGAATATAGGACATCTCTATGGGCTAGAGACAACTCAGTTAACAAGGTGTTCTCTTCCACGGCAAATATTTTGAACTTATTATCCTAAGCGTTTGTCTTGTTAGAGGCATTTTGACCTGATTCACTCCTGCAGCTCCTGCTGCTGTATTTCAGCAGACTTTGCAGACCATTTAAAAGCTGGTTGGGAGAGCTGGACGTGTATCTGCAGCGATGCGGTGGTGGGAGTAATTGGCCGGAGTTACAGACCCATGTTGAGCTCTCATTATAACGGAGAGTTTGAACTTCAGAGGAATGAACTGGGAGGGAGGGCAATGAAGGCAATAAAAAGCCACTTCCTTCTATTCTCCTTCTTTTATTTAGGTCATTGAACATAAGTTGGCAGTTTATATTTCTGATTCTTATGACTTTCGTATGTTCTCTTGGCGTGGTGTGTGTCTCTCTTTAGATCTGCATCCAAAGTGCCAGCGAATGAGAAGAAGGAGCGGCCATTAAGCACCATGAGTGAGGCCTCCAACTACACAGGCGGCTTGGATAGCGCCACAAACCCCAGCAGCAGCCCAGCAGGAAGAGTGAGTGACAGAGTTATGTTGCATGTCTGTAGGAAAGACTTATGATGATAGAAAACCAATTATATCTCGACGAGCTTGAAAGGTTTAAGAAAAGATAAGAGCAGAGGAACATTGTTTTTTATGCCCATTGAGATCTCTTTGCTATTAACCCAATCTCATTGTATTTCTAGCCCTCAAGACCTCCTAAAAAAATTCATAATTTTGGGAAGAGATCCAACTCTATCAGGAGGAATCCTAGTGCTCCAGTAATGAAGAGAAACTGGCTTTATAAACAGGTGAGCAAAGTTAAATATTAAGGTGAATAGAATGCTTACTTTTGGACATTAACATAGACAAATTCAAAAATCTTATTACAGGAACCTGTTTATATCATATCAAAGGAAAATATCTACATTTAAGTGTAATTCAGAGTTACAAAAGTTGCACATGCCCTTGGGCTAATCTATATATTACTGTTTGTATGGTAATTGTGTTTGAATATATGCAAGTGATATTTAGAATCTTAGCTGCAAAGAGTTGGTGAACTTTTAAATGTCAATTTATTTAGATTGTATGCAACTGTCAGGGATCTGGACAGACGAGGACCACACAAGCAATACGTTTCAATAGTTTATTGAAGGGGTTGGGGAATGGGCGTGAGTCTTCGTGTGTGTGTGTCCCAGCGGCTGAGAGGCGTAGAGTGTAGACGGGGGTTGAGGGTCCAGGCTCTCTCGCCGAAAGGGGCTGGAAGTCCTGGGGGAACACACACACACACACAGCAGGAGAGGAGTGGCAGGGCAAAACCTCCAGGGCAGTAGTACCGACAAGGGCAAGGCAGTAATCGTGGTCAGAAATGCAGAAGGCAGGTCAAGTTACCGGGATTGTAGAGCAGGGGGTGGTCAGGCAGGTCCGGGATCGCAGGTAGGAGTCAGCGTAGTAGCAGGTAACAGGCAGGACAGGCACGGGCTTAGCAGACGATCTGACGATGTGTGCTGGGAAACAGGACTCTTTATACATGGCATGGTTAGCAGGAAATGAGGAGCAGCTGGCTGGTTAACGAGGGAGTGGCAGAAGAGACAGGTGAGAGTGATCAGCAGATAATTAGTGCTCCTACCAGGCAGAGGGAGAGGGAGCTCACGACAGCAACTTCTTCTCTTTCCACATTAAACAAGGTTTAAATACCCCCCCCCCGTTAGATTTGGAGTAACGGTCTTAAGACAAGTACAAAAGAAGCTTTTTGATGTCTTACCGGATCTCACCATTTCTTTGTCTCGGGTTTCTGCTTAGGCAGCATGGGTAATGTTTAAATACCAATCCTTCATCACAGCTTCCCCATTACTTTATCTGAAGGTGAAAAAGGGCTGCTTCAAGCAGCACTTGGTCAGACAGGATTCTGCTTCTGAAGTGGGGAGACTCATTTAGTTTTGATTGCAGCCTCCCAGCACAGTTTTGTGAAAACATGATGGCTTCCTTTGGTACAGCTGCCAGCTGGTATTTCCTCAGGGACCGAAAGCAGGGTGATGTAGATCAAGCAAAAGACTCACAATCTGCTTCCCTGAATAAAAGCTGTATTTGCACTTTTATTTCCCTGCCTCATTGAAACCTGGAAGCTATTGAAGTCCTTAGCTGAGGAAAAGCTGCAGCCCTTCAGTTGATCCACTGGGAGAACAAAATGCCACGGTGATTGATGTGACGTTGAAAGCCTCGCTTTTTTCTTTTTTCTTTCTGTCGCAAACACAGGACTTTTGATATATTTATTCATGAACACAATGTAGATTGTGTTGTTAAGATCGCCGATTGAAGGGAAACAATGAATTAAAACAATTAAACAAGAAGTTTAGAGTTATATGTTATATTTCAAAATGAACATTCTAAACAGCACATAATTGTCAGGTGGAGCACAAGCCACAATGCAGCTGTGCATCCGTCCAGCTGGTTGCATGCACCAGAGCAGCAGCAATTAGCTGCTAGATTTCAGGGTGCTGTGCCCCACGCCCCAGAGCTCATATTTCCTCAGTGGTTGAAATGTAAAAGTGAAGAGAAATATTATTTCCTGAAAGTTGAAAAAATGAACTCCTCCTGTTCATTCCTTCAGAAAGCAGCCAACAGCATCTAGCTCTACCCCTTAGCTCTCTACTCCAAAAGTGGCTGGTTCTGAGTAGCTTTCTGTTGGCAGGCTCAATCCCCTGCTTACTACGGTGATTCTTGTGAGAGAAGTGATAGGACAGAACTGGCCCGGGCTAACAATGCTAAAAATACTTTTTCTAGGTGGAGCTCTAACCCCGAAGATGTGCCATTGAGTTGAGTTAGTAGTATTCAGTTGAGTGTAGAGAAATACAACAAGTACTGGGTAAGGCAGAATAAGTCACTAGTCTTAAAGTTATTCCCACAAGGTTTTGGACTAATTGTGCCCCGTTTCTCTGGTATATTTACAGGACAGCACGGGGATGAAGCTGTGGAAAAAGAGGTGGTTTGTGCTGTCTGACTTGTGCCTCTTCTACTACAGAGGTGAGTCAAGTCATCTCAACAAACACCATGCTTCATTGCACTACTAACAATGCTGCATTTCAAATAGAAATTGAAAGAGTTGTTGCAACCTTCAGAGCCACAATATTGTACATGAATACACAAGTGTTGAGAAGCCTGTCAGAGCTACATTAAGACACATATTAATTGAAATGACGCTCTTGTTGTCTAATGTGCCATTTGAGCAATATTTTCCCCCGTTTTAGAGCCATGGCTTTAAAGGTGGCTTTGAGGCTGCATTACTGCTGAAAGAAGGAACTGGATTTGACATTACATATTACTTGGAGTGGAATAAACCAAATTAATCTTGCTAATATTTACAGATCCTCTTCTAATTCCACATTATAGGAACCAATACCATATCATCACAGATAGCCCATTTGAGTATGTGTGGTATTTACATGGTTCTGTTTTTTTTCATAATTTCATAACCAAGTAATAAAGGGCCATATTTAGACGGCACAGAAATGGTCATTGCACACAAAGGCAACTGTAATTGCTAGTTCTCACCAGCGCCAGACTCAATTTCACGCCCAGGACCTATGTCGGCAAATGCAGTTGTGTTCAGACTTGCATCTAAGGGTGTATTTAAGGCACAGTCTATATTAACCGAGTGCTAAGGCTGACCAAAAGCAGGTCTGAGCACAAACCCAGCACCTTTAGCCGTTTAAAGGGACATATTAAAAGAGGAAGATGCAAGATGTATGTCACACTATACACAGGGCAGAACAGATACTTGGGTGTAACGCAATTATACCTACGTTTAATTGCATAATTGGTCTACTCAGTGTGAGGAAAAATAGGTTGATATTCACACATTAGATCAGAGCATTTGATCAACCGATCCTAGAAATGTAATTGACAGCAAGGTTTTTCGAATTACATAGAAACTTGTGATGAGCACAGAATTTTAGAGAAGTATGAGTAGATGGAGATTTAATTATTATTATTATTATTATGCACACTCTCTCTAACCATAAAGTGACATTTAATGGATGAATAAAACAAAAAAAGTTACAGCTGTAACCATTAGGCTACTAATGGTTGATGATCATCTGGGAAAAAGGAGCTTTTTATTTTTAGAGTAAAATCAATCTATACGGTCATGAGGCACGTCTCTCCAAGTTGCTGAATCCTTCCGGTGCAAGTATAACCTGGCTTTTAAAGGGAGATGGCACTGACTAAATTCATGTTACACCCAAAAAATACCTATAATTAATTCTGGAGCTCAAGCCAACCACTCTGCACTCTCCCTTAGTTCTATGCACCATGATATGTGCCATCCTCATATTAGCACCCAGACTTGGTGACATTCCTAAACTGCACTTGTTCTGATAGTGTTTTTGTTTGCTTAGGGGTTTCATCATTTAAACAGGACCAAAATGTTGCCTTTCATTTTAGGTGGAATGTATCATTGCCACAAACACCTTCATCAGTTATGCTCTTTCTGGATGGGGTTCCTGAGAGCTGCAGTCCATTTTATTGAATCAAATCAAGTTCATTTCTTGAGCACATATAGAAACATCTTACTTAAGAGTTGTAATTTATTAAATTTGTTCTGTCATATTGAACCACCCTCTTTGCTACTCAGTAGCAATAGGATGTGTTTGATTTGATCCTTTTAAAAAGCTACTTTTGACTGGGCATTTCAGCCTCTCATGCAGTATACATTCTCTAATGCAGTAAAGATTCATAATACACATTGACAAAGAGAATGTTTCAAAGTTCTACTATTAAAAAAAAATAATGAAATGATTACATTAAATCAACACGGTTGAATGAGTCAAGTAGACTATGAGCACTTGTAGGCTGCAGATACAGATAAACTCCTGCCTGGCACCGGTCCAGATATCCCGATGCCTCTTGCTCACTTTATGCAGATCTAGTCATCAGTTGTGCTGATCAGGGTGACATCTCGTCTGTGTTATTTCTGGTGTCTGCCAGTCCTGTTGCCTTCTTTCCGCCCACTGACAAAAGCCATAGACAGCAGCGGACCCAAAGGCTTTATCCAGATGCACACGTTGAGAAACTGTATCCATCAGCAGAGAGTGGGGAAAGAGGTCATGAACTCTCCTGTACCTCTACTATACACAACTGCTGTCCACTGTATTTATCAGACTATTAATATGTGCTCAGGATCACCCACATTGTTATCTTATGGTCAAAGATTATTCTCTAAAACTCTCTGTGTCTGTGCTTTTTTTGCTGAAATGAGAGCAGGACTGAGACACAGAATTTATGATTAAATAAATATGGTAGCCAGCAAACTGTAAATACAGCGGATCATAGCTGTCCTCTAGAGTACCAAGAGCAGAGCAGAATTCAGTTACCATTTCAGGATCCACCATAACATAACATGAACATAAGAACATACAATACAAGCAAAGCAACTACACATATACATATGGGACATGCAGATCGCCTGTGTAAAATTGGGAGTTTAATTCTCTGCCTAAAAGAGGGGATTCAGACCCCCTATGGAGTGAGCTCTATTGTTTATGTAGAGTCTAGTCTGCTAACTTAATGAGGATTAGAGAAGTGTAGTTGACAAGGGGATTGAATCAATGCTCATCATTTCCACTGACCTCTCAGTTTGTGTTGGTGTATATATATATATATATATATATATATATATATATATATATATATATATATATATATATATATATATATACGTGTATGTGTGTGTGTGCTCTAATATATTGACTTGTCACTTGTCTTTTCTCTGCAGATGAAAAAGAGGAGGGGATACTGGGCAGCATCCTCCTACCAAGCTTTCATATTTCCATGTTGTCTGTGGATGATCACATTAACAGGAAATATGCCTTTAAGGTCAGTGCATTCGTGTCAAACATTTTCAGACTGCACATCTATAGTACATGTTTTTTGGGAAGATAATTCCCAAAAAAGAAAAAAGATGCTAAGAGCAGAATATGCAAAGCTCCCAGAGGTTTTACAGTTTTAGGTCAGTACATAGTTTGAAACTAATGGCTAGTCAAATGGCTACAGTTAGCAATATACAGTAGAAATGAGCAATTTTCATAGTGTCCCTCTAGAACCCACTAATAAATTCTCTAAATATCCTGCTTCTGTCGCCACAAGGAGTCACAAAATCCTGTAAACTGTGGCAAGTGTAGTTAAACTTTCCCCTCACAGTTTGGTGTGACTGAGTGTGTAACCATCCATCATCTACTTTACATTTAAAAGAATATATTTTTGTGCATTCAGTGCTAGTACTGCTACAAAGGTAGTAGCCCAAGTAGTACTACCAAGGGGCACTGCAAAGCAGACAAGGAAACCCCAAGTTTCAGACATATTTCAGGGGATCTCAGTGGTGTGTATACTATTTGACTGTGGGTCCTTCATAAACCCTAAGAGACAACAAAGTTGTCCTGCCAAGAGCAGCCGAACGCAGACGCCCGAGAGTCTGCTCAAGGTCTCTCCAACCACACAGCCCACAGCCCACTTCTTTTCCAACTTAGAGTTGGCCTGAGGGAGAAAGAGTCGAGGTAAAGAGGAGAACACAAGAGCAGGGCACAACCTCTTCAGTTTAGAGTGGTATAATGTTTTGACTTCATACTCTCCTGTTTCTCTCTGCCTTCCCAAATTTGACCATGAAATTAAAGGTTCTGTATTGCACAGAATTATTTTATAAATACATGGGGCATTGATATATTTTTTTGTTTTTCTGACATGTTCATGGTAAACAGGACATAGAGGTTGTTCACTAAACATTCTGTTTTTTTTCCACTTTCTGTTTCTGGCATTGACAATATGTTTGTTTGTTCACTGGGAGGGACCAACCATGGAGCGCGTACAATGCCCAGCATGGTAAGTTCTACAGCTCTGTGGCAAATTTACTGCTCTAATCTAGTGGTATGCAACAAACTCTGGTGACTCATGTTTTGATTTTTTTTTTTTTGGATGGTGCAGAAGCTCACAGCCAAAGGTGTTTTACAAAGATGTGTCTCACCAATATTTGCTGAGATATATAATATTCATTAAAGTCATTGTTTCCTTATAAAGTGTCTTAACAGCTCATTTATAGAGGTAAAACTAAAAGCAACCAACTTTTATTCATCAGTCAGGTTTATAGGTGCAATAGGTGATGACTCATTCCGCAAAAAAGTTTATCTTATCAGCTTTGTTAATATTTGAAATGTGAAAATTTGATTCCAAACCCTCTTGTAACTGTTTAAACTCAGAACACACAACTTCTGCAAGCCACCTGCTCTAAAGATTTTGGTTCCGCAATGCAGTTTTTCAGTCTGAATGTTTCCACTGAGTTTTAGCAACATAATATGGGGGGAATATTCATTTCCAAGTTGAGGAAAGCATTTAGAGACTTGTGAATCTAGGGTTAAAGTACTAAAAACTGACTCAACCTTTTGTCTTCTCTCTTTCAGATGACTTTCTTTGTGTTCTACTGTTCCCGTTCCTGACCCTGTCTATTGTCAAAACAGGCAACACATCCCAACATGCGAACGTACTACTTTTGCACAGACACAGCCAAAGAGATGGAGTCTTGGATGAAAGTAATGACAGATGCTGCACTCCTGCATTCAGAGCCAGTAAAAAGGTTTGTCACAGCCATGCTATCTAGTCATTGTTGTAAAGAGTTTCTATTTTATTCAATGTCAAGAGATTCCTCTGGGTTGTGTGACTTTTGCAAGGAGAAAAATAGAAGAAGCCATTTGATGACACTTTAAGCAAGTACTAATGACTTTACATTTCTTGGTTCATACATCCTGAGTTTTTTTGTTTCTAATTTTTGCTGTAACCAAGTGCTTGCAAATTCTTCTTTTAAGTTAAATTCTTTGGAAATCTTTCAACAGCTGTTTTTTGGAATTGTTAAAGATGATGTGACTTTCTTTAATGTTATTGTGACTTTTCATGACAGAGTAACATACAACAGAATGCCATGTGCATTAGGGATACATGCACTCCGAATGCACGGTGCAGGGGATGTTTGACACAGCTGTGCACAAAGATGAGGATCTCTGACTTATCAAGATTTTTTTCCCCCTTCTTCAAACGGTGTTAAATGTCTGTCGTTTGGCAGCCTGCTCATCTAATGCCCTCCTTTTCCATGGGCGAGCAGAGGCGTAATGGTAAAGTGCTTTGTAATTACACAGAGCAGTAGAGCCTGAAATCCACTGAATAGCACTAATGTTGCTATAAGCGTGTTGCTGCATCTAGTATAAGCATTACTATATATATGGAGACTAAAAGTAATTCCTCTCTCAATCTGATGTCTTTTACTTCATGCACTATTATATTTCAAACACCTTTTTTATGTTTTCAAACTGTTGTATAATGTTTGAAAGGAGCAGGATATGGTAACCTAAAACCTGATATGTTAAGAACCGTTTAATGTAATATTAATCATTTGCAACTCTTTCCCACAAGCATACGAGTAACTGCACATAGAGATTTCATAAGAGCTAAATCTGCATTCTGCTGGGTTTGTGAAGCCACAGAGGGCTGGAGAAGCCATTACGTGACTGTAGCTGCTATTTAAAAGGATCCAAGTGGAAACTCTGAAGGAATGCCTTTCCTACTTCCCTTGTGTTGCTAACCCAGTGAGCCCTGCTGCTAAGGGGAATTTTGTCAACTTTGAAGCTGTAACCTTGAGTCTGTCTAAGGTCAAGGAGTAGTGGTGTCGATTACGTCTGGAGACCTCTCAAAGGACAACAGAGCTGTATATAACCTTCTCAGATAGGAGGTAAAAGGCAAATCTAAATGGATTGCTGGGGTCTGAACACCACCTATGAGACCTGCCCCAGCAGAGAGCATTTTATTGGAGATATCTGATTTCGTTTTACATGGCCGGCCCCCTCTTGCAGCTGGGAGAGACATTTGTCTTTTTGTTTTAGATCTGCCTCCATTAGCAGAGATCACAAAGGTACTGCATTAGGGCCAGACTATCACCTATAGATGGGAACAGTCGTACGTCACTTCCCTGCCATTTGAGCATCCACACCCCATTTTTGGGGGAAAACAAGCACTGTTCAATAACCTAACGCCAGATGGAAGAACAAGTTGTATTATGTCTAAAAGCTACTGCATCTTGTTTTGCAGGTCAAATAATAAAAACACAATCAATGCATGTGTAGGTCCAATATATGCGGCAAGGGTGAGGATGAAATTGTAAATTCATACCTACATACCTCTCCAATTAACCTCAGCATGTCACAAACCCATGCTGACACAGGGAGAACATGAAAACTCCCCACAGAAAGGTCCCAGCCCATGGACTTGAACCTTCTTGCTGTAAGGGAACAGCATAACCCACTGCACCACAATGTTCCTCACTGCAAAATAGTTGAAAAAGGACATTTTTAACCAACCCTTATTTCTTATTCATTCAAGGACAAGTTGCATCAGTCACCAGTCAAATAAGATGGTCTGTTCTCACCCAAAGAGGGGTGGGGGCAAAGGACCCAGATGGGTTGCTCTTATCTATACTTGATTTAATGTCTAAAGCAGTTAGCAGCACTGGAAGAGTCTCCCAACTGACATTCCAATTAAATAGAAAATATTTTTTTTATCACTGTGCAGGTGATTTTATGTGTTTTGATTACTGTTCTCTGTTGTTATCAGGTTGGATCGGCTAAAAGTGGAACAGTGTGGACCACAGGAGGTCAATCACGTGGATAATCACAGACCACCAGTCAAACAGCCTGAAATCCAGAAAAACGAACGCAACTCAGAGGCGGACAGTGAGCCCACTGCAGCGGTAACCTCAGCCACAACCGAGGAGGAAAGAAAGCAGCTCGACGCTGAGCGCTACGGCTTCCACAAGGACGGGGCGGAGCGTGAGCGACCCCTCACCAAGATCAACAGCATCAAGCTGCAGCCAGCCCAAGCAGCAGCTATTACCGCCAACATCACATCACCACTGACTGTAACAGAGACAGACGGGTCACAGCGTAGCCCCCAGGTCAATGGAGCTGGAGGTGAGCAGTGTCCTGCCGATGGAACAGGGGTCCCTCCTCAGCGTCAGAGTCCCACCCACGAGCCAGAGAAAAGCCTGAGTAGAACCAACTCTATGCAGCAGCTGGAGCAGTGGGTTCGTACACAGAGAGGCCGCAATCAGGATGATGATACCCGGAGGTTGGTTTGATAATATATTATTAAAAAAATAATATGAATATTTGCTTTAACATGTGTAACCGTGCACCCATTTTGATGGGTGTGCTATATATATATATATATACAAGATACGAATTAAAGCCTGCTCCCTCCACAATGTCCAGCACAAGTTGTTTTGAGGTTATTTCACAAGAGTCTTGTCCTACATAGACAACCAAAAAAGATGGGAACTTGGCTGAACTTAATCTAATATTGAAGTGCTTTTCACATGAAGACAGGAGGGATCCTTTTTCGGGCTCTGATTGCCTGCATACAGTACAAATGCAGACTCTAAATCTGTAAAGCTTCTTAGTCCCGTTTCGTTCCTGTAACTGTACTGTTTCACACCAGAACACAACCTGACCATGATTTAAACATTTTCACCTTGCAATACCTTGTACTGGGGATAAACAATAGCTGAGCAGAGAGCAGTCAGACAGAGCGAGCGCTTGTCACTGACCCTGCTGGGTGTTATTGGTTATATTTCATTGGTTGAGATAAAACTGGCTCTCGCACTCACTATGTGTCTCCTTGTGTCCATTTATTTTATTTTTGAAATTTAAAAAAAATGACACAAAGCCACACATATGTTTTGAATCATGCATGGATTTCAAATGATTATAAATCCATACAACCACAGTAAGGCCTCTGTGCTTGTTTCCATTGTGGTCCTCTGATAAGCATGTATACTCCCGCTTCTCCTTCTTCAACAGTCTGTTTGTCATTACATGCATGTCCTCTAGAATGATGTTTAGTTTCCATGTAGTCACATTCCTTTTTTTAAAAAATGCTGCTGGGTTTTACAGACCAGTGAGCATTCTAGCCAAGATCTGTCAGGGAGTCTTTATAGGAAGCTCTGTCTATGCCAGCTGCACTGACATTGAACTCACTGTGGAAGTGAATCTTTTTATAGCTTTGTTGTCTCTGGAAAGGTCTAATTTGTCCAGCGGGGAGTTGCTTCTCAAAGAAACACACACACATACACACTGTATATTACTGATACATACTGTCATTGATGAGGTTGATGTGTTGTGCTGTGAAGGGCTTCTATGTGGAGAAGTCAAAGCTGCACCAAACTTTCAACGAGAAAATCGTAACATTACATGGCTGTGTTAAAAAGTATTTTTTCAGTTGGCACTTATCAGGTAGAGTCTAGTCACAGTAATATCCAAACAGAAAGGAGGACATAATTTACACATTTTAGGAGCTGGTGGGAAGATTGAAATCAACAACCTATCAGTGTTAGAATTAATCTGTTTTTTTATTTTACTTTCACTAACTATAAAGTCTTTTGTAAAGCAACAAAACAAGATCTCTTCATGATTTCTTTTTACTTTTTTTCTGCTCCTCAGCATCTCTTCATACCAGACCCTGCCTAGAAACATGCCAAGCCATCGGGTGCCCTATATGCCTAATTATGGTGATGGCTACCGCAGTATGCCGCGGACTAGCATGGCACAACGAGACAGCATCTGCAGCATGTCCCCATCATTGTACGACCAGGCCCTGGGTCCCTCGGCGGTTGACAAGCGCCGCTCCATGCGCGATGACACCATGTGGCAGTTATACGAGTGGCAGCAGAGGCAGGCCTACGGCAGGCCGGCAGGACTTTACAGCAACATGGCCAGTCCCAAAACCATGATCAACCTCTCGGAGCACGCTGCACCGAGCCACTCCATCCCCCCCTCCCCTTCCCATGGGTCTCTGTCCATGTACGGCGGCTACTCTCCAGTACGATCCTACAATATGAACAGTGCCCGATCAGAGGTGTCCTCTCCCATCTACCAAAGAGACATGAGCATTGACAGGCGGCACAGGCCACAACTCAACAAGGTCAGTGAAGCCATACAGAAAGAACATTGCCTGCATCGCCGCGCATTGCAAATATAATATATCTTTGTAGTATTAGAAGTATATATAGATCAGCACTGTCTGTTTACATTTTGGGTTGTTGCACAGATAGCAGGACAGCCAATGATAGGAAGTGGCAGTCAGTGAGCATCTATCATATATCCATTCATCCTGATAGCTCTGAATACATTTAAAGAGCTTTTAAGATATTAGTATCTGAGAACATTTTTTTCAAACTTGACTTTGTCAAATTTACAGCTTTAAAGAATTCAACAGCAATGTCTCTTTCCAGAACATTTTATTTATCCAAACTATTTTTTTTACTGAGGAACAGATCATTTTCAAGGCTGTTGATAATAATTAATTTATTGTGTATAAACAGCAAATTCTTGTAATTTTAACAAAAGTTAGTATTTTTTTTATTTTGGGCATAAAAATTTATATATTATAATAACTTTCTTACAGTATGCATACCCACTAGATAGGAGGAATGTCCCTTCAGGAATCCCAGTCCAGACGATCACTGCCCAGTCTCTCCATGGCAAAACAGTAAGTCCTCACAGTAGCTTGGGTCACTTTGCATCTCTATCTTCTAACTACCAGTTTGCTCCTACTACAGAAATTCCCCGCTTTGGTTCCTATTATTTATTTATTTGGGTCTTTTTGGAAAAATACAGTGACCCTCCCTTTCTCCCACTCCCTCTTCCTGTCTTTTATTTCCAGGAATACATTGTGACAGAATTTATAGAAAGAGGCAGCTTTAGGCAGGACACAGATGTATGCGCCAAGTGGTAGGATTTAGGGTATGTTCATTTTAGGAGCTCTTCAGACACATTTCACATCAGTGAAGATTTAAAAACCCCGTCAATCACAACTCTTTAAGCCAGATCACGAATTAATGTCAAAGCTGTACACAGTGCTATGTCCTCAAGGGACTGGGGGATATGTGAACTGGATTCTGTAAGAAATGCTAAACTGTTCTTCTGTCTTAAGTGGACAAGGAGAGAGAGTGATTTCACCTTCACATAATGTCATGTTGCTGAGCTGCATGCAAAACTTGATACCTCGATATAGCACCTATTCATCTATTGGGAGGCCTGATACGTCTAAATCTTCTGTCCTGGTCTGTTCTATCCTTTCCTTTTCCGCTCCCCCTGCGGTGTGTCCCTGTTTCATTGTGGCTATATATCCCTCCCTCCCTCTCTCCCTCCATCCCCTGCAGCCTGAGGAACTGACTCTGCTGCTGATAAAGCTGCGGCGGCAGCAAGCAGAGCTAAACAGTATCCGGGAGCACACTCTAGCACAGCTTATGCAACAAAACATGGATGGCGACAACCCAAAGGTCAGGCCCCCGGAGATTCCTCTACAGGCTTGTGTGTTAGAGTGTGGTGTGTATGCCATTTTTATCCACTTCAGTTGTCCATCTTAAAGCAGAAATGTTTTTGTTTTTTTGGTTTTCGCACATGACTGATTTGAGGAGAAGAGACACTTTCTCTGGAAAGAATTATACTTTTGCTCAACATTGTCTATTCATCATATTTGAGATCACATAGTTTTCTTTCAGCTTTTCCCAAAACGTAATGAAATGTCCAGAGAGAAAACAGTTGAGACATTTCAGCAGGGCAAGATAAATCATTTTTCCTGCTCAGATACCTGCTGGAAAAGCCATTAGTGAGCTCACTGAGTGAATGGTCAAATAGGTTCAGCTACAGGTAGTTGTTAAGTGTGTTAAATCAGGGTTTTTACATTTTAAGTCTCCTTGCAGATGTCAGACTAAAAGTTTGATTTATGTATATCAACTAGGCCTGAAATGGTTGGTTTAAGAGATTAAGGGTTGCGATCACTTAAGCACTTTTTTTATTTCTAATACCCCACTCAGTAGTTCACTGGTATCGAACTACACTAGCACTAGCTAAACTTGGCTCTTTAATCTTTCATGCATCATTTGATGGAATCGGCCATTATAAGGATATCATTGTTAGTGATACATTTTTTAGAAAATGTGCTTAGCTTTTCTCTGTTTGCCAAGACTCCATGTGGTTATTAAGTCATTATGGAGTTCTAGTCTTCCATGACCAATACTGTATTCGGCCTGTTATATCATATTGTGCAGCACTTCTAGTCCCTGACCTATTTTTCTCACCTTGACTGGTCCTGCCTTCCTTTCCATCTGGCTAGCTTTGGGTATACAGCACAGAACATATTTGAGTGTGCATGTGAGTGAGAGAGTAACGGGAGGATATTTTCTCATTCTTTGTCTCACTCTCCTGTTGCCTTTTTTTCCTCTCTTATCTGCTGCGGATGCTAGAACAACATTCTCTCCCATCACCTCCAAAGAAATCTCATGTATTTGGACAATCAGGTGGGGTAATGCATGGTTGCATGGCCCTGTTTCCTGCTCTCATGAACTAAACTCAGAGATTTGTTGGCATTATTGTAATAATAATTAATACAGCCCACTGACGGATAGTATTTTGTGTGATTTTTAACTCTGTTTTATGTTTTATCATATTAATGAGGAAACAGCATAGCATGGAGCCACGTGTGTATGTTGGGAGTTGTTGATCTACTAAATCTGTTCTGTATACAGTGCATATAGACAGAAATGTACTCTATCATATAGTTGCTCTGAATTGCTTTGAATGAAAACACTATGTAAATGCGTAATTACTACTTGTCTAAAGTGCACTAATACATAGTCATAAAGCACATTTCTAAACATAATTATGAAATGATTCCATATTTATATAAGCCTAGCAATCTAACATTTAACCCCTAACCATATACATTACCAGTCCAAGGTTTGGACACACCTTCCTATTCTTTTGGATGAGAAACGGTGTCGAAACTTTTCACCGGTACTGTACATCCCTACAATAGTCCTTCCTACATTTGCATCATAACATATAATACATTAGACCTAAACAGGAGCTTCTTCCTTATAATAAGTATGAATCTTATGCATGGGGGACACTGCTTTGGTGCTGTGCTTTTTATTTTAGCACCAATTATAACAGGTGACTGCAGAGGTGCAAGTTTTTGACATCATGGACCCCTAAACTGACAGGAATTGGATCACAGCCCCTCATTGGGGATGGAAACATTTTATATTATAGTTACTGTAATAAGTGTTAGTTAATATGTAATAAGGTCCTTATAAGATGCTTATTAACATTTGCATTAATAAGAATATATAAGTGGTAAAAAGAAGATGCAACAACATTGTCGGTGTTGTCTCTGAAGTGAAGCACTGCTATAAACTGACACTTATTATATTGCTCCTCTCCACACTGGACTAGATGAAGGAAAATGACCCTTTAATCATCATGACTCACACTTTGATTGAGAACTCTGCCCCCAGGCCTCAACTTTACCAGCAAGTAAGGCCAGCCAAAGGCTTTGCTCCGCCTCATCCTCACCAGTCGGTGTTGTTTTTTATGGTCTGTTTTGCAATGCTCCGGTGTCCAATTCCTCATGGCATCTTGAGACTGGTTTCCCTGTATCATCACCAGCACCAACTCATCCATATGCTTTTGACTGTTCTCTTATTATGAGAAGTCATGTCAATGCAGGCATGACTTGTAAAAGAGAAGTACGGTGTGTGTGCTTCGCTGTTCAGTTCAACCCTTTCCTCATTCTCAGGTTTGTGTGTGAAGGCTGTATGGTGGATACAGTTTACACTTTGAGTTCCTACGTCTTTAATATAGGCTCGACTAGATATCAACTAGATATCTAGGACCATCCTAAATCAAGAAGAATAAACCCTGATTTTTTGTATTCATTTTGTGTTGTCTAGTGCCATAACAATTGATGGTTAACGTGTGATTTTTCATAACTGTGCAGAATATGTTCCCCCTCATTAGCCAAGCCATCTGGACTTGGCAGGTGTGACTTCATTCCGTGTTGCCAAACTTGTCATTGCTGAGTCCAATTCATTATTGTAATACTACTTCTTTTTGTGGATTAAAAGAGTGCCCCATTTAAAGCCAGCAGGGGATTGTTTTCTTAGTGTAATTATATGAAGTACACTGATTTCCCCTTTAGTTTTTGGGTTAAAGATTTCATCATCCTAATATTTATATTCAGGCCAACCCTCTTTACAGTTTATCACGAATCAGCCCATACTGCTATATTAATTTATAAGTCCTTTGCCAGTTAGTCAAATTCTATCACTATTCAGATGTTAGGATTTATTGGTTTAAAGGAACAGCACAACATATTTGGAAAGTGCACTTACTGTCTTTCTTGCCATTTAGATACCACTTTTATATGTGTACCATTTAGCAGATGTTTTTGAATAAAAACACAAATTACTGTAGATATACAGTAAGTTGTAGCCACATTTAAGTATCCTCTGTGGAATTAACTCTACACTTGACATGGCCACTGTCAGCAGTCTGCATTTACTTTCCACCCCAATCCCTATTGTCATTCTGCTGATTGGAAAGGACAAATAATGCCACCGTTTGTATGACAATGACATCACTGCCACTTTTGTGACTGCCTTTTGAGGTGTAAAAGTGCAGCCGAAGAGCGTCCCACCCCACCCTCACCCCTTCACCTATTCATTGGCGCATCAGCCCGGCAAAAGCTACATTCCCTCCCGTTCAACTGCAAGAAGTCTGTTTTCCCCCCGTCACTTTTGGTCCACACAACACATCAGTAAAACTAGTTGTGGGAGAGTCTGCATGTTCTGTGTGGAATGCTCTCAGGTCCCACCCGCTTTAACTGTCGTGTGTGGTTCGACTGGGGGAAAATATTTTGGGAAAAGTATGTGTGAAAAAGTGTGTAGCCTGGAAGAATTTGGACAGTGAATAATTATTTGTGTTTTCAGCCATCACATTGAATTTGAAATGAAGCTGCTTTATGGAAGTTTAGCAGGCTTAGTATTGGGACATCCAGCCCGTTTTAATGACTTCACCCATGGGTCCAACTCTACCGATGATATAAGATGTACTACAATATTATATTTTCACAAGATATGAATTTAGATTGTATCATTTATCATTTTCATTTCAAATCCAATTTGAGTGCAAAGCCAAAAAAACAAAGAACTATGTCACTGTTCAAATAATTTTAGGCAGCAGTTGGATTATTTATTTTTTTCAAATCAAGGAAAGTGGCTGAATAATGAACAATAATGCAATGAACTAATTGTTTGGAAACATGGGATCCAATGCAGTTAAAATAAAGTTATAATTGAGAAGTGTGGTCTTTTATTTTAATATGTGAATAAATGGCTTCAGTATAAGGGGAATTTCTATCTAAATGCAGGTGGAGAATAGTAAAAAGTAGTTCAGGCTGTGGACTTAAATAATTAGATTGGAAGTAAACTCAGCAGGCCGATGTTAGCAATATGCTGAAGCAATCAGGACTGCCTTTGAGCCTGGGTAAAAGTAATTAAAAAAACTGTTTATAAATGCATTATGAGGTACTCTATGTTAAATCATGTGGCTAGGTTGTTATTCTGTGATTATCGTTAAGTGATATTGTACTTTGACTAAACTAAACACACTCAGTCGACCACAGTTACCAGACAGGCAGATTTATGGACTAATTAGCTGTGGAGCATATGCTGCAGAAAAATACAGTTGGAGTACGTGGCCAACACACTGACTCCACAGTTTAGTAAGCAAGATTGTTTATTTTACATGCCTTCCCCTTGCATTTCCAATACTGTGCTGTGCTGATGGATGTAAATGATGAATTTGGGTGATGAAAAATGAGGCACCAGAATCCTCAGAGAAGGGACTGTATTGAAAGTGGCTGCTCTCCCATTGTTGTCTTGCTAGCTTAGGTTTTCTGATCGAGTGATATATGACCCTATACCAAAGGATAAATTCTGTGGCTCAGTGAGAAAGCCTCCTCATGACACTGCATTAGATCTCCAGATTCGAATGTGTATGTTGCATGTGTTTTGTCATCATCTGATGTTCTGTCTTTCTTCACAGCTAAGCCAAGACGACTACAGAGAACACGCCTACACATGCATGCAGGAAGAGGTGGACATTGATGTAAGCTCCTTGTTGCACACTTGCATAATACAATGATACATACAATTCAAGGGTCAAAATTCTTTATTGTTCTCTCCTCAGACCAAATTGAGCAGACTGTGTGAACAGGATAAATTGGTGTGGACACAAGAGGAGAAACTTCAGCAGCTGTATAGGGAAAAGGTGACTGAACACAGCATATCATTACATACAATATATTCACAAATAATTCAGAAAGATGTGGATCCATCTAAGTAGTTGATATACTGGATGAAAATATACAGTTTGTAGATTATGTGGTCAGCCCAGCTTTGAGAGTGCTGTGCAAACCATTTCTATAAGCCTTTTGAGCTCATACTATATTGTAGCTTGTCTGTTTATTTACATACATTTAAAAAAGCCAAGCCAATGTCATCAAAGCCATTAACTATAAAGTTTGCATAGCTGTGTCAAAGTCATTTAGTGTGAGTATTTGCTGACTTTGCGGTTTCATTTTTAATGTTAATTGATTGTTTTTGGCCTGTTGAGACAAAATAGAGGGCCAGAATAACCTGGATTCACCCTCCTCATACTTCTACTCAATTTTGTTTTTCTTCAGTATGCATCTAGGCTTTCTGTATATTCATGAGTCTTCTGGAGAAATATATTCACTTGTCCCACCAGTGGCATGGTTGAGAACGATGACATTGAGGTTGTGCAGTAGCTTAAGTTGTAGTCTGTCTATGGTCATTATTCAGTAATGACAGATGTGAGAAAGATGCGAGTAAACCCATTCTGCCCATTAAAGAATATTCAGCACCTTTGCTGAATATTCAGAAGTTAAAGCTTCAGCAATCACCATTCTTTGGTGGGTATTTCTCAGGGTGGTTCCAACGCATGACAGATCAAATGTTAGCGATCTGACCAAATCCAAAATGTGCTCTGATCAGATCTAAAGGTTTTGAGCTTCAACAGAATACCTGCTTTCAAGTGACTTACCCTTGTCAATGGAGAGTGGCCAGAATTTTTGTCCAATAAAATGTAGTATGAGAGTCTCGTAGGACCAGGCTGAGGGCAGATGGGCATTTGTCATAAATAGACTAACAATCACATGACTTTGGAAGCTAAAAATGCTAGAAAAATCTGTGCTGTACTTACAGTATGGAGATTATAAAGGATTGTCCACACTGTACATACAGACACAGTCACATACGCCTGTTGTATATTTATTTAATATGTTGTGTGGTCCTTCAGCACACCCTGGAGACAGCCCTCCTGTCTGCTAGCCAGGAGATAGAGATGGGCTCTGATAACCCGACTGCCCTGCAGAGTGTCATCCAGCAGAGAGACTTGCTGCAGAGCGGCCTCCTCAGCACCTGCAGAGAGCTGTCCAGAGTCACAGCTGTGAGTCATGCACTACATGCACACACACAAATGGGACACTCTAAAATGTAATTAAACTTTTGCTAAGGGTTTCGCTTGTTTTCATTCACAAAGTGTATCTCTCTCTGAAACCAGGAGCTGGAGAGGTCATGGAGGGATTATGACAAGCTGGAAGGAGATGTGACTCTGGCTAAGAACCACCTGCTGGAGCAGCTAGAAGCACTAGGGAGCCCTCAGGTAGGGCCGTTTTTAAGAATGAAGCTGTACTGCTTTATTCAGCATTGCTTCTGCTGCTGAACACATCAACTGCTTCAAAGAAAACTTCATGTATACTCATACATTTTGTAACTTACTTTGATAGAAAAAAATTAAGAAGGTTTATTTGCTCCAGTGTTCTTAGCTGAGTATGGAGGTAAATGAGAGGTCAAAGCAAAGCAATATAATAAGTGATGATTGTGCCCCCAGGAGATTACTGGATAAGACACATGCCACATAAATGGTCCATGGTGTGATTTCATCGCCCTCCTTCTCACTCTCTCCCTGTTTTCTTTCTCCTTTCTCTCCACTGTTGCTATAATAAAGGCACAAAAATGCCAAAACTATATTTAATAATGTCTGCAGTGATGATAGAGCAGGTCTAAATTTAGTCTCCCTTTTATCTTTATGCTACATCAGGGGAGAAGAACATTTCTAACAGCTATTCCTGGTTGATCCCGAGTCAAAGTAGATAAGTCAGATGGCCAGCAGGGATTTTCTCTCTCTTCATTCATTCTCTACTATTTTCAAATTTCTTCTCTGCATATCTTGTTCTCACTATAACATATTGTCTCAGTGTAGCACATGTCCTTGATTTTCTTGCTCTTTCTTGCATGATAATCTTACATTAACACACACATAATCAGATAATATGGGATTTGTGAAAGTGTCCATGTTTTTTTGTCCTCACACAGACAGAGCCTCCCAGTCAGCAGCATGTCCGCATCCAGAAAGAGCTTTGGAGGATCCAAGATGTGATGGAAGCCCTAAATAAACACAAAGCCCAGAGACATGCTGTCGACAGTATGAGCTGCTGCGGGCTCAAGACCAACTTCAGCAAGCACAAAACTGAGGTGAAGGACCACGAATAGAAAAAAGGCTTGCAAAAAACAAAGAGATCTCTTGTGATGCACCTGATAATTTTGTATTCTTTCTCTGTCGAATATTTTTGTACTTTGAACATTTTTGGGCTTCAGAAAAAAAAGGCAAATTGAAGTCATTATTGACCATGAAAATAACCACAGTTGCAGGCCTACAGTTCTGTTTACCCAGACCTCCTGATGGCGATGAACTTCATTTGTATTGCTGTGTGTTCATGATGCCATAACTGCATATGAATAGAATAAACGGTTGTATCTGAGCGGATGTGTCAGTCACCTGTAGCAGTGTGGAACTCCCTCTGGTTAATCACCAGGTTTGCTCATTTTGTGGACCAGAACTTCTCTGTCCAGATGGGGTGAGCGTGCATGGTGGCACCATGTGTCACCTTGCTTCCTGTATTGTCATGCCTTGTATAATCCCCAGGAGGAGGACTTGGTACCCCCACGGCCACCTTTACCCCAGTCCTACGAGCCCAACCCCCCAACTGTGCCCCCTATGCCCTCTCATACTGGACTACGTCCTTCATCACTCCACAGACCGGAGGACAGGAAGGCCAATCACAGGAATGGCACGCACAGCGTAAGCTTGTTGACCCGTTGTGGTCAACCCTGCCTTCAGCTGTGTCATAAAGCCACCGCCTGCTGTCGAAATTTTTTTTGACTTTCATTTTAATGGAGTTTTCATAATATTGGTTGGATCATATTTGATTTTTGATTTATTTGATGCCACACTTCATCATCTTTTTTGAAACAGCTACTTGGATGAATCCTCATCCATGTATATGTTTTTCTCTTTTTACCTGTGATGCCTTATCTTCCTTTCTGTGTTTTTGTGTGAGTTAAAAGCTATTTTAGAAGTTGACTGAGATTTTGTTGTGCCCTGTGCTTGGTTGCAAATTAGGCCATGTTTGAGTTTGCGTCTGTCTGTCTGCTGCCCATTTCATTCATTTGTCTGTGAAATGGTGTTTTGAACTGAAACAACATGGAGAGTTTTTTTCTTCAAACTGTTAAACATGCTTAGATTTCTTAGTTTGTAAAAACATAATTTAGTAGAAAGGGGGTATCAAATACCGCTGCCTCTGAAGTCATTTTGTAAGTGAAACCGACCCTTTTTCAAATGCTTGATATCTCAGTTTGGAAACAAACTCTCTATAACTACAAATCAGGGCCGCTCTGAACTTGTGTTAAACTTCTTGTTTCATTCTCATTTGCAGGGACCAGACTACAGGCTGTATAAAAGTGAACCAGAGCTTACTACAGTGGCTGAAGTGGATGAGAGCAATGGAGAGGACAGATGTGAACACCCATCTGATCATTCTGGAAGCAAAGGTACAGTATTTTATTTAAATACTAGAAGACTTGTCTCTTAGTGTTCAATATTCAATAATTTGTCACAATAAAATGGCACTCTAATATATGCAATTTTATTTGTGGAAAAGTGGGGGGGGGGCACTCATGCAGTGTGACAAATTGCCCTTGTGTAGATTCCTTCAGGTTGTTGATTGTTGTCTGTGTAATGTTGGCCCACATGCTTCAATGTCTGTGTGAAGTTGCCTGTGGAATGTTAACCCACAGGTTTCAGTGGCCACACAAACTTACTCATTATTGCCATTGCAGCACTGTCATACATGCCGATCCGTAGCATCCCAAACATACTCAATGGGTGACATGTCGGTTGAGTTTGCAGGCCATGTAAGAACTTCCAGGTTTTCAGCTTTCAGGCATTGTGCACAGATCCTTTCATGTGGTTGTGCATCATTATGCTGCAACATGAGGTAATGGTGGTGTATAAACGGCAAAACAACATTTGCATCAGCTGTCTTGGTGGCTGGTCTCAGACCATCTTTAAACAATGAAGATGCTGGATGTGGATGTCCTATGTTGGCTTGCTTAAACATGGTCTGCGGTCGTGAGGCTTGTTAGATGTAATGCTAAATCAGTGGAGACAACGTTGGAGACAGCTCATTTCATTGAAATGAACATTCAGTTTGTGGGCCATAGCTCATTTTTAGAATGTGTAGGCTGTTTTTGTGACCACTTGAGGGAAATAAGTCATTTGTATGCATATAACTAGTCTTATATTTGTTAATTCATCAAAAACAGAACAGCAAAAAAGGGTTTATAATTTAGTTTGATGTAAAAGTAGCAATACCTCTATGAAATGAAAAAAAATCCAGTGTTTTAATCCTGTGTTCCTCTATAAATAACTCATGTATCTCTTGGTATGTGCCAAAAATATGTAAAAACAATTAAGTTTTTGAGTATTTTTACATCAAAATCAGTTTTTTCGTCTTTTTGTAAAACAGTATCACTCTTCCTTATCCTGGTGTTGACTGAAGTTTATCTAATCGATTTTGTTGTTAAAAACAATAATAACGTGTGTATCTATGCTTGTATAATGTTTAGTTTTACAGTTTTTGACTGCAAATGACATGATCCAAGCATGATTTGTGACATCAAAAATTGTTTGGAAGCAGCTTCTGGTATATTCACTTTACACAGGTGTGATGTTCAAAACCTGAAACCTCCAGTGATGCACATTCACTAAAAATAAACTTAATAATTCTCAAATTGCCATCCATGTGTTTCAATATTTAATAGATATAATCAGATACTTAATGCAATGTATTTTTAAAACAGTAACTGTACAATTACCATTCTCATACTCAGAAGTACACCATTTACACTTAGAGTAACATTTGTACTGTATTGCAGGCAAATACAGGTCTTTTTATATAGAACATTTCAGCACAAGGCAATTCAAGCTTCAATATGTTTTGTCGAAATTTAATACTGAATGGCATGAATGTACATTTCGCTGTAGTATAAAAAAATGCTCTGTCAGTAAACTACGAGGGCCAACTGACCTCTTGTCTCTTTACCCTGTCAGGGATGTCGTACCCAGTGGGAATTGTCCCGCCCAGGACCAAATCTCCAGTGCCTGAGTCTTCCTCCATAGCTTCATATGTCACATTAAGAAAGAGCAAGAAGCCTGACCCCAGGACGGTGAGTCCCTGCACTTCAGTCCTCATCGTAAATAATTAGTAAATAACTGTTGTTCTCAAATGTACTTTTACTAGAAGTGTATTTATTATTACTCAGTTTCTTCTGTGGTAAACCAGTCAGTTAGAAGCCAATTGCCCTGCTTATTTTTTTGAGACTCCTGTGGGCAGCAGTGAACTTCCAACCACTTTCTCGAATTGTCTTAATTGGTTGTTTGGGTTATCAGACTGCAGGTTTAAGACCATCATGTGACAGAGCAGACCACTCATCTCATTGCCAGGATATGACTCATACTTTCAAAACCAGGCTGTCATAAAATAGATGCCAAACTTGGTTTATACAGTTTCCAGCCTCAAACACTATCAACTTAAATACACTAACCATGTTATTAGTGCACCACACTGCAGGGTGTGTCCTGCTTCTAGTGTGTATGTGTTCATGTTAGAAAAAAGATGGACATATAGTTTAAATGAACCTAAATGAACCCAGCAGTGTTAGCTGGCCTCTATAAAGACTTTGGTCCTATTTAAAGGGCCCATTTCAGGCAAATATACACTTTCCTGGTTTAATCCATGCTAAATAAGGTCTTGGGGTTATGTAAAAACTGCCCAAAGCATTAAAAAACTGAAGAAAAAAAAGAAAAAACGAACAAATGCACACAGTCTGGATTTTGAAAAATCGCCAAAAAACAACTCATTGGTACTTCTGCAACATTGTAATGTGAGCTTGAAGCACCCTCAACCTGCAGGGGCTTCCAGCTCAGCCACCTG
Source organism: Eupleurogrammus muticus (assembly GCA_036785175.1). Classification (NCBI taxonomy): domain Eukaryota; kingdom Metazoa; phylum Chordata; class Actinopteri; order Scombriformes; family Trichiuridae; genus Eupleurogrammus; species Eupleurogrammus muticus. The sequence goes on along the minus strand of JAYKQN010000010.1, from coordinate 17,594,586 downwards.
CCTCCACCACTTCACCCATTGTTTTCTTCCAGACAAAACACATGACTTTCATTTAGCAGCCAAAGTTAGCATCTACAAGAGCAGTTGTGAGAGGACACTGCAAAATAAAAGGATCTCAGCAACAACTAACACTGCACAGCCTTCCCCAGGATATTATTATAGAAGACCAGTGGCTTATATTTGTTTGTGTTTTATATTTTAATCCCAGATTATGTTTCATCAACCAGGCTCAATTAAATGTGGGTTCAGGTTCAGGGAGGCTGGGGCTCAAGGATAAACATGTCAGTTGGATAAGGTTGTCTCGACTCCATGGACAGAATACAAAAAGTGTAATTGCACATCCACTACAGTAGGTGTCAGTGGCGCTGTCATTGTCAGACTGAGCACTGGGAGTATAATGCTGCATTCCATTGGACTCAGAACTCCTAAACATCTGACCTCTGAGTCAGAAAAGTGCAATGGAACGGTCCTTGAACTCCAACTCAGAACTTTCTAAGTTCCGACTGAAATGAAACACAACATTAGCTCTACGGTTTAGTGTTTTTGAACAGAGCAAAATTAATGTTGCTGATCAATTCTAATTTCTTATTATTTTTTAATTTTATTTTTTTTTCTGCAAAAGGTAATAAAAAATGTCTTTAATGTTAATAAGGATATGATGTTAGCAGAGGTGTACTTCTAAATATGTTATAGATAAATTATGCTATTTATATTCACAGAGGAGAGTAGGGGGAAGCAAAGTGTTTTCTCTTCCTAGAGGGGGCCAAACTGAAAATAATTGAGAAGCACTGAGATTGGCACGGCTTTGATTCAGGAAAAACGGCTGATACTTGGCGCTGGTATCGATCGTCAAGTCACAGTGTACTTCGGACAAAAAATGGATCATGTCGATGGTATCAAAACTTCAAATAAAACCCAGGAAAAAGCATGAAATAGGACATTTATCCATATAGTGTGTGGTAGTAAGGCCTAAAGAGTTCAGTTTAAACCCTTGGATACAGGCTTCTTGAACAATCTGGACAATGGAGGCTGCTTCCTGAGGTGGTGGAATCAAATCCAGATCTGCCAACCCCTCCAGCATGGATCAAACCTGAGTAGTGAACAGCTTCTCAGTTCACTTCACATCACCAGACTCTGTTACTCAAGCACTAGAAAGGCCCCAGTCTCTCTGAGCACACCCATGTGTGCCAGCAGGGGTGCACAGCACCCAGTCAGATTGTTTCATATGAACGTATGAACGCTGCAACTGACTCAACCACAGCATGACGCCAAACTAAAATATATACCATTGTGTGTGTGTGTGGGTGTGGGTGTGTGTGTGTGTGTGTGTGTGTGTGTGTGTGTGTGTGTGTGTGTGTGTGTGTGTGTGTGTTATCCTCTTTGGTCTGCATGTGTATCTGTTGTTGTCCTCTCTGGCTAACAGGAGCGTCCCCGGAGCGCAGTGGAGCAGCAGCTGTGCGCTGCAGAGACTGGCCGGCCCAGGATGAGCGTAGAGGAGCAGCTGGAGAGGATCCGACGGCACCAGCAGGGTGCACTCAGGGAAAAGAAGAAAGGCCTTGGCGTGCGGGGTAGCAGCCAGGAGAACACACCCTCTCACAGCCACACATTTAATAAAGATAACCATATCCGCAGCGTGCAGGTAAGCAGGGACAACTGATACACAGACATTATTTAGCCACAGAGGCAGCACTTAAATTCGCAAAAGGGCTGATATCAAATCCTGTTATGTGGTCTTTTATAGTCCCAGATGAGGCGCAGAGATGAGGTGATGAGCTTTGACATTCAGGAGCTGGAGGCTTCACTCAGGCAGCAGGAGGTGGTGAGGGAGCAGGAGACCCCTGCTGAGGAGATCGCCCGTCTAAAAGAAGCCTCACAGGCCGACCACTTCAATGTGGACAGAGAAGTAAGGCACAGCATTTGTCTTTGTTATTCATCAGACTGATAATGATCACAGGCAAATTACTTTTGATGAAAAATCATGGATTTGAGAATATCTCATTTTTTTAAGGGACTCCATGAACTGATTACATTAATATAAACTATTATTTTTTTACATGAACCTTTTATACAACAGAATGTCTCGCATGAAGTGTTTCTCTTCTCTGTAGGGCAAAGCGTATGGCATTGCTGCATATAGTTACTATTTCATATTATATACTATACCTAACTCTAGAACAACCTTCCTGTTGTTGATGATGTTGTTTTTAATGTCTGTAATTTGTTTTAAAATATTTCCTGCATATTGGTAGTGGGTAGTCTTCTGTTTATCTAATAAATTTGTATTAAATGTGCTGCCGAAGGATATATAAAATACTTGTTTTCTTTGGTCCTGCAGCTCTCTGTGCCCGACAAAGTGCTGATTCCCGAACGTTACATGGAGTCAGACCCAGAGGAGGCACTGAGCCCTGAGCAGGAGGCTGATAAGCAGAGAAAAGTCGACCGCATCAAAGCTCTCATTGCCAAAAACAGGTAAACACACTATGCTGCTCCGTCAGTACCAGTAACAATTTATGGGTGTTTACTAGGTCTGCTCAGGCACTTGATATTAGATTAGATCCCCTGGTGAAAGGGCTGGCTGTGCTTGTAAGTAGTGATATATCACAGCAGCTATCATGCATGAAATTCTTTTGGTAATGAGGAGTGAGTTTGAGTTCACAGCAGGACATTGCCATTGATGGCTCAAATGAAACAACTTTGCCTACCTGCTCTTACTGTGCAGCTCAAAGCCCTGGATGGGAAAAGTCTCCAGCCAATGTGATAATTTAATAGATGAATAAATAACATATATAGCATGTCTGTTGTGTGGTAATTGTTATTTTAAAAGTGTATACATCAAGTTGTATAGCATTAGATAACAGATAACGTGTGTGTGTGTGTGTGTGTGTGTGTGTGTGTGTGTGTGTGTGTGTGTGTGTGCCAGCATGCAGAGCACAGTGTCAACTATGGCTCTAAACCCAGAGGAGGATAATGAAGAGGAGGTTACCGTGCAGGAGAAAGAGAAGATGATTAATATCTCCTATGAGCTGGCAGCAGAGGCCTCCAAACGCAGCAAGCTGGTAGCAGGTACATCTCTAGAGAGAGAAGCAGAGGGAGGAGGGAGGGGGACTGAATCTAAAGAACACATCCTATAAAGTAAAAGCTGGTGGGATCCTGTTCTGAAAGAACTGATATGTTGTGGTTTATTAAATGGAAGATGTATTACACATGTTTTAAGTCACATTCATTAATCACAGTCTAATAACTCATCTCTTAGAATATAGTGTTATGTTTGTTCAAGTCTATGTTCAAACAATACTAACATGTCCATATGTACTGAAACATGTTTTCTTGCTTTTACCAGTCCTCCTGTTCATACAATACCTACCAATACCTGAGCTTTACTGTATCTCAACAAAGCTTTAAAAGTATGAGATAAAGCAAGTTTCTACTTCTACTTTAGAAGTAAAGTAGTAGTAAGGGATCAGCAAGTATTAACTGTAAGGGTTCCTGGTTTTTATTTTAAGACAAACTCAACACATTGTTAATCATACTTTAATTTCATTGACTAGTTATCAAATATTTATCACATTAATGTGTGTGGTCTTTGACCATTTAGACAGTAGCAACTATCATTTTTTCCCATTTTGTGTATGTGCCTGTATGTGTTCAACATATCACTCTGTTCTGTTGCAGTGAAAAGCCTGTCATCCTCTTCCCCACCCCTTGCCCAGTCTCCTAACACACCCCCCCAGCTCACCGACGGTTCTCACTTCATGTGTGTGTAGTAGCACCAGTAAGGGCCTTCATCAACCTGTTTTGTCGATGTTTACAATGTTCTCAATCTATATACATTTCCTGGGAGGAAGCACATTGAGCTGAAGCTAGAATTGATTAAACATAATGTAAAAATATGGGTGGGGAAACAGTTACGTCTATAGGTAATGCTTTTTTATATTTTGCAGAATCTGTTGGTGTAATGATATTCCTCAAATTACTGTAATATTGAACTTGACAGTGTAATTTAGGGAATCCGGATTAATGATGTATAATTTGAAAATCTCTCCTTTTCTTTCTGCAGCACAGGCTGTGGCCTCAGTAAAAACGTACACATGAAGGAAACAGCACTGGAGGTATAAAGATGACCCCTGAACACTTCTCCAAAGACATCAGCTGAAGGCAAAGTTCAGAGAGTGCAAAGTGAAACTGCCTGCTCCATACTCTAGGGTATTAACTTTTGACTTCTGTATGCTCACTGTGACGTCTTAAGCTCCTGTGTCATCAATAGCATTTCTTCTGTGACATTTCTCTGTGAATTACCCTCTTTGGGTCAACCCACTCTCCTCGACTAAGCAAGAGGATACAACTTTTAACACTTTTGTCATTGCAGTTATGTTTTTCTTTCTCTAATGGCTTTTACTATTATGTGGTTTTTATTATTTATATGGTTTTTATTAGGTACTTGTTTGAATATGGGCCAATATCAGAGTGTTCTGCTAATGGACTGAGCTCTGTTATCAGTCATAAAAGCAAATTGTTTTTTGGCCGTGCCACATTTTCCTTCATGTTACACCACATGTTCAAATGGTTTTAAGAAAACATCATATTAGGTTATTTAAGACTTTTCTAATTCACTTAAAGTGTTTTTCAGCTAACCATTCATATTTATCCATTTATTGTAAAGAACATGTGTCAATGGAAAGGATGGGTATATAAGAGATAGAGATCCCTCCATTATAATGAAAGGAGGAGCCACTTAATTGCTGCAGACTTATAAAGAATATTTGTAATTTCTCCTGTTCTGGGTTGTAATTATTTAAACATGGGATCTTCTGATGTCCCTGTCACATTGTTGCCGACACTTATGTGAATGTCCTGGCTTAAGTCACTCTATATTGTCTTTTTATTTTATTGCTAAGAGAGATATTTAAACTTAAAGAAGGAAAATCGGAGTATGGTTCTATTTTATGACATGTTGGTTTGAAGTCCTGGAACAAAAAAGGAAAAAATAGCACATGTAAAAAGCAATAATAAACAAAGAGTTGGATTCAGGAGGAATTTTAGTGTGTATGTACAAAGTGTAATTATCAGAGGTTTACTGTGTATATAATGTACATGGTACAGTAGGATGGGAGGATGTATCCCACATGTGGTTACATTCTAGATTTGATTTGCAAGTGTTCATAGCCCATCTGTTTTATATCATGTTAAATAAATGTTGCTGTTCTTAACAGGTGGTTTCGTTTGTGTTCATTGCTGCTCGTGTAGTCAACTTTAGTGAACCTAAACTCAGGGTAATCATGTTCATGTTTGTAAGCTCGAATTCAGCCTTGTCCCACAAATTGAAAACTGTGTACACTCAGATATTAAGATAATATAACATCTGGATTGGATTTTTTTTTGACAAATAGAAAAGGCTATGCTTGTATCCCTTTATTAGGGTTTTTTTAATGTGAGAGTAATGGAGGCATAATGGAAACACCAGTTTCATCAGAATAATATCAATCTTTAGTTGGCTATAGGCGCATGTGAATCTGGGATTATTTCACTTGGTCAAACTGGTCTCAGCAAGTGACACACGGTTTAAATCTAGAAATAAAGCATCCTCTGGTGGCCATCAAGCTACATTACATTGGACATTGACACATCATTTATGGTTGTGGAGAGCTCAAGAAATCCAATTTCACAGAAAATAGTTTGGAACATTTTTCCAGAACTGAGCATCATCACTTTTCAATTTAGTTCCTCTACTTTCATACTTTTCATCTCAAACAGATGCGTTAGTGTGAAACAAATAATAATATTTGATTTCATCAGAATGAAGACAGTGCTTTGCAAAGTAATTTTACAGCTGTGAAATATGTAAAAATAGATTGAAAACAATAAATACCAGTTCATATTTGTTCTAAAAAATCAATAAAGATTAATTGATTAAACTTAATAAATCAAAGGCTGTGTTAACCCTTTTTACTATATACTGTAGTTTATGATGAATATCAAAGTGTACAAATACACTTAAACATACAAAGACAACGTGGCTGTTGAAGGTGTCTTGAATCTGGGTATTTAAATCTAGACACACCTCATCTCTACATAGGTTTTATAACTAATATTTCATGACCTGTAAAAATGACACCTATGATCTACATCCTATGTTCTTGGTGTAGTGCCTTCTATGTGGAGCTGCACTAAGCTGTGGCTACAACATCTTGTAGCTGAGCATTTGTCGGGCCAAACGTGATTCAAATCAGCTGTTTCATTAAGGTGCCACCATTGATTACATCACTTTAAAATCTCACAGAGGGGAAAGAAAAATAAATCTACATTTTATGTGGTGTCTTTTTTAGTATTATTTATTTGTTTATGGTTTATTATGTTTTATTGTATTTCATTTTGGTTAGGTATTCTCAAGAAGTAAGAAACCAAATACTTTCCACTTAGCCATCACCACATTCCCTGTATACAGATGTTGTTGATGTGTATTCTTTTGAGTTTTCAAGTCATCTTTAGATTGTACTGACATCTACTGGCTGTTTTTGTATTGTCATCTCTTCTCCAGGATCTATTTGTACTAAACATACAATATGTTAACATTTGCCACAAGTATTGTTGATGCCACTAAACCTGGACCTAAAAAAGGCCTTTTAAGGCAAAAACAGTGCCGTTCTTATCTGTTTAAAGTAAACCAAGATGTTTGATTAAAGCTAATTTAACTGCTAGAGAGCCTTGGACAACTGTTTGTCTTATATAGTTTACTTCCTTGTCTAAGATCAAAGAGCATCTGACGCTTTTAAGAATTTTAACAATTTTAGAATGCCACTGCTCAGTTCAGCTTTTCACTTACACTACTTTATGCACACAAAAAGGTTATTTTCATCAATCTTAGTGTGCACTTCTTCTTTTCTAAGACAATCATCACATCCACAGGACAGGTATGGTACATCAATATGCTAATTAAACAGCATCATTATTGCTGGTCACAGTAAAAGGCTACTCCAAACTGATTAAGTTTATCACACAATACAATGTTGTAAAAGGAAGGAAGCGTGCAACTGGCATGCAGGGTTGCAGGAATGTCCTGGTTCCAGGCGACTGATACCAGCCTCCCAAATAGCTGATGCAAATGTCGGTTTGCACAACTGAAGATTTTTCTGCACCAACAGAAAACCCTCTTAGGGAAGCTCATCTGCATGCCCGTCATCCTCATCCCCGGGGTCATGACCTGACTGCAAATCATCGGAACCAACTTGAATGTGAAATGCCCCCCTCAATGGGATCTGTCACTATTGGTGAAGTGTTTTCAGAGATAAATGTTAGTTCTCACTGCTGGCAGATGGTGTGTTTGCTGAGGTTGACATTGTGAACATGAGTTTTCCCAAGGTGGCGGTGATGTTATAGGTATAGGTAGTCTGATTGATGGCAATTTAAATGCACAGAAATACCTTGATGAGATGTTAAGACACATTGTTATGACATTCATCCACTCTCATCACCTCATGTGCATGATATTGCAAGGATCTGTACACAATTCTTGTTAGCTGACGATGAAACATGCCAATTCATGCATGGCCTGCTCTAGATACACAAAGTCACATGACACACACATACACATTAAGTAATTTAGAGAATACAAAACAGAATTAAACATGGGAAATTAAACACACACCATACTTTACTGGTATTATCTAAACATGTAATTGTTCATCATTTATTCTAAGTATAGCTCCTATTCTAAGTATAGGTGAATATAATGTATTATTATATTATTGCATTTCGTTGATGTTAATGTAATCAGCCAGCTCATAGGTCTAACTGTGCATGCCCCCTACTGCCATCCACAGGGACCAGAACATGTGTATAGATGCATGCTGCTAAATCACTACACACAGTAATAACATCCCTCCCCAGGGTCCTGCAGACTAATACTGCATGTCCTCCCCCCATAGCATATAATATTACACAGAAAGTAAATTCATGGCCCACTATAAACCTAAACATGCTGTCAGGGCACACCTTCCCCACCACCTGTGGTCCTGAAATCATGAACAATCCATAGAAACACAGGCAAATAATTATGGAAATGGTAAATGGCCTGCATTTATATAGCATTTTGTGGTCTTTTCACCACTCAAAGCTCTTTACACTACAAGGGTGCATTCACCCATACTGAAGGCGGTGGCGATGCACAAAGCCGCCCGCACATCAGGAAGCTACACGCTCAAAGGCAAATCAGGGTTAAGTATCTTGCCCAAGGACACAACAATATGCAACTCGGAGGAGCTGGGAATCAAACCATCAATTTTCCGACTAGTGGACAACTGCTCTACCTCTATGCTACAGTGGCCCACTAGCTGGACCAGCACAAAGTGTTTAAACCCACTTAATTTACCCAGGGTTCAAGACCCTCCCCTGGGGTCTGAGCTTTGTGCTGGTCCTGCTTTAATTAGAATCCACTATGGTGAAAGGCCACTGCCTCTAGTCTTTTCAATACTGCCCTCCGTTTCTCTCAGACCCAACACAGCACAGGTGCAGTTACTTGCCTTCTGCAAATATGAGGGCAACATATGTTTTGTGCATTGAACAGGTTGAAGTCCTGGCTTGCCTCTATCAAATCATTACATCTGATCTAATAAATTGAGAATGCATGAGAAATGTCTCAGCTACAACCCTAAATAAAATAGTTCTATCTATAGTAAGCACAATACACGCTCATACATGAAAAAGGTCAAATGATGCACTACGCAAAATTGCAATGGTTAAAATTACATGCATCTATCTTGGCATAAATACTGATCATCTACTGGACTGATGAATTCTGGATTATTTGAGCTACTACCTGATTTTTCCAAGATGATATTCACTGTAAAACAGGATTTTTCCTAGGCAGAGATTTCATTTTACATTTTTTTTGTGAGCCTTTGTGTTATTCTTTTCATATTTATTGTGGGTATAGCTGTCCCTCTGAATCTCATCTTTACTTCTATAAATATTAAATAAATAAAGGTCCATGGAATTTAGTCCATTTCATTTTTTTTTCAAGCTACTGCTCCACTAGGTGGCGGTAATGTATCAAAAAGAAGCTACGCCAACTTTCATTAAAACTCAAAAGAAGAAGCAGAAGCAACAGAAGCAAGAGCTCGATGTTACAGATGCGCTTTTGTCTGTCATTCGTGGCTGGATTTGTTATTAAGCCATTATACTGCAAGATCCCATATGTGATCATAAATGCTACATTAAACCGATCAGACCTAATCATCGTCGACTAGGGGGAAGGAAGAGGGACGTGGGGTATTCATCTCATTTTGCCTTACATATAAATATGGAGCATTGCTATAACTACTATTATTGTATAAACACTGTTTAAAGTATTTGAACATGCTGAGGAGGAAGTAACAAAGGAATGTTATGGCCAGATTATTGTAGTAGTAGTGTCCAGAAATTATTCCCTAAAGTTTACTGTTTATTGCCCCCCATCAATGAGATGGGATTTTCGCCCCTGATTGTTATTAAAGGTTTCTGAGTATGAAATTGTGCATTAATTTAACCAACCTCTCGTCTGGACCTTTAAATGAAGCTGTGAAACGCACGGATGGTTTAAACGTGAACGTCAGCGCTCGTCTGCCTCGTGCCGCCTCTGTCCAATCACGGAGCGCGTGGTTTGATTGGCCCCGCCCTCCCTCTGCAGAGACTCGTTTGACGGCGCTGCCACGGCTAAATTTTAATATCGAAAGTGGCCCACGGTTAACCTGCCGTGGAAATGGCTGCTCACGCTGCAGAAGAAACACCCGCTCTGGGCGTTGAGGACGAGGCTGCGGCCGAGCAGATAACCGCGAAGGGCGACGGCCAGAAGGAGACGGAGGAAGGCCGTACTGAACCGGAAACAGAGGAACCAGGCAACGGCGTAGAACTGAAAATAGTAGAGATGGAGGCGGAGGCCAGTGGAGAGAAGCCCGCTGCTGCGGTGGTGGCGGCGGAGGAAGAGGCGGAGGAGGAGGGGAACAAGGCCGCGAGCGAGGCGGTGACAGACGATGCTGTCGCGGGCAACCCGGAGCCGACAGCCGCTCCAGGGGAAGCGGAGCGAAAACCGGAGGCCGTGGCGGAAAGCTTGGGAGACGTCAGCGGCAACAACGAGCCCGCCGTCGGGAACGCGTCGGAGGAAGCTAGCGTCAAAGAGGAACCGGGGGAGGAGAGCCGCTGCACGGGGATGGAGTGCGAGAAGAGCAAAACGGGCAGCGAGGACAGCGAGAAGACGGAGCTGCGCGAGAAGAGGCGGCCCAGCGTGGAGATCTCGTCCTCCGACGGCGAACCCCTCAGCCGCATGGACTCCGAGGACAGGTAGGTGGAGGTCTCTTCTCCCGTCCCGTCATTTTACCACAGAGCTCTAGCCTAAAGACTGAAACATAGTTCGAAATTGTCCTAGTTTCTATATCTTCTGTCCTAATGGACACCTGCCCAACACTCGTTTAGTTTGACTTGTCATACTTTAACAAGCTGAAGTGTTCTCTCTCGGTTTGTGGAAGACTTGTGTACGCATGTATTAGGTTGGTTTGGGGGTCATTTTTTCAATAAAATATGCAATTTCTTAAAATGTTGGACCGTCATTCTTATTATGTATTAATTTTTTTATTAATTATTTATTTTTTACAAATTCTCTGTACCAATTGGAAAAGCTAGAATAGATAGTGAACACCCCACAATCTTCAAGGCAAAACTTCCTTAAGTGCTCTACATGGTGATTAACTGGTTAGTTTTGATGCTCACCACATTAACATTTGTTTCGCTTAGATGCTGCAGCTCAGCTTTAAAATGGGAATGAAAACACACAGTGGGGAATGTATTCGTTCTTTTGATTTTTATCAGTCCATCAGTGGCTCTAACATCAGGCTGATAATGGGGCAAGTAACGTGTTGAATGAGTGATAATGAGCAAACTATTACCAGCCCAACAGCACAACAAATGCTGTAGTGCTATGCCATAATTGATTTGGCATGAGTGATGTAAAGTGGCATGCATGGAAAACCAGTTGCTGCCAGAAGGCGCGCGCACACACACACACACACACACACACACACACACACACAGATATCTGCACCTGTTTCCTCATGACTGTGCAAAGCCTGATCTGAGCTATGAAGATATATAGTGCTGCGTATTGCCCATGTTTTATTGCCTGCCTGTCCAACCCTCTCCTCTCTCAGTATTAGCAGTACCCTAATGGAGATGGAGAGCACGGTGTCCAGTGGCCGCTCCACGCCGGTTATGATGAACGGACAGGGCAGCACCAGCTCCTCTGGGACAAAGACAGTGGCTTACTCCTGCTGCTGGGACCGATGTCCACAGTGCTTCAACTCTAGTCCTGACCTGGCCGAGCACATCAGGGGCATTCATGTGGATGGACAGAGAGGAGGGGTCAGTACGACTTGATCTTTCAGACAAACACCTAATTGATATATGTTATACTGTCAGATAGGTTGTTCATTTTTTATTGTTTTATTGGAAGTTGTAAAACATTGGATACATTGTTTACAGTTGGATAGTCTTTAAGATCCTTAAGATAACTTAGTTTATCCACAAGTATCTGACTTGCATCCTGCATAGACCATGCACAGAATGCATCATTCGGCCAGCAGGGAGTGTTGGCACCAACACAACTTTTTGGGAACTGAGAAACACAGAGAGCTACCTAGAGTTGGAGCTAGGAGCTTATTTGTCAAATGCTTGAATGTTACGGATATCGATTTTATATTCAAAAGATCAGCTTTAACTTACTATACACACTATTCCACTGACTTTTTTCTCTAACTTGTAATATGGTGTGTATATATATATGTAGGTTCTGTCTGAATTATTACGGAATGGATCACCAGACACCAGAAATTACACTAAAGCATTCAACCTGTAGGCAGTATCAAAGAAAGCCTACAGGGCACAAAAAACTTGTATTTTTTAAGTTTTGGTCTTGTATACCCTCCCCAAACTAACTGTCAGTTGTTTTACAGCTTTGTTTTACTCTAGCCAATTTTATTACCCCCTCCCTCTCTCATGTCCTCTTTCTATCATCCTCTCTGTCTGATTCCCTTAGGTGTTTGTGTGTCTATGGAAAGGTTGTAAGGTGTATAACACTCCATCCACCAGTCAGAGTTGGCTTCAGAGACACATGTTGACCCACAGTGGAGATAAACCCTTCAAGGTAAAATCAATAACTCGGGCATCATGGACACTAACAGCTGTTCTTTCACATTCAGAATATTAATGAAATCTGATAATATTAAAACTGCAAAAAGTAGTCAACTGATCAGTTGCCAACTATTGAAGAAATTGTCAAAAGTCTCTTGTTCCAGCTTCTTACATCTGATTATTTTCTATGTTTTTATTTAGTTGCAGCTGTAAATAGTAGTGATATTTTTCTCTTTTTGGTTATTATTTATCGACTTTTAGATCAAGCATCTTAGCTGTTTAACTATCATATTCTATGGACAGCTTCCCTTAAAGATGCAGTGTGTATGATCTAATGGATTCGGCTGTACTTAGCATAAAATTAATCAAATTAATGACTGCTTTGTTTTCTGTGCCGTTTGTCTGTCTGACCGATTTTCATGAAATTTGGTGGCAGGGTGTAGAATTGGTTCTCCTACAGGCTTAGGGTACTTACTTGCTTGCAGTGTGTGTTTTACCACTAGATGCTGCCAGACACTACACAATGCATCTTTTAAATGGTGCTTTAGTGTGTCCAAGCGTTCCTCAATTTATATGTCACACTTCATGATGATTCCAAAGAATTCAATTATATTTGTTGTAATAATTAACCAAAATGAGCCAATGTAGCAAAGAATAGTATATTATTGCTTTGATTTTAGCATCTAATTATTTAAATATTCTGGAAACCTAGAAACTTATCACAGAGACTTGCACTTCACAAATTTTTTAAGATTGGGATCTATTGTTTTTCCTGTGCTATTGACTAATTAAATAATATTTAACTATTATGCTGTAGTGAGTAAAAGAACACGTAATATGTAAGTAATGTATTTTCAGTAACCAACCAAACTGAGCCATTTGAGTATAGATATCAGTTCATTAGGAGTTCTGTAATCCACCATGGAGCCTCATGTGCATTGCTGTGCAAAGTGATGTAGATTTCAGAGTTTACAAGTTGCAGGTCATGGTTGTTGCTTTACAAAGGAAGGTAGACTCTCAAGTGATAGTGTGACTGTAGGTAAAAGCACAGAGAGAGTGCTTGGTGGAGGCTGTTTGTGTACAGCAGGTCAGAACAAGTCATTGTGCAGGGATGTCTGTTTGGGAGTATATCAGAGAGAGAAAGAGAGAAAGAATGTGAGAGCAGGGTGCACAGCTCCAAATATAGAACATCTGTGTGTAGCAGTTAAAGTTGTCGTAATGGTGGGCAGCCACAATAAATAAATGAATATATGAAAACTGGATTCCCTGAAATAAAACTCAGGGAAGGTTCCCCGACCCGTCGTTTTTCAAGTTTTATAAAGTGAACAATTTTACCCATAGCAACACCTTTGTAATAACTTTCCCTAATTAGCATTTTCTTCTACTATGCTGCAGTGTGTAGTTGGCGGCTGCAATGCCAGCTTTGCTTCCCAAGGAGGGCTGGCTCGCCATGTACCCAGCCACTTCAACCAGCAGAGTTCTTCCAAAATGTCCAGCCAGGCCAAACTCAAGGAGGAGTCGCCCTCCAAGGCCGGTCTCAACAAGAGGAAGAAACTCAAGAACAAACGCAGGTGCTCCATACGTACGTACTTAAGAGGCACACAAACAAACAAACAAACAAACTGTATTTCAATATGTATCACACTGGGATTTCCCCCCATTTGTCTTTGTTGGTACGGATTGCAAGATGAATGCATTTTGATGGAATGCCATAGTTGTGCTAAAACAGATGTTTTCAGCTTGTAATCTTTGTTGGAGAAGCATGTGCTGGACCACACAGATAGACAGTGTTTCCCACACATAGACCAATCTGTGGCGCAGCGCCACAAAATGAAAAATGAGCACCACAAATGGATTCCGCCTCTTTTTTTTTTTTTTCCCTCTCATTTTCTTTCAAATGCACAGAAAGCAAGAGAGAGAGCACTCAACAGCTGTGTATACATGTCAGTGGAAGTACACATGCACTGGCCCAACATTTTCAACCAACCCAAGCACAACTCGGGCTTCAAGTTCATATTAAAATAATGTACCAGATCTCCTTCCCGACCCACATATTTAAAAAAAAAAAAAGTATAGGTCATACTTTCGAATAACTCAGTCATGGCCTTTGTGCTTCCATAAAACTGACATCTCTTGAATTTAAAAAAGGCCAAGGTTGATGCATAGCTGCAGTTGTGTCACTATGCATTAGCACGTTTTGTCCCTCCAGCATTCATGTAAAAGTTAATAATAGCCTACCTTAAAATCTACAATTAATAAGAATTTCCCACTATCCTTAATTACAATGTATTATTCGGAATGCCTAGTTGGATACTTTCCTGGAAAGCTTTGCGCAAGTCAAACATCTATCGTGGCTTTGTCTTTTTTTAATGATATATTAACTTTCTGGCATACCACAAATACATTTTTGACCAAAGTGTCTGTGGTTGAGTTCACCCAACACAAGTGAATGTTCCCATGTATCTCCTAAGCTAACAGCTATTGTAGCCAGAGTTCAAGTTACTTACAAACCCACATAAACACAAGCCTACGCCATCAAGTTTCCTGTTGTTTTAACAAGCTCTTCCCTATTAACATAGACTTATAATGTGAGAGGAGAGTGCAGACTCACAGGTGAAGCCTTCTGTATGCGGCAGCTGTGATGAGTGAAGTCTAGTCATGGTAACCTTTAGTCATTTCATTTAATGCAATATTTTATTTATTATTTATTTATTTTATTATGTTTTTCTCCACCACATTTTGTAGTTTACAGTATGTGGTGAATACTCCTCCAATAATGAAACTGTCCTTTCACTTAGAGGGAGCAGTATGTTCACCACAGTTGAATGTGGTCTTGAGAGATTACTAAAAACAGTTCATCACTGGAATTCAGAAATATTACTTTTTAATTATATTTATATAGTTAAATTATGGGTCTGAGTTTTTTTTTTATTAATGCGACAGCAGTAGCAGCAGCTCTGGTAGGTGGAAGCTGGGTAGGATCACGAACCGAATGAACTATTCAGAGGCGTTTTAATTGTATGAGGCAGACCAGACAGCAGCATTTGGTGAACAGATCTCAATATTCAGTAACCTGGAAAAAACTGCTATGGTCAGTCTATCCACTTCCTTCCTATGGTGCATGTTTCTGCTTCTGCAGGCATGAACATGTAAAACAGAACATGGATCGAATGCAATAGAATAGCTTTATAGATAGCAGTCCATCTCCATAATACATTGTCACACACATAAAGACATCAATACCATTGAACATTTCAATACAGGACAAGTACATCTATACACTCCTAAACGAACAGCACAATCACACTAGTGAAAACATTCCGAAGCTATATACACTTCCAGAGGGGTCCAGGTAGCAGATGAAACAAAGCTAAACTACAAAGGGCTCTATATTTTCTCTACTCATTTCTGCAACTGTGCTTTTCTTTGACCAACTGAACTATGCTTTGTATAGACCTCAGCTCCTACTAAACATCGGAAATGTCAAGAGGTCTTAGCTTTCTTACCACTGAATATGCAGAGTGGGGCACTTACTCAGAGCAACTAAGCCCTAATGAATCTCATTACTGTAGTGAGTTGAGGATTTTACCCCCTCTCCTGACTTATAGCAGCAAATCATCATTTAAAAACCATAAATCAACATTTACATTCATTCAGAGACACTTGGAAAAGCTATGGCATTTTTATATATGGTATCCGGTCTATTTCTTTTTTTATATCAGGGTTACTCTTTAACCGTTTAACTGTGCTCTCACTGCCTGTCTGTCTCTCTCCGCCTCCAGCGCGGCCCCATGACTTCTTTGATGCCCAGACCATGGATGCTATCCGCCATAGGGCCATCTGCCTGAACCTTGCCACCCACATCGAAAGTGTGGGCAATGGCCACAGTGTGGTCTTTCACAGCTCGGTGAGTCTGTATGCAGCGTCTTTTACTGTCTCCGGATACCAGTTTAAAAATGTATAGGTTTAAGGAGTGACTAGTGGTATTTCTACTCTTTTAACCATAAAAAGTTCCATATTAGATTTTTCTTGAACCATTTTTTGGTAGTCTTTCATTTAGACAACAGGGGGCAGGAATGAATCACTATTGGAAAACGAGCCTCTGATCATTGCAGATTTTTTTTCTTCAGTGCACTTGAAGTGAACCTTGTGAGTTGCCCCAAGGCTTGCTGTTTTTCTCTGAATCAGGCTTCATAGGAACAACAATTGGATTGTTTTTGTGTATGGTGCTGTCTCCATTCTGGGTCCAGTGTATGATACATTATTAATGGGCTCTTAAATGCCGTTGCCTTTACTATTAGGGCACATGTTAACACTAGGGGGGGAAAAAACTATTAGAGAGATTATCCATCTCTCCCTGACAATGGCTTCAAAAGCCTAATTGCGGAATGAATTTTATATCATGGGAGGTTAACTGTAATGACATTTTGGATGTGAAGGGTGTGAATGGCAGATTTTTTTGAATGGCCGCTGTACCTGTAAAGTTCCACTAGGGCGCACTCTGTCTCTTTTTTAAAATACTAAAATTATCTTACTTCACCATTTGGTGTTTTCTTTTTTTTTTCTCATCAAAAAGTACATTTATTTAGTAATTATATTTCATTGTGCCATACTACTGTGTGTAACCAACAGATCAAACTCCCTTTAAAATGAGAGAGAGAAGTCGAAAAATAATTACACATAAAGGCTGTTTTCAGGTGCACTGTGAAGCATTTTGGTGAAAGTTGGATTGTATATAAATATTATGTAGGGTCTATACATACAAGGATAAAACAAAGGAAGAATGACAGCTAAAAGCAATGTTTAATGAATACACATATCCCCCAAAAATGTAATAATGTAGGCAAGTCTAAAACCATTAAGAGCCTTGTAAACAAGTAAAAACATTTTAGAATCAATCCTATAAAAATGGCAGCTAGTGCAGGTTAGCATTGGGTATAGAATTGTGAAACGAAGTATAGTATTGTGCATGCGTGTAAAGAGGTAGGAAGGTGTGACCTGCAGGTTAGGAATTCATGCAACTGGGTGGTCAAGAAGTTATTACATCCATCTGGTTGTCATTAAAAAAAAATCAGTTAGTTTTTTTTACAAATAAACTGAGAATACTGTATGGATCGCTGGGAGTTTTCCAGAACAGGCTCCCTGCTGTTGCTCAGTTAACACTGTGTTAACAGTGTGAATAAGAGTGTTAACATCAGTGCTACTCCCACTACAGTACTGATCTGCTCTTAGATAGGTTCCTCTCAACTTGTTTCTGTTCTGTTCCTACAAACAAAACCTCAACTGTTGACCACCGGCCAAGAATTTTAAAAGAAAAGCTCAGGGAGAAAAAACAAAAGAAGATAAAGCTTGGGAAGAGGTTAAGAGAGGTAACCGCATATTTGGACACAGACTGAGAAAGGAGGAAGAAACCGGCCAGGGGTGGGAGAGTAACAAATTTAGAGAAACAGACATTGAGAAGGGAGGACAAGGAGTGGGGGTTAAGTGAAGTTAGGGTCATGGAATCGGAAAGAGATCTGGCCAGTTGGGCATTCATTCTCCCTCTCCCTATCCCCTGGAGGTTTGTGGCGAAGAACTGTTGGTGCTGCGTTAGACCCCCAGGCCCCAGCGGACCCTCCCAGGCCCGGGGAGACGCAGCAAAGCCGTGGGGGGTTCTGTGGAGGTTGTCCAGTCAGCTCGCTGACACGCCAGCACAACTCAGTCATGTTTATGATGGGATATTTTTGTTATTGCACCAATCTGCGTCATCCACAGCTTGATCCCCTGACACCAGACAGGCACCCAGTATCAGCAGGCCTGCCCTCCCCCAGCTTCGCCTTCCACTGCCTTGTTGCACTGTTTACTCGCCTTTTCCCTCTAATTTCTCTCCATCCCTCTCATGAGTCTTTTTAGGATTAAGATCTGTACCTTGAAGCACCGACCATCATCGAACCAATCGCTCCATGCTACTCAATCCTAAACCCACTTCATCGTCAGTCCTCACATGGTCCTGATCCTTCAACATGAAGTTGGGGCTTGTAATTATTTACCTGGTGCTATAAGGAGCCAGGGGCCAGAGGTTAAAAGTACAAGGGCAGTAAAGCAGCTGCACTACATCTTAACTGCAGGGCTTGAGGCACTTATGTTACATTATGGTGGGGTCTATTGCAGCCAGCACAGGATCCAGCTGAACAATTCAGCCAGGCCCTGCAGTTGTCTCCTCTCCCTCGTCTGGATTTACGGTGGGACAGCAGCAACCGGCCAAGACGTGGTGGAAAGCTAGCAGATAAAGTCAGAGACAGATAAATGTGAATAAAATGAGAAACAATGCTAATTTATGAGCTTGGCTGATGCTCTCAAAAAGCTGGAAAATAGCTCTCCTGTTCAATCTTTTGAAGATTGCGTTAGAAATGTCAAAGAAAGGCCTCTAAAAGCAATTTTATGTTCATCTATACAAGTGAAGGACAGGAAGGGTTTTTGTTAGACAGACTTTTTTTATTTTAAAGATTTTTTAAAGATCAAGGTTTTACTACAGTAAATACATGGTGTCAGAGATTGGCAATGTTTTATTTTTAGATTTTATTTTAGTATGTAGTATCATTTTTTTTACTGTATCTAGACAGTAATAAGGAATTTGCATGGTTCCTTATTAAACACCAACGTATCAGTTAAGGCATAAGTTACTTTTATTACTTGTCTACTTCTCGTCACACCTAAACACTATGTTGCAGTCAGGGGGCAAAACCATGGCTGATTTTCTAAGTTGGCTGCCATTTCCAAAGCTTCTCAGACAAATGTTAAGAAACCTGGCCAGCAACAACAACAACCATCATATCTGCAAAGCCAGCCTAAATATTCCTTCAACAAAGTGAATCAGTATATGTATTGACAGCAAGCAGGAAGTGGGCTATTTCTATTTAACATATTTGCTTTGAGGAAAGTATGGAATGAGACAAATCTGCAATTCTTTATTCATGCTGGAGAGAAGACAAAGATCTGTGCCTGAACATGAACAACACAACGTTGTCGGATCTGAGTGATGAATCAAATAAGACTGATGTTTCCGAAAACAAAGAAGTTCACACAGGTTTTGGCTCAAACATCGTAGGGCCAGAAAACCTGTAAGAAGAGGAGAGGAGATATTCTAGGTCTTTGTCTGCTTCTCCTGTCTCGGTGGAGCCTCCTGCTTCCTGTCCTCAAACCAGTTTCCATCAATGCCGCAGCCGGTCCCCCGAGTCACGAAAACAATTTCAGATATTCATGTGCGTAAAAGTTCTTCACATGTGTGCTCATTCACCTTCCTAAAAATAGACATTCCTAACATAATAGAGCCGATTGACGCAAGAGGTTATATTTGGGGGTAGTTTTGACACTCCTGGTTATTTTTCTAGCGTTCCTTTTCCCTACCAACAACATTTGTTTGAATTCCAGACTAGTTTTACTATAAACCTACACAGCGTGATAGATGAGACGCTATGCAGAGAAAGGGCCAACCATCCAGGAAATCTGGTTTTATTACAAGTTTCTGGTTATGTTGGCAGAACAAGTCTTTATTTTGTCGAGACTATAGTAAAACCAGGTAACAGAACACAGATAAAAGAAAATAATAAAAAAAGAAAGTGCATTGCTAGTCTCTACCTTCCCTGTCTGAACCTTTGAATCTTTCTGGTGCTGACATGGAACAAAAGCAGTATACCCCATGTTCCCGATATAAAGGCCCTGCTATACTTGTGTGTCGGATTTGAAGTATTTTTTCTTACAATATGTTTCAGGGCAATGTGAGATAGATCCCATCGAAATCTCACTTAGGTTCTGCATGCATTATTAAAAGTGATTATTAGTGTAATGATCGGCCACTGTTTCACTTGACGAGCTGTATGAATTGTGCGCACTCATTATTTGTTAATAACGTGGTCAGGGTGGGTTATGTCTTTGAAGCCAGTTCTCAACAGACAAGAGATCAAAGCCCAGACATTCCTGTATATCTGGTCCTTGTTAAAGCATAGATTTAAATTATCTGTAAACCGCAGGTTTAAAAGGATGCTTTTGTGCATGCTTAATTTTCACTGGTGATGGCAAGTACAGGTTACTTGACTACATAAGTGTTCCAAATGACGACAGTATAGCAGAGACAAACTCAGGACTGCTTTTATTTATTTATTTCTTATTTTTATAGCATGGCTCATTTTCTTTCTTGATTGTCTATGCAGGTGTTAGCAAGAAGGAAAGAGGGCTCTGGCAAGGTTAAAGTTCTCCTACACTGGACACCTGAAGACATGTGAGTATACTTCCACTACCCTTAACAAGACACACTCTGTAATATGCTGAAAAGTGAGCATTCCTATGGAGGTTGGTGTTAATGTTGAATATTTGCCTATAATGTCACTCTGCAGTGGGTATCAAGCTGTGCTGTTATAAACATACTGAGTCCTCTGACAGGTGACACCATTCCTTATCCATGATCTGACGTATCTTTAAGCTGCCTTTTGAATCCTGCCCTCACTTGAGCAAAAAGCTTCTTGGCTGACTGGCTTGATAGAAAGTTTAATCTGAATGCTGTGACATTATTAAAAAACGTGAGGGTGACTTATTCACCTCCACAATAGTGTGCACCTGCATGAACTCTTACCTACCTTGTCATATATATTTGGAAATAGTTTTGGATTTGGGCTAGATATATTATTGCATTCAGTTTGCTTCATAATCTTTTACACCAATATATCATTGCATATTACTCATGTTACTGTTGTAACTGCTCTGCTTAAGCTACAACTTGACTGTTATGAAATAATATCTTTGCTATAGTGAAGTTTTCAGATAAAATGGGAGTAAAAGTCACTATTAGGTTACAAAATTAAAGATTACCAATATTAAAACATTTTAATGTTATAGGTGTAAACTACAGACATTGTCTTTCAGCCATATTGACATGAAATAGTGGAAAAACACAAGTGGTACCAATGACACTAATTAAGTTTCTGTTCTATTTATTGTAGCAAAGCCTGTTTCACTGAACCAAAATGCACTGTAGCAACATCCTGACTTTTTTTACTTGAAAGGAGCAGAACCTTAATCAATCTCTTTCCCTCATTAATAATCAATTTATTAATTGCTTCGTTTGGACTATGATGCTATTGTGATAAGAAAGGCTGCATCTTCATTACACAAACATTTTACATACAATACATTTTGTCACAAATTATACCAGCAACTTCCTTGGGAAGCCTTCAGTTTTAGGAAAGAGTGTTCTTTCTCACTCATTGTGTAACTCACACTGTTCAATCTTAGTTTTTTTTTTAACCCGTATGTCTAGCTGTTGCATGTTAAACTATAGATATGTCTGCATTTGTCCTTGTGAAATTCATGTAGATGTTGCAGTAACTGCGATGCTTAGCTGCTATGCTGCTATGCTGCTATTTCTGGATGTCCTATCTATATGCCTTGGTTATTTACTGTAGCTTTAATGACTATGGGGAACTAATCAAGACAGATTTATTGTTTGGTATGTTTTTTTCTTTTTTTTTTTCTTTTCTTTTTTTTAATTACTAAAGGATTTGAATCTACAACACGTGTCCACACAAACCTCCATTTGGAGATTTATAGAAAACTGCACAAATTGGCAAACTCTGTACCACATGTATAAGTCACCTGCACATGCTTACCATGTAAAGCCTGGGCCTGTCACAAACATTTCCTTTTCGAGCTTCAGGGGGCATGCACATGAACATTACAATGTACGTGTATCTAATCTGTCTTCAAAATTTACGATTCTCTTTTCCATCCAATTGCACACTCTACATGGTGGCCTTCCTTTCACATCAGAGCTCGCTATAAATCTTTCCTACATTCCTTTCCTGGCCAGTATTTGTTTTGTAGAGCTCATGGATGGGGAAAATTCATGTTCCCTTTTAGTCTATGACCCGAAACACACCTGATACTAACATGCGTGATATAATCACAAATGGGCAGCTCTTTGTTTGTGTGTGCACACCTAGCATTAACATGCGACTCCAAAGTAACTGAATACAAGTGTCAGTAATGTAACATAACTTAGAATCCCTTGCTCTCCTCTGCTTCGTTCCGTTTGCAAGTTGTGCTGTCCTTTGGTATAATTTCTGGTCCCACATGAAGACAAACTACATTGCTATCATTAATTTCTTTCCATTATTTATTCTGTTGTCAAACAAGTTACACACCTCTGTGGAAGGCCAGTTCACAGGGTGGCAGTTATTCACTTCCCTGCCTAGTCTGCCGGATGTCATTTGAGTAAGATGAAGTCATTCGGTGTGGCCCAGAAGATGGTCAGAGAGAGAGTAGAAGAGATGGTAGGAGAGGAGGAAGCAGAGGGGTGGTCACCTGCCTCCACTGAGATATGCCCTATCCATGTGGGGGGAAAAAATGATGTGCAAAGTTTTTTAGCTCTGATTTTCATTTCACTAAAATGTTATTTCATCAAGAGATGTTCTGTGCGCTGCAACCTTACAGTATTAATGTTGTCATAGCTGCACACAGCTGCATAAACTTTCTTTAACCCACTTTAACAATGTGCTGTGCATGTCATAATCCATGATCAGGTTGAGAAGAAATGGCAAAGCTGGGGTTCTGTGGTATCCAATGGTGGTAAGGCCTTTATTAAAAATTTGTTTTCTCTCTGGTGTAAAAAGAGGAACAGAGATGGCAACGGGCAAAGAAACATAAATGATGCATCAGGAGCCACATTGCAGCAGACAGCTTTCACTGAGCATACTGTAGCTCAACCATTGTTCTTTCAACTCCTCCAATGCTTCACCCTCCCATCCTTCCTCCCCTTCTTTCATTTCCCCCTCTGATCCACCTCTGCAGCCTCCTCCTCGTGCTGCATGTGGGAGTTTAATCTTGTGCATGGAGAAATAATGAGGTAGAGGGAGAAAGATGAAGTTTGGTGATCAGGAAAAAAAGGCTTTTTTCAGTTTAATTCTATACAGAGAGACACAGATGAAGATTGATACTGAGACTCAGAGACATAGATAGATAGAGGCAGAATGAATGAAGGAAAGAATGGAGGGGTGGGCAGAGAATGGGAGGAAAGTGAAAGATGAGAGTGGGAAGGAAATGCACAGTAATATCTTAAACTGGGGGATGCATTCTCTTTCAAAAGACGAACATTTTACAGTGAGATTGGCTTGATATAGATTGCTACTGTAGGATAACATTGGCTGCTTTACCGCTCGAAAATTCCTATATGTGAAACAATAGGGTGAGAACTTGGTGTCAGGTTGACTTGTTATTCTTTGGCCGACCTGTTTTAAAATGAGAGCAGTAGGTGCTACGTCACTACATACATGGTGCTGTAAGACTTGAGGACGGAGGCTGAAGTTGCATATGCTCTGCAAAAAGGAGAGGCTTTTTTTTTTTTTTAAGATGGATGATATTTAGTGAGTCCTATTTGGTTTGACCAGAGTCTGGGGAAATAAAGTCGTGTGTTTATGTAGTCAATGTTCAAATGTGGCCATCAATGTCATGACCCTTCATGCCAAGGTCAAAATCAAGTGCTGTGCTGTGTGCATGGTGTACGTTTCTCAGTCACTGAGTCAATGATTAGCCATGTGAATGTGGGAAGTCATGTTTATTAATGTTGAAACAAACCATTCACTCTCTGACTGACACTCATTAACTCCATTTGGATTAATGAGTAACTGATTAACATGAAGGCGTTAGGAACCATAAGCAGCTCACACAGTGGGAAGAAGAGCAGCGGGTGGGCTCAGAGAGTGAGAGAAAGAATCATATCATCGCAGTCTGTATAATGCATTATCATGTGCCCTGTTTTTTATTAATATATATATATATATATATATATATATATATATATATATATATATATTGATTTAGTAATGCTAATTTAGAGTTTAGGCAGAGCTCAAATGCAGTAAGTATAAAGTGACCTCTTTTTAAGGTGTCCATGTGCACATGTCCATTTGTGCATATCTTTATTCAGGGAGAAAGAGCATTGCATGGATAGTTGTTTGCATTTTGAGCTTGCTGGGTTGCTCAGTTGGAGGTCTTCACTGTGCTTCATTCTGCACCATAAATGGTTACATATCTGCTAAATGGTCTAAAGGAAATAATTACCTTGATGTAAACGTAATATATTCCTCATGGTCAAACAATCACAGAGATGTCAGTTTATTTTTCATAAAGCAGTACACCTATTTTTATTTTTTTTTTGTTTGTGTGTGTGTGTGGGCTGGTTCACATCATTGATGCTCCATGCTATGTTGTGTCCAAATCAACTAATAAGTCTGAGCAGTTATTGGTATGGGAGTATGACACCATGAGAACTAGCATGGCAATTAAAGCTGCAATGATTAGTTGACAAAAAACAATTATATATGTATTCAGTTATTATTATTATTTACAAAAAAAACAATTCCAAAGTTTCTGGTACCACCTCCCAGTTGTGAATATGTCCAGGTTTATTTGGTCTTCTGGCATAGTACACTATAGATTGAGGATGGGAATTTTTAACCATTTTCTGATATTGTTTTTAGGCTAAACAACTGAACTATTATTGAGAAAATTATTGACAGGTTAATGGATAATAAAATAAATCATAGGTAGTAGCTCTAATGGCAACACTTTTTAGGTGCTGAAGAAACACGTTTAATACACTACAGCAGTTCATGGCATTGCAAATTCGATGTAAAGTAAATGTTTTCCTTTAGGTTGCAATGGCCTTTGTGGTCCCCAAACCAGCTCTATTGCCCTTTTTCTGATTTACAGAATGGTGTACTTTATAGGACATTGAACTTTCCATTTAAATACATGTTATATGTTAACAATTTAATATACTATTTGCTGCTTTGTGATAAAAGTATTGCCCCCACCCCAGTAGCTATCCCCACAGAGGCCTCACTCACAATATACATTTCTGCCTCATAAAGTAAAGAGCCCAATAACAGTCTCCTCTGGAAAATAAAATGGATTCATTTGTCTTTATTTGGCTTGGTGTGACTGTATAGGAAGAGTTGTATTTCAGGTCTTTGTGTGTGCATATGGTTGTGGGGGAGTACTTATGTATGTGCATGACATGTATGTGAGAGTGCGGCGTCTCCCCTCCATCTCTATAACTCAGAACCACAGCATAATGCCTCTGTCATGCTGCCCATGCCTTTGGAGTGGAGTGTGCATGCATCACAACACAAGTGTTTACTGTATATTTACCACTTAGCAGGTCCTCTGTTGTCATTTGAGGTTTGATTTGCACACGCACACTATTTCAAGAATAACCTAATTCTGCTTTGAAGGTGTCTTGTTTCTTCCTGCCTCTTATCAACTCTCTCTCTTTTCTCCCTTCATTCAAAGGGCTTCAAGATACCAAAGCAATGCACAAACCAAAAAAACAGAAAGAAACCTATATAAAAACTTAAAAACACCAAAAATCCAGTAAACGGATAGCATTTTCATAATACTGTGTGTATATTAATGTATGATTACTTCAATATGTGCAACTACACATTTTTGTATGAATTACTTTTTCTCGTGTTCTAGATCTAGTCTAACCATTAAACATTTCTTTCCTAAAAAACACATTGTTGACTTCTTATGGTTTAACTCATAAATTATTGCTGAATATCAAGTGAGGGGAAAGTCTGGGCTTTTCTGCTGAGGCTGCTGCCCCTGTGACCCCACCCGAATAAGCAGTATGGATGGAATATTAAGTGTGAAACTCATTTGGACTCCTTAGCTAGCTGAAATATTCAGCTGTGAGCTTCTAAAGCCTAGAGCAAGTTGACACTTTTTTTTTTCCTTGATTTTGTTTGGAAGAGTGCATAGATCTAGAAGATATTGTAAAAGTATGGGTATGTCTGTACACATTCTTGTTGGCTACAGAGAAATTCCCATCAATGTTCCTGATCCCAGCTAAGCTTTTGTCTCAAGGTTAATCTTTCAATCAAGCATCAAAGGTGAGGTTCATGTAAATTCAACATAAACTGCTCTTAAAAAACAAGTATGTACTTAAAGTACTATTAAGCGTCCAGGCCCTCAAATGTGCTAAAACAAGTCTTACAAGGATAAGTTATACATTAACAAACCCCCACTACTTGTTTCCTCTAGATTTTTCCTTTCCTGTCTTTTGTTAAATTCCTACTACATTTTCTCTCTTTTTGCCCTCTATCTGATTCTGTAGCCAGTTGCACTGAATGTGCAGCATGTGAACCTTCACCACTGAATGGACTGATCAGGCCTGTGAATGAGCGTTTCGGCTGGGTGGCTGCCTGCTCGCTGCTTGCCGTCTGTCTGTGCTCTTTTGATGACGCAAATGGTGACGGGGGGAATGCTGGGGGTGGAGACTAGAGGGCTGGAGGAGGGGAGGGGAGGCGCATTTGACTCGCTAAGCTCTTTGTTTCTTATGCGTCTCAACTCGCCACGCCTAGTGCTTGCACACTCCCTTCTTTCACAGGGGATCATGCTGATGAGGGTACAGGAAGATACAGCTGAGCAGTAAAGCACATTGTGTGTGTGTGTATGAATGCGCAAAAGGGGGGAAAAGGTTCTGGTTTTAAGGTGTCAAATGTCTGTTTGGTCATTTTGAATGCTCACACACACACACACTACATACATAACATCTTTCACCAATCCCACGTTTACAAGTTCACAAACAATAATCTTGGCGATGTTACAAACTGACATGGGACGGCAGTATGCTTAGACCTCAATTGTCCTTTTGTGTGCACAGATCTACGCATGCATGACACTCCCGGTGCTCAGGTCAAGGCCATCTTAATTATAGAAACATACTCTGCGTTCAGAGGAAGGTGTTAAGATGTGCGCTGGACTCAATGAGGCTCTTCATCCATCGCTCACCCTGCTCCATCCCTCCTTTAATCTCCCTTTTTCTTGTTGGAGCCCATACTGCTCTGACCACATGCCCTCTCTGCGTTGTCCTACAGACTCCCTGATGTGTGGGTGAATGAAACTGAGCGATCCGGGCTGAAGACCAAAGTGGTGCACTTATCTCAGTTACCACAAGAGACAGCCATGCTGCTAGACCCAAACATCTATAGGTGAGTGCCTACATGCTTGAATTCCTGCGTGTCCGCACGCCTGCTTGTGTGTGCGTGCCTGTGCATGCTTGCATGCATGTCATTGGCTACTAGCACACATTGCTACAGCTCCGTTGTGTCAGCCAAACATATGTTGTCCATGTGTAAATATTATCTAATCCTCTGTAGGATTCAATATGTGAAGCATTAAAGTGCCATGAGAAAGTGTTTACAAGCTCTTGCGTCTGCCCTCAATACCTGTGTTAATGTTTGTGCTTGCACATGCATGTTTGTATGTTTGTATGTTTGTGCACGAAAACGTTCTTCCACTAGGTGGCAGTAACTCTTGACTTCTTACAGTAAGAACAGTTGAGTGCAGAATAACACATTTTATGAGTGTCTATATCAGTGTAAAAAGAAGCAAACATTGTACATCATCCAGGATATCAACTATTAAATACATATATGGGAACAGAACATGTTTTTGAGAAAGTGATGCAGCTTGACCTCATTTACAAATAGAAATTATTCCAGTAAAAGATTTTCAAACAGAAACAATTATTTTTTGCTACCTTTCAAACTCGACTCCACAGTAAGTGTACCACTTCATGTAGAGCCCTGCAAGAGTCAAAACACTTGTCATTGAGATGAATAAATGAGGTTATCTTTATGATACACCATCAGAGACTTGAAACCCTGAAAGAGGAACAGTTTGTATAAAATAAGTGTAAGTAAAAGTGATCATCTTTCTGGAGATCTGGAGCATTCAGGAAGTATTTAGTTATTGGTGATATTAAACCAAAAGTCTTATGTGTCTGTCTTCACATGACATCTGTAGCAAAATTCATTCATCTACATGAGTTATAGCAAGGAGCATTGACTTTTAAAGTTTGTTTCCTGTTACTAAAAGGTGACGTAATGGCCCTGAGTCAATATGGTTGTGCAGGTGTGTTTCAGGGCAGGTGACCTATGACGCACAAGAAATTCACAGAATCATCACGGCAACCAAGAATATTTTAGGACAAAGCTTTTATTAACTTCATCTCCAGTGTGAAGACGATGCTGAGCAAATTTAAGGTTGTGATAAAATCCACAGGATTAGTTTATTTAAACCTGGTATGTGAGAATGGCAGAAAATCAATCAATTAATAAAGCTTTGGTCGAAGAAACCTTATAGTGAATCTTGACATGTTGCAGGGTGCTACAGAGCAATTTAGCTGTATCCAAATTTATTTTAAATTTTTGATTGGCAGATGACGAGCCCTTGAGGTGCTTTTTTGCAATCTCCAAAGTGTCCAGGAATTACCTTTAATCGCCACATAGAATCTCTGGAGCTCAATCTAAGATTCTTGGTCACGTCTCTTATATTGTGCCTCCCCTCACCATACATCTAAATCTCAGGCCTGCAAGAAAATCAGAGGCCTGTGTTAAGCTTTGTTACAGGTGCTCACTAACCCCCCACCACGTTGGGCCCTAAGACAAAGAACAGCTTGGGAGAACGAGTGAGGTTTTTCCACCAACTTCCAACCAAGGTTCCAGGGCTGGTTTGGAGCTAGAACCTGACACCAGTTCTTTGGTTTTTGACAACCTAAGCATGTGTAATGTTGCTTTTCAAACAAGAATGGACTTTGAGATGGTGACATCTGCCTGGGTGTTTATCTGAACAATAAACTGGTTTTGTTAATATCTTTTTAATATTAAAATCCTTAAAGACTTCATTTGCCAGCATTGTGTAAATTCTGTTCTTGCTTCTTAGGTGCATAGGGTGTCAGTATACCAAAATATGACAAGTGAGCACTTCCGAGTACTTTCTGAATGCACTGGTATATTGCACACAAGTGTGCCAGCACATGGTCTGTCTGATTTCATTTAAACAAGAAGGGTCAGTAACTTCAGGGGCTGCTGCTGGACACTGGTTTCATAGTTAAATATAACTGTCAGCACTCAGACAATTTATGTCTAGGTTGTCCTAAAGCATGAAATCTCCAAACAAATGAGGTGGTCAGTGCATCTTGCCAGTAAATGGAATAGTGCGATTGAACCCTTGAACATGTGAATGGGATGCAGTGAGAGAGAGCTAGGCGTTTTTTGGGGGTTTCCTCTCTTCAGGTTCTTGCCAGTCATGCTGAACTGAAATCGGCTCAGACAAAGCATAACACAGTCTAATATTTAAACATTGAAAGCAGACGTATCATGTACACCAGACATTCTCACATCGTCTCCTCTGTGTTTCCAGAGCACTTCCTCAAAAGCGGCTGAAGCGGAGGTAAGTTCAACACGTGTATATATGTCTTAGATACACACAATATATTATTGATAGATGCTCAATAAAGTCTGTACATACAGTGATTTTACAGTGATTTTATTTTTAACTGATTTTATTTTTAACTTCACTGTGAAGTGGGTATTTAGATAAAGTGTTATTCATGTAATCTGTTGTTGTTGCTGTATTTCTTAAGCAAAGTCCTGTAGTACAATATTGTAGCCACGCATGCACAAACAGTCTAATGTGTAAAAGACAAAACACAAAGCACTTACTGCAGTATTTTTAATCAACATCCTTGCACAGTTTTGCGTAGTTCAGTGAAGTTGGTTTGTGTATGCACACAACACTGTTGCTTAAGGCCACATTTACATACTAAAACACACATAAAATGTCCATACATGGATTAAACCATGCTGATGTCTGGATGATGATGGTAATGTTTGTGTGCATTGGCTAAATGAACCAGAGCCCTGGCTCTCCTGTGGTGAAGCATCAACGTAACTGATAACACATCGTCCACCTTAATGGTTCCTATGTACCGTGAAGCCAGTTAATTTAGAAACGAGCCATTTAGAATCTGACTCTTGGCATTCCATAGTCTACCTATCATGAGGTCATATTTGGATGTTCTTTGTTATTCCATTAATTGATCTCAGTAGATGGTGCAGTAAAAGCTCTAAGATACACAGTGCAATGTGTCGGTTCAACGTCTGAACATCCAGGATAAATCACATGTCACATACTGTTATCTCTCTCATGACACAATGAGAACAACTTATGCTCTCTTCTCTGTCTCCCCCCCCCCCCTGTTCTTTCTGTACCCAGCCTGTAAGGACTCAGCTGTGGAATTGATACTTAAGGGGAAATCCTCGTTCATAGGAGCTTTATCTATATAGGATGGGACGCTCCTCATCTGTCTGCGCCAAACAGGGGATTGAAGTGGTGATAAAGAAAAGTGGAACTTTGCTATGCTCTAGCCCTTTTTTCTTCTCATTTTCAGTTTTGTATATCTGAACCCACTGTTGCAGATACAATAAGTGTGATGTGGAATGGGACTAAGAATTCTAAAAGTTGCTGTTCATAAAAAAATCATTGTTTTTTTTGTTTTTTTTAATAAGCACCAAACATATAATGTTTAACATGATATTCTTAATACCCAATGGTGTAAAAAACTGTTTTGTGTATCCTTGTCAGAAAACACATCAAATTTTATAACTGTTTTGTGTGAAATATTTATGCAGATTTGTAACTTATTTTTATACCATAAAAATGCTTGTGTATTGTGGATCATTGTGAATATTTTGAATAGAACCGTATTTACTGTGATAATCTGTTAACTGTCACTTGTAGGGATATTTGGACATTTCAAGTTGTAATTACAGTATATAAGTCTTAACAGATAATGCTATTTATACTTCCGGAATGCAGTGGTGTTGACGGTGTGTATAATGATGATGTGTGAGCTTGTGCCAGTCATATCAGACATGTAAAGAATATTATGCATATTGTTACAGGAGCAATAAGTCAGTACTTATGGACACCACTGCATAGCTCTTCATCTTACCCAGTCTGGAGATGGTAAAGATAACATACTTACCTCCTCTACCCCTGGTAACATGAACTGTGTATGTCATGGTTGTTAGGATACATTTACAGCTATTTAAGCACTTCAGAGTTATTGTTACAATAGTTGTGTTTTCTACTGTTTGTTGTCCAGTTGGAAATCGTGTTACTAATAAAATGGGGGGAAACAACAGATGTGGACGAATGGAGGTTGTTTGTACAGATGAAGACACAAGGTGTTGAAAGAAAAGACGCATCCGTTCTGGAATTAATATGAGTTCCTTATGTGTGCGTTGGAGGGGATTGGCTGGATGATTTGGCGTCCATTAGCAGAACAGCTTTGGGAGCATGCTGTGGAGGAGCTAATGACTGGGCCAGCAGGGCAGAACCCCTGCTGGCCTCAGCTGCTAGTGAACATGCCTGCAGAGAGGCAGCGGAGTTCAGAGTGAGGTCTGCTACTACACCCATGTCCTGCGCTCCGCTCTCTCATTCAGTCTGTGTTTTTCATTTATTTATTATATCCACAGTAAGTCTGTGGCAACTGGTTGGGGGAAAAAAATGAGAAAAGTTTACTCCAAGATTGCAATTTGGGGTCATAGAACAATCTATGTGTTGCCACCATAAGGTCCAGTTACATATTTGATAGAAAATAATGATATTGTTTGTGTATCTGTATTCACTTCCTTGTTTGCAGATTTCTTGAATTAAGCTAATTAAATTACTAAACTTTACCAATGCCATTTTGGCTTTTGACAAACATCACTGTTGGCAAAGATTACACCCAGTGGGTAAAGCATGTCCAACAAGACTTATAGGAACACCAGTAGGAAAGTGTGACTTTTTGAACCCTTTCACATATTCCCAAGTCAAAAATAGATTTATATCCACTTCTACAGAAGTGGTTTTACCTCCATCGTATGAATGAAAAAAAGATTGGGGAATCTAATCGCATTATGTGAAACCATTTACCGTGCTTAAAGGAACATTCAACACCTGCTTATTTTTTGCTTGTGGTGTGTGATACTTCTAGAATAGCCCTTATCGCAGAATCGCAGATTCGAAACCATTGACGTGCAGGAAGTTGTCAGTGATAAGCATGTGCACACATTATTTACAATAATTCAGTTGCTCATGAGTCATGCTGCAAGACATTTGAATAGACCTATCTATTTTTTATACAGTGAGCGGATAACATTCCCACAGTCCTGTCCAAAGCTCTCACACTAATTCATTTCAGACTGTTGGCTATGACAAAAATTGGAGTCAAGGTTCTAAACAAAAAGTGAGTCATGTCTGCATTGTTTACTCTTATGATGATGGGTATTACTTTCATTGCATGTTGCTCACATTAACTCATTTTCAAATATATTCTTAAAACCTTTTAAGTTGCTAATTTGGATAACTATGAATGACTATGAAATTCAATTTCTTGTAAGACGATTGATTTCAGAAAGTAGGATTTTGCTGCTCTGGGATTTACTGCCCGCATTCCTTTAATGTCTTTGTATTTACAGCATGTGAACACTTAGGATATTTAGAGTAAAACTTGCATTGAAACTGAGGTTTTTTTCTAAATCCTGACGTCAGAACTGCTTATTAGTGGGAGCAAACCGAATGATCGGTGATGGACTGGCACCTGCATCTCACCTGCCCAATTCCAGATAAGTGTTTTTGATAGATTGTGGCTGTAAATTTAGAATACACATTTAATTTAGTTTTAGCTCACATGAGTAGTGTGACATTTGACACTGTATCTGTCAGCGTTGCCTGTTGGTTCTTGTCGTCCAACCGTTAAAACCTGGAGCCGTTCCATTGTCTGCAGCTCTGCTTACATTTGGTCCTGAATCGTCCATTTGCTTTGGCTACATGCACAGCTGTCTCAGTTGAAGAATGGAGGGCATTACATCAAGAACAATAGTTATGAACTGCTGCTGTAAAGCCCAGACTGGAATTGTTTTCCCTCACTGCTTGACTTTTTTCTGTTAAAGTAGTGATAGGAAATGAATAGTTGTCTGGGAAGCATTACATGACACCTAAAAAAAATCTAACGCTGCATGTATATGGAAATAGAGAATTTATGCATAAACTGGAAGAAAATCTACATGATATATTTCTCCATAAAGGAAGAGTACTAAACTCTGTAGTTTCTCTACCTACTCTACTATTTTTCTTTTAGGTCTGTTTTTGAGGCCGTGGGAGTGTGTGCCTACGAACACCACAGCACTAGCTTCTATGTAGGAACTCACCTGGTGAAGGCAGGATTCAGATGTGCTGCAGCACCGCCATCTTGCCTTCCTAGTGCCTTCTAGGATAACAGAGTGATTCTGGTTCTTTTCATGCATATTTATTTCCTTTCAAGATTGGATGCAGATGAAATGATACATATACGTGTGTGTGTGTGTGTGTGTGTGTGTGTGTGTGTGTGTGTGTGTGTGTTGACTCTGGAACTACAGCCAAGACGTGGGATGAAACCGTATCATGGATCTAAGAGTATGTATATCAACAATTCTACAACTTGTAATTTGTACACTGACAAAGACTGTGTGTGTGTGTGTGTGTGTGTGTGTGTGTGTGTGTGTGTGTGTGTTAGTATGTATTTCTTGATGAATGGTAATTTTGCATTGAGACAATAGCATACTGAGTAATTGGCTAAATGTTATCGATCAACAAATATTTAATTTTCACAATTTATATACCTATATATGTATATATAGTTTGAATCCTGTTAACTGTCAAGCTGGAGAGGCCCTTATATGGTCAATTTTGAACAATGGACGAGAGGAAGAGATGTTTCTCTCTATTTTGTGTTTCTCTTAATGCTAAACTACACTTATTTCCTCCTAATTCCTCCTAAATTTTTTTTTTTTTTTATCTATCACAAGGTTGCTCTGTGAGTACGATCTGGAAAGAAAGATCTGAGGACCCTCAGTCAACATTGTGCATCTATTACAACACAACCCTCTAAGGGTTGGGGGAGGTCAGTGTGCAGAGGTTATGTAAGTTGTCATTACAGTTGACCTGCATGCAATGCAAAGGCTGCGTTAATGAGTGGATGTCAAGCTCCGTCACTGTTCCTGCCTGAGACTCATTCAGTGATATTTCAACATTCGGGGCTCTGCCGCAGTTTGGAGCGGCCCTCTGGCCATTTACCCAGCGTCATGCTCCCCAACTGCTGAACAATAGTAACAGCTTTTATTTATAGATGATATAGTATTTCATCAGACCCTCGGTGTGTCATCTGTGCTGGAAGGAAAAACGGCAACAATGGGCAATATAAGAAAAATAAGTATATGCTTGGGACATAGTGTTTCCTAATTTACTAATGTCGCTCTGTAATGTTCTGAGTTTGGCTTTGTTGTGAGAATTTGTCCATATAGTATATCATATCCCTTTTTTTTATTTTTTTTATTTTAAATATTTGTGTTTTGGTTCTGCTGGGAATAAGGGAGGATCTGCTGGGATTACGTTCTACTACGAGCTCCAGCTGGTGATCATCATACAACAAATAATCAGCAATATAAACATAAACTAAGTATGCCTCGCTTCCACACTAGCATTAATTTATGTTTCTGACCTCTGTTCCTGATATTTATTTGTCCCGTTCTCTTTATATATAACTTTTCTCATTCTGTGTAAACTGAAACGAATATCAGTTTAAAACAAAGAATAAACTAACCTGTGGGAAAATTACACGGTTTAACTGATTTTGGGAGCCTCTACCCCTGCATTTCCTAATTTTGGGATGTAGGACAGGACTCCGCTCGTCTCGGTTTTGACGCGGTGTCTTAATCGTGGCACGCTGATAGGCTGATTCATGGGGGTCAAGGACAGCAGATGGGATGGTAGTGATTGCAACATGCTGTGCAGTGATGACAGAGGCAGAAATAAATGGCTAAGGCTGTTTTCTGTGTTCTGAACTCTGAGCCCTGGGGAGCACCAATTAGTGAAGGCACATTAGCCATGCTCAGCATCAGCTTTCCTTCTACCTCAAGTGAAAAAGAATAAGCCCAACTCCTTTAGGTATTATGCCATAGCATATTTCCCATGCACATGTCTCCAGAGGATAGAGGTTGTGTGTGACTGAGGTCACCATATGGGAATAATGCCGTGCTTCTTCCTTTTTAACCAAACTCTACGCTGTCAGATCATCCTTGACCTCAAACTGAATAAATACTACTATCTTTACAATAAAGAGGACGCATCAGACAGATGAAGCAGCACTGAGCATTTGTGCAAGATAATGTCAAAGGAAATTAGGCACAGGACATCGGGTTGTAAACTCATAATTGCCAGTGCAGTATGGCTTACACTCGTGTTGTGTATCTAGACATCGCACCACATCACTGCAAAAAAAACGTCTCCACATCATTGGTGTTAACTGGTCCCTGGCTCAATCTGTCGTAAACATGGGCTTGAAAGAGTCCACCATCACAGCTGACCCCCTGTTGAACCGGCTATCCTCTCACATACTGACAAATGTCTACTTTTACTTACTCAATGAAAGATGTGGAACATCGCCCATGGAAACATGGCATGGAAACAACAGTGTGACCCCAGGGCCCAGCAAAGAGCGGCTCAGTCAGGTGACCATGAATGGCACTGCTCTGCCCTCCCTTGAGGACATTTACATGAGGCGCTGCAGAAATTAAGCAAATAGAAACATTAGGGATGCCAATCCCCCAGGTATCGGCCTCTGTTCCATGCTACTAAACTCCCACCTGATTATATCAGTATACATGTTTATAATGCTGTTATTAAGACAGTTTACAGGCTGTGCATTTATCTGTGGATAAATTTTCAGCCTTGAATCTGGGAATGACTGGGAACACTTCAACTACACAATGTTTCATAAGAGATTAAAAGGTTTGAGAGGAGCCTTCAAGTTCAATGAGATCTTAAAATCAACCCTGAAATAGGGCCGGTCTTAAAAAGGCTAAGGTAGGTGTGATGTGATCATGCCTCTAGTTCTGGTTAAAACCCTGTGAGTACTGAACATTTGTCCTAAACATGTAAGCGTCCTCCTGTTTTCCACATTTCAGTGATTGTTTTTTTTTAGAATTTACGCTGAACTATCTGTGTGGTCTTGCTCAGGAGCTCTATCTTTAGGCTCTGATAGCTACAACTCCATTTCTCTATTTCATATCATAAGATCAACATAAAAAAATTGATCACTTTTCAATATAAGGGAAGGGCACAGGGCAGATTTGAATCTTAGTGGAAAAAAGTGTTTAACTATTAAGGAGGTTCACTGTAATAGTACCCGCCTCACCTGTATTGTATAATAGTAGTAATAGAGTCCTTAGTGAAAGAAAGTATAAGAAAGAAAAAACAAACAAACATATAAATGAAACCTGCAAGCAGCATTCACCTTCCATGCAGACACCAGAACCAACGTGAACACCAGTCACTGTGCACCGACGAGGCTCTGCATTGTTGCACCTTTTTCACAGCTGACTTGTTACTTACTGTGTTCACTGAGTTGTGGTTATAAAAAAAACACCTGCTGATTAAACGCCATGCTGCTGCATATAAGGTGTATATAACATATTGGAATTACTGCATGTTCCCAGTAGGGGGCGTTGTAACTCTGAGTCATTATGGTTGTGCAGGTGTGTTCAGGGCGTGTCGCTTATGAAGCATTAGACGTTTGGTGCAGATTGGATAAGGTGTGATGAAGTTAAAGCAGGGAATTGTTTCATGGAGATGATTCATTATAAATTTTAAGTCAGTGAAATAAAGAGAGCGACTCATTGTTTCACAAAAGTCTGTCATTACATTGAAGACTTCCTGTTGGCGATAAAGTACGAGTCAAAGAGACTTTTTGGTGCTTCTTGACATGTTGTTCATGTACATGTGGATCTACTTTGTTCACCTATGTCAGACAAACCACCCTCACAACTAGGGTGAATGCAATGTCCCATCAAACTATGGATCATAATACTCAAAAATAATACAAGCCAATGTTCTTCGCTTATACCTTGTTCATCGAAATCTGAGCGATCTGTCCAGGAAACGGGTTTATTCAAGTTCAATGACGTCTTACAGAAGATGAGAGAAAAACTGCAGTATGTCGGCTGCCAGCTCTCAGCATCTCTCCTGGTAGCTTGCTCTGCCTGGAGCACCCCTCAAGGTCTCCATGTTTGGCTCACAGGTCCCTCATCTCACCTTGAATCTGGCCTACAGCGGTATGAAGCTGGTTGCCTATGCAATCAGCGGCTTTTTCTGGCTACTTTAGTCAGGTATCACTTGAAGGTGGCAAGGCCTGCAGGCTCGGAACTTACCTCAAGATCAGCTTGTAGTCAAATAGCTCACAATCACAAATCGCAGCTCCAGGTGATTTTGCAGTCTGGACAGCAATACAGTATGATTTCTAGTATCTGAAGGCGATGTTACACTATCAAGACAGTCCCAAGTCTCACTGTTGGCAGAGTGATAATGCCTTTAAAAAGTGACCCTATAGTAGGAGCTTGCAAGAGATACAGCTCCATCCCAGCCTGTGCAACAGCATGTTCCCTAGGTTCACCTGGAACTTAACGGGAACATGACAAAGATTTACTTCACATGACAAACTATTGTGTGAACTCATCTGTTCTTGATGGTTATTACATATATGTTTTTGAATCAAACCCTCAGACTGCTCATCTGTCTTCTAAGTGATGTAAAAACATGACATCATAAGTAAAGTATAGCATAATTTAATCCATTTAGGGTTCGAACTCATAAAAAAATGTCATCAACTCAAATAATCAAATATAGGGCAAAATCAGATTCATATACTGTACATTGATTTTTATAGCATGGCATACAGCAATAAAACACCCTGCACCCCAAAATAGAGATTAAACATGTTTTAAACACTTTTGTTGTTGTTTGTTTTTTTTTTGAAACCTTGTTCTAATAAAAGATATGATGGTCAAACCTTGTGCAACTATCGTGCAGAGCTTGTTAGATCTGACATGCAAGGTTAGTGTTTAGCTTTCTGCTCAGGTCAGTTCACTTAATGCAGAAGTGGCCAGTCTTACACACACACACACACACACACACGCACACACACAGAGGGATCGGGCATGTCATGCTGGGGCAGATCTGGCATTGATGCTCCTGCTTTCATCTATGGGCCAGCCCACCTCTGAATGGGCTCTATAAGCAGCTGCATTGCCAGATATGGAA
The DNA here is from genome assembly GCA_036785175.1 of Eupleurogrammus muticus. NCBI lineage: Eukaryota > Metazoa > Chordata > Actinopteri > Scombriformes > Trichiuridae > Eupleurogrammus > Eupleurogrammus muticus. Next base: position 17,556,429 of record JAYKQN010000010.1, on the reverse strand, counting down.
ATAACCAGTGACTGTAAGACAGTTGGCGTGTGTGTGTGTGTATGTGTGTGTGTTTGCTTGCACGGTAGTGTCCAACTAGCCTACCTACAAAAACGAAAGTGGTTCTTCTCCATACAGCACTTTTAGAGGCCAGCTCCTTAAACTCAAAGTCAGTGAGAGCAGCTTCCTCTGTTGTTAAAAAGTCTCCATCTTGTGTTCTGTTCGAATTAGCAGGAAAGATCAACTTTTTTGCTTGACCACTGTATCCTCCATATAACTTCACGAGGGTCAGCACCACCATATATTTAAGACATTTCCTTAAATATAGAACGTCAAAAGATATCTAATAATACATGATATCTCATAAGCAATACTGTTTCACTTTGCTTTTAGTTGACATGTAGCTGATACCAGTCCAACTCAGAGCGTTTAATGGATTGCCTTGACCATAAAATTGTTGCTTTATTTTTGTTTATGTTGTCCGGGACTATACGTCATGTTTGTTAGTTGTTATAAGTCCCTCTTGTGTGGTAAATCACAGTTAAGGAAACAATGCTTTAGCATGCAGACAGAAAAAAAGCAGTCTTGTACAAATATATCTGCACAGGATTAATGTTGGCGATCTGTCAGGCTTGTTTTGGTCAGTGTGGTTTCATCCGAAGGGAGAAACTAATCAGCCTTCAGTTCAAAATATAAATATTACCATCATATTATTTGGTCTTTTAATGGATCCTGATTTAGGACACCACAAATGAAAACTTAAGGTCCCATATTGTATAACGTCAGATTTTAAATTGCACATATTCAGAAGTACATACTATACAGTCACCGCTCAAATACCATTCACAGTCATTCAAATCAGCCAATCAGAAGAGAGGGTTATTAATATTGATGAAACATAAAACAACCTCTTCCTTTCACAGCTTCAGAGAGAAGCTCGAGAGAGAGGAGTAAAACTAGATTAAGATGATTGTTAATCAAAACCACAAATATTTATTGATTGCTGATAATCCTTTATTTGTCTGACGTTGGGGAAAATGCATTAGCAACAGCAGAGAAATGCAAGAAAAGAAGATACAAGATAATTTAATTTAGAATATAATAAAAAGATACCTCCACCAGGCATTTGCTTTTTAGCAATGTCTGTTGTGAAGTCTCACAGCGCACTAACTGTGAACAGGTCCCAGGTTTATGCTCTCACCATCATTGCCTCACCACGAGATACATGACATCTGCACATATCAGCGGCAGCGAGAGGCACGACGACAAGCTGCCTGCTGCTCTCAGGGAAACTGAAGGACGACATCGGTGATAAGGGCCGACCACGCAGCGCTGGGACGTGTCTTTGCGTGGCAGTTTCGGATGACATGTGGAGACAGTGGACTCCGTAGCCTTCTGCCTCTCAGGCCTCCTTTGGCCTGTGTATAATTGATGAGCGCAGTGAATAAGAGATGAGTTTGTGACTGTCAGCCAGCCTGATGGGGACGGACAGAGCTCAAGTTTGGCTCTCCTCATCTGGCTGATGACGACAGTGACGACGATGACTCTGCCCCCGTTTCTGGACCCGTTCCCCGGGCCCGCGCGTCGCCGCTGTCGTCATTCCTCCACCTCTCCTGGAATGGCCAAACAAAGACACGTGGGACGTGCCAGTACAGAAGAGGCGAGGAGAGGAGAGGAGAAGGCAATGGGGAGGCACGGATGGTGCGTGGGGGAAGACCCAGAGCGCAGGGGAAGAGAGATAAAAGGAGGGCAGAGGATGGGAGTGGGGGGAAGGGATGGAGACAGCCAGCGAGGGAGGATAAACACTAGAAAATGACATTCAGATCAGACTCTGAATAGTCATCACGCTCAACGCTTTTATTCTCTTCTCTCTCTAGTCTCTTTGAGGAGGTGTAGGTAGTTTCAGGTAGCAGATATGGAGGAATTAGACATCAAATAAACTCCCCAGCTTTAAAACACAGGTCCGATATCAGCTGAGCGATGAGCTTCATCTGCATTTACTGATTGTTCTGTTTTAAAGAGCCTACTTATTCTCTCTTCTGGTCCCCCAATGGAACCCTATTTCCAAAAAATGATCTGGGATGGTCAATGATAGGAGGAAATTATCTTAGAATCCCATTTGATTGCTACCTTTGTTTTCTACGTTCTCGTCTCCTTGAGTGATGCATAGGCTATTATTTCAACACTTTATTAGTTTCTTCCCATAGTGTGATTGGGTCCATGTCATCTACATCTTTAAGAAGCAAATATTCCTTAATCTTGTTTTGCATCTCAGCCGTAAAGGCTTCATCTTGTACGAGGAATCTTTTTCCCATTTCAAGTCCACTTTTCACGTCCACTGTCGCATAGTCTGATAATATAGATTGAACATATAACTCTTGTAAAATCATTCTTGAGCATAAAGCCAAACAACAGTACTCCAATCTGTGATATCTTCGATGTTTGTATGTCAGAGTAATATGTGAAATCTGATGATCGAAGCAGCTGTCTCTAAAGATCAAGTAATTCTCCTCTGTGCAAGCTCCTTCAAATGCTTTCTTATTTTTCAGCTTCATGTGTGGAGGGACTTTGACCATCCTATTCATTATTAAATTAAGTCTCCAACCAATGTAGCAATTCTTTTAGATTCCATATTTATTAATTCAATGACTTTGATCATAAAATCAGAATGCTACTCAGTGGGGGATATGTGCATTCATAAAAGACACTTTTAACTGATTGGAATTTCCTAACAATCCATGTCTAGCCTAGTCAGTTTGCACCAGCACAGGACACAGACATATCCTATGGGCTTTCTTTCTTTCTTTCTGGGCAAAAGAATATGGTGTTCAAATAAAAAAAATCCTGAATAGTAATAAGCTAACAGACTGTCCTCTGCTAAACCTGCAACAATCAACAATACTTAACTCTGCTCGGTACACCGGAACACTAGTCTACTTTACTGATTAACTCCTAACTACTGCTAGTGATGCAAAAGAGCACAAACATATATCCTTCTGACTAGTACATGGGTGTATGAACATAAGCAGTTCAGTACAAAAGTTTAACGTTACTGTTTGTGCCTCGACTGAAACATTCGATGTCGCAATTTGAGGCCGATGAATACTGGCATTGTCATCTTGGAATATGTGTGTGCCATCAGGCGAAGTAAAAAACATTGATAGAATAACCTGATCATTCAGTATATCCAGATAGTCAGCTGACCTCATTCTTTCAGCACATGATGTTGGTGAACCCAGACCCGACCAACCGCAGGGACCCCGGATCTCAGCACTGCCCCCATAGGCTTGTACAGTAGGCGCTAGGCATGATGGTTGCATCGCTTCATCTGCCTCTCTCAACCCATCACCTTGGTTCCCACCATCCATTCAGTTTTTAATTAGGCGTTGGACAGTTCTTAACCCAATTTTAGGAGTTCCCTTGTCAGATCTTGACACAACCAACATGTTCATCATGACCACAGGGCGTGTCTTTCGACATGGTTGTTTAAGAAACATTGAGCTACTCATCGAATCCGTTTGGGTTAAATATGTAGTTGCTAGCTGTAAGATCCATGTACTGTAGTAATTTTCCAATAGGAAGCTCTTATCTCAGTGCTTAGTTAAATCCATGTGGTGACTTTTGTTTTTGGCCAGTATACATTATGGGTGTGCATGCCTTCCAAAATGATGATCCAATACATACTTAAATACATGGGGTGCAACATTGTTCAGCTAAAATATATTTCTTTAGATAGGTATTAGTTTAAGGGCTATATTATTTTTTGTCTAATATTTACTAGGATTTTATCTTCTTCTTTTAGCCAATGGTGAAATTCTAGAGAATTTTGTAATACTGATGATTACTGATGACACAAGTAATGTTAGGTCACTTGCATAGTACATTCTTACCTGCGTTTGGGCAGGTGTGAAAGCTCATGCAAACTGGTATCGACCAAACACACTCTGGTCCGCTGTACAATCAGCAGTTATAAGCATCAATACCAACAAGTCGACATCTCTCATCAGCATCCGCCTGGTGCCGTTTCTCTCTGGTTGGTGCAGTGAGAGCGGATGGCGCTCTGCCCTGCTGCCTCATGGTGGTCGTGTTGCACGGCTTGCTGAGCCAATGTGCACCTGATAAATAAGGAAAAGAAACCTCGTCGGAGGAGGACTCCCTCCAGCCAGAAAGTCATTAAGCATATTCGGGAAGGCAGAGGCAGCAGCGCGTGGAAGCTCCCGTGCTGCTCTTCCAGTAATTTGCGTAACGAGATTGGAGCGAGCCCCGTCGGCGCGGCCTCCCCGAGCAACAGCCTCTCCTCCCCTTTATCGCCTCGTTGCTGATGTAGTTTGCAACGGCGGACTACCTACCACCTAGGTAGGAGGTAACCTAGGCTCGGTACATCAGGGACGTGATGAACAGTTACCACAAATTACGCAGGACAGAAGCATTCTAAATGTGTCCCACAACACACTATTTTTCGTTGCATCCCACGGATCATGCAGGACTCTGACAGAAGTGCAATTCTCTACTCTGAGTTCCTTTAATTCTTGAGTGATTTCCATGTTCATCTCTTGAAAAATGTCTGTTGATGTTTGTTGACATGATGTCAATTGTTTGGTTTCTCACTTGCTCAGCCTGTCTTTTGCATTACTAGTCTTTTTTTAACTTCCTCTGTTGCAGATCTTAAATGTAAATTCATTACTTGCTTGATGATGTTGTATATGTAGCTCATCCACATGCAGTTAATTTTGATTCAGGGATTTGGTACGACTCAAGCTATGCTGATGCAATTCCACTTGCTACTGGAAGGAAGGACCAAATTTGTGATATCACAATAATACTGTTGGTTCCTGATGTGCTGATGAAAAAAGTCACCATCCGACACGTCTTCTCTTGCACAAAAAGGGATTTTATTTCAAAAAGAACAGTGTCAAATCATGCTTAAAGGTCTTCCCTATATACTATTAGTCCACTCCTTCGACATTCTGGAGTGCCTATAAATGGTCAAACCGATTTCTGTTTGGTCAAGACAGTTTTCCTTTAGATTCTATTCTGTTCATCAATCATCTTAAAACAGTTTAAAATACTCAGAAGAAGATCAACACACAACTCTCAACCTCTGACAGGAATTCGCAGACCTTTGACCCCTTTTTACAATTTTTACCCATGCCTGCTCATTTTCCAGTTCTTGCAAGATGCACATTCTTATGGCCTCTCATTTTACAAGGCAGGAACCAACAATACACAACATCGCTCACCCTCCCCAATTTACACTATCCACATTAACTCCTAAATGATGTAAGCAGCTCGTATTGTTATTTTATCGTGCCTCAGTTCCAGAACCTGGGCTCTGGCCTGGCAAATTTTTGGCCATCAAACCATCAGTCTGTGAATCCTTTCACGACGCTCTGAATCTGCACAACTACTGGCAAATAATTAATTATAATATATGTATGGAGATCCATGTCTCTGGAGAAATTATTTTTTTTCATGAGTAGGCCATTTCCTGAATATCCATTGCAATAAATTATCCTCAGAAAAAAAATTTAATCGAGCGGTCATATTGCCAGAAAATCCACTCAGCAAACTGGTCTCATTTTGAACTCATATCAAGATTTCTTGGGATGAGTTTTCTCCTCCTAAATTCCGTAGGGCATGTAACCAACGCTTAATGTAAGCAACGTGGCTTTTCTGCATCTTCCACTGTGCGAGCTACCCTACTGCATGTGTGTTACAGAAGCGAGCATTCATTAGCGCCACCTACCAAACTCACGCAAAAGGTTACTTTACCTGTCCAACATTTGATTGCTGTTGATTTAGTCAGATGTCACTATGTTTTTCCACCGTGTGTAAGTAAGTAGGCGGAAGCCTGCCCATAGTGTTTTATTTTGAAAACCGACCGGTTGATACGTGGTTTTCCTGTCTTGCTTTTTCCCGGTCTATGCTACATTGGTGCATCTTCATCATGACTCTGTCGAAAATGTGATTTAGTAGGAAGTTATATCACTTCCGAGACACCTATGACATCTGGTGGAACCACAACCATTGTCCAGCGTAGCCCTATATCAGTGTTGGTTTCTCCCCCATCCACTGGTGAAATTGTCCCTTTATAAGTTCTTTCCACCTGGGAAAAGCTAGATGTTTACACCTTTTTTTCACAATTTGCCAGTTATATTGCCTTTTCATTTCTCTTTTTTTCCTTCTTCCCAATGCATTGCATAAGTATAAGCATTTTTAAAGAGAGTGCAGTGCAGGGCATTGCCTGGTGCGTCTCTCTCTGTGCTCCTTGGGTTCACCGCTGTCTCTGAGCCAAAACGCTTACGCAGTGCTTCATGTCCCTCTCGGCCGTTTGTAGGTTTTTAGAAGGTGGAAAAAAAAACGCCAGCATTAGGAATGCCCCATAAAAAATGTCCCCGTTGCTCAAAGATTGGTGTCTACATGCATACAGTACGTCACCAATGATGTCTGTCCGTTCCATCCTTTGAAAATAGTGCTTCCATTGAGAAAGAAAGTCTGCCCTTTACACCACCGCTGAGCCCCGGGTGACTGACATTTCTGCTAATGTCGTTGCGCGAGCCGTGCCATTTCATTGGAGACGTGGACCGACGCCACCCTGCGCTCACAGCGCCATGACCACACAGGAAACTCCACGTCTGCCTGCGTTTTCGACTGGACGCCTGCAGAGGTAAATCTATGGAAGCACGGCATCATCATTAACATCAAATGTGGAGATCTTCAACGGATCAATAAGTGCAGGTGGCAGCGCAGAGGAAACAGCGCGTGCTGAGGCGTGGCGTGAAGCGTCGGACGGGTCTCGGACATGGCAGGTTGTGTGTGTCATTTGACAGCTATTTGTTAACAATACATGGTCCACGTCTACAGCCCTCCTTGTAGTCTGAGCTCAGGAAGCCTCTCTGTCCTCTCTCCCTTCTCTACTCTGCGTCTTCAGGGGGAAGGTGTTAGTTGGATACGAAGCAGGCGAGGAGGCAAGCAGCGCAGCGAGAGGGACTCAGAGTTTCAGCTGAGTCCAGCATTTTTCTGTCCATTCACTGATGGCTCCCAGATGTTTTTTTTTTTTTTTTTAAAGAAGCAGCACTCACTGTATTCGCTCACTTTATGTCTTAACCCCCCTGCCCCCCCATGTGAGTCTCTCTATCTGTCCTTTCGTATATTCTGTCCTTCCGTTTTTCCCCTCTTTTTCGGGGATCACTCCCTCACCAAAAGCGCTCGCTTCGCCTTGTCCTACTGTAGTCACACTTACCCAAACAAACACTCATTCTCCACACTTGTTCTCTTTGTTTCCTTCATCTGCCTTTGTTTCCTCAGCTTCTTTCTCTCTCCCTCATCCTTCAACACTTCATACGGCCTGTTGTACAGCACACAGTTCCCACTTAATACAGTGGACTGTGTTATGTTTTTGCAGTGCTAACCACAAACGTATTGCTCATGTCAAACGCATGTGATTCTAATGCAAACCCTCCACCACCAGGGATATTCTTCCTGCGGCTCAATCATGAGCAATCCAAAACAATGGCTTTGCTGCTTGTGTTTGCCTACTGAAATGCTCTTTGGATAAATAGCAGATGTGCTTAATCTGTGAGTGATGAAAGCCCCTTGTGTGGGAGTGTGTGTGTGTGTGTGTGTGTGTGTGTGTGTGTGTGTGTGTATGATTGTGTGCGTGTTAATGCAAAAGAATAAAACACAGAGGGAGATCAAAAGTGAGTAAGGAGGTCAATAGTCTGTATGACCCACTTTAACAGGACGTCTGTGAATGAATTCGGTTTTAATGGGCTTTCAGGCTTCATTCACGCTGCACTACGGTACAGTCTTAAAGCAATACAGCTTTTTTAAATCAGATTTGTGGGTCATTAACCTTTCTCAAACTTCACACTTATCATTTCAAATGCAAAAAGTAATTTTAGGCAACTCAGAGGATGAAAACAGACCTGTCTAAACCTTGGTGATAATTAACTTTTAAAAAAGCAGGTGGAAACAGGGCTTTTACAAAAAAAACTATTAGGTGATTGTCAAAGGTTCCATTTTGTAGATAGTGAGATTTTAATGTTTTTTTTTTTCATTATAAGGAAGCACTAAGACCTTATAGGAATACATACTGTCCTATATTCCAAATGCTCAATCCACAGAGAATTGCACACAGCCTTAAACGAAGCCAACAGGACTTTCATACAGTTGTGTTGTCACACAACCAACCAATTAGACAAGAGTATCATTAATATTAATGGGACCTGGTCTTTATATAGCCCCAGAGAGAGAGGAGATACAAAACTATGTTGAAATGATTTTTGGTAGATAAAATTAAAAAGATGTCTTGTTAGGTCTAATAAAAACTTCCTAAATAAAACCTGTGTACAATATGGGATATCCAACAGTAAGTGGTTACAAACCTGCTCACCTGAATTTACTGCATAGTAAATTCACAGCAATGGTTGGAGGTGTTCTGCAGAGCAATGGTCGCACAGTGTTATTGTACCCTCATGTAGGGACGAGCCTAGTGGATGCTCGCTAGAACTGACAACGGTTTTGAGCGGGATGATGGCAGAAATCCACTGGGGGAGAATTTCCTCTTCAAAAGAGACAGGCGTGAATGTAATTATCACACAACAATGCGCATAATTTGCAGGAGTGAGCGGGTGCACTTTAGCACGACGACGAACCTTGCTCCAAATTCTTTGAATCCTATTGCTCTTTCTTCCTGCAATCGTCTCACTGTTTATTTCTCTATCAGTACAGATAACCCTTTTTCTTCCTCTTTTTCCTTCTTCCTCTTCTTCTTCTTCTTCTTCTTCTTCTTCTTCTCTTACTTTCTGTGTCATTTCCATTATTCACAAAGAATGTTTACCCTGCTATTTTCCCTGCCCTCTCTCCCACTGATTGCCTCGCGCTGTAACAAGTCATTTCAATAATATCTCCCCTCCATCCCCTCTCCTCCCTTCATCCCTCCCTAAGTTCTTATTAAAAACTCTCCCACTGGCCCAGGTCCCACTCGCCTCTCAGTAATCTGAAGCAACCTCCGCGCTCTTCGTCTCCCTCTCCCCTTCCCTGTCTCTCGCTGGCTCTGCATGTGACGAGTGACGCAGTGGCCTGCCGTCAGGGAGAGATACCGGGGCGGGCCTGACTCCGGCTGTGACATCACTAGGTTATCTCTAAGCTGTCCTGTCCTGCTGCACAGCTCCGACCTAACACACACAAACACACACACTCGCACACTCATAGGCACTTATGCTTATAGTACAGTGTTATAGTATGCCACAGCTGCTATGACAGTATGGAACAAAAGCACATGTTCATGCAGTCATGTATCACACCTCCAGAACTCCAAAGCACTTATCAACTATTCCAATAACCAGATCAGATCTAATGCAAAATTAAAAATGAGGAATTGTCCTACTTCATACAACAAAATCGCAAATAATGACAAGATGATAAAGATGGGGAGGAGGCATTGTGTAATGTATCGCAAAAAAAATTGAGGATGTTACGCGATACTTAGGGGAACTAAGCCCAGATGTATTATAGAAATGAATTCAGTTCTGCCCCCTCAGCAGCAGCCCAGTGGCCACTAGTGGTACTGCAACAAAAGATCACATGCAGCCCAAAAATACATTTTTTTTTTTAATTTTACCATAGACCACAATTGTAAAAAGAGAAGCCAGTAAAACTGTTGACAAGACTCCCACAGCTACAACCCTGTGTGTGTGTGTGTGTGTGTGTGTGTGTGTGTGTGTGTGTGTGTGTGTGTGTGTGTGTGTGTGTGTGTGTGTGTGTGTGTGTGTGTGTGTGTGTGTGTGTGTGTGTGTGTGTGTGTGAGCTGTTGGTAGAAGAGACGAGACAAAGAGATCTGTAGCTGTTAGTGTGTGTACATTATCAGCCATCGGCACCAACTCTATCTCCTTGAGTCTTGGTAGCAATAATAAGAAATGAAGCATAATACCTGACAATCAGGTTTTCAGCGTCAGGCCAGAACTGGAGAAGACTTTTGGATCAAAGTCTTCAAGCTACAAGAAAAAGTCCAGTCACTAACAATCAGGTTTTTAAATTTATTTGTATAACCCAGAATCACAAATCACAAATTTTCCCCAGTGGGTTTTACTGTTTGTACAAAAGCAACACAACATCCCCTGTCCTCAGACCCTCACATCGTACAAGGTAAAACTCCCTAAAAAACCCTTTAACGTTGAGTCTACGTTGCAGTTCATTATGTTGGGTCTCTCTCCGTCTGGTACCCTTGAGCGTGCATTGGGTAAAGTTTTGTTTTATTTTAGGCAAAATTGGTTCCATATAATTTACTTTTGCAGTTGGGTTGGATCCAGTTGGATTGTGGAAGCACCGTTAAGAATTTTTCAGAAATGGGTCAATCATTTTGGAACCATGAAGACATCTAGCTTGCAGCATAACAAAACACTTAAGTATTAAAAATCAGCAGCACCTGCACATGCTTTTAGTCCAGTCCAGAAGACTGACAAAAATCAACAGTTCATACTCAAAGTGATCAAGTTTAAAATAACACACACATGGCTCTTACGGGATGGCTTCAGCTAGTTGGTAAGTGATCTGCACAGACAAAAATACTCATAACTTAGGAGGTTACAAGTTTTCATTTGTTTTCACATGTCATAGCATAGCTATGATACAGGATGATTGACCGTGCTGAAAGATTTCCAGTCAATTGTCAATACAATTCATTCAATAAAGACTTTTCACTTTTGCTGTTGTGAAGGTACTACTGTGATTGTGTTCAATACGTTTTGTGTATGTATCTAGCTGTTACTTTAACTATCTGTAAAACTGTGATAAATATACAAAATCAGTTGATCAACTCAAAGAAAACAAGGCAGATCAATAAATATTCAAGGCCGTACCTACCAATTTAAAAATAACAATTAAACGATCAAAAAGAGTCCAATAAATAGTAAAATGCAGTCAATCATGCACTTTTACCATCAGAGAATACACAACCTGTTGCCAAGTGAAGTCTTGCTTCAAAAGACAGATAATGGAAAAAATTACCCAGCTGTCCAACACATTATTGGGGTTTATTTGCAACCAGTAAATCTGCACTATCTCCTCCAATAATGAGAGGTGAGGACTCCCGTGCTGTGTTGAGCTGTGTTTTCACAGGTGGGCAGCCCCCCACCCAGCAGAAAAGCTGGACTCTCCACTTGTAATAAGGATCCCTGTGTACTGGATGTTTGAATGAGCATATAAATTCACAATTGTTCTGTGTGCTTCGCTTCTTTCGTCTCCGTTTCTTCGATGGCTGTAAAAGAGGTGAAAGTGGGTAACAACCTATTTATTCATTCCATGTCACCCCTTGGGACGGAGTCTCTTACGTCCTGTCCGGCTTGAACCCTTCCTCGTGTGGCCTGGGTCTAATACAAAGGTAAGCTTTGTTCTTGTACTTTGTTAACGTGACATGTCCCTGTGGTGCTGTCAGAAGTAAGCCAGCTCCACCGAGAACTCTGCAGGAACAGAAAGCATTTTCCTTTCTTTTTCTTTTTTTTTTTTTTCAAATAAAATATTCAATGCCTGATTTCACAGTCGATCTTACAGAAAACCCTGACAAAGTCCCGAACTGATTGGAACCTTTACTTGCAAACCAAAAGAAGGGGAAAAAAATCCTTTGAAGTGGAAAATCAGGCAGGGGAGTTCAGTGGGTGAAGGTGGGATTCACACACACATATGTATATATATATATATATAGAATAAAATTAGATGTCCCTTTTTTTCCTTAATGCTTTGAATTCAAGTGAGGACATGACGCCACTTCTAAGATATGTCGCAGAATTTGGCATGAGCAGCCTGGCAGAGACAGTTCCCTGCATTTTGATTATACTGTTCTTTGTTATAATTTATGGATACTTCTCTTTCATTATACTGGCATTATTTACTGATTCCTCTGCAATAAATATAACAAAAATGTTCCAGATTTAACATTGTTCTCGTATTGCGTCCAAAACCCTCAGGATATTGTTTGCTTTTATAGAGTTCAGCACTTGGCTGATCGTAGATTGTTATCATGATTAGAACAGCCAAACACAGGCAGATGTTTGGAGTGGTGTCTGGGTGTGGCCATGGACAATATCCAAGGACAAAAGAAACAGTAGGAGAGGCTTCCCCAAAGAAATGATGCAGGGTATGAGTGGAGCTGCTGATTGCTGGGATGGATGGTGTTTTCCTCTGTGCTCACCAGCATACATCACAAGCCACGATGCACCATGGTAATGGAGAGCAGGCTTACGTATAGACATTGCAATGTTGCAGGATAGAGGCTGAACTTAGAGTATGATGTGATATTTGCAGCTTAACTCAGCAAACTCAGATCACTTTCTATGATTGGGGCATAGAGCACATACCATAATACTGACATTTTTACATTCATGAAAACACAAACACAAGCATGGTTTTGAAGGGGTGGTCCAAGTCATTTTGCAAGATAGATGGAGCTAATAATGGGCACAAAGCAGGGTGCCTGGCGCAGAGCGGATGCCTTAGCTTCTGTAATTATTCATAGGTGTGTTTTGGGCGTAATATGAACTGAACAAATCGGAGTATTCTCTCCCCTCCCTTTTATATGCCAGATCTGCTTGCATCTGGGGCGCATTACTACTTAGATTGCAGATTCAGCAAGTTGGAGAGATGTGTGTCACGGCCATCGTATGAAATTTGAATATTTGGGGCATACTGCCAAAAGTTTTGTGGTGATACAGATAAATAGCAGTTTATTATATGAAAAACATTGTGCAGGCAAGTATAAAGAATGTGTGTGTGTGTGTGTGTGTGTGTGTGTGTGTGTGTGTGTGTGTGTGCGTGCGTGTATGTGTGTTGTGTATTGGGGCAGGGGGCATGTAGGTGTCTGCTGTGGGTAACTGATAAATTGTCTATCAGAGGAATTATAATTATCATAAATAAGTAATTAATCATTAATCTACTAGTTTGACGACCGCTCTGATAGCCTTAGGGCATGGCAGTCATCCTTTTCCAACATAATCGAAGGGTGCAACATCTCAGCCAGATGGCTAGGCCGAGATTCATCCCAACATGTCAAGAAAAGCATGGGAGAGATGGATGGAGTGTAATGTTGCACCAGAAGTAATTGAGGCTACCCTTTTTTTAAAAAAAAAAAAAGTTGGACACCTTTTCTAAGATCTCAAGTAAAGAATATATGAAACTCTGAGAGCTTGAAGACTGCCTTCGTACAGTTTCTCTCTGCCAAGGAGCAACCTAACGATTTAACCCTGGCACTAGAGCACAATGACGAAGCAGATAATCTTCCATCCGACCCTGCATCTGTCCTCACCTCTAAGTACACCGAAATTTGTGGTGAAGGGCAGCCAGCTATGTCCTGCTCAGAAATATGTCTGGTTCAGGTATTTCCCCAAGGCAATCAACACATAGTATGTTGAGTCTGATGACCAGAGTAACCACGCTCTGGCCAGTTTAGAACTTTTTCAAGCTGTTTAAGGTCAAAAACTACCCCTCTCAGTACTCTATTATAAACATGTGCGTGCAATCAAATTCCAACAAATGGATCAGAAATATCAACATCAAGGGCAACTCTCTTCCAAGCAGCTATTTTCTGAAGGCCGTGGCAGGTCATATCCCAGTGTTGGATCCAAATGCCTAAATCCTTTGTTTGTTATGGAGAGACATTGTAAGAATCACACAAATATACCATAGCAGTTTTACAGGATTGCGCCACTTCTCCCTCCAGTTTTCGGATAGCCTGCCCCTTCCTACCTCACTTTAAATAGGATTAATTACTCAGTTTCTCAGTAGCTCCCTGTCTAAAAAATACCTTAAGTCTAGTTTAACATGTTGGACCTTAAAATATTTTCATATTCAGCTGTTATGTTGAACATAAACATTTTCACAACATTCTTAAAACATTATTGGGGTGTTATGTAACAGCGGGGGAACCCTCTCAGAAATGAAAAGTTAGGCCCCAAAAGTATACTTCATGTGGTTATTAGAATGTTTTGGGAGTGTAATGTTTGACGAAAACATTTGCAACATTCTCAGTGTCTTTATTTCTGAACTATAAAAATAAATACATAAAATGAATAGATCCTCTAGACAGTGTTTCTGATGAGGGGATAACCTTACCAGAGTATCATTCTTGCTTCTTCATGACTGATTCCAGGGGCTTGTGATCAGATTCCACAAGGACATGTTGACCAAAGGCATATTTGGAGGAAGCACTTGAAACCAAACAGGATGGATTACACCTCTTTCTTGATTTTACAGTTAACTCAATATCTGTGAGGGATAGGGAGCATAGTTGATGGGCTGTAGCACATAGCCCATACTTTGATGCATCCACCTGCAGGCTGAGATCTTTGTAATCAGGGTAGGTGAGGATGCGCCCAGCTCTGATGCCTTTCATCTTCTGAAATGCTGCATTATGGTGTCCGTCTTAGCTTGGCTAAGTAGTTAGCCATTTCAAGCTAAGCCTAGAGTAGCAAGAGATGAGAACATTATGCATGATAGCGATCACTCTATCAAGACCTTTCAGAAGGCGAATGGTGGATGTAGAAATAGCATGCTAAATGTTGCGAATTCTGAGGACTCATCCGTGAATTTGTTTGCCTGGGGTCCTGTGCCTGCTTCTATCCTGATAAAGTGCTGTGTACACTTAGCAGCTTGGCTGTGATGTCCTCTATTGTTGGTAGAGGGTAGTGTTACCTTGACGGCTTTATTTAAGTCCTGACGTGGAGGCAGGCCATAGGCTTGCCTGTGCATGGCTTCTCCCTCCCACCACTGGTGTGTTCCAGTTATTGTAGTGATGATCTATGGGTCATCCAGGTTCTTCCTCCTGCTGCTAAATTAAAGTAGACGTTGCACCATCTTGGGAACAATCCTATTCATTTGAAACCATCCGAAAACTCCTCCATGATAGAATACTGGTTGACTGTTGCAAGCTTGAACACATCTAGATCTAGACATGCCTTTAATCTTAGCAATGGTGGCGCTTGTGCGTCTAATATGTGGAAGTCCATCATCATGCTGTGTTCTTATGTGCTTTCAAAGAGAGTTGTTGTCCTTCATACCCTCTGTCAGTGTGTGTGTGATGAGATCTGACCGGCGCTTGCACTCATCCTTCAGACAGTGGTATTCATTGAGGGGCATTACTTAACTTGTAAACCAGCATGCAATTTAAACTCAAACCTGTTCCCTCACCCCCCATTTTAATGCCTGCAACAGCTTGCTCCATTTCTGAAAAATGTCCCTTTTTTTGTCACTGCATCAATACACACGAACAAGCACATGTGTATCATGTGCGGTTGTCACTCACTGCATGCACCATTTTACTTTCACAGTTCTGCACACTTTGGCAAAGTGGTTGAATTTTCCACATTTGGTATATTGCTTTCCTTTTGCTGGCCAGTAATCCTTTTCCTTGCGTGCTTTGTTTCCACAGTAGCCAGTTTTAGTTCTTAGCTGTATTTTTTTTGCCTGGGTCATTTTAACATCTCATTCTGCCCGGTCTGGTCTGAAACGCAATCTGTGCAGCGTCCTTTGATGTGATGAGTGCCTGTGTACTGCATGCACAGTCTGTTCACGTGAACGGCCTGTAGCGCCAATGCCAATGGTGCGCATCTGAGCTTGGGATACCTTGTGTGATCAGGCTATATCCGTAGCTTTGTCTAACTTGAGCTCTGATCCAAAGTCAAAGGTCTCACTTTGATGGAATGTATTCCCGACATTAACCACCTCCGCTTCATTTTTGTAGCAGCAGAAGCTTTAGATCAGTTGCAAAACCGTTCTTGGTCCCTTCTAGTTTGTCATGGATCCTGTATATGGCAGAGTGTTTTACTTTGAGATGACATATGCTTCAAAATAATCAGAGTAGACTTTTAATACCTTCGCCTTGACTGAGGAAAGGGTCCATGTGTTGAAGATATCTCTGCCTCTTCCTCCTTTCCACAGGAGCATGTAACTACATTCCTCCACCTCCCCTTTCCCTTCCAGCAGACCAGAGAACCACTCCGTGTGTTGTCTGAACGTCCTCCATTCTTTGGATAAGTTCATGAATCCAAATCAGTTTTCAGCCAGCGCAATGCAAGCTCCTCAATTCTGAAACCATGTCCTATTTACATGCTTGTATAAATAAACTACTTTGTGTGGTTATTAGAAGGTTTTATGATTGTTATGTCTGACATTCGAAGAATATTGTGGCATGGTTACCCAAATTTTTCCAACTTAAAAAAATAAACTTTGCCTAAACAACATTACTTCATGTGGTTATTGGAACATTTGTGGAATGTTACATTTAATAAGAAAGTTCGCACATTCTTAGAAAATGTAGGAGATTTACCTGAAAAGGTAACCCTTGGATGAGTGCATAACAGGCAAGTACAGTGCATGTATACATACATACATACATATGTAAGTATGCATTGTACAGTAAAAAGAGAAGCAAAAGCATCTAGCAGATATGGGCATCACACAGGTACATACATAAAAAGACATTACTACATTACTTCTTAAAACACTAAAAAGGCTAAAACTAACAAAATCTCCCTAAAACACAAACATTATTTGTTGATTTCGAAATTTTGAAAATGTTATATTAAACACATTTGTTCAATTATTTTAGAACCTAGTGTGAGGGTTACCTAAAACACCCACCTACACCCCCACACACACCACCTGCTGCCTGCTCTCAGTGGTCTGCAGCTGCTCTCAAACCAACCAATGAGAATCAGGTATCAATTATTCTGGGTTAATTTTTATATTCATTTCTCTAAAATTAATTAGTACAAATTAAAACTTTATTTCCACCACTACTATATAATGTAATTATAACCAATACATGGTTGTGATGATTAAAGGAAGTTAGAAATGAACTGATTACTTGGTGAATGGCTGGGAGGAAATCACATAAGACGTCCCTTCTGAATAAATAGGAGCTCTGGTCATCATCATAATATATTCACCATGTTAAATAGATATAACGAAAATAAATATACATTTGGGACATTCATCTGTTCTATTTTTCACCCTAAAAGTCAAATCACACTTGGTATCAACATGGATCCAAGGAAATTCCCATAATCGGATCCAAATATTAATACAACATAACTGTCCAAATAGAAAATGCGAGTTCACTCTTAATAGGAAAATATGCATGTATATCTTCCTGATCATAATGAATTTATACCGCACATGCCACACATGAATACGAGAAGTGTTCCTTCTACTTTCCCGAATGCTCCAAACACACGACAACAGTCTTCTCTTGGCATTGATGCGTACAGTAGGTGCGTCATTCCTCTTTTGGGATCTCCTACAGGTGTGAGTGGTGAGTCCTTGCTCCTCTTTCTGGATATGAAATGAAGGACAGAGTGAGGAGTGACTTCAAGGCTCCTTTACAGTGTCCAGTGAGAAATGAAAAATCTATAACGTTTTTTTTCTTTGAGTTTCCACACTGTTGACCTGGCAGAGGGAGATAAGACTGAATCGTTGGTCCTCCACAGTCATCAGAGGAACAGTCCCTTCATTTTCTCGACTTTAAAAGAATGCACCGTGTGCGAATGTAACAACTCTAAAGAGGACAGGAAAGAGATTAGTGGGGAGCTTAAAATGTGAGACAGATAATCATGTCCTCAGTTTGCTTTGGCAAGCTCCTGCGCTCACTGAGCCAGGGAAATCAAACAGGTCAATGAACTATAGAGACAGATAGGCCCGATACCTCAGCCAGTTTCATCAGTCACCCTTCACTGATGACATGATCAGTCCTTGCATTAAACTTACGAGGATTCACATAATTCATCCCGCAATTTTGCCTCTCACTGATTGCTGTGTGCGCTCAATAAAAGCTGTTGCCCAGTTCACTTCATGCTGACGGATAGATAATAAAAGCCCAAAGCGTGTCCAAACTTGAACCTGATTACAGGCCATTATTCAGGGTTGTTGTGTAGCTGGAGAGGATTTATTGGGCTGAGTGGAGAAAGATGACTGTTTGTAATGTTTGTAGGGATGTGTACTTAGTGTGGATATGTGCCTGTGTTTACGCTTGTTCTCATTTAATCTACTGTATAATAAATTAATGAGATTTTAAATAACTGTGCTAAATACTCACTGTAAAAATACACCTGTTCTGAATGACCCCCCTCGAAAGCTGTGACGGATCTTTAACATGGGAGTAATAGTGCTTACTTTCACCCCTTAAGGCATTGATGACATTGATTGCCACTGAATGAAAAAATAATAACACGAACTATAGAAACCCACATAGGCATGCTGGCAGAGAACTAGGCATAGTACAAAAAAATCACAGTTAGATAGCCAGTGTGCCATTTAATACATTGATGTTGCTCCATTTTATCTGTTAAGACATGTTTTGAAAACCCAAAATTCAGCAAGGCTTGATACCATTGATGATGTTACTGCCATTAAGTCGAGTGGATCCTATAAAGTCATGGTATAGCTTAAATTGCTTGGGAGGAACCTGAATCTGCAAAGTTTAAAAAAAAATTGGAAATGTCAAACCGTGAAGCGAATGCCATTAGTTAAAATGTTAGTCCAGCGTTTAAATGCACATTGAAATTGACAGGACGAAAGCTTGTTAGCCGGTTAAAAGATGTGCCAGAGAATTACATTGTGATGTTGTTGGGACCGGCCTTTTTTTTGCAAGTGATAAAAAACACTTGAACCCACAGATGTAAGATAAGATAAGATAAGACTTTATTGATCCCACAACGGGGAAATTTGTCTGTTACTACAGCTACAGAGTAAAGAAAATAAAATTAAAAAAAAGCTAAAGAAGATAAAAACTATAAAAAATAAAAACACACAACACAATGTACAAATTCGTTGATCCGCATACACAGTATGCATTATGGACATAGAATGGAGAAAAAATACTAATAAATAGTAAGAAAAAAGAAAAGAAAAAAGTATGCATAAACAAAGCACATATACATACATACATGCACGTACATACCTACATACATGCACGTACACACATATTTACATATTTGCATATATATACGGACATACATATCCACGCACATACACACATGTACACATACACAGCTAATGCATACTTAAGGTGCAGGGTGTGTGTAGAGAAAGTGTCGAGTGTGATAACACAGTAAGAGACAAAAAACTCAGCCAGAAGCCTCTGCTACCATTTGATTTCACATCAAGACATGACTTCTTGCAAAGAGACTCAAAGAGGCTCAATCTCTCTCATCAGGAAATGACAAAACAGAGAGTTGGATGATTTTGAGGACCAGAAAAATAACCAAACAGTAGGTTATATATGCAAGGCATGAAAACTTTTAAACCTTAACTTTAGGCTACATAAGATATTTTGTACTGAAATGAACTGCATTTGCAGAAAAGGCTATAATTTTAATTCTTTCCCGTCATTTAACAGAAATAACCACAACAATGCTGTAAATCTTTTTTTTTCGTGGGTAATTGGGTAGGTCCATGTCTGACGTCAGACTATGAAAACAGTCGGTTCCGATGAAGCAGTTCTGCATTCTTTCCTGTTTTCCGGTTGGCGGATCAATATCAGCGTGGCGTCCCTGCTTCAACCACGTCTCCACAAATCTGCAGGCTGGGAACGAGACAACGTCCGGTGCATTTACAGAGAGAAAGTAAAGCAGGTTGTTCGCCGTGGACACATTCCTTCTGTTTGCAGCCTTCTGTAAGAATGTTGTACATGGCAATGAAACCTCTTTTACACTCAGCTGTGGACACCGAGGGCATGGAGTATGGGACCCGTAGTCATGTGTAGTTCGATTTGTATGGCGAGAAGTTTTTCATCGCCGGAGAGGATGCCCTCGTCTTCATCAGAGGGCCCGTTTGATGGACTTAGAATGGCCGTGGCAGAAATAATCCAGTTGTCCCAAAATAATCGCTTGTGAAATCTGACTGAGACACGCTGACCCTCTTGATTGTAGACGATTTTCCCTCATATGTTTTCTGTTGTGTAGCTCATTGATCACAGTGTGCTCAGTGTTAACAGTTTAAATGTACAGTCCCTGACCACTTTCGCTGTCCTGGGTGGATCAGGGTGGGTTTTGCACCAATGCTGAGACCCCCAGAGACCTGTCACTGAAATGCAGGATGAGGACAGCCGACACATCAAACACTCTGTCCTACAGGCCTGGATGTCACCAGATAAAAATGCATATAGAGAGTGGAGGAACATTTGCGAATGACTGGCCTCTGTGATGTTTCTGTGGACTGCCAGTTCTAGCTTGACTGTCAGGTTCAGGTTTATTCTCTCACACAGGAGTGTGTCTGCCTGTCACAGTAGCTGCCCCGTCACTTCTGATGCAATTAGCCGAATGAACATGTCCTCAGAGTTGCCCTGCTCAGCCAGGCTTTGTAGCAGGGCGTCACACATGGATTCCCGGGTGCACGAGACAAAACATTAGGAAAACTCACGCTCATTAGGAATTCTAATGTAGATGATCACTCACATTTTGTCGGATACTGAGGCGTTTTTATCGTTGAGGATGCTGAACTTATCAGGTGAGTTTTTGATGAATGCATTTTATCTCCAATGAACATATTTATGTTGCAGCCAGACTTGTCTGGAGACAGCATACATTTAAGATTTACCCCATCAAGTTGCTGAAGGCTGTGGCTGCTTTTTTAATGAGAGGTTGTTTTACATTCAGTGGTCTGTGAACTTTTTTTTTTTTTTTTTTTACCATGTTTTCTCCATTACTCTGTAGTGTTATCAACTGCTTTTTCAATTGCAGCCTTTTGTCTTGTCTGTAATATATCAGATTATTTCGTCCTGTAATTTTTTTTCTGCCTCTTTTTTTAACAGCATTAATGAACGCTCGAGTGATGTGGTGTCTATCTTGCATATAGGGATCTAGGTCTTTATTTCTGAGCAAGCTGAGGGCTGGACTGACCAGTCTGTGGTGATAATGCCTCTCTTTTTTTCCTTTTTAAATATTTTCTTTCGGTGCCAATATGATGCAGGCAAGTAGTGAGAAAACCTACAGAAAAAAAAGAAGAGTTTTCAAAGTAAAGCTTTCTGTGAGCTCAACCTGACTCACACACTGCAGATAAAATCCACAGGATGAACACAAACCCGGTGTACATCTCCTACCAACTATGTTGTTCAACATCTACTCTTTAAGGTGAAGGGTTGTTGCATGGTCCCAAGCTCGTCAAGCTCGTCAATCACCTAGGCAACAGGTCAGAGATTCAGAGAAGTGTAGATCAGACCTATTGGCTGGAAAAAAGTCGACTTTAGTTATGAGCTTGAGATAACTTGACCATTTACAAGTTGAACAGACATTCCTAATATGTTGATGCCAGCTAATGTAATGTAGCATATTGGTAGCTTCTGTTAATTTGGCCCAGTGTCCACTTAGTGTTGCTAACATGGGTAAACTAATTGATAGCATTGACAGCATTTTTCAAATGACACCTCCATGCAGAGATACAGAATAATATTCTATTCTTATTATTATTGGGGACACTAGACTTTTTTCATGCCAATGCCAATAAAAGGCTGTCATATTAGGACCCCCAAAGTGGGGGTAAAGGCTATAACCTAGTATACCTAATAAAATAATAGTCCCTTCAGTGATTTATTCATATGAATTTAATGTGAAAGTTTGAACTCTTTGTGAGAATAAAGTCATATAATCAACACCTACTTGGCAGATCACTGTGATGAGTGAGGAGCATGGACCCAAAAGAGCCCCAAGAGAACTCAGGGGAACAGGTCAGAGAAAGCATTTGGTGAAAAAATCATGGTCGGTGGCCTCTTTTGGACTTACTTCCAACCAAGCTAGAGACTGCTTATTTTGCCTTCCGAGGTACTCGCTCACGCCAGTCGTCTGCAAGCGACCGTTTCACTCTTGTAACAGAGTTTCTGCTGGACAGGTAACGCTGTGCTTTCTTTGTGCGGTAATATCCAGGTTGGTGGAGGGCTCATGAATCATGAATCTCTGTGCCAAAAAATGACAAAGTGCTGAAATGAGCAATGCCCACTATTTCTTTAGGTCAACAAAATCACACTTTAGACAAGCTATAGATGGAAAACAAAGAAGCAGAACAAAAGAACAGAAGCAGCTAAAGGCCCAGCAAAGGAAAGTGAACATAGATGGAGGAGGCATGGGCAAAAGCGGCACTGATGCCAGACAGCCTAGAATCACACAAGTCTACATGCAACACCTGGGTAGAACACCCACGCTCGACGGACAAGAAGACATGGAGGGCTTGTATTACTGGCATTGATTCAAAGAAAAAAGTGGAACCTGCAGCAACGAAAACATGTGGCCACAGTGGAGGCGAGGCAGCTAGGAAATGAGACGTAGCTCCTCCATCAGAAAACAGGGGCATAAGACAGCGGGTCACTGGTAGAACTGAGCAGAACGATACAGAATGGCCCTCATTAAACAATATTTCAAGCTACAATAAGAAAACCAGCGCAAACTTGAGTTTTTTAGTCCGACTAGCAATATGAAGTTTGAATTTAGGATCTTCAGCCAAAAGCCAAAATATATATGTATCAACAAAACAACTCTTAAGGAAACGCCTCCATGGGTTGTAATAGCAATCAGGGAAGCCACAAAGTTAGTGTGTGCACAACAACATTGTTTAGTTTTGTTTGCATGCAAAAGAATGCCATGTTAGCCCTGAACTGCTTTTGACTGCCTTTGTTTGAGTTCAAAAGCAATTGAGAGCTAAAGAAGACCTGATACAGAGGTAAAATAAGCCTGTAGGTTTGGAACTGCTGCCTTAAAAGAAGGAGCAAAGAAATACAAAAATGTAGCATATACATACTTTACATATGATATAAGGAGCATGTTGACTGATCAGGCATTCATGGTCATTTTACCATATAGGATTATCTAAGAAAGGGTTGATATCTTTTGGTAAAATACCAGTGTGATTTCTGTCAATATTAATCGTAGCATGAAAATTTGATACCAGCACTTCCATGATTCTCTGTATGACATACAGTAATTGTGTATCATAGTGTATTGATCTGTAGCTGTGGGATCATAATGGCGGGAAAAATTAACCAAACAGTCAGGATGTTGGTTTGTTGTACATTCATTTAGTGTAGACAGCATTTTGCACACTCTTTGGCACAATATTATTGTTGCAAAAAGAGAAAAACCTAAAAGTTCAGTCATGACCTTTAGAACAATCTTACCTCTCCATGATGGTAAATAATAATATTGTGTGCCAAAAATGTGTAAATGTAATTTGAATAATATAAATGTCCCATTTTGTAGAAAGTGAGGTGATTTTAGGTTTCTTTACAAATATACATGAATACTGTGTCATGTTTCATATTCCATATTCAGATGTGATGTCACCACTATGCAATCACCACCTCACCATTCAAATCAGCCAAAAAGAGTAGAGGCTCATTAATATTAATGAGACACACACATCATTGAGATGACTTTTGGTAGTTAAAACCATAAATATCCATTATAGGGATTTCAACACACTTCAAAAGTGTACAAGTATACAAATCACTATGTGATTACTAACTTGTGCTGTTTTGCATGCAAACCTTTACTCAATATTCCTTGCATCATTTATTTAATTAAATTCCTACACATTCAAAGGCTGCCACCCTTAAAGATATCCAGTGATCAGGTAGCTAATCTGGTGCTGTCAGCATGATGGGAGAAGGCGGTGGCTGTGATGGATTACCCTGGTGCCCTCTGCACCATTTATCAGACCTCTTCCCTTCTATTGCCTACTTCGATCAGGCGCACAGTAGTTACAGTAAATACTAATAAATAATAAAAAAACACACACACACACACATATTGCAGGGCTCACAAATAAAACAGTTACTCCGCTGATTTATTAGGTCGTCGTCCACCCAACGGCTGTGATTCTCAGGGCAATGATGACCGCCTCGCGACATGCCGTGTATCTGGTTGTTGTGTTGTACCTGCTGACAGCTACACACTGTGAGTCCTGGCAATAACTGTCACCCCTTAAATGGTCCTGTTTCTGCTTTTGTGTGTTTTCTCAAGTTGGGGAACCTCGGCTGTCTGATAATTCTCTAAAGGCCAGTGGCACCAGTTACCCGGGCTCTGCCACTTTGTATTCACTATTTATACTATTTTGATTTGATAGTACTTGTGTCCCACCTGTGCTTACACTGACATGTGTTTCCTGCACTTCTCCTTTCTGTTTGATTGACATTTTGAGATAGCAGAGGCGGATGGAAAGGTTTTGTTTGCTCGCACCCTGCGACAGGAGGGAGTCGAGAGAAAAAACACACACAGAGATAGAGAGAGAAAATGGGCAGGGCACCCTGGACTATAATTTATATTCTCCCCATGACATAAGCTCCCATCCCTGACTCGGTTGATTATGGCGACGCCATCCTTTTCTCATCTTTGTCTAGAATGTGTGTCATCGCATTCACATGAATTCACCCACTGAGGATTGCATCTTTCAAACATGTAAAACAACACACCCTATCCACTTAATACGCTTCCCTCGATGAACATACAGTGGGTACAGAAAGTATTCAACCCCCCTTTGTTAGATTGCACCCATTTGCTAAAATCTTTTAAATATTTTTCCCTTCATTAATGTACACACAGTAACCCATATTGCCAGAAAAAAAATAAATTGTTACAACGCTGCTGTCGATTTCCTTTGATCGTCCGCGAGAGGATTTGACACCTTCGTTGGAGTCTATCTGTGTTTGATTCTACTGACTGGACTTGATCAGGAAAACCACACACCGTTTTCAGTAAGAGCTTACAGCTCACAGTTCATGTCAGAGCAAATAAGAATCATGAGGTCAAAGGAACTTCCTGAAGAGTTCAGAGACAGAATTTTGGCACAGAACTTTTCCTAGAGCTGGCTGTCAGGCCAAAAGGATCAATCAGGGGAGAAGAGCCTTGGTGAGAGAGGTAAAGAAGAAGCCAAAGATCACTGTGGCTGAGCTCCAGAGATGCAGTCAGGAGATGAGAGAAAGTTCTAGAAAGTCAACCATCACTACATCCCTCCACCATTTGGCGATTCTCGGTATCTCAGTCTCTGCTCAGTGCAGACACACATGAAAGCCCACATGGAGTTTGCTAAAAAAAAAAACACCCGAAGGGCTCCAATGTGGCGAGAAATACGATTTTCTGGTCTGATGAGAACTTTTTGGCCTCAATTCTAAGCGGTACGTGTGAATAAAACCAGGCACTGCTCATTACCTGTCCAACACAGTCCAGTCCTTCACCAACAGTGAAGCGTGGTGGTGCAGCTTGTTTTTCAGCTGCAGGGACAGGACGACCGGTTGCAATCGAAGGAAAGATGAATGTGGCCAATTACAGGGATATCGTGGAAAAAAAACATCTTCTCCACAGTGCTTAGGAACTCAGACTGGGCTGAAGGTTCATCTTCCAACGACCCTAAAAGATAACAAAGGAGTGGCTCTCAGAACAAATCTGTGACTGTTCTTGAACGGCCCAACCAGAGCCATGGCTTAAACCCAATGGAGCATCTCTGGAGAGGCCTGAAAATGTCTGTGCACCAACGTTTACCATCCAACCTGACAGAAACCAAGAGGATCCCCAAATCCAGGCGTGAAAAGAAAAAAAAATCATGGCTCTGTTAGCTCGAAAGGGAGCTTCTATTAAATACTGAGAAAATGGTCGGAATTATTTTTTCCTGTTAATATAGGGCACTGTGCATACGTTAATGAAATAAAAAAAAAATAATAATAATTTCAAGAAAATATTTAAGAACTTCAATAATTTTAGCTAATGGCTAAAAGTTAAGAAAGAGTAAACAATTAATGCGGTCGGACTACTTTCTGTACCCACTAAATGTTTACATGTCATTGTATAAAATACTGGGAAGAGAAAAATATAAATTAATTAATGTTGCAGACACATTACCAACCCCAACCCTAACCCTAACCCTGCAATTTCTGTGATGGAAACTGCATCTAAGTTTAATAAATTTCAAGCGAAAGTGCAAACAGCCCAGGAGACATTAAACTCAATCAGGGGAATTTTGTATTCTTTATTGTACATTTGTTCTACACTAACATATTCCTACTCAATTTCACCGGTGGAAGGAGGCATTTCAATTAAATGTTCTACAACCAAAAGTGATTAAAAGTTTAATGTTTTATGTGAATAAATTGAATTATGTATGAATGTTGGTGATTATTACCTTG
The DNA here is from genome assembly GCA_036785175.1 of Eupleurogrammus muticus. Lineage (NCBI taxonomy): Eukaryota > Metazoa > Chordata > Actinopteri > Scombriformes > Trichiuridae > Eupleurogrammus > Eupleurogrammus muticus. The sequence goes on along the minus strand of JAYKQN010000010.1, from coordinate 17,530,298 downwards.
TCTTCTATCCACAGCTGCTTTATACTGTTTGAAGCAGCGTTGCAGCACACTGTCTTATTTCTATCGTTATTATAGTAATTGACTGACAACTCCTCTGTCCATCTTTGTCTGCAGATTTAATGCAATGTGTGTTCACGTTAGTTGAACCCCTGAACCATCCAGAAATTTCCTGAAGAAAAGCTAATTTTTTTCATTTGAATGTTGCCTATCCAAATTCTCTGTGGAAACCATTAGAACACACAAAACCCCCCATTTAAATACTGCTCTGTCCACCATGTTATGCAATTATTCTTAGTAAATCACCCACAAAACGTCCATCAACCACACAAGCAATCTTTTAAAAATGCATAAGTAAATCAGTACGCTTTATTGGGATCTAAGGCCACGTTCAGACTGCACTGGCCGTGAGTATCTGGTGATTTTAAAGTGGCTGTCCTACCAGAGCTGGCACATGTATGGCATATCTGTTTTATGGAGGAGATTAAGGTAGAAAAGCAAGGTGCTTGGCCATGGTTGTTTGCTTCCCTTCTACTTCAGTGCAGAATAGTGAGGTTTGTTGCCTTTTGGTGCAGTGTAGGTCAGATGAATCGTTCAGGCTGTCAACGATCAGATACAGGTCACATCTGAACGTAGCTCAGTGTGTGTTGTTCTACTGGTAGTGGTTTCTCAATCAAAATACTGTAATAGGAAAAGACAGCTAATGATGATCTGACATATTGTGCACTTGTGGAAGTTCTTGTCGTGATGTTGTCTTTAGGATTCCTTTGGTGTTCATCCTTAAGGAGGTTTGTACTGGGGGCCAAATTTTCCTCAGAGGTCTCTCTTTCCAGAATAAACAGACCTAGTGATTAAAATTGTGAAACAAAAAAAAAAACAACAAAAAAATCAGTTTTACATTTAAAAAGCATTTTTTCTCCAGTATGTTTTGGTGCTGCTGCCTGAGCCTATGCTAAAATTTGCTCTGTTACTTACGATCCAGACATACAACATCTAAAATCCAAGATGAAGATAGTTAGAAAGGTTAGGTTAAAGATAAATAAGATCAGAAAGTTAAAAGAAAAGAAGATATTTCAATAGCAAAATGCATCAAATGTAACTTTAAACTTTTATTAAATGAATAAAAAGTCATTTTATGGTATGGAAACAAGTGGACATTGAGAAGCTGTCCCCTTTTTAGATTCATTTCATACTAAAATTAAGAAATTCTCTAGGTTTGGAAATTGTTGAAAATGGGTCAATGAAAGTACACAGCTCAACAAAATATATAACATAGGTCTAATCATTTTTTTAAGCTTTTAAATACTATTTGCGTCACCTTTATCTGTAAGAAAAATTAGAGAATAAAAAAAGAATGAAAGCCACCAGCACTCTACAGTCTCAGAGGAAGTGTGCAATCACACTGGAGATACCAACCATGCTGGTGATATGGAGTCTGGGAAAAAGTTCTGTATATAGACCTGCTGGGAGTTTTATGGCACTGTGAGCTGTGTTGACCTGCTGTCATTATGGTTTCACTGAAATTATTTATTTATTTATTTTGATAAATTCCTGTCACCTGAATTATTAGATGTTAAGTATAGTGTTGATTATCTCCTATGTGCGGGTTATTGACCACACATAGTAGATAGTAGATATTGATAAATGCTTATGAATACTGACATACTCTGACTATAAATTCTCCTTGTCTAGGACCTTATATTTATTACCAAGGCCTTAGTAGATTAGTGGCTACTGCTGGAGTCTGTCTCTAAATGCTGAATAAAGTTGTAGATATGATAATATTGAATGTAATATTCTACCCTGTGCCATACTGAAAAGATACTTGGACATCAGTTAATGGAAAAAAAAATTCACTCTGTGAGGCATCTGGCATCTGTGTCTCTAACGCAGCTTATTGTAGTTTGTTGGCCCCATCGCAAAACACATTGTTGTGGATATTTGTGTGAGAGAGAATGTCTGTTTTGTCTTATTTGAATTTTTTCATTTGACTATTATTTAACCAGGACAGTCTCTTGAGATTTTGAAATCCTGGCCAAAATGGCCACACAGCATGTAACAAAGCAATGTTCTCAGAGGCAAGTAAAAGTAAGACAAGGAGGAGAAGGAGTAAACAGCTTTACAGGGCTAAAACAGGGGCATGCACACACTGGATGTGTGCGTGCATACGAATGTTTGTGCATGCATCCATGTCTCAATCTCAACAGCTTCTCCACAGCCACTGGCATTTTTTCATTGCATCATGTCTCATTTCATCTTTTACAGTACATGAGATCACAGGGGAAACATGCTGAGTGAAGCTATTGTTCGTGTCTTTCACATTAAGAAACTGAGTTCTTGACGTGATTTTTTTTCCCCCCTCCATCTTGATGCTCTTCTTATGCAGGAAATTTAACATACATGCATTCAGTCGCAGCAGACTCTGAGCCACTATATGATTAGAATCTTCCAGCCTGACCACAACCACCACTGCCGTCACCGCCACTGCCACAGTCCTTCGAAGAAATAGATCACCTCCAAATATTGTGTTATGTAACCCTTTAAACAACTGCAGATTTCTCCCTCTGCTTCTTTCTTGAGAGACACTGGACCACAAGCGTGCCTGTAGGCCAGATGCAGATGATGGTCTGTCAGTTTGCGGACCCATGGTCAGGCCATCATGATGACATTAACACTCCAAGAATGTCTGCAGCACTCACTCTCAACCATCTTTCCACCCTCAGCTCGAGCAATGTAGGCTAATTCTTCCCTGCAGAATGTGGATTGTTATGAAGGATTGCTTTTACAGTATGTTTGCTGAACCACAGCGCTTGCTCTTTAGGTAAGCCTTTTTTTCTTTGTGGTGTAAGCAGCTCCTCAAATTGTTTTTATCAAAAAATGTCCATATAGTATGATTAATTGCAAAGAAAACATTTAAAATGAACCATATATATATATATATATATATATATATATATATATATATATATATATATATATATATATATATATATATATATATATATATATATATATATATATATGAATTTGAATTTGAATATAAATTAGGAGGTGTGTCCAAACTTTTGGCCTGTACTTGGCCTTGTACTACTGTATATTCAAGAGGTTCCACTCTCTTGGTTGGGGTGCGTGCAGAGCTGCCCATTTCCCTTATTCTGCTTTTTCTCAAAAGTGAAGCGTTTACCCTCCAGAGCATCAGGTGGCGGTGCTGCACCTACAGCAAAAAGGAAGAAGAAGAAGGAAAGCAGCGAAGCCTGGTGTAGCAGGTAGTAGATGGACAGACAGCAGATAGTCAGTTGTTGAGGAAACATGTGTGGGTATCACTGTCTGCAGGTCTACAGCATGACGTCATTTAGAGATCTATGATGACGGCGGTTAGAAAGTTGATGGCAAAAGTGTGACAGTGTGCAGCTCTATGATTAAAGCACTGGAAATATAAATTGCTCTCCTGAAAACAATTCAGCAACATAGTAATTCCTGCACTCTATGGGGAGACATAATTTAAGACATAGGGAACTAAGTCTAGTTGATAGAGCCTGTGCTTACTTGTTAAGGATAACTTTGTTTGTCAAATTAATAAAATATATGTCTCCTCTCTCACAGCCAGAATCTCATCTACTTTTAACCTCAGACTGTAACAAAATTTAGTTTAAAGCTAAAGACATGATTGATTCTCCCAACAATTAATGTAAACTGGAAACATAGTGGATTTTGTGTCCCATTCCTAATTATTTTATATTACTGTGGGTGAGTTAGAATTTGAGTTACAATTTAGGCAGGAGTCACACACACTCTTACCTATGGGCATATTTAGGTGCTCCCTTGGACTGTGGGAGGAAGCTGGGGAAAACCAATGCAAACATAGGGAGAACATGAAAACTCCACATAGAAAGGTCCCAGCCCAAGATATTGAACCCGTGACTTTTTGTGGGGCAACAGTAGCAACACCCCTACATATATATCGCATTTCTCCATCTGGCGATTTGATGGACAGGTCTGGGTTTGGTGAGGGAACGACACCTGTCTTGGGATACATTGAATAGGATGTCACTCAAATTTGTATGCCAGTCAGGGCAGGTGAGCAAATACATTTGGCAAAATAGTGTATATACTATATTTTGAGGAAGTGAAATCTTTAAATTAATGGGTGTTGCTTTCCTACAAGAAACATACAAAACAATTTCATCAGTGCACTTTCCACTCCAAATCTAGCGGAACTGCAATTCTTATTAATAAGAATGTCTCATTTGTCATGTCAAGGGTTGAGGTAGATTTTGCTGGTCGCTCCCAGTGATGGGAATAATGGCGTTCTAACTGGTAAAAGGAGAGATAAAAACAGCCAAGCTCAACTCAACATTCTGAACTTGCACTTCTTCCTTTCATTAGAAACATGCCTGATCCTTCCCTGGACAAAATAAAAGAATTTCCCCAAATTAACACATTCTTGGCAGTGGATTTTCAAATTCTTTACTGACATGTTAGAAATACCCATCCAACTTCTTGCCATAATAGCAATATTTGGCCTAAATCGCCTAAATGGCAATGTTATTAAATTACACTTAAGCCCAAAATGATTCATACCCCTATCAAATACAAGGGATTTCTTTATTTTTTCACTTAAAAATTAGTATTTCACCTCAGTTTTTTCTTAAATAGGACACAAAAGAAAGTCTTTCAACTATACAATGTATACAACGATTTCACTCACAAAGCATGCCCTGCTGAAGCTTTCTATATCATAGTCATTTGTTGGATGTGATTTTTTGTTTTCACTCCGTCTATTTACACATTCTAATGAAACACAAATCAATTATGGCTTCAGACTTCCTTTTGTGTCCTTTTGTGTATGTAAGCCTCATCACTATGCAGGCCATACACTAACCAAATAAAAGCAGCAGGACATTTAACAGAAGGCAATGATTATTACCATTCAAGACACTTTCGTTGCTCTCTGCTATGTTGAAAGGTCAAAGTTTATCTTCTCTCATCAGCACGTGTATCACAAAAATCTTCAAGCTTTCCAGTGGAAACTATGATAGTTGGTTTTTGGTGTTTATGATAATTACCATAGGACTTGAAGGCAGCATTTGTCTCATCACCTGATTACAGTCTCTCCTCCTCTTTCCTCAACATTTTTTGCGATATGACAGGGGATTCATGAAAGAAATATTTAAACAGATCATAAGTTCGAACCTCCTACTTTGAAGCCCATGATAGTGGTGTTGACAGCAGCTACTGGAGAGTGCCTAATTAGGCTGGGAAGACTGCGCCTCTGTGAGGGTTCTCTGACGCAGTTTGGAAGGAGCCCAGCGAATGCCACCGCTGTGCAGAATAACTGATTAGTGTTTACAGTGTGTCACTTCCATCTCTAGCACAGACTTACAATCGAGACGTAATTGCAGAACGCTTTGGAGAATCGTTTGGAGAAGTTGTTAAGGTGTTAGCTTGCTGATCCCAAATTCTGAGGTTTCGCAGGGGCGCGAGAACTGGCCTTGGCATATCCCTCATATTTGATGTAAAGCCTGCTGAACAAAAAATCTTGGTGGAGTTCCGTCTTGATAAAATATCTGAGGCAGGAAAGTAGAATGTCTGTCGCCTGTAAAGCCTGCTTCCTGTATGGAGCCTTGCTCTGCAGGGCTTGTATGAATTAAACATGGACGAGGGCCATTATAAATGACAGGGTCAGAACAGCCAAATAGGGATGTTGGAAAAACAATGCGACCAACAGAATCTATCATCTCTGCCAGTTCAGTGAGACTTTGTCAAGTAAGGCCAAGTCAGCAACTATAAGAATCCAGCTCCAGTGAATACTCTAATACTGAAATGAAGAGAGTCTGATTCAAATGAACTTGACAGTAATAGCTGGAGAGGAGCTGGTTGTGTACTGTGGTATTGCTGTTGCTGGTATGTTGTGAATGATAATCTGATAGAGACTGCTTCATTGCAGTCTATCAGATTACAGCAGTTTCATTAATTCACACATGGACATAGAAGGGAAACATCATGCTACTGTATGTCCCTGAGTGTGTCGCAACGGGACTTGTACATTAGATTTGAATTAGACAGTGTTAGTCCTAAATTATATTTACTACATTTGTACAGCTGGTGAGATAAAGCAAAAAAAATAAAAATTGATGCTCAGGCACAAAAAAATTCTAACTAGCATTTTTTACTTTTTTTAATTTTCTGATATATCATGGACAAACGGGTGACTCCATTACTTAGAAATAAGCAGCAGGTTAAGTCACAATGAATATAATTGTTAACTGGATCCTTATTTGTTTAGGTCAGCAGTTTCCAACGTCTGATACTGTGGACACATTTTAAATAACTTGTCTGTGTAAAAGATATGTTGCTTATGAGATGCTCTCCTCTTCAGCATTTAATGAATGTTTAAACAAAGTCACACTAGCATTTTCCAAAAAAATCAGAATCCGATTAATTAATCAAAATCAATGTTACTTAAGGCGTCAGTTTGTCTTTTTTGCATAGCTTGGCAGTTCCATCCATTATGCCTTTAACTTGTTAACTCTGTGTTTATTTTGTAGGTCTGAAATCTTCAACACATAAATACTAAGCTCAATGCATCCCCATCAACTGCTAAGAGATGTGATCGTAACAATCCTAATGAAGTGGAAAAGTTAACCATCCTAGCTAATTCAATGACATCAGTGACTTGTAGCAATGTTTTCCAATTAACAAATCTCATCACTGAGCTGTGGTCTTGCTGCAATATTGTTTCATACCAGATTCATCTCTGGGCTGGTTTACCATTTGTCTAGTAAAAATACAACCTATTCTTAGTGCCTCACATCATACATGGGAAAAACTCCCAAGTAAACCTCCTTAACAGGTGGAAAAAAGAAAGGAACCTCAGAAAGAGAGGGGATCCTTCAAGGATCGACAGGCTTGTGTTTGTACAGGATAGAATACAGCAGGTTTAAACATGGTAAAAATTACAGTACTAAAAGAACAACAGAATTATAAGGGGTTATAGTATATCTGGAGAATGCAGTGGCAGGGATCCATGGCAGTTCCCAATTGCCACCAGGACAGACTATGGCAACTGCCAATAGGAAGGACCCCTTGTGGAGTCAATGCTACAACATGGTCTGAGAATGGGCAGGACTGGGTTTTTACAGATGGTGGGGAAAAAAAGAAAAGCTCAGAGTATCTCATGAGGGCCTGGCAATCTAAACCTACTCTAGCATAACAATATCCTAGACCAGCCAGGGCAAGCCCAACTATAAGGTTCATCAAAGAGGAACATTTTCAGCCTAGTATAAAGTTTAGGGGAGGTGTCGCCCCCCAGCCTGAGATCGAGAGATGATTCCACAGGAGAGGAGCCTGATAGTTAAAGGCTTTGCCTCCCATTTTACTTTTAGAGGCTCCGGTTACCTCTAGTAAGCCTGTACTTTGAGAGCACTGTTCTTGATAGATGGGAGGAAACTATGACCTCTTAAAGATAGGATAGAGACGGACCATTAAGAGCTTTTTAAGCGTGGAGGAGGATTTTGTATTCTGTTCTTGATTTCACAGGAAGCCAGTGCAGAGAAGCTAATAGTGGTGAGATATGATCATTTCTTCTAGTGCCTGTTAACATATGCAGAGCAGCAGCATTCTGGGTCATCTGGAAAGAGTTTTTGGAGCAGCATGGCAATAAAGAATGGCAGTAATCCAGTCTGGAAGTAACACATGTGTGGACTAGTTTTTCTGCGTATTTCAGAAAGATGTAGGTGAAAGAAAGCAGTCCTTGAAATTTGTTTATTGTGGAGAGTGCAGGACATATCAAGATCAAGGATTACCAGTGGAGTCCCCATTGTGCTGGGGGCCAAGGAAATGATAATAAGAAGATTCCTCCTATTCTATACTTATTTATTTCTTACAAGGACCACCAGGGTCTGCGGGAGCCAATCCCAGTGTACTACAGGTGAGAGAGAGAGAGATACACCCCAGACAAGTCGCCAGTCTATTGTGACATTGTGAGAAAACGCATGCAGACACAGGAGGAACACGCAATCACCACACACAGGTCCCAGCCAAGGACTTAAAGCTGCGACCTTCTTGTTGTGAGTCAAGAGTGCTACCCACGGCTCCACCGCTCATAGTGAGATGAGGTCAAAGGTCAAGGCCACCCATGCCATAGGACAGTGTTGTAGAAGAAGATATGGAACAGATTTCAATCTATAACACTGGCAGTATGGGATTCAGATTACCATGGGAATTTGTTTGTGCAAATACAATATTGTTCATGAAATGATAAAGCCACTACCAAAAACAAAGTAAGATACTCTTTGGAAACTAAGGTAGTCCTTTTTCATCCCTTGATTTTATCTTCTCCACTTTCAATGTTAGACTTTTCCCCCAGCAATAAATCCAGTCTCTTACAAAATGCTTTAAAAACCATCTAATTGTACATTGCTAACCAAACAGATTCCTTTGCTGATTACTGCAGAGACACACCACAGGCCAGCTGGAAAGTTTCCCTCCGAGATTCGGCCCTAAAGACAGAAGAGCAGGCAGGAGAAACATTGGCGGAGTGGCCTAATGTTCAGAAATACCCTCTGGTAACTGTGATTTGATTTGTATGTTAACAGTCGCAGGATTATCTACAGGATTATCCAGGTCAAAGTAATAATTCATTGTTTATCAGTGTTGTTTCATCACTCGTCTTATTCCTACCGGCTTCTCCTTTTCTGTTGTGACGCTGTTTTTTAAGTATATCTTGCTGGGTGTCCTGCAGTGTTAGTATGACTGTATCTCTCACATTCTTCCTTGTCAGATAGACTATCGTCTAGTGTGGTCTGAAAGGTAAATAGGGCCCTGAGGGGGGAGGAGGGGGGGGGGGCTCTGGTAGCTCCAGTCTGCATTCAGTCTATAGTGTCAGAGTCAAGTGTTGACTAATGAACCCTGTCAAAATCCCTGTACTGAAAACCACCTGCCTTGAGACCAGCCTTGTGTGGATGTCAGCTCACTATAGTTATACCCTCTAGCCTCGCAGCTAGACTCAATACTGTGCTGTCACACTTGATTTATACACTAAGTGGAGAGGAATAAATGACACAATTAATCTTAATTAAGCCTTGGTAATCCTAACAGAACTCTATTAACTGTGACTCATGTCACCTCTGTATTGAAAATGCTGCTGTGTGGATATGGTAACAGACCTGCCATAATTTATATTTGTGAGGAAACCAAGGCAGTATTATCAGGCTTAATATTTGTTAGTTTGTAGGATATGTTAATATTTTTGAATATATTCAAAGTGAAACAGTTTATTATATAATGTTTTTTGCATTGTTTGAGTACACTGCTGCAATGGCTATCTGGGTAAATACTGTATGTACTATAATAAAGATTTGAATAGGGTGTTGCATTTTAGCATGTAGAAACATACAAACAAAACACCTGCACACACACACACACACACACACACAGACTGCACTGCACTGCAAACTGACGTTTACATTTTATGCTACTATATACTGTACTTACATGTCCCCTAAATTTCAGGGGAAAATATTGTTGCTAACTAATTTATTTGAAATGTGACATTGTTTATTACTTTTAGATTATAATATAAGCATGGGTAATGTGACTTTAAAATGCAATGGTTTCCAATCTTTTTGGCTTTATGGCTATCTGGGTAAATACTGTATGTACTATAATAAACATTTAAATAGGGTGTTGCATTCTAGCATGTACAAACATACAAACAAAACACCTGCACACACACACACACACACACACACACACAGGTCATATACAGGTCATATAATATTTTCACTAAATTTCACATAGATTACATCTAACAGCTAAAGATACACTGTTTATTTGTTTGATTGATTGATTGATTGGCGGATTGATAGATGCTAATACTTGCTTATGTACTTTTACTTAAATCTGATTTTTCATGCATAATGTTTACTTGTAATATAGTATTTTTACGTTGCTGTTTCAGTAAATGTACTTATTTAAAGGATCTGAATAGTTTTCATTACAATGCATTGTCCTGGTCAGACCTAAAATGATTAGTTTTTAACTAATTAACTAATTAGTAATTAACTAGTAGTTGACAGAAAACTCCTGTTTAAGTCTTTTTATGAATTGTTTGCTTAGAATCAACCTAAAAGCAATAAATAGTTTGGCTCTGTATTTATTTAACAAATGATTTGGGTTTTAAGAGTAATGGGAGAAAGAGTCAAATTACAGGGTGTGCAAAACATCACTACAGTGTACTACCATCCTCCTGTTCCCGCTGGGCTGCAGCAACCTCCTGCACCCACCGCGGGCCTCAGCAACCTTCTGCCCCCGCCGCTGGGCCACTGCAACCTTCTGGCCCAGCCGCTGGGCCGCAGCCATCTCCTGTCCCCGAGCTGCATGTGTCCCCTGTGAACTTTCCCCCGGAGTCTTCAGGATACCCAGAGGCTCTGGCCCTTAGAGTCTGAAGCATCCCCGGGGGGCTCCGTCCTCAGAGTCTTCACCCTCATCCCATGAGGGGTTTCGCCTTCACCTTCGCTGTTGACCTGCAGCCCTCGGACCACTCGTCTGAAGCCCCCGCTTCAACCCTGGCCACTTGCCCTCTTTAAAATGTAACGACAGCATTATGGGTATAAAACTACATCCCCTAGTATTACAAGACAGAGAGGAGACAATCCTGCTGCCGAAACAGTTTCTGTTTACAAAAGTGTACCAACAAGATATCATTGTAAATGTAATGTAATCTTCTCATCAATCGATCTTATTTTGTGAGACCCTCTCAATCAAATTAATTGATGAACCCTCCTGTTGCTGCACAGCGGACTTGACTTAGTCTCACAATACCTTACTCTAAGCATTATTGAGAGGCTTAATTTTTTTCAATAAATTTCAATTGTTAAATACATTTTCCAGTGAATCACTAAATCAAGCATGTACAAAAAAGGGCTGGAAAATAACATGATTTCATAGGCTGCAGCCCAACTTCTATCTCATTGATGAACGCTGACACTGACCTCACACTATTTTTTTGATATACTAAAGTATACACTGAATGCCTGAGGCTATGCATATAGGTTCTACTGTGTATGAATTTTAAAGGCTTACCTTGGGTTTAACCCAAAGTCAGTGAATGAAATCACATGATGTCAATGTCTCCTACAGAGCACACTACACAGTAAGTGTGTTTCCCCCTCTGCATGCAATGGAAACTCCATACAGCTTCTTTGCCAGTCATCATGGATCAGCAAAATGTCCAGCCAAGGAAACTTGGGTATGTTCTTCCCAGATGGCGTGCCGGCTGTATCAGCCAAACATGATGTTCTTGTGCCCTCAGCTGCACATGCTAACAAATATAAAACGGTCTCATACACATGCAAATGTGGCTGCAGGCATGTTTTGTCACGCACACACTGCCACGGTTCATGCTCATAGTTTCATCTACAGGCAGTCGACAGACTTTATCTTTGGATTCCTGAGTGGTTAGTTAGTCACCTTATCTGGGCACTGAGGCCGAAGTTAAGAGTGCATGTGTAGAGGAAGGAGCACTTTCCCCGTGCCCCAGTGTAGTAACAAGCCCTGCTGGGTTTTCTTGCCGAGCACAGATTAGATCAGAGCCAGGGTCCAATGGTTTGGTCTGTCTGAGAGCTCCAAGTCTTTGGCTTTTACCACTTGGACTACGTGGAGGCCCGGTCCCTGGGGAACTGTACAGTCGAGGCCAAGCAGAGTTGAGAGCTGCAGGAAAAGTCCAAGTCCAACACACACTGGTCTGAGCACCAGGAAGTACAGACAGGAAATGACCCGGGCCTTTGGAAGTCATTAAACCCTTAATCTGATACCACAGGGAGAGGACACACTTCAGTGGCTTCAATCTCCTCTCCTGTGGCCTAACCCTTTCCAGTTCATTTTTCAGTTTGTGATTTTATTTTATTTTTTTGCTGCACCAAGGGACAGTATGTGCATTATTTTATTTCTGATAATGGCTAAAAAATATAATAAACCAATTAATAACTGTGTTGTATTATCTCAATATGTTAAAATCTAATAGAGAAGTTATCATTATAACTTACTTAAATATTAGTAAAATAAAAATGTTTTATTACACCACCCAATAAATCTAAATTTAGTGTAATCTAAAATCCGTGATGGAATTTTTGTCATGTTTTTTTTTTTTTAATTTTAAATTATATTTTATTATTGTATTTAATTGTAATATTATTGCTTTTTGGTTGTTTTGTGTGAGAAAAATGTGTATGTGACTTCTTTAACTAACATAGGACACTATAGAATGGTGAGTGGAACTGTGGATAGGAGTGGGGTGTTTAAATTTTTAAACATATGCCATTTTAGCACTTTAATTATTGAAAGCTCCCAGTGAGCCGTGAATAACTTGTGCATAATGCAGACCCAGAGAAATGTTTCAGCACCATATATTCTGCAGAATTTGGCTCATGTCTCCACTCAGTGTAGTTTCCGTTCACTGAAAGAGAAAAAATAAACAGTCAGGAGTTTGTTCTATCAGAGCACTCGAAACTCAGCAAAAATATTTTGTCAGCATGACGAATGTTGATAAAATATAATGAAGACAATGACCTTGAATTATAGGTCCCGTATTGCACACTTTTCCTGGGTTTTATTTGAAGGTTTAATATCCCTAACAAAATATAGTTGTGGTTTTAAGCAACAGAAATCATCTCAATATAATTTTTCATCTCTTCTCTCCAGCTTCTCTCTGGAGCTCTAGGGAAAAAAAGAGGTCGTTTTGTGTCTGTCTCATTAATATGAATGAGCCTCTCCTGTGAGTGGCTGAGTTGAAAGCCTGTGAATGCGGGTAGGTGCTGGATATTGTTGTGACATTGCAACTTCACAGTTTCTGAGGATGTGCTGTGTGCATTTTTTGGTGAATTGAGTGTTTTAAAACCTTGGGACAATAATCATATAAATAAAAATAGCTGTAAAAGTCCCTGTCTAGAATATGGGACCTTCAAGGCTTATGACTGTATATATACCATTGTAACTGTTTTGGTCCTCATGAGAAACATCAGAGAAGACGCAGAAAGTTTTTTTTTATCCGTTTCTCTTTAGAGGTTCAAGGTAAAACTTCTACAGACTGATATGTAACATAAATTATGAAAAGTACATGAAGGTTTAAGTGCAAAGTTATTACCCGTTCTTTTAACTTTATCATCATAGTTCAGTTCAGGCAAGTGTATTCCCTGATTTTCAATCATTATTTCACCGATATCATATATCACCGCTCACTTTGCCTTTAAAGGCCAGCGGGGATCTGCTGGTACAGAGCGTCTGTGCATGCACCGGGCTCTTAAATAAACACTCCTGACACAGGGTAGTGTTCAGTGTATCCTGGGGCATGAGTGCCTTCTGTAAATTGAACCAAATCTCTTTAAGTGCTTAACAACAAAGGAGTCACACAAGGCTTAACACCTTATTGATATTCAGTTGAATATTGCAGCTTTGATTCCCATCACATAATTCGTCTAGTTTTGTGTCCTACAATATACACCAATAAATTCTAGGATATTGATGTGAATTAAACAAGCATCTGTGCTCTGTGGCAACTCATAATGTCTGTTTAAACAATGTCAGTCAGAGAGAAATCAAATCCCAACAAAGCCCTGCGTTGATAGATTAATCCGTTCAAATGCTTTTGCTGATGGTGTTATATTTGCGTCAATTACCATGGCAATATAATCAACATATTTGGGGCACTTGACCAACTGAGAGAAAGTGCACGTCTTGATGAAAACAAATACCGAACATGAGGAGGATAAAGTGTTTCTTCAAATACAAGACATGTTTGCAACCATCAGTTGTATTCTAACCTAAAATGTGGGTTCTTTTGTTGATGCTCATATTAGATTCCAGATGAGTCAAAATGTGATGAAATTTCAAAATGAGCTATGGTTGCTGTTCTACACTGCACATAATACATTCATTTCAAATATTCTAGTGTTTGTTCTTCCTTCCTTCCAGTTTTACGGCACATCTGGATCTGCAATGCTGATCAGATGTTTTCTACAGGGACGAGCCATTCACTTATCATTGACATGCATGTTTTATGCCATGGTGTTAAGGTGTTATATTAACTTTATTTGGGTGTTATGAGCTAAATAATTAATAGCCTGTAAACATATGCTGTGTTCAAACCTAACTTATGAGTTATTTTGTGCTCTGCAGAGGCTCATGAGCAGCAAGGATCATGTACAATTTTCCCTGTTTACAATGCTCAGGCTTAACCACATGACAACTGTAAGCTGTTAGAGAGGGTACTCATTTTTGTCAGTTTACTTTAGACTGCCTTCCCTCCATTAAATGACGTCAAACAGCCACTGCTAAAGACTAAATAGGGTTTTTTTAGTCTGTTGCAGTCTACACAACTGTCCTCTCACTGTTCTTAATGGGAGATTTTTATGCCGACCGTCCTCTCCCTTCACCTCAGTTGATGAAAGGAGAAAAGTGACGGGCCAGGGACGGTTTGTATTCTCAATTTAAGAGACATTGCCTTAAAAGTCTCTGTTTAGGGTATCAACTGTGTAGATGTTTCCTATAAAATGTTATTGATAGAGGAGGGAACAAGGGAGAGTGCGAGTTTGTGTACGGAGACCTCGATCGGCCTGCTACCTCACCACACTTTATAGATTACTTCCTCCTCTTCTCTAATCCAAGAACAGTCTGACGTGTGCCGGCGCCATGCACTGTGATGGCAACGAGGATAAACGTACAAACAGCGGGGGATACATGGCAGCTTAAAAGCCTCTCCTCCCAAATAAAAGTTACAAAGAACCAGAAGGGGATAAAGCCTGTCAGAGTGGAGAGATGAAGACCAGCCATGTGCGGCGCTTGCTGATTGGACAAGGCCGGGACGAGGCTAAGTCCGCTGCCGCTTCTGTCGTAAGGACAGGAAGCCTGGTGTGGTGTCCTGTCTTCCCTCTGCCTCTCCTCCTGTGCGGGTGCCAGTTTGCCCATCTGCTGCCTTTGTCTGTCTGCTCTAACGCTCCGCAGGTCGGCCAACGTCGGCCTGAAAACCTCATCTTTCCCTTTTTCATCAAAGGGGGCGAAACCGGGGTTTTACAGTAAATCACCTGACAAGTGATTCATAAAAAAAACTGACTTTTATGAACGTCTGCTGATGTTTGGAGGATTTGGCTTCGAGAAAGGAAAGTTGACTTGCATGCTTCAGTGAAAGCCCACAGCTGTTGGCTGATTCCGAGTGGTACCCTAAATTGTTCCGTAGGTTTTTGACCTTGATGATTGTTTGTGTCTGGCATTTCAAAGACCAATAGCATGTACTTGGGATTCTTCTGATTATGAAGTCCTCCCTGTGCAGCCAGACACATTCTCCAATAGCATATTTATACCCCAGGAGGATGAAGTGGATAGCCAGCCTGGTAATGTCACTGAATTATTACTGTACATAGAGCCTGGACAAGCTGATAGTTTAGCCTTTAATTTGGGACACAGTCCAATTTTTTTCCTCTTCGGATCCAATACCGTAACTTCGGCTATCTGCTGATACCGAGTACTGATTCAGTACCAGTTTTCTCTTTCCAATGATTTAAAACCTGTAATCCTCACTGGCCTGAAGCTTATTTTGATTATTCGCGTAAGGCAACACACGTCACATCTCTTATTATGAAGTGGAAACTTTCATACACCAACAGTCTTTTGAGTCTTCATGGTGTCCGTTAATTTTCAGCTGCTAAAAGCCCCATTATGTTCACCAAATAGATGCTAAATTTGTCAGTCTGTTATTACAGTGCTGGGCTTTTCAGAGGGAACTATTTACTGCCTGCTGCAACCCAAAACAACACTGACGAGAGTTAAAGCCCAGCAGAGCTTCAGAGCCAAATGTTAATTTTCTGTGGGTTAATCTAATCAGACAATGCCTTTTCACATACAGGCAGTCATGTGATCAATTGGTAATATAGAAACATTGGTTGTATATTGGTACATATTCTTTTTTTCTTCACTAACCAAAGCCAACCTGCCCATCAGTGTAAGCTACACCTGCTGCTCAAACTTTAACTTTTATGAGATTAAACTTTTCCCTTTTTTTTTTGGAGTCATTCTCATTTATGAAGAAGTACACATACACTTATTCACAAAATTATCCATATCACTGTCAAAATACAAGGGATTTCTGGATTTTTTCACTCACTTTACTTACAAATTAGTATTTCACCTCAGTTTTTACTTAAAACACAAAAGGAAGTCTGAAGCCATTACTGATTTGTGTTTGGGTGAATTTGTAAATAAACGTAAAAATTCACACCATCCAAAATTAATCATACCCTAGTGATACAAAGACAGATAGCTACAGGATATTAAAAAAAACATTAAGTAAAATCTAAGGTGAAATAATAATTTTATGAGTGAAACAATAAAGAAATCCCTTCTATTTGACAGGGGTATGAATAATTTTGGTTTTAAGTATATGTGCCTGATTATACTCCATTTAGTCATTTTTCGTTAATGTTTTCTCTCAGTGAGGGCCTACTACTTCCTTCACATTGAAATGCATCTTTTGTAATTACATCCAGTAATAGTTATATCAGCAGCAGCTTTAACTTAATCAGTGGCCTGCTTGGATTCAATGAATGTAACTGAAGAAGGAGAAACACTGAACTTTATATTAAAAAAACTAAACAAATGGATTGGATCTTAGGACTAGTGACATATGTGAGGTCTAGTAAGGTCATTATTGTGTCACAAGGAACATGATCCACAATAAAGCATTAGGAGAGGTCACCGAATCAGCAAAATTAGTTTTTTGACAAAAATTGCACTTGTGTGTTCATCAATCCCACTTTGATGGTGATATATGAAAACCTAAGTCTTCTAAATGAGAGCTGCTCAAAGCCTGAACAACAAGCTTGTATTAAGGTCAGGCATTTCAGACTTCCTTTAGCCGAGATATCATACGATTTTGTCATCTGACAATGTAATCCTTGTGATCCTTCAGTTGAAGCAAAACAACAAGTTCCACATCTTTTTTTTTTTTTTTTCTGGACGATGATGATTCCCTTTGAAGGTTGTTCCATGTACTTAGTTATACAGAACAAGGCTGAAGTATGCTGCAGTCAATAGGAATTTGTTTGATTGTTGTTTGTGATTATGCTTTTGGAAAATGCTGTCCATTACCCTCATCCTTTTTTCCCGGACTGGAAAGTTGCCGTGAAGCACTTTATCCATGACCCCCTGTTTCCTTGACAAGTGAATAGAGCCTAAGGATCTGTTTCTGGGCCTGAGCAACAGCATTCCTCATATGTAGGAAAACATGTAAACTGATGTTGAAAAAAGTAAAAGTGAGCAGTCAGCTCTCTTGGCCTTTCTCGCCTGCCCCAGATGCCCATATGAAAGCTGACTTTTGTGTGCCGGACAACTCTCATACAAGGTGGACGGCTGGTGTTTTTCCTGGCATGTCTTGAACAAACACAGACCAATTACACTGGCCGCCTGGTGTGTCAAGCCATGATCTACAGTTTTATTTTGCATTATTCGAGAAGGCTTAGGAAGTAAATCTGTACTCCACAGAACAAGAGAGACATAGACATATAACACAGGTCCCTGCAGTTTCCCTGGTTTAGCATAAATCCTCATCTCAAGCAGATATCTTGTGTCTAAAATGGGCACCAGGTCCCATGCCAGCTAACTGCCACATGGTCTGCTGTGGTGGCAGACCAGCTTTGAGAACTTTGATCTGAACTATTCAGAACTCATACATGCAACTTTCCTAACTCTTTTGAATATATATGCAATAAAATGTGTGGCTCCTTTCCCACTCAAACCTTGGAATTGCATTATTCATCTGAGGCAGTGTTTCAACTTTGTCTTTTTCTCTGCCCGCAGCACTCCCACCCACACCAGTGAATTAAGTACCCCCTCTTCTAATTCAACATCAGTATTCTTCCCGTCATTCTCTAAAAAAACTTAACCCGACGGTATGCACATCTTCTGTCTCAATGTGCATGTTGGAGACACAAAACACACAATTTTTACCTGATTACGCCAGTTTTGTGTTAGGTTTTTAGATTTACTGGATAGTCAGATACCTTATTCGATCACAAAATTGGTTTGGTAAGCTCATTGGCCCCTGATCTACATACACAGATGAAGCCAGTCATGAGAAAGGGTACTTAAGGTCTCCATTTGCAAGTTGTTTTCCTCTTGCATCTTCTCTGAACACTGACGACATGGGAGTCTTCATACAACTGTCAAATGACCTTAAAACAAAGACTCTTCAACATCATGGTTTAGGGGAAGGATACAAAAAGCTAGCTCAGAGATTTCAGCTGTCAGTTTTCCACTGTAGGGGACGTAGTGAAGAAATGGAAGACCACAGGCACAGTTCTAGTTAAGGCCCGGAGTGGCAGGCCAAGAAAAATGTCAGATAAGCAGAGGTGAAGGATGGTGAGAAAAGTCAAACTCAACCCACAGACCAGCTCCAAGCACCTACAACATGATCTGCTGCAGATGGTGTCACTGTGCATTGTGCAACTTTTCAGCATACTGTTCACATTGGGGAAGCTGTATGGGACAGTAATGAGGACGAAGGCTTCTCTGCTCATATGCCACATGCAGAGTCACTTGAGGTAAACTAAAGTACATTGAACGAGCCAGTGGCAATCATGTTGAAGTCCATGGATTCCATTCAGAATCAGCAGATTTTTGCAAACAATGTTCAAGAATCAGTGATAAAGTTGAAGTTCGTGTGATTTTAAAGCATGTCCATGAACGGAAACCAATAAACTTGACTAAACTGAAGAGGCCTTGCGAAGAAGAATGGGCAAAAATACCTTCAACAAGAATCCAGACCCTCATTGGATGCTATAGACACAGCACCAACTGTTGCTGTGGTGAAAGCACATTTAAATACTATACTAATACTATAATATAATTTTTCTCAGAAAGAAGAAGAGATGGCAGCACTTGTGAACTCGCTTCATACAGAGTTTGTTATTTTGGTGTTGACAGTAGCCACAGTAGCCTGATGACGTGAGCAATAAAGTAGCAGCTAAATTCGATAAAGTGTTAATGAGCCTCCTCTCTGGTTGGTAGATTTAAATTGTTGTGAATGCAGTGGGGGGGACTGTATAGTTGTGACATCACAGCTTCACAGAAGCACTCCATGCTTGCTTTAGCTTGGGGTTGGTTGACCTGCAAACTCACCTGACCTGAACCCTATAGAAAATATGTGGGGTATTACCAAGGGAAAGTTGAATGGGGCAAAACCAAACGATGAAGAAGAGCTCAGGGCCATGATTGAAGCATGTTTATCCTCCATAATGCCTGAGATATGCCACAAACTGGTAGCATCCATGTCACTCTGGATTAAGGCTGTCATTCATGCTAAAGGGGCCCCAACCAAGTACTAAGTACAGGTGCAAGATTTGAATTTCAGAGGCCTGACATTTTTGTATTTGAAATCCTTTTCTTATTGATTTCAAGCAATATTGAAGCTTTCAGAGTTTTTAAATTTAAGGTTTTTTGAAGATGCAACTCTCAACTCCTTCAAAATCAAAACAAAAGAAGCTCGAGTTCACTTTGAATTTAATGAGTCTATAAAATGTATTGGTGTCACCTTTCATGTTGGACAGCCTGAATAAAACAACTTTTACATGATATTCTAATTTTTCCAATAGTACCTGTATTATAGAACACCTAGACCTTCCTGAGAATTAAAAGTGAATAACAATCTCACTTTCTAGAATATGAGACATGAGTTTGTATTTGTCTTAGATTGCATGCACATGTACCATACATAGATATTTATATAGAGTGTTCTTTTAGGTGCAGTATGATAAAGTCATGCCTAGAGAGTCAGCAGTGTTAGTCATCAACTTGCACTGAAGGGAAATGGCTGACAGAGCATGTCCTCAACTACAGATGACTACAGTGAAAAATATGCTTTACACATGTTTGTATAAAAATATATTCCTATTATTACACTGTGAGGGGTGGGTACAATTTGTACCAATAGTATTGATCAAATACTGTATATAGGATGTTTAAACTTGCATTTTAAAATCTCAAATCTATGGCTCTGTTGTGCCCATAAATCACTGGATTCGACATGATTTAAGTCGGTATATTCATGGAAATGGTTTGGCAGATGTTGAAATTATTGACCCAGGATCATACATAATGCTGTCAGCTTGTGCTGTAAGTTCCTGCTCCATTTTATGCTCCGATTGTGTAAAACAAGATAGCATGAACTAATTACAGTTTAGTTAACAATGTCAGGTCAGATGCATGTTTCACGCTGGGTAAATGCACAGATAAATGACTGTACCGGGACGTGTGTGCACATGCGTGTCTGTGTGTATGATGGTGGTGTGTGTGTGTGTGTGTTTGTGTAGATAGGTGACTGCAGCAACTCAGTGGAAACTTGGCTTCGAGCCGACCATTGCCCATGAAGGCTGGTAAACACACAGGATGGATCTCACCCTTCTGCACACAAGTGCAAACACAATGTAAACTTGTTCCATCACTTCATTCAGCTGCTTGTCCGCCCCCTTCTCTTCTATTCTTCAGTCTTTCAACTCACAGATGTACTGTTTTGAAAGTAGAATGTATAGGAAAACGCCCAGCACATACAGATAAGATAATATTTGATGGCTCTACTTGGCTTATTCGTTTGTCAACAATTAAAATCACTAATTCATATGCAGATTTCTTGAGATGTAAATCGAGTGTGTGGTAGCATCAAGCTTTCTTATTGGACATGAGCAGAGCATAGGGCCTACAGGGTGAAATGGTTTAATGGTAAACAACTCTGTAGGAAACAGACCCTGGGATCTTCACGTTTCCTGTATTCATCAGATCTGTCAACCAGCAGCCCCAGAGGCCAGCGTAGGTCTGAACGAGGTCACGGCGGATGACCCCCCTCCCACCCCCACCCCATGCAGCATCCAAACCAGATGTTTGATGGATTGCTCCTCATATAGGAATGCTCTTTAACAATGGACTGTAGCGCTGCCCAATAGGGCGAGACGGTCGTGCGGGCATTCCCCAATCGTTAAAATTCTTTGGGGCAATTCGGACTTCCCTCTGGACATGTTTGCAGCGACAATCAAGAAGCAACTTTTTGCAATGATCTTGTCCTGACATTCCTGGATGTAGTGGCTTCTGGGAATTGCAGTGATTCATATTTCACAAACAGTGTAGCTGGGGTGTGACATTCTTACTTTGGGAAGCCAGCTATTGGTCCAGGTATTCCACATTTGGCACAGTTGTACTTTTTTTCTCTCTTTTTTCCTCCCCATCTTATAACATAATCTAGTATCATCAGAGTGTCACCATATCCCACAAAACAAAAAGGTTTTCTGGCATAACTTCATGTCCTATCTCGTATTCCTCATGCTTATCTTCAGTTTGCAGCAAGGTATGGTTTCTGTTTCTGTCATCATGAAATAAACCTTTTAAATGAAGCGGTATTGTTCCAACTCCAAAAAAAAAAAAACATACATGCTCTGATGAACTGAAAAAAAACACATGTCACAAAAATATGTTCACACTCGGAGCTGACAGCTGTCTCGTGTGATACACTGCATTGAAAAAGGTTGTCTGGCACTCAGTGAACATGTGCTTAGGGTTGATGGACAGGACCTGGCCTCCCCCTGCTCCTATCGCTCCCTGTTAGCGCTCCTTCTCCTCCCCGGCTTCCCACTAATCACAGCTGACAAGGGATTCGCAGGAGTGTTTACACCACTGTCCAGAGAAAGTTGTGCTGACCTGTCTTGGGTTCTATGGAGAACGGGTACACAGGTATAAGTGAGGACTGAGGGTGGAAAAAAAAAAGCCAAAGAATCCTGATGAACCGTGATTACACAGGGTTGTCTGTAAGAAAGATCTGCCTTCATTAAGCTGCTGCTGCTGTTGGAGGAACATATGTTCAAAGCCTTTAAAATGGCGTTAAATGGGCAGTATGATTCTGTATATGTGCACGGGTGAAGGCGAGAGAGAGAGAGAGAAAGGAAAGGGATGTAAGAGACAGAAAGTCTGACTACACAGCATGTACGTCAGCTCCGTATTTGCATCAGCGGAGAGAGGGAGTGATCCCATGAGAGCGTCACACGGACATCTGAAGGGAACAAACATGTGCCTCCTGAACTGTGAACACATTCTGTATAGGCCTGCTTATGCACACTGAAGATTTGGCACGCTGAAACATCGATGGAAAGCGTCCCACTAGCTGCGTAACGTAACACATCATCAGTGACACTTAAAGTGAGATGAATATTTCAGTGACCGGGCAGTGGTGGGGGACGTTAGGAGTCAAGATGGAGGGCAACCACATTACTATTAAGGGAATTTCGCTGCCAAAACACGAGCTCTCATCTTCTCCTCCTCCCCATTAAAATGAATTGATGTGAAGGCAGTTTGAATCCCGCTGTTTTGGTTTTGTAACCTTTCAAAAAAATATCGCCCTAAAATCACAAATCAAAAAAAAGTAAAAAAAAAAAAAAAATCGAGAGGCCTGAAATGTCACATCCCATTCAGAGAGGAAGCAGCTCGAATGTAGGTCAGCCCCATTTCACACAAAGGATTTTTCTGCAGTTTAAATAGAAAAAAAACATACAAATAAATCCATCTTGTTACAAGAAAATACCTTCCTTTTTTTTCCAGGAATATCAAAAATCGAAATATGGCGGATGTTTTGGGGACAACGCCTGCTGGGCTGGCTGGTGGAGGATTTGGGGGGTTTGAGGGCTGCTGCAGATTCCGGCTCTCTGTGCGGAGCCGGGACTCGGGGGGTGTGAATGATCTGTAAGACTCGCGGCTGGTTGGAGAGCTGGTGACAAACCACTCCGGATTTGCCCCTTTTTTCAAAACTCCTGAGCCGCAACCTTTAACTCGATCAATCTTAAAAGAAAATTCCTGAGCAGTTCGTCTATATCCTTCGAGATTACCGGGAACAGACAGACAGAGGGAGCGCGTTTTTTTCTTTCCTTTTTCTTTCTTTTTTTTTTTAATCTGAGCTGAATGTTCACAGAACTGGACCCGATGCTGTGTCCACACCACCGCTGCTGCTGCTGCTGCGGCTGCTGCTGCTGCTGCACGGACCCGGGCCGTGGAGCCACAAAGCAAAGAGGATGACAGCAGAAGTCAAAGAGACGGCGCGCCACGAAAGGAGGGGAGGAGGGGGGGCAAAGCGGGACGCGTGCGTGCAACGGGAAGACGTGCCCTAGATCTGTGTAACATCTGACTTAGTTTGTCACTCGGGCTCCTTCTCAATGCCGCTCGGGGCAGCGTCTCCTTTACTTGTACCTGGGGGGAAAAAAAACACAGAGGATGCGCCCAGTGGCGGCACATCTCCATGCGTAAAAGGAGACGCGTCTGTGCGTATTTCGCTTTTCTCATAATGCGTACAATAAACGATGTTTGTTTTGTCACTAACACCTGCCCTGTCCCCATGACCACACCGGTATAGATGCATTATAGACTTCCTCATACTTTCATATCTGCCATGAGTGATGGCGATGCACGCGGAATCTGACAGCGCCGGCGCTCGCTGCTGCGCTCGCGAAAAAAGCCTCAGCGCGCCGGATCGCAACGGTTACGTGAAAACATGTGTCAACCCACTGTGCAGTGACCGAGTGTACGAGTCGTGGGTGAGGCTTATGTTCGCGAAAATATGGAGTTCCCAGAGGCTCCGGAGCGCGGTGTGTGTGGGGTCGCTTTCGGTTTTTCTCGCTCTGCTGGTCAAATGCGCAGACTGGAGAGATGAGGCCAGCGGCGGCGGAGGAGGCGGCGGCGGCGGAGGCGCTCACAACACACCCTCGCATTCACCGTCCCCACTTCATTTGGAGCTGCTGCAAACTTGCTGGAGCGCGGTCTCGCCATTGTTCACCCTCGTGTGTGCCTTCTTCTGGGTCGGCGTGTACCTAATCCGCTGCGGGGTCCTCATTCAGACCGCCCTCTCCCTGCTGACCTTGTGCCACCTGGGCGAGGCGGCGGCGTGGTCTCTCCTGGACGGGACAGATGAGCGGCTGTTCTCATCCACGACAGCGGCCGTGGTCGTGCTCGCCTGCGTGGCCGCCGGCGCACTCATGGTAGCGCGGCTGAACCGGGGCACGTCTGTGATCGTGTTCATCAGCCTGGTCAGGACTATCTCGCTGTTCTCGCTGCACAGAGTGCGGGCCACTTGGAGACCGTACGTAGCGTACCTCGTCGGAGTGCTGGGCATCCTGCTGGCGAGGTATGCTGACAAGCTCCTTCCCGACCAAGGGAGACACAAGGAGGGCTGCACCCCCGTGACCGGAGCCAGGGAAGATATCCCTGTGTTTAAAAGGCGCAGGAGGTCCAGTTCCGTGGTAGCCTCAGACATGGCACACAGTCAGTCCAACAGTAAGTCACATCGCCGGACCTCTCTGCCATGCATCCAGAGGGACCAGGTAAGACCTACTGTCCCATTCAACTTTCCTATTTCTTGTTTGATTAAGCTTTTTTTTTGTTTTGTTTTCCTCCTCCCATTGTCGGGTTAAGCGTTTGAGGCGAAAGGATGACAGGATGGAGCAGTTCAGTGGCAATGAAATAAAGGGCTGTTAGGCTGTGATGGCTGTTAGATTAAAAAAAGTATGTAGCCAAATCACATTTATAGTGTTACATCAAAATGAATGATTATTATTTATTATTATTACTATTAAGAATCTAACAGTTTACATTGCAGTGTGGATATTTCAGTTTCCCTGCACATGCTTGATCTTCTGATCAGTTTTTTTTTTATCATTGCACCAATCTATTTTTGGACTAATATCTTGTCACATTGTAACAAAAAAGAGTCACTCTTACAGCTATCGGGAGGCATATAGGACACAATAATTCAGATTAATTTTGTTCTATTTCACCTTCATAATGCCTCATTAGAAATAGATTCTTTTAATATATATACAGTATATGATCATTTAAATCCATATTTTCATTGTTTTCTGTTCGACCCTTTGGACCAAGGTGATGCTTTTACTTCATGTACACCTGTAAGTGTAGCTCTCATTTAAAAAAAAAAAAAGTATTCTGTTGTAAAGTGACTTTTTAAAAAAACATGTTTTCAAGTCCTGCGGAGAAAGGGGCGCTGAGGATGTGAATCCGGCGATTCATCTCATCTAATCTAATTATTTATGTCCCAAAACATAAAAAAGCAGTTTTATCGCTCTGTCCTGGACATCAATGCCACATGCTCTTCACCACTTATCGGGGTTCTATGTCCTCAAACCTCTGGAATGTAGCAGCTTTTAAATTCTCCTCTGGTACCGCTTCACAGGCATACCTGTGCAGCCTCATATCAGCTTCCTCAGCCCTCTTTATGGAAAATCAATGAGCATACTGAGCATGCGAATGGGAAACAGATTTTCGGAGTGATCAAAGCTCTCATTGTGACCCGTGAGTGCGGTTGGGTTGGGGGATGAGAGGGTGCACTGTCGACTCGGCCACTTGAAAGGTGCCCCCAGCTCTCAGGGCCAGTTAGCGTTGTAGTGTGCTTATTTGTTTTACATTGTGGTCACAAATGCACACGCCCGCACACACACACACACACACACAAAATACATATAGATGCAGACCTACACAATTCAGATATAAAAGGACTCTGGAGTATTCACCATATTTTACACTTTACTCTGATTCACGTTTGATGTTTCAGCTGAAGCTTATTGAAGTGTCAGTCATTATTAATTTGACCTGCAGCATTTGCCCTGTTATGGTAATAGAGTGAAGGTGTATCATGTTTTTAGAGTGGTGGACTGGAAAATGGCTAGCCATATATTTTACATTTAATATTGACTTTCTGGCTATAGGCAAGCATGTACTGGCTGATTATTTGACACTGCTGTGTTTTAACCAGCAGTATGGCAAATTATTTAAATAATACATAATTTATTTACTTTTATATTTATATACATAGAGAAATTATGCATTGTATTGTACATAATATACTTTTATTATCAATTTAATAAAAAAGAAATCACAATGCATATTCTCACCTCATGCAATTATACTTAAAATGGTGAAAGTTCTTTAAAGAAAATGCAAGCATAAGGTGTTTATGTGACTGTGAGACTTGCTGAGCTCTGATAAATTACATTTTCTTCACTTGAAGCAATACGCTATTTGAATGCTATTAACTGTGTGCAAAAAAAACAACAAAAAAAACAAACAAAAGAGGACAGATACCATTTGGATTCAGACTCCATTGCTTTAAGGGATTCAAGATGTAGTTATTTAGAGAACAATAAAAGCAGTCCTAAAATCGAGATGTTAGCCATAAACAACTCTCGTTGATGCAACTACAGCAGTGAAACAATTTTTCGTCTGCTTTCGATTTTCGCTCTTGCAGCAATGTCCCGGTGAAAGGGGATGGAACTGCTAAAGAAAGTGAGCGGGCAATATCATGCTCAGGCAACGACATTCGCCACATCCCTGGTTCTCCTCTGCTCCATCTCTATTAGTTTGTTGTTGTGTGTGATGTGGACGGCGGCGCCCACGCTGTCTTCATACTATGTTAACGTGACGTTAATAAGGTTTTCTGTCATAAAACCTGAGTGATCCACCATCCCCTCTCATCTCTGGTGGTGGTGCTAAGCATTTGACCAGCTCTGCCTGTAATTGAGACACACATGGTGTACATATGCTGTCTTAACTGTGTCTTGTCTGTGTGGTCTGTAATGTGTAAACAAGCCCATTCTGACCCACACTAGTCATCACCTTGCTCACACAAGGCTCTGGCCTCCCTAAGGGGGGTCAGAAGCATGTTTGGGGGGGGCTACGATGCAACCGCCACATGCTGTCAGGAACAGAGGGAATACCAGACAGTCATTACTGCCCCTGTCTGGAGGAGCAAATATAAGTTAAGTGCACGGCATAGAAGCAACTTTCCATTTGGAGCCCCTCAGCTATAGATGACCTAAAGAGGCAGAATGAGGTTTTAACAGTTCTGTCTTTTTACTGTGTTAAATCTACTTATGATGTTTTAAAGGAGCAGTGATATAAGCAGTTGATCTTCGATCTGTTGCACCCTGAGTGCTGTGTGTTTTAAGCTTTGGAATAGTGTTGGATGACACTTAACTCCCAGTTTTCCCCAGGAAACGTCTCCCACTGACCTCAGAGTTTTATATTAAAGCTCTTCAGAATGATAGCCACTGTGTAAAAACAGTGTATTTTAAAAAAATTGAAAAGAGCCAAGAGTAGTCCCTCTGTCTCTTCGTCCTGATGAGCTGTCAGGCTTCCCTCTTCCACCCTCCGAAATCCATGCTCCAAGGTTTTAATCTGCGCAACTATAGTTTTAATGAGTGGCCATTTTCCCCTCCTTTTGCATACAAATTGTCCACCAGCATCTCTCAGCTCACTAAGTTGGTGCGTTTAACAATGCCGGTCGTCGTCCTCCTCGTGTCGGGGCTTAATAAAAGAAAGTCATTATCAGCTGATCTGATCCAGAGCCTCTGCGGGATAGTTCTTCTTCTCGGGTTAATACGAAATGACAGGCCGGTCTTCTGTGTTTCAGCCGGGGATATTGAACTGGAGGAAGAGGTGTGGACTTGTGGTGTGGATCGCTTTTCACATTGTGTGAGGAAATTTGAGCCCAAGGTTCTCCTGCTGCATACATCAGCACTGTCATAGAACTTTCTCCGCTTGCAAGCTCAGGTCTGCCGCGTTGCTGCGTATAGTACGTCAAATGTTTAAACGGGAGCTTATTAGGCATGTGTGTGTGTGTGGGGGGGGGGGGGGGGCATTAGCGAGTTACCTCTGCTTTTTAATTGGTGTTGGAGGCCGTTCCTTCTCTGTCGGTACCCCCCCCACCCCCAACCACTCCTTCAATCTTCTGCTCTCTGTCCTCCCACTGACACCAACACAAATATTATCACGACCAGAGGAGGAAATTCTTTCTTAACTTGGATGATAAAGATATTCTCAAAATCTATGATAATGACTTCCTGTGGAATGGGATCCAAACACAATTACTGTTGCTGTTGTAAAAGGTTTCCTGTGACTCTATTTTTGCTGCACCATCTGTAATTGAATTGTGTTTTGGAGGGGGGAGGTTGTTGATAGCCTGTAGGGCAGTGATTTACACCGGACCACTGCTGTACTCTCATCCCAAACAGCCTGTTTGTATTCTAAACACATAGCCTCTCGGGGATATGATGTTTTTAGAAATTTCTTTTCCTTTCTTTTTTGACTGGACTCGCCTCTGGGTTAGTCTTATTGAAAACCTCCCCGCGCATTTTGGAAAGGAAGCCGATATCAGCATGGGGTTGTGTGTCTCATGATTGGACGATCCACTTCACACTTTCAATCCTCATTCAGTCCCGATGTATCAGCTGCGCTGTGCGTGTGTGTGTGTGTGTGTGTGTGAGGAGGCGAGGGGTGGAGGAATCGGGGTAGGAATGAAAGTAGGTCATTCGAGGTTTTGTTTAGTCGCCAGGCAAAACAGCAGGCTTCTCCTGCCCCCCTGTACGGTGGAAGTTTTACATTTGACCGACGCAGAGGAGCGACTTTGAGCATGCTTGTACTTCAGATTTGTATGTGTTACCTCTGCTATGTTGGCTGCCCAGCGTGAAGCCACATTACACAGGACTTTGGTCTGCGGCCGTGTAAACAAGGGCTCCTTGCCTACATTTCTTTGTCCCACCAAACAGACCGGTTACGGGTAAAGTGCTGCCATGGCCAGCCCTTAGCTGTTTAAAGGGTAGTTCAGGTGAAAATATTCATTAGATTCTATTTTTGATAATACTGTACTCAATAAAGAAGTTGCTGAGATATGGGAACAGGTCTACAGTCTAGAGAAGACAGACAAGATGGTTATGAACAACAGCATAGCCCAATTATCTGAACCACTTTATATGGCGTTTAATCGTGAGTGAGTATGGAAATCTATAATGATCCCTTATTGCACAGTGAAACTGCAGAAAGTATGCTCAGTCATAATTGAACCAAAAATTGTTCTATCAACTGAACATTTTACAGAGGACACTTTGATAATTTCACATCTTTCCAATATGTGTTTGTTTAAAAAATGTTTGAGATGGGAATATTGATAATACTCTCATGTCTAGTAAATATGATGCAGGCAGCAACTTAGCATACATACTGGAAACAGGAGGAAATGGCTCGCCAGGCCCCATCCGAGTCCAAGGAAAGCTTGAGATCTACGTAAGGACAGAACCCTGACTGGCTGTTTCCTCCTGCTGCAAGACCCTCGTTGCAGTAAACTGGAATTGTCCTTTAAACTCTACATTACACTGCTCTCCCATCTGTGTCCAATCATTACCTTCATTTAGAGAAGCTAATATCCTGAATCTTGCCCTGTGTCTCTGATCAACTAAGCCAACTAAACCAGAGGTCCAGGACTACGTTGAGTACCCTCCTTCCCTCTCTTCCCAACCTCTGGCAAGACCACGATCTGGCTCCCTACTGATTGCCATGGAAATTATGGAAGGACGTCTGTGTGAATATGTGTGTGTGTGTGTGTGTGTGTGTGCAAAGTAGGCTTGTGTGTGTGCTTGCGTGTGTGTGTGTGTGTGTGTGCGCGCGTTGCCAGGAGTTTGATGGCTGCCAGCTGCTGCAGGCTGAGAGGTTGAATCCGCCCGAAGAAACATGGAGGGCCTCAAACCACAGACACAACCCAACGCAGCTGGAACTTCTAGACAGGCCTAGGCCTCCAGTCCTGACACACAGCATACATATTACCACCTCAGGATCCTAATATTTGCCTCACATTTAAATAGAATAGCCCGATTCGAGGAGAATTATGGATTTGTGCGTGTGTTGAGAGGTAGATTACATGCTGTACTTTCTTCTGCGCTCTGTCTCTAGCCTAAGCAGTTATGTCACTCAAGTTTTCTGTTACCATAAGAGACTTTTTCAGTGATGGAGGTGAACAGAATGTTCCTGGCACAAATGTGTGTATGCGTACAGTACGTGTGTGTGTGTGTGTGTGTGTGTGCGTGTGTGAGAAAGTGTGAGGCAGAGAGGGGGGAGAGGGGAATGTATTAGTGTGTAGGTGCATGCATGAAAATGGCTGGCTATTGTTTAAATTGTTTCCTGATATGATACCTGATACGTGAGTGCCATTACCTAATGTTGATAATCCACTGAGAAATATAAACATGTTTTTCGACAGAACCTTTTTTTCATTTTGGGAAAAGAAGCCGAACCTCTTGAACCTAACTGGAGATGTTTGCGGAAGACAAGCAGTCATACAGGAAGATTTTTTATCTATCTGTGACAATATGGGCCTGATCATGTTGTAACTACATGAAAAGATCATCACAGATGTGTGGCAATTGGAGGTCAATGTTAATGTCAAAAGTCAATGTCAAAGTGCTATATAAGTAATAGTCCTGTGGTACCAGAATATTTTCCTGCCTACTCTTGCAAGAGAGTTATTCATTGGGCAACAGTGAGAATGGCTGCTAACAAGTCAAGATCACGCTTTCCTAGAAATTCTCCCTCTTTCCTTTCTTCTTCTCCATAGTAAAACAACTTCTATAAGTCACCCAATGTCACCACCCAATAAGAAGGTCTGCACTGAAAACTTTGGAGGGGTTCTGCAATATAGTTTAAAGTCTCTACGCAGTGTTAGTAATGAAACCTGGTGGAAAGTCTTTGGCTTTTATAAGCAAAGCATTTAGAGAATGACTTGTAAATCCCTATACTGTAATACTGTCCCAGGTTTCGGGAACGCACAATCCACAGAAAAGTGCACAGTGCCAATATTAAAAATTATTTATTGTATGTATTTATTTTTTTTCAACCGGGGAAGTCATGAAGAGCAATGCCTTATTTAGAGTAGCACCCTGGCAAAGGTTAAAGCCTCTCGTGGAAAGCGGTAGGGGCTACAGATTGATATTACAAGTTAAAAAGGCTGCAACGGATAAGCACTGACTACGTACATGCAATCAGAACCAACATCTCGTTGAACATGGTCAACATCCATCAAATATAAAAAATAGACACAACAAGCATTACACCAGGCAGAGGATAACAACCAACAAGGTTAAGCATCTTAGTGTCAGGAAACAGTTGCATGTGTCAGTAAAAACGTCCGTAACAGCAGCCCAGTCTCCAACGGTTTATATTTCTGCAAACTATGGATACATTGACTATCAAAGTTTCAGACATGGTTATGCAGTTTAAACAATGTTTCTCTTGAGTTTCATTTGTGTTGCTGGAGAAGGAGCATTGGCTGGATGATTTAAATGTTGAGAAGATAAAGTCTACACTGCTATGATGT
Organism: Eupleurogrammus muticus; assembly: GCA_036785175.1. Lineage (NCBI taxonomy): Eukaryota > Metazoa > Chordata > Actinopteri > Scombriformes > Trichiuridae > Eupleurogrammus > Eupleurogrammus muticus. The sequence goes on along the minus strand of JAYKQN010000010.1, from coordinate 17,499,073 downwards.
ACTTAAATATATGTAATCTGAAAGTTTGCATACTTGCATAGTTAAGCAGCATTTTGTGGGGGTTGAAAAAAGGTCCATCGAAATGTAGTCTACACAAAGACGTAATTTCAGCATTTATTGTTTCATATAAAATGTCATAAATATATAACTATAGGCTGTGTGCTGCCAGGACATTTGCTCCCATTTTGATGTCCTTGAAAACTATAAAACAAAAAAAGTGCACTCACTGCTGTAACTCACATGCAGAAATACTGTGTTATTGTAACAACCCTGATTGATGAGCTACTCTCTAACCAAAAAATTCCAGTTAAACATATAAACTGAGAAATTAGCATAGTTACTTATGGTATGGAAGATCAGAGTTTGAGACCCATCTATCATATTGAATGAAGGAGTTTGTATGTCAAAGGTCAGATAATTTCTCACTTTAAGGTGAAATAAAAGTAGAGTTTCTCATTCTCTCCATAAACAATAATAAATATATAGAAGAACATCTGTCTTCCCTCAGAACAAGCCTACAAAAAAATGTTTGATCTAATTAAAGCAATTCCCACCACAAGTAATTGTGTGTGCAAATCCAAAGAAAGTTTCTACTCCTTAAAGGATGGGCAGGTAAGTAGGTGCCAGGTCGCATCCGGTACGGCATCACATCACTTAGGGGAACTGAATGCAAAACGTTCACCTTTTATCTCTATTTATCCTCCTGAAGGGCCTATTCAATCACACGAGGAGCCCACCTTTAAGACAGTGATCCCTTACATGAGGGGACATTCCTGCTCTTGCCCCGGTACTAAATGAACTGGAATGTGCAGGTTGAGCAGGCCCTGAAGGACAGGCCTGTGGGCCCATTCACCCGATCCTCCCCTCCCTGGCCTTCCTCTCCCCGCACACCCTGACCCGAGCCAACACCACCATCCTGGGCTGTCACCAGGTGTGCAGCTGGCCTCCGCCGAATGAATAGACACTCTCACATCGCCCTGGGAAGTGTGTGCTCGAGTGTGTGTGTGTGTATGTGTGTGCATGTTTGTGAGAGGGAGGTAGAAGGAGCGGCGAGGGGAGGGAGTGTAGTCCTGGACACAAATACTGTAGCTGCAGTCTGTAGAATGTGTGAAAAACAAATGGAAGAAACAACTGTTAATTTCCCCTCTCAGAGCGTGCATGCGGACATCCAGCGTAGATGTGTCATAAAAAATGGATCCCCCGTGCTTTTCAATAGGTGCGCAGGTTCAGAGAGGAAGTGTAGTTAATCCCTCAGGTCCGTCGTGGCTATTGTGTCTCCGTGGCCACTGTGCAGGCCTTAGTTTCTGCTGCTGCCGCCATGATTTATTTAACAAGCAGGAATATTTTTAACCCCCTCTCACTGGGCTTGTCCAGTAAATCCAAACATGGTTTGGTTATTAATTAATTATTTATTTCAGGAGTATGACAAGGAGGGAGGGTGTTTTCACGGATGGGATTGTATTTTTTTTTTCCCTTGCATCGTATGCAAATTGTCTCAGGTATTTCGATGTTTCTCCCCCCCCTGGATTAAAAGGGCTATCATAGAGACTTAATTTTGGATCCTTTGGACGTGAATGTGGCTCAGCTCGCAGGCTGCATGTCTGTCTAGCTTAGTGGCGTGGTGCGAGGAAATGTGTTATTGTAACCTCTGCCTGGTGAGCCCTCCCCGTCCATCCAGCCCACTGCCTCACTGGCTCACCATGAGCCTGTCTGTCCCTGCAGCCAACAAGGCTTCTGCTGTTCCTTGCTCAATGCTATGTTTTACTCTCTAAATATGTTAGAGAAAAAAAAAACTGTCTGTACAGCTGTCTGTCAGTTGGGTTATTTCACCCCTTGCAGGGGCCGGAGACTTAGGGTTTCGGTTGAAGACTGTTTTCTCGTAGTCACTTTCAATTAGACAGACATTAAAAGCGCAATGTATGGCTGTAATTCTGCGCTGAATCTGCATGATATATACAGTGTCTATATGACTTAGACTTTTATGGACGCGCCGTATGCTCACAAATAGCAAAATAAACGCCGGTTATGATGCTGGGCTCAACAGTGTGGAGCTGTTCTGGTACCACTTTGGTCACATTTCTGAATCCACTCTGCAAACAGAAACCGCTAATGGTCAGTTCAAGGAAATGAGTTATTTTTATTAATTAGAAATAGCAATATTTGTTGAGGGAAGCGAGAAATGAAAAAGTAGTCAGCTGATTTTTTTTTTTTTTTTAATTTTAGAAAAAAAAAATTCTACTCTGTGATTCTAGTGTTTCCTATCTGTCTGTAAGGACTAGTAAGCATCCTTGCAAAAGAAAGTGTGAAAACAGTTTGCACTTATTAATTAGTAGCACTAGGGAAACAGAAGAAACGTTTCAGAGGAACTTTTCTTACTTTGATGTGCTAAACACAAAATATTCCATTTTATTTATTATTTATTTATTATTTTTATTTTATTTTTCAAGAGAATGCCATCTCAATTTTTCAGGTACTTGATGAGGACAAGGCATTGAGTTATTCACACACTCGCAAGAGTTCCACTACACACTCACACACTCTGTTATTCATTTGTCAGTTGTGCTCAGTCAGCGCTCCCAAATCTCCCGGGCCTCTTTTTGTCCATGAGGACTTTAATAAAGTGGTGACCCCCCCAATGCTACAGTACTGCTTTACCAACTGAAAACACACACACACACACACACACACACACACACCAGCAGACAAGCTAGGCAATGTCTCATTGATTTGTTTTTGCCATGCTCCGCCTGGAGACACTAAACAATGTCAGGTCTGATGTGTACTTCTGTAGGTGATATCCGTTTATACTCAGCCACAATCGATGTGTGTGTGTGTGTGTGTGTGTGTGTGATCTGTGTTTTGGAGATATTGGTTCCAAGTGCGGCGACACGGTGGTGCGGTGGGTAGCACTGTTGCCTCACAGCAAGAAGGTCGCAGGTTCAAGACCGCCTTGGGCCTGGGTCTGGGGCCTTTCTGTGTGGAGTTTGCATGTTCTCCCCGTGTCTGCGTGGGTTTTCACCGGGTACTCCGGTTTCCTCCCACAATACAAAAAACATGCTCAGGTTAATTGGTAAACTCTAAATTGCCCATAGGTGTGAGTGTGTGTGTGAATGGTGTGTGAATGGTGTGTGTGCCCCACGATTGGCTGGCGACCATCTGGGGTGTATCCCTGCCTCTCGCCTTAACGCGCTGGGATAGGCTCCAGCAGACCCCTGCGACCCCGAAAGGGAATAAGCGGGATAGACAATGGATGGATGGATGGTTCCAAGTGCTCCTTCTTCCCAAAGATGGCCCAGCTCACCAACTAATTCATGCAACTGGCTGCATCTTATACTCTTGCTGATTCCTGCACCATTTCCTCCAAGGCCGGGCAACTTTCTTCTCTTCACCTTTTCTTTCTGTCTATTTGTGCTCTACATACTACAAGGCTGATCAGAGATAGGGATGTACACACTGTATACACACTGTGCAGCGCTTCACCAGCAGGCGTCGCCAATGGCTCCACCTGGTCTCCTAAGCAACATTATGTATTGAAATCTAACATGAGAAATCATGGAAATGCAGAAATATGCATACTTGATATGCTATTCCAGTGTCATAGCCTGCTTTGCTGTGAAAAAACAAAGAAAAAATAATCTATATCACACCAAGTTGGGGGTTCTGCAGCCAATGTGCTATTCCGGCATCCGCCATGACCCTTGTGTCTGCTCTCATTGGCTGTAACTCGTCTTACGCCACCCCAACACAATGAGACATCTAGCACGCTAGATATTCCGTCGAAGTTCGTGACCCGGCAGCAAGTCGCTGGCGAGTGTCCGACTCACGTCTTTGGTTTGTTCACACGTTATGACGCAGGTTTGCCAAATGGACGGCTGGGGGAGGCATGTCGGCAATCTCTAAAACCAGACAACGATTGGCCAATCAGGGTTAAAGTAGTGCAGCGTGAACTTGGCTATGACAGCCTCAGATCCGTAAACACACCAGCCCTAAAAATCAAATGTTAAAATTCTCTCTTAAACAGAACAGTGCTACAGAGTTTATAGTTTATATAGTGTCTATAATTCGGCAGCTCTCTTTTATCTCATTCTTTTCAGTCTCCACTTTGAGCTGCTGATTTGTGTTGACATTTTTTAACATGTTTTTTTCCCTCTGTGAGTAATGAATCCATCGGCTTGTGTCGCGCTGTCATGGTCAGACTCACTTTAGTGTCAGGATTTAAGAATTGTGAGAGGTTTGGCAGGTGATTCATCACGGCTCCGGAGAGAGCTTTTCCATTGTAAGGATGAGGAATGGCATGTGGTGGTTTTGGCAAAGCTCCACAAACTGGAGAGGCAGAAGGGCTTTTGACGTCATCTGGAAACGTGACCCACTTCTCAAGAGGTGAGGAGCCTTGGGCTGGTTGAGCAGATGTTGCACAGATGAGCCTGGCGTGTACGCACACACACACACACACACACACACACACACACACACACACAACAAAGAACCGCACGCACGTGCACCTACCCAGTATGCACACGTTCTACTCAGCCTTTATTTTCCATTGAAAAAAAAAACCCACAGAAAAAAAAAAAGTCAACTCCAGCGAAGTCTCATTTTGGGTTTGTGGTTGTGCACAGGCGTGAACTGATGCGGTCATCAGCTTGTGTGCTGGCAGAAGAGATAAATACACAACAAGTGAGGGTGTTTGCGTAGCCTTTGGGTCATATCTGGCATCTTTCAGCTGCATCGCCTCTGTTATGTAAGGTGGATGTAGGGAAGGCGAGGTGATGTTAAGCCCAAGAGAACCACTCTTTCACTTCTCCATTGGCTGCTTCCTGCCCATCAGCCGGAGGCAATATCCTCTTCCTACCCTCTGCCGTTGCTCTCTGTTCAGACATTACATAAAGCCTTTCATTCTAAGCTGTCAGTTAGATGTGTAACGCTGCAATAGCTTTGCTATTTGCACCTTTTATTGAAAATGCAAAAAGTGCCTGTCATACTGCTTGTTCTAATCGATTGGGTAGAGCTCTTAGTCTGACACGCATTCCCACCGGAGCCCAAAGCTTTCTTCCGCTTGTCTCATTTGACAGTTTTATTTTATTTTGACTTTAAAGGCAATGATTTACTGGTATTTAGTAGCATCTAGTGGAAGGGACTTGACAGAAATAGCATATAATATTCATGGGTGTATTATATTAGTATATAAATCAAGATAAGAAGTGTTAGGTTTTTATGACCTCAGGGTGAGCCGTTTATATCTACAGTGCACCCCTGTGAAGCTCGCCATGTTTGTTTGTTTGTTTGTTCTTTTTTTAATTTTTTTTACTTGTTTGGATCAGTTGCAATTTTCAACTTCAAGTCCAACTAAGTTTATTGTTGATAATTGTTTTTTTTTTTTTCATGTGGCCTGATGCACCATACGCAAATCATGTGATATAATCAGTCTTGTACATTTGTGGTAATGAGGAGGAAAAAGAACTCAAGCATTTCACACATTGATTAAATTCATAGCTCCTTGGGCACAGCTGTTTGTTCACAAACATGTCTCCACTTCAAATAAATGGAGATGGCTTTGCTCATTCCAAGCTCGAGATGAAGAGAGTTTCTAATTTCTGAGAAAAATCATCTGTTTCCTTTTTTTTCTTGCACAGATCAAGGGTAGAATCTGGGGTATTCTATGGAAAAGGGAAACATCAATGCCTATTGATCTCAATCATAGGCTTCGCTGCATGCTATTGATATGTTGATATTGTTCCATTTTTAATCTCGTCCTGCTCAGGCAGCCGTGTCCTCTTCGCTTTTTGTTATTTTTCCCCCTCGGGGAAGAATTAACGGCTATATCGTTTCAGACAGATGTTGGGTCGGACCATTTTTTCTGTGGTTGAATACAGGAAACAAAATGGTGGCTCCTGCAGCCAGAAACCGCTCGCACTGTCTATGTTGAGCTCATTATTTCAGAAATGTCAGTGGTAATGAAGATTGGTCACCTTCAAGAAGCAATTCAATTTACTGTGACTAGGGTCTTTACGTTTCTGGTCACACCCAACTCTGCTGCCAGCGGACGGGGAGGTGAGACAACATTACATGCTCATTCCTGCTCCGCTTCACATGTATCAATATTGTTGCTGGATATGCGGGAATGCGCTCGGATGTTGATGGAAACGCAAACAGGCAACATTCACTAAATGCTTGCACGACGGGACGGAGGCCGGAGCTTGTGATCTCGCCGCCACATATGTAATAAGCATTCATTCATTTCCACGTTGGCAGAATGTTGAGATTCGGGGGCCGGTAGATGAAATGGTCATTGGGCTTGTTTTGAGTGAGTGTAAGATTTCCATCATCACGCTGCACACCCGACCAGGCTAGGTCCAAACTACATAAACAGTGTCTATGAAGCCCCTCACAGGCTCGATTCTGCCATTAAGTCAATAATCTGCCCTCACTCTCCTCCCTCTCCTCCTCCCTCCACCCGTCACGACTGACCTGCTGTTAGGTTATGTACTTCCTTTTTTTTTTTTTTTTTACTTACCCTCAACAAAGTTTGTCCAAACAGCATTATAACTTTCGCCCCTATGTGTTTTGCTCTCTCCCACCGTATCACTTTCCACCATTCTTCCACAACTTTTCTTTCATTCTTCCCCTCCTCCCCATTTCTCACCCAGCACCTTTCATTGTTTCCAGAGAGTGGTGAAACATATTGAGGGAAATGTGTGGAACGGTAGATTCTGTTTGCACAGTAACACACACACACACACACACACACACACACACACACACACACACACACACACACACACACACACACACACACACACACACACATACACACACACACTCATGGGAGGAATTCTTCCAGGAAAGTGGCATCTGTGCAGCCCATTAGACAGGGATTCAGTGGACCTGTGCGGGCCTTTTACATATGGTGGTCAGCTGCAGGAAAGGAACTGTAACCAGAAGTCACATTTAAGAGAAAACATTATGGGAGATGATGTATGTTAGACACACAAAGGCACACACACGCACACATATGCTTTCCTGTAGTGCCCTTCTCTGCTGCCCTGGTAGCGTTGCGCTGGCCAACTCATTCATATCCACAGGGCTGGGCTGCAGGCTGCAGCAGCCAGCTTCCCTGTGGTTGTAAATGAGTCTCTCACACATTTGGAGCCTCCGCACATTCTTACACTCATCTCCTCTCCTGGGTCATTCCTTTGAAACGTAGGCCCTGAAAGTGTGACATTTCTGTTCTGGGGAAGTATGAGGATTATGTGTGAAAGGTGTGGCAGAGTGTGAGTTCTTTGAGAAGTAACAACACTATTATTACAAGAAAAGTCCACCCTACTGTAACACAGGTCTACTCCTCTTTGATTTTAGGGAGAGATGAGGATGAAGTGAGAAAGTCAGAAGAGAAGCAGAGTGTGGAGGGAGTGTTTTGCAAAGGTTTTGGGGAAGTAAAGAAAGGAGGCGGCCGTCTGCTCAGCCTTGCAGCTGCAATTCATTAGAATATTTGTGTTTCTAGGTCTGAGTTGACTGCACCAATATGGGTCCAGACCAGGCAAGGCCAGGATACTTCCTACTGGGCCAACACTGTACTGCCCCTGTGTCTTACTATGAACTCTCTCACCGTTTTAATTCCATTGCACCAAAACAGAATTCCTATGATGTGTGTGATTGATGAAACTCAACAAAAACATTATATTATAATGTATGAATGGCTTATGAATATTTTTTTTCCTTTTTACAAAATTATAAGAATTAATCATGATTCATTTAAATACTCATGAAAGAATGATAAAATAAAAAAAGAAAGAAAGAATGTTAAATAATGCATGGTGAATATCATTAATTCATTATATATTTCTATTAAATCTTATCTGGTCACTGCAGTATTTGTTTAATACTTTCAGGGGCTCTAGTTGATCTTTGAAGCTTTCTCCTAATATATTATTCACTTCCTGTACTAGAACCGTATGGTAAGCACTACTGTAAAAGAGAATACCATGTAAGCTTTACATAATATTCTCATTTAGTAGACACTGTAAACCATTGTGAACAGTGTTCAGATGAGCTAATGATTTGGTTCATTAATAGAGTGGTTATCATTGTAGTAATATAATCAGTATCGTTGAAGTACTTTATAGCCACTTTTCTGTGAATGGTTCCTAATCATAGTCAATAACAGGCGATTTCCCATAATATAGTTAATAATGGTCATAATTGGAACATTTTTATACACATAAAATAATCAAAAGAAATCCCAAAACATATACAGAGGGGGAAAAACACTAACTGGGAGATTATTTTTAATGTTAGTGAAGTAACTAACACCATTGCACTGGTGTGAAACACAAGTAGATTGACCATTTAGCTTGATGTGCTACATTTGTAAATAAAAAAATAAACACCATGCAATACAAGCAATACAATTTCAGACATTCAACAGTGATGCATTTCATCAGGAAAGTAACTCAGATCATATTCTGAGAGCCCACCGCACTTTTAGAGGTTAGTCATAGTCAGGTAATCCTATTTTAAAGTGAAAAATGTTCCTTCTGGGTGGTATGTTGTCGGTCTGGGTGATATTACAAGAGGCAGGGAACTCTGGGATGATCCTTCTCACGTTGTTTGAAGTCGCGTTGTGAACAGAGCACCTGGCCATCTCCGGGCAGATGTGTCTGTGCATGAATACCAGACTCATTAAGTTTACTGGCCTGCCAGGTGGACTGCAGATTGCTTCAGCACACACACACACACACACACACACACACACACACACACACACACACACACACACACACACACACACACACACACACACACTCACACAATGTGCACAAGCTTGCACTGTGATGCATGGATGTATACATGGGTGCTTGATAATAGGTGCCCAGATAAGACACGTTCACACACTTTGCAGGGACAGACAGAAGGAGAGAGACCTTGTCTTATCCTCTAATCAGATCAACTCAGATATGGTATCATTATAACCCGATTAGCAATGATGCAGAGTATAGTATATCAGGTTTTGGCCAGAGCTCAGTCACATTTCTGGCAGAGAAGTGACATGGAGCACTTGTCCCAAATGTAATAACTGAACTTGCGTCATGCACATTAAGGACTATCTAAAATGTAGATAGTGGAACAGTGAATGACGCTAGATGAAGCTGATACATGTAACATCTTGTACAAAGACAGAGAGAGACAAATCTGAGCATTCACTTCTGGATGGAGAGGCTGAAGTCATTAGCTGCAGTTACAGTCTGTCTTTTAATGGGTGTCACTTCATTCACTCGCAGAAGATACTTTTTCCAAGAAGAACAATGAAGAGTTTTGTTTCAACCGCGAGATATCGTTTTTCTATATCTAATGTCATTGATATTGTCTTTGTCGCCTGTTGTCAAGGCTTTTAGTCCTATTAAACTTGTGTTTATTTTTCGTCTTCATTTTCGGTGCTTATACTGGAAATAAAAAAAGTAGTTGATACACAATTCGCAAATGTAATTTACGAGATTAAGAAGATGTATCCCAACACTAGTATAACCACTTTTTTATTTTTAAAATTAAACTCTGGTGCACAATCAGCTACTTATTTTTGCCTTTTCCTTCCTACATATATATATATATATATATATATGGTATTAGGAATATTATTTAATTAATTGCAGATTTGTAATTAATTATTCTTAATGAATTGCATAAGAATATTTGCCATCAAAGCAATATTTATTTGATGTAAATGATTTTTAGTGGATGACTTCATCCTAATACACACAGACGTAAATTTTAAACCCAAACTTCAGTTCAAAGCTTTTGTTACAGTCTTAAAAAATTCCCTATGTCTTAAAGTACGTCTCTTCATACAGTGCAGGAATTACTATGTTGTTGAAGTGTTTGTGGGAGGATATTTTATATCATGGCTCCAATGCTTCAATCATAGAGCTGCACACTGTCACATGTGAGAGAACAGGACATACTTACATACTTTTTCATCAGCTCCACTAAATTTGTGTATTTTTCTGACCTTTTTGTGAATATTAGACAATGTTGGACTGCGGGACATGTGGAGGTGGCCACCTCACTGCTTTGAAACCTATCCTCCTGCTGGTCCTGGTTTTTCACATGTAACGGTGAAGTAAAGTAGACATTGAAAAAAAAGTGGCGAGGATGGACAACAACTTTGATCACGACCTCATGTAAGAATAAAATCGTCTCTGCATCCATCTCGGCATCAAAGGAATACCGGATTAAACGTGAAGGGATTGAAAAGAAGCTGTGGCCCCAGCCACACAAGTCTCCTAGGGATCCTAACAACCCAGATGGTGGCATTTTCTTTCTTCTATGGTCAAGAGGACGTGCCAGATGTCCCGGGCCACTGCTGAAGGAGGAGCTTTTATCCCAGGACCACTGGGACCCTGCAGGGGATTGCTTCTTTGGACTGCACCCCACACCCCCTCCCGCCATGAATATTATCTTGCTGCTAATTTGTTGATCAATGTTAATTGTTAGTTGTTCAGGCTGTTTGCTGCACAAATTAAAGAAGCTGACTTGATTTAATTTCACTATTACACGTGGGCCACATGAGACAAATAAAAACTGATTGATTAACTGATGGATTGAACAGAAATCAATTCACTTACCTGTTTAGATAGGAGAAGGAATAGAACACAGATGTGTTTATTATAAGAAATGAAGGCTGAATTCCACTCAGCCTCTTTGGTTGTGTGGTATTGTGCACACTTCCTGTCTTCCTGATATGCTGTCATACCTTAGTGGGACGCCTGAATAGAATGAAACAAATGTTAAAGTAACACCTACGCTTTTTTTTTTATGTCAAAATGTAGTAGTAGTCTGTGTTTATTGAAAAAATATATAGGGTTTTATTTGTTTTCATTTTGTCAATGTGTCAATATTTTTACTTTAAACCATATATATGTGATTTTTTTGTGTGAAAACATAGTGCGATTCTTGAGTTGAAACCACAGGAGCCAGTCTCTGCTTTTGTTGGTTCTGGTGACTCTCACCGTCTGTCTGGACTCACCTAATGGCCTTTGTGGTGGAAATGCATAAGGCCTCAGTAATGGAGTCTGGACCACATGTTTGTCTCGGCATATTCTTCTCTGATAGGCCCATGCTTCTTAATTACCAGAGTGACTGTTTATCCACACTGTTTGCCTGGATCCTTATCAGCCCTAACAGTGTTTTATCCCCCAGCGGAGAATGTGTGGGAGACAGCAAGAGGAAGTACGTGTGTGTGTGTGTGTGTGTGTGTGTGTGTGTGTGTGTGTGTGTGTGTATGTGCGTTGTGACGCACAATAGTGAACATGTCACCATGCATGTTTGATGTTCTTGTCAGACATAGGTCAGGGGTGTATGGAATGCAGAACATGTAGATTCTGCAAGTGATATGCTTCCAGTTATGGTGATGAAGTAGTGTGAGTGGTCTTTATTTTTTGGGCAGAGAAGAGTGCGCTTGGTTTGCCGTCACAGTGGAAACACTCGCGTTAAGGTTTCAGCACCGAGTGTACGTGTTATTTCCTCATTCCTCAGCTCTCAAGCAACTATTCAATTTGCATGTTTTGTGTTCCAAATCAGAAGTCCTTGTTTAACTGTGATAATTTCACAGTCTGCATTGTAAAAATGCTCATACAGTGTATCATCGATCTACTGTTGAAGGCGGAGCAGCAAGAAAGAGTTGGTACATCGGTGTGTATACGTGTGTATGCATTTCCTTGTGTGTATGTTCATGTGTGTGTGTGTGTGTGTGTGTGTGTGTAACCTGAGCTCTGGCTCCCTGTGTGTGAGTAATGGTCCCTGTTTTATTGGCCCGCTCTTCAACAGACTCTATGAGTAATCACATAATGCCTGCTCTGACGTCAGAGCTGTTTCCATGGTAATGCAGTGCTCCCCACTCTGGGGAGGTGCATTCATTTTTTTTTTTTTCCTTTCCCCCACATCTCGTCCTATGTGTGCTCAAAAATCTCCGGCTCCGGATGGAGACATTACTTCTCAAGCTAAAATCACCTCCCCCTAATCTGTAGTTTCACAATGTGCTTGTATGACTAGAGCCCGGGACTTTGTTCTCTTTTATCTTACGCTTCTTCTTTTTTTTTTCATTTCGACCCCATCTCTCTGCATCCTCCCCCTCTCTTGCTTCACTGTCCTCTTTACTAGTCATCCTCTGTTTCTTCTTGCCTAACAGCTCTGTCTCTTTCATGATTAGCCCGCGTTCTACTCTCTGTCCTTTCCCTTCCCCTCGCCTTTCTGCTCCTCTCCAAACTCCGTAATGCCCGACAAACCATCTCTCCTTTTTCCATACCAGATGTATTCATTTTTCTCCCTGCCTTTCATGCACTGTTGAATTCCACTGAACGGCCGACCCCTCTTTTTTTTTTTTTTTTTCTTTTACAGGCTCTTACTCTTTACAGTTTTGCCTTTTCCTTTCTCTTTCCTTGCTCTGGTGAGAGGACAGTCTCGGATGAAAAGGAAACATACTCCCTTGTGTATCCTTCCCTATGTAAGATTAATGTAGCTCCAACCACTGGGTGCCAGAAGACAATAAAACAACTTCACATTTAGTCTAATTCAGTTGGGAAAGAGAAATGTTTAAACGGCGGAATCATCCACATAGAATTCAATTGTCTAATTTATGGCTGCTGGAGTGCATTAATACAATTGACAACAAGGCATCACCTTATGCTGGATATGTTTGGATGTGTCACTATAATAATCAGTGTATTTGTGTACACCAACTATTGAAAAGCCAAAATCCATCAGCGTCCCATTGAGTCGGACTTTTTCCAAATCTGAAAACCATCAAAACGTCAATTAAGAGGCCATCCTTAAGCAGCGGCCAATCTGTCTGGCTAGCAAAACACTCCGTTTTGAAGCAGTTGATGGCTCTGTGTTACATCTGTTGTCACCACTCAGAGCGACCGTGGCTGAAGGCTGCCCATGTCCAGCCCACCTACATCGCTTGTTGAAAGTGGTGCATAGCTGCTAAGGAAAGGTGTATCCACATCGCCATTACCTCTCTGACATGTGAATGTGTGATTTTTTTCAGTGGCTTACAAGTGAAGATTGACTCTTTTCCTGCCTGATATGTTTGGGTCGGGAGCGGGGCTGCTGTAATAGACTCTGTGTCTCTCGCAAATCAACGGGGTTGGGCTCGCGAAGGCGTCCGTCTCTTAATTTTCCGATCAATTAGGCCAGGTCTTCTGACACACAGGTGCATGTAAAAAGAAAAAAGAAGCAGACAGAGAAAGCCTGAGTGCTGGTGTGTGTGATTCTGTCCATGGGTTTCAGGCTGGCTTGGTCTCCACTTGTTTCAGTGGCCCAGGGACAGAGAGCTATACACTTGTACGTTGCTACATATGACTGGAGTTTTGATCCCAGAAAACGCAAGCGTTATTCAACCATAATCCAACAAGCCACACCTGAGGGCTTTATTATCTGAACAGGACCCATTCTGCCGACACAGGCCTCCTGGTTGCCTACAGTTAAGCACAGCACCGCCAGCTCAGCAGTGGGATGAATCCCAATGAAGAACGTGATCAGGGTGAGGGGGCGACCCAGGCTAGAAAGTAGATCTAAATATGCCATTTAGGTACGGCTTCATGCAAAAACAAAGGCAGGCAAACTGTCCCCCTGTTTATTGTCTTTAATAGTCTCCCTAGTGCAGCGTCATTTTTTAAGGACCAATATGTATCTTTTCCAAAATGAAAGATCTAAAAATTACTTGACCTATGTTACACATTCTCTTTAGTTGCCTGCCTCCATTATCCCAGATTTTTCACCCTCGACAACTTCTTAATTTCACATACTTTTTAACCTCAACGAGACACTAAATAACTGAAGCATGCATCCTGGACAAGGATGGTGGAATGCATCTAAACATGTTGACGTGTCTTTGGGCAAGATACTTAACCCTGATGGCTGTGTCGTACGGTTTGTGAAGGTGTGTGAATGTCCAGCTTCCGGATGTGCAGAATCATATACGTCAGCCACTGCCATCAGTATGTGAAGGGGTGAATGAACATTTGTAATGTACAGTGAGTGGTCAAAATGACTAGAAAGGAGCTATGCAAATGAAGCCTGTTGTAATACCCTAGTAATGTATTGAAGCAGACATAGGCCTCACATTACTATTCTCTAGACTAAACGTCTTTATAATCTGACACCATGCTGCTACAACCGCATGCATAATGATGAACAAGCACATATTGAAATACACATCCTGTCTTCACTACACTACAATCCACACACAAAAGGCCTTATTAAGAGTAAACAACAAACATCCAGTCCACAGCCAAGACGTTGCGAGTCTAAATCAACAGCACATTCATTATCATTACGAGTCAACACTCAGTAGATCAATATTTTATGCACAGAGACAGGTGGAGTGTGCACAGCCACACACTTACACGCAAACACACACACACACAGTGATTAAGTAACCAGCACACCAGTGTAGCCAGCCTGCGTTGCTCATTCTTCTGGACAAATTCTTTTGTGACATCAGTCATTCGCACTTGTGCCACAACATCACATCACAGCAGTCAGAGGCAGTGGATGAAAAAAAAAATCTGCATTAGTTGAGGTAGCAGCCCAAACTGTGTCAATCAAACACTGATTTTTAACACGAAACTGCTTTGTTCAATGTTTTTTTTTTTAAACCTTGTTTTACAGTTTATCACAAATGTTTACATCCATAACTTGAAACTTATGACACAATGACCACAAACCTGTAACTTGTCTGCCAACTCCCTCTGCTACAAACACATTTCCAGCCACTACACACAGTTCTCTCTAGTTTGCACACTCTTGATCAGGGCCATAGCTCCTTGTGTTGAGGCAGAGCACACTGCTATTTAAATGGACAAACTTACATTTCCAAGGCTGTTTTGTTATCAAAATTCTAGCAATATAAAAGCCACATGTGAGCCCCTGGTTTGGAAAAACTGTGCCTGTGATGTTGATGAGGATGAATACAGAATGCAGCCTAGATGTTGCTCCTTTTTTATTTGACTCTGTTTGATGACTATACTGGCTTATTTTCTATTGTTTCTTATATGCAAATTATTTACACATGCACTTGTGATTGCTTTGATGGTGTTTTTCCTGTTCATAGTAGTGTTTCCTATTCAGTGTTCAATTGTTTTTATAAATGTCTAGGGTCTGTTTGTATCATTCAAACACAAAATAATCATTTTGAGATACAGAATTGTATGGAGGCAAAGTCACATTTTTCAGAGATGTGTGGGGTTTTGCATGTTATGTGTGTGAGTTTTGTATTCGTATTTAGAAAAAAATACTGTAAATGCACAATATGTAATTTCCTGCTGCTCCAGTTCTCTCAAGCTGAGCAATAACAAAATATGTCAGTAAAATCATGATATGTCATGATGTTATTGACGGGAACATTGGAAACACTATTATCACCACTGTAAACCCACATTTTCTTTCAAATTAAACCTTTTTAGTGATCATTAATTATTCTTTCTTGTTTTGTAAAATACAACTTTCTCACAATGAAATCAAGAATGTTGTTTGCAATATTTTGCTGAAAGATGCATTGTATCGATCTTAGGTGGAAATAACATAACTTTCTGTAAGGGAAGTAGGAGCCCAGAGTTATTCTGACTTGTTTTTTTTTTATTTACCAGCTTTCCTATCCTTAATTAGCTTAAATTAAATTTTTTACTGTGAGTTTATTAAAATTGTAAAATATTTGATTAGAGACACAAGCAATTGTTAGCAGCAACACCCATTCCCCACAAAGTCATCAACTCTGTCTTTTACTGCTGGATTGGGAGTGGCAGAAAATGACATATTGTGTCTTTTACAGACAAATATGTAATATATGAGTGTTTATCACATTATCCCTTATGTAAATTGATCTTATCAGCAGTGCTGCTGTGTTACATTCCTTTAATCTAGCGGTTGGCATCACAGTATATAAAAGATCGAAATTGGAATGTGACGTGTGGAAGAAACACTGCTCCACTAAAACAATCTCCCTTAAACTGACAGGTGCCATTTACAACTTTTTGACGGATCATTATTGTTTCTGTGATTTGTTCTGTTTTGTAATCACCGGCAGTTTTTGTTTTGGACATGGATGCAGGTACGGTGAGCTCTGTCTGCGCCTTCTTTCCTCCATTTTTGTCTTCAAGGGTTGTACAGGGTGATGGCCAGGGGCCACAATAAAGCTTAAAGCTTCGTAGTACTGGAGCAGAATTGGGGAATTCTTAGAATTATGAGTTTTTCTAGGAATTAACTCCTCAAAGTTAAGACTAGATCCTGGTAAAGATAAAAGTAACATCTTAGCACCATAAACTAGCTCCAAAGTCGATTACTGTTGGGAGCAGAGAAGAGGCTTGAAAGTTTCTAAGCAGAGGATAAAATGGCAGATAGACAAAAAAGGTGGAAGAGACATATTCTCCAAACGCTATATGACATGAGTTAATGAAATACTAGATCATGCAGGGATCATGTTTGTGGTTGATCTCATTAGAGATGTGCTCACACCACTTAACACAACAATACCACAATGCCAAAATATCGCATAGATTAAAGTGTAAATGAGTTTTTTTTGGATGTTAAATCCTATTTTAAGGATTCTGTACAACGAACTTGAAACCTAAAATCAGAACCTTGTGACCATTGTTTATCTGCCTAAGATCTTCTCTAGAAATTCCTACACCCTCTGTGACGTGTTTGACGTCAAACGCATTACAAAACATGCATTTATGCTGTTTTTAAAGCCATTACTGAACCAATTTTTTAAAAATTCCAAAACATTTGTCAGCCTCTGTAATCCTAAAACATTATTGAATGGCTGGTGAATGGGAATGTCCCTAAAAAGAACCAATGAGCACCACCACCTCCAGCCCACGACTGGACTGAATAAAAAAAAAGACATTGTGATTCACAGGGTCCTCAATCAGAATTACACCATGACACCATGTACCTGTATTGTTAGGAAATTACAATTTATCGGTTACAATAAGCAACACGACCATCACCCTTATCACTGAGATTGCAGTGTTTCGTAAAAAAAATGGGTTCGTTTGAGTCTGAGAGTATTCTCAAAATGTTTAAGAAGAAAGCCCCAGATCTGTATGCTCTCCGTTCACACCCCCTTCCCCCTCTTCTATGCCCGCAGGTCTGCACCAGATCCATTTGATTCATGCTGGTGCAGCGGCACTAATCAGGTTATATAAGGAGAACTAATTTGGTTTGGGCTCTGGTTTCCGTTAGATGCACACATGCAGATAATAAACATGCAGATTTTTCAGATGGGGGGAAAAAAAATGAAAAATTTTCCCAGAATTTCCATGGTTATTAACTCCAGGGTGGCCATTTTGTATTTACAAGTCTTTCACGGTGAACAGTGCTGCCTAATTAACCATGGAGTTGAAGCTGTTTATGGCTCAGTCTATGATACCTCTCTTCTAGTGGCCATAATTAATTGAACTACTTCCCATTATTCTGGATTATCCCTTCCAATTGGGCATTTTTTTTTTTACCCAGGATTGTGAAAACATCATTTAGTTGCAGCAGATGTTATTTGTTTCTGCTTTTACATGCTCTACGGAAAGTGCAATTAAATCAATTAGAGATGAGAAGTCACACTAGCTTGGGGCTACTGACCCCCTTTTTCAGACATACATAATCTTAAAACCAGGATTCATCTTTCTTTTCATGGCTTGATTAATTATCCTGCCATCGCTGCTGATTGGCCAATTACAAGAACAACAAATGGAGCATTGGACAGTGTAATGGCTGAGCGAGGTTAAACACAAACCTTTTATTCTGGCTCCATATGCTCTCCATCATATTGTCCTCTCCTCGTCAGATGGTAGCAAGATGAGCCTGCTGTTCATTGGTGTCTTTGGACCATGGCGTGAGGAGCTGAATGTAAAAAGGCAAAGGTCTCAGCAAATTGTTTCCTCAGCTGTGCTGACTGTTCAGGAATTTAGAAGCCCTTTAGCCCTACTAGAGTTGTGTTTTCTTAAACTGTGTCTGTTTTGATAGTTTTCGTGGTTTTCAGCAACAGAATGCAGAAGTTTGAAGACAGCATTTTATCGAGAAGGGAAAACCCGATGGGAAGTATATATATAATTGTCGTTTTCCCCCTAAACAACGGCAAAGTCACACCATGAACATCTGTGCTCATGCTCAAGATCAAGTTTATTGGACGGACGGATATTAACAAATCAGGGTTTTACAGCACAAGGTGTCAAACAACTAAACAATTCTTCACATTTTTACCCTGTACTATAAAAAAAATACACTTAAATACTAAACTTGATTGCAACTTTATGCATTTTAGAAGACATGTAATGCTGCCAGATTGTGCTTTTTTGTCATCATAAGAAGGAAATGGTAATTATTATACAATATCTGGCAAGTTGCAACATCAATCAATAAATCATTTTCGTTGTGATCATCATATGTGATCACAGTGCGATCAGAGTGAAATCTGCACCCATACACTCTGACTAAATGTAGAGCTACATAACTCACAGTAGAGTGAATGATGCCTGATAATGTAATACAGGTAGCTCTTACATTTTTCACAAAATCATATTATCCATGGCCTACATATATGGATAGAGGAATCAATATCTTTTGTTATAGCTAGTAAATTTTGTATTGTATATATTTGGGCAGTAAAAAAATCAACAAGAAATCAGGTGTAGGTAGGAAATGATAGGTCAAGTTTATTTCTTAAATGCTTTGGCAATGTGGGAAATTCGAATGACATGGATTGAATTATATTACAATACACTGACAAGAGAACTTTGTATTTTACCAAAAGAAGATTGTTGTTTCTCTGAAACATGAATGTATTGCAGATATTGCAGAAACACCTTTCTGTGCTAAAGTACAAATTGAAGTGAGCTGCTGACATGACAAGCAAAGGCACAAAACAAAATATATGTAGTCGATAAACTGAAGTATTCATGCATATTTATGGGGTGAGCTGTTTGTTCCCTGTATCCATATCCTTGACAGCAGATTTGAAATAATTTATGGATTTCATGTTTTGAGTGGAACAGGAAGACTATTTCAGACGATAGCTATCCATGAATGCACAACAGACGACAGATTTATTTTATCAGGGATAAGATATATATAGCAAACACAGGCCCAGTGGATGATTGTGTGGCTTTTATAATGTATGATCTCTGCTGCCACCGCTCTGAGACAGTATCAGTGCGAACTGACGATGATGAATGTGCGGAATGTACTGAGCTGACGTCACGGTACATACCATAGCTCGAGTCACGTGGCGAAGTAAACACAAGTAGCCGTTTGGCTTGGTGTGTGCGTGGGTGGCATCAGGGCCTCTGATGAAGAGCATCCAGGAGCAAAGGTTTCCTGCACGAGAGCTCTGCTTCGTGTTGTTGAGTGTGAAAAAGAAAGAAACAAATTCTTTGTGTATTTTTACAAGGATTCCTTCCATGTTGAAACAGCAGACTAACACCATTTTTAACAATGTTTACCTTGCTTGTGGTTGGCCTGATGTTGTTCCAGATCCTCGGTGCACACATGCAGACATGGTCATTATTACACATCTGCATGCATATGTAAGCGTTAAAACAGAGACCTATCCAGTATGTACCCTATGTTTGCTACACACTTTTACATGGATGCATACAGTATGAACATACAAAAGAACAAGTTCTGACATGGGGCGGCTGAAGCTCAGAGGTAGAGCAGTCCTCCACCGATTGGTGGTTTGATTCCCGGCTCCTCCGAGTTGCATATCGTTGTGTCCTTGCCTCCGATGGCATGTGCTTTCGGTGTATGAATGCGTAGTTTCCTGTGTGAATGGAGACTTGTAGTGTAAGTGCTTTGATTGGTCGGAAAAACTCGAAAGGCGCTATATAAATGCAGGCCATTTACTATTCTATGGTATGTACTGACTTTAGTACATTTAGTTGGGAGTGACCATTTTTACTCCAATTCAGGGGCAAATTTTGTGTAATTGTGCTATATGTCATATGCATGTAACAGAGTAAGTAATTACGTAGTGCTGTGTAAAGTACACGAAGTTGTTTCCCTCAGTTCTATGGATTTTTTTTTATTGTTTCGTGTCCACAGGCCATGGCGTCACATTATGGGTTTAGTCTCACTGCTTTAATCAAACTCACTTTGAGAAGCTGTTTTAATTAACATGAACAACAAAAAACACGCCAAGCGCCAAACAACAGACAAAAAAAAAAAAAAAAAAAAAGAAAGGTTCGTGACTATCTGAGGTGAATGTAGTGGGGCATTTAGAGTGAATATTATTTCCATTCATTAAGTCAACAAAACATTGTTCCCAATTAATGCTAATTATATTAATATTATTATTGCAAAAACCCCTAATAATACTGCAGTTTTGCATTAACAGACTGATGTGCTTCCTCTAATGTGCAAATAATCTAAGACAGATGACTGAGTAAAATTTACACACACGTAAACACAACTTTACAGGATGTATGAACACATGCATTTAGAGGTTAACAAATGTGTCTCTGCAGCCGTCCTATGGAGGAGACACTGGGTGGTCCAGTAGGAGAGCTGCTGTCCCATTTTAATGGCACGCCGCGAAAACATACATCATGATATACCTATGCCAAAAGGCGTAAATGCTGCATGGCACAGTTGCAACATATTATTACTACACAGTCTTTGCGTTATATCACATGATATATAATTTTTTTTTTGATGAATAAGATGGAAAACTTTAAGATAGTATATGTTGTTTATTGCTTGCAAAGCCTATGTCAGCCTCAGTGAGGGTGTGATCGTAGAAGACAGCTTTCTGTCATTTGTGGAAAGTGCATGCTATTTCCCCAAAGGGCAACCTGCATTTTCTTTATCTCGTATCCCCCCCTGTTTGCTTTTGTTTTAGCCAGGTTTTCCAAATGGGATATCAGCATGATGGCCAGCTCTTGTTGGCTCTGTACTGTGCCTCATAAAGAGAAGCCCACCAGAGAGTGTCAGGAAAGGTCATCTCCTGTTCCCCTATACCACACAGACCCCTGCATTCCATCTACGTGCGGGAACTGGAGCCCTCTGGGAGTTTCACTGATACAAAGCAAGCGTTTTACAAGCTAATGGTAGAAAACCTGCCCATGGGGCTTACATGAGCCGCTTCGAGGGGCTCTGTAATGTAAGTCCCTCCACCTGCAAAAAAGAGGAAGCAGAGATTTATGCCCCAGAACACATAAACATGGTGTTTATAAGAAGCTGGCATTCACACAATTCCATGCACACAAACAGATGCTTCCAGTACATCACTCAGTACATAGGCACTGTTCTGATTGTAAGTGCATGTTTTAAGTGATTTATAAAGGATGCATGGATGTGATTTAAAGGTGTATGCATGCAGTCACACTATCTGTTTGTTAACTGGAGTCGGTGGGAATCTTGATGGGATTGTAAATGTCCTATATCTAGCTGAAATTGTAAGGGAGTGTGTGTCCTTTCACTGATGAGCACAAAACAGACTTTTTCAGTGACAGGCCTGTAATTAACTGATGAAATAATATATGCATTAGAGGCAGCACACATATGCATATTCCCATTCCACTTGTATGACATTGTCTTCCACTGGATTCTATTCTCACAATCTCAGCCTGTATCACTAAAATATCTTAGAGCAAGGCTTAAGTTGGAGAGTCAAGCTGGAATAGTGTAATATCAAAGTTTGAATTTGTTAATGCTTCTTTTCAGCCAAACCACAATTAATGCTATTTCAAAGCGCATTGCATTTGCTCCTGTACTCCTGTCAAGGTCAGGTCCATCTTGATTTGTTATTCAAGTGTTCATTAACTTTGAAAACCGCTTCTTGACGTAGATTGCCTCCTCCAAAAGAAATATTGCCTCCCGTTCCAGACAGACTTATGGCTCCATAAAATTTTTTTACAATGGAACTGTAATGCCCAGCCCTGTTGTCTGAGACCTGAACTGTACACAACACTCACACAATTCTACCCATTTTTTATACTTTAAATAAGACACACGGGTAACAAAATAGGAAGGAAATCTGGCATATCCTGATGATCTACCAAAATTCCTAATCCTCTGGCCTTTCATAACACAATTCATAAATGCTGAAGACGGTCTTTAAGAAGACACATAAATCAATATTGCCATTTCCATTTTGTAATGAAAGCTCAACTGGAAAATACCAAAGTGGCTGAAGCGGGCCGGAGGGCTGAGTTGCAGAGTTGAGGGATGAACGGGAAACACACTCTTTATCTCAATGCTGCCCATCTTTTTTTTGTTGATGGCCAGTAACACACACAAAAAACACAAGAGAGACTTTGTTGTGCTTATGATAAATCTCGTTAGACAATCAACAAGCAGGTGCAGTCACCTTTGGGTCATCAATTGACCACAAGTTCTATTTCTTTGTATGTATTTAGGCAGAATGAGGGAAAGGAAAAAAACTTAACTTAGACTTATTAAACACGTTTTTTTCCTGAAGTAACTCTCTGAAAGAAATGTGCTGCGGCCACACAGTCCCCGCTATTGTTGACACTATATACAATCTGAATTGACTATGAATTAAACAGCACAAAGCCCACTGGCACCTTGCAGACTGTACAGAGCCGAGGCTTGTAAAACAAACAAACAAGTGAGTGCTGTGTTCCTTTCTCGGCTCTCCTGGCCCCAGCAGTAATCCTGACTGGACCATTATACACTAATGGCTTTGGCATGCTGTTTTGAGGTGGGCTGCCAGGTCTACCCAGCCAGAAACCCTCTTTTTCACCCAGCTAAATGTGCGGAGCTGGGAACCTAACTACTCAAGAAGGATATGGCCAGAGCTCATAAAAGCAAGGAAAGACAGCGTGTGCACAAATGATATTACAGAAAAAAAAAAAAAAAAACTTTGGAATCGTGAAACCTGACCACTGAGGTTTTACAAATGTTCTCGATTATCCGTCAAATTCTGAGATTTTCGCTTTGTCAGGGACACGTTCCATGTGTTTGATTATATTTGAGGTTTTCCCCGGGCCATGGCATCCTTTTGGCCTGTGCTTTCGTCATACACCGGGTTTCTTCTGGTAACAGTCTTAATCTCTCCCAGGAATTATAAAGATGATAAATCCCATTAGTCACACCTCAGAAATTAGAAGAGTCTGAGTAAGAACGTGTAAGGAGGCGAGGAAGGCTAAACAGAAGC
This sequence comes from Eupleurogrammus muticus, assembly GCA_036785175.1. Classification (NCBI taxonomy): domain Eukaryota; kingdom Metazoa; phylum Chordata; class Actinopteri; order Scombriformes; family Trichiuridae; genus Eupleurogrammus; species Eupleurogrammus muticus. Next base: position 17,475,903 of record JAYKQN010000010.1, on the reverse strand, counting down.
CAATGCATGTACAGTACTGCATTGTGTATGCGTTTTTGTGTGCATGAAACAGAGAATGTCCGTAGATGCCCAACAGCTTTTAGGTGTGCATGCGCTAATCTTTCACATATACAACAAGTCCTGCACATTCCCTGCACACGGCCCCTCCGCCTTGGCAGTCCACCTCAATAGTTCCCTTTCCTCCAGCAATGACGCAAATGACCCACGATGACTGACCCCACGGTAAAACCTGTAAAACATTAACCGGCATGAATAGGAATGACACTCCATACTCTGCCCTCAGCAAGCAGGCAGGGAGGGATTTCTGAGTGTCCACCCAACGTGGAGGTGGGGCGAGGTTTTCAGAGTCGTTTGGACGAAATTGGTGTCTGCCTGGACCCGAGCCTTTCCACATTTTTCTCCAAATTTGCTGTAACACTCCTATTCATTCTTCGCACTTTTATGTAATATCAGTTTTCCTTTGCTTTGCCTGAGTAATATTGCCTTTCACCTAGTAGAAATTAAATAGAACTTTTTCAAGGAAGATGATAAAGCTGAGATGATAAAACATAGAGAAAGTGTTTGTATATATATATATATATATGTAACAATCTCTCAAATATAGAAATCTTTGAGGCTGACAGTTATAAAGAACACAACAAACTGATCTCATGTACCTGAGCAGCCTGTATCTGTCAACTCTTCAAAGGAAGAAATAGATGAAGAGCAACAGTAAGTAATAATGTTAAAGGTTATGCTAAGGATTATACTACACTTCTCTCCAAAATATTTTTTTTATTCCAGCTTGTGAAATAAAATTCTCTGTTTATCCGGGAAGGGAATCCTAAACAAATATGTGTTGTAAAAATTCTTTACAAAACCAGTTTGGCACAGAACCCCTCAGAAAACAACTATATAATACTAATCATGAAAATAACTCCACCTGCAGGTCCAAAATAACATTACACATCATTTTCAAAATAGATGAGCAATGTAGAGTTTATTGTGGTTCTAACACACGTGAAAGTAAGGACAAAAGATCTTGGATTGTTGCCTTTGGTGTCCCCACAGCTAAGCCGCTGTCAATTCTGAAGCCTTCATATACCGAGACTTAGAATCTGACCTACTTTCTTTCCGTCAGCTGAAGTGAAAGTGAGCACAGGGATGTCTAATTCAAGCACTGCAGACGTCAGAAAATCTTTGACTGAGACCAGTGATAAAGGAACAAAGGAGAAATAAGTCAGAAAACATTCTGAGAAAACACCTTGAGGCAGTGGGTGTGCGCCTGAGTGCGTGGGTATGCGTGTGAGTGCTTGTAGGTGTGTGTTTGCCTGTGTGTGTGTGTTTGTGTGTGCACTTGAGCATATGTGTGAATTAGTGACCATACTGTAAGTGAGAGCGTAGTGAGTTTAATTGGACAGAGAGGTGGTGCATTAAAACCCCTTGGGTCAAGTTGATTGGAAATCCTGCAGACTGATCTCCTGACTCTTCACACCACCCTAATTAACCCAACACTACTGTAAAATCAGCATACTTTTTTTTCTCCTTCTCACTTCTCCAACCAGAAAATCTCTACTCTGCACTTCCCTGTAGCTGTGTCCTCAACAGACACTGGATTTAAGTCCCAGGAAATGAAGTGGACTAACAAGCTAGCATGGCTACCGAAGATCCAAGTAGACACACATCATCTCCACCCATGTGAAGCCAGTAATGAGGGATGAAATAGGATGCGGGAGGCAGAGAAGATAAGATCTGATCATGAATAAACGACCGAAGAAAGAAGAAACACTAGTAGTAGGCCTTCTTTTCAGATGAGGATGAAAAAAATAGGTACCCACCACTTCACACCCACAGGGAAGTGGTTCTCAACTGGTTATTGGAGGGAGCAAGTCAAACAACAAGCATATTCCTGTTGTTTGTTTGTGCTTTGACACCATGGTGTTTACCCAGCACCTCAGAGGCATGGAAGCTTGCTGTGGGCTGTGGCGTGGAGCCATGGTGGTAGACAGGGCATGCATGCATATTGGCATCCGCACTGCTGCCCTCTTAACACTCTGGGTGAGAGGAAGGCTGGGAGTTTACTGGGCTGGCAAGACTCTGAGTCCATGAACACAGAAGGTGGTGGGCATATTTTGGCTGGCGCTTTCTCATCTACTTATGAGTCCTAATCCCATTACATATCTATATCTACCTGTCTATAAATGTGTTTCAACAAAGCCAAAGACTAAAAGAGTCTACTATGCTTTTAGTTCAATATAACTCAGACTATGACAACAAAAGTTAAATGGCTGATAAACTAGTAAGTCAGAAACTCAGAGTTAAACTGGCTTTCAGCATCCAGATCCAGTCCGATCAGCTTTATTTCAATGAAATGATTGTATCGGTCTCTACTTTATAACTTTGGTTTTAGTCAAGCTGACATGTTTGCATGTACTTTAAAGGTACAGTTTTAGTCAGACTAACACAATAATTCAATTTTTTTTAGGTGTCATGTAAATGTATTGAATGCCACCTTGGCACAGGCAGCCAAAAAGAACTACTATTTACTATAATGCAGGAAACTCAATTTCTTCAAATCCTTTGCACCACTACTGCCAAGTCAAAATGTGTATTTAAACAAAAGAAAATGTATTTGTTAAAAATATAAGTAAGGTCAAAATATAGGTATTTAACCTATAAGAACCCAAACCCATTCATCCTTAAAGGAAAAGTATGTGGGTTATACAATAGACCAAATGGGCCACAGAGAACACAAGTTTTTTCAAAATAATACTTTTTATTTCCATAGATCTGTATTTTGACATATATGTAACATTCGGCTATAGTGGTTAACATATTCCATATTAGGATGCTTAGCATATGTCACTTGATATAGGACTTGTTGAGTTAGGTTCAGATATAAAGCCTTGTAAGGAAGAGTCTGGGGGAACCAAAGTTCTTGTAACTAGTGTCACTCTGGATCCTTATTGGTTAAAATGATAGTAACAAAAGAGTAATAAAAAAATCACTGAAACAAAACCGACAAATCTTTAGCCACAGACAACATTTAGAAAGAGACATTCCCTGTTTAACCCTTACATACTGTTCCCATTTTTACCTTTATAATTTAGTATGGGTCATCTATGAACCATTTGTTTTGCAGAAAGACCTCTATTATAACGAAATATCCTGTCTCATCTAAGTCATTGCACAGCTATAGCCAAAAATGTTGTCTTCCTGCTTTGACAGATCTCATCTAAATCACTCCGCTACTTCATTGTGGAAGTTCAGGTCGCAGGCGTCCTGCAATCTTGCTGATATAATCTTGTCACTGGCTTCTGTTCCTAATGTGCACCATATATGATCACCTCTATGTTGTGTTACTCTTTCGCTGTTTCAAGATTCCTCTATCAGCCTTCAGTGACCCACAGAGGTCTCTGTGGATACCAGGAGCTCAAACTGTGCTTGTGTTAGTGAACTCTACCATCACTGTCCCATAAATAATAGTTAAATGTTAAATGAGTAATATGCAGATAAACTGAACCTCCCTGACACTGGAGACCAGGAAGGCGACCCAGCTGGAGGCCATGGCAGGGTGAAACGCAGAATGTGTACCTGACTTAATTTAAGAAAAAAATGGTAATACATTTTCACATAATAGTGTCCATGGAGAAAAATTACCATTAAAATAACATGACAAATTGCTGTCATCACAATTTGCAGTCAAATACCTGCACAGGACAGACCTCGCATCAACAACACAGAAGCAACAACATCAGCCAATTGCTCAAAAATGACATTGCAATTCATTCAATGAAGTCAACAAAATAAAAGTAAGACCTGCTTCCTATAGGCAGTCAAAAAAAAAATCAAAATGGCTCTGATTTCCAGCATCTGTCAATTGTAAATTTGGCCTACTGAAAACAGACGCACAGCCTGGATAAAGAAACATCCAGGGTAACTTAGGTATATGATCATTTGGGCCGCTAAGATTTTTCTGTTTTATTTTATTTAATGTAAAGATCCCTTTACTTGACTGCACCTTCTCTATGAACATGCAGCTCACCCACAGAGGTGTCACTTCTTTCTTTTGTTTTGTTACTGAGAGTATCACCCCTGATCATGAACATACGATAAATCTCCACATTGGACTCACATTGGAGCCAGAGTCCCATAAAAATGCCTCAGACCTTATTGAGTCTATCATGTTACTCTGGTAGTTATAGTGCCGCGATTGAAAGACATACTTCCATTTGTCTTACATTTCAAAGACAAAAAGCATTTTTCTTTTCTTTTGAGGACTGGTTTAAGTCTCTTATAATTCAAGAGTATTGCTATAAGTGATGGAAAGCCACTGCTCGACCGGGCTTTTTCTGAGTTATGGGGCAGCATAATGAATCTAGCAGAGGGTGAAACAAAGGGCATAACTTCTACAAAGTTGTTATTTTTCCCAGTAGGTGCACTGGAGCTTTAGGACAAAAACAAATCCATTTGGAAATGTTACGGCTTCGGCTGTGTTATGCTGCCTGGAGGGTGTCCATGAAAAACGAGGAGATATCTAAGAAATCATTCATGCGTGGTTTTACCTCTTCAGACATAACATTGGCAGTGAGCTGTCATATGTTTTAAGTATAATCCTAAACCGCCCTCTTCCATCCTCGCGAAGTAAAAAACGGCAATAAAGCTAGAACAAGGCATTTTTTGTTATTTTTTTGTTTTTTTTGTTTTTGATCGTTACTTTTAAGGATTAACATTCCTGACCAGGAGATGTAGGGCCTTCAACATTGTTATTTCTTTGTGTCTGCTGATGTATGAATTTTGGTGAGATTATTCTCCGCTGTTGCCGTACAGACACACCGATAATGGGTTCACTTCATGTACAGTATTTCATCACTGGTGGTTTGACGTTCATAGTCTGAAGTTACACCCAACTTGAAATTTGTTTCACCTCTGGTAAAAAAAGAATTTGAGCATAGTGGCGCTGACTCACGCACCAGTTTGCTGTTGTAGTGTGAGTGAGTAGAACATCATCCACATGGATTTGTTGACTTGATTTGTTTGACTGCAATTTTGTAGCCCTTCACAGAGGGAATGAACCCGCTGTGGCCTGTGGTGTCACTCCATGCAGTAGGCTTTCTTCACCGTTCAGATTGTATGTACAGCTTTGATTTTTGCGTGTGTGATTTTTTTTTTGTTTTGTTTTGTTTTGGCACATCAAAAGGGTCCATGTAGACTTCTGTGCAGTCTGCATCCGTCTCTCAGAGCGCAGAGATGAAAGGTTGAGTTACATAAGGCCGTAAGACCCAAAGGCTGTTTTCTGTGTGTGTGTGTGCCTGGAGAGCCTCACTGATACGAGGACCTTCTAATGGAGCAGGACTCAGCCACGGCCGCGGAGCCCGCCGTCAGCTCTCATGCCGTCAAAGCAAAACCCCCATTGTCAAAGCGGTATAGGAGCTAATGCTATTATTTACAGTCATTTACATCCCATACGCTGGCCGTTTTACCCGGCTGATTGCTCGTTGACTTCCTTTTTTCCGGCGGTAATCAAGTACGGTTATTTTAATGCATGCGGAGGTACTGTTCATGCTTGATGGAGCTTAAAAGTGACTCAGATATTAACATGCAGACAATCAGGGGAATCACTGTGGAGGATGAGGGAAAGAAGATGTGTCTTGAGGAAAGGGCATATTGTCATGGTTCGTTTTTTTTGTTTAAAAACTGTGTAAAGCTGTTTATGAATGGGGTGTGATGATGACCTTGTCACTTCCTGTGGGCAGTACACATTATTGCCACAACCTTGACCAAAAGAGCTGTCCTATGAAGACCATCAGGCTATATTTTTTTTTTTTCAAACAACAATTTTAGTGCTCAAACCTCCATCAGGTTATAAGGTCAACTATGTGAACAGAGCAGTAAAACAAGCTGATATTGTCCACTATATTAAGTTTTATTGAACTGTAAACAAATGGTAAAAAAAAATACAAAACAAACAAGTTTATGTTAAAGTAAACAGTAATAATATAACAGCTATTGAATTTGCCTAGAGTTAAGCATCACTGTGGGAAAATACTCTACAACACAAGACACAAAAACAGGATCATAACACTGGCCATTTTCCTAATGTTTTCCCTCTCAGCGTGACACAACTCAATGGCCTCCGTTGACACAGTAAATTACACCTGAATTATCAATTTGGCTCTTAGACCGAGCGCATTGCCTCAGCGTGCGCGGCAGCAATTTGTCACACTGACATGCTGGGCTTCTCAGGCCTTCTCATTTCTTAATGTTGACTGGCTCTCCAGCAACGTGCGTTCAGCAATAATCAATCCAGAGAAAGTGGAAAAAGGGTTTACAAGGCCTGCGGGAGGATACAGTGGCTGGTAATTAGACAGTGTAAAAATCCTCAGCTTCCACCAGCCCCTCGAGCGGTGAATACGAGCTAAAGTAAAGCAAACCTGACTGTGGAATTGCATTAGATGTCTGCGCTTAATGGAAAGTGAAAAAAAAAAAAAATTGACAAAACCCCTTTTTTGCAATCACGAGCATTTCCATTCCCCTCAAACTTCCTCCACTCTTTGCATCACGGGTCCTGCTCCTCCTCTTTTCTGCTACGGCGTAGAACAGACATATCGCCATCGCAGGATGCTAAAATAAAAACAGGATGTGCAGTGCCAAAGTTTGACTGTATTTCTGTCTCTTATTTTCTCACAGATACTCTCTCGCTCAGATTGGGAACACAAGAGAGGCTCCCGAGGATCACAGGTTAGTGTTTTCCACAGAAAACACACTTGCTCCCTGATCGCCTGCACACGCCTCATGAATGACACAAACAGCACAAATCTGACCAATAGCAGACCACTCATTTCTAGCTGTGGTCAAACAGCGTGACCAGAGATGTCACCTCCCACCAGAGTACTCTGTTAGTCTAAAGGACACAGGTCTGTGATTTGGCTGTGAGGCACTGCACAAGCCATTAAAGGCTGGGGAATTAAGGGTGGAAGGAGGGAACACAGGGGACACGGCTTGTAGAGGGCAGACACACACAGTTCCTTGAGATTACCTTTCCCAGAATGTGTGTGTGTGTGTGTGTGTGTGTGTGTGTGTGTGTGTGTGTGTGTGTGTGTGTATTTTGGGAATTGATGTATTGAGCTGCTATGGAGCCACGGGGCAGGACTCTGGAGTCCATGAAGAACAAACAATGCCCTTGGCAGTAATGTAGCACATAGCCATATAGAGTGTGTGTGTGAGTGTGTGTGTCCTGTACTGCATGCGCTGCAGGAGGATACCCTGAAAACGAACAGACGGTTCGTCAGTGCTGACAATGTATGCTTGGGTAGCAATAAATGCCACAAAGTCATGGTTGCAGGGAAAATGAGGGGATTTTTCATGAATGGCAATCATAACTGTGCTGGAAATGGCTTGAAATCAAATTACACACTGTATAATTTCGTAGAGATGCTAAGACTCATATAGCGGTGTATCTTTTCCCAAAAATCAGCCTTACAGTATTATCCCACTGCCCTCAGTGCTCAGATATTTTCAAATAGCATGTTACCCTTTTGAAATATTGTCCAAGGCTCATATCAATTTGTTATGTGGGGTTAGTAGGCAAGCACATATTTTTTGATTGATGCATTCCCTTAAGCTGCCATTTAGACTCAGTGGTCAGTTCAGTCTTTTTTTTATTTGGATTGGTGCTATGTGTTTTTCAGTGGAATCCTGTAATAATCCAGAGACTGACAAGACGTGTGCGAAGCTGAGGCTTATGTTGGCACCTCCTTCCATCTCGTGGCTATTTTCCCCTGGCTCCGGTGTCTTTGGATCAGGTTGTCGATCAGAGAGGCTGGTAGCGCTTCACTACGCCACGGCACCTCGTCGCGTGTGTAAATCACACGCTCCCCTCTTTAACTGGTGACCAGAGCACTTGATTGATCTCCACCGTGTCGTATTCGCCAACATGCACATATTAGCAGCCTCATTTTCCAAACCGCGTCTTTCTTTTCTTCTTTTCTTTTCCCCCCGTCCAAAGCTTGTGGTGGATGTTTTAGCTTAAGAATTGACAGTGAAGTTATGTATGGAAAGAGCTTTTTAAATATTTGTATTCAACTTGAAAACACATTGGTTTTGGAACATTACCCGGGGAGATTATTGGAGAAAAGGGTGTTTGTAGGCCCAGATCTTGTGACTGTTTATATAAATCACAAAATGGCTAGAAGATTGGCCATGACACTGAAGGTGCCTCAAAAAACTAAGCCCTCAAATTCAGCATTTCTTACACTTGACGGGTGAAAAATTCACTGCCTATTTTCGTTAAAGTTAATCTTGTGGCATGACTAAATGTTGGCCTGGGTAAAACATTACAGTACCTACACTTTGCCACTGTCCTCTGCCTGGTAAATATTTGGATCTGGCATAAATGATACAGAAGCAATTATGAAGAGCTCACTTTTTATGATGCGCAACACTGAAACACTCTGGGTGAATGGAATTAGTTTTTGGTTTTATTTATAGTACCCGGTCTGCAGGACTGTGCCCACTGCAGTGCTAATGATGGATATATGTTTAACCACTTGTCATGTGGTAAATCATCGCTCACTCATCGCCCACTAGAAGCCACCTGTTTTACCTCAAGCATCTCTTTTGTTTGTTCTATCCTTCATCCCAGCATTTCCTGCTGCTGCCTCTACCGGTCTGTATAAGTGTGACCGTCTCCAGCACTTCCTTCACTCCTTTCGCTGTAATCAAACACCCTGGAGTCGTTGGAAGGAAAACATGTTTCTCCTTGGAGATGAGCAGGCTGCAAGGGTCAATTTGCCCGATCTTTCCCAATAAATCTTTGATGAGGCAGTCATTTTAATTTTTTTTTTCGTTTGATCCCCCACATCCTCCTAACACATTCCCCTTTAATAAAATATGTAAGTGTGTAATTGTATCCTGGCTGCAGCAGAGGTCCTGGCTCAGCACAGCCTCGGTCTGAGCCGACGGAGGGGTTGTAAGGGGAGTCGGATCGCGGTGGGGGTGCGAGTTGGTGTGGGAAGTCTGGAAGTGCAGCGCGGGGCGTAGTTTTGGCTGTCGGCACTCAGGCAGGGAGCAGGGAGTCTCTCAGTGGAGTTTTGTGTTACCGTTCTACTGTGATTCACTCTGTATCAATGCTATGTTATTCTAAGTGGAGAACATCGCCATCTCCCAGGCTCCTCTTCGGCTAATCCATCCAGACAGATGTAATCAGGGCCATTACACTAACTGTTCTGCCACTGAAACAGAAAACTGCACGGTAATGATTTTAAAAATGTGCTGAAAATGTGTGAGACTTCTGTGTAAATGAAATCAAAAGAAAGGGAAAAAATAATGAGGAATATACAGACAGATGGATAGACAGACAAATAGATCAGCGCACACAGCAGAGCAGCTTAAGGACAGAGAAACGAGTATGGACAAACGTCTTTTCACTACAGGACTGGTTGCTGGTTTATTTTGTCTGGCCCTCGGCTTGGTTTACATGAACTGTGGTGTGGGTGTTAATTTATGGCATGCCTATTGATGTACTGCTCAAGAGCCGTGTTCACGCAGGCAATTAAAAACCACTGATTACATACTGTAAACCCTGTTGGTTTTCATAGTTAAATGCCGTGACACACATGGTTTAGTATAAAAACCTTCTTTTTCCTTTACATTTTCTTCCTTAAATTTTCATTGACACTTATTATTATTATAATATTATATTATATTATTATTATTATTTTAACAAAAGTACTGTAGCATGTCAATGAAAGCTGGAGATGTGCAAATATGTCAGATTCGGGTCATTTTCACTGGAAGTGACTGCATAGGTGTCGGATTAAGAGAATCAATGGTTGTGTCAAGAATGGAAATCAGCTCCTTTAAAATCAATGCCCCTTCTGCTTTTCTGCTACCGATTGTAAAATGGATATGTATATGTAGGTATACACAACTGTAAATGGCATAAGCATTAAGAAATTGTATATATATATATATATATATATATATATATATATATATATATATATATATATATATATATATATATATATATATATATGGATTGTTACTTTCCTAAAAATGCAGGCCTCCTTCTGCCAGTTGTCTGCACAGCCATTGGATTATAGTTAGTATAGTAAGTTTGATTCATTTTACTCATTTTTAAACAAAGGAAGCCATTGTTTCGATGATCAAAGAGACAACCTCTTTCCTTTTTTCTTTTTAGTTTGAAGTAAATTTATTCTAATATCTCCTCCGCACATCTCTCCAAGGTGTTGGATCCCTGACTAACCCTGATGGGTTTATTTCTCAGAAAAATCTCAGCGGCAAGGAGTGTGGTGGACAGTTGTTGACAGTTCCCAGATGTGAATTTATGTCACATAGATACTGGTATAGGACAGCTGTAAAAAAAATAAATGTATACTCAGGGAGTCATCTTCAACAATATGTAAGTTGAGAGGAATGTAATTGCTCCATCATAACAACTGCCCAAAAGCTCTTTTCTGTAATACTTACAGTGCTTTTTCCCAAACGGGTCACTCTGCGAGGATTGCAGATTGCTACAGAGGAAACCGATGGCTGATGAATGAAACTGATCATCTAACCTGACAGGAAATGCCTATATAACCACATAAATGTATGTAAGGCACTAGGAATTTGGTCTGTTGCAGAATGTCCATTGATAATTATTGAGTTTTAGGTTGCAAATTGTTAAAAGTTTAGGTACATCAGAAGATGTCTTCCAGCCAAGTAACAAGCCAATACATTTGAGCCATGGATGGTTTGGAATTTACATGTTCCCATAGTTAAAAGTTCTAACCCCTTGTTTCACAAACATTCTGTAAGTTCAGAGGGAAACTGTTGATGATTTTTTTCTAATGAAGCAAGGAAATTACTTGTTTGCTAGATGAAACAGGTATCGCCATTATTTTAGGTTCCCAGAGCTCAAGTTATTGAAAACCATGTTAATTCACTCCTATTCCACTCCTATTATAAATAACCATGTATTTCCGACTAGTTTGAGGGTATCAAAGTCTACTAATAGTAGTTATGCTTTCAATTTTATTCTATAGCACCCTTCAGGGCACCCAGAGCACTTTACAGAAGTCATTATTCATTCATACCACTTTCATGGTGGTGGTAAACTATATCTGTAGCCACAGCTGCCCTGGGGAAGACTGATGCAAGCATGGCCGCCATTTTGCACCAAACGACCCCTCCGCTCAACATTCATCCACAGCGCTCACACACAAAGTCTCCACTTAACCTGAGCATGCAGATATCAGTTCTTTTCCCACAAATATACGAATACACCAGAAAATAGAGGGTTTTGATGAGTTGTTAAAGATGACCAACTGGAAGAACAACAGGAGCAGATGGGTGACGGCGTGCCGCAGTGGGCAGCGCTGTTGCCTCACAGCAAGAAGATCATAGGTTCACGGCCCTGAGCTGGGAGCTTTTCTGCGTCTCCCCCTGTGTCGTTGGTTTTTCTCTGCGCTCTTCTCTCACAGTCCAAAAACATGCCTAGCTTAATTGGGCTCAATTTCCCATGAGTGAATGGTGTGTGTCCCCCGTGATAAACTGGCGACCTGTCTGGGGTGTGTCCCTGCCTCTCGCCCACAGGAAGCTGGGATTGGCTTCAGCAGACCCCTATGACCTTAGTGAGGGATAACATAGTAACTAACTATCTATTAACCACATGGACCAGTTTGCTTACACATCACATATCAATTGTTGGTGCCTTCTGCATCCATCATTTGAAATTATTATTTCTTTTTTCTTTTCATTTTATGTTTTTTATTCCTGCAAGCAAAGGATCAATGACAGCTTGGTCCAGTAGCATCTGTGGTACTGTTTTGTGTTTGTTTTAGAGTAGCCTGGTTTTGTGCCCTAGCCTCGAACTGGTGAAACAATCACGTCGTCTATTCAGCAACTGGATATGCTCTATCTGTCAGGCAGATGGATTATCTTGGCAAGGGAGAAATTTTTGAACAAAATTTGAGAGAGACAACGCCATTCATATGCATAAAGGTCTTAGATGTTTAATTTCAACTCGTGAAAAAAAGGAGCAACTTTAAATTGCAGGTTTGAGAATGTATAAAAATCCAAGGCTGGAGAGAATGTGCTTACTGCTATGAATCTTTCACACCACCACTTCCTACAAAGGTTTCCAAAGGTATTGGAATCCATTGGTGTTGAGAATGTGTGTAGCAGTTCACATTTTTTCACATCATGCATACTCTTCACACTCGTCTTCTGAGTCTGATGGTTAAAGTTAAAAAAGCATAACAAAAGTTTGAAATTTATCACTTATTTGTTTACAAATACAGGGTGAAAGCTTTAATGACAAATAAAATCTGTTTATACGTGTATTGTTCAGGTCAGACTCTTGTCGCTTATCCAGGGTATTAATAGAACTAAAAAATTCTGGGTGCCTGGCAGCTGGCGTCAAAGACGAGGACGTTTGGGTGAGAAAAATCTGGAAAAGTTCTTTGGGGGATAAGGGTATTCATAAGCCTATTAGATACATTTTCTGGCAGCCAAGACTAACCTGTGTTAAGTTGTGGTTGTTCAATGGCTCTCAGCATAGCAATGAAGAGCGGTTGTGAACTTTTCACTTTTGTCTGCGAAAACAAGGCCAGCTCAAACTAGTGGTGCCTTCAAAGCTGCAGGGTAGATGGTCCGAAAACAGTCGAAGGCTGTTGGTTGTCTGAGAGGTCAGGAGCGAGCAAAGCTCCATTTCTAGCTGAGACATTACTAATGAGCCCATTCATTTTAAGCACCAAGTGATGCACAGCTGTGCTGAACATGTTGGTGTTCAGATGTTTAAAAAGCTGCACGTATGTCAACTCATACTGCTGTGAAGGACCCCTCCCTGCACTTGATGGTGATTTTGTTTTCTCTGCGCTAAAAGGAGCCATATAAGGCATAGAATAAAGTCTTTGATGTGTACAGTACGTATGTGTGCACTGTTGCATGTGTGTGTGTGTATTCATGTACCTGCATGTGCATAACTTGGTGTGGTGCCTCAGCAATAAACTGCACAAAGCTTTGCAGAATGTCAGTATGGTAGTATAATTGAATATGCCCCACCTTATAATAGGGAATCAATTGTCTATTGTTTTCATATTGTTGTGCTGTGTTGTGTTTTCCTGATATGGTTATGACTGGGTGTGCTGTCATTGTCCTCAAACAATATGATATGTTTTTTTTATTTGCATGAGACAAAGCTTCTCATTAATGCAAATTTTTGCAGTGATACAGTTGGTTCGCCCCATTATTTTTGCATGCACACTGCAGTAGTTTTCAAATCAGTCTCTGTTGTGTCAGCCAGAACTTGTGGCTGCTGATGATCCAGGATAAACAATACTAGATAGAACAATTCATATCATTTGCTTAAAGCAACTGTAATAGAAAGTGTGTGAAGGAATAGTATTGTGTATGTGGTGGAAAAAAACATGTAGTGATGCATTGCAGCTATATCCATGGAGGATTACCCATCTGCTTGCTAGAAGAAATAAAAAAGCAGCCATTCATAAATAGTAGTGTTGTTTTGTAAGGTAATTTACAGTGAAGCTTTGTTGATGACGTGGAAAAATCATCAGAGCAGTCAATTGAAAATTGGGGGTTTTATAGCAGTTTGACGAATTGACAAGTAATATATATATATATATATATATATATATATATATATATATATATATATATATATATATATATATATATATATATTCAGAGAATTCAAGCCAACAGTGGTACTACCACAGGTGAGTCATAACTATTCCATGAGCAGCTTTCAGTAAGTTATAATCCAATTTAAAATCTCCTGATCAGCTGTAAAGAAGCAAAGTTCTGCTGAAATGGATGAGACAGACGGCATGAGTCTTGAATTATTAGCCTACATTGGACCTATATAACAAAGTACTATTTTAATTTCCTATTGTATTGTCTTTGTGTGAACCATATTCACTCTGCCTTCTGTCACCTCACTGACTTATTTTCATTTTCCTGCAGGAGGTTTCTCTCATTTACAGTCTTTTTGCACCACTTTACGTAGTCCTTTTAAAATCCTCTCCAACTTACACAGTCCAAAAGTTTAAAGGTGTAAACAGCTGTATGCTGGATTTTGATAAAAATAATAATTGTTTATTGTATTTTGGATTTGCTTGCATGATGTACAAAATGCTTAACATTGGTTAACTGGTAACTGCTTCACTGCTGGGTTTAGTAAGGCCTTAGCAGAAATGGCCAGAGATGGCTGACTTTATGATCCACAGGAATATTTACTGAAGTATGCATACGGCTGTTTTGTGTTACACACATAAAAGTCCAAAATTGGGGAAATAACATAGTGAAGTTACCATGCAATTGATGGTGCAATCCTTTCTTTAGCTGCCTGATTGAAAGTGACAGCACATCTTGACATGCCAATGTGACAGCATGTAAACAGCAAACAGCAAGATATTTCCCTTTTTAAGAAGAGCGGTTTGCAGTTTAACATTGCCAGGCTATTTTCTGGCTAAAAAAAGGAAAAAAAAAACACTTTCAGACCTAGCCCTTAATTAGCACAGCTCAGGTCAGTCACATGGTGTTTATTTCTCCTCTCTCTGTCTCCCGGTCACCTCACAGTCATCGGGCACCACTGTTTTGGTGGACATAGCAGTGATGGGAGAGGCCCATGGACTAATCACAGACCTGCTGGCTGACCCCTCTCTCCCCCCCAACACCTGTACCTCACTGAGGGCTGTCAGCAACCTGCTATCCACCCAGCTTACCTTCCAACCTCTGCACCGGCCACGCCCTGCTCCCCTGCTTAACCCCTGTGATGCTTACACCTGCTCCGACTCAGAGGAAGGACCCGAGAAGGGAGAGAAGACATCTATCCACAAGGTAAGACAATTTGTCGTTGATTTACGCTTCGCCGGTTATATATGCAGCGAAAGGCACTTTTGTAATGGTCCAGACACAAAACTATTTTGTGTGAAGTAGCCGATATATTCCTTAAAAGGAAACGTGGTGTACCTTATTAAGGCCAAATGATTTACACCACACGATGGCACGCCACACACATGTTAAATCTTTTAGCCCATGTTTCAGCTAACAAGTGTTTCCTGCTCTCAGAGCTCTGAGCATCAAATGAAGGAGTGTATTTTCACAGACTTGAGTGGAGAAAAATAGAGCGTGTCTGCGACTCGGAGCACTGTTCTCCCTTTCATAGCCACAGCTGTGTCAACATGACAGATGTGTAGACTGAGACAGTGCGTGCGTATATGAGACGGGGAGAATGGATTAGGCAACTTGAAGGTGAATGCATCCCTCCGAAGGTTAGAAGGAGGCACACATGTGTTTACATAACTGGATGACCACCATCATGTTGCCTCCAGGTATTTATCTAATCAATTTTCTGAGGAAGTTGCCCGTCCTGGTTGTCTTGGAAGCTGGTCCGTGGCTGCCATTCTATCAAAGCCAATCACTTGGCTGACAAGTGTATTTTTACACTCTCTGAACTCTGTAAAAATAGCTAAAACAAACTACACCTATGGAGCAGCCTTTGAGGCTACAGTCTAACCACCTGGGAGGAGAATAGGAATGAAGATGGTGAGTAGAGGGGTGAAAAGCCCTGTGTTTGCGTTTTTGCCTCCTGGTTAGGAGTCTGATGTCTGTGGTGCTGCATGCTGATGCTTCACAAGCACTTCTCAAAAACGTGTTTTATGTCCAACACAGGACATGCTCTATGCTTCAATGAATTTTTGGCACATCAACACATTAAAATATAAAAGTTCATTACACATAAACAGTCAATATGATTGTTTCAGACACATAATTGACACTGACAGCTGTAATAATCAACTGTATTTTTTTTGTGAGGATGGCCAGGTTTTCTTTTTCTGATGGTGAGTGTTTTTTTGGTACAAGTTAACCGCATGTTTTACATAATGTTCAATCAATATCCACAACATCAATAGAATAAAAAAAGTACTTCAATATAATGTAGCGTTGCGGCAAGGATGAGACCAGTTTGGAGGCACTTATTTCTTTAATACCGGCTGTTGTCGGCCACAGCCACGCCATACAGCATCTCCATTCACAAACTTCCGTTCCTCCCTCTCATTTCCGCGCGCTCTCCCTCTAAACCCCTCCCCTAAACATCCAACCGGAAGGGCCCCCGAACCTGCCACAATAAAAGAACTAATATAACACATGCAACAACACACTCCTAACCAAAACAAATAACCAAACACGCTACATTACCCCCTCCTTACTAAAGTCCTCGTCCCCGAGGACGAAGTCTTTAAACCTCCTCGGGGGGTGTCTTCTTCTCCGCGCTCGTCCCGTAGCACCCGAGGACCCCCCCAAGTGTCCTAACGGAGACAGTCCTGAACCCCCAGGGGAAGAGCTTAGAGAAGCAGGCGCGGTCACACTCGGGCTTCTATCCTGTCCGACCGCAGCCTGCCCCGCCCCGCCTGTTGTAACACCCAGCCTGTCAAGTGTTTCTCCTCCTCTCCCTGCAGCCTGGGAAGATGCGGAGCCCCTGTAAGGTGCCAGTCGGTCTCGATGCAGCGCTACGCTGCGCCGTCTCCCCGGTAGCTGCACGCGATACACCACCTCCCCCAATCGCTGCTCGACCAAACACGGTCCGACCCAATGGCTGTCCAGCTTAGGGCACCGGCCCTTCTTCCTCTGAGGAGCGAAGGTCCAGACCAGCTCCCCAACTTCGAAGTGCCGCCCCCTGGCACGGAGGTCGTAATTCCTCTTTTGCCACACTCCCGCGCTCCGCATCTGTCTCCGTGCGTAAGCGTGCGCGGAGTCCAGGCGGTCTTGGAGCTGTCGAGCGTAACCTGGCCCTGCCGGAGCCGACGGTGCATCAGGCGGCCGGCCAAAGGCCAGCTCTGCTGGGGTTCTCAGCTCTCTGCCCAGCATGAGGAGAGCTGGCGTGCATGAAGTTGAGTCCTGAACCGCTGAGCGACACGCCATCAGGACCAGAGGCAGGTGCGTGTCCCAGTCTCGCTGATGGGTGGAGGTCAGGATGGACAGCTGCTCAGCCAGAGTGCGGTTGAACCTCTCCACCAGTCCATCACTCTGCGGGTGAAGCGGTGTCGTACGAGTTTTCGCGATCCCCAGACGTGCACACATCGTCGCGAAAACATGCGACTCAAAGTTCCGACCCTGGTCGCTGTGTATGGACTCTGGGACCCCCAGCCTGCTGATCACGCCCTCCAGTAACGCGTCGACAATAGTCCCCGCCTCCTGGTCCTTCAAGGCGTACGCCTCCGGCCACTTTGTAAAATAATCCATCGCCGCTAGTATGTAGCGATTTCCCCGCTCCGTGCGGGGGAAAGGACCCATAATGTCCACCCCCAAGCGCTGCATCGGCTCCCCGACAGGAAACTGCTGGAGGTGAGCCCTCGATTTCCCTTGCGGTCCTTTACGCGCCGTGCAGGCATCACAGCACCTGCAAAAATCCTCCACGTCCCTTCTCAGCCGCCCCCAGTAAAAGGCCTGCCTCGTACGCCGGAGTGTTTTGGTCACGCCGAAGTGACCGGAGCCTGCCGAGCCGTGCATGGCCCCGAGCACCGCCTGCTGCATCCCTCTCGGCACCACCACCTGCCACTGCTTTTCGCCCGTTGCCGGCTCCACCCAGGCTCGCTGGAGAACCCCATCTAGCAGCCGCAAAGAGGTAAACTTACTCCACAGTCCCTTCGTACCAGGGGAGAGAGCCGCCACCTCCTCCCACGTTGGCCTTTGCTGCGTCTCCATCCACAGCATCACCGGCTGCAGGTCCGCGTCCTGGCGTTGCTCCGCCGCCCAGCTCGCGCTGTCCACTGTCTGGAGCTCTCTGCACTCAACCACAGCCCCCTTGCGCGCCTCTCCATCCCACACACCTGCCTCCGGAGCAAGCTGCTGTTCCCTGGCCTCTCTACGGTCGCAGTACTGGCAGCCGTCCACAATGCACGGTCGGCGGGACAGCGCGTCAGCGTTGCTGTGCCGTTCCCCTGCTCGGTGGCTCATGCTGAACTCATAGCCCTGAAGCTCCTCCAGCCAACGAGCTAGCTGCCCCTCTGGCTCCCGGAAAGTCATTAACCACTGCAGCGACGCATGGTCAGTGCGCACGGTGAAAGGGCGGCCGCAGAGGTAATATTTAAAATGTCTGACAGCGAAAACTACGGCTAGCAGCTCTCTGCGCGTGACACAGTACCTGCGCTCGGCTTTACTCAGGGACTTGCTGTAGTACGCTACCACCCTCTCCCCTTCAGGCCACACTTGCGACAAGACAGCTCCCACCCCTTCCCCGCTCGCATCAGTGTCAAGCACGAACCGTAACTCTGGGTCAGGGGGCGCCAATATGGGTGCGCTCGTCAGGGCTTGCTGTAAGGTGTGAAACGCAGCGTCACAGTCTTTAGACCAGGTAAAGGGCTGGTCCTTCTGTAGCAGTTTATAAAGAGGGGCAGCGATACCTGAAAAACCCCGCACAAACTTTCTATAGTAAGAGGCTAAGCCCAGGAAGCTCTTTAATCCCCTCTGCTCTGACGGTGTGGGCCAGTCTTGGATGGCGCGGACCTTCTCTTCCGCTGTGCCAATCCCTTCCCCCCCTATTTTGTGCCCAAGAAAAGTCAGCTCTCTACACATTAGCCTGCACTTATCGGGGTGCAATTTAAGTCCGGCTGCTCTAATCCTCCCCAGCACTGAGCGCAACGCTGCCATGGCAGCCTCGAACGAGCTGCCATGCGCGAGAATGTCATCCAGAAACACTAAGCACTCTGTGTGTGGGACCCCCGCCAACACCCTTTCCATTAAACGCTCGAATGTGGCGGGGGCGTTACATAGTCCGAAGGAGAGCACCTTGAATTGCCAAAGTCCTTTTCCGGTGCAAAACGCAGTCTTGGGCCGGGCCTCTTCCGCCAGAGGGACCTGCCAGTAGCCGCTCCTCAGGTCCAGGGAAGAGAACCAAGAGGAACCGGCCACCAGGTCCAAACATTCATCCACGCGTGGAAGGGGATATGAGTCTTTTATTGTGACGTCATTCAGCCTCCGATAATCCACGCAGAAGCGCCACTCACCCCCTTTTTTAGGCACCATCACGACCGGAGAAGCCCAGGGACTCTCTGAGGGCTCGATTATGCCAGCTCTCTGCATCTTTTCCAACGCCTGCTCCGCTACTTCTTGTCTCCCCAGCGGAAGCCGGCGTGGACGTTGGCGAATGGGCCTGGCGTCACCAGTGTCAATCGCGTGCTGCACGAGGGAGGTCTGCCCCAGCTCCTGCTCGTCGCATGAAAAACAGTCACTGAACTCTATCAGCAGCTGCCACAGTTGCTCCCGCTGCTGCTCATTCAGTTCGCCAGCGCTCCTCTGCCAAACCTCGCGTAGCACCGCCATCCTCTCGTCCCCGTGCAGCTGCGATTCGGGTGAGTCTGGACCGGTTGTGCTCATGTGACTCCCCTGAGCGATCTCCCCCCCACAGTTCTGTCCGGCCTCGGTTACGCGCACCGCTGCGCCCCGAGAGTGTGAGGGTCTCATATGCACCACCTGTCCATCGGTAAAGCACAGCGTAGCTCTACCCAAATCCAGCTGGCAGCCCTGTTCCCTCAAAAAGTCCAACCCCAATATGCACTCATCCTGTACCTCTGCCACCCATACAGTGTGTGTTACGTCCCGCCCGCCCACAGTCAACTTCAGCAGCCCCCTGCCCCTCATCGGTGCTAGCTCACCGGTCACGGTGCGGAGCTGAACTGCTGTATTCTGCAGCCGTGTGCCCGCTGGCACCACCTCTGGTCGGACGACTGTGACCGTGGACCCCGTGTCCACTAAGGCGGTACATGGAACACCCTCAACACATATGGGGACATGGCAAAAGTCCGCTATCGACGTCCTTCCCACCACGATAACCTTCGGCCCCACGTCTTTTATCTCCCACGAGGGCCGGCTTCCCTCCTCCGGCGAAGAGCGGGATCGTGATGAAGGGGTGCGCAGCGTCCCGTCTACTGCGCCCCCGTGACGTTTCCCGGTCCTCCAGCCAGGGCAGGACAACTCTTCACCAGGTGCCCCGGCTGACCGCACCCCCAGCAGAGGCGCGGCTGAGTCTGCGGGCGTGACCGCTGGCGTGCCTGCTGGTGCTGGTTAGGTGGAAGAGCCAATCCCCGGATCATCTGAGTGACCTCATCCACCCACAGCGGCCGCTGTGCAGTTGGCTGGTACTCCTCCGCTGCTCTGACCACCGGAGATGCGTCGTGCTGGGCAGCTCCCATGATCATCTCCCTCTCCATCGCATACTCCAAAGCATCCGTCAGCGTCTGCGGACGAGCCAGCTGAGTGTGCACTCGCAGATCAGATGGGAAGAGTGCCCGGATGAATTGGTCGCGGGCCAGCTCCGTCTGTACGGGGGTGGGCATGTGTGCGTACGCCCTCCTCGCCAGCGCCTCAATGTCGTTCGCTAGCGCCCGCAGTGGTTCCCCCGGACGTCTCAGGCGTGCGTGCAATTCAGAGCGGAGGAGTTCTGAGCGGAAACATTGTCCGTAGCGGCGCTCCAGCGCCCCGACTAGCGCTTTATAATTCGCCCTCTCACAGGGGTCCAAAAGCAGCAGGCAGGACAATGCATCGTCGGTCAAACACAGGGCAAGCTGAAGGGCCTTCTGCTCGTCCGACCAGCCGCATGCCTGTGCCAACAACTCAAACTGGGCACGAAATGCGTCCCAGTCGGACTTTCCCGCATACTTTGGTGTCTTTGCGCTCACCGGCGCTGTCAGTCTATCGGCACCGCCATCACGGCCGGGAAAAGCGCGCGAAGCCTGGTAGCTAGCTCCGGCGCCCCTAGCCATCTCCACACGCGGCTCCTCCAGGGATGTTGGCTCCGTCTTTGCTGCTGCCTCTGAGCGATTGCCCACCGCGACACGTTGGCCCTCAATTATCTGCATTGGGCGGGTGTACTCGCCCTCCATGTCCACGTACACGGAGCGGTATGTCTCCCCCTGCGGCAACATGATTCAGCTTCACGAAAATCCTCTCGTCGCTTTCACTTCTGACACCAGTTGTAGTGTTGCGGCAAGGATGAGACCAGTTTGGAGGCACTTATTTCTTTAATACCGGCTGTTGTCGGCCACAGCCACGCCATACAGCATCTCCATTCACAAACTTCCGTTCCTCCCTCTCATTTCCGCGCGCTCTCCCTCTAAACCCCTCCCCTAAACATCCAACCGGAAGGGCCCCCGAACCTGCCACAATAAAAGAACTAATATAACACATGCAACAACACACTCCTAACCAAAACAAATAACCAAACACGCTACAATAATATTGATAGTTTCATTCAAGGTCTGAGAAAAAAAAATAACGCTTCATCTTCCTTGGCTATTAAACATTATATTTACATTGATAATGGATCACCTATTGTATCAATGATCCAGTCATTGAACAGACGTTAAATCTAAATTATTATGAAATGGATATATTTAATCTTTTTTCTCTTGCTCTTTATTAAAAATAGATAATTAAAATGATCAATCATTGTTAATGACTGATAATGAAATATTTGATATCAATATATGTTGTAGCTATATTGCCCACCCCTCCACATTTACATATGAAAAGTAGGTCTTTGAGTATGAAATGACAGCCAAATTTTGAAAAAAAAACATCAATAATTATTGATGTTGATCAATAGAATGAAATAAAAAATGTTATCGTGAGGCTTTTTTTTGGTTGTTACTGTTTGTGTGTTGCTGTTGGCAAACATCAATGTGTCTGTTTATGTAATTTTTTTTGGGGGGGATGACTGATTCAAATCAACCATGGATAAAAATGTGTGTTCTCAGATTTAAATGTCAATGTCAATTTCTCTATATAGCACAATTAGTTAATTTAGCGCAATTTTTTTTTTATACCATTTATGTGTTATAAGTAAGTAAATGTATATCAGTGAGTTTTCCCTGAATTTACATAAAGCAACAGCGCATGTGAGAGTGTGCCTGCACTCGGTACACAACACCTTGCTGTGAATGGGCTCATTCAGAATTCGGAGGCGATCTTTACTAGGTCACCCTGCAGAGGACTGAGAGAGAGAGCGTGCCTGCCGTTTAGCGCCGCGCTGCCAAGCTGCTGCACGGTGTCGAACAGATGGAGGGATCACAAGGGCAAAGACCACTGGGAATCCCAGTGAAAGAGCAAATAGCAGAAAGATAAAGAAAGAGACAGAAGAGAAGCAGAGAGGCAGAGGATGAGATGTATTGGTGCAATGCAATACTGAAACTGTGAATTATAATAAAGCATAAGCAGCGGTTTATGCCAATATCGTTCATTCAACCATGACTGCAGTGTTGACTCTCTTTAGATCTAGGAAAGAAAAAAAAAAAAAACATTGAAATGCTTCCAATGATGAAAATAATTCTAGGTTGTACTGTATCACCTGTATAATTTGTTACATCTTAGGCAGATGCAGGAAATGCAACTGTCTTATCGAGATGATTCATCTGACTGAAGAAAAAGTAGATAAGCATTAACTTTATCGTAGCAGTAGGAGTACTTTAGGAGCTTTTATCTGAACGCAAACACAATTACAGCCACGATTGTTTTATGTGGGCTGAGATATGTATCACTATTATGTGAATTTGAATTGTTTAACTTGAATAACTGCATGAAGGAAGTGAATCTGAATAGCATACTACAGAATTGAATTAATTCACACACAAGCTGTATTCAATTCTCATTGAAAATCAAACTATTTATATATGTTCACATTCAGCTATCCAGTTATAAAAAAGTACACACAGATACAAGGTGGATTTATTTCCATTTCCGTCACTAATAGAATAATACTGCTTCCCATTGTTTTTAGGTTTCTGTTTCTGCTCTGCTTGGGTAGAAAATGGAGTCAGTATGGATAGGAGCCAAATTTGTCTGTATCACAGAACAAAATGGAGAACATTGCGCGATACTTGAGGGAACAAGTTCGCGGACGCCTTGTGAGACTTGTGGGTGGTGGTGAGGACCAACGTAGGGAAAACAGCAGCTAGCTTCAACTTAGCGCCTCATTACCTCACCATAAAACTTAAAACATAAAAAAAGGCTTATCTATAAAGTTAACATTAGTTCCCTCAATGTGTGTGTGTGTGTGTGTGTGTGTGAGCATGTGTGTGTGTGCAGGAGCTTGTGTACGTACATGTGTGGTTAATGCAACCGGGTTGGGTTAATAGGGTGAAAATGTGGAACACAGATGAAGATATCT
The DNA here is from genome assembly GCA_036785175.1 of Eupleurogrammus muticus. Taxonomy (NCBI): domain Eukaryota; kingdom Metazoa; phylum Chordata; class Actinopteri; order Scombriformes; family Trichiuridae; genus Eupleurogrammus; species Eupleurogrammus muticus. The sequence continues at coordinate 17,452,730 of JAYKQN010000010.1, read as the reverse complement.
TCAGCTGTTAGAATGTGGACATATAGAAATGTGTTTATAAATCTCGGAGGCATGTGATTTCGTGACTGTCTCTGCTAATATGTAAAATACAAAATTAACATCTTTCTCACACACTGACAAACTAACCCAAAGTGTTTGCACTAAGGAACATAAAATCTGCAAAGCTGTAGCTAAGCTCACAGCTAAACAACACGCTTTAAGGATGAAAATCCTCCTTATCAAAGCCATGTTGCTGTATTGTTTCACTATGCCAGACTTTTCAGAGGAGCAGTGACCTGAAGAAGGCTTAAACATGTTCCTCACTTCTGCAGGAGAAGGTGGAGAGTAAAGGGGGCTTGCATCAGCGCATTTTCTCTCAGGATCCGTTTTCTGTGTGTGTGTGTCTTGATTTTCCACAAAGAAGCTCTCTGCTCTTTCCAGCGAGAGAGAGAGAGAGAGGCTTAGGTTTGATATACAGTACATACATGTCTTGTGTTCTTCGGCCAGCAATCCAGCGATGGAACTGCTGGTTTGCTGCAGCTTTTTGTTTGAAAAAAGATGGGAAGAAGAAAAGGAAACTGCTGGCAATTGGGAAGAGATGTAGGCCAGTCTTAGTGAGGCCACATGGTTGCACTACGTCAAGGACAAGCCCCAACATCGACATAAGCATGTGGTAGTGGTGGGTGAAGATTTGATTAATTTATTTAAAAAAGGCCCCTCCTTCTGGAAAAATGATTTAATTTTTGATAATTTTTAACAGGCTAGAAGTTATTGCTGATTTTGCAAAATGCCTGAACAGAGTATAAAAGACATGTAAGAGTAAAAGAACATGGATTTCAGAAATTTAACAGTAGAGAGTTTTGCAAATAAATCATGCAACAAGCTGCAACACTGACAAAATGACCACCAAAGTAGTAGTAGTAGTTCAAGTAGTGTTAACTGTGCATGTTCTCTATTCCTGTGCGTGTATGCAGCGTCTCAGGCGGAGTCTCCACCCTGGCCTTCTGAGGAGGATCTCATCCACTTGGACCACCACCACTTCTGCCACAGGCCTGCCCACCATCGAGCCGGGTCCTGTCTGCAGGGACCGCAGCGCCAGCATCAAGCCCTACCATGAAACACTAACATGCAGGTACCTGAACAGCAGCTCACTGACGTCGCATTCTTATTTTGTTCTCTTATCTCCGTGTACATTCCTCCTGTCCTTGGAGACTTTTACTTTTGCTCAGGCTGATTTAAGTTAAGCTTTCTGGATAAAATAACCCGATCAGATAATACAAGTGTTTTGCCAATGGGAGGAAACTATTTTTGTAACTCTTTGGGAAACATTGATTCTCTTCACTTGCGTCTTTCAGCCACTATTCCACAAACACACGTGTCAAACTCAAGGCCTGCAGGCCCAGTTGGGCCTGGTACCTGATCTTTTGCCCTCGGGCAATTGCATAGAATTTTGTGCTTTAATTTTAGACGGGAAGGGGAGTCAATGTTTAGGCCTAACGGAAACAAGCCGTCTTCCTTGTAAGGAGGCAGTGGGAGCACCTAAGGAAAACAATTTGACAACCAACATGGTGACAAAGACAAAGCAGTGTTTCCCATACATAAATGTATTTGTGGTAGTGTGTGTGTGCATTGTGGTGATTTGTAGTCCGTAATATCATAATACAACTTGCGTGTTACATTCAGGTGCACTCATAAAGCCTTAAATCAACACAGCTTTGTATGGCAAAGCATGAGACTTCCAGGTGCATTCAAGCAGAACTGGGAAACTCTTGAAATCCAAAACAGGACAATTCATCTTTTTTTTTTTTTACACTTTCTTGTTCTTTCACTGTCGTATTTGTGATATTCACATAGCAGAGGAGGGATGTGCAGTGAGTGGAACTGCTTCCTCACAACAAAAAGGGAGCAGGTTCATGTCCTTGGACCATAGAAAGTGACTGACATAGCAAAGCTAAGTCTTTAAAATCAATAAATCAATCAGATCAGTATGTTTGTCTATGCAATTCCATTTCATGCTGCAGCATTTTTTATAAACAGATGCTTGTATGGTTCAGTCAGTCATTTTCTATAATCACTTATTCCTAATTAGGGTTGCAGGGGTCTGCTGGAGCCAATCCCAGCACATTACAGCATACACACATACATACATAACACCAATATAACATTCATTTCTACGTAGGTATATTTTTTAAAATTCAATAAAAAAAATGCTTCTAATTCATTATTAGTTTTATTTACTTATTTAGTTATACAATATGAATGCAGAAGCAATTATGCAATATGGTAATGATATAATAAAACTAGATACAATTGTTACAGTCTTTACAACTCCTGTAGACCTTTGAAAGCAACCAGAATGAAATTGAATGTGACACCCTTGCCATAACATTACAGCAACATGTTGACAAAATCTGCATGTAATGTTACCAGCACCATCTGGTCCAGGCTCCAGGAAGGCAGCACCCCTCACCCTAAGAGGCTGGGCGTGGCGCCCAATAGCTGAGCTGCTAACTGCTGTCAGGTGACCAGTTAGGTGGCTCGCTCTGCTCGCGCCACCTCTCACAGGTCGACATGATCGTAGCGCCACTCGTTAGGAAGACAACTACAGTGTAATGGTTCCCACAGAGTGATACATCACTCTGAAGGTTATGAGGTTCACATTGAAGGCGTGAGTGTGAGGGTAATAGTAATGGCACAGCACTTCAGAAAAGGGATGTGTGAGCAATGGGAGCTGGAATGGAAATATGCCCCACAGGCAAATGCATTAACCTGAATAAGTAAGACACACATCAACTCTCAGCACATTAGTGCTCAACATAGCACAAGACTCACAGGAGTCTACACCGGCCTTTTCAGAATTCAGAGGTTCGGAAGTAGGCGTTTGTAGGGGTTTTAAAAGGTTTGTGCTTTTTTTGGGGAATAGTTTTTTTCGGGATGGAGAGAGAGATTGAGGTTTGTGCAAGTGCTTGTAAGTATCTGTGTGCATCCATGGGTGTATGTGTGCATCACAGCACATACAGTACACGTGGTGGGTTTGAGCTTCATTGATTTTGTTTTGCAGAAGTTCTTCAGACGTGACCTGATAGTTGCATTGTGTCCAGTCAGTAAATAAGTGTCACAATGCAAATGTACTGTAGAGTTAGGAATTAGGCATGTAATGCATGTACTACATTATGTTCTCTAAATGGTTTAATTGTTAGTAAGTCACACTAATGAATTTAATCTAGGATAAACATGACATCTTAATTTATCACAGTAGTTATTATTACTAAGTGAACTATTTCAGCATAATTTACAGTGATCATTGCATTCCTCGCAATTATTTTTTGATTGCTGTGACATTATGTTTGGATTATATTAGCTCAGGGGAAATAATGTTTTCTTCAGGAATTTCAAAGGGGTAGAAAATGGAGAAAGATTTCAGTTGCGTATGTGTGTGTGTGTGTGTGTGTGTGTGTGTAATTTATTACACTGTGCATGCAATTTTTCTTATAATGAGGCTAAACAAGCAGTAGCCACATGCTCCCTGTCTTTATATCTTAACAAGAAAGGGTGTCTTCTTATTTAATCTACTGTATTCTGTTTGTCCCCCGTTGAGTTAATAGGGTTTCCACAAAACGCCTTCTAGTACCTTCTCTGTATGGCCAAGCAGTAACAAAAATGCCTATGATGCACCCCACAGGGTGAAAGTGAAAGTTTTGAGTATATGTGCTTTTGAGTATGATGTTGTTGATCAGTTTGTCATATGTCTATTGCCTCAAAGTTAGAGATTATTTATGTGCAGAAGAACTTCAGGAATCCACGCTAGTAGACACTGAAAACAGACTGCGTAGATTGACCTTTGTTGATCTGAGTTTGAGGTTTTTATTAAAGTCACAAAACACACTTGAGATTTAATTCAACTTACTTCTCACTTACTTAACAAACCTGCAAACCTGCAACTTGCAAACATAGGGCATGTAAGAAATGTGTAATCTAAGCTCCAAGTGTCCTGTGGTATCATGTAAGCATCATGTATCACAAGTAAGGTGTAACGTAAGAAATGCAGCTTTGCTCCACCCTCTGCCGTGTGAGCTGCCCTAACAGGTGCATTTCAGGAGCGAGCACTCCCTGGCCACACCCACAGAAATCGTATGATCCCACGATAACCAGATGTACGAAAAGAACAACAAATGCAAAAAGGATACTTTTCCAGTCTGATGTTCAGTTGCTGTTGATTTGGTCTTAATTCCCATATATGTGCCTTTCCTGTCTGAGATGTGTGACTGACGTCTGCATCTGGTAGAAACACATGAATTGACTAAAGGAGCAGCGATCAGCTCCAACAGCAGCAACACATACGTGTAAGCATTCTACAGAAACAAGCCATAGGTGACAGACACAATCCTGTGTGTGCACATGTGCAAAGAACATGTGGTCCACTGCAGACTCTAAATGCCTCATTTTTCGCAAAGCAGAATACAAAACATTCTCCTGCACATTTTGTGCATATCACTGCGTGCACACCCAATGGAACGGAGTTTCCCTATTTCCCAATTTTTTGCTTATTCTGCGAGGAAAATACATCTAAAGCAACAACTCCTACATTCCGACTCATGAAAGTTAAACAAAAAAAGTTACAGAAATGATCCACCCGCTCGGAGCAAAGGAAATAAAACAGCCTTGGTCAGGGAGTAATATGAAACACACAGTGCAGTATGTACAGCTTTTGTCGACAACACCAACATCTGATGACTTTACTTATAATACTGTTGGAACCACCGTGCTGAAACAATTCCCTGCACAGCATTTTGTTTGGTGAAGCGGGTGGGCTGCGTCAGTTAGCGGCTTGTTGCCGTGCCTGTTTGCACATGACGGCGCGACACCCCGGACAAGTTCTTCTGTGATGTAAGCACGCGGGGCGGCTTCTGTACACAAAGCCCCCGTAGCCTGGTCTCCAGGCTGGGCTCAGCCCGGCAGCAGGCCCCAGCTATGGCCACTTATGGTGCGAGTATAAACAAACACCTGGTCTTCTCCCCAGTCACCACAAGCCCATAATTAACACACACACACACACACACACGCAGTAAGTCACACTTAGACACAGCTGTGCCTTCGTGGCTAGAGACACACAGACACAATTGGAGAGTACAGAGAGTAACGCTGTGAGTACCACATTTTCTTTTTATTCATTTTTTTGGCAACTGGCATAAAAACAGAGCTAGTAAGCACACCTTAAAGAGAGTCAACACCTCCTGACAACATTTGGTAAAGGTCTCCCTGCAGTCAGCAGCCTGCCAACACATCATCTCAACGGGCACTAACACAACAATCACAAGTTGCTGTGGGAGCAGGAGGGAGTGTTTTTGTAATTTATGCAGCCATTTGTCGGCGTTGTCCCGATTAAGATCTGGCCAAGGGAGCGGCGGTGTAGTCATTTATTTACAGATCAAACAAAACGCCAATAGCCGTCGCTGATGTTTAGCAAGCCGTCCTAGAGAAAGTGAGAGCAAAGAAACGCTTTGGGAAGAAGTAACTCGAGCGATGGAGGGAGAAAATGAACACATGGCTTCAATTGCCCTCTCTCTCCTCCATCATCCAATCTGTACGATCTTAATTAGAACATTAGGCTTCTTTTTTTTCCCCTCCCTCCTTTTTCCATCATGTCAGCTTTCGGTGACGTGCGGCCTTAAGAAGGAATAATACCAACTTCAAAGCTACAATATCAGATTTTTTTTTTCCCCGTTTTTTTTTTTTTTTTTATCAGACAAGGCAAAAAAAAAAAACGTTGCATTGAATACCTTCCATTTCCCTCAACCCCCGGCCACTGTGCTGTTATCTTCTTCACGTCATCTGGCTCGAGACGAGGTAGATTACTGGAAGCAGAAATAATGGCTGCAGTGTTTATCGTGGCTTGGACACTGTCCGCTTGGGCTCTGAACCAAAGGTAATCTGTCAACCTGCTTTGAGTGTTCGAGAATAAAATCTGGGGAGTAAACTGCGGCGGAGAGAGGGGAGCGAGCAGAGGCCAATCACGGCTTATTGCACGCTTCCAAACGTCCAGATAAGCAACGCGGGGAGGAAGAGGGGGCCGTTCTCAAAGAACGCAGACAATGCTGCAATTTATACAGTCGCAGTTGCGGGATCATTAACTTCATTAAGGTTCATACTTAAGAATGACAATGAACTGTTGTATGAGATCGTGCAGGAGCAGGAGTCGTTTTCCTACTCCAGTAACAGACTCACAATTGACTGCTGTTCTGTACTTTGGCTCTGCTTACAAGTCCCATATCGTACACTTTTCCTGGGATTTATTAGTCTATTGTTCATATCTGTGAATGGAGGGTGGGCGTTCACTTTATATAGTTGTGACGTCACCGCTTCATGGATGCCCTGACGGCACATTTTTGGTCCAGTTTTTATTCGCCTGAATTAGGTACATTTATCCAAAAAAAATACCTTTTTCTTCTTTAATCTTTCATCTTTCTGTAAGAAACCGTGCAAACTAGTTACACCATTTCTATTTTTTACAAATACACTCTATTTTTATCTTGCTAAAACAACAGAGTTGTAAGAAGAACCATAGAAACCAAAAAAGGAAAATCATTGCAGAGACACAACTTTTTTTTTATTCAATTCACTTTATTTACCAGGTTTGATTTGAACGTTGTACAAAAGCATTTTTTTCTTCCTGTTTCAGCATTGATCTTCACCTTTTTTTTATATAAATAAACACAAGGAAATGTATGATTAGTCTTGGAAAAAAACGCAGACCAAAACATGATGGAATGTGTGACTTTGTTTTCCTTGTGTAGGTGAAGCCCACGGAGACAGTTAAATTACTGCACCCACAGACCTGCGAACTACTGTAGCTGCACTCACCAAGTTTCTGTGATAAAAGCAGTCACTGGATACGTGACTGACAGATCCCTCCAGTGAAAATGGATGGCCTTTTTATTTACATTCTGCGCTCAAGGCTCAATGTCAGTAGCTGAGGTTATTCTGCTGCATTAGCAGAATAGGAAGAGTGGCTGCCAGTTTTTCAACTTTCATTAAAAGTAAACCTTTTAAGCCAAGTGCTGCTGCCTGCCCAGACCCCCCTGACAATAATGTACTAACTGTTCGCCCGCCAAACTATCAAACTATTTTATATTCCACACCTGCTAGGCATTACACACAGTGGTCCGACCTGGCCGTGCAAACACAACAGAACTCTCTTTGTTGGGACTTCAGGACCATTAAGCAGGGTGGGTACGGCTCAGAAGTGTTCAAGAAATAATTTATCAGAAGGAGATAGACACACTACAGGCCTTTGTGCTCCCTGTGACACCATGCTCCAACGACAGGCATTTCCTGCGCGGAGAAAGGCAGGTTTTACAACATTTAGGGAGAGGTATTTTAATTGGAACCACCAGCCTGACAGTGGCCTCGGTGGAGAAACACGGGGAAAGCTGCAGAGAGCAGATTGGAAGGCTCCCCGCGGTGTCGCACAGCGAGCGAAGCAGCGCGGGCCAGCTCAAGGCTCTCTCTGTAAAATATCATATTTGTTCTTTGATTTATGAGCCAGTCGTAAACGGGAATATTTTCATCCGTCTCCCGAGTTTGTGACACGCTGTTCCTGTGGCCGACATAAATCTCCGAAGGGAGCGGGCTCGGTTTCTAACAGTCGCCGACACGACGGCAACTGTTTTGAATTTTGTTGTTTTGTTTGTTCTCGCTGCAACGTGTAAATTGGACGTGTGCATCCATTACACCGCTTAATGAGGATTTCTATCGAAGCATGTGCACAACGTCTATCAAATGTGGGGACTGCACAGTAGGATTGCTGTTAAAGTTTTTCGGTTCTTTTTATGTATTTTCTTTTTGTTTTTCTTGACAACCTCCGCTGACTGGTTAGACGTCAAAGACAGCTGCAGTGAATAGCATTATTCCCAATTCCTTGTCTCGGCTCCAGACCACAAAGGCCTTTTGTTTTCCAGCAGCAGTCTCTCACACCACATTCTACAGATGTTCTAATGCACATTTGCATGTCAAGCTCTGAGCAGAGGATAACATGTACCCATATAGCATTTTGTTTTAAATATCTATATGAATGAGCCATTTCCCCTTTTCCCTGTACTGCATCTTGATTAAACCTGTAACCCCTTTCTTGTCTACAGTTGTGGAAGACCATACACCAGACTGAGCCATGGGGAGGGCTCTATAGACAAGGGAGACAGAATACCACGGTCAGGTATGATCTCAGGGTACTTTTTTACCTTTAAGCATCATATTTGATATAGTGTTACATTTTTTTTTTTCTTAATACCTTGAAAAATAATGACAATGGCCATGGCAATTCTCTGTTCTTTCTGAGTGTGTGATGCATGGGGCAGTTTTTATATAACCTCCTAGACTTTATCGAGAGTGGGAAAAAAAAAAATGAAAGTGGCTATTTGCATGATGTGGGACTTTTTATCTTCTGCACATTTAAAATTTATGTTTCCCTGCATTGGACACTTTCTCGATTGTAATACTTATTTTCTTATCTTGGTAAGAGTGTTCTCTGCCATTCGTAACATTTTCACTTACATAAGAGGATAACAAAATAAGAAATCGACGCACACTAACGCAATCAGCAAAGGTTGTGGATACGAACAAAAATAATAGCACATTTGTTCATATTTGACTTCCTTCATAAGACCGATTTATAATATCAAGATGTAGTTCCAAGATAGAAATCGCTTGGAGCTAACCATAACCACCAGATTTTGATGTTATTCCATTATATTCACAGAGTAAAAATTTCCTCAGATTTATCATTTTTCATTCAGTTAGAAAACCAGCGTAAAAGGCCAGATGAATCAAACGACGCAGGACATAGTGTGACCTAGCCTAAAATACATATGAGGTATAAAATAGCCATGTACTCACCCCACTATAAAGTACAGGGAGATTTGTTTGGTGGTGATCGGTTCATCCAGCATTGTGTGACTTCATTTGGCACGAGTTTGAAAGAATTGGACATTCACTTGTTTGTAAAGGTTCCACGCTGCGATCAGGTCATCACCGTCTCATCTCATTCCATTGCAGAAAGTGACCAACAATATAAAGCCGGAAATAGGCAGGTGACATTAATTTGAATACAAATAAAAAATTTGATGTATTTTTTCCCTGTTTGTAATTTCTTTTAGCAGCAGAGGACCAAGTGGTGGTGTCGTCAGACTATGACAGCACCCACGAAGCCAACCACAGTGACAGCAGTGATGTAGCACACACAGAGGAGGACACAGAGGAAGGAAAAAAAACCTCCCAGAACGTCATCCTCCACCAACTAATACCTCCTGAGGTAAGACAAGCCATAGACCGACTCAAAAATCCTTCAGTCGCACTATCTGATACATTATTACTTTGTGAATGCAAATGTGCAATCATGTGTGTCCATAATGCACTGGTATCTGTTGGTTCTTAGGACAAAACTGACATGTGGTGTAAGCCTAAAAACTTGGTACCATAGTTTTACTCTCTTGAAAAATCTAAGTGGATTATTGTTATTATTGATATTGTATTTCATAATACACCATTTGACATTTTGTCTAAAAAAAAAGATACAAATGGGCTTTGAAATGACAAGAAATATACATTTTGAGAGACCTGATGAAGGCTTCGTAAAACTGTATTTTAAGAATTTTGCCAACCATGATTTTTCACCCGCCTTCTTACCACTTTGCATCTTGTGTCACCTTTTGCAGGACAAACCAATTCTGGCTCCAGAGCCGTTAATAATGGAGGATTTGGAGCCTCTAATGAGTCAGCTCAACAATTGGAACTTCCCCATCTTCCGCTTGATGGAGAAGACCAATGGTAAATGTGGACGCATTCTCAGTCAGGTAAGCACATCTGGCAGCACCGATGAAACATCTGTCTACGTGCACAGGATTTTAACCTATCAGAAAAGATTGTTGAAAAAGGGAACAAACTCCCATAATACATAATGTTTTCCCCCTTTCATAAATATTGGATGATCATATAAAACATATAGCACCACAATCTTAAAGATCAGATAAAGGTAGATTTTGATTGCTTTTGATTTTAAAGAGGGGAAGGTCTATGTGTACAGTCCCATGTTTAAAAACGCTCGATCCACAGAGAAACGCACATAGCCGCATTCAAAAACTGTGTCGTAAACAAGCTGCAAGGACTTCTACGAAGGTCTGATGTGGTAGCTACTGTATATACTCACCACCCACATCACAGCCACAGACGTTTCACTCAGCCAATCAGAGAACAGGCTCATTAATATTATTGAGACGAACGCACAACAACCTTTTGTTTCTAAAGCTTCAGACAGAAGTTTGAGAGAAATAAATCCATTTTTAAAACTCACCCTTAAACCAATTTTTATTCCTTGGCTTCCAAGCCCACATGAGACTTTGCTCTGGTTTCAATGTTTTGTCTTATGGATTTCTTTTATTTATTATATTGATAAATGTTTTTTGTTCTGTCGTTCTTAATTGTTTGACTGTTGAATTGACTTGTGTCCACAGGCTTTCTGACATTGTGATTTTGGTTTTAGGTTTCGTACAGGCTCTTTGAAGACACTGGCCTGTTTTCAACCTTCAAGATCCCAGTGAAAGAATTCATGAACTACTTCCATGCCCTTGAAAATGGTTACAGAGACATCCCATGTAAGCTTGAACATATCACTCCCTCTTGTTTTTCTCACTTTTTCTTCAGTCTACGTGCAGTATAAATGCAACATTAATATGAGCCACTAGAGGGAAATGTTACACAGTGTTTTTCCTGTGTTGGTAGCATGCATTATGAATAACTGTATGCAAACATGATGCTGTTAACGCCAAACATAAGAAACCCAACAGTGCACCCTGGTGGAGAAGATCAGAACCGCTAAACACAGGTTTATTTTCGGACCCAGATCACAACAGGGTCCACGCCACAGATGTGCTCCATGCAGTCTGGTACCTCACAACTCAGGCCGTGCCTGGTCTGCCCAGCCTCATTACTGACCACGGCTCTGCAAGTGACTCGGGTATGTTCTTAGTGCACGTATACATGTACGCATTGTTTTGACGGTTGAGCTCAATTTATAGCCTTTCTCCTTATTTTTATGTTATTTATTATTTCTTCAGGGCTTAACTAATATGTGTTGTATATAGAAATGACTTCATTTTATTTAGATTTTCCATGCAGCCTCACTATGAGCTGTCTATTTAATATCAGTGCATCAAGCCTGCAGGTGTGTGTTTTCTCACCCTACACTTCCTCAGTCTTTTGGCACTTGCTTTGACATGCAAACCACAATTTGAAGTCTAGGATAGCATGAAATTGCAGGCAGATTAGAGGTCCCTCTCACCCGACATTTCCATAACCGCGTTTGTATGCCTTACTGACCATCCCACACACACACATGCACTTATATGTGGATCGGCCATATAGAGGTGAATTTGAGTGTTAAAATGTGTGTTTTTCTCCGTGTGTACTATGATTATGTGTGTGTGTGCCACCCTGTTCCTCACCCTCTCCCCTTGTCCGCCTCCTTTGGGCTAGACTCTGACAGCGGAATAACACACAGCCATATGGGCTTCCTGGTTTCAAAGACCTACACTGTGTCAGAAGATGGCTATGGCTGCCTGTCAGGCCTCATTCCTGCTCTGGAGCTCATGGCTCTTTACGTGGCTGCAGCAATGCACGACTACGACCACCCTGGACGGACCAACGCTTTCCTTGTTGCCACCAGCGCCCCACAGGTACTAAAGCTGTTCAGGCTGCACTATAAAACAATCAATGTTCCTCCGTTGCTCCAATTCATGTTTTACTTAATCTGTTTCACTGTCAAACTGATTTACTGAGTCCCTGTTGAGTTAGGCGGCTAGATTTGAACTAATGCTTTCTCACGATTTCTGCTGAAAACAATTTTTTTCCATGGACGATAATGTAAAAAATGATAAAAATGTATATTTTTTGACATCTTCTCACCAGTACAGCTGATAGAGGAGTAGGAGGCGTATGCACTGTGTATAGGGGAGAAGACAATGGCAGGACTATTTTATTTTGATCATCATTTACTAATAAAAGGGACAATACCAAAACTGGCATGTGGCGTAACCCTAAATCTTGGTACCAGATAGTTTAACTTTCTTAAAAAGGTTTTAAAAAATTAAAAACACATTCCATTAACTTTTTTTATATTCTAGGTGTATTAAATTGTGTGTCACCGGCTCATTAGGGCGGAGCCACAGCCTTCTGTGTCGCTCAGACACACACACACTGCCTTTACACATTTTGCTTTTGCTTGCCATGTCTTTTAAAGTGTCACCGCTCAGAATGTCCCTGTGTGTGTGTGTGTGTGTGTGTGTGTGTGTGTGTGTGTGTGTGTGTGTGTGTGTGTGTGTGTGTGTGTGTTACACTGTGCTTTTGACAAATAGAGCAACTTGGCTTTGTGTAAGGTGAAACCAATATGTGTCTGCAGAAGTCTCAACTGTTTAATGTCGTATGCAAGTAATTATTGGGATATTGGTTTTCCCCCCACTAATCCAATTAGGCCTAGTCAGGCTGATGCATCAAAGGGCTGCCATTGGACATTTACGGGGAATGTCTTTTTCCAACCTGCTGAAAGGTGGATAATAGTGCTGGGGTGTGAGCATGTACTGGTGTTTTTAAAAGTTAACAACCTTTAATAAATAGCCTTTTTTTGGCAAAATTGAGTTCTGCTGCCTCCTGACTTCTCCTCGCCTGGTTGCCCTAATCCCTTTTGTTGGGAGGCCACGCCAGTTGGCCACATAAATATACATTTCTTTGGTTACACCATTTGACATTTTGTGTCAAAAAATCACACAAAAGCATGATTTTTGTTACAAAAAAATACAGACATACAAATACAAATACAAATAAACCGAATGACCAGAAACCAAGGGGTACAAAGGGCGCCTGGCGAATGCTTCTTAAAACTATATTTTATAGTTATAGAAGTTTTTGACCTTCTAATCTTGCCATCCATGATTTGTCACTGACCCAGCAGCTAATTAAATTGGAATGTGTGTTTTTCTTTCACGTAGCCTTACTTGTTCTGTAACTACTTTGGCCTGAGGGCCAGCAAACCCCTCAGCTGTGATGAAATGACCATGTACCATGCCCTGGTAGGAGTTATTGCCTAATTTTGCTCGTCTCTGCAGGCAGTGCTCTACAACGACCGCTCGGTCTTGGAAAACCACCACGCTGCTTCAGCCTGGAACCTCTTCATGTCACGGCCAGAGTTCAACTTCCTCGCCAACCTGGACCACGTGGAGTTCAAGCGTTTCCGTTTCCTGGTCCTCGAGGCCATTCTGGCCACTGACCTGAAAAAACACTTTGATTTCCTAGCTGAGTTCAATGCCAAGGTAGCTCTTAAAAATATACTTCATCAACTTTCATCAACTCTTGAAATGATTTGAAGATATTATGGATTTATTGATTAAATGCCTGGAAAATATGACAATATTATGACATGTTTGGAATGTTTAACTTAATTATTTGGTATTAGGATTTAAGGCAACCTCAACACAGTCTTTTGTAAGTGCATTGCCTGGATAATCAATCATAGTTCATACAGTTTGCAGTTTACAGTTTGAAATGGTTGTAGGAAGATAAAAAAAAATGTAACAGGAAAATGTCCATTGGACAACGAACAGGTCTGTTTGTGCAGAATATTGCAGCACTTGCATATGTGCAGCTTAACAATGCAAAGCTCCCTGCAGCTTTACAAGAACTCCTTAAGGTGCAGAGAGAATGTTGGCTTTGGATTTAAGGGTCTTTGGTTGTTCCATCGTGAGGATTAGTACAGTGGTGGTGCTGGATGGCCAGGACCTGTCAGCTAGCACTGAGCTTGCCCACTTGGTAACAGCAATGTTTTTTACTGTAGTGCACACTGCTCTGCTCTTCCTGAAAGCAAATCAACTTCCTATGCAGGACCTGTCAAGCATCTGCACCTCTGGAGATCTGAACAGCATAAAACAGAGCTGGAAATAATGAATTCAATCAAACTATATTAGAATCTATTTACATTCTAACTTAATGGCTATGGGGAATCAACACTTAGGCTTTTCTGATGACATGTAAAGTTAGATAAGAGAAGATGATTTATACACTAATATGGACCAATAAGCAAAAACACTAAAATTGTGTAGTGATGCCTAATTCTAAATAACGTACAGTCGTATATTATGGCTATCATCCATGTCTACTAGTAAAGTGCCCGGGTGCAGAAACATCTTTTAAAGGGCTTTTAAAGAGGACAGGACTGGTTATGGCTGCCTTCACTTTAATAGGTTGAGCTCATACAACGCTCAAAGCACACCTGAATATTTGGAAACCTGACTCACATTGGCAAAAATATCAAGTGCTGTGTCTACCAACATGTTAAAAGTCAACATGTCTCTTTGTGGACCTCATAGGTGGGGGATGATCCATCTACAGGCATCGACTGGTCCAACGAGAACGACAGGTTGCTGGTCTGCCAGATGTGCATTAAACTGGCGGACATCAATGGTCCTCTGAAGTGCAAGGACCTGCATCTGCAGTGGACAGAGGGCATTGTCAACGAATTCTATGAACAGGTGTGTGAACCATCTTTGATCATAACGAAACCTTCATTTGTATTCACTAAACTACCGGTAAAGATCAATGGACTACAAAGTTATGTTTGCATGTCACACATGCAAACACCTGTACAGTATATAATATACAGCAATTAAAGTGAAACGTAGTGAGATACTAGATACAAACTTATAAGTTATATATGATTTGGTATAGTATATGAGAGGGGGGGATAGAAGTAGTTATAAAGGTAATAATTAAAAAAAGTTAAATTAGATAGTATTATATAAACAGGTACTTATCAAATAATTGTCCTAAGACCTATGCTCTAGAATTAATATATTTCAATATTAATATATATAATATATAATAATGTATTGGGACATATTTTTCTCCACTGTATTATGTCCTAATAAAGCTTGAGTATTCATACTGAAACTAAACATATAGAAAGAAAGTCTATACAGATCTACCAGGCAGGTTTAGGTGTTTTTACACTAAGGGTTCAGCGAACTGCTATTTTTCTGCAGCGCAATGAAGGTTATTTCCTCGACTGCACCAGGTTGCAGTCTTCGTGCCAAGAATTCTCCTCGTCCTTGACATCAATCCTGCGTACTCACAGTGGCCTGAATGACTCTTCCTATGTAATAAATTGTGTGGTGAAGCTTGAGCCATGCTACTGTACAGTGTATCTCTGCGTTTATGCAGTCATAGATGAGTGTGGGTCACGTTTTATGCAGGGCGATGAGGAGTCCAGCATGGGCCTTCCTATCAGCCCCTTCATGGACCGAGCAGCACCGCAGTTGGCCAAACTCCAGGAGTCGTTCATTACACACATTGTGGGGCCGCTGTGCAACTCTTACAACTCGGCTTACCTCATGCCCGGACGGTGGGTGGAACCCAGCCCAGAGGAGCCGGAGGTCACGGAGAACGAGGAGGAGGAGGAGGAGGACACCGCAGAGGAGGACACGTCCACCAGCTCAGAAGCATCACGTAAGCGTTGCATTGCAGCAAAACAAGCTCTGATTCTGAGGTATTGCACAAGAAGTGGTGGTGATCGGAAATATGCAAGCTGGAATACGTGGGTTATGTATGAAAGTTCCATTTATTCTTTATATTTGGATTTGATTACATAGTATAATGTAAGAGATGTACGTTTTAATAGCAACATTACACAGTGGTTTGTGCTCTGAATGATTATAATTATATAAATAAATTGGTTAACATTGTATAGCATACAACATTGCAGCTCACTTGATACAATAGAAAATAAAATAAATGCTATGGACTGCTTTTATGATTAGTTTACAAACCCTTCAGGTTTACAATATTATAAAAATAAATTTCATAAAAATATAACCCTAATGATAATGATGACTTAAAGATTATTAGTAGTGTCTCAAAAACATTGCTGACTACTGATTAGTTTTGTTTGAACTTGACTCAACAATTGATGCAGTCTGAGAAAAGAAACAATGTATAGAAAAAATATTTATGCACATACTACTACTACTGATAGTTTACTTCTACTACTATTAATAGTTTCCTCCATGTATGACTTGATTTTTCTCTCTTTTCTAGAAATGTAAAAACTGAACTAAAAATATATTTATAAATACAAGTAATAAACTATAATAATGGTTTTATATGCCAGTATCCCTTTTTATTGCAGTGTCTCATGCAAAGATTATACAAGTTTAGCAGCAAAGGCATTTGTTAATGTTACCTGACCTTTAGGTAACGTTATTCTCTTTCCGGGCACTGTTAAATTTATTTCACTATTGACTTGGTTTCCGTATCCAAAACTGGTAATCCAGATGTCGCCATAATGGTAACGTAAATGTTGCATGGGCATCTTGTATCACTGATCTGGTTTTCTATTCTGATTGCAAGTCCTGTACACGCCATTGAAACAACAATCAATAGAAAGATGACGCAGATTAGTCATCCACACGCTCAGAGCACCCACTTTGTCACTGACATTTTTTGGATCCTGAAACTTCATGATGTGATATATCATTACACATCTAGTTAGATGTATCAGATTTTAATAAGTGATTTTTTAATAAGCAGATTTTTTTAATCTGTTTTTTTTTTTTTCTTTTCCAGAGAAAGACGTTCCCAAGAGGAGGAGGAAAGTTTTTTGCCAGATCACCCATCACCTGATGGAGAACCACGAGATGTGGAAGAAGGTGATCGCGGAGGAGGTCCAGAAACAGGGCCAAGGGTCAGAGTCTGTTCACTTAAACAATGTCGCTGAGCCGATTCTGGCTATCCACGAGGAGGAGGAGGAGCCAGGCAGCAGAGAGGAGCTGGTGGAAGGGGAGGATCCAGAGGAGGTGGTGGAGGAACCAGAGTGGCCCGTGTCTCCACAGGAGGACTCTAAACCCACAGAGGAACTAGAGGGGGACGACCCCCAGTGAACGAGCCGATGGGAGATATATGACGTCAGTCAGGACTTGGACGTGAATACGTGTTTCTTTTTTCTAATCCTATTAAATGACTCCTGTTTTTTGCCAGCACATCACTTAGACACAACACTGTAGATGTTTGGGAAATGTGTGCCTATAAAGAAAAAAAGAAACAGAAGGGGGGGGGGGGATTGTGATATACACATTTTATTTGAATATTTGGTTTCACCAAACTTTCGAGAAGGAGCTTTCCATATTGCAATACGGGATTATTATACATGAGGGATACGGACTCTTTTGCTACGGCCGAGAGAAGAGGAAGACTGGTTGCACAGAACCTCAACCCCACTGTGGTAACACAGGACTGAATTTGCTGCCAGTTTATAAATAATTATTTTCTGAATGCGATTATATAGAAATATCACAATTGTGTTTCAATTTTAGTCAGGAGGTTGGAGTTTTTGAGCTCTCTTATGGGCCATAATATGTTTATTTATATATAATATATATATCCAATTGGTGTATATATATATATATATATATACACACAAAACCAATCTTACATCCTTTTAACTTCTGCCGAAATTAGTTACTCACCCATAGGCTTTAGTATACACATACAAATATTTATACTTTTTATGTTTTACATTTGTTGCCAAATTACCTACATTATACCATCATTTGTAGCTGTATAAGTTTAAGAAAGGAGACGTAAGGCTCCTTACACTCTGTATGTATGTGTAGGTGTGTGTCCAAGTGTGTGAAATTAGCGTGCTTAGTGTGCACAATCCTTCAGCAGAAAACAGATAAATTCAGCAGATTTCCTGTCATACCTCTCTGGTTTCCAGTCCTGAGGTGAAAGTCGTGATCAGACACCACTACTCCAAATATTGTAGCCCAGAGACCTGCACCTGATGAGGCAATAATGTTTTACTTTATTTAACAGATTCACATGAATCCAGACTGAATATTAAACCAAAAAAGGGAGTCAACTCATCGTACTGTGCACAGAGAATACAAGAGTACGGAACTTGGAAAATATAGGGAAAAGAAAACAACAAAACGGAATACAGACATAAAGAACCTGACAGCATGAACTATTAAATACAAAATGAAAAAAAAATCCAATCAAGTTGTGATAGCTATAAGTAGACAAACTAATACAATGCCCTGTTTCTTTCTTTCCTTTGTTTTACTTTGTGAGTATGGATTTGTTGTATGTATGTATTGTTTTCTTATATATATATATATATATATATATATATATATATATATATACATATATATATATCTGAGCACCTGCAAATTATGCTGACCTTCAACACTCAGGAAACCCTGTTGAGATTCAGAGTAAATATCTGTATCACTTGTGTGGACAGCTAGTTTAATGCAGGGATAGTAATTTAAATTAGGCTCTGCACAAAAGGGTTAGAACAAAACTGAAATTCATCTTACAACTCCCCCACACCCCTGCTTTTATAACAAATATGAGAATGAGCAAAAAGAATCCTGGCACCACAATGCACCAAGTGGATAAAGATTATCTGCAAGTGAAAGTCCAACCTAATGAATGAGATGTGTCACAGCGAGGATGCATAGGGAATGTATTCTGGTGAACCTAACTAGAAATGTTAATGAGCTATGACAAGTTCATCGACCGGTCATATCCATTCAGGTGACCTGATCTCAGTTGAAGATATTCTCAGCACAGTGGCAGTACTGGGCACTAAGAGTGAAACAATCTTCTGAGGTTCACAAACTGTCCAATGCTTTTAGAAATATGTGTTTTTCCTCAAGGAAATGGATATGCAATGGTGACATAACTTTTCATTAGTGGCCAATGCAACATTATGTCAGTGTTCTATTACTCATATTTACAACATCATACACCTGACGTCTTCCCCATATTGGCCCAAATTATTTGTGTACCATCACAATTTATTTCTCACAGTGAACACTAAAGAAATATTTTTTAAGCTTTTAGCACTTGTATTCACAGGCTATTACAGTAATCGCTTAAATCAATATTGCAACATTTCATAAAAGGTATTTGATGAGAGAGCAAATGGCACTTAACATACAATTACTGCATAAGTACAACAGGATAGTCGTGTAGAAGTCCTGACTTGATGCATGAGGGTGGACAATGTAAAAGAATGTTAATGACACATGAGAGCTCTTCACGAAAAAAGCCATGGGTTAAAGCAATTACGTGTTCAACTGTGCTCTGGTGGATGGCAAACTGGTCTACTGATTAATAACACACTTTCCTTTTATCATTTATATTACATTGACAATGTGTTTGAGAGAGCATAAGTAGAGTTGAATAAGAAGAGTGTTCTATGCTAATTGTATGCTATCCACTGCTAATCCTGTCAGGCTCTTGAGACCTATCTGAGTCTCTTATGGAGTCGTGTCTCAACTCAGAGTCATCTATGTTCTCGGGTCTTAAAACTGATCTTAAAAAAATTGTCTCTGAAATTGGTCCAGTTAAGTTCAATTTTACGTAATCATATCAACTCAAACATCCCAGATCCTGCTTTGTGAATGTATATATGCAGTGTCCAGTGTGTGAGAGTATGGGAGTGTGTGTTTGTGTCTATTTGAAATCTTCCGTAGGCCTCTCTAATGTGACTTTTCAAACCTTGTTCGCTTTTACTGTTGAAAAGAGGGGGTTGATACCCCCACTCAAAAGTAAACGAAGAGTTAATTCATTTTTCACATACTCAGATAACATTGTTATTCCCAGAAGGTCCTATAGCATATTTCAACCTGCACTTACTTTTATCTGGAGTTTGGAGATGAACCTGATCAGAGTTGGACCATCATCATCCAACATCTCTCTTCTTTAAAGGTTGAAAGGATTCTGTCTACAGTGTTAATTTGTTGGTGATCACATTATTATTTAGAGTGGACAAAGTATGCGTTTTGCCACTAGTCACATCAGTATCAAATTTGAGCTGATACAGTATATCAGTTTTGTATTTCTTTTGTTTTAATTGGTTTTGCTTGGTTGTCATACGTATTCACACATGTAGCATAAGTGTAATCATGGGAACCAAACGAGCTTCACAATTATGTAAACAAAAATGAGATGAGTATTTTTATATAGTTGATACATGATTAAATAACGAATTGCTTTCTTCTCACTAGTACCTTGCACTTACCACATGTACTAATACTTACACAAAGAATAATATGTCCAAATACACAGTATTTGTGAAAGTAAAATAATGAATTTTTTTGCAGGTTTATGCTCCATTTTGTACAATATACATATATGCTGTACAGTAAAGAAATTTTAAAACTACAAAAACTCTTTTAGATATACATTATTTATTTTTACCATTTTGTAATTTAGACACTATACTGTAGCTTCAATATTGCCAGACTTACTGGAAGTGCCTATTGGTATTATGTATCATACAGTGAATATATTTGAAGATCATTAGAAGTTGTCACAAACTGAAACATGTGGATGTTGTAATGTGAATACATTGAATTACAAGACTATAATTTCTGTGGTATCCCCGTGTCTGTGTTTTTTCCTCTTTCGGCCTATCACCTATCATTTAAACAAGAGTCTCTGTGAGGTATTTGGGCTCAGCAGCCATCTCAGTTATATGTGTGTTAGCAGGATAGCCTTTGTAAAATAGCAATACCAGTTACCAAAAATACTGCTGAGGCTGATGGGATTGACATTAGTTATGCAGGTACTTGGACAAAACCGAAAGTATTGGCCAAATTTTGATTTTAAATCAAAAGGTGTCAATAAAATGATTACAACCATATTACAACCATCCGGGGAATATGAGAATGTGTACACATTTTAAATACTTCAAGGCAATTAGTTTAATATCTAAACTAGGTTCACAGTAACAATTTAATGATGTTTCAAGGGTTTATGTGCAATAGTAATATCTAATCAACTATTTATCAGATAGAATCCAGTCAGAAATATAAAATAACTCTAATTTTGCAATGGAAAAACTCACTAATATTAATAGGAGGAATTAATTCATTTCATCAAGTTTTATGTGAAATCGGTGTCTATGAATCAGAAAAAAAGGCAATAAATGCTACATTTATTTATACAGTACAAAAAAGACACCTGCACCTGGTGTTTAAAGAGGGTCTGGTGGATAATTGATACTATTGATTATTATTTGGTATTTTAAGGTATATATAAATTGACTGTCATCAGTAAATTGTTAAATCATACTTTAAAATCATGTGCCTATATCTATAACTGAGGTATATCATCTCTATAAATTTTGATCTTATCATTGATCTTGGAAAATAACAGATTTCGTACATAATTGGAAATAAATTAATTAATTAATTTTGTCTGTGCAACACATTTAGAAACTCCTGTTATGTGGGAGATCTTTGCAGTAATATGCATATCCCAGTTTGCTTAGGGAGTTTATATATCATTTCCATCTTTAGGGTGTTGGGAATAATGACTGAATACGTGTTGTCCACTTAAGGTTAGGAGTTTGGCAACAAAAAGGAAAAAAAAAAATCTAAATGGAAGTACTGTTCATTATTATGATACAGTATTGTCTCTTTTATTATCCCATATGTCCATCACATTCAAGTCTTAGTAAGTGATATGTGTGCGCTTGTATTGATCTGGTATAACAACTGAACAATACTACTACTTTCAGCTTTGCCATTAAAATTATGGGTAATGTGTAATACACTTTATGGCCATGTTTGCACAATCATATAATTAGAGCATCTTTTGTTAATCAGACCTTAAGATGAGGAAATATTGGTTGCAAATGATGTGCAAATTATGGTGCTATCACACTCACATCACAACCTATTCTTTGTAAATTCAGCCCTTACTGGTTGAGAATTGATATTTCACTCTCCTCTCCTGCACTACTTTCACTAGGCTGGTGCTAATTGTGTTCGGTTTTCATGTGGAACTCTTCTTCTACTACCGTGACTCCCCACAGTTCATATAAGTAGTTAGTATGGTGATAGCTTCTTTTCAGCCCATCAACAAAAAGGAAACAATATACAGAGTTATGTTTGTTTGTATTTCATGCTCATTCCTATATTATAGATATAATGGATGTCAATGAGAAAAGAAAAATGTCCAAGAATATTAATAGAATATCCTCGTAGCTTTAGATGTTAAAATGAATATAATTGTATATTGGTTTTAAGTAAAATATTAAAATCTGAATTCCAAAATTACACATCACTAGGATACACACTTTGTTATTCTCTGAATCACATATTCATCACATGTCCACTTTGCATCTTTCAAAATGTTGTTACTAAGGTAACAGTACTGGTGTATTATCAGTAAAATGAACTTACACTACCAAAAATAAAAGTACTCATTATCCAATGTGTTACTTATTTTAAATTAATTAAATGCTTCAAAGTACAGAATCGAAGTATACACACATAGATACATTGAAGTATATTGATTTCAAGTAAAATAATAAAATCTGTCTTCTAAAGTAACACATCACTAGGATACACAGTTTGTTATGCTATAAATCACATATTCAGCACATTTCCACTTTGCATCTTTAATAATGTTGTTACCTAGGTAACAGTACTGAATTATTATCAGCAAAATGCACTTACAGTATCAAATGTAAAACTACTCATTATCCAGTATGTTATTTATTTTTTAATAATGAAATAAGTCAAAGTATACATTACTACAAAGTATTGATACATTGATACATTGAATTATATTGATTTTAAGTAAAATAATAAAATCTGTCTTGCAAAGTGACACATCACTAGGATACACACTTTGTTATGCTATGAATCACATATTCAGCACATTTTGCATCTTTAATAATGTTGTTACCTAGGTAACAGTACTGAATTATTATCAGCAAAATGCACTTACAGTATCAAATGTAAAACTACTCATTATCCAGTAAGTTATTTATTTTTTAATAATGAAATAAGTCAAAGTATACATTACTACAAAGTATTGATACATTGATACATTGAATTATATTGATTTTAAGTAAAATAATAAAATCTGTCTTCTAAAGTAACACATCTCTAGGATACACACTTTGTTATTCTATCAATCACATATTCATCACATTTCTACTTTGCATCTTTAATAATGTTGTTACCTAGGTAACAGTACTGAATTATTATCAGCAAAATGCACTTACAGTATCAAAGGTAAAACTACTCATTATCCAGTATATTATTTATTTTTTATTAATGAAATAATTCAAAGTATACATTACTACAAAGTATAGATACATTGATACACTGAAATATATTGATTTTAAGTAAAATATTAAAATCTGTCTTCTAAAGTAACACATCACTAGGATACACACTTTGTTATTCTATCAATCACATATTCATCACATTTCTACTTTGCATCTTTCAAAATGTTGTTACTAAGGTAACAGTACTGGTGTATTATCAGCAAAATGCACTTACAGTATCAAAAAATGAAAGTAGTAAAACAACCCATTATCCAGTATATTTTATATTTTTTAATCATTAAATACTTCAAACTATTTTAATGCTTTATGAAAATAAAATTTATATTCCAAATATGGCAACATACCATAGTACTTTTCAGGTATACATGACTATTAAATATTAGAAAAATGTAGCTTGAGCCCCTGAGATGAAAATTCAACATTGTGCCAATATATAATAAAAGAAAACCTTATTATTGGGACAACCTATAGCCTACTGTTTATTTCCAAAGGAACATAGGCTGTAAAACAACAAATAAGGCCTCTAGTGAGGCTCCTGTTGGTTACTGATCCTTTTTGTTGACAGCACTCTGAAGATTCTGTGGATCAAGTAGAATTCAGGAGGGTCAGTGGCAGTAAGCATTTATGAATGTGTACCTTACATCTGTGTGTGCCTTTGTGTTCCTGTGGTACCAGAAGCTGCTGGTGTTCACTCAGGAGTTTGTCGTATTCTTGTGCCAGCCCCTTGGCCTGCTCCCGCATGGACTCCACGTTAGCCTGAGACTTGTGCAGAGCTACGGATATAAAAAATGACTCCAACTATAAATTTCTTCATTTATATCAATCACGTATATTATCACAGCTAACATTTTTATATGCAAGTCTTAAAAAACAATTCTTGACTTTTTGAAACGGCAAAGCATCCTGTATTACCCACCATCCTCTGCAGATCTCAGTCGACCTGCCAGCCTCCCAACCTCCAGCTTCAGTTGCTGTTCTCTGGATGACATTGTTTTTTCATCATCCAGGAGAGCCTGAAAGAAAAAAAAACATTCTTTAATTGGTAATCTTAAATTGTTGATTTTAATAGCAGTCAAAAGACCAAACCAAAAAAATGCACATACAAATAGTATATATCATGCTATTGGTATACAATATACAATATGTTACACTATGTTGTAAATGTTGAGGAGAAATATGTATATATGTATATATGATTATGTCTCTGATTCTTACTTGTTTGAGTTTTAGATTGTCCTCCTGATGCTGTTTGGTTGCTTTCACAACCCGGTCTATCTGTACCTGAAGATCTGCACTGTTCTCCACGGAGGCAGCAACCTGGTTCAGCAGCGTGATAACCCGACGCATGATTCTTCAATGTGTTCAAGGGACAGGTCAAAAACCAAAAAAAGGACAGCCAGAAATGAACTTAAGGCAGACCAGGCAACGAGAATGTTAAAACAAAGGTTAAAGTTGTGTTGCATTTTATGTGGATAGACACTGACAGCCAGAGGAAAAGCGAGAAGCCGGAGATGTAGAGGTTCCTCTGAGATCGAAACAACTTCATGTGGAGGTGGTCGGACAGATTAGGGTTCCCCTTGGCGTCATGCATGGGCTCAGAACCTGAGTACTTGTGCACCTCACGAAGAGCATCTGACGGTGAGCAGGTTGACAGACACATGGATATGCATTATGATATATTTCAATTACAGCAGACTGTCGCTCACAGCAGTTCCCTTACCAAGAAAAAGAACTATAAGGACCAGGATTATAGTGAAGAAGAATCTGTTCCAGTAGGGAGATAACCAGCTCCATATTCTCCAGTTGAAAATCAAACGCCACCTACAAGAAACATTAAAAAAAAAAGACTCAGAGAGTGACTGAGTCATAAAAACAACAAGGAAGCCCTCTGCTGAAGATTTGTGGAAACTATATTTATGATTACTTTCTTTCCCAACACAATGACTTAAAACGACTTTAATCCAAATATTTCCCGTCTGCAAAGGCGGATGACCGTGTTTTTGTGTTTAATTGCATTAATACCTCTGTGCTGATATGAAGGGTATGCACAAGATGATGTTGACCGCTATCTCTGCATAGAGGAAGAAAGCCACAGCTGCCCACTGGAGAGTCATTCTGACAGCGAATCCCTGTGGAGATTAACAGTTTAAAATTATCTCTACTTCTGAACTAACAAGCACTCATTTTGCAAATGTTTCCACTCTGCTACACATGCTTCCATGGAATTTGAATACAGTGAAAATACAACATAATTCATTGATTCATAAAGTGGTGGAATGTAAAGAACATTTTCCCCAGATGCCTACTGAACTCTATTATTTTGAGGTGCTTCTACTTGGGTATATTTGCTTGAGTATTTATATTAATATGTATTTCATACTTCTACTTGACTACATTTCTAAAGGAAATGATGTACTGTCTACACCACTAAATTTGACACAATGGATAATGGTGTTAAAATACAACACCCTATTATAGTTAAGCCAGTGGTTTCCATCTCTTGATTTTTTATATTTCTTTTTACAATTCAGTGATTTCTTAGCAGCTCCATCAAATAGTGTTTTCCATTCTAATTTAGTGCCAAATTATGTGATATATTAAAAGTGATTAAGAAGTGAACAGAATTGTGGATCAGACCATTGTTTTTTTCTTTTCTCCTCTCCTACTGATCATCTCAACACCTTTAGTATTTTTCTGTTGACATTAGAGGGGCCTGAACCTTACTTTTTGGTGTAATCAACAAAGCAACTGAGTTACTTTTTGCTCTTTTATTCAACAATGTTGCTTACATATTGGTGCTTTAACAATCTAATGATCACATATCTAATAACCTTTAGATGAAAAGGAAATATAAGTATATACTATATATCATACTTATGTCTTTTATTTTATGATTTTTACTTTTATTTGTAATAGTTTTATATTGTTACTTTCACCTAAGTATGAATCTGAGCATACCTCTTCCACCCACTAATTATATACATTATAATCTACATTTTTGCTTCTTTCATAGATTAATCTTGTACACACAAATACGCAACTACTCCTGTAGGGCCTACATGTAACAAGTGATCTGCAGCAACCATTCATTGCCTTTTTCTATTTATAGGTTATGAGACTTAAAACATTGTACCAACAACTTGTATTTTCATTTTATTTGAAAGTGGGCCAAAGTCAAGCTATGCCATGCAATATCACAATATAAAGAGTTGTTGACTTACCAGACAATGTTATGTGACCAGAAGAAGTCCAGAAAAGTCCAGGCACGCGCATGAGCTCATGCACACACACACACATGTTCACGACAGCTGCTGTTGAGCACCAGCAGCGGATCCAGTCCTAAATAAAACTGTTGGTCTCACACTGCACAAATAAACCGTACAAATATGTATCTCTGGGTAGTCCCTTTGTGGCCTTCAAGCTGATCATACATCTTGTATTCAACGCATTACCGTATTTATGGGATTGGTTTTGAGTCTGCACTACATTTACTTGAGAATCTGTGCACTCTTCATGTGTGTTTGTGCCTCTCCTCTCATATTTCAAACCATGGTGCAAAAATAGCAACCTGAGGAGACACCTGTTTTTGTTATTTCCATTACAAAATGCTGTATTTGTTATTTAGCACCCACCATCTAAAATAGACTAGCTAACGGGGTAATTTTAAAGAGTCTTGGATAAACGTTCATTGCATGTACAAAATAAAACCAAGAAAATGTCCACAAGAGGGCAATGTTATACCATAACACAATAAAGCCTTTTGCACATGGGCAGGAAGTAAGAAGTGATCTGCATTTAATTCAGTATATTCAGTCCAAATATTCCTCATAGGCCAAAGAGAGGCAACGGTTAGTGGATAATGGGTTCAGTTACCCCCAGCTGAATATTAATAAGACCAAACTGTCACTAAAATAGTAGATGAAGGCTGTTTCCAAAAGCTTGTTACATTACATGAAGATTTGCTTTCACTGCTCATGACAACACGTTTGTTTTTTCTTTGTCTTTGTATTTTTTTAAACTGAACAACCATTGGCTTACTAATAAACACATATTTATTATAAGGGCATTGTGCCCGAACAAAATCAAACTGAGGGAATTTTGAGCACAGTCTTAAGTGCACAATCTTCTCTTTAAATATTTGGGTTTTCACAATAAATTCAGCTCCCAGGATTGTACTCTATGTTTTTTTGGGGGGTTGTCGGTTACACTATATTCATCTTGCGAAGTGTATTCATGCGGGTTTCCTCTGAGAGAGAGAGACTAATAGCTGCTATCCTCGTTGAATGTCTCAGGAGTGATAAGGAGCGAAAATGTTTACAGCTGTAGCCTGTAATAGCTATTTGAGAGCGGGCAAATGACAGTGGCAGAACTGAATGTGCTTTGATTGCTCTCCTCTCCACAGCATCTCAGAGGTCACTGCTCAGGATACTAGAGAGTCATTACAGGCAAATGCCTGCAATAAGCATGCAGTCAGGCTATGATGATAGTGGGCCTGGTGAGAGCTCCATCCATTTTATTTATTGCCTGTCAATATATACCCTGTCAGATTCACTCGTTAGGGGGGGGGGGTTGTGTTCCAGCAGGGACAAGGCCTGCCCACTCCACCCCCATCCACATGATGAGCCCTCTCCATCCGAAAATTAAATCATGAATAATAATTTTTGAATTACAGAGTTTTATTATTGTGATTTTTATTACAGTGTTTTGCAATTGCTTCATTTGAATAGTCAGGATGTTAGATTGTGCCTTTTCCTTTTCAAGTAGCGAAGAGGATGTTCTGATCCTCACTGCACCCTTACAGTAAATGCGTTGATGGATCTGCAGACAGCTGCTTGAACCTTCTTTAACCCACTTTAACAATGTGCCGTGCACGTCACAATCCCTGATCGGCCTGAGAAGGAATAGAAGAGCTGGTGTTCTGTGGTATCTGATGGTGCTAAGACCATTATTTAAAATTTAGCTTTCACTCACTGGTGGTGGGCACTACCTGCCATGTGTTTTTTTTAGAGTTTTAGCTTTAAGTATTATTGCTATTATTATCAGGCTAAATAGGCCTTGGTGTGGAAAGCGGTGATTTTGACAGGGATTTTTTTTTGCCTCCCCCCCAAAATGATATTTTTATGGATATCAATCTTTTATTTTTGATATAGTTGGGGAGGATAGCTGAAAGGAGACTTTGGTGAATGTGAGCTTCTGACAGACTTGAGTGGTTGGTGGGCTGCAAAAAAGAAAACAAAACTGGAGGTCGAAGTCCAAGGGCGGGCATAATGCATAAACTCGCAAAATTACTTCGACATTAAGCGATCAGATCATAGCTGCCCAGCCCTGCTCCTGGAGACCCACTGTCCTGCTGGTTTTAGGAATCCCCCCAGTCCAGCCCATCTGTTTCTAATTATTAACAAGCCCTTGAGTTGATAGTTAGAGTCGGGCGTGTTGGAGTAGTGAAACTGCTAGAACCAGCAGGACGGTAGCTCTCCTGGAGCAGGGTCATACAGCCCGTGGCTCAGTTTCTCTGCACAAACAAACCCTGCTGACTGAGAGGAGCGACGATCGGGGGCCAGGGTTGAAGTACTGGTTGGTAAATGAGCTGGAACAAACAGGTGCTTGATTCCAGAGGAGGACCAGGTGTGAGTGGTAGGCAGGTTGCCCAGATCGAATGGCAGAGTGCAAAGGTGGGGCCAGGGACCACATAGGACCACCCAGGACAGCAGGTGCCTTCCAGATGATAGGGTGGACAAGCTTCAAATGTGCATTTACAGACAGATCTGATGCTGGACACTTGTCAATTATATTATTAATAGCACAAAAGATGAAGTCAAAAATGTCCTGAAAACTTGGTAACAGGTCATTTCCAAGTAGTATTCTTTCAAATAAAAACACATGCTATAAGCTAGTTTTATATTCTAAGTTGATTAAATATTAATAAAATTTGGCACATTTTGCTAAAAAAATGGTACAAATGGACATTTAAATTATATTAAACCAAAATGTACATTTTGAGACAGCTGATGAGTGATGTTAAAACTGATTTTTAAAAAGTTTTTTATTTACTTTTTCATCTTTCCAACCATTATTTATCACTGACCCATTTACCAAATTCTTATCCATATCCAAGGTATGGAAGCAGAAGCACAATAAATATGATAATTTGTGGTTGCGGAGTCTGCTTTAGGCTAGTCAGGGATATATAGGCCCTCTTGATAGTTATGAGTGTAGGGTGCAAATTCATCTATTTGTATCCAGAATACGTCCACCAAGAGGTGTCCATAATTGAGTTCCTCATGTAATATCTGAGACCCTCACCGTGTCCCTAAGGGGTAGCAGCAATGGAAACTTATAATAGCTTCTTGTATCCGTGATATTACACTTTCAGTCACTGCCCAAACTCATGAACAGCTGACAGTTGGAATATAAATTGAGCTGTAAATTGAGAGCTTTGCCTTCAGGGTCAGATGCCTTTTCGATATAATAGTTTAGTATATCCCACACCAACGTGCACCCGTGCATGCTTCATGATCCAGCTCCCCCTCATTTGGGAGAGATGCAGTCGCGTGTGTTGTACGTCTTTGTTCTTCAACGAAGCAACGAGAGACGATTATTTGGCTTAATCAGAAACACTAGAATATCATAAATAGAGAATTTGGGGTCAAATCTATGTTTCCTTGACAAATAACAGGGTTACACCGAGTGTTGTATGTTGTGTTATTGGATCACGGGATCTCAGGGTGGTGTCATCATATGTTGGTTCCCTGTTTCCACACATGGATGTATCCTCACACTTTGACACAACCTGCCTCCTTCACAACTCCCTGTTACACCATATCCTTTTTTTTTCACTTTGTTTTTTTTTTTTCACTCAAGATTCCTGTTCGACAGCCTAAACGCAGAAAGTTAGGGTGAACATGTCTCTATCTCTATCTATTGTTTTCTCACACTCTTTATACTTTTTCACCTTAAATAATGTACTTCTTAAACTGTACTTAAACTTTAATTATTCATCTACTGTCTTTTATAAAGACAAATGTAGCAAAGTAGATCAAATAAATTGAATCATTTGCACATGTCTAATTAGGATTATTATAGAAGATAAAACTAACTAAATCAGTCATTAATACATGAAATAATATGTTGTGATGATGATAATTCTTAACTACATATGTGATTAATGTCATAAAACATAAAGCAAAGTAATCTTCTTTTCTGTTTTCACTGAGCTTCAGGCTGACTCATAGGATCATCAGGATCAAGACTACCGGCCATTGTCCTTGACATCCATTCAGCATTGAAGAGGTTAGACAACATTCAGTGGACTCAATACCGAAATCCTCTGTCCTTACACAAGACAGTCAGCGTCCATCCTCTTAAAAGTGGACCTTAAGAGCTAAGATTCATTAGGAAAAGCATTTATCTTTATTAAGATTCAGTCCTAACTTTGAGGGGAAGTTCTTATTAATTGCTATGATGCTTGGCCAATAGGAGCAGCTCTGTAAAATAATTGTTGGTAATCCAGCCCCTGGATTTCAACAGCTGCTGAGCCTCCAGCATTCCTCCTCAGCCAGTGTAAACACTGATGCCTAATGATCATCAGTGCTATCATCACCATGACAACCGATGAATACCTGAACTGGCTGCCTGCAGATAATCAAGACTTGCTGCCTCCTTTCTCTCTCTTTCTTCCATTTCTTCCATTATATTGCATTAATTTATTTATCTATTTGTTCACATTGTTCTTTACTTTCTCTTAGGCATTGGTCGATGATCAGGACTTTTTCCTCTAACTTATGTCCATATATATATATATGCAAATATGTGTGTATGTGTATGTATGTAGGTATGTACGTGCATGTATGTATGTATATATGCCTTGCTTATGCATACTTTTTTTCTTACTATTTATTAGTATTTTCTCTCCATTCTATGTCGATAATGCATACTGTGTATGTGGTTCATCAACAAATTCTGTACAAACAAAAATTTGTACATTGTGTTGTGTGTTTTTTATTTTTATTTCTTTGTAGTTTTTTTATCTTCAGCTTTATTTTCTTCTCTTTATCTTTAAAGCTGCAGTAACACACTAATTTCCCCGTTGTGGGATCAATAAAGTCTTATCTTATCTTATCTTATCTTATCTTATCTTATCTTATTTTGTCTTTCTTACTCTTGTTTATTTACATTTTTGCTAGGGAATTGGCCTATAATTCTGATTACTGGCTGGGTTGGCCTATCATTTTCATGTATGCATGTCAGCTTTGTGACGACACAGCAGCTTTTGTCAATAGAGTATCTGTATGTGTCTGCAGAAGTTGCAAAAGTATTCACATTATTTGCTCAGGTAGTAGTAAACTATGTTTTAAAAATACTACAGCTGGACCTTTTTACTAAAGTAAAAATCATAAATGAATTTAATGTTATATTACTGATTGAATTTATTCTATATTAATATATCTGATTTTGAATCATATGGGATGCACCTGTTTCAGCCACATATATGTCCATTCAAAGTGAATGCATTTTATTTCAATAGAAATACTATTAAATAATCATATATCATCATATATGTCTACTACTGAGCATTTATATGTGTATTATTTTAGCGGTAAGGTTTTTTTGGCAGCAGATAATGCATTCTATGTGTTGTATTGTCCAGTTAACAGCATTTGAAAAGGTAATAAGCAGATAAAATCTGTTAAATATAACACCCAAGAATGATTTTTTAAGCCAAAAACAATTATTACCTTGTTAACTTGAATATATAGGCTAGTCATACTTGAGTCAACAATTTTTGGCAAATAATATACCGCATAATGATGTTAATTATTAGTATAATGTATTGATGTGAAAAATATTCATTCTTTTTTTGGCATCGAAACATCAGGAGCGTGAGTAAACATCGAGATGCTTTCCAACACACGCTGCAGCTTTAATGTAAATGGTTGTAGTCAATGATGAGCTGAATAATGGGTCATTTTCTGATATCTTTAACCTTGATGGCTATAAAGTGTTTGTCAAGAATAGATTACAGATCCCCCTCCACACACCGTGTAAATATTTGTGATAATATTGACATAGTAAATAATCACTGAGCGTCTCTGTTTGTTGAGGTACATACTAAAATGGGAATGATCTTATTGTAGGTGTGATATTTCATTCCCCAGATGCTGACCTTGGCACTTAAACATTTGTAATTCTATGATATGTGATTCATGATTCATTTGCTATTGTCTTGATCTTGCTAGTAAACCTCCATTATCAAGTTAGAAAATAAAAACAGTACTTAACAAAAAAACTTTATGACATTGGAATGTGAACTTGCAGGCCAATGCATGAGATCGAATATACAATTATAAATAAATAAGTAAAGATACTGCTTCTGCATTAGATACTCTATCCATGGAAATTACAGGGTTCTGGACTGCAATTTGCAGTACTACTGATTAAATCCATGGCTTTCTATTAGAATATTAACACCTAATAAGCACAAAAATTAACTGAATGAATTCTACATAAAATACAAATGCTGATAAAAACAAACAGGGTGCTTAAGATTGTGATTATTTTGTCTCCATCGGAGAAAACCTCTCAAATAAAATCACCCAACCTCAGGGTATCGATTTGCCTATCTAGGGCATATTGTAAAAGATTGTCTGCACTAAGACAAAGATTAGAATCTAGATATGTTCCCCCTGAAGTTAAGACTACATCTCAGTAAAGATAAATGGTATTACTAGAGAATCTCAGCTCTTAAGGGAGCTCCTAAGGAGAAATCTGCTACGTTTAAGAGGCTTAGGAAAGTTCCTTAAGAAAATGGCCTAAATCAGACACAGGATAAATTATGCTCCAAACGATTAATTACAGTAAGTTAATTAAACACTACAGATTGTATATCATAGAAATCGGGTTTGTGATAAAATTCAACGTGACCCAAAACTGCTTCTTTTAGACCAGCCAGCCATCACAGAAATTGATGTGAGCTCAGCCATTTCCCCCTTGTTAATACCAAATGCATTAAGTTCAAACCCTCAGCATGGTAAATAAATGTATGCAAATAAATATTATAAACTACCAGCCTGTGATACTGTGCAAGTGGACCTGAGTCTTCACAGATTTTTACTTTGTGGGATTAGATATGTTGAGATGTATATGTATATGTAAACTATTGTGAACTGCTGAATGAACCTTTTTTAAGAACTAAAGATTTACCTCATATAATGATTAAATGAATGAAAGACTATGATTACCATGCTGAAGTGCATTGACAAAATAGGATCAACTTTCTCTTTGAGGGTCAACAGTTGCTAATCATGGCAATGCTCAGGCCCCCTTGATTAAGATCATACCTTTATTAAACTCAGCCTCATTACAATAAATACTAAATATATTTCCAAAAAGTAAATACAATTTGTTACATTTACATTTACACAAAACAAAGACTATATTAAAAAATGGTCTCTGTCAAGATAATTTTGAACATTATGTATTTATGTTGAATAAATTATGTGCTAAACTCTAAATGTAGCTATAAAATGTCCTGCTCTAATTTCACAGTAGCCTCTAGCTGTTATATTCATTCAAGTTTATTTACCATATGTGTAATGTTAGTACTTAATCTACTTATATCTACTTTACTCCAATATTGTGTTGGGTGGGAGATGTGAGCACATTTCTATCGAGGTCGACCACAGACATTATCCCCGTACATGTAATCTGTCATTCACTGACTCACTATCATTCAGTGATTGGAGACTACTTCTCAGTTTTGTCTGTCTGCCATGTTTTCCTGCTAATCTCCTGTTAATGAATCGGCTGGACTTGTAGCAGATTGCCTCCATCTTAATCAACTACAGCAGTTCCACTGCTCTCCTCCCTCGTTTTTCGCTGCTGGTCTATTTTTTGCTACGTGTCACGCTGCCATGCGGCTCTCCGGACACGTGCAAAACAAAATTAATCTGTGTTAAAAAATTGCTACAATATGGTTTAAATCGATTAACAGAAGTATATAGTTGTACTGGAGGTAACATGGTATTATGCTAAGTAAACAGTCGCTTATTTCGCACCACTCACATAGAAGTAAAATAAACATGTAGATAATTCTAATTATGTTATAGCTCCGACTTCAAATCTCCTTAAATCCCCCTTAAGAATCTGTGCAGTTGGCTCCCCGCTGAACACGGCACTGACATACTTAGCGTAGCCTCTAAAAATGACCCGTCTTGCTCCGCTTACATGAAGTGTCGTTATGCAGCCAGTAGATCCCTGGCATTAAGCTTCTTAAAAGTCCTCCTCTCTACTCCATCAGTTTTAACTTAGGAGCTCTCCTAAGTGCTAGGGTACTTGGATTTACCTTTGCCAGGATGTAGTCTTAACTTTAAGGGGAAATTCCTATAATTTTCTTAGAATTTATTTTAATGAATACATAGTATTTAAAAGTTAACACCTTTAAAGAGTAACTAAACCGCAAACCCTTTTTCTTCATCTTAACACCAATACATATGTGTGGAAATGGCATTTTAGTGCAAACTATGCACTAAAATTCTACAAATTTTGTAATAAATATACATAGTTACAGCCTCCTGCTATTTTAAATGAATCCTCCACACTGCTATGAAACCACTGAGCTGCAACAGAGCAGAAGCAAGGCTGGGCAGCGGTGCTGTGGGATTGGTGGCCGAGCCAGGAGGATTAATTGCAGCAAATTTAATGACAAAACAGCAAGATAAGAGGCAGCACACATCAAATAACACAAAGATGCCAACAAAGACATAACAGAAAGAATAGATTTGAATACACACCGAGCTAATTACAATGCAGGTGAGAAAGACAATTGGGTGAAGCGTATTAAACAATTTACCAAGGTGTAAAAACACAGGAAGTGAAATGAAGGTGACAAGAACTGAACAGAGCTGCTGCTCTCTGGCATCAGCTGCTGAACCCCAGGAGCTTTGGAGAAATCCGTCAATGAAGATGTAAACCCACTTAGAAAGCCACGTACAGCCCGGCGTAGAGTGAGACGGTAGGAGGGATTTTCATACATCAGCAGGGCCTATATGTGAGTGTGCCCATATAGACTGATGTAGCATGGATGATAAAGAGGAGCACTTGATGTGTCGTGTTTGTTCTTCGCTGATAACGGTAATCTACAGAGCAGAGTGATCTGTTATTTCCTCCAAAACTGTACAATTATGTCATTAAGGTCATACCAGGTAGAGGTAATACTCTATTATTTCTCCCTGCCTTTGATTCCTGTCTCCTATCTCAGCCATAGATGTACTTGTACAGAGATTATAGGTTTCTTATCAGAGTCATGTATTCCCCGACTGATAAAATGTGCTGCCATCTCTCTAAGTGTGGCTCGGTGAGAGTAACATTTGGAAAATGACCACAAGCAACAATTTATCAAGCGCTGTGCTGGCTGGTGTGCTCAATTCACTTTCTTCTTCTCTACGATAGCAGGATTACAGTTGAGTGTTCGCTGACCTAATGCAATAGAGGCTCCATATGGACAAAGTAATGTGATTTCCAGGGCTTTTATTCTGTGTCTGTGGCTGGGTAGAGAGTGGCCCTGAAGATATGGCATCTGAATTTGGGAAGGCTGCTTAAGAGCTGCAGCCAGCGAGCGAGAACCACATAACGCATGTGACATAGACCGTGGCGAGTAGTGGCCTTGATGTGAAGTTTTTTGGGGGGAGAAGGACACACAAGGGTCAAGTGATTCTAATAACGTTCACAGTGCGGTTCTTCCCTTTAGGGTGGAGTTGTAGCAGCAGAGGTGATTTGTTTTCTTGTTGTTGTTGCCCAAAATACTTTTTTTCTCAGTCCCAAAGTCTGGAAAAGGTTTCAATGTCTCTAAAGGGATCAGACAGGCTATTGAGGCCTAGTATGTATGCGGAGTAATGAGCAAGAGAAACGTCTGTCTGGACTACAGATGAGTGGGGATGGGGCATATCGCTGCTGCAGAATGCAGCGGAGGGGAAAACAGCACCGAAGCATCGTTGAAACTCTGCCATTGACTATGGCTTTGTATTGGCCTATTTCCTTCTCTGCAAATCACGTCAGGCTAGAGGTCTAGTGCTGGCCTGCTAACCTATCAAATATCAATATGCTAACCAGCAGTGCCGACCTTGAGATTTGAAGCCAAGGCAGCAGTTGGTAAACGTCATTATCAATGGAAGTGCTCTCACATGGGCTAAAAACATGGAAATACATACAGGAATTGGGACAAATCAAGTCCTATCCAAAAAAAAAAAAGCTAGCAAACGCATAGTCTATATTCTTTAGGTTTATGTAGGATTTATTTATTTGATTTGATTGTGATTTACTGTTACATGACCCCATCTATCTATATAAAATTATTATGTGTTATATAAATAGGCAAAAGGAAGATGCATAAGCTTAATGCAGACCAAGCAAATGTTCCACTTGCATTACTTGCATATCTTTGCCCTCAGGATCAATAAAAATACTTTACTGTACATTAGGTGAAATCACCACAAACTCTGTTTTTTTATGTTATTTCCCTTCAGTTTTTCTCTCCTTTTCCTTTATGATGCGAAACAATTTCATGATGCGAAACAATTCAAAATATATCGGTGCCTATTCATTTATATCTTGTTGGTCTTAAGTTCCGTTAGGAATGCTTTTGAACAATTGACACATTTAATTCCCTGGGATGGACTTGACTTTTTTTGCTTCAAAAATATGCAATCCAGCTTTCGAGTTGAATTACATTCCCTCACAAAGATGACATTGAGAGAAAATTGAGGTCATATGTAATTGCCTGCTTCCACCAGACTATTTTACAAAAAAACTCTAAGTTTTGATTTGGTACAGATCTAGGTGCTGTGTGCTTAAGTATTTCAAGTACTATAGCACATTTTACAACCTATTTGACAGGAATATGCTTTTATAAATAAAGGTGCACCCACTCTGATCTTGAAACAGTGTTAGTTGTGGCCCGGCTCCAGATCTCTGAATCACTGCCCACATTTTAAAATGTTGCTGAGTGTTGCATAGCTCTGGTTTGGCGGTTGTGAAGGGCCTCTCTTACAATTGTAGAAACCACTGACCCAGTCAGCACCTTTGTATATGTAGAACAACTGTGCCAGAGCCAGAATCTAAACAAATATAAATTAGAATGGGAAATAAAATGGTGCTGACTTTATGTCTGTAACTGAAACTGACAGCTCAGGTCAGAGGGATACAGTGCACATAGGGAATTCGCCACTTAGGATTTACAAAACTTTGATTTAAATAGAATGACCCTCAGGTAACAGGAAACACAATATGAGGTAATTCAATAGGAAATTCAATGGGCCTAATGCAAAAACCTGTTGGTGATTTGTAGACAAGACATAACACTTGTCTCTCTCTCCCTCTGTACAAGCTACCAGCGCCAATGAAGCTGTGCTGTGACCTTTATTGTGCAAGTTTGTAGTCACATAAGTTGACAAGCATCACATTGATTCATGGCACAATTCAAGCGTGAATAAATACGACTAAAATAAGAATTGTTTCTCTTCTTTGCCCACCATGCAGTACGAAATATTTCTGAGTTAGGGTCCCATGGGGTGACTGGAAGAATTCAGGCTCTCTATTGGCATATTTTGGCACAGCACCTTCAACTTTCAGTTGCTAAGAAACTTCTCTCACTCTGACATCCACCCCCTTCCCTGTCTAAAATCACTTTGTCTGTCACATGACCCCCTTAGACATGAAGAGTTTGTATTAGAAAGATGCTTTTCACCAATTTCTGTCACTAAATTCCCTCTTTATTTACAGTACTAAGTCAAAGAGTGCTGCTCTGATTAACATATTGGTATTAAAATTTAGCAGCGGATCCACCACTGCAACTACTCCACTCTGATAATCTTAAACATATTGTGTTTCTACTTGCTGATTACTAAAAACGGCACTTGAAGGTCTGCAGAGTGAAATTCATTTTGGTGAGTTAAACTACCCCATCAGAGGAATAACAAAATGATCACATCTCACAAATGCCACCTACTCCACCAAATAAAAGTCTGTTCAAAAATTGACGGATAACCATTTGAGAAAATCTGTGGAATCAGCCAACCATATTAACATATAAAGGCTGGTCATCTACATTGCCTCGGCCCCAACTGATTCTGAATGTGAATACAATTTACTACCTTCAAACAGGATATATAGGGCTTGAATGGGGTTAGATTTAATAGGGTTAGCACTCTTTTTTGCTCCTGTCGATCCTAGAATAAAATATCGAGCTTAATCCCAGAATACATAGTCACTGTACATCCAAAAGTATTCGCTCACCTGCCTTGACTCACATATGAATTTATCTGATATCCCATTCCTAGTCTATGGGGTTCAATATGACTTCAATATCGCTCCACCATTTGCAGCCTTAACAGCTCATCGATGAAGGCTCATCCACGAGGGTTCATCTGCCAAGGCTGTCCACAAGGTTTAGGAGTGTTTAATGGGAATTTTTATTATTCTTCGAGAAGCGCATGTGTGAGGTCCCACGCTGATGTAAAAGGAGAAGGCCTTGCTCTCATTCTCCTCTCTAATTCATCCCAAAGGTGTTCTATTGGGTCAAAGGTCAGGACTCTGACCACAGTTTATCCACACCAGCCTGTCATCCATGTCTTTATGGACCTTGTTTTGTGCACTAGATGGGTGGATTTGGATGGGTGAGTAAAAAATTTGGAAATATAGAATCTGTGTAGTATGACTTTAATGTTAGGTCCTGTGTGACTGTTATGTTGTAATAAATGTATTACTGTCTTGTCTTAAAGCTTGTCATTTTGTAATGTTGTAAAAGGAGCTGCAGTGAAGCAAGAACATTGTCAGACATGCTTTGACAATTAAAAAAATATTGCATTGTTCTCAGAATGGAAAACAAATTGTGACCTCAGTCTGTTCTATGTAAAGAGTATTGGTATTTGAGAGGCCTTTTTAGAAAGTGATCAATTTGAATGATTTTTTCAGTAGCGCTCATAAAGTTGAATTAGTATCTGAAATTTGATCAGAGATCTGAATTATAGTATTTATGCATCGGGAATAGAATATGAACAGATAGATGTAATATAGTGCTAGCAAAATCTTTATTTTGTATATCAATACCCCGTATTCTAAATTTCCCTTCTAAAGTTTGGATCCATTCATTAATCTGTTAAATTCCCCCTCTGGCTTGATATTGCATCACACATGTAGGTCATTTTCCCTCCCGTCAGCTAATCTGTCGCTAGCTGTGATTCCCATCTCTGCACTCAATCACAGATGTGCCCTCGAGACACTGTGACATCCACACTGTCTGTTTACAGCAGGGTCATAAAGAACCTCGCCTGCATCAATATCGTATCAGCCCCCTCTGTTACGCCACAGTCACCCACTGACAGCCAGAGTAGCATCTGACCGCGGTTGTGTAATCACTCCGGTAGCCAACAGCCCTGTGTTTGGATTTAAGGGGATCTTTAATTGTCTACTGTACATAGGAGAGGAAAGGCATAATAAAGTCATTATGGGTACACTCTGCAGTATGTGTGTGTGTGTCTGTGTGTGTTTGTGTGTTTGTGCGCGCACAGAGCATGATAAGAGATATGCAATTACATTCTTCGATTTTGAAATGATGACTTGGGATAAACAAATGTAGAAGTGTGCATATCATCCATACTGTTCCTTTCTGCTTTATCACCGCCCTACATTGCAAACATAGTCCACTGAGAAATTTGTTTTAAGTGTAATCGTAGGTAGAAATGTATGAGAGGATGCAGAGTCCATATTCCAGATCAATGGCTTTATGTAATGCACCTGAAAGATGTTGGCACTAAAACCAAATAGGAGACCCTGTGCCCACAGCTTCCGTTTCTTACAGAAGCTACAGCTGTAATACATTTATATCTTCACTAGTTCTGCTCTGGCACCCATAATGCTCTCCTTTCAGCGACTTTGTCACTAATCCTACAGTTGGGCTAATCCCACACGCAGTTCAGATCTAGGAGTTACTTATTGTAGCAGTCAGGGATGGCTTCTCTCCCTCTTATCACTCCCTTGCTCTCTTCATTATCTGTTATTGTGTATTGTCAATATAATATTTTATAAGGCTCAATAATTTATTTTATAATGTTTGAGTTATAGAAAATCTTATTTAAAGAACCTTGTTTTTCAACTAGTGTCATTTAAATTGCCAATTTGGAAATACAAACCTTTTCCTTTAGTTTAATTCTTTTAACTCCAGCATCTACAGATTCCATTCTTTTTGATTTAAAGCATTATTTGTGATTTTTTTTTACTCTGCTCCAGATGTGCACACCCTATCCAGTCCTGTCCTACCATAAAGTCATGCTCAATCCATCACACCAAAATAAGGCAACTGTGGATTTCCATTTGGTTCAGGTGACTGTTAAAGGGAAACAGACTTGGTTTTGATTACATCTGGTCTATGTCAAACAAGATGATGAGGACCACGGTGTTCTGTTGTACCTGAGGAATGTGAACATTCCTCTTTAACCCTAAAAGCAGTGATTGTTAACAGCACCCACGTAGCTTCTGAGCTGTAGCAACATAACTCAAACACTACTTCCTTTCCTTTCTACTGCTCCACATTTGACCCTTGTCTTTGTTGCATCCTCATTTCTGTCCGTGCAGAGAGCTTTAAGGCAATAAGGTCAGCGGTCACTGGGGGCCTGGTGTCAGAGGAAGTGGCATGTTGATGAATGGGCGTAATCTCACAGCTGTTACAGAATCACAAACACTTTACCTGGCTGAAGGGAAATAGAAAATCTTTTGCTCTGTTAGGTGAGTAAACACAAAATTTATTATAAATATACATATACATAACAATTCCTTCCTAATTCTCTCTATATCTATATATACCTTACTTCCCTTATACTGTACACATATTATATATACACAATTACTGTATGTTGCTACTATTACAAAAAGCCATGCAATATCTACAGTATAGCATATAGTACAATATATCTATGAAATCTACTTTTGCTGTCAATAAATAATAATAAATTATCCACCTCTTGTTTTTGTACATTCTATTGCATATATTATTTACATAACTGCTTTGGATTAACATTTTCCCTTTTTTAATCATGATTTGATTTCAGATTTAGCTGCTTTTATTGACTTTATATCTTAAAGATATGAGTTCCTTCACTCCAAATCCTCAGAAGACAGGCATTTCTGTTGGACATCTTTATCCTCAAATGTCACTTTTTTGTTCCTCTTTGGGTCGATCCAGGAGTTGTGGATAATGGCGTTGTTCGGAGTCGGATCTGCCTCTATGATGGACACCACTCTCTTCTTCATCTTGCTTTTCAGAACTTTCTGGAACTTCTGCCTTGTGAAGGCGTAGAGTAGAGGGTGAAAGATTGTGGTCCCATAGGCCATGACCAGGAAGCCCAGTCTCAACTTGACCATCAGGTCACTGGGGCCCACGCTGAGGATGATGGTATTGAGTACTGTAATGGGCGTCCAGCACAGCAGGAAGGTAGACACAATCAAGAGGGACATCCTGAAAACCCTCTTTTGACGCTCTCGCCTCTCCCGGTGGCGCTTGACGGCCCTGCGCAAGGCGATAATGACAGAGACAGAGGTACGCATGCCCAGCGTGGGATTGCGGCTGCCGCTGCTCTGGGATCCTTCCGTGGCCTCTTGCTGCGTCGTCATCGCCGTCATGGATGGACGTTTTTTTCTGCGAGTCTTCTTCTTCTGTGAAGCATGGAAACGTGTGCCAATGCGAATGTTAAGCGCCTGCAGGATCTTCGAGTAGGTAATAAGCATGACGACGGCGGTAAAAAAGAAAATGGGAATCTGAGCCAGCAAGTGGTAATATAGGCCGAGTTCTGTGTAGTACTGATTGGAGTGGACCACATTCTCCACCGCTGTCTGGTTGAGCTCAGCATGGCCCTGGGCAAAGAAGCCCACCTCAATAAAGGGAATTAGAAAACTAACAAAGGATAGCACCCAAATAGCAACCAGCAGGGCGAGGGCACGGCCCATGGTCAGAACCCTGTTGGCCGGTTTGACTGAGATGTCGTAGCGATCGAGGGTGATGGCCAGCACATTAGCAGCAGTGGAAACGCTAGCGAAGGAAACGCAGGCCTCATGAAAGCAGCACACGAGGGCAGTGTCTCCCTCCAGGGAGAGCAGCACCACCACAATGGTGAGCGGGATACAACACACACAGATAAGCACATCCAACACGTGGAGGTTCATAGTGACGATGTTACTGACAGAGCTTATGAGGTTTGACTTCATACAGTAGAGGGCAAGCACAGTGAGGTTGGAGCTCAGGCCCAGTAGGATCTCCAGCATTAGGAAGCCAGTTAAGGAGACCTGGAAACTGACGGGATAGGGATACAGACTGGGTGTCGCAGGGCTCATGGTGTGGGTGATGGGTTCAGTGTTGTCGGTGACTGTGACGTTGCTCATGGTGGCTTCTTCTTTCACACAGGGGGGGATATGCATTATCCTGCATGTAGAGAGAAGAAAAAAAAGACAATTTCTTAAGAGGAGCAGCAAAGAAAAGAGGTCTGTGTGTGTGCATCTCTAAAATGATCGATGAGACTTCCTTGCAGACATTTTGTTGCTGGCAGATATCAAATGATAAGAGTACATTTTAAGCTTGAATTAGATATGTTGATACTTTAATTGACCCTGAAATTTTTCCCCACTGTGCTGTGGAAATTCCTTAAAAGTGTTCGTCTTTGAAATTATTCTAACCACCGAGGAGTTGCATCCAGACTG
The DNA here is from genome assembly GCA_036785175.1 of Eupleurogrammus muticus. Taxonomy (NCBI): domain Eukaryota; kingdom Metazoa; phylum Chordata; class Actinopteri; order Scombriformes; family Trichiuridae; genus Eupleurogrammus; species Eupleurogrammus muticus. The sequence goes on along the minus strand of JAYKQN010000010.1, from coordinate 17,409,817 downwards.
GATCTGCAATTACATTCTTGGAATATTTGGTTCTTGCAGTTGTTTCAGGTGCTTTCTGAACAATGTATTAGAATATAGTTTTAATGTTTTAGCATTAACACATAATAAATATAGACTAGAGATCATGAGGGAGGATAAAAGCAATGATAAAGAAAGCAGATTTTCACCCCATTTGGACTTAGTTAATATTCCAGGGAGAACCAAACTCGAGAACTAAATTCATCATTTTAGATGCCATTATGTCATTTCCAAGTTACAGAAAGGACATAATTCAGAACAATAATATTCTGAAAGAAGAATCTTTTTTACATCATTCCCAATGGGCTTCTAACCTTCATAGATGCACACCGACAGTAAGTATGTGGAGGGAGAAAATTTTACTGCACATGCATTCCACACTGAATTAAAATAACTGACTTGCACATGCAACACTAAAATCAGCCATCCTCCACTAGATAAATAAATCCAGTCTGAATGAGGCTTGAGATGACATGGAGAAAAACAAATGGTTTCCAGTAATATTTACCCTTCCCTCCAGCACTATCTGAATACCAGGGCTGTGTAATCAGGCCATAGAGTACATGTTAGATCCACAGAGACGAGCATCACGTCCAAACATAGCCAGCGGAAAAGTGTTTCCGCTCCAGCAGAGCCCCCCAGTGAGGCTTTGCCTTTTACTTCTAGTCTGTCCCAGAGAAACTGACAGCCAAAAAAGCACCTGTCTGTCCCGCCAAAGAGTGTCTATGTAGCCCCCATCTTTTTCTTCCCGACCCCAATGGCAAGAAAGCCAGGGAATCAGCTGCACGTATCCAGTGGACGTGATGTGATGTAGGCTAATGTGCTTTACAGACTTTTTTCTCAGACTTTGTCTGTTTGCTTTGGTTATGGCGGCAGCATCGACAGATGAGTAGAAGAGGGATAAGATGTCGGAGCCACCTCCTGTTTACAATCGCATGATATTCCCATAGAGGAGAGACACCGCCAGCAGAGAAAACAAAGAAACACAGATGCTTTCCTTTGCACAGGGCTGCGACGTGCTGCTCATAGCGCGATCCAACTCCTTTCTTTGTTCTTTTTTTGTCCCCGGTAAGAAGATAGTAGTCAGATGTGTAAATAAATTAAAACGGTCATATCCTTTAGCTTGTATTCCAAGAGAAGGTGTTTTTAGTCAGCCATAGATTCCCCAGGGCACACCATAGTAATGTCCAGACTTTGTCCATTTAGTGTGTCCAGGCAGCATCCAGGCCCATGCCTCTCTTGGGAGAACTAATGGAACAGGCCTTCACCGTCCACCTTCCTCATCAGTCTCTGTATGCCTGGCTCCAGCCGCCATTGACTTGTAGATCGAACAAAGGGCTCCAGTTTGCCCCTCGACATGTTGAACCCTCGATCACAGATTATTACAGTACACGTGCTCCCAATCACCATGACATGTGATCACCGTCACATTTGGGACCAGCAGTGGTTGTATATGCCACAGAGCCTGCTTAGTGGAGTTGCATGAAGATGCTGGACAAATGGAGTTTAGGCAGCAGGGCCTGCACACTACATCACCCGTCTGTCCTTCAACCCCACATCTGTCTTATACGATGACCTGGAGAGAGAGAAAGAATAGGGCGATGGAAGATAGAGATAGTGAGAAAGAGAGTAGGAGTAGGAGTAGGAGAAGGAAGTGTGGGGGATGTGTTAGTAAAAATAAACATTTCCTAAGTAGAGTGGCAACAAGGAAAGACTCATTAGCATAGCAACAAGCCTCTGATGTTTTATCATGTTCCCGTGCATGCACTTCACATCTTTGCTTTTGCATTAACATAACACTATAAAGGGGCTGCATGAAAAGCAATTAGCATTTCACGTCTCAGCCACCCATTCTCAGATTGAAGATTAAGTGTAGTTTTATTCTGCTATTCTTCTTGTGGTTATTGTGAATTATTATAGTGTCTGTTGTAAATGATTCTGTCTCCTGTATAGCACAGTGGTGATGAAATGCTCCTAAAATTTTCATGAGACAGATTTAGATCACACTCCTTTAGTGCAGTGTGATCCTTGGGGAGCTTGTCATAGAGACAGGGGTGCCTTATCGTGTGTATATTTGATCCATGTATTCTCTTCAGAGGAATATGTCGGTCATTCTTCAAGGTTGTTTCAGAGAGGGATGCCATACTTTATTGTGCCACAGGCTTTTTTGCTTGTGTTCCATGCAAAAGAATCTAAGCATTCTGTTTAAATAGAAGTATACAATGGCATATTACATTTGTTTGGTTAAAATCTCACTGTTATGTATATGATTTTATTTCTGAATTTAATTGCTGTTTTAGAATATTATATGCAATAGCATTTATTTGAAATTTGATGCTGTTAGAAGCTATTTGGAAGTTTAAGGCTCACCATACAGTATTTAATGGAATGTTTAATTATATCAATCACAAGAAGGTTTCACTCAAATTAATGTTATGTTTTTAATTAAAAAAGTCTTCTTTCATAATGAACTGAACTTATTCAGAAAATGACACTGGTACTGGTTTCTAATTCCATACATTTCTGCAAAAAAAAAAAAAAATATATATATATATATATCATTTTTTTGTCATGGGGATGTTTGTCATTGAGTTTTCGTCACTGACATACGCGCTGCCCAGCTGAGTGCTGTAAATCAAACCAGTAAGTAGAGTGCCCCATCAAAACACAGCAAATCTCACCATGCAGCGTGAAAAACGCCGGAGAGCGATCCACACACCACGCTGTCCCTTCTCCTTCCAGCTCTGCAACAATCTAGGTCGACTGATACTATCTGCTCGCGAAATCTCCTTCCAGCAGCAATCCAAGAATTAGGAATGAATATTGATAAATATACACGAGTCACACAACTGACAGATGTTCCTCGCTTCTTCGGTCCCACACAGAGGAAAAACAAGTCCATAGGGATTGTTCTTGACAGGGATGTTAGTAGGATTCTTCTTAACCTCCATTTGTCCACCTTTTTCTCTCATTCATCCGTATGGACTGGTGTGCGAATACTCCTCATCTCATCAACTCTCTGTTGCGCTTCCCCCTAGCCTAACTGTCTGGATAGGAGTGCACACCATCACACTCCTGCTATCTCTCTATCTCCCGCTCTGCTCTCTTCTCATCTCTCTCTCTCTCACTCCCTCATCCTCCCCCCCTGCTCCTCTCCCTCTCTCCCCCTCTCTCTCTCTCTCTCTCTCTTACCGCAGCGGGTTTGCAGTGCTCCCCCATTCCTGATTGGTCTTCTGTAATAGGCTTAACCCTTTCCTCTCCAGCTCGGGGAGGTATTTCCTATTGTTCTACATCTACACTCTTGCCAGTGACTGTGACATCCCATGTGAAAACGACTTCACTTTTGCATGGGAACACTAGATGCAACTGCAAAAAACACAGAATCTATTGCAGAGATGGTAGACGGCGGACCAAAAAAATACTGGTGAGATATATTCATTAGGTTTGGCACAACATAATGAGCAAGTAATGTATTTTTGCGACGTAGGGGGCATTATGAGGATGGAGAGCCAGCAGAGAGAGGCAATATTTTTTCTATTGATTTTGCGCGCATACATAGATCTTAATATGTGAGTGCAAGTGAGCGTGAGAGGCAGCAAGACTGACAGGGAGAAGATGAATTCTTGCAGCTGTGAGTGGGAGAAATGGATTATACAGGAGAGAATGAAAGTCAGAAAAGAAGAGATGGAGGATACCTACACAGATTAATGATTTCGATTAAGCTGGTAGAGGTTGTCCTGACCACTCTCCATTCCTTTGTCAAGGCTCATTTGTCAGGTGCGATTATTACCAGAGGGCATCCTGGTACCTTACAGCCTCCAGTCCAAAAAAAAGGGGGAATCTGTCGTGATAATCGTTGCACCTTTAAATGTTGACAATTCAATGTACCCACATTTCATGGCCAACATAATGTTTCATCATGTTGGAGGTTATTGATGGAATTATTTCCTCACTTGGCCATCGGGGCTGCTGAGGCTCAGAGGTCCAGCAGTCATCTGCCAGTTGGAGGATCGGTGGTTTGATTCCTGGCTCCTCCGGGCTGCATATCGATGTATCCTTGGGTAAGATACTTAACCCTGAGTTGCCCCAGACAGCTGCGCCACCAGTGTGTAAATGTGTATGAATGCTTGGACTCCCTAATGTGTATACCATATTCCTACAGTGGTCTATTTCTGCAAACACGGGTACTGTTACAATGTCATATAGTAATGTTCAAGTCCTATAAATCATTGTCCTTTCACTACTTCTCCACTGATCAACAATTAAATAGTGAATGTGACAGTGAAAACCTGGAGGGGCCGTATTTAATGCTAAAGTAACATATATTTGATAACCTATTAGCTGCTGTCAGCCAACAATTAACATTATCTAAAGTTACTGTTTAGTTTTTTTTACAAGATACAGTGACAGCCTTTTCGTGGCACAAAAGCACGTACTGCCAAAATGCTTGGAACATCAGTCCAGAAGTAGTGAAATGAAGGATGATTTGTCAGAAATGATTTGTCCTACATTTATAGGACTTGCAGCCTGGACACAGCAGTATAACATTGCAAATGTAATTAGCAAAAAAGGCAAATTATGTCTGCAGTTGGTACATAGGATACAATGCTAATACAGTGGCAACAAAGATATGATCAACCCAACATTTTTTAATTACATCATTTATATAGGTATAATTCATTGGGAGAGCGAACAAAAGTTGGAGACCCCCCCCTTGGGATCTACACCCATGACTATGTCAAATGCATCCTCCACATCAACTACCTGCTTCTTACACAAGAATCATCTACAAGCCTCCGGCTGCCACACTATAATTACAGAGCACATTAGTGCAAAACATATCCTCTGTCACTGTATGCCACGCAAACCGCTGTACACTTCATAACTTACATCCTGAAGAGTGCGCATGGAAGGACTCAAACAGCCACTTGACAGCCTCCTCATGGCTTTGTAACCTCATAGCTAGTGGTAAACATACTGCTGCAAAAACAGTGCTTTCTCCAAACTTAGTTGACTTCAATAGAAGACGTTAATATAAATATTTAATTCCCATTAATATTTTATCCAGCTTATTCTCTCTCTGTCTCCACTCTCCTCTATCTAAAACTCTCTGTTTTGTTCTCCCCTTTCACATTGCAGACATGTGGGCATGCTGCATATGCCTGTTCACATCCATGTTCACACCTTCCTTGGGACAGTGTGTGTGTGTGTGTGTGTATGTGGTGCATCTGGGAAGAGGACCCATCAGGTAATGGAGATACATATGTGCCATCAGAGGCTGTCTCATTTCACATCCACACTTTGCATGCCAAACATCAGCAGGCAATAGCGGAATGGAAGCTGGAAGGCCCACAGGATCTAGCACACGGACTTTTATCTCCTGCCTGCAGCAGGCATCCTGCACTTCCATTTTGTACCACTGTGATTTGCTCCAGATTGCTCCAGAGAGGTGCTAGCCCAGCATTTATGGAGTGGATTTAAAATGTCCTTTTTCCAGGCCGAAAATATAGAAGGGGGAATGACAAATGGTATCGCCTAAGCTGCTCCTGTTTTGGTGAGAATCTATTTTTATTCAACCAATTTGGAAATTCACTCTTTCCTTACACTTTCCATGAAACAGCACAGTGAATGTTACCACTTATTTTAAGGGTTGAAGTTGGGGAAGAGTCTGAATGAGGTGATTTTGTCTAGGGGTTTGACCAGATAGCAATTAGCTGTGGCCTAATTCCCACTGTCCCTTTGGACAGTTGCTAAGAGGATCAAGTAAGAAGGAAAGATGAAAAAAAGGAGGAAGAAAAAAAAGTCTACCCGAACCTCCTCCTACAATGACCACCCTAGAGATTGAGGAGCAGCTAAAGATAAAACGCAACCTCAGTTCAAGAGGAAAGGTTATTGTTGAATAGCCTTATTCGTGTATGACATTTACTGCACCATATTGTCTATGATTTTTTTGGGTACACAAATTTGATTTAATAATAAATAATAATAACAATCCCACTCTAATCAGTCTGCTCAGGTTTTTATGATTGGCCACTGGAGCATAACATCATGTTGTGTTTTTGCAAAAGTTGAGGTTCTTCCACATTCATTTGAATGGTGGACACTTTTCATTGCACTCCCTGATCCTCCCTGAGCTTTGTTCTATCAACACAACTTGTGAAAATCTGTGGTCCACTTATGGGAGGCTTCTTAAAAAAGCACTGCAGTGAATCTGGTGGACGCAAAAGCATTGACAAGTACGGTGCAGCTCTTCTGGAACGTGCTCTGTGGAATCAAGCCGTAATACACTTAGACCAATATTGCTCAGCACTGCAACAGTGCTTATAAATAGAAAACTAAACCAACGTAAAAGACAAAAGAAAAGGACTTCAATTTACCTGTTGTTACTACATTTTTGGAGAAAAAAATCACACAATACACTTTAGTACATATTCCAGTAAGATGCAGTCTCATCTTACTCTGAGCTTAAAAAATGTGAATATGTAGTATCTAAAAATTTGCTACTAATCAAGAGAAAACTTGTGGTGAGATCAATATTAGTTGATTTCACATGAAATATTGAGTGACAAGGTTTCAGTGTGGCAAACAATGCAATGGATGTGTTGAAAAAAAATCATCTTTGCAGGATGCACAGATGACATTAATGTGATGTAAATCAAACAACGGTTTTTGTATAAGATTGACTTCCTGTTGTCAGTATATGATGCTGTGGTGCTGAGTTCATATTGGACTGTATATGTCTTAAAATCATGTGTTTTTACATATATGGAGTCAAGTTATTTTTTTCATGGTGAAAAATCTGTGTCTTGTTGCCACAGCAACAGCGTTCAACTAAAACTCACCAATTCACAAAATTGTTCATCACACAGGTCTTTAGGTGACTAAATCTTTAGGTATATTACACCAAAAAAATAAAAAATAAATAAATAAGAGGGTGTAAAAATTCACACACACAGTAGAAAAGACAGAAAAACTACACAGTAAATTCAAAAAGGCTAGGTGTAGTGTGTAAAAGGATAAACTATAACTTTGTTTTCCAGTAGGTAGCAATATGACTGAGTCAATATGTGCACATTTAGTCCCCACCGAAATTATTGGATCAGCGAGGCTGATTCTTTTATCTTTTTTTCCCCCAGGTATTTACATTTAGATATGATAAACAACTAAGGAAAAATAATCTTTTGAAATGCAACACACAATTTTAAGGCGAGCAAAAGTATAGGAACAGATCAATATATAATCAAACATCAAAAATCACCATGTGACCGTGGCCACAGTTTCCATTAACACTCAAGGTTCATATCATCATCAAGGGCTTTAGACGAGACAACAGAAATGTGAAGTCACTCTGGTTAATGCTCTGGGAAGAATTAATGAAATTATAAAGCTGATGATGATCTGAGCTAAAACTTCCTGTGGCACTATAGCTATGAATCAATACTGACATGTACATGATTTCAGGGGGTAAGTCTTATCAAATAAGTTGACACAAATTCAATGATGTGCATTTGAGTCATTTCCTGTTTTATGGTGAAACATGAAAATGCACTGCCTTTCCCTGGAAACTGCATTGCATGAAATGCCACCATTCACATCACTTTTCATCACTGAGCAAAATCCCCACACCCATGCCCACAACCCATATAAATAAGCCTGATGTGTGTGCAAACTTTGATTTCCCTCAAAAAGGGGTGCTACAGATTAAAAACAAATAAGAAGACTGTAGGGACTTCACTGAGTGTTTCTCACTTGGAGCTCAGACCCTCATAACTATTGCACTTTTAACAGTCTTTGTAGCACATTTGTGGCTCAGGCCCTAATGAGAAAAATATACAGCACAGTTTCAACAGGGCCTTCCTCAACAGCTGAATAATAATAGGTCTTTGCACCACTCAAGTGCACCACTCAAGTGCTCCGACCTAATTACACTGAAATATAAATTACTTGTTTCTGTGAATTACAGTCTGCTGTTTAATTGAGGAAAGTGATCACATAGTCTAAATTTCATTTCATTTGCTTTGCAGTTTTTCCCAGTTCTCACAAGGTTGACACAACAGGGTGCATGAATCATCAATCATGAATCACTGGATCAAAATTTTTGACAAGACAAAAGACACTACCAAATCCAGAATTTTTTGGCTGCAAGGAGCAGAAAAACTCTGAAATCCTCGAGGGACTGATTGGTAATTACTGCTTTTGTGTTAAGGAATTGAGAGATCCCATTAAGTGGACTTTACATATATTTGTAATTTGCTTTATAATATATATCTGTCCCAAATATATATAGAGTACATTTGCTTATAAAGCAAATGCGCACTCGCTTGGGACAGATGCGTTGCTGTTTCCTGCTGCACTGTGACCTCGTCACTGTTTTCTGTCACATAGACCAACAGCTCTTTTTCTATCAGCCCCTCAGAAGTCAGCCACTTCCTGTCACAGCGCAACATCTGTTTATGTAAGCCATGTCAAAGAGCGGCGGCCAAGGCATGGGAATGTGAGGGATACACTGGGGATGCACACTTACCCACGGGGAGGTGTGAGTGCAGTGGTGGGCTGAAATCCTGGGGGGAAGCACGTAGAGGACAACCACACAACTACACTCCTCCCTATAGGCGCTCAACATCCCTCAGCTTGTCATCCTGTTTCATCTGGTCATGCTGCTACCCCTGGTAGGTGTTCATGTTACTGCACAATGTGCTGTTTTCCTTCAGCAGCTAGTTCAAAGGAAGATATCAGCATTCATCAAGATCGACCCTATTTGCATATCTTTGAGTGTCTATTAAAGTGAATCATTTGAAATGTTGTAATTTGGTCCAGTAATGAGCAAGAAGCAGCAGCCCACCTCACAGCAAAGTGCTATAAACCAGAGACTGACCGGTTTAGCAAACACTGGCCCGCTGTAATTGTCCTCTATAAGGCGTGTAGCTCCTGTTCACTGCCACGAATGAGACGTCAAGGTGAAGAGGACTTTTAATCCCAAAACTGACAAAAATGCCCTTTTATTTCGGGCACATGGAAGAAAATGTCTCCGGCTCCGTTTATCAGCAGCATAGCTCTATGTGACCTGAGGATGGAGGGGAAGACCAGGGAACTGGCCTATTTGGATCAGGTGTGAGCACTAGGGTGACCAGAGGATGCTCTAAATATATATATATATATATATATATATATATATATATATAAAGCGGAAACACTCCAAAGACCAAGTGCATCATTTGAAGCAGAAGACTGAAAGTGATTAAAACAGGATACTAAATGTGTACTATACATATGACCTAAAATTTATAGTAAAACAGTTACTAAATAATAATAATAATTTGAGTAGTAAGATGTGTATTGTGTAAATTCATTATGTTATGCTTGATTCAAACTATAGAGAAGAAACATGAATGTGAAGTGTCTTCACATAATGTTGCATACGTCTACACTCTTCCAGTTATCTATCTTTGCATAAAAAATGCGCCCGATGTCAAGGGTTTGCATTTTATTACTGAAAATAACATCAGTTTCACACTGTGCATGGAGCGGCAGACGTGCACACACACTTTCATCACATGATCAAGTGCATGAGGCGTTGAGGATGAGAAGTCCAATGTTGTGTGGATCAGGACATGCATGTCGACCTGGGTGGAAGGAGGAGCAGGGGGGCTGTGAAGAGCTCCAGCTGGCGTGACACACACAGAAAAAAAGGTGCTGATCTTTGTGCCCTGGTAGCCGAAGGCAGGCCTTAATGAAGAGGTAGCAGCTGAGGTAGATAGGCTCATCCCGGCTGTCAGAGCCAAGGCAGCGGCCCATTAGTGGTGCACCACTGACAGGAGAGGCCTCGCTGACAAGGTGTGATTAGGGGCTGGTACAAGTCGATGGCTAGCACTGGCTAATTATCATCAAGTGCTACTAGGGAAAGTGGGAGGGAAGGGAAGCAGGTGAAGACATGAGGCTGGAGGTGGAAAAAAAAATATTGAAAGATGGGAAAAACAGCAAAAGGCTTGTGTTATGGTGTCTCTGTCTACAAAGTGTAATCCTGAAGCCGTCCCCTGCAGACATTGTGTTTCATTTAAAATGGGGAATTGGTGCTCAGGCATGCTGCCCTCACGAGAAAATAAGAGGAGCTGGAATCGCCTGGTTGGCTTCATTGTGTGTGTGTGTGTGTGTGCGTGTGTGTGTGTGTGTGTGTGTGTGTGTGTGTGTGTGTGTGTGTGTGTGTGTGTGTGTGTGTGTGTGTGTGTGTCGCTTGATGTTGAATAGTTTCACCTTTTGATGCAACGAGGAGCACACTACCGGGCCTGCAACAAATAAAACTGTCAATAACAAAAGAACCCACTGCAAATAATATTAAAAATAAATAAATAAATTAAATAAATAAATGTTAATATTCAATGTTGCTACATATAATGTATTGTCACTTCTTTGTCGTCTTATTCACCTCACAGTGGTGCATCAGGAAACAGAATCCCTGGTAACCAATGGCTTTTATGTTACGTTTTTTTTGTAAATTCCTGAGGCGTTTAATTTAAATTGCAGCATTTTATTTGCTGTGAAAGGTAAAGAAAATCATGCGAACTGGAAGATGACGTCATCGCGCGATGAAGCAATGGTGATGGTCTCTTTTGTTTTCACACCCATGGGCTTTATGATATTTTAATTTATAACCTTTCGCACGCTTCGTCTCTGTCACTTGCTTAAGTTGTTGCATCATCATACTTTTGAATGTTTTTTAAACTAAGTTTTTTTGTAGAGATTTATGGATGATTGAATTCAGTTAGGCCTATGAAGTGTGGTCTTAAAGACAGAATAGCGAGGTGATTCATAAAATCAGAACTCAAACCATCACACTATAAAGCCTCCAGGATTCCCAAGAATCACAGCTGTACCTGAAGAAGAACTAGAATGTCACTCCTTCCTGGAATAGCAGCCACTACTGTACTATGCTTGTATTGAGTGCAACTCTGTGACCCAGAAATGTAGAAGCTGTTTTCAATATGTCTTGTCAAACTCTGATCTGGTTTCAGTGTGAGGGTTTGTGGTGAACCGTCTGTATTTACTCTGGTGACGTTATCTCACGATTGTTGACTTTGACACAGATACGCTAACCTTCTGGAGAGTGTTCTTGTTCTGGCATGTTCTTTCTATTAATAATGTTCCAAACAGTAGATTTTTGGCCACGCTTAACGTTTCTGCTATCTCTCTGATGGGTTTGTTTTCATTTTTTCAGCCTACTGATGATAGTGACGGCTCTTTGGACGTCATATTGAGAGCTGACAACATTCCGAATGCGAAAATAACATACTTGAAATGAACTCTAGACCTTATATCTGCTCCTTATAATTGAGAAAATGAGGGAATAACACACACCTGGCCATGAAACAGCTGAGCAAGAAATGTGTGATTGCTATTGGTCTGTTAAAAGTGGGAGGGACATATACAAAACAGCCCACCTGATTTTAATGTAAATACCCTCAAATTAAAATTGAAACTCTGCACTTTTTTTTTTTTTTTCCCAAATCCATTATGTTGATTCTGTCCAAATATACATAGATCTGACTATATGAGTGCTTGCAAAGAACTGCTGTAGGTTTAAATGTATGTATAATGTATTATGAAGAATCTAACAATACCTGTACAAGTAGCCTGCATGAGGCGTTTAAGGACCATGGGTAAACTTTAGCTTCACAAATTAAACTGGGTTACATTGATGTTATGATGTGTTACTGCACGCTAACTTCACAGTCTGACAGGTACATTTTCAAATAATTTGAAGGAAAATGCCAACCATGGCTCCATAATGGCATACCGCTCTGTGAAAATAACATGAAATGGCAGTAAATGTCATTGTGCTCCATTAAGAAGACTTCTGTCTGTGTTGCATGGCCTTCAAACCGTAATGGTCTTTGTAGTCTTTGGCAGGTCATTTCTTTCAAGAAGGGAATTTCCACTGTCGGGTCTCTGGAGGCCACAGGTATAAGGCATTGTAGGCATTGTACTGCTGTCAATCAGGAATGCCAGAAGGATTACGCTACAGACACGCAGTCTCAGCACTTACTAACCAACGCAAACTCAACAAGACAGACACAAACACATGTGAATACATGTCCTTAAAGGAAAATTTCATCATTTTTTGACAACAGATCCTATCCTAAGGAATTTCTTATTTTGCTCCCGTATTGAGGAATCAGCCCATGCTATAATGGTGCTGGACTGGTGTATGCATACCCTGCTGTTTTTGGCTTATATAAGTAATATATAAGCCATGGCTCATGGTATTATTATAAGGCAGACGTGAATATAATATATAATATATATGGAAGGCTCCCCACATCTTGTAAGAGCCTTATAAGAGTCTTGGGAGAGTTGTCTCATTGCAGAAGTCAGCTCTGTTTGTAAACCAGAGGGAGCCAGCCATGTGTCATGAGTGACCCGGCTGTAAGGCAGAGGGAGAGGAGCCAGCAGGGCAATTCACACAGGCACCTCGCCCGAGATTAGCCCCATGAGAGACTGGGCAGAAGACTTTGGCAGCATCACCAGCCGTGTGAGTAGCTACCAAACTGAGAATCAGAATTTCCTTTTTTTTCCTATGTGTATTGACAAGAATGTGACAACGTTGTTTTCACCCATATCTGAAGGAGAGACAATGCGACCAATAAGGTTGCCAGTGGGCAGCAGGCGAAGCAGAGAGCCCTGGATACTGGTTGTGGGTGAGGCAGTAGACTGGGGCAGAGTCCTGGCCGTGTAATTGGTAGTAACCAAACTAGGCAGTTACCTGTATACGTTAGCACTTAAAAAGTGCAAGGAAAAAAAAAATTGAAAGTACACTATATTGCTAAAGTATTTGGCAATATCGACTCATATATGAACTTAAGTGCCATCCCATTCCTAACCCAAAGATTTCAATTTCGGTTTCACAATAGCAGATGAATTGACCAATGACGGTTCGATTTTAAGTGGGTGGGACAAAAAAAAAGAGTGTAGTTCTTTTCTAAGTCTTAGCACTTCAAACACAGCAGAATGCGGCGATGAGAGGAAGGCTGGATAGAGCAAAATGGCAGAGGATAACAGTGACATTGTGGTGAGCTTACTAGCTTTACCTTTAACAAAGCAGGCTTTCACAGAAAAAAGGCATTTCAAAACTGAACATTCTTGGCATTATCCTTCAACAGTGGGCTGCAAGAAAACAAACAGGCTGTACTGTTGGAGTTGTATTTTTAGTCAGATCAGACAGTCAGATTGAAAACCTTTAGGCGCACTAGCAGCATCGTAATCACACTCTCCTCAAACGTCTCATCAATGTTGTCACATTAGTTGGAAAACAAGAGCTGGCATTTTGAGGACATGATGAGACCAAAACAATGAACTTTCTACCACAAATCCATTATAATATTTACTGCCTCATGAGGTTTATTAACCAACCCTTTAAAAAAACGGCAAAGATAACATTGCTTTGTTTAACCACACGATTATTTTGTTTCACCTCTTAGCCTTTGACCAATCACAGCCGTTCTCAGGCTGCTCTGCAGTCAAGGTGTTTTTATTATTATTTATTTATATTCTATGATAACTTTGTAATCTATCTTGTTTTTGTTTGATATTAAGAGAAATAGACAGTTGCAATGAATAACACTGAAAAGGTTTTATATAATTATTAGACTATTATAAAAAATTATACTTTAAAAAAGTGTGTGCTCCAAAGAATTAGAACTGTTATTATTTTGAATACTCTGCAGTGAGGATGTTTAACAGTGAATTGGGCTGTTTGTCATACTTTTTGTACATAACTGGTAGGTGAGAAAACAATATATATAAAATCTAATTTAATTGTTATCATTATGTCCTTAACTTGCTGTACATTATTTAGCCTTTCTAGAGCATCAGACACACCAGGTGCAGTTTGGTCCATTCTCACATGCGTCAGTGCGATGACTGTAGCTGAGGAGTGTGACAGTGTGTGTGGGTAGCAGCAGTAGGGTGTTGGCTCTGCCTGTGGCCATAGCAGGCTGTTGCCCTCCATTGTCTGGCATAGGGTCAGGGATGCAAAAGGGTTGGTGACCACCATTAGCACTTCTCACATACAGAAACACCACTGGGATCTGTGTGCTGAAAGCATTTGTAGATATATGTTTGACAAACGTGTTTTTTTTTTTGTGTGTGTATGACTGAGTCGTGTTAAAGTAGATTACCAAACTACCTTTACATGATCAAGGCATCCTTGATGTTGACATAGCAGCAGGTAATTATTACAAATTCAACAGTTTAATACAAAATTCATAATGAACTACCACCATGTATCAGGGACCGATAACCAACTAGTGAATTCTGTCTCCAAAGGGGTGTTTACTAATAATGTAATACACAGTATCTGAGGATTATTAATAATTGATGGTGTAATTGTGAGCACTGATTCCTATTGACTTCTATTGACCCAGACTAAATCACAATACATATACAAATAATACCAAATCATTTCTCTTTAAAGTGTAAGAGTTTTTTTGATTAGTGAAATTAGTGAAATGATTTCACAAATAGAATTTATATTTCCTATGAAAAAATATGTGGGAATTCTGACAGCTATAATAAAAAAAATCTGAAAGTTTAAATGCATTGCACTGGAAATTCTTGAAGCTGAAACATACACCATTCCAAGGTCAAGAGTCTCCTTTACACTTTGCTTTCATCCAAAAATGTTCCTTCTAACCAGCTAGATGGTTTTAGCTGTGCTAACATAACAGCACAAGGGTTTTCTAATCATCCAATATCTTTTAATGCAACTGGAGAAAACTTTTCTGACTGTAATATTATCTTTGCCCCAGGTCAAACTACACACACGCGTGACTGTGTTTGGTCAGTGGTACATCAAGAATTACTTCCATTGATTGACAATGTTAAAGAAGAATTTTTAGAGAGTAGAGAAAACAGGGCTGATAATGCACATTGATGAGCCCACAGTTTGGTGCACAGAGATGGTTGTGGTGTCCAAGCCCAGGTTGAAAGATCAGAATATTTGTTTTGCTCTAACCCACCTACATAAGTGCATATACCAGAAAATACACATCCTGCTGGTGGTTGATGAAACTCTGGCCAAGCTTTCAGCAATGATTTTTACAGAGCCTGGATGGTTTTAGGAGGTACTGATTTTTAAGATTGCCATTTGGAATTTCATTGAGCACTTCCAGAACCAACTAACACAGTGGCTAGCATCACTGGAATGAACTCTCTGTAATGCACATCTGCACATAAAAGCAGACCCAGGTGAAATCAAAGTGATACCCTGACCCTAAGATGTTGCTGAAATAAAATCAAATGAAATGAAACAGGACATGAAGGAGAACCAAGCATTTTGGTTCAACAAAAAAAACAAAAGAAAGAAAAACAAGAGGTCGGGAAAGGACAATGAGTCACACCAGGCAGGTTGAACCCATCAGAGGTCTAGCCCAGAAGCCTAGACCACATCAACCTACCCTCTGGGAGTCTGCATAGTCAGGTCCCAAAACAGGGTTATTTCAGAGACTCCCAGAATGACAAATTCCGGAAGGATTATGGATTTATAATCACCAATCTCATAGATAGAGAGCTGTGGTTACACGGGGCAGTATAATCCCTGTACAGCTTCAGGGACCCACAGAGTCCACCCTGACGACTAGTTAAATAAAATATTCTAAGTTGTTTGTTTTTTGTTAAATTTAGTGTCACACTTGACAGAAGTAAATTTAGTTTGTAAGTGTATTATTATTATTATTATCATTATTATTATTATTATTATTATTATTATTATTATCAGTAGTAATAGCAGTAGTAGTATAATATCACTATTATTAGTCACACTATTAGAAAATTGCAGGATTATAGCAAAGTGGATTGCCAAAAGTGGAAGACAATAAAAAAAAAGTGTTAAAGTATACCACACACAATTTAAGTTAGAGATATTGGTATTAACCAATTAAATATAAACAAAAGAAGACAGTGGACAGCTTGTCTTCCACTGCGTATGGTCTACCAGTAGTGTTTTCTCCCCCCTGATTTCTCTGGATCTGCCTCTAACTCACAAAAACAAAGATAGTGGTGCCTACATTAACATGTTAGGTCCAAAAATAACAGGAAAACATCAATTATTGTTACAGTCTATGATTGAGATGCAATTAAAGCAAAAATGAATGACTCGCTTAGTTATAGTATGTGGAAGTAGTTGATGTTCAAGTGGTGCAACCTTTAGGGTATTTAAACATTCTATCCATTTAATTCAATGTTCAGAAATGGTTAAAAAAAAATGGTGTGTACGTGTGTGATCCAATCACCTGAGTGCATGTGAGTTTTGGGGGAATGACCACATGGGATTTATACAGTGGTGGCTAGCATCAGCTCAGCAGCATCATGTTTCGCAAACAATAGGGTAACATTAGAAGCGGTGCTAAACTTAGCTACAAAGTTAACATTAGCTGCCCACTCGGTGTGTGTGGGTCCATGTGTGTGCGGTTGGTACGAAGAAGAGGTGAAAACAGAAGCGAGAGTTCTAAGTAGCCTGTGTGTGCACATATATAATGATGCGTGTGCAACCCACAGAGACACGTGGGAACACAGCTGTTAGCTTTTTCCTCCCATAGATATGGCAAAGTGGAGGAGACGTTGCAAGATCTTGCACACATGAACAAAAATAAACACAAGCAGTTTGGACACAAAATCAGTTCATGCATGCCTGGCACAGCTAAGAATATTGTCCTAGCGTTGGTGTGTTATCCCTCCTGGGCTTCTGTGGATTAAGACAGTCCTTAGCATCTTCACTTCAATATTTCAGCTCCTCTCCTGTTGCAACAGTTCATGTGTTGCTGCTTGTATCACTGCTACATATTCATTTTCTATTTAACTAAGACATAGTGTATTGTATTTGTATATCCAAAAATAACAAAATCGCCTAAATGGGCTTCAAAGTTTGTATAACTGCAATACAACGTCCCCTCCATAGATCTGCACATCGTGCTAGGCAAAAACTGAAGAATAAAAAGAAACATGGGACAGGATTCCTGGCAAAAAATATAAAGTATAATATAAAGATGGTTTCACTGGAGATGGGCCTGGTAGTTAATGCCTATGGCTTCCATTTTAATTTTAAACATTCTGGGGACCTACAAGAGGAACTACGAGATCCTTAAGGCAGGATGGAACCTGACCTTTGCAAGCTTTGTAGGTGAGGAGGATGATTTTGAATTTGATTTCACAAGAATTCATTGCAGAGAGGCAAATTCCTTCTTTTGTGCTGGTTAGTATACATACAGCATGATTCTCGATCATCTGGAGAGTCCTTAGAGACTTTTTGCCTGACAATGAAGAATTGCAGTAATCCAGTTTGGACTAGTTTTTTTTTGCATCTTTTAGAGACAGAAAGATCCTGACCTTTGCTATGTTGCTTAGGGGAAAGAAGACAGTCCTAGAAATTAGTTCAATACGGGTAGTAAATGACATACTGTATCTTGCTCACAGATAACTCCCAGATTTCTTACAGTAGTGCTGGAGGCCAAGGAGATGCCATCCAAAGTAGCTATATCACTGGATATTGAATTTTTAAGGTGTTCAGGCCCGAAGCACAATAACTTCAATTTCAAAGTTGCAGGTTGTCTTGCAAAATGGAAACAATTCGAGAGAGATTATTACAACTTTTTGCTTCTATAAACAGATTTGGCCATATTCAGCACTTAAACAGGCATGGATCTTTGTTACTCTGTGACATTATCCATGCTACAAAAGCCTTAGGCCTAAGTTCTCTTTAATGTTGAATCCACTTCCACCTGCACTTCAACCCTGCATCCAATATCAGCAATCGCCTCTTTTCTCAAACTCGTTCATTTTGAAAGCACAACATCACCCAAATGAGAATATGATAGCTGAAACTGAGCTTTATTCGAACAGCTGTGTTATCCTTTTAATGACACATTTTTATACATGCCATGTTTGGCTAGTAGTTAGTGGATATCCAGCGTTACGTTCCATCAAGAGGAGCCGCTCTGAGAGTCAGTGTTAACGTGTGACACTTCATCTAATTTAATGTATTGCCAGCACAGATATGATGGCCAGGACCGTGTTATTGTTGCTTTTCTACTGCTTCTTCAATTTAATCATGTAGTGAGATGAAATAGGATTTACTATGAATCATAAATGAAATCTGTCAGACCCCTCCCACCTCCTAAAAAATAAATAAATAAAAACCTCCTCTGTCCCCTCACTCACTCATCCCTGTAGTCCTCCCTGATACTCCCCTCCAATACCTGTATTTATTTTAGTGTGTTAGCATAAATTTAATTTTAACCTGGCCTGTTACTTTTATATTAAGGTCAAAATGAAAAAACAATATTACCTGTTTTTAAATTTGAAACTCGCACTTCTGCTCTTATGTAAAGTACCTGTGTATTTAGTTGGGATCTTATGGGTGAATTTCCCAGGGTAGTGCTGCTTTAGTAAGGGCTTCAATATACTAGTTTTTAGAAATGGGACATCAATTTTTTTAAATGAGTGCTATCACCCTAGATTGAAATAGACAAACAACATTTCATTAAACATATACAACATGTCAAGATGCATCAAAAAATGTCTTGGACCATTACTTTAACACCAACAAGAAGTCAGCCATCTTAAGGTAAATGACCATTTTTTTTTAATTTTTTTTTTAAACAAATTAGTCCTAGGAACTCAAAATTCAAAATCACACCAACTTCTAATTCATTCTGAAACATCTTCAAACATTAAAGATGAAAAGTTATCAAAAGCTTTTTCCTACTACGCCACCACACAATTCCATATCTCACCATGAAACAGGAGCTTGCTATAACTTCAGCAAACTCAATGTCCCCTTCTTTACTTTGACAGATTAAAAACTAGTGGGCCACTTTTGAGGATTCTACTCAAAATGTTGGGGCCTACATAGACCTATAGTTGACACTATGATGCACAGATAAAATAAAATATGTATATTTAAATGTATATCACACACTACAAGAAAATCATTTAAAATATATTAAATTATCACTATCACAGTGATTTTCACTACCACAACAGGCATTACAATATAGGGGTCCATGAGATGTGTTTTGGGAAGGATGAAAGCGGCTAATATAATACGCTAACAATTAAGAAGCCATTATGGAAAAAAATTAATGTCAATGTACAAGATAATAAGTCACTTAAATAATAGTAAAATAGAAATAAAAAAGTATATATAGTAATACAATATAAAATAAATAAATGTGCAAACTGTAAGGGATGCATGTCCTATCTGCTGTGTAGACAGTTCTTTAATCCAGTGTTCCTGCATTCCACATTTGTGCACCTCTGCCCTGAGGTCAGACATGTGAGCAGTCCTTGCTGAGGGTGGGGTCCTTGCGGATGGAAGCTGCTCTGAGGCAGGCGATGCACTGCAGAGAGGAGAGTGAAATCCTGGTGGATCTTCTCAGCAGTCCCTACCACTCCCTGCAGGCACTTGCTGTCCATAGCAGGAGCGCCCCCGTACCACACAGCGATGCAGATGGTCAAGATGCTCTCCACAATGCATCTGTGGGAGTTGCAGAGGATGCTGGGTGACATGTATTTTTGCCACAAAAATACTTTTAAAATAACACTGCATTATGCATCATGTTTTATATTACTAAAAGACCTAATATACTACGATTGCTCATTTTTCTTTGATAAAAAAATATTTAAATCTATTAAATCTACAATGCAATCAAAGCACTTGAAAAAAATGTGGATGCATTGCAGTAATCAGAATTTCAGCTCAAAATGTATTGAAATACAACAATAATGAACGTTTGGGTTTAAACACACTGTTCACGAAAGGGCATGAAATTATTTTTAGAATTGTTTTTTTATTTCTTTTTTTGTTGTTTTACTATATTGTGACATTTGAAAGGATTACCTCCTATGTTGTCCATACCATCTTGCAAAATCATATTGGACACCATGGATTCAATAATCTGTAATTTCATGGTGTAATACTGACGCCATAACTATGATTTATTAAGACTGTGTTAATAAAGGCACTGAACCTGATGGATACGTTATTGGGGATATTTAAATGCTGAATGTGATGAAGGCACAGGGATTTATGAACAGGCAATTTAGTGGGCAGTGTAGAAAGGAGCCTCTTATCGTTAAACAAACAGATTAGATTTTGGTTCCACTTGACAAATTGACTGTAATTTCTTTTGCTGATCGGAGATTGGATTTCTGCTGGGCTCTGTAAGACATGCACAGGGAGGTATAAGCAAAAACAAAATACAATACATGCACTTCTAAGTCTTTACGCATCGCCCAGAGACTGAGAATCACTTTGTTCCTAAATTTTTGGGAACTCCCATATGAGATGAATAAGCAAAAACATATGTTTTCTGTATGATTTAAAATGTCACGACTGATTATCTCCAGATTTATTAATATAATGTAATAACATCAACTGTCTAATTTTGATGCTCATGTCTATGAGCATCAGAATGACTAATCAATGGTGTCCTCAACAGGAGCCATCTCAAACAGGAAATACGTACCCTCGTGCCAAACATGGTGAGCAGATGGCAAGCAACAGGGCCCTGTCAGTCCAGTGTAATATGGTTGCTCAAAGTTGGTGGGATGGGCATTTGGAAGAAATTACAGGAAAAAAGCAGTCAGGATGGATCAGGCCATCTGTCTGCATTACAACAAGGTGTCGTATTTAAGAGGGTGGAAAACTTGCTCCCACTCATTCTTAAGATCTGGTCTTTACAGCACATAAAAGAGTACATAACTACTGTGCTTGTTCCTCCTCTGCCTTTGACTTTTTATGCAACCAAATCCCACAGTGGCAGTTGCATAATGATGAAACATTTTTAATTCTCATTGTGGCACTGATGTTCTTACACTAATTCTTCATTGAACCCTGTTTAGGATTTCCGTCTTTTTTTTCTATCCCCCTCTCTGTCTCGCTCCACGTCTGAAGAAGTGATGCTAAAATATTCCCCTCTGTTAAAATATTACTGAGACATAATAAGGAAGCTGCCTGGAGAAGGAGGCACTGCAGTTCACACAGATACATGTAGAGAGACATTCCGGCTGTTACCAAGTGCACACGAGATTGTCCGCCTACACAGTCAGAAGACCAGGAGATGTGTGTCTGGGCCTGGCTCAGAGGCTGCTGGCATGCTCTTCTGTAGCAGGTGGTGCACATTTTGCATTTACGAGAAAAAAAAAAACTAAAGTGGAGGCGGTAAAGTGGAGGCGCTGTCATCTATTCTCGCATCGGACACAGAACCACTTCGTGGCACAATCAGTGGTCACATTGACACAATGTTTGGTCTCAGTATTATTTCCAAAATTACACAGAATGAAGTACTAGCGAGAGAACTAATTCTCATAAGAATCATAATTCTAGCATCCTGCATCATTTCCAAAACAAAATTTGTGTGCATTGAAAACCAAAACCACTGACGCAGGACATTGCACCACCTGCAATGTGTAAGGTGTGCATATACTGTCCATGTTCATGTATGCAATCACTTGATAATTAACTTTTTGAAACAAAGGTGAGATATTCTGAAGTTAGTAAAGTGGAGCACTAAACTCCTGCAGCTGAAAAGAGCTCCAGTCCACTTACACGGCATCCCTGGTAGCGTCAAAGCAGGATAGATAGTAGCATTAAAGCAGAGAATGTCTGCCACTGCTGGAGAGATAACATTAATAACAACACAGTGAAGCACTCCATTTTTCCGCTCCTTACTCCAATACACAAAGACCAACTTGTGTTTCACAAAAGAAATTTATCTTGTGATCATAGTTCCTAAAAGACATTTTTATTAGTCCTGTACAGGCAGAATCGTGTAACTTGCTTTCAAATTATTGCAATCAACTTTTTCATGTAACAAAGCTATGTAGTCCTAGACACATTTGTTCTGCTTTATTTGTTCTTATTTGAAGAACTGGTTTTACCGATGTTATAACACGATCAACTTGCTTTAGGAGCAAACAGACCTAGTTTTATCACTGCCATATGCTATTTGTCTGTCTATTAAGCTTCAGTCCATTGTTTTATGTAAATGTATTAGAGCTATTTTAAGATGCCATTTTTTTCCTTTCAAATTTCTTTTGCAGGAGATCCAGGCGGGGACCTTTCACACACATGTACATTCGTACCTTTTTACGAATAACATTCAATGGAACCCTGGATGTCGTGTGAGAGACATTTTCAGTTCTAGATAAGAGCACATGGGCTCTGTAATAGCTCTTATCATCATGACCCAGAAAAGTCGTGGAGAACTCAGGGGAGCATTGCCCTGATTCAGGTGCATTGCACATGCAGCGCCAATGGAAGCATGAGGGGCTAGTAAAATGAGGGAGGGAAATATGCATGAAGATGATCCCTGCATTCATCCAGCAACTGCAGAATTTGAGATATTATGCAAATTACGGAGATTCAGCCAACCATTGGCTTTTGCAATTAGGATTAAGGTGGGGCTCGTAGGGATTTCGAGCAGTGCTCTCATGGTTCTGTGACTGGTTGAGCAGTTGACAGTTGTATCTGAAAGTTGAAGCCTTGGTTGAGTCTCAGTGTTGCACATTATTCAGTTCTATTAACAAATGCTTTGAGCCATAGTATAGCCCATCAAGCCATGCAATGCAAAGTAGATGCAGCTCTTGTCACATGGGATTATCTCTATAGGATAGGATATAGGGTAGGATTCCGTCTCTAGGATATACCATAGGTGCCATTTGTGCGTATCTTAGATAAGAGAATACACCTAATCTCACCGAGGTGTGGACTTTGTCCTATTACATTAGAAGCATACATTCTGACTACTGAATACATCAGGCTATATCACGCAATTCAAATCAATTCAATTTATTTGTATAGCCCAGAATCACAAATCACAGATTTGCCCCAACAGGCTTTACAGTTTGTACAAAAGCAACACAACATCACCTGTCCTTAGACCCTCACATCATAGGTAAAGGTAAAGGGAAAACTCCCTAAAACACCCTTTAACGGGGAAAAAGAATGGAAGAACCCTCAGGAAGTATAACAGAGGAGGGATCCCTCTTTCAGGGTGGACAGGCTGCAGTAGATGATGTGTGCAGGTGGAAACAATACAGGGAAAATTGGATATTACAAACAGACAAACAGAAATGTAATGGATTTTGGTGTAAGTGGCGGATGAGGCGCAGGGTCCATCACAGCTTCCAGGTTTCACCAGGACATCATCAGACCCTCCAACATCCATAGATCCTTCAGTGGCTACACTGCAGTATGCTCTGTGTGTGGAAAAAAACAGGGTAGGACTCTGTGAACACTCCAATGGGAGCATATAAAGAGTGAAAAGCATTGGTCCAAGCACAGAACCTTGTGGAACCCCATGATTATCTTTTGTATTGATAGAAGAAACATTGATATAGACAAATTGGTAACGATCTGAGAGATAGGACTTAAACCAGTTTAGTGCAGTCCCTTTTATACCAATAAGATGCTCTAGTCTCTGTAATAAGATTTGATGGTCAATGGTGTCAAATGCAGCACTAAGATCTAACAGAACAAGGATGGAAATAAATCCTTTATCAGATGTGTTGAGAATTACTAGAGCAGTCTCTGTACTGTGATACATTCCTGACTGGAAATCCTTGTATAAGTTATTGTTGTGTAAAAAGTCACACAGCTGTTTAGAAACTGCTTTTTTCAGAATCTTAGAGAGGAAGGGAAGGCTGATTATATTTTATACATATACATCATATTTCTGTGTTAGATTGTATAAATGTAAATGAGGCAGGACGAGGAGGACAGCACAGGCTTTTCTGTGTTCCCCTGCATATTTACACTAAATTGAACACTGATGTTGAGTAATGTTTGATGATGTGCTAAGCTTGTCCAATTCCCAAAATGTGATATGCTCCAGTGGCTCAGGTCATTATACTCAGAGCCAGCCTCCTTTAGAAAAGCACTTTTAATGATAGTTCTGCAACAAACTGCTACTGCTACACATTTCTAACTAAAAGTATTATATAGTTGTACATTAATGCTATACCACCATAAATTATTATGAGTTAGTTAGTGAGTTAGTAGTAGTAGTAACATTAATAAACATTAGTCTGTCATAGACATAACTTAAATAATTAAACAAACATTTTAAGTGTGACTTCCTCAGTTTTGCAGCATGACAGCTGCACAGGGGATAAGGCAATATGTTTGCTAAAATTCCATGGGGCAGTTGGATAGTGATATTAGTTGTGTTATACAGTGTAAGGCAGGAAATAGGAAACAGTCTTAGTCCATAAATAATTTCATTTTGAAACACGGTGTAAAACACTGTGTGATAAAGACTTCTGATTTCTTGCTGCTTCTGGAGTCTCCCCTCTGGTGGTGTCTATGTGTTAATGTGATACTCAGGCAGATATTCACCTCACACATTGCTCAAAATGACAGATTTTGTGTTCGTTTTGCATCCCTCTTTCTCTCTCTCCCCCCCCCTTTTTTTCCTTTTTTCTTTTACCTGTAACAACCACACTTCCGTTCCTTTCACCCTCTTACTCCCCACCTCCTCCCCTTGGGCAAAGAGTGAGCGGAGATGGAAGGAGAGATGGATGATGTTTTTTTGAACCGTGACATGCCTCCATGCAAGTCATTCCATTATTATTCATAAATAATTGGCTAGGACTGACTGTGGGGGCTATTTATAGAGCTGATTGCTATATTGCCAACGAGCACAAACTCTCACAGCTTTATTTATCTGCAACTCTTGTTTACCCAAATGAAAAACCTAATAGAGGGGTTTGTAGCTCTTCTTATGAAGTACTTGAATAACCCTAACCTCTGCTACTCAAATGTTACAGTTTGCCAGGAAGGTGAATAGCGCTAAATGTTTGATGTATTCATTTAAACTCTGTTATCTCAGCCTAAAATCTCTTAAACAGTTTAGAGCCGACGTTTAATATGTTTAATTATTTTTTGCTGGGCAGTCAGGGATATTAACTCCATCTCTCTTCTGAGGATCTATCGTCTACTTAGGTTGAAAATCAATAAGGACCAGCGAGGCCGGTCAGTTATACTAGATTACACCGACTCTGCTCAGACAAATAGCCTGCAGACATGAACCACTGTCCCTTTGTTCATCCCCACTGCCACATTACAGCCTCCACCCCTTACATAGGTGTGTGTGTGTGTGTGTGTCTGGATGTACTGGAAATTTTGATGCAGTGTTAAATCGCTCACAGTGCCCTTGAAGGTTGAATGTGTGACTGACAAAAGAGAGAGCAGGAAACCTAAGCGGAGAGAGAAAAAAAGAAGGATATAATCAGATTGGGAACAAAGGAGTGGATTATTTAGCCCTCATGGTTCATTAGGATAAGCCCAGAGCCTTCTGGTGAATATTACATGAGAGAGTTAGATTAGAACAGATGAAAGGGAGACTTGCCCAGTGAAGTTGTGCATAAACATACTATCTATTTAATTGCAATTTTTTTAAATAATGCAGTTTAAATTTGGATATGTAGAAGCAAGAGAGCAGATGGATGAGATTTTTCGGCGGAAATGACATGAAGTTAATGCACCTAGTGCATGCATGCAGGATTAAGCAGGTGGTAGTACTGGAAGTGGTTTTTGGGCCAGAAGGCTTTCACAATCATCATCCTCTGTCAGATCACCATTTCTGCTGAATCAGGATATTGGAGTGTGGTTTCACGGTGAAATTGTTGGGGGGGAAAAAAAACACCAGGTTATGTCAGAGCATATTTGTATGACAATAAGGAATTCAATTCCAAATACAAATCAGAGCTCGGCACGTGGTGGAGCAAAGTGGGGCATGCTGCATCGCCTCATAAAACGCCCCATCTCCTCCGCAGCGTGACAGCATGAGAACATGGCTGGAATGCAGGATGACAAAGCTGCGTGGTAGAAACAGTCAGCTGTCATTAGTATGCAGCGCAGACCCATCTTGTCTAGCTGGACCTTTGTAGAAACTCTCTCCCTCAGAACAGCACATATATTGTCCGCGGCGAAGGTAAAAAATTTTTGCTCTTTTCTACAAAAGGAGAATTTTCAAATTTGTCAAAGCAGAGACACAGTGAACAAACCTTATTTGGACCTGTGCTTCAGCAGCTCTGCCTTTAAGTCCTGAGTAAGTTTTATCAGAGAATGACACTTCTCATGATGAACCAATTAGCCATGAAATTGACTTTTCGAATAAATAGGAATCAGATGAGAGTTTAGAGGACCAATTTTGCACTTCAACCCTTTGTTTAAAATTTCTAATTACACTTGAGCATTAGTCGTTTTTTCACCAGATTTGTACATTAGGTTTTCCATTAGTTTCTTCTTTTAAATATGCTGAGGTATATATGAAATCATTAACCCCAAACACTATTGTTGCTGCTAAGATAAAGACCAAACTATAACACCTATTTGTAACGCAGTGCATCAGTAAACAACTCAGTCAGTAAATGTGAACTCGAGGGCCTGTGAAATAGCATTTTGAATGTTGTGAATGAAAAATTTGGGTGCTCATAATACACATATTTTCTGTCTGCCTTTGATCCCTGCTTGAGTGAACATGCTTTGTCTTCCTGCTGAAACAGATGCAAAAACAGACTTCCTGACTTTAGAATACATGACTGACTCAGAGAGAAAAGTCAGAGAGCTTTATTTAATGTTAGAACTTTTTGTACAGGCAGATCTGTCATTAAATCAAAAATTAGATAAATATCCCCAATAAACTTCAGGCAAGATGAATATTCTGTTCAACAATTTTATGTCCTTCTAATTTATTGAGAGGTTCAACAATGCTTTATTACCCCAGAATCTTCATTCTCTGACTAGTCAAGGACACTTATTTTGCTCATCTACATTCTAGTATGCAATGCACACTTGGCTATGCTGTTGATCTTAAACTTAGTAAATATCGTAAATGTACTTAACATTGTTGTCGGTTCAATGTTGCACCATGTTTCACTACAGACAGACCATAGTATGTTTTGCTTTTTTGGTCCATTCTATTAATGTGTTTAGACACAGCAACGAAATTTATTACAATGACTAAGAGAGGTTTGCATAATAATTTGAGGCCTTTGACAGTTACTGATTTGCATTTGGATCAGCACAATTTATGCCGTCACTTGGCGCTTATTCTTTAGATAGAGCAGTGACGCGTACAGATGATTACAGTACCACACCTACTGAACATATAAAGTGAAAATATTTAGATCGTATTGATGCCATCTTTGTGGAGAGCAGACAGGCGTTTCCTGAAACAGACAGATTGTATTTGGCCAGACGAGGAAACAAATCAATGTACAGAATTGGCCACAAAACGACTCTTTTTGCATGGACATCTTGTGACATCCATTGGACATATCCTATTGTTGTGGTAAGTGTTAGACCCTGCTTTGTTGATTCACCCCTTTGCTAAGAGCTCGGCTCTGCAATGATAGAAAGGACACACCAATGAATAATGCACGTCCTTATCAACCCATCTTGCAAGCGCAATGCAAGCAGAGCATGAGACGGATAGGCAGAGAGAGGGACAGATGGACAGAAAGAGAGAGGGAGCCTCCAGAGTTATGAGATGGGAATTGCGCATACGATTAAAAGTCAAGATGACAGTCTCACATAAAGTATCCAACAATAATGCAATAACAAAGCAATAAATGATTTTCATTAAGTTAGCTGCATTCATCTAAGATGAGGTCTTTTGGTTGCTTTCAGAATAGACAAACTGTGGGCCAAAGCCCTTTGGTGTCTTTCATTCGCAAGGAAACTGAATCACTCAACACCTGCTACAAATAAAGAAGTATTTGGAACATTTCCTTGGAATGAATAGAAATGAGATCATAGATACTGCAGAAATATATTATTTATTAACCTTGACAAGAAGCCTTCTATGACTAGGGATCAATGGCCAACATATTGAATTTGTATCAGTTGTATAACCCTTTTTTTAGAAATCTGCTTAATCTCTCAGCAGCACAATCATCCCCTTAAACAGACTGGAGCAAGGATATCAGCTGCCTTTCTTCCTATTACACACCTATAGACAACAATGTTATCTTAACATGCATTGTTCTCCATTGACCTCCAAAGTGCAAAGTTTCATGTGAGGTGAATGAGAGGGGAATTGGATGAATAACAAGGAGACGGGGTTGACATTTAATCATGGAAACTGTCTTGTGAGAGAGAGAGAGAGAGAGTCCTTAGTAATAAAGACTAATTAAGATGTATGACTAATAGTCTCAAATCAATTCAATGTTAAAATGAGTATGCACATTCGCAAGCTGTCTAGTGATTAACAGCAAGATAATTTCAACGTATGAAATGGCTAATAAATATTACCAATTAAATGATAAACTGTACATTTTGTTTTCTGGACATCTTAGAAATTGGCCTTTTTTTTTAATGTCCACAGCACCCCTTATCAAAAACAGATGCATAGAAGCTTCTTTAAGCCTTGTAAGTCCATTTTCCCATTCAAAGGATGAAAACACTGTAGTTTTTATTATCATGAGGTGTAACACACTGAACATGGACCACAGAAGGCTGAGGAAATTTGAAAGAAAATTAGAAAGAAAATTATAGACAAGCATGTAAAGGCTATATGATCATCTCCAAGCAGCCCAATATCCCTGTGACTACAGTTTCACATATTATTCCGAAGTTTAAGGTACGGACTGGAAGAGTGGAACATTTATGACAAAGAGACGGATGGTAACCCATGAGCCCATGAGATGAACTCCAAGGTCAAGGTAGATCAGTGTCAAGTTGCACCATCCGGCACTGTTTGGACCACAGTGGACATCCGAGGAGGACACCACTGATGAAGGCAAATCATAAAAAAGTAAAACAGGAATTTGCCAAAATCCATATTGACAAGCAACAGAGACAGATGATACAAACGTGAAGGTTTTTGCTAAGTCACGTCAGCTCAGTATTTACTGATGCAAAAACTAAGCATGCAAATAAAATAATATTGTAGCTATTGTAAAACATGGACAAGGCTTGGTTATGTTTTGGGGTTGAGTTGCTACATTTGGCCCGGGATGTCTTGAATCTATATGATACAATATAATCTCAAGACTACCAAGGATTTGTGGAGAAAAATATGCTGCCCAGTTTGATCTCAGTTGCAGATCATGGGGTAAATCCTATTGAAGCCACGATGTAAAACCTTTTGAACATACAGTGTGGAGAAGGCAGGCTTCAAAACTGAGACAGCTGGAGCAGTCCATGAGGAGTGGCCCGAAATACCTGTCGACAGATGCTGAAATGTCACAGAGATCTATAGTAATTGCTTTATTGCTGTGATTTCCTCAAAATGTTGTGCAAATTGGAATTAAAACATCATTATTGTTCAGGCCAGTTTCATGAGTTACTGTTTTTATTGATTGCCTACACACTTTTTCTGACAAGGATACTTCACACTCTCAGAACTTTACACACAACTCCAAAAACAAATATTTTCCCATAAAATTTAACTTTGCACCATGTTTTTCTTCTGAAAAGGATATTTTGTTTTTAAATTACACTCACAAACACCATATGAATATTTACATTTGTAAAAAAAATCGATTATGGGTCAAAATGGTGTGACGGGTGTTGTGTTGAGTAGGTGTTTATAGCAACATTAACATTTTACATTTTAAATGACAATGTGTTCCTTGTGAAAATTAACATGAAAATTGTGCCAAATGCAAAGATTTTGTGTAGTATTCTGAAAAAGAAAAAGGTGTTTTAGAAGTGCAAATTTGAGGGTAAAGCAAGAATTGTGCTTGGAATGCAGGGTTGGTTCACAGGGCCACTTGTGGTGGTTATCGTGTGTCCAGTAGACGTCTTTGGGTGTGAGTAATTGAGAAAAACTGTAAAATGATTCTGATGAAGCACAATTCTAAAACGTCTGTTACAGTGTCCTATTAAACACGTTTAATTTAAATCTTGTAATGGACATTTTTTTGTTGAATCTCCATCCATTAATAATAATAATCTAGTTTCATTTTTTCCCAGTCTTGAGGTTGTAGTTGTAGGTGCTTAATGTAGTAACCTCAATATCATGGAATATTTAATTGCAGAGCACAGACTATTCTGACTCATAAGGGTCTTGTAGTGCTTTGTTGTGATTGTTTGAATGAGTGGATTTGGCAGTGTGGCTTTCCAAAATAAGTCACAGAAGTTGTTGGTATTTATAGCCTGGGACAAACACTGCAGGGAAAGTGAGTCTGCAGTTTGAGGGAAGTGGAATTATAGGCTTGAGATCCATTTAAATTGTGTGCTGCTTTGAAAAAAAATGCTGACATTATTGGTAAACATTATTCCAATTTTTCATTTTTTTACTGCAGA
Organism: Eupleurogrammus muticus; assembly: GCA_036785175.1. Taxonomy (NCBI): domain Eukaryota; kingdom Metazoa; phylum Chordata; class Actinopteri; order Scombriformes; family Trichiuridae; genus Eupleurogrammus; species Eupleurogrammus muticus. The sequence continues at coordinate 17,379,492 of JAYKQN010000010.1, read as the reverse complement.
TATTACCATAATTTGAATCGATTCTTGTCATTGCAAGATCGTTCATTCCTGGGGGCAACTAATTATAGTACATGAACATGGTCGTCTGTTCTTAAGTAGCCATGTTTAGACTGCAGTGCTCCCTGGCTTCTGGCATTCATTGCATTTCATTAATTGTACTTGAGTGTATTCATTGTCTGCTGATAAACATTGTGTTCCTACACAATGATGTTGTTATGTGAAAGCCTCTTGAATATTAGTTGATTTCTATAACTACTTATTAGCTGATTATATTTCGTGTGCACTGTACTAATTCACATGGTTTGCTCCCTATCTTCCTCTTGGCCAGAGGAGACCAAATAATCTATGTCTGCTTAGTGAAATACAAGACAAGATAGCTTCTGTTCTCATAAACTATGTTGTTGTTTGATGGATTTTGTGTTCCTGTCCTTGTATATCGAATCCTCCTATTTCTGAATTCCCCTGAGGTAGCAATTAGCCCTCAGTCTGTCTGGCTAATGGCTTTGTAATTGTGCCTCCATAGTGTACCTGTTTATGGAGGTTAAACTGGAAGGATGTGGGCAGAACACAAATCTCTACCATGCTGTTTTTTTGTTGTTGTTTTTTTTTTTTTGGGGGGGGGGTGTCAGTTCACAGTGTGCAATCAGAAGCATTGCCCTCAGTCTGTACTGTAAGTGCGGTGTGTTCAGTCAGCTGCATACACAATAGGCATTGCTCTACCTTGCCTTGAGGACATTTACATCAAGTGCTGCACAAATAAGTCAAAGAGAATCATTAGGGATCCCAAGCCCCTGGGTAAGGGCCTTTATTCCCAAACAAATGTACCAGGCCAGAGAGGCTCAGGAAGCGATTCTATCCTCTGGACACAAGGATCCTGAATTAGTTTGTTTTTTGGTTATTTTAGTTTTGTTTTTAGTTATTACTTATGGCTAATTCATTTCAATTATGTTTCATTGCATAACATTTAACTCTGATTGTGATGTGTTGACAAAAAAGTTGACTGACTGATTGATTGATTGATTGATTGATTGATTGATTGATTGATTGATTGATTGATTGATTGATTGATTGATTGATTGATTGATTGGTTGATCTATTTATTGACAGAAAGTAGAAAAAAAAGATTAAGATTACATAAAAGCATGTGTGAATTGAAACAATACAATAATGTGTGTGTGTGTGTGTGTGTGTGTGTGTGTGTGTGTGTGTGTGTGTGTGTGTGTGTGTGTGTGTGTGTGTGTGTGTGTGTGTGTGTGTGTGTGTGCACAAGCACATATTTGGCAATGTTAATGTTCTGTTTTTCTCACTAACAATTAAGTACATGTGATATTTTATCTGGCAATTGGTAAGACATAAATCATAAGACTGCATCTAGTTGGATTTTGTGGGTATATGTCTACATTTTATGCAGTAAAACTACATCAGTGCATGCAAGCTCTTTTCACTATTGCACCACCGGTCATCCTACTTTCACTTCTCTCATTCCTCCACAATATACAGTTCTATACACCCTGCATTTTGTCTATCCTCATAGCCCAGCTTCAATCTTCTTTCCAATATCCCTCCAGGTCCATTTTCCATTATCATTGCCTCAAAGAGCTCTCTTTCTAGAGCCCACTTGTCATCTCCAACTCCATCCATGCCCTTTTTAAAAGCCTTTCATTTTTGTGGACAGCAGCACCATCCCCAATATAAAAAGCACTTTTCACAATCATGTTCATACTATAGCTGTCTAATCATTCTTAGCCTTATTTGGACCCAGTCAACACTGCACGAATACTTTGGCTAGATCACACTGATGGAAAACCTAAAATAAAAGGATCAAATCTGCCATTGCTCCCCTTTATCCCAAACAGGCCCTCTCTGTATTGATTAGAGTGTGGAGTGCATTAATGTCTAAACATGGACTCTCACTCTCAGCTTCATGAAACAATAAACAGCTATTGATCCCACTGCTCATCTGACAGCTGCCTATTTTGTATGTGTGTAGCCTGAATATGCCAGAAATGTGTGCTTCAATAATACCGATATCAGCTGCTGCTTGTGCACTACAATGCTTACTCAAGGTTATTTACATACCATGGTTCCCTGAGTAATATAAGTAGGAAATCTCAATATTATCTAGCTTCGGACAACCTGCAGGGAAAGTGCCTCTCTATGCTGGTAAGCACCCCAGGACCACTCGTGCCACACAAGGCAAATGCAGAACTTTCTGGATAATGCCCAAGATGCAGCCAAGCCATGATTAGAATGCACTTGCAAATATTGCTTCTACCACCTAGTAAGAGAGACTTTGCTTTGTAATAGGTTTCCACTTACAAGGACTAGCCCAGGAGACAAACAGCCAGATCAATAGGGGAATCCAACCTGGGCACAAATGTTGGATTGGGCTCTAAAATCATCCGTGCATCACCCAGCGCATAACAGATGTCCTAAAGCACATGGATATCAACGTAGTGTTGAAAGACAGATGTTTCAAGTCTGCTCCCTCCAGTGGTTCAAACAGAGGGACCTTAGGACCATAGCCAAATCCCACATAGGCACCCACGCTCCCTTCAGAAAGCAGCAAACCAATGCGTGTTGGCTCACTGTTTGAGCCCCAAGGCCAAGGCTGAGCACGCAGCAACCGATCAATCTCCGTTAACCAATGCATGGCAGGCCAGTGTGGAGCTATCAGAATCAGTGGGCTCCCTCATTTTGGACAGAGAACAGGGTGTCAAAGGAGGAAAAATGTATAGAAGCTCATGCAGCCAGGCGTGCACTGGTGAGTCTATGGCCAGGGGAGAGAAGAACACTGCACACCGAGTGTTTTCTCTTGACGTGTAAACATCCCAACAAAGCCCGACTGTCAAGTGTCCATACCTGATTTATAACCACTGGGTGCAGAGTCCACTCCCCGAATACTGTAGCAACCCTGAACCCTCTGGGAAGTGCGTCGCACTCAGAGAGAGGAGACACCAGCATAGGTAAGTGACAGAAACATAGTCGCCCCTTCCAGAGACTGAAGAAAGTGTTTTGGGAAGAAAATCACAGTGAAAAGGTTCCATAGGCTTCTTGTTTCACTGCAGTGGAACAACCCACTCTCTGCTTCCCCATTGAAGTCACCTGATGCTCAGTTTCACCCTGTTTAAAGCACTGAAGCTGAATAAATAAATGAGAAGGAATTCATGTCTAAGACCTGTGAAAAGTAGTTCTAGCATATTATTTAGTCATTGAAATATAAACAGTAGTACACATTCAACCACATTTTTTAACACTTTAGGGGGGGGCTGAGCTTGCCTTGCAATCTCAGAAAATTTGCCACTAGTGACTCTACATGCTGCGGACGAAAAGGTCCACCAGACAATCATGATTTGGTATAATGACATTAATTAAGTGTTTTTTGAAATGGAATTTGCAAGATACAACTGTGTGATTTTGTATCTCGTTCCTACTCACTTCTGCTAAGAGCACCAGAAAATGGCAGTGCATTGTAGCGGGTGTGTGTGGGTGAATGTACTTCTGCATGTTTGGAGTGGGCATTGTTTAAGAGACCATGATTCGAAAATGTTATGCTTTTTAGGTTAAGTGTCATTCAAATTGTAGTCTGTAGTAAATAGGTCTTTTTAATGATGTTTCACGTGATGGAAGGGAGGATGAGTGTGATTGTGATGGAAGGGAACAAGAAGCACAGAAAGTGTGAGCATGTGTGTGTTTGTAAGAGAGAAAGAGTGGAAAGGAGGAGGGATGTGAATCTATGATTAATGCAGTATTGCCCTTGTATGTTTCAGAGAGGAGAGAGGATAGAGCTGAGACTAACAGCATTAGCATTCTGCCTGTGCTCCTGAAGGAGTCTGCTATGCTTCTGTACAGATGCTCCATTGCCTTTTTAGATTACTGAACAGAAAACTCACAGACACTTCAGCCTGGATGCACATCAACCAGCTGTTTCCCAAAACAAAATTGAACCCACTGTTGTTAAGGTGGTTTGTTATGGCAAGGCTAGTCTTATCTGTGTTGCGGCTTCATATTGTTCTGAAGCTGAACAGGTAAGAAGACTGAGTAAAGCAGTTTCACATTAAAAATCAGTGTTTCTCTGATGATGGATGGGGCTGCAAGCCAAAGCTGTCACTAATATTAGCTCAGCTTGTTTCTCTGGAGGAGAGAATCTTGCCAGTTTTCAGCATGGACCATATTTTCCTTATGTTAAGTGTCTATTAGGGTAATCTAGCTACATATTGAAGAAAAATAGTTTCTAGTGTATACAATAATGCAGTATATAACACATCTTGAGTCTGTTTCCCTCCCTTCCAAGTGGCATCTCAAATCCTGAATATTTGCTGCTAAGCAGTTACATGCTGCCTTTCCAATGTGGCTCTATTTAGACATGTCTGCATTTAGAGATGACCCCAGACAGCCCTTATTTCAACACCTTTTAGTACTGCCATTCTGACAGTTATTTTTAAATTAATTTTTTTTTTCAAGTGAATTTATCTCTGCAGTTCCTGTATCAAATTCCACATCCTATAAAGTGGCCTTTATACTAAACTGAAGGCAAACCTGTGCTCTGCCTATCATTACAATTACATAGGACCTGAAATTAAAACAATATAATTTACTACAGGCTATTTCTTTTTAATAGTAGGCTGATGCCAGAAGGCTTACATTTTTCAATTAGCCTGGGGTGCAATAAGCAATCACTGAGAGCTGGACAGGTGAATCCTTCTCCTACAGCTTGGTTTGGATTATTTAGTCATGTGTTGAACTACATAGGCTCTTAATAGGCCTTCTGTATTTTTAAGTGATGTAGCATTAAAACCTGGTACACGTTGACCTGTTTTCTGAGGTGCTGCACGTGCAATTCAGTCACAAAAATGCATGTAGCATCTTGAAACTTTTTCCATCAGCTTGAAGGCCAATCAAACTTGATTTAGGGGCAGTCCATCAATGGAATTGTTTTTTAATGAAAAAGTTCAAACTTTGGCTCCTCGGGTATGCTCAAGCTCAAGCACTTTTAATTCTTTTAAAGTAGTAGAGTCCTGCTGGGAACCTCAGAGATTGACGACCCAAAGTGACACAAAGTGTTTGGTTGTTTTTGGAAAAATTATTTCATTATTGTGTAATAAAGCGACACATTAAATGGGAGAGGGGTGAATGAGAAGGACAGCATTGTTTGTGATAGCCGTGGCAGTTTGCCAATGAAAGACCCAATCTGAAGACCTGAAGATTATAAATTATATATATATGAATAATACTCTTCCTCTTATGATTTGCATTAATATGCATTGTACTCCTACAACTATATAAAATAAATGTGGCTTTAGGCTATTATTCACTGTCACTATCATTAGCTGAACATATGCAGGCAGCTGTCCATGGTGCTGAAGAGAATTTCTCATGCTCCTTTAACAGTAAACAACTTCACAATAAAAAAATGCACATCTTCTATGTTTATTTTTGTGCTGTATGCCAACAACTAGAAATGAAGGTATATGCTTGAATGAACGGTAGACACCCAGTTAAGCAAACAATATGTGACAGGCAAAAATGCTGAGAATTCTTTTAATTAGGTTGGAATGGAAAATGTGAATCTGCGTTGCGTCAGTGCTTACTGAGTCAGTATCTGTGAATAAATCAAATAGACTTTATATAGTATAGGCCTTCAATTCTTAAAAAGTCAGACAGAGAGAAGTGCATGAAGGACACCCATTAGACAAACGTGGCTGAGCTGCCCTGTGTTTTTCTCATCCCGCAGACCATGGCCTGCAACACAACAAGTAGCTCCATTGGAGGTTGCGTGGCCAGGCCGCAGCCTTCCTCTGTCCTGGAGCCTAACATGGATCCATGCCACCTCATCCTCCACATATACTATAAATCCTTATAATTCTCTTATCCTATTTAATGGCTGGTCAGCTGGTCTCCACTGATACAGGATACAGGCCAAGCGTGGATGATTTTTCCACTCTCACCTTTTCAAGTGAACAAAGAGGCCTAATCCCCCTTTCTTAAACCAAGTCGACTTCTCCATGCTTTTTATTGACTGCCCTCCTGAAAAGGTCGCTGGCTGCCATACAGACACTCCAACTGGGCGTCTCTAGCTCTGTTCAGATCTAGACACACCAAAACGTCTCCAAATACATAACTACATACATACACACACTCACTCTCTGAGGCGTCAAGACTTTGTCTGAGTAGAGACTGTGGTAGAGTGTTATTTATCACTGAGTGTGAAGTTACAAACTATTATTTATATATTGTTGATTTCCTAGACTGAACGTGTGCAGTATATAAATGATTGTTTAGCTATGTTTGGCATGCTCCAGCTGATTTTGAATTTTGCCCAAACCCTATGGGCCGCTTTGCACTGTATGCGTAAGACCAGCAAGCTGTATTTATTCATTGAATGCCACAAACAGCATTGAATGAACACGTTTCATTCACCAGGTTCCTCTGTGTAATCATCCTCTCTGTGTTTCACCTCTTCTCTTATTAACCTGCACACATACTCCCACACACACACACACACACACACACACACACACAGGCTTAACTCTCTTTGAGCATCTCTAAGGGACTCATTGCTTTGTGTGCAGCTGTTTAAGCAAACCTCCTCGCTGCCAATGTTCCTGCGTTTGTCCCTTAGTCCTTGTCCTTCTCCTGTTCCCCCTCCACCAGGCTAACAAAGTATTATAATTTAATGCAGTTATAACTTTTTCACTCTGTCTAGGACAGGGTCTGTTACTTGTCTCTAGTTGGCTTGTTGCGCCAAAGGGGACTTTAAAATATCTTCTTTCTTCAGATTTTCTTTCATTCTAAAAATGACAGCTTTTTATTATATATATATATATAACCTTGTATTATTTGGTTACAGACCATATCTTCTAAATCTATTTTATTCCAACAAATATAGCCCTCTCCAATTTATCAATATGAGTTCATTACACATATATAAATATTGATATAATGTAAAGTTATTAATACATAATACAAAATTGCAGTACACAAAATTTAAATATTATTTCGAAACTCATAATAAGTTATAACAGGTTTATTTTCCAACTTGAGAATATTATGCTTTATGTATCCTGGTCACATTTCTTTAAACAAATTAAATATATCTAATGATATATACATTTGTTCTTATTATCAAATATTGACATTGTTGTCTTCCTAAATAATATGTCAGTACAGTACTGTTTTCAGTACTAATATAAATAGAATTATTCAGTAATGATATTGATCTTGTCAGTCATTCTCGACATCCAATAAATTTCATTGCGGTACCGTGTTGCAAAAATACAGCATATAGCTCATATTTTTGTGTGAATACTACGTAATTATTCTTCATTAAATTGCAAAAGAATTTTTAGAAATAAGAAACTGAATAGCAAAAGTGCAAAAGTAGCATGCAATGTTCTTCAGTCCCTCTGAGTTTATATTTTGTAGAACCAGCTTTTGTTGTGATTACAGCTGCAAGTCTTTTGCGTTTGTCTCTATCTCTTTTGCACATAATTCTTCTTTGTAAAACAGCCCAAGCTCAGTGAGGTTAGATGGAGAATGTTTGTGAACAGCAGTTTTCAGATTTTTCCAGAGATTCTAAATAAAAGTCAGGTCTGGACTTTGACTTCTAACACCTGGATATGTTTATTTTTTAACCATTTATTCATAGCTTTCATCTTTTGATGAACACTACAACATTACTTTATTTGTAATAGAAAGGACAATTTTGCCTCTGCTATTTACATGTTTAAAAAATATAAAGAATGTGCTTACATACATATAATTACAGCTTTAATTGCTATTAATTTCTTATTTCTAATTATTATTTATTCCTCTGAATTTTTCGAATGCTTGAAGAGTATATTTGAAGCTCACTTCCCAGCAGCAACCAAATATAGCAGCTAATTATGTGACTATGAATTAATTTATCATCTGGTCTGTTACTGGTGTCTGTTGTGACAAAAGTTATGAAATTATGCATGACCAAATGAGCATTTCTTTTTCAGAAATATTGACATTTGTCTCTCTTCATGCATACCCTGGATAATGATCTGTCATGTCAGAAACCTATTCTAATCAGCATAGAAAATTGCACTCTTTCTATCTCTGATTCATGGTCGTCAAAGTGTAAAATGATTGTTTGTTGCAAATAATTCATGACATCAGCGGGCCGGCATATAAAATGATACTAATGGTGTTCCAACCATCTTTACACGTGAATGTAGACTGCAGTCATTAATATTGATATAACTAATTTATGGTCTGTGTTTTCTATGAAGCTTTTTATGCTGAGCTCAGTAACCTAGTTTTTCTCTCCTGTTGACTTCGCGGTGCCCCTACTTCAGAGTGTGACACTGCACTTCCTGCATATCTGATTAACACCAGCCAGTTCTGCATCTCTTTCAACTCTGTCTGAACCCTGTTTACCTAATCAGGGGATACTTATTGATATTTATATTTCTTTGGGCTAAGGACTATAAAACTGCCATTGAATGTAATATATTTACAGTCACCAATCGTCCCAATGAGATTTCATTTCTCCGGGATGCGCAGTGTGCAAATTTTGCAGGACCCAGATCCACTTGGAGACAGCTGCTTCATGTTTTGTTTTTATGGGGCAAACAGTGTATTATGGTCTCTCTACTGTGCCCCAGGATTAAGGCCAGTGTCTGCTCTCAGCATAGTGTTGCTACAACCTATTACAAACCCACACCTCCATCTTGGCTCTGTGTTGATGCATTGCTTCACACTTATCATTAAAAAAAACCTGCTGCCTTTAGCTAGAGACTTAATGTACAATGAGTAAGATTTGGCCATAATTTTAGAGAGACAGATCCATTTACTTGTCTAACTAACAACTGATTATAAAGAAAGTAACCTGAATTTATAATTTAACATACATTAATTTCATGTTACAAAATGTTAATTTGATGTCACTTAATTATATTTTTATTATGCTAATATTAATAAGCTGTGATGGTACCATTGGGTATTTGGTGTTCTTACATTTTATTATTACTGTTAATGATACTGGTTTTCATAGCCATGATTATTGTGGCAGTTTTTCGCCTAATAAGGAATCATTGTTCCACCAAACAATAAGAGACCTGCAGATAGATTCTCAGTGTGGATACACATCAGAATCATTACATTACATTAATATTTATATAATGCTAACATTGAGCATAGTAGTGGTAGCACAGAAAACAATGGAAGATAGAGTCCTTCTTTGTTCTGTTGGCACAATCAGCAGCACAGTAACATGCTTGTCCGATATGTGCATTAAATAATGCAAAAGGAACAAACAGCTCAGAAGCGAAGTTCAACTGATTCATTTGCTGAGCAGCTAATGAGCTAATTTAACCTTTGAGCCCAACAGATACAGTCATTCAAAGAGGACGGGTCATTAATTACGCAGATATGTGCTGAATATGAGCCTCAATAAAATATAATCAGGCAATTTATGAAAACATTCCCGCTGACACACACTTTCATGAAATTGAGTAAAATTGGACCAAAACATTTCTGTGCACCAGACTGTAATCATATTTATTGAGTCTCTATTATGACCAGTGTTAAATACCCATTCTCTTTCCTTCGCATTCTCCAGGCCTCCAGACCTGGTGCTTCATGGCTCTCAACTCCCAGGCCTGGGTCACACACACGCACACTTTCAATGTTAAATGATCAAAATAAACGTGTGGAAAGAAACCTTGTGTTCATGCTTTATTTATCGAGCAAAATAAGGTGTTGCTTTGGTGAGTAATGTGATGCTGCACTACAAACTGGCATTTGATGGTACTTATGGCCAGGGCTGCCTGTGAGTGGAAAACAATGCTAACATATTAAACATCGTGACAGTTTTGAAGGGGGCACCTTTTCCATTATGGTTAACTATCACTGTTTTTTCCAACCCTTGTGTCATTGTGTTTTACTCATGCAATATTTTAAGGCAATTTTAGGCTGACAGCAGGCAAGGCCTATTGTATCGGTAAGGATTCTTTCTTTCTTCCTCAAAATTATGGCCTTTTGTCCCTCTAAAGTTGCCACAAAACCATAAAGTTTGCAATAAAGCCACACCTGGTGATTTTTTTTCAATGTATATATATATATTTTATGGTTTGCATTAATGGGCATACCAAAATTGCTCTGTAGCGTCCTCCCTGGAAAAACATCCTTGGTTGACATAGACAATAAAATTCGCTACACATGTATGTAGGGGGGCGACACGGTGGAGCAGTGGGTAGCACTGTTGCCTCACAGCAAGAAGGTCGCAGGTTCAAGACCGCCTTGGGGCCTGGGTCTGGGACCTTTCTGTGTGGAGTTTGCATGTTCTCCCCGTGTCTGCGTGGGTTTTCACCGGGTACTCCGGTTTCCTCCCACAATACAAAACATGCTCAGGTTAATTGGCAAAATCTAAATTGCCCATAGGTGTGAGTGTGAGAGTGAATGGTGTGTGAATGGTGTGTGTGCCCCACGATTGGCTGGCGACCATCTGGGGTGTATCCCTGCCTCTCGCCATAAAATGCGCTGGGATAGGCTCCAGCAGACCCCTGCGACCCTGAAAAGGAATAAGCGGGATAGAAAATGGATGGATGGATGGATGTATGTAGGGTACGGGATGGTTTATGAAATCCATCAGAACTGTTCAGTTTGACTGTATATGTTCCATTCACGTCTTCCAATTAACTCATAATTATGACTTGCTTCTTTTTCTTATCCTGCTTTTTCTTAATCTGCTTTTTCTTATAGGTGAAGCGTTTTCCAGAGCAGCAGGTGGCAGTGCTGCATCTCAAGCCAAAGTCTGTAGCCTGTAGTAAGCAAATAAGAGAGTGGCGTAGCCTGGTGTAGCAGATAGTAGATGGACAGACAGCAGATAGGAGTTGTTATGGAGACTTCTGTGGGTTTGGTGAGTGGGAAAGAGCCAGAGTTAGAAGATGACCAATCAGAACTTTATAGGTCTGTAGTGAGGCTGCATTCAGTGACCTACAATGATGGCGGGAAGAAAGTTGGTGATAAAACTATGACATTGAAATAAAATCCCCTCCCACAAACATTTCAACAACATAGCAATTCCTGCACTGTATGAAGAGACCTAATTTCAAATATAGGGACCTAAGTCTAGTGCTGATAGAGCCTGTGCTTCTCTGTCAAAAATAACTGTCATAAAAGAAAACACATGTAGGAACTATCAATGTTTCATCTATCGCAGCCAGAATCTCATCTACCTTTAATTTCAGTCTGTAACACATTAAGTTGTAATATTAACCAAACCGAATTGAAAACCATGGCAACAAAACTGCGAACTGAACTGAACTGAACAATGGATTTTGTGAATCATCCCACCTCCAATCTATGTTGCTACAATATTTCAAGATTGCCCAAAAAGTCTCTTGTAACACCAACAGAACATTGACCACCTTCAATCAAATGACCAATTTTCTGTGATTTTCACATATCTTTTTTTCTTTTGACCAAACTTGTCCTATGGATTTTGTCACAACTTCAATTTTGCTCTGAATCATCTTCAGATAATAAAGATGAAAAGTTGCCAAGAATTTCCATGTCTCGCTATTAAAGAATTTGCTATCACTTCAGCACACTTTGTCCAATCTGCACACATGTAACATTATAACTTATAAACACAATACTATGTTTACCTCTTGCTTATAAAAAATTAAACTCTCGAGGGTAGTGCCATCAGTTGTCTATGAAGATTTACTCCTGAAGTGCAGTCATCTGGGGAGCCCTCCTTAATTCTTATGATAGCGGTCATCTTTTGACTGTGTCCTTGGCATGACAGAAACAGTTTCTTAAGTGCCCCTTCTGGTTGATAGAGCATCAGCTATTGTAAGTGTGAAACTCCATGTTTCTTCATCCCTTGAGAGGTCACAGTGATTATTAGCTCGTGTTACTGACACAACACAGCCTATTGCTGCCTAAGCCCTCCAAAAGTACTGCACTGTCCCCATTCTCCAAAAAGCATTGCTGACCACTTGAAATCCATTTTCAGCCGACCAAAGCCACTTCCTCCAGAAATAACAACAGCCTTGTTTGTTTGATGATAGCAGTGGAAAGAATCGGGTAACAAGCACGGGCGCCTATACAGTCCCCTTGTCTGTGTCTCATCCCTCTAACTTTTCCTGCCTTTCTCCTCCCCAGAGTATAACTATCGTTCTTGGCCTAAGCTCAGTTTCTTAGCTTAAAAGATTTGGTTTCCCAATGTTACACCCCAGCTCAGGTGTAGGGGAAAGCAGGGCAAACATAGACCGGGATGTTCTTGGAAATTAGGCTATTTATTGAAATTGTTTCAATGAGGAAGAGATACCATTAACAGAACAAAAGTGGAGCCTTTTAGAAAACAAATGCTGTCAAACAAACAACGTAACGTTACTGCGTACTGCGAGATCCATCTACTCACACCAAACAAAACTACCCTGATGGTAGAATACCAGAACCACACAAAAGGGTAACACGTATGCACTAATCACAGGGCCCACATCTCATACATACACTCTCATTTTGTGTTTCTCTCTAATATTAATGAGCCTCTCCTCTAATTTGCATGGCTAGGTAGAGGTGGTGACTGTACAGCTGTGACATTAGATTTGACTACAGGCTGTGGGCCTTCCTCTAACATGGATGGATTTAGCATGAATATAGCATCTAGATCTTCCTTATAATCAAAAAACATTTAAAATGTAACTTTTGTGATATGGGACCCTTAAGAGAAATTAGGTTGGTAAATTTTATAAAGAAAACATACAGAGGCAAGAGCCATGTGCTATGTTGTCCTGCACATCTCAACGGCAAATGTGTAAAAGGCAGCCTACAGCTCCTTTGTGGGTGAGGAACTGGTCTTTTGACGGCCCCCATTTAAGGCAACTTGGCCTTCAGTTCGGAGAATGTACTAGGGCTGATTTAGAATAACTACCAGACTCTTTTGAACTATGAGCCATTTTATACAGTGAAAGTACAAGTACATTGAAGTTATAGCATGGTCCACTTTGATAGTACTTTGATAACTTTCCTTCACAAAGGTCTTTAGATGGCACAGCTAGAAGTTGAAGTGTCCTTGGAGTTGTTAAAAGTACCACACTTGTAAATGGTCAATTCAAAACAGCTGATGTCCTGTGGATTTATATAGAATATAGATCCAAAACCTTGACCTGATACATGCGTGTGCCGATTTCATAAGTCTACCTAAAAGTTAAAAGAGGGGGCTTTCATTCACTCACATGTTAAGGCCCCCAAAAGTGCATTTTCCATCCATCCATTTTCTATCCCGCTTATTCCCTTTCGGGGTCGCAGGGGTCTGCTGGAGCCTATCCCAGCGCATTTTATGGCGAGAGGCAGGGGGATACACCCCAGATGGTCGCCAGCCAATCGTGGGGCACACACACCATTCACACACCATTCACACACACACTCACACCTATGGGCAATTTAGATTTGCCAATTAACCTGAGCATGTTTTGTATTGTGGGAGGAAGCCGGAGTACCCGGTGAAAACCCACGCAGACACGGGGAGAACATGCAAACTCCACACAGAAAGGTCCCAGACCCAGGCCCCAAGGCGGTCTTGAACCTGCGACCTTCTTGCTGTGAGGCAACAGTGCTACCCACTGCTCCACCGTGTCGCCCTAAAAGTGCATTTTATTTAACAAAAGAAACAAGCATGGCACTCTCCTTCTTTTTAATATGTAAAATGCACTGGAGAGGAGAAAGGACAAGACCATGGCGATTAATTTCCAGGCCGTTCTTGTATAAATATTTTGACATATGTGTAAGTGTCCCCTGAAATGTGTTTTTTTTCCACTCTCAGCACTACAGTTTCCTGACCTTGATCAAAGATGTACTTCAGCAAGCTGCTGGAAGATGAGGAAACCGCACGGTATGTAAAATATTGTTTCACAGCCGCTGCTCAGGCTCAACCCTGCAGCCAGGTTACGACCAGTGGGTGTTGTAAATCAGCAACCATGGCTGAGGTTTCTCGTTTTCAGAAACGTGGAATCACATAAAGGGTAACATTATATCGTATGAATAATGTACAGTAACTGGACCAATGATGGAGGAGCTATGTAGGACACAGCTTTACCCCAGGGGGTAAAATTAAAAATATAAATCATAAAATCTATTTTCTCCAGTAACTATGAATCCCTTGACCTCAGAGCTTTATATGAGTCAGACATCTTGCAATAATGGGACAAGTGTATGTGTGTGAGGCCTTCAACTTACGTTTGTTGTTCGTTCATTTGTCTGTTATATCTCTTTATCATTTCTCCCTATTGTCTTAAAAAAAAGTTGTTTTCAAGTTGTGTTCAAAATGTTTTAAGCATACATATAAGTAGCTAATATTTCTTCACTTTTAACTTGGATACTTCTTTTGGACATCCTACTTTTTTTGTACAATAGAATACAAAGCCAAAACTATATTACTCATAAGTGTATTGGGGAAACTGAGGGGTGTCTTAATAGTGCCCTACCCACTAGTTCTCCTGGAAGGTGACTGATTTGACATGGAACTGCAAAATGGTAAATGGTAAATGGCCTGCATTTATATAGCGCTTTTCTAGTCTTCTCAACCACTCAAAGAGCTTTACACTACAAGTGTCCATTCACCCATTCAAACCCTCTGATGGTGGTGGCGATACACAGAGCCGCCTGCACATCAGGAAATTTCACATTCACACACTGATGGCACATGCCATCGGAGGCAAATCGGGGTTAAGCATCTTGCCCAAGGACACAACGATATGCAACTCAGAGGAGTTGAATATCGAACCTCCAATTTTCTGACTGGTGGACCACTGCTCTACCTCTGAGCTACAGCCGCCCCGATAAATAAATGACATTGACAAAAAAGGCTAATTTAATAGGCACCAGGGATGCAACTCAGGTGGGCTTCATCCACTGCACACTCATGTGGATGACTGATGAGCTTAAATGTCCCATATTACACTCTTTTAAGTCAAATTCACAGCGTTCACTGACCTCTATCTAAACTGTTTTTGCCATTTATTTGTCCCAAGATGATCCGTGGTCATAAATTACAGCAGTTTACAAGTCGCTTACCTGCTGTTTCTGTGGCTGTACCTTTAATGCTAATGATCACCCTATAACGCTCTAGAAAATAACATGGTTTGATAATCTTGTCTTTTTTGGAACAGTAGTCAAAAGGTTTGTTGGCTATATCAAGCATCAATTGTTTGGTGTACTTCCTGTGTACAATCTGTGAACATATTTTCCATTCCAAACTATTCCCCCCTTGATTTAAAACTTTATAATATTAAGGATTTATTACATATATATTACATATATTTGAAATAACTTGATGAATAATTATGTGTGCAACAGGAATTTGTGAAACATTGCATTACGTGTTACTTGATTTTGCATTCATATCAAATGACCTAATTGTGTATAGAAAATGTTGTAGTATTTGTAAGTATTTTTTCTTAGATTTATATGAAATGACAAACAATAAGTGAATTCCTCTGGGTGCATTTATTCATTATGAGACTTTTTTTCACTCCATATGGACTGGACTAGTCCAGAATAAACACCTAAACCCTGGCCAATGGATAAGTCTTAGGGCTGTTACACTGGTCTCTGACATTTATTGCAGCAAGCCTCTTGGTAATTATCTTGCTAATCTCTGGGTACACACTGCTCCAGAAATACCAGGTGATAACTAACGGAGGTTTTGTAGTAGGTGTCCTCTCACCTTCACCATTTCGTATGCATCATACCTGTTGGTGGAGGTGGTAATTAACTGTGATTTACCTGCATATTTAGAATGTTGCCATGACAGCTCCCGCTCTGCGTCTTTCTTCTCACTTTTGACATTTCTATTTCTGTCACCTACTTTAATGTATGTTCCTCTCAGATACATTGTCCCTTCAGATGTGCATTATTTCATTTTTTTTGTCCTTGTCTTGCTTTTTTTTAGCATGCAGTTTCTGTAATGTAATCTACAAAGACTCTTCTTACATAGCTCACATGGTAAAAGTGTGTGTTAAGTTCAAGGCAGCCTGATTTTTTGTTGCTTTTATGGTTTTATAATAGTCTAATCACATTGCATAAAGATACTTTTATAGTCATTTGATCATTTGATATTCATGTATGTAGCACCCCCTGGAACATCTTTTTAAAAAATTGAGCCCCTCATCGCAGACTGGCATAGATAAATGTAATTTTCACTAAAACAGTCTCCTGAAACCAAAACCCCAACACCCGCAGTAACTCAGGTATCATGATTATATTTGAGCAAACTAGTCCTAGGGATTTCATCACATTGGCTTCTAATTCGCTTTGAATCTTCTTCAAACATTAGAAATGAACGGTTATCAAAAGCTCTCTCCTATTTTAGTCCTGTTTGTGGTAAAATCACTCCAAATTTCAGGAACTTCAATCAGGGTACCAAACAGGCTTCGCCTCCTTATATTTTGATTCACTGATGATGTATTTACTGTTGCAAAAAAAAAAGGAATTTACTGGTGATTTCTTTATTGAGTTTTCAGAAGCTTTTGATTTGATTGACCGTTATTTGCTTTTAGACAAATATTTTTCTCTACGTGTCGCACTCACTCACTCACACATATTCACACACACACACACACCCATGCACACAGCCGCCGTCGCCGCCTGTGACGCTGTCTCTGTGGCTCTTTTTTCTTCCCTCCAGGCTGCTTTTGGGGATGATGACGCAATCTCATATTCATGTTTCTCTGCTTTCAGGGAAGCCGGTGACGGACTGGGTATAAGATCAGTGACTGCGACCAGGTCGTTCGGGACATCCTCCTCCACATCATGTTGATCAGGTTCAGTGGTCTGATGAAACACCTGATCTAACAAGACCCAGCGGCTTTGTCCACATGTTCCTCCGCTAACAGCCAGGCTGGGAAGGGTCTTGGTGGACCAGGTTGTCGACATCCTTTACTTCTTACAGTGGCACAGGTCCAGGGTTCTAATCAAGCACAGAAGGCATCTTGATAAGGAAGAGCAAAGTCAAGTTAGTTTAAGTAGTATAATTTATGATCTCTAATCACAGAATAACATCAGGGGGCTTCACAGTCTGCACAGCAACACATCACATGTCCACAGAGTAGCTGAGACCTCTGGACTCGGCTGCATTGTCCTCATTTTTGGGGGGACTCAGGTAAACCAGTTTTTTCTTTTTCTTCACGTTTTTGATAAAGCTCCTTATCTTCTTTAAGACACTGATATTCTGTTAGAAATACTTATACAACAGCAAACTGTAAGACACTATAAACATAAAACTGCAAAGAAAATATCATTAAGTGAAAACTTTTTTGGTACAATTAGTCCAGTATCGAATAGAATTATCTTGAACTAACTTATCACAATGGTTTGATAATAAATGATGATCTGTGTTAGTCTGCCACTGGTTAGTAGTTAGTACTGATACTGTTATGTAAAAATTCTAAATAGATAATTTGTTTTATAATTAATCAAATAAAATTTGGCTTTGTAAAGAGTTTGTGAGGCACCTGAGTGAGTTTACAATTTACTTCAATATTTATTTATTGGGTGTAACATAGCGACAGTTCTGTTAACTTTGAGTGTTTGTTTTAGTTCCTACTCTTCCACCTTCCTTTCTAAACTTATTTAAAATTTTCAGACACTGTATCTCGTATCTCCATAGCGAGATGGAAGCAGTCAGTCAGTATTTTATTAGCTAGTCCATGACCCATTATCATCTCAAATAACTCTGAAATCCAAGTCCACCCACAAACACCATGCAATATTCATAACAAGATGTCATAGCCCCAACATCTGCTCTGCTGCAGTGGATGTCTGACAAGAACTGATAGCTCCGCTGTTTGGATGAATGGGTCCGCTGTATGATTTGATTGTTTCTTGGATTGCTGATACCACTGCAGTTTCCAACAACTCAAACTACTCACGAGCACCTGAGCAAATTAGATTAACAGAGGAATAACTTAGAGCGAGCATACAATGATGACAACAGTGTAACTACATGCGTTGCAATCCACACCAAGTTCAACATAAATGATTCATCCCCTTTTTGTATGCCTCTGAAAACCTCTTTATGAGATCCTTTAGAAAATATCAGTATAAAATCCTAAGCAGTTCACTGGGAAATAATGTGAGTGTAGTCAGGAGCGTTTCTGTGTCGTGTATTGTTGTCTCATTAGCTGCATGCTCTGGGGTTATTGATCTTTCGGAGACTTTAATTATGTTGTCAACGGTTCAGTGTACATATGTATATATGCTTTTCATTATAGTACAATGTGGATCAGTGGCTGTAGTATCTGTCTGAAATTATAATATATATAAAAGTATAACTTCTATATACTTCTAATATATAAGAGTATAATTTTCCTGGAAAATATTCATTAATTAATGTGACAGCAGTAATGAAAGTACTTTGCACCAAAAGGGTATTTTTTTCTCTGATTTGCTGTTTAGTCATTTAAGGTAAGGAATCTGGTAATATTCTTATGGATAGATTGTTAATCAAAGTTTCTAAGGATTGGCTGATCTGAGTTTTAGTGAATTTCACTTTAATCTTGTGTCTATAATGATAGCCCCTGTTGGCTAGATGAATGCATAATATGGACCCCGCCCTTAGAGTATACAGTACACAACAGAGACTACCCCTAGATAAATAATTTAGTTTTACAGATTTTCTAGACTCTCTAAGTGTTGTCAGATGAAATGCTACTGTCATTTCATGGGGATTGTGTGACACTAACAGTTCATCTACTGTTTTAGAGCCACAAATGACTACAACATGAGCCACATTTTTTTTCCTAGTATGCATGAAAGACACTTTCATTGCCAGCAAAACAGAACTCGTGCAATGCAGGTTTAAAATGTGTAAACTTCACAACGCATGCATGTCTCTCCTCATCTCAGTGTATGTCTATATCCTGACCCAATGTAGTTTGTCTTTCAAGCCTCCTTCATTTTGGTTGGAATATGATAGCACCTGTACTTTCTGTACCTGCTATGACAATATCAAACAGGTATCTAGTGACTTTTACAAATTCTCCATTTAAAGACACAAAATCCTTGTTTTATACTACTGTTTCGACCACGTTTCTGCCAACTGTTATTTATGCGGTTATTCTTGCTAAAATCACCAGTGAAACACCTGTCAACAACAACTTCAATCTTTTAGAATGCACATGCAAATCAGTACTTTTTTTGGGCTCTTAGTAGCTCAGGCCCCAAGAGTGTCGCTTCTTCTCTAAACTCCGTCAAGAAGGATTGATTTTTTTTCTCTCATCTAGACTGGTCTTGATTAGTGTACTTCAGGGACAGAAGGCACCAGGACCAGATGGATTTTGCCCTGAATTTTATGAAAGAATGGTGAATATTATAGCTGACCCCATTACAGATATATTTAAGGATTCCTTTATAAGTGACTGCCTCCCCTTGATACAGAACTTAGCTAATATATTTTTAAAGAAGTGGTAAAATAACACCTATATGGCTCTTCGTGGTAGAAAGTAAGCTCTAAATTCCTTGGAGATTGAAGACTAGTATTATTAAGCCTGAGCAGAAGGGTTTTTATCCCAAATTACTTTTCAAGCATGTACAATTCACCATCCGTTGTAAGCATAAAGCAATCTCATTAGACACCAAAAAGGTGTTTGATAGAGTTGAGTGGGGGATACCTTTGGATACCTTTCTTACATTTTTGAGAGATTTGGACAAGAGGAAATCTTATCAAGTGGATTCAAACCATATATCATTTTCCTTCACGCTATGTGATAACCTATAGTCTGCAATCAGACCAATTTCCTTGGAAAGGTCTAATATGCTAAAGTTACAATTTTCCTGCTCTTGAAGTTCTAGCAGAGATCTGAAGATGGTCTTTTTATTATTTGGGCCGGTCACTATTTGGATTTGGCTACACTATTATCTTGGGTGTGAACCTTGTATAGACTCTTGGGCATGTTCTCCAATAGCTCTTTGGAGCTTGGTCGAGACATGGTAATTTTAAAGAACATCAGGGATCATTTTTTGATATTTACCTTCATAAAAACATCTCAGGATGTGCAATACAATACAATACAGATCCCCCATCTTCAATAACAATGTGTGTTTGATACCAGTCTTATGTCTTGAAAGCAGCTTCAGGATAAACTTGTCCTCTCAAAGGACCACTTTTATAGATACTTGCAAATGAGACACTATAATAATTCTTCAAGCCCCCAGAGGACATCTTTCTATTTAGTGAAGTAGAAAAGTTTATCATAAAGAGAGCTGCAAAGGAATTTTATTTTACTTATTCTTACTACCTTTTGTAATCAACAATGTACTTGCATGATTAAAAAAAATACATAAATATCACATTATAATACAGTTGATCTGAATAATGAATACTTTGGAGATGAGTTGCAAGAAGCTTAGATCAACCTTCACTTACAATAATCTTATGGAGACGCAATATAAAATATTACAAAGGCTCAATGTTGCTCCAGAAACTCTTCACATAATTTCTGTCATGTGCAGAGAATGTAAAACAGATCTTGGTGCACGCTTTGACTCATCCTGGGGGTGCAGAATGATTTCTAAGTTCTAGAGCTACATTTCCATGGAACTAAGCAGTATAACACAATGAGAAAAATCCAGGAGTATTATTCAAGTGTTGCCCCTCATAATCACTATACATTAATAGATAAACGTACTTGTAAATGCATCCTATATAAATAGATACTCGATGGTACAGGGGGATTTGAAATGTCCTTCCATGTGAGGAATTAGGTTAAGTGTTGTGGTTAGGGATAACAAGAGTTCTTGGATTAAGATATTGTGTTCTATTTTTAACTATTTACCGCAAAAGACTGCAGGAACACTGAGGAAAGGTCAACACCCGTCATAGTGGAAGCCAACCCAACCCGAAGGCCGACTGGCTGAAATGACATTACTCATGTTTTGCTGCTGCTTGATTATTCATAGGAGGATTTGTTGAGTTGTACTTAGCAAGCTCAGATGGATTTTGAGTTTTTGTCCAAACACTTGGACTATAGCTTGATTTCATCAGTGTGTGTAAGATATTATTTTGACTGACAGTCACGGTGATGTCTCTTTGGTGTCTAAACTCAAATCCATATATACACACATTACAGCTCCCTGTCTGTTTTTTAGCCTCTTCTCCTTACTAACTGCAGACAGTACACACACTCCTGCAAACACACTGAGGGATCTAATGTTATCCTATTGCTAGAGACACGTGTCACTAGGATAAAATGAGCTTCTACTGTTGTCACCTCTCCCTGACCCACACATCTCATGAGACTTTTCACCATCTTGCCTTTTAAATAACATGAATACACATGACCAGTTTTAAATGTCGTAAATGCAAGCCATTTATATAAGAACATGGATTCATATGGTTTGGATACCTTTTAGTTTCCCTTCTGATATGCTTAATCTTCAATTAAACATCACGAGTGGTTCACTAACTCAACCGTTATTTATACAATGTGCAAATAAAACTTCAAATTATTTTAGGGATCAAATGGTAATAGGACGAGAGAGGCATCAAACCAGCAATAAAAAGATCTACACTTCTTCTACATTCACTCAGATGTGATCATTGCAGGTACAGATGTCAATAGTTAAAATGTTGACAGCTCCAGACTAAGACACTCCTGATTAATTATAATAATGTAGAAGAGATTAAGCTATTAAAACAAATAAAAAGCTTATCAGAAAATGGCATATAGGTTTACAACAATGTGCCATGTAATGTACATGATCCCATTAATTGCTCTATTTTTTAAGTCCATCTTTTTAACAGTATTGAGTCATAAGCACAGTGGTCACACTTTCCCATTTCCTCATATACGCCGTAAAATAAAAACGCAGATCATTTTGGAGTGCCCTTGTTACATTGCTATAATTAGATTCTAATGCAGGGTGTTGATCATTGTTATTTCATGAGGCATGCAGCGTTCTCTACTTCCAGACAAGCAGGGCTCTGAAGAATAATAATCTCCCAATGACCATAAACCATCGGCGAGGTCTTGTGGTGTTGTGGTTGCTTTTTTTAACAGTAAGGTCAAAAGTAAAATGAAATAAATACATTTCTTTGCAGTATTGAGGGAGAACAGTTTCCTAAGCCCTAATCTATATGTTGATGTTGTAACCACATTATCTTTGAGAAAAGAGAAATTGAGATGGGAGATAATTATACACAGGGAAGAGTGGCACCAACACAAGTGGACAGTTGGCGCCCTCTGGCTTTGAGAATCTAAATGATATCTTAAAATCAGTAACTATACTGTAAATTATTACCAATTCTTTCGATATTGTCTCTATACCTGTACAGTATTAGTCAGAAAGAAAAAATAAGAAAATTCATTTTGTACACCTTGTCATTCGAAGGACATATACTTCATGGGAGGAAGGTGAATCAAAGCAAGACAAACATGTATTTGAAAACAAAACCAAGCGTCCAAGCAGGCCATGATTACAAAACTACAGTTTATGAAAAAGAAACAAACACTTGGATAAGATGCACATTTAAAAAAAAATATTTATAATATGATACAAGGATATTCTGTGAGGTTGGTGGGGTTTTGAAACCTGTACATTATGAACAAAGCACTTAAAACTTAATAGAAACCTGAAAGCTGACCATGGCTGTCGGGCCATGATTGTGTCCAAGGGTATACTATCAAGATACTGGCTGTATTATACAAATGGTTTCCACCAGTATACAATGGCTGTATAGGATAAGATTACATATTTATATAAAGTGCAAAAGGAATAAACACTTAGAGTGAAGGACTGAAGCCCTTCGTGACTGAGTGTAAACCACCACGTGCTGAAAGCCTTCCCATCATATGGCCCTGTGGTTGGGCAACAATAATGTAAAGACTCGGCAGGGCAGTATCACAAACTGTTGGCCAGAGTTCAGTGGCAGAATATATACTGTATAACAAAATGTATGAAAGGGTTATCAATATCTGCAATATATTGAATCTTACAAATATAATCAGTATGGACAGTTGTGAAAAAGTGATCTAAAAATTCCCCTTTTTACAATTATAAATAGACATTTGTTGTTTACTGCTTCTTCTACACTGAAGCATAGCACCACATACTCTCTTTTTTCCCCAACCTTGAATATGAAGTAACCTGAAATAAATGAGTAGATTCATTCTTATCTTAGGGGAATAAGACATCTTTGAAATTAAAAGATAAGAAAATATATGCACTGTTAGTGACTAGATTACATGCTTTGTTTATAGATCATAAATCTTGTTTTCTTCTTACTGGTTTGTCACTATAATGTTTCAACGTTATAAAAAGCAAGTGAAATCAGCATCACAGTTGAGTCTCAAGAATACAGGAGAGCAGAGGCATCAGGCAGTCTATCAGACTCTATGGAGCACCTCTCCAACCAAACACCAGCAGCTGGGGATTCAGGGGGATTATCTAGGTTTGCTGGGAACCCTGTTGAAAGATGATACAATGTGAGTGGATACATGATGGAAACCAAGGACAACAAAACATAATTAATCAAGGTATTAAGTGGTACAGTTCACTCCTTACAGAGTTGGTTCTTTTACGTTTCCAACAGTCTGGATTGAGCCTTTTCTGCTCCTCAGCGAGAGCCTTGGCCTCCATGGTGTACATCCTTCTCTCCTCACTCTTCATCTTCTTCCACTTGTCACCCAGGATGACACTTATTGCTCTGGAATGAAAGGTTAGTCATAATATCATGAAGCCAGAAGGTACTTTACTTCTACAAAAAAAGTGACAAAAATAATTGTGTGACAAGTGAACAAACTGATCGTCAGAGAGTGCTTTAAACTACAAACATAGGGCCAATCACTAAATGAAGTGGGCATGCATGTTGGATTGGCAGTTTCTGAAGATTAGAAAAAGTTTGACATACAGCCACTGATGTCAAAAAGCCTAGGCATAGCCTGTGCCTTAGACTATCACTACAATTTTGTTGACTGGTACGTTAAAATGTGATGTAGACATTTATTAACCTCAATTTAATAATAATTATAATAGTAATTCTCCTGTAAAAAAAGGCTATTGTAATGTACACTAGTGTAAATAAGTACACAGAATTTATTTAGCACACCTGTTGTCCTTCCCAGGATACATCTGTGTGTACTCCACTCTGTACTTCTTAGCGAAGAGCATGAAGGCATTCATTGGCCGCTTGCATTTTGTAGGTGTGGCACCACTGGCTGTCCCTGAGGCATGGCTCCTGTTTGATTTGCTACTAGACGATTGTGGGGAGCTGGAGCACTCGAGTTTATCACAGTCTGGACTGACAGCACCACTGCTGGACAGGGAGGTTCTGCGCTGACGAGCCATGCTGCTTAGAACATACACTGCTGAGGAATCTAGTGGGGTGAAGTCATAACTATGGACAAGGAGGAAAAGAGAGACTGAATTTAAAATTATGTGTCTAAATGGTCACAGTTTACTTATAATTTAATTTCTTCAAGTGTGTGTACATGTGCAGTTGGTGTGTCAACCAAAAGGTTGTTTTTTAAGCTCTTTTCAACTTGTCAAAGTTTGTCTTGAATCTACAAATCATTTTTTTGTAGTAGACACATGAGCCGTGTAATGAGTATACACAAATACATATCTATAATCAATAATTTTTTTTTGTCTGAGTACAAAACTTATTTGTAACTTGTGCTTATTGTAGTGGTATTTCTTCAAAGCTATATATAGCGAGAGGTACAATTACAGGCAATATGCAGTATAATTTCTTCTGCTAACCTCATGTAGCCATGAAAAAGAAATCTATATTACATACCATAACATATTTGGAAAAGTACATGACCATGATGGTTATGCCAATATAGTTTTAAAGCACTATTGCTGTGAATGACTTTTTCCCCATAGAGTAAGCAGAACAATTCTTCACACTGGGACAGTAGAAAAAAAAGAGAGATCACAGCTGTTGTAGGGTTGTACCTTCTAAATGTGTCAAAGACGACAGAGTCATCACAGTTAATGGCATCAGGGTGGTTTGGCGGCAGGCACACATCGCCTAATTGCATCTCATAACAAGGGATCCCATGGTGCACCACAGTAAGACTTGGATAAAAAGAGGCCCACCCTGAAAAACACAGATGTAAATTACAAATTAGTTGAATAGGTAAATTCATCCATTTTTATCTGCTTTTCTAGAACCGGGCCGTAGTGTCAACAGACTAAGCAGGGCCCTCTTGATGCCCTTCTCCCTAGCAACACCTTTTCAGCTCCTTTAAGAAATTATAGGAATAGGAATTTAATCCTTGGGTCTACCCCAGGTCCTCCTCCCAGTCCGATGTGCCCAGGAAGGAGGGTGCATGGTTTATCCCAATAAATGAAATAGTTTGCATTTGCAAACATTTGATGAGTGAAAGCAAAGCTTATGTTGACAGAGACTTTTAAAATTTCTGTATCTTATGTGCAATGAAAAATGAGAAAATTGCTGCAAACTATGTAATTTTACCTTTATTTCTGACAAAAAATGGGTGATCCAATCTGCATTCAGCCGTCAAAAGGCCATCATCGGGTGAACCAGGGTCAAAGGTCAGTTTAAGAACTGCCTGGCCAAAAGATACAGTCTCTTCATGGCTCACCAACTTAAGCCCATCTGAACCAAATCTCTGTAAATGAAACAAAACGTCATGTATAAGAATATTTACTCAGTGGCAAAATAAACTAATTACAACTGCCAACTAAGAATTGGCATAAAATCAACTTGGTGCCTGATTGTCTGAACACTTGTTTTCTGTGACATTTCATTAGACTACCCCTGCAAATCATAAAGGTTGATTGTCTTTGAAGATTTTTCATGCATTCAGCCATTATCACTGTTCTGTCTGACACCTTGTGGCTATTTAAAGAAACTGTAAAAACAGAAAGTGAATACACTGAAAAGAAATTGGTTACTCATCTAGCAAGGCGGCAATACTAATACACACATTCCAGAATTTCCAGGATTCCAGTATTCCAGAGTAGAGCAGAATATTTTGGATCAATTTAAAGACAACCTAATGCCACTATTTGTTGCCGTCTACCTTGCGAGAGCAGGATGATGGCATCATAGTCTCATCGTCTGAGTCTTCATCAGAATCTCCAAGATCATCAGCATCCTGCCATTCCACATTAGGACCTCGATGGAAGCGCAGGCGAGTTCCTGCATATCAAGGCAACGTTAAATGATGACTGATAAGACTGATAAGAGAACACTGAGAAAATGGATGCAATGTAGCTGTTTGGACACCAGTGGGCAGTCTTCCTCCATAAATATTTTAATTCATGTTTTTCTTGGTTAACAACATCTGTAAATAAAGGATCGTCTTCATAAACAACAGATCACCGTCTGTTATCGCCACGCTTTAAGGGTAATGCATCTGATGGCAATTAGTAAAATGCAGGCATATTGACAGATCAGTGTGTAAAATGTATTAATGAACTGTCCCTGAAGTTCCAAACCTGATGGTGCATATGCATGGTAAAAATGTTTTTTCAGCAAGGGTGTGGGTCTGTTAGGCAAGTTGCCGCAGAGGGGTAATTGAATGAATAAGTTACATACTATGTTAAGTTAGCATAAGTGCATTTAAAGCTCATTTAATCTGTGCAAAAGTTTAAATCATGATGATGGACGATTGTATAGGCTCGGTGGAAGATGGCATAATTTATTAGCCCTATAGCACTATACTATAGGAAAGACAGAGAACTATAAAAAATGTATAAAATTAACGTTATTAATCATAATTAAAAAGTTAAGTCTAATTAGTGTGAAAGTTTGAAATAATTGATAAATTGATATGATAACATCATATCGCCTATGAGGGAAGACACTATAAGATGAATGTGGGTGCATATTTCTGCACCTTTAAGGAAGCAATGCCAGGCTGTAGAGGGCCAAGTGTGAGACCAGGCCATGTCTTCATCATCAGAAAATGATGAGGACATCGAAAAAACTCCAGACTCCGATTCACTGCTGGCCTATAGTAGATAATAAAAACCATTTTTAATATACTAATTTGTAAAATACAATGTCAGGAACTGTATATTTAATAAACATGTTAGTATGCGAGACTTCAATATTGATACAGAAGTTTGTGGACATAATCCCAGGGTTGGATGATTTTTAGAAGCGAAAAGTTACCCTGACACGTCTGCTGCGCTCCCTGAGGTGGCCTCTGGAGGGGTTGGGTGCACTACTGGCTAATGGGGGCCGGGCATAGGAATGTAAACTATTACTATTGCCAAAGATGTGGACTGGAGCTGATCTGAAAAATAAAATGTCATAAATATATATATTATGATCATAAGTCAGCAGTATATTATATATATATATATATATATATATAACAACAACAAAAAACAACAACAAAAAAATAGTAAGCAAGGTTTATTGTAAAAAAATTGCAATGAATTAATCATAATGATGGTAATGAATAATATAAAAAAGCCATAACAACATAACATGGCATATTGTGGCTAACTTGCCATTCATCAACTTCTATTTGTGTTTGTCACATGTTTGTCTTCATAAGGCTTAACTTGATTTTAATGCAAGTAAGCATTCCTACAAACCTCTTATGTGGGGCATCTTTCAGCAGAGGGCTCTGAGGGCTGGTGGCAATGTTAGCCAGCTCAGTGAGCCAGTTAGTGCTGGGGGAGCAGCTGAGCTCCTGGTGAGACACTCCCGCACCAACCTGAAACAACCCTGGAGATCTCTGGTCCTCCTCCACCTCTTGCAGCTCTGGCATGTCATCTAAAAAATAATTATCATATGGAAAAGTTAATTTTCATTCATTAAAGAGTGCGATGTATTGCTATTTTGGCATTTTACCATAATCCATGTGGCATCCAGGTGAGGAGGGCAGGTCCTCATTACACTTTAGTGGGTCATAGGATTCGTCCATTCTTACAATGTCACGCTGCTTTCTCGTTGATAACAGGCTATAGGTCAAAGGGGAAATCAGAACACTTACTTAAGAGCTTTCACTCGCAAAGGGAAACTGCTGTTAAGTGCTATTCAAATAAGTAGCAACAGCTCACAATAGTAAAAAATAAATAAAAACTATCTGGAATTTATTAATAGGTCAAGAAGAATGGCACCAGGATTTGCGGTAGCAATGTTATGGTTTCATTACAGTATGATAAAACATCAAAAAATGATATATGTATATATATATATATATATATATATGTATATATATATATATATATATATATTTATATATACATACATACATATGTAATTTTTGTGCGCTATGTATGTGTATATATACATACATAGCGCACTTCTCTGATCCGCAAGAGCAAATGATTAAAAAATAGAAAGCATAAATTATTGCACGATGTCATGTATTGCAGCAATATCATGAAAAACGTAGGCATCCCGTATGGATTCCTTTGTCTCTGAATCGACACAGCAGTCCTCTGTGACTGGTCATGTGACCCGCTGCGTGGAGGCCTTGTTTATAAACTTAAAAGAGGATTTGGCGCATGCGCACCGCCGCTCATTCATTCATAACTGCGTAGCAAAAGTAATAAAAAGCTGCATTTCGTTTTTAAAAGTGGCGTATAGACACTCGAAAATACTTGGTGTAAAATGTGTGTAAGAAGTTCAACTGCAGAATTAAAAAAATATTATGTGCTTCCTTTTTATAAGTATCGGTTTTTAGACGACGAAATGGATTTAAAATACAAGAGCTGTGAATATGAAATAAATGAGTTTTCCAGCAGGGTCAAATGGTCCACTATGTTCTCACAAGTGTTCAACTGTCGCTGCTCGCTGCACAATCCGTGGCTTCGACTTCGTGAACGCGAATACTGAAAAAATCTGATTTGTCAGGCCATTAATAAAACGTTTCTGTAATATTATCACCCCCATAAGCGTGTGTTTGGGACAGGCCTGCTGTTTCCACACTGCCCTAAAGCAGCAGCAGTGCCCTCAGCTCAAACACCGAGGCTGTCGTGTCTGTAAACAAAAGAATGTCAACAAGTTGAGGCATGACGCAACCTTTCTGCCCCTTCAAAATGAATGACATCAAAAGCTCTTTAAGAATTTCGACGACATCTTCGCACTCGTTAAAACAGGTTTTATCGACTGACTTGTTGTAAAACCTTAAACTGCGGTTGGATTTGTTGTATGACCAAAACAACAAGCGTCACCAACGAGGGAAAAAAACATCAAGCACACGACCTGTCATTCGAAATCAAATAAGCGCGTGACAACCGTGCGAAAACATCTTGTTAGGATTCCAAAGACATGTGTCGCACATACTTTACGCTAAAAAATAGTTTAAACCCTTTAATTCTTCGAGGGGAAAAAAGTAGACAACTTCCCACTTACCAGCTCTGTCGCCATCAAGAAACTCTCTGGCATTCAGTCGAGGGGTGGGGTGAATGTTTTCAAAGAAGATCTCCTATTGGTGGATACGAATGCCAGTTATAAAAATTGAGAGATTCTATTGGCTGATACAGTTAGAAAAATTATAATGGGCGGGGTCAAGTTTGTTGTTCATCGTTCTATTGGACGTAAGTACACGCCTGTTACTGCCCAGTAACAGCTGATTGGCAATAACAGGAACAATACATGGTTATTTTTTATCTACAACATTGCAACTAAAGCATAAAGACATTTCTAACAGTGCTTTCTTCTTTTAGATTTATTTGTTTTGTAATCACATTATTGTTTCATTTATTATGAACCAAGGAATAAATAAATGCATTATTGTATAAATAGGAAGAACAAGAACACAGAATGAATGAGTTCTGATATAATAGGTTTAAACATGTGGTACCCCTTTATTGTGACAAATAATAATGTGACACTCAAATATAAAAATGGTATTTATTGACATGAAAAGTGAAACCTACAGTACTTCCAGCCAGTTTCATGGGTTTGCCTTAAAAACAATGCCATAACTATCTGCACAAGGGGTGAATAAAAGCATAATATTTAAA
The DNA here is from genome assembly GCA_036785175.1 of Eupleurogrammus muticus. Classification (NCBI taxonomy): domain Eukaryota; kingdom Metazoa; phylum Chordata; class Actinopteri; order Scombriformes; family Trichiuridae; genus Eupleurogrammus; species Eupleurogrammus muticus. The sequence continues at coordinate 17,349,552 of JAYKQN010000010.1, read as the reverse complement.
TGTTAAACCAGCTTTAAACAATTTAAGCTGCAATAAACCACAAACAAAATACAGAATATTCATTTCAAAAAGAGAGAAACTGTAGTTTCCTGTTGAGAACATGAGAACATTATGTTTCCAAACAGTATTAGTTGTTTGCAGAGGTAGGCAGCAATAATGGATGTCATTATCAGAACGTATGTTTCTCTGACAAACAAACAGCATGAATAAATTTTACATTTAAATACAAGAAAGTGATTGTACTGAGACATTGTGTAAAATGATTGCGGTCTAATGGGGCAACTCATTCAATTAAAGATGTGCCTATATTATAGCAGTAAATACTCAGTTTCAAATTGTACAGCACTGTGTTTGTATATTCATACAACACTATCTGCCATCTCTGAAGTTGTTTTTTGTAAAAGCGTAGTATTAGGCTGACAGCCACAAACACTTACCAACAATAATATACAGTTTATGAACACATATTCAAGAGATTGCATCTTATGATAAACAGTAATGTGTTCTGTAAAAATGTTGAAGTACTGCCAAGATTCTATAGTGAATAGTTTGAAAGATCGAATTTAAACACAGAATCAAATGAATTCCTTTACAAATGTTGTTTATCCTTTATCCATGTTGAGGAAATTTTGCAAGAGAATGTGACATAACTGCTCACAACTATCCAGTAGGAAATGAGCTTTGGCATCTGATTTTAATAAACTATGTTTAGAAATTTACAAAGGATACTCATGCTGTAGGTGCAACTATAACACTGTGAAAAAGGGGAGTGTTAACAAAAGTGTTTCATATCCAGACAAATCTGACACTGACAGGTAAAATGCACATTTACATTTATAAAGAGTCATGAGAAATCTAATTAAGACAAGCCTTAAAGTAATTCTGCTCAGGCTTATATTACCTTTTTCATAAAACTTTGTGGCAAACTTTTAAAATGTCTCAAATGGAAAACTGACAATAGTCTTTTTTATTTATCTGTCACACCAATGTTGTAATGTATATTCACATTTCTTGTAAGAAAAGCTGTTTAAGTGGTTATGGGGGGGGGGGACTTCCATACAAGCCTTTTTTCCCATCAACCAATTGGTCCATTGGAGTGGTTTCATGCACTTTGTTGCTCAATCTCAGTGCTGCTTTCAAACAGGGCCACCAGCTGCTCCTCATAGTTAGCAATGTTTCTCTTCATGATGTCCATGCATGGGCCCAGCAATCTCTCAAAGGCTTGAACGTCCATGACTGGCAAAAAAGAAGAGAAGAGTCAGACCGGTAGTCTGGTAGTAGAGGAGAAATGCAATGGATGTCCCGCCTTTAATCATATTTAGTTTCTCTATCGTAAAACAAAATCTCAACCAATATAAAGTAAAAGGTGGCTTATCTGTACATGTAATCACCAGAAACAATGTCTGAATTGTTATAAAATTGCACAAAATGTACCCAAGCATTTGACGCTTCCCACAGCATAGGCTGATGCAGCTCTAGGCTTGTTTGTGACAAGCGCCAATTCCCCGAAATACTGGCCCCTGGTGCATGTGGCAATTTCAACCTCCTCTTCTTCCTGGTCTTTTTTTGTCTGAAAAGAATGCAATATGCACTCTATAAGATACCAGATGGAGAGAAACTACAAATCCTTAAACTACATGGATATAATCAGAAGTAGACTACTGTCAAATATACCTTGCTTCGCTTCATGTCAATTCGAACTTGGCCAGACTCAACAATGTAGAAGCAATCAGCTAGGTCGCCCTGTAAGACAACGCATTCATGGAATTCGAAATGAGCATAAAAAAAAATCAATATTTATAAATGCTGAATAGTCCGATCCAGGAACAGCTAAGACAGCAAAGAGATTAATCACCTGAGCAATAATCTGCTGTGAATCAGTGTACACCCTGGTGGATATCACATCTACCACCTTCATTCTCTCTGAGAGCTGTGGATGAAATGAAATTCAGATGACCATGGCTTTTTAATAAAGCTTCTAACGCTGGAGGAAGAAACTATTCTTTACCTCTAAGGACGTAAGCAGGGGTAGTGTTTCAATGAACGCCTCATACATCCTCCTTTTCTTGGCATTGTTTTTCACTATGATCCTCCTGAATGTCAGACGATCCTGAAATAGAGATTGGGAGGAAAAAACGTTCAGGTTTACGTTTTAAATTAAGTCAAGTCAGGTCAGGTTTATTTGTATAGCCCAAAATCACAAATCACAGACTTGCCACAGTGGGCTTTACAGCTTTAATCTATGCACCAATAAAGCATCAGCAAATCTTAGACCGTTGAATTAAATAAGGAAAAACTCCCTAAACAAAAACTTTAATATGGAAAAGAAAAAAAATGGAAGAAACCTCAAGAAGAGAACAGAAATCTTCTAGGAGGAACAGACTTATAGTCGCTGGAGAAACAATCCAGGGTACTCAATAAAAAAAGTCTGGCATTAAAATGCAACATATATATTTATATGCTGTACTTTTCTCCATACTGTATAAGTACTCATTTCCATTTTCTAGACATATTGGGCAATTACTCATTAAAAAAGGAAGCTGGATTTAAAATGAAACATTAGTAAAGTGCTGTTATGTTGACAGTGACTTGTAGGAAATTAATGTTCACATTTTCTGCTGCTGCTTGAGGCCAGTATTTAACTTTGGTACTAAGCCGCTTCAATTCTGAGATTTTTTTTTGTAATGGTAATGAATTCCATAAATGTTTGATAGGGATGGGTGGCTAAGCGGTCAGAAGCTCTTCAGCTTTCACCGTGGAGGAGGCTCAACTTCAGGGACTTGACTAGTAGACTTGGCCAACACAAAACTGCTTCACTTGAACACTTGATCACATATTCAAACACACATTACCCAGGTCACCAGGCGACAGGTCATTTGCTACTTCATGATAAGCCTTGCAGCCTGTGTCACATTTTGACAACTTATCACATCTTGAGGATTCAGCTACCTGAGCACCATCTTGGTGCATAAGTTTAGCCTTGATTGTCTGAGCTGAACTGTTAGTTGAGCTCTTTGAATGGACCTTTATTATCATTCATGAGTATTATTTTTCATATGCAGTTTGCACATTCATTAGCATTTGCATTAATGAACATGTAAATAATATCCAGGGTCATGATTATAGCTCTCTTATTGCATCGCTGAGGCACACAAGTAGGGTATTCACTGCTGTGTGTGTGTGTGTGTGTGTGTGTGGGTGGACATTTGGTTCGCACCATAACTGGAAAACAAATAAATTCTCATATGATATTCAGGTCACTGCAAAAATAATTTAATGTTTGCTAAATCATTTTGAAATATGTGTGTAAAGCTAAAAAAAACCCCACCAAGATATGATGTGAGAACACATGCCACTGAAGCCTCAGAAATCAGAACAGAACAACTCACTCACCACATCTTACCATACCATTTTAACATCATTTTTCTCTCAACATGTGACAGAATATAAGCATTAAAGATTTTCACCTGGAAAGTTTTGTTCATATATACCCACAATCATTATTGATCATTTAATTGTTCCTTTTTTTGAGCAGTGTATGTGGGAAATATTAGAAACCATGACATGCAATCTTGCACGCCTGAGTACACTCTAATACTTTGTTGCATATATCGGTTGATCTCAATGAAATGGCATTAACTCGCCCATGGTATCAGTGCCATAGACAACAGGGATTTTTACTGTAACTCATTACAACTGAAAGTACACAGTGATATAAAAACGTTACTACAGAGCAGACTGTGCTCTTACATGAAGACTTCAGGGTTTACTTACTAGACACCAAAGGGCTCCAGGCGAGGTGGCCATTATTGTGGCTGCCCTGGGGGTGTTGTACATCAACGCCAATTCTCCATAACTGCCTCGGTTGTCATAGCAGCCTACCAGCTTCTCTGCACCATCAACTTTTACATAAATGTTATACGTCCCACTAAAAAAGACAATAAGAAAAACAGGGAAAATGTTAAAACACAGCTGCCATATTGATATTTCTTGAAATATCTAGCATCAAAACATAGATTTGACTTAACATTTTCAATAAATATATATATATATATATATATATATATATATATATATATATATATATATAGAGAGAGAGAGAGAGAGAGAGAGAGAGAGAGAGAGAGAGAGAGAGAGAGAGAGAGAGAGAGAGAGATCATCATAATCATAATATGACTTAGAAGTAACCAGTGATAAATAAGGCATGAAAAGATCACCTTTCAATTACATAGAAGTTGTCCCCATCATCATCTTGGTCAATGATGTGCTCTCCTTCTGTGCAGAACTTCTCAAACATTGCATCCAGCACTTGAGACATTTCTTCCTGTGATGATATGACGTAGCAGTGTTGAAAAACTGTCAGGTATTTGAATTGTATTGAAAATCTTTAAAAAGCACACATAGTGAACTGAGTGATGCTAAAAGGTTGCTCACCTGATCCAAATTTTTGAACAGAAGAATGTCCTTACATGCTTCCTGTAATCTCTGCCTCTGCTCATCTGTTTTTGGGTGGGTTACCTGCAAATTAAATCAGTTTGTTAATTGACTTTATAGGAGCTTTCACATAAGCTACAGACAAACAAAATTTTACATTCTTTTTGACTCAAAGCTGCAGTTTGTATTGTTCAGCTAAATCAAACCAAAAAAGAGAGCCAAATGTTTAGGAAAACATTTACCCGTGGCTCTTTATCGTCATCATCTTCATCAGGATTGAATGCTTCAGCACAGACTGCATGACAGAGACCAACAAATTCATGAACTTCACACATGGCAAATTCAACAAAAATTTCCAGCCAGTCAGTCATAAAAGGCAGACATAAGAATAACAACTCCCAGGGATGATTCAGCACTAATGCAATAATTTATAGGAAAGAAATAAAATCTTTTACTAAACCCCAAATTGAATTATATATACACATACATACACTTTCTCCTAGTTTTTGAGTTTACAGTACATTGAGGATGTTAATTTCCTATAATAAAAGGTATGAAATATATTTCAGTAAGTGCGATTGAGATTTTTACTTGCTCATACTTGTGGACATCCAAAGTGTCAAGCAGCAGAGTTGCTTTTGTGAAGCTATACCCTAACCAACCCAATCATCAGAAGACTATAAGATTACTATTAGGAGCCTCCCTTGTCCTCAACTCCCCACCCCCTTCATTTACTGACACTGTTAGAAGAGATACAAATCTCTTATGAATTATAATATTCATAAGAAATTTAATATAAACAACCACAATTAGAATATGCTCATAGCAGTGGGGAAATACAGATGTAAAAATTGTTCTATCATTTGTACCAAAGCAGATCTGATGCAGACTTATGTGTGAATTAACTTACATATTTCTATCACTGACATTGTCCAGTGTCAGAACAACGTAGCATAAACAGCCAGCAAAGGACAACTCACCTGATGCTCTTCTGATGAATCTGTTTATTGTTGGCGCTGCAAAAGCACAATATATATATATTAAGGTGGTAGATTTCATCATGAGGAAAATCTATCTCACATAGACTGAATTTTTACTCGAAAAGCTTGAAAGAATGCACTGTTTTTTTAGCATGCACATCAAGGCATATTTATTATAGAATACCAGGGGCTCCATAATTGTTTTAGTAAAACCTGAATAGTGACAGCCCCTTTGAAGTGTGTTTTGCCTCTTTGAATCCTCACATTTAAATTTTAAAAGTGCCAAGGTCTGGAACAATAGCTTTGTATGAAAAATACATTAGACGGGAGGGCTCATGCAATAATAGCCTGGCAGTAAGTCTTGTTATTCGGAGCCCTTTGTAATATCAGTGGAACACAAAACCAGTGAGGGACCCATTTGGGGGTAATGTCATGACCTAAAATGACTAAATTAGTTTGTTTAGTGATTTAATATAGCATCCCTTATATAACCACTGAGGCTGGCATTGTACATCCCACAACTCATTGGGATGCTGTGTCAGAGCTCTGGGTTGCCATGCTACTTGCTGCACCTTCCTGCTCTAGCTGTTGTGCCACATCTGACCCCAGTTTCTGTTGCAAAAAAAAAAATTGCATTGCTTGCATCATTCAGCATCTACCTTGGTCTGTTTTTTTATATATTACATGCATACAATATACAATACAATCAGGGTAGGCCGATCAAGCCTGCACCTCAAACTGCAAACAGGCTACTGAAATGACCTAGTCTCTCTGAAACACACACACATGCACCATATTTTCTGCAGCCTCTGGTTATTAACATGTCCTTATTAAAAAAAAATTCTTAAAAAACATGTGTCAATCATTCATCCTCTGGTGGCCATATATGGAAAATGACACAGCCATTGCGGATGCAAGGTGGAGCATCACTCAACACCTCAATGCATTTCTTATTCTCCCCCACATCCATGAGCAAAAAACGAACAAAGGTTATTCGCATTCACACATGTGCCCAAAGGGCGGCTAGCCCAAGGTAGGCCGAAATGTGCGAGCCTACCTACGAATTCCTCGTCATCGTCCTCCTCCTCCTCCTCCTCTCCGTTTTCCGAATCGATCTGCATGGCCTCGTCAATGAAATTGACCGCTTTTCCAGCTCTCGGGGCCGAATTTTGGTCATTGCCAAACGAGGCCTCTTTGCTCTCGCTGTCCTTCAGCCGGGTGAAGTACTGTAGCGCAAACTCGAGCAGATCCCTGGGCTGATTCCTCAACACTTCCACGGTAAAGCTCTGTAGCAGCTCCGTCAGTCCTTCAGGAATTTCTATACTCATTCCTGTTATCAGTCTATGGATGTGGACAAAATGCTGCGAATTTGAAATGATCCGAAGCAGCTGAGATCTGAGAGCGGGGGGGGGGGGAGAAAGGAAGAGGAAAAGAAAAAAAAAGAAATTAGCAGACGGGTGTCGTCTGTCACCCAGTCAGCAAGCCCTCCGCGACGGATCCGTTCTTTTTTACTTGAATGAAAATGGCTCTGGGTTTTGGTCTAAGCATCTTCTGCTGCTTCTGGCAACAGGAAACCCACGCATGTGACCCGGGTATCCATGGCAACCACCTATCCAGGGATGGCGTATCAGCAGCAGCGGCGGCGCACTAACTGCACAAACCACATATGATGTGTGCTGTCCAACAGTGAGGGTCAAATTACTTGTTGTGCGTGTTTTTATTAGGCCTTAGGTTTTAGGAACGGTGATGTTAAAAATGTCCATTTAAATAAAAACGATCCTTATGAAATACTACTAAAGATGAAACAAATGCCAGCTCAGGTTAATAAATGGGAGGGAATTTGGGGAGGGAAATGGTAGCTTTACAACCCTAAAATGTATATGTATATGTATATGTATATATACAATATGCAATATAAAATCACAAATAATAATTTTGGAAATCCAGATGTGCACTGTAAACCTATAAGACCTGAAACTGAAATGTCATATCTCTCTCTTAAATGTGTATACTCAGCCAAACTCCAACTCTCTATGTATATACAGTAGAAACGAACATGCTTCACAACACACTGAAATAGGCAGGGGAATCGGATGATAAAGAATTAAAATGTACAGTGTATATGTGTAAGTTCATGATAATGTGCACATCTTCCAGAGAGAAGGGTATGCTGCTTCAGTAGAAATATAATGGTGGTTCATCAGACACCTGTCATGAACATTATTGAATGCCTATGACAGTTGTCGTTAGGTGTAATTTTTTTACATTTACATTAAACTGTCATATATTTTTTTTACATTAGCTGTCACAGGACCATTATGATTGTGTCTTAAATGTTGGGCTTTTCATTATATTGTTACTATTGCTGACTGACACTTTATGAATGCTTATGACAAACTGTCATGAGCATTCATTAATGCCAGGTCAGGTGTCATGCCAGGATTATGACACTCTCCCCATTCACACGCATGTAAAATTTGAATATATTCCCCCGCTCCTACCAGTACTACATTAAATACAACAATTATCAATAAATAGTAATAGTAAATATAAACAGTAACATTAAACCATGAAAAGGAGCAGCTGATCAAGTGCCAAATAATCATGTGCAGTATTAGCACAGCAAAATGATAAATCGGGAATTCAGTTGAATCCGGTTGCAGCACAGCATAATGTGTATGCAGGCAGGTATTTGTTTATGTTAGGGTGGAAAGGGGCAGAAGAGGGGGCACGTCAGGGGGAGGGGGCACAGTCTGCTCACTGTCCTGACTGCCTGAGTTAAAATTGTTTGGCATCCTGTGAGATCTGGTCAGCTTCTTTGTCTCTTCCCTAGAAGCAGGAGAGCAAACAGTTTGTAGGAAGGGTGATGAGAGTCAACCTTCATGATGAGGGACACCCTGTAGATTTCCAGCAGGAAAGGGAGGGGGCACCAATGACCCTACTGGCTGCCCCTGTAAAAGATGGTGAGTTGGGGGCAGCCTGTTTTATATGGCGGAAGAATCTATAGCTGCCGATTAGGCTTTTTTAACAATGGCCGTGGTGTAGATAGTGAAGGTGAGGTCACCTGTGACGTGGATCCCTAAAAACATCAAGACACTGACTCAATCCGCTCTGACAGTCAGTGGTATGTGGTGAATCTTGTCGATCCTCCTGATTTCAACCATGCGCTTGCTGTTAAAAATAGTAGAAAAAATAGAAGTCATGAATGAGCAGTCTGAACAGCAGGGGGCTCAGTACGCGGCCCAGAGGAGACCCTGTGCTCACTGAGATGGCCTTTCAGGTCTTTTCACCTCGAATCTCTGATGCCTTTGTGGCAGGAAATTGTAGTTCCAGCTGCAGGTTCCAGCATTCACATTTAGTGAGCATATGTGCCTTGTTACTTTTGTTGTTTGGGGCGAAATGCGTAAAAAATCATGTCAGGTAGTGTGGGATCCATGTGGGGGAAGGGCTTGTTATCAGCCCCCTGTGACTCTGCTATGAGACCAGTCCCCCAGCTGTGGTCCAGTCATCATCTGGCATAATGAACACAACATTGTCCATCGTATTGAACACCACAGGTTTCAACTGTGAGCTGTGTGATGTCTGCATTGTGCAGTACAACCCCATCCCACTGTAAGAAGACATCTGGGACGGTTGTTGAGAACAAACAGCCCTGCTCTCTGAACCATGGATCCTCAAGATTGTTTCTGCCTAATGCCTCTAAACAGATGAACAGAGCTTGTGAGGTAAATTACTAGAGTTCGAAATGCAAACATGTGCTAAACTCTGAAAAAGAGGTGATTGGATTGTTTTCCAGTTTTCGTATGTGGTTTACATACAAGGAAGGCTCTTTATTGGTTTTAGCCTCACCCTCACTGACTCAGTATAACATAAAACAGTTCAAATGCACCAAACTTTAGCCTGAAAATTTAAACCAAATGGGCTTAAAAAACCTAAACGATGCTGCAACCTGCAGGTAAGACAGGCTTACATCAAGCATAATCCAACAGAAATGATTGGATCTATCCACACACATTGACATGTGACCTTGTCTTTCATCTGTGCAACTGTTTGATTTTTTATTCTGTTTTGTCTGCTGCTGCTTCAGTGAGCCAAAGACAAATTTCCAGCCCAGTGGGAAACAAAGTTATATTATATTCTGGTATATATTTTGCATTCAAACAACTCTTAAGGCATTCTTTATTATACAGTAATGAACTCGTGCATTTAAAATGAAATACGTACTGCTAATAAACAGTGTAAGTGAAGAAGTGAACGACTGACACCTGCTGGCCATGGGTTGAAATTGTAATTCACGTTCAAATGACAGTTTCCCTCTTCCTATGCAATGTTTGGTGACTCATTCTGGTGTTTGTTCAGATCCTTCATTGAATTAAATAGTTTCCTGCAACCTAATGACTGCTGGAAGGAACACAAGCGGTTATATAAAGAGAGGCATTCAAATGCACAAGTTATACAAATGTACTATGTGGCATTACATTAAAAGATTTAATGTGAACACATCTGACTTTTGATTTGCACAGTCATTTTGTGGTCAATATTTTGATAACTAGCCACAATAGATGTAAGACAGATACCAAAGGGTAACTAGTTCACTTGTTACTTCCCTTTTTTGGTTCATTACATAATTCATTCTGGGATATATACATTCATATATTTCAAAGCTGTTAAACTACACACTTATGATAATAAGTCATAGACCCTGCAGTTTCCACTCACTACTAGAACATCTCCTGTTCACTTCTGGCCTGTGATAAGTGCCCATTCTCTGTTTAGGGTCTGTTAGTGCTCCAGTATTAAAGCTTTTGTGTTCTCTGTGATGACTACAGTACAAAAAGATTGGGTTTATTTTACCACCTTGATTTGTATTGATAAATCTGCTTTTTGATAGAAAAAAAAGTTAAAAAAAAAAAAAAAAAAAAGTACAACTATAGCATTGCATAATTGTAACAGTTGAATGATTCATATCCAGTGAAGTATATCATTGAAAAACACAAGGCAATAACAGACACATTTCTCAAATTTAAAAACACCAGACATTACATATCCTTTTTTCAGGAAACATTTATTCGATCAACAGACAGGATCGCATCTTTCCATAAACAGGTCAGTTAAATATTAACAAATTTACAGTCATGGGGAATGTAATAAAAAAACAAAAAACAAACAATGCTCGCCTTAAAAAAAACCCAATCCAGAATGACATCAACCACCGTGTGCTGGAACAACAATCATATCTGGCTTCCAGCTCCATTGTTAAATGCTCTTCCAATCAGTGTTTCACAGTTCATCTTTGTCTGTTTTTGTCTGCAAGTAAAACAAAATTGAACGAAATCATGAGCCAGAAGAGTACACACTCTAGTATACAAATCATTTTTGAGTTTACATTTTTAATATGCCACATTATGTGTTCTCACCGATTCTTCATCATCCTCATCGATTTCTTCTTGATCGTCAGCCTCTTCCTCGGCGGGTTCTTCAGGTTCTTCCTCTGGCTCTTCCTCAACCTGCAAGCATATAATTGTTAACACCCACAAAATCTCCAACCATTGCCATGTTTTTAAAGACTTAATGATCAAACTAGGTGACCCAATTTGGTTTAAATATAATTATATCCAACAAAGGAAAATGGTCAAAAAGATTAGACAAAGATGCCTCTGGAAGAGCAGATAGAGTATACACTTCACATGCACAGTGAAACTGAAAACATTTGCCATTCAAATAGTTTTCAGTCATATGACAGCTGACATTGACTCGCCTGTTCGTCCAGGGGTACATTCATGCTGAGTCGGAGCATGCGCTCTATCCTGTCTCCATAAGCCTTTGTGTCAGCCAGTTGGTAGCCTGAGCGCAGTGTGGCCGTCTCAAATAGAATCTCAGCCAGATCTGACGCATACTGGTCCTCGGCATCGCCCTAAACAACATGGAGAGAATAGAAATGTGTTAATAACCAATACAGCTAATGAATGTTTCCTTGTTGCTGTTAAACCACTGCTCGATATGAATTAGTTTAGGTAAAATGGAACAAGAAGACACCAATGTTAAAACTTACATTGACTCGTTTAAGCATCTCCTTAATGAGAGGATGTTTGGGATTTATTTCTAGTGTTTTCTTCTGGCTGGCATAATAACTGAAACAGAGGGAATGCATTGTTGAAGTACAGCCCAGGCTAAACTGAGAAATGCCAACATGTTCTACAAATGACAAGATATTTATTCCTCACTTTGTAGAAATGTCTTTTCCTGTCTGGTAAGCTTGCGCCTTCATGATCCTCTCCATGTTTCCTGACCAGCCGTACTGACTGGCGACCAAAGCACAGGGCGACTTGGTTAGCCTCTGAGAGAGGACAGCCTTTTCAATCTGTGGGGAAGAACAGAACATGAGATTATGTGACTGGCTGAATAGACATCAGCATTTGTGGGCTAATGTTCGTCTATTATGTTGATTACAAAATACCTTATCCTTCAGAGCCTTGTCCTTTAGCCATGTAGTGAGTGGCTCAAAGTCCTTCTCCATGGCCTCCCTCTTCTCCTTGGCCTTGTCACTCTCATCAAATTTGACTCCCTCCTTAGCCACGTTCTGGAAGCGTTTGCCATCAAACTCTGGTAGCGCCTGGATACAGTACTCATCCACAGGCTCAGTCAGGTAGATCACCTCGTAACCCTTCTTCAACAGCCTTTCTACGAAGGGAGAAGCCTCAGCCTGCAGAGGAGAAATAAGCAGGCGATCAACATCATGGTTCATTCATTGGTAATTTTACCTGGGTGTCAAAGTGAATTAGAAAAGTTTTGTGTATCAAATATAGGTAAATAAAAGTTATTCCGGCATCCTCTCACCTCCTTCCTGCTGGTACCAGACATGAAGTAGATCTTGTCCTGCTTTTCCTTCATGCGCTCCACATAATGCTCCAGGCTAGAAAGGTCTTTCTCACTGTTGGAGGTTTGGAAGCGGAGCAGCTTGGCCAGTCGGGTCCTGTTGGAGTGGTCCTCAATAACGCCAAGCTTGATGTTGGTGCCAAACTCCTTCCAGAACTTCTCATTGTACTGTTCCTCTGCAATCTTCTTGATCATATCCAAAGTCTTACGCACCAGTTTCTTGCGGATAACCTGAAGAGAGACACAGTAAATGGCGACTCCTTTTGTAAGTTTCTCCTTACAAAAAAAAAAAGCAGTTCACAGAGAAAAGCAGATTGCAGAAATCTTTTCTGTAGTTGAAGCTCACCTTGAGCAGTTTGTGCTGCTGCAGAGTCTCTCTGGACACGTTCAGGGGAAGGTCATCAGAGTCAACCTAACAAAATAAATTTCCATTAATCACAATGCAGGCAATTTTAAAGGAAAGACCAACTAGTTTTATATAGTTGGTATTGTCACATGGTGTCTCAACTGGAGTCAGAATGAACTCACCACTCCCTTGACAAAGTTCAGGTACTTGGGCATCATATCGTTGAAGTCGTCTGTGATGAAAACTCGCCTGACGAACAGCTGTGACGGAAAAGTGCGTTAATTTGGAATCTGGTTTAAGGTACGCTAAATAATACCCCTATAATGATACTAAATAGTGTCGAAAATACCTTGATGAAGTCATTTTTCTTGGAGCCATACTCGTCAAACAGGCCACGAGGAGCTGAATTGGGCACAAACAGGATGGACTTGAAGGTAACCTCACCCTCAGCGGTGAAGTGGATGTGAGCCAGAGGGTCATCGCTGTCCTGTTGAAACAGTTCCACACGTTTTTACTTGCTAGGCCCACAGATACAAGTTCTACACTGTAGTTCGATAAAGCATTACTGCGCCAGCACCTACCTTAGAGAAGGTCTTGTAGAAAGCCTTGTATTCATCCTCCTCAACCTCCTTCGCTGGTCTCTGCCAAATGGGCTTGATATCGTTCATCAGTTCCCAGTCCCACACAGTCTTCTCAACCTGCATAGAACAATCACACATTTCAGCCATAGAGTATTTTATCTTGACAAAAAGATGAATTTAATTGATGTCAAAAGTGTAAACTAAACTACTATTGAGGTAAATAAAATTAATTGTCCATATCAACCAATCCTACAATGACATCCTACCTTCTTTGTCTTGGGTTTGTCTTTGTCCTCCTCTTCCTCCTCTTCCACTTCAACATCCTCATCAGGTGTCTCTTTTTCTGGTTCCTCTGTTGTCTCAGCATCTTCCTCAACAGGCTCCTCAACTGTCTCAGTCTGTTATGTCAAGGAAGAAGTGATACAATGCCCATATATTAATTTACATGTGTCAGAACTATACTGGATCAGGTCTAAATCAAAACGTGGAAAGAAAGGTGTTCACCTTGCTGGCCCAAAGGTAGATGGGGAAGTTGATGAATTGAGAGTATTTCCTCACAAGGTTCTTGATAGTATCCAGCTCCAGATAGTCTGAGGCCTCCTCCTTCAAGACCAGTCTGAGGATAAAAAAGGGAGGATTTAATTTCATATTTGTCAATATTCTTTGTTATAAATCATTTTTTTTTTAAATAAATTCTATCAGATAAAAAGGTAAACCCACGTGATGGTGGTTCCTCTACCCAGTGTGTTGCCACGAGGGTCTTCAATGATGGAGAACTGACTAGAGTCAGACTCCCAGATGTGCTGGGTGTCATTGTTGTGCTTGGATGTCACAATGACCTTGTCAGCAATGAGGAAAGCAGAGTAGAAACCAACACCAAACTGGCCAATCAACTCAGAAGTAGACTGATCCTCAGCCTGCATCTCAGTCATACTGTTGAGGAACTCGCTGGTGCCAGATTTGGCAATGGTGCCCAAGTTCTTCACCAGATCCTCTTTGGTCATCCCAATACCCGTGTCAGTGATGTGGAGCATGTTCTTCTCCTTATCCGACTGTAAAGAGGGGGGGAGAAACACTTAACAAGCAGAACTACCAACAAAATGGTTAAGACTGCAACACTGAATAACATCAATTCTCCTTATTTATCTTATGCATACTTTTATTTTGATGGTTAACTCTTCATTGGAAGCCAACGCATCATCATTGGTGAGCGATAACAAGCGAATCTTATCCAACGCATCTGAAGCATTGGAGATCAACTCCCTAAGGAAGATCTGAAATAGAAGACAGTTTGTTACACCATGACAACTAGATAAAAATAATCATGAAAAAATACTGAATGCAAAGCAATGATTATATTTACCTCTTTGTTCTTGTAGAGAGAGTTGATGATCAGCTTCATCATACGATTAACCTCAGCCTGAAAGGCGTGTTTCTCTGACTTTTCTCGGAGTTCTTTAATCTGAGCTGCATTCAATCCATCCAGCTGGATAGCCTCCTCCTCTCTGATGATGGACATATGCACGCACACAAAAATCAGGGAAATGCACTACAATAAAGACCAGCTGCAAAACAAAACATGCTGAACTGTTCTACCCTCTAGGGATTAGTATCTAGATTGAAGCCAAAGACACAAGATCACCTTGTCTAAATGGGCAATATGCAGTAAACAAATTCTAAATCTAAAGCCATCCCACTTTTACAATGCAAAGGTTACCGGGAGCCTTTGTGCGTACACACATTTGGTTATGTTGACCTTGTGCTCTTAACTAAAGGTTCAAGTTGACCTTTCCTGATAAGAACACCGGCAGTTCACTTAATAGGCTGAATCTGACAAAATATGAAAAGGATACCCACCTTTGAACCACCTCATCATCTGTTTTGGAGCCATCCCTGCTTTTACCCAGGTCCTCCTCTACAGTCCCATCAACGTCAAGTTCATCCTCTGCCTTTACAGAAGCTGCAAAGACAGATATACTTGAATCATACCAAGGTCGGAAAATACACCCATCAGCAGCAGCATTAGACAAACGACAATAGCCGCATATAAAATAAGGAACAAAAAGTTGATTATAAAAAAGTAATTTACTCCGTGTAACTGAAGAAATATGCATTCGATGTTCTATAGTGGAAAAAAGAACAGGGATCTGCAAAAACGCGTCAAAATCATCAGATCAGTAAGGTTAAGCGTAAGGCAAGGGAGCTTTCTGAATATGGGTCTATGTAGCAGCAAGACTTCTCCAGGGTGATGTTAGCTGTCGTCAGGTAGCTATTACATATTGTTTCCTGCGAGAAACTTCTGGAAAGGCAAGTACGAATAAAAGAACCCGCGTTACGCCGAGAAACGTGATGAAGCCCTGTCAACTGCTTTTTATCGCAAGCAAAAGGCCCAAAAGAATCCAGGCTTCTGATATTGGCCATGAATGAGCAAAGAAGGCAAGTTGACGCTAGCTTACTGGCTAATTTTAGCTGAAATGCCACTTAAATGTTAATACTTGAAAAAGGGATTCCCGGTATCAAATCTTTCCGCTACTCACCAAAGGCTAACAGTGCGAAGAGCAGACCTATCACCCAGGCACGTTTCATGTTCGTACTGCGTGAACGATGCTGCGAGACAAAAGCCGGAGATCAGTGCAAGTGGCACTGCCTTTACAAGAGACTGACAAGATATCTCTACCACCGAAAGAGCCCACTCTATTAAACCCGTGACTACTGACCAATGGCTGCGCACCACGCACAACCGTCCACCAATCACAGGAGAGTCAGTGGTACATGACGACCAATCACATTCTTATACATAAGTCAATACCCGCAACTCGTGGCTCGCAACCATTGGCCAAGAATGAATGATCAGCGCATCACTTCCTAAAATTTACTTGTGAAGTTGTGAAAAAAAATCTGTCAACACGTTGGTTAAACTTCGACTTTCTTATGCAATATCGCAGTAAAGTGACACACTGAAGTGTACTGGCTTGCGCATCTACTGCCATTGTAGCATATTGTCTCTGTGTATGTTTGGTCAATATATGGACAACATTACATATATATATATTTGTATGCAATTAAAACACCGTAGGCTTTTTACATTGCATTTCCTGAAATGGCTTGTAATCCTATATCTTGCTGCAGATACTGTACAATATGTACAAGAGTTTATCCCATTTGCACCACTAATATTAATCCACAGGGTGTCATCGTTTAGCTCTAGTCAGTTGATATGTCGTATAATATAAAAGAAAATGTTTTTATATTCATTTGAGAAAAACTCAGATATGAACAATGTGAAAGGTATGCTCATTTTTCTACAGTCTGTGTAGGCCTAATAATGGGCTATAGGTGTCAAATAGTAATTGTGGTTGTGGACAGGGTTGTATAGCGTGTGTGTTGGGGGGAGGGAATTATGATGATTTGAATAGTCTTTACTGTATGTATTTGTCCTAGTCCTTACAGTAGCAGTAAAGTATTGGTTGGATGTATGCTAAATATGTTTTATTGTGATTACACTGTAATCAAATGTGAATTAATCAATCTTTATCAAATTCAATAGAATATGTCATACCCTAAAGAACAGGTTCACAATTTACTAAATATGATTCAAAACAGTAAGCTGCCCATATGAACCCAGAAATAGGTTTTCCCACAGTTCATACTGACTTCAAATGTGCTTTCAGTGTGAGTGATGGGGGGATAAATCCACAGTAGGTCCACACAGTCATTTTTAGTAAAAAAAACATTTAAAAAGGACCTGCTCATATAACGCATTTAGTTATCCAAAGCTATATCCTTGGTATTGAGTGAATATATGCTTATCATGAATTCCCTCTTTCCTGTTTCCTCAAGGGTGTGTGTGTGTTAAATTGTGGATGACTTTGGCAATAAATGACTATAAGTTTAAAATATAATTTGACTTATTTGGACAATTAAAGTTTTGGACAATCTTTTAAATACATTTTGCTTAAAATGAGTTATTTTATTATTATTATTATTTGTATTACTTTTTTGACCCTGTCTCTTAAGGGACTGACATATTTTATTAAACCCATTGGTCTTTATTTGTCACATTCGATCACAATGTGCTATGAAAAGTATTACGTGTATTTTGTGAACCCATGATTACCCATTTTCAACAGGAAAAGCAAAACTTGTATATGACCAAAATTTAACCACTTCTTATAAGTCAAATCAATAACAACTGAGGCAAAATACGTGCCCCAGCCTGCACACTCATTGGAGCTCAACCTTCTATACATTGTCAGAGGTATTTAAAGTGGATGCAGCCAGATCCCTTGATAGCCATTTTTGTAGGCTATAGGAGTAGGAGAGAACAACGATGATCTTACAAGCTATCTTCTCTGTTAAAAAAAAAAAAATCAACAAAAATGTTCAAAAAAAGAATCGCGAGTATTTGTTTTTGTTTGTTTTAACACAGATATTTTTTATTACAGCTTTATTGATACATTTACAATACAGATCAACATTGGCACCTCTTATATAACAACAACAACAACAACAACACAGATAATAATAATAATAATACTAACAATAATAATACTACTAATAATAATAATAATAATAATAGATACAGGTATTGTTTTAAGCTAATATTATTTGTAGTTGTCATGGTAACAGTGCGTCACGTCCGGTTGGCTTTTGCGGTTTTTCCTGTTTGGCTTTCATTAAAAAAAATGCTGCTGCCGCACTTTCTGCGCTGTGTGGTTTATGGCTGTCATCTTCCTTTATTGACGTATCATATGAGTTAAGGAATATATAGTCATATGACTGTTTTTTACTGGGTAGATAGTACATTTTATTAAAAAACTCTGACATAACTTGCTTTTTGTTCCACTCATAACACGTGTGTTTCTCATACTTCATGCTCGCTCGCCGGTTGGCCGAGACCTTGCTAAACGCGGAAGTGACGTCAAAGCTGCCGTCCAAGCACTCTTTGGGTATTGAGGCTATAGGAGAAACCCGCATGCACTCGTCCCGGGAGCTCACCTCGACCTCCGCCCGGGCAGCCACGCAGAGATCACAGCCATGGCGCCCTTGTCACTGCCTCTGTCGTCTCTCCTGAAGCACAAGGACTGCGTGCGGGGGGCGAACGTGTTCTATAATGTCTTGCAAGGTTTACAGCACCGGACGATCCGGTGTCGCACGTGGAAACGTAATTTCGGCGCGCTGTCGCGTGGAGACGGTCGGCTGCTGTCACGCCAACCTAGAGCCGCAAACTACGCAGCATCTGTCTGTAGCAGCGCCTCAGACAGCCAGGACATGACAGGGAGGCTGTGGTCTTTTTACCATCAGACCAAGAAGCAGGTTCAAGGTATAAACTCGGAGCGCATTCATTCAAATCTTGCAATTTATGTGAACCATGTTCTAAAGAGGCTCACTTTGAGTTTCTGAAATTGTATAAACGATAGCTCATCGCTATAAAGCGAAATACATGTTTGTTTTGGGGATAGACAAAACAGCATGTACACCACTTAAACGTATCGCCATCCAATGCAATTAATGCTATTTAATAAAGATAACGGCATCAAAATTATTATGTTTAATTGTAGTTGAGTGTAAGTGGTGGTGGTGTATGTGTCTCAAGAAAGTTGGTCATAATCAAGTCATTACAAGTCAACACACAACCATCAAAACTGCTTAACAGAACTTTCAAGCAAAACTTTTTAGTTTTTTATTAAAGGGATCATATGTTTGTCTTGTTTTTTTCCAGTTTAATATTTAGTTTTTTTTGGCATATTCATAAAAAGTGCATTGCTTTTATTTGCCGAAAGCACCTATTGTGAACTGTAGCAGCAATGCAATCTGCCTTCTCACACTTTGAAACAATGTTTATGGTCAGCACATCAGACCACAGGGACAGCTCCATGACACTCCACCTAATGGCTGGGGGGGGTCGCTTCCACAAAGTGACCTTGTTTGTGTCGCGAAGTTCGCAGAAATATGCAGGGTCACTTTGTAAAAGCAACAGACTTAGAAACGGCAACAAAGAAAACGACACAAGTTGACTTATTGATTTTACACAGAATATTTTAGTTGAACGACCCATTGGCGTTTTGGGGAATACTGTCGCGAACCACATGCTGAGCATTGCCTCATTGTGTGCTCGTAGGTCATGCACTGCATCTGTGGAGGCCTGCGCCATGGCGTCTCACATGAAACTTTCATTTAAGAGTAAATAATATCACAAAGAAAATATATTAAAAAAAAAAAAGAAAAACTGCTTGGCTGTATAAAAATCAGAAGAAGATTTTGGAGGGGTTAGAGGAAATCAAAGCTGTCCATGTTGTCTCCTCACCACATGTCTGAACATGAAACATCCTCATTTTGATTCACACGTACAATGTGTGCCTGCAACCATTCCTTATGACTCATCAGAACCGGAACGTCTCCATTGCCAATAAAATTTCCACAAACAAGGAAGTTGTCTTGGGTTTTTGGGACACCACATTAACCCGTTGAAGAATACAAGCAAGTAAATAAATTGGAATAAAAGGTAAATAAAAATATATACAAGAGGGAATGGCATGAGAAATATCCAACAGGTGTGCAATTGTGCAGGGTTTTCACCCAAAAGAATTGGACAGTGGGAATGTTCAGTTATTCGCAGTCATGGAGTGTGTGTTTGTAAAATAGTCCAGAGGTGTGTTAATATAAAGCATATTGACACTGAGTAATAAACAAAACAACAGTAGTTGCCTAATTTAAGCATGACCCTAAACACTAAATCAAAACCAACAGAGAATATCAAGAACTCCCAGAATATGATTATACACCATAACCCTAGTTGTCTTAAAATATACAGTATCTTTCCATCATCGCAACCTTTCCATATATATTTCCAAGTGGATGGCTGCTGGTGTTTCTGTCAGCAGCATAACCTTGAGCGTTTCTCATCTCACAGATTTGATCCCAGTCATGTCCTCCAGCTCGGTCAACCCTGACACCATCTTTGCTAACAACGAGATGAGCCTCCGAGACATCGAGATCTATGGCTTCGACTATGACTACACCCTGGCATTTTACTCCAGCCACCTCCACACCCTCATCTTCAACATAGCACGGGACATCCTCATCAGTAAACACAGGGTGTGTGTGCCTGTGTGTCCTCTCTAAAACCTGGCCCATCAGACATTCAGTATATTAGTTCTGAACCAGATACTGACAGGCCAGTTCATCTTGGCTGAAATTGCCTTTCCAGTTTTATAGAAAATTATGTCATTCAAAATCTGATCATGTTTTAACCCCTAAAGAAACACAAGTAACAGTAATAAGAACTTTATATTCACCTGACATTTAAAGACTTTTAATGCCTTATGATTTTGTCACACTGCCAGACATTATTTTACCCGCATTCTGCAGGTAGATTGTTTTCAACTTGTGATTTTTTTTTCTGGGAACTAGTATCCAGAGGGTCTGCGAAAGTATGAGTATATTCCTAAATTTGCCGTAAGAGGACTTCACTATGATGTTCAGAAGGTAGGAACAGCTATGTATATCACATAAACTGGCTTTATGTTTGTTATCTTGGCATCATTTGTACTGCAGGTATTATATTTTTGTAAATTATTCCCTGAATTCTGATAGGCACTGCTGATGAAGATTGATGCTTTTCACTACATCCAGCTTGGAACTGTATACAGGTATCTGATTTTTTCTCATATTATACACTTTTCTTGGGTGTTTTGTTTAGGTTTTAAAGTACTTAACAATATATGTTTGTGGTTTCAACAACCACTTCAAGGCCTGGTTTGTACATACAGGCTGTGTGCACTTTTATGCGGACTGGGGATGGTATTTATATTCTCTACCTATAACTAAACCTTCTTTGCAAAAACTACTTAAAATCTCACTTTCTATGAGATGGGACCTTTAACAAATGAATAGAGTAAACCACATGCTCATTTAAAAGGTCCAAATTGGAGTGTTTTGAATTACTCCGAATTCTTTTTTTTATTTTTTATTTAAATCATTATCTATCAAGGTAATATGTTGTTTTTCTTTCACAGGGGTCTTCATCCAGTTCCGGATGAGGAAGTAATTGCCATGTATGAAGGTTGTCATGTACCTCTTGAGATCATGAGTGACTTCTATGGCAAGGTTAGGTTAATTCCAAATTAATCTGTATCAACAGTAAAAAAAAAAAAAAAAATAGTAACATTATTATTGATCGCTGTCCTGCAGAGTTCTCATGGCCACACCATGAAACAATTTATGGACATCTTCTCCCTGCCAGAGATGACCCTCTTGTCCTGTGTCAATGACTTCTTCATGAGGCATAACATTGACTACGAGCCAGTCCATCTCTACAAAGACGTGAAGGTGAGCCTCTTCTGCATTCTTTGATCCGTGTTTCGGGGCAAACCGGATTAAAATATTACTGTCGTCTGATCCCAAATCCGGGTGGAACAGTGATTGCAGCCCTCCAGGAACCAGTGCGAATACTTAAATACCAGCCACATGAGCTACAGCCATTCAACGCCATCGTAATTTTAGCTCTGAAAACCCGGTGTCTAATTTTAGTCGAGCCAGTATGCCTCCAGCCATCTGGGCTCTGGTGGCTCTGCTACTTCAGAGTGAGAGGGGCTTGAAACCACCTTTGAGTTTTCTCTTTGAGGGCAGCTGTCATTTTCTTGTTTGTTCTGTGGATCCACACTTGTCTGTTTTTTTAATGTAAAAACACACATATTTTGCTATGTCTACACGTAGCCCAAAAAACAAAGGCCATTTGAAAACAAACAAATCGGTACTAACAAAGGTTGAGTGACAAGGGAAGATAAAAATGCCAATTCACACTGTCCCATGACTTCTTCCCGTGATAGGTAATACTTTGAGTACTTCTGTAATATGCCACTGTGTTTGCTTTGACTGTGGTCACATGGTATGCATTTATAGATGTTTGAATATGGATGGAGATTAATCCTGAAATATCTAGATGGAGATGGTTATCTTCCAGAAGTCCTCAAGACTTGTGTAAAGTTCCCTTTACTACAAAACAATTCCGTTAAGTTTGCCCTTAAATGACCAACCTTGCAAGACAGATCCCATTTGCTCATTTATCCATTCAAAGGCACATTAACACGTTAACAGTGTTTCCACCATTGTGTGACCAATATAACTAGCTTTTTTTATATGTAATCTGTATTCAGAGAAGCTGTCTTTGTGACTCTGAGTCAACCATTACAGATAAATACAGGTATACAAAGTGTTGCTACTGGAGCTGAATGCTTTTCATGACTTCTTAGCTGAGCACGGTTTACTCTTTCCTCCTCACAGGAAGCCATTAGAGATGTTCACGTCAAGGGCATTATGTACCGAGCCGTGGAAGCAGATATTGGTAATGTTCTTTGATTCAATGTAACAACACATTATACAGCCACATCTAAGTTCTTGCCATAAGTTTTGTTGGCATAACTTATATCAGAACAACCAAACCCTTCCATCTCCCCTGTTTTCTTCTTTTCCAGGGAAATACATTTGTTATGGTGAGCAGAGCCACGCTGTGCTGAAGAAGCTGTCAGAGCAGGGAAAAAAGATGTTCCTCATTACCAACAGCCCCTTTGACTTTGTGTAAGTGTGCAGAAACAGGGTGAGAGTGTTTGTTGGCATGGTTAATTAAGAATGTCAGACATGAATGAGCAAGTGTTCCCCTTTAAATAAAGGAAGAAAAAAATGTACCCGTTGTTGCACGTTGCCCATAGCTCCATCTGTCAGGCTAGGACTCAAGGGCTCAGACTCAGAGACCTTTTTTCAAGCAGAATTTTTCTGTAAAAAGCAGAGACCTCTTAACAGGGCAACAAATGAATGAAGACAAGCAAGAGACAAGGGCAACACAGACTATTTGAGCACAAAGAAGGTGATGGTAAGCATGTAGAGACAATCTATAATCAGGGCGGATGCATAGGTGACACACGAGGAAGGACAAGTGCCCTGAAATGAGCGGAGAGATAGTATTTTCAAATTAAATCGGGAAATGATTAAACAAAAGTATAAAAGGCAATGATTGGAATCCTACTTTTCAGGGACCGTGGAATGCATTTCATTGTGGGGAAGGACTGGAGGGACCTCTTCGATGTGGTTATCGTTCAGGCCGACAAACCTAGTTTCTTCAACGACAGGAGGAAGTAAGTGTGTTTGTGTGTCTGCAGTTCATGTTCTATGTCCATGCTATGCGGCTAAGGTCTCGTGAGCATATGGCCAGTAGATTTCGGTTAAGTGCATTGATTGGATGTTTGTTTGGGGGCTGCCTGTGTTACAAATGAATATGGTTTGTCTTTGTGTATTTTACTCCAGACCTTTCAGGCGAGTGACAGACAAAGGTGCGTTGCTGTGGGACAGGATTCACAAATTGGAAAAAGGGCAAATCTACAAACAGGTGTCGTGCCTGGCTAGTTTAAAGATTTCGGCTGAATTAGTCTTGGATATACTTTATAAACTATATTATTGATTTTATTTGTGTGTGTGTGTTTGATCATTGTAGGGAAACCTTTATGAGTTCCTGAGACTCACTGGCTGGAGAGGATCCAAAGTGCTCTACTTCGGTGATCACATCTACAGTGACTTGGCGGTAAGGAGCAACAAGATGTTTGCACATAAAAAAATAATTATGATAATACAGAAGCTATAATACAAATACCAAGCTGTAGTAGTATGAAAGATTATGGTCTTATACACAGCAAATACAGCCCTGTATTGATCTCTCCATTTCCTATTTTGGACTTAACTCTCTATTGAACTTGAATGGCTGAAAAAATAGTCTGTGAGAATATGAATCTGAATGTTTTCTAAGAGATCTGTAACTCTAGAATAACTGGATGGGAAATATAATATTTTTTACTTTGCATAATTACATCAGCTCTGCAGCAGGGGTAGGTCTCTATGCTTTACATGCTAGTAATGTGGGAAACAGGGCTAGATATTAAAAATAACCTCTCTTAAATGATCTCTTTTACATGAGTCAGTGTCTCTTGGTGTATGACTCTAACAATATTTACAGTAGTGAGAATTAATGTGCTTTATTAAGACAACAACACTGACAATGTACCCTGTGGCAATATCAAACTTTATGGAGAAGCAGCGTTTAGATTTTATGCTCCACACATCTGGAACAAACTTCCAGAACACTGTTTATCTGCTGCTACTCTCAGTTCATTTAAATCAAGGCTACAGGGAACTGCAACAAAAAATCCAACCTCGAAATAAGATTTTATATACATCGTAATATTACATTTTTGATATTGCCCAAGTCTGTCCTCGACCCAGTGTTACGATTCAAAGGATTCTTTTACTTTTCAGGATCTGACTCTGAAACACGGCTGGAGGACAGGCGCCATCATACCTGAGCTGAGAAAGGAGATCAAGATCATGAACACGGAGCAGTATGTTCACACAATGACCTGGACACAGGCACTGACCGGACTCATTGAGCAGATGCAGGTAAAAAGACAGTGGAAATCATTTGTATGTGTTTTCAATGTGGCTTTCTCTCTTCTTAGAATGACATGCTCATGTTTTGTGCGCTACTTCCAAACAAGGTACACAGGGATCCAGCATCTCAAGCCGTAGTTGAGGAATGGGTCAGAGAAAGAGAAGCCATGAGGTAAAGGAGATTATTACTCTGGGAAAATACTTTGATGATTTGTTTTCATCAAACTAATTACTAAACGTCATCTTGATGTGTTTTTGTGTCAGGCCTCAGACAAAGGACATCTTCAATGCTCAGTTCGGGAGTCTCTTCCGGACATACCACAACCCCACCTATTTCTCACGCCGATTGTCACGCTTCGCTGACATCTACATGGCCTCGATCAGTTGCCTGCTCAACTATGACTTCCAGCACACTTTTTTCCCCCGCCGTAATCCTCTGCAGCACGAGTCCCCCTTCTGGCCTGAACACGCTCCTGCTGGTCTGAGCAAACAACTCCTCAGGACCGAAGCAGAGTCTGATTAGAGAGGCCGACGGAGAAAGAGGAAGAAGAATGAAGACGAGGACTGGATGAATCTGTTGCTGACTTGAGCATAAGTGGGTTTTTTTTTTTAAAGATTTTATGTATGGCATTTTAGAAAATGCACACCACATTTTAATTTATATCTAATTGGTAACAGCGATGTAAAATATTCATGTGCAATGATGCTCTTTAAGCTTTAAATATGAATGTTTATCTTTTCAAGGAATCATGTGTGTGAAAGCGACAGTGGATTAAGTACTTTTTAAGCTATTGACACATAACTTTGAGGGTTACGTTACATTTAAAACCTGGATACCCTGTATTTAAAATTTTGGAACATTGTATGCACTTGTGTTTGTATCTTTGTATATATGAGAGGAGAGCTAGTAAAAAATGATACCAATATAATGCATTTACACAGTCGAAGCAATAGGGGAGTAAACATTAAGTCTCTTATATCTCTGTACTGTGGTAATAATTGTATGTCCTGTTTAAGATTTCTTTTGCCTTTTTATCATTTGCATCTCTAAAAACTGTAAGACACTGCTGGTTCAATCGGAATAAGCAGATGTGCACATTTACATAAAAACTCTTAATCACATTACTGCAATTAATATCTATTTTTACTTGGCCGACGGATATCAAGCTTTTTAAATGTTGCCAGCCAGCATTTTAGTCAATTCCATTATTGTTAGTTGAGAATTTATGTTAAGGGAACTTTGTGGTTCAAAGGTCATGTATCATGTACAATCCTGGGTTTTATTTGCAGTTTTGATGTGCCTATTTTGAAGTAAAAAAAATATACTAAATGTAGTTTTACAGTGCTTTATCAAGTTTTTAAGCTGGTCTCATTGTTATTCATGAGCCTCTCTTCTGATTGGCTGAGTGTTGTCCTAGGAAGAGCTGAAGGTTAGAGGTGACAACTCACAGGCCCCTGAAGGAGAAAGGCCCTATCAAATATTCTCATGTGCGCATTGTTAGGTTGAAGGTATTATCTATGTGAATTCATTCGATGAAAAACCAAGTGGGACAGTTTAAAGTAAAATTTGTGTGCAAACTGAAATAGACCAACATTTATTGAACAATTCACCATTACCAATTATATTGATCATTAGCATTTATTTATAAAAGGATGTGTGAATATTTCACCATCCTATTATTACTATAGTTTTCCGGTGGTGTTGTCCTATTATGATGCTTTTCTGATACATTTTGCTGTTCTCAAAACACATTGAAATTTAGAGATTATCCTGCTGTGTATATATATTTAAAATATTATCACTTGTGTGCACAAAATTTTCTTACTAAAATGAGTCCTAAAGATAAATACTTATTTTTGGTGAAAGAATATTTCATTAAACTTTAGACTTTCAAGTGAGATATTCTTAAGACTGTGGGAAGTAGCATCCTTCTTTTGATAGGGGGCGCTGTGGCAGATATGCGGGGTGCAACCACACTCCGGTACAGTTGGTGGCGGTTGGTTAGCGACCCACCAATACATGAAGCGAAGAAGAAGACGTCATTTTTTTTAGTCAGGCTAGCGGATGGGCTAGCCAGGTTAGCTTCACCCTAACATACCTAGCCTCACCCTGGGCGGAAGATACAGCTGTTGTTGACCAACCACAAACCCACGCCGCCAGCGAGGTATTATGAGGACATCCATGGTTAGTAGCCACAGTGCTAACGTTAGCTTGCAGCCGCCCACCCAGTCAGTAACTATTGATGGTTGACAAGATGAGAAAGTAAAAAAAAAAGTTAAAAAAATGTTTTAAGAAGCATTCATCAGGTATTTCAAAACGCACAATTTGTGTTCTTGTTATTTAAAGTCGTGCTTTACTAGTGATATCGTGCATCACTAGTAAATACCATATGAGCTGTTGTGGTGGACTGGGAACCCTGGTGGTGAGGGAAGAGTGAGCAGAGTAAATTCTCAAACATTTTCCATCCCACCCAAAAAGTAAAAGCCCTGAATGCTATTAATGTTAGGGGGGCAATGTCCAAACTGCCATGTAGTGTAACCCTAAAATATTACTATCAAATATTTTAACTCCACTTAAAAGTAAAAAAAACAAAATAAAAACACAATAAAGTTTAATATTCTAGGTGAATTAAATATTTAAAATGTATCATTCTTTTTCATTTTACACCATTTGACATTTTGTCTCAAAAATGACACAAAATCTTGATTTTTGAAAAGACTAATTATATTAATGGACTTTTTAAATGACAAGAAACCAACATGAACATAAACTGTATATTTTGAGAGACCTGATGAATGCTTCTTAAAATGTTTTAGACCTTGATATAACCATGATATACCATTGTCATATTTAGTGGAGCTAACAGACTCTTGAATGTTCAGCATGAGGATCAAGCAGAGAAATCAAGAAATGAGCTGTAATGCCTGGTGAAGCTTGACAAGCGAAGTTGATGTGGCTCGCCTGACTAAATTACCAAACTAACACCTGAAAGATCCTGTCTGTTAGAAAGTGTGATGTAAGAGCTTTGAATATAATCCTGGAGTCCAAATTATATTCACACCACCCTTTATAAGTGTTAGGTTATTTTAGCTATTAGATTGTGAGACATTAACATACACTTGATTTTATTAGTTATTAGATTGTGATATAACCATTATTTAAATCAGTGAGAAATAACCATAGATTTATTTATATTATTATTGTTTATGGTAGATTAGTAATTGCCAAGTCAAGTTAGTAAAGTGTTTATTTTGAAGATTTGTATATTACTTGTGGATAAGAAGGATTAAATCATTAGTCAATGGTGTGCATAGCTGAAACTTGGGGGAAGAACGGAGGGGGGTAAACACAGGAGAGGGGTTTTTCCTCTGTTTTTTCTGTTTGTTTTTTTCCTCCTGTTATTAGGGCACTGTCTGTATCTGGGTGACTGACTACAGAGAAGCAGCACTTTGCCGACTGTGGTCTTTCAAAAACAGAAAGATCTTTGTACAAGCCTCTTAATTAACCAGTTTTGAATAAACTTTTGTGTGGAGTATTTTTGTTTGGCCTCTCTCAACTTTTAATGTCTGAAATGAGCAGCAAAATAATCCCTGCTGTCCCCTGCAGAGGCAGCAGAATGAACTAACTCAATTTTTAACCACTTTTCAAATTGCTTGGTTTGTTATCTGGCATTTATATGGTTATGGCCGACATATGTATAATAACTATCATAGACTTAAAAGGAGCATTAGGCAGAGAGTGAATGTGATAGCACACACACACACACACAAGTTGTTTTACACATGATCGTAATTGAAGAACCTTCACATAAGCAGAAATCCCATAAAGTGAAATGGCTTTATTACATTGAATAACATTACAATGACAATGGAATGAAAAGCTGCAGTTTCAATAAATATTCAATCATTTTGTATCATAGCTGTGGTATTAACATGTAACAAACCAAACCACTTAAAAATTGGTCAAAATTTCAATGTTATGTTTTGCGTGTGCAGATCTTTCACTTTGTTTCGGTTAAAGAACCAGAATAAAGCCAGACCTGGATGTCCCACTGAGGGACGGTGGCACATAGCCTCAGGTTAGGCTACTAGAATACAATTTTTCATGTGCACGTTGAAACCTCTACGTGAGACGTTATCAAATGTGGCATGAAGGTGTTTCTTACAGTGGAGAAATCCCTTTATTGGCCATAATTCGTGTTTACTCAGTCAACATGCATTTTATTCTAATAATAGCATTTCATTTTATTACTTTGAGATACAACATATCTTCTATCATATTTGAGTTCATAAGATAAAAGACACATGCATATTTAACATACTTTCTGCCTTGCAGTGGAAATGTTATTCAGTACACTTACCTATTAAATAAGGAAAATGACAATATGCGTTACTGTTCATGTTGAACAAAATACACTTTGAATAGATCTGACAGAGAGCCTATATCCAAGTGATAGAATGATGTGTATAAGATTATTCCATGTTTTACTTATTTCTACTCTTTTATTCGTTGTTCTGTAATAAGTTGTGTGTGCGTCCTTTTCTGAGTTATCTTCTGGGTGGACAATTGAGATGTTGCAGCTGTTGACTTGACCAAGATCTGAACTTCCTTCCAATTGTTCAATGATTTTACCAGGCTTCTGTCGTAATGACAGGAGAGTTGTAAAACTGTTATAAGACAATACCTAACTCGGGAAACTCTGTGTTATTTAGGTATTTACAATAGTTTAGGTTACTGACCTTTCCCCCTCCCCTTAGAAGCAATAACCATTTGTCATTAGGGAAGCCCTTAATAAATAGCAGGAGAGCAGGAGATGGAATCAGAGTAGGTAGGAGAATTGTAACTGTGCACATCTCCATCTCCTTGCAAGTAAAACTTAATTCTGTTGTCTTCTCTCCTCTTTGTGTTTGTGTATTTAATATTTTAGGTTGTTTGAACCTGACACCAAGCACTTTACTCATTGTGTCCCTGTACTGTGTGAGGGTGTAACACATGTTGCATAAAAATCTGATATTAATGTGAATCTATGATCAACCATCATCAAATTATCATTGACGAAAAGGGGGGTCAGATCTGAGTGCCAAAGTAAAAAATAAATATAACCACTAGATGGGGGTATGTAGTCTTCAAAAATATGCTGACAATGGACGCACCAGATATGCTTGGATGCCAGGATGGTGGACTCTCTCTAAACCTGAAGACCTGAAACAGGAAATATTAGGAAGAGACCAAAGGATACCACTGATTCACTGATAGTACAGTCTTGGGCAGTTTTTTTTCCGCTTTGTGCTATCTTGAGAAAGTTAAAGTAAAATCCTATTGCATCCAAACTACTAATGCTCTTCAGAGTTTTCTTTGAAGACATACTAATATAGCAAACTAATATAATATCAAGCACACACAGGGATAACTTCAGGCATTTTTTAAAATTCATTGTCAACAATTCTAACTTCATGAAGTACCCCTGTCTGGTGTATGAATAGTGAATGATATCTATTATCGAGCTGTAAGGTCAACAAAAGAAATCATAGTTGAATTCTTGAAGATTTCTTTAATTCTGCAGCAGAAAGAATCCAGTCCACATCAGCATAAACGCTGCCATGGAGTGAAAGAAAATCACAGCAACAGACAAGAATGGTCTGTGTCCTATTTTAAGACAACTAAACAATACGAATAATTACCACAATACAATACAATTATAGCAGCAAAGTAACTACAGTACGGTGTCTGTCAACACAACAGTTTGGGCTTCATTATCTGGAAGTAAAAGAAGTCACATCCAACTGTGCAGGGAATAAACACTGACGAGTAGCGCTCCGAGTTGGTTGATGCGGGCAAACACCAGAACGGAGAAGTAGAGTGAATATAATGAATTTATTAAACGCAAGTCTGCAGAGAGCGGAGATCAATTCATGCACCACAAGAGTGAGCAGGAGGATCTGAGGATCTTTACGTGCTGTGTGTCTTTATGAAGGGGGGTTGTGTGCTGTAAGATAAGGAATGTATGGGAGGATTCTTCTTTTTTTTTTTTCTTTTTTGGTGTCGGACGGTACCTGTCTCCAAGGCCAAACTTAGGTATCAGTGTGTCAAAACAACTCCTTTTATGAAGTTGCTTTGCTACTCTCTTCTTCAGTGCAGTTGTCTGATGTGATCTTTTGCGTGTGTGTATGATTCAGTGACAGGAAACGGTACAGACCTTTTACAGAGAGCTTCACACTTACATAAAAGAACACAATGTACTGAACACAATGTACTGTAACACAATCCTAATAAACGTAAACTATATCAAACGTAATATGAATATCATAGTAGTAGCATAGCAACCCTCAAACTCCCCCTTTTGGTCTCTATTAAGAGACCAACATACCTCTGATTATAGCATTAGCAAATCTTCTTCCTGTGGTTCTTCCACCTGTAGCAGAGGCATCATTTGATGTTTAGGAGTTTGATCTTCAATAGCAGTAGTGATTAACCTATTAACAACAGAAATGGTTCCACTGATTGCTATATATTTCCACCCTCCAGCCATAATCACACAGCAAGCGTTCTTTCTTGGCGACAGACACTTATCCTTACAAAGATTATTCTAGGCGGGGTTACCCCTAAAACAGCTTCAAACCTTCCTATCGCTCTGTACGCCCAACTCTTATGCAATCGCTACAATAAAAACACTTCTAACTTAGGGTAATAAAATAATAAAAATAATAGTAACAACGAAAAATAAAAAGAATAAAAGCACCTCTTCTACAATCTAGTTTCTCCTGTCCTCCTAAATCTAATCAATGCTCACAACAGTACCATTAATACCCCGACCCAAACCATAACAAATACTGTAAGTTATGTCTGAGACATAAGTTCTTCTGCTAAGTATTTTATCTTCCTCGTCGGTGGTTTGGCACACCACTTGACGGAGAGGCACGCTATTTCACCGCCTTCTCGGTTGGTAGCTTGGCACGCTACATGTAGGAGGAGCACGCTGTTTCACTGCTTCCTCAGGGTTTGGGTTTGACTACCTCCCCCTTTTGCCACCAGGGGATTATTCTGCCCCTTGTTGCTTGGTGGACTTTTTTTTTCGTTCTCTGGAGCTGATGTTGTTTCACACAGGTCCCTGTGTGTCTGCGTCAGCCTCCGAGACGGTGGATCCGTCCCTGCACACTGGCTCCAGTGGTACCAGGAGTCTCCTTTACCTTCCAGCCGGACAGCGTGGGACGTCCTCTCCTTTACTCGGTATGGTCCTGTCCACCGAGGTTCGGACCACTTTCGTTTAATCACCTTCAGGAATACCCACTCTACAGTTGGCGTCTCGTTAGATGTTCCCGTCACTTTCTCTCCAACCTGTTTAGTGAAATCTGAAACGAGAGCTTTCAAAACAGTATAATACAGTTTATGAGTTAGTTGATGAGTCTGACCCTGTTTAATTTGTAGCCCACACTGAGGTCCTGGCAATAATCTACCAGTTTGTAACTCATGCGGACTAAATCCTGTACTCTGATTCCCTGATGCTCTTACAGCCATAAGATCCAAAGGCAGTGCGTCCACCCCTTTGTTCTTAATGGTCTGGTTCATCCTTTCAACCTTTCCCTGAGATTGCGGATGATAAACTCTGCCAAATTTATGTTTCAATCCCAGCATTTATTCAACTTTCTGGAGGTCATTATTCTTAAAATGCGTTCCATTATCTGATCTTATTACTTCAGGAAAACCGTGTCTCGGAATGTATTGGTTTACCAAAAATTTAACAACCGACTGGCTATCTTCCTTTTTTGTAGGTATAGCTTCTGGCCACCTGGTGTAAGAGTCCACACATACCAACAGATATCTGTTCCCTCTTACTGGATCAATCATATCAGTGTAATTAATTACAATTTCTGTTCCTGCCTGTGTTTTCAAAGGAAACTTTCCTGGGGCTGTCTTCACGGTCTGTCTAGGGTTGTACTTTTTACATTCCTCACATGTGCTTACAAAATGTTTTGCCATATCCAATAAATTTGGATGCCACCAATCAGCTAAATTTCGCATCATCTGAGCCACCCCCGCATGTCCAACTCCGTGTGCCTCTTCTAGTGCTATTTGCCTAAGATCTGGTGGTAACACCGCTCTCCAATCTGGTCCTCTTCATACTCCCTGCGTGTGTGTGCATCCTCGGTCTAAAAAGAAACTCTTTTCCTCTGGTGAGGCTCTGTCTTAGGCTTGAGTTAACTCTGTCAAATCTGATGATTCGGTGTCTGAGCTAAGTATTACAAAATTAGTGGTATAACCTGCTTTTTCATTGGCTGCTGCGTCTGCTGCATCATTTCCTCTTTTTGTAGCTGTGAATCTTTTTCATGTCCCTTGCATTTTATAACAGCAACTTTCTGTGGTAACATCAATGCCTCAGCGAGCTGTCTCATCTCCTGTTCATGCTTAATAGCTTTGTTTGTTGTTGTTAAAAATCCTGCTCTGAGCCATTGTTTTAACTCTACATGCACTGCACTCGTCATATATGCTGAGTCTGTATAGATGTTCATTTTCTGTCCTGACTCTTCCAAAGCTCTGATAACCCCTAACAGTTCTGCTCTGTGCAGATTGCGCTCCCTCAAGTCGTTCGGCTGCAATTGTTTTCAGTCCCTCTGGTGTTTCTTCAACAACTGCATAAGCTGCTTTTAATCCCTCTGTGTCATGTCTAAAACAACATCCGTCAGTGTACAGGTGTCGTACGTCATGGTCAGTCAGTGGTTCTGCTTCTAAGTCAGGTCTCACTTTCCCTTCCTCTCTGACTTTAGCGACACACTCATGTGGTTCCCCAATGTTGATGTTGTCTGCCATGTTGATTTCCTCATGTGTAAATATCAAATTTTGAGCTTGGAGAAATTTTTTTTTTTTTTTTTTTTTTTCCAATCCTCCTCTGTCTTAGTGCTGTCAGCGTGAACGCCTGTGATCCTACATATACTACCACACTGTGTGTTGTGTTGTGATAACTACTAGTGGATGGTCTAGCACTATGTGTGATGTTTTTTGGATTATTTTTGCTATTCCTGCTGCCTGCACACTGGGTGTCGTTTCTCCATGCTGTCAAGCATTATGCTTACGATGTTAGCACCCTTCTCTCTCCCCCCTTTTTCTGGAACAGGACGCCGTTTATGACGTCGCCTGTTCCAGAAACATCAAGGTGAAACAGTAGAGAGTAGTCAGGTGTAGCCAATTCTGCTGCTTCGGATAGCTGTTGTTTTAACTCAATGAGGCACTGTTCAGCCTCAGTTGTCCAATTTAGGTGTGAATTTTGAGAGTTAAATTTCTCATACCGTGTTCTCTGATCATTGCTCTGAGAGATGTAGTCAGTCCTGAGTAGTTGTGTATGTAGTGTCTACTGAACCCTGTGAGACCCAAAAATGACAGCATATCTTTAATAGTTTCAGGTTTGGGGTGGTGTAAGATGTCTGATTTGTGTTGTGCAGAGAGGGTTGAACCTTTCTGGGAAATTACGCGTCCTAAAAATGAAACACACCTGCGGGCGAGTTGCAATTTAGACTTACTTACTTTGAAACCTGCTGCAGCCAGATGAGAGAGCACAGCATGTGTAGCAACCAGGCCGTCGGAGGAGGTGGGTGCTGCTAAAAAAATGTCATCTACATAATGAATCATTACTACGCCTTCAGGTAACTGACATGTGGATATGACATCTCTGAGGACCTGATTAAATATCCCCGGGGATAAAGAAAAACCTTGTGGCAAGCGTTTATATCTATATTGACAGCCCTGATGCGTAAATGAGAAAATGTCCCTAAGATGATCAGCTAGTGGAAGACAGAAAAATGCATTCGCTAAGTCAATACAGGTAAACCATTGATGTTGAGGTGTCAGAGCAGCTAAGGTAACATATGGATTTGGTACTGGAGCAGGGGCAGTTTTCAAAATGGAATTAATGCTTCTCAAATTGTGTGCCATGCGGTATTTACCTGTCCTACATCTGTAGGTCCTGTTGACCATAATGACTCGGGGAGACTATTTACAACGTCAGCACTCTGTGGGTGATCAGTCATTTCCCTGCCGTGTTCTCTAGTCAACCGTCGGTGCTCAAGGGTCACTGAGTCAGTACATAGAGTAATAATTTTATAAATTTGTACCACAACATTTGTTCAGGTGTCAACATTACGGCAGCCGCCACTCCCTCTGGTGCCACATATATGTCACGTGTCAAAATTTGCCATTTTTCCCCTTCCAATTTGTCATCAAACTCGTCGTGATACACTTCGTCATTTAGCCTATCATAGAACAATGTCACGTGTGGAGGATCAGGAGTGGGGACATAAGGATGCATCAGTGAGATCCAAGGCTTCCACTGGAGGTATGAGTTCAGGATGCCTGCCAGCGGATCGTCAGTTCTTATCAGGCGCCAATAGATGTCAGCGGTGAGCTCACTGACTGGTTGCATCATGTACACGCACTTTTTCATCTCCGCACCCTGGCATGGAAGGGTGGTGCCGTTTGGTAACATGACAGTCAGTCCATCTGGAGAGCACAGAATCGTAGCTCCTAGCCTCGTTAGAAGGTCTCTTCCCATTAAGTTAGATGGTACTGAGGGAGAATACACAAAAAGATGAGAAACAGTCGCCCTATTGTGGTCTTCAGGGGACACGTGTAAGGCAGAGTCTGTGGGGTGTGTCACTCTTGCTGGAACTCCCAGGCGGGATACTGGGATGATCCTGGATGCAGTGCCGGACCTGGATGCTGAGGGACCTGGTGGCGGTTATCGACACCTCTTCCTCTGCCTCTGGGAGTGCTTCGGAATACTCCCCTCTGCATACCTTATCCCCCTCCAAATCCTCCTCGTGAATAATGGTTTGGTTGAGAGGGCCACTGAGGAGGTCCCGGCTGCCTGGCAACGTCTGACACCCCGGCTACCAACACCTTATGGGTGTCGCTGCTTTTCTTTTGTTTGCTGTCATTTACCTTTTTTCGTGCTTCAGCCAATTGGAGTTTGAATAATTGATTTTCAAGATCTTTTAACTCTGTCTCTTCCCCTTTCAGTCGTTCCTGCTCCTGAGTCAGGTGGTGGATGAGATGAGTTTCCCACCTAGTGTGGTCGCACCCTACCAAGTCAGGGTTGCTAGTCATAGCTTTCTTCACTACATCAGGGGTCCCTTCTAGAACTGCACTTCTATACCAGACCTGCTGCGCTCCTCCTCTGGCTGGGTGTTGTCCTGCATGTTTAATCCAATTTTCTGTGCATTCAGTCAAATATTGTCGTGGGTGTGTTTTTCTGTTCCATTCATACTTTGGGACGGCTGGTGTAAGTGGTTGTGGGAATTTCTCACGCACTGCTTGGCCAATGGCAGTGGCGTGTATCAGGAAGGGGTCACTATCAGGCACCATAGTGGTGTGGCTGCGTGTCTCAATCTCTGCTGCGTCATGTGCATTCATGCATCTCCCTGCTATGGCTCTAAAGTCTCCTACAGCTAATCTAGTCCCCGCTGTGAGTCTGTCCAATTGTTTCAACCATGCACGTCCTCCCTCCACAATGGCTGGGAGTTTGTCCTGTAAAGCCTGTAAGTCACCCAAATTATATGGTTTGTAACGTTCCTGTCCCCCAGTCGTAGTCAGTAGTGGAAACATCTGCGCTATCTGTCTGTCAGTCCCCGTACAAAAGTCACTCTCATCTCCTAATTCACTATCCCGTCTCCCTGCTGTCGTTCTCCCTCTAGTGCGGCTCGACACTGGTGAGTCGCTGTCCTGCCTTCCTTTTCCTGCCATTCCGGCCTCCTCTCTTTCTTGTACCTTCCTTTCTCTCTCTTCAAGGTCCTCTATCACTATCTTCATTTCCCCTCTAATGATTTCTCTCAACCCATTCCTTTGCTCTTCCCCATCACTCCATGCTCCCTGCAACATCCTTCTATTTCTTTCTTCCTCTTCTTCACACTGCAACTTCCTCAATTCCTCTCCCAAAATAGCTACACGCTCTCTGTACTGGTGTTCCTGTGGGTCTATCTCCCTCTTTTGTCTCTTCACAAACGGCTCAGTCTTTCTACTGTCGGCTGTGTCATCTACTGGTTTTTGTGCCTGTGTATTGCTGTTGCCTCTAGGGGTGCTGCGTCCTACTTCTTCCATATTCAATACTCCTCCATTCACCTGCAGTACTGGATACAGATTAGCTGTGTGTGCAGTGGGTGGTGCATAAGGAGGTGGACCTGTGGGTGTGGTGTCAGATGCATTTACCATATCCTTTTTGGTTGTTGGACGATCAGCGTTGAGGTGTCTCACACTCTGCCACAACATCACGCACTCAGTCCAACGGCGGCATTTCTCCTTTGCCCGTTCTCCCCGCCTTTTCCATCTCCTCCTCTGCAAAAACCCTGAAGTCCCTGCTCTTTCTATCGCTTCCTCCTTTATTTTCCTCCATACTGCAATTTCAGTGGCAATCAGTGTGCCTAGTGGTTCTTTATCTGTAAGGCATTTCCCCTTTGTTTTGATGAGTTTTTTCAAATTATCTTCTGCCTTTTTACGTGCTTCTATGACTCCCTTTTTTGGTACGGTGGCCTGAAGCGCTCTTATTGTTATCAATCTGGGTTCCTATTGAGACCCAAATTACTCCTTCTGTCCCTATTTCATTATCAAATTCTCCTTCCATTTTCTCTGTGGTTCGGTTTTATTACGGACTTTATGGGCTAGTCCGTTTATTAACCGGTTCCAGGCTTATGCTTTGAATAGGACTGCCAATAATGACTGTCGTCCTTAAAATCAAGTGGACGGGTTTGCGTTGTCACCGTTAGGTTTCCACCCGCACAGACAACTTCGTTAACACCGCAAGGTTTCCGTTGTCCGCTTTTACCACTATCTTTCAAGATACTATTCAGCACATACGCCCTTCACTACAACCTTCAGAGTTTTATTCCCACACCCTCTAAGTTTTAATCACACTCACAAAACAAAAGCATTAAACGTTAAACACACGACAAGTTGCACAAAAACATTAAACACATACCAAGTTAAACCAAAACATTAAACACAGAACAAGTTAAACATCAGTTATTTTCATACAATTCTTTTAGCAGACAATATTTGTAGGAGCTGTTCTCCTACCCTCTTTTATCCTCTTGGATATTCTGTTACTGTGGTACTTCGGAGGTTTCTTTTTTTTTTTCTTTTTTTTCCCCCGGGACTCCAACCCTTTTTAATGGTTCTTTGAAGGTTCTATTCCTTCGGGCCTTTCACCCTTTGTTCCTATTACACACTTCATTCAAATTCACAGTTGTTTTGCAATGACTTCAATTTCACACAAAAATTACACAACCACTCTTATGAACGGGACTTTAACCCTCTGACACACGGGACTTTAACCCTCTGACACACGGGACTTTAACCCACGGGACTTTAACCCTCTGACACACGGGACTTTAACCCTCTGACACACGGGACTTTAACCCACGGGACTTTAACCCTCTGACACACGGGACTTTAACCCTCTGACACACGGGACTTTAATCCGTCACCTTTTTCCGCATTTGTTTTAGTCGGGTTTTGGCCTTAAAATCGCACAATACTTCAATCTACCAGATTCAACTTAATGAATGGTCCAGGATGAAGGTATCATGTGATTAGCCGCTTCCCGAATCCCACAAAAACACAATTTTTATTCGCGTCTTTATGAGAGTCCTAATTCGCATGAAATAACTCAGTTTTATTTAGGGGTCTCAACCCAGAGGACTCTAACCTCGGCTTTACGTAGTCGCGTCCGAACTACGGTGGGGTTTGCCACACCCAAGTTTTACCTTTTACTCTTACACTTCTATTCTGTATTCACTATTACCTTTTCTTTTACTCTATTTCCTTTATAAATACTGTAACCTTAAGGTTTCATTACATTCACTCCTTTTATCGTTCTTCTTACCCTTGTTTGAAGAGGACACACCTTTTAGTCGTACTCAATATAGCAGATTTTCATTTAAGAGGCACTGCTCACCTTAGTATGATGCCGGCGTGTGTCCTCGTTTCAAACTCAGGAAGAAAAACCGTTATCCAAATCAGCTCCGTTGGAGTTGCCTCGCATCCCGGACGAGCCCCCAAAGTTGTCGCGCTGACGAGTAGCGCTCCGAGTTGGTTGATGCGGGCAAACACCAGAACGGAGAAGTAGAGTGAATATAATGAATTTATTAAACGCAAGTCTGCAGAGAGCGGAGATCAATTCATGCACCACAAGAGTGAGCAGGAGGATCTGAGGATCTTTACGTGCTGTGTGTCTTTATGAAGGGGGGTTGTGTGCTGTAAGATAAGGAATGTATGGGAGGATTCTTCTTTTTTTTTTTTTCTTTTTTGGTGTCGGACGGTACCTGTCTCCAAGGCCAAACTTAGGTATCAGTGTGTCAAAACCAAACCTCTTGACTTTGCACAGGTTACACACACACACACACACACACAATATTAGATTGCATTTTCACAACATCATGCATCCTGCCCGAAAACGTCAAGTTGTTGTGGAGAATCCTGGACTAGGCCAGTAGACAGCCCCGGATCCACAACGTTGAAGTCCTCAATGCTCTCAGTCGATGTTACCAATTTAACTCTTAAACTTTTGTTCAATTACCTATAACTTTGTTATATTCCACTAAAAATTGAAAGAAAAATAGGCAGAGTCCAAGATGGTGCAAAGTGATGAGATTTTACTCCAATACCATTGACCCATACAGCTGCACAACATCAATAGGTATCAAGTACAATCTCTAGTCATTCCCATGGGACAAGACAAATGAGACGAGACACACGTGACAATACAAGACAGTGAGTCAAGACTGAATAACCTCTCCGGGGTCTCACCTTTTATACCCTTTCAGACCCCACCTTATTCTGACCAGTCCTGACCAGTTCTACGCTGTCAGAACTGTTTTTTTCCTTTATCTTGTCTATCTGTTTTTTCTACCATTAGAAACATGTCATCCAGGATGATATATCGTTTGACATTGGCAAATCCAGCAGCTTGGGGTCAGGCTTTTTGCACCATTAGAATACATTGGTTCGCTTTTTCTATTTTTTTAAAAGCATGTTTTTTTATGCTGAGACATCGCTCATTAGCGTCTTCTAGTTGTGACTGTACATCTTTTTAATTGCCCTCATGTCCTCGGTTTTAACATGCTGAGGCGGTGCGTAGTGTCTCTTGCGCAGGTGGTCATACTCTACAAATGCTGCTATGTTGCAAAAAATAGAAGTGGGTGAGACAGACATTATGCTGTAGTGAGACAGAGATTATGCTTTAATTTGATGTGTTATATGTATCCAAATGTCAACCCCATATGTTTATGTATACGAATTCCATTACAAAGTCTTAACAGGATGAGTGAGAACTGTATATCACACCAAGACAGGAAATCTGCGAGTACAGGATGCTAATTTTGTGCCAGAAGTTCTAATTTTACTAAAACATGGGCTTGTGAATATACCTCATATTCTGTGACTGCAAGCTGGTGAATAAAACAGGGGGTTTCCTAACCATCTGCCTGAATTCCTTCTTGTCTGCCTCATCTGTTCTCCACAAAAGGACACAGTTTTTGGCTTCAACACAACTTGTCAGGAATCGCAGTTTAAGCTCCAGTCATAACAGTTTCAAATAGATAATGCACCTGCTTCACTAGCTGATAATTGCTCAATCATAACACTGACACTAACACTGTGTTTGTCAAGTCTAACCACATTCACTCAAATTTAATAACATCACTAGAAAGAATTAACATCAACTTGTAGGTTTACTGCAGTCTACACACAGAGTACAACAATGTACAAAAAACAACAATCATGGTCTCATGAGTAAATAACAAAGTTTTAGAACAACTCAGGCAAGCTCCTGAATTTCCAACTTCCTGGTGCCCAATGGACATCACTGTTCTTTGTTTTTCAGGAAAAATGATATCCTATATCAACCAATATTTCATTATTTTCCTAGAATTCAGTACCTCCTTACCCCTGAAGTGTTTGAGTTGACTTGACTTATGTGCCCTGCTGTGTTTTGTGAAACTTCAACATTTTAAAAGATGTAAGTACATTTTAAATTTGATGTTATACTTTTTTTCAAGTGAAATGGGGAACTTTACACTTTTATTCATTTTTTAAGCATCTACTCTTTTACACAAGTATAAGCTTCGAGTTTACCAGATAAAATCCAAGGACCCCATATATAGGGACAGCATATGTAGGGTTAGGTAAGCTATTAATCATTGAATCAATATACCTAGCACAACCACTAAATATCAGCAAGTCCAACACTGTATCTGTACACTCGTGTCAAACACATAGCACCATATGCCTGGGAATGGCAATGACGTCTGGAGGCTTCACTTGCATAGGGGAAGGGGAGAAAGCCTTTAGGTGAGAAATAAGGAACAACAATAAGTTTATGAAGATTTAAACTTTTTACTACATAACATCAAGTCAAATTAAGATAAAAATGATCAGTATTTAACAATGATCACATTACAGGGACAAGAGTCTAGCTATTTCTCTGAATAGGGTGCAGCACTACACTCTCAACTGTTACTTTTTTGGAACTAAACTTTGTCTCACTTTATCTGTTGCACATTATACCAGAGAATAACACAAACCCGAGACACACAATCAACCAGCTGATGAATTGTCCTAATAAACTTGCATGTTTATCTGATGACGTATGTAGGAGATGTTACAATTCAGTTTAACAATATTTATTCTTATTAATACAGCGGAGCAAAATATGAAAGGAGATAGTCTTACAGAGCTCTAATCATAAAAATAACATGATCCTGTCTCTGGCATCAGAGTGTCACCCTGATGTTTCCCTGATCCAGTTTTATTGTCGCTACAATATTAGGCATCTGTGAGTGCCCTTTACATGATCTCACCTCATGCCAACTCCCTCCATTTCTCATGCAGCCTCAGGGAGTATCTGTTTGATAGGAGAAGAAGAACACAAATACCTCCCAGTCCCAGACCCTCAAGGTCACTTTTGCATACTATTGATACTACTCCCAAAACTGCCCTGTGCACATTTTTCTTATATAGAGCTGTTCCTGTAAGCACTGTGTCTTTAAGCACAAAATCATCTCACCTCTGTGCACATGGATTTAATGTTACAACACATTAGGTAAATGTGATGCAGGATTATTATTTATCAAACATTGCTATATAATAATATAGGATGAAAAAAAAAATGTATACAATATCTCATATCACCTTGAAATACAAACCTTGGTGGCACCATCCTGGAATCTGTGCGGGTGGGTGAGTATGTGGGTGAGGATGTATGTATAATGTATGTATAATGTATGGGTGGGTGAGGATGAGGGCGTGAGTGAGTGTGTGTGTGTGTGTGTGTGTGTGTATTGTTGCGGAAGTTTTTGCCCTGCTGGTGAAGAATGAAATAGAGACTTCTGCCGGCCGACAAGGTTTTATTTTCTTTGCAAAGAAAAGGTCAATCTACACACGAGCGGTAAGAATGAAGAAAGACCCCGAGTATGGGGAGAGCTGAACATTTAAACCTGAGGAACACCCCCCTACCCAAAGGCGTGTTTTCACACCTTCTGGGGTGAATGCCCTAGGGTTGTGGTTTTGCAATTGATGTCTGCAATTCCAGACATCATGATTAAATGACAAAGGGAGGTGAAGTGTTGCAGACATGGAAATGAAATTAGAGTATTCACATCCTGATGTAAAACACAACAGGGAGGTGGGTGTCTCTTGTAGACAAGGAAATTGCCATTACAATTCCTCCCTTTTGATTATTAATTAATCATTGAAAAATAGTGAAATGCAAAGAATAAAGGAATAAATGAAAGACAATAATTTTACAACTTAAAAATAATAAAATAAAATAAAAATATCATGAGTAAAAAAAACAAAAAAAAAAAAAAGGAATAATAAAAAATAAAAAAAATTACAAATTAAAAAAAGCAAAAGAAGAGAAAGAACATTATTTACAAAATGTCGTCGTCAGAGTCAGAGTTAAAGTAAGAGTCACAGTCAGAGTTGAAGTTGAGGGAATGATGGGAGTGATGGGCCGATGAGTTCTGTTTGTCATCGTTAAAATCTGTATGAACAAAGATGGAGGATTGGGTTGTCCTCTTAGTAAACATGTTAAGCAAACATTTCAGCATACATGGAATTAAGGTGGTGAACAAAAGGATAACAACTATGACTGGAATCATTATTGTTAATAACCA
Organism: Eupleurogrammus muticus; assembly: GCA_036785175.1. Taxonomy (NCBI): domain Eukaryota; kingdom Metazoa; phylum Chordata; class Actinopteri; order Scombriformes; family Trichiuridae; genus Eupleurogrammus; species Eupleurogrammus muticus. The sequence continues at coordinate 17,306,743 of JAYKQN010000010.1, read as the reverse complement.
GGAATGTAGCTTTTTGTCCTTCCGTCAAAGCAACAGTTTGGGCAGGTGTGTAGGTGTAGGCTTCTGTCATGATTACCAAACATGATAGAATCAGGGTCTGGTGGTACATGGTGCAACCTGGTGGTAGAAAGCTTGTCACTAGGTTATTCCGTGTGTTGTTTTGTTTTCGTTGTTTTAACGTTGATAGTTGAGTTCTTCCGTTGGTTCAGGGACCTTTCTGCAGTGGTTGGCGTGAATCCACATTGCTCTCTCTGCGACTTTTATGGCTGTATGTGTTGTCAGGAGTATCTGGAACGACCTCGCCAGCGTCTGGAGTGCCAATGCTTTTTCCTCAAGTCTTTTATCAACACCCAGTCTCCAGGTTGGAAGTTGTGTAGTGTTGTGGAAGCAGGCTTTGGAAGGGATGATTTTACCTGCGTTGTGTGTTGCACAAACCATACACGATCGGCAAAACTTCTGCGCATAGGATGAAAAACCTTTGGTGAACCAGTGTTGAGTTATGACATCCAACATCCCCCCTTTTGACACATGATCCAATCCATGTGTCAATTTTGCAAAATGGGGAAAGAAATGTTTAGGTAGGCAGGGTTTTTGATTTGGTCCCAGCCATACTGCATCTTGTTGTATGGCGCCACAACGTTTCCACAGCGTCCGTTCTTGTGGGGTGGAGAAGGACTGTATTGCTGTAAGAGAACTGGGAATGGAAACTGGGGTTAAAACGAACAAAGAATTAGAGGTGGTGGGTAGGAGTGCAGCTCTTTTTGCAGCGGCATCAGCTCTTGCGTTTCCTAAAGAGACAGGATCTGAGAGGTTAGTGTGAGCAAGGCATTTACAAACAGCAATTGAGGTTGGCAGTAGGATGGCATCTAGAAGTGCAGAAACTTTGTCATGATGAAGTATGGGTTTTCCATCAGATTTTAAGAACTGTCTGTGTTTCCACAGAGTACCAAAATCATGTACAACACCAAAAGCATATCTAGAATCGGTGTAAATAGTCACAGTTTTGTTGTTTGCCAGTTTGCATGCTTCAGTCAATGCTATTAGTTCTGCTGCTTGTGCAGAATAGTTGGAGGGAAGTGGTCCTGAGACAAGAGTTTCATGATTAGTGACAACAGCAAAGCCAACTCTGTTGCGACCCGTTTGTGGGTCACGTGAGGCTGATCCATCTACAAAAACAACCAAATCAGGGTTAGTTAATGGTGTTTCTTGTAAATCTGGTCTTGGAGAGCATATTTGTTGGAGAACAGTGACACAATTGTGTTGTTCTCCATCATCTGGTGTAGGGAAAAGAGTGGCAGGGTTTAATACATTGCATCTTTTGACAGTGATGTTAGGCATTTCTAAAAGTACAGTGTTATATCGTAGCCATCGTGCTGTGGAGAGATGAGAGGTTTTTTGTTCGAGTAAAATCATGGAGACGGCATGTGGAACCAAGAGAGTTAGATCAGAATAGCCCACAATGTCTCTGGAAGTCATAACTGCCTTTTCAGCAGCAGCCACAGCTCTGAGACATCTTGGAAGACCTGCAGCCACGGGATCTAATTTTGATGAAAAGTATGCTACAGGGCGTAATTTACTTCCATGATCCTGTAACAAAACAGAAGTCATACATCCATTCTTTTCATCAACTGCTTGAGTGAAAGGTCTAGTGGGATCAGGCAGACCCAATGTTGGAGCGGTCTGTAAGGCAAATTTTAGTTCATTGAAAGATTGTTCTGCGTCAGGAGTCCATGTGATCTTGTCCTGTGATTGGAGGCCTTTTCCATGAATGAGAGAGGCGAGTGGAAGTTCAAGGATGGCGTAGTTTGAAATGAACTGTCTGCAATAAGAGCACATGCCAAGAAAGGACATCATCTGTTTTTTTTGTGATGGGTTTTGGAAGAGTTTGAATTGCCTCAATCCTTTTTGGTGAGAGTGTTTTCCCTTCAGAAGTAATGACATGGCCTAAGAAAGTGACTTTTTCCTGGACAAATTGAAGTTTTGACAGGCTGGCCTTGTGACCATAGTTAGCCAGATGATTCAAGAGTTTGACAGTGTTGGCTTCACATTGATCTTTGGTTGGACTGCAGATCATGAGATCATCAACATATTGAAGTAGGGCTGTGCCAGGAGAAAGAAAAAGAGATTCAAGACTGTTTTTGAGAGCTTCATTGTAGATGGTTGGACTTTCACAGTACCCTTGACACAGACGAGTGAATGTGTATCCTCTCCCATTGAAGTTGAAAGCAAACCAGAATTGGCTTTCAGCATGGACTGGGACACTGAAGAAAGCATTAGAAAGATCCACCACAGAAAAGAACTTGGCATTGGGAGGTACTTGAGACAAGATAGTGTAAGGATTAGGAAACGTTCGGAGCTCTAGGTTGGACTGCTGCATTTACTGCTTGCAGATCCTGAACAAATCGCCATTCTGTTGGTTGATCTTTGTCTCTGATTTTCTTTACAGGAAATAAAGGTGTGCGCACTGGAGAGTCGTCACAGGGAACAATTACTCCTGCTGATTTAAGAGACTCGAAGACTGGCGTTATGCCATCAATGGCTTCTTGTTTTAGTGGATATTGAGCCTTGCAAGGTCTAAAATCTGATTTTGGAGTGATTATGATAGGTTCGCAATCTTTGATGAGGCCAACATCATATTTACTGGCAGCCCACAGTGTCTTAGGGACCTCTTGTAGGGCTGGAATAGCTGCAGCTTGTTCCTCAGTAAGAAACAAAAAAGATTTAGAAGTGCTTTCGGGTACCAGCTGGATTGTTCTGTGAGTGTGCACAATAGATGTTAATTTTTTAGAATAACACTGCAGTGTTGGTGAAAAAAAAATGGATCGATCAGATGTTTTTTCCCAATCGGCTGCGCGCTGACATGATGCTACAAAAGGGCCCAAATCTTCCCAGTTATCTGATGTGTGTTTTGCAAGTGTGATATGTGGGACAGAATGGTGTACAGTATACATGTCATCTTGAGTTGGAGTAAGAGAGACTAATATAATGCATCTGTATTGTGTCCAATAAATGTGCGTTAGTGCGAGTTTATCAAATCTCTCTTTCAACCAACTTTTCTCATATGGCTCATCAGGTCCTGGTGACACGTGGGAGATGCAGTGCAGATCCTCCGGTGCCATGAAATCTGTTGCAGTTGTTAGAACATTTTTTCTAGCTTCTGTAACAAGCTTGGAAGCAGATAATGGTTGCAACTTCCATTGATATACATATTGTAAATTTGGGGTGTGGTGAACAAAGGAATGTGAGAGATTTAGGTCTAGGTCAGAAAGTTTGTGAACTTTCACACCTTCTGGTGATGAGATTAGGCAAAGGCCTAATTTGCACATCAAGTCTCTGCCCATCAGATTAATGGGGCAGACTTCTGAGAGTAGGAAAGAATGTTTGAAACTTGTATTTGGTCCATCTTCACATTTGAGTGGGATGGTAATGTTTTCTTTAATTGTTTGACCTGATGAACCGATAGAGAACACATGATCTACGCTCAGTTTGGGTTTTGTAGTGAGCTCTAAAGCTTTTATCACAGAATGTGTTGCTCCTGAGTCAACTAAGAATACAACCTCCTGTTGTGCAATAGTCAATGTGTGTTTTGGAAACTTTTTGACATGATCAGGCGTGTATTGAACATATGTTAGAGCAGTTGCATAATTATTGCTTAAGGTCTCAATAGTTTGTGTGTTAATTTGCTTATCATGTGTGTGTGAGTGTGGTGCAGTACCTCCTTCCAACTCCACAGTTTGGTCAAGCTTGTCAGCAGGTATCCGTTCCCTTCCGACAACCCCCGACCCTAGTCAGTCTGATGTGTCCATTCTATTCGATGAGGTTAATGTGGGGCACTCATTTCTCCAATGTCCGATATTTCCGCAGCGATGACAGACATCATTGAAAGATTTAGGCTTTCTTCTCCAGTTCCTGTCTCGAACTTGTCTACTTTGTCTGTGTCCATAACTCGGTTTGTTTGTTTGTATGTTTTCTTGAATTGTGTTGTACATGGTCATTGCTGCCATGTGAAGTTCCTTTTGTGTGATTTCTTCTCTTTTTTTCTTTCTTGAGAGCATCTGATCATGGGCATGTATGGCGTGTCTGCGGAGTTCAGATAGGCGTGCATCATTCCAACCGATGCAGGTGGTTTTAATAGCTGAGGCAATGTCCGGTTTCAATCCAGTTAGGTAACAATTGCAAGGATGAATCTCCCACACATCTGGCGTGTTTCCTAATTCATCTGGTACTTGAAGTCCACTGTAGGTATTGAATATTCCAGTTAAACGAGTGAGATATTCATCTGGGGTTTCACCATCCTTTTGCTTACAGGCGGTAATTTTTTCCATATTAATTTTCACAGGAAAAGCTTGAGTGAATGCATCACAGAGATGACGGACAACATCTCTATAATAAACATTCGATTCATCTTCCCAGTTGGTATGTTTACAGCGGGTGTCGGTAGTCGGGAATTTTCCAGATATTTTTTGCCAGTCTGTGGGTTTCAGCTTGGCAATTAAGAGTCTCTTTAGTTCATTTGTAGTGGGTTTAAATTCCTGGCAAAACGTAAGGAATTGTTCAGCAAATAATCTACCTGATGCTGTGGGGTTGGGTAGATGTTGTGAGGCTGTTGTAATGTCAGTGGAAGTCCATGGGCGAAAAACTAACACCGTCCCTTCTGGTCCAGACACCTCAACCATGGGCAGGTTGTATGCTGCATCTTGGTTGGAATGACGTAGTCTATGTGCAATTGGAGAGGAGGGCTCCGTCGTAGATGGTATGGATGCATTGAAAGAGACTGCTCCTGGACTTGTTCTTTGTTGCAGCACGGTGGAATCCCTTTCTTTTCTTTCAGTGGTTGCTGTGGTGTTGTATGGTGGTGGAGCTGGAGGATGGGTCGGTGGGCTGCCGTCGAGGTCTGGATCCAGCTTCAAAGCAGTTAACTGTGGATACAAAGGAGAAGAGATCTGCGAGTCTGGTGTTCTTTGTGTATGAAGAATTAGTTTTTCATTTGTTTCAACCTTTTCGACCGAGAATGGTAGTTGTTTCTGTATTGTTTTTCTGTTTCGGGTCTCTGCTTCCTGTTTCCACATTTGTAAACACTCTTTTTGATTCTCTATGTGTTCAAATTTTTTTACAGAAATTTTCTTTTTTCTCCTCATTTCATATTCTTTTCCCTTTAATTTTTCTTCTAGTATTAATAAATTTTTTAAACTGAGGGATCCCCCTTTTGGGAATCCAAACTCAGCCGTCCAGACGTTCAAATATCTTAAACTCTTATCCCCATATTTCCTTCTCATGACATCCACAATCGGACCCTCCGGAGGCCCTGCCTCAACGGAAATGTCACTCCCCATCCCAGCTAGAGAGGTCGTGCACGACACATACAATACAGACGTCTCTGTAAGGGCTGCTTTGTCCTAGCCACAAGCAGCGAAAGACACTCAAAGCTTTTACACTTTGGACCTCTGAGTTATCACCTCAGACACGATTATGGATGATATGAAATCAGAAATATTATGTCGAATTAAAAGAAAACCCAATTTACCAAAATAGAGGATTAGGAACGTCAATATTTCAAAACTCACCAGATTAATTTCTTTGATCTTCCTTTTGTTCGTGGAATCCCAGCGGTGATAATCTGGGTGTGCGCGGTCAGCTCTCCCTTCTCTGAAAAGAATTTGAGGTTTGGAGACTGGAAAGCTTTTTCTTCCAGGATGGCCTGTCACTGTCCGCGTTCCATCCAGACGATCACTCGAGGGATCCCACTTCTGACACCAAATTGTTGTGGAAGTTTTTGCCCTGCTGGTGAAGAATGAAATAAAGACTTCTGCCGGCCGACAAGGTTTTATTTTCTTTGCAAAGAAAAGGTCAATCTACACACGAGCGGTAAGAATGAAGAAAGACCCCGAGTATGGGGAGAGCTGAACATTTAAACCTGAGGAACACCCCCCTACCCAAAGGCATATTTTCACACCTTCTGGGGTGAATGCCCTAGGGTTGTGGTTTTGCAATTGATGTCTGCAATTCCAGACATCATGATTAAATGACAAAGGGAGGTGAAGTGTTGCAGACATGGAAATGAAATTAGAGTATACATACAAAGGGAAGTGAGGTGTTTCGGGAAGACATGGAATTAGGATTCACATCCTGATGTAAAACACAACAGGGAGGTTGGGTGTCTCTTGTAGACATTACAGTATGTAAGATAAAGTATGTATGCAGGTATGTTTGTGTATAGACACTTGTGTGTTTTAATCTGTACAGTGCATTTAGGCACTTTTTCTTTTCTTTTTTATCACCAATTGCTCTCGGTGGAACGCTGTCTCGTCTCACTATATACTGTGTATATGGCTGTAACGACAAATAAAAAACCTTGAACCTTGAACCTTGAACCTTGATCTGCACAGAGCAGGTGTTTTGGCTTGGAAGCTTGGGAGCCACAGGAGTTTAATCATGCCAGCTGAAGCATCCTGAGAGAGATATACTTACCACTACTCGTCAAACTCAGGGTGACCCCGCTTTGACAGTTTTTACCTCCGCTTCCACTTCCCCCTTTGATGTATTTTTTTATTGCTGTTTTATTGCTGTTTTATTACGGGTTTCCCACGTGTTCATTCCGGTGGTGGCAATTGTGTGTGTTGTTTGATGGTAGTGATGTTGTTGTAGGAATGTATGAGTGCGCGTGTGTGTGTATGAAAATAAAATCTGTGAAACAACCAATGAGAGAAGGAGGTGAGGTTTGTCCGATTCCTTTAAAACGGGTGTGCGTATAAGAAAGATTTAAAAAACCTGAGGCTGAGGCTGAAGAAAAAAATAAATAAACTCCTCATCGTCATCATCATCATGTCGCTGAAAAGATCTACTACCGTCAGAGACGTTGATGCGTCTGGCTCGAGCAGCGGGGGCGTGCGAATTAACCGGCAGAAGAGAGTCCTCTCATCTCAGATATGTGAGACGCCTGTGACACCAGTTTTAACGGATAGAGACGCCGTCACAATACCGTTTGAAATCAGACGACTAAGCAGCGTGATGGACAAAGTTCGTTCTCACGTCGGACGTGCGGATTGGGAAGTTATGGTGCAGACTGCAACCGCGTCTGATTTCAAACGGTGTTGTGACGGCGTCTCTATCCGTTAAAACTCTATCGCAAAGATGTTGTATCAGATGGGTGATGATCATCCTCTCTTCTACAAGTTTTCTCCAATAATTTCCCATGATGAATAAAACAAGAGAACAGACTTATACGCACTCCCAACCCTCCGTCATCAGTTTCAGCTGTCCGAGTTTGACCGGGTCCTCACCAATCAACTCGTCGTACACGACGCCGATGGAATCCTGAATGTTCTTTGCGGATCTGAGCTCATGTAACAGAGTCTGTGCCACGGCTTTGACTCTGACGTCATCCTCTCTGATGTTGCGCGCGGTCAGGAGGAAGGAAGCGCGGGGTTAAAAGCATCTTCATTATCCCCCGAAAGTTGATTCGGTAGTAATCTTCTTCCATATATTCCAAACACGGATGGTGTCTTTGGCTCGGATGGTTGATTTGACATCCGTAACACTTCTCCCGCCGAAAAAATTACCCAGGGTGATGTTGAGCAGGTGGGTGACGGCCGCCTTTACAGCGTTGAAGAAAGCCAAAGACGCCGCCCCCGTCCAACTTGTCTTCGCTCTCTACAGGAGGCGTTATCGTGTCGGTGGGGGAGGATTGAGACTCCGCGTCGACTGTTTCTGTATCGGAACAGTCGCCGGATGAGAGGATCGGAGGTGCGGAGGCCGAACGTTCTCTCCACTCTGGCGGGGTCGTGGAGGCCGGGGAAGCGGAGAGAACTTCGGGCTCCTTGGGAATCGGGGGAAACCACGTGGTGGTGAGCCGTCTCTGGTTGAACATCGTTGAAGATAAGCCATGTCTACAGTCAGGTTCTGCCGATAGGTCCGTCGTCGTGTCTCCTTTTATGCACAGCACGTGCGAGGGGGGTGTGGTTTCAGAAGGCCAATGTTTTTTTCACCGCCAGGATGTCGTTCCATTTACGACAGTTTCTAAACAGAGCCGTAATTTCTTCTCCAATTTCCTCCATCTTATCCTTCCACGCAGCTCCCGGCAGGTTCAGCATCATCTGGAATATGCCGCAGTCGGAATTAAAACACTCCAAGACAAAACACTCCGTAGCTCCTCTCTCCCCCGATGTCTGGAGACTGGCTCGTAAGAACCAGCGGCCGGAGGGGCTGGATCTCGATAGCCACACCGCGCTAAAAGCAGCCCCGCCTTCGGCCTCCGACCCGGGCTCTTAATCGGCTCCACCCCCTTCCTGATCATGATCTCATCTTGGCTGGCTGAGGATCGATTACTCTGCAGAGGGAGGGGGTCGTGTTTTTAAAGGGTTTCAAGAGGCCGCACCTCTACAATCTCTTGCATTTACTGTACTATTTACAGCTACAGGGGTCAAAGATATAAAACTTCCTTTCCCGCGTATTCTGCATACACTTTGTGCATATGTGTAAATCCTTTCAGGGATCAAAATCGTAAAACTTGGAGGGTAGCCCGGTTGTCTATGTTTTTTTGGCAGGGCGTCACAGTTGTTATTTATGTGTGAATCCTTTCTAGGGTATTCTTATTCTTTTTTATTGAATACAACATAAAGTCTTTATGATTTTTGATTGCTCGAGCCAGACGCGTCAACGTCTCTGACGGTAGTAGATCTTTTCAGCGACATGATGACGATGAGGAGTTTATTTATTTTTTTCTTCAGCCTCAGCCTCAGGTTTTTTAAATCTTTCTTATACGCACACCCGTTTTAAAGGAATCGGACAAACCACACCTCCTTCTCTCATTGGCTCTTTCACACATTTTATTCTCATACACGCACACGCGCACTCCTTCCTCTCATTGGTTGTTTCACACATTTTATTCTCATACACGCGCACTCCTTCCTCTCATTGGTTGTTTCACACATTTTATTATCATACACGCACACGCGCACTCATACATTCCTTTATCACCATCACTAGCATCAAATAACAGAGACACATGGCAGCACCTGTCGACAGAACCTGTCAGCAGCAGCAGCTGTCAAACCCATTACAAACAACAACATCTTCCCAGCGGGAAGCCGGAGCGGAGGTCAGAGGTCAAAGTCGTAAAACTGTCAAAACAGGGTCATCCGGAGTTTGACGAGTAGTGGTAAGTATATCTCTCTAACAACAAATCGAAAATAAATAAAGAAAAGCAGGTCCTACAACGGTGAAAAACTAGTACAGGGATAATTTCTAAAACATCTGTAAACTGTATACTACTGCAACAAATGTATATTCATTTTAAAAAGTCTTTACAACTTACCCGACGCGTCATTTGTAGTGTTTCCTACAAAAGTAGATCGAACGTGTCCTCCTCATCGCGGACCGTTTGCTTGAGATTGCGATGTTACCGGAGGAATGTTTCCTACATCCCCGTCTATGTTAGATACATCCGTTCTAACACTCTGCAACACAGACGCTCCTTTCACAAGATCTATATATGAAAGTTGGGAGATGAGGAAAAAGAATTACTGGATTACGGATTACTGGAAAAAGTTGATGAGTTGATTGAAAGATAATAGACCCACCATGATCTGATTGAGTGAGAGCGATGTCCTCAAACTCATCTGAAGACACTTTGAGAAATAAAAAAGAAATTCAGTATAGAAAACATCAAACCGAAAATAAATATCGGTCTTACAACACAGAAAAACTAGTACACGGATAATTTCTAAAACTGCTGCAACAAGGAACTCTTTCATACGACCACAACCCTAAAAATAAATATCGGTCTTACAACACAGAAAAACTAGTACACGGATAATTTCTAAAACTAAACTAACTAAAACTACTTCGAGAAATAAAGTTAAATCACTTACCGGGAAATATGACTTGATGGTGAGAAGAGGTAGAAGGCTGAGCCTCGGATGAAATGTTATTTTCTAAAATAAAATAAATACTAAAGTTTACTTTTTGTTATATTTTGCTAGAAAGGAAAAAGTTAAAGTTAAAGCCCCATACCATAACGCATCTTGGCTGGCTGAGGATCGATTACTCTGCAGAGGGAGGGGGTCGTGTTTTTAAAGGGTTTCAAGAGGCCGCACCTCTACAATCTCTTGCATTTACTGTACTATTTACAGCTACAGGGGTCAAAGATATAAAACTTCCCTTCCCGCGTATTCTGCATACACTTTGTGCATATGTGTAAATCCTTTCAGGGATCAAAATCGTAAAACTTGGAGGGTAGCCCGGTTGTCTATGTTTTTTGGCAGGGCGTCACAGTTGTTATTTATGTGTGAATCCTTTCTAGGGTATTCTTATTCTTTTTTATTGAATACAACATAAAGTCTTTATGATTTTTGATTGCTGGAGCCAGACGCGTCAACGTCTCTGACGGTAGTAGATCTTTTCAGCGACATGATGACGATGAGGAGTTTATTTATTTTTTTCTTCAGCCTCAGCCTCAGGTTTTTTAAATCATTCTTAAACGCACACCCGTTTTAAAGGAATCGGACAAACCACACCTCCTTCTCTCATTGGCTCTTTCACACATTTTATTCTCATACACGCACACGCGCACTCCTTCCTCTCATTGGTTGTTTCACACATTTTATTATCATACACGCACACGCGCACTCATACATTCCTTTATCACCATCACTAGCATCAAATAACAGAGACACATGGCAGCACCTGTCGACAGAACCTGTCAGCAGCAGCTGTCAAACCCATTACAAACAACAACATCTTCCCAGCGGGAAGCCGGAGCGGAGTTGGTGAGTCTTACAGTTGGTGAGTTGTTTAAAAAAATGTTGTTCCTGTGCTTTTATTAAGCATTTGTGTTAACATACATCAGTTTGGCTGTGTGCAGGGAGATCTATGTGTGTTTGTGTGTGTGTGTGTGTGTGTGCGTTTCCCCTGAGGTGGATTTTGCCCTGCTTGTGAAAGGCCCCTCCATAGGGAGCATCACATTCACAGCTGCTGATAGATGGAGTTCCAGAAGAGGGGAAGAAAGGCTCACAATTGAAGAGGGTACAAACACACACAATTTGTTTGAGGCTGTTTCATAACTTCTGTGTAGTCTACACTGTTATACATGACAGACCACTAAGGGTTGTTGTGGAAGTTTTTGCCCTGCTGGTGAAGAATGAAATAGAGACTTCTGCCGGCCGACAAGGTTTTATTTTCTTTGCAAAGGAAAGGTCAATCTACACACGAGCGGTAAGAATGAAGAAAGACCCCGATAATGGGGAGAGCTGAACATTTAAACCTGAGGAACACCCCCCTACCCAAAGGCATATTTTCACACCTTCTGGGGTGAATGCCCTAGGGTTGTGGTTTTGCAATTGATGTCTGCAATTCCAGACATCATGATTAAATGACAAAGGGAAGTGGGGTGTTGCGGGAAGACATGGAATTAGGATTCACATCCTGATGTAAAACACAACAGGGAGGTTGGGTGTCTCTTGTAGACAAGGAAATTGCCATTACAGGGTCGACTTACTTTTTTTTCCCCCGATGTACTTCATCTTCTTGTTTGTCATTTGAAGTGTGCGCCTGTGTGCTCACATATATGCTTATTAATCAGAGCACACAATTAATGTGGGGTCAAGTCCTGCTAGTTGCTCTTCTGAGAACCATCATTGTGTAATTTAGTTTAGCATTTAGTTATTCCCCTTGAACCATTTCTGCAAGACGGTACCGTCATTTTTTGAATCGCCCTGCAAGCAGACTTCATATAACGCATCTCTTCCCCATTCCCCTCTCTATGCTATGCATTTACTGGCCCTTCATCTGTGAAATATGCTTCAAGTGTAGATTCTTTGAAGTAGCTCAAGGTATTATGCTCTCTCTCTCTCTCTCTCTCTCTCTCTCTCTCTCTCTATATATATATATATATATATATATATATATATATATATATATATATATATATATATATATATATATATTGTTGAATAATCTCCCGAGTCAAGAGTGAAGATCTTCAGAAACACTGCTGATGCATTTTCAAGGAATTTATTGAAAATTAAGCATCACAAAAGGACTGCTGCAGACAGTCCAGGATTTTCCCAGTCGAATTAGACCCCTGCTTCAGGCAGAGAGAACCCTCGGGAGATGATATGCAGAGGTCAGAGAAGAATCCCCCCTCGCTCTGTTTGGGAGCGGTTTATAAAGCACACAAACTCCTACGTGGACAAAGCCACATCATTGTTCATAGTTCAGAGTACGTTGTTAAGTCACAGCATATGGATCTGCAGCTGTGATACAGACACATGCAGGGAGATCTGTAACACTTGAACGAAGTTAGAGTCAAAGAAATACACCTCAATATATATATATATATATATATAAATGTATTTTATGAACTGATATGTCCACCACTAATGTCATTTTTGTATGCTTGTGTGTTGTAATACTCATTGTCTTGTTCTAAATAAATGCATTTGTGCTAACAAGTCATTTTGTCAAGGCCAAAGAGAAAGCGAGGAGCCCACAGTCCTCCTCCTCCTCCTCCTCGTCCTCCTCCTCCTCCTCCTCCTCCTCCTCCTCCTCCTCCTCATCCTCCTCCTCATCCACTCCTGTTTGTGCAGCTGTTAGCAGATTCAGATAAGTGGGCGTGGCCTCGTCTCCCCGATTATAAACAGGCACGTCATAGAGCGCGTGCATCTTCGGAGCTGCGTTCCGATGCTGCAGTGGACTGTGGATGTTTGGATATTACGTAGAAGTTGGATCACGCATGGAGTGAAATAGGGAGTAAGTACCTTTAATATAAATAATGTAATAAGATGAAGTCAACCTGAAATAGTTTTGGGAAGGTCCTCGCGGTTTACTGCGTGAAGACAAGCCGCGTGTGTGTGAGGAAGCGGTATTAAAACGCCGCCTGTTCCGTTTTCATATTTCTGCGGTGGCTTAGGCTACTTATTTAACAGTTACTCAACAGTTACAGTTTCCTCACTGACACGGTCAAACCATCGCTAACTACAAAATGCAGGTAAACCCAAAGAAACAAAACAACAGAAAACAAGCACTGCTGGAGGAGAGTCACAGAAACGAATGAGAAGCACACACACACTTTTGTGGGTCTTAGCTTTTGCTTTGTTACTGTGATTGCAGCAATTCTCTCCCGCGGCGCTTTTGTTTCGTTTCCTTTTTTGTCGTGTCTGTGATTTTTGTCAAGCACGACCGTTTGTCGCCTCACCGAATCCGTTGATGCAGCCAAGAATCAGTCCGAGGTTTGAGGAAGAATATAAGTTTATTTCGCAATCTGCAGACAGCGGAGATTTGTATGATACAAAGCAAATAAGAGCAATGGCCCATGCCCTCAGATCTGACTCGTGTCTAGGGGTATGTGTGTTTATATGTTTCTTATGCCTGCCCTTTTCAGGGCGTATCTGTGTTTGTGTGAGCATCTGATTGATTGTAAGATAAGATAAGACTTTATTGATCTCACAACGGGGAAATGTGTCTGTTACTGCAGCGTACATAGTAAAGACAAGAAAATAAAAACTTAAGAAGATAAAAGCTTTACAAATACACAACACTGTGTACAAAATTCGTAGAATTTGTTGATGATCCGCATACACAGTATGCATTATGGACATAGAATGGAGAAAAAAATACTGATAAGTTGCAAAAGAAAAAAAGTATGCATAAGCAAAGCATACTATATATATATATATATATATATATATATTAGTGATGCACGATATATCGGCCAACCGATATATATCGGCCGATATGTCACGTTTTTTAACTTATCGGTATCGGTCCGATATCAACAAATTCTGGCCGATATGTCAACAATGTGCAGAGTTAAACCGCTACAGTTAGTTGGGTCACTGTCTGCGTGTCTCTCGGCGATGCGCTAAGCTAGCTGGTCCTAGCGGGCTCCTCTGTCACATCGCATCGCCCGAAAAGACAAAAAAAATGCGCGGAACGTTGCTCCGGGTGTCGGACGCCGTCCTGCCGCCTTCTCGTCGGCGGCCGCGGCGGAGGCGGAGGAGGCCGCTGTCTTTTCGGGCGATGTGATGTGACGGAGGAGCCCGCTAGGACCAGCTAGCTTAGCGCGTCGCCGAGAGACACGCAGACAGTGACCCAACTAACTGTAGCGGTTTCTCATAGCGGGCTCCTCCGTCACATCGCATCGCCCGAAAAGACAAAAAAAACGCGCGGAACGTTGCTCCGGGGTGTCGGACACCGTCCTGCCGCCTTCTCATCGCCGGCCGCCCCTTCCCCCTCCCGCTACCTTCTCCGCCGCGGCCGCCGACGTCGCCGCCTTCACGGAGCTCCATCGGGTCCGCTCCGCCGTACTTCCTCTAACCACATGACAGAGTTTTACAGTGAGCCTTCCTTTAAATAAAGAGCACTGTTGTGCTTTTTAAATGTACAGTGTTTTTTCTGGTCTGTACTAAATTTGTGACACTACAGAAAAATTTTTCTCTACATATATCGATATCGGCAAATATCGGTATCGGCAGTGACTGCCGATATGTATATCGGATATCTATATCGGCCGAAAATTTCACATCGGTGCATCCCTAATATATATATATATATATATATATATATATATATATACGCACATACACACATGTATACATACATAGCTAATGCATACTTATTGTCTTATGCATGCTCAGTTCATGGTCGTTTGCTGATGTGATTAGGCCGGATGTTTCTTCCTGTTTTGGTATGATGTGTGCTGCTCAGGTCAGTTCTTGTTATTTGGTATGCATGTGCTGTCCTGTTATGGATGTGCGTTGTAGTGGAATTTGTATACATAAACATATAAGGCTGACATTTGTATACAAATAACATATAAAGCTAAAGTATAATCTCTATCTCACTCCCCTCTATTTTTACAACATAGGCCACAACAACTGTTGAGTATGAACACCTGCGTAGGAGATACTCAGCGCTGACTCATCATAATGTCAAAACCGAGGTCATGATGGCAATTAAAATGATGTACTGTCACAACTAGAAGATGCCAAGATGCTAATGAGCAGGTGTCCTCGCATGAAAGTATGTATTTAAAAAAAAAAAAAAAAAAAAGCAAACCAATGTATTCTAATGGTGGGAAGAACTCACCCCGAGCTACTGGATTTGCCAATGTCAAACGATATATCCTCCTGGATGACATGTTTTTCTAATCGTAGAAAAAACACAGATAGGCAGGATAAGGGAAAGACCAGTTTGACAGTGTAGAACTGGTCAGGACTGGTCAGAATAAGGTGGGGTCTGAAAGGGTATAAAAGGTGAGACCCCAGAGATGTTATTCAGTCTTGACTCACTGTCTTGTATTGTCACGTGTGTCTCGTCTCATTTGTCTTGTCCCATGGGAATGACTAGAGATTGTACTTGATACCTATTGATGTTGTGCAACTGTATGGGTCAATCGTATTGGAGTAAAATCTCATCACTTTGCGCCATCTCGGACTCGGATTGGTGACATTGACTGAGACCATTGAGGACTTTAACGTTGTGGATCCGGGGCTGTCTACTGGCCTAGTCCAGGATTCTCCATGACAGCGTGTTTGCTGCTGATCATCTCTAGGTCCTTCTGAGGGCGGTGGTGTTCAGAACAAGTACAGTTTCATACACACATCCTGGATAACCTCGAGCCCTTATTAATTCATTGCAGCTTAGTAATTTGTTATTCACAATTCCCTCTTTTGATCTCCTTTAGGAGATCAACCAATAGCAGAAATAGCGAAGCGATGTTTTACAAAATCTAGGCAAACATGTCAATTGTTATGCAATAAGCTAAGTTCCGTGTCCTTCGTCTCGGGAGCCTGATAAGGGGGATGAGCGGATACAAGGAATGCAGCAGCAGCATCCACAGGTAACAAGTATAGCTGTAAATATAGCCAAGGAGATAAAAAGAGATAGAATCGAAGTTTTCCATTTACCAAACACGTTGTCCAACCAGTCTTCTAGTGGGTTGTCAATACCTGTGTGTTCATGCATCGTTTTAGAGAGAGTTCGTAAGCCTTCAAGAGCTTTGGAAATGGACCCGTCAGTCGAAGTGTTGTTGGTGATAAAAGTACAGCACATGTCACCAAACATTGCACACCCCCTTTTTCCACCAACAACATATCTAAAGCCATCCTATTTTCTACCGCCATCAGAGATGTTGGTGCCATTTGTTCAGCCAACCCCTCGACGGCATCCCTGGTCAGTCTTAAAACGTTGTAATGTACGTAGTTGATGCCGTTCACATTCTTGTTGGGAGTGATAGGAAAGAGGGCTGCAATGATGGGTATATTTTCAAAACCTGCGGCAATCTGGTTGGCCAATTTATACTTATTTGGAACTCCTCTGGGTACCCCTATCGCATCTATATACATGGGATTGTTGAGGTGGATATCAAATGTGGTGCCTGTTGAACGGCACGTACGGTAGAGGACATGTCAAAGACACCTACAAGCAAGTGAAGTGGACAGGTGGTCAGGGTGTGAAGAGATCAAGTGTTTTAGGCGGTCACCTAAGAGAATAAGCGGGGTAGGAAGTCTCACCATCGCGCAGAGACCTTTTGAATGTGAGGGAATGCGGACATGCAGTTTGAGTCCCCTACAATAATAGTATAGACCTGCCTGAGCTCGCTACCTGGTCGAATCTCCTGACACCATGAGACATCGATTTCCCCCATCTCATGGCATATGGGTGGCTTCAGGTGATTCTGCGGACATCTTTTGGTCACAAAATTAGAGCATTTCAACAAGAAGCCATGAAAATGCCCCGCTCAACTACAAATATAAGGCCTTACATGCGTTAGTGGGTACAAAGAAGAATGCCTAAATTGACACCTGAGGTTAAAACCTCTCCACCAAGGGCTATGGTGGAACAGGAGGTTAAACTCCCCCTAGTGACCAAGTTAAGCATAATGGAAAGATTAGGACCTAAAGTAGAAACAAGTCCAAAAGAAGAGATAGATTACAGTGAACGAAAAATAACTATGACGTTAGAAAGAAAAGAAACAGTAATTATGAAGACTCCCAAGGAACCAGAATTGACAACGGAAGATGAAGTGTTTATCATCGATGCTTGGAATACAATGTCACCCATTCCTGATATGGAAGAGGCCTCAACAACGATCGAAAGAAAGAGAAAGACCACGCCTGAGTCACGGGGTTGGAAGCTGAAGAGAAATACGCAGTAAGAGGAGACAAGGAGGGTAATTAAAAGTTAAAATTGAGTTGTGAGTATGAAATGATAATAACAAATCATTGTGTTTAAAAATAAGATGTAAGGAGAGAGGTAAAAGTTGAAAGCTAATAATGTTTGACATTATAGATTCTGCAGTCAGAAGGTTCAAGGTTCAAGGTTTTTATTGTCGTTACAGCCATATACACAGTATATAGTGAGACGAGACAGCGTCCCATCGAGAGCAATTGGTGATAAAAAAGAAAAGAAAAAGTGCCTAAATACACTGTACAGATTAAAACACACACGTGTCTTTACACAAACATACCTGCATACACACTTTATCTTACATACACGCACACACACACACTCACTCACGCCCTCATCCTCACCCACCCATACATTATACATACATTATACATACATCCTCACCCACACACTCAATCGTATTGTACATGAGTTAAAACACAGTAAACAAACACTGTAAACAAAAGTGACTTTTTAGCAGAGCACTGTGGCTATCTATTGGTGTGATTACACAGATTGCACAGACTGTCCTAATAAATATGAGGTAGATAGTGGTAGATAATGAAAGGTGATTAAAAAAATATATATATGATATGAAATATGATAAAAGAAAGTGCATGAGGCATAAGGTGCAGTGTGCTGGTTGGACTGGTATGTAGACTACAGTCCAATAGTCCTGGTGCTGTTTAGCAGTCTGACTGCCTGGGGGAAGAAGCTCTTCCCCATCCTGGAGGTGCGGGCAGTGGTGCTGCGGAGCCTTCTACCTGATGGTAGCAGCGTGAATAGTCCTTGGGAGGGTCGGGTAGTGTCTTTGATGATGTTTATAGCTTTCCGCAGGCAGCGGGAGCTGTAAATGTCTGAGAGGGGGGCAGAGAGACTCGGTGATCTTCTCGGCTGTCCTCACAATCCGCTGCAGGGCCTTGCGGTTTGCAGCAGTGCAGTTGCCATACCATGATGTGATGGCGCCGCTGAGGATGCTCTCAATCGTCCCTCTGTAGAATGTTGTGAGGATGGAGGTTGGGAGATGGGCTTTACGCAGTCTTCTTAAGAAGTACAGACGCTGCTGGGCTTTCTTTGTGATGTGTGTGGTGTCCTTAGTCCATGAGAGGTCGTCTGTTATGTGAACGCCCAGAAACTTTGTGCTCTGGACAATCTGCACGGGGTGATTGTCAATGCACAGTGGTGTGTGTGTGTGTGCGATGACCGTCTGAAGTCGATCACCAGTTCCTTTGTTTTGACTACGTTGAGGAGCAGGTTGTTGTCAGTACACCAGCTGCTGAGTTGTGCCACCTCCTCTCTGTACGGGGCTTCGTTGACTCCGCTGATCAGGCCCACCACGGTCGTGTCATCAGCAAACTTGATGATGTGGTTTGAGCTGTGCGTTGCCACACAGTCATTGGTGAGGAGTGTGAACAACAGCGGACTGAGCACGCAGCCCTGGGCAGCTCCTGTGCTCAGTACTGTTGTGCTGGATGTCTTGTTCCCGATCCTGACTGCTTGGGGTCTACCTACCAGGAAGTCCAGGATCCAGTTCCGGAGTGTTGTGTTGAGTCCAAGTTCACCTAGTTTTGTTATGAGCTGTTGAATGCTGAGCTGAAGTCGATGAACAGCATCCTAACATATGTGTCCTTTTGGTCCAGGTGAGAGAGAGCCAGGTGGAGTGCAGTGTTGATGGCGTCGTCTGTGGAGCGGTTAGGGCGATATGCATACTGCATTGGGTCCAGTGTGGCTGGTAGCTGGGACTTGATGTGTCTCATTACTAGCCTTTCAAAGCACTTCATGATGATGGATGTCAGTGCAACTGGGCGGTAGTCATTGAGACAAGTCACTGAGGGTTTCTTTGGGACGGGGATGATGGCGATGGTCTTGAAGCAGGTGGGGACGACGGTGGTGGACAGGGAGATGTTGAAGATGTCAGTGAGGACATTGGACAGTTGATCTGCACACTCCCTCAGCACACGACCTGGTATTCCATCAGGCCCAGCAGCTTTCTGTGGGTTGACTCTGAGTAGGGTCTTTCTCACTTCAGCAGTGGACAGGCTGAGTACCGGGTCGTTAGGGGGAGGGACGTCCTTCCTCGCCTCTGAGTTGTTGTGAGCCTCAAATCTTGAAAAAAACTGGTTTAACGCCTCTGGCAGGGAGTCATCGCCAACACAGGAGTGGGGGGCAGGCCTGTAGTTGGTGATGGCTTGAATGCCTTGCCATAAGCGTCGTGTGTCGTTGGTGTCTGTTAAGTGGCTGTGGATTCTCTGGGCATGAGTGCGCTTTGCTGTTTTTATGGCCCGGGACAGCTGAGCTCTTGCCTTCCTCAGAGCTTCCTCCTCCCCAGCCCTGAAGGCAGCGTCTCTGGCTCTAAGTAGCGCTCTCACCTCTGCAGTCATCCATGGTTTCTGGTTGGGGCGTGTGGTGATGGTTTTGGAGACTGACACGTCCTCTGTGCACTTGCTGATGTAGCTGGTCACAGTTGAGGTGTATTCCTCCAGATCAGTGATGCCGTTGTAGGTGGCTGCCTGCTTGAAAATGTCCCAGTCAGTGCACTCAAAGCAGTCCTGAAGTGCCAACATTGCATCCTCAGGCCAGGTCCTTGTCACCCTTCGACTTGGTCTGATGCGCCTGACGAGTGGCTGATATGCATAACAGTAGAGTGGTCAGAGTGTCCTAGGTGGGGGAGGGGGGCAGCTCAGTAAGCCCCCGTGATGTTGGTGTAAACACAGTCCAGTATATTATTTCCTCTTGTAGGAAAGTCCACATTCTGATGGAATTTTGGTAGGACTTTCTTCAGGTTGGCATGATTAAAGTCCCCGGCGACAATAAACAATGCGTCTGGATGTTCGGTCTGAAGTTTGCTTATTTCTTCATACAGGTCTATTAGCGCGTTGCTGTTAGCGCTAGCACTCGGTGGGATGTAAACCCCAGTTATGAACACGGAAGTAAATTCTCGTGGGATGTAGAAGGGTCGGCATCTGACAGTTATGAACTCCGCTAGCGGTCAGCAGAAGTTAGAAACAAGCACCGCATTCCTGCACCATCCGTTGTTAGCATATATGCACAGCCCACCTCCCCTGTTTTTACCTGACAGTGTAGCATTCCTGTCGGCTCGGAAGGCTAGCAGCCCTGGTAGCTGGATAGCGGAGTCCGGTATGCTGTCGTTGAGCCATGTTTCCACAAACACGAAAACGTTACAGTCCCTGTAATTCCTTTGTGAGTCTCGATGTAGTTGAATGTAGTCCAGTGTATTGTCCAGTGAGCAGACGTTCGCTAGCAGGATGGAAGGGACGGGTGGCCGGCTAGTGTTAGCTTTCCACCTAGCTCGGATCCCTGCCCTCTTGCCGCGCTTCCGGTTTCTCGCACACCGCTTTCGAGGTCTCCTCTCCCGGCAAGCCAAGTTTGGAGGTCCCGCCGGCTGGTCTGCTGGTTCCCACAGCAGGCGGAGCTCGCGAAGCAGTCTGATGATGCCCTCTGGGATCGGAGTAAATGCATTTCTCCGATCTGCAGCAGTTTATTCTTATTATAAACCGTAATTCCATGTTTCCGACACATGTCCCATCGTTTGTGCTAAGAAACAAAAAAGTTAATGCCAGGTAGGGCAAACATAAACAAAACAAAACACCAACTTTTGACCCCGGTGTGGCCGCTGCGTGTTAACGCGCCGTCGGCAGATATTAACTCTGTGTAGGGTTTTGGTGAAATCTGACAGAATGAAATGTATCAAATGTTAAATGCTTTAAAGGAAAAAGAACTGATCAAGATGTAGAGGATACAGAAGTAAATTCCTGTGATTAATTTATATAACTGATTGTAACTAAGCTAATGATAAGTTGATAATTAATTAAGCCAACAGATAAAGAGGGCGTGTTTAATATGAGGCACTGAAACTTGTCGCCGTGCAACTAGGCACGGTACCGAACCCTTATTTACTGACTGTTTTAATTTTTGTTGATGAAGTAATGAACGACAGGCCATATATGGGTCGGCCACGAGGCCATGTTCTGATGATCTGACAAAAAGCTAGCCTAACGTCACTCTGCTGGTAAAAAAGGTGCTTTCCACAGCAACTTCCATCCACCAATAAAATAATATGTGACCAAATAAGGGACAGTTTGAGAGTATAAAGACCCTAGACTTTTAGAGGAAGAGAGCTCTTTTTGGGTTGCACGGGGACACTGCGACACTCTGAACAACGATCCCAATCCACCAAAGAAAAACAGAAGATTCTTTGATGCTACGGGGCAACAAGCTAATGGCCTCTTAGCCTTCAACAACGAAGATCCAAATATTGGGTATGAGTTGGGACTCATATACCAATCACCATTCCAACAACTCTGAACTCAAGTTTCTCTTCAGCTACCTGCTAAGACGACGCTAACCCTTGAAAGCTGTTTGCCAGAACGCCAGGATTTGTGAGTAGTACAGAGTTAGGGGATTTAGAGATAGGTTAGGGAAAGAGATATCACTTGTGATTAATTGTTGATTTATAAACCCGTTTTTAATCAATTTGTATTTGCTGAACGCTCTCGCATATCTTTAATAAAGCACTCTATCTGCATTTGAAGTAAAAGCCAACTAGCTTTATTGTGTGAAACATCTGGGTGTTTTTAAAGGATTTTAAGCCTCTCCTCAACTACGTAAAATTAACCAGTTCTGTGTGTCTAAGTCAAGTCCATAGAAGAAGGCTCTTGTAGGTTGATCTAGACTTTGAAATTAACTTTCCCTTAACAATAAAAGTATACTTGTTTAAATAAATTCCAGCAACTATAACAACTGTTACCGTTTAGGAAGAAGCTGTCGTTAACTAAGGGGTTTTACCAGGTATCCCTACTATTAGGCTCAATGGGGGTGCAGGTGTAAAGGTAGAGGGAAGTCCTTAGGAAGGAGGCAGTTAGCAGGCTGGGCGCGTTCTTCCGCCCGAGCCAAAAGTTAATAAATCAGAATCCTGTTCGTGTGTCTCAGAGCAGGCTGATTTCAAACTGCTTTAAGGCGTGGCTGGCCTGGTGTTCCTGTACCGGAGTTCCAGGGTAACACCATGTACTGGAGTAATCATATCAGTGTAATCAATGACAATTTCTTTCCTTGGTCTGGTTTCCAGCGGGGAAATGTCCAGGGTGTGGTCTCACTCTTGGTCTGGAATTATACTGATTACATTGTTCACTTGTATTTACAAAGTGTTTCGCCATATCTTTTAGATATGGATGCCACCAATGTTCTAGATTTCGCAGCATCTGAACCACTCCCACGTGTCCCACTCCATGCGTCTCCTCTATTGCTGTTTGTCTGATGCCTGGTGGAAGTATGGGTCTTCCATCTGGCCCTTGCCAGAGACCTCCCACTTCTGTACACCCTCTAGCTTTCCACAATGTCTTTTCCTGTGGTGATGCCTTTTTTTTTGTTCATAGATGAGGTTTTTCATGTCTGTATCGATTTCTGTTTCTGCACCCGTCATTACCAAATTTGGAGTGTATCTTGCAGCTGCCTTCACCGCTGCGTCCGCTGCATCATTCCCTAATTTTGTATCAGAGCAATTCTTCTTCTGTCCTTTACACTTTATTATTCCTACTCTGGTTGGTAATATTAGAGCTTCGACCAGTTATTTCATTTCGGTTTGGTTTGTTGGTTTCTGTTAGGAAACCCGTCCTCAACCATTGTTTGAGTTCAATGTGTACCGAGCCTACTGCGCAGCTGCCATCATGACCTTGACCCAGACCTCTGATTTCACCTTTTGTTTCTTCTTGGTCACTTTCTGTCTGGCTTCATTTAGCTGTAGTTTTAATAATTGGGCCTGTAAATCAGTCAATTCTTTTTGTTCCTTGTGTGTCTTATCCTGTGCTGCCTTTAAGTATTAAGTGTTTTTCCCAAATGTGAGAGTCACAGCCTTGCATGCCAGGGTTGTTATTCATGGTAGATTTGACACTTTCTGGCACTCCCTCTAGCACCCCGTCTGAACCATTCTCTCTGGGAACCGTGCTCACCTGGTGACATCCTGTGTGTTTGACCCATAGTTCTTTGCTCTCATTCAGAAATCCTCTCGGGCTCTGCTTGGGGTCCCACCTCATTTTGGGCATGACTGCTGTGTTGGGCAAAGGAAATTTCTAACACATGGCTCGCCCTATATTGGATACCTGATTGGTGTGTGCCTCAGTCTCAATTTCTCTTAGATTGCTTCCTGTCATGCATCTTGCTCCTCTTGCTCTGAAATCTCCATGTGAGCGACCGACGTGGTCTCCCCACAAAAGGGATCAGGGCAACCAAAAAAAGAAGTGGAGACAGGAGGCAAAGGAACTCACATAAAAGCATTTATTCTCTGTGGTACAAACCATTGTCCTGCTGCGTCCCGTCGGCAACCTGTCGGCCATCTTCGCCGGGCACTTGAGCCGGGCACTTGAGCCGGGCACTTGAGCCGGGCACTTCAGCCGGGTACTTCCGCCGACCGTCTCCGTCGGCTCCTTCGCCGACCGTCTCCGCCGGCTCCTTCTCTGACCATCTCGCAGACACTTTCGCCGACACCGCCTCTGTATAGGTACTACTACATGTTTCCTTCTGTTGTTTTGCTTTTTGTCAGTCTGCTTTTTGTCAGTCTGTGTTTTGGTTACAGCATATTATAGCCACTGAAGACATGTTTTAATCCATGCACTCAAAGAGTCATTTTTATTTACATTTTGTCACAATAAAAAGTCACAATATTATGACTCGTGAAGTTACAATATGCCCAAATGATATGAAAATACTGTTAGTTGTCCTGACATGACCTCTGAAGGGCTTATATAATTTGTTTTTGTGCTTTTTGAAAATGTTTTGACGAGAACCGAGTGAGAATGACCTGATAGAGGTGGTAGAGGGCACTATGACCGCACCTGGGGACACTGTGTAGAAAATGTTTTGGGAGTATGGTAGCACTCTAGTGACTTGATGCTGATCTATAATTTGCTGATAAACTATACTTTATAATATGTCTATGCCTGTACCAATAAGTTGAAGATGAGAAGTCACAGAGAATCAAAGATAAGATAAGGATCAGCTGGTTCACGGTCCAATGATGTTTATTGCAGAGTTACAATTCACTATACATGAGAAGTAGCCTGGGCTAAGTCTAAAATCTGACTGAAAGTTTTTGCTTTGCAATTCATGGTTTTATACAATTCAGGGCCTGAAGTTGCTCCTCCCTGGGCCCCTCCTTTCATTTGGTATACTTTCCATGGTTTTCCACCATTATACATTACATATTATATTTTACCCGTTGAACGTGACATTCAATTCCATATTTTTTTAAACAAACAACACCTGCCTTCATGCAGGTGGGGCTTTTCCATTATGCAAACATGTTCAATCAACATACATATGGTTATCATAGTTTCACTGTTTAACCTGTCCTTAGTTACAGGTTAGTTTCAGTGATGGACTATGATCAGTTCAGACATTTCTATTTAACATATTGATTACTGGAACACCCGTCACTATATCCCTGGGTTTCCTATTGATTACTGGAACACCTGTCACTACATTCCTGGGTTACTGAGTAACCTGTCACTACATAACCAGTGAGAACTGAGTATGTTTTTGAAAATGTTTTGGGAATGGGGCGTCAAACAGTGTGGGAACTGAGACTGTTTTGGGGGGTATATACATACAGGTCCTTCTCAAAAAAGTTGTATACTGTGATAAAGTTCATTATTTTCTGTTATGTACTGATAAACATTAGACTTTCATATATTTTAGATTAATTACACACAACTGAAGTAGTTCACACCTTTATTGTTTTAATATCGATGATTTGGGCAAAAAGTAGAGAAAAAACAAAAATCCCTATCTCAAAAAATGTGCATATTTCATCCAACCAATAAAAAAAATGTGTTTTTAATACAAAAAAGGTCAACCTCTGGAGTCTCTCAACTTTCTCTTCACAATATCCCACGGACCAGACCATCACTGACTCTGGGTACTTGACACTGGACTTTGGCATTTTAGCGCACCAGTCCTTTGCTGCTTCTCTGTAGCCAAGGTCAAGTACTTCTGCTGCTGTTTCTGGTTCAAAAGTGGCTTGACCTGGGGAATGTGGCACCTGTAGCCCATTTTTTGCACACGCCTGTGCATGGTGGCTCTGGATTCCCAAAGTCTGGAATCAGCCCTTCTCCACAATCTTCTTCAGGGTCCGGTCACCTCTTCTTGTTGTGCAGCGTTTTCTGCCACACTTTTTCCTTCCTACAGACTTCCCACTGAGGTGCCTTGATACAGCACTCTGGGAACAGCCTATTTGTGCAGAAATTTCTTTCTGTGTCTACCCTCTTGCTTGAGGGTGTCAATGATGGCCTTCTGGACAGCAGTCAGGATGGCAGTCTTACCCATGATTGCATTTTTTAGTAATGAACCAGGCTGGGAGTTTTTTGGTTTCCCCCGGTGTTTAGAGGTGTGTTTGCAGGTGTTTAGAGTTAACTAGTTTATTCAGATGATTAGGTCCATAGCTTATTTAGAGCACCTTATCATGATGTGCTAATTTTCTGCGATAGGAATTTTGGGTTTTCATGAGCTGTATGCCAAAATCATCAGTATTAAAACAATAAAAGAAGTTGATGTGTAATAATTCTAATATATGAAAGTTTAGTTTTTATCTTCACATTATGGAAAAGAATGAACTTTTTCACAATATGTACATTTTTGAGAAGGACCTGTATGACCTATATATCCCTTAAAGCGGTAAGAGTCAGGATACATCAAAGCGAATACCATCAGGGGGTCCCCATAAAGCAGCCTCCATTTGGCTGCAGTGTCACCACTGAGCGGTGGCAACGAAGGTTATAAAGCTGCTGCTCTTTCCAATCTCGCAGACAAGCCGATAACGGGAAGTGTGATGGAACATTTTATTATCTAAAGCCTTATTGTTCAAAAGTTGTTGTTGTTGTTGTTTTTTTGTATTTCAGAATATATATAATTCTATTGATGAATGCTCGTGCCTTAGTAACATGACCTACTTGCAGAGTCATCTTAATCATTGGTAAATTTGATAAAACTTAGACTTAAACCAGACTAAGCCAAATGCTGTGACTGACATTGTTCCTATCTTTCACCCCTGATACCTATTGTCAGCATGATCAAGGATGATTGAATCAAGGATGATGAAATCTTTAAGTAAGAGCTGACTCAGTTGGAGCTGTCTTTGTCTGTAGTTCCTGGATAAGAAAGTGGAAATGCTTAGTCATTTGATGTCAGGATAGAGACAATAGAAAAAAATCTGGTTTTACACCAGCATAAAAACTGACTAAGGGACCAGAAATGTGTCAAGGATGTGAAAGCGTGGCATTTGGTATTTAAAGCTACAATATTTGCATCTGTCTTGTCATAGATTTCTTAAAGGATATTTGAGGAGGCAATAGCATCATGTAATGAACAAAACATGAGGAAAACAAAAAATCAAACTCTGAGCTCTTAGTGAGTCAGTATTCATTTTTAAGATTTTTTTTATAATTCTTTGTTTTGTAATTAAACACGCCTGCATAGTACTATTTGGATTATGCTCATCAAAGCCCCTCTAATTTACCTATTGTGCCAGCAGGTCTGAGGAGGCAGCTGAGGCAGATAGTAGTGTTTTTTATATTGGCTTGTAGTGGATCTGTAATGCAAAAAATACCAAAGCAGGCCTTGAGAATGTTGAGCCACATCGAAGCCACAGTTTCCCAGCAGTCTCTAGTATTTTCCAAGTATCAAAAGTATCAAGCGATACAGATGTTGAGGTCCTCTAATCAGGACTTCAACATTGTGGGACCTTGGGTATGTTGTGCTAAAGCAATTGTTGGATAACTGAGATTAAACCTATTTATGAGGGCCTCACCAAACTGCCACCAAAGACAATAAAAAATTCCTTTATGACAGGAAGGACAGGCCCCCTGGAGCTTTATCTTCAAGGTATTCTTTTGATCCCACACAGGGTTCCCCCCACGGGGGCCCCCAGAGAACAGACACCATTTGGCCATAGTGACACCAAATGTCTGATAACAACTCTGATAAAAGGACACAGAAGTCCAGAAATCTTTGTCTTTACCGTCCTGCGCCTCGCGGAAGCAAGGGGTTCATCATGACTGTTTCCAGTCAAGAAGACACCACCATTTCCCGTAACCCTCGGCGGGCAAGAAGTGTGTTCCCCAGCCTCCTTGTTTGACGATCTCCGCCCGAAACACTTTGATTATCTGTTGTTGAAATAACTGTGCTTATATCATCATTTTGTATCACTTTGTGACACAAAATATCATGTTTGTGTGGTATGAAGTGTTCATTATCACATTCCTGCAAGCTCTGTATGTACTGGAGTAATCATTTGTTTAAATAAGTAACAAAATGTACTGTGACCTATAGTTTGCTGAAATTGTTGACCAACGAGAAGGGACTACACCTTGTTGAACCTAAATAAGAGCGCCATAGGGAAATGTGAAGTTGGAAGTCAGTTGGATAAATCAAGTTAGTTCTTAGCTGATCTTTGCCTGTTGCAAAGTTGATCAAAGATAATTGAGTGTGTCTCTTTTTGTTAAGTTTGATAGTGTCAACTCTTGATATGTTTAAACAATATTGAGGGTCTGTGAACATGTCTTGGAGTAAGACTCTGCAGCTTTTGTGTAGACTGTGGTTCCCTTCTAAAACAAGAAAAAATTGTAGCACTTGTGAAGTTTTCTTACAAAGTTGGTTGTTTTTGCATTAGCTATGGCCATAGTACCCCAAGGTACTGTGAAGAATAAAGTAGCAGTTAAACCCGCTAATGTCTTTTGAGTTACACTGCTATGCATGATGGGATGGAGTCATTTGTTGTAGAGGCGTCCACCTAGACTATAAAGCGATGCGATAAAAACACGGAGTCATATGTAGGATGGGGACTACATTATATAGTCTTAAAGGTACAGTGTGTGTGTAAAAAAGTTCTGCCCTTTCTGGGCTACTGTAGACAGCATTCATTTCATGAAGTATTAGTATACTGGGACAAAACATAAAACAAAGCAGAGCAGGGAGATTCAAAGAGTTACATCTGCACACTGTTCAAAGAAGAGATAATCACTGTGCGCAGGGTTCGACGTTAAGGTTTTTTCCTACCTGCCCTGTCGGGCAAGTACTTCTTAAATCTACTTGCCCCATTTAAATTCTTACTTGCCCCACCTAAGACGTTATTATTTTTTTTGGCTTGTGTTGTTCAAATCTTCATCGTGAATTCTATCTTAATAAAATTATTATTTTTACTTGCCACGGGCAAGCGGGCATCCGTTAATGTCGAACCTTGCTGTGGTGATACATCTCTTGAGATATATCATTAGATACTACTAGATAGTACTGCAATTCAATTTCTTTGTATTCCAACCAATCAAGATACTCCATTCCCACTTTTTCATCAAGCTACTAGACACTTTTGTGTTTTGAATTGTGGTGTCTAGACCTTTTATCTACCTTCTGGACACTAAACCCTGCAAGATATTGTAGTGGGAAAAAATTTTGCTGTTATCTCCTGCCTTAGTACAGCAAAGGTCTTCTTCCCCAGAGCCAAAATCTACAGTGAACTGATAAGATGGCAGATCAAAATACACACACACATACATTATTTACTGAATTTAATAAAATACTACCAGCAAGTGAATGAGCAGGTGCAAGCAGCAAAAGTATGTATTTGAAAAAACAAATAAATAAAAGGTGGGGGGAAAAAAGGGGACCTGCTGGACCTGCCATGGTCATATAATGGATCATCATAATAAATGGATTTATAGCATTGCTTTTCTAATGGAAGAAAAAACGTGCTGAAAAAGAGGAAGGGGCAGTTTAATGGCCTAAAACTGGTCAGAATAGGTGGGATTTGATAGGATATAAAGGTTAGACCCAGGCAGGTCAGTCCACTCCAATGGGATGACTCAGGATTGAGCGCCATATCTATTATTATTGTACATTTTTTATGTGTCAGTGGTATTGCAGTAATATCTCGTCACTTTGGACTCATTCACTTTTTTGATTCTTCTCAGATTTTAAACAAATGACATAAGTTAAAGTGTTACAGAGCTAGGAAAAATCAGGTCATCTATACATTTTGGGACCCCGGGGTGTTTACTGGCTTAGTCCAGGATTCTCCATGACAATACCCCAGGTGTGAAACACACGCTAAGAGGTTGGTGCTGATACTTGCATAAAACAAAAGGGTGTAAAAACACTCTGAGTAGCAGTGCCCATCCCTGCAAAGGAAAAAGGGGTGTGAAATCCACCTAAGGGGGTGTTCCCCAACTATAAATGTGCCTCCATATTCTGGGGTCTTTCTTTATTCTGACCACTCATGCTGACTCCATGAGATGTGCTTAGTTACAATCTCAAATTTGTTGTAAAACACACTCTGCTGTACCTTCCCTTTTTATTTCCTTGATAGTCCCTAGTTACATAAATGTTGCTGCTCTAAAGGGTGGGGTACAGATAGCAGCAATGCATCAAACATGGAATGACTTTACAACAGAAATGAACACCATTGGGAAAAAATATTTGTTATAGATGATGTTAACTTTCATAAATTCTTCTTTCTTTCAGGAAACTTTCCTCTTCAGCAAGCTTGAGGACTAAATGTCTTAGAAGATAAAAATGGAGTCTTTTACTACGATTACTGGACAGTACCGGCAGTATGGTCCACCCTCACAATCATCAAAACCTCCTCCTCAACCTACCCAGGACACCATGATGAATCAGCAAGCTGGATATGCAAATAATCAATATCAGTATGGGATAGCAAATGCAGAATTTCAACCACCACAAAGTACTCGTGTCAACTTTTGCAATGGAGCTTCTAGACAGATATCAAATTGTCAGACATCATCACTTCACCAGGCTGGATGTTCTTCGCAGCCAGCTGGAAGGAACAATAACTATTATCAACAAATGTTGCTATATGGCAATCTGCAAAACTCATCTCCTGATATGCAAAGTGGAAACCCACATTCACCAGGGATTCATGAATTCCAGGTTGCCACTCAACAAGATTTTAACTCTGGCCAGTATCCTTCTGATATGATGACTGAAAACATTCTGCAAGTCATGTCAGCAAGTTCAAAAGTGTATGGGAAACAATCAACAACAACAATACAGAATGGAGATGTTGTGATTGATCCCTCTCATTACAGGGCTTATACTCCATCAGATGTCTCGCTACCACCTGCCCAGGCAGTTTGCAAAAGAACATTAGCTACACAGGGTATACAGAATGCTCCTCACCAGTATCACAGACAAATCAGTACTCTGCGTGGAATCCTTCCTTCCCATCTCCCAAAACAGTGTAATGGTGCCATATCGCAGTCTCACAGAATTAGCAGAAATAAGATAAACCCCCCATCAAGTGGACAGAGTTACAAATACTCAATGCAACTCTTATCAATGTCCAACTCCATTAACGCAAGGTCACTCAACGGCTGCCAGTATGAAATGAGAACTTTCTTGAAGAAAAATGAGCCTAATTTAATTTCTGATGCAGATAAACAGCAGCAAAAGCTCAAATACCAGGAGTGCACAGAAGTCACAGACAGTCTTTGTAAGTCATTCACTGCTGACTCAGATGGTTGTCCTCCATTATGTACAAGTTCACTGTACAATGAAAAGTACTTTGAGAACAAAGGCAGGAAAATGGAATCCAAGCCAACCACAGTGCCTGTGCCCTCTGTCGTCCTTCCTAACTTTGATGCTTCACAAACTTTACCACCCCATTATAAACAATCTTTGCCTAAAATCCCCCAGAATGTTAGATCAACAATACACCCTCAGCCTCAGATCCACTCATGTGTGGCAAACAATTCAATACTTGATAGAGTTGAAATGCCCACATCAGTCAGTTCAAATGACAGCTGTGATCCCTTATCTCCAGGCCGCCCAGGACCAAGAGCCATTGCTATTGTACAACCATTGACACAGGAATGCCACCAGTCTTCTAAGACATTCGATCATCAGCATCTAAGCACCACAAAGAATGTATCTCCAAGTAACAAACCATTATGTTCAAATTACTCAGGATCTAAAGCATCAGACCAGATTTTTGTTCCAGTTCAACAATCTACAATATCTGAATTGCCAGAAAGCCCAAATTTAAAGGATAAAAGTGAGATGCAAACAGATGTAAAAGCAAGTGTCTGTGAGCTTTCTTCCCTCCCAACAACCACATGGACAATCAAACAATTAAGAAATTTAACAGAAAAGTTTGAAAAAGCTCAGAAGATGTCAAATTTCCCTGAGTGGAGTGTTGATAAAAAAATTCTAAGCATGTTTTGGAATGGCAAATGTAAAACATTGGCCGATCAGCTCAGAACAGGCTGGTACAAAGATTTAATTGAAGAAGTTGTAGAATACGAACAACACTTGACAATAGATACTGTATTACTGTCACAAGTCAAATATGACTTTGAGAAACAACTCAAACATTTTCAAGTGATGGCAGAAAATGAAGTGTATTCAGATTTGCCTTATACATCATCTTGGTTGAATACCAATGAGCAACTAGATGACATTGATAAGGAATTTGGCTTCCCATGGTCTTTGAAATATCGTCCTCACAACCATGACTGTGACAGCCAAGCTGATGAGGTTGAGAGAATTAAGTTTTGTGCACAAACCGTCAGTGAAATGCAAAATGAGTCCTTGTTACAAACAGACCTTCAACCGATTGACTCGAAAAAAGGGGAACACTCCACTCTGGATGTTACTTCACCACAAACTGCTTCTCCCAACAATACAGAAAGTACAGATTCCAGTGACCCATATTACTCGTTTGAAATCCAAGTTTTACCTCCAAACGAGGCTAGATTGATCTT
Organism: Eupleurogrammus muticus; assembly: GCA_036785175.1. Lineage (NCBI taxonomy): Eukaryota > Metazoa > Chordata > Actinopteri > Scombriformes > Trichiuridae > Eupleurogrammus > Eupleurogrammus muticus. The sequence continues at coordinate 17,274,791 of JAYKQN010000010.1, read as the reverse complement.
TGAGCAAAGTAAAATTTCCGAAAGTACAGAAACAGATCGTCAGCCAGACCAAGTCACAAAAAATCCTGTTCATGATGAGTTACCTGAGGTTGCAGCATTTGTCCCAGGAAGTGACTCAAAACTGGAGAACAGAACAGGCACTCTACTAGAACAATTTTGCTGCATTGCCAGGTGGAAGCAAACCATATTTGGGCCCAACACACATTCTTCAAGCACATGCCAATGCAAGAAAGAGCAGAGCAATGAAGATTGTACTGACAAGACACTTGATGAGAAAGCAGCAAATGACAGCAAATTTCACTCTGTGGCAGGAGGAGGACATCAAATTAAAGCCTCTAGTTGGCCTGAGCAGTGCAATGAAGAAAGTGGAACCATGGATTCAACTATTGACTATTCTTACAAAGACCCAAATATTATTTCCCCACAAAGCATAGATAGTAGCCAGAGAGAGATTTGTGAAAAGGCTCACCTGAAACATACAGAAAGTAGTCAGACAACCAGTTCAGTCATATCCAGTGAAACTGAAGTCAGTACAGAAATAACCAAAAACCTTATAAAAACCTGTGCACAACCTCAGCTGACATCTCCCGATAGTGCAGGAGCTTCCTCCCAAACTTTCAGTCACAAACGTGAATCTGTTGATCTGTATTCACAGCAACTTCTTGAAGATATTCCAAAATATAAGAAGGTTTTGGTTGATGCAGCTGATGGTGAACCTTTAGCCTCAAAGAGTAGAACTGTTGAACTGGCACTGTTTGGCACAGCTCCACAAAAAAAGTGCCCTTTAGTTGGAAGGCACAAGAGCCATGAGTCATCTTCAAAGTATCCATCTCATGAAGCATATATGCCTCCAGAGGTTGTCTCTGTGAATCTCAGCCCTCACAAGAAAAAGTCCAGTGAAGCTGTCACGGAAGGGCAATACTCAAAACGAAGGGCCCATGAGAAACGGAGGAAAGCTTTTCCACCACTTAGAATTAAGTTAAAATTTAAATTGAAACCACATAAGTTTACTTCTAGTCTCAAGAAAACAGAACGAAGTGGCACCATCAGCCCTAAGGAACAGCCAGGTTCCGCTGAGATGAAAGAAAATACAAAGCACCGCCTGGATCTGAAGAGGTGTAGGTCTCCCTCACATGGTCCCCAATTTAGAGAGAAGAAGACAAAAAAATTTGCAGGCACACACTCTGCAGTTCACATGAAGGATAAAGCTGAACACAGAAGCCTGGAGAACAATGTCTTGAGGTTCAGTGTCTTACCCGAAACCTTCACCTTCAAAGATGCATCCAACGGGATAAATGACACCCCTGATCATGTTTCAGGTAAGAAATGATATCCAGATTAAAAAGTTAAAGTTGAGGGAATCGATGGATGTGATTGTGTGGATGTAGATAGATAGATAGATAGATAGATAGATAAGACTTTATTATTCCTACAACGTTCCTTGTTACTGCAGCATACAGAGTAAAGAAAAAGAAAATAAAGCTAAGAAAATAAAAGCTATAAAAAGTAAAAATACACAAAATTATGTACAAATTTGTAGAATTTGTTGATCCGCATACACAGTATGCATTATGGACATAAGAATGGAGAAAAAAATACTAATAAATAGTAAGAAAAAAGTATACATAAAAAAAGCATATATACATACAAACATGCACGTACATACCTACGTACATACACACATATTTACATATTTGCATATATACGCACATACATATCCACGCGCATACACACATGTGCACATACGTAGTTAATGCATACTTGTATGGATATATCTAACAGCAATATCATGTAAAAAAAGAAAAAAGTTTAGCAAGCAGCAGAGGGACTGAAGCCAATTTATCTATTCTCTAATGTTCTGATTTTTAAAATTATTTTTTCCTAATTCTTTCTTCCCAGATAAAGCTGCCCTTTTGGGAGGATATGACCAAGGCCCAAGGCCTAAAATATCACTCCAGAAAGAAAGAGGTAATAAACTCAAGTAAAACATATATAAAATTCTTTCTCTTTTAAATTTGTATATCTTCATCATTTTTGGCTACAGGTTTACTAACATCATAAACAATTTCTGAGACAAGAATATAACATAAGCAGTCTTATTCATAAAACTTCTTAAAGCTTAAAGTAACTCCTAACTTGTCAAAAAAGTTACAGTAAAAAACATACGAGTTACTTGTTGCGCTAAAATTGTGGTGGCAGGTAAGCTACTAATCATTGAATCAATATACTAAGTGAAACAACTAATATGTGATGTATAACTGTATAGAAATAATATAGTAACTATAAGAAATATACCAAATAGCATGAGGAGTAACCTCACGCCCAAACGGTATAAAAGACCCCAGACCCAGGCTACTTCTCATGTGTGGGCATATTGTAACCAAACAATAAACCATCACTGGACTGGGAACCAGTTGAGGCCGTTTCATCTTTGATTCTATGTGAATTCTCATCATCAACACATGGTATAAGTGTTAGACTTAGCTTATAGTTTATTGGACATCTACAGATGAGATTTCTGTCATGAATTCACTGACAGACCTAAACAACCAGTCACAGTTTCATGAAATCTATAACCGCAAGGTCAAAGTAAAAGTTGATCTCAGCAGCTTTGTAAACAGGTTATAAGAGCATACTTATTGGCCTGTTAACAAGGTCTTTGAATAGAGACTAAGAGTTTAAAACACATTATACTGTTCATGTCTTACATGCAAACTCTTTTTTTCTTACTAACCCCAAAGACGCTTTAAACCCATACCCAACTCTGTTTACTGACCACAACTGGACATATGTGGATCCTTCTTACATCTCACATAACGTCACACATGTAAGCATCTGTTTTTTCTACAGGAGTGACAATTGCAATGATGTTGGTACATACCACACACTGAAGTGTTTTAGTTTTGACCCATGAATTCTCATCAAAATTCTGCCTAGGTACGTGGTATTCAAAACTGGAGACTAATTCTACTCCTCTGCGCCGCTCTACCGTCTCCAAGACCTCCAGCGTTTTCAATGAGTACAAGAAGAAATATACGGAGAAGTCCCAGCCTTCAAGGAAGAAATGATGAACAAAGGGAGTTGCTGGCAAATGCATTCTTTCTGCAAACTTCCTTATATGAGAAATGTGCTACTAATTGTTACAGTGATGATGTCTTTGTGTTTTTTATACTGTTTTAAGTAATAAATTGACATGGTGGCTGAATTATATATATATTTGCTTTTGCCAACAGAAGCCAACAACGTCCAATTGTATAAGATACAGGTCTTGTGTTCTCATCAGTTCAAATATTACTCTTTCAACAATTGTTTAGATGTTTGAAAAATCTTTTAGGTCCTCTACTGTTGAATAATCTACCCGAGTCAAGAGTGAAGATCTTCAGAAACACTGCCGATGCATTTTCAAGGAATTTATTGAAAGTTAAGCATCACCAATGGACTGGCTGCAGACAGTCCAGGATTTTCCCAGTCGAATTAGGCCTCTGCTTCAGGCAGAGAGAACCCTCGGAAGATGATGTGCATCTGCCTCGCTCTATTTTGGAGCGGTTTATAAACCACACAAACTCCCAAGTGGACAGAGCCACGTCGTTGTTCAGATTCAACATTACCATATATGTCCCTTCTTTGAACACAGCATATAGACACCTCCTACGCTTGCAGTAAGCATATACAATCTCTGCATTCACTCCAAATAAGGAAATGACTATATGAACTGTGGAATCTGCAGCTGTGATACAGACACATGCAGGGAGATCTGTGACACATGAGCGAAGTTAGAGTCAAAGAAATACACCTCATTACCTCAAGTGAAATTCCTATGTCTTCGTCGTGGAGAATCCTGGACTAGGCCAGTAGACAGCCCCAGATCCACAACGTTGAGTTCTACGTTGTCAGAACTAGTCTTTTATCTTATTTTTGCCTATCTGTGTTTTTTCCACCATTAGAAAAACATGTCATCCAGGATGATACATACTATGTCAGGGCACCTGCTCATTAGCATCTTGGCACCATCATGACCTCGGTTTTGACATTATGCTGAGTCAGCGCCGAGTATCTCCTACGCAGGTGTTCATACTCAACAGTTGTTGTGGCCTATGTTGTAAAAATAGAGGGGAGTGAGATAGAGATTATACTTTATCTTTATATGTTATATGTATACCAATGTCAGCCTTATATGTTTATGTATACACATTCCACTACATCTACAAAAAGGTTTTATGTAGAACTTCTTTGAAATATATATTTTGATTACTTGTATATTTTTTTACAGAAATATTTTTCAGAAAAAAATACTGATGGCTTATTGAGGAGGAAGATTAGCTTTTTATCTTTCATGCAATATTTTCATTTTTAAGATTTTTGTAAGAAACTAGAAAGTGGATCTTTTTTTTTAAAATGTACTTTTGATCTCTATTTAAAAACACTGACAACTCAAATGTTTGGGTAGGTTAATGTCACTACAATCACTACAGTCATAAATCAAACCAATTTATTTGTGGTGTCTGTATGTGAGTGATGTCACAACTTTACAGCAGTTCTGACAGCTCCTTCAAAGGTGCCCTTTCTGACTATTGGCTGTCGTCGTTCTCTGTGAGTTGAGCATTTTTTAACATGGTACTAAATTTATATACCTAGACGATATTCTAATCAAATAAATGTGACCTTAAACTGAGAGAAAATGAGCCTGATTACATTGAAAAGGTACAAAACCAGATAACGATGTTTACTGGAAGAAGGTGCTTTGTTGATATCCATTGGGTTGAAAATGTTTACAAACTAGTTATATTCCATAGAAATGTATGAGAAGCAAACTGTGCGACCTTCAACTTCCAGATCTCAGCCGCTATGCTCCAAGGAAGTGATGAACAAGGGACTGGACACGCAGACTACTGAATGTGAAATTTCTAGCTCTGAAATGTTTTCATGGCTGTTTATTATTATATGTTTTACTGTGTTTGTGATTTTTTTTCTATCACAGCCTTATTCTTAAACTAGACTTTTGCCATGGTTTTTCCACTATTACAATTTATTTCTTGAACTTTACCGAGGCTAACCCCAGCGTTCTTTCTTTTTTCAAACATTCACCACCTGCCCCTTGGAAGGAGGGGCTTTCCAACCTTACATGTTACACATTCACCACCTGCTCTTTTGATGGAGGGGCTTTCCAATCTTAGACAAGAACAGTGTCTTGCTATAGATAACCCTTTAGCCCCTCCATTTATTATCTGATCCCTGCTGGTTATTCATCTACCTGTCTGGGTTATTTCCATTTTTACCTGCTTCCTGTTTTGCCTCAGTTTGAATAAAATGTCACTACAAATGAAACTCTTCAAGTCTCAACAGTTATTGGGATGTGAGCACAGCAAAGGAGAAAGCACTTTTATTCCCACGTCTTATTTAGCATCACTAGAGATTAAAATTACCAGGTCTATAAAGTGTTAAATTTGCTGTCCTACTTGGTAGGTCATTTGATTTAGAGAATAGACGTTTGTGTCACAGGATGAAAAGTCCCCTCATATTAAATGTATAAAGTTGACGTTAACCACCTGTCATCCCATTATAATATCTAATAGTAATTTAATGGACATATGCCTAAAGTGAGATTAGTTCTGTCAGGTTTAAGCAATCTAAGCATTCATACGAACAGAAGAAGAAAATAAAGAGTCAGATCTTTTTACTCGCAAGGAGAATGGGAAGAGTGCACAGTTACAGTCTCCAACCCACTCTGAACACTCACTCTTGCACGAACATCTCGGCATCCGCCATCTTAGGTGCGAGGTTGTGGCTGAAAGAAATTATTAGAAAATGAGAAAACACAAGTGTCTTTTGGTGATTTATTAAAGATCTCTTGCAAGAGAGAGAGAGACGAGATAGCACAGCGCTCAAAATCGGCATGTCCTACCCGCTCTGAGAACAGTCAGATTGTCCAAGGCTTTTATAATGGAGTCCTGAGTGTGAAATGCAAGCTTGGTGTTTACCACATAAGAGTTTACCACAAAGGATATTTATGACCTACCAGATGGTTTAAATGTCATCATAACTCATGAAAAGGAAGTAAAACCAGCCAAGGGGCAATACATCCTGTTGTTTAAAATATGTGATAAGCACTTGACAGGAAACAAGATGGCGACGCTCATGACTACCAGACGGCCAGAAGTTTACATGGGTTAAAGGTCACGAAGTCTATACATCTTAGACATGTGACAAGCACATACTCAGGACACATCTGTTAGAGGAAGGTTAAAAGTTTACGGAGAGTACATTGATATGCATTAAACACAGATTACAATATGATTATAGTAATTTTCACTTACAAGGTCATAGGTCACAGATAACGGCTAAACAAGTGTAAGTCTTCTTCCTACTGTTTGGACAGTAAGAGGTACCCCTGTCTTAAAGTGGTCTAGTGTAGCGTGGGATCCGTGGCCTGAGGGAATGTGGGCCCCTGTGCGTTAACGTCATGAGCTTGGTGGCGTGGATGTTGGTGTGTGTGTGTGTGTGTGCATGTATGGAGAGAGTATGGTTAACGTCCTTGGGGGGAAGGAATGGGGGGTGTAGCCATCCTGTTTAGAAGAAAGTTTTATGTCTGATATACGTCCCTGTGTATCGCTGACACCCTAATCTTGCAAATGTTTAAAACCTTGCAGAAGTCCGTGCAGAATGGCAGCCAAACAGAATACATCTCGAACGACTACATTGATCTTGACACAGGCGAGAGAAAGGTCTTCCGATAGTTTCCATTATATTTTACTTTCCTTTCATTTCCATTTTTATCAACATTTTTATTCATCACCTGTAACCATTGATAGTCTAATTGCAATAATTCAGCCTGATAATTTTTACTCTTCGCCTGGAGTCCAGATTCCTTTATTACAAACACAACGCATGTCATCCTTCAACTGAAGAAGAGTTTCTGAGGTGAGCACCAAAGTCAGAATCTAACAGTGCACATAAAGTACTACAAGTTTTTGTGTTGTTTCAACAAATTTGAAGACATTAGAAATTATTTATAACAACAAACACAATAAAGAATTATTTGTTGAATTCAACAATAATATATATATATATATATATATATATATATATATATATATATATATATATATATATATATATATATATATATATATATATATAGTTTAAAAGGTGTTGTGAGCATCTGTTCTATACGTGTTGCTGGGGGAGATGACAATACTGTAATGTGAATGTTGAATGTGTAAGTGAATTTTCACCAACACCGCTGAATGGTGAAGCTGAGGAAATTTAATAGTTAGGAACAGATACTGATCTCCAGGAAATCAGGATATTAATGAGGTTGGGTGATATTGATTAATTCCTTTCTTATGGGTAAAATGAGATATCAATATATCCTCATGTAAGTGGGAGAGGCCTTATGAGCCAACATGGTTATATACATGAAGAAAAAGCTACATTCTCTGAAGACTAGGTCAGTTTATTCACTCTCCTTTGTGAACTTTAGTAAACCAGCAGGTAGTTGAGAACTCTGTTAGACTTTTAGTAGTTATTGATAAGTCTGTTGTATAAATGTAACTTCTTGTGAATATGAGGTGTATTTCTTTGTCTCTAACTTCGCTCACGTGTCACAGATCTCCCTGCATGTGTCTGTCACAGCTGCAGATTCCACAGTTCATATAGTCATTTCCTTATTTGGAGTGAATGTAAAGAATGTATATGTTTCCTGCAAGTGTAGGAGGTGTCTATATGTTGTGTCCGAAAAAGGGACATATATGGTAATGTTTACTCTGAATAACGACGTGGCTCTGTCCACGTAAGAGTTGTGAGCTTTATAAACCGCTCCCAAACAGAGCGAGGGGGGATTCTTCTCTGACCTCTGTACATCATCTTCCGAGGGTTCTCTCTGCCTGAAGCAGGGGCCTAATTCGACTGGGAAAATCCTGGACTGTCTGCAGCAGTCCTTTTGTGATGCTTAACTTTCAATAAATTCCTTGAATATGCATCAGCAGTGTTTCTGAAGATCTTCACTCTTGACTCGGGTAGATTATTCAACAACTTCTTTTTTTTGAATGAATCGGTTCATATAGCTGTATATATAAAAAAAATGTTTCTGTGTGTTTTTGCCTTTAAATAGATGGTAAATAATGTTGAGATTATTCATTTCACTTTTGCACAAAAAATAAATTGAAATTTGGTATGTTGCAAATTTGCAACAACAGGCATAATGGTCATAATAAGATAACAATAAAACAGTAATATAACAGTGAAAAAACAATGTTTTATTTAGTTTTACTTATTTATATAAATCTGCAACAGCAGGTTTTCAATAGCAGCAACAGCAGCATTGAGGGAACGCAGACCTATCTCGGCTGGTTGATTGAGTCAAGCGGTTTGTTGCGTATTTGCGACAGCAGGCGTTAAGGGGTTATGTTTTTTTGGTAGAAAATAATCGTTTATTCCAACACACTTGTTTCAAAAACACTGAACAGGAACCGACATGCCCCCTGACTTTTTAAACAGATATAGGCACTCAGGTCACACTTGATAATGTACATTGGCGATGCTTTAATGTTGTTTCTTGATGTGCTGATAAAGAAGTCACCACCCAACATGTTTTCTTTTGCACAAAAAGATTTTGTTTTCAAAAAAAGAATATTGTCATGCAGCATCCAGGAGCATCTCTGAGGGCCAATTTATAGATCTCTCTGCATTATGCTGAATCTGTATGCTTTTCTTAAATCCACTCCTCCGCCTATCTTTATTTGGTCAAGGTCATCACATACACAGCTTCCATTCTTATAAGATGTGAATAGACACTACACTAGGTGGTGTCTGTATTTTCCTAAACAACAGCTGGTGCACAAACACTACTGTAGTCTCAAGCCATTGCTGCAAGAACATCGAATTTCTAACTGTGAAATGTCGCCCATACTATGCACCGAGAGAATTCTCTGCCATCAACATCACCAGCTGTTTACATTCCGCCCAGCGCAATCACAAAAGACGCACTAACTACGTTGTATCAGTCCGTAAATTCACTGCAAGACTCAAACCCGGATTCGGTCTGTATAATCGCTGGTGATTTTATCCAGGCCAATCTAAAAACTGTACTTCCCCACTTTCACAAACATGTGAATTTTGCAAAGAGGGGGGAAAACACTCTAGACCAGCTCTACACAAACGTTAAGGATGCTTTCAGAGCTGTACCCACCCCCACCTCGGGAACTCTGACCACTCATCAGCTTTCTTTTATCCAGCCTACAGACCACTGCTAACAAGGTGTAAACTGACTGTGAAACAGATCAGAACATGGCCAGAGGGAGCAACCTCAGCTCTTCAAGACTGCTTTGACTGCACAGACTGGTCTATTTTCAGAGAGGCAGCCACCACAAATTAACACATTAACCTCGCATAATACACAGAGTCTGTGACTGGATATATCTCTAAATGCATAGATCATGTAACGGTCACAAAGAACATCACAGCACGAGCAAATGACAAACCCTGGTTCACCAGGGAGGTGCGTGAGCTCCTGAGAGCATGGAATGCTGCTTTCAAGTCTGAGGACAGGGACGCCCTCTGATCAGCCAGGGCCAACTTACACCGGGGCGTGAGAGCAGCGAAACGGGCCTATGGACAAAAAATTCACTAACACTTTACCGACACAAAGGACCCAAGACGCCTGTGGCAAGGCATTCAGACTGTCACAAACTTCAGACCAACCCCCCTTCCGTGCGAGGACAACACTGACTTCCTCAACTCCCTCAACACCTTCTTCAGCCGGTTTGAGGAAAACAACACCACCGCACCTACCAAAGCCCCCTCCGATCCAAATGACACTATACTTCAACTAGACACAGCAGACGTGCGGAGGACACTGCTTTAGGTGAATCCCAGGAAAGCAGCAGGCCCAGACAACATACCAGGGCGAGTGCTCCGAGACTGTGCAGATTCACTCACTCATGTCCTCACAGACATTTTCAACATTTCTTTAAGTCAAGCCATCATTCATCAGCTCTGCCTTCAACACGGTCATCCCCCAACACCTGGTGAACAAACTGAGCACAGTCGGCATCAGCACCCCACTGTGCAACTGGCTGCTGGACTTCCTCACAAACAGACCACACACAGTAAGAGTTGGCAAAAACTCCTCTGAGACCACCATCATAAACACCGGGGTTCCGCAGGGATGTGTGCTGTCCCCGCTGCTCTTCACACTAATGACCCATGACTGCTCTGCAAAACACCCATCTAACCACATCATCAAGTTCGCCGATGACACAACAGTGGTGGGCCTCATCAGTAATGACGACGACTCAACGTACAGAGGGGAGGTACATCAACTCATAAGCTGGTGCGACAAGAACAACTTGTCACTCAACATAAGCAAAACCAAAGAAATAATTGTGGATTTCAGACAAAAGCACCCAGTACACACTCCAATCACCATCAATGGCAGCGCAGTTGAGTCTGTGAAAAGCACAAAGTTCTTAGGAGTGCATATCACAGATGACCTCACATGGTCCACTAACACCACGTCACTGGTAAAGAAAGCACAGACACGCCTTCACTTCCTACGGAGGATGAGAAGAGCTGACCTCCCCATGTCTGCACTCACCACCTTCTACAGGGGTGCTATTGAGAGCATCTCAACCAGCAGTGTCTCTGTCTGGCACAGCAGCTGCTCCGCGGCGGACAGGAAGGCACTACAGAGGGTGGTGAGGACTGCAGAGAGGATCATCAGATCACCACAGCCAGCCTTCCAGGACTTGTTGAACTCACAATGTTCCAGGAGGGCCCAAAACATCAAAGACACCACACATCCAGCCCACAAACTGTTCTCCCTCCTACCGTCTGGAAAGCATTACCGCATGCGGTGCCGCACAACAAGACTGAGCAAAAGCTTCTTCCCACAAGCCATCAGGCTCATCAACTCACTGAAGAAGAACCCTTGAACTAAAAAAAAATGAACATTCAAAAATGCCACATCTGCACTTTATGACCTGCACCTTATTCACTGCACTTTACTCACAATCCTACCTGCACCTTGTCTGTGTTTGTTTTATAGAAGGAATTGACAATAAAGAAACCTTGAACCTTGAACCTTGAACCTAAAAACCCCAATCTGGATTGTTTACCAGCCCCTTCTGGCCAAATGTATCTGTGTGGCTTTGTTCTCATACAATACCTTATTAATTTAGATTAAGTAAATTAAGAGGTGGAAAATGCCTGATGAGCTTGATGTCATTTGTCACTGCAGCCTCTCATCTCTTCTGTGAGTTCAGCAGTTTACAGTTGAACATCCAACATTAAACATGTAGAAAAAAAAACATTTTAATCTGCTTTGATGATAGTTACAGGTTACAGCAAACTAAAACAGAAGCTTTCTTCAGGAAGCCTGTTTGTGTCAGTTGGACATGAACCTCAAAATGTGGCTGTCAGGACCAGAACAGGACACAGGACTAGAACAACCTATCTATGAGTCTCCCTATGAATCTGTCTATGAATTTATCTATAACAAGGAATAACCTAATCTAGAAAACCAAAAATAACCCCAGGAAACTGGAGGCACAGTGATCTAATAACTCAAAACCACAATGACTCCTGATGAAGAAAAAACAAAAGGCTGAACTGAGAATCTAGAACTAAACTTATCCAACTAAACTATGAAATTTAGGACAAGACGAAGACAGGCAACAAGGAAGCTATGGCTGTGGTCTCAGAAGGGCTGGGGTGGACGTACGGGACGAAACACTCTGGCACAAGACAAGACAAAAGGCTCAGATTTGCTGAAAGGTTCCGCTCCTCTAGTCAAGCCCGTGTTCTGATTCTGCAGAAATATTGACCTGTTGTCAACATCCTTGCTTTTTCACCGGGCGGAGTTTGCTTGTTGCTGAATCAATCTCCAGCATCAGCTTTGAATCCGGATGGATTTTTCTCACATAGAAGTGGCTGAGACTAGCAAATTTGAAATATTGATATATATGGGAACAAAGTTTGGATGACTTTCTGATTCAAACATCTTGTAATGTTGTTCATTTCCCACAGTCTCCTTTGAAAAGTGTTTCACCGATTTATTGCATGGAAAGCTTTCTGGTTACCTAGGTAACCTCCTCCCAGCGTGGATAAGACATCAGGAGTCACTGCGTGTGACCAGGTGTCAGCTGCCGATCTCTGTAAAAACCTAATCCTGAATATGGATGTAGTGGAAATTATATAGTTAAATCTAAAAGAATATGTAAAAGCCCCATTGATTCGGGTTACATATAACACATAAAACTAAAAGCAAAATCTCTGTCTCAACACAGCATAGTATACTGTTTCACTCAATACTATTTTTGTAACATGAGTGCTGACTCAGCAGCTGTTGAGTATGAACACCTGTGCAAGAGACACTAGACGCTGACTCAGCATGTCATAAGCGAGGACATGAGAGTAATTAAAATGATGTACGGTCACAAATAGAAGACGCCAGGACGCTAATGAGCAGGTGCATTGGCATAGAAAGCATGTTTTAAAAAAATAGAAAAAGCAAACCAATGTATTCTAATCGTGGAAAAGTTTGACCCCAAGTTGCTGGATTTGCCAAAGTCAAACGATAAAATATCCGGGATGACATGTTTTTTTGGTAGAAAAAACGCAGATAGACAGGAATGGAAAAATACCAGTTCTGACCGCTTCAACTGGTCAGAATAAGGTGGCGTTTGAAGGGTATAAAAGGTGAAACCCCGGAGAGGTTATTCAGTCTTGACTCACTGTCTTGTTTGTCACGTGTGTGTCGTCTCATTTGTCTTGTCCCATGGGAATGACTAGAGATTGTACTTGATACCTATTGATGTTATACAGCTGTATGAGTCATTGGTATTGGAGTAAAATCTCATCACTTTGCACCATCTTGGACTCTGCCTATTTTTCTTTCAATTCTTAGTGGAATATAACAAAGTTATAGGTAAATGAACAAAAGTTTAAGAGTTAAATTGGTGACTTTGACTGAGAGCATTGAGGACTTGTAGATCCGGGGGCTGTCTACTGGCTATTGTTCTTCCAATATTTTTGTAGAATTTAACAAAGTTATAGGTAATTGTTGAATAATCTACCCGAGTCAAGAATGAAGATCTTCAGAAACACTGCCGATGCATTTTCAAGGAATTTATTGAAAGTTAAGCATCACCAATGGACTGGCTGCAGACAGTCCAGGATTTTCCCAGTCAAATTAGGCCTCTGCTTCAGGCAGAGAGAACCCTCGGAAGATGATGTGTAGAGGTCAGAGAAAAATTCTTCTGCCTCGCTCTATTTGGGAGCGGTTTATAAACCACACAAACTCCCAAGTGGACAGAGCCACGTCGTTGTTCAGATTCAACATTACCGTATATGTCCCTTCTTCGAACACAGCATATAGACACCTCCTACGCTTGCAGTAAGCATATACAATCTCTGCATTCACTCCAAATAAGGATATGACTATATGAACTGTGGAATCTGCAGCTGTGATACAGACACATGCAGGGAGATCTGTGACGAAGTTAGAGTCAAAGAAATACACCTCATAATGGAACAATAATTTGACTGAGAGCATTGAAGATTTCAACGTTGTGGATCCCGGGCTTATCACTGGCCTAGTCCAGGATTTTTCACGACATGGACAAGTAAGAATTCTGCATTTAAGAATAAGAACAACCAGGTGTATTCAGGGTTTTGTTCCAACAGCGGCTTAGGCTGTCAAATGGAAGACAATATAAACACAGGGTGGATTTAAATCTCGACTGGGTTATGTGCAGTCGGTAACTAATGTCACATTTGTCATATCTTGTGTGCCTATGTACTTCAATTAGCTGTAATAAATAATGCAGGCTGCCATCATTTATTCGTCCTGCCTGCTCGCCGGTGTGATGGAAAAATACACCTTACATGAGGTTATTCTGGTGAGAAGCGCAGCTGCACAACCATAAATTGGGTCTATCCCTAGTCTAGGTCCATCCTTAGTCTAATTTACAACTTGGCTAATTGGTTGAAGAGTTGCAGAAACACTGGCGCCTCATACTCCCTATATTCCTATATGTTTGGTCATACTTAAAGTATGCATGTGTGTCCTTGAGTGTCTTGGTATAAAAATCTGTAAAAAGGTGTTTGGTGAGAGGCTCAACCCTGCATTGGTCAGACTTGGGATTCTCACCATCTTTGCTGCAAAGATTGTTTTTTTCTTTTTCAATAAACCACACAAAGACAACTGTTTGCTTGGATTATTTTTTTTTATTATTATTTTACCGTAAGTTAAATTTCCACCACACAGCTTAGCTGCTAGCTTTGCAAGGAAGATCCCTGCCATCACATCAGGTTATCTCTGGAAATGAAAGAAGGTGTTATTCCCAGGTGTTGTGCCAGCTAAAGTAACTCACACAATCACACCAAGGATGTCATGCGAGTCCGCCTTTACTAAAATTAGTAAAAAAAAAAAAAAACTTAACAACCTGGATGTTTTGAAATGCGACACACACCTACAAGTTATACGTGCTACTGTACCATGACCAATAAATTAGAAACAATGCATGTTTTGTCCTGCATCACTTTGCCCATAGGAAGCCATTTCATGAAATCTTCAGAGGACAAAATCTTCGGCAGATCTCCAAACACCTTGGAAGAGTAGAACATAACGTTGTGACGTCTTATCCTTTAACCTTAGAAATACCAAGTAAGGTTACTATTTTTTGCTGTACAGGGTAAATTAAAGAATATCTTTGTAGCTGAGCACTTCTTCTGGGAACAGGATGCTCTCACTCAATCACTATTTGCAACTTTCTTTTAATTTACTGCACCTTGTTTTATGACGCCAGGTTCAACTGACGACCTCTTACATGAGATACAGCCCAAGAGGGTATAAAGATGCTTTGTTACAAGAGAAACTTTCTCTCACTCTTATGTATGCTGCATGTAACTGTGATTTGCTTTTTGGTTTTGCATACCCAAGAATAAAACTCAGACGCTTCATTTCACAGACTTGCCCCTTTGTTGCGATGCTACTAAACCCTCGGTAATAGACACATAAGTTCAGTATGTACATCAGAGAGCAGCATTTGAATAAGTTTGGGATAAAATGACTGTCAAAAAATATCATTGAATTTAAAAAAGTACTGTACTCTTAGTTAGAAATGTGGGTCAACATATATATATTTTTTTAAATAGTTCAAGCAATTTTGGTATACTGAAACCACATCCTGTAAATGGTTAATAGAGTATGGTTTCTTTAAAGTTGCCCAGAGCCCCAAGGAGGCCAGAGTGAGTCTTGCATCGATGACGTACATATTATTACTTTTTAGAGTGAATTGGGTATATCCAGTTGAGAAGAGGTGCCTGCATACAGCAAGGGTGACTGTCACCTACTGTGATTCACTTCTTTTATGATAAGAATCCCATAGAACTGAGTCAAGCTCATCTACAGGACATTTTATTAGAAACTGAGAAGAATCAAGTTTCCACATCTCATGTATGTTAAACTGGTGTGTATAATTAAAATAATAAAATTGGTGAATCCACAGAGGAGACAGGCAGAAAAGTCTTCATTTGCCTTTCTTTTTTTCCCAGATGAGCTACAGGACAATTGTTCAACTCACTCATTATGTTTTTATTAGTCTTTTTTTATACAATCCAAAGTCCAGTGAGGGAGCCTTTCATTCCATTCTACTGGTGCCGTTTTATGGGAGTTTGAATTTGTTGTGGAAAAAAGGAGTTCAGCCTTGGTCGATGGATGAATAAAACCTCGATGAGTCCAGAAGTGCCTTTTACTCTTTATTGTAACGCCATACGGACGAGTTGTGGCATGCTCAGAGAATGGAAGTGCAATGCAAAGATCAGTTGGAGAGGCCAGCCTCTTATACTCTACTTTCACACACACACACATAGAAATTGGTCAACTTCCTGACTGTTTACAAGACTGTTTACAGAGACACCTAAAAGAAACTAGTCCTGCTGAGTCAGCCCTAATCTAACCATGTGAACATCCTGTCCGTTTTCTGTGGTCATGCCTAAACAATAGGTAAAATGTTCTTTGGGGTATCTGGTGTGTAAGATAAGGAAAAGTGTCATTTAAGCAGTTGCCCTATCTTGCTTAGGTCATCATTAGTAAGGCACAGCATTCATCAATACAAACAAAAGAATGTATGTATTCTTCAATACAGAAACAAGTTCTTAAATAATAATACTTCAGATAATTAAATTTCCATTACAAATTCACCTCAAAACCAAAGATTAGATTAAAGCTGAATCTTTTGTAAAGATTCACAGGAAGTGAATCAACAATTTTGGTAATCAATAATTAGTACATCAACTTTGTTTCAAGTTTTCTTGTTCTAACAAAGGCTTTCACACCATTACAGATCACCATATAAAGGGGAAAGCAGAAATTTAAAAATGACTAAAAATAATAAAGCAAATACAGCATTTGCACAATTTGGTTGTCGGACAATGTAGTTAATAATAGTACATCTGAATGTGTCATCCTGGGAGCTTGGAACCTGTGATTAACACTGTTGAAAATATTCTACCAATTGATAGACAATGAAAAAAATACAATCAACAGATTTATAGAAAAAAAATCAATCCTTGTTGCAACCTTGAATTAAATTACAGAATATTAAACAAAGCTACATGTTGAATCATTTTTTAATCGTAGGGCTCTGACAGCTCAGTTCAGGCTTTATTGCCCCTCAGGAGATCCTGGCCTCCAGTGTAGGAGGCTTATGACGGAGCTGTTCTCAGTGATTCTTCCCAGAAAAACGACTACGCGACACCTCAGTCCTGTTTAGGTGACATATTAATCACATTTAGGACACAGGATCCACTCCATTCCTCAGAGCTCAGGGTGGTAGCCCCAAACACTGCTGCAGGTCAGACCGTAGTTCTCCTCTCGGACAGACTCGGGCAGCTCAAACCGGACCAACTCTTTCAGGAGCCTCCGGATCCCGTGCCCTTCGAACTGGGCTCGGCCAGGATCTCCGATCAGGACTCGGCTGCCGCGGGTTTTAATGCAGCGGTCCAGCCAGCCGTGAAGGGTGGTGGCGAGAGCCTCGTCATAGAACATGTCGCCCAGGAGGATCAGGTCAAAGCTCCCTGGCTCGGAACCCACCAGGTTGTGGGTCACGCAGACGGGCGGCTCCAGGCCGTTCAGCTCGCAGTTCATGCGCGTCGCCACGGCTGCCACTGTGATAGGAAAAGAAGCAGAATCATCAACGGAGGTTGAGGTAAATGTTAGAATGATGTGTATAAGATTATCCCATGTTTTACCAATTTCTACTTTTCTATTCGTTGTTCGGTAATAAGTTGTGTGTGTGTGCGTCCTTTTCTGAGTTATCTTCTAGGTGGACAATGGAGATGTTGCAGCTGTTGACTTGACCAAGATCTGAACACCTCAGAGCCAAGATCAGAGCTGGTTCCTGTGTCTATGTTCATTGATCGAGCTTGTTTTATTCAAACAGCAAGGGACCTCCTGCATTCTTTAGTGATCCCCTAAAATTAAATTAATTAGGAATTTCTCAGAAGAAGCGCAAACCAAAATAAGAAATCAAATTTTTAAGAATAAGAAATAATCAAATAAGATTTGATTATTAATAAGTGTTTCTTATTTGAAATAAGAAACACTAGATTTTTAAGAATAATCAAATAAGAATAAGAAATCATTCATAACCTCTGCCCAGGAGGATGCTGGGTGTTTGGCTGTCTGTCTGTCTGTCTGTCTGTCTCTTAGCACGATACCTTAGAACCTTTTGGCTAAATTTTTATCAAATTTTCAAAGGAAATTTTAGCAATAGTAGCATGAACAGCTGATTACATTTTGCTAATGATCTGGAAGAAACCCTGTTCTTTTGTGTTTGGTAGCATTGCAGTAAATGGACTTTTTAACAGGCACCATTGTTTGTGGCCACCTGGTGGTGATATCTTGATTCTGCATAGTTTTTTTTCTTTGCAAACTACACCAGAGACACTAAGAAAAGTCTTCCCTCAAAAGACTTTCCATGCTTGGGGGATGTATATACAGTATATTATGTTGTTCCTTCTATATATGTTGTGGTTTTCTGTGCAAACAATACTGTTCTTGCTGTAATTAGTGATTGTCAGTGCTTCTAAATATGAATTATATGTCTGTATCTACTTGTGTAGATATATATTGCTGGTTAAAAGACAAAAAGTACCGTTCCTGTTAAAATTACTGATGTTCAAGCACCAATTCAGTTTTATGTGCATCTACTTGTAATAATTGTAGCTGCGTGTATACATGGTATAAGTATTTCTTGCTGATAAACACAGGGATTACAAATATATTAACAATTAAACATTCCTCCAGCCATGTTGGTTAAACC
The DNA here is from genome assembly GCA_036785175.1 of Eupleurogrammus muticus. Lineage (NCBI taxonomy): Eukaryota > Metazoa > Chordata > Actinopteri > Scombriformes > Trichiuridae > Eupleurogrammus > Eupleurogrammus muticus. The sequence goes on along the minus strand of JAYKQN010000010.1, from coordinate 17,256,465 downwards.
TGTTAAATGTATAATTGTAATTATTGTTCAATGTCCTAAAATGTCAGATCAAAATGCAGATACTATTCAAAATGTTAGCTTGTTCTTATTAACAACTGTATGTTAATGATTTATAACTTTATAAATTAGTAATAGATGATGAACAACCTATTAATGAATTATTTAATAATGACTTGTTAAGTATCAGGTAAAAGTTTATATGTTATTCAGAAGTTTTTCTAAGCAACTATTTCTTATTTACTAAAAGTTAATAAATGAGGAATGTTGCAACTTTACAATAACTTCCCAATATCAAGTCATTTATAACTATACTATCAACTATCTATAAGACAGCCTTAATGTTAATTGGCAGTTTATTAATGATCTATGAACTAGTTATAAGGGATAGTTATCAAGTGTTAACCAACACTTATCTGGAACATTTAGGAACAAAGTAGGGTTTACGAACTGTCTTCTTGAACATAAGCAGTGAAAATTCCACATGTGTCAACTCTCTTTCTTTCAGTAACCTGCGTGGTTGTTTGTTTGTCTATACAATGAAATGCTCAGGAAAAAAAACAACAACTATAAAATACAACGAAAATGGTTCATAATGACATAAAGATGTATTTACAAATACGCCTGTACCTGCATCTATGTCATTGGCGACCACATGAGCAGCGCCACAGAGTTTGGCAGCGATGGCTGAGGCCCCGCAGCCGCTGCCCAGGTCCAGGATGGTTTTACCCTGACACACTGCAGGATTCTCCAGGAGGTACCTGCAGAGAAGTGGAGGCAATCACATGAAGCCGTAACTCACTCACTCACACACACACACACACACACACACAAACACACAAAGGCACAAAGGCACAAAGCTGTACCTGGAGAGGGCCTGGCCTCCTGGCCAGTATATGGCCCAGTACGGGTCATCAAAAGGCCACAGCTCCGGTCTCTCAAACCAGAATCTGCAGCTGGGGGTGAAGAGTCGGAGTCTGATGTCTGGAGTCAGACTCTGGCCTCCAACTATCTCCGTATTGTCTGAAATGAACCTACGGAGAGACTCGTCCGACTGGCCGCTGTTTGAGAACAATCTGTCAGTCTGCTCGAACCATTTAAAGCAGTCTCTCATACGAGTTAATCTTCTCAACATGATAATCAGTGTTGCACTGTAGCAAAGTAAAAAATACTTTGTTACAGTACTTCACTTTCACTCCAATACGTTTCCACTAAGCATCTTTGTTACTGACAACAAAATGAAAGCTCGACGTGGTGGAAACAGGCTGCAAACAACCCCAGACTAGCATGACTTGTGGCGTCACAAAAAGTTTCGAAGCCAATCTGTTTACACACGTTTAAAGTGGAGACCTGGAGACTGCAGTGATGCACGAACGTACACTTCATCATTCTCTGAATGGAATGATGGCGTTTTTACTAACGTACTTTTACTTTCAATACTTGAATGTGTTTATTATCATAAAAAGATGTTTGTACCACTGTGTGTTGTACTGAAGTACAGGTCCAGGTACCGCATACAGGATGATGATAATGAAGCTAGTTTAAACCTGCAGGTTTCTGTCATGATACTGTGTCCGCGAGGAGGAAACTCTATAAACGCTGTAAGTTTCACGATAATAAGATAATACGAGTAAAAGAAAAGCGCGTCATTATCCAAATAGTCGAAACTGTCCTTGATTCTTCTTCTTCTTCTTCTTTTCTTCTTCTTTGCTTCCTCCGCCTAGATTCTTCTTCTGCTTCTTCTTCTATTTTCTTTTTTTTCCTCTATGGCGCCACCGTGTGTGTATTATCATAATTCATCCCCCTGTTGTTGTGCAGGTCAGTGGATAAACTCGGCGCTATTCTCCAGGTCCGTGGTTTTAATCCTTTTGTTTAATGACTAGATATTATTTTTAATTTTATTTATTTCCATATTTACGGCCGTATATATCTATAGAACCCTAGCTGTCTCGCCCGTGACCGCCATCTTGTGTCGGTCCACTGGGGCATTCACCCAAACTAAACTAAGTCAAATACTCTTCCTCAATTTTAAACCGATTTTCAACCCAGTTAGTTTCTTATTAACATCAATAATATTGAGTCAACACTAGATACGTTTAGTTACGACTAATTATAATCATGAATTTAGATATAAAAGTAACATTACACATACACTATAATGTGTATTTTACAAATGACCGCAATAGAAGCAAAAACAGAAATACCACAATGGGAGAATGCTTTACTACAATAATATACAGTGCAATGACAATTAAATGGAAATCGCCCACTTTATTGCGCTTAGAGAACCAGCCCAGAGCGAAGTTGGACCGTCCCAATATGGCCGCCGTTGAGCACTTATACTTTGTTATATGTTATTGTAATACATCAATGGTGTCCACCCGTTCTTCATTTTTCTTCTCCACTGCAAAAATACTTTCGGACCAAGTTCCACCGACCTCTTGAAACAAGAATAAACACCATATGTCCCGCTAGAAAAGTTTCCTACCTCCGGTTCTTACACAGAACATATCCCTTACGAAAATTAACCATGGCTTTACCATGGGAAATACCGTGGTTTTACCATGGTTTTTTGGGTAACCATGGTTAACCATGGTTTTTTTGTGGTAACCATGGTTATACTATGGTTTTTATGTAGTAACCATGGTTCTACCATGGTTTTTGGATACCATAGTATTACTATGGTTGGTTCATGGTACTTCCAAAAACCATGGTAGAACCATGGTTACTACATAAAAACCATAGTATAACCATGGTTACCACAAAAAAACCATGGTAAACCATGACCCAAAAAACCATGGTAAAACCACGGTATTTCCCATGGTAAAACCATGGTTAATTTTCGTAAGGGATAATATTGAATGGATGATTGATAAACGCTTAAATGATTCATGAATTATTTCAGGTATTAACTGCTACATATGTTCACAATATAGATCAGATATATTTAGTATTCTGTCATTTTAATGTATTTATCTTCATTTTTTCTTCCATTCCTCTGTAAATTTCTAATTTCTTCTAATTTAGGCTTTTAAATTTCATTTTCAGCCATTTAAATGTTTAACAGCAGCTATTAAACACAGATTATATCATATAGATAATGATAGCGAGGCCTCCTAAGGACTCATTATTTTAAAACTAAGACAAACCCTTACACTTATAATGATTCTACTTTTATTGCTCAGTGCAGTGTGACAAATTAATCAATTATATTCATGTTATAAATTTATGAGATTTGATTTTTTTTTCTTTGTCCAAATCCTCACACAAAGAGAAAACTACGCCAAGGAGGGAGTGAGAATCTGGATCATTTCCTTTTGAAACATGAAGCATATTGGCTACAAACCATCAACACCCCATTACCACCACATGCACATAATAGAGACCTGAAGTGTCTCCTTACGGAAGTTGAACTTGTAATATTTAGTTTTATTACGATTTGTTGAAAATTATATTGAGTTTTTTTGGGGCTGGATTGATGAGTTTTAACCACAAGATGGTGTCATAATACATCAAGCAGTGTCGCCATGCCAAACCATATAAAAAACTCCACTACAACACAGGTGTCAATGAGGTTGGCTGGTTTACCAGATGATCAGATGTAAAGCTTTAAATGAAAAGTAGAGCTGCTGACACAGGATGAAAACTACTTCCAGACATTTGATGACATGTCATGATTTAAGCTATGATTTGGATTTGTAAAAGAAAAAAAATTCTATTAAGAATACTTACACAATCAAGCTGTTGTTACAATATTATAGCAGACAGATTAAGTCCATTTGACACTTTACGTAAGTAGAATGTTTGGAATCACTGTGAATAAAGTAGTTGTCTTTTTGTAGTGGGGCAGTGAGTGTTCTAATTGTTTTATGAAGGGTCACTCTGTTACGGTGAGCAAGAGTTTTTTTTCAAATTAAATCCCGGTCATGCTTCACATGACTTTTCTGTCTCTCATCCTTCCTCTCAGACAAAACTGTGGGAATCACAGCTGACCTCATTTAAAAGAAAAATCAAGCCTTCCAGCTTTATGGCCTACTTTTCCACCATCCTGAACACGATAGGCAAGGTAAATGCACATAAATCTTCTTTCATTCCCGCCTTCAGGTTTTTCATGTTTAAAAATACTCCGCTATGCCTCTACAGTACTTGCCCTTCCCAGCATGGACTAACAGCATCCTTAAATTATCTCACCGATCCCCGCTCTGCTGCAGCCGCTCTTCCTGAAGGTAATAAATTGGCCACTACATGATGAACTCCCCCGGCAAGAGCAACTTTTTTACCCAAACAGGCTCACCAAACCTTTCATCAGTGATACCACTTAGGTGAAATGCTCCACCTCCTCTTCCCCTTCACCTCTATACATTTTCTTTGTGTCCTCCTGCTCCACATCCCAAGAGTTTACAGGAAGGCAAGGTGCAGAAAAAAGGCATTTAACCTCTTAGAGCTTGAACCCATTTTTTTCACTTATAGAAGAAACATCTATATATATATATATCTATATATATAGATATATTGCGGACACATTTATAACCCTGCAGAAAATTATTTATATAGATTTATATAGAGGCACTAAAACAGTCTAATGCTGCAGCTTCACCTGTTGGGCACTCTGCTTTTGTCTAAAGAATGTAGCGTTATCTATTGTTTTACCCACGTTGTGCGTGTGTGTGCATGTGTGCGAGAAAGTGTGTGGGAGTTGAGGCGTGAAGCAAAGTCACATTCTTATATCCTCTGTAGACGTGATGGTGATTCACATTGAATTTTCCATTGTTCGGTTCACAAAAGCAAAGGTGTAAGGGAATAATACTCTTTTCTTAATACTTTTTAGGCATAAGCTATTTGGAAATAACACTCGCTATTTGGAAATAACACTAATATAATAATATATTTCAGTGCAAAATGCCTTTTCATAATGTAAAATTCTCCCTTAGATTGTGATCTGCAATCCAGAATGCAGATAATTAGGCTCCTGGCAAAAAAAAAATCCTGATTGTTAGGATCTTGAGCCAATAAAGACACAAGCTGAGCAAATGTTTGCAGCAGTTCAACTCACATAGTCCCAACGGACGTCCTGCGTCTACTGCACAGTGCCACAGAAGCACAGATATTTCATGTGAAACTGCCTCATTCAGTGGTTTTAAACTCAGTTTGTGATGGAGAGAGAGTCTTTTAAAGCTCACTCAATGTGTGTTATCCTCTCTAACATGAAATTAAGGCTTTGCATCAATACTGAGACATTCTGGGGAGAAATTTCCAGGTCCAAGATCACGATGCATAGCATCACACTCAAAGGTCGTCATGAGCGGAAAAATCCGAATGCAAACACGGCACAAACAGACTGCGGTGAAATAAGAGAATAATGAGGTGGGTGATCCTAGAGACAGGGAGCGGGAGGAGGAGACATTGTACTTTACAGGTCTATAATATCCTAATAATTTTCCAGTAAGTTTCCTATGATAAAAATATGTGTTGGTAAAGGTAAAGTAGAGACAAAGGTGTGAGGCGGTTGTTACACTTGAAATTATTGTGTTGAGGTGGTGGTTTGTAGAGAAATGTCTTCTGGAAATAAACTGCTGCTCAGTTTAGAGTCAAGTAAATATTAATGAATTATTCCTTAATTATTGGGAGCCTTATTCTCCACTGAATTGCGTGCTTATCTGTAGACAAGTTAATTGGAAGCGTATGAATTGAACCCTATAATTAGTATCAAATTAGTTCTTGCCAGAAAACCCACTATGATTAACAATTAAATCAGATCGTCTGTTCTATGATTATAGGAAACAATAGGACCTCAAAAGTGAGATGTTTCCAGTCTGGTATGAGTCAGACAGTGAGACTAAGATTGGACGATATCAGAGCTGTAACCAGGAATTAGTTTTAAATACTATGTTAGTTTTCCAGCCACAACCATCACACCCAGGATTAAAGAACTGCATCTGAATGTTGTCTCTGTTGTTCCTATAAATAAAACCAGATTACATTCTGTATTTAGTTCCAGGAAAATCGATTAGAAAATGGCGGACCCATAAGATAATGTGTGACTGTGTGATGTTTCAAAGCTCTCCCCTCTCTCCACGCTTACATTAAATTTTGTTTTAAAAGTAGGCAAGGAGATTAAAAAGAATAAATCAGAAATTGGTCAACAAAAACTGGAACCAATTTCACCAAAGTTGCTTAAAAAAAACAAATCCCTCTGAAAGAAGAATAAAAAATCCTCAGTGTCCACAGCATGTCCCTGCATGATGGATGAAAATTCAGTGTGGGTTTAGTATGACCACCTGTCATTTTTTTCTGCTGACTACACGCTAAGCACTCTGTAGTCTAATAACACATCCAGGCAACTGATGAGACCAGCAAATGCGACATAAATACATAAAGTATCGTGCAAACAATCTCATCCAATCCTATAGCCACCAAAACACGGTTTTCCTGTACGGCATCGGCGGCTCTAACATTTGGCTCGGTCGACAAAGTGTTCAGCGGGATGCCAGCAGATATACTGGCCAAGAAATTGGAAAAAGCATCATTTATTTAGAGAGCTTACTTTGATTAATACAGATCAAAACAATGAGCGTATGAAACGCTACGCGGGAGTTGGAAGGCGCTCGCATGCACTGCTGCAGGCCTCATCGTGTTAACTAAAAGGAAAGGCTTCGCCGTCAAAGGAGACAAGCGAGGCTATCACCAAGCTATTCTGCTATTACTAACAACTAATTTCTCCAATCCCCAGTTAATATGCTTCTTTGTGCCAGGGTATCCTCAGTAGAACTAGTGGTATGTCTGTTTTGGTGTAGGAGTGACGGGATGAACGATTCTCACAAACCATGATGCTCACAGATTTTTTACTTGAGTTGTGTGTTCATATTAGTTCTACCATATGCAGAGTGAAGTCCAAATGGAAAAAAAAGTTATTTTTCTGAAATTGTCATAGTGTCTTATGCTTTTGTTGGACAGAAACGTCGGCATGGGAGCACGTTCGCGAACGCTAGATCACGTCCATCTGTGGTGAAACGCGTGTGTGGATGAGCTACCGCATACGGTGAGAAGGATAAATCCAGTATGTTGCTGCTGTGTCTGAGCTGAGTGACACATGGTGGAGGAAAAAAACACAATCTGCTCTTCACGGTAAACATTTATATTTTTATGATTTAATGAATCGAAATGACATTTCTTTTTCTTTTTTTCAACCGGCTCCTTATTGTGAAACCCACATCATGACGCACATACAAAGAAGCAAACAGCAAAGTCCGTATAAAGAGTCAACAATCCTCTAAAACGGCACATTTTTTTCTTTTTTTTCATGAAGGGAACCATGGAAATAGCATAAGACAATCGATACTCATAAGTTCCTGTGACGTGTGCAGCTGCATGCGAAGGACGTGTGTGTTTGTTTGCGCGCGCTCTTATCAGAGTAGGCCGTCGTTACCAGGCGGTTAAGTATAATGCACAGTGTGTAAATCTCATTAAATCAGGTCACACATGTTGATTGATAACAGAGCGGCTCCCGTAAAGGAACACAGTCTTGAGCATAAAGACTAGAAGCCTGCTCTTCTGTGCACATGTCAAAAAAAAAAACAACAAAAGCAAAAAGCCCACTTGAAAGAGAAAAGAATCACTGATTAAAAACCCCATTATCTGTTTCATTAGGTTTCTTTGTACTGGCGGAAAAAAGGAAAAAAAAAATTAGCTGCTCTTCATGTCTCTCCGTGTTTTAGCACCACATATTCAATTGGATATTTATTACGGAAGTGTGTTTTTTTTCTTCATGTTTTTTAATCAGAGCCTCAGGCCGACTTGAGCCCCATTTGCAGATGGTGACCGGACGTTTAGGTTGTCAGATGGAAGCGGAGTCCCACTGGAGCGCCGCGTGTGTGTCGGCGTGTGCGTGAGCCGGCGTGTGGCGAACGCTTCGCGGGGAAGCGCCGAGAAATAAGACTAAACAGACGGGTGCGGGGAGGAGAGTGACAGGCAGAGAAAGGGGATATAATTTAGTTTGAGAGTTACAGAGAGGCGAGAGAGGGAGGGAGAGAGAGAGAGAGAGACACCCACACACCCACACACAAAGGCGTGGAGTGTTTTTTTTTTCCTTTAGCTTCTCGTCTGTGCTATGAAAGCCCACCTCTATTAGAAGATTTTTGCCACAATACACAGAGCCGAAGCTGCTTTTCCCCTGAGAGTCGCACGCTCATAAAAGTGTCACCACAAAGCATAACAAAGTAGGCCGTTTCCCCTGAAAAGACTTTGTGTTTCAAAGGTAGTCGTAAGATAGGGAGCAGGACGAGGCGGCAGGGCTCCCCAGTGGATAACGCCATGAGAAGATGAGGGAATGGGCGGGGGGGGCACATAGGCAACAGAGTCATCTCTCTAAATGCTCCCTGTGTCAGCCCCCCCTCCCCCCAGTCCCCGTCCACCAGTTTGAATGGCCAGCGGGTGGCCATGTTTATTTCTCTGGGGGGGCGTTTGGAGAGCGGATCAGCACCCAGCATGCTGCCTGATCTGAGAGCACTGTTTGTACGGGGGAGGGAAGATAGACGGAACGCGGCGGGAAAGATTTCCTGGTAGTCCAAGGTTAACGCGCAGCGCTCAGCGTGTCGCCGGCGACACGCGGCGATGAGTCCACAGAGGACGCCGGGGCGTGTGTTGTCTTGTTTTGACGAGGGATCGAAGCGGCGCCGAAGATTTGGGCAAACGTTGACATTGCAATTAGGAGCTCATTATGCAAACTTTGTTTTGATATTTAGTTTTGTAACATTTTTACTGGCAGAAGGGAGACAATACTTCCCAGTGATGCTCTTCAAGGAGCCGTTAATCCGAGTGAAGCAGACGCACGCGCACACACACACACATACACACACACACGGGCATGAGCTGAAAATTTGAAATAAAGTTCCCAGTCTCCAATGTAGTCTAATTGTAACTGTGGAGCTGCTCATTTTTTTTTAACCACAAGAAACAAGGATGGCTCCCTCCTCAGCGGCAAAGAAACATGTTTTATCCTCACCCTTTGTGGCACATTTTGAAACTCATATGCTGTGGAGATGCTGGCAGGGGATGATGTTTGCTTTATTTCAGCGAGAGCTCTCCCATTATCCTCAGGCACGCTGTGACTCAGGGAGACTCTTAAAGATCATCCTCTACCGGGAGGCCTGAGGAAGGAGAAGGAGGGCATGAGAATCTCTATTATGTCCATAATGGCTTGACCCTTTGACCTTTCATCCATAAATACTGTTTCTGAACGCCTCTCGCTATTTTCCTGTTGGAGGATACACTCAGCACCACCTTACTGTAACAGCTGGCAGTGTATGATGCCAACCCTCAACTATGAATAAATAATAGATTCCTTTCCTGAATGTCAGTAGCTCATCCGTTGGTTTATTTTCTGCTAAGGCATCACAGAGTCATTTATAAGTAATATAATATATAAATAGAATTTATGTAACTACACCAAATCTGTCACTATATAGTTACTGCCAGACTGGACAGTGTGAAGACTGTAAATTATATTTGGCACTTCCCGGCCTGCATCGATTTTTGTGACTTTTGTTCACAATATAAATGTCCTTTGACTTTTTCAGCTGCTTTCCCACCTGATTTATATCTTAATGGGTAATTATTAGATAAACTGTTAATTTTCTGTTTAATCACCGGGTGTCACCCACACCCGATTTCCATGTGCTGATGAATTATTTTTCTAAGATATTAGTTTTGTGTGAGATAAGATGATGTTTCCATGATTCTTTGATTCATTTTATTTTTTGGTGTGGAAGAATAGAAACATGAAAACATACATTAACCATGACTTTGGTGCTATGCAGCAGATTACATGCACTGAAGTACAGTTTAAATGGAATTGGTTCCCGTTTAGAAACGCCACTTGTCTCCGATTACAACACTTTCATCATCACTTTCACTTTCGCTCTCCTGTAGAGACATGTAAAATGTTCAAATTTGCAATTCTTCAGCCTTATGCTCTGTTTCTATTTTACATTATTATCGGCCGAGGTCAAAAAAATTCATAGGCTCCCAGCGCATCTCTCTCACAGAATTAAACAGAGCAGATTTATACAGATCATCATTTCAAGGTCATGTAGCCAGGAGATTCCTGATGATCATAATTTGTTATAATAATAGCCTTTTACATGTAGCCTATAGGGAGCTTCGGGGCTACCAGTATCTTTTGCATGCTTACCCTGCACATGCTCACACATTTTCTGTCATAATTTCTCATAAAGCAGCCAGCCGATTAATGACATGCACGATGACGGTATCGACCAGTTCTTTTCTATTTACAGACAAATAGCCAGTGAGCACTGTAGTTTGTATATGACGTGAGTTGTTTTGCAGTTAAAGACTTATTTTTACACTATAGGCTTTATATGAGTGTTTGTTTCTGCGTTGTTGGGTAACACTTTACAATAAGAGACAAACAAGTTTGAGTAGTTACCAGGGAACAAATGAGGAATGAATGAGAATCCATTTATCAACGAGCAGCTAATGATTAGTTCATGATTACTTAAATAGGAAACAGGTGAGGAATCAGGAATGACTTTGTGATTAATGAATTATAGTATTACTTCCCTAATTACTCCTAATGAGGCACTATAGATAATGATGAGTTATTAGGGAACAGACTGAGATACCCTATATTAATGGCTCATTAGGTAATGTATAGTTTTGCATAGTTTATGAATATCTATGAATTGATCACATCCAGCAGTGCTTCCAGGCCCCTTCATGAGGGGAAAAAGTGTTTTAAAGCTGTCCTGTAGGATTTCTGTCAACCTCTGCTGAAATGACTTGTTTTACTGTCATAATTCCAGCAAGCAAGCAATGTCTCCACAGACACAAGGTTACAAAAAAAACCTCCTGTGAAATACAGAGAGATTAATCTCATGGTGATAAACTTGTTCATCATTGTTAGAATACCTTTGACATGGCTCGACTGGATCGAACATTCATGTACTGTATATGTGAAGGTTCAGCCCTGCAGCTTTAAATAATTAAAAAATAAAAGAAATAAATAATATTAATCCTAAAGGGGTGTTATTTATATTATCTTAATTGCCCCATTTCATGAAAATAGCATCTAGCATCATTTTTTTAAATTCTATATAAGGTTTAGGGGTCTTAAAAACTATCCTATCCCATGCATTAACAGCCTTTTTCAACCTTCCAAGTGACTTAGTAACTGCGTTTGTGGCCCTTATGTAAAGTGATGCATAACACTGAGTAAGTACTGGAGGTGCAGTACGCTACCTTTACCTGAGGTGTGTGTGTGCGTGTGTGTGTGCATGCATGTGTGTGTGCTGGGCATGGATAGGGGATGAGTAAACTGAGTATTTTTACCATTGGGCCTTGCTTGCCTTTCTTTTCCTGTTTGTTTGCTGTTTATAATAAAACTGGACACAGTTGGAAACCATGGAAATAACCTTGTTGTTTGTGCGGCGAGTCAGCGGCACAATGCTCCCTCACTTAGCCTCTCACATTACTTGCCCTTCTCGTGGCCTCTCAAGAGTATTGTATTTCTCAGAAACTGTTTCCAATTCCTTTGCCTTCAAAACCTGAGTCTTTGAAATAAAAAAAAAATAAAATAAAAAGGATGTTTTTTTTAATCTGCCCAAAGCAATGCGTTTCTCTTCTGTGCTTGTAAAACAGCAGTATGGAGGTGTCCGTCATTTAGTTTCAGTAGTGTCAATTTGTAAACTCGCTTTCAGGTTGTCAATTTAATTCTTATATAACAATCCATTCATGAAAGGGCCTAAAATTTGATGTTGTCCTTTAACTATTTCTCCCATAGGCCTATGAATTGAATGGCCAGGCTCGGTCCATAACACGCTCCAGAGCAGCGCCCCTACTGTCATATAGATCATCTTGAAAAAGGAAAAACATTGATTATAGGGGTCCATTCAGTAGAGTTTAATATGAAGTCTCTAGGTGATCTACTTCATGTGAGTCTATATATTTGGAACTACTTTCTGCCAAGGTTTCAGATATTATTGGTCTCCCAGGAGGGACTCTGCACTTGTTGAGGCATATAGAAGCATGGTATTGTGAAAGATGTGTTTTCTATTTCAACACAAGGTAACCGACTTCAGGGAAGTACTGGACATAAACTGAAGAATCATATATACTACACCATCATACAGTATATACTTTGTTTTATTATGAGTGTTTTATGTAATTCTTTTCAAAGGTGACATTCTGCATATTTCATCCTGGACTTTGTTTGCATTTTTTTTAGAGTGATTTGAGAAAAAATGTCTCAATCGCTCCACTATTAGTAATAGTAGTGGCACAATTTCTCTTAACTTTTGCACCTCTACTAGGCAGCAGGAGTAAAAAAAACAGTTGTCACTTTGTGTGCCACCAAGTATAATGTGAAACTGCTTTAATTAGTGGTTTTACTAGTTTCAATCACCTGATCATTGCGTTTTAGAGAGAGTGTGACCTATGAGTAACCTATAACACCTCCACACCTCCTGAATGATGCATACTGAAGGAATCCTAACTAGGACAAGTTAACACTGATGCAATGACAATACAGACACAACTCGTATGATCCCACAGAGTCAAAACTACACCTTCTGTTGTTGCATTGGTTGAGAGGCCTAGAGTGACTTGTGTCTAATATCTCCATGACAACCCAACAACCATCAGAACGTCCATTGAACCACAGCGACAGAAATGTGAAGCCCAATCACCTAATGATAAGCACCATTCTGTATGACACTTTGACACACTCACATCGCATCGCCCGAAAAGACAAAAAAATGCGCGGAACGTTGCTCCGGGGTGTCGGACGCCATCCTGCCGCCTTCTCATCGCCGCCTTCGCGGAGCTCCATCGGGTCTGCTCCGCCGTACTTCCTCTAACCACATGACAGAGCTTTACAGTGAGTCTTCCTTTAAATAAAGAGCACTGTTGTGCTTTTCAAATGTACAGTGTTTTTTCTGGTCTGTACTAAATTTGTGACACTACAGAAAACTTTTTCTCTCTACATATATCGATATTGGCAAATATCGATATCGGCAAATATCGGCAGTGACTGCCCATATGTATATCGGATATCGATATCGGCCGAAATTTTCACATCGGTGCATCCCTAATACATACATATATACCTAACATTGTATTTAGTGCCATGCATCCCCTGCTTTATGTGCACAAGCAAACACACAAAGGCTCCTGCTGTCCTGTGGCCAGTGAAAGCTGAAACCACTCAACCTGTAAAAGTATGCATTAATCAACTGACCGAACCTGATACACACTTTGTGTTTACCACTTTATTAAACCAGTTTACTAAACCCTGGTAAACCAGAAGCCTGGAAGCAATGTGCTATGCTTTTTTAGTGTTTTTAGTGACATGTGGGTTTATTATCACTGTCAGACAATCAACAGAAGAACCAGAAATGGGCTGAGCTCTGTTCTGCTGTCACACTGGAGCTTTTCTGTTCCTTTGTTGAAGAAACATCATGTGTTTAAGCTGAGTGTGCACTCTGAGTGGGTGACTTTTCATTGTCACATCCATTGCCGTTTTGTTGTGAAATGTGTGGCGGGTGACGACATGCTGGTCATAAACTCATTCTCCCAGAAAGAAAAAAAAGTCCTTCACATAAAAATCAGTTCACAGGCTGTTATTATCAAGCGTGAATGTCTGGGGAAAGTCTAATTTTATAAAAGATAAATACATGTAAATTGCTTCATGAATATTACACCTTTTAAAGAATTAAAATAAATGCAATTTTCCACATTTAAGTACCATTGTTATTCACACCAAGGGCAACGGCGTTGTATTTGTTCGCTTCTTCTGCACAGCAATGTAGGTCGCACATTTAAAAAATAATGTGAATTTAAAAATATGCACAAGGTCAATGCGGAACAGGCTGGTGGGGATTAAAAGTTGAAGGATCCAAGGATATTTGGTCTTCAGGCAGCTGTCAGACAAAAACACACCAGAGAGACATGAACTGATGATATGTATAGTAGTATATCCCTCTTTACCCTTGACCACATACAGTGTTTGTGTATTCCATCTGTGTGTGTACGCTGGTTAAGAAAGAGCCATCTGCCTGAGGTCCAGAAACAGACAGAGATTGATGAAGACACACACGCTCTCTTGCTCTTTTTTTTCGTCTCTTCTTAACTGAGCTGAATTACCTTGTTTTATTCACAGAGCAGGATGAGCCAACTGCCTTAAAGTGCTAACCTGAAGATTCACATTTAAATAAATGTCTGTTAAGCCACCATGGATCACCCAGAATGGTGTAACACAATGGTGATTAAGCCTATGGTCCACTCATGAAAGCCTTTGCATTTAAAACTATTATGGCCCATAAACACATTTGAAATTACCACTAAAAAATTACCAAAAAAAGAACTGGATCTTCAAGATGACTCATTTAAAGGTAGAATCGGCATGTTAATGTAAAGGAATCCAGTAAATTTACATTTAGTTTCAAACTGCCAGCATAAAAGTAAAATGAATCCAGCATTTATATGAGTAAGGCACAGCTGCAAGGATTAAAACACAGGATTGTAGACTTGTAGAGATTGTAAAGATATTTGGTCTGAAAAATACTAGAAAATAAAATTTATAAACTGAAGGAGCAAGAACCAACTGATAACTGTTCAAGGCCCAAAGAGATAAAATTATTCAATAATTCACAAGCCCAGGATAAAAAAAAAACTTTAACATGATGGTCAAATTGTCCAGCTGCCATACTGGAAATATTTGCATTGAGTGCCCTATTATTTGATCCCTATTTCTAATGTAATTTAATAGTAATTTGAATGATAATATTTTGGATGACATTTTTGTGCTCTTTTCTATTATGTCCTATCTTTCCATCTTACCTTTTACTAGAAAACAGTTTCACCAATCTATGGTAGGCTGGAGTGTGTGTTAGAGATCTTTAGCGAGTTGCATTCATTTCAGAATGAATTGATTAATTAAAAATGTTTACAGAAAATTTAAAAAAATGACTTTTCTCTACTCTGGTTGCTATACTACATCATATAATATTCAGAATTGTAAATATGATGTACAACAGAAAACAGAATGATTAAAAGATGATTTACTGATTTTTTTATTTATTCTGAGTGAATCTATTAAATGGATACTACATATGCAAACCATATCAAAATATATATGATGTGAATATGATGTAGTATCATGGGCTATTTTCTAACCTTTATTATTTTAAAGCTTTTAGGTACAAGCTGGTTACAGTTGTCTATATATAAAAAGATTAAATTAAAAGGAGGTCGCAGGTCAGCGTTGGATGGTAAATTTGTGGTCATGATTTAAAAAGGTTGAGAACCACCGCTCTAATGTAAAAAAAACTGGTATTGTAAATCATATTCTGGCTGAGAATGGAGCCCAGGAGCTCTTGAATGATCCAATAGCGGAGATCTCATGAGCCAAGTTGTTAGACCCTGCAAGCTATGAAAATGGAGTTTTCATCTCGGAGGAAAGACAGTAGAACAATGTGGTATCTTAGCAACCGATCAATGCACAGATGTCACTTATATTGAATATACCTTTATATATAGAGAGAGATAGAGAGAGAGTTTATTACTTGAACTCTGACAGTGTGAGGAAAAGCTCTTCAGACAGGTAGAGCTCGGCCATGGTGTCTGCCCCCCCCCCCCCCTCCATTTTTGCTGTCTGAACAAGTCATCTGCGTATATCCTGCCGAATAACTGAAAAACTTCATTTTCCTCCAGTCTGTGGCACGACTTGTTGTTGGCTGGGGAGACTTTGAATTGGTCCCAATCACCAGCGTTCTGTTGAGTTGGCCATTTCATGGGAACAAATTGCAAGCTCTTGCCGAGATTTTGAGTGAGGAGACGGGGGGAAAATGGTCATCACGATTCTTGCCTGCAACATCAGGCTTCTTCGTGCCAATTTTCAGGACGTGGTGTCTGCCCCCCCCCCTGTTTTCTCCTAATTGGATTGAATTAGATTAGATTATTTTAACTTCGAGGCAAACAGACGCAATCACGAGGGTTATGTGTGGACCAGCAGGTGGCGGGAGGCACTGGGTGCTTCTAATTGGGGAGGGGGGGGGGGGGGGGGCAGGATTCCCCCTCCTGCAAAGTCCTGGCTTTCCTGGTTGTCAGACAGCTGCCTACCATCCATTACTCTGAATAAACCGCTCAGGCTGGCCACTAAAAATATGTGAGGAAAAACAAGGGGAGATGAGGAGGTCTCTGGTGACACAGAATCATATTTTAACATTTTAGTTAGACCTTTATACCCATTGTCTTTAAAGCTTCTACAATTAATAGCTTTGATAGAAGCAACATATCTGGCCTTGTGTAATATCAGAGATGTTACTTGATTACAGAAGATTTACAGAGCAAGTTCCAGCTCTTTGTTTGGGTGTTTTACTTTATTTCTAGTGCTAACATTGCATCCTTTTTTCATTTTTGCACCTACTTTTAGAGAAAAAAAAGCTCTAAAACTCTCTGTGCACGAATCTGTTAAGGCTGTTTTAAAGCTGCTGTAATCAATATGGTTATCTACAGTAAATCAAATTACTAGATCGCATGTGTGTGTGTGTGTGTGTGTGTGTGTGTGTGTGTGTGTGAGTGTGTGCATGTAAAACGGTTGCTTGATGGAACTCCACTCTGCTGATGTAACCGGCTACGAAAAGAGAAGTGAATGCAGGTTTAAATCTCAGAACCACATGCTGTGTGTGTATGTTTATGTGTGTGTGTGTGTGTGTGTGTGTGTGTGTCCAATAGCAATTCAAAAAGCATTATCAGAATCATTTTATTTCTGTTATGGCTTCTTTTCTCTAAAAAAACAAACAAAAAAAACAGGTTGTCATGCCATGAAACTCTGAGCCCCGTGCTCTCAAGCCAATTTGAGCTTCTGGGTTTTTGTCGATTTCTGGTGAGTTTGGGTGTTTATCAAATTACGAAGAAGTCTTTCATGTGCTGCACGGATGACACAGTCTAATTTTATCTCTCAGGTCCAACAAAAACAAGATTAGTTATGTCTCTCCCCGTCTTTTGAGGGAAAACTTTTTATATAATGATATTGCTATGGAAATGGTCAGAGCCTGCCAGACCATCCTGGATTCTATTCATCTCCTGTCTGTGAAGTGGAAGGCGTGAACGAAAAGAATAACTGAATAAAAGATAAAAACACACACACACACACATATATATATATATAGCCGCCTGCTTTCCTATTCATCTCCCTGGTTCATGACGCAAATGAACGTGAATATGGAACGGATATTATCTATTTGAAATGTAATTTTATCATTTGTTCGAGAGTCAGCCGTGAATGATCGGAATCTGCAACCCTTTTGATGGCTAGATTATCCAGTTTTGTTCTTTGTGTTTCCAGAGCGAATCGCTTGTCCGACGGCTCCGTGATGGCGGGGTCAGTCGATAATGACGGAGCACCACGCCGGCCTCCCAATCAATGCTGTTTTTTTTACTCACATTTCCTCAGGGGGAGGAGGGGGGCTGATTTGATAACTCGGAGACGTCGAGTTTCAGATTGTGATGTTAAATGTAGCTGTTGTGTTGGTGAGTGATGATATTTATTTAGCTCTGCTCACCGCATCGACTTTTTCTCGCGTGGACCGATGCGGTGCACGGACGGAACGCCGAAAGCAAGGACAAAAATGATAGTAAACCTCTAGCATGAAATCTCAATGTTTCCTTGCTGTTCTATTCCGGCTGCTTTGTGTATTTGGCAGTCAGAAACTCCAGTTCCCACCAAAAGCAGCGCCTCGGTGCTCTGGTGTGTTGGCTCAGATTATGAGCTAGGACTTGCTTACTTTACTGGCACTTTTTACTTTTAGTTTTCCGAAAAATAACTTCATTTTTTTTCTCTCTCTCATAAAAATGCTTCATGTCCGTTTATTTCTTTGGTCTATGTAAGTAAAGAGTTAACATCCAGTGAGGGGTTTAGCTTGCCAGCAGCCATGGAGCTCAATCATTTAAATCTAATTTTCACAAAAGCGTGCACGGGAGCCAGTGCTTCTTGCTATCTCTTCTGGAATATATTTTTTCTATTGGCAACGGTGGATTCACACACTCTCTCGTCTGAGACAGGGCCATTTTGTTTATCCCATTACAGACAGGAGCGCTGTTTCTGAGCTTGCTCAAAAATGCGATATGCCCCGATAAGCCAATAAATGCTCATTCATCAGTTTAGTGTTCGAATCCATTAGTGGAGCACTCTCCTTAGCAGAACAGAAGGAAAATGACTGAGTACAAATAAACGTCTCGAAAGATTGATCTAGGGGGGGATTGGGGGAAAAATAAGCTTCTCTGCTGAACACCAGTGACTGAATCACAAATAGTGCGAGTGAAACACACAGGCAACTTCGAAAACAAAATGTTAAACCTTTTCCGTCGCAACTTCGGCGAATGTTTGCGGCCCCTGTGTGGAAGCGTATGAAAGCCCAAGCTCAGGTGGGCAGAGGGCATATGAATTAATTCAGCAAGGTGAGCCCGACAGAGTGAATTGATCCGGAAACACAAGAGGTCCGCAGGGTCTGCCGGGCCTAAACTATCTCCAGAGAGGCCGGGGAGACGGTTCACAGTAATTAAATCCACCATATGTTGTCAGTCCCTTCACGTTCCTCGGCTTCGTGTCCCATCGCGCAGCAGATGTGACAAACTATCAATTGTTTCGCAAACCAAATCTATCAGGACTTGAACATGAGAGAGCGTGTGAATCAGCCAATCACGGCTTCTGCAGCTCAGACAAGGATGCTGGTCAGAACACGTGGTCATCTTTCCTGTTATTTTTGTATTAAAAGTACAAATATTCTAAAGTAAGAGTGGTTTTCTTTTTCCTCGTGGGCGTTAATTGAGGTCATTAATGCGTCAGATGGATCCGATGGAGCAATGATAACATCAGATGCATCATTATAAGATGATGCTTTCAGTTATTTTTTGTATGACGTTATCTCGCCCAGTGTTTGTCTGTCTCGCTGAAGCTTCTCTCTGTGGTTCTCTCCCGATCCGAGCTGGGCTCCCCTCAGCCTGCGAGGAAAGATAATCTCTGTCGAGAGCATCTCGTCAAAGGAGATTTTGAAGTCTTTATTGCCACTAATTAGATTGCTGCCTTTGAGAACCCCTGAAGGCTCCTGTCAAGTTGACTTTTTGTTGTGATCATCTTCACATAGAGTTTAAAAAAAAAAAAAAAAAAAAGTTTGCAGAGTGGAAGGACTCTCTAGATGCCTTGGTCGATAACCTCTTCATCCTCATGGGGCAAAACTTGATGGACCCGTGGATCAATATTTCCTCAAACTGCATCAACAGGGATTAACTACCCCTCTGAGGGAGCTTCTCAGGTCGAAGCTCATCTCATTTAACAGCTAATTAGACGCTTTCTATCGAGCATATGATTCCTGTGAAGCGCCTGTTTCTGCAGCGCGTTCGGTTAACGCTGAATTTGCGCGTGCTGGTCAGTGGAAATGCTGCGGCTACCAGCTTTGGTGAAAAATGAATGAGGCGCATGGTTTCGAGTCTATTCCTGTAGCTTTTCTGTTTTATTTTGTTGTGATCAATAGTGGCAGATTGCCCGCAGTGTTTTCATTCACTCGAGTCATCTCAAAATTGTCTGGTGAAGTTTTTTTTTTTCAGCGCAATTCTTTTTCATAGCACCCGGTAAAAATGATGCCGTTGAGATGCATCAATTGTTCCACTTTCACCTGATCAATCAGGCTGGCGTGCCCCAGGCAACTTCCTCTTCCTATTAGATTCCAAGTCAAATGCAGCAGAATCACTTCTCTGTTCATTACTTGTCAGATACCAAACTAATGCGTTTTGTGGTAGTCACGCCGCCCCCCCCACTTGTTACTCTGGCTGCGGACAGTGCCTTTTGTGTGTGGAATAATACGAAGATGTGACGCAGAGGAGACCAGACTACAGGTCCCTTCATAACAGACCCATCTGATTATATTTATGAAATTCAATTACTCTGACGCAGACAGATGGACTTGCTGTCAGTGGGGACGCTCGTCATTTGTTAGCATCAGCGGACATGTCAGCCCCGAGGTGCTGATGGGACCGAGGCTGTGTGACTGGAAACAAAAAGGGTGGGGAGGGAAGGAGAGCGGGGGGAGCGACGGAGGAGCAGAGCTGCGGTCGGGACGCGGTTCTGGTCATGAAGATTGGGAAGGGTAGCGTGTTAAATGCAACGCTGTATTTACAGGATGCGGGGATCATAGGCAGCGAACTGGAGGTGACTCACTTATCTTTATAATTCCTCGGTAAAGAAGCGGCAGCACAAAATGCAGCTATTCCCATCAAATCACTAGATGCATCATATACCAAATAGTTTCAATAGCTTACATGTCAACCAAGCAAAATATGTCAGTTTTCTTTCAAGGGAAGTATGGTCAATGAAGTGGATACTTTCTCTGTTCATCTGCAGAAGGATCATAACAAAAGGCATTTGTACATGGCTGAAGTGATATTACCTTCAAATCAAATCAATATTTGGATGGAGGACTGTGAATTTCATCCCCCCCTTTATTTTCAGTGAAAGCAAGCATTACTAAAGGATCTGCCTAGATAGCCAAACAAGTTTTTTTGTGGGCTCCTGACATTGGATGCACAAAAAAACCCAATTGTATTCTTGTTTTGCTATGAGTGTTTTTTTCTCAGACTTATCCAGTATTGATGTTCTTGTCTGTCGATAGGGTTCAAGCTGAGAACAACTCTTGAAACTAAACTCGTTTTCCCTTCCTGCTTCCCTACGGAAGCAGAGGTTGCTTAGCTCTTTTACAAAAAAAAAAAAAAAAAAAAAATGGGTTATACCGACCACGAACTCTAATCAAGTGGTCGGCAATAACCAAACACACCACTTGCTTTTATTTTTTAATGATCACATTATCCAGAGATATGGACCTGACCAACCAGGGCCTAAGGAGAGATAGAGCCCATGGAAATCCAGATTTTTTTTTATTATTTCCTCTTGACAAATGAATGAATTGGGCTCTCCAGTTTATTGGTGTCATCATGTGTCAAATATATTGATAACATCAATGAACTTTGTACCACAGTACGATATTCATTGAATATAGGTCAAAAGCATCAGTTCAGGTGGTGAAGGGGTTCGGGTTAAAAAACCCTATTTACACTTGTTTATTTTGAAATATTTTTTTCATTTGGTGCTATGCCCCTGGTTAAAACAACAGATTTATATACAGTAGAGAAACAAACCGTTAGTGACCCTAAAATCCCAGCCGCCTCTTCACCACCTGCTCCCTGACACAGCCAAACGACCCGTGCTGCGATGAAACGCAGGTAAGAACAAGCGTTTCAGGGTCACAAGAACAACTTCCCTGCTGCCCGGATATTCCTACATTTGCTCCAAAGTCATAAACGCTCTTGCTCGCGCCGTTCCAAGGTAAGAGTTACACACCCCAAGCAATATAAACCAATATTCTCTCACAGTGGTAAACTTCTCTAACTCTGAACAAGAAGACACAATAAAGAGTAGACACAGTAAAATGCATTTTCCGTCACATCTGCCAGAGACGGCTTGTCATGAAATCAGCGGCGGCGGCGGGACACACGACAACAGCTCGCAGCCGTCCCCGCTGATGCTTTTTGTTGACAGGGTCCATTTCCATGCTGCCTCTACTCCATCTGTCCGTTTCTCTCCCTTTTTCACCGTATCAAAATTGGATGTGTCATATGCTGTTTCGATTCATATGAAATCTATTCAAATTAAACCAAATGGGAAAGACGCAACGCTGGGTCCTTTAATCCGGCTCGATGGCGCTCTGTTCAGTGCCCCCTGTTGGTGAATTATGGATGAGTCAGAAAATTAGTTGTGAATTCGTCAAGGAACTGCTGACAGCGTTGATAGGCCGTCCTCGAGATGGTGGGAGCTGTGGGAGAGTTGGGCAGGTAGAGGAAATCATAGAGGGATGGCAGTTCAATGCAAATCAAGTTACTGTGGGTAAAGAGAAAAAAATGGAAGCTGCATGAGCCATTCCGTGTTCCAAACTTGCCCCCGAACCTTCAGCTGCTGCAAGTTGCGACGAGTGGGCTGGAAGACGGAGGGAGGCCAAACCAAACCCACAGACCGCGATCTGAAAAACGCGATATGACATGCGATCTGATCTGAGCCCGCAGAGTTGTGATCGCACCTTCCGCCCACTGCCTCTGTGAGGCCCACACATCGGCCTGTGTTTTACTCGTGTAGAAAGGCTTCCTGAAGGGATGGCAGAAAATGAAATAAAAAATGAAAAAAATCCCACTCACAGTTTTCACGCCTACTGTCTTCTGAAAGTGGAGTCGGGGATGGAGGGAAGAAAGACGCTAAAGAGCGGAGTGTTGTAGGGGGAGGAAAAGAAGGGGGCATCGGTTCACAGCCAGCATCTAAATCTGAGCATCTGAGCATCTGGGCGTTGCTCACAAGTTAAAGATTTTGATATCGGGTAGAAAAGCCTCTCCTCTCCTCTCAGAGGAGGCCGGCCTTGTGACTGAACGCTAGTAGACACACTGATCTACTCTGGAGGAGGAGGCCTGCAGAACAAAAAGCTGGCGCTTTGCATCTGAGCTAAAGCACAAACACTCTCGTGCTCTTCCTATTTATTGGGATCCCAATCCCCTTTTTTTTTTTACCCACATCTGCACTTCTGCAGCTGTGGCAACATCAGTCCTGAACCTAGCAGAGTCATAGCTCATACCTCAAAAACGCGAATATTCATCCGTTTAAACACAAGGAGCCTCAGTGGTAGCTTCTTGTTACTCACCTCATGATGCTATTCTCATTTTCTCCCTCGAGATGAGTTGTCTGTTGCCAGAGCTTCAGCGATGGCTTCATTGTGCACCATGAAAAAAAAAAGAGCTTAAAATAGCCCAGGCATTTCATAAGCTATAGACACTTCTTAAAATCTGAATTTCCAATGCCTGTTACCTCAGGTTGCAATATGCCTAATTACTGCAGTATCACGGCAGTATTTGCCCTCATGGAGTGTGTTTTCCACCCAATGGAGCAATAAAAAGACGATGAGCTCGACTGAGCATTTCATTATCGTGAGGATATAAACCGATATTCAGATCTTGTGGACTGCAACCCCCATAAAATGTGCGTGCAGTGCCGTTAAAAGAGGTTTTAGTGCATTAACCGATACAGGAAACAGTGCTGGTTGGGATTTCCCTCATGTCTTTTTTAAACTGCACCGTGTGATAGTGCTGACGGGGCAACGTTCACCGTGAAAGCCCCTTGTTAGGATGATCTGCGAGTGGACTTACACTAGAAACACTTTACTGCGGGGAAGACGTCATAAAAGTGCAACTTTCACCACAGCGGGTATCAAAGGTCATGCTGGAGGAATACAGGGCGACAGGAGAGCAGAGTGGTAACAATGATGTGTGTGTGTGTGTGTGTGTGTGTGTATGAACTGTGCACATGGGTGGAAATAACAGTATTTGAATGATGGGTGTGACAGCGGCTGATGTCTGTTCAGCGCCTATGTGGCTGCAGTGATAAAGATACGGTGGCTCATAGTGGTTTCCTTCTGTCTTAAAAGCTCCTTAATGTCTATAAATGACAGCTCTGGCTTCCAGTAAGGGGAAGAATTTAAACTGTTTATACCACTGCTACTGGGAATTTAATGATTGTGTCAATAGGAGCAAAGCTGCTGAGCTTTAATGTCAGGAGAGCTTGATTTGCATCTTTTTTTTCCTTTTTACATACATTAAATAAGACATTTATTCATATACAGCACATGCACTTAGTTCCCTCAGCTCTCAGCTATCTGTGAGCACTGGTGTGAGCCTGATACAAAGGAACGCCCATTTCCTGGTGATGTTTCTCCAGTCATCGTTTTTCACGAGTCAAGTTAATTGGATTGTCGATACGCCGTGTGTTCGGCTCTCACCAGCCTCTGACCTCTCTTAAATCAATGCTATCCTATAAGGGGCCAATTTGTGGTTCTCAGCCTCTCTGCAGCTGGGTGTCACCTCTGTCAAAGCCTCTAACAGCCACATCTACATCATAACACATGTGTATGTTTACAGGTAAACTCGCAGAATGACAGTGATTCGTCTCCTAGCGTGTGCTTAAGTGGCAGCGGGGCAGCGAGAGAGGCGATGATTTCGCCGTCTTTCTGGCTGCTGGCCAACGGGGATCATAAAGAAGAGGACTGTGGGATAATAAACCTTGATGACACACCTGCAGCTGGAGGGGGCGACTCCAAGGACGTCTGACAACCTCCTCCTCTCCCACTGCTCATTATGACCAGCGAATGTTTAAGTATGGTGATTACAGGCGGGCGTTGAGGCAAAGATGGGGGAGGTATCGGGGTGAGGGGTGGGGTGGGGTGGGGGGGTGGGGGGGTTTACTTGATAGAGCTGAATCCACACTCAACAACGGTGCTGGAAGGTCAAGAGGGTGCTTATCAAAACACTGTCGGAGGCCGGTTCACGCTGCGTCGGTGACCTGGAGCAATGACGCCTTGGTATTGGGCGAGCGGATGAGGCTCAGTTCATGCGACTTTTCAGTGATTCGGAACCGCAAGCCCGGTTGACAGCACCGCAATAATTCAATATGTGTTACCGTAAACAGATCTCCGAACATCCCGATCAGCTCCTCGTCATTGAACATGTGTAGCGGATTGTTGTTGTTCCCGGCGCTCTGCCGTCTAACAGCCTGCTTGTTGTAAAGTCACCAGCGTTACAAGCTGTGTCATTCTATAAAAAAAGGCCAGATTTTGACTTAATGTTTGCTCCTGACTGGGCGTAAGATTTACACAGGGTCTTAGCGAGCAGAAGGCAACTGGTGTAACTCCTGGAGCGGATCCAGAATGCCAAGTTAGGACTGATTCGGCTCAA
Organism: Eupleurogrammus muticus; assembly: GCA_036785175.1. Classification (NCBI taxonomy): domain Eukaryota; kingdom Metazoa; phylum Chordata; class Actinopteri; order Scombriformes; family Trichiuridae; genus Eupleurogrammus; species Eupleurogrammus muticus. The sequence continues at coordinate 17,231,637 of JAYKQN010000010.1, read as the reverse complement.
AGATCCAATATTTGCCACTTTTCCTGAGTTCTATTTGAAGTTTTGACAAGTTATATTTGTGCTCTAAAGTTCCAAAAATCATCTCACTCCCTCAAGCCTTTTTCAGGGCAATTTGTGTCTGTCTTGCTAATATCAATCAACCTGTCCTCTGATTGGCTGATTTGAATGACTGAGGGTGGTGACATCATGGACACATGGAAGTGCCGACGGCCCCTTTCAAGAGCTATTTTAATCTCTCTTTCTATAATATGGCACCTTTAGGGCCTAAGCCCTGTGGGTGCAAACAGCCTAACAATTTTTACAAAAATCAAAACGATTTTGACCAAATCTTGTTCCTGTTGCATTAGCGATTCCTTATTTGATCCCTGCACCTGCTCCTCATCCTCCCAACGAGCTTGTGTCTTTACAGAATGTTTTTTAGTTGATCTTGGCCCTTGCTTTTCTTTCAGTTTATTATCCTGGAAGGGGAAACAGTAAAAGTCCAAACCTGCAAAAAGCTGTGTTTTTTCTCTCATCCACACACACATGCAAATCACACATCCCCACCCAGCTGACTCCACATTCCGATCAGCCAGAATGAGCTGACGCAGGAAGGTTCTAGGTTTACATATGTAAGGGAAAAAAATAATTTTATATATTTACAATATATAAATTATAAATATATTTGAGCTAATATATTTTATTCTAAAATATTTGATATATTTTGATTTGTGCATTCCCTAATATCAGCATGCACCTTTAAATTTGTCACCGCGTAAAGAGACAGAAAGGGGCTTGCCGGCATTGAGTGCAAAGAAATGGGTAATTAGCTGACAGCTGACTCAGGCCAATCGCAGCTTTGTGTATCATGGAGGGATGGAAAAACCGATGAAGTGCATCTCCCCGGGTATCATAAAGATTTGCTTTATGACCAGTTTGTATAGCCTTGCAGATTAAGTTCAAAGAAAGACGACCGCTCTGTTCTCCGTGCATCTTAAATCCTGTTTCTCCTCCGCTGGATCTGTAGATCAATTCTTTGGGCTGCGCTGGGATACCACTGGTGTCAGCAGCTATAGGGCAGCTACAGGAAGAATAGGAAGGTCTACGCGTCTAAAAATACATTATTAAAGGGACAATTTCACCTTGCATTTAATAGTCTTCACAGAGCTGCCTGACCGTTCCGCTCAAATTGCATACGTTCCCCTCACTCTGGAGTGCCTTTCTTTGTCGGCATGAGCATTAAAGCTCAAAGCTCCCAATGGGCCACAATTGCAGCCTCCATAGGAAAATGCAATGCACGCTTTTGAAAAGGCAAGAAAATCACAGTCAGTCAGTGGTTTGGCTATGATTCAAATGAGTTCTTCCTCAGAAACTACTTCCAGCATTTATCTCAAGAGAGCAGCTCACATGGAAATAAATGGGCTGGTGTCTGGAGATAGCGCAGTTCCTTTCTCTGTTTAGACACAAAGACCAATTTCAAATGGCGCGACTGTCAGAGAACCTGCTGCCGTCTAATCTGTGACCGTACGCCGCGCGGCCAAATCATCCTGGTATTATTTTCCTTAAGTGTTCAAAGTTAGCACAGAACGAAGCACAGTCTTGCGTTCTCTCAAGTCAAAAACATATCGGTTACAGCATACACATCATTAGGACCAATATTTGAAAGAAATAAAGCAGGATTACAAGATAAAAGACAAAGAATCCGCACTATTATCTGTTTTTCAGTGCTGAAACTCAAGTGAGCCCATTTTCCTTGCAGGATTAAAGGAATGGGCATCAAAAACTGCGGTTGCAAAAATATTTCAGTAGTGTGGGCTTACATATGAATAATTTATTGTAAAAATATAAACAGTAGTTACGCTGACAAATATGTCCAGTACACAACATTTGTACACCTGCACTGCAACAGTTTTACTATTAATAGTACTTAGGCATTTACAGTAAAGAAAACAAAAATATTCTCAATCAAATATTCTCAATATCAGAAAACTGAGAAGATTGCATTACTGAAGATGTGACATTTTAATCCTTTGAAGAATGAATTAGAGACACCCAGGAATCAAACCATATGATTTCTTTCTTTCCTCTCAATTCCTGTGTGTCTCACCTTCAGCATCATCAGATTTATTCTGTAATGGCACCTGGATACCTTGAAGTGTCCCTTTTTATCCTCTTTTTTTTTAACCTAGTAAACACTGTGATGATGAGAAAATTCATAAAATCATAAAACTAGAATACCTCAAGGTTTTTCCTGTACAAGTCAAGAGGTTTTGTATCCTGCTGTGTGTGTCGACATACACAGCAGGAAACACTAGTTTGGGTCAGTACCCTTTCTGGCATCGCAAACTCTTTAAATTTGGCACTTTTAATAATATCTTTAACAAAACAACCAACGAAATTATTTTTTTAAATGAGATAAAGTACATTCATATGTTTCAGCATTATGACAGAGGGGCAATTCAGCAGTAATAAATAAATAAATAAAGTAATAAATAAAAAATCAAATCTTTCCTGTGACCGGTTGAAAGATCCTGGGTTCGACTAAACTATGTGACAAGTTTCTGAGTTCGGCTGCGGAGTGGACCTGCCTGTATCCCAGCAGAGCCAGAGTGTCATTACACAGATTCTGCACAGTCCTCACAATGTCGAAGCCCAGACGCAGCCTCCAGCTCTCCGCTGTCACTCTGGAGTCTCTGGTGGTCGAGTACCTGTAGTTCCACTCGGACGGGGACGACGCGTTGCTCCTGGTGTTCTTAGCGATCCACGTCTGCACCCTGTCCTCCATCTGCAGCCCAACAAACCTGTAGATCTCCGTGGCCTTTTCCTTCGGCTTGAAAGCCAAGTCCTCGTAGCGCACCAGCAGATAGCGTCCCCGCAGCCAGGCCGGCCCTTGCAGGCCTGTTTGCATGGAGGCCGCCATGTCCTTACAGGTGCTGGTGATCTGCGACAGGTCCACGTATCGCGGCTGCCGCCCTGTTGCGTTCCATATTTTCCAGGCGCGGAACTGGTCTGAAAAAGCCATCATGCGTGAGGCGAGGATGGCTCTGGGGTCCCTCACCAGGTGGATGATCTTTAGGTCCAGACGCGGATCCTCGGTCAAGGTGCGTAGGTCCCCCACCTCGGGGACCCGCACCGTCTTTATGGCGATGTGGTCCTTGGACAGACATGACATAGAGGCCAATGTGAGGTTCAGGGCCCCGCACTTCTTAGCACACCAGGTTTCATCAGACGGGTCCGAGGCCCCACCGTCCCCTCCTTCCCGGCACACGGGAGGAGAACAAAGGGCGCGGCTGGAGCTTCGGCGGAAGAAGGAACTGGTGACGTGGTCCTGGGGCTCAGGACGGATGTAGTTCTCCATAAAGTGGAGGTCGCACGTGTAGAGGTTGAGGAGGAGGTCCCTGTAGGCTCCCAGCAGGGCCCGGCGGTCCAAGGTGCGACGCAGCCTGCTGCTGGAGTTGGTGAAGGCCTGCTGGACGTGGTAGAGAGGCTCAAACACATAGAAGATCCCGGGGTGCTGGTTGAGGAGCTGCCCGGTGAAGGACGAGCCGCTGCGCGTGGTGGCAAACAGCAGGATGTGCTTGCGAGGGGGTTCGGCGGACATCCAGCCGTCATCGCACAAGGCTCTCCACCTGGAGTCTGCAGGGGAGAAAAAGTTCTGTTAGCTGACAGTGATTTCATTTCAACCACTGATGCAGATTTTTTTATCGTTTTAAATTCTGACAAGAGGGGATTTATTTCACTTGTTTGAAAAGTGTCATTTCATCTTATGAGTGAACATGTGTTGGATTCCATCAAAACTTCAAGCCAGGAGAGAGTGAACTCCTGCATCGAGTCAATAAAGTTTAAATGATTTAGAGGGTAAACATGCATGAGTAAGTTGCTTGTCTGCTGCTGGTTACAGAGGGAGGCTTGTGAAATGGCGGATCTCTAAATATAGCGCAAATAGCTAACGTGTAATTACTGCTGATGAAGAGTTGATTGCAAAAGGGATGTTACTTTTGTACACAGGAGCTGAGCGCCGGCGAGCTACAGCTGCACTATGGAAGCTGGATTAATGGAGATAAATTGGCGGATAATTGTAAAACGAATTACACATATTTCATTTCTTCCTCCTCTCCACTTGTTGGGAATTCCCTCGCTTAATGATTTGCTTTACTTTTTTTTTCCACCCCTTGTGTTTCAGTTACACTGCGCAGCCACAGCTTGACTCTCTAGCTTAGATATTCTGCTTTTAACACAAATCTTTCCTCCAAACATTAATTAGAATACACACAACATTACCACTATTACTATCCAAATGTTGAGCGCTTGTGCATTCAAATTTCAAAATTTATAATTGTAGTTTTGAGTACACATTGTCTACACTCTATTATGTCCAGATTTTACTGTGTTAGTCACATACTGTAGTATTTCCTGTCGATTTCGTACCTCGGTGATGTCTGGTCTGGCAGCGGTAGGCTCCCTGACAGGGTCCAGACAGCGAGTCCCTCAGGGTGTGGATGGCCGTGTACTGGACCCCCAGAGACGCACACACCAGCAGCAGCACTGTCTTCCAGGAGCACTCCATCCTGCCCCCCCCTCTGGCTCTACATCCTTCAATCTGACACCACCAGGGAGACACACACACACACACACACACACACACACACACAAAACAAGATTTTATTTTGATGAATCTTTCCATCGTCATACATGTGAGCAGCTTTTGCTCTTGGGCACCTGCGGCCGTGTACTATAGGCCGCTGAGCCGCTATCGCTGGAGCCTTTAGGAGCCTGGCTGAAGGCAGTTCGACAGTAGAGGGTAAAGTATGTCATTAACTTTTCAGATTTCCCTTGCCAGTTCAGAATATTTTAACACATCACTATACATTATACTATCCTTCGGCTGGAGCCAGGCCAGTGGTTGTCATGCAATACTATATGCTTGTTGGTTGCAGTTTCATATTCAGCATCTGTGAGAGTGGCATCAGTCTTATCAGCTATCTCTTAGTAAGAGATAAATAAGAGAACATAAATGTCAAACTATTAAACTTGTAGTATTTCTAATGATCAATAAACAGTATAAAGGTCCTATATCATGCAAATAGATATTTTAATATTTTTTTTTCTTTTACTTTACTTTTGTAGCAGTTATATACCGGTATTAACTGTATTGTATCAAACACCCATAACGAAAATGGAGAAATGCACACCGCCTCGATTTAGAAACTTTGCCATTTCATTTGTGCTTCCTTGACTTTATGACGTCATAGAGTAGCTCCCTCCACCTATAGAAGCCCCCCTGCCCCCATCGCCACCCCCCACATTTACAGTCTCCCAAGTGAAAATCAGCCGGTCAGAAAAAAGGCTCGTGAATGTTTATGCATCAGGCCAAAATAAATGAGCCATACTTTCTGGAGCTCCAGTGAGGCTCCGTAAAACTACATTGAGTTGAATTTTTTTTACTTTAAATTGCAAATATATCATGTTAGGGGTATCGAGGCTTCAAATAAAACCCAGAAAATTGCGGATGTGGGACCTCTAAAGGTTGTGGATTTGTTTCCTGAAGGAACCATTGATTTTCTTCAGCAGAAAAAAACATGACTCAAAGGTTACAGCGTCAGTGGAAAATGGAAGCTGTAATGTCCCCATCCGTGACAGCTCTACCATTCAGGATACCCTACACACAGTTGCATAATTGGATCTCATTTTTGCTTTCCTCTCTTCTGGGTAATTAAGCCTCTAAGCCCAGCAGAGAACTACAACCACATAAATATAGCTGTCTTCACAGATGAGCGGAGAAGTTTCCTTTGCACACGTCTGACTTCTTTGCCACTGGGCATGAAAGAGTGAAGGGAGATGTGATTTTCCAAATGGATTTATACACAGTGTATATATATATATATATATAAAGGTGCTGCCATCCATGTGTCCCTCTGCACCAAACTGATGGTAGGTAATCACATGAGATGCCCGGCTGCAAACCGTCTCTTCATCACTCACAGTGGCTGCACAGATGCAATCACCATCAAAAATACAGGTAAATATACATCATGCTGGAAAAATAAATAAATAAATATGCCTTCCTGTTTGCTTCCTCACCCTCTTTCTGTCACTCTGTCTCTCCAGTATGCCTCTTATTCATTAATGATGTTTATGTGTCCCTGGCAGACTCATATCCTCAGGAATGTATCACACTGAGCTGAGATTGGCTTTTGATGTTCCATTAATCACAAACAGCGCAAAACCAGACATTTACTCTGTGGGTGAGGGGAAGAGAAACTGAGCTGATATCATGAGCCATTCTGTTTGAATACTGCTGAAAAAAAAAAAAAACAGGAATCACAGAATTAACTCATCCGACAGAGGGAAAACTTTGTTTGTTAGACTGGTAGTGACAGAAACGGGGACACTGTGTTTCTCTCTTCAGAACAAGTTGGGTTCAGCTTTCTTTCCTGTTTGTTGAAGAAATGCCAGAGAAATAGAAACATGAACGACTGCACATAATGACAAACTTTGACCGAGCATCTTACCATCTTTGACACTTAAGGAAAAAAAAAAAAAATCTGCCAATTTGTCTGCCCTGCCATCCATGTACCCGACACGCACAGGCGCAGCCGGCTGACCGAGGCGCATCACACGATTCCACACTGACAGGTTGTGTTTCCCTTCTCCACTCGTGATCAGAGCTCCTCCGCTCCACACCCTGCTGCCCCCTGGGGAATGAAGGCAGATGCTTCAACGGATTAATGCAATTTGATTTGCAAGTCCTCCCTTTCTGACTGGTTTATAACTGCTCCCGCACCGGGACTCACAGCAGGAATAATAGACACACTGTCAACAGCTGGAAGGGGACCGCAGGCTGCAGGTGGTCTCTGCTTTTGTGTTCCTCACTTCTTTCAGCGAGGATGAAAGCCTCGGGGATGGGATCAGCCACAGATTATACTGTGCGGCGCACGTTCCTCTGGTAGGTTTGAGTTGTAAATTCAGTGGGCACAGGCAGCGCCGCTGAGATAACAGCTAGCAGCTAAAGTGTTGGGAGATAATGACATCTGTGCATGGTGCAGGAAAGGCGATTGCCTCTGTGGAAAATAAAGGCAATAAACATGGTTAGTGATGAGGGGGACTCAGGGATTTGGGATGCAGGTGATTGAGGGATGTGACAGTGCCAAAGATTTTTCTATTAAGGCACAAGTGTATGTGTGTGTGTATGTGAGGGTGCGGGCATGTGTGTGTGACTGTGTTTGTCCTCAGATCATTGGGGTGAGGCTTTTTATTGGAAAAGCCCGGTGATCGATCCACAGAGTCGAGCAACAGTGGAAACACCGGGAGGAGTTTTGAGTTTCGATTTGCTTTTCTGCCTCTTCCTTCCTTCATTTACACATGCTTTCCTCTGAACCATCACCACACACACACACGCACACACACACACACACACACACACATGAAGTGCAGAGAGAGCAGAGCAGAGCAAAGCTGCACCTGACCCCAGGCTACAGAGGAGCTCCTGTGATAGGAGGAGATGAATCTTGTCCTACATGACTCCTCCAGCTCTCTCTCTCTCTCTCTCTCTCCCACACACACACCACACACGCACCAAACACGCACCAAACACGCACACGCACACGCACACACACACACACACAAACACACAAAGAGGAAGGAACAATGGAGGAAAAAAAGGTAACTCTCCACATCTGATGATGATGTCCATGATTATATTTCTCAGAAATGAATTGTTCCTATTGTGAGTCATTCATTAATAGCGAGGAGAAAAAAACGACAAGCGGAACTGAGAAAATTATACACAGAAAGTTGAAGATGAAATTGAGGAATAGAGGAGAAGATGGATGGATTAGGAACAGGAGCGCTTCAACTTCTGAGTGATGTTACACAGATAAGAAGCATACATCTGCACCTGGGAGCATTTGGAAATGGATCTGCAGTAACAGAAACACTGTAAACTCGTGTTAAAACCTATAATTGTTTTCCTGTTACATTGTTAGAATAAGTGTTAGAACAACACAATTCACAGCAAAGCTGAGTCCGTGTGGAGGAGCTATTAGTGGAACCGCAGCCGATAAAGTAAAGGTCACTTTAAACGCACCATTAAGTAACTACGGACAGACTTTAAGTGGTTTTACGAGGAGAAAAAAATATTAGTGACACATTTAGGATATTTTTTTCATCTCCAAATCACAATCAGCTTCGTGATGGCCAGATTAGCGCATCTCGTTAGTTCCGGTTGTTCAGCGCGTAAAATGCACAAACGGTTTTGACCAAAAATAAATACATCTGATGCCTTACCATGAAAGCGCTCGATCAGATATGTTCTGCAGCCGGTCCAGTCTTCCACGATGCATTTGTAAAAGTGTCCGTCTGTGTCTGTGTTTATGCGTGTGTGCGCGCGCGCGCGTGTGCCGCTGGTGTCCAGAGCCGACGTGGATTCAGCGCTGGAGATGCGCCATGGACGGAGAGCGGCGAGATGCTGATAGGGGAGGCATGTCTCACCCCACCAGAGACCACACAGGCTGCTGGAGCTGAGTCTCCAAGATTGGATGCAAGATTGCCTTGTCGTGCGTTACGCTTTGATGCTGCGGGGCACGTTTCATTACGTGGGCATTATGTGTTGGACGCGTGTGATCTCAACAGGCAGTAAGCGGTGAGATCTGGTGAGTCCACGTGAGATATGAGCCTGCCTCTAGTTGTCAAATTGAAATGCTTGCAGGTGTCAGAGGACTGGTCTCATATTTCATTGAAGGCAAGTTCCATCAGCTCCTGGCAGGCATCAACAATCACTTCAGCATCCCAGCATGACCATTAGACTGTCAGTCCTCCCTCGGACTGTCTGTCCTTCCTCAGATTGTCAGTCCTCCCTCTGACTGTCACTTCTCTCTGAGACCATCCGACCTCCCTCAGACTGTCTGTCCTTTCTCAGACTGTCAGTCCTACCTCAGACTGTCAGAGACTGTCAGCCCCCACTCAGATTGTCAGTCCTCCCTCTGACTGTCACTTCTCTCTGAGACCATCCGACCTCCCTCAGACTGTCTGTCCTTTCTCAGACTGTCAGTCCTCCCTCGTACTGTCTGTCCTTCCTCAGACTGTCAGTCCTACCTCAGACTGTCAGAGACTGTCAGCCCCAACTCAGATTGTCAGTCCTCCCTCTGACTGTCACTTCTCCCTGAGACCATCTGTCCTTCCTCAGACTGTCTGTCCTTCCTCAGACTGTCAGTCCTTCCTCGGACTGTCTGTTCTTCCTCAGACTGTCTGTCCTTCCTCAGACTGTCAGTCCTCCCTCGGACTGTTTGTCCTTCCTCAGACTGTCAGTCCTACCTCAGACTGTCAGAGACTGTCAGCTCCCACTCAGATTGTCAGTCCTCCCTCTGATTGTCACTTCTCTCTGAGACCATCTGTCCTCCCTTATTCTGTCTGTCCTTCCTCAGACTGTCAGTCCTCCCTCAGACTGTCAGAGACTGTCAGTCCCCACTCAGATTGTCAATCCTCCCTCTGACTGTCAGTTCTTTCTTAGACTGTCTGTCCTCCCTTTGACTGTCTGTCCTCCGTCTCTGCCGCTGACATGCTCTTCTTTTCTCACTGTACCATCAAATGGATTACACATTAACACACACACACACACACACACACACACCTCCCATGAGATTACAGTAACACAATGACCTCTATTTTTCCTCATTTAAAGTAAGGATGAGTGCTATCATCAGATGTGTGCCTCTGACTCCCCGCTGTGGAGGGATGGGTGCCATATCATACCCCCCACCCCCTCGAGGGGTTACCGCAGGGTCAGATTTAGCCAGTGACAGCTCCATTACTCCTGGGAATGGGGTCGATTCTGTTTGTGGTATTTCAGATTTATCTCCTGCTGTGGCAGTATCACACTGGCTAAAGTGTGTCTTTACTGAGATCCGCAAAGAAAATTGGCGAAATAATGGCTGTCTCCTACCATGGGACAACTTTCCAAAGCATCAGAGTCCTCAAACTTTCTCACTGTGGGGGATTTGTTGTCACCAACTTTTCTGCCTAACTTGTGTTAAAACCCTTTCAGGCAGCGGACATCCCCAGGGTGAACACAAGCAGTAATGATGTCAGAAAGGGGAACCAAGGGTCTGGAAGACTAGCTACACATAGACATCTGCTGGAATGCAGCACATTATCAGCATTAGAACATTAGTTTACAAGAGTGACATCTACAATTGAATTGTTGTGTCTTCTTCTCTGAAATCCTTGTTTAAATGTCCAATCAAAACAATTTTATTTATTTATAAAGCACTTTGTTTTAAATCAGCAATTTAACAAAGTGCTGCACAGAGAAATAAATGTTTAAAAAGTGTTTGTTTTTTTACATTTGGTTTTAAGTGTAATAATTTAGCTCTACCACAAGAGGGAATATTATCCAGATTGAGCACTAGTTGTAGGAAATGGACATTGGCTGACTTGTCGATTTAAACATTGTCCTTTCATAATCAGCAACTCAACCTATAAGTAATCCATACAATTCATTTAATTGAAAACAGAAGCAGTAAGAGGTCTTGACCTTCTCTGCTACTACTGGGTTGCAATGCATAGAACTGTGTCATGTGTCAGGTGATGGAAACAATAAAAGCTTAAACAATGTCCTGATATTTAAAAGAGCAACATTGGAAGTGCTGCTTTCTGTGTTGTCATTTGGAACACTTCTATATTCTACAAATGTGCCTTTTCAAAACTCGTACCACATTTAGGAAATTGTACCAGTTTCAGAGCACATGCCAGCATTATTAAAAACTGTGTTATGACACAGTAAATCCACCGTTTGCTTAAAGCATGATTCATTAAATATTTCATAGGCATAGGTGATGTATGTTTGAATTTGTCGGCTCTCCAACACTGTGGTCAAAAACCCCCAGGGGTCCAGGGAAAGAACAACGTGCTGCATTAGAAGCTGGTAGATACACCGTAACAATGGTTTTGGATGACTCATCCATTACTGTGTCGCTGAAGTTGTCTTCTGAAGACGCAGGTGACACATCATCAGCTAAGACTAGGTAAGGTTTCAGTGTCTGACATTTATAGGTCCGCTACCACAATGCACACAAAGATAAGAAGGCGCTTCTCTTTTTGGCCCAATCTTTAAGAAAATACTCATTCAGAATTAAGAATGATCTTTTTTTTTTCAACTCTGGGTAAGTTGATTGTGATGTGATAAGAATAATCATGCAGAACAAAGGAGGGAAGTTAGTTATCTTTTGTATCTCAAGTTGTCACATACTGTACACTGACCTAAATTATACACAATTAAAGGGCACATGTGGTTGGATTTGCACAAGCCGTCTGTGTTACATAGTGCAGAAAAAGAAGACAGCTGAGCCACTCTGTCAGTCTGCCAGTAAGAACTGTAGAGATGAACAATAGCTTGAACACTGACAGAAATCATAAATATTAAAATTTTATTATGTAAAATTTATAGTTGTTACCTGAGCAGACTGTGATTCCTCTCTTCGTTTTCCTCAGTATTATTGTGGACTATTATTACATAATAATCTCTGCTCCAGCAGACCCCCACGACCCTAGTGAGGAATAAGTGGGTATAGAAAACGACTGACTGATAACGAAAATATTCAGGTTCTTTGCAACCACATTTGCTTTAAAACTGTACTCATGCTGTAGGTGTTGTATGTGGATACACGCACAGAGGCGCTATAGAGTCCCTCTAGCAACCAAAAATGCAGCTTAGTGTAAGTTCATGCAGGATGACAGGACATAATTCTTTCATGTGATCCCTCTCTCTCTCTCTCTCTCTCTGTCCCACCTGCTGCTCCTGTCAGCCGATCAGGGGCGTTGACTCTCCAAAGATGAGCCAAATTGGATCTCGTCAAGGTTCCTATCAGAAAACCAGGTCTCAGCTGTTGAACCCTAAAATCGCCCTGACCCCCCTCCGCCACCACCGGTATGCAGACTACTTGTAGTGTATAATATGAAGGAGGAACATCATCAGAAAGTGATCAAATTTGATCCTACTTGTTAAAGATGGGTGGAATTTGCTGAATTTGTTATGTGACGTGATTATTTAGAACAGGTGGATCTGTGTCTTTACAAGAGAGGAAAGATGAATTATGTTTACTACAGACAGACAACAGCCTGCCGAACGAGTCTCCTGTCTCTGCTTTTCCTGTATAAAAGAGGACAACTCATCTGTCATGCCATGCCTGAGGCCTGTACCACACGCACACACACACACACACACACACACACACACACAAAGGACAACGAGCTGCCAAGAATGCCCAGTGAGTGATACCAGTGTGTCTAGTCCTGCGCTCCCCTCTGCGCTGATCTCTCGCTCCGCCTGCCTACAGCATCGTTTCCCCGGCTCCGAGCAGCCAAACGCCGCCCACACCTTCTCGGTGAGTTTCTGAAACAAGTTGAATATTCTGTGACTAAAGCTGATTCCTCCACGGGGCTCTGTGTTTAGCTATACCCACATGTGCTCCCTGCCGCACGCACATTCAAAGAGCACAAAATCAGACGTGCACACACGCATTGGAGAATTGGAATGCCTTTCATTTCTTCTTTTCTGGGGACTGTCAGGCTCTCAACTATCACACCTCACCAATCTGCATTCTTTCTTCCCCATAGCACTATGATCCACCCCATATCTGATGTGTGACATGACAGCAGTCTTTCATCATAAAGTGGATGGAAGCGTTCTGCTCTCCACAGTTCAGGATAACATTGTCTTATTAGTTGACTTAACCGGCTGCTTTTCTGTGTCGAGGGCTTGCTCGGCAACTTCTGCTCCACTTTCTTTTAAAGATACAATCTGTCAGTTAGATTATCTGTCAGTCAGCTTGTCACGGGGGAAAGCAGGTCTTGCAAAAAGTTTGAGGGAGCGATGAGCAACTCCTTTATTCAGCCCTCCCTCCGCTATATGCGCAATAAGCAGGTGAAAAGAAATCTCATTTCACCCACTAGTGCGCCAACAGAGACGGCTAAATTTAATTCAGCAAACAACCAGAAGCAGGGCACCCCAGCAACATCTGTGAAGTTTCACAGAGTTATTGTCATTAGACAGTTATAATGCCATGCAGACACACAGTTACTTCATTTAAAGGAATAGTGCGACTTATTTACTTCATGGCAGAGAGACTGAGACCACTCTCATATCATCTGTTGAATATAAAGCTACGGGGAACTGGTTATCTTAGATTATCTTATCATAAAATACTAGAAACAGATGGAAATGGTATATCTAAAGCTCAATAATACACAGAGAATTAGATTGCATTTTTTTTATGCTACTTCTTGGCTGCGACCAGCTGCCAGGCAACCGGTGGAAACTACAGAAAGTTACTGGTTCAGGGTAAGAAATAATGTGGAAACATGACGAGTCAGTGTTGTAAAATATACATATATATATATATATATATATATATATATATATATATACTTAAAATAAACTACTCCTAATATAAAGTGTTCCTAACTTTAAGTTCCTGTAGATACACTGTAAAAACATTTTTATGCTGCTAAATTAAATGCAAGCATTAGTCAATGACTTGACTGTTTCCATTCTGTATTTGCATCAGGATATACTCAGTATTTGTAAATAGTATAGTTTTAAGTAGTGATGCACGATATATCGGCCAACCGATATATATCGGCCGATATGTCACGTTTTTTAAAATATCGGTATCGGTCTGATATCAACAAATTCTGGCCGATATGTCAACAATTGGCAGAGTTAAACCGCTACAGTTAGTTGGGTCACTGTCTGCGTGTCTCTCGGCGACGCGCTAAGCTAGCTGGTCCTAGCGGGCTCCTCTGTCACATCGCATCGCCCGAAAAGACAAAAAAAATGCGCGGAACGTTGCTCTGGGGTGTCGGACGCCGTCCTGCCGCCTTCTCGTCGGCGGCCGCGGCGGAGGCGGAGGAGGCCGCTGTCTTTTCGGGCGATGCGATGTGACGGAGGAGCCCGCTAGGACCAGCTAGCTTAGCTTAGCGCGTCGCCGAGAGACACGCAGAAAGTGACCCAACTAACTGTAGCGGTTTCTCCTAGCGGGCTCCTCCGTCACATCGCATCGCTCGAAAAGACAAAAAAAATGCGCGGAACGTTGCTCCGGGGTGTCGGACGCCGTCCTGCCGCCTTCGCGGAGCTCCATCGGGTCCGCTCCGCCGTACTTCCTCTAACCACATGACAGAGTTTTACAGTGAGCCTTCCTTTAAATAAAGAGCACTGTTGTGCTTTTCAAATGTACAGTGTTTTTTCTGGTCTGTACTAAATTTGTGACACTACAGAAAACGTTTTGTCTCCTCATATATCGATATCGGCAAATATCGGTATCGGCAGTGACTGCCGATATGTATATCGGATATCGATATCGGCCGAAATTTTCACATCGGTGCATCCCTAGTTTTAAGGGACACATACACCTAAGTACAATGCCATCTTAAGTATATAAAAAGTAAACTTGGAGTATACTGCCTCAGGTTTAGTATTAAATGAGTATACTTGTATTATGTAATATAAATAAATGATTTTTGGCTAGGGGTACGTTTCAAAACTAATTTTTCTAGGTATTGAAAGTAAATGTACAAGCACTTGTACAGAGAAAAAGCAAGCAGTCAGCATTTTGAGAATTCTAATGAATAAAGTTTGTTCTGTGTTTTTTCCCCATCTTTGGAAGCTTTGGGATTCTACATCACACTTGACACAGGTCATTTGCGGACTGTTTCCACCAAATTTTGATTGTATTTTTATCAAGTAATTTAACAAGTAATGAAAATGCCTAGTGAAAATATAATGCGGTAAAAGTGAATATTGATAGAAATATAAAAACTCAAGCACAGACAGTCACAAAAAAAAGTATTGTAAGCATTCTTACTTTATTATATTACACAACTAATGAAAGTGTAGGGGTGACGCTCTACATTGTGGGCAGAAGATGCAGTTTGGTACTGGAAAACTTATGAGGTGATTTTGAGGAAATGGGTCAGAAGTCAGGAGAAGGTGCAACAATATATACCAGAAGAAGTCTAAAATAAACATAAGGAAAATTACAAATTTCACTGGTCACTTTTTCTCTTCACACACACCCTGCACCTTAAGTGTGCATTGGCTATGTATGTGTACATGTGGGTATGTGCGTGGATATGTATGTCCATATATATATATGCAAATATGTGTGTATGTGTATGTATGTAGGTATGTACGTCCATGTATGTATGTATATATGCCTTGCTTATGCATACTTTTTTTTTCTTACTATTTATTAGCATTTTCTCTCCATTCTGTCGATGTTGCATACTGTGTATGTGGATCATCATCAACAAATTCTGCGAATTTGTACATTGTGTTGTGTGTTTTTTTTATTTTTTTATAGTTTTTTTATCTTCTTCAACTTTATTTTTCTTTTTCTTTATCTGTAACGCTGCAGTAACACACAAATTTCCCCGTTGTGGGATCAATAAAGTTTTATCTTATCTTATCTTATCTTAAATAATTTAAGATTAAGCAAAAGAGAAGAAAGAAATCCTCAGCCTCAAAGCAAACCTCCATTAACCAGTGAATGGCCTTCTACCCTCTCAGCAAAAAGTGTAACAGACCATCTGCTCACTGGTAGACTGGTGGACCAACACTAGGGACATTGATGGAGACGTATTCTCTGTTGCTGCTGACAATGCCAATCGCCCGTGTTCACACATGCATCCAAATTATGCAGAATGTCACCTACGCTACAGAGCCATTCTATCAAATTCTTCAATTTCACAGAGCCTCTTAGTGCAGCTAATGATGCACATCACTATCATAGATGTATTAAGCAATCTGCCCTGACATCCCTAAACTCCCCAAAATAAAAAGAGAGAAATATAGCACAGCAGGAGTTTTTCTTTTAGATTTAGTATATTTGCACAGTTTAAAATAGAGATGAGACAAAGAGAAAAAAAAATACATGTAAAACACCTGTGTATATACAGTACATATCAGTACACAGGCATATCTTTTACATGCCCAGTCTTAGTGTTAGAAAATTAAATCAATTAAAATACATAAAAACAGTGCTTTCACAATCATTTTCACAATTAAAATGATTCTACAGAATATCTAATAAATTGAATAGGTCTTGTGCTCAGCTAAACTCCACAATTTATCATACAATAAATTCACCAGGACTGGCACGAACCTTTCTAACTCGTTCCCCAAATGATTTCATAATAATGCAATCATCAATAAATGCATGAAAGCTGCTGGCTTGTCTTAGTTTGGCCCGAGGTTGTTTTTATTTTTGGCCTGACATTTCTTGACCATTTATGGGAAGTCATGATTGAATTCAACATGGCTGACCCCAATCACACGTCAGTGTCGGCGACCATTGGATTGCTTGTTATCTCTGGCCTGGCTTTCTGCTGTCCCGCTCACTGAGCCACTTAGGGAGACGGGATGGTGGGGGGTTGGGACGGTCATCCGGCATAAATAAATATATGTGTCCCGTCCATCCAATCACTGGCGGTTTTCTACGACAACTCCCAATTACAGAAGGAACAGGTCGTCTTTATAGGTCTGTGCTTTCAGCTAACATTTACCCAGTGTGTTCACACCCCACTTGCCAATTTTGCAAAAGGCTTCATTTATTACATCTCGGACAGGACAGAAGCACGCTGCTGGCAGAGTGAGAGAAATCCATTGAGTGACACGGAAGGGGGGGGGGTTGATGAGAGGAAGGAAGAACGTGGGACATGAGGGATGGGAGAGACACAGAGAGATTACAGACAGGAGGAGGAGCAGGAAGGGGGAACCGGAAAGTTCTGCGCCATCTGTGCATCAAAGGTGTGGCTGTTTGTGTTGTGTGTTCACGACGACGCGGGCCGCGTGATTGTTTTCTGAACCAGAGAACCCCCCCCCCCCCCCCCAACTGTCTTCCAGAAATCTCCTATTCTTTTTCATGTCGTAGTTAATCTAACAGTTTCTGCCTGCGTAAGCTGCGAGCAAGCGGGGCTCTGCTGTTGTGCCGGTGAAGGAGTTGAAAGTTTTTTCTATGCTTTTAAATGGCCAGTGGGGTGAATTGAATATGCAGAGTTGTGTTTTCATCAGTGTATAATCACCTAAAACTAAGAATCGCTGAGTTTTACTGAACCTGAGATCTCACACACCCTGCACCTTAAGTATGCATTAGCTATGTATGTGTACATGTATGTATGCGCGTGGATATGTATGTCCGTATATATATGCAAATATGTATATGCATGTATGTATATATGCTTTGCTTATGCATACTTTTTTCTTGCTATTTATTAGTATTTTTTTTCTATTCTATGTCCATAATGCATACTGTGTATGCTGATCAACAAATTCTACGAATTTTGTACATAGTGTTGTATATTTTTATTTTTTATTTTTTATAGCTTTTATTTTATCTTGCTTTTATTTTCTTTTTCTTTATTCTGTACGCTGCAGTAACAAGAAAATTTCCCCATTGTGGGATCAATAAAGTCCTCTTATCTTATCTTATCTTGTGTTTGATCTTAGAATGAGCCCTTTATATCTACTGTATCTATACCTTGCATGCACCACCATCCTTCTAGAGCAGCCCAGAATGGACGAATAATAATAAAAAACAAATGGCAAGAACGCAAAGCCACCATCGGCTGTCCTCATGGAAGCAGGAGGGGTGAAGTTTATCGGCTGGTTGCAATCTGCACCTTCACCCGATGCCACTGAATCCTACATGCTGGTCCTTTAAGTTTTCTCTTGGCATCCATCAAGACATTCATTGGCTCTCACATGCCAGAGGAGACAATTACATGATGAAGAGTTTTGCAGTCTAACCGGTTGATCGCTGTTTCTGTCAGCAAGAATTTCCCCAGCCCACGAGGGAAAAAAAAAAATCGGACCAGAACATCTTTCTATCTGGCAACACAGCTTGTAAACATCCGTGCGCTCGCGCCAGGGGATTAACAAAACAGAATGATTACTTGTGATGCACCTTCTGCTCTCCATCCGATCCGTCACACTGGGGAGTTTCCACAGTGTGACAGAGAGTGAGTATCGCAGCATCTCAGCCTCACGCCCACCAGTTCCTAGGTTATAGACTTCAAATCAAATCTGCTGAAAGCCTTTGAGACTTCCAGAGGGAAGTCAGTTTTATTGAGAGCATTTGATTGGTCCTGGTCTCGCTTGGATTGCCCTTCTGAAAATAACAGACATAAATTCCTCTGCGTGGCTGTGATCCAACCAGACACCTCCACGTGTCTGGGTGGCGAGCAGACCAGTGTCAGGAAAGAAAAGCCCAGAGTGCCTCTGCTGCTTTCTGTCTCTCCACCGTAGCTTTTATTCCCTTTCTTTTTTTTTTTTTGTAACCCTTTTGCTCTCTCATCTTTCCATCCCTCTTTCTCTTTATCCCACCAACTGTTTCACACTCGCAGGGCTCGCAGCCATCACATTTGCGAGAGTAATGGGCCTGGCAAATTACAGCAGATCGGGCCTACAGCAGGCTCAGCCCGGCAGCCACCGGGGAACACCGAGCAGACATGCTGATCCCAGAACATGGCCTCCTGATTGGACCGCAAGAGGTGCCCTGGGAGGGAGGGGAGACAGGGTGAGATCATGTTAACATCTGCCGACTGTAGTTTTGATTGTTGCATTGGTGGGAGAGAAGTAGCTCCGTGTGCGTTTGCGTGTGTGTGTGTGTGTGTGTGGCAGAGAGAAACTTTACGTAATCTATAAATCAGAAATCGTACCATCCCGAGGATAACACGAAAGTCTTTTGAGTAACAACATGTCTAAACACAATTTCCTGGATGAGTTCATTGATTATTCTTCTACCTTCGCTCCCGCTCCGTCATCGTGATCACTCACGCTTCGCTTTAACTCAAACGTGCACGCCGCACCGACCAAGACAGACAAGCAGCGTTCACTGCTCGAAACACGCCCTCCCACACACACAGATGGTCGGAGAGATGCCTCGCAATTAAGCTCATCCATTTAAAGTCTCTCGCTGTAACCAGCCCGAAAGGAAGCCTGCTGCCGTGTCTCGCTGTTCTCCGAGGCGTGCTGATTCCTCGGCGCTCCATCGGGCCCCCCGGGGCCTCCTGGGGTCTCCCGTGTGTGACCCAGCCCTTTCTTAATTACACCTGAGAGCAGCGAACAGCTGTTTCCTTTCCACATCTGTGTCCCCATCAATCAAGCTCGTGAAGGAGCGTATGTAAAGCGAACTGGTAAATATGGAAGAGCCGCTCCTGCCCTCCCTCCTTCTGCATTTCACTCATCTGCTTCCTCAGTGCTTCGCATCAACCACACTTTGACTTTCATTCGGACTGTTCCTGACTGTTGTTTTTTTATATTTTTTACCAAAGTGTACATCATGAGCAGAAGTTTCAAGTCCACTAGTAGAGGAGGTTCATCCCAAGGTTGCAAAACTGTGGGCTTGAAAGAAATGATCTTATGAAAGAAAGAGATATTCACAGAGGAGACTAATTAGTTCTCACCTCGTTATTACAGTTGAAGTATGAGAGATTGACCCAAAAACAAATTATGAACAATGAAGGGAAAAGGTTTTATAGTCACTTATTATATCAGCTGAACAGATGTTTCCTAGCAAATTTTTCTTCCTTCTTCTACGGCTGCACTGCCCTGGTATATAAATATTTATCAGGCCTCCAAAAGGTTAAGTGTGTAGGAGTAATAGAATCTGGCAGCTGAAATATTGCTCAAGCATAACATCTTCAGCTTTGTTTTGCAAGACAGAATGAAGGTGGAAAAGATAAAGCAGCGTTTAATGGCATTTCAATTACTAAAATCTCCCAAAATAATACAGTTGTTTTTCCTCACTGTAAAGAAGGGCTTATCACAATCAACGCGGCAAAAAGGGTTCAGTAAATGAGATATTTAACATTTATTTTAAGCAGGATAATGTTATATGACTCTGAAAACGACATATTGGGAGTTTTTATTGACACTGAGTACACTGAGGCTGCTCAAGATGGCAGTGTTTTACCACTAAGGGGCATTTTAAGATGTGGACATAGCTATATATATATATATATATATATATATATATATATATATATATATATATATATATATATATATGTCACAGAAAATGACAGGCACGCGCTAATAACTCATAAATTAACTATACAGTTTGATGATGTCTCCTGGACCTGGAGTGACAGTTCTTCAGATGGAAATACAGTACATACTGGCAGACAAATGGAAATTCAGCTATTATAGATAGATAGTTTAACTTTTTGGGGAAAATATTGTATTTGCTTTCTTGCAGAAAGTTAATGCATTTCCATTTGTTTGCTTTGGTCTGAATCAGTGGATGAGTTGGTTCGGTGTATTTCAACTTTGAAAATATTACAATATTTTCCTTCAATATTGTGGAGTATGGTTGCATTAATTATTGCCATTGCAAAATCACCATTACCTTTACGTGTGACTGTAAAGCCAGCAGCCAATTAAATCAAAGCTCAGCACAAAGACTGGAAGTAAAGGAAACAGTCGGCCCTGTCTGAAGTTTACAAAAATCCACCTACCAGTGCCTCTAGCTCACTCACATGCTGTGTCGTAATAATACAAAGTGTAAATAGTTGTGATTTCTTTGAAGTTGAGCTTTCGCTAAGCGGCTGCTGGCAGTTACTTTGTATTTTCTATACAGACTTAATAGTGGTATTGATCTTCTTATCCAACTCCAAGTAAGAAAGCAAATAATGGTTCCTACCAAGCGTTAGAGTTAAGAGTTTTTCCAAAACGACTATTTGGTTGGATTATTTTCTGAGGGAATTAAACATAAACTTTCTAGGTGTATCAGATCTCTCATTACTGTTTGTCTTCTACTTATCTCATTCCAGTGAGATAATGTCTCCTTCCAGGTAGTGGAACAACTAGCACTGACATTATCAGTGTCTGCTGTTGAAATTGATTGACCATTTGTACGCTGAACCCTTTAAACACCTAATAAAAATAATCTTCTACTTTACAACACAGGCAAGATTTATTGCTCAGGGTTCGCTGAATGAAACGTGATGACTACAAACCAGATATGTTGATCTGTGTAACAAGCTGCAGCTACATATGGGACAGACAGTTGTAGATTCACTTTATGCAGCACGTCATGACAGCAATAGTTTAACCCTCTGTAAAATGTAATCCAACAAGCATTTGAACTATGATTTGATCCTATGATTTCTTCACAAATTTACCTATGTATGCATATGTCACACAGGCTTCCTCAGGTGCTCACACAGTTTCATGTATTATTCATGAATGTGGTGCAGTCTGGTCAGGCCCAGAACAGGAGCCTGGCATGGCAACTGCTGCATATTTAACACCACATATTATTGATTATAAGCTGATACACTCAAACAAGAAGAGATAAATACCTGCTGCAACAACCTCTGCAGGATGTCTGGTTGGCTGGTGCCTAGATGACAATCATGTTGTAGTTTGTTTACTACCCTTGTATCCACTTGTATATTAGTATTTTCTTACCAGTTTAGGGATTTGAATTTCTCAATTACCCTAATGTGTGTTAGAAAGTCCCTCTAACTTAGTGCGTCTCAATTATGTCGTGCCTTGCCCCTATGGAAGAAGAAAACATCTCGCCTCTCGCCCCCCCCCCATACGACTATAAATAGTATTATTTGTCTATAAAATTGTTATAAGTACCTCTACATAACACTGTATCCTTATTAACGTATAAGAGAATAAAAAAAAGAAATAAATATTGGCCAACTTAAAAAAAAAGAATAGCTTTATTAACTGTAACAGAAAAGTTTTAAAGTGCATCTGAAATTCAAAAATAAAATGTAATCCTTAATAAACTATAAACATTTTTGACTAACGATGTTAAACCATATGACATTAAAAAAGAAAAGACATTAAATCAGCTTATCAGCCTGATTGGGGTGTAATGTCTTTAATTTATGTGTCTTCATGCTGTTCATGCTGTTTTGTTTGTCTCTTTATGTCCGTCTCTCTCCGCCTGTCTTCTCATCCCTGTTAAATATGTTTTCATGGTTGCACTTGAGGGTCTGCTACACTTCGTGTCTACACTTCATACTCATACTCTATGCTGTATGCTCCTTGTGCACACTCTGCCAATGAGAGCGCTACTGCCCCCTGGAGAGTGGCGGTGCAATTGTACTACTAAAAAAAAATAAATAAAAAAATAAAAATGCATGTTCTCAAGGTTAAACGTGCACCCCTTGACAGAGCCTCGTGCCCCCCCCCCCCCACACCCTCAAATGGTGGAAGTTTAATATATAGGGCATCCTGGCCAACCCCCAGCACATGCCTTGACTACTGGGATCTTGGGAACTTTCAAAGCAGCAGCAATAGTTTTTGTAGCCGTCCCCAGATTTGTGATAGGTCATATCATATCAAACTTTGATGAGACATATGAAAGTTTGACATTCAATGAGTCTGCAGTGTCTGCTGATACACAAACTTTCAACATTTCCCTCTGGCAGCTGGGTTGGAAAAATACGGTCCAGCCGAAAGTCTTCCTTAAAAGACTTTAACAAACTGTAAAAAAAAAAAAATAAATAAATAGGAGTGAAGGCGAGTGAATACTTTCTGAAAGCACTGTGGATATATGCTGTACCTCATTTTGTGTTTTGCAAACATAAACTGCAATCTGAGATCAATACCGATGTTCACTCTGCGTGCTGCTAAACATGCTCAGTAGTCGGGGGCTAAAGCAGATATTGATCCAGTATCAATGTGTGTAGTGTTCAATTACATAGCCTAAGGTGTGTTTTCAAAGATAGAAGACCTTGGTTACAGAAATGTAAGATAAATATGCATGTGTATTTGTCAATTGAGCTCTACTTTTTATATGCTTTTCAAATAAAATAGTACAGCCCAGTGTATGGAAAGATTGAAGTTCTAGCAACCTACAAATTTGTTTCTTTGAGTCCTGGGTTTTTTAACATTTAAAGGAAATGATATATTTATTGATTAATTATCTATGCCATTGGATTAGTGGTATAAACAGTACAGGTAGGACAAAATATTTTAACTTGGACCTTAGAAAATTGGGCATATAGCCTATGTTTTATTGTAGGGGACCCCTACCCTTGTTTGAGATGAAATAACACGCACGGTTGAAATTGCTCTTTGCAAGATAACAAATATCACATCAAATATGTGGAATTTACAGGAAGAAAAAAAGATTGAATTTTGATAATATTTTTCATATAAAAAAAACATCAGGAGAATTTTGGGATTAAGTATTTTGCCCTAGGATCATCACCATGTCACCCAGAGGAGCTAGCAGTCAACCGCTGATTCTCCATCCGGAGGACTGCTCATCCTCTCAGCCACAGACAACCTTTTACATAATAAAATAAAAAAAGAATATTACCAGTGATGTGATCTAAAAGGAATAAAAATACATTTTTCCTTTCAGGAGGACTTTAATCCAACTTTGCGACCAATGAAAATAATAGTTTAGCTCAAAGACTGCAACGTTATAAAGCCATAAATTCAGCAAGGGCGAGAACAGTCTGCTATATTCCTTACATTCATGTGCAGTAGCGTAATGGTGTCACAGTCCAATAACTTTCTATTGTCTGGATTCTTTTGACAGCAGAGTGTCAGGTACTTTTGGCAGTTACGCTCTTGGCACCAAACCGCTGACATCGCTGTCAAAAGAGAGCAGCCTGACTGGTTTTTAGTCATTTCATGTTTACAGCGATATACCAATATATTTCCCAAGTTCAAAATATACCATCACACACCTGTAGTTACAGGCCAAAACGTGATTTGAAAGAAACAACTGCATTTTATTGTAAAAACTGAAAGTGAAAGTATACATCTAGCCATTTGATAAGAGAAAACAGAGAGGTAGGTAGATTGTTGATATGACAAGTTTCATAATACAGTAAATTTAATGTTAACTAAAAAAATGCTTCGCAGTTATTATATAAGAGCTGTTAAGCATCATATTCGTCATTGTGCGTCAAACTTTTAGCACAACCAGGATCCTCGTCCATTTTTATGTCCTTGCGTGTATTTCCACACCGTCTGTCTCTTTGCTTCTTTGAGGTCTTTGCCCTCTTCTTCATGAAAAATATCACTACAGCAATCACTGCAACCAGCACAAGCACACCCAGTCCTGCTGCTAGGCCATACACAGCTAATTGAGAGGATCCTCCTGGGTCAGCTGTAGGGTTGGTTCGAGAATCATCCGTTGGTCGTGTCATTAAAATCAGATACTTCTGTTTAGAAATGCACCTGTGTGTGTCAGGCCAGTATTCCACATCACTGGGATCCTCTTCCTCAGTTTCTCCAGCATCATAATCATCCAGAAACCCAGAGTCTACAACCACACAATAGTACAACCCTTCATCTTCCTGTTTCAGGTCAGAGAGGGTCAGACAGGAGCTGTTTTTAGAGAGAGACATTCTGCCCCTCAGAGCTTCTGGGACTGCTACAGTCACATCGTCTGAGTCATGGATAAGTTCATGTTCCTGGCGGTACCACTGCACCTTTTTGTCATTATCTTGGCCAAAATCACATTCTAGCGAGACATCGCCACCTTGAAAATGTTTTTCTTGGGGATCCTTACTGGGACAAAGATTCAGGGAGTACTCCATCTCAGATGAAATCGAGGTGCATGTGTATATCCCACTATGTTTTTCGCTGATGGCAGAAATCACCAACGAGTAGTCCTCAAATTTCTCACCAAATGATATGTACATCTGGTTGTTCCTCGTGCTGTCATGGTTGATACTCCCCAGTGGTGTCTCCCATTGCTGGTTAGCACCATCAGAGGGGCAACTGAGGACCAGTCGTTCTCCCTGGGAGACAAAGAATTCCTTGCTCTCGCTGTGGTCAGGTAAGTGCATACTTCTAAAACTGAGACAGCTCTTCCCTTTGATCACAAGACAGTAAAAGTGCTGGTTATTCTTTAACAGGTTATCATCGACCAAGAGTAATGCTCCTCTTTGCTTGACTTCCACCCCAGAATGCAGCTCCTCCACCAATGGGTCCAATGACACACTGCTATCCAGGAAGAGGGTGAGCCTATAAGTCGGATACATTTCATAGTACCAATGCACAGCGGTTCCATTCAGACCCAGGGAAGTACTGTTGCACAGGAGCTCAGCAATTCCAGCTCCCTCTTTCACGATAATTTCCTCTGATTCAATCTCTTCATTGCACACAGAGAGCTGCTGTGTGTGGTGGCTGACTAGAGTCCGGTTCTGCCAGCATTCTCTCCTGTAAATCCCTGAGTCCATGTGTGTGAGATTACTGATCTGAAGCCCGAGCAGGTGCTCCTGTTGGTTGAAGCGGACACGGCCCTGGAGGTCGGGAGGAGGTGCGACGGGCCGGCTGTCGACCGAGGAGTTGCCAAGCAGTTGGTCTCCCTCCGGAGCACACCTGTAAACAACAATATAATCCACTCCAAAGCAATAGCCCATCTCGATAATGCTGCCCTCTGCTCGGACTATGAACTCTGCCTCCTCACTGTACACCTGGGGGAGGAGGAGGACAAACAGAAACTCTAGAAACCTGAACGAGGTCATGTTGCCTGTGTGTTCTGAGCCATGTGCCTGCCTCTTTTAATAGAGCCACTTTGGTTTGTCACTTAGGTCCCGCCTCTACTTAATAGTTTCCTCCTCTTTCACATCATTCCACAGACTACATACACACCGTCAGCCTCAAGCTTCAGACATAGGGGCATGCACACACACACGCGGCAGGCACATGCCAAGTTAGTTCATCGGTGGCAAGGGTGGGCGGAAAGCTTTCAAAGTCATTAAGGTTATTCATTATATTGTGACAAGTCAGAGACAACCAATAAGGATAAACGAAAGCCAAGAGAAGGAGAGAATGAAAATGAAATATCTTGTGTACATTTAACAGTGTTGATGTGTAGTTGGGCAGGTTTTTACTCAGGTGTGGGTGCAGCCAGCATGCAGCTATGCACAGTGATTAGAGGGAGTGTATTGCATTGCATGTTTTTAATGGCAATTCCAGGTGTGCATGACTGCACCTTTGCAAATGCATGCCATGCATGTTTGATGTACCAGCATGCTCATATGATTGCAGAACATTCATCTGAAATAAATCTATCAGGTAATTCATCTCTGTTGCCTGGCAGTCTTTCTGAAAGGTGAGGTTGATCTGACAAACAGCCATAGAGGTACACAACTCTCCTTGCTTTAGAGGTAGATCATAAAAAAGTAGGACACACATATTGTGTTCCCCTTAATACTACATGACTCATTTCCTGTATGAATCATGGAAGAAACAGCACTTTCCAGCTAATGAAAAGACAAGTGTATTATAAACAACAATGTTTCTCTTACTGGTATTACATTCAAGGTTAAAATTATTCCTCTAATTTGAAATCACAATGGGAAAAACATGATTTGTGGTTTCTGTTCCTCGTGTTGTAAATTCCTGGTGTGTTCTGGTGATAAGAGGACACTGTTTGGGAAAACCCTGTACTTTATCTGTCTGTGCAGGAAGTAAGTCAGGTGGAGGTTTTGGCATTACGTGGGGAAATCACACAGATGACTGAGTCCCTCAGTATCGCCAGTGTGTGGAAGGTAACATTAACTAAATTAGGTGGACAAAAGAAAGACATCTTATCAGACTCCTGTCGGCGGAGTAGTAGAGAAAACAACATCACCTCTGTGATTTAGGAGGAGAACTCTATTGTATCCCCGGCATCTATATGTAACCTGCGTTTCATTGGAAGTTCCTTATTTCATTGTTATTGATCTGTAACACACCCGCACACATTATCAGTGTGATGTTTTTGTGTTTGTGTCGCTATTCCGGGAAGGTAAAAAGTTCAGTTTCAGTCCACCTGCATCACATGCCACCACATCCGTTGCGTTTACAGATAATAATGACTTTGATTTCCATGCACCCCCCCCCCCCCCCCCCCACAGCGTTGAGTGTGAAACACAAAATTGCTATAGTGTTACGAACACATCTGTGCTTCAAGTTTAGGCAGGTTTGACATGCTAGAAACACATTTATCCATCAAAAGTGCTTGTAACTAACCCAACAGACGCTCTGCCTCCAGCACAGAGGGGGTCATACTGGTTTCCTGTTCCAAACAGATCACAGGGTTCACCAGGTTCCTCACATATATATATCGACAGTCTAATCAAAGTATTTACTGCACATGTTAAGTATTAAGTGTCTACTTTACCAATTAGACTGTTTCTAAGTGCCTCTGCATTGACGGCCTTGTAATCGGTTTAAATATGTTCACTGTTTATGTTTTAAGTTCTGCAGCCTGCAGAAACAAGAGAGGCGTTGTAGCGAGGTGTGGTAGAGACGTGCGTGACTTAGCTCGGAGCCTTGATAAACCTCAGGGAAAGTGTTAACAGGTTGACTGCAAAGTGGAGGCGAGTGAATGACTGTTTACTCTGCAGGCCCGCATGTTGTTTTACGCTTCGGCTTCCACTATAAAGAAAGGTGCACGTTTCCCATGAAACGGAGGTGGCGGTGATGATGGTTTAAGACTCCAATCTGAGTCTCTCCTTTCCGTATTTGTACTTTCATTCATGCACCGTCTGAGTTAATAACACGAACATCAGCGTCCTCTGATGACCAGCTCTTTCCTGTCAACATATTTTGGCATAAAAAAGGAGAGAGAAGCACCAACCCGTTTTCCCCTTTGAGGCAGATCATCTGTTTACTTGTACATAAACTATAATGAACCCAGCTTCCCACTCAGCAGCAGCAGCAGCTCTCGTGCTGCTGAGTGAACAGCTTGCGGAGCTGGTGATCAAGCATCATGATTAAGCACCGACTGCGAGAAAACTCTCTGTGTGTTCAGTCCAATTCGGCCCTGTGCTGATTACGCTCATCAGGGACCCGTGTGCTGCGGGGTTTGGAGGTGCCCCAACGGCTGTTTGAGACACTGATTATTGCAGAAATTCTTTATATCTGGACATATGGCCTAAAAATAAAAGAAAAATGGGGCATAAACACAAGTAAATTCAAATGTCTGCATGTAAAATAAATAAATGAATAAAAACGATTAAAAAATCTGGCTATATCTGGGTCACATTTGACTTTATAGGGTCCTGGCTGCAGTGCCAGTCGCCGCCCTGCATGGCGCTGTGGTAAACAGGAAAACACGCGAACAGGCGAAGAAGAAACAAGAGCACAACAGAAGCGTCACATCCTGTGACCGCAGCTGCAGGTAACTCGTTTTATCAGGACATTTATCAGATTAAATACACACAGAGCTGCGCATTTCGCTCCCGCGCTAATTCACAACACTTAACGTGTGACCACGGGGTCAAACCACGTGATGTCCCGCAACGTCACCGTAGCGGGACTGCCCCTGCTAGCAGCTAGCACACCCCGGTTGTTTTCATATAAGGTGGGTGAAGACTTTTATTTTGAAATAGTTACATTGAATACAATACAGAATTAGTTTCCCGGGCAACCTTTGAAAAATCGTAATTAACCCCTGTTCGATGTGGTGAATGAAGTGAAGTGCCGTGAGATTCATGATTAGTTATGAATGTCATGATATTGATAATTTATGATATTTTGTGTAGTTTATTGTGACTGATGCGCAGCAGCCACAGATATGGTGTCAGAAGAGAGGAGTTGGCTCTTGGCTTTATACTCGCTCTTATAAAAAACATCTGGCAGTAGCTGTGTAATTATTACCTGCTGTGATGTGATGACTGACATTACCCAGAGCAGCATAGGAAACAAAAAAAAAACACCGGGGTGGGGGAGATTAAATGGAGAGAGGAAGAAATGCTTTTAAGAGATGTATTTTCTTTAGATAAATCCTTCAAAACAACACAGGTAGCACTTGTTAGTGATTCTGACAGGAAAAACTGAGTTTTCTCATTTCCTGTGCAGCAGGATGCTCCTGCTACAAAAAGTCAGAATGTTTCCTGACCCTTGACCTTACAGAGCATTGTCACTATTTTAATTTCCTCTTCATACTTTAGTAAGTGGTCATGTTTGCTTCCTGCTTTGCTGTACCCCCCTCAGCAGTTTCTTCTTCTCCTCCACCTATGGCAGATTTTGCATTGATGTTGCGCCTGATCGCAAGGTCATTGTGCCTCAGGTGCCAGGGCGTCACAGCTCTGCCTTCAGGCCGCAGACCATGTGGGACACTCAGCTTGGCGGAGAACCAGCAGACCGTGGAGACTCTCTACGAGCTCTCTGTGGATGTCCAGAAGGTCCGAAAACTTAAGGGCTGGGTCTTGCATCAGAGCCCAGCTTACGCGAAGGAGGTAGCGGGTCTTCTGAAGGACATGGGTGCCTCAGGGTCCATCATCGCCCGGATTTTAGCCGTTTACCCAGAGGCGGTACTCTGTAACCCGGTCCAGATGGAGGCTCAGAGGGAGCTGTGGAGATCAGTTTGCCCGAACGAGAAGGAGCTGGTCGCCATCATAGAGAATTTCCCGGCCTCCTTCTTCACCTCCTCCGGTCACCATGGCAACCAGCGGGACAACATCGCTCTCTTCCAGAGCTTAAACCTCAACAAGCGAATCATCACCAAGCTCATGGCCAGCTCCCCGCAGAGCTTCAGCCGGCCCATGGAGCAGAACGGGGTTATGGTCCGCACCCTCCAGCAGGCCTACCAGGAGCTTGGCGGAGAGGAAGCCAACATGAAGGTCTGGCTTCAGAAGCTGCTGAGCCAGAACCCGTTTGTTCTCCTGAAGCCCCCCGAGGTGCTGAGGCAGAACCTGCTGTTCCTGAAAGACAAGGGCTTCACCACGGCTGAGCTCCTCCGCCTCCTCTCCAAGCTCAGGGGCTTCGTCACCGAGCTCAGCCCTGACAGCATGGGCCGTACCCTGGCGTACTCCCAGGACACCATGGGCTGCTCTGAGGCGGAGCTGCGGGACATCGTCCTCAACTGCCCAGCTCTACTTTACTACAATCCGGCCATTCTGGCCGAGCGCTTTCAGGGCCTCCTCAGCGCCGGGATCAGCATGTCTCAGATCAGGGAAACTCCAGCCGTCCTGGAGCTGACCACACAGATAGTGAACTATCGTTTGCAGCGACTGAGGGCACATGGTTACGATGTAAGGACAGGAAGCCTGGAGGTACTCAACGGTACTAAGAAGGACTTTGAGATGAGCTATGGAAAACTACAACTACGTAGAGAGAGACCTATTTTTAACCCTGTCGCCCCTTTAAAAGGAGACGACTGACGTGGGTGACTCCCAGCTGTAACTGGACGTTTACTATTGTGCTGAATTTTATTTATTCTATGTCATCGTTATTATAAATTACAGTTGAGTAATATTGTGGGAGGATTTACATTCAACAACGAATCCTGACAGTGAAATTGCAGGAAACAATCTTATAACATGGATTAAATGAGTTGGAAAAACTAACTTAAATGAAACCTTTTTTTAATGAGCTAAGAGCTGTTATGAAAAAAGATTTAACACTGAAAAAAACGGATTTGTTTGAACTGTCATCATGCTGCCAACATCTCCAAGTTTATGGGATGACGGGTTTTACTGAAAGTGCAACACATAGTCGATTAACCCATTAATGTCCAATGTCAACAGCAGCTCTCACGCTGCTGAGTGATAAGCTGGGTTTATTATAGTTTATGTGCACGTAAACAGATGATCTGCCTCAAAGGGAAAACAGGTTGGGCCTGCTCTTTTATTATTTAGTGCCAAAATATGTTGACAGGAATAAGCTGGTCATCACAGTGCACTGTCAAGTGTTTTTTTGCAGCATGTTAAGTACTAGGTGAGGTAAGAACAAATCTGTTTTTACTTCTTCAAAGTGTGGTCAAAGTGAATCAGAAATTATTGTTTATAAATAATTCCTACATGAGTCCATCTGTCCATTAATATAACATTATTTCAAACATGTGATCATTTCCACTAGTGTTTCTGTGAAATTAGCTCTGTTTGGATCAAAAGAGGACCTGTTGGTGACTAACTATTCTAGATTGTACGGTAACGTACCTTAGGTGAGGTTCTAATCCTGCTCCCAGCCTACTGGCCTACATGTTTTAGGAATTTCCCTGACCAGCTCTTTATCACGCAGATGAAATGTGTCACGGGCTTGGTAACCTGTTAATGATTAGCTGTGTAATCTGCAGGACAGTAGCTCCCCAGCAATAGGTCTTTTGGTCTACCAATTATTCATCATCAATATATGATCCTACCTCGAACATAATAAATGTGGGGCTTTTCCTTAACATACAGCACTAGGTGGTTAATTGAAGGCAACTATCAATCATCAATGTAACTAAACACTAAAGTATGTAGGTTTTTGAGTTCATGGTTTTTTATTTGCTTTTAATTATCAGATATTTTTATAAACTAAGTGATTATTAAATAGAGTAATCGGCTAAATAACTGATAGGCCTACAGTCAAAGACACTTGATAAAAACTACTTGTGAATCGGTGACTTTCCTCTAACTGGGTTGTGTAATTCTTAACAGAAAAATGTGAGAATGTATGAAGGTTAATATTTCACTTTTATTTCATTGTAGGTGTGATCTGAAGTTCAGTATTCATCCATGAGCCTGATGCTACTACACATTTAAAAAAAAAAAAGAAAAACAGGACACTTTTGTAGATGAGAATCCACATCAGAGGAGATGAGAATGGTTATATATATATATGTACCACTTCCCAATGTGATATCAGATAGTGAGACCTTAATATGTCACTTTAAGGGAAGACTTATTCCCTCTTTACATAAATAATTTATTACAGCTCATTACCTCATTGCAATAACTTAATGTAAAACACTGCATGACACAAGGATGTAGTGACAGACATGCAAACACATCTATCAAATGTATTACGGAGTATAACCAAATACAAACACAGCTTTTCAAACCATTTTATTTACAAGCGCCAAGTGTCTCATTTTCAGTGTTCTTGGCAGCACAACCGTTCGCCTCAGGGATGCAGTCTAACTGTCGCAGATTTTTTATTGTTACTTTACAGATGGACACTTTATTACGAGCTGTTTCGCCAAAGAAATATCACTTCATTATCATTTCAAATGAATTCAAATGTGGCCACACCATGAGAGAGGAAAAGAGGAACTTCCTTTTCGTTTAGGATCCAGGAAAATGAGAAATGAGTTGCTGTTTGTTCGTGCAAAATTGATTTTCCATTAAGTTTGTCTTTATTAATAATGTTTTCATATTCTGTAGGGCTTGGGTTGGTGCCCACATTCATTTTAGTGAAGGCCAGAAAATCGATACACAATCTTACTAAGCATTGTCCAAACCAAGAGAAGACATTGTAAAATGTCCTCCATCTCCATTTGAAATGTGTCTTAGTGTTGAGAGGCCAGCAAAAAAGCCCTTGAAACATCTTTAAGAGAGTGTTTTAATGGGAATGAGTTTCACAGATAATGAAGCCATGACGTTTTGCCTCCAGGTCCCCTTGTCTTAGTGATGTTGACGTGGAGGGGTCACAGAGAATGGGGCTTGTGTACCCAGAAGGAGGATCAGGGAGGAGAGGATATACTTTAACCACTTTTGCTTCCCATCTGCTGCAGTCTGCATCACGCGGCGACGGCTCTGTAGTCATGGCGATGGCCACTGGGCAGATGATGCAAAAGTGAGTGCATCTGGTAATGAATTTGAGCTCCGCAGATGGATGCCTGACTACTTTACATCCATACACAACACGGAACCCCCACGAGGCTGCGACTCGAGGGCGAAGTAAGGTGACTGCGACGTGGAGTAAAACGGGGCAGTAGCTTTGCAGCCAGTATTTATTTTCCCACCTGAAGTATCAAAACAACACACTTTTTTTGTTCTGGCTGTGGATCCATGTAATAGTGTGATGTGACATCACAGGTGTCAGGAGGGAGGGGCAAGCATCAAACAGGAAGTGACCCTACAAGATCGTTTTCACCATAAGGTGGCAAAAGTGTCATAGCCAAAATACTGTATGCCAGAAATCTTTTTTTGGAAATATGAACATGATATACTACTGCAACACAATAATAAATGTGTTAATATCACAAATAAAGTTTCTATTTTTGGAATCGGGTTGTTTTTTTTAATTTATTTCGTATAATCTTTTTTTATGATAGAGGATTAGCAAAGTAAGAAATCTCTCGTGTAGCCACCTGTTTTTACTGCGCTTCTAACAATAAATCTTTCTGTACCTTAATTTATTTTGTCCCGTCCATCCAGGGATTAGGTGAATGGGACAGTGCTTAAAAGCTTTGCTGAATGATTAACCTTGTAATAGAGATGTAATCTTGTATCAATCAGTGTTTGTCAAAGTGGGGTCAAGGAAAAGGGATTATTTATTTCTTTTTCTTTCCATGATAATCCATCCATCTATGATAAATTGCCTGTAATAAAACACCTAAGAGCAAAAATCTTATCAGAAGGGGGATCTTGAAACAAAATCTCATCAAACGGGTGTGTCTATGATCTAATTTGAGGAAACTTGAGAACCACCGCTCTGGATTAGTGTTGCCCAACTGCTTCATGTGTGCAGGCAACCACAAAAAATGTTCATGGACTAGCTGGATTCTGTTTTTTGCGAAGCTAGAAAAACACCATGTTTAGCCAAATACGCTAACCAAACCCAACTTAACATCAAGTTTAGCCATGACATCTTGCCTAAGTAATCCTGATTAATCCGTTGCAGAGCAGAATGGCACCAGTGAGACAGAGATGCAGGAATACAGCAAATGGGAAGAACAAACACCTTCCTAAACCCCAGCTGGCGCCACATTCATCACAAGCTCATAGAGAAGGCAAATATGGTGGAGAAGGAAAAGCAAAAGACAAACAAGACTCAGTCTAAACTTTGTGTATGACTGCACTAGAAGTTTCAGCCTTAAATTAAGGTATATGGGGGGGATTAATATATAAAGGATTATACCCCAAACAGATGACATGAACAGAGACATTATCTACCTATTCTCTGAAAGTGCAGCAGAGCTTTGTGTTTGGGCTCATCCCTTCTACCGATGACTGAATTGATGCAGAGTGATATGCAAACGCCAAATTCTCCTTTTGCTGATATCTGTGACACATTAGCTTTTACTCAGAGAAAAGACATGATCAAACTCATCACTTTCACAGCCAGGGGTGCTTGTGCTTGTCCCTGTGCCCGCAAGCATGTTAAAAAGTGTCTTGCTTATTGTGTGTGTGTGTGTGTGTGTGTGTGTGTGTGTGTGTGTGCAAGCAGAGTTTGGTTCCATGGTCTATTATTAGGCTGCAGTGCCTCTTAGTGGGCACACTAAGATGTGCACTTAAAATCAGTATTATACACTATAAACTACATTTCCCTTTCACTACTTACAGTTAACTCAAACTTTAGCAATATTAATATAATTGGTATATATGACACACACCTAACAGAATCAATTTAAAATGAATACATTTTTGATTAAAACAGGGATCAAGTTATAATCATCATATTTAGATTTACACAATTAACAATTGTTGTTTTTTTTTTTTTCAAATAAGTCTTCTAAAGTCTGATGCTGTTTCTGGATACAGTCTTGTCTGTCACCGTTGGACTATGTGGAACAGCCTGCAAGATCAACCCTTGGTGTAGAGTATTGTCCCACATGATAGGGCTACTCCAGATGTGGTGTCCTTAAGTGTCTGCAATTCCTACTGTACCATGATTTGACCACAATGGCTGGCTGCTACTTGCTGTCATGTCTCCTGTCACTCAGCCTGACTTCATCATACACCTTTGAAACTTTGTTATTGAAATACATTTTATGGCAGCATTAAGAAGAGAGATGCAAGTTTTATTTTCACTTTTTCATAGGCATAAGTAATCTGCGATGTATAAGATTTGTTTCAGTTGCTTGTAAACTTTATGAACAAACTTTATGTCAAACTTGTGACATTACACAGCTGTGTGTAATGTATTTTACCCCATGTTCCAGTGCCAAATCTATTTTATTTGGCACTCAGACACACACAGACAGAGAGACTGAGATTTCTCACTTTATATTAGGAAAATAGCACTTTGAAGACAGGTGACCCAAGTTCATGCTGTACTGAAGTTAGTGCAGTTGGCCAGATGGTGGCATTGAAACAAACATTGGGACTTTTGACAAAACTTTTAAGAAGTCTCACACAAACTAAAAAAAAAATTCTTCCTGCATTCTGTGACCAGAAAAATCACATATATGCCGCACACATTATCTTCTATAATGACTTTCTTCTATTTTCAATTTTGTCAAAATCTGTTTACTTTTTTTTTAGCAATAATGACACTGCTACAAATGCTGTGCAATCATCACCAAATTTGGTACAGAACATGGACTATGCTGGTAAAATTAACTTGTTGGAGTTTTACTACTATACAGTTTTGCCGAACCTGACCCTCAAAGTCTGTTTAAATACTGTAGACTGGGCTTGGCTTTACTACACACATCATATCTCCTAAACACTTATTTATGCTATTGTAACCACACTCGGCCAGGTGTAGATATTGTTGCTTGACCGTGACAGATTCAATACAATCTCAACAATAGGTGGCTCACCCATTGGTCTGTCCTTTGTATTTCTTGAGAACACATGCGTATATTGCTGAAGGTGTGTGGGAGAACAACGTTGAGTATGAAGTCGATCACATGATGGTGTCAACAATGCTGCAACAAGCATTCGGCCTGCTCTAAACTGGTATGCGTTCTGAATACCAGCCACTGGGACGGGCCTTCACGGCTCTGCAACTGCATGTCACACTCTGTTCACAGCAAGTCAGAAAGAGCATTTGCACATGACATGTTCTGAAAAGATTAAAAAATTCTATCCTTTTGTGAATAGCTCAGTTATGTAACATTTTAAAAGCAAACATGTTTTGTTCTACAATGCCACCACAGCTGGACATTAGTGGGGTTTAATGTTTTTCTCCAACAACATATATACAACATATAACATACAATATAACAGGTCATGATCACAGGAAACTTGAGCAGAGCAGTCATATAGTACACTCTCCAACAGATGTCGACAAAGACCACACAGATCTCAGCAGAGTTACTGAAATGCAAGACTTTTATAAATGCATGTGGTGTTGTTAAGATCCAGACATTTATTAAGACACAACATTGTTCTGCTAATATTTCCCCCCCCCAAAAAATTATAACTGCTGCTTAAAAATCCTTAAAATGACATACACCTTTGCACTAATTAAAAAAAAATCCATCAGTATAAAATGTATTTAACAGATTTAAGATCTCTTGTGAGATTTTATTTGTCACATGTGCATAAAAGTATATAAATGTGTCAAACTCACAGACACATTACAAGTAGTATAAAATAAATGTATTTATAGTTGGGAGTTATAATGGAAGTGCCAACTTCTGAAAAACAAGTGCTGTAAGTCACGTCTCCAAGCCATTCACCTGCTGAGTCAAACCCTTTGTCTTCATGTCCTCCAACTGTTAAAATTCCTCACCTCGAATTATTCATTGTCCCGTGATTTGTTTTTACTACCAATGCCGCAGGCTTAGCATTTTGATGCCTCCCACTCAACATAGGATAAGCTGCCACTATATGTTCAGGTTTCTTAGAAAATATAAAGACTTACTGAGGGTGACCTTGCAGGCCCAAGCTTGATTAAACCTAATTGCAAGGCTTTAAACTAGGAAGCAGTAGCAGGTTGTGTCAGGAAGGATGTCTGATGTAAAAAACTGTTCACCTACAGGATGCTGAAGGAATTGGACTGCTGTTGGTCAAAGAAGGAGAAGAGGAAGGCATGTTTGTAGGAAGAAAGAGAGGAGGAAACACCAAGAGTATAGGACTGAGAGTAAGGACTTTGAATGTTGGAACTATGACAGGAAAAAGTAGAGACATGATGCAGAGGAGGAGGGTAGACATATTAAGTCCAGGAAACCAGGTGGAAAGGTAGCAGGGTTGGAAGTCTAGGAGCAGGGTTCAAGTTGTTCTATCTCAGTGTAGTTAGAAGAAAATCGAGGAGGACTTACAGTATCTCAAAGGAGGAATGTCTTGAAGGCAAAAAGATAGAGCGAAAAAGAAGTGTGTTTTAGGAAGAAGGTGAGACAGGTTCTGGGTGGCCAGCAGGTGCTTCCAGATGACTGGATAACTACAGCCTATGTGATCAGGGGGACAGCTAGGAAAGTAGCTGGTGTGTCATCTGGCAGGAAAGTAGATAAGTGAAATGAGGAGCTGCGGGAGTGTATACAGAGAAAGAGGTTAGCTAAAAGAAGTGGGACACTGGGAGGACTGAAATGAGTAGACAAGAGTACAGTGAGATGCAACGTATGAGACAACAAAGGCCAATCTAGGGGCATATGATGATTTATATGCCCCGTTGGACAGTAAGGAGGAAGAGAATGATTTGTAAATGTTGGAAAGACAGAGAGACTGATGGGAAGGATGTGCAGCAGGTTAAGGTGATTAAGGAGAGGGATGGACATGTATAGATAGGTGCCTGTAGTGTGATGGGAAGATGCAAAGAGTACTTTATATGTTTATGAATGAGGAAAATGGGAGAGAATGAAGAATAGGAGAGGTGACTGACACGGACCAGGAAGTAGCAAAGATTAGTAAGGATTCAGTGAGGAGGGCTTTAAGAAGGATGAAGAGTGGAAAGGCAGTCAGTCCTGATGATGTACCTGTGGATGTATGGAAGTGTCTAGGAGAGGTGGCAGTGGAGTTTCAGACCGGGTTGTTCAACAGGATCTAGTCAGAAGATTTGTGAGGAATGGAGAAGAAATGTGCAGGTGTCTATTTTTAAGAACAAGGGGGATGTGCAGAGTGGTAGCAACTACAGAGGAATGAAGCTGATGATCCATATAATGACGTTATAGGAAAGAATAGCTGCAGCTAGACTTAAGTTTGTGAGCTGCAGTATGGTTACAACCCCATGCCGACACCTGAACAGAAAAGAAGAAAGAAGAAGAAGAAGAAAAAGAGGAAGAAGAAATAGGAAGCTGATTAAGATCTTCGCCTTTTCTTTAAGGAAGCTCTGCTTTTGATAGTGATTTCATATGTAATTGTCAGTTTTCTTCTATTATCTGTCAATATATTTTTTTATTTAAATTATTAGACTGAAGTAGTTGTTTTGGTGGTTACTTTTATTTCTATATGAGTGTGTGTGACAGTATACACGGCACTTGACTGTATACAAGTGTCACTGGTTGCACAGGATTAATTAAATTGACTGTAGCTTCTTGAAAGAAGGAACACTATTCAATGGGAACATATTCTATCCAGGGTAATCTGAATATTAAACTAGATATTATTCAATTTTAATTAGCTGAAGGCAATTAATTTGCCTCTATGCAAGAGATGTGGGACCAGAGGAATTAGAACGAACATGCCTGGCATTTTCTAAATAGTCATTAAATGACATCATTTTAATCCAGGGTTTGACCTTACACACTCATATAATCAGAACATGCAGCGAAAGACTATTCCTGAACCCACCACACATAAAAACACATTTAGCATAATTTATTCCCACTTTGATGTCTGAAGTGGGAGGTATTAAATGAACTGTAACCACCACAGCGGGATTACAGGGAGGAGGGGGCACCTCCCTGCACACATCCACAGTCAGCCGACGTTCAAGCAGCTCAGCAGGGGGTCTGCCAGGGAGCTGAGATTCAATTTAAAAGAGCATTGCTTTCCTCTGGGCTGGAAGGTGAAGGATAATTCCTCTGTACCTTGGGAGGGTGGAAGGGCATCCGTCTATCTGTGAAACAAATTGTCTGTTGAGTTGTCTTTCCAAAATGCTACTCACGCTACATTAGCGAGGCATTGAACTTGAAATAGTTCTCGAAGAACATACTGTATGTATCTGGTGAAGCTCAGATAGGGTTAACCAAGTCTGAATGAATTACACTCACTCACTTCCAGCAAATAAAGTAAAGCTAAAGTAATATGTTAAAGTGAAGTTCCAGTAAATAAATAAATAATTAAATATTGCCAGCATTATACCATAATCAACCTTGAAGAATCAGAGTAGGTGAGTATTATTTGGTGTTTTCATACCATATCTGACATTATAAATAAAATAAAATTCTACTGAAATGAGGGACCTATGCACTTTTACTGCAGTACTTTAACTACATTCAACTACTTTTACTTATACAGTTTCTATAGTAAGAGTTGTCACGAAGGTTAGGTTTTCAACCATTACTATAATTACTATGTAACTGTATTTCATGCATGTTGAGTTGTGTTTATGTATGAAACATGCTATACTAAAAAAGTAAATAATAATTATTACTATTAATAATAATAATAGTAGTATTATATAATGAGGTATTTTTAAAAGTGATACGTTTGTACTTTTACTTAAATAAAGTATCCAATCATTCTGATTAACACTAATTTGGAATGTTTTAATTTGCTCTTTTTTTGTTATGCACGTGTGACGTCAGTAGGTGGCAGCACAGAGCTCGATCTGTTTTCATCATTATTTGAGGTGGATAAAAAATGTTCTTTCTGCAATTCTGAACTAGAAGCTGTAATTAGTTTGTTTTATCATTTAGTGATAACTTCTACGAAATACTCACATATTTACTTATATTTTTTAGCAAAACGTCGCATGAAATTCGTGTTGAAGGCAGGAATATTTTCAACACTTTTGAATATAAGGACAAAATAACACATGTAGGTACTATTGTAAAATCTTTTTTTTTTTTTATTATTTTGTCAGGTACATTTCATTTCCATTATACCAAAGTTCCTAAATCAACACCACGGTTTAAATACTTTTTTGACAGATGCTGAATAAAACTCATTAAACTTGTAACAAAAAATAAAAATTAGTGAACATTTGTAAACAATTTTAAAACCTGAAATTGCTCCTTTTTTTGTATTTTATTTATTTAGTTGAACTATCGCTGTGTTGCAATTATTATGAATCTATTTTCTTAATAAATGAACGAGAAAGACTGATTAAAGTCACATTATTTATTGCGGTTAATACTTTGTATTAAAATAAAATTGCCAATAAAAAAAAATAAAAAAATAAAAAAGACAAGGGGCAGCACAGCTCGGTATCGCCGGGGCTCCGGAGGACCGACCCTCCTCCCGGGAACGAAGCAGCCGGCGCCGCCTCTCCCTGTCGCCGCTCAGGCCGCGCGGAGCGTCCCGGAGAACAGGCGTCGTCTCCTCCTCGTGCTGGACACCTCCTCATCACTCCTGCTCCATTCAGCGGGCTAGCAGCGCCTAGCCTCCCCTACAGCAGCCCGGGGCTGCTGCAGCTAGCTTAAAATCAAAAACACCCCCCTTTCCCCCTCCTCCTCCTCCTCCTCCTCCTTCTTCTGCTTCTTCTTCTTTTTTTTTAAACCGAGGTCCATTTAAATTCCGTTGCTCGTGCCGCTTTGTATCCGGAGGGGGAACAAACGGACGCGTTCAGATTGGACAACGTGACCACACGCCGTGAACGACGAGCCCCGCTGGATGCCTGGAACCAGCGGCAGCAGCAGCTGCGGAGCTCGGCTACACTGTGGGATTTGTGCGTGAAGCCTGCGGGATACAACTAACGCAGCGAGGTGAGTGTTTTAAAATAAAAAAAAAAGGCAGCATGTTGTGGCGAACGCAGGGTTGCGGTGGTGATGAAGAAGAGGAGGAGGAGAATGATGCCTCCTCCTCCTCCTTCTCCTCCTCCGGTGCTGCTGCTGGTGTCGGAGGCCATCGGCTCTCCGTGGCTCGCCCTGCCCGAGCGGACGCGCTTTGTCTGGGGCGGAGTGATGGACGTTTGTCCGACCCCCGGAGTCCCACTTTTGATCCCGGTTTGTGTGTTATTGCAACACGGGATTTGAAAGCTATACTTAGGAGGCACTTCTAATGTAAAAGAGGCGGATAGTAACTAATTACATGTACTCAAGTACCGTACTTAAGTACAGTTTTGAGGTATTTGAGTACGTCCATGTGATGCTACTTTAATGCTTCACTACAGGGGGAAATATTGTGCTTTGTATTCGTGTATTTAACTGACAGCTTTGCCTCCGTGCTACTTTTCTTTCTCTATCATTTTGTATTTTGTATATATATATACATATTAAATATATAAATAAATTACATTTTTCTGGCAGATATTGCAATTTCGATTTTAGTTTTTTTTTCAAATCAAATTTCACTGCACAAGAACATTTACAAGCATCACAGAAACTTTCATCATACCATCAAAACAATACATGCAATAACTCATCAATGCAAGAATTGATTTTAAATATAGTCCAAGAAACATGCTATAGATAAGATACATCAAGTGCTGGAACAACAGCAGTTAGACTGAAAACTGAATAACTACAAGAGCATCCATGTCTTAACCTAAAGTAGAGCAAAGAAGGCCTTTAACTTGAAGTAGCACACACACCTGTAAAATAGTAGACAAAAAAAAACTTGGTTAGGAAAGCAAAAAAATCGCAGCTTTGACAATCTCAAGATTGTGTTGCCTGAAATCACAGTTTACAATCTGAAACGATAGATCTTTTTATGTGAGTAGCATTTTGGAAGGCCTAATTTACACTGGTAACATTAAGGTGCTGCTTAATGAATGTGAGTATTAAATTATTATTGCCTAAGGAGTATTTTTACTCCTGGTACTTTCATCATAATTTGCTGTCAATGCTTCTGTACTTGTAATTAAGATTTTAAATGATATATTTTTCCTCATAATACAAGTTTTTTTTTTTTCATTGTGGTATTACCATTTTAACTGAGTAAATCAGGTGTTATTTCGGGAGCTGTGCACCTGCTGTGCTGTGGGTTCAGTGAACTGTAAAACTGACCCTACAGGCCAATAAGAGAATTTGGGTCACTGTATAGAAAACATGTAAAAGTCGTTTCAACTTCATACGGTCGACTTTATCATGTTGACATTTCAGACGCAGCATCCATCCCCCAGTTTCTTCTTCTTTTTCTCTCTTCGGTCACCTTCTCTCCCCTTTCTCTGCTTTAATTTCACCCCCTCCCTCCTTCCCTCCCTCCCTCCTTTGCTCTCCACGTCTTCTCTTCTTCTTTACACACTTGACGTCCATCTGGCCAGTTTCTTCCAGTGTTGTCCTCTCACTCATCCCCCCGCCCCCCCCCCTTTTATCTCTCTGTCTCCCTCCTCCTCCCTCCATCGATTTGCCTGCCGGCGTTGCTAAGAGACAACAGCAGAGTAGATGGAGGGGGCAGCTTCTCCTGTTGTGACAAAGAGGGGAAGATCGGTCGTCTCACCTGTTTCTTTTTTTTTTGTCATTTCTTCCACTATCTGTGTTGACGTGTGTTGAAATCTGACACAATGACAGACCTGGGGCTCCCAAACATTTAGGTCTCTGTGCGATTCCTGATAAATGCTGTTTTTTTTTTACAGGCATTTTATGAGATCGCATCAGATTTTTTTTTTTGTAGATGTGTGGTGAAACTGTCAGTAGAAAAGATGGTGGAGGGGTCACCCTGGAACATGCGTGCAGAGGCCTAGTTTCTGGGTTACTCCCCTCACTTCGCTATGTGTGTCAGCCAATGTTGGCGGATTCTGCAGAGAAGTGAGACAAAACGGGTGGAGTCTGCATAATCTCATTCACGTACAGCGCCCAGGCTCCTCATCCACATTCCAATAACCTTATTTGATTCCTCCTCGCTCCCCGAGGATCCCCAAGGAGCCATGAGCGAGGCCCCTTTTATTGGAAGCCGGTTATTGATTGCGAGCTGCAGCCGAGGGGACGGCTCTGTCACAGCGTAGCTGCAGTTCCACAGTGGACAGGGCAGACGAATTATCCCAGGTTTTTATATTTGGTTTGTTTTCCCATTCATCATCTAGTTAAACAATAAAGGATGTGTTAGAATTGTCGGATTCATCCACTGAAAAGAACATTTATAGAAACTTTTTTTTTTTTTGTGGGTCTTTTCATGATCTGTTAGTTTCTCCAGTCCGCTGTCACTGTCCAGAAACGGAGGCTACTTCTTGTGACACTTCAGAGGAAAGGACGTCTCGTTTCTCTTAAAAGCATTGTTTCTTCTCATCTTGCCTCATTCTGAGATACAAAGAACGTGGTAATGGGATGTACAGCTTACATTTATGACATTTCCTTTGCTCTTAACACAGTAAGACCAGAGCTGTTATAAAAACATTGATTTTATGGACTGAATGTTTTTTGCAATAGGCAACCACAACAAAACGTTTTTTTTTAATGGATATATTTAATACCACGAAAAGTCTGTGGAATAGATACTGGATTTTGTAAATATAACAAAAAAGTTGCACTATTCTTTTATATTCTTGATTGCCAGAGAAAGTGTTAAACGTGTCCCTGCTGTTTCGACCTCGTTTCATAAGGCACATTACCTCTTGCATTATAGATGTCAGGTTTGAGATTAACCTGTGGATTAGCCATCCCATTTGGATGCGTTTTTGAAAGGGCATCACAACACTAACTCATCTTCTAAGAAAACCCCAGGAGCTTAAATGTAAGCAGGGAGAACCTAAGACTAGCTTAGCAAAGTGTCACAACCTTCAGCCTGGCCTCCTGGTTTAATCATCTGAACTAAACGTTAAAAATAACCAAAATGTTAGCAGACAGTCACCTTGGGAAGGAGAGACACTGGCAACAAGCAACTTAATATCTCAAAGTTATATGAGCTTGGTAAAGAGTGACAGGAAATCAACTTTAAAACTGACCTCACCCTCCTTCGATGTGTTTTTTTTCCTTCAGGTTCACAAGTTTCCAGATGCTAAAAACAACATACTTTTGCCATGTACATTGTGTACAATTTCATGTATATGGCTACGTTTTTTTTCTTTTAATATTATTATTTTTAAAGTGTAAAAATAACTAAAATAAAAAGGTGTCTGTGGGAATGACCTGCAGAAGTAACCACACAACACACGTATCCAACGCATTGAGTTCAATGATCCAATTCCCACTCTGGATTTTTCCTGGCTTTACAAGAGGCTTAGATGCTGCCTCAACAAAGCAGGCCTGGCTTTGTAATCATGGCCAATGTTACACCTAAACCCCTTCTATTCTAAATTTATGCTGGTATAGACACCGTGTTGTAGTGTAGGCTAACATCACCCTGTTGTAGTTCAGTCTTAAGCTTTTAGATCCAGCTTATGTTGTGTTTCTATTACTTAGAGGCCCGGAACCGACACATACATTTGTCAGAAATAATCACTACAATTCCACTCTCCCCACAACTCATAATTGTGGGGATAAAGTGTACCTCATGCTTTCACAGGGGCCTCTGAGCATCAGAAGTGTGTGTGTGTGTGTGTGTGTGTGTGTGTGTGTGTGTGTGTGTGTGTGTGTGTGTGTGTGTGTGTGTGTGTGTGTGTGTGTGTGTGTGTGTGTGTGTGTGTGTGTGTGTGTGTGTGTGTGTGTGTGTGTGTGTGTGTGTGTGTGTGTGTGTGTGTGTGTGTGTGTGTGTGTGATCAAAGTCCTGGCTATTAAAATTATAGCTGGGCAGCCTCCCAGTGATTGAATATTTTTCCCTCAAACAGCATTTTC
Organism: Eupleurogrammus muticus; assembly: GCA_036785175.1. Lineage (NCBI taxonomy): Eukaryota > Metazoa > Chordata > Actinopteri > Scombriformes > Trichiuridae > Eupleurogrammus > Eupleurogrammus muticus. The sequence continues at coordinate 17,187,274 of JAYKQN010000010.1, read as the reverse complement.
AGCTGCTGAGAAGCAGTTTGTCAACTCTGTCAGGCACACAAAACGTGTTAGATCAAACACATTATACAATTAATAAAGAGAACTGAGAGTTATGTCAAGTCATTAAGATGAAATACCTGATGGAGTTGGCAAAATGTGAACCAACAGTCCAAACCGTAAAGACGGGAGACAGGAGAATATTCTAAACTTTCTTAAAAAAATAATTATTATTTGTAGATTAACTTCTGGTGATTGACTAATTGATTAGTCTGGCTGCAACTGTAATGTAAAGCTAAATATTTGGATTTATTTTTGCAGACACTGAGGACTGTAGATTGTTCCTTTACTCACTCACATTGGAAGTGCAGTGTAATCTCTAATGAACAGGAAGAATGAACAATGTGTGCAGCGGATGTGGTTTCACGACTGACTCTACATATTGTGGACCCATCCTTTTACTAGGAGAATATTGCTGTATTTTTATTAATTAACCTGCCTATATTTACACACTCTAATTAACATACAGAGATTAGAGGTGCAACGGCTGACCATTTATACATTATCTTTTGGTCAAAAACATGGGAAAGCACACTATCATAATTAAGCCAAAAAGCCCAAGGTTATGTTGTAATTGTTTAGTTCACAATATGCAGTTTACACTCTCATACATAACTGCAGAAGCCCTGGAAAATGCTTTTTTCAAGCAGATGAGAGCTAGTGTGGTGATAAATATTATAATAATTATAGATATACTACTACCTACATTCATACAATATCCTGGACACACACACACACACAAACACACACACACACACATATGTATGTATATATATATATATATATATATATATATATATATATATACATTACCACCTTTTAACCCCATTAACAAAACCCCAAGAACAGTTCATTTACTGCTTGTCCTAGATAAGAGAAAAGTATGAACCCACAATAAATTGTGCTGTGATTTTGAATTGCATTCAAAATGGTGCAGAAATAACTACATTATAGAACAGATTTGTAAAAAAAAAATGCAAGCTTTGTCAGGTCTTTACACAAGATAGAAAGACAACAACTTAAAAAATACTATTTTTTACTGACTATTTTTTAACTTTGGATTTCAGGCAGTTGCACAGATGACTAAAAAGGGCAGGCTGTGCCTGGAAATAATGTTTGCAACAGAAAAAAAAAATACTTTAAAAAACAATTTCTCACTTGCCTGCGGCAACTGTACATAAGGCAGAGCAAAGAAGAAATGTTTTAATTTGAGAATGGTTGTCATTGTCGCTTTAGAACTGACTTAATCCAGCAACAAATTCATTTATTTTTAATTTATTTATTTCTACAGTTAAAACAGCAAAGCCTGGCATGGACTAAAGGACATGAGACATATTTATCCCATGTCTCAGCTCACAGACCGAGCACTGAGCCGAGAGGTTACTAATAGGATTCTTACCTTTTTAGAGCTTGCATGTACAAACATACTACACACACTCATCTCATTATACTCCTGCTACACTTTGAGAATACTGAGAACAGATTTGAAATGTAAATCTCCACCGTTGAGTGCCATGAATCTTCACAGGGTCTGCAGTGTTTTCCTCAGAATTCTGTTTGTGTCGGTAGCTGACTGAGGAGGAGAGGGGGTCCCCCTCCACCCCAGATTTAGGTTTTCTTCTATTGGCAGTTTTTTTGAATGCACCAAAAAAATAGTTATACGGCGCTGTGATGATCTTTCATAACCTGAAAGGAATTTCATTCATGACAGTTCGGTTGTGAGTTGACAATTTTAAAACAGATTTTAAACTTGTTAACTTATTCATGAACGATTTCTTAGCTGTGTGTGTGTGCGCGTGTGCAAATTTGGCTGTGACAGCAAATTTAGTGCGTAATGAGCTGGAGAAATTGTATGATCTGCATCCAGTTTAAACGCTGCCTGAAGGTAGGAGGTCTGCAGTGGAGTATACTGTAGTTTATGGGCTTTCATGAAAGGCTTGTGAGACAAAAAAGGTGCCAAGCTGGGTTCACAGGGTGCTGGTTATAATGAAACCCCTGCAGCCTGTGAAACCAGAGGCAGTAGCATGGAAAAAAATGTACGACACGTTGCACAATGTTGAATGCACACACACAATCCTATCATTTTAAACTGCTTACAGTAACCGTACATTATTCTCTCACTTGCTCACACGCTCATGCACAAACGTTCTATCCTATCATTGTAAACTACTTAACTTCTTAAACATGTTTAACTCATGGTTTAACTCCTTAATTGACTAAGGTATTACCACTAAACACCACATAGCGTTAAACCAAAGAAGACTTCGTGATCTGTAATGTACTCTTCTCTTTTTTATATTAATTGCTAGAAATCAATTCCGTCTACCTTGTTTTTAATAATCGTCATTTGTTTGCCATTAAATTAATGGATAGTTGGTATTGTTGGGTACCTAATTGTTTTGCCAATAGAAATCACATAGCTACTTAAATCAATGGCTTCTGTTCCTGATAATAAAAGCACACAATTTTTCATGCAAGAGCACATCACTTTTTTCAAAAGAAGCAGAAAGAGGTATTATATTCTTGTTCATCTTAAAACATTTTTGCCATACAGTTTTAAATGCCATCTGTAGTCATGCTCTTGGATTTATTTATCCAACAAATATTCAATTCAATTCAATTCAATTTATTTGTATAGCCCAGAATCACAAATCAGATTTGCCCCAAAGGGCTTTACATTGTGTACAAAAGCAACACAACATCCCCTGTCCTTAGACCCTCACATCGTACAAGGTAAAACTCCCTAAAAAACCCTTTAACAGGGAGAGAAACGGAAGAACCCTCAGGTAGAGTAACAGAGGAGGAATCCCTCTTCCAGGACGGACAGGCGTGCAGTAGATGATGTGTGCAGGTGGAGAACATTACAGAGAATAGAAAAACAGAGGAAAGAAAATTACATCACATTACAGCTTGGGGGAAATTTTGAATATATATATATATATATCTATATCTATATATAAATATATATCTATATACCTATATCTATTTCTCTCTCTCTCTCTCTCTCTCTCTCTCTCTATATATATATATATATATATATATATATATATATATATATATATAATTCAATTAATATATATCAATTATTAATATAATTTGTGGTTACTATGACAACCACAATCAATACTAGTGCAAAGCACAACTTAGACCTTAGTTAGGTCCAGGTTAAATTGTTCCAGACTTGTAACCAATGGTAACCACTTCATCTATGTCGCAAGTGTACTATTTATATATTTTTATATGATCAATTACCATGGCAACGATTGAGTTTTGAAATATATGTGTGAATCAGACCGAATATTCATGCTGTGCAAGGACACCTAATAGATGCTCTGGTGAATATATGGAGAAGCCTAATGGCTGGAATAGTATACAGGATCTATCCCCAATAAGAACGAGAAGTACCCACATCCCAATAGGACAATGGGAAGATGTGTGAGGGGTTAAGGTGCTGTGGGAGGTGGATAAAAGGAAAGGGCACAGGTGATGGATGTGGCGATACCAGCCGGCAGAAATATCAGGGAGAAGGTAGACGAAAAGATTGTCAAGTGCCAAGGGTTGAAAGAACAGCTGGAACAGATGTGAAAGGTCAAAGCTGGCATGGTCCCCGTGGTAGTAGCAGCACTAAGGGCGGTGACATCCAAACTGGGAGAGAGAGAGGCTTGTACACATTCCAGGACAAATTTGATTTAAAAAAATCAGTTTTCACCTGCCACCAAGACCAATTCTCTGCGAATCTCCCCCCTTAAAAAAACGAAGGAGGATTCCGGCATTTCCCACACATTGAAAATCAATGTCCAAATACCAGATTAGATTTCTAGGCCGTCACATGCTTTATACCGCAGAGGGTGCTTTGGAAATCAAACTCAGCCAAATAATATAATAATAGATCACCGTCCCGCTCTCACAGCCAGTTCGGAGGCCCGAGCTGATGATGATGATCATATCACCAGAAATCAGCAGCGCAGACTCCGAAGCCCTTTCCAATCTTGTCCAATTAACTCATCACGAAAAGCTTCAACTAGGTTAATCTGATACCCAGGGAGCAGACAGTGTTTTAATAGAGTCACGCAAATCTAACTGGGCTAGTGTCCTCTCCCCTCCGCTTCTCTCACTCCTCTCTTGTGGTAGGGGCAATATAACAAGAATGGATTTATGACTGTAGTTCATCCTGTTGAGGGGGTATATATATTCAGCTTTTTCCATGCCGTGTCAAGGGTCTTCATTGATGAAGTAAATGATTGACCTTTAAATGCTGTCGCAAATCCATTATGGCATTTGTTCACTGATGTCTTTTTTATTTATTTTTTTGCCACTTGTCAGCATGAGTAAGGAGGTCTGCAGGAAGCTGTTTGAGTTACTTGTTGTTGTGACAGTCTCAGTCCCCCCTACTCCCCCCACACTCAAGTAGCCCCCCCGAGCAAGAAAAACTCCTAATTGTGTACCACGCTGCTGCCAGGACTCCGGCTGTTTTATGTAATACGGTGCAAAATCAGGCAGGTGCTCGCAATGTATCACTGCGGTTGTGTAACAAAGCAGCTCTGATGTTCGTTTGGGAGACGAAGTGCGACAGGAAACCCTCTGTCTGCTCCAATGTGAGAGTCTAATATAAAAGTCTAATAAAATACAAGTTCCTTGGAGAAGTTGGAAAACACACGTGCAGCCGGCCATCATAGCTCTTTACCTTGAGTGATGATCAGATTTACGGCTTTAAAAATGCTCCAGCTTCCTCTTCCTCTCATTAGCAGCACCGTGAAAATCAGTGAATCTTAAAGTCTCGCCCCACGAACGTTTTGGGGTCAGAAATGCTCATCTCCGATTTTCACGCCTTCCGCTACTCCGTTTTCTGGTTAATCTGACACGTAAAAAAAAACAATAAGCTGCCGGCTCAGTTCCTCAAGTTTAGAGAGTCTCCGTTGCCGTATGGCGACACAGAAAAGGAGCAGTTTCCCAGGGCCGCTGTCTGTCAAGCGTTCCCCTCATCTTATCTGTCTCCTAGAATCCCTCTTATCTCTTTGTCTCGTCACACCCTCTCATCTCTCTCCGCGGAGCGTGTAAAACCACCCAAGGGAGAGCGAGGATGAGCAAAGGGGTCCCTCCCCTGCTTTCTGTTCAAGAAACATAGGAGAGCCCAGACCTGACTTGAATTTCAGATCAGACATTTGGAAACATACGTGCTATTGAAATGGAGACTTGTTGGGGTTAATAGTTGGAACCCCTCTGTTCACAGCACCCCGGATGTCGTCCCTCGTAACCAATAGTAACCACTCTCTAAACACACTTGGACCAGTGCAGCTTTTCTACTTATGAATTCCCGCCCGCACGGCTTCAACTCGGTGTCCTTCACGTGTAAAAGAAATTATTTTGAAAAATGAACTGAGGGTGGACGGACAAATGTTGAAAGGATCACTTGTTGTCATGGCAACACTGATGAATTCTGATCAGAGGATTGAAATGGTACACGTACTCTGCAGCTTTTAGCTGCTCACAGAAGGTTTGAGGCAAATTGAATCAGAACTTTACAGCAATTACTCAGTACTGCTCGCTTTTTAAACCGCTATTGTGTGGAAAATGTAATTGTTTGTGCTTCTAATTGTTTATCTGGACACAACTGGTAATAGAAACGTTATGCCTGTTGGCACATAGTAGTGTATTTTGATTTGCTCTGACTACGCTTTTACAAAATGATGTCAGACGGGCTTTAGTGTGTATTGCTGCCTGCTGTCGGGACTAGAGTCGCTTTATAAACTCTCATCCTTTTGAGACCAATGTTTTGAAAAACCAATTGTTCGTTCTGTGCACCCACACCTGCAAATATGTATGTATGTGGTGACTTTTAGTATTTTTACCACTATCAGGGCTGAGCAGCCGGAGGGCACCGGGGTACGCCGAGGCTAGGCTTACCCAAGGAGTTTACAGGCTTAATTCCAACGCAGCGTCATCCCTGCCTGCCCGTGTTTGGATGGATAGACTCTGCAGCAGTAGCAGCTGGCAGCGGGCCTCGGGATGGAGGAGTCTCCTCTTCATCTTCCCTTTTGTATTCCTCTCGCCTCTCTCCTCGGGGCTGAAGACTAATGGGAAGAAAAAAAAGAAGAGAGGGTGAGAGCGGAGGGAATGGCCTAGAGACACAAGCGGGGAGATTAGAACGAGCGAGAGAGAGAGACAAGCGGTTGGTTCATGCTGCTGTGTGGCTGAAACGCAGACTTACCATCTATGTGCTTTGGCAGCTGTTTCTTGCACCATTCATGGTGACCCAGTACCTGTGAACTTGAAATGCACAGATATTGAGTCAGATTAGCTCTAATTCCTTTCTACCAAATAGGTGGTGAAAGGGCATGCTTACGTCATCAGAGATGTGCACACGTTATCACTTTTGTGATGCGACACACATAGATTTGCTTCTCCTGCTGCCTTTTTTTTCGTTTTTTAATTCCAGTCCGCAGTTGACACGAAAGTAGATGGACCAGGAGTAACATTAAATCCACCTTTTTAATCCCAATAAGGTTAAAAAAAAAACTCTTAGCCCTCCACTCGTCCGGTAAACAGCTCTGGATCAGAGCAGAATCCGGTGGGGCTCTGGGTGCATTCATCCAGAAGCTCCCTACCCCCCCCACCTCTCCCCAAGAGCTCCCCGGGGGTCAGCAGCTGTCTGTCGGCAACCAGCAGCTCTGTCCCTCCCCGCCCACTGTCCCGTCCATCACATAAAGTCTCATTTCCTGCACTGCGCTATTGCAAATAAAGAGAAATACGTTCCCATGCGTGCATAATGAGTTAAAATAAACGTGATGAATGTTTGCGGTTGAAATCAAGGCCCAGGAGCGGCTAATGGCCAGCATCCTACAACCAGCGTGATGACGATGTTCCATGCCTGTGCAACCGTACCGTACGTTTTTCAGAATTAGGCTTTAAGGACCAAATCTGCTTGATTGAGCTAGTGAGACCTCTTTCGTACACTTTGTGACGTGTTCAAATGCGTCACAAAGCATTCAGAAGCAGTGCTCTCTGTCTTTCAGAATATTACATGGCTTTCATGCTGTTTTTTAAGGCAATAATGGACCAATTCAAACAAATAAAAAAAAAATGTGGACCCCTGAGGCCCTGTATTCAAGTGTAAATAAAAATTGGCGAATCAGAATGTCTCTTAAGAGGAACCAGAGTGGAGTTCAAAAATCCCAAAACATTTGGACAAAAGAATCCAAAAGTGAGACTTACGATTCACAACTCTGCAATTACAATTTAATGTGAGGATGCCCTAACACTCTGTCATATTTCCCCCATCTTCTCACCCTCCGCCCTACCCCTCGAAGCAATATCAGTCAGGGGAAAAACACCTCAGTGTGTGTCTCCAATGAAACGAATCCACGAATGCACTTTAAAGAAAGGAAACACAAGCAGATAAAAACATACAAAGATATCAGACAGACGTCTTTTGTTCCATACAGTTGCGTGTCGCAGGGCTGCTGCTTTCAGCTTGTTTGTTCTGCACTGGATGTGCATGAAACTGTTTGTGTTCTGCTGTATCATCCGCAGTTGTCTGTGGGAGCAAGAGAATGAGACCTGATTAAAGTTTTGAATGTCAAATTTGTAGCCCTCCCATTTGTTTCACACTCATAAATACATTTTCTATTCATATGCTTTGTTTGCTCTCTGGGGAAACTAATGATCTTGACATTCCAACTGCTTGGTCAAAGTCATATGTTATGTGGCATGTCAATGACATGATATAACACAGACTTATAATGCATTTTAGTATTCAGGAAAGACAATTAACCTACTATTTAAATGATGATGATGATTGAACAAAAGCTGTTTGGATCACTGAATTGTCAATTGGTTTGATTATGTTATTTTTCTTATTTTCCATGGTTCAGAATTATTTCACTGTGCCCGTAATGACTATTTATCTTTAAACAGTCATCATCAGTTGCAATTTGCATTTTTCACTTTTCACCGTGGTGAAATCAATTTTCTGCTAATGTAGCAGAACTCGTCCTTGACTTTAGTATGAAAGCTGCGGACGGTAAAGAAATTGCAATGGTCAGTCTTGTTGTGGGGGTTCATACAGGTCATGCAGCATTTCCTTCAATGCAAATTGCAGACTGAATTACGGCACGGTGCAGGCTGAAAAGATGATGATGAGTGAATGATAAAAAGTGCAAAGAGAAAGTGAGGTGAGAGAAGAGGTGTGTGTGTGTGTGTGGGGGGGGGGGGGGGGGGGGTGGGGGGGGGGATGTTGGTGCAAGGCAGTCTGGCAGGAGAGAGTGCTTGTGTGTGAGAGAACATGTTGGCATGTGGCATGTGTGAGAGAGCCATAGTAGGGGACGTGACATGTGATAGACGAATAAAGTGCCACCGATCTATTCTAAGCAGATGAAAGACTCGAAGAAGAAACGAGGAAGATGGAGAGAATTCTGTCACCAAATTACAAAAAAATAGCACACTTTCTAAAAGTAACTCGGCCCAAACCGTGTGTGACACGTAGTATTTCCATGAAATGCACTGAAGAATTCCATTTTTACGGGATTTTATATAGCATCCTGCAACATGGGATTTCTGTAGAATCAAAGAGAATAGTAGAGATTATAGGAGGGTAGAAAGAGGTGAGAGTGGATGACGGGGGGGAGAGAGAGAGAGACACACTCTACCAGTACCTTTATTCAACTACGGGGGAGGAAATGGAAGCGTTTTTTAAGAGCGCCCATTTTTTTCTGATGATCGAACAAATGCGGTACCATCGAATTCAGATACAGGGTTTAACGACTCGTAACCCCCGCCCCCACCCCTCCCAACGAATAAAAAAAGTTCTGGGAAGAACTGAAGAGAGAAAGCTATGTCCTTTTACTTCCGAGTAAGTATATCGGTGTTATCAGAATAAGGCGGTAAAGAATTACGAATAGGAAGGAAGGAAAGATAAAAATGAATCGGGTCGCAAACTAAGCGAGTGGGCAGGATGAGAAATAGTAGCTGTGAAGAAGGCTGATATTTGAAAGGATGGTCATATAACATCTACACGTTGGAATCATAATAAAGAAATAATTGTCTGGGATATGTATAGTATAGCAGTCGGCGTTCTTACAGTATAATTGTCAGTTGATAGAAAGCGGTGGTGTGACATGACGTCAAAACAAGTTTTACAACAACATAAACTGTACATATGTGTAATTAGTTTGGATTTCACTTTGATCACTGCTTTGGATTAAGTTTAATTCAACTATATGCTGATAAAATGGTAATAAACTTGAATTGGACCGGATCCACAGAAAGAGAGAGAGAGAGGGGATCATGAAAGCCGAGGTGTCGACCTTATAAACATCACCTCCCTGTTTTCCTTCACGTTTCCAGATGCCCCCATTACCTTTGTTGTTTTTAGCTTCTTACTCGTTATTTGAATAATGGTGTAATTTAACTGCAGAATAGCCTGGGAAATAGAGGTGGATTAATTTGCAAAACAAGGAAAAATCCATTAAATTGTTCAAAAGGCCATATATAATTAGACTTAATTTGTTATTACTAAATGTTGAAAAATCCAGTTTTTGACTGGGCATGTGCAGCTGCAGCAGAAATGCGTTCTGTGGTGATGCTGCACTGTGCCCTCTGTTTTGCCTTAAAGGTTCAAATCGTGTTCAGTAAATGGGACATGGCCTCAGACGAAACAACTCGTAGTCCTAAATTAAAGCTTTGTGTGGTAATGGCTTCTGTTTTCCACTCTTTTTGAGATTGAATATGTACCTGTGTGCGTTTGTATGTCAGGTATAGTGGCTGCAGGCAGGCTAGTGTGTGTGCAACATATTTCCTGGTTGATAACAGTATTGCAAGTACATAAGATACATGAGCTGGGAAGATTAGTTTGTGGAAAATGATGGTTTAGAACAGCATTAATTGACTCTTTTTTTGGGGCCGCTTGAAAGACGGCTGTAAATTGAAAATTATCACCTTAAAAAGTTGTGATGCCAAATGTGCATGTGCAAAATGTTGTTATAAATACAGGATTCTGTTTGGTGTCAAAACGCTTCACAAAACAGAAGGGGAAGCAGTTTTGCACAGCATTTACTCCATAACTGAATGTTTTTTCAAAAAAAAAAAACAAGAATTCAAAATGTGAGTGAAGGCTGGTGAACCAGAATGTCTCCTAAGGAGAACTGGCACAGAGGTAGTAATGCCCTCTCTCTGCTCCACTTGAAGGAAATGGGAACTTTTATCACATTTACACTGGTTTTTGAAACCACTACTGGACTGAATTTTGGAATCAATTCTGCAATGGTTTCATAATGCTATCAGAACAGCATTGTTTTTATTCCAGCAGCATTTGAAGTTCACAACCCTTCACTTACACTTTAAGGATTTGATGAAGTATAAGACCAAGATACAAGATGAGGAGAGAACTGTCAATACTTGTTAGGTATATATACCTAAGCTCAAAGGAGGGATTAGCCCGCCCTTGGTAATGAAAGATTCCTCTGTACAAAAATGTCAGTGGAAACGGAGCCACCGAAGCAAATGGAAAGCTGAGTTTTGTCACAGTGGTGACGCTCAGTCAGAACAGTTCATGGTTTGGCTCAACAATAGTCGTGACCTCTTTGGCACCTCCCGGCAGCGCCGTGTGGGAGAGAATGTTTATCGCTCATTCAGTCTCCCCGCAGGAGTAATCTCACAGATTTATTCTCACCTTCTCCGCATTTCTGTCAGTCATTCACACAAACAGCCACACATTATCCATTTGAATTCTGCCAGCAGAGAGATGTCAGACGTGGGGAGCTAATGGAAGGATCCCTGTCTCTGTCTGTGTCTTGAGCAGGTTCACATGATTCTCTTTTTCTTCCTCTTTTCTGTCTGTTTGACTAATGATTTAAAGGGATAAAAATGGCAAATAAGTTGTAATTGTTAAAATGATAACAAACATGTACAGCTACACAGAATACGATGCTTTTCAATCACTTCATTCAAAATAGGTTGACATCTCTAATTAATTTCCTGAGGGAATTTCTCTTTGACTCCCTCATTTAAATATGTCACTTGCAGGCTCATTGCAGCAATAGGAATATTTTATCTTGAAAGAACTGATACACATTAAAACAAACCTTTTGGCTGAGATTATACCATTTGAGTTTGTTTCATAACATGTCTTTTCATTTCGCTGTTTACTTTAATCTTGGGGAATAAAGTATTATCTAATGAACCCCGCTGAATGTCCCCTTGACTCCCGCTAGAAAATATCATTGTCAATGTTGTTACTGTATATCCTCCGCTGTTTTTAATTTGCTCTGCTGGGAGCCTGCTGCTCCTTGTCTGATTTCTCAATATGCAAAAATCCCATCTGGCGTAGTTATCTCTGCGACCTGTTGTCATTTTTTAGAGAACTCTGGGAAAACAACTGTCAGTGCAAGGGGAAAAAAAAAAAAACGAAAAAGTTTCCACCGACTTTGTTGACTTTTAACAGCTGTGTGCCCATGATGACAGGCTCACGTTGTGCAGCTGAGCGACCCAACCGAACCTTTTTCATGAAGTCTAGACGAGCTCCACCGAGGGTTTTCAAAGCCACTGGTGAATTTCGGGAAATGTGCACCAATGTGCAACCATTGCATTTGATATAATAATTTAGTCATTCATATATAGACATACAGTGTCTAGTGCTGCTGAGGATTCAAATGTTTTATGACGGAATATCAAGTCAAATTAAGAGAACCCTCTATCCACCACTGAGGTTTCTGAGTCTGGCCACCCACCAGTATGAGACCAAACCTATACCCTATACCCTTTTATGTAAACCTGTTCAGATCAGCCTTTATCTAATCAGTCTGTATGAACCAAAGTTCAGGACAAATAGCATAGGTCCTCAGGTTCAACTGATGATAAGTAGCACTAAATGCATAGAAATGAAGTATTTTCTGTTACACCAAGTATATTTTTTTCAGGTCAAGAGACTTCATTCTAACGTGGTCCTTTGCCATTGGACCCAGGCTATTCTAATTATAGTCATGCTGACTGTACTAAACTTGGACTACAACTTTGGCACAGGACAAAAAAAAAAAAAAGCATGACCCCACACCACTTCCTGCTTGATTTATATTGTCTTCCTGTGTCCGCTGGCTTTATATGAGCGTTCTATCAGGGATTATCTGTGAATATTTTAATGGATTAGTCCCCTCCATGATTTCATGATTTCAAAAACAAATTTATATCAGAATACACAGAAATATTTTACATTTAAAATTGTTTATAACTTGTGTCTTTACATTTTTTGGAAGCTATAATGTGACCGTGTAATAGAAACAAGGTTTTATGGCTAAAAATAATTTGTTTTCATGATCAATGAATCACTCTTGATTTATCATATGATCTTTGGTATGATTGTGTGTAGACTGCCAGAAAATAGAGAAACATAATGTAACATTGTCATAAAACAGTTGCTCAGATCTTAATTCAAATAACATAATAATCTGTCCCTTCAGTCTTATACGTAAATTGCACAGTGAATCTGAAAGCTGCGAGTGGAGTTACATTAACTAAACCTGATACTGGGGACATGAAGCATTTCACACATCTTGTCCAAAGTGTCAAAATCACAGTTCAGCAGCAGCTCTCAGTGAATTTTGAGCAGTAGATGTAAAGTAGTCCCACTACTTTACTTTAATTCTCCTGATCCAATCAGTCAGATTTCAGATGAGCCATTTCACCAGAATGTCAATAAATACACTGAAGAAAAACTTGATGAAGTTAGAAAAGCTTGATAATCTTAAACAGAAATATTTGTATTTATAAAACATTTAACCAGAACATAAAAGCAGGCTTATCAATTAGGAGAAACGTGAATTGTGAAACCACATAGTAAAAGCCTCTTTTTTGCCAATTAAATTGAGATTTTTGCAGAACTTTTGTGTAATCAGTGGCTGCATGACACAGTCACCTGAAGGCAGGAATGAAAGGATAATCTTTTTTTTCCGGGGGATACAGATATTGGGTTTCCATGGCTACAGCCAAAGACTTTTCTGCTAGCGGTTTATCAAAATGGAAACTCTAGAATTTTATGATAAGTAACCCATTATATTCTTTTTAATTTGTCCACTCTTTGACACTGTCTGGAGTTATGTTTTTTCTCATTTTGCTGCATTTGATTTCATGTTTATCCCCTAACTGTGTCATTGGATGCTTATCAGGAGATTTTTTTTCAGCAGATCCTAGTAGAAGGTGTGTCATTTAGTCTTATTCATCAAGAAAGAACTTTTCAGTTAAAAAAAATCTAGGTCAAAACTCAGATTGGGAGACTTGCTTTCTTTTAAAGGTGTTGACTTTGAGCGTTGCCAGATTAGAGTTGTCGCGCGGAGAAAATGAGACACAGCGCAGGCTGCAGCTGAAACCGTAAAACCATTACACGCACAATAGAAACACATCATGAGCATACAAAGCTTCATAATCGCCATCAGACAACCAAAGATAACATACTGGATGAATAGGCCGTTGGCCGTGAGCCACAAAGAGTGCAGACAAATAACAGAAATCTGTAAAATGGGCCTCTGATGTCATATTCCTGTGTTGCAGCTCACATTTGATGGTAAATATCATTATGTCCACATGTCATGTATAGAAAATAAGGCAAATACACATGTCCATGCTTCTATGTTGCTGAAACACACATAGCACCAGCACAGGCAGCTGTGTGTGTTTTGCGGCAAATGCATACACGATCATAAAGAAAGTACCTTTTAAAGCTGGTTTGTAAATGGCGTAGAACATGCAATGCGCCATAAAGACGTAAAGGCGACATTAAAAAATCCCCCTTACATTTACACAAGGATCAATGTCTTCTCTTTATGTTACACAATGTTCAGAACTTGTTAAAATTATTTAAAGTTACCAGCAGTCACATGGGGGAGTAGATTATGAGGGAATGATTGACAAAAGGGATGATAACGGCCGCTTTTTAACAGATGCTTTCCACTGCAGATTTTTGACACATCATTTTGTGCAGTGATGACGGGAGGAGAGTAGGTGGCAGACGGAGAGAAAGACGACATGAGTCGCCCGAGAACAAGACTCGACTCATCCAGGCAGGTTCATGGTGGGCTGGCTGCAGCCTGCTGAATGACAGCGAAAGTTAAGGAAAGTCATTAATATAATTAAAGAGGGTAATTAAACCCGGAGAGGGAGATGCAGTAGTGTATGTACAATATATGGATCCAGACCAGCAGCTGCAGCAGCTAGTGTCTATGGAGGAACAGGACCCAGCGGTTTGGTCAAGGTCACGGCAGCAAATACATTACTAAAAATACTCCCTCTTTGGATATATCCATCAGGCTCATGAGGAGGTATACAGGATATACCGCGTGGAAACACCTGTTCGTCTCCAGGCTAAATTCCAGTATTTGATTGCTTGTTCTGTGTGGCTGTGGCAGATGGAAGCTAAAGGGGGGGGATGCCACATAAATATTAGAAATGCAAATTCAGAGTTCATGATGTAGCCTAAAGTAGTTTTCAGCGAATGTTACCCATAGAAAGTTTATTTGTTGGGGACTGGAATCAGCTTCTAATGGCTTCAACAAACTTAGTGTTCATTAGAGTTTTTTGTACTTTCATGGGAGCTTGTGACAGCATACCTGTTTATGATCTTCTCTTGTAATGTTGGTTTCCTTGGGCATATTCTGCAGAAGTGCACAGAAATGTGTGGTGAAGCTGCTGTAGGAGCTCATCGCATGCTAAGACTTTCCCATCAGCCACTTCATGCTCACAATTGGGGTGCATGTGACCTGGGCCTCTGACGACAAATGCCTGAAAGCTGCATGCAAAAAGATTCATACCCGAGTTTGCCATTGTTTTGTCACTCATGCACCTTCTCCCACAGAATGAAACGAGAATAACTGAGCAGACCGAGGGCGTAATAGAAGAGAGCACTCGAAAAAGAGGCAAATTTCCCTGCACCTGTTAAGAGCCATTGTGACAGAGCTGAGGCTGGCAGAAGGATTGGGTGATAATTGCTAGCTGTAAAAATGCGATGGCATCAACCCAGGAATATGAGAGGACAACAGGTACGGCTGAGGAGAGTGATTGTAGAGATTGTGGAGGAGGAGGCGAATGACCCTTTGGAAGTGGCGAGCTTCTGTTAAATTTGGACTGGAATCGATGCGAGAGGATTGTTACTGATCAGAAGATAGAACAAAAAAACTGGACAGAATACAAAGTTCTCCTACTTGTTGGTGCAGGACTCTACAATATTCCCATCACAAAAGTACAATGTACAATGTCAAGTAGATAAATAACTCAAACATGTTGTGTTACAGTTCTCTTGTTGCTTGCTACAAAAAGGGAAACCTGCACCGCTCTCATGTCAGGGAGTGAGCGACATGCCCATATGCAACAGAAAAAAGTCCAGACTGATATGTAGAGCCAACAGAAACATGATCTGATGGGATCAGGACGTTTTTAACCATGCTAGGGGTTGTAGCTTCAGGTTTGCGCGCGAGAGCCTAATCTCAGCGACTTTGCCTCACATGTAACGTGGAAGCGTGTTTAGATCATGTTTGGATGTGCAACACAGGCCTGCCACCAGACTACGCTACTTGTTTTTTACTCTCGGTTGCACTGAGAGCATTTCTTATAGAAACCAAAGGTGCAGAGGGCAGCTTCATGCTCAAGTTAATTGCATCCCTTGGCTTCAGTGACAAATGGAAGGAATGCTAACAAGCCATTGCACAGAACCCGAACAAAGGAATGATGAATTGGAGCTGAAGGGGGAAAAACTAACCAACTATAGAACATATTTCAGCAGAATTCTGGTTATTGTAGAGCTTCTGCAGGCCTCGGATCACAGCTGCAGTAAAGTCAGAACCTAAAATCAGGTCTGTGTGTGTGTGTGTGTGTGTGTGTGTGTGTGTCTTTCCATGCATCGCTTTGTTATTTCTTACATTTGCATACAGAGGGTAACAGTGAAGTTAGTTGGCGATGAATCACAAATTGAGTTGTGGAAAATAAGTGTTTGTCGGTTGGCAGCGAGGAGAAGAGGCGGACGTCTACATGCCGTATCTGCTCGCTGGGGCGGGAACAGGAAGTGTGGGGCGGGCATGTGCCCAGTGGGCGTTCGGGAGAGTGGTGGGGGCAATATGCAGGATATATTATGCAGATGTTGACAGGCAGTTTGTGGTGAGTTCAGGTGAAGCAGTTGTTGACCTCTAGTTTTAAAACAGAGCAGTCATGGCGTCATTAGGTCGATTTTTCCAAAAAACTGTGAATCACTGTAACCAGAAGTGGTTTTAGCAAACAGTCAAAAATGTGCGAAGGAAATACTAGGCCGATGGGTCCAGTGGCACTTGAGATTAGCTGCGGAAACACATAACCAAACACATGATCCCCTCCAGGTAGACGCCTGTAGGGGATAATTAGTCATCACATCCTCCTAAGTGCAAAGGGACACCACACAAAGGGATGCTTAGTGAGGATTTGTGGCTGTCTTTATTACCGCCTGCTTTTGCCCAGGTAAAAAGAGATGAAAAGCACAGCCTAAAATGTTATGGTCTGTCTCATGCCGTAATGTACAGCATTTCTGTCGAGAGGGGCACACCGTGGGAGGAGGAAATTGGAAATATTCACTGCACCTGATTTATAACTGGCTGGCTGACCACTGCGGCAGGAGGAGTTTAACGTCTGGGAAAAGCAGGAGTAAAGTGTGTTTGTCATGTTTCATCAGTCACACAGCAGAAGGAAGCGCAGAGATTAGCAGGGCTAACTAATCATCAAACTAATTAATACAGATTATCTTCTATCATCAATTAATATGCCGTCTGTTATAGATTCATTGACTAATTCTTACATGAAATCATTGTCAGAAAGTTGTAAAAACTGTCCATCTGAACTTCTCATGCCCCAAATAATTTAATCAAATTGCTAATTTCTCCTGAACAAAAGTCCAAAATCAGATAATATCAGTAGGGACTTGTCACTCATGAGCGAATGTTATAGAATTGCTTTTGGGCTATGATATTTTTTGTTAATTTTGAGGCATAAAAAGCTAAAGTGAGAAGTGGCACAACTGAAAAGATTTTGCCAGAAGCCCCAAACAATTATCATGTTTAGATTTCAAATCACATCCCATAAAAACTTTTTTTTGTATTAATGAGCTCAGCCCTGCAGTATTGCAGCTATGATTACAGCCCTAATCACACGATTTGATATTTCCACATTGTGTGTATCCTTCCTCTTGCAGTAACAGTACTCACTTGTCTTTTATTCAACAAGTATTTCAGTCAGTAACCAGTATTTTTTACAAGTAGGAACCACTTTCTTTGGAGCCCCATTGCAGACACACAGCACGCATCTAAACAACCTAATAGTCAGATCTTATTTAGAGGCACTGGATGCAAGTCCAATGAACTGTCCACTTCGGTGGACTGGGCTCATTGGAAAACACAGCAGTAAACACAGCAGTAGCACCAGATCTGGAAGGAGTTTGTACAAGAGGTCTGTTTTTCTGCTTAGTATTCTCCTCCGACTCTTTCAATCTGTGTCCTGTCAGTCTACTTTGACATTTTCCAATCCGGTGTGGTGACACTTTGAAATGAATTCAGTCCCAATCAACAGACACACAAACAGGACGGAGCAGGAGACCGTTTGACCCCTCGGAATATCTGACAATGAAATGGGTTCAAGTTGGTGAGATGGAAAGAAAAAGTAATCATGGCCGGCGAGTGTGTAAAGAAGCAGCGGGAAGAAAAAGCTGGTTAGGCTGAAGCTAAGAGAAGAGTAAAAGAGAATCTGAACAGAAAGTGGGAAGCTAGAGAAGTATTAAACAAGTCGTGTGGTCAATGAGCCTAATGTGTCTCTCTCTCTCTCTTTGTCTCTCTGTCTCTGCAGGTTTTCCATGGAACAGGAAGCATGGCCATTAGGACGACACACACACACACACACACACACACACACGCATACTCACACAGACATTTGATCATGGAATAAACTACTTCATAACTGTACTGGGAGAAGTGGTTTGTATCTCAGGCTAGACAGAAAACACACACACACACATGTCAACAAATTGTCATTGGGAGTGGAAAGACAGCAGTATAGGTTGGCTCAGTGTGTGTGTGTGCGTGTGTGTGCGTGGGTGAGTAAGTTGTTGTTTATTGGACATCAACTCAACATGGGCAGGGCAAGATAGCTGGCATAAAGTGGGCACTGTGAGGGTCCTACCCTCAGATTACATTTTAGCAGATTAAAGCTAACAGCAGTCACCTCGAGCTCACCAGAGCCATGAAACTTATGCTGCCAGCCAAGCACACACACACACACACACACACACACACACTGGCACAGCTGTAGAACACAATTAAATTAGTGCAACTGGCAGGCAGTGTGCAGCCCTAGCTTAACACCATACACACATTAAATCACATGCACAAAGACATGCACACACACGCACACACACACGTAGATACACTCCCCGGGCTGCAGGACAGATGCTGCCCCCACCCTTCCTCTCGTCGTCCTCTCAAAGCCAGCTGGAGAGAAGATGAGATTTGGGGCTGATTGGTTTTGCCTTTTTATCCATCGCGCCCTGTCCGCGTCGCTCCATCCGCCACTGTCGCCTTTCCTCTGCGCCGCAGCCTCCCGGCAGGACGCCCCGTCACCATAAGCTAAGTCTATTACGAAAGTACAAAAGTGTCGGTCAGTCCGCTTGCGATGCTTTGATTTCTTCTCCAAGAGCTATTTTTGCGTTTACTTTTATCTTTTTTAAAATATCTATGGAAACACAGCGGAACAGTGGAAAGACTTCTTGATTAGTTTTTTTTTTTTTTTTCGGAATGACATCTAGAAGGTGATATCGAGGGAGGGGAACAATGCTTTTCTACTGATGCTGCATCAGGAAGTCTTTCTGCCGCCATGGTAGCACTCCGAGATGTTTTTGTCATTAACGTTTCACTGGCCTGCCCCGGGGATTGAAACACATTCATGTCAACTTTTTGAACTTTCCTTGTGTCCGAGGAGGACGCGCGGGGAGGGACGGCGACGGAGGGAGGCTCTAAACGCAACGCAACACAACGAGCTCTCAGCGCTTCAGTGAAGCAGGGCCACGCAAACAATGGACTGAAAAGAGTGGAAGAGGAGAAATCTTGAGATGGGGAGAGGAGAGAGACCAGGAGAAGCTCTGGGGGAAAGCAAATAGAGGAGTTTAAAAAAAGGGAGAGTAAAAACTGAGAAAACAGCAGATAGCAGAGTAGGGGTAAAAAGGGAATAAAGAGTTTGTTTTTTTTTTCCTCGCCTGGGATGGCTAGAGACATGATGGAACACCCTTCAGGCCAGACCTCCTCCCTCTTACTGCTCCTCCTCCTCCCTCCTTCCCTCCCTCCTGCCGCTGCTCTCAACTAGTCTGCCAGCTTTCTTTGGCGACATCGCTTCAGTGCAACGAGAGAGAGAGAGAGACACGGAAAAGAGAGAGGAAGCGGAGCGCCGGAGCCGAGCTCAACGTTCACGCAGATGGCAGCAGGGAAAAGAGGAGGAGGACCCGCTGCATCCGTCCGCAGCCGCGCAACCGCTGGGTATTGCTGAAGATGGGCATTGCAGATAACGCCAAAAGAAAGAGGTGGATATAAAAAGAGTGGAGGCCAGAGAAGGGGAAAGTTAGAAAGTAAAAGAAGGGGGGGGGGGGGAACCCAGGAGGGAATGAACAAAGGGTACAAAGGTGATTAAAAAACAGAGGCTGCACTCGAAGCTGAGGGAGAGATCACCTCTTTGCTGAAAGGACTTGCGAAGCAGCCAGGCTACAGCTGTCTGTGTGTGACGAGCTCATAGCTGTGGAGCAGAGAGGGAGCAGATCCAGCGGGAGACGCGAGAGAAAGCATAGGAGCAGCGCTGAGCGCACAGCTTGACTGTGAGACAAATTGACTCTGACACGTTGTCCTCCATCACTGTGTGTGTGTGTGTGTGTGTGTGTGTGCTAGCCTGATACAGTCGGTGGTCTTGTGGACCAGATCGAGGGGGTCCTCCCAGTCACGCTGACCAGGCTGTGGTGATTGTTGCGTGGAGGCGGCAGCGTCACAGCAGGAGGTGGGCTGGGGACAGTGGCAGGCCCAGGGGTGGGGACATGGCCGTGGGGGGGCCGCATCCCATCCTCCACCCTGCACCGGGACCGGCGCTGGGGCTGGGGGTCCTGGGGCGGCGTTCCGTTCAGGGGGGCTCCCAGGCTCTCGGAGCTCCGGCCCTGGCTGAGCGGAGGCATGGCCGCAGCAGCCGGAGGAGGAGGTAGTGGCGGTGGTGGGGGCGAGGGCGGGGCCGAGAAAGGAGGCCGGGTGAGATGCTCCCGCAGGTTCTGGGTTCTCCTGGCCTCGCTGGTTCTCGTCTTCCTCACCTCGCTCTTTTTCTCCGTCTCGCTGCGCGGGGGCGTCAGCTTCAACTACCTGGAGCCGCCCGGGTGGGAGGAGTCTCGGCGGGTCAAGCTGGTGCCCAGCTACGTAGGCGCACACCGGCTGTCGTCAGCTGACTCGCAGCAGCAGAAGACATGCGCCTGCTCCCGCTGCGTCGGAGACCCCGGTGTTTCGGATTGGTTCGATGAGAACTACGACCCGGACATCTCCCCCGTTTGGACCAGAGACAACATCCAGCTGCCCTCTGATGTCTACTATTGGTGGGTGGTAAGTAACAATTTGATTTAACTTTACATGCTGGAGTGTTGTAGCCAATAGTGTGTCTTCACTGACCATTTTACCCTGCAGTGACTTCATAGCACTTACACTAGGGGTCGGACTGTTCACAAAATCCATGGTATGGTTCGGTTCACAGTTTTGTGGTCACAGTTTTCGGTTGAATATATATCAAATCAAAACAGAATTTTGTTACTGTCTAACGTTTAAAAGTAGATGAGATTCTGGCTGCAAGAGAGGAGACATTGATAGTTTCGACATGTGTTTCATTTATTCGACAAACAAAGTTATCTTAAACAAGGAGGCACAGGCTCTATCTGCACTAGACTTAGTTTCCTATCTCTGAAATTATGTCTCTTCATACAGTGAAGGAATTACCATGTTTCTGAAGTGTTTGTGGCTGATTTTATAGAGCTGCACACTGTCACATTTTTATCACAACTTTCTTCCCTCCATCATCGTAGGTCACTAAATGCAGCCTCACTACAGACCTATAAAGTTGTGCTGGTCATCTTCTAACTCTGGCTCTTTCCCACTCGAAAACCCACACAAGTCTCTACAACAACTGACTATTTGCTGTCTGTCCATCTACTATTTGCTACACCAGACGACACTGCTTCCCTTCTTCTTCTTTTTTCTGACTACAGGTGGTTTGCTTTAGGTGCAGCACCACCACCTGCTGCTCTGGAGGGGGAACACTGATTATAAACCATACAGAACACACACAAACTGAACCAAGACAGTTAAAAGTGAACGGTTCCGATGGTTTTCATAAACTATTTTAAGACATAATCTGTCTTTTCATGATTGATCTTCCTTTAAAATTTAAACACATGCATCTATACAGACATTCAGGTGTTACTACTAAACTCAGAAATCTGTACCCGAACGGCAAAAGGTTGTCTAAAACAAGTTGTTTTAATTTAATTAATTTAATATTCAAGTGTTTTTCTTGTTTTGTCATAAAGTTTTTTGTTTTTTTGGTACTCTGTACTGGATTATTGGATTATCTGTAGCTTTTCCACTTTTTGCCTCTCGTATTAACCGAGTGCAACATGTCCTTTTAGCACACACTCAAACACACACAAACACAGAGACTGGATGGTGATTTGTGAAATTTGGATTAAACTTTTGGACTAATTACCATCATAAGTGCTTGTTTTCTGCTCCTTCTGTTTGACCCTTCCTTCACTCATTATTGCAGCTGTGTTTTGTGTGTGTTCGGTGGTCATGCTCATTAGCTGGTGTTAGTGAAGTTTGGTGTAAATAACGGTGCGATGGTGTGAATAATGCTTTTTTTTGTGCTGATCCCTGTAAAGAGTAACATCACAAACGGGAGGCACACGTGCACATTCCCATCCTGAACCATTTTGGTAAAAGTCATTCCACAGTCAACCAAGAAAGTTTTGAGGCTTTGAGGTTTTTTTTTACAGCCCATTGCACCAAAAAGGATTACAACATGTAAATCGCTTCACAAATGTTACGTGGAGCCTGTTTAATTAGTGAGCTTCAGAAATGTTAATGGAGGCACTTTTTAATGCTAAATTAACCTAATCTCCTCCTTGCTGCAGCCCCATTTATAAAACACAGATAGGAGACTGGTTTGATCTTCACGTCTATCTCTTGGAAAGAAAAGTAAATTGGCATGGATGGGATTGCGTTCTGTGCATATTGTTTGGGTAGAAACGTCGTGCTCCCAGCTGAGAGGATTTAGCGTTAACGTTTGTCACAACCTGAGGCACAATGTGGGCAAATATTCGGATGGAGGGAATTGGCATTTGTAGAAGAAATCCAGGAGCGATGCTGATGGAAACGGGTGCGTCCTGTGTATCACTTACAGCTCTTTCATCTCAGTGACTCTTGCTCATATCCTTTGTTTGGAGGAGATAATTAGTGAGCATTGTTGTCTGCCACTGTGTATTTTTGTTATTATTACCCCAGGGAGTTGCTATTGTCAAAAAAAAAATGCCATTCCTGCACACAGGCTTTAATTTGACCATACATTGCTGTGTACATGGTTTCATTTTATTCAAATTCTTGTTGGAATATAATTCACAATCTCACTATTAGCACAGTTGGAAGAATGCTTTGGGTTTTTTTTTTTAATCTGATTTAATACTCCTCACTTCATTGATATTCATCACAAATCACAAAACTAAGAATGTGTATTGCACACAATATAATAACTATCCTGTAATCGTCAAAATAAAAACATCTTTTATTATTTTTTAGCAGCATTTTCTGCAGCACTGACAAACACTTTCCATCAGTGTGTGTGTGTGTGTGTGTGTGTGTGTGTGTGTGAGGGTCTCTTATCAAACCATTACGGACTACTGTAATATCTGAAAAACTGAAATAAATAATGTCTTATATAGAGTTATTATTGTAGATTTGACTGTATTTTTGAGGCTGTGTTCCCGTTTATCATCCCCTTGAATCAAAGTGTTAGTTTGTTAGTTTCCCGTATTGTCTCCAGCGATGGTGCCCTTCATCAGCTAGGTTAAATTCTTATTTCAGACCTTTAGCCTCAGTCCAGCTCTGAAATGGCAGGAAACGGCAAACACAGCCCCACAGCTGCCAAGCCACTAGGTCACACTGCAACAGAGTGATGAGGTGGGGGCCAAGAAAGAAAAGACGGCGGGAGCACGTATAGAAAACATCAAAGACAGGGGGGGAAACGGGTACAACGGGAATCTGGAAGATGTGAAATGATGAAAGAGGGAAGTGGGCTATGAAATAGATATGTAACTAAAGGAGGGAGACCTAGAAAACAAAAGGAAGGAACCATACATGACCTTAGCGAGCAGGATAAACATCGGTCTCTGCCGTGCTGCTCTGTTTAAGACGTTGTGTTCTCCGCCTGTCTATTTATTCTTCATGGAGAAGTTGAGCATCATGTCTCACATGCTCTACTTGAAAATTAATTAAACAACTCTTGAAATCCAGTGATGTGTGAAGTACATGAAAGCTGCACTTGAGTAAAAGTACAGATATTTTACCAAAAATTAGTTAAAATCTCCTATTAGAACGAGTAAAAGCCTTAAAGCATCTATTTAAATATTGGAAATAGTGTCTGATGTCGTCAGAATTTGGAGATTGATGAAGTTATTCTCAGTGTTTGTGCATCACTAAAGGCTTCAGGTTTCCACCACTTTTATCCACAGAATATTGAAACCGTTGTTTTCCAAGCTATGTGTGATGTACAAGTCATGCTTTCCGCCAAATTTTAAATTCATTTTGTAGTAAGTAACAGATGGACAGAGATGTAGGAGTGTAAAACGGAAAGTTAATAGAAACATATAAAAAGTAAAGCACAAGTAACCCAAACAATATAAGTAGGATAACTATGTATTATTACTTTATTCCATTACACCACTTGAAGTCTAAACTAGCCGTCCAATGTGTTTCTATTCTCAATAAATTCTTGTCATGAATACATCAGTTTAACATTTCTTTCAAGTCGTTAGTGGGTTTAATGAGGGATTTCTACAATTTCTGCATAAATCTTAGTCATAAAAGGAAAAACTAAAAACTGCTTATGCAGGACTACCGCAAATACTAAGAAATTTATAGAGATCCGTGTCCTCAAAATTGGCTCAGACCCAGCAAAAAAATGTATGTGCATATGTACTGAAACCCCATTTAACACCTACGTTATGTTGCAATTACAAACATCACTGAGGATCAACAATAGATTTAAAACCTAATCGAGGTAATGAATGGAAGAGAGGGGCTGGAGAAGGAGTAGGGAGCAGGAGAACAAATGGAGGGAATGAACAGAGATCTCATGAGGGTGTAGGGACTCGCTGGCCTCCATACGCATTCTATGGAGAGCACTGGAATGTCAAGCTGAAGGCTTGCGCTTCCTTCCGCTTTCTCTCGTCTCGTCAAAAATAAATGAATACGGAGCAATGACATAACCCAATAAAAATGTCAAAATTACCTGTCTGTTTCTTTTTTTTTTCCTCTTAATTGACTGGCTTTCAGTGCCAAGTGCCAAGTTCAACCAGTGTTAAGAAAGGTTAAAAAAAAAGAAGAAAACAAAATGATTAAGTGTATGCTTGATGGAGTATAAGCACTTCAATTCAAACTCATTGTCATTGTGCACTCCTGCCTCAGGAGAAGAGGGAGTGGAGCATTCAGAGAAAGAAACCTTTTAAGGGATGTTTGATTCGGTTGATTAAGCAGGACGTGAATGATGTTTTAATTCGGGGGAAAGGTTATCACATTATAGGGATGGAAATCGTTAACCTTCCACCACCGCTTTCTGTTGATTAAGGAACCCGGTTTTAATCAATGGTGGTGTAACATTTATTGTGATGAGGCATTTTTCAGTTGAGAATGGCTGGGTATGTTGTTCTAAATGTATCGTTGACCCATCAGACTGCTTGGTCAGGACAACCCATTATAACAGTAGTCATGTTGGCAAGCGAACCTCAGTTTTGTAGTAACTTTTTTAAAAACTAGTTTGCATGAAGTGGCCCTTTTTAATTATTGACAAAGCAGCCTCCATTCTGTTAATACTTCCTATGTTATCATCAGTGTGAACTTGAGAACAGCTGGTGTATATGACCTCTGGAAATTCTTTTTTTTTTCCAGTGTGAAATGTTGGTCTAAGAAGAAAAAAAGAGAGAAAGGGAAAAGTTGTATTTACATGAAATAAGGTGTCGGAAGGTTATGCTTTTCTGTCAGGTGAGAGGAAGGAGGTTAGACGGCATTTGGCACGGCAGCCAAAATAACATCTGCCAAAAAACCAAAAGAGTCCCTGAACAGCAGCAGCAGTGCGGCTTGCCAAGCAAGTCCTGGCATCATGCAGGGACTCAGAGATGGAAGGACGGAGGGATCAGGGTGGATGGGAACAACGGAGAAGGGAAGAATAGGAAGAGACAACGTAGGTGAATGAGGTGACGCCATTAGAAACGACGCTGGGGAGAGCGGAGGAGAGTAAAAGACAGATTCAGTGGTCTCTGATCGGCACTGATGAGCCGCGGCGTCCCAGAGAGACAGAGAGGAGGAGGAGGAGAAACAAAGAAGGGAGCAAGGGAAATTAAAGGGAAGGGATTAGACACGAGGGCAAGGAGGCCGCTGAATAGAACACGTGGAATGAAAACATAAGCAAATGAGATCTGTGTGGGAAAATGAATGAATGAATTAAATCAGGCTGATGGTGGATGAAAGGCGATTGTGACAAATGAAGACTGCTGTGTGAACGAGAGAGAGAGAGAAAAGAGAAAAGAGAAAAAAGGGCAAAACATGAAAAGGTAAAGGCGATCGTGGAGAGGAGTAACACCAGCAACTGTTGTACATATCCTGATGAAACTTTTTGGTTTGGGGGGGGGTTTTCGTGTGCGAGTATGTGCAGGTGCCTGTTCTTTTGTCATTGCACGCTCAAATGCACATTTGTCTGTTATTCGGAAGATGCTCAAATTGGTACAAGATTTTTTTTTAAATGGGTACTGGTGCAGTTCAAAAACATGATTCACCCCAAAATGCAACTGACTCAATTTTAAAATTCGCAGAGAAAAGCACATGGCTGCGAAACATGAGGCACACGCAATATTTTAAAACATAGGGATTAAAGGCAGGCACACCATGACCCAAAACCTTATTTTAAATCATGGCATGGATGTAAAGCACCTAAAGCCAGATGCAGCCAGCCTCCTCCAACTACAGATCCAGTCCAACATTACACACCAATTTTCATAAAAATGAATAGCCTCAGGATTGCAATGGCCAAAATGAAAGAAAAAATAATATATATGTTTAATGAACTATAATCAAAGGTTATTAGAATAGTTACAATATCTATAGCTTGCTCTAAACAGATGGTAACACTCCCTTATCTAAGGGCCACATCCTATGAGTACTTTTATTATGAATTAATGTGAGGATTACTTTTTTTTCATTGTCTACATAGTTGTCATAAGTGACATTGCAATTATAATAATTTGATTTAGTGGGGAGCAAATAGAGATTGAACAGAAGAGGTCCAAGTATTGAACCTTGTGGTACTCCATGGTACTCAGATTTATTTTCCCAATAGAAATGGTACTCAGATTTATTTTCCCAATAGAAATGGTACTCAGATTTATTTTCCCAATAGAAATGGTACTCAGATTTATTTTCCCAATAGAAACAAAACACTCCCTGTTTTACATTGATTTGTCAGCAGTAATAAGATTTAGTAACACAAGGATTTTGAGTGCACCAGTGTTCACACAAATGTCATTGAAAGTAATAATATATCAAAGCTGTGATAAAAATGGACCATTAGGGGTTAAAATATATTAGGTTGTTGCTAAACATTTATTTTTTAATTCTTTCACCTGTGAAGGTTAGATCTCAAATGGATATGTAGGTGTGAATTGCCAATTACAGAAATAGTCGGGATACATTTTTTAAAAAAATGCAATGTTTAGTATTTTGGAAAAACGTCCGTACAGAAGAAGCTGTTAACTATTCATACTGCACGTACAATGTTCTGCAGAGTGATGCTGAACTGTAGGAACAAGAAAAACACTTTTGAGGGAAGGACTCCTCAAATAGTATCTCAGGAAAAAGCAAGAAATGCCTGCACAATTATTGACAAAATCAAAAATGACACTTTATTATGGACATTGTTTTAAAAAATGTCTTTATTCATTAATTACAAAAAAAAGGATGCGTAGCCATTTTCACATCCACTAATCCATGATTAATTCTTTGCGCTCTGGCTTTTCAGTTTCACACCTACAGGCTGAACTGTATCTCTGTTAAACATTTCATAACAACCTGAGGTTAATTTGAACCAACATTATCCCACTTTAATTAATTGAACTGGCTGTTTCACTTGGGAAAATAGTTCAACATGAAACTAAGCAACTTAGCCAAGTTTATAGGGTTTTGTGCATATTAAAACAAGTTCACTGTTGCTGTTGTGTCAGCAAGGATGGATGTTAATAGGTATTGTTATATTGTTACTGTTAACATGCATATTCAACGTTTCTTGAGTCTAGGCAGATTTTACTGGGGAATATGTATTGCTTTACACAAGCCAGGGTGTTTTATATTTTTTTTTATATTTGTTTACTATCTCATCATTTAAATAATGTGGATTGTTGACATTGCAATGGATCAACTCAGGCTGAGAAACTTGAACGGTATTTAATTTCTTTCAAACAGGACATTTAGCAGTGCATTAACGCCAATTTCATGGTAGTCAAAGAGGAAATCCTGAATACAAGTTTTGGTGACAACACACTAATACCTTCAGGTTCTTGATGTTACTTATCCTTATTAAGCCTTTGGCATTTATGTACTTACTCGCAAAATAAAAGGAGTACAGAGTATATTTACAGCACCGTATAAACTAGCAATTCCTCACATGTCCCTTCCCTTCACCTGCTTCTTTCTGCTCCTCTCAGCTTTAAATTCGACACACGGCTTCCATGTTTTTTCTATCCGACCGTCACCGTTCCGTCACTTTTGTTTATCCCCTCGGAGTGGAACAGTTCAGATGATGGACAGTGTAAAAGAAAACTTGTCTGGCAAGTCACGATGAAAATTTTACCGCTGGTGTAATTGGAGCGGTTTACGTGCAGGCCTCGGAAATGTCCTCACACGGAGAACAGGACGTATCCCCTCTGCCGTCGTTTCTTCTTGTTCAGAATTGTTTGTGTCATGCGGACAGCAGCGCTTCCACTTTTCTGAACCACGACTCCAGTCTGGCTGCATCCTGTCACTCTGACACATGGCTGTTGCCTAAACCCACAGAAACACATGCACAAACACACACATATTTGCATATAAATGCAACAAAGGGCATGAATATGCATGTACATTGTGTTCACAGATAATAAAGCCTGTTGTCACATCTGATTTGTCTAAGCGTTTTCTCTCTGTCTCTCTGTCTCTGCCTAGATGTTACAGCCCCAGTTCAAGCCGCACAGTATCCAGCAGGTGCTGATGAGGCTGTTCCAGGTATTTTACATTATTATTATTATCATTGCGTCATCTTTATTGCTCTGGTATTGTTTCACACTCTTTGGCAAAGGCTGAGGGGACCAGATTGTCTTAAGATGTGAGATATAATAAGAATCTGGCTCACTCCTTTTTGAATGTACCTGTATATCTTCTTTTTTTTTATGCGACTCAACATGAAGCAGTGCTTTCACATGAGGCTGTAGGTTTAAATATCTCATAGGACAGAAAGGCTTATTTATATTTTATAGATGGGTCTCATGAAGAATTCACCCATTTTTTTTCACAGGTATAAGCTGCAGTTTAGATGGTTTGATGTATCTTTCTAATCTAGTCCTCTTTCATGTATAATTCGACCATTGCTGTCCTGTCACCAGGTCATCCCTGGGAGGTCGCCGTACGGCTCGTGGGACCCGGGCCGCTGCCTGCGCTGCGCCGTGGTGGGCAACTCCGGAAACCTCCGCGGGGCCGGGTACGGGGCAACGATCGACGGACACAACTACATCATGAGGTGAGAGAATAAGGCGGGAGGAGGAAGTGGTGGGGATCCGATGACGTGAGGAGGAGGAGGAGGAGCTTGTGTGACGAAAGCCCTATACCATCACACTGCACGGTTGTAGGAGAAGAAGCAGATTGTGTGTCATTAAAGTCGCATCATGTGAGACTTGCACAGCGGCAGACAGCAGATGCTTGTATCATACTATATTTAATCTAGCTCCTTAATGCCGTCTTGTATTCAGCTCTCCTATTGGTTGCCAGTGGGGTCATCTGGCTCATGTGAGGTCACCAATCAGGCCTTTATGTCCTCCGAAGCTGAAACGTATAGATTGCCTTTCACACACACACACACACAAACAGGCACACGCACACACACCCGTGCAGAGAGGCACATAAATCCTTTTGTCTCAATCAATCCATTCCCCCGGTCGTGTTGCGCAGCAGTGATGAATCACAGTGGCTGATTGTTGTCAGCTGGCATGAAAACACAGCTATATGTTGTTTCCTGCAGTGTGTGTGTGTGTGTGTGTGTGTGTGCCTGTGTGTGTGTGTGTGTGTGTGTGTGTGTTGCGGCCACGTGCTGATGCCACGAGGGCCTCTGCAGAAAACGACTTGTATTTTGCGTTCGTGCCTGCTAAAGCCATCAGCATCTATTAGCACTCCCAGCGACTGCTGAGTGGGCAGCGGGTGATTTCCACCTCCTGTTACATTTTTTCATTCCTGTGATCTGATTTCTCTCTTTTTTTATTTTAATCAGCAGAAACTAAAACCACCGCCGCCGCCACCCACATGCCGACTGTCTGCCCCTTTTCCCTCTTGCTATCCTAACAAACAGCTGTTTTGTTCACGGGCATATAGGAAGGCAGTGCCCTTTTTTTTCATGTGCACCTTCCTGTTTACGTAAACAGCTCATTCCTCCAGGCAGCAAGTAAATACAGTCAAAGCCTGAAGTACACAGCCAGAGCAGAGCGGATCAGTTACTGACTGATGACCCTCAACTGCACAGAAGTCTGCTGATGGTCTTCTGGGGTCAACCATCCAGAAGGTGGCCTGTTCTTACTGAAGAATCTAAGAGCCAAAGTCTGATAAGTGATGCGCCAAAAAAAGCGAGTATACGACTTGTTGTGGGCGAGCTGTGTGAACCGCATGAATGCGTGGATCCACTATGGTTGCATGAATTCGTTTTATGTGATTGCCCATGGAGCAAGAACACTTTTAGAAACACATTTTTTCTCTTACAAAACGAAAATTCACTTCAACACACTCTGCAGCTCATGGGGACCATTGTTAGTTAATAGACTGCTGTGTAACTGACTTCACAGTGTTTTATTATTTTTCAGTATTTACCGTTAACCTGACACTTTTACATGAGGCTCTCTGCAGAGCTTTCAGTTTCAGTTCTTTGATTTTATTGTTTAGTGTGATCAGACAGAAACATGGCTCCAAATGAAAGCCTGTGTCCACTCCTGGATGTGTTTGACATCAACTTGCCGTTTGATTGCAGCTTGATGTGTCCAAAATAATCAATGAATGCAGTTTCGACCCATTAAATTAACAGATCATGAAGGTATTGTGCAAAATGTTTCACTATGTTTCAAAAGTACTACAGGAGCCTCTGCCAAGTCAGCTTCAGGAGAGGTTCTTGTAGCTGGTGGAGCTGCAAAGGTTAATCCGCGTCTCATGCCGCTCCCCTCTCAGGATAAACCTGGCCCCCACGGTGGGCTACGAGGAGGACGCCGGCAGCCACACCACCCACCACTTCATGTACCCGGAGAGCGCCAAGAACCTGGCGGCCAACGTCAGCTTCGTCCTGGTCCCCTTCAAAACGCTGGACCTCGTCTGGATCACCAGCGCGCTGTCCACCGGCCAGATTCGATTGTGAGAACACACACACACACACACACACACACACACACAGAAGCCCTGGGAGTCTCTGGGCTAAAACAGCTGTCAATCAATCTAAACTCACAGCCACAGCAATCACATATAGAGCTGATTGAATGCATTTAATCAACCTCTCTCTCTCTCTCTCTCTCTCTCAGTACCTACGCTCCAGTGAAGCAGTTTCTCCGTGTGGATAAAGACAAGGTGTGTACTTTCAATGCCCATTGCAATTATTTTAGCAATTCAGACACACACACACACACACACACACACACACACACACACACACATACACATACACACACAGTGACCCTGCTTTTGCTGCAATTATATCATCCCCTCCCCATTGTTGATGAAGGATTACACTTAGATTATAAATCTTCCCTTTGTTTTTAAATAATCTTCCGCTCACTCTTTAATCCAGAGAAAATAAATAAACTCGAGCTAATCCCTGCCATGTGAGGACTTTGTGAATCTCTGCGTCCGGTCAGAGACACGTTTTTTTTTTTTTTTTCTACACGGCGTCTTTTGGAGGCGACCCAAAAGTATAGATTTACCAGATTTACTACTCTGAACAGCCCTGAGCCCTGTATATTGGCATCACACATCATGTGGAGGCAGATGAGAAATGTCTGACTACTACTAATGTCTACTACTACTCCATTCAGTTCATCCTTTCAAAGCAATCACGACCTCAGGGAGCGTTAGAGTTGAACATTCTTTTGTCATTCAGTCGGGCCTTTTGATTATGTAGCGCAGTGGTTGAGCGAAAACATCTGGCCCGCGGGATTGTTTGCTCCTACTAGAGAATAAAGAATTCTATATAAAATACAGTTTTAAAAAATCCAACTGCCTGAATGAAAAAGAAAAAATGCTTCAAATATCAAACACACACACACACAGATGGATGCAGGACTTTGGGTTTTAATTATCTGTTAAAGTTACAGTTATTTATAATCTTATTCTTTCTCTGTGTCTCTGTCCACTGCACAGGTCCAAGTCTTCAACCCAGCCTTCTTCAAATATATCCACGATCACTGGACCAGGCATCACGGCCGCTACCCCTCCACCGGCATGTTGGTGCTGTTCTTCGCGCTGCACGTGTGTGACGAGGTCAGATTGTCTCTTGTGCTCACACGCCATGAAACAAAATGTTGCTGCGTACGTTTGAAGCTGCTTCACAGATGCATGTTCACAACCTCGCGTCTGCTCCCTTCTAGGTGAACGTGTTCGGTTTCGGGGCAGACAGCCGGGGAAACTGGCACCACTACTGGGAGCAGAACCGCTACTCCGGCGAGTTCAGGAAGACCGGAGTCCACGACGCCGACTTCGAAGCCCAGATCATTCAACAGTTGGCCAAAGCCGGCAAAATCACCATATTCCCTGGCAAATAACCAGCCAATCAGCCTGCATACCTAAGGTTATATGTGACAAGGCTGGGTCAGCAACAGACACTATACAGGCCACTTAGAATGTGTTAGATTTTCTCGCTTTCTCTTTTTTGGGCTCCCGGTTAGTAAAGCAAATGCTTACTGAAGGCCAGATGAAACAGTGAAAAGAGATGAAAATGGATTTCAGTTTCCCAACTGGTACCAAAAAGCGTCAATTGGATTCACTTTCCCTCATGTTTGGGGAAGGGATCCAACAATTTGAGACCCTGATTGGAGAAAACAGTGTGGACTCTTTGGAATTCAGGGATAAATAAGGGAGCATAAAAATCCAAATGCACTTCTGCTCACAGAAGGTATTGAGTGAAAAGTGAGACTTGAGCTTTGAACTAGACCATGAAACAACCGGCTCAAGATCTCACCTCTAACGACCAGTCCTGGGATTGAAAGATGGGCCCACTGATTGGTTTCCAAGGGCGACTTCATCTCAGGAGTGTAGGAAGGGGGGAAAAAACTGAGAGTCAGAATGTGAAGGCCGGAAAGAGAATAAAAAAAAACACCCAACCAATCAACATAAATACTGTCTGTTTGACACGGAGAGGGAGCGATCGCACGCGAACGTTCCACGCGATCCGGCGGAAATGAACAATGTTCAGCATCGATAAGGATCTGATCCTTCCCTCATTAACATAAACGCTGCGCGCATGGTACTGAACAGGCGACAGAAACGCCATCATCAGCAATCTAGGGGACTATTATTCTGCTGCCATGTGGTTTGTGATAGTAACACAGTGACGCGATTCATCTTACAGCCACATCGCTCGACTGTGGCTGTGGGCAAACACTGGGCATTGTGCTGGAGGCCTGCAACAGACACTGACTGTGCAGCTATGAGAAGCCGTGCTACTCCGAACTCTTTTTTTTTTTTTAAGACTCCTGGACTAGATTTTCCTCTGGTACAGAGCCTGAGACTGAGCCCGGCTCTGCCCTCATTTGAAAGAAGGTCGCGCTACTCAGATACTTAAACATCACTTGCCACTTTTCACCGTAGTAACTCTCGCAATGACCGTTGCACCAGGTGATTGAATCAGAGGCGGTTTGCAGGAGAATCGCAAAAAACATAATGAAGACTTTCTGCTTTTCTTTCGGGTGTGATTCAGCCGGCTCACGCCAGCGGGGCCGCGTCTGCGTTCACATCCAGACAGAGAGGGGAAATGTTGCAGGAGAGTTGTCGGTGTGACCGAGCAAGACTCTAATGAGGCCAAAGGTTCATCTTCCGCGATTTCCTGTCTGGATGGAGGCGAGCTGGCTCCACCGGACCGGAGTTTAATCCCCATGCAGCCTGTCAGGATCTAACGCGAGAGGGGAGGGCCGGGCACGGGGAGCAGAGCCCTGAGAAAAGGAACCAGCGGCGTTCACGTCCACAACTCCACGTTCCTGCACCAACCCTGAGGGGATCACTGCTTCAGTTTTGAAAGGGGACCTCTTTGTCCGCTCTCACAGACGTCACAGCGCTCATCGGGAGCATTTTGGCCCCACATTCTGGCCCCTCTGCTCAGCCAGTTAAAACTCACAGCTGTGTCTGGAGGGGGCGGAGCCACCAGACGCCTTAGACTCCACCCACCTACCACACACACACACCACACTTCCTGTTCCGATGTTCCCCACAGACTGATGCAGATTCAATGCTTGTTTTGTACTATTTAGCTTTTAGTTTAATCTGTGGCTGGATTCATACTGTTGGCTCAAATTGGATTTTTTTTGTCCCACCCAGGAGGCAGATAGATTGTTTAATTACAATTTGTTATCAATTAATATCCAATTTAAGGATTAGTTTTGGGAAATATACGTATCAGTAAGACTCACAACTTTTTTGTTTTTACAGTTAGTTTTTTTGTGCTAAGTTAACTCCTTCTTCGCTCTAGCTTCATACATTTAGCGAACAGACATGAGGTCCATGTTAACTCTTTGTATGCCAGCCAGGTTAATTTCCCCAAAAACGGCTCCTTTTAATTTATTGAACAAGCATTACATACAAAGACCACTCTTCAATAATTGCTGCTAGACCGCATCAACAAAAGAACAGGTTTGATTCAAAATGTGTACAACAAAGAGGAAGGAAAGTAAAAGTATTTAGTTCAGTGGCTGCTGCAGAGACGACCTGACAGATGTTTGTCAAGACAAGAGAAGAAAAAAAAAGTTCCTACGCAGCTCCGACTCATTGATTGAGCCTTTTAAGGTGTGGTAGGTCAGATGTGAGCCGCCTCATTCCAGCATAAATGCTTTCAAATCAGTGAGAAAAAACATTTGCAGATTTTTGCAGTGACTCATAAAGTGTTACACAATAATCAAAGAGAAATCTGTGCCACCTCTATTGACAATTCAACTTGTGAAGAGCTGTGTAGGAACCATCAGTGGCTGCAGCAGCGTTCGTGTGTTGGTCGTGGGACGGGGGGGGGGCAAAAGAAAAGTGAAGGGATAGAACCACCTGATGATGAAGTGTGAACCTTTTTCAGTTTCAGTTCAGCTGCTGCTCGTCGCTGACTGAGCCTCCTGCTCAAAAGAAAGGTAGACACACGAAAACACACGCGGCGATGAGGCTCGGGGGGGGGGGGGCCGAGCCTCCGCCGCCGTCACCAGTTCTGTATTATCCTTGTTGTTAGTCTGGATGAACCTGTGTAACCACGTGTATTACTGTTGTACCTTTATCCGCTTCCCCTGTTTTTTTTTCTTTTTTATCCTCCTTTGCACATAACTGATTTTATGAGATGCTGTTAATGTTGAGCTGGACTCATTTTAGGAGTCGACGTGAACATACTTGTTTTCTCTCTCTCCCACACACACGCACACGCACACACACTCATGCTTTTGTGCCTTGTCCTGCTGCTGGACAATTCTCTGCTGCTCCATCGGCGACACGCACCTGCTACCTTTGCATCTTTTTAGTCTACATAGACGCTCACACACACACACACACAAACACACACACACACATATCTGCTGGCTGAGAGCTGTGCCTTCTGAGCTGTACACACACACACACACACACACACGCTGCCTTCTGCTCGGGGCCTCTTCACATCTTGCAGCTTTCTACCCTGACGTTTTTTCTATAGCTGTAGGCTTAAGAAGAGGATGAGACCTCGTGATGCAGTGTGAGTCGCTGTGAATTCATATTAAGCTTTTTGTTGTCTTTTTTTTGTTTCAAGGCTTTTTTTGCTTTATAGATCTAGATATGAGAGAGATGAGATGAGAGTGGCGGGGAAATAAACTGTCAGACAGAGATGGCGATCTGCTGGATTGGAGCCCACGTTGCAGGAACTCTGTTCCATCTCTGTCTAGAGTCCAGAGGGTTGGAATGACAAGGAGGGGTTTGGACATATCGTAACCTCTGGTGTTCTGAACCTGCTCGATTCCACATTCCCGTCACATTCCCGTCACATTCCCGTCTCATTCCCGTCACATTCCCGCCGCTGTGCACCCAAACAGGCAAAACCATGTTCCAGCATGGGAGAATGTTATCGTTTTTTTCTCAATTCGCCAGGAGCAGGCTGATCCCTCGCCGCTGTACAAGTACAAGAGTGGGGGTAGTTCGCTTTGTTTTTCCCTCCACCCGCAGCATATGACAAATCCGAGCGAGCCCGTAAAGTTGATTCTTAAAGTACCTGGAAGAACTGCGGAGCGCCACAAGTGTCGGTCGGTCGTGGTGGTGTAAGGAACAATCAAGAATGAAATAGCTGCGTCAGGGGGCGGTTTGGGCCTCGTGCTTCTTGGTTTGTGAGTCAGGTGTCCCGGCAGCAGCGCGTTTCCTCAGGTGAACTCTGAATGTGTGGTTCAGGCCTTTGATAACGTTGAGTCACGTTGAACAAAGCTGACATTTTGGTGAGTTTCTGCCACTGATGTCTTTTTTTTTTTAAAGGCATGTTGTTACTTTTTGTGTGTGTGTGTGTGTGTGCACGCGCGATTCCATGTCAGGCTCCCCCAAAACGTCCCGCCAACACAACCTGCCTTTGTTCTACATGCTGTCAGGAAAATCCCGCCTCCTTTCGTATGCAGGACTATTTTTACACCTTCTTGTCTCACACGGGCTGAGGCACATTTCAGTATTAAATTACTATTCGAGTATTCACGACTGGACTTTCCTATAAATTCCCATTACAAACATCCATGGGGTATTTAAACAGAACGAATACGGAAATGAACACAATCTGAAAAGCACATCTGTTCAGGGAAAAGTAGACACGAGCTATGTTTAGCAACTTAATCTCCACGTGATTCCGCTTTCAAAGAAGTCCTTTGAGGGTTCTTCAAGATGAGGGTCCCACTCTCGTGCCTCTCGTGCTGGTTAGCCAAGCTTAAGGACGGGAAACGGCGAGCCTGACCCCACACACCCGGCCACGCTTCATATTTACCTCACAGACCTGAGGGTGATATCGAACTTCTCAACAACAACAACAAAAAAAGGGAGAGCTTGTGTTTTCAAGGTGCCAGTCTGTTCTATTGATCTCGAGGAACGGGGGTTCTTCAGGTCTGTTTTTGTGTTGCTGTCTGTGGTCGTCTGGCACCGGAAACACGAGTCCTGTCTCCAGCTGTGCCGCACGTCAATCACACGTCTCGTAGCTTAAAAACTTTAACATCATACATATCTTTTCAACCCTTTTTTTTTTCCTGGTTCCTTTTCCTGATGCTATGGTTCGGGCTCCGTGTTGTTCAGCGGTTATGGAGAATTGCTTTTGACAGAAAAACCCCATCGACTGTCATAAAAAGAGCTTAAAATGAACAAATTGCATCATAATCAAAAGCGGCGGCGGTTTCCCCGCGGGTCCGCTGTGTTGTACTGAACAGAAACGGCTCTAGGCCCGTGTCAGTCGCTCTGTTTCTGTGGATTGTAGCGCTAACACTCATACCTCTGTCAGCTATTGTACTACTACCCTACAATCTATACGACTAAATACTGCACTCATCAAGTAGGATAAAGGCCGCTCATGTCAAACATTCTGTAAGACAAAGACAAAGAGTCGTTTTTTTCTCCACGTGGTCGGTTTCCTGCTGTCTGGATCTGTCGTCATTGTCTAGTCCCAGCTTTAACGTCTCATTCTTTGGTAGGACTACCTTTCGGACAAAGGCAGTACACGTGTATTTACTACAATGGAACGTCTGTATGATATGTGATGGTCGGACTCTTTGTATCTTATGCTATTGTACAAATAAAAGCTTCATTAAACATGAGTGTCGGAGTCGTGACAAATCACTTCAAGACGCTTCTGACGTTTACTGTAGTATAATTCTGAAGGTACTTATAGTATTTTAAATCATACCTCTACTGCGCAAACTGACAAATATTTGGAGCTATAGTCAGTTTCCCCTAATGTATAACTCACTGTGCACACATTAACCCTTCAATGAGATTTCCATAGATACTTCATGATTCACTTCTTTAGATGCCTTACAACTAAAACTTTATGAACTTCCCTTTGCTGCCCTTGCATCACATTATAAAATTCATTTAACTAATTTGAGACTAATGAAATAAATTAAATCTAATTCAATAAGATAACTCAATATGGATTGAATTTGTTTTGAATTGTAGAATAAACAATGCAAAATGCAATTAACTTGAATTCTAAGCAGTGAAACAAATACTATTTTAAAACATTTAATAAATTGACTCATGATTCACCCCTAATGTGGCTATTAACTATGGGAAACAATAATTACGTTTGATGACTTTAAATATATATTTATTGACCAAATAGTAATTACTATATAACATCTGATCTGACTTAAAATAGGTTGATGACAGATTTGACATAGAGAGAAACTCTGCCTCCTTCAATTCAGCAATAACCCTGTTTATTGCAGGTGGTGATTCTAAACATACATTTTATTATATAATCTTGGTTTGATACATAATGCTGATACACAATATCCAGAGTAATTATAGATGGCTTGCAAGCTCTCCTATAAAACGTATATTACAAATAAATTATTTATGTTTATTGATCTGTTTTTGGGGAGGAAACAATCCAGTAGACAATTGTTTAAACCCATAGTAAAATAACTCCTAAACTAAAAAAACACGTCTCTAAAAAGTGCAGGTTTGAAAAGAAAAAGGGAGAAGCACGGCTTTACCAGCAATATTTATTCCATACCCATAATGGGACATTTGTGACATGGAACAACATCAATGATAAAGACATTTTTCAAAGTTCTGAGATGAAATATCAGACGTCAGTTACACAGGTTATTGGACGTGTACATGGTCATTTATAGAATTTATTAATGATTCACTAAAATTTAACTCGCTGACTTGTTACACAGAATGGCTTGATACAGCTACAATTTCAGTCCAACTGGTCGCAGGAGGGAACTCTTTGGCTCACGCAGATGGATGGCGCCACTGCTCAGAAATCTAATGAAAAGGCTTCAGCCGGCGTAAAGAACATAATTAATCGTTAAGAGCTGGGCCGACTTTTGACTTTCCCTCTAAATCTCTTATCCGTCTGAATTAAGCCCTGGACAAGCGGGGAGGAAAGAGATCTCTGGGGATTGTTTTCTAAATGATCGGAAACAAAGTCAGATGAAATGAGCTCAGAGCAGCAGTCCGACATGCAAACCATACTTTTTGTCGCCTCACCCAGGTACAATAAAACATCTATCAAAAGTAGCCTTTTCTTTCCTTTGTGCAGGAGCATACAATATTGAATGAATTCTTCAAATCCTCTGCCCTGGCTGTGACGTCCTCTCATTCATCTGTGTAAGAGGATCTTCTATATTCAAGCAAGTTTAATTTCCACATAGATTAATTTTACTGGAGTAAGTCAGGAAAAAGAAACCTACTCGCAATAAAAAATGAGTGACACTTTTCCTGCTGGCTGGCGGTTAGTGGTCATCTATCAACATGACAGGAGGGAGTTGTTTGATTTCTAATCTTTTCTGACCCAAAGGGGGGAGAAAGAGATACAAGGCGGAGGGAGATGGGGGGAGGAGTTCTAACTCTTCCTACACTTTCACTTGATACTGAGTTTTAGGTAAAACTCAGGATGCCTCCGTCATCTGCTCTGATCGTTCATCCGCGTCTCCTCTTTCCACCTCCCACACCGACCCCTTATTTCTCTCCTCAGTTCTCTTCCAGTTTGAGCCGTGCAAACTCGTTGGCCATCTGTAGCGCCTCCTGCAGGCACTGTGTGTTCCGACCCGTGGCCTGGGCCGACATGTCCTTGCCGCCTCCTTTGCCGTCCAGCAGGGGGCACAGCTCCTGGACCCACTCACTGGCCTTCAGTCCACGGTCGGCCACGTCCTGCAGAGGAGGAGGAGTGGAGGGAGCTTAGGGTTGCGGTTAAAGATCTGGTGCAGATGCGGAGGGCACTTTATTTGCCAATAATTCGACGCGTTTACCTTTGGAACTTGACACAGGCAGGTGATCTTTCCTGCATCGGGGTCCACGGTGAAGAGCATCGCAGCGGTCTGAGGAGAGTTGGACTTCAGCAGCTTAAGGGACTCGTTCAGAGCCTGCGAGAGCAGTGGAGAGCGGGGAGAAGGAGAAACCAAGCGCAACAAGGAGAAAATGAAGGAAAGAAAGGTGGGGAGGCAAATTAAAAAAAAAAGTCTCCTCATCAGCACAATTGCATCATCAACTCAAGGTCAATACTAGTGTCCAGGGAGCTGATTTGGTCCTGGGGCAATAACACAATGAGATAAGTTATGAGGAAAAGATGTGCAATACTGCAGAGATAAACTGAGTTTTAATACTGGTTGCACTTTTCATTGAGATTTTTGCAGGATGCTGATGAAGTCTTGGAGTTTGGAGTTTAAATTCCAGGGGGTTCCATTATCATGTGGCAATTACCATTTTTAGCAGAAAATCCACTGACATGATGACCTTTCTCCGGTCAGTGTCAGTTAGAATAATAATTCTCTAAAATTAAATTTAAATTTTCACATATCAGTCATATGCCTTTGCTGTGATGACGAACATAAATTCAGTTTGTAACATGTTACAACAAGTGGGAGATTGTACAAAACCCTGTGCTGAAACCAGGGGTGTAGCATCAAAATGCTGACCCCTTTACAATGAATGTCAGTGGGCTGCTGTCCATGTGAGTGCACAAAGTGGGGGAGCAAAAAAAGTTATCTAGGAAAAAAAACCATGAACTGATGCATTTATCCTACATTCTATCTGGGCTCAGCAATGTTTCATTTATTCCCCAGCTGTTGTGAGGGGGGCTGAACTATTTTGAGCCTCCAAGAGGGAGTCCCAGATGTCCAATATAGTACTGTGGCACAAAGTTCATTCTCTCATGATGTTATAAATATGTTTGACACCATATTAAATTATTACACTAATTAAAAGGGAGGGAACAATGCAATTATTATTTTTTTTAAAGAAGAAAAAGACCTCTAGATTTTCATTATCCTTCTCTACTTGGGTCCCCCCCCCTTCCCACTACTAAACCAATGGCTGACACTCACCTTTGCTGAGGCTCCCGTCTCCATCTCCATGATAAGCAGTGGTTGGTTGGGGCTGCTCTCGATCACCTCCTTGGTCTTCTCCAGGACTCTCTTCTGGATATCAGCCTTGTAGTTGCGGTCCAGGTCGTCCATGGTCTTCTTCAGGTTCTTCAGGGTTTCCCTCATCTCATCCTTCTGCCACTGGGAAATCACTGCTGTGCCCAGTGACTACAAAGAGGACAGATATGTTATCATGTTGAGATTTGACTGTCACTCGCCAACTCGCACACTCACTGTGCACATGAGCGAGAACGACATGACGAGGCGGATTTAATTTGTGAATCGCACAAAAACACTGTACCTCTGTCAGGTCGGCAATCTCTTTCTGTACGTCCTTGTTGGGAGCGGCCTGCTGCTTAACCTTATCTCCCAGGGAGGACAGAGACTGGTGCAGGGCGTCGGCTTTCCTCTGGGCCTGATGCGTGTAAGATGCAGGAGGAGGAGTGAGACA
This sequence comes from Eupleurogrammus muticus, assembly GCA_036785175.1. Taxonomy (NCBI): domain Eukaryota; kingdom Metazoa; phylum Chordata; class Actinopteri; order Scombriformes; family Trichiuridae; genus Eupleurogrammus; species Eupleurogrammus muticus. Next base: position 17,145,929 of record JAYKQN010000010.1, on the reverse strand, counting down.
CGGATAGAGAGCAAAAACCAAAAAGAAAGAATGACAAAGAAGCAAAGCGGTGGACGGCAGATGAAAAAAAGTTAAAGACGGGGCTCAAACTGCAACTACAGTTTAAATATAGTGAAAGTCACTCGTGTTCTAGGCATGCAGAGAGGAGAGAACTGCTGGAGGCTGCTTTCCGGTCCCGAGTTCACCACGTATTAAAAAAGGCTTCATTAAATTTTCATCACTGGGGATCACTTTTCCTCTCAAAGGAGACGTGCAGTCCCCCAGTCCCTGACATTTTTATTCATAGAGATTGTGACCATAAAAAAAATGCAATAAGTAATAGTTCAGTTTTAAGCAGGGACGTGTGTGGGTGGAAGGTGAACGATGTGGAAGGTGTGCTGGTCGAAAATCTGTGCGTGTGTGGTGGTGTGTGTGGTGGTATGTGTGTGTGTGTCCTCACCTTCTGGGCCTCTGATCCTGTCACAGCAACAATGCGGCGGATGCCCTTAGCGATGGCCTCCTCTGAGACGATGACAAACGGAGCAGCATGGCCCGAGTTCTGCAGATGGCTGCAGATAAAACAGCGACAGCACCGTTACACGGCAGCGGGAGGCAGGCGAGGAGGAACAACAACAAGAGCACTGAAAACATTACAAAACAGCAGCAGCGGGAACAAGGATTCATTGTGGCTGCCGATTAAACAACATCAAAGACGACACCAGAATGCACAAGCGTCGACTAAAACGGAATATTTTAGAACCTGAAACGGCACGAGCTGCAAAACGCGTCTCTGGTGGCTGAATCAGACGCCGCTCAGAGCACGCCGCGTTGTTTTCAGCACACAGGCGCATCAAATACAACTTGGGAATCATTTTGACTCCAGACAATAATGAAAAGAAATGAAAGCCAAGCTCTCATCCTCTCACGAACGGGAAAGTCTTGGCATTCAGGTGAATTTCACAGCCAGAAACAGACACTGTAAATGTCAGTGAAGTGAGTCTAATTGCTGGATTGAGCTCTACAAAATGATCCGGGCCTCCTCTGCTCACCGTAACAGAACCACAAATCCAATTAATTGTTTCCGCACCACCACTGGGGAAGTCTGGCACATCTGAGAACTGCTGAATTCATGTGGACACAGACATTTATCCAGACTCAGAGAGGGCTCTAATTCGCTGTGTTCATGCATTATTTTGCTCACCTGACTCCAGTCGGATAAACACGCAATTAACAGCAACACTTCGGATGTAAAGGTGAAAACGTTTTAAATCAAACAAAGGCCTTGAATGCTGACAGCTTTGCATCCTTTTTCTGCACAAACAAAAGCAAGTTAAGCAAATGAAGGTTGTGACTATATGCCTGGAGGATCTATTGTTTTAGAATGAAAGCCACGATTTTAGGAAATTAATCAAGATCGTCTAACTGGAATTTTTTTTGCCATTTTCCTAATCCAATCCTTGACCTTTTCACTACTTTAAAGTAAAAGACTCTTTCTTCTTTCTTGATGTAGCCTATGCATCGTATGTTTCCCGTTGATGAAAAGGACTATATTGATAATCAGTTCTTGTTCATATTGCATTAAAGTTATTTATTGATTTAATGGTCTGATGTAAGTTTCTGTGATGCTTGAGCACTAAAACTTAATATGAAACTCTTGGATGAAACCAAAAATCACAATGTCTGCCAGAAAAAAAAAAAATCTTTCTCAAAATGGTTCATCCCCATTAAACAGTATCACACTCACGTTCCACCACAGAACTCAATGGAGGTGAGGGAGCCGGCGGCGCTGTTGGGGTCGTCCAGCAGCTCCTGGACGGGGATGCCGATTGACACGACCCGGACAGGGTCGGGGTAGGTCTCGTCGAACACGGCACGTAGACCCTGAACAGCCTTGGCTGCTGCGAGGGGGGCTTCCATCGCGTACACTGGCTGGAGAGAGGAAAAACACCATCCATTTGTGGATATTTACATATCAAGTAAAAATGTTATTGGATATTTAGAAGATTGGTAACAAAACCCTTGCTATCTCTTAAGCAGGAGACAATAAGCTTTACTTTTAGAGGTAATATTTAGCTACATGAAACCATCGTCAATTCAAGGTCCACCATAAGCCCCATTTCCACTATGCTGTACAGTATAGGACAGAACAGTATGCTTATTTTTGTGTTGTGTGTTCACACCAACAGCAGTCACTAGCGGAAAGCTCCCCAAGTAAATCTTTGGTTTAGTTAACCTAGCTACAGGACCGGTACCCTGGAGTAGGAGATTGACACACAGAAAAGCAAAGCTGTCCATTGCCGACCCAACCCGTATCCATAGCGATCTGTACTGTGCCGTACTTTATTTAACATTTATCCCCCTCACCTTGTTATCTCTTATCAGGGCACATGCAATCTCCTCAGTCCGCCGCACCTCCCCCGTGCTCAGGGCGCCCTTAGCGGTGAAGTCAAAGCGCAGACGGTCAGGAGCGACCAGGGAGCCCCGCTGGTCCGCCTCCCCCAGAACCCCCCGCAGGGCGAAGTTGAGGATGTGTGTTGCCGTGTGGTTGCTCATGATGGGCCTGCGACGAGCCTGAGGAGACGAGCGAGACGCTTTGCATTATTAATGTGTGTCTTCACCCACATTCACGACACTGCTCACACTTATTCTTACTTTCGTGCACTTTTCACTTGTGTTAACGCATGTTCTCACCTCATCTACATGCAACGTGACACGGTCGCCGACCTTCAGCGTTCCATAGATGGTTCCCATATGGAGAACGTAGCCTCCTCTCACCTGAGTATTCTTCACTGTGAACTCCATCCGCTGCGAGAAACACCGACAGACGGAAAAGCGCATTGGAAACATGCAGCGTGAAAACTTTGAATCCCAAGAGTTTAGTCAGACAGCTGCTTTGTGTGTGTCCTCAAAAATAAAACCCAAGACATACACATCAAAGACAACACAGAGGAGTGACATTTAAACAGCTCTGTCGAGCCAGATGGTCGGCTAACTGATAAATGTGGTAAAACAGGCAATCTATTTTAAGGATTTTCAGGGCCTCGTTCTGGCAGTAAACTGCAAGAACATTTTATTATCTTTTATCTGGTCTGTCAATATCGTGGTATTTCATTCAGCAGCCTTTGTCACCTGGCAGAAGTTATTTTGCTTGCAGATATAACTGGGTGATATCAGACCCAGTCCTGTTCAAATAAATGTTAAAGAGGTGATTTTATTTTAGCTTTAGCTAGTCGTGTCATTCAGGGTTTTTAACCTTTAAAGCAGCAGAAGCAGCTTTCGGATTCCAATGCAGTTTTCTATATTTTTGTCGCACTTACGTCCTCTGTGCTGTCATCCTCTCGAAGCAGGTAACCCTCATCAAACGTCTGTCCTCCCTGCTCGGCGTAGAATGACGTCCGGTCCAGCAGCACGCCACACTCTTGGCCCGTGGTCACTTCATCGCAGAAGGCACGGTCACGGCGCAGAGCCAGCACTGTGGCCTGGGCTTCCTGGAACTCTGGACGTGCCAATAAGAGTCAATGCCTGGATTAGGGCTGCTCGATATTGGGAAATATCAATATCACGATATTTTCAGTCAATATTGATTCACGATATTTTTTTTCTGATTCGGAAAAATGTTATGTTCCAAATGATCCCTGCTAAAACACGTAGATATAGCCATACAAAAGGGTATATAAGCTTGCATTTTGAAACACACACTGAGATCAAATTGAAAAATAAAAGAACATGTTTATCACACTCAAAGGGGGTTTATTTAGCATTTGCCACTAAAACAAAGTTTTCCAATGTATACAAACATGTCTAAATTTATATACATAAAAAATGTTCTTATTTATGACAAAAATAAAAAATAGACTTTGTTCCAGTTTTTCCCCCAAAAAATGCTGTATCCAAAAATAAAATGTTCGATTTTCGTAAGATTTGTCACATTTTTTTGTAAACACCCACCATTGAAAGGGTCAAGCAACTGTCATGAACATTAACTTAGAATGTCGAGAGGGCAGAGCATAGCGTTTGTCAAGCTCTCTAATAATTTTCTTAAAGCCCTCGCCCTCGACTGTATTGATAGCCTGCATATCTTTGGCTAGAAAATAGCCTATGGATTCGGTCAATGCCTTGTGCCTCTCTGAATTTGTGGCATAATGAGTTGCATTGTGCAACATGCTTTGGATTGACAACTGGGTAGCCTTGCTGGTTGAGGCGACGTTGGCCTCGTGTATTATCTGTTTTTTCTTTATTACGTTATCGTGGATTACCTTGTGGTTTACTTTGAGGTGTGTAAACAGATTTGTTGTATTAGCATAAGGCGCAGACACCACTCGCCGGCGAATCCTGCAGATAATTGTTTTCTTTTCGGTGTCCTTCTCTTCAAACCCAAAATGGTCCCACACCACGAACTCCTTCTCCCTATTTTATTAACCAACTGAGCCTGCCCTGTTTCTTCTGTTGTATCTTCCATTTCCAGCACGTTTTTTTTTACTAGTTTGCTAACTCTTCACACAGCAGGAACCGAGGAGAGCGCGAGACTGCACAGCACCTGTGAAGTCAATGACGTAGCACACGCCGCCTTTTGATTAACCCCTTCACGGCCACGCCGGTGTCGCGGCAGTACAGATAGATGACAAAAAAATCGTTCATAGTCGATATTATTCATTTTCATATTGTTTGACGCCAAATTCGTTATGGCGATTAAAATAGGATATATTGCACACCTCTAGCCTGGATATCAGGAAAATAAAACCCACCCACTGAACTGTGTGTTTAGAGGATTGGTACCGTAGCTGCCGCTTTCATCAGAGGTGTATTTGTATTTGGGAGAGTCGTCTGTGGCGGGTATCTTCTTGTTTCGCAGCTCTTCAATGGCGTAGATGTCCAGCATGAGATGGTCCTCATATCCTGCGCCTTTACCCTGAGACTTTAACTACACACAGAAACACAGTGTGTTAAACTCCAACTCCACAACATTTTTAGAGGCAATTCTGTACATGTCTTTTTAGCACTACAAAAGTAAAACAAAAAAAATGTGTTATCAGTCAAAGGACAAAAAAAACAATTTTCTCCATGGGATGAAATGTTCTCTAACTCAGGATATATGAACAATAACCTCTGCAAACACCTTCAGAATATAGTTAGGAGTAAAAGTGGAAAGTTTGCTGTGTAAGATCTACTGAAGTGGAGATTTCTGGCTTAGAGAGAGAGAGAGAAAAAACTAATTTAACAAATCAGAAATCAATATGAGCCGCTGAAACTTCAAGGTTAGCTGTAAACCCTCTTTTGTACTTTCACGACTGGATGCCAATACAAAGCATATTACCAAATCTTGATTCCAGAGATTTGTGTAGCTGATGTGACATGGTGCAGACAGCACTCGCAATGCTGCATTAAGACCGATGACTTTTGATGAATTTAGGAGAAATCTATAGATGCAACATGGACAAAATAAAGTCCAAAATATATTTTTGTAGCCCAAAGTCTCAAAATTGATCAACAAATCAATGCGGAATTGATCTAATCTCTTCAATCAAATGCCAAATGTTACAAACCTCGCAAAAGGATTTACTACATGATTTGTGTTGGATTTCCTTAGATACAGATGTATCTAATACACTGCTATTTGTGTGCATATTATAATATTGTATAGTATAAGAACATATTGTCTATCTGCAATCTTCCCCATCAAGGAAGGGATAGAACTACAGTGCCAGTATATGCAAGGACAGTTAGCTGGCTCTGATACGGTGGACAGAAATTTTACAGCAGCCGGAGGTTGGAATATACAAGAAACTTAATCAATATTTTCTCTCAAAATCAAATAAAGGATTAGGCAGGGCTGTAAAGTGAATTGGGGATTATTTAAACAGCGGGTGAATAGCTCCTGAATCTGACTTCCAGTGCAGCACCGACAAACATTTGTGTTCTCTGTCCTCCTTTCCACTCCTCACCTGTGCTGCCTTCTTCTCCTCTTCGAAGGCAGCCATGTCCACCACCATGCCTTTCTCCTCTGCGATCAGGGAGGTCAAGTCCAGAGGGAAGCCGTATGTGTCGTACAACAGCCACGCAGTGTCGCCTGGATGCACACAGAGGGGGAGAAAAAGAAGAGGAGAAAAAAGCTACTTGATATGCAGGAGAGGCGTCCGTCTGCAGCGAGACACCTACAAAACCACGCTGTCACCATTGCGATCAATCAGGGAGAAGTTTCCAGCAACTCAGTTCACTCAGGGTCAGTTACTGTGGCGACTTAACGCTGATCAGTTCCTGTGTGTCTCCTCCCAGCTGCTGAGCCCGGAGGAGCTGTCATACGCTGTTCCATTTCATCGATTCAGTTGATATCGATGCTCAGTAATGTGCATAAATTTAATCGAGAGAAGATGATTAGTTAGTTGCCCAAGGACTAGGTTTATGTGCATAATGATACACCTCAACTCAGAATCAAATAAATGCATGGCCCCTGATTTGAGAGAATGGAGGATATCTCTTATTTGCAAAAGATGGTGTGAATGTTTATTAGTGAGTAGGATTGTGGTACAGCTGAAAACATTAAGATATTAAAACTAGACTGAAAATTATGTAACAGTAAGTTTTAAATAGGCTGCATATAATCTGTTTTATGCCATGTGTGTTATCAGCAACACTTACCCAGTGTCTACACTGCAAGTGTCATGGCAGCATCAACATAAGCGTCACGAGTCACGCCACACATATGCTCCCATGTTAATCAATGCAGCAGTCTGCACCGGCTCAATGCAAGTCGCTTCTCTGCTCTACAGGCGTATTTGACCTATGCTTAACACAGTACCTGAACGCCTCCGGTGTACACACATATGGATCATTGCCTGCTGCTGCTTCTCATTTCTCCTGCTCACTGCTATGTCTGCAGTCCACACACACAATTATATAGTCTTCTAACGCTGCTGCAGTATATTTATATGGGACATTGAACAAAAGTTACACTGCAAAGCAAATTCTTATTACAGAATTGGAAGCTCCCATCTCAAGGTGTTCAACCAGTTTTCTGAAACGGGTCCCAGAGCTGTGGTAGTGTTGTTTTTCCAACAATGCAAGGACACTGTAACTCTTATATTTGCATTGGTAGCCTCTCATTTTGGTTGAGTTCTAACATTATGCCCCCACAGGGAGAAAGAATAAATAAATAATAAAAAGTCTGGAGGTGAAAAGAACTGCAATCTCTCCAAGGAATACAACACAGTGTACACCGATGACCCTGAAGGAAGGTTTACAATGGATGTGCAAGTTTTACATCATTTGAATTCACTGTGTTAACAATCAGTCCGTAGGATTTGAGATTTTACAATTGCAGTTTCAACAGTATTTTAACCATATAAGCAGTTATGCTCATCTTGAGCACCATTTCTGCGTGTCATTCACCAACTCCTTCCCTCTTTCCAGTCTACTGTCCTTAAAAATGCCAGAATATACTAATGAAATATGGACACAAGTAGTAACGATTTTCTTTGAGAGCAGCTTACCTGGAATGGTTTTGCTGTCTCCCAGACTCATGATCTTCCTATCGAGGATCCGACGTCCCCTGCTGAGGGTTTTGAGGAACTGCATCTCCTCTTCATTAATAATGTCCTTTACCATGTCAGGGTCCTTCTTCAACTCAGGGAATGCTTCACCCTGTGATAGAAGAGAGAGAGAGAGGAGTGGGGGAAGAAGCAGAAGGATGAGATGGGAGGAGAAGATGAAAGGAGAAAAATGACTTACTACAACATTCACTGTTTTAATCATTGAATAAAGAGAACAACAACAAAGTCTCACCAGGGATTCGACAACCACATCCACCAGAGAGGCAAAAAAACCTTTTTGAGCTCCCAGCTTCTCGTGGGAATAACGCACGGCACGACGCAGAATCCTCCTCAACACGTAGCTATAACATCATGCAAAACAAAAAGCATTGTTGCTATAAAAAGGCAACATATAGCACAATAAAATGAACAAGGGGAGCAAAATCTCACTATTCATCAAAAGTGAATCACCATGTGACACACGTGTGATTCTGTAGTCTCCTTTCCACAGATGCTGTCTATGCTCTAGATATTATATATTAGGCTCAGCAATTCCTTCCATCTTTGTGCTGAAATGTTAATTTCTCACCCTCTTCCTGTGTTGTCAGGACGGCCACCGTCTGACAGAGCGATGGTGATGGTGCGGGCGTGGTCAGCCATCACACGGTAGGCCATGTCAATACCGTCAGCATCCTCAGCACCTACTTTACCAGTGTAAGGTCGAGCACCAGTACCCTGAAACAAACACAAACTGTTAAGTGTGTATCAGATAATGGTGTGTGTCCCCTGAATAAAGTTTAAATACAGCATTTTTTAATATACTATGTTTTATTTATAGTCCTACACAATGCTAATTTCCAATGGTGAGGATACAGCTGACGCATTGCTTTAAACACATTCTGCATTCTGATCTTTTCTGTACCTTCTGAATGGCATCAAAGTATGGGACGAACAGGTCGGTATCATAGTTAGACATCTTGTTCTGCAGTACGGACACCAGGCGCTCCAGACCCATCCCTGTGTCAATGCTCTTCTTAGGCAGTGGTTTCAGTACCGTCTCTGACTCTCTAAGGAAGATGGACCGGGGAAAAAATCATTAAAAACAATTATCAGACTTGCAGAAAGGAGAAATTACTCCTCCTTTCCATTCAGTTTCATTTGTGTCTTTTTTAAGAAACAGGGTTAAGATTACAGCTACATACACTACATCCCAAACCTTTTAAATTAAATAATAGATTTAAGTATAATTTTTCTGTGACTTTTCTGCAGCATGACTAATTTTCTCTAGCTGCACACAAAGCGCTTTCTCTAAGCTTTTACAACAACTGTATTTACTCAAGTTTCTTACTGACAGCTATGATTTCCAATATGAACGTTACATTTGACTACATCATGCCAACATTTTCTCTACCTTCTCTTAACACTGATTCCACTGGGCCAAATCATCATATTGTCATCATGTGTTTGAGCCCGTTACCTGTTGAACTGGATGAACACCAGGTTCCAGATCTCCAGGACGTTGGGGTCGTCCATGTTCACCAGGTGAGCAGCGTCCCTCCCTCCGATGCGGTCGTAGTGGATCTCGCTACAGGGACCACAGGGACCGGTGTCACCCATCTCCCAGAAGTTATCCTTCATGCTGCCTGGCAGAATGCGAGCCTCTTCCAACCTGACAGAAACGAGGTAAGCATTAAGATGATATAGGTAAATCAATTCTTTAGTTAACATGACAAAATGTGCAATGTTTTCTGTGGTTCAATAAATCATTTTACTACAAAATACAAGTGTTTACTGACTGACAATTCGTGTCCTGTCATTAAGAATGTCTCATTATTAAAATGTAACGTCACACAGTTGTTTAATTATACAGTCCGAGGGAAGAAAATGTCAACTGAAAGATTTGACACTTATTCAAATAAAAAAATCATTAAAAGAGGTGACGAATTTGAGAAGAGGATAATCTTTGAGACTGTTATTGTCACCAGTGTGGTGGCTCAGTTTGACTGGGAGTATTCCCACATGAAATGATCACACAACATTATGCAACAGGGACAGAAAATGGTAATTAGGGCTTGTTTGATTATCTTGCATATATGCCAATTCACTTATTAATGTATAGTTTACCAGTTAAACCATACTGAGTTCAGAAAATGGTATCACTCTGTAAAGCACCTTTGAAACCAGGAAAGACATCCATGCCATATCATCATATGGAATCTATGTGTCTAAGAGCTGTTTATGAACCTGTGCAGTAAAGAAAGTATTAACCAAAATAAATTAAATGCACTAGATAGTCCGTTAAGAGGTTCTGAATGTTGCTTTTGATACATTTTCAGTTTATTTCCCAGCCCTATGATATCTGGTCATACTTTACAATATCTTTCATAGAATTCCAGCAAATGCCTTCATCTGACACATTCACCAAATACAGCTCATCCTAAGACAGACTCACCCCAGGTCGAGCCAGATTTGTCTGCATTCCAGGTCGGGCTCCAGTCCTGCTTCATCACTACCTCCGAAGTAGGTAACATACAGGCGGTCAAGGGAAATACCAAACTCCTGGGTCAGCAGCTCCAAGGCCATCTTACAGGCCAGGTGCTGCAGAATGAAACAGACATAAACTCACACATTTGCAGGCTGAACGTTGTCATGGGGAAAAAGGAACTTGTTGTGAAATGGAAAGAAATTGTAGTTTTAGAAATTCCACACTAGTTTTAAGGGGAATATTGTCACCAGTCTATATATTCTGAGCAGAGAGTACAGAGAAGTTTACTTTTAAACTGTAAAATGCTTTACTCACTCCTTACTTCTTAAAAAAGTAAAAAAGCTATTAGATCAATATTGTTTTTAATCTTATATATATATATATATATATTGTAATATGTGATTGATATGAAAAAGATGACAAGAATCATACCTTAAAGTAGTCCCCAAATGACCAGGACCCCAGCATCTCGAAGAAGGTGTGGTGGTAGACATCTTTACCCACATCGTCCAGGTCGTTGTGTTTACCTCCTGCACGGATACATTTTTGGGTGTTTGCAGCACGACGCAGCCTGGCCATGGGGTGGGACGGATCAATGGTGTTGAGGAATATGGGCTTGTACTAGGAGAGAGGGATTAAAAAAAAAAAACACATTTCAGCACCTGAAAGAGGCAGCCTGAAAGAAGGAGACACGGATAGCTGGAAAGATATGGAGAAGCACTGAAAAAAATACCTGGTTCATGCCAGCGTTGGCAAAAAGCAGCGTGGGGTCATCCAGGGGGACGACGGAAGACGAGTGGACGTACTGGTGCTCATAACGGCGAAAGAAGTCAATGAACTTCTCACGGATTTGAGCTGCAGTCAAAGTGGAGTCCATTTTGATTCAGCTGTCTGATAGGAAACACAAAGAAAAGGCACTGTAACCATCAAACCATTTAAAATAGGCAGTTCTCAAGGAGCCATGTTTAATTCAGCAGCATGTCATTAAATTCTTCTTGGTCCATAATTTTATTTCACAGTGACAAATGTCTGTTTATATGTAAACTGTTTGTATAGCGAGCAAAAAACAAAATGCTCTATTACAAAGGCAACAAAAAATCATTCTATTTATTAATTATAGCGGATAAAGGATAGTGTGATTGTAACAATTGTGCCTGTTTTGGGGGATTTACCTTTTCATGTGATATGCCTGCACTTGCTCAAAGTCAGTTGAAGCCTTAAAATGTTTTTAAAAAATGCAAACCGGGCTTGCAGGTTGTCACAGCTTCTATGTTCCAGCTAAATTGCTCAGCAGCGCTAAGGCAAGCAACACTGTAAACACCTACATGAACAGACCAGTGCTTGTTGTCCTTCTGTCACACATCTCAACAACTGCTCACCACTATATTAGTGTGTTACAAACCGTTTATTGACTGTCTCCATAGGCCAGTTTCTCATCCTCACTAAAATTCATAAATCCCAAGGGTAAAGGTGGAAAAACGCTCCTTAGCTCAATGAGGGAACCTCCCTGTTAGCTAAGAATGCAGATGCAGAGTTTGCTATAGGTCCCAGCTCATGTACTAACAAGCTCTCTTGACGGAGATCTTCTACTGTGTAATTTTCCTCCAACAATTTAGCCTTTGGCTCCTATTGTAAGCCAACAACATCTCAGGAATCCCGCGAGGCAGGCAGGCATTGCTTTTCACGCTGCGGTACCTGTAATTCAGGGGAAAGGAAAACACAACCGCCAGCCTCACAAACATCGCTGTGCAACCTATAATTAAAAGGCAGTAGAGTTTTAATTCCCATCAGAGGACTTAATCGTAAACTAGCTGGAAAAGGAAACCAGCCTTCAGCTCTCTGGGGCCAGCAAGTGGACGATAAACAGCTCCAGTCCCCATCCTGACTACGAAACCCAGCTGGCAACCACAGAAATCGGGGACTTTGGGGATGGAAACTTCAACCTCTGGTAAGAATACATGAGGCAGAAAAAAAAATAATACAGATTTGATCTCTATTTGTAATCACTACATTGTAGTGGTTGTTTGCATATTCTGTTGTAAAACTATCTTGTATATATCCTGTAATATTATTATTAACAAGCTCAGGTGGATGGCGACTGTCCACATATCTACAAAAACTATGGATTTGTATAATCCTGTATCTGTATGAACCTGGAGCCTAGGGCTTTAATTTTTAATAATATATCTACCCTGGGAGAATGGTTTTGCTGCAGGTCCTCCTGTGTAGCTTTTAACATACAGCTCAGCTTGTTTCTCTTGCGGACTTGACATCTTGTCATCCCGTTCTGTCACCTTCCTTTACAAAACCTGCAGGAACTAGGGAACAGGGATTACTCCCATAAAATAGTGCCAGTCATGACACACATAAAATCCCTGCTCAGGAACTGGGTTTACAGACTGGTATACGGCAATAATGACACCGTCAGCTGGTTGTTAGCAGCTACATTGAGGAACTATCATGGTGAGCCAAATGCTAGCAAGACAGGCTAGCCTCAATATGTCCAGCTTGAGAGCGAGAGGTGGACTTTAGCACAAAACTCTCACAGAAAAGCTAGTTCGCTGAATGGAATGTTATTTCTGCATCCGCTGAGAAGATGATAAATACTCACAGAAGTCGCTATTCTCGCAGAATGAATCAATTGCTGCTCCCAAACACACCGCTTTAAGCCCACGCTGCAGCTCGCCCAGAAAGAAAGCTCAGCGTCTGAGACACGCCCAGGGCGGCTTTCCATTGGTCCAGCCGCGCCGGTACGATGACACATCTCAAATTCTATTGGACGAGTCGACTTTCACTCTCAGCCCGGCCCGCCACCTCACAACACACTTTAATGGCCCGGCTGATGCAATGAGAAAGATACTGGTGTCATATAGAGTACATAATGTACATAATAGCTTATATGATATAATATACATATAGTGTCATATATATTTAGTTGATATGGTGTTAATTCTGTTTACATTTAAAAATCCTACATGACATATTGACTCCAGTGTATTTCAGATCTCTGTACATTGATTAAAATGAACTGACAAAAGAATGTGTTGAAGTGAGTGAGACATAAGACAGAAATGCACAACTTTTGTACTCACAAGTGCTTTCTCCTTTAAAAGAAGTGACCTTGGTGACAGTTCCTTCATGATTTCACATATTATTAACTCCCTAAATATCCTTTAAAATATATATAAATATTGAATGTATTCATTTATTTACTTTTTTAATATGTTGTTGTCATTGTCGTTAATCACACACTTGATCATTATTTCATTTCACAATGGACTGTAAATGATGGGCTGAGACGCATTCGCTTTTAATGTACTATGACACATAGATCACATATATTTAAAAATCTGAATAAAAGACATTATCTTTTGATTTATGAAAAAAATTGCTTGTGCATATATGCAATAGCACCAAGCACAAGACATTTCTCTTCTGGCTTATAAAAAAGGTGCTTATGCAGATATGCTGTATAACTAATTACTATATTGTAATCATTTTGTGACACATTAAATATCATAATAACCACACACAGCACATTGACTGATGTAATAGTCTAAGATAAGTATAAAATAATGATTCAGCAATTATTTTAACAAAACTTTATAAGTACAACATCCGCTCTAGCTTACTATTCCACCTTCATTAGAGATAATAACGGAGAAAAAGATTGGCGTTTACTTCACAAATTAACTTTTACCAAGCAAGGTTAGAAAGAAAAGAAAAGAAAAGAAAAGAAAAGAAAAGAAAAGAAAAGAAAAGAAAAGAAAAGAAAAGAAAAGAAAGAAATACCCTTCAAAATGGTTTACAGATTGATTAATTTGTTAGTTATTTTGTCCAAATTTTACATTTACCAAGCCAACTTCTCATGTAAGAAACCTAACCTTATGAAACTCTCTGTCATATCTCAAAATATATGTCATCTCAATCTCTGACTGTGAGAACAAAAAGCTGTTAAATTTATGCTTTACAAAATATTTGATGAATAAGCTTCTTTTCTTGCTGTCTCTTCATACAAAAATGTTGTATATACTTGTACAGTTGTATATTCAAATCTGTGTACACGTGTACACTATTGATAAAGATTATTAGATAGAAAAAAAAACAGGAAAAGGCGGAAAGAAATGACTGATGTAATATTTCCCCAGGCGATTTGCGAACCCTAGGATGGGAGGGAAAGGTACCGCCTTCCTCGCCTCTGATGTCTGCACACAGTGTAAAGTCAATTTAACTACACGTTTCTGATAATGCGCGTGTACTCGCTGTTACGCTGTGTCACCCTGGTCTAAACCGGCTGCTGTTTAGCTGCTCTTATATTATCAGCGATGCTGGAGTAACAGTAAATCAGCAGGGGTAGACATTTAAAATGTAGACTAAATGTATGTGGGACAATTTAACTGTCTTAAAACGTAAAAAAGTAAGCTATCAATAAGTTTTATATTCTATGTGTATTAAATATTTAAATATATTTTCGGTTATTCTATTTGACATTACATGTCAAAAAAAGCTTATTCTGTGTCATTTTTATAAAAAAAATGGTACAAATGGACTTTCAAATGACATGAAACCAACATGAATTTAAACAGTTAAATGCTTTAAATCTGTATTTTAAAAAGATTTCGACTTTCTCATCTTGCCATCTAGGACTTTCCCTGTTCTTCGCTGTTGGATGTTATCAATGAAGACGGTGAGGGAGGCGAATGAAATAGCCAATCGGAGGAGAGACATTCCAGCCAATCAGAGGCGAGGAAGGCGGTACTTCCCCCTACCGTCTTACGGTTCGCAAACTCGCTCCCCGCAATGCAGCGGAACCATCTTTCCCTGCCTTGTTTCCGCCGGGGGGAGGAAAGGATTTCATGCTGAACTGATTCACACGCTGTTTCGGCGGCGCTCAGTTGCTTCCTCCCTCTCTCCTCTTCACGATGCCGACCGACACTAAGCGAATACGCGGCCCAGAGGTGTCCCAAAGCCCGCGGCTGTTCGCGTGCAAGCCGGCGACCGTCCTCCCCGCGCGCGGCCCCAGGGCGGACGGGCGGCCGCGGGACCAGGTGGATGTCCGGCCTGTGTTCGTCCGCTGCGGCCTGGTGAGCCAGGCCAAAGGGTCCGCCTACATGGAGGCTGGAAACACCAAGCTGATGTGCTGCGTGTACGGCCCCAGGGAAACGGAGCGGAAGGATGAGACCGATATGAAATGTGGAAGGTACCATAAATATGCGTATATATAGTTATTGATCTATTTATGAAGATTCAGTGTTCAAGGAGAAGATACCCTAAAGTGGCAAAACATTTCAACATTGTCCAAAGACGTTAAAACGTCCCTGTTGTCTTCATTCAGGCCAGAATCTTAATTCAACAGAGGTTAGAGCGCGTCTGAAGAAGTGAGCCCGAGAACAGTTGTGATTCAGCTTTATACACTGCAGAAAACACGTCATATACTTTCAGAGGAAGACGTCTGGTTTCACAACTCGTGTTGTCCTTAAAGAAGAAGTTGTGATGGTCTTTTCAGCTATCTACATCCCCACCCTTAAGTAGTTCACAATCACCACCCATACCTTGCTTAAGGCCACAGGACAACAGTGCATACGGTTAATGTTTCACAATGTAAAAAGCACAATTGGTAGTAATAACTATTACAAACTTTTAATCTACTGTAAATGTAGCCTAGGACAAAATATGAAATGACATGCAACAGTGAATGGATTAAATACAGATCTCAACAGAGGTTGAGTATTCTGGTGAATTTTGACTGAATGACTAGTTTTTTTGTTAGAGTTGTCATTTCCTGTCAGTAACTATGTTTCGGGTGTTCAACATTATAATACATACAAGATAGAAGCTACTGACTTCATCTTTCATTTTTCGTTATTTTAAGAAGCCTGTCTTTATCTGTTCATCCAGGTTGACCACTGATATGCGTTTCGCTCCCTTCTCCTGCCCAGAGAGGGGCTCCTGGATCCAGGGCAGTCAGGACAAGGACTTCTCCCTGATGCTGCATGAGAGCCTGCAGCCAGCCGTGTGCCTGCACAGGTACCCTCGCTCCCAGATCGAGGTCAACGTGATGGTCCTCGAAAACGACGGCTCAGTTCTGGCCCACGCCGTCACGTGCGCCTCCCTTGCCCTCGCCGATGCGGGGATCGAAATGTACGACCTGGTGCTCGGGTGCGCCGTCTGCCAGGAAGGCGCTTCTTATGTGGTCGACCCAACGTACCTGGAAGAAAACGGCGGCGGCTCGGTTAGCAGCGAGAACCGAGGCGGTCTGACGGTCGCGTTCCTTCCCAGCCTGAACCAGATTTCCGGGCTGCAGTCAGACGGGGAAATGACTGAAGAGACTCTTACAGCGGGGGTCCGGACCTGTATTGAGGGGTGTTATAAAATATATCCAGTGGTCCAACAAGCTCTGGCCAAGGCTGTTCGCAAGGCTGCTCCCCCACCATCAGAAAGCTGAGAGACTCACTTAACAATAACATGAATATATTGTTTTTTTCTATGTTTGCTATAAAGATCTTTAAATTAAAATTGAAAACTTTTTTTTCTAACTGTTTACTGGTTCTTTTTCAATATTTAGTAATCTTATCAGAATCAGCTTTGGTCTGCAAGTACATGTGACCATACGAGGATACACATAAAATATATTAAAAAATTACAGAAATATAAAAAAGGTTTTAACAAAAGAAATCAACATGTACAGTGTTAATATTTACAATTATATCTCAGGGTCTCAGGGGTCTGCAGTGATGCTCCCCACCTGTTTTATTTATTAATATTTTCCACAAGTATTTGCTTACCTGCCATAGACCTTGCTTTGTGCAATGGATGGGTGAGCAAATGTCATATAGTGTATGACATAGATGGTATAGTTCACATTTGAAATGAAATCTTTAATAGGGTTATACGGCCTGGTGCTTTTTTACTTTATGGCTTTGATCTATAGCTCATTTCCAAAGTATTCCTGCACCAATTCTATTGTCTTTGTGTAGCCTCTGTCAGGAGCCACATGTCAGCAGCTTTGTACAAGTTTGTGTGGCTGCCCTCTTGTGCACTACAGGAGGAAGTACAGGCAGTGCCTTATTTGTCTGATAAATCCTCTGTATGAAAGAGGATCACCATTATACATTGGAATTTCTCCTGTTGGTAGAAAATGTAAAGATTGCTTTTCCATCTGTAGCTTTTTTAATAATTAGAAGATGGTACCAGACCAGAATCAGTTGACCTGTTGCTTTGCGTGCTTGAATTTCTGAGACATAAACTTCTTCAGATACTTATTGATATGGTTGGGAACAATTTTGCAAGTTTTAATAGATGTTATAGATAAGTGCATCTTTCCATGCAGGATAAGTAATTCACTTCTTTGGCATCAGGATGGAGAGGTGTTGTGTTTTTCTTAGCTTGTGCACCTTTCCTTATCCTTATCCTCGTTAATAGTGTATGTTTCAGCAAGCTGCAATTTCAACATTAAGTTCAAGGTGTTCCGTTTTCCAGTGCAGTTCAATTGAGATGAATGGCCGTTCTTTGACCTCCCCTGAAATGATGCTTTGATGTTAGTTGCAACATTTGAAATCCTGTCATGTCACAGGCTGCAGCTCGCACTCATTTCCAGCATCATCACCATGATCAGCAACAGACCAATTTGCCAACTACTTGTAAACCTCATGCAGGAAATGGTTGACACTGAGAATCATGGCTTCATAGCATACATGATGTTTTTCAGCTGCTGCAGCTCTCAGGACAATCTAATTGGTATTTACTGCTTGAATACACATTAGTTTGATCTGGTCAATTGTGTATTTCACTTCCTGTTCACATTGTCTTTCGTTCATCAGATTGGCAATTATCGCTTGCCTTTATTTAACTTACTGTGAGTTGCCTTGAATATTGTTTAACACAGTCTCCAACTGTGTTTTCCAGATTATTTGCACAAATAATATCAGACTATCCCAGACTATTCCACACTGCCCTTTATTGCTGTCAATATTGAGGCAAAAGGCCTGCAGCAATGCCTCCATTGAAGGAATGGTCCATTAAACAATAGATTCTTGATTTTTTTTGGTCCCTTTTTGGTTTACTTTAGTTATTTTCCAAAAAGCAGTTTGTTCTGTTTGATTTTTGTCTTACTAAAGCACAAACTTTCTTTGACTTGACTTGTTCTCTGATCATCTCTACATGCTTGTGATTTTATTATCTTTTTACTATTTTACACAAATATCATATACTGCATACTGTAGTAAAATGTCAGAGAGCCATGAGAAATAGAACCAAATACTGCAGATGCAGCCCAAGCCTAGTTGAGATGCAGCCGAGGCTCCAGCAGAACACAGGGTCAAATGGCAAAAACAAACTCCTCCACATTACAGGACTAGCAGGACAAGCTGACCCTTTCTAACAATTAGGTTTGTCCGGTTATGAAAAGGATCAAATGAGTTATCCAATCTGATGCTGACAGTTCCCAGCCACAACTCTTTGTCTAAGTTATCTAGAATGGGTTTGGTGGTAGATTGTATTGGTGTAAAAAGTCAAATTTACAGCTAAAGGATATACTATGGTTCACCTGTCAAAGCAAGTTCGATACAAATCCTAGCAACAACACGCCATCTTAAGTCAAATCCCGAACAAAAAGCCTATATTAGAAACATACACGTTTCTTGTGTCGTTTCCTTTACATTGTGTGTGGCGTAACTTAGTGCAGACAGAGAGAGGAAGGCCAATGGAGTGTGCTGCACTTTTTGTCCACCCCCCCTTATCAATGCGTCACTTTAACACTTTGGTGTGCCTGGCAGGCTGAGGTCAGTCAAAGACCTTGTTTTCCCGAAACATGACTATCCCAACATTCCAAAGTTCAATATCACACTGCTACAAATGCTATTTTCCAGTAAGAGTAATGCCCCTATTTACTCTGCAAAATTGTTTTCCCGTCACTTGTCACTGTCTAATTAGGCTTAAGTATTATGTAACAGGAAATAATGCACTTCAGTGACCTTGCATTTGTAACCTCATTTACTTTCATTGACTGTGAGGAAAAACGAACATCTGAGAACATTATTTAAGTTATTAAGTCATGGATATTGACATATATCATCTATTTATCATCTAATGGCAGTCTAGCAAGCTGAGTGAGTGAGTGAGTGAGTGATCGGCTGCGTCATTGCTGCCACATCGCTCTCATACAGACTGATGGTATACTCACCTCAGCACAAATTTATGTAGTCATGTTGATGTATATCCTACAGTGAGTCAGTCTATTTGTGTGTGTATGTGTGTGTGGTCTACAACAGTTAATGTGACAGTGTTCACCATCATTTTAGCACTGTAGTGGTAATCCTCCAGGATGTTAAGTGTCTGGGTATGTGCAGACTGCTTATGTTGGATCATCTGTGCTACTGATTGTACTGTGTTCATTGCAATTAATCAATTACTTAATCAATCGCTATTTATTTGTCATTAACATGACGTTTCTTTCAAGGTCTGACACATACCTCATCATTAGCTGTTTCCTGCTCTGGGGCAGACAATACAGCTGCCATCAGCAGATATCTGTGGCCACTGAGACATGTAGCACAAAGCAGTAAGCCCTGGAGCCACACCAACAGATTCTGTTTCTCTCAGTCAGTTCACATCCACACACGCCACCAGCATATTAGGCTTCAAACAGAGAAACAAACATAGGTTCAGCATGGTTTATACTGTATAGATTTTACAAATCAAACAGGAATCGGCAGGAGTCCATTTATTTTCTGGACGTTTGGTTCAAATTTTCACACCAACCAACAACATTTCCACTCGACTTGGCTCCTCTCCACAGAAGAACATTGTTTGCTTCTGCGCTGTGGCCACTTGAGGCCAAAAACAAGCCAATCCCCATAGGCCCCCATGGTAAAATGTGGTTTTAGTCTCTATAGATAATTTCCCTATTTCTTCTGTAACTCACCTGTTTTATTATAGTGTTATACAGCCATTAGGTTAGACACATGGTTACCGCCTTGGTCGGATGAATACTGATGTTCTTATTTCCAATCGGCGACCTCATGGAGGCTTATCATTGGCCAGAGCAGTAGCTGGCTTTAGCAAATATATAGGGTCCGCTGCTTCTACTTCTCATTAGTATTCATTTTGTCCTTTATCATTTACCGTACATAAATAGGCAGAAACTCATCTAGGTCAATCTTGAACGGCTAGTTCATGATAGTTCTGTTAGTTAAGTGTTTTACTTGCTACTTTTTGTAAAGGCCTGAGGAAGACGTCTTCTTCTAGAGGCACACAATAGAAATAAACTGACTTTGTCATATAACTTTTCACACTGGTCTTGTGGTGCACAATGGTCTTCTCCTCTTATACTGGTCTGAAGGGGAGTGTCGCCTCACAAGTCTTCAGCCTTTACAAGCTCTTTATTCTTTCTGTTTGGGTTCACTTAGAAATGTCCTTATTTTTAAAGAAAAGCACAGTTTCCAATGAAGATAGCATTCAAGTGCTCAGAAATACAATTTACAATAGTGGCAAATGCCTGTTTTTCATGCAATATCTACACATGTGTATAGAGGCCCATTTCCAGAAACCATCACTACAGTGTCTAATGGCACATTGTGTTTGTTAAATGCATTTGAAGCTAATGGATGATTAGAAAACCTTTGTGCAATTATGTTACCACAGCTGAATACAGTTTAGCTGGTTAGATGAAGCTTTATTTGATGGCAGCTTGAGCTTGATGAAGTTTGAGAAAGAACATTATTATAATAAAAAAATAATTATTTCTGACCTTGTCAATGCCTTGACTATATTTTCTATTCATTTTGCAACTCATGTGATGAATAAAAGTGTGACCCTACATGGAAAATTGAACAGTCGTGTATATATGACCTAATATGTTAATGCCATGTTTACTCACAATATTTACTATTTACATCCATCCAAAGACTAAAAATAATAGCCTATTATTGATGGATAATTCATACTGTGACATTACCTTCATTTCTATTCATTGTATGTCCTTTCACATTTGCAGTAGGTTACATCTCTATTGGCTATCTGTTTCATGTATCTGTAAACTACTTCACTTTTTTTCTTATTCTCTTAGAATATTCAAATTCTGATCATCGCCTTTCTTGCTGGAAGAAATGCAAAGGCTCTTATATTGCATCCTCTCATTCATTCAAATGCATTGTTCTGCATCTCTGTCACATGAAAGACCACCTTGATGTCATTATAATCAAGTGGGCTTTATGTATTTCATTTTTTCGGCCTTGCATTTTTTCATATTTACTTGCTGAAACACAGCCTAAGTAGAGAAATCAAAATGAAACAAACATCGAGGCAAAAAATACAGAGGTCACCGAGCTGTCACACGCCTCTGTGAACAATTACCAGTGACCCGCTTCACCTTCTCAACCCACACTTCAACCTGCTCCCGTCCGGATGCAGATACAGGACCCTGAGATGGAGACAGGCATGTTTTCAGAAGAGCTTTGCCCCATCTGCCGTCTCTGCTTAACAACCCTTAACAACCGTGGATGTCATATTATCTTATTATATCTAATGATGGCGATATACAGTAGCAACTGTGTTTTGTCACACACGTCTTTGGAAATGCATATATACACAAAAAGGGGAACGACATTTTTGAATATCTGATATTTCTGCTCTAATAAGACCTGGTCTGGTCTTCAATGACTCCCTAACAGAAGTATCTGGCTCTTTGTCTGCTAAATCCTGTTCACCAGCTAGTCACTAAATGTGTCTGTATGCTGTTAGTTCTTGAGCAGGTTGCAAGAAGGTCTGCAACCGTTCTGTTGGTCCTAAACCCAGACCTTTGACCCGAAGATCACCTTCCTGATTGATTCTCAGGTCATCTTCCAGTTACAGCTGGGTGGGACATCTGGCTCACTAGACCTTCTTTATAATACAATGTGAAATATTTCTTATCAAGGCGAGTCTACAGTCATCGTAGTGGAGAACACAGCAGAAAGTTTACAGGTGCCATATTTAACCATTTCCCTCCCACCTTGTGTCTTATGTCATACTATATTGCATTTGTAAGGAGAGACGTACCGTCTCAAGGAGAGATTGAACTCTTCAACTCAGAGAAAATGGGTTTAGTTAGTTCTTTAGAACAGAACTGGAAGAGACCAAATGCAAACGCTACAATGCATTTCAACCATTAGCAATTTCGCCACTTGGTTTTTGCAATCTGGAAACAGAAATTGTAACATACTTTGACTTACTCTCAGGAAAAGGTAACGATGATAGTGCAAATATTCCTTTCACCAGAACTCAGTTACACCCACAGAGTGTAAATCACCCTCCCTTTCTTTCAAAAGTTTGCCTTGTGCAGTGACTGCAGCCCCCTCTTGTATTTACTTTGGAGTGATAAGACTGCGTTTTGCTCTTCCATGTGGAACACTGCTGAGTTTTTACCCATACTATATATGTTTAGACATCCGCATGAACACCAACATGTGAACGCATGAACACCAGCAACACCCGCCCTTTAACACATGCAGCAACACAGCCCCCAGTGTCTCAGTGGGGATGAGAAAGATGCTTTAAACTATCACTCACACACCGAAAACACACAAGCATGCACACACCCAAGGAGGACTCTCGTTTTTTTGGTAAATGACGTCAGAGGTCAATAAGGGAAGTGAGTGAGTGAAGGAGGGAGTATTTTGGGGTGACTGTGTTTCAGAGAGGTGGGAGGGTCAGTCTTGAACTGTATAAATACAAGACTGAGATGATCGCAGAGCATAGAAAGAAGAAGAGATTGAAAAACAGCCGGAGCAACATCCAACAAAGACAAAGATCTATGATGGCCAATCCCAAGAGTAAGTGATTTTATGTATGTATGTATGTATGTATGTATGTATGTATGTATGTATGTATGTATGTATGTATGCCATCTATCTATCTATCTATCTATCTATCTATCTATCTATCTATCTATCTATCTATCTATCTATCTATCTATCTATCTATCTATCTATCTATCTATCTATCTATCTATCTATCTATCTATCTATCTATCGTATACACATCATGGAGTATGACGCTTTGTGTGAAAAATGTGCTGATTTATGACGTGACATTGAGGTGCCATATATGACATCTTAATTCTTCCGTCAACTACAGAGACAAGTTTATTACATTACGCTGACTGATCTCCATTTATGGCACAAATACCATATTAATTACATTTAGTATAAAGGGGTTGAACCTTTAGCGAAATATACTTTGATACCACTCTTTTTTTGTACAATAAATATGAAATTAGGCCTCAAAAGTGCCAAGGTTAGCTTAGCGTAAAGATTGAAAACCAATGTTCACCCTCCAAAAATCTTAAATAATGTTTGAATCATTTATGGTCTGTGTAACACTTATTAGCTCTATGTCACAGATGACTTATTATAAAAATGTGTATTTAAGTTGTTGGAGTTGTTTTTCCAATAATTTCACATATTTGTAATGTTGGATAGAAAAATAGAAAATTGGACAGTTTTCATTTCTGTTTTTGTGTTAGGCTGCCTAAGCGTGGCCAATTTTTCATACAGAAAATGTAATAGATCAGTACAGAGCCCCTCTGGTGACGTTTTAAATAAAAATATTCATCTTACGGCCACAAGTTAAATTAAATCCCCAGAAGCCAGGGTGAGAGGGAAAATGGGTCCCATGCAGGTAATTATTCACAATTTATTTGGAGATACTTAGTGATACCTTAAAAACACCCTGCAGACAAAATGTTCCCTTGTTGTTCAATAGCAAAATGTCTGCCCCTCTAAAGCTCACTAATCAACAGCATATGTCTCATTTAGCCCCAACATAGATTAAAGCTACATAATCCACAAAGAAAACCACAAAGTTAGAATTTTTTGTAGTCTAAGGATTATAAATGAAACATTTCAGATAGTTATGCTAAATAAGGTCAATCACCACAATGCAACTTTGCCATCTGTGTGCACATGATACATGTGTCCTACTATGCAAGACAGACAACCACAGACAGAGATATTGCAGAACGGTTGCTAAACGTTGTCCCTGTTGCTCCTATTAGGATCGATTATTGCTGCACATCTGAGAAGCCATGAGAACAACTTGGTTCACCGCACCAGGGACATAGACCGGGAGCGGCTGATTGTCCGTAGGGGTCAACCCTTCTTCATAACCCTGCAGTGCTCTGAAAGCCTGTCGCCCAAACAGCAGCTGCAACTAGTCCTGCACCTCGGTGAGTACGGCCACGCCGGGAAGCTACTTCAAGTCTGATGCAGTCTATGAGATTACTTTATTTTTGTTTTTTTCCTTTGTTGGGATTTTTGACAATACGAATAGTAACGTATTCCCAGTTCTGCTTATCAACACCTAAACTAAGATTAAGTTTTACGTACAGTGTATAAACCCTCATTTGTGGGAAATAAAAAAAGCTGTAGAAAATGATGCAGCAGGTAAATGTATTGATCATACAGCAATTAAATTATATTATTATCTAAACAGATATAATAGCAATCATCTATATAGCTATCTAAATTCTCTATAATTCTTTTCTCGTCTCATTGTCTCTCAGGTAAGAGAGATGAGGTTATCATCAAGGTTCAGGGGGAGCGTGGGGCCGGAGACAAGTGGTGGTTTAAAAAGCAGAGGGTGCAGGACGAAATCCTGCTGACTCTGAACAGTCCGGCGGACGCTATCATCGGCCACTACAGACTGGCTGTGTTGGTGATGACACCCGAAGGACACATTTTGGAGAAGAATGACAAAATTAAGTTCCACCTGCTCTTTAACCCATGGTGCAAAGGTAAAGCCAGTGCATTCGCTCAGCTGCTTCCTTTAAGTATTCATAGTAAATTCATTGACACACTGCAGCTCCTAAACTTGTCTTGATTCATTCACTTAATGGAGACAAAAAGCAAATCAAACAAAACAGAAATTTTAACAGGTGAAAATGTGTCGTATTTGGTACAATTAGTCTAACATTCAGTAATAATTTGGATAATTTGGCTTATTTAAAATGTTCACGTTTTCTTGATATAAGTCAATTTAATCTTTTTCTTAAAGAAATTGTAAATCTTGTTTTTTCAAACAAGATCAAATTGACCAAAATCAGAAAAGAAAAAAACTGAAAAAAAAGCTAAATATTCTGCCAGGGGAATAAGACAATGCTGGACTCATTGTACCAAAAACAAGATATCTTCACCTGTTAGGATTTCAGGTTTTGCAGTGTGGATATGATTCCATCAGCATATTCTTCAGTGTGTGTGTGTGTGTGTGTGTACCAGATGATGTGGTGTACCTCCCTGATGAGAGTCAGCTCCAGGAGTATATTATGAATGAAGATGGAGTCATTTACACAGGGACCTGGGATTACATCAGAAGCATTTCCTGGAATTATGGACAGGTATGTGACTTATACATAGTGTGTGTTTGTGTGTGTGTGTGTATGAACGGGCTGAATCTGTGTCTGTCGGGCCAGTATGGCGCCTGTGTGAATTGTCACAGAAGTGTGACAGCGGGGTTTCGGCTGAATCAACAAATCAGTTTGTTGGGCAGATAAAACTTGTGGACAGTAGGTGTCAGAATGTAACCAAACCACACAAACATGGGCTTGTCCCTTCACAAGCTGCCGAGAGGCCGGACAGGCAAACACATACACCAATGCACATACACCCATTGGAAAACAATTGTCAGTCAGTCATTCTCTATACCCGCTTATTCCTCACTAGGGTCGTGAGGGCTTTCTGGAGCCAATCCCAGCACATTACAGGCGAGAAGCAGGGATACACCCAGAAAGGTCACCAGCCTGGTCACTTACGTGCCTATACCTACGGGCAATTTAATCAATTCTAGTCAATCTCAGCAAGTTTTTGGGCTGGGGGATCAGAGAACCCTACAGACACAGGGAGAACATGAGAGTAACATGCAACCTTCTTGCTACCCACAGAGCTGTCCTATGAAACAATCATAGCGTGAAATATGTTTCGGAACAATCTTGAGGAGCTTTTCTTGTTCTCGTTCTTTCCTCGTATTATCTCTGCATCTCCTGTCTCTCTGTGTTTCTCAGTTTGAGGACTATGTGATGGACATCTGTTTCGAACTCCTGGACAACTCCAATGATGCCCTGAAGAACTCGGAGATGGACATCAAGCGCAGATCTGACCCCGTCCACATCAGCAGGATGATCACTGCCATGGTGACAATCTCTTCTACTTGCCAACATCTTAACGACAATACAAAGAATTAAAAAAAAACACATTGACAAAAAGAATCAAGGTCGTTCCCTGCCAGGAAATCCTACTTTTAAGTAATCTCATGTAGCAATTCTTGTTTAAACTTTGCTTCATGTAGCGTTTGCTCCTGTCCAGATAAACTCCAATGGCGACCGGGGTGTGTTGACCGGTCGCTGGACGGAGCCATACATTGGTGGAGTCGCACCCAATCGATGGACTGGTAGCGTGCAGATCCTCCAGCAGTGGAGCAAATCTGGAGCCAGGCCCGTCAAATATGGCCAGTGCTGGGTATTTGCGGCCGTCGCCTGCACAGGTAAAAAGGTTTCGCAGATTTTACGGCTGCATCATTCTTGGGAAAAAAAAAACTCAGAAAATCTTGAAAATATTCATCCAAAACTGCCAAAGATCAGTACACAATCCATCTGAGAATGTTTGTAATCTTTTCACTGATGAGCCATGCACTGCAGAACATCCTGACTTTAAGAAATGCATTTTGGGTGGGTTTGCATCGGCATGGTCAACAGGATCCCCTAAATGTATCGGTTCTGCAGAACATTAAAACTAGTTTGTGCAGGAGCTATTCATGTGCATGACTGTATATTACATGTTTTTGAAGTAATATTTTAATAGTTATATTTGAGCCAGGCTAGCTGAGCTGTTCCAGACTGCTAGCAGTAGATTCATATTTACTCATCACAGAGCTCTCGTTTTTTTTCCAATTGATGCTTTTATGATTTTTGATTTTCAAATATCCAAATATATAAACACGGACATAAAAAGAGTAATCTAAATATGAAGTTTATTTAAAAACGTATTAAAATGTTTATTTTTTAATACTATATTCTTATATTCTAATACTAATAATATATTCAACCACAAATATTTTCCACTAGATGCTGCTAACTCCTACATAATGGGCCTTTAAAATCTTTCATTAACAAAAGGTAATATAGTATGCAAGTGCATAAGTATTTTCTAAACAAAAGGCCAGACACTATGGGGGACTATATTCAAATTGAGCAAATAAATAGGATAAAGAAGGGGAAAAAAGTGTATAATGATGTGTATTTTCTCTTTAAAGTGCTGCGCTGTCTAGGAATCCCAACAAGACAGATCACCAACTTCTACTCCGCCCATGATGTTGATGGAAACCTCTCTTATGACGTCCTGTTGAATGAACGACTGGAGCCCATGGATGATGGAAACAGAGGAGATGAAAGCTGGTAGGACAACATGTGCACATGCACACACACACACACACACACTCAAAAGATTATTTAATAGATATGTTAAATTCCAGATTGAGCTATCAATTAAACTCGTAAAATATGTTGACCCTCCAACATCTTTAGGAACTTCCACTGCTGGATCGAGTCTTGGATGAGGAGAGATGATCTCCCCAAAGGAAATGATGGCTGGCAGGTTTTGGATCCCACTCCTCAAGAGCTAAGTGAAGGTATGTTTATAATTTTGAACCTAATGTTTGTTCTTCACCTCTATTTTTCCTACTTATCTATCGATCCATGGTATGCAAGACAGTGCTCATTTCTGGGGAAATATTTTAATTCAAAGCTCGACTGTGTTGCTTGATACTCAGATGTTCACAACTTGCATAAAACAAAACAAACTGACAAAATGATTTTCCTCAACTTCAGGTGTGTTTTGCTGTGGTCCGTGTCCAGTGGCAGCCATCAAAGAGGGAAATCTGACAGTAAAGTACGATGTTCCCTTTGTGTTCGCTGAGGTGAACGCTGACATTGTCTACTGGATGGTCAAGAAAAATGGAGAACGGCAGAAGGTGACTGGTTTAAGTTTTGACTGACTTTTGGGTCGCTTTAAAAATGCATTTAATTTCCAGCTCTATATTTTCATTCTGAGACTTCACTAGAGTAGTTTTGCATGATTTATTCGTCGTAATAGTCCTTGTTGATCTTCCATCCCTTTTGCAGCTCCTCAGTTCAGCCCCTGTGTGAAACAAGCTGCTCTAGCCCCTGTCTCTTTAAGGCTCTCTCTGTTCTCATTGGCCAGCTTCCAAAAGCTGCATCACATTCAGAGTCATGTTTGATTACATTTCTATCAGATTTACTGTTGTGTACAACTAAAGTGCAACTTGAGTTTACATGTCTGCATATGTTTACCTTGGTGTTTGGATTTTTGGAGACCTCTACTATGGATATATGACAGAAAATCAGGAAGAGCTACGCTTAATTATAGTTGCCATAGAGAAGATAAGGATTATTATTGTTATTGTTACAGATCAGAGCGGACCAGACAAGTGTGGGGAGGAACATCAGCACCAAGAGTGTTTTTGGCAACGAAAGAGAAGATGTCACACAACAGTACAAATATCCTGAAGGTGAGTCAGAAAGTAGAAGCCAGAGGGGTAAATAGATATGAACATAAACCCTGACAAATGCAGATTGATACTAACCAAACTCCTTTACTTCAGCATATTGACCAATAAAACAGTAGGAGTAGTAGGAAAAAGTTGGACTATTATTATAACTGGTTATGTGTAATTAATGGGCACTGCAAGGTCCAACATTTTGTAACATTACTGTATGCATTCTTAATCTTTTCAACTTGTGTAATGTCTGCCCACAGCCGTCTGTTTAGACCAGGGGTGGGCAACACTGGTCCAGGCAGTGTGTGCAGGTTTTTGTTCCAACCATGCAATCACACACCTGATTCTACTGATCAACCATTACAGCTCTTGCTGAGGACTTTCATGAAGTAGAATCGGGTGTGTTACTGCTCAGTTGGAACAAAAACCTGCACCCACTGCGGCTCTCTAAGACCAGGGTTGCCCACCCTTGGTTTAGACTCTTGGTTAGGATAATTGTCATGCACATACCTATTTCACCCAGGTTCCAAGAAGGAGAGAGAAGTGTACAGGAAGGCGGGGCGGCCGGTCAGCGAGCCCACCACTGCCACTGTAGAACCAGGACAACTGGAGATGAGCATCAAGCATGCAGAGCCTGTGTTCGGGACGGACTTTGATGTGGTTGTTATGGTACAGGCTTCTCAGACTGTAGTTGAATAATTGAGATGAAAATTATACTACTGTCAGTCGTCTACATCCATCCGGTCCTGATTTCTGCCTGCAGGTGAAGAACAACGGCAGAGAAGACGCTCATGCTCAGCTGACCATGCTGAGCATGGCTGCAACTTACACTTCTCTCCACCCGAGGGAGTGTCAGAGACAGAAAAAGAACATCACTGTGCCAGCTCGTGGGGGTTTGTAGCTCAAATAAACCTATATGCCTTTGGTGCTGGCGCTTACTGTTCAGCTTTTTTTTTTATAATATGTATGCATGTGTGTTCAGTTCACAGGGAAGTGCTGCGTCTGCACTATGCAGACTATGACAGGTGTGTCTCTGAGGACCATCTGATCAGGGTGAAGGCGTTCTTAGAGGCTCCAGGACTGAACGAACCCATCTTGACTGTGGCCAACATTCCACTGAGCGTGCCAGAACTTCTCGTTGAGGTGGGTACACACGGAGACACCAAGAGGAAGTTCTGGCTGTAAGACAAAGAAAGAAAAAGGACTGGTTAGGTTAGAAGTTCTCCTCCTGTCTGCTCACTGTGCAGAATGATATCTGTACATAGTTTGAAACCAGAAGGCTGTTTAAAGTCACATCTGCTAAAAATAGAAAAATTTTTTGAGCTCTTTGAAAGTCCAATTGAGAGTGGTGGGCCTGCGAGCATGATTTGTGACATCACAAGTAGATGTGAAGCCAATCCTTTTACATTTTCAACCTATACAAGCTTAGCATGAATTTTCTGGTGAAGGAGACTTCTTTTGTGAAGAACTAAATCTTTTTTTAAATAAAACATATATGCATATATATAGACTCTAGAATCTTTATTAAAGGAGATATAATTAATTTTAATGATCCGAATGTCATTATAACTTTTTATGAAAAAAAACTACCAAGACACACATTATTCCAAGCAGAGCGTGTCTTAAAACCTGTCTGGAATGGCTCTTTAAGAATTAAGCAGATTCACTGGTTTTCTCTTGGTTTAAACAGTCTGCAAAGGCAAAGGCAAATGTATAATTATAAACCAACAGTGATGACCGTCCTGTCCTACATATCCACACCAGGTTGTACCCACAAGCATCTGAAGCCTCCTTGGATGCCCTTTAACCATTTCAGGAATATCACGGAATTTACCTAACTTTTGGATTTTTGATCATGACTGCCATCATGTGTAGTACCTTACCCTATATCCTTATATAGTCCCAAGAATTTAGAGAGAGATTTCCTCTGTTTCTCCAGGTGATTGGGAAGGCCGTTGTTTGGGAGAAGATGACCGCCTACATCTCCTTCACTAACCCTCTACCAGTCCCATTGAAGGATGGTGTGTTCACTGTGGAGGGGGCTGGCCTACTGTCTGCCACAGAGGTCCATGTTAAGTGAGTACTGAGGCAATCATTTTATCTGTGTTAAAGGTTTAAGCATAATGGCTCAGATTTGGTATTTTCCAATTTTTTCTTAAATTCCTCATGTGTCACAGGGGCATGTGCAGCTTTAATATTTTTGACCTTTGCTAAAGTGTGCACACTGACCTAATGTTAAAATCTCTTTTATGAAAAAGGAAAAAGAAGCAATGATGGAAGTCTGTTTTTACTAGAGTGCAAATGCTTCTTTGTTTATATTTATGTAAGACTTGAAAAGTTCCATTTCAGTTTGAAATAGTTGAAACATAGATAAGGCCACCTATGGCCATGGTGAAAAAAAAAAGTTTATACCTCATGGATTCATGTCTAATAAACAAGTTGGCATAGGTATTTATAGTTGGGACAATGTCAAAGCTGTCATCTGATGTAACCCTAAAAACTTAGTACCAGAGAGTTTAACTCTTTTAAAAAAGTTTATAAAAAGTTAAAAGTTTATAGCTAGTTGCATAGTCTAGGTTGATTAAAATGTTAAGATTTAACATTCTTTTTCAGTTACAACAGTTTTTGTCCAAAAAAACACACAAAATCAAATTTTTTGTGAAAACATTATTAAAAAAGTATTTTTAAAATATACAAATAAACACAAAACGTACATTTTGAGAGACCTGATGATGCTTCTTAAACTTTATTTTAAAAACAGTTTTCATCTTGCTCAACATGATTTGTCACTGACCCAGTCGCCCAAGGATAATTGGTAATGACTTTTTTATGTTTGATCAGTTGATTAAAGCTTCTGTTAGGCATGGGACCTTGAAACATCATCTGTAGCCTTTTCTGTGAATTAAAGGGAAGTTCCACTCAAAACTGTCAAATTAGACTCGTACTTGAAGCCCTGGAGCCCCGTATCGCATAGTTCAGTCCTTCCCCCCTCTTCACCTGTATGCCCCTGCTGTTTAATTCATACATATCTGTCTTCCCTCTCTTCCAGTGGTGCTATTGGACCAGGCCAGAGGACGTCTGTCAAAATATCCTTCTCCCCTATGAGGTACGGAGTGAGAAGGCTCCTGGTGGATTTTGATTCTGACAGGCTGAAGGATGTGAAGGGGGTCGCCACTGTCGTTGTCTACAGGAGATGCAATTCAATGTCGTGTATTGACACCTCAGGAAGGACTGGAATCCACACACCTTATATCGCATTATAACATGACTTTTTTGTTCATTTAAAAGTCTGTAAAATGTCCAAATCACCACTTTAATCCCTGAATGTTAAATGAATACAATGACACCCTCTGTCATGTAAGCCAGGTTAAAATGCTTTGCTATGTGCTTTGCTTAGTGTACATTGTTCAAAAGAATCTTATCACACCAAATATGCTTTTCTGTTTTGTTACATGATCATCTTTTTGCACTGTTAACTAAATTTTAGGGGTGATCGTGCGTTTGTGGTTACAGCCAACATGGAATAGCATTTTCCTTTTTCTTAGATCCGCCTCCAAAAGCTCTTCAAGTCCAAGACTGATAATGTACTTTTATTCATTCATTATTCATTTCAATCCTCCTGATGTGTTTTACCATGTCCGTGTGTTGTTCATCGGTGCATGTGAGTGGTGTGTGCTTTGTGTCAGTGATTTTGCATGTGTGTTTGGTTGTTTTTACATGTGCTTCATGAATAAATTGTATTTGATTTCATGTATCCTTTAGAAATGTCTTTCCTTGAAACATGGGACTTTAAAACCTAATTGAATCTGCATCCATCATTGGTCACTACTGTCAAATATCTGCTAGTCACGTCTAGGCATCTCAATGGCTTTACGTTACTATACAAATCAGTTGGGGAAAATGTGTTATTTATAGTTCCAGAACATAAGTTTGTACTACCCACTACTTAAATACAGCTTGTAAACCCTACCTATAACTCATGAGTGTAGCAACATGTTTTTTTTTATCTACTGCCTGTATCAGTTTATCAAGAGGTGCCTGCTTCAGAATGACTGTTCGTGGCTTAAAACCTTACTAACAATCGATTGGATTGTTCTTTTCACCCATCTGTGTAGGCCAGGGGTGTCAAACTGAATTTAGTCCATGGGCTACATGCAACACACTTTGATCTCAAGTGGGCCAGACATGTAAATGGGCCAGTGGGCCAGACATGTAAAAACCCAAGCATAAATGGCAACTACATAGCAAATGTCTCCCCTACTTTCTGTGGAACAAAATACATTACATAATTATAAACATGATTAAGTAACCTTCAATTTAAAAAAAAGGTGCAATTTTAATAACATCCATATTCAGTCAGTCTACTATTTCAATTCAAAACATTTAGTTACAGAAGAACATTTACTTTTATCAAGCAGTTTCATCCCTTTTTTGCAAACTATTTGCAAATCAGCCTTGAAAGCTGCTCACTGACTTCCCAAGAAATAAGAACGGTTCCATTTTTTTGTCATACTTTGTATCAGATGGGCCAGATAAGAGCATTCAGTGGGCCACCTCTAGCCCCCAGAACGCATGCTTGACACCCCAGGTGTAGGCAGTTGTTTTAGATAATCCATAATTACTTCTGTAAATATATGTTTAAGTGACTTCAAAATAATTGTCTAGCAATAAGCTTGATGTACAATGACCTTGGTTTGTCCCTGTACACTGTTTTGTACATTTTGAAGGAAGGGTGTGTGCGTGTGTGTGCGTAGTTAAGCATTGTTGTAAAGGACTATGTGGACTGAGGTTTCGGGCAGTTGAGCAGCTTGTACAATGTGTGAGCCATAATTACACGTCAGCTGAACATGAAAGGTTAAGGACACTGTAGTGATCCCAGATGGAAGTATAAGCCTCTGGCAGAAACTAAGGAAAACATGCAAGCAGCTATAAAAGAAAAACATGTCAAAGAGACACAAAAATAATTTTGTTTTGGATGCATTCGGTTTCAGACAAAAAAGCCAAAATGATATATCTCATCTTTGGCAGAAAATAAGTTAATATAACATAGGCTATTATGAGATTTTACAATATTGTAAAAGTAAAGATAAATGAAATGTGGAGTGAAAATAGTTTTTCCTGCTTTCCTGTGCACAAGGTAACCGAATTTATGTAATGAATGGCACTATTAAATAAGGATAATTTAGGTTTTATCTAAAGCTGTGCTGCATATGTTCTGTCTCCATTTTGCTGGAGGTGACTAACTATATGCACACACACCATTTTGTCACCATCTTCAGCTATAAAACGATAATTAAATCATTTAGAGTGTCACACGACCTGTGTCATTAGCAGAACTTGAAGAGCCACATGATTACATTGTTTTATCCTGATACTGATGACCTTGTGTTGGTCACCTCTAAGGTTAGCTGTACTTGTAATAGGGCTGTTTACAACTTACATTTTACTAAGAATCCCTTCAGGAGATTAATCATTAGTAACTGTGTATTATGTAACCAAAGTAAAAAGAAAGAACTGCATTCTCAGAAGGACCTTCAAGGACATTTGTATAAATAATTCTTTATATCCTGGACGGCGTGGCTGAAAACTGCTTTTGGTTGACCCCCCAATGTGTAATTGTCCATGTCAGACATTATAGTTCCTGTTATGAGTCTTGTTTGACTGTTCAGTGAACCAGCCTGACATGGCCTGGAGCTCTTCCTGCTTGGTTAAAGTCAAATATAAAACCAACCTTCGCAGTGAAGCCTCCATCATTCACCGTAGACTACAGAATGGCTCCATCACCCTGACTAACGATTCACAGTTGGAGAAAACGGACAAAACCTGCATAAAGCTGATCAAGACATTTCTTAGATTGAATCCATCCAAGACCATTCTGCAATTCTGAATGGAGTCACCAAAAGCCAGTGATGATGTTCACCTGGTTGCAACCAGACCCACACTCCTTCACTCAGGAACCGATGGGAAAGCAGTACCCGTTGGGATTCATGAGTCGGATGATTATCAGTGCTATGTGGACGGGAGCAGCGCGGCATCCGTCGGATCCCATGCTCTCACCGGTTATGAGACTCTGGACGCCCCGCCACACTACGACTTCTACGCCAACACAGAGGTGTGGGGTCGACGGAGGCGATTCAGACCATCACTGTACCAGCTTCACGCTAACCCTGAGGTGAGCAATCCTCATAAAATAGTTAGAATTTAAAGTTCAGACAATGACTCAGTTCAATACTCATGAAAACCCTTAAAGCACATAGAGTTGACCTAACTTAAACTGACTTAACTAGGATGACTCCAAGCCCCCTTTGTATGAGGAAACCACAGGCCCACGGATGGAAGGAGAAGACAGCTCCGACGATGACAAAGAGGAGCAGAAGGAGCCACCGGCTGAACCAACTCGCTTTGGTTGGGTACAGGGGGTCATGGTAGGTGGTGTTAGAACAGCGTGACCTCTGATAATCCTGTAAGTTGCAGCTGCTGAGTATAACTCTGTATACTGTCATACAATATGAATTGATATATACTTAAATAAGTGGGAAAATTTGTAGGAAAATAACAGTTATATAATTATATATAAAGTAACATTCCAAAAACCTAAAAAAGGACAAATATTCAGTATTTTTCAAATTTTCCCTGCTACAGTTACTTTTAACCATTAAGGTACTATGTAGATCATTTACACAATAAAGATATTTATCATGTAATGAATCATTACATTTTCACTATTATAATTCTAGTTTACATAGTAAAGACAATAAAAGGTAGGAATAATGTAAAATGAGTGTAATGTAAAAAAAATACAGATCCACAGATCATCAAAACTAAAAAACTTTCTGGCAATTGGCAATGAAGAGTGGGTAAGAGTTAGAAAGAGTTGGTGAGTTAGGCCTATTATTTATCAGTGCTAAGTTGGAGACACCCCCTAGAGCTGGACAAGAGGTCAAATGAATATTAGTTAAAACATTTAGAAGATCATAAAATCTACAGTAGTTAAGGACATGTTTTATATAGCTTAGTAGTTGTATCAGCATCTGCATGTACTGTCAATACTGTCACATCAAATGAATTCATTATGATTTAAAAGGTTTATTTGTCCAGACCCAGACCATGGTCTGCCAGTTGGTGATGTTTGCCTTAAAGTAACTAAAGATAACTTGGAAAAACAGAAGAAAATATATACATTCGTTTCACCCAAACAATCCTCATTCACGGCCTACTTTCAATAAAAGCACATCATCCCCCTGTATACACTAGTCAGTGTGTCTGAGAATGAAAGCTGTATACAGTATGGTGGTTAGAATGCTTTTAACAATCTCAGTGGCCTTTATTAAATAATTGAATTTGTAACTTTTGGTAGATCCGTTGCATGCTAAACATCTGGGGGGTGATCTTGTACCTGAGGCTGCCTTGGATCACTGCTCAAGCTGGTATAGGTATGTCCAACACAACCTATTATTAATTCTTTGCATTTCATAGATGGTGTACAAATGTTCCATCAGACTCACTGTTATTATTTGTCTGTGTGTGTGTCTCTCTCTCTCTCTCTCTCTCTCTCTCTCTCTCTCTCTCTCTCTCTCTCTCTCTCTCTCTATCAGGTATGACCTGGGTGATAATCCTGCTATCCTCTTGTATAACTGGGATCACTGGTCTCTCTACTTCAGCGATCGCCACCAACGGCAAAGTCAAAGGAGGTCTGCTCACAAAAATAAGTCAAAGAAGTGACTGACATGTATTAGCATACAGAATATTGTCATCTCAAAGTGGTGGTCAATATTGTACCTCACCACCCCCTCCTCCTTTATCTTCAGGTGGGACTTACTTCCTCATCAGTCGTAGTCTCGGTCCAGAGCTGGGTGGCTCCATCGGTCTGATCTTTGCCTTTGCCAACGCTGTCGCTGTAGCTATGCACACTGTGGGCTTCGCTGAGACCGTTGCAGACCTCATGCGTGTGAGTACAGTTGCATACAGTGTGTTTATCTGTGTGGAGACCAGCATTTATATTCATACAGCACAGGAAGCTTCATTCATTCTTGCTGCAGACATGGGACAATACCAGGAATGTCAGCAGATCTCTCAGAAACAAGTACTGGAAAGGCACATGCTTTCAAACCTCCTAGTGTTTTCTAATCTCTTTAAACCTTCTTGAAATTTGATAAAAAATGTCTCCCTCAGGAACATGGAGCTTTCATGGTTGATCGAACAAATGACATCCGCATAATTGGCGTCATCACTGTCACATGTCTCCTCGGCATTTCAACAGCTGGTATGGCCTGGGAGTCAAAGGTTAGCTCAACCAACCACAAGAGAGTGTAAACTGCCTTTGATGGGTGATAACAAATGGTAGATTTTTAAAAACATATTATTAATTAAATATTTTATATACATTTGGCGGATGATGTTTTGTATATTTAGAGAAAATGCAAGATGTCTGCTTAATTATTTTATATATATATCTCTTATTTATTCTTATACTTCTACTAGCCCTGTATCAAGAATAAAACATGCTCATTATCCAGTATGATCATCTGTGTATTTTGTCTTCCACAGGCCCAGATTCTGTTCTTCCTGGTGATCCTGGTTTCATTGGCCAATTACATTGTTGGAACAATCATTCCTGCTTCACCAGAGAAACAAGCCAAGGGCTTCTTTAGCTACAAAGGTTGCTCTTTGAACTCTTCTTTTCTTGCAAGTTTGTCCCTGTATCATTATTAGAAGTAAAACATTTTGCCATAATTAACAGCTTGTTGAAAGTTGGAATTTCCCTCTCAGAGTACACCAGTAAACTCCCTGTTTCCTCTTCAACAGCGGATATCTTCGCTGCCAATTTTGTGCCCAACTGGCGGGGACCAGAGGGCAGCTTCTTTGGCATGTTCTCCATTTTCTTCCCCTCAGCTACGGGGATCTTGGCAGGTGCTAACATCTCAGGAGATCTGAAGGTATGCCAGATTCTCTCTTTTTCTCTTATTGCTCCCTATGGATAGTATTCTCTTGCCCTGCGTTTTTCTTGTGAAGTCTTGTTTAAAATAACATGTATTTTTCTCAATCGCATGAACCTGTATGCTTGCCTCAAGTGTCATTTGCTCCTGCACACACCAAACCAAATGAAATACCTTTACTTAATTGTGCATTGGCCAACAATAATGATAGTAACTCTCTTCCTCCTCCTTCCAGAATCCAGCAGTGGCCATTCCCAGAGGAACACTGATGGCTATATTTTGGACGACCCTGTCCTACCTCATCATTACTGCTACCATTGGTACTGTATGGCTGCATCACCTATCAATCTGGACTTAAGACTGTGTTTTACCCATGTAGTGTGTCCCTTTAGACCTGATGGTGGTTATTTAACAAAAACTCAATGCAATCTCACACTTTTATATCAAAAGCTTTTAATAATTAACATAAAATGTTAGATTGTTTATACTAGATTAAAGAATGATTACACAAAACTGTAGCATTGGGCAAAGCAGTAACATTATATGTGTGATCCATTTAGGTCCATATGAAGGAAAATAATTGTATCCAGGGGCTCATTTTCATTCAAACTATCTACAGGTGCAGGAGGTGATGATATCACAACCTTGTCCACATTATATTATAAGAAGTCTTATGTGGTTGTAAAGTCTGGATGTTGCCATTACAATTGTGATATAATGTGCAGATATTCTTTATAATATGCATCATGATTTTGTTTGTGTATTCAATTTATTCATTTAGTATAAATAATGTATTGTTTCTGAATACTTGCGTGTACTTGTGGCGTTTGCCTCCCTCCAGGATCCTGTGTGGTACGGGATGCGTCGGGCCTGTTAAACAACACCCTGCCGTCCTCCTCAGGCAGCGAAGCTTGTGTTGGTTTAGCTTGTCGGTATGGATGGGACTTCACAGAGTGTATCAAAAATGGCACATGCACCTTTGGCATCAGTAACTACTATCAGGTCAACACACACACACACACACACACACACACACACACACACACACACACACACACACACACACACACAGACACACACAAGCTCATATTCATAAATACTTGAAACTTTGTAAAAGCTAAACAATGACTTTGTAATGCCACTTGAGGCCGCCACAGCTCAGACGGCCTTCTTCTGCCGTCAGGTCAAACAGCTTTCATTCATTTCACTTTCACTGCTAAAGAAGATGCAGCAGTGAAAACAGTTACAGCTGCACATCAGCAGTAATGCTGCTCTGCATTAATGCACTCTCTCTGTAATAATCACTTACATTAAAAAGGTGTCAACTTGCACAGAAACAAGTTTTTTCCCCTTTGTGGGAGAAATCAGACTAATGGGTAAACAGAACATGTCTGTCTCCAGTCAATAAGCATGGTGTCAGCCTTCGCCCCGCTCATCACCGCTGGTATATTTGGTGCAACGCTGTCTTCTGCTTTGGCCTGCCTGGTGTCTGCCCCCAAAGTGTTCCAGGTAAACACACAGACACAAACACATAAGATACGATTGATATGCAAGACATTATAGAATCTCATAAAAAACACAATAATTTCCACATTTCAATGCATCCTTCTCCTTGTGTGAGTAAACACCAGATGGTCTTATTTTTAGTCAATCGTGTGCCTGGCTTTTTTTTGTTGTGACAAATAATTTTTAAGAGTTTTGTATTTCTGTTCATTCTCTTTGGTAGTGCCTGTGCAAGGACAAACTCTACCCTCTCATTGGCTTCTTTGGCAAAGGTTACGGCAAGAATGACGAACCCCTACGCGGCTATTTACTGACATACATCATCGCCGTCTGCTTCATCCTCATTGGTGAGGCGCTGAATGGAACTCCATAGATACATTCTACATAACTCCTATTTGGAGCTTTTCTACAGCATTGATTGGCATTAAACTCTGCATTAGAAAATATCAATTCCAAGCCTGTGTACATGTGGAAATTTGTGGAAATTATGTCATATGATATGCATGACACATGCTAATGGCTTCCAGTTTCTAGGGGTTTCACAATCTGCAGATTTTCTATTTCTGGGTTATTATGGATGACTTTACCTACTATGGCACCATGTTTTTTCCCCCCAAAAGCAACCATGATGCTTTTGGAATTCACCACAGCTTCATTAAGGCCTCTGACTGACTTTCATTGCTCACAGGCTCTGTATAACATAGACTGTCTGCTATGCTAGATTGGAAAATGACTGACAGGGAAGCTTCTATTAAGTATAATTATATTATTGTATTTGATATTATGTATTGAAAAATACACCACATTAAACTTCGTCAGGTGTAGAATGATAAATTCCTGGACTTAATTTATTGTTGTCCCCATTGTTCTAACAATCTGTTGATAACAATCATAGCATTCATTTTTGTTTAAATCTCATCCACTATCAAGGAGCAGTAAAGAATTCTAAAAACTGAAAAATAGCACCAAACCTAAAAAATATATGATAAAACAGCCATAGAACATAATCTGAGCCACGTCTTTCTCTCCCTCTCCTCCAGCTGAGTTAAACACCATTGCTCCCATCATCTCCAACTTCTTCCTCTGCTCCTACTTCCTGATCAACTTCAGCTGCTTCCACGCCTCAATCACCAACTCAGCAGGTAGTTTACCTCAATGTTCCAGCAAAAAGTAAGAAAAGGAAGTTGTCAATTAAATGTGACATTTACTGAAGAACTATAGAAAAATTATGTCATGAGAAAGAACCCTTGGCTGCAGCGTGAATATCCATTTGAGCGTTAACAGTATATAAATGTGTGTGTGCAGGTTGGCGTCCATCCTTCAGATTCTACAGTAAGTGGCTGTCACTGCTTTGTGCTGTGTGTTGCCTGGTCATCATGTTCCTGCTCACTTGGTGGGCTGCCCTCATTGCCTTTGGTGTCGTTTTCTGCCTTTTGGGATACACACTCTACAAGAGGCCTGGTAATCATTGTCTCTCTCTCTAACATACACCTGCACACATACATTCATGGTCACAAAAGACAGTCAAGAGTCACAGAACAAACGCGTCCTCAGCAACATAATTCTAACTCTGTGCTTAGCTGTGAATTGGGGATCATCTGTACAGGCGAGCTCCTATAACCTCGCTCTAAACCAGTGTGTGGGTCTCAACCAGGTGGAGGACCATGTCAAGAACTACAGGTCAGTGATCTCATCTGCAGTCTTGTTCTCCTTTGTTCTTAGAGCGGATTATTGCATTTCCTCTATTTGGAAGTGAGCATGATGTTAGTCATGAATGCAGTTTGCATTGCATTGCAGCCATGTGTTTTAGGGATTGTTTCCTGTAGTTGGGGCAAATTGTGTCCTGACTCAAAATAAAATAGTGTGACATTTTGGGAATAACAACGATTGATGCCTCCCATGTCTGTAAGGTAAATATGAAGCTGCAGCCAGCAGCCATTTACCAACTTAGCTTCACATAAACAGTGGAAAAGTTAGCCTGGGGCTGAATGTATACATATGTCAGCCAGCTCCTCTAAAGCTTGTTAATTAATATATTATATCTAGTTTCTTTGATCTGCACCAAGCGGTAACCTGAGGGGTGGGGTATTTGTTCTCTATAGATAATTTCCCTGTTCATGACAAACACATGGGAGGTGAATCTTTATATAATTCACTCGTTTATGTTTGATTAAGGATTAAATTACGCAAAATCACCTCCACTGCTCACTTCTGGCTCCAACAAAACAAAATTGTACCAGTCAAAAAAATTCCAACTCAAGGATTCAAAATGGAAACGGGTGGAAACTCAAGCTAAATCTAATATTAACTTTAGCTGATCTGTGTCTGCTTAAGTATTAGTCAATATCACTGTATTTATACTAAATCAGGTTCTTGTTCAGGCTTATCAATATCCAAAATAGAAAGACATGAATATTCAAGCATTCTCGTATGTTAGAAATATGCCATGTGTGGGTGTGTTAAACCTGTCAACATTTGACTTAACATGACAGTGCGATGTTTCCTTTCAGACCACAGTGTCTGGTACTCACAGGGCCTCCCAGCAGCCGTCCAGCTCTAGTGGATCTCGTCAACTGTTTCACGAAGGGTCTCAGTCTAATGATGTGTGGCCAGGTGGTCACTGTGAACCCAACTCACAATGTACACACACCCGTCATTCTCTAAATCGAAATCCTCAGATCATTTTGTATTGTTAAACTGAAAATGTTCAAACTGTTGGGGGCATCCTGTGTTTTTCAGGCAGGTCCCACTCCATCCGTAGTGGAGAAGGTGAGCAGCGATAGTCATATTACATGGTTGAACCAAAGGAAGGTGAAGTCCTTCTTCAGGGATGTGGTGGCTCCAGACCTGCGGTCAGGGATTAACATGTTGCTACAGGTCAGGATTACACCAGCACTCTTTTATTTATGTAAGTTCATTTAACAGACACAATGCTTATTGATATACTTGTGACTCTACCGTTTTGTTTCAAAGTAAAATATGTCAGCATTTATTGGATAGACTGCTGACATTTTGTGCTTTGTGAGTGCTCAGTGTCAGTTCCGTCTACTGACCTCCTCTTTGCTCAAGTAAACTTTACAAAATTGCGTGTATTATAGTGAATTTTGTGTTGCTTTAACTTTTCTTTCAGTACCAATATCAATTTAAAATGTCAAAGGTCAATAATTGATGATTTTGTATTTCTGACCCAATACATCATCCTCATGTGTATTTTGTATTTGGGGCTTATTAACAAATACAAAAGGTTAAAATAGTAAATATATTAAATTTAATACAAGTTGATTGAAATTTGGTGAAAATCAGTCCGTCATTTCTTCCATGACCAAGATGTTAAGTAAAAAAAAATAAGAAAAAGACATTCACGCTCAACACCCTGACCTCATTTGTTACACGTCAAACTAACGGTCATGAGACTATAAAGTACATTTATGTAGTGAAGGTGCACAATATATAACTGTTTACATTTACTATGGCAAGTAACAAGGCCCCTTATTAAACATTTCAACAGAATATAAACTCTTAAATGCTACTGATTGCTAAAACCAGTACTTAGAAATAGTATCAATGGACTCAGGTTGGAGTATACGCTTTAATTATATATTTTAACCACTTGTTTTCTCTTGCAAAAAATAAAACATCCAGTGGCATAGGCAGGCCTTGGTTCACTCCTGTTGGTGGTAGTTTTTTGAACAACTTCAGGGAGAGGATTGTGTTGAAGGCTGCACTATAGTCCACAAACAAGACCCATACATAGGTAGCAGGGCCTTCAGCCTGCTGTAATATGTATGAATAAAGGCATAGATTAACAGCATCATCTACTGACTTGTTTGCCCTGAAAGCAAAGTGCTCTCACCTACCTACCTAGTGTCTACAACTTATCTGACATCTTCTCCTCTCTACTCGTCCTCATGTTGCTGACACTCCCCAGGGCTCAGGTTTAGGTCGTATCAGACCTAATGTTCTGCTGATGGGTTTTAAGAAAGACTGGCGCAGTAACCCACCTGAGGCTGCACACAGCTACATAGGGATACTGCAGTAAGTACCGTGTGAATAAAATAATGCTGTGCTGAGTGTGTGTGCTTTTAAACTATTGTTACACACGTGGGTAATCTTTTTCAGTGAAAAGTACGTTTGTGTGTTCACCTGCTTGTACATCGATCTTTCAGCGATGCGTTCGACCTGCAGTACGGTGTGTGCGTGCTGAGAATGAGGGAGGGCCTGGATGTCTCTCGTCCATCTCAATCACATGGTGAGAACCTTGATCCAAACTGGAGCGGAGTTTACCGAAAATAATAAATTCATTTCACAGGATCAAGGAACTCTGAAATGCTGCTACAGTATAAAAAAAAGCATGATGGACGTTAACAAGAGGCACATATGGTTTATAATAGTTCATCATCATTATGTTTTCTGACTACAAATGAATTCATGCACATGGGCAAATTCCTCTGCTTTTATTTCAGTCAATCCAGGCTTTGATGGAGGACCAGAGACCATAGAAACCTCATCTATACCATCCCGGTTTCAAACATACAGTACATGTACCGGTATGTGTATAATTGATTATAATGTATTTCTTTCATGCATAATGCTAATTGTTTTTCAAATTTGAAGTAAAATGAACTGCATGTGAATCCTAATATTTCAAAGCTATAAACAGCAAACACATAATAGTGTTTTACTTAAATAACCAGATTTCTTGATATGAGAAGTCAGTAAGCTGCACACCCGCACACACATTTTATGAACAAAATAACACTTTGTGTCCACAACTTTGTTTGCAGCTGCTGTAACTGTTGAACCAGAGCCTCAGCCAAGTACAGTGTTTCAGAAAAAGCAAGAGAAGAAGACAATCGATGTATACTGGCTATCTGATGATGGAGGTCTGACCAGCTGTCCATCTACCACCTCCCTTTCTTCTCACCTTCTAGAATATTGTGGCCAATTTCCTCATCATTGTGTCTGCATGTGTTTGCGTGTGTGTCCCTGTATCCAGGTCTGACCCTGCTGCTGCCCTACCTGCTGACCCGGAGGAAGCGCTGGGCCAGATGTAAAGTTCGAGTGTTTGTTGGAGGAGATGCAGACAGGAAGGAGCAGCAGAAACAAGAGTAAGAACTCTGCACTAATCATTGAAATTTATTTTATAATTGGTGCAATATGTGTGTGTGTGATTAAAATAAATGGCCTATGGATATCATGGAATTATCCAGATGCTTTTCACAACAGACAATTAGATTATAAATGCAGCAAACAGTTGGAGAAAAATGCAACCAACAGCAATAATGATGATGATTCCAGTCCATTTAACTGCATTAGCTGACGTTTGGGCCACA
Source organism: Eupleurogrammus muticus (assembly GCA_036785175.1). NCBI lineage: Eukaryota > Metazoa > Chordata > Actinopteri > Scombriformes > Trichiuridae > Eupleurogrammus > Eupleurogrammus muticus. The sequence goes on along the minus strand of JAYKQN010000010.1, from coordinate 17,101,624 downwards.
GCAGAAGCAGCAGAACCAATCTGCAAACACAACAATGACATATCATATATCAATTTACAATAGATAGTTTCACTTAGCAGATGCGTAATGTACACCAGAGAATTAATACATAGGAATCTTATAAGCAGACACTTTACATCTAGCAGACACTCAATGAGTTGTATATCTGGCAAGGTGATGAATGTTTTTGTGCAAATATCTCCTTAATGTTGACCACCAGGAATGGGTATCTTTTTTAAAAATTACAATGTCAGTACCCTTGAAGTGATACAGCTACCAATAGAGTAGGTTATTTTGAACTGACAGCTCTGTCGAATGCACCCGACTTCACCACCATGGACTGTGGAGGTTGAGGCTTCTTCATTAATGGGCCAGTCCCAGGGTGCATAGGGTCGAGTAACACTTGCAGTTATTAAATGCAAGCAAAACCATGCAAATACTATTTTTTTCTCGCTCTGGGTACAAAAAGGATCAAATGCAGGTTTTGTTTGAGTGGAGAATTTGTGGTGCTTCTTGGTAATGTGGAACTTTTAAACATAGATCAATCTATAACATGGTATTTTATCTGGCCAAATGAGTTCTCAAACATGAATTTTTGACTCACTAAGTCTTTCAGCCCAGTCTTTCTGACCTATCACCCTCAGTGTTGAATTTCCTGTTACTATACAAATATTGATTGAAGTCACTCAGAGTGTCTGAGTAAGCTTTATATTTATTTACCTGCACTTTTCCTGTACGTTAAAATGTCTGCTTTTTAAGATAATATTGCTATAGTTTAGTGATATGAATAGATCTTTATTGTTAACTGCAGATTATAACCTTTTTTTAAGGGTGCTGGCACTGATCCAAAAGTTCCGTCTTGGTTTCCATGATGTAGAAGTGCTTCCTGACATTTTCCAAAATCCCCAGCCTGAAAAGTAAGCGATGTCGAATGCAATCAAAGCTTTGCCGAGCTTAAAGTGGTAATGAAAACCTCAACAAAAGGAAGTCCTGCAGAGTTTGTGTGCCATGTTACCTGATAAAGTTGAAAACCCTCTCTCTGTGTGCTCCAGTGTTCATAAGTTTGAGAATATGGTGAGTCGCTTCAAGCTGGAGACAAACTCCAAGCAGGAGTCTGATGTTGGGCCACCGAGAGAACAGGAGGAGCACTGGAGGATCAGTGATCAGGATCTGGAGAGAAACAAGGCAAAGGTCTGACACATACTGATCAAACCTGAGTCACAAGCATTTGAATTCAGAACATGTAGGATTTAAGATGAGGAATCATCCAGAATGTTTTTCCCGTTGTCTTTTCTTTCATTGTGGGATTCAGTCCCTCCGTCAGATCCGTCTAAATGAGGTTCTGCAGGACTACTCCAGAGAAGCTGCACTGATTGTTATGTGAGTACTAGTGATGATTTGTACAGATCATATCAGATGACCCCAAACTGTTCACTTGATTACTCACTCCTTTGGTGTGACTCCTGACAGCACCATGCCAGTGGGGAGGAGAGGAGTGTGTCCCAGTATTCTCTACTTGGCGTGGCTGGACTTTTTGTCACGTGATCTGAGACCTCCAGTCCTGCTGGTCAGAGGAAACCAGGAAAATGTCCTCACCTTCTACTGCCAGTGATTCATGTGCATATAATGAACCTCACAGTCATGACCATAAAACATAACATCTGATTTTGTAACTACTGAACCACCTCTGTAATTACTACACTGTAGTTAATGTTAACACAACATCTTGATGATTTACACATTTTAGAAATTAGACATACCGGTAAATGGTTGGGGAAAAAAATCCAGTTTTTTTATTTTGTCATCATCTTCAATGATATGCACATAAATGTTTGGTTTCTTTTGCTTAAATCAATGTCACTAATTCATGCATCCGTTGCTTGTGACATTTTAAGTGTGTTCTGTTGTACTACTGTATATAGTCAATCAACTAATCAACACAGGCAGTTGCCCCTCGTGCTTTGACCACTTCCTTTAATCATTAATCTGTATTCTGATTCTGAGAACTGCCACATTCTAAGTTATTTATCATCAATAGAATAAAGTTGTAGTTTTTGTAGAGTTTTTGAATAATAATTAACTTTTTAATAATAATAACGTTTTTTTTTATCTTTCTCACATGGGTTTAGAAAGCAGTTGTGATGATGTGGCATATCTGGCCTGATGTGTACTTGAGACCCTGAATCCTTATCAGCACAGCAGGTGTTGTAGCAGACCGACTTGTGACATTTCTGCAGTTAAAAATCAATCAATATACCATGATAGTATTTTGTACGTATATATCTATATATATCATTACTGTATATAGGGATCCTATTTTTGCTGAGACAGGTTTGATCCATTTGTTTTATTCATATAAAACACATTCAAATTGCCTCTTTAAAGGACCTTTGCCTCTCTTAACCACTAATACAATTTTTACCTAGTATTATTCCAATTTTTAAATTTAAAGTAAGGCCCCAATCGGTCATTTTTCTACAACATAACTTAACGCTATCAATTTCAGTGTTTTGTGTTTTGTTTTGTGTGTGCAAGTTGGTTTATGACTGATGTAACATGCATGATGCACTTCAGTGGATAAACTGAAGAGAGAATAGAGCTAGCACTATTGCATCGTTCTGAAAAGGCTAAGGATGAGAGTACAATGTTATGCAATGTTCTGACATAGAGGGATTTTGAGGATGACATTGTGGAACAAGCAATGTGCATAAAGACAGAGAAAATAAAAAGATATACAATGTCAGGGGTTACATCAAAATGACACCATCAAATACAAACTGAGAGCCGTAAAAATACATTAGAAAATATCAATAAAAGTATAATAATATGTTACACTTGGTGCATAAATGTAAGGTTTTTTGTGTGTGAAGTAGCTAATGTTCAGATGAAGCACTTTTCTTTCCTCTTAAAGCTATAAAGAAGTGGATTAGCTTTTAAACTTAACATTTATAGATATAAATGACAGTAATGTGATAAGATTACAAATGATTACATACTTCCATAATTCATCTTCCTAACAAAGCACAAATATAACCCAAATCGAAACAACAGCTGCTTTTCCGAAACCTGTGAACAAAAATGTTTATTTGCGCATGCGCACAGGACTGCCACTCCTCGTGCCTCCACGTCTGAGCGCGAGCACGCGGTAGCCAATCAGCGGCGGCCACAGAGTGTTTGGAAACACCAGCTTCCTCGCCAAAAGTCCCGTATGACAGCAGCAAGCAAGAGAGTCGGTGGACGACCGTGTCAGAAAGACGAAAAAGGTGTAACTGTAAAGTGTCGGTTCGGTATCATATAACACGTGAGTCGAAAAAAAAACGAGAGAGAAAGCTGGGGGAAAATGGATGACTCTCAACAAAAGACGCTGACTCTTCTCATAAAAACGCCCAACCAGGCTCAGGAGGACCTAACCCTCGATGGCGTCTTTTTGAACTGGACTGTAAAGGACCTAAAAACACATTTGTCTGCTGTCTACCCGACCAAACCCGTGAGTAGCAGAGCTCATGTTAGCTTGTACAGGAATGTAATGGACTGTCTTTGTGTTCCGGGTGACCAGTAGAAATGAAACTATCATGGGCTTCTTGTCTTTGTAGTGAGTCCTAAGGAAGGACCATGCTGATAAAAACAGACAGAATGTTGGCGCTAGGCGAGGTTACATAACATTACAGTGCAGTTCTCCTCTAAAAGTACTCGAAAACAAGTAAAAGTCCTGAATTGAAAATGTTAGTTAAGTGAAAGCATAATTCTGTATTTTTTACTGGGCAAAATGTGTTTAAAAGTAGCAAAAGTAAAAAAATACATATGTTCTATTATTATGGTATTATTTTCTTTTTGCCATTAACAATTGCATTATAGAATTGTACTGCTTTAGTTAATGTGGAGCCAATTTTACACACTTTGAGTAGATTATTATTAAAGATCTGCATCTTAATATAGTATGTTATTGTTGCATCATCTTCATATAGACTCTTCTACACTAGGTTTATAACACATAGAAAATTACCCCAAATTACACATTAATATTATAAAATAGTTTTTTTTTTCAATCAAACCTGCATCTGACTGCAACTATAAGATAAATGTAGTGGAGTAAAATATAAAATGGCATCACATGAACTCTCAAGTGAATTACCTAACAACTGTAGATACAGTATAGCACATTGAGTAATGTTTTGAGTTACTTTCCACCACTGGTTACATGTGAGTATAACTTTTCCCACCGGCTATTACGCTGCTTGCAAGAATATCATACTTCCACCCATGTAGAATCCCATCTAGCTTCTGATCTAAATCATTTAGGATCTCTGAGTGTTCTGCTTGGATATCACTTGGCAGGTTTTACTCCGCTGCAAGACTACAGCCTTGGAGAAAACATGTCTATCCAGGCTGGATAAACAGATAGTGATGCAAATGGAAAGTGTCTTGATGAGGTGGAGCATTCAACTCTTTAGTGTTTTTTTTTTATTTATTTTTTTTGTAGAAGTTTTGATAAGTCCGGTATCAGAGAAAAAAGTCATTGCATGTGAGGCAAGGTGGAATTAATGGAATTATTATCTGCAATGTTGGTCATGTAAAAAAGCCATATATAAATAATAAATGTAATAGTTTCAAGCTAAAGAGTTTATTTCTTTACTGCTTCAGTCTTGATTTGTATTTCTATTTTGATAGCTAGTAGTTCAAGTTTACTGTAGAGCTGCAATGAGTAATTGATTTATCAATTATGCCTTGAATAATCGTTTTTAGTCATTTTTAAGAACACAAGATTTCAAGATTCTCCAATTCCAGGTTCTCTATTGTGAATTCCTGTATATAGTAAACTAAATAACTTTTTTCAGTCAAGACAGGAGGCGAATCGTGACCACCATGTTTGACAATTTCCTGATAGTTTATAGACCAAAAGGTAAGGTGGGAATGAGGAAAATAATCCTTAGTTGCAAATCTAGTGTACAAGATCCCCTTTTATAAGAAGAGCAATACAATATCAAACAGCAGCATTGGTTTCTGGTGACTGCATCATGGAGGGCGAGTGTATAAAGGTCAGCAAAGACCAAAAAACTGTAGATAACTGATACATCATTGATATATTTATGTTAACCACAGGTTCATCATCTGAGGAAGCATCACCAAACTGCTGTTCAGAAATGTATCATTTATTCACCTCACTCATGTTAAGGTTTCTTCTTATTGTTTTACTTTAGGCTGTGAGTGACCAGAGACTGATCTTCTCTGGGAAACTGCTGCCTGACCATCTGCACATTAAATCTCTCTTTAGACAGGTATGTGTCAGTCTGCAAGTGCACATGAGTATACCTACAAACAGTACATTGTCACTCTTCCTATGTAGAAAACCAGTTTAACAGGCACTTAAATACACAAGTTGATTATATGTTGCCTTTGAAATGGAATCAGAAATTGGCTGGATAAATTCAACCTCACTCTTCAAAAGCATGTGTAAAGCCTGTGAAAGTGTTGTTGTGCTGTATAGAACCAGTACAGTATAGTATTGCTTGTATCTGGTTCCTGGTTTATTGCATGTGTTTGTGAAACCCAGGAGAGGCTCATGTTTCTGGAGATGAGATAGCTCTCATTGTAAGACAACCCCTTCACTGAAAAGCTTCCAAAGTCCGCAAAAGCACATCAACAAAGCCACCTGTGGTGTTTGTGTGTCAATAGGGGAGCTACATTGTTTTTTTCAGCCTTGGACTTTACAATTAGTGTAACATGTTTAGCAAGTTTAATCCTTTTTGCTGGACTACCTTTTCTTGAATACAAGGACTACTTTGCCCTGCGGATATGGTTTTTGTAATCAGGACTCCTTTCCTCAGACGGACACCATTCCCACACTGCACCTGGTGTTTGCTGTCACGAATACATCCAAAAGCGCACTGGGAGCTCAACCAAAGGTAAGCAGTGATAATGTTTGCTTATATTTGATGTAATCTCTCATATGACCGCACATATTCACCTACCTTCAGAACTTGTGAACTCTTTGCAGAAAATACTCTTTAATTGAAACATAAATTTCAGTACAAAAATTTGACATTGTACATGTAGAGTTAATTTCATAATTCCTTATTGTCTTTGCCATTCATTAATCAGCTTGCATAGTGTTATCTCTGATTTTGTGACATGCAAAGTTTCACAATACTATTTTTTTATGCCCTCAGTGAAACTCTGGTTTGTTTTGTTTGAACTTATAAGCAAAACAGCTAGTTTCAGATTGAACAGCATATTTACATTAGATTTGCATATTGCCTTATTCACATATCCACCCTCCCAAATTGTAGTTTACCTGTGTCCGAAATAATGTAAAATACACAACTTTAAATGCGTTGAAATTATATATATATATATATATATATGAACTTCAGCTGTCTCCTATAAGTCAGGCTCTCAGGGCAGCACATTCACCATCCACGATAGAGACTGACAGGTGTGATTCATTACAATCCCACCATAGCCCGCAACCGTTTCACTTCAGTTGGCATCTTTCAGAAGTTGTGACAGATATGACAGATCAAAAATGCAGCTAAAGATAACCCGCTCCTTCTAATACTGCAAGTGGTTGCACATCCGGTGTGAAAAAAACACATCTCTACAGGCTTATCTCGTTACTGTGGATTTGCTGTAGTGTTGAGTGTAGATGAAAAGTCTTCTTGTATTTTGTTTTGTTTTTCAGACCAAAGAGATGGAACAGCCACATCTCCCCAGCCCAAGGCCTATGTCAGCCTCTGATTCACCCAGACCAAGCAGCTCTTTCACATCGCCGGCTCCAAGCACACCAGAGCTGAGGATGAGGAGGCAGACGTCAAATTCAGCTGCGGCGCCAGCACCCCCTCCAGAAATTCCTTCATGGCCCACTGCTGCCGTGTAAGCCAAAGTTTAGGTGTTCTGTTTAAAGCTTCAGTTCTTTCCTTTAGATCCTAAAAAGTCAAGCTTTTGGAGATGCAACACTAGTGTATAAACACACACACACACACACACACACACACACACACACAATGCAATCTGATTTGATTTAATAGTGATACTGTTAAGCATCAATTCATTTTTTTCAATTCATTTTTATTTGTATAGCCCAGAATCACAAATCACAGATTTGCCCCAGTGGGCTTTACAGTTTGTACAAAAATTACACAACATCCCCTGTCCTTAAACCCTCACATCGTACAAGGTAAAACTCCCTAAAAAAACACTTTGACGGGGGAAAAAAACAAAAGAACCCTCAGGAAGAGAAACAGAAGAGGGATCCCTCTTTTAGGATGGACAGGCGTGCAATAGATGATGTGTGTAGATGGAAACAATACATTCGAAACAGGAAAAGTTTACTATGACATCAAATAGAATAACAGAAATACACTGTATTGTGTGGAGGCTAAGGTGACAGGATTCATCACAGCTTCCAGGTGAACCAGGACAGCAACAGACCCTTTTAACAACCGAAGGTCCCTCAGGGGCTGCACTGTAGCATGCTCTATGAATGAGAAAATACAGAAAACACAGGGGAGGGCCCTGGGAACACAAAGGATTTGAAGAGTCAGTGGGTGATTATTATTACAGATGGAAAAAGAAGCTCAGAGTATCTCATGTCGACCTGGCAGACTAACCTATAGCAGCATAACAATGTTCCTTGCCGGCCAGGGCCAGCCCTAACTAGATGCTTCTTCAAAAAGGAAAGTTGTAAACCTGTTAAATGTAGGGAGGTTGTCAAACTTCATTCGCCAAAAAAGTACTTTTAACTATCATTTTTCTTTATCCATTATTAGATCTTCTTTGTTCTGCAAGTGGTCATGTGATCAAGCATCAAGGGGAAGTGAAAGAGAGCATGTTGGCGGTTATTGGGAACACACTAATGTTTTGCACCCAGGAAGGTGCTTGACTTGTAACTGCAGTTGCAATTATTTTTCTCAAAATGAAATCGCGACCTGTATTTCTGGCCTACATTAAGTTGAACACACGTCTATTATTTGATATGCTGTGAAGTTTACCAGCAGCATTCCCATCTAATATGAGCCAATGACCAGAGTCCCCTTCTGGTAACAAGAGAAAGTGGAATAAGGAAACATAAGTGTCATCTTTTGTTGTTATTTTTTCGCAAACCTGTCTAGCAAGTGGCTTCCATTTCATACTGGCATTGGGTGAATGTAATCATTGAACAATTATTAAAAGTCTCTCCATTTCTCTCCCTCCAGGCCTGGAGCACCACAGATGACCCAACCGGCCTTTCCCACCTACTCTCTGTATAGCCCTCAACAGCTGCTGTGGCTCCAGCATGTCTATGCTAGACAGTATTACATGCAATAGTGAGTTTTAGTTTAACTGTGTCCTTTTTTCTTCTTTTTGGCTGCACCACAGGGCAGTCCATCTGTCCCTTCTATCTGCCCATGAGTGAGAGAATAAACGCCATCATTTGTCTGCCCTATTTACACTGTCCCCATTGCCCTTTTCTGTTCAAGTTGAAATGGCATGAACACGGGGCGACACAGTGGGTCAATGTCTGTCGGGTCACATTGTTGTGTTAGTTAGATACCATTCTAAAATATGTTTCTAAAAACATTTCCAGCGAAGGATAGGCATTGCAGTAAGAGAATGTTGTTTCAAATTCGACCTGCACTGTCTTGTTTGGCCTGATGGACCTCATTTGCATTAAGTAAATGAGTTTAAAGAGCTACATAGGGTGGTGACTGTCATAATGTATTCCACATGACAATCCATACGGTCCCGCCATATACTAAGTTTTGACATAGTCTTGTTACTTATAATTTATTTCTTCAGATTTGTAATCTCTATGTGTGAGTGAATCCCAGATATGTACGACTTCAGCCGACTAGTTTCTCATATTCTTGATGTCCGTCCTGTTTTCCACTTACAGTCATGCAGCCTTGGCAGCAGCAGGCACCGTTCCCTCGGCGCCAGCTGCCACTCTTGGCCAGTACCCTCCTGTTCCAGCCCACCAGGTACACGTCCCAGCTCCCATAGCCAATCAGAACCCCATTGACAACCTGCCGGCAAATCAGAACCCAGCACAGGATGGTGCCTTCATCAACCCCGGGGTGGCCAACCAGGACATGCGAATGAACGCGCAGGGTGGGCCTGTAATGGAGGATGAGGAAGACATGGAGCGCGATTGGCTGGACTGGTTGTACTCCGCGGCCAGATTTGGCGTTCTGCTCATGATAGTGTACTTCAACTCCAACCTGAGCCGTTTTTTGCTGGTGATGAGCACCCTCCTCCTCATGTACCTGTAAGTTCCAATCTGTTACTGCTGTACGTTTACACTTATATAAAGTACTTAATACTTTGCAGCGGCTGTGCCTTGTGACGTCCTCGTCTAATCGATTAACTTAAGTTACAGTTCGTCTAAGGAAGCTGTCTGATGTGCAGCAACCACACTTCAGTCAGTTCTTTCGCTGCTAGTCAAAATGAGGATCTGTTCCAGGAAACTTTTTAGAGAAACTCATGTGCTAACTTGCTCACTGGCTTCAAACTAGCAAAATAACATGAACACCCACCTTAGTACAATGCTTGTGCTTATATTAAGACCACATGTGTTTGTGTTGTGTCCAGCAGGACTCTGAATTTACAGTACAGCCTGCCCTGCTCTCAAGCTATTTACAAACACATCCAATATCAACACTGCTGGCACTATCAGTTCAGGCCATGTTGTTCCTTTTCCTTCGTGTTACAGTATCGCACTGTTTTCTGTTAAGTGATCGTCACTGCAACCCACACACACACACACATACATACTGTACTTTGGTAGCATTTATCTGCCAAAGACTAGAAGAGTTTAGAAGTATACAGATGGTAATGCTTTGCAAAATGAAAAATGTAGAGGAAAAAAAAGTATTGGTCAAATTGACATAAACTTCAGGATAAGTTACTGAAGGGAAATGGTGTGTTGTGTCGACAACACGTGACCATCGGTACGCTCTGATTAATGATTACTCACCAGCAGCAAACAGCAGAGGTCTGCTCTAGTGCACATCCCTCAGGCTCACTCTCTTTATCAGCCAACCTTTCATAATCTCTCCTCATCTTTTCTTCATTCACCGTTCACTCTGTCAGCAATTTAAACTGAATGGTAGCTGTCAACGTTTCACACATTGTACAATTTAGCAACAATATAGCAAAACAAGGAGTTATACACATGCAGAAAGGTTTTTCCACACATGCAGAAAGGTGGAAAAACCAAATGAGTTAAACCGGATCTAAGTGATTGTAGTTATGCATGGCTGCTGTCACTGTGAGTGCCATAACTTCCTGTTTGTGTCTAGTCAAGTGGAGGAAAAGAGGCATTGCGGTTTTGTCATTAAAAGTTTTAATTTATCTTTCTTTAAGGCCTCAAAAGATAGTGTGTGGATTTTAATTCAAATATGTTTGGTAACTACTCACATGGCAATAAGTGTTAATTTGTCTCCACCTGTAATTCTACTCTCTGCAGACACACAGCTGGCTGGTTTCCCTTCAGAAGGCGAGCACAAGGACAAGTCCAGCTGCAGCTCCCTGAGGACCAGCACAACCAGCAGAATGCAAACAGGGACCCAAATGCTGTAAGAACAATCTCTCTAAGATTTACTGGAATCATTTAGGTTTTAAAACTAATTTGGGTTTGCATTCTTTACCTTCATTCTTTTGCTTTTGCATTGTCATTTTTGCCTTAATAAGTTCCCTAGTATTCTCAGTAGGCCCCTCACACCTTTTGTGGAAATTATGTGCGTTTTTGCTAAAGAAACACTTGTGCCATTTTCTTTTTTTTTTTTTTTTTCAGGCCGAAGAGCTCGTTGACGGACAAAGGGAGGAACCCGCAGCAGCTGAAGAATCAAACGTACAAGGACCAATGACAGCGGTTTTAGTTCCACCTCACAGGGTGTCCGTTATGTGGACTGCCTGGGTTTTCTTTAAAACCTTTTTCTCATCTCTCATACCTGAGGGCCCTCAGGGTGTGGCCAACTGAATAACTTGGACAGACGATTGATGAAGACCGTAGGCTCTTTTTTATTATTCAGTGTGGACCAGAAAACCCATGGAGACGTTCTCAGTCATGCTTGAACAGTTGGTGAAAGGAAAAGGAAGATGTCTGCAGCTGCGCGCTTAAGTATGAAACATTCATGTTCATATCAACAGTAACTGGAACCAGCCTGCTGAAACAGACTCTTGAACAGTAGTGCTCGGAGATGTGCCCAAGGAACACTGCTAAAAAAAAACAGAAAGCCAAAAAAGCTGTGATAGACTCTCAAATTGCCAAAACTGCAGACTGGTTGCAGAATTCTTTTTAAACAAAAATATATTGCTTGGTAATGAAAACTCTCCCAGCTCTCCATCTTCAGTCACCTGGATCTTTTTTTTTATGTGTGAAACAACAACTGGTAGCAGCTAAGGGTAAAAAATTATGCAAATTAAACAAAGGTCAATGCACAGAACATGCAGGTGCTGTATTTTCCAGCTGAATCTGATCTGTTTTTCTTTTTTGTTTTGAAACTTCTAAGCAGCTTAAAACCCAGTCATAGAAGCATGATTTGCAACTGCATACATGATGTTGAAATTAAAATGTCACTGAAAATATAGTATTGAAATTTTGGCTTTGACTTATTCTGTCGAAATGTCAGATCAAAAAGTAAGTTGTATTTGTATAAATAGTCCCAGTTGAAAAGTTGATATTGGCACATCCGGGCTTCTGAAGATAGGAAGGAAAATATGTTGCTATTAACATTTTGAAATTCAAAAAACTTAAAATGACAGTCTTAATCCACACAAATCTACACCTAAATCTTCCTGTGCCAAAAGGTCAGTACTTTACTTTTCACATCAAGTATTCAGTGGGATTTTTATTTTTTTTGTTTTATTCTTTTGCTCTTACAATTCTAATTATTTGGGCCTTTTGCTTCCATTCTATCACTGTATTGAATATTTAACAGCTTCAACACCAGCAGAAACTGAGCAAATGAAACTCCAACACAGATACACAGGTTTCTTAAGCAGTTGTGATGTGAGTGGGTTATGTTTTTATGCGTTCCAGATAATAATTGTGACCAAAATTACATACCCAAATTATTGGGTGCATTTTCTGTAAATACTGAAGTTGGCCCAGTAAAATCTAGTACTGGTCTAGTTTTGTAAATATATGGTATTTACACAAAGCACTTTACACATGTGTCTTATGCAAGCTTCTTTGAAAAATTGTTTAATAATTATGGTGCGTAAAGGCCTCATGCCTAAATTTCAATTAAAGTCTAAAACCCTTTCAAAACAAAAAAGGTTAAAGGTCAAATCAATATTATGGAATTACATTAAATTAAAAAAACATGTATTATTTATAATGTCAAATACTATATTTTGAATATTTATGGGATCAAATCAAGTTAACTTCTCAGCTGGCTGGTATTGCTCAGACAGGGAATGCTTTCTTTTATCACACCTTATATCACCATATACCTAGTGACAGCTTTACCTACAACAGTGCAACCAATTCACAAATCATCAGAGTTATATAGTTCTGTGACTAGAGGCCCTTTTCTCTTGTTTTATTTTTATTTATTAACTGTGATATATGCATCTTTTATTGATCTATAGGTTTTAGAATCACATGTCAGCTTATTTCACACCTTTGTAATGAATGACTGAAAAGTCATTGCAGCTCTTCCTGTCAGGCAATAGATTTTATGTACTGCAATAGCCGGATGTAAAATTAGCACTTGGATTCCTTTGGGGGACAACATCAATTTGAGATATTGGAAACTGTATACTTGTATAATCATTTTTAATGTTTGGACTTTTCATTTCTGTTTTTCTCTTAGTTTTACTGTCTGGATTGCTTATTGATGGATGCTGTAGAGTGAGAAATGTGTTGAAGAAAACTTGCAATAATGAGATGCAATAAATATTCTTAAAATCACCCGCCTCCAAAGTGATGTCCATTAAGAGGCCCTATTAACACTTGCAAGGCAGTTTTAGCATTCAGCTACTGTATCTTTCAGCCTGCACTGAAAAATAATTTAAAGTGGAGGGCCTATTAATAATAATTATTAAAGTTATTACAAATAGTTTAGAGTTTTTATTTCAGCATGTCCAGTTCCCTTGTCTCATCATTAGTTTTTTTTTAAACACACTCCAGCCTGTTTTTTGTTTTTTTTCTCAGAGGGCCTCTAATGAAATGATAAAAGGCAAAGGAACCATTTTGCCTCAAAATTACAACACAACTTGATATACTTCTTTGTTTTCATGATGAAACTGGTTGTCTGCACCTTCTGGAATCCTGCGCTTGCAGAGAGGTTTGAGCATCCTGTGTTTTGTAAAATGCAGTGTTTTGCAAAAATACAGAAATACAAAATATATATTGGGAATAGCTGATATTGTTTGTATCACAGAGATTTGTCTCAAGATTAGATTCATTGTCGAATTTGGTCTAGGATATTAGTGAGGTTAAGTTTAGAATAGAGAGTTTGAGTGTGATCAGGGGTACAGGCGTGTGTTTGCGTGTTACTCAGTTTCTTGGAATCCAGTTGCGCACAGACAAACTTTCTGGTGAGTTTTTGGCAGGCAGCTCATGCACAGTGGTGTCCTATCCCCCGGGGGGTTCAGCTCTTCCCTGCAGGGAGAACAACATGCCTGTCCCATCAGAGACAGGAAGGACAGATCGTCTGTAGCAAATTAATGTTTGGATATATTAACATAATAGAATTAAATAGAATGTTATTTAACATCTAATTTAGATTTCTCAGTTCAGATGAGCTCTTCCAAATATTATAATATTGTGTCTTTGTTTTGTTATATGTAATATTAAATATAGATGCTTCAATAGCAGATTTGTATTAAAATGTTAATGGTGAGCTCATAGATCCTGTTTTGCAGGTCAGATGCTGCCCCTCTGGTTTGTGTGGTTGAAGACAGGCAGGAGCTTTTTAAATAACCTGCATTTTGCCATAAAGAAGAGATTGTCCTGTAAACAGTCATGCACGTTTAATTTTATTACGCATTTTACTTGTTTTAGCTTGAATATACTGTACTATACTAATCCTGTTCGTAATACGTGGTGCTTTTATTCTGAAAATCTACTCGCTAGTTCCGGCAGTGCGCAACAGTTTAAACGGTAACTTGACAAAAGATGAGCGACATTAAAGCCGTAAGCAAAAGTAAATCTGTAATATTTAGCTTATATATTGAAACACTGATGTTTTAGAAACACATAAAAGGCACAGCCTTAATATATATTGTAAAACCGTCACGTAAATATGTAGTTTGTGTCCTGAAGTAATTTTGAGCTACAATTACTTTCATACCCAAACATTAAAGTTAGCTTAATATGAGTTTATTGTCAATGCACTAAAACTGTACGGAAAGATAGCTAAAATAAATGTTGCTAGTTCTTTGTGTTTTGCATTCCGCTATTATGTTGGTTCCAAAGAACCCTGAATCGTGGCAGACAAGAGGAAAGAGCAGCAGGTAAGAATTATGGAATAGTTCAGTTAGCTTCTAGAATCTGGAGCTAAACAATTCAGGAAAGAAAGACTGTGTTACCGCAAAAAACAACCCTAATACAGACATAACTTTACCCTTCTCACGTAAAAGTATTCTGACCCTTGTACATGTTTTTTTTTCTCACATTTGTGTCTTTGATTGATTTTTTCAGGATGAAGCTTTGAATGTCTGCTATCAATATTATATCTGTATGTGGTAAATAAACTTTCTTCAATGAAATAGTCATCAGAATAAACACATTCAGGCTGTTATGGAGTAAAATAATGATGAAATAATTATGGCCATAGGCTTATAAAATTATACTAGTATTTTAATTATTATGTTTGTATATTTTTAACCATGTCTTGCACTTCCTAAATGATTTGTCAAATATGTAGTAAAGTGGAATACATCAGTTTGATTTTGCATAATTGGTACTGCATTTTATTGACCTTAAAACTATTGGAAGAAATTTGGCCATTTCTTCAACATAATTCTACAAATGTTGCGGCACTCACAGCAATATGAAGATGTGAAGATGCCTTGAAGATTATTTGTCATTTAAATGACATTCATCACCACTCAAAGGTTTGATGCAGACAGTACAGTTGACTTGACATTAAAATTGCAATTGGTTTTAATGTCAGAGGAATACGATGACTCGTTGCTGGACTAAATAAGCACCTATTAATCATTTTTAATTAATCACTTTTAGCTTCTTCAATAAACAGGAGAATATTACATCTTTTCTAAAGCCTTTGTGGCTAATCAGCATATTTAAACCATTCCCTCGTCCA
The DNA here is from genome assembly GCA_036785175.1 of Eupleurogrammus muticus. NCBI lineage: Eukaryota > Metazoa > Chordata > Actinopteri > Scombriformes > Trichiuridae > Eupleurogrammus > Eupleurogrammus muticus. The sequence goes on along the minus strand of JAYKQN010000010.1, from coordinate 17,086,370 downwards.
GTTTTTTGTAATCTGTAACTGTGTTTTATGCTCAGGAGCCACATCAACGTCTGACATTATCTGACATTAGTCTTTAACCAACTCCACTGTACAATAGGATCCTACTCTGCTGACAAGGCAGCTTTTATTTTTTTACTGCATGCCCATTAGGGCACCGTAGAAGGCCGTCTCTAAAGCCTCATTCACACTTACAACTCTTCCCAGAAATGTTACAGGAAAGGCTTATGTCTGAACGTGAGCCAGAATCGATTTTTCTGGGAAATATGCTTTGGCAATAATTTTAAACCTCATGACCTAATGACATTACAGAGAATATGTATGGGAGGGTATAGTTTGAATGCGAGCAGGAACATCAGAGGGAAGGCAAGTTAAACATTTCACAGGACTCATCACTGCTGCTTTTATTGGTGCTTAGTTACACACCCCAAAAAGACAGAAATGTTTCTAAATGGAGCTGAAATGCAAACATCAATAGTCAATAATGTGTGGAAAATATTTCCTAAAATTTGCTATTCGTTGAGATGAGAAATTAAACCTTTATATCCAAAAAATAAATGATACATATGAGCTTTTAAATGAAAAGAAACCAACATATACACAAAATGTACACTTTGAGAGACCTGATGAATGCTTCTCAAAACTGTATTTTAAAAAGTTTTTGACTTTCTCATCTTGCCAACCACGATTTGTCACTGACCCATCAATAATAATAAACACATTTCCTATGTAAATACGTAAGTAACCTCGTTTTGACTTGTAGCTGTAGTCACATCAATGTCATTTTGATGTATGATGCATCAATTCTCCGGCAGTCCTTGAAATTTAAAAGTGTGCGTTTGTAGCAAAAATAAAGCTGCATCTATCAAACCTGCAAGTTCCGACGCAGGAGCCTGTCAGAGTGAGAGTAACGGGTGAGGAGGAGCCGCCGACACGGCAGGACAGGTTTTCATATTTCCTGTCATTACGCTGTTCAATGGAGGCAAAAATCATTTCATGAAGAACCTCAATGCCTGAACAGATGTAGTCTTAGCTGCTGTATGGGACAATGGTGGGAAGGAGGTGAGAACTCACTACACACTACTCACTCACAACTACAAAACACAAGCTAATACAATGGAGTCGAGGAAACTAAAAGAGATGTAATGAACTGTTTCATTATGCATTATTCACTTGAAGGTTCACCACATTTGTATGCAAAAATGATAATTCTGAAAATAATTATGATCACATTAGTGAAATTTCATCAGAAAAATGGTTTATTGCATATAATGGCGAGCAAATGGATGCATAATTTGCCTTGTAAAACGACTTCACTTCGCAGACCGCCGGACAGCAGCCTGGGATGGTCAGCAGGGGATGTGATGAACCTGTATTCTCCCCCTGCAGCTCAGCCTTGAAAGGAGAGGTGAGATGACACGGTGAGAACTTAATCTCAGCCTTACATGAACTGCCTCCAACTTTCGGGTTCAGAGGTTCAGCTCTCCTGCTGGACTGAACGACAAGTGGAGCTGTAGGGCAGAGGAGAGTATTAAGTCTACCATTATGTAACTGGTATGCAGACCACTGTTTCTCATTGTATGTGTATCCTCTACCCTAGGTCCCAGTCATGTGTCAAAGTTGAGCACCTGGGTGAATGAAAGCTGTAAAACCCAGACCTTCTGACCTAATAAATGAGATGCCAGTTTAGCCCTTCCCCTGCCTGGGATGCTCCACTTCTAGCTAGGAAACAATTTTATTCCTTTTAGACTGCTGGGACCTTACGAGATACCGTGAGCTTCTCTTTCCCCCTTCCATCTGTAGAACTCATGACTCACTTATGTACCTTTTAAAACTGTTCCAGGAGTCGTGCCCTGTGTTTTCTCGTAACAGACCATGCTGCAGTGCGGCCACTGCAAGGAGATTCTGTTCTTGGAGGGTCTGACTCTGTCCTGGTGGCATCTGGAAGCAGAAGCAGCCCCCCCACATACACCATCAATCAGTATATTTCTGTTATTGTATTTCATTTCCTACTCAAGTCTTTTCCTGTTCTGAATATATTGTTTCCCTCCTGTGCACACATCATCTGTTGCATGTCTGTCCATCCTGAAAGAGGGATCCTCTTCTATGACTCCTCCTGAGGTTTCTTCCTCTTTTTTCCCCCCATTAAAGAGGATTTCAGGGAGTTTTCCTATGCACTATGTGCGGGTCTGACAGTGTGACACAATGATGTGTTGAATTTGGGCTCTACAAATAAAATTGACTTGAAATTGAAATATCCAGTTTTTTTTAATTAGGGATGAAGGAATAAAAATCACTGTATTATAATACAGATAGAAACAAGCTTTGTACAGTACAGTTTTCTTTCTGGCTTTCAAAAAGCATTTTATAGATTAAGTTTAGCCCTAAGAAGCAATCATCAATCAATTAAGTGCCTAAGTAGATGTGCCTTCCTGTCACCTCATGAGATCCTATTTTGGAAAAATTATGTATGTTTGGCAATGGCGAGAGGTGGCTCCATTTTGTTGTGTCATGAATGAGAAATGAATGGGATCCGACTTTCTGATCAGATGAAACAGACAGCACACAGCCAATTACCGAGCTTAAAAAAGTTGCCAAAAGAGTCTGCAATTACTGCAGATATCATGATACGGGGCATCATCTCCATCACTGGCAAAACAGAGCTTATCACAACTGAAGACAATTTCAATGCTGAGAGATATCGGGACAAGACTCTGCTAGTGTCAGTTCCATATCTCCACAATCTGGGACCTAACTTGGTCCTCCAAGATGACATCACAGGACCAGGGTTATAACAAGGGAGATAGGATCAAACCCAAGCATTTTATCTGTGCTTTAGAGCCATTTCACTAAGGGCTGTACAGCCAAGTCTCTGTCATGATCTAGAGTCACACACTTAGATAAATCAACAAAAAGAGCTGCTCAGTGCTCTTTGGTATCTAAAGAAGTTGTGATGTATTTGGGTAACTAGCATCCCTGCCCTGCTGTTGTAGTATTATGGCCTCATCTAAATCCTGGCTGAGCTTCACTGAAATTATTATGGAATAGAAACCGTTGAAATACTTTGGTCATATAAACACACAGTCTGGAGTTAAAAGTTAAAAAGGCCTCCACCCTCCAATAAAGAGAGATCTGTTTTCAGTTAATGGGTATGACATTGGAACAAAAACTGACATTAAAACAGATTTTTTAATTTTAAGGAAGGCAATTTCTTGACGATTTTTTTTACAATCTATGCTTGGTTCCTTTAATTCATTTTAAACAATTGGGAAGACAGATTAGTGTAATAAAAACAATGATAAAATATGGGTTTGACTTGGTTCCAAAACCTGTCCAGGTCATTCTGATTCTCAAAATATTAGGGGAAATGCTTTTTCATTTTAAAATTTGGGTTTTTGGTTTCCTTTGCTTTGGCCCATGCAGGCAGCATCCCTTCATCTTGTTAAAGAGGAAATAAATTCATCAAATCAAGGGCTGTCTTTTCCACTTATCCTACGTCTTTTAAAATAACTGAATGTATTTATCAGATAGGTAAAAGTAAAAAGAATTGGTCATTAAAATTTTGAAATTTTATTTTTTAGATGAAACGTGTTTTACTCTTAAGAATCCTGCAAAACAAATGCACAGTAATGGCTGCTGCAAAATGTTTCAGAGAATCTGTGGGTTGCATTTGATAGAATAAGGTCAAATAGTGTGAACCTAACCAAGACTTTTTTGGTTTAATTGGGTTGGGGAATTTTTTTTAGCTACACCAGATAACGAAAGTCACAAATTTCCAGGGAGGATGAAGATAATCAGTCCAAGATTAGGTCTCCAAGTAAACTTTTGTCCACTGTGAAAAAGGTCAGTGAGTAAATTGGCTGCTTCGTTTGGGTGTTTTATAATTGCCCCAGAGTTTAAAGCAGTTTGGTTTGCTGATGGACTGGACACAAGTGCAGTTTATTTTAGATTTGACGTAAAGTGCAAGTATAACTCCTTTTTTTGGTGTGATCTGTTACTAAAGACATTATATCCCTCTATATTAATCATGTCAATTGTGATAGACTTTTCTTTTTTAGCCACGTCCCACCATGATGTGGGAGTCTGTTGAGTCAGCCCGTATTCACATTAAGTCCATTATATTTACCAAACTGTGTGGCTGACTCAGACTGTCGAAAAAAGGATGAAGAGCACCTGATACATTCAGCAGATTTGAAACGGATTTTAAGCATTAATTCTACAAATAGCACTGTAATTAAATAAATGGAATAGGTTAAATACAGGGTAGTGTTTTAAATGTATCTAACAAATCTTTAGTAAAGTCATGGAACTATATAAAGGATTCATATTTATTTTTGCTATAGGTTTTTCACATATTTCTGGATTTATACTTCAAAAAATAACATTGATGTCTGCAGCAACTACAGCTAGACGTCGACTTACATGTTTAAATAAGAAATATTATTACTAGTACTGACACAAAAGAAATGATGACTGGTATGACAGATCTTTTATTCAAACAAAATATCTGGGTTTAGTTTCTCATTTCAACTTATTTTAATCTTAAAAATTGACACTATCAAAACCAGGCATGTTCCTCTTCATTCAGAGGTGAACCACAATCTCCTGTCAAGGGGAACGAAAATGAAAATTTCTATCAGGGGATCAATAGGTTATCGCATTTCCAGTCTGTATTATGCAGTAATTACTTATTATCCATTGTAAGGTTCCTCATGCGAGTGTGCAGCCTTCCAAAGCGTTTCCATCCACCGACCACGGTTCACTTAACATTCATGTGCTACACATTACACAGTAATGCAACCTAAAGCGGTTGATAGTAGAAAACCTAGCATTTCTGTATATTAGAGATTGTTTAAAAACTAAAATCTGCCTTGACAGCAGTGTGGTACCATCCATGACTTCTTCAGAACAGGCAGAGTGACAATGCATGCTGATGGGAAAAACAGCTGCTACAGGAGCATTAACGATTTAACGCAATCTGTTATTGGAGCCTCTGTGCATACAACAAAAGAATCATGAGATTGTGTAAGAGACGAAAAAAAAGTCATCTGAATTGTTAAATCTATATTAAATAACATGATTCTATGAATATGTTAATTTAATCCCAGACATTAATTTGCTACAGCAGATCTGTCCTTCTTTTGTCAGGAATCTGAGGGTCGTTTTTTTTTTCTTTTTTTCCCCTGATGGGATAAGGCATGCTCCTCTCCCTGTAGGGAAGTGCTGAGCCTCCCCAGGGGGGCGAGACACCACTGTGCATGAGCTGCCTGACAAAGACTCACCAGAGACACAACTGGAGTCCAAGAAAGAGCAGTAACCCAAACACACACCTGTACCCCCGATCACACACTCAAACTCTCCATTCTAACCTTAACCTCACTAATATCCTATGACATATTCTACCCTAAATGTAATCCTGATGTTGTTTATGTGACACTACCAGCTATTTCCAGTGTATATTTTGTGTTTGCTTTTTTTTTTTTTTTAATGTTGTGCAGTACTTCATGTATGCACCTAGTAGCAACAATCGCTATTATAACAGATGTACGAATGAGTTATGGGTGTTTCTGTGCATCCAGGTTTCATGATAATATCCATCCTGAAGCCCGACAAGGCAGATGCTATAGAGCACATTGATAACCCTGCCCTGGCCAAGAAAAGAATATTTGTGCAGCTCTATGGTTTATGTTTTTTTCACAGACTCACACACACTTTTGTAAACAGCTGTGTGACCGCTCAGTCTCTCAATGCACATGTGTGTGTCCTCTCTTCAGGACAGTTTGAGGTCGGAGTGACAGCGTGGCTGACTGTCTAATAATCACAGGGGCTGCTTCCACTACAATGTGGTCCTCGGAGCTCTGCCCTCGCCACCAGAGAAAGGCGTCCACTTCAACACTTCCCTGGGCAGCAGCCACGCTGTCCTTGCAAGCTCATCAACTGATCCTGCGGCAAAGCCCAGTACTCTTGCAAGGTAAGAAAATGTCCAGGATTAAAAACTGAAGTACCACAAGCAGACCACTGTGTTTATGTGATGCTGCAGAGTGTGTGCCTTCTTTCCTGTCTTTTATTACAGTCCCTCCCCTCCACCAGGAGGCTATTCCAGCTGTTCTATTACAGTATTTGTTTTTACTCACGTAGTCATTCTAAACCTCATTACTGATGTTTATTCGTGAAAAATCGCAATGTGTATATATTTAGGGAAAGCGCCCTTAGTCGTCCTACAATGTTGTTTCCATGTCAATATCAAGGTATTTGGTTGGACATGTCCTGATATTTAAATAATGTACTTATCATCCCTAATAGCCCTGATATCACACTTGTGATTAATGGTGTAACTGGGCATATAACAATACCCATAATTCTTTTAAATTTTGCAGTTTTTACAATGACAGTGTTATTAAATTTACAGGTTGACACCACCAACAGGATTCGGCATGCAGGAGGGATGTGGCCATGTGAAGCGATGTCAGGACAGTAATCTCTCCTTAACACCAACAAAGGGGATGATTGTCAACACACAGAGGGAATGGAGGGCAGCACACGCCACTTCACTTCACATCGGAGACAGTGAGCACATTTAGATGTCTCGGGTTTAACATCTCCGACACGCTGACCTGGACTCGCAATGACACAGGCCTGGTGGGGAAAAGCTCAGCAGTGTCTGTATTTCCATAGAAGGGCTGAGGAGGTTTGGCGCGCCAAGCGCAGCCCTCAGCAACTTTCACAGATGCACGATTGAGAGCATCCTCAGCAACTCCATCACGGCTTGGTTTGGCAGCGGTGCAGCATGGGACCGCAAAGGCTCTACAGCAGGTGGCAAAAACGGCCAAAAACATGACAGGAACGGCCCCGCCTGCACCGGAGAGGACATCTAGGAGACCCACGCCCTCAGCAGTCTGCTCCCTGATTGAGTGAGGTGCAATTATACACACACACACACACACACACACACAGACACACACACCGACGGCTACATACCTCTCCAGAATTAAACGCTCTTGCACAAATGGGGCCACTTCATATGTTTTATAAGGTGTATGTTTCTATGCTCTTATGCTCTCTCATGTATTTCACATACCTGGATCAATTGACTTTTCCATCATGGCTGATAAGTGATAACTGTGCTTTTATATCATTGTGTTATTTTTTTTTTGTTTCATCATTAATGCCTTGTGTTGCTGAGAGGATTCACAAAATAAGTATTTCATTGTACTGTAGGACAGCCTCTAGAATATATTAAATGTTTTTTTTATTGAATTGATCTATTCTTAATGTCAACTATCAAATCAAAAAAAGAATAAAATATGTAATAACCTATTTCTGAAGAGGCATACAAGGGTAACTAAGAATGAAATATATATATATATATATATATATATATATATATATATATATATATATATATAGCTTGGAGCTAGAGTGTTGCAGACTACGGTTAATTATGCTGTATGGGCACAGATAAAAGATCTGGCTGGTTTTACTGAGATTTAATCTGTGATTGCCTTACTCTAAACTGTGCTTATCCTGCTCCGAGTTGGACAACTCCACTTTTAATGCCGAAGGAGTGGACAGCAGAGGCCACAGCAGGCTCTGCCCTCAAGGTTTACTCAAGCTTTCATTGTTGTTCATTTTTATGATGCTTCAGTTGCTCATGACAAATCCTTTATCCAGTGAATCAGCTCTAATGTTAATGCCCAAAATACAAGCTGCAATTGCCTGTGGATATTTAATATGTTTTAAATAATTTGTTTTCACTAATGTATTCCTCTAAAATTTAATAATTAAATGGCCGAAATTCTGAAGAGAAGAAACCGTTCCTCTCTCCCTGTCTACTGCATACCTATTTCCACAGGGGGGCAATCACGTCAAGTGATTTCACCTCTTGTAGTGGGAGGCTGATGACAGAAGATACCTGACGTCCTGCCTCCTGGTCGTCCTGAGCCACGCGTTGGAAGTGTCAACCAGACCGGAGCTAATTGGTCCAAAACCACCCTGTGTGCTGTTAGACACAAGGCGTGTCGCGGGCAGGACTAGCTGCTCAGCTGAAAGGGCAGAGCTGGAGGAGACACTCATTACCAAAGGTTAGACCTGTACATGAACCCACACACACACGCAAACACACACACACACACACACACACAGGCACACCTGTGTAATGAGGAGTGTGATTGGCAGCTCAGGCGACAATTCTGTTTTCACTCTCTGTCCTCCCCCTAACAGTCATCCCAGAGGGACAGCAAGCTGTGACCATTTAAATAAAAAGAAATAGTATTGACTTTGTTCAGAAGAGGGAGGGAGACACACACACACACACAAACCCTACAATTTGCTCTCACACAGCAAGCCAAGAGCAGTGATGCTTACTTTTTAAGTTTAATTCAGATTATCTCATGAATCAGCATCTTGCATTTTCACACTCAAAGACTAGGAATATATGATTATTATAAGACACAGTTGTAATTGCCAGCAAGTACAGGAAAGTCACTATAACAGCCAAGTTTGTAATATCACTGCTCATAAGGATTTTTTTCATTTTCTTATATGGTTGTGTAGGGTGGGTGGGTGTGTTTTGGGGTGGGGGCTATGATGTAAGAGGGCAGGCGGTGGGGGCTTCTCTCTCTCTCTCTCTCTCTCTCCCCCATAGAGCGCAGCATGAGCGCTCCGCAGCAAAAGGATGTGTGAGCAGGCAGCGCGCTACTGTAGGGACGGAGTCCACAAACTGCTCAACAAAGAACAAGCCAAACTTCGAGCCCAGGACAGCGACGAGCAGCCCAAGCCCGTAGCCGGTCAGGACAGCGAGTCCGCGACGGCAGCGCAGTCCGGAAACAGCGGCGCCCAGCCCGGTGGAATCGACGGGCTCGTCCGCTGGATCGTCACCAAGATGAGCGACAACAAGAACATCTCGAGCCGCGAGTTCGCCTCCAGCAAGGAGGAGGTGGCCGTGGCTCAGGAGCAGTTCTTCGCCCCGGAGCCGCGGAGGGGCATCTCCGTCATCCTGGACGTGAGTATGGTGTGTGTGTGTGTGTGTGGGGGGGGGGGGTGGTCGCCACCCCGCCGGGTCCGGGTGGGTCGGATGGAGACATCCGGAGTGCGGCGCGGTGCAGTGCGCACTTACGCACAGCCGCGGAGACTTGGAGATGGAGCTCAGCCGCTGCTGTCACTTCGTTTTTACGCTTTTTTTTTATCCCTTTTTTGTGGCTTTAAATTTGTAGCCGACTAGTCCTTAGACATAATGGCAAGTGCTACTTTTTTTTGGGGTGATATTTTACTGTCAATCCAAACAAAGTGAAAAGCATAATCATCAGCATCTAAAATGAATATGGGTACCACTTTAGTCCTAATATGTGAGCAGCCTTTTCTGTATTGTTGGTGCCAATTGCGCAGCGCTGTGTGGATGTAGGTCAGCTCATCAATACAATTGGGCCGCTGGATTATCATTTCCCCTGGAGACAAACGTATGATGCTTTAATGGTTTATCAGGATGGGGGGAGAAAGAAATAAAAGACAAAAAGTAGTTCAGCTGCTGCACACTCTGACTCTGACACAAATCAACTGATGAAGAATTGTGGTTAAGACCAGCAGACCAATATATGATATCCTGGTACCCTAGAAAACTAGTCCTCTCTGTGCTGTGTGTAGGGGGCTTGATAGGGGTGTAGCCCAGTTTGCTGCTGTGACTCTCCCTCTGTCCACTCACAGATGCAATACAGTTTTTTTTTAACCTTTCCAGTCACAGAAGCTGCACTTGAAAATACGCTAAAATTTGATATTGAAAATGTCAACTGAAAAACTCCCCCCCTGCTCTCTTCAATCAGTTTCCTGCCTTTTCCATCTTTTATTGACGTTTATCTGCAATATCCACATTCATCCGTCAATCAACAGTAAAGAGCTCCACCTTCTGACACCAGCACTGAACCCCTTCTGCCATTTTCTCCCCGCCTCACCTTCCGCAAACCACTTGAACTTTGAAATGTTAATGGTTCATGCCATTTTCCAATAGTATTGACCCCCGCATAATATGATGGTGAAAAAGTTCACTCCCGAAGGAATGGAGTGATTGCAGGAAGTGTTCTCCTCATTAGGTCCTCTCTGTTTATCTGTTTCTCCTCCTGTGCTGATCTTGTTTTCTGCTTCACCTTCACCCCCCCCCCCCCTCGCACTCTTTAACTCCTGCCATCTTTTGTCCTTCTCCGCTCTCACCATCACCTCTCTCCTTCCACCTTCCCTGCCCACCTCTCTCTCGCCTCGGCCAGGCCAAGGAAAAAAAACAATCCACTCCTAATCAGGTTAAGAGAGGAAGGCAACATAAGAGCCCTCCCTCCCTAGGTCTGGCGTCTTTAGTTCCTTTTTTTTTTTGTTGAATCCAGTCCGTTTTTCTCCCTTACCGCCTATCGTTTTCTATTCAATCTGCATTTCTGTTACAACTATTTACACACACACACTCACACACACACACCGCCTCCTCACCGCAACACTTTCTCCTCCTCCCAGAGCATGTCTGTCTCCAGCAGCTCCAGAGATAGCTGTTTTCTGCGGAGTTGAGCACGCCCCAGGGTGCAGCCGGAAAAAGCAGAACAATGCAGAGCAGCTTGTCATTTGGAACGCAGCGCGTCTCAGCGGTTAATGATTTTCACTTTACCCCGCTCAGGTTGTTGCAGCGGTCTCCTGAATGCTACCCATAGTTATGGTGTGACAGGCCATGAAGGATCTCCGGAGGAGTTGATGTAGTTTTGTTGCACAGAAATAATAAAAAAAAAAAAAACATGACAGTATGTCGTATTCGTAAGTTCCATTTAAAATTGCATCCTTATTTTTTTTGTTCACGGTTGTTGAGTGTTGCTCATCACCTTTGAAATAAATATGAGTCATTAAAGCAGAACAAAGTTTAAGCAGTGATATATTTCCTTCTTGTATCATAAGGTACCATGAACATTTAATGAAGGTGAAAAGTCATGAGGTGTTTTTGTTAAACTCTTTTAACAGTACCTCATTATCTTACGGAGAACAGGATTCTAGTGCAGCTTTTTGGTCATTTACTGCTGGCTCTAATGACTCTGAAGCATTTTGATATATGAAATGAGTCCGTTTGGAGAATAAATCTACATCTGCAACATTAGTTTGTCTGAATGTGAAGTGAAGTTTCATATTATTCATGACCAGACAACAGCGCTGCCTCTGATGTTCTTTATGTGCAAATATCACCACATTACAGTGAATATAAATCAGTTCATACAAAATGCCATTTATTTACATTGAGTAGCTTCATTACAGACTGAATAACTTATTTTACATCACATCTCTGTCAATGAGGCTGTTTTTGTGTAATAAAAAAAGAGGAAGGTAGTGTAGCTGAGAATATTTTGTCAGAATAAGTCAGGTGGGTGTGTTGAAACTGAGCTGCTGATGTGTATAAGCTTCATTTGCAGATTGGTGGCACTGCGTCCTCCTGACTGAGCGCAGCCAGCGGGGGTGACGGCTGCTGGCTGCTCTGGACGTTCTCCGGCTGTGTGGTTGGCGCCGTTGCCTCACAGAAAGAAGCTTTCTGTTTTGAATCCTGGCATCCCGGGTGCTTTATATGGAATTTGCCTGTTTTCCCCCTATGTTTGTGTGGTCTTTAATCCAGGTCCTCCGCTTTCATTTCAAAGACTTGTACCTTTGGTTTAATACTTCTCCTCAGTGCTCCTGACCGAGGCACAGATAAAAGACCTGGAGTTGGTCCCTCTGGGGCTGCACTGCGGCTATCCTAGTGTATAGGTGGTTTCAAGAGAATGAGACTTCTGTCAAATTGGCTTCCTCTAAGCATTTCCCACATGGCCTTTTGACCCTATTAGTATCTATCACTCATCCTCTGTAGGCAGGATGGTTTATGAACCATAGTCCATTTTCTACAAAGCCACAACAGTCCCCTCATGACAGATATTATCTGCAGGAAGAAAAGTCTTAAAACACACTCACCCCCTTTCCATCTGTACGCTTAGTATTTTCCAAATGATTGTTGTCAGCAGAATCTTGATAAATACGCTGCCTGCTGTATGTTGGGCTTGCTCCACAGATGCAGTGTAACACCATGCATCTCCCTCTCGCTTTCTGTCTGCCTCATTTCATCTATCGTGCCCTCCTGGCCCTTTTGTTTTTCCCGTGTCTTCCGCTTTCGGTAGTCATCGCGCTGTTTTCTGGCAGCTGTGTTGAGGAGGAACAGTGCATGGAACGCTCAGAAACACTGATGAGAGGACCAGAACTGACACTTTCAATTTCACAGAGAGAAACACTTTCACTGAAGCTATAAATTATCTCCCCGAATTGTGTGTTTGTGTTGCGCATGTGTGTTTGTGCGTGTATACATGCATGGACAGACATTAAAAAAATGTGTGTGCATGTGCACACACAATATTTCAGATTTTTTTATCCTCTGTCACAATAGCTTCTGAGCCATGTACCACTCTAAAAAATCTTATCAAATGAGACTACACCTTAAGTATGGAGACACCTTGTCTTAAGTGTGTATGTGTGTGTGTTTTTTGTGTGTTTAGGACCAAAATGTCACAAATTGAATAGAAGACTGAACATTTATACATTTATCTGTCAATCGGTGCCCACAGTACGTTAAACAATCTGTCACTCCTGCTAATTACTTGCTAAGGTTTTGAGTTGAGGAGTGTTGGAGCCGTCCTCCTTCATTCTTGGATTTCTGGCTGTCAACTGTTCCTGTTAAAATGTGCTGCAGCTCACCACAGATACCTTTGCTGATAGTAACGACACTGTCTCTGTCTCTTTTCACAGATATTCAGAAGGGCTGACAAAGATGGTGAGTGACTTTATTGATTGTCTTGAATGATGTCTGTGGACCTTGAGAGAAATCGCCAACTGCTGAAAATTTCTTGCTACAGTTACGTGAATTAAAAAAAAAACACTAGTGCAGTGCCTGTCTGGAAAGGGCTGAGGTATTGTACAGCTGCTTCAAGCGTTCCTAAAAATTGCTTATCTGATTAACTTCACATTTAATAATACAGTTGAGTCAATTCAAGTCAATTTTATACACGCAGCCCAAAATCACAAATCACAGATTCATCTCAATATGCGTTCAGAGCAGCTCATACTGGTGTGATCCCTTCTTCCAGTGCCTGTTCATAGCAGTTCCTTTGCTAATCAGGAACACATCTGCCAAGTGTGAGCTTGCCCAGATGATTAGTTAGAGGCCAATCAAAAGCACACACTGACAGTCCTGACTTTATAGTGGGACAATGGTGCTACAGCACCCCCTGTTGGCCAAATCAACACTAAATTTGTATTGGTCATTCACACATCATTTGTAAACAAGTCCAACACTTGTTATGGAGGATATGAACAACTATAAAACTATATGGAATATCAACAGTCCATAATATTTTTCCAGCCTGGGTTAAAAATGTTCTGTACCAACTTTGGAGATGAACACAAAACATTTGCATGGGTGATGAAAGAATGTATGAGGGTGGAAAATCTATATAGATGCAAATGGTTGCCACTTACATGGAAAGATTTGTCTGGATCCAAAGAATCCAGGAAAAGAAGAATGTGTTTAAGGTAATAACTTGACTATTCAAGAGTAACTAAAAACTGGGTCCTTGTATTGACTGTGCTGGCTCAATGGTGCGACTTATTATATTATATGTAACAGAGCCAGCATCTGTGTCACATCTGTGGCTTTTCCAATAACAAGTAGAATGTCTGCCATGAGAGTGGTTTGTCATTAGAATAAATTCAGAGCATTCCTGGCAGAGGTGTGTGCTCCATTTCTCTGGCTCTTTCCTTTTGTTCTGCCTACCTATTCCTGAGCTAGTTTGGCCTTGGGGGTAGGTTTTCACACAGATGACTGTGTGAGATGTGTGTTTGCTGTCTGAGCTGCTGCTGCTGCTGCTGCTATTGCAGTATTTTTAGCATGATTGGACTAAGTGTTTTCAAAGGGGAAAGTTTATATTACCGTGCCAGTGAACAGTTTGTTTATACCCCCTGGCATTGCATGCACTGAGCCGCTTTCTCCCCTCTTCCTCTTCATCTTCTCCACATCTCCTATCTGCTTCATCCATCTTTTCTCTCTCCTATCCTCTCCCTCCTCGCCTCTCCTTTTTTTACTCCATCAATGTGTCGTTTACAAAAAAGAATTCAGCTAATGAGGAAACAGCATAAAAGCTTTTTGCTTTCAAAGCAGCCAGATGGCCATTTGCTCCTTGTGCGCGTGTTTGTGTGTGTGTGTGCTTGTGTGTGTGTGCCGATTATTCCTTTGCCACCTCTCCACTGTTTGCATCAACGCTGTAGATGGCATTCATATCTCGCCCATTGTTGTCTTTACAAAAGACTGTGCCATCAGTTGTCGACATTTTAAATGCGTCACCTAATTACCAACTGCTTCATTAGGGAGGGCCACGGTGAGATGCAGCTAAATGTAACGTGGATGCAGCAGAGACCTGCTGTATGACGATAGAGTTGCTTTTTTTTCTCTGCCATGAACATGCCGTCCGTTGTGCAACTTTAGGCTAATAGTCCCTCGGGGGTGTTTCAACAACTGTGCTGCTGCTAGAAAACACACACAGCTGCAAACTGTCTCCACACACCCAGATAGGAGTGTGGAGAGAGAGAGAGTGGAAGTCGAATGAGAAGCCGAAAAGATGGTTATTATAGGGGGGAAACGTAGGTATTTGATGTATTTGATGTATACGTTGGTTCTCCTACCACCCTGCGTGGTAGGAGAACCAACGAGCAGAAGCAGAGCTATTTTTATCCTGCTGCCTCCCTCTCCTGGGAGAAGAACAGTTTTAATGAGTGAGAGAGGGAAAAGCGAGATGCTAACAGTGGGGAGGGAATTGTTAAAAAGAAAAGGAGGATACAGGGAGAAAGACGGACCGGAGGATAGACAGGAGGTAGGAGTCTAAAGTGGAGAGGTGGTTCGGAACAGAGAGCAAGACAAGCCGAGCAGAGAGAGAGAGAGAGAGAGAGAGAGAGAAAAAGGGGCGAGTGTTGTGTATCTGACAACGGGCCAGTAATTGGGCTTTAATTGGACAAGTTCATCTTTACATTCATAGCACAGATTTCAGGACTGGCCTTCCTGCCCCCAAGCTGCTGAAACAAGCAAGCCAGCGAGTGTGTGTGTATGTGTGTGTGGTGCATTAGTGTCTGTCCATTATGCACAATGAGTGTGTGTGTGTGTGTGTGTGTGTGTGTGTGTGTGTGTGTGTGTGTGTGTGTGTGCATTATGCATCTGTGTCTAGTGCAAATAGGAGTAGCGTTAATCAGAGCATTTTGTGTGTGTGTATGTGTGTGTGTGTGTGTGCCAGTGTGTAGTGAGTGTATATTTATGCCTGTATGTTCTGTGATTTTCACAGCGAACCCGAAGCCATTTATCCGCTTTGTTTGATGGTGGGGTGTTTTCAGCGGCCAATAATTCTCTGAAATATTTGCATCATTAGACAACACTCGGTTTACTGTTTGCACCCAGAGCAGCAGCACTGCACTAATGCAACGGCCATCGAGCAGTTTGGAAATTTAATCTTTGCCAGCAAGATCGAAATGTTATGAAATAATAACTTGGGGGTGCTATTTTAATTTCAAGTTTTTAGTATCTGCTTGACTGAATGAAAGTTATGCCATTTATTTGCATTTCAATTGCATTCAATTTACTCAAACTGCACTCAGTCCGCAGTCTTTAGGCCCTCAAGTTAATTAAACTTTTACATCCTTAATTTGCAACATGAATATATTAATTCAAACATATCTTTATCTGTTCTTTGGGATCTCTTCAATTTTTTCATTATACAGATTTTGCTAAAAGCATGGCCTTGCCTTCAGTAGTCATCTCAATCAAATAGCAACTACCACAGCTTAAAGCTGAAGCAAATATGACCTTAACATGTGATGCCATTGGTGGCTACTTTATGACGGCTTTCAAAGTTTTCTAAAAGTGGACTCCTATTCAGAAATAATCTAGAAATACCAAGTCACCTTTTTTTCCAAGGCATTATGGTCTCAACTGACCTCTGATCAATCCTTGACATGCAAATTATATAAGTGGCTCGTCAATATTTCACATCCCAGGTCGACAAACCCTCTGACATGAGTGGGCATAATTGTCTTTTTTGTGACGGCTTCTAGCTGTGGGTCAGTTTTTCTGTCAGGAAGTGTGGGAGCTCGGTGACTTGTGAGTTTATTGGGATGATTTGTTTTTGTAAACCTGAAGATAAAGGCATGGCTGAGGGCAATGAATTATTAGTGAGACTAATCACCCAGCTGGTTGGGTGGTGACCAGTGTTAAACTAAATGACTGACAGTTGAATCACCTTGTGTGCCTATTTTTCATTTGGTCAGTTCATCAGACTACAGCGCAAAATGCAGTAATATAACTTTCTTATAATATCACAAATATTCAAATGTAACATTAATCATGGAAAATTAGCTTTTGTCTAACAATGTATACTAAAAATACATTGGCTTGGATGAGTAATTAGTTTTACAACAATACAAAATTGATTTTACACATCTTAACAATATTGCCATAATCTGGATAGCCATGATAATCATGCGAAGAAGAAATTTGTATATTTTATACATTTCCAATGCTATGGGATTTGTAGCAGAAAGAATCCCTTTACGAAAAAGCCTTTCTTTGAAAGACTTGCACACTGTGACAGGTGTTTTCTCTGACCCTGGCTGATAAGTCTTCCATTTAATTTTGTTGAAGCCGTGCTAATAGACGTTTTCACTTGACACAATGGCAAAAAAATGCAGGTATTAATACACACAATGGCTTGGTCCTGTGCGGATGTCGCAGTAAGCCATGACAACGTGACAGTGAGCCAGCCGGCACAATAAAAAAAAAAAAAAACAAGCAGCCATCTTTCATTTTATTATTTACACCTGAACTTTCACTGCGGTTACACATAAAAACGTCTGCTGGAAAAACACCATTTTAGACACTGCCCAGACGTGAGAGGGAAATTCAGTCAGTCAAGCACAGTCTGTACGTGCCCACGCAGTCACGACGAAAGGTCTAATCATGCAACATAAGTGAAGGCACTTGTGTGGGTGTGGAGGGCCTTTAAGTGTGCCAGTTTATATTCTCTGAAGCTCTGCTGCTTGCACACCTGATCCAGGGGAAGCTGTTGTGTGGATTTTTCAAAAATATAAATCAATATCTGTAACATCCAACCACTCGATAAATGAGTTCCCAAAATGATCATTAAGCCCCTCACTTCCTGGGTAGCCCGAACTGTGGATAAAATAAAATTCCACTTCCAGTGTAACACTCTATCACTGCCAGCAGAAATGACAGAACTCCTGCACTAAGCAACAAAAAACATCCCCATGATACCTTGGACTTTGACGCTACTGTTGACACTTCCAGGGACACATGAAGGAATTTTGTATCGCTCATAGGGTTTTTTTTCCTTGCCTCTTTCCTTGTGACTCATCCGCCATCTGCTATTTATCGCCACTGTGTTTGACATAAAGGCAGAAAGCAAGTTTAGGGAGGCTTGTTTATCCATACTGCCACGACAAGACAGAATTACAACATTATGGCGAGAAGGAAATAGGAGGATGCAACTGCTTCTGTTCAGTGTGGCCAGATACAGCTCATAGTGGACTAATCAAACTCTCTTCATCACTTTGGTTGTATTATATCAATAGATTTGATGTCAATACGTTTTTAATGTATATACACTTCGCCGCTTAGGCCATCTCTAGTGGGCTCGTCCATCAGGCCCCAACGCAGCACTGAAAAGCTTTAATCCACGCCCACCTAGAGGACGGAACCCAATTATGGTCCCATCTTGAGTATAAATTGCTTAAAAACCTAATCAGAGCCCATTTCTCTTCATCTACTGCTGCGAGCACTTCAGAGTAACATCATTCTATGAGATGAATATCTTCAAAGAGGAGGCATCACCAGTGTACCATTGGGCTAAATAATGAGCTTTGCATGGCCGCTGTGAAGTATGCCTGAGATCTGGCTTCCTTAGTCTGAGAAACAGCAGTGATTGGAACCTTTCACCATTGAACCGAGTATGCATAGTCAGTGCAGGACTCAGTCAAAGACGAATTGTACGACTCTGCTCCCTCCATCTGAGGATTGTGCAGGTCTGCTTTCGTTCCCCTTCCCAGGGGACCTGTGGGGATCCCAGGGTTCCTTTCTCTGCTTCAACCACCCTTCCAGTAGGCAGTCTTTTCTAGGAGATCTCAGAGATCCTAAGGAATGTGGCTGCCCCTAAAGACCTCACAGTACTGATGCATTGTACTGTCCACTGGCCCAGGCTGCCAATCAACATCCCGTGTGGCCTCATCTTCCCGCCATCAGGAAGTAACCGGAGGGATGCAGCAGGGAAAACCTGACAGCACCGTCTTCACATCACAGAGAAAGAGGGTTTTACAGATCACTGCTTCCATCCTGTTTCTCCTCTGTAGCCCAATCTGACAGCTCATTTGGGTGCAAACCAGTGGCGAGAAGAAGAGCAGTCGCCTGCCAACTGGTGCAGGCTCATCAGTGTGGCCAACAAGGTTTCCTTGCAATAGCAATTTATTTTAACAAAGGCCTTGAAGAGAGTTCCTGGCTGCTTTCCTGTCCTCACTGCCGAAGACGCATGTCAAATACTTTTGAAGGTACATAGATTAAAATTCACACTATGAAGATCATCAGCTGGAGGACTTGAATGTAGACTCATCCTACATTCAAGTTGAAAGATGGTTATGTTATGTTAGAATAACAGGCTTTGAAGTCATAATGGGGAGTCTGAACAAAGCCAAAAGAGGCAATACAGACAGGCAGGTCAAACAACTATCTGAAGGTTAGAACCACAGATACAGGGACCGGTATGTGCACAGACAGCAACAACAGGAAACAACAATGATGACCTGGCAGTAAATGGATGATAAAAACCCCGGAGCTGATGAAAGAAACAGGCAGCAGGTACAGACAATTAGTGAGCAGGTGGGTGTGTTGAACAGGGCGGAAAAGGTCAGGGGGCATCTGGTGGTCGGGTGTAGAAAAGTCAAAGGCTGGAGCAGGCTGGGCTGCATGGATGAAGGCAGGGACAGAGACAGAAGGAGCAAAGGAAACATATGCAGCGCATAAGCAGGAATTGTGATAGGATATAAATATAGGAGGAGGACATGGTTTTGGATGGAGATGGAGATCAATATCAGAAGAAAGGATGAGATAGGGGATAAAAGTATAATCAGAAAAATAAAGAGACAGGAGTGCCTGCAGATGGCTCTGTACTAGAGCATTTGTTTCATGCTTTTTTTTTAACAACAGCCAGCACATTCCCTGGACCACAGGTGTTAAAAAATGGCCGGATTACATCTCTGTCAACTTGCCAAAAAAAAAAGTTTAGTAAAAAGTTTAAAAGAGCATGTTGGTGATAAACAATATGCAGTCCAGGCCAGATGATTGCAGGTGTTTTCCTCGCTACACTCTAATGGTGTATTTTGCACTTCAACAAACTGCAGCATGTTGCTCTGCTGTAGATCACACACCAACACCCACAGAACAAACAGACACACACACACAAGCATTCACTGCCTTTGTGAAGTGTCTGATTACACATCTGCAGAAGCGAGGCGTAAACTATGCTCTGGTGCTTGTTTTCTGCTCCTTTGTTGATGAAATATTTTGCGTTAGGTAGATGTGTGTGTGTCTGTGCACGCTCAAAAGTGGGCGACTAATTATTGTGGCTGTTGCTTTGGTGGTCAAGCTAGCTGTCTCATTAGCGTGAGAGATACAATCTGCATGGTGTTTCTAGTCGCACAGCCCTGTTTTTAATGTGGGTGCCGAGTGTGACCATAACACTCAAAACCATTAGAAATGTGTGTAAATTGCTTCTTTACACATATCATAGATAGCAAAAATATTACACATGGCATAGATTCATTTGAAGATTTTTGGGAGATAAGCGTGGAAGCAAATATGGTTAAATCATTCGGTCTATAAAATATATCCAAAAATAGTCAATAGATGCCCGTTATCATTTTGTGAATCACAAAGAGAACTCTCGGCTTGCTTTTTTTTTTTTTTTTTCAGTGAACTGACAGTGAACTGCACAAATCGCAGGCAAACGCAGCAGATCCTCACGGCACAAACATTGGGCTCGTCTGCCGCCGACTAGACGTTGCAGCTCATCAGCGAGCCAGTCAGTCAGGAGGGTGTCATGTGTGTCTAATTACCTGCAGTCTTTAATCACTGACACAGCTGATAACAAGCCCCCGAGTGCCGCACGTCAAGGGAGACAGGGAAGAGACGGGGAAAACGGAGATAGCGGCTTCCGTCCTAACCGAAAGATAGGAGAGGAAAAAGGGAAAAAACGGATGTTTGGTATGTTTACCTTTGCTGTGGAACAGATGGAGAAAGTCAAGTCCTTTAATTCTACATCACAACATTATGTTCTACTCACCCAAGGTGTTATTTTCACATTTGGAAATCTGCAGAAGATTTTAGGTCTGAAGACATCATTAAAGCGGAACAAAACATAAGTTGTTTCTATTTTTTGTAGATCATGATACAGTAGCACTAATAACTTGTAAGTATGTGTGGACTATTTATTGACACCCACAGACCAGCCCTCTATTGGTTGTACAAGTTACCTTAGCTGGCACAACACCTGTAGAAAACACCTTTTTTTCATTTCCAGAGATAACCTGATGTGATGGCATCGACCTTCCTTTCAAAAACTGAACCACCCGAATGTGTTGAAATGACACGCAACCTATTAGTGCTACTGTGCCATGATCAATAAATTAGAAACAACGTATGTTTGGGCCTGCATCACTTTTCCTATAGGAAGCCATTTTCATGATATCTTCAGACCCAAAATCTCCAAATGTGAAAACCGAAATGCAAAACACCTTGAGTGAGTAGAACATTACATTAGATGTAGTCTTATCCTTTAAACGCCTGAACCTAGGAACATGGCTCCTTCTGTCCACCGTGCATTGCAGCAGTCACCTGGTGCAGGTGGGACTGGCACAGACAGGCTGTTTACTCTGCTGACTTTCACTCTCTGTCGCCGGACAGCTGAGCGAGAGCGGTGCCGGTTAATCAAGGCGCTCATCTGACAAGGGAAGCCGGGGGTGATAGAACGCCGTCCTCTGCCGCACTCATCTCTGTAACTCGTGTGTGTGTCGGACGCAGCGCTGCGGACGGGCGGCGGTTTGCCTGCGAGCTGCTGGAACACTGAGCTCAAACCCAGGGAGGGAGAGATCACAGAAGAGAAGAGACAACACGCTCTGTTGATTCTTTTCTTGCTGCCTCAAGTCCAATTTTATTCTGAAGAAATTATCTTTCGATTAGGTGTGTCTTTTGCCTTCGTAGAATGCTTAAGTGGAAAACATGCATCTGCGTCATCAGTTTTTCGTCCACCGGTTCGTAGCAACCTTCACAATCACTTTATTGTAGCCAGGTCTTACAGTAAGCAGCCCTCCTTGTGCTGTTGATTGATGTTATGAAGGAAAACCAAAGACCCCGGAAATTATGAGTCTAAACAAGTCATTAGGAACAAAGCAAAGCCTTTAATCAGTCCAGCCAGAACCGCTATTTAAGTGCCGAGCGCTGTAGATGATGTGTACACAAACACGCGCACACACACACACACGCACACACACACGCACAAGGCAACCCACTTGTGAAGCTGAACAAACAAAGGTTGATGAGACCAGAGGCGTGCCGTGTCCTGAACTGATTACACCCAATGATTGTATGTGGAAAATGAAGATCGGGAGGCGAAACATAAAGTCAAGAAGTTAGTTATTGGATAATAGAGTAGACGGGGAAGGTGATCAGCTGACCTGTGTAGGGTCACACAGACGTTGCAGAAGGTCACTGGTGTGAATAATAAACATTATAGTGGCTGTTTTACACTTAGCTTAACCAGCTCCATGACTCATTGCATCGCAAACAAACCATCATTACCCCTGTTGCATTATGCCAATAAGAAACTTACTGATGTTTAAAGCTTGTTTTAAATTATTATCAATCTTGTAAATTGTATTAACTCACACTGCACATTTTCATCAGCCTGGACCTTAGGTTTGGAGTCTGAGTACAGTGCAGACAGACAGAGGTTCATAAAGTTATGGTTAGGTAGATTAGATTCATGTTGTGAATTTGAACAATAATCTGAATTAGGGATGCGCGGTTGGTGGTTGTAGCCACGCATTCCACGGATGAACCATGGCTAGAGCGGCAAGCGTCACAAAAAATAAAAATTAACTAAAGTAGGTGGCAGACTTTAGTCTTTAGCTTTAACGCAATCCTGTTAAGAGCATATAGCTAATTCAATTGTAATTTTTTAAGAAAATAAAACTTACAGGGAATGCTGTTTGTAGCAAAAATGAACAAAGGGCTATTTTCTTTATACCATTGTGCTTCTGTTGCTGATCGCCAACACAACAGCCAATCAGAAGCAGCTTTTGTTTTTTGACAGAAGGCACTGACATACTGTACCTCCTCTATTCCTCCCATCCAGTAGCCAAAGCAGCGTGCTAGAGAAACATATACATTATATATATATTTTCAGACACCAGAGAGACCTGGTAATAGACATAAAATAATAATAATAATAATAATAATAATAATTACAGGCGGGTGCAATTTTGACCATTAGTCAAAAAACATTGGGGCAGATGAATGTATTTTGTGATCTAATCTGTATGTGTTCAGTCACAAAACTGGGCAACCTTGCTGCTCTGGTTACATACCTAGAAAAATATTATGCATAATATGTTTTACCCGCTTTAAACTTTCACAATTTACAATCTCAGCCCAGTTTGACACTGTGGAGTTTAACAGAGAGTGTGTTCCAATAATATCAGCACATTATCTTGCTATAAAATGAGCTTGTTGCTGGGTTGCACCATTAGAAGCAGAGGAATTACCTGTGATAGCACTTGAAAAAAAAATAAGCGCCTCAGAGTCAAAAAGCAGCAGGGTTACCATGGTGAACAAAGCTGCAGTCGTTGACTGGCAGTGGCGATGATCATAAGCAACTCTGTGTTTGTTCTTCCATGAGCTTCATATTGGGAGAGAATCCGGCAGCAGCTGCTAATTCCTGAATTTCTGTCTTAATGAGGAACGGTCGGGAGCTGCTGGAAGTGTGATTAGTATCCACGCACACTGCTGCTGTATGTTATTGGGAAAGCAGGGGTCTTCTATTATGAGCATGAAAGCACCAGGTCCACTTAAGACATGACATTTACATGCCAGATAATTAAATCTGGGGCCTTGCCAAGTGTCTGCATGTGTGTGTGTGTGTGTGTGTGCGTAATAACTCTACCTAAATGTCTCTTGGGGGAGCATCCAGGAGAGTGCAAACTCAAACAGTGACTGCATTTATCTAGTGGTGGTTTCCAAATTTTCATTTTCATTTTCTGCACTGAATATTAAAACCTCATGATGAAAGATAGTTTAGTGATCCCCCTCTTACGTCGCATTCTAATAAACCAACAAGCAGTTTACCTCTGTTCAGATCAAGAACCCAGTAAACCTAGTTACTACTCAGTTGCCCCTGGTTACAGCATCCCTCTGTTCTCCTCCCATGTAGCCTCATGGCTGCTGTTGCCATGACACCAAAGTTACCCCCTTCCATCCCCTAAAAAAAAAAAAAATCCTCCGCTGAGAACTTGTTTAGTCAAAACTGTGGGCAGCTTCCGCTCTTTCTTGACACTCTGTCGCCCACTGAGAGGAGGCTGAGTTTATTTGTCACATCCAGGTGATGTTTACAGATTAAACTCTTCGGGCGGGTCCACCACTTATGGTCTGGACTGAAATATCAGCAAACATAAGATGGGTTGACGTGTAATTTCTTACTGATATTCATGGCTTTTAGAGGATGCATCCTGACATGGGAAAGCTCCTGACGTATCTAGGTTGACATTTTTGGTTCAGAGCGACATGTCTGAGCAACTATTGGGTTATTGCCATAAAAATGTGATTTAGATATATGTGTGTACAAAGGATGAATTGTGATACTGTATGTTGCCCATCAACCTTTCGTCTAGCTCCCTAGTGTCAAAACATGAACTTGTCCAATTTGGTTTGTGACAAAATACCCATAAAAACAATCCCATCAGCCTCAGCTGCACCTTATTTTTTAGTAGGAATTAGGATGTTGAACTTCTAACATCACACCTGCAGAACAGCAGCATTTTACCTTTTGTATTGCGAGCATGGTAGTATGCTTATGTTATGGTTCAGCTAACAGCAGCGAGATGATAGACTCTCAGTATTCTCTTACTATCCGTAAACAAAATTATTATAACAGAACATGATCAGCTTTCAACATCCATTAAAGGATTGTTTGTGCAGCCCCGGTCCAAACCGGCAGGCTTTGGTGACCCGTATGATCCGAATGACTTTCCAACGCTGATCTCCATGTGATGAAATGTTTTTATTTATATTTGCCTCCCTCCACACCTGGATCCATGCCTCTCTCCCTGACACTCACAGCTGCTCGTATCACTGATTTACTAGTCAAGTTAGATTCAATTTTCCCCTTGCAGCTGGTGTCTAGTGCATCTGTTGTCCAGCAGACTTATGCTGCCGTTTGGCCTGAGAGGAATTGTTTTCGAAATTGTACTTGTGGTGTGGATCATTGGTTTGCAGCGACAATGACTTGGATTTAACTCCCTGGTTGTCTCCTTTCTGTCATGGCGTGACGACCGACTGATTGTCTCTCCCACTCCCCGTGGAAACCAACACCTGCTGGGGAGAGTCCTCAGTCCCCCAGGTGAACCTCCGTAGGAACGAGAACATGAACAGTGTGTACATTCGGAAATGCCATCTGTATTACAAAACCACGGGACGAGTGTTCATGCAGAAACTTGATATAAGATGAACAATCCTCCTCAGACATGATTCATCTGGACTTCAAACACAGGCAGCTGCACTGCACTAATGGGGATATATGCTGCTGGTGGCCACCCGAGCACAACGCCTTATCTCTGTATATTGTGTTTAAATCACACTGCTGCCGGGACAAAAAAAAACCGTGTCGGGTTAAAGGCCAGAGATTCAATTTCAGCAGGCAGATATTAGTGCTGCATATAAAATCAGTCACACTGTAAGATCGCTGCACGCGTGCTTCCTCCTCCGCTGCTGATTTTGCGGTGAGACACTCTTATCCATGTACTGAGCGGCGTACAGTCGGTGTGGCAGTACACACGGGACCTCCTGATCCCTACTGACACTCACAGGCTTATCAGAGGACAGATTGGCACCTTGGGGCAGGCTGACAAAAGTAACTGTGCCTCCAAATTGGTATGAAGAAGATGCTATATAGGGGTTAGATAACTACGCTGAGGCATTATCCAGTTTCATCTTAGAATATTTCACTCTTGGTGCATGCCATAAAGAGCTTTGCTGCATGTCTTTCCCCCCTCTCTCTCTCTCTCTCTCTCTCCCCTATTACTCCATGTCTGGCTCCTGTATAATAAAGGTGTCTGTGCTGTTTAAAAATAGGATATTACACTGTTTAAATGACCATGTAGAACAGCTTATACAGGCACTTGAGCACTAGCACACAATGAAAGTTTTTTTTTTATGGAAAAGTAGCTGCCGCGCATTTTTTTTACATTGCGTCTTATATTAAAACACTGCTTCTGTCAAGGTGTTGTGAAATTTACTGAGGCATACTGAAGTGGCGTTATTGTGTGTTTGTGTGTACGCGTGTGCGCCTTGTTAACTGTCTGCCTCGAAGCCTCTAATCCCCCATTAGCCGTTCGTCTGCGGCTGCCGGGAAACTTTTAGCCGTCTTTCCCGCTCTCTTCTTCTCTTTTATGAGGCAGCGGGAGGGGGGAAGGGAGGAGGGCGTGATTGCATGAGGGACACAGGGGGAGTGAGGGAAACAGGATGAAGATAGAGAAGAGAAAGAGGGTGTCAGGAAGAGTCGCAGGAGGTGGTAATAACGAGTACAAACGTCTTTTACGATCACACGTCCTCCCTGCTCGTTCTCCCTTTTCATGTCGCAGCCACCTTCTGATTCCCACTGTCGTTCACTCATTTTTTCCTCTTATGCAGTTGAACTCCCTGAGCCGTGCAACACACACACACACACACACACACACACACACACACACACACACACACACACACACACACACACAAAAAGTTAATTCTCTCATTCCACTTAACTTCCAGCCCACTTCCATTCAAGTGTGATTGTAGCTTCTGAAATTCATCTGATTGTACTGTATGTAGAGTTATAACAAGCTTAGAATATTTGATACAAGGATGCAACTAACAATTATTTTAATTGATGATAAGTCCATTAAAACATTATCGAAAGTGTTGTAAGTTAATTTTGTGTCAATCGACTAATTGGTAAATCTTGCAATTCAGATGCACATTAATCTGAATGTGGTTTCCATTCAGATCAGTAACTCACATGTGACATGATTTTACAGTGTCAGTACGGTAACCAGCAGGAGTCACGTTGCTCATTACTTCACTTTTCCTGCTTCCTTCTGGACACCAGACATAAAAGATGACATTCAGTCAAATTAATATTTAACATGATGAATAAGGCTTGAGGCAAGGCCTGTAAACCTATAGGGATATTTTGGGATAGAATTTCTAACTTTAAAATCTCTTTTTTTGAGATCTGGGAAACTTTTACAGTTATGATTATAAATGTATCATACAATAAGTAATAACTTATTGTTTGATGCTTGAGGCGACCTGTCGGCTGCTTTACAGATGTTTTTTTTATAATGACGGCCCGTGGGGAGAATACCTTTCAGGTCCCAGGAGATTTTTTTTTTATGATTTAATACCGCCAGTGGCTACAGTGGGAAATTGGCAGCGAGGCTAGGTGGCAGCACCTTATCCAACTCTCTGCATCCACCTTCCCTGTATAGAGATATTGAAATTAACAATTTTAATATTCTGAATTCCAAATACTCTCCTCTTGTGCTACTTGTGTAATTTCCCGGTTACTTCCTGCATTTATATATATTGTAACAACATTGCAAATAACGCATCCTGACAAACATGACATTTGATATAGAATTGCTCATATTGATTTCATTTATTTAGTAATACTTACTCTTCTGTACTGCCTATTCTTACAGAGAAAAGTGCTGTGGCCCTAGAGAGCACTTCATGCTATTTGTGGTGTAATTACAGAAACCATTATAATAATTGAAAGGCACCTAGATTAGTAGGTGAACATTTTGGGGTCATTTAGTGCCTTTATTTGACAGTGAAGAGAGACAGACACTGAGATTGTGGGAATGGGAGTAGGGGAATAACAGGCATCAAAGGTGCGGTCAGCCGGGAATCGAACTGATGACTTCCTGCTTTATGAGCTTTATGAGCTTTATCAACTCCTCTCTTGTCTTATCTAAATTAAAGTGGACCGTAATTGACGTAGAAAGAAGATTGTAAAAATGACTTGACAAGTACAAAAAGTGAAAATTGTGTTTGAAAGGGGAGGAGTCGTGTTTCGCCGCTCAAAGTGTAAATCGTGGCCGGTGCGTAACGACACTAAAGAGTCTCCTGCTCCATTCTCAATCAGAGACACAACAAAGCTTGTAATGAGAACAAATCATTCTATCCACAAATCTAATATGGATTCAGCTTCCGTGGAAAGCTTGTTAATCTGCAAAATCACCGGGGCGCCATGCGATAACATTAGCAGCAAAGATGGCCAGCACGACACGCAGAAATGACTTGTTTAGCGCGCCGACGTTCTATTAGCCGCCATTAAACACCATCTCACTGCATTAAAAAAAACAAAAAAGCACTGTTGCGGCCAGCGGTAATTGCTGGATGGTGATGTGGCATATCTGGCTGTAACAGGAACCATAGCACGCCATTTGCGCGAATGCGGCCTCCCCGAAGGGCTTATAGAAGCAGGAGAGGCTGCCAATGGCTTTCAGATGATAGGATCTGTCACGGCAATTCAGATCTGCAGTGGAGACGGCGACCCGAATGTACCTGACACGCTGCTATTATCTTCCATCACCCAGGATTACTCAACATTAGGATAGACACACACACACACACACTCACGTACTGTACAGTCACTCCTGAACCGACGTGTGCGTAACACGCACGCATCGTCTCCACACTCTTACGCCCGTTGAGTTGTGTGCAGCCACACTCGTCTAATAATAACATTATGTTCAGCCAGCAGATTGATGATGATTACATATCATTGCACTCTCCACTGAGACAGAAAATAGATAAGAGTGAATGATAATCATCTACTGTGGCTCGTCTCTTCATCCAAACAGACAGCGTATTGTTTATACCAGGGAACCATCTGTCACAGAGGAGATGGAGAGAGGATCGTATCCTTCTCATTAAGACAAATTATAACCCGCATCTCTTTTTTTTTTTTAATTCAGAATGAGGATGAGCTGCATGAAGCTCCATGGTGACTCTAAATACTTCACACTATATTTATTTATTTATTTATTTATTTACAGTGTCTTGTTGGCTTTGGACTCTACTGATATATGTCTCATTGTCTCAGAAGCTTTACAGGAAGTACACTTCGCCAGACAGATGCACTAAAGCGTGACAGAGAGGTTATAGATATTTACTGTCAGAGTTGTTGTTGAGCTGCTGTCATGAGACACAAACTTTCTTGTCTCACTGACTAACTGCTGACCTTTTTTTTTTTGAGTTTTTTTTTAGATTGATTTCAATTGTTTTCGTCAATAGATAGCAGGCCTGAGACTAGAAACCTGCTGCAGATGGATATTTAAAATTCTACTTTAACTTACGATACAAATTAAAAAAAAAAAAAAATTGCCTTCACAAACGGGGGCCATTTTTATCTCACATTTGAGCATGTAATAAATTCACTTCCTCAAATATCTCAAGTATTCCAGATTTGTATTCCAGAGTTATCTATTAATTAGACTTTTGCAAGTGTAAGAACCAACTAAATTGACATAAATCCTTTCATGCTGTGCCTGTTTGATCATTACCGGTGCTCAGCCTTGGATTTACAAACACAGTGTTTTTTTTAGCAGCAAATTCAGGTCCTGGATCTTGTTAGGATCCTTTATAGCACTGAAAGGAAAAAGCTTTTCTTAAACAATAGATTACTAACAGATATATGAAAAATAAATGATACAGTATATTAGAATATATAAAATGTACTTAACTTAGTATAAATACGCAAAAGCAACATTGCCCGGAAGGTAGGAGGTTATATGCTCAGAAAAATGGGATTAATTTTAGTAAAGGGACTAAAGACAAGTCCCCAGGAACTGCAAAGAGGCCGAACCAGTGATCACAACTTTTTGGGTCTCCTTGTGCCAAGAAAGCAAAGGTTCATTTTTCCACAAAATGCCTCCTTTCACGGTCAGAATTTGATCTATTCGGCGCAACGACATTTAGAATGTCACACAATTTAATCACTTTAACCCGATTCAAGTTCCAGGACTTAGCCGAGAAGTCGCTGGTGCACATAGTGCACACGCACTATGTGCATAAAAAGGACCTGTTCAGGCTTCATGGGCCAGTGAACAACTTTTATAGGAAACACAGAAGACCACTGGTATGCTCTCCTAAACTGCGACTGCATTGACTAGATCAGTTCTACTCCAGCTATTGCTGTGGTGTACTGCAGGGTTCCTTCCTTGCCTCAGTTCATAAAAAGGCCTGAGCGCAACTGGTGAGAATAACATGCTATTATGACCATCATGAACTGAAGTCAGTCCCTCCAGTATTAAAGGTGAGAGCTCCATTTCTCGCCTGTATGGTCAGCTGATCACTGTGACACTTTCATTGTTGCTAAATGACTTTTTTGGCAATTTTTAATTTGATATTCTATATATAGCTGATACTGAGGCGCATTGTGAGTTACTCTGAATAAAGATTCAACATCTGTTCATACTGTGGAAATTAGGCCGCCAGGACACCGGTCAATATTGCTGTGATACTTTAATCCATCTTGCTCAAGGACACTTTGGCACAGGGGATGCCGCAGGCCGACGAGAACAACACCTGTGAAAGATGATTGGCTGGAAAGTAAGACAACGCTGTTACCTTCTTTAAAGTGATGCTTCTTGAGGGAGCTAAGTGAGATGCCAAATTAAACATTTTCTGTGTGTGAACGTGTGTGTGTGTGTTTCAGGTGGGCTGGAATGATGGATAGGGAGAAGGGACAAGAGCTGACAGCTCAGTGAGAATCACTGTTCCTCATCTATCAGATGAAATTGCCCAGTGGCAGCAGCGCGCAGCTTCCTCTCCCTCATGACTACACTCAAGCATACCATCCAATCTGGTTGGATTCCATCCTCAGTTTTTAAACAGGGCTGTCAATCAGATAAAAAAAAATCAACTAATTGATTGCACAATTAATCTTAATTAATCACAATTAATCTCTTTTTCCAGTTGAATAGTGAAGCTCACAATAATGGATATTAAATTATGAATTCATGTAACTAATGTAGAATGAAAACAAATGAATAATGTTTAAATTAAAATTCCATTTAATCTTTCATCATCTTTTTGTAAACTGATTGTTCAAGCGTTTCTCTGCTGTGAACTACTTGATTGTAGTTCACAGGAGACAATCAAATAGATCAAGTTCATCGACTCTCAGCTTGAAAGGCAGATTTCTTATATGAACTAGCAGAAATAATATGAAACCCCAGGCCCTTAAAGTACAGCTAAATTTCAACAATAATTTTGTATATGCACAAAAGCAGTTGATTAGTAAGAACATAAATGTTCCATATTCAAGTGCCACTTAATTTCACCTTGGAAACAATGTCCTGAAAATAAAAAAGGTTCTGATTCACAAATGGAGGCATTGAGACCTAATGTGTAGCCCACAGTAACTGTGAAGCTCTGATGGTGTTCTAGTTGGTACCAATGGATGCGTCAGGTCCTGTAGTTTCATATGGAATCAGTATCTTCACTCTAGCTTTTAAACTAAGCCCACTACAGACTCTAAAGAGACAGTAATGTGTTAATCTGTTTTAATATGTTTAATATTTCGAATTAAAATGTTGTTAAAAATGAATAACTTTTGACATAAATGCCTTTAATGCAATTCAACCACACATTTTAAACTCCCGAGCGCTTTAATGCCAGTATGGTGAAATGGCTACAGTACTTTTTAACATGTAGTCAGAGCCAGTGGTGCTTCATCCCAGAAGTGGTTGTCATCCACATGCTTACCCCAGGGGTGTGTTGTGTGCCCATTATTGTGTAATCTATGTACAAATGACTGTAGCAGTAGCTATGATGACACGCATCTCCTGAAGTGCCCACATGACACTGTTTTACGCGTGTGCTACAGGAGAGGTTGATCATGGTTGGACAACCACTTCCTGAGGTTAGATGTTCAATAAATAAAGATATGACCTTAGACTACTACTATAATCCAGGGATGACTTGTTGAGACAGTTGGGTGCTACAAGTACCTGAGAATAGTGATCAAAGCTTGGACCATTTCCTCAACACATCTGGATGAAGGGCCTGCAGAAATTCTGCCTTTATACTGGACTTAATACTTCTTCTCTATCTGGACAAGACACTAATGGCTTTATTTTACAAATTGTTATTGGGTCCATTTTAACCTTTTGTCATTTCTGGGTATGGTAACCCATCCATCAGCCCATTTTATTCCTCACTAGCACCACAGGAGTCTGCTGGAGTCAATCTCAGTGTCCTTTGGGCAAGAGGCAGGGTAATTTACGGGTCTCCAATTAACCCAAGCATGATTTTGGACTGTGGGAGGAAGAAGAACCCTGAGAAAACCCACACAGACACGTGAAGAACATGCAAACTCCACACGGAAAGGTCCCAGTTCAATGCTTTAAACCTGCAACCTTCTGGTATGGGAACCTTACAGTTTAAAACAAAACCTGTTTAATATTGCTGAAATAGCCAGAAAAATGATTGGCGAGTTTCTATAGCAGACAAGTGGAAGGCTTGGTCGATTTTGTCATTCCCTATATTACTTCTACTGTGGAATGAACTTCCACCTAGAGGGACAATGTAGATCTGAATTGAACAGATGATAATTATTTGCTAAAGCAAATATATTTTAGACAAAGAAGAAAAAAGCTCACTTACAAAGCCGGTGATGGTGAAATACAGTGAGAAAGACGTGAAAAGGTTAAATAAATATATGAGTGTGTTAATGTCGTACCGCAGCAGAAAGAGATGGCAATATCCTGAGCCTGGAAAGGAGGGTCAATTCCCCTCTTCTTGTTGCTATGACAACCTGTCATGTAGCACCCACAAAAATAATCCTTAACGGCACGAGAGACAGAGAGATAGGAGAGACTGGTGCAAACAAAAAACAAAAATGTTTTTTTTGTTTTTTTTCGATGAGATGGGCACATTAGTAGAACGATGTAAAATGAAAAGGGGACGTGCAGTAAGGTCTAAACACCAAACTACGAGACTGTTTCTTCCCCCTCGGTGTGATGCTGCTGCCGCTGTGTGCAGGATGTGGAGCGCAGCAGGAAGAGGGAAGTGCTAATTGCTTCTCTTTAGTCCGCACTAAGAAAAGAGGGAGCAGATAGCGCAGTGGGTCCATAGCCCTGACCGTCCGCTCCGTGGCTGCCCACTCCCTCACTCACATGCACACATGCACACACACACACACACAAATAACGTTCGAGGTCAGCATCTGTACCCCAGAGCGTTCACCCCGGACTCTTTTGTACTGTCATGATACTCCGGAAGACGCCGACTCCCTCGGCGCTAGTCAAACAGAGGCTGCAGGCGCTGATCTGGCCAGAACAAAAACATTGGTATTGTTCCAGAGCAGGGATTACTCTCGCTCCCAGTACGGGAGGAGAAGAAGGGCGGTGGGGGGAGGGATTGTTAATTTTTTTTTCCTCCCTTAAAGACTTGACTTTAGATGGGGGAGCTTGCTTGGAGAGTTGAACTCTACACGCATCAAAAACGCATTTTTTCCTCGTGTGAAGAGTACAGCAGACTACGTGATCTGAGCTGTTAGAGGGTCTGCTTCGATTCATTTAGGTAAACAAGTGGAAAACAAGTGTCTGGTGTGTGTCAATGTCAAATGTGATCAGCAAAGGCATTTGCAATCAATCAGTTTTATTTGACAGTGACGGTTTTATACAGGACGGTTGCTCTTTTTAGAAATCGATCATACACGGAGCAAGCACACGGCTGTCATGTTTGCAAAGGTGGATTGACTCTTGAATCCCACTTAAATCAACCTACTGCTGTCAGGCAGCCTGGCGTTTTCACCACCTGCAATTTACGACTCTACGAATGACACCACAGTTACTGAATGCAGGATTCCCCATCTTTCCCACGATTGACCGAACATTTTTGTCTTAGCCTCAAAACTAAATCATACCTGTTTTTGATTCCTCCACTGCTGGCAATATGAGAAAATAAAGCACAGTTTGATTAATTCTGTGCATTTACTCTAATGAGTCAGTTAACCCAACCGCCTTCTATCAGTAGAAAGTTTAAACTTGTTTATTATTTCTTTAAAGAGGTCTGAATCTTAAAGGGCTGACTGAAATAAATGGTGGAGACAGTCAGAAGGTGCTCTTTATCCCGCGCTCCCTCCATGTAGATGAGGTTTCATAAATAATTGGACACAGGTGAAGTTGTGCCAGAAACAGCTAGTCTGCTTCTGCAGAATTAGCAGTACAGGCCTTGTATGATGTACACAATTTAAAAAGAAAAAAGTCTCCAAATGTAGCAATGCAAATAAGGAATAGAATCATTATCAAACTTTGCTGAGTTTAACTTTGGTGGTCTTTTGTCCTGGAATGCTGCAATACATACAAAGAAGCCAAATCACAATGAAGAAATGACATTGCCATGAAGAATTGCAGAATTCTGTAGACACTGACACTAAAAGCGATGAACACCTGGACCCTTCATCAGCGAGCTTTAGTCATTAAACGTTTTGAGCACTGACCATTTTTAACAGTCAAATAATGTAATTACCTAAATAAGTGAGGCCAGTTTACAGTATTTCAATTAAAGAGAGACAGAGTGCTCCGTGCCGCTGCATCATTTCCTCCGTTGCTGACGTGCAGTTCGTTAAGAGGGCGCTTATTATTTAAAGTGGGAGCTGCAGAGTGAACTCGTAGCTGGAGGAACAGGATTCAGATAATGGGATGAAGCTGGGATGTTCCATGGAGGCTGTTCAGTAACTGACCATGATGTGTGACTGCTGTATTAGGGGGGGGAAGCAAAAATAGAATTTCCCAATAGAGAACAAGGTAGTAGCACATTATATGACATATTTTGGTGAGGGCATCATGCGAAGTGTTTCAGTCTTTGACAGTGGTGCAGTGTGAGGGGATAAGGGAAGCCTACTGTTGTTCTGTGTTGGACATATGTAATTTGGGAAAATTTCATGCTGTGTAGAAAATGGGGTTAGCCAGCTATCTTGCTTTACTTCGAGTGTGTGTGTGTGTGTTGCTCTGTTTCTGGTGTGTTACTGTAGAATCCCTAAGTGGGTCTAACCGGGCTACAGTAGCTGGCTGCACGCAGTAAATTGGGTCACTGCTGAATTAAACACCAGTGCCTCTGCTTTCAGTGCTGCTTCGCTGCCGCGCCAGAGAAAGGCAGGTTAGAAATAGTCACAGCCGAGCCCAGGAGGACAAGGGGAGTAGAACTGGTTGCTGTGAACACGAGAAGCGGTCGTTTCAGAAGTCCAGCCTCACACAAACACGCCTTCTGTTGTGAAAAGGTTAGCGTCACCACCATGAAGATATGAGAGCCGTGTGAAGGCATTTTCTTACTCATCGCAGTAGAGATCCACATGGCACATCTCAGAGTTGGCCTCCACTTTAATATTCTCTAAGAAGCAAGGAGAGCACAGAAAAGAAAAAAAAAAGATATGGCGAGACTATTAGGGAGAAAAAAAAAGTGTGGCTCTGATTGTAGAGTTCCTGGAAGGTTTTTTTTGACAGTTTGTTAGTCTGTTTTGAGACCAATGTGAAGTATTTGCTCTGAGTGGTAAAAACCAGAAGCAGAGCAGCTCATTGTCTCTCTCTCTGCCGGATGAGTGTAAGCCACAGTCCTGCTGCACTGGAGTGGCATAGGCCAAAAAAAGAAGAAAGTAGCATGAATATATAAAAAAGAAAAGAAAAGTGTGTTTCCTTAACCCTGCAGCTGAGCAACAGTAGAGGAAAGAGATACTGGGAGGCAAATTTAAGACCACGGTGGATGCTCTTAGGCCTCCAGTCCCCGTGGTTTCCCAGTGCTCTGCGGTGGTCCCATAGCTCAACCTTCTACATGCAGTCAGCCACACTCAAGGACACATACACTTTGAGGGCGAGGGAATTAATATTTGATATCTCGCTCTGCATCATGTGGTGAGACAGACAGTCAGGCATACTAACAGGCAGATACAGGATGGAGCCAAACCCAGGAATAACCACTCCCTGCTGCAGTGCCACCACTTCACTGGAGGATATTGGATTGCAATTAAGCAGCGAGAGTGGCTGTTGTTTGTGAAATTGGTTAAAAATACTCAGCAGTTTTCATTTCATCCCAGGACCACCACGCCCTTACTCTTTGAGGATGTGCCTGATGAACCATCGTGTATGATATAAATGAAAAGCCAACGCACAGGGGGAATGCAGAGAGTATCATAAATGAGGACTGGAGGCACATTCACCACAAAGGGGAAGAAGTAAAAAAGTTATAAAAGTGTTAAGAGAGTAATTCACCACCTTTTTAAAAAGTCTGTTTCTGCTGACCTCAGGTGTTTTACATTTGTGCCTCGCTGTCGTGATAACCTAGTGTATTCTTAGGTGTATCAATACACTGTGAGGTCATTCTGTGGCCACACCCATTACTGATGCTGAGTGGAGTCAGGGATTAAGCAGACTTCCAACCAGTGGTTTATCAGCCAGATGTTCAGGGGCTTCTCTAATGCACGCTTCCAGGTCTACATTTTTCATTCAAGGGCTCTACGGGAATATCTTTGCATGATTAAGAATCCGTAAAAAACTCCTTCTTTACTCTTACTGACCCTTTATGTAATCCCTGGGTTCAGCCTCCGTCTGAAACAGGCTGTTTTCGTTCTTTTCTCTTTAACCCTATGAGCCCTGAACCAACTCTCATCTAATACGTTGCCAGAAGGCTGCACCTTGCCCAACTTCTGACAGCTATGTAATAGTAGGATTTCACTTTCCTTCTCATTCTTTTAAATGTCAACTTTTCAGATACATTTAGCCGATCCACAATCAGGCATATGAGAGTGGACAGCACATACAGCAGATAAAAAAACAACCTTTAGGACCAAGGTGTAACTCCCACTTTAATATAGAAGTGGTTTGACTACTGAAGCAGAAAAATTAATGAGACCACAGGGAAAATTTGGTTTATCAGTGCTTCCCACAGATGAAGCAGCATTGTGTGCTGCTGGGACGGAGTCGCTTGCTCAACGGCACTCAATCACTGTGCGAATGAGCAAAAGCGTTGGATTCAGTTTGTGGCAGTGTGAGCAATATTCAAAATATCATAACTCACATTCTTAATCTTTTTTTTTTTTTTCTCGTGTTTTTACCATATGGTTCAACAGTGTGAGAATACATTAATAAAACTAACCAAAAATGCAAAAGCTTTCTTCTTACCAAAGAAACATGTCAACAGGCTGGCAGCGGAGCGATGCAAACACTGCAGAACAAAACACATTTTTAGTGCCCTGCATTGTGCATTACTTTTATTGCATTTAAGTACACACATGCACATGCGCACACACACTCTACAGTGTACGTATAACCAGTGTGACTTAGCCTTGAGTACATTTTATATGCAGTTTTAAAATACAGTTTTACCTTACATTTGAGGGTATTACACATTAGCATATCACTTCTATGAGCAGGAGTCATAATGCAGCGGCTGACAATAACGTTTTATCGTCAGGAATTTCTCATTTCAGACACAGTTCAACTCACCTAGAGGTGTCCAAATAGCTACAAAACTATCTTAATAGATCAGGGTTTGACTGTTTTCCACTCGTCTTTCAAGCTGGAGGAGGGGAGTTTGTTATCCTTACACTTTTCTCAAAATTTCAAAATAAAATTAACCTGTTTTCTTTTTGATCAAACTCACATTACATGATTTACTTTCACATGCTCAAAAAACAGTTTTATCTTAAGACAACATAGTAGGCTCCATATTTATATGAACAAAGTAGAGAACATAACCTCAAGTGAATGTGATTTGCAGGTTAACATTCATACACACTGTATGGTGACTTCACGTTTTAGAACTTTGATGAGCATAGACATGTGACCTCATAAGAAATTAATGAAAAAGAATAATACCTTTGAAGTTAGGTCCAGATTAGTTATAATATGTAGAGGTCTGTTTAGTATGCATTCCAGCAGGCGGTATGGGAGGACGATAACTATTGTTTATGGTAATATACAACAATATAAAAGGACATGAGGTTGAGGAAACAAATCACATTAGCACATACTGTTCAT
This sequence comes from Eupleurogrammus muticus, assembly GCA_036785175.1. Lineage (NCBI taxonomy): Eukaryota > Metazoa > Chordata > Actinopteri > Scombriformes > Trichiuridae > Eupleurogrammus > Eupleurogrammus muticus. Next base: position 17,048,939 of record JAYKQN010000010.1, on the reverse strand, counting down.
TCCTGTTCTAGAACAACAAATCAGGCATCATATGAATAAAACAAACCATTTACTCTGATAGACCGAAGACATCCTTGTTAGTCAGATGCAGCTGGAGTGTCAAACACCGTCCACGTTACACGCCTGCATGCGTGTTCACTGTTGAGTGCTACTGGTTACGTAACAATAGCAGAAATCCACCGTCTGTGTTTGTTGTTATCAGTGCTTCCCAAAAGGCCTGGAGGCATAGGGCTAATGGTTAGTACCAGACCGGAGTGCATGCTGGATTGATTTCACAGCAGCTTGAGAAGGCACTGAAGGCTCTGAATGCAGTGATCCTCCTGAGGGTGTATGTGTTTTTTGTGTGTGTGTGTGTGTGTGTGTATGTGTATGTGCGCCTGCATGCATACATGCACAAGTGTGTGTGTGTGTGTGTGTGTATGCATTTATTCAAGTGTTTTGAGAATACAACATAGAACGAATTCAGAACAAAGCAGGGACACAAGCGCTGCAACACAGTTGCAATAGTAGAGACTTTGTATGACAAATTTTAAACATCATGAATAACATAATCTGAAATCAACACTGAATCACAGTTTAGAGAAGGCTTAAGGTCATGTGTTCTCACAGTGAATCAGTTAGAAGTGCAAAAGTTCAATGACACATCATGCAAAATGACAGGGTTATAGTGGGTTTTTAGAGTAACCTACACTTTGCAAAATAAGTTAGAAATAATACACCATGAATTGTGACTTCATGTTAAACAAAAAGCTCCAAATATCTAAGAGAACAAACACTGGTTGGATAGAATGACACACATCGCTTTTCGCAGTGTCACTGGGTGAAGTTGGAAGAGTCTGTTTCACCCCCCTTTCAAAGCAAAAGATGCATTTCTAAAGTAAAGCTATTCACACAATTACTTTAAATATGCACAGCAGCACAACATAGAAAATGGTCCTAATTATCCAGAGAAAATGGTGTTTTCCCAAGATCTTTATCCTGAGCGTGTCTCATATTTCAAGTGATTTCACACTGGTGTGTTTGTATGTGTGTGTGTTTCTTGCAGATGATGGTAAGCTGTCTCTGGACGAGTTCCAGGCCTTTTTCTCCGATGGCACGCTGAACGAGGAAGAGCTGGAGAAGCTGTTTCACACCATTGACTCTGATAACACCAGGTCAGCACAAGCAGACTATACCACTACTGCTTGCATTTGTGTGTCTGTTTTTGTTTGCCGGTGGCATACAAACTGGCCGTGTAGTTGCATGAAATGAATATGCACTCTTGAACATTCGTGGACAGTGTGTGTGTGTGTGTGTGTGTGTGTGTGTGTGTGTGCAAGTTTGTTTGTGTGCTCACCCCACTGTGGCATTTGTTTTTGATCACATCTCACCATCAATTATGTAAAAGCAGAGGGATGCACGCAGCTGTTTGCCTGCTGCACAACCTCAGTGCTGCACTCATTGGTAATGTGTGTGTGTGTGTGTGTGTATGAGCATGCTTATGTTAAATGTATGTAATTTATCCTGCTGCTAGGAAATGTCACACCCAGTTCTGAAATCTCTTTTTATAGAGAACCATTTATATCAAAACCCTTTATGCTAAGTGACATCTTCAATATGATGAACCATGATAAAATATAAAAAAGAATGATAAAATGAAGGAGAGGAAATGATGAAAGAAAAGTGACTCTCTCGTTTTTTGCAGCAGTCATCCCTCCCATCCGGGACATTAACCTCTCTAGGGCTTCTGCAACCTTAGGACTGATTTTGATTGGCTGTCATTACATCAATTTATTGACCCTTTACAATCAGCTAATCAGCTCATCCAGCCCGCAATCAGGAGGAGTGTGCTGCTGACACAGTAGGATCTGAGTAATCAAAAGACCGGCTCTTTTTAATTTACACAACCTCTGAATCCTGCAGGGCCCTGAATAAAATGAAACCAAGCGGAACAAAAGCTGACCTTTATGGTTGTTGTAGAACTGAATTAGATTCAATATATTAATCCTTGGCTTGGCTCAAATATTAGTTGATATTTTTAAATCAGTGCGGTAAGTGGACCATGCAGCCATCACTCTGATATATCACGCTTTATAAATCTTATCCACTGCAGTGGATGCAGTCGGAGAAGGTTCTGTTCATTAGATTTAAGTAGACTTGGCACCCACATGTCAGGTCTCAGCATTATCATGTGACAGCAGATAAGGTTATTGATTTGTGCGAGTAAAAGCCCAAAACGACTGTGTAAGCGTTTCCTGTTAAAGCAGGAAGTTGATGGATGGAGAGGAGGGGTGGAAGCGGCAGAGACTGAGCACTGTCCTTCTTCTAACCCTCCGTCTATCGGTCTCTGTCACTCCGCGGCTTCCTCCCATCTCGGGCTTTCTTCTTCAATCAGGTGGAGATTTCTGTCTTGTTTTTTCATGCCAAGCCCTTCTTGTTTCCATCATTTTGATGCCTTCATCCTCCTCCTCCTCCTACGTATCGCTCTGCCCATCACCCCTCTCCATCCTCTTCCATCTGCCACTCATTCCTGATGTCAAATCCCCCATTCACTTCTCGCCTGTGACATGAAGCTGAACACCGAATCTCGGGTGATAATTCGTACTTTACTTTTAAATGACGTCTTGAAGTGGTGCGGGATCATGGGAGTTGTTTTCCTGATTGCTCTGCAGTCAGCTTCTCTCATGATACCAGATGATCAGGGATCTTAACACCTGCCAATTATCTGAGGATTTTAAAATGTGAGGCAGCTGCTCGGATGGTAGCCAAAACATCTTAATGAACTAGTCAAATTTTGGGTGAACATACTGTATTTTTCATTTGATGGACGTTGTGTGTGTGAATGCGTTCATTCAAGAGTGTGCCACATTTTATCAGATGATTCCAGGAGAAAATCTGGCTAAAACTCACAATAAACAGACCTTATTATGTACGGGAAAACCAGCTGATTTGGCAGCAGCTGTCATATCTGTCACACTAACAAATACATCATAAAACAGAGCAACAGCCAGGAGCATTGGGGAAGGCAGCACCACAGCATATGACCATTAACAGAATTTTATGGAAAAAACAGTACTGACCCTGACTCACCCTAACAACTAGTCTGCTTTTTTCATGATAAAGACGTTTTAAGCAGCATGTTTTTCAAGAATATACTGGATAGATGAAAATTGCATCTGCTACTAGCATAGACTGCATGGACGGCAATTAAGTTTCAGAGAAATGCCAGAATTTAGAGGGCTGTCGCCTCAATACAAAATCCCAGTTGGATAAGGATTAAAATTGGATGCAACGATGAATCTGACAAATAGTCTCAATGTTAAAGCTAATTAAAATAATTGCCGTCTCTGCTACTCTATGGGCTGTGAAATAATTTTGACAAATATTAGCTCACAGCAAACACCAAAAAAAATGGAAATTCTCTACTGCCAGTAAAGAATGAAATAAGCTGGAACTGCAATGGAAACACGGCTATAGAGACTTCTGCCGGCCGAAAAGATTTTATTTTCTTTGCAAAAAAGGTCAATTAGTACCCGGGTGTTCTGAATAATAGAAGACTCCGAACATCGGGGAGACCTGAATGTTTATACCCAAGGAACACCCCCCTGCTTCACACCCCTTTGTCTGTTGCAGGGTTTCACATTCTTTTCTTTATTGCAAGCATCAGCTCCGACCTTATCCTGCAGGTTTTTGTATCCGTGTGGGAGGTAAAAAGGTCTAGCCATCACAATTTAAAACACCAGAGGGTCTGGTACTACATGAGAGTAAAAGGTGGGGTATGGATACAAAGAAACTCAATTTACAATTTCACATGTGATCTACCTGTTTCTTAGAAGAATGTTTTGCACATTGATGATGAGGCTTTTCTGATGACATGGAAAATTGATTTACAAATTGTGAATTTTTAGAGGAATCTTAGCGGACAAGATTAATTGTGTAATTTTTCACATGTGAAGCACCATGTTGCCATGGTAGAATTACCATAAAAATGGTCCCGCTGTTAGGCTACTAATGGTTGATGATCATGTGAGAGAGACGAGCTTTATGCCTTATGAAGAAGACTAATGGGTTGTTGCTTATTTGTATATTGGTGATCATTAATTGGTCTCCCTTCTTTTTTATAGTTGTGGGAAAAACCAAAACTAGGAAGAAATTCTTTTTGTTTTAGGACACGGTAAAAAATAATCCCTCATTATAGATTATGTTCCCTCCATTTAATCAATTCATGTAATTAAACCTACCACCAGAGACATTGTTGGCAGTGTGCTCCAAATATTCCCACATGGTACGTGGCCCACGTCTTTCCAACTTGCTGAATCGTCTGCTTAGGCTGCAGTGTGCCAGGTGCAAGCTCAACCCGGCTATAGAATAGGATGTGAGGTGACATATTGATTGGTTGACTTCATATTATGCCCAAAACATGCCAACAGCTGACATCATCTGCAAATAGGTTTGCTGGTTGACTTTATTTACTGTACCATATGGATAGGAAAGAATCAGCTACATTTATATTCATCAATTTTGCAACATTGACAAATATTGTAAAGTGTAGCATAAACTGCATATGTCATTACTTATAATACTGAATGTCGGGTGCAACCTTCAGTATAGCTTTTTAAAGTACATCTGTCACAATGGTAGATCTGGACGCATTCTGGCAGAACCCCACAATAAAAAAAATAAACTGCTCCTAACTAGAATAAAATGGGCCATTATCAAATCATCCAATAAAACACTAGCACACTCTACATGGTCTTTTGCCGATGTTTAAAATAATGAAATAGCAATGAATGGGCCATGACGTTCTATGTTGTGCAGCGTTTATCGTGCAGTAATTTATCATTGGGATGAACAGATGGAGTCTTTCTGCCTGTCTCTCCCTCTGCCCCCTGTTCTCTGTTCATCAGTTACATCTCATCCCTCTGTTGGCTTCTCTCACTTCCTTTCCACTTTTCCTTTCTACCCCCCCCCCCCCCTGTCTTCTCCCTTGTTCTCCTCTTTCTCTCTCGGTCAGTCAACCAAAGAAAGCCTTCTTTACGCCAGAGAACAACTCGCTGCCAAATGAGTCCCCACACAGCGAACTGAGCGTGAATGATGGCAGCGGATTGATTTAGGCTCCTGTCAGAGTCTTGTTAGTTTGCTCCCTGCCGCCAAAATGTGTGTGTGTGTGTGTGTGTGTGTGTGTGTGCATGCGTGCATGTGTATGTATGCATTATTATTATGCCTGTAATCGCATGCAAAAACCTTTCCTCTGTTTCTGACCCGGCTCTTATCCATCCTTTTTCCTTCCTTCCTTCCTTCCTTCCTTCCTTCCTTCCTTCCTTCCTTCCCCTTTCTCTCCTTCTGCTGTTCCCGCACAATGCTGTGATAGTAATGTTGATACTAAGGAACTCTGTGGTAAGTATACTGCACACACACACACACACACACACACACACACACACACACACACACGTGCACACACACACACACACACACACACAGGGCACTGTGATACACACACATGCAGACATGCATGGTTTCCTGCCCTCATTCTCACTATTATCTGTTATTGAAATATACTTCTCAGTTGAAATGCAATTATTTTTCTTCAAAGAATATAGTATAAATTCAACTACTTCTGGCTAACCATTGCGAGTAGTTTTGTGAGTAAAAATTGGATAAATCTTATAATGTATCAATTTGTGTGCATGTGTGTGTGTGTGTGTGTGTGCAGACTACTTTGCCAAGCACATGGGGGACTATGAGGGAGTTCTGGCCTCGTTGGAGACACTCAACCTCTCCATTCTCAAAGCCATGGACTTCACCAAGAAGGTAGGAGTGTGTGTGTGACAGACAATGTGTGTATCATTCACAAAAAAAAACTAGTCCTTTAAGTATAAAATCAATAGACTTGGAGATAATGTGTTGAATTGTCCAATATTTGAGAGAGGGGTCGATAAAATTAAAAATGCAGTAGTTTCCTTTTACTTACAACAGTGTACAACCTATAATTTATCTGATGGCTCAGTCTCCCAAAACCTGCACTGTTGAATGGAAATGCTTTACTTGCTGATGTTTGCATTCGTGTCAGTCATTATAACTCAACCATATTTGCTGTTAGCCAGTTGTTTCAAGATCATTCTTCGGTGTGAGAACATGTTCAGTAACAGACTATCCATCCTGAAGCCTTTTCACGCATCACTTATGTAATCAGCAGCCTGTGTTGTGGTGTAAAATTGATATTGCAGAAGAAACACGCTGCGTATGTGTGATGACAACCTGCCAATACTGGTGCGAGCGTGTGTGTGTGTAATTGTGTTGTGTAATTTCTGCATCAGCTGTACATATGTGGAAGCAGTGCAACCAAACCTCACCCTACAAACATACTGAACAATGTACAGTGTCTGCTCTTGCAGGTCAGGAGTAGTGTGGACATGCATACATGTGTGCGTGTGTGGCAATCAGCTGGAGAACATAACGTGTTATCCTAGTTTTCACATGTGCTATATATATAGCAGCAGGTCCACAGCCACACTCCCATTTTTGTGTTCATGTCCATATTAGAGTTTGTGCTCCTTTGTGCATGTGTGTGTGTGTGTGCGTGTGTGTGTGTGTGTGTGTGTGTGCGTGTGTGTGTGTGTGTGTGTGTGTGTGAACTCTGTGTGTCTCTATATCTCTATCCCCCAGCTCTCTGTCTTTATCTTTCTTTCTGCTGCAGGACATTCAGCAGCACTCAAGCACATACACGTGTGTGCGTGCGCACACACACACACACACACACACACACACACTCACACCCACACACACACACACACACACACTCACACAGGCTAATGACCGTCCATTGTTTAATCAATCAGTTGAGTGTCTCTCTTGTTCTGTTGCTGTATCTCTTGTGCTTTGTCTTCTTCTCACTCATTCATACTGTTCTTTTCCCTGTTACATTCACTGGTATACACACACACACACACACACACACACACACACACACACACACACACACACACACACATACACACACACACACGCACACACACACACACACACACACACACACACACACACACACACACACACACACACATACACACACACACACACACACACACACACACACACACACACACACACACACACAGGGCACTGTGATACCATGATATTCTCTATTGGGCAGTGTGGAAAAGCTCCAACAGTGCTTTGTAGGCAGTGGATCAGCTCAAAGAGCAGCTTTTACTGCAGAGAGGCAGATTGGAAGATTGGAGGCTAAAGTGTTGCTTTAACGTAGATTTACAGTTGCTTTGAAGCAACCCATCTGTGTTTAAACTGCATTTATGCTCTTATTTTCTCTGCTGCTAAAGTTTCAGTTGTTTTGCATTCTCTCAAATTCATTCACTGGGGCACCAATTCCATTTTTATTAGCACAGCAAACCATGGCCTCATGTTACCATGCATAACAATCGACCCAATGAGTGACATGGAGAAATTTTACTATTTGGGAAAGCACAGGTATTATAATGAGTGATGTGATATATGATACATGATACTTGGCATTTCTGCAAGACAATTCATCAGCGTGCATCACAATATGTGTGACTAAAGAAGGAAAACTAATAATAATAATAATAGTTATGGTAGGTATTAAAGTTCTGTAGTTCTGTTGCATGCCATACCCTTCTTTTGCTCAAAATGTCTATTTAAAAAATAAGATTGATATTTGGCATTAGTGTATGATAAAGTACCTCGAGAAGAAGCATCTTTATATATATTGCAATATTGATATTTCGCCCCACTGCTAGTGTTGAGTTATTGCACTCAGTAGTATGAGAAAAACACAAACAGAAAAATAAATCACAAAAAACCTGAGGTACACAGCAGTACTTCTCACCTGGATGCTGTCTGCTGCTGGCAAAAGCTCTGGAGCAAAAAAGGAAATATTCCAGTGCTCACCAGGTTCCCTCATGTGTTTCATGTTTATTCAAAGGACCCATATATGCATTTAGCTGTTTTTTACTGTGCTTATTTTATTATTTTGATACCCCTAACAAGATGTATTTGCACTTTAAATAAAAAAAGCATGGGTCCTTTTTGGGTTTTTCCTCATACATATTCATTAGTGCATTTTTTAATTGGCGGATTTTAAGTGGAAGAGCCTACAAGTCTGCGTATTTGTGCACTCTTGCAGTAATTTCTTATTGCAAATACTGTAAAGCTCTTTCTGCAGCAGTTCCCTCTCTTATTGTATTCTTCATTTTATTAACTATACACTCTTAAGCCCAAAATTATTCATACCCCTTTCAAATAGAAGGGATTCCTTTATGTTTTCACTTACAAATTAGTAGTTCACCTTAGTTTTTACTTAAATAGGACACAAAAGAAAGTCTGAAGCCATAATTGATTTGTGTTTCTTTAGAATGTGTAAATAGAGGGAGTGAAAACAAAAAATCACATCCAACAAATGACTATGACATAGAAAGCTTCAGCAGGGCATGCTTTGTGAGTGAAATCTTTCTTCATATATATATATATATATATATATATATATATATGCACTTTATAGTTGAAAGACTTTCTTTTGTGTCCTATTTAGGTAAAAAAATAAAGAAACCCCTTGTATTTGATAGGGGTATGAATCATTTTGGGCTTAAGTGTCCATACTGAGATGGGTCATTCACTTTTGGTATTAAATGTTTGAAAAAAAAGAAACAAGATGTGCAAATTATTAAACCCAACAAAAGCAAAAAATTGTAGGGAACCTTAAAAAAAGTGTAAAAAGACTATTAGTGATTAATAAATGATCTTTTTTATTAGGTAGAGCTGACAGAGCAGATTTAATATCAGACACCATTGAAGAGACTTGGTAGATTAAGTGTTTTTTTTAGTGTATTGTTATATTTAGAAAAAAATAGACGTTAGTTTAGTCTGATTAAAGCATGAAATGAATTGAAGAGTGTAAGAAAACTGTTAAAAACTATTAAAACATAGACTTTATAGTGGTTGTTAAAGACTGTTAGATGAAAAAAAGTGATAAATGGTGATTAATAACAGCAAATTGTGCGAGTAATTACTTCATTATTTTTTTAATCGATTGAGCGCCCTACTTTGAATATTTCACGTTGAGCCAATTCTTGTTTGAAAGGTGACATCTTTAAAATCTGGGGGCTTATTAGCTCCACAGCCCACGTCTCAGTGGGCTGTTTAACTGCTCATCCACAAACTCCACTGAGTGCTTATATCCCTATGCTGGCAGTAGTAGCTGGGTATGTTTCAGTTTAACTTTGCCCTCTAAAAAAGTTCATTTCTTTTTCTCTTTCTGCCGCACTTTTATTTATATTTAACAGCCGCCTCCTTTCTGTTTCCTCCTCATCAACCTTTCCCTCGCTTGTTGTTTTCTTTTCTCTTTGTTGCTTTAATTTCTCACGTCAGTTTTCCCACGATAAAAATGCCTCAGAGATGAGAAAAAACAGGGGAAAATGTCCAAATTGAAGCAGATGTGAGGAGGTGGAGTGGGTGGAGCCAGAAGGCAGAGCGTGATATTGGCCTGAGCAGAAGGCTGCAGACAGAGCAATGGCCTTTTAGAGGCCAGCGAGAATTGATTAACTTTTGCAATCCACCTCACTGAATATAGACACAGGCGAACGAATGGGTGGAATAGTTCGGCAAACTTCACGCTCTGCAGTTACCCACTGTACTGAGCCTTGTTTTCCCCATATAAAGCATTTGATTGGATCCTGAGGGCAGCTCGCTGTAAGAATAAAGCTGGTCTCCAGATTATTCTGAGGAAAATTTATACCCCAGCAGTATTGGCTAAGCTGTGGTGCAAACACCATGCCAAGTCTCTGCAATGTAGGACAGGATGAATAAAATGACAAGCTGGGGGCTTCTCCTGGAATGAAACCTACTGTGTTTCCGTAGCCGATGCCTGAACAATCTCATTTTTTTTCCATAATATGAATTGTTCGAATGTGTGTGTCCCCTGAGACAACATGGACATCCACAGCTGTGAGCTGCGGCTGCAGAGAAATACAGAATCTGCGTGCGTCGCCGCTGCTCATCGCCCTCCCCCCGCGCTTCCAGAGGCACAACCATCGTACTAATAATTCATGCAAATGTGATATTTCCCTTCACTTCATGCAGTATTCATAGTTTTGACTGTCAAGGTATCAATTAGCAGAAGCGGTCATGTTCTGTCTTAAGAGCCTCCTGAGGTTCTGCAAATGAGCCGTACATAAAGGAATTAGTGCCTGATTAATAAACTCGAATCACCTCTGACCTCTCATCACATCCATCCAGGTATTAATTGTAATTATGCTGATTAACACACAAAGGAAGTAACAGAGTTGAGACATTATTATTTTAGATGATGATTATAGAGCAGGATAAACTGTTTAATTGGCTTTATGTCTATCATATATCTCAGGATAGCGTGGTCATACAAACATTAAACCAACTATTTTATGCACATTTCAACATCTATATATTTCATCTGGGGGTATAGTGGAAGATCTTTACATGATTTATGGTCCAAACAAGATCAGGTCAAGTAAGGGTTAATCAATGAGTAGGTGTGACCCACCCATCGTTTTCCCTTATCCCAGGGTCATTTGCCAACGATCAATCATTTCCGTCCCATAAGGTTCTCATGCAATATTAACGCTCCTCACTCGTCCAGTAGATAGGAGGGATTTTAGATTATGCTCGGCAATGGGAGTTATTCTAGTCTGCAAATAAGGCTCCGAATCGAAGGCTATGGATCTGTTGCCATAACTATTAAAAAGGTTGAAAATTCAAAAATTTGCTATTAGTATGTTTACCTTCCTGGTTAGTTCTCAATCATCACGTTGTGTCAGTTCATAACTACTAAATTATCCGTGATGTAGCGGATGAGTTTAGAGGTGTGTGGTAAATTTTACATAGAGCCTTTTCAAAGATGCCAGGTTTAGAAGTTGGAAACTTGGATTTTGGAGGACAAACTTCTGAGGGACGGATCATTCTGTGCCTGGAACAGCAGTTTAGCTTCAACTCACCTACCTGACTGTACCGTGATGAGAGAACCTTAACTCAAAGCTCCACCAACGTGAAAAATAACAGCCACGCAATAAATGGTTTGGATATACCGGCCGCATGCCCTACAGGGAAATTACTACAGCTTCTATCCTGGCGCTAAATCTCCGCCATCAGTGCAGGTTGGTTTTAAAAAGCAAAGGATAGTTGGCTGTCGCCATCGGTCGACCAATACCGTCGCCTCATCGCCCACGACTGAGTCATACCGTGACTCAGTCGTGGACATTGGGGTTTATAGGGCTGGCACCACTGTTGCGGTCCACTTCTCAGAAATTTCCCCTCTGGAGACTTCTGCCAGCTCAGCATACAAGAAACTATAAGATCTGGGCTTAGCAACTTTTCCCTTATTTTTTTTCAGAGGTATAATAGGATATAATATTCATAGTATTAATCTGTCTTCATGGTTAATGGGTTCATTTTAACCATCCCTAGTGTGAACGTTTTTCACGTTGACCGAAACTCAAATCTATCCAGTGACTGTGTCATTGCATTGCCTATTTCTCACCTCAAATGTTGGGAGATGTTGAAAAATGCAGATATAACTGCAGATATAATCTAAAAACGAATGATTGGTGCGGAACCAGTCATAGAGATTAAGTGTGATGTCGATTTTAGAACAGTTTGAATTGATGTGATTCGTTATTAATTACAGACAGAGATGGCGAGACGCTGCTCTACATGATGCTCCACTGCAACCTTTACTGATAATTGTCCACTTGACATATTCTTTTTTTTTTTTTTTACAACAAACAAGGTTTCAACTGCTAACTTGGCCCATAATATCCCACTGCAGCTCATGTCAGCATGGCATTGTCTCAAGACGCCTTTGCAGGTGGTGACAGTTGCCTTGGAGCCAGACTACTTTGAGAGCCGTTGTCATGGAGGCCGAGGTGATGTCGATCTATGTCAATCGAGACATAATTATAAGACGAGCTATCAGTCGGCAAACTTTTTCCAGAGTCTCGTAGTTGCAAGTCGCTCCCCCCCGCAGTATCACCATCAGCAGGACAGAACATGGGCATCGTCCTGACAGTTCAACGCTTTACTCCTGCTTCTTATTAGAGGTTTACACCATGTCCCTGATATCTGAGAAGGAGATGGCAGCCATCAAGCCATTCGTGAGCGCTGGAGAAAGTTTAAGAGAAAACTTCGGTGAGGGAAAGGCTGAGCAACGGTTGCCAAGCAAAGGATTTTGCATTTTGATTTGACGCTCGCTTGCTTTCCTAACCGCCGTGGCGTCTTACTCACATTTTCAGACGCTCTCTGAAACCTGGAGATTCGGAGTCTGTTGTCTGAGAACAAATACGTAATCCGCGGGGATGGAGCGAAAGTGTCGAAACGATTCAAATCCAGTGTGTTCTCCCGACTGTTTGTGCCTTTCTGTTTTTTCGAAAGCTTTTATGATACTGTCGGTCAGAAGGCAAAACAGAAAACAATTTTAATTGGCTCTCCAGCAGGTGGAGGCGAGTAATGTCCTCCCATGAGGAGTGTGTGTGTGAGTGTGTGCGTGTGAGAGAGAGAGAGAGACAGAGACAGACTTGGGGTTGATGAGCACTGAAGGCGACAAAAAGGGAAGAGGGAGAATTCATTAAAGCTCCTGTCCTGTCTGTCCTGTATAAACGCTATGTTTAATGAGACACTCTCATTAAACATAGCCTAGCACCAAGTGAGCCTCCAACGCACTCATTGACAACTCTAACGGCACGGACGGCGCCGGCACACGCGCGCTCACCGCTGCCTCTCAGACTAAAATCTTGTTAAGCCTGTCTTTTTTTTTTTTTCAAAATCTGTTCAGGAAATTGTTCCGTGCCGGTGAATGACCCTCCGTGAGTTTTTCAGCTGCTTCTCTTGACTCCACATCCCCTCTTTCTCTTCTTCCCCCCCATCTCTCTTTGCTCTACTCGCTCTCATCTTCTCCTCTTTCATCTCCACCCCATTGTCTTCCTCCCCCCCTCCCACCCCCAACTTCACCCACGTCATCCTCCTCATCCTCTCCTTTCTTCACGAAGATTAAGGTTAAGCAGATCACGAGGTGGGAGGCATTCTTCTCTGTACACAATAACGCGCAGAGTGGGATGAGGAGCGCGAGAGGGGAGGAAGATCGATGGAGGAGAATGGGATACGGGGAAAGGTTGTGAGGAGAAAGAGAAATACAGGGAGGAAGGCGTAGAAGGGGTGTGGCGGGCTGGTGAGAGGAAATGAAGATGGTGATGGATGACTTGATAAAACAGAAGTCAATGTATGGAAATAATAAGTATGTGTTCTGAGTTTGTGACACCACAGAGAAATGTGTTATTAATCTCGCAGCCAAATTAAAGGACTTGCCAAGTATATGAGTTTTCAAAATCATGGAATAATTAAGGCCTGAAACGCTGGGAGCTCTAATAACTGAACAGCCTGGATCATGCCGAACGTTCTCATACAAACAGACATAATAAAACAGGCCTTGTTTGTAGGGCTAGGACAGGCTATAATGTAAATGTGTGAATGTGGACTTGTTTCATGGTCATTTTTACAATGACGATTGCTGAATTCTGCTGAGCCACTACACTTATCTATTGACTTTCATTGGACACAACTGTGATTCAACGATAATCCGCTGTTGTGTGGCCATTTCATGTCAATGGATTGATAAGCAGGTTTAGAAGTTGGAAAACTTGGCAGGTAAGCAGATAAGCCATTTCAGCAGAGAAATTAGCAACATTAACACTGAAAAACCAAAGGCAAATTAAGTTAACAATCATTATTGATGGATTGCTTGTTAAATAGTCATTAAATTTACAGCACATTTTTAATGAAAATTTCGATATTTGCCTAAAAATAGAATTAATCAGTGGATCCTAACATTTATTTAAAAAAAATCCTTATTCCGCAACGATTTGATTTTAAACTTTGTGTTTTTTAAGGTAGTTTTGCAGGATCTTCGATGCTAAAGGACTTCTGTGTTACTAGTGTCGGGCGAGAGCAAAAACTACAGTGTCTTCATGTAGCTTCAAGTTCTCTCATTCTAGTTCTCATATGATGTGGATGTGTTGTATGAAGTGAAACAAATCTCCGAATTTACACAGTCCTGAAACATCTCGGCCGTCATTGGGTCTGATGTGATTTCGGCGAGGGCAGTTTGTGTTCCGTTCATCACTTATTCATTAGGATCTAATGGGGTTTCGGATGAAGATAGTGCACGTGGACATGCACTATGTGCACTGTCAAAGCTGGGCCTGTGCTCTTGAACTTTTGTCCGTGTAAAACCTCCTTCGGTAAGATTAGAGAAGTCCAAAGTATAACTGAAAACATGAATAAATGATACTGATACATAATTCAAGTAGTTTGTAAAAAGAAGTAAATACTGTATATATAGTAAAGACAAAAAAGATGCCAACCTACTCTGGACCACTTCCTGCTCAGGACTTTCATGGACGTACTCCAATTATCATCAAAATAAAAAATGTGTTGAAGAAAATTGGAATGAGTTGGGGATGTTTCTTGGGGGAAATAGAGTATACAATTAAATGTATGCCAAGGAAAAAAAAACACCAAATGAAGAAAACAAATTAAATTTTAATTAATTCAACAGATTTGAGCTAAAATGAAATGTATAAAGAGTTAGGTTTCTTTTATGCTCCATTTTCAATTATTTAACAGTATTATGTGTGAGTTTTGTGTCTGTTTTTGAGGCTCCATACTGTAGATTTTCTTTTACTTCCTAAAGGGCGGTGGGAAAAAAAAAGATCTTTTTTCTTTTTTGTGATTTTTTTTTTGTAGATTTTACAACTAACAATTTTTTTTCCCATAACAGTGTATTAATATAAACTGTGAGATTAAGGATTAAGACACAATGCACACCAAAAGCACATTAAATTTATGCTTATTCATTCATATTTTCAAGTTCAATTAATGCAGCTCAAACTTTATCAGGAGACTTATCATATGCTTCCAACATATGGCATATATGAGAGTTAGTTTGCTCCAGAATGGAAGCGTACTTTATAAATACAATTATTGGTAGGTTTAATGATAACAAGTGAATGTTTATTCTTAATTATTGAGTGATTGGATCATTAGTTGGCGACTGCTTATCTTGGGCTGTCAGCCGTGTGGTTGAAACATTAGCTATTTACCCAATTTTTAGATATCAGTTTGTTTTGTGTGAAAGATATAATAGAAGGAAAAGACTTTCAAGACTTTATTGAACAGTGTGTGTGAGGAGGTTTGTTGTTGATTGGAGGTACAGACAGTGCCTGACTTATGAACACAATAGGCTCCCAGAGACTGTTCATAGCTGAATTTGTTATATATTAAATTTGAGTCTATAATTGCCATTTATTTGAATTTGGGTCATTTGAATTAAAAATTCTAAAAAAAAAGTCTAAATAAGAAAGTATTATATTCCGTAATTCCGTAAGAGACATCTGCAAGAATGAACTGAGAACATTTATTGACATCAGACACTTGGTTGAAGAAATATCCTGGTGTCTAATAAATATTACGTTTAAGAAATAACAGAAAAAAAACCTGACTGACCATATACACTATATTTCCAGAAGCATTCACTCACCTGCCCTGATTTGCATATCATCAACTTATCTGGGGAGGCTGTCCTCAAGGTTCATCCTAAAGGTGTTCTATCGGGTCAGAGGTCAAGACTCTGTGCCGGCCAGTCAAGTTCATCCACACCAGACTCTGTCATCCGTGTCTTTATGGATGTTGCTTTGTGCACTGGATGGGTGGATTTGGATGGGTGAGCGAATATTTTGAAATGTGGTGTAACTGGACAGTGTTGCAGGTCAGAAAAAGACCAAAGACTTGACTGACAATAGAGGATGTTAACCAACAGAGTGCTTTCTTATCATTGTATTGCTTTGTTTTCATTTTCTCAAGTACTTTTAGCTCTTCTTACTGAGCACTACTGAGGTTGTGTGTGTGTGTGTCAGCAGCCACCTGGTGTCATCTGGAGTAATCGTGGATATTCCTGTAATCACAGCAGCTAGAGACCCGCATGATATATTTAAAAACACATGAAGCTAAGTGTCTAACCCCGCTCCTGATTCCTGATAGTGAGTGCATCCGTCAGCCTCTAGGCTCCACAGCAGGCCCATGGGGGTTCTTCCTCTGATGCACAACCTCACCGCCTGCTGCACACCTCACAATGGGTCTGGGACACTGAAAAGTGGTTTTCCAATCCTGGCCATCGGATCTGGACCCAGGGGGGTCGTTGACTTTTCAGTAACAACTTTTCACAGTCTGACACTTCTCCCCATGTACTCAACTTTGAAGCCTTTAGATAATATCCTAACCCAGTCCATTCGACCTGGCATTTCTCTTTCCTGTCAGAGGATGAAGACAGCACAAAAAGTGTGTGTCCTTATAATGCACACATCACATATTAAGCATATGTCCACCGATTTTGATCGTATCATTTCTGCCATAGACCATGTTCAGGATTAAGTAAAGGTGGTATCCATGGCAATAGCATGCTCGGGAGAACTGTTAGTCGTTCAAATTTGAGACCTTCATCCTCCCCAGCCAAGTGGCACAGACTTGATAATGTAGTATACAGAGTAGAGTAACTCAACTACTATTCAGTCTCCAACTTTGTGGCAAGGGTTATGGTTTCCCTCGTAATGAAGGAGTAGGATTCTGCAGCTGGGGTGATAAAAAAGTGAAGTTTCAATCAGGCAGCGAGTAAGGAGGCGAACGAGGGAGTTAGTGATGAACAGAAGTTAAGGTGCAGAAGGGATTTCACAAAGGTCAGAGAGAACATAAATTGCAGAGAGCAGGGGAGGAGCAGACTGGAAGAGGAGGAAGGAGGAGAGGAATAAGGAAGACAGAAGAGAAAAAACAATATTCAGCAAACCTGAAGTAAAAAAAAAATAACAAGAAGCTGATTGAAGTGTAGGAAGAGAAGTAATAAAACATGAGTTCAAGAGGATGCAAAAGGTCAGACAGAGCCAAAGATAGAAGTGCAGGAGGTCAGAAACATATCTTGACATGTTTCTCGCGGCTGTCGCCGCTGCGGATAAAGGTTGATTTATGCTTCTGCATTAAATATCTCGGGAGTAGTAGCTGTGTTCCCCAGGCTGTAGCCTGACATGCCCTTCCCCACAAATGTTACTGCACACTGTGTCGGTGCAGACCAGGCGACTGTGATTGACAAGCACAGGAAAGTTCACCCTCCTTCTGTCTGTTCACCCTCCCCGTAAAAGTCAGGTTTACTACCGATTGGGTTGGCAGGACACAGAGACAAACTGACAAGATCTATTAAAATCACCCCAGGACAGTACACAAATTATCCAAAAATCACAGGCAGAGTTTTCCTAGAATTAATTATGTCGTCAAATATACAATGAAGGTTCATAGCTAGACCAGGCATGTGAAGGAGAAAGCTGAAACACTAAACGCAGGAGTTAACCTAACCCCTGAACAATCAGCATCTACCTAACCATTAGACCATATTGTCAATGTATTTACTCCTATTTACTTTGTCAAGGGGCATGCATATTTTTATATGTGCACAATGTGCTTGTGTGTATGGTGTGTGTGTGAGAGAGAGACCTGGAAGTGTGTGTTGTGTTGTCAGCTGGGTGTGTGTTGACTGATGAGGTTACACACAAAGCATGAATAATGCAGCGTTCTGTAGGAGTGAAAAAAGAGAGAGTCAGAGTCAGTGTGTGTGTGTGTGTGTGTGTGTGTGAGAGAGGGAGAGAGAGAGAGAGGATGGGTAATTGGGTGAAAGGAGACACAGAAACTCCACTTAGGGATTTAATATGGTTGAGGGAATGAGAAAGTAAAACACAATTGAAAAAAAAAATCTCAACAAACTGTACAGTGTGTCCTTCTTTCCTTCAGCTGCTTCGTTTCTCTCCTCTTCCTCTCCTCTTCCTCCTCCTCCTCCTCCCCAACCTTTCCCCCTCATCTTATCTCCCTCTCTTCAAGCACCTTCTCACCCTGCTGCTTTTTCTCTTCGCCATCCTCCTCCTCACCTGCCTTCATCCTCATCTTCCTCTGGCAGGATATCTGACGAGTCTGTATGTTTCTGATGCCTGTTGGTGGACTCGCCTTCTGTTTAGAAAGAAACTCGGGCTCACTGCCTGCTGTCAGCCACTTCCACACTCCCAACTGTCACTGCCACCAGTTAGAGCAGATCTCTATGCGCTGAACAAATGTTTGGTAATGTATTAAATATTTCTAGCATCCTTCACTGACTGCAAACACCATTGCCCCCTATGATGATGAGCTAACCCAAATTATAATGTTCTTATCTGCATGTTTTTTTTTCATGTAAGAACAACACACCATTTAACTAAGATATATGATGTTTGTAGGAAATTCCTGCAGTCTTTTGGAATTGTGTCATTTTGTGATGTGTGTTGTTTCGGTTTAATTATCTCTGTGTCCACAGATTGCATCAATCTGCTGGGAAGGGGTGTGTCAGCATGCACCCCGTTTATACTCTTTTAAATTCTACACATGGTGGCTTTAAATTAAGATCCATTTTAGATAAATTGAAGTCATGCTGGTGCGGCGCGGGTGTTTTTATGTAAGGCTGCACAGTGATGTAGAGAGAGGCTGTTTGGCCGCCTTGATGACACGTCGCCTGCCACTCACTGTGGCTGCTACGGCTTGTACATCTTCCTCACTGCAG
Source organism: Eupleurogrammus muticus (assembly GCA_036785175.1). Lineage (NCBI taxonomy): Eukaryota > Metazoa > Chordata > Actinopteri > Scombriformes > Trichiuridae > Eupleurogrammus > Eupleurogrammus muticus. The sequence goes on along the minus strand of JAYKQN010000010.1, from coordinate 17,030,275 downwards.
TAATTAATCTCATCTGCTGACCCAATAGCACAGAGGGTGTCCATTTGAAGGAAATTGGCAAAGTGAGTATGAACAAAGTATTTGTTTGGTTTTGCTTAGATCTGATACAGCTGAAATCGATCAGTGAACATCAGACACTTTTTCCATATGAGAGGCTGTGCAATGCATTCTGGCAGGTTCCAGAAGGTTGAGGACCAACACAACTCAGGCAGAAACGAGTCAGCGAAAAATCTAAATGAAAGAAATACTTAAACTGTTGAATCACACAAAATATTTCAGAAACACTTCTCAGTGAAGTAGTTGTGTCATCTATCTATCTATAACAGCAAGGAGTGCTTGTGTGTCTGTGCCTAGTGTATCACTCTGACTGTTTGTCAGATCAACCTCAGCTTACGGATGAAGGTTGCACATGGCATGATGGAGTGCATCCTTTTTTTGTTAAATCTTTTTTTTTTATAGATATTCAGTAGATTACAGTAAAGTAGAGAGGAGTAGAGTAACTTTATTGATCCCGAGAGGGAAATTAAGGTGCCCAAGTAGCTTACAAAAATACACAAAACACAATGCCCACAAAAGAACCTGAGACACAGATATACACAACACATTAGCACACTTCTCAGTCAGGAGAGAAAATAAAATAAGATAAAAATTTAACTTAAAATTAAACAGTAAAGAAGATAAAATGACCACTGTTATATTCGTTGCAGGTTTGTTACAGTGTAAAGCTCAGTATCACAGCTCCTTCTCATGTTCCTTAGAGCGCTTTCGTTACAATTCAAAGCTCCGTTCCCCCATTTCTTTCTGCACTGACCCTGCAGTCAACCTAACGAAAGTGTTGTAACATCTGTCAAGAACCACGTGCTATGGCTTTAGCCCGTCTAGCTTCTACTTTAGTGACCTAATGCTAACAGAGGTCACTTCAACACTGTCAATGACACATTCAGAAAATCCCAGCACTATCACCTAACAGAACAGAATCTGGGCCTAAAATTATTTATTTATAAACACACACTATTTCCAGTGGGTTGCATGTTTAGCTCAATATGGAGCATCACCTTAACCTCTAAACTGCTATATGTTAGAAACAGCAGCCCAAAAAAAATAACAGCCACTGATGGTGCAGAATGTGTGTGTGTACGTGTCTTTGTGTGTATCAAGTTAGTGTCCTGCTAATGGACTAGATGTCTCCAGAGGAGGAGCAGCAGCGGGTGGTCAGCCAACGTCCACCATTAGTGCTCAATCACACACAGACTCACACCAGGTGAGCGTTATAGCGTTACAGCTGGGATGTCTTCATCACATCAGGGAGTTACAGTGGCATCGTGAAAAAAGATGGTGCATGTGCAAGTGTGTGCGTTTGTGTGTGTGTGCTGACTTAACAAAGACATGAGAGAGTTAGTGGAAGACCGGGACAGTGAGGCGTTTGCTACTCAGATATCATTTCCTGCATTCAGTACTGCTAAAATGGTGTTGCTTAGAGACATATTGACTGGGGTTGCTAGGATACCATTTTAATTGGTTGATGTGTGAAGCCGAGGCAGGGACGTGGGGGTTTCAGAGGTAGCGGGGCAGCCGGGGGGGAGCTGCACTCGCGCTTTCCAGCACATCAAAACCCCTGCTATCGTGGCAGATACATGTAGTGTAGCGCAGGGAGACAAAATGCTGGCTCTGCAGAGGCTGTGAATTCAAAGTTGACGCCGCTCGAGCTGTGAAATAAAGGGAAAAAAAGATAGCGACACAACTTCTTACAGTGTGTGAAATTCAGACTTGCTTCAGTATAAACAACTTTTATTGGGTAGGCTTTTTTTTACCATAGTAAAAGTGAAAAAAGAAGATAAAACCTATATAAAGCAATAAAATTTCTAAAAATAGGCATCTTAAAAAGCTTCCAGAGAGTGCACCCTGGTAGGCTGAGATGCATGAAATGCATGTACAGCAGAATGTGCATTCTATTCTCTTTTATGCTCTCTCTTTTTTAATTTTCTCCTTCTCTTTCCTTGCCTCGCCTCTACTCTTCTCTCTGAACGATCGGTTGGTTTCCAACACCTTTTTTTTTTCACCTGTCTCCCATCCGATGCCACAGCACTCATGCTGACACGCTGGGAAAAGCTGTTATTCCGTCCTGCAGACTAAACAATGCCACAATCACAATTCTATGACCCACAATCACAGTTGATTAGGGGTTGCACAAGAAGCAGAGAGACAGTCGGCGTGTCATCATGCAGACGAACCCTGTCATTACAGACGCTGGTTACTGTGGCGGCCAGAAACGCTTCATCTACCCTGACACTTTGTCATTGAGATTCCTGCTATGCTTTATAAAGTAGAACAGGGGGAGAGCAGCTGTCACTTTAAGTTTTGCTTTATTTTTTTTAATAATTGGAATTTGTGTCCGTAATTATATGCAGGATAGGATTTAACAGTAAAAGCAGCTTCTTCACTAGTTTTCAATACAGTTTGTTAGAAGGTTCTTTATGTGATCCACTTGTGCGGAATGTCAAATTATGGAATGCCTCGCCATGCAAAACTGCATCAGAGAATAGGTTTTGATGTAAGAGACTATGCAGAGACTATGTTTCCTCTAATGAGGGAAGTGGAACCTGGTTAGACAGTAATGCACTGGGTTTCCCACGCGTGGTAGCTGTGGTAAAAACATTTTATAAGTGGGCAGGGATGTTTATCAAAAATGTTTCCTGATTTAGTTGTCAATAGTTGCTGTGATTCATCTACAAAACTAATAAGCGATGCTTTAGAAAGCAGAATTGCTGAAATTTTGAACATGTATAGTGGCTGTATTTCATTTACTGTGTGTGATCCTGTTTCAGTACTGTTGACTAGTTTACTGGGACAGTCGCCATCGTTGATTGTTACAGTATCTTTACCCTTTCCCTGCTTCGAGAGGAAGAATTATCTGCTGTGAAAAGGGTCCGATGGGACCAAACTGTAGCAACAAGAGGTCTCACATGACTGCTGTTTTCTGATAAACACGGCAGCAAATAACCGAAGCTGTTGCAACTAACAGATACAGATCTTGTCAAAAAATGTGAAATGTCTTAAAAATAAATAACAATATTATTCCCTGCTCAGGCTCAAGTTATTTTCTAATATGGTGTATAATATTATAGCCTATTACCAGAATCAGCCTTTTATGTCTGTGTATTTTGCCAATTCACTGTCTAGAATGTAACAAACATTACGTAGAGTATACTCTGCCTGATTGAGAGCATTGTGCTGGGGCGTTTCAGGCCGATTACACCAGTCACTCTGGAAGCCTACACACTCGCCACCTCCATCCCATCACAAAGCTGCTGTTTCTACATCTGAGACAGCGAAGATGGAATAATTCCCCCTAACGAGACCAACCTCTGTAATCACTGATTACTACCTTCTACGGCCCACTGTAATCAGCATCTTATCACAAAAAACTGTGTGTGTGTGTGTGTGTGTGAAGCATTTCTTCAGATCTCATCTCGTCTTGGGGTTAACAACAAATCTCATAATTACCATTCACCTACGCATCTCCACACATACACACGCAGCACAGCATCCCCGAGCAAAACACACACATACACACACACTCACACTGATGGTAACAATGATACACACTGTAGCTAATCACCAGGCTGTGTTCAGGGAGAGAGGGTGTATCTCGTCCTGGGTCAGTGATCTGTGTGAATTATAGATCACAGCGTTTCTATCTCAGGTTTTGTAGCCGGGCCCGTGGGACACTGGGAGAGCGAGCGTGATAGACACGTACAGGAGGGAGAGCGGGGAAGAAAGGACAGAGAAAGACGGGGGAATAAGGAGGATCTGTGGAGCAGTTTTTAATTTAAAAAAAAAATGCAATTTCACAATGCTCTTCCCTTTTTAAGAATGCAAAAAGCAACTCTTTTGATCCAGTAAACAGATGCTTCTGATATTCAAGCAGTAGAATAACGGATTACCACAGATTACCAACAGGACAAAGTGAGCAACTGCACAACCGGACTCTATTAAGCTTCATGTTTACTTGTGTAGACTGTATCAGCTGACATTCTAGTACCTTATGATGGGTCCTACTTTATTACCTGATCTTAATATCCTGCTGCCAAAATCTTTTTTTTTGTTTTTTTTCCACTAACATCTCTACAAATTCGACAATTCGAAAAGCAGAAATCTGGTTGCCAGCGGTGCCCAGCAGTAAATTTGTACAACTGTGCACAACTGGTCAAGCTCTGGAGAAAGCTGATATGACCGTTAGCCTGAAATCGCCCGATGCTGAGCTCTCTTGTGTGAGCATCTGTAAAGTGCTTGTCACGGCCTCACAGACCTGAAATTATGTATTGTTATTCATTAGACATTTACAATATCTGGCACTATGCCTCTATGTTATTACGATTGAGCAAATATGCTTTTACCTCTCTTAAGCCAGTTGGAGATAAAGGATGGTTGTGTTTATCAAACCAGTCGCAGAGGTAATTAAATATATCGTGTAACCCACTACTGGATATGTACACGTCAATGATAGGCCAATTTCTTAATACACAAAATGTGAGACTCTAGGCTACGACTCTGGAGAGAGAAAAAGAGAGCTGAGTGCAATAGAATAACACCACACAAGTAAATACGTTTTTCTTTCTTTTATATGAAATTTAATTATTTACAAAATACCCAAAATAAAATATTGACTCTTTAGAATAAAAATAAAAATACAGTTTTTCCTTTTCAAAGGTTGGGCAGTGTCCTTCAAGGTTTTAAGTTCAAGAGTTCCTTTCAGTTGTCAATCTCTTCTTCCCAAAACAACAAAAAATTGTTCCTTTCCTGTGGTTTCAGTTTGTAACGTACGTATAATAGTCAGTAAGTCAACAAGTCAAAGTCAGTTGTTATGACCCGTACTGGCCACAACCCTACCAGAAACCTGCCATGGGAAATGACAGTCAGGCATCACAGGGCTCCCAGAGTTCGAATGGGTGGCTCGCCATCAACGTGAAGACCTCAAATCTTCAAGGAGATCCTGGTCCATGCTAAAAGACTTGACCTATGATGGCCAATGTCAAATACACATTCAATTATATTCATTTCAAGCTTCAAACAGTTGTACAACATTTTTCTAAATCTCAAAATAAGTTATGCAGATTGCATATACTTCTTCAAACTGAACGGCATTGCAGACACGTCCTCTCACCTATCACGTGACCAGCGCGTGATAAAAAGATTTTAACATTTAGCTCATTCCGGCTAAATATCATATCAAACAGTTTATCAAACAAAATATACAGTTTCGGATTCATTACAGCATATATAAACAAAATACAATACAATTTTCAACTTTTGACCGTAGTATTACACAAAATAACTGTTTTAACAGTAAAGAGATAACAAAAGCGAAGTTCCTTACCGAGACAATTAAACAAAACTCGACAAAACGAAGCTTCAGGTCTTCAAACAGGCATCAGTCACGGAGCTTGTTGCTCAGTAAACAAAACGAAAACTTACACATTAACTTAAGAATATTTTCTTTCAACCTTTTCTAATTTAAAAATTGGACAGGAGAACTCGAAATCCTCTACCTCTCCGTTTTACTCCGCTCGTCTGACTACAGAATGGCTTCGCGCCGGATGAGGCAAAACAGCGTTTCAAAATAAAAGCACCAAATCTCAATCGTCACAATAAAAGTACTTGACACAACAGTGCATGTAAACCATTTTTTTAACCATTACAACCCATCTTCCATGAATTGCATCATCAGAATTATCACTATTTATTATCCCATTTTACTATTTATGCTATTTATGCTTTTTAATCACTATTTATTCACTATTTATCATATCTTCCTTTTATGCATTTGTCACCTGGGTTACACCCTCCCTCTCTAAACTGGCATGAGTCCCTTCATGACGTTTCCAGCTGGAAAGCGTTACCCTCAAACGTTTCAACTAAAGCGTTGTTAAAAGCTTCAAGAATAGTCTGAGCAAAAGAAATGAAAGGCTTGCCTAATTGGGGATAAGTAAACCTTCCGGGAGCTTTTCTCTGACGTTCAGATCTACGCAGTGTATCATGGTCTGGCTCACTAACATTGGCTGGGCCTTCTACAGAATTTGACTCCGGACAGGAGTTAGTAAGTGTAGGACAGGGTTTGTTAGTGTTAAGAACGACGGTTGAATCAGATAGATCCAGCAATGGGGTTTCATTTTCAACTCTTCGAGGTTGAACTGATACTACAGTGTCACTTGGTTCTTCAGAGGAGGTAGTTGTGAACTTTGGCTCACTCTGAGTGATTGTTGCTTCCTGATCATTGTCTGTGTGCTTGGTTTCTTTACGTTCAACTGACGACTCAGGTTCTGCATTCATGTTGTTCTGGTTCGAAGGCGATTTTCTCTCAGCAGGTTCAGTATCAACTGGATCATCAGGTGGGAACTGAATAAGGGCAATTCCTTCTTCATCAGGTGGGAACTGAATAAGGTCAACTTCTTCTTCTGCTGTAGAGGAATTTGGTATTTCAGAGCGTTGAACTTCAGGAGTGATTTCAGGTACAGCTGACGAATGACTGAGAGGACTTGTCTTTGTAACATCTGGAGCTTCCTTGGTCGGATACATCACTTCAGGACCAATGACTCTTGTCTCTACCTCAAACCGTAGAGGAAATGACAATGAATAGTCCCCTTCATCAGACTCATCAGGATTTTCAGCTGGCTGAGGAGTACTTTGTCTGGTTCTGGGTCTGGAGACTCGTACCGGCTTTTCAGGCTCCGAATCTTCTTCAGCAAGAAATCCACATGGCAGTAGGAGATCCCTGTGTAGAGTACGGGTGGGTCCATCCTGACCCGCAGGACACACCGTGTAGACTGGTAGCTCTCCTGCTCTCTTCCGTACAACATACACAGTGGGCTCCCATCGATCAGCGAGTTTATGCTTGTTGCGAAGTCTGAGATTGCGTACAAGAACTCTATCCCCTATTTCCAGACATGACTCTCTCACTCTCATATCGAACCTTTTTTTGTTTTTGTCAGCTACTTTCTTTGCATTTTTGATAGCAATGCTGTAACTTTCCTTCAAGTAGGACTTCAAGTTTTTCACATACTGTGAGTGTGACGTGGATGAGGTTCCTTTGACTGGTAAGCCAAAAGCTATGTCGATGGGCAACCTGGGCTGGCGCCCAAACATGAGCTCGTATGGGGAATATCCAGTCACATCATTCTTTGTACAATTGTATGCGTGTGTTAATGGCTTCACATACTCTCGCCATCTGGTCTTTTCTTTCTCCCTCAGGGTACCCAACATACTCAGCAGAGTACGATTGTAGCGCTCTACAGGATTACCTCTGGGGTGATATGGACTTGTTCTGACTTTCTTAGTACCCACTAAGGCACAGAGCTCTTTGACAATTTGTGATTCAAAGTCACGGCCTTGGTCGCTGTGCAGGCGTTCTGGAAAGCCGTAATGGATGAAAAACTGCTCCCACAAGCAACGCGCGACAGTAATGGCCTTTTGATCTTTTGTGGGTATCGCCACAGCATACTTTGTGAAATGGTCAGTTATTACCAATATGTCCTTTGTGTTGTGGCTATCCGGTTCGAGGGACAAGAAGTCCATACAGACCAGTTCCATGGGTCGGCTGGTTTGGATACTGACCATCGGCGCGGCCTTCTCTGGCTGACGCTTGCGTTTGACACACCTCGGGCAGGTTTTGACTTTGGACTCGACATCTGCTGACATCTTCGGCCAATAAAACCTGGACCTGGCCAGCTCAAGGGTACGTTCGATACCAAGATGACCCATTTCATCATGGAGACTGGTGAGTACAGATGGCCTCAAAACAAGGGGAAGAACAAGTTGGTACTCGGTCTTATCTTCACACTGTCGCTTGCGATACAACAGTGACTCTTTGACTTCAAATCGGCTCATCTCTCTAAGCATAAGCATCAGCTCTGGTGACTGTACGTCCGGTTGAGGTGCAGGTTCACCAGACTCAAGCGCCTTCATGATCACACTGATAGAGGGGTCGTTTCGCTGTAGTCTGGCTATATCATCCTCGCTGCGCTTTGGAACAGAGCAGAGCCCTTGCAACTCTGACTCCACATCCTCGTACACAGGTGGAACTGCATCAGGGTGGATAGCGAGTGACTCTACGAGACAATGAGACTGTGACTCCGTGTTCACAGCTGCATGGTACTGACAGGTGGCCTTGACAACGTCCACAGGAGTTTGGTGATGAGAGGTGAACTGACTGATTCGCAGACTCTCCTCCTGTGAGCAGTCGTCATTCACCAGTGGTCCGTGTGGCCTCCTCGACAGACCATCAGCGTCTTGGTTTTGCTTGCCTGCACGATACTGTATGTCAAAGGAGAAAGTGGACAGGGCAGCTAACCATCGATAGCTGGTCGCGTCTAGCTTCGCCGTAGTGAGTATGTACCGAAGCGGATTGTTGTCAGTCACAACAGTAAACGAATGCCCATATAAGTAGTCTTGAAATTTTTCAACAACAGCCCATTTTAAGGCTAAAAACTCCAACTTATGAGCTGGGTATCTGGCTTCACTGTGCGACAGGCCTCGGCTGGCGTAGGCTATTACACGCTTCCGTCCATCCTGCTCTTGATACAGGGCAGCTCCGAGTCCCGTAGTGCTTGCGTCTGTATGCAAGACGTATGGCAACTCCGGATTAGCAAAACCCAAGACTGGTGACGAGGTAAGTCTTTCAATTATTCGTTCAAAGGCATTCTGACAAGCTGGTGTCCATCTTTCCCCGAATGGCTCCTTCGGATGGAAATACTTCACGTCTATCTTTGTTTTCTGGGCGGACTTTCGTGCTGGTGGGTACCCCGCAGTTAGTTTTGTCAGCGGCTTGACTATCTTTGAGTAGTCCTGCACGAACCTCCGGTAGTAACCAGAAAAACCTAGAAAAGAACGAAGTTCCTTCAAGGTACGGGGTCTCGGCCAAGTCTTGAGAGCTTCGATCTTCTGAGGATCGGTCTCCACTCCTTTCTTTGAGACAATGTGCCCCAGATAACGGACAGACATCTGAAAGAAGCGGCACTTCTCAGGAGATAACTTGAGACCATTCTCCCTCAGACGATCCAGGACTTTGATTAGACGAGCTTCGTGTTCCTCCAAGGTTTGAGAAAAGACGATGATGTCGTCAAGGAATACCAACACTTCACGCAGATGGATATCTCCCATGCACTTCTCCATTAAGCGCTGGAACGTGCTTGGAGCATTCGTGATTCCTTGCGGCATACGATTCCATTCCCAAAATCCGAGGGGACACACAAAAGCAGTTTTTGGTTTGTCATCTTCATGCATTTCAATCTGATAGTATCCTGATTTCAGATCCATCACAGAAAACCACTGTGATCCGCTTAGTGCGGAGAACGACTCTTCAAGGTTCGGTAATGCATAGGCATCTTTGATCGTTTGCATATTTAATCTCCTATAGTCGACACATAAGCGTACATCACCATTCTTCTTTTTCACCACAACTATAGGTGAAGCATACGGGGATTCTGATTCACGGATGATACCGGCTTCAAGTAGGTCCTGGAGATGTCGTCTCACAGCATCGTAATCCTTAGGATGGATAGGACGGGGTCGATGCTTAAACGGCGTCTCATCCTTCAGTTTGATGTGATGTTTGACCTTTGTCGCGTGGCCATAATCGAGGTCATGCTGGGAAAATACATCTGAGTAGGTGTTCAGTGTCTGTGTTATTCGTTTCTTCCATTTCGCAGGAAGTGGCGAATCTCCAAAATCAAAACTCAGGCTGTCACTTTTCTGTTCATCACAATGCAATTGTTGCTGACTAGAGCACACAGTGGATGATGACCACAAATGACTTGGGCTATAGGTGTTGTGGGTCTGACTGATTTCATGGGGAATACTTAGTTCTGCAATGACAGAATGAGATGGAAGGACAATGTCATGGCTGGTTTCATTTCGTAGCACAACAGGTACTTTGTACGGGGAACGTGCTGGGATAGAGATCAGACAGCTGTCAATGAAGATTCCCCCTGGCAAGGACGACATGGAGGGCTCTTCAACTACTGCCCATCTCTCATTATTTGCTTCACTTCCAAAGAGAAAGCCTTCCAAGACAACTTTCTGTCCAGCAGGGATGATACATTGTTCATGACGACTACATTTCACAACACCAATCTGACCCTCTGAGTTTTGTTTCCGCCTGATCTGCAGGGTTTTCAGAACTTGTAGGTAGCCACAGTATGTATTGCTTACCAGAGGATTTCCTTCACAAAATTGTTCATAAAGAGGATCTAAAGTATTCGTACCAATCAGAACAGGTACACTGCAATTGGAGCGAGTGTCTGGTACTATCAATGCAAGAGTCTGAACTTCAGGCTGTGAAGCCATGAATTCTTTGGGGAACTGCATACTTAGTTGTATGTAGCCTAAGTATGGGACTGTCTGGCCGTTTGCACCTTCAACTTCCAGTATGTCACTCACTGGCTGTATCGGGTAATCAGAGAGGTGTGAATCATAGAAAGACTGTGACACAGTCGTTACTTGCGATCCAGTATCGAGCAATGAGTTACATTCAATTCCATTTACTTTGACATTTGCTGTGCTCTTATTTCCCACTAAACCTTTAGGCAGTTCAGCAGCTCTTACTGCTCTGTGTTCCTTGAGTGATACTTTTTTCTTAACTTTCTCTGTCGTGGTGGGACTGTTAGTCAACTCTGTTCCTATTTGTCCCTCAATAGAAACAGTTATATGTTTAAAGAGTGCTCAGTACCAGGGTTTGCCTTTTCCCATGCTCGCTGTCTGTCTTTCAGCTCTTTTTTCTTTGCATTTACAAGTGCAGGGTTCGGTGGATCAGTGCAGCTGCTCGCTATATGTCCATCCTCACCACATTGAAAACAATACCACGGTTTGGGTTTTTTTGGGGTGGTGACAGGTTTTTGTATCTCTGTTTCAGCACTAGCTGGTTCTTTTGGTGTTGGTTTCAACTTTTTCTTTACTGTTTGGGGTTTGTTTGGTGGTTTGTCATTGGGGTAAGAGAGTGCTGCAATCTGAGCTTGGAGTTCAGCTATCTGCTTTTGGAGCTGATTCATCACTGATGGGACAGTGTCAATTGGAGGAGTTAAGTCATACTCATCAGAGTCGCATAGGTTATGTGCTTGAACTTGAGCTTTGGTCTTTGTGAAACCGAGATGCTGTTTCATTCTGTTGGCTTTCGTTGTTTGTTTATCTTCCTCAGTGCGCAAAAGCAACAACAGCTCTGAAAAGGTGGGTGGTTTCTCCTTTTGCTTTTCAAGCTGAAGTGTGCTGATCAAGGTATTGTTCCAGCAGCCTCTGCAGAATTGTTTCAGAAGCTGTTTGTCTGAATCGGATAGTGATATTGCCTTCACCTTCACAATTTTGTTCAGAGCAGTCTGAAGACGATGGAGATAGCTGGATGGTTTCTCACCGGAGTTCTGGTTAAGGTTAAGAAACTCTGCGAACAGATCATCTCCATCTTTCACTATGTCATAAGCAGAATCGAGCAGGTCAAGATAAGCTCTTGGAGAAACATAGGGACCTAATGACTTCACTACTGTAGCAGCAGGGGCTAAAAGACTGTCAACAATCTTCCTTACAAGCTGTCCTTTCGGGACAGAAGGATCAGCCAAGTAAAACTCTACACTACTGCGCCAAGTATCGTAGTCAACTTCAGTGCTAGGACACGGTACTCTCCCCGAAAAAGTCCTCAGCTTCAATGAGTGTAGGTCTGAGTGAAAGTTGGGGCTCTTCACTACATGTTCAACAATGAACCGTTGCATCTCAGGCGGGTTCAGGTGATCAGGTACTGGTTTCAGTTGTGGAAGTGATTCGGTTTTGCTTATGTCAGTAGTAGTAGTCTTATTAGGCTCTTGGGTGAGCTTGATTTGAGTTTGGTCTGATTCTGCATCTTTGAGATTGTTTTCATGTTCAGTTGATTCATTATTCATACTAATTATCACTGGCTTTATGCTGTCAACTGCTGGCTTTGTCTGGCCAACCATGTCAGAGATTCTGGCTAACTCGTCTTGCAAAAGGGTTTCAAACGGTTTCCCACTATGTTTGGCAATGTCTCTAAGCTGAGTTATGAATGACTCTGTTAAACCTGTACCTTTTTCAGATGAGTACACATTAGCAAGAACATCAATATGGTGAACAACATCATTGTTACCTTCACAAACTCTGTCAAAAGGTAAAGAATCTTTTAGTGTTTCAACAGCTAAGCCAGATTCAAATTCGACAATAACCTTGCTATTATCGTCAGGCACCCTAAGTATTCTTGAAAATTTGCCAAATTGTTTCAAATACTCAAAAACTTCTTCATCATCATCAGTTTGAGATAAACCACTTATAATAAGTGAGTTAGGCACTTTCACACTTTCAATCGTAATAATTTCCATTGCAATCAAAGCAGAAAGGAAAACGTATGAAATGTGATGTTCAAAAATGGAAAAATATGGTGTTTGCACTCTCAAAAACACACTCTCTCCTGGCTGGCTCGCCAAGTTTTACCGTGTAACCCACTACTGGATATGTACACGTCAATGATAGGCCAATTTCTTAATACACAAAATGTGAGACTCTAGGCTACGACTCTGGAGAGAGAAAAAGAGAGCTGAGTGCAATAGAATAACACCACACAAGTAAATACGTTTTTCTTTCTTTTATATGAAATTTAATTATTTACAAAATACCCAAAATAAAATATTGACTCTTTAGAATAAAAATAAAAATACAGTTTTTCCTTTTCAAAGGTTGGGCAGTGTCCTTCAAGGTTTTAAGTTCAAGAGTTCCTTTCAGTTGTCAATCTCTTCTTCCCAAAACAACAAAAAATTGTTCCTTTCCTGTGGTTTCAGTTTGTAACGTACGTATAATAGTCAGTAAGTCAACAAGTCAAAGTCAGTTGTTATGACCCGTACTGGCCACAACCCTACCAGAAACCTGCCATGGGAAATGACAGTCAGGCATCACAGGGCTCCCAGAGTTCGAATGGGTGGCTCGCCATCAACGTGAAGACCTCAAATCTTCAAGGAGATCCTGGTCCATGCTAAAAGACTTGACCTATGATGGCCAATGTCAAATACACATTCAATTATATTCATTTCAAGCTTCAAACAGTTGTACAACATTTTTCTAAATCTCAAAATAAGTTATGCAGATTGCATATACTTCTTCAAACTGAACGGCATTGCAGACACGTCCTCTCACCTATCACGTGACCAGCGCGTGATAAAAAGATTTTAACATTTAGCTCATTCCGGCTAAATATCATATCAAACAGTTTATCAAACAAAATATACAGTTTCGGATTCATTACAGCATATATAAACAAAATACAATACAATTTTCAACTTTTGACCGTAGTATTACACAAAATAACTGTTTTAACAGTAAAGAGATAACAAAAGCGAAGTTCCTTACCGAGACAATTAAACAAAACTCGACAAAACGAAGCTTCAGGTCTTCAAACAGGCATCAGTCACGGAGCTTGTTGCTCAGTAAACAAAACGAAAACTTACACATTAACTTAAGAATATTTTCTTTCAACCTTTTCTAATTTAAAAATTGGACAGGAGAACTCGAAATCCTCTACCTCTCCGTTTTACTCCGCTCGTCTGACTACAGAATGGCTTCGCGCCGGATGAGGCAAAACAGCGTTTCAAAATAAAAGCACCAAATCTCAATCGTCACAATAAAAGTACTTGACACAACAGTGCATGTAAACCATTTTTTTAACCATTACAACCCATCTTCCATGAATTGCATCATCAGAATTATCACTATTTATTATCCCATTTTACTATTTATGCTATTTATGCTTTTTAATCACTATTTATTCACTATTTATCATATCTTCCTTTTATGCATTTGTCACCTGGGTTACAATCGCTAGGGTCACATCGCACTCACACCTTTACATAGAGAGTAACGCATATGCAACATACCATCAAGGTGACACAACATCAATTTCCACCTTTTTTCTACAATCCTGTCCCTAGGAATTCCATCCGAATTGGACTAATCTGCTCCTTGAGATATTCCATGGATGAATGTAAGTGAAGTGTTAGCTGCCTAAAGTGTAATCCCACCGTATTTAAGGCAGCTACAATCATTCTCTAACCATGGCAATAACTTACTTGCAAGTTATCTGAAGATATTGTAGAATTACAAAAAAAAAGATTGACTGGATGAACAAAAAAGAAAAAAAATACCTTTGAGAGAATCATCCAATATTGATCTTCTTGTCTGATGATAAAGGTTTCACACCCAGATACACAGAGAGATTGACAAACACACACAAACACACACACACACACACACACACACACACACACACACACACACACAAACTGCTTGAGGATGCAGTCCAAATAGGTTCAGGAGTGTTTATTCCTCCAGGATCAAAAAATTGGATCATTACTGTTGTTTCAGTCATCAATTAAAATGAGAACATCATTCACTGAGAGACAGCCAAGTGTGATCCAGCAAAACCAATCACTTCATCCAACATGTTTCAAACCCGATTCACCCTCCGGAAGAGTTTGTCATCACGCTTCTAATCATTTTTCTTCTATGTCTACTAGTTTGCAAAATAGCTGCAGGATTACCTTTATTGTTGCACCAAAGAAAAATCCTCATTTTGCATTTTTTGTTTTATTTATTGTTTTCTCAGACTGAGCAAAAAAACAGAAAAAGACTCATGCCAAATAAATGGGATACTGTATCAAGAATCAATCACCATTTCCGTATTTAATGACCGGGTCCCCATAATGGACCCTTAATGCACTCATAATCTCAATAACTCCCAGAATTCATCTTTATCGTCTCTATTTATTCAGACATGTATCCCACTTTGGTAATCAAATCCCAGCATGGCAGTCATTAGTAAATCAGTCGTGCCTCTTGGGTAAAATGGTAAATTCAATGATCATTACCTATAGATGTGTGTTGCATTCATTCATTCCTCGAGTGCTCCGACACTTGTTCCAACACTTGCTACAACACACTGTTCACACGAGTCTGCGTGTTTGTATATTTGAGTTCATGTGTGACTCTGCGTGGACGTATGTGTGTCTGTGTGTGTGTGTGTGTGTGTGTAAAATCCATCAACTGTGATAATGGAGGTCAATACAGAACTGGGTGATTGCACTTTTCAGGGGGGGGGGGCAGTTGTCTTTGATTAGGGAGCAGCAGAGAATGGCCGAGTGCACAGGAACCTTAATTGTCTCCCCGACTCAGCGTGCTGCGACTTCTGACAGTAAAGCTGACATGAGCGACTGACTCCGCTCTCCGGAGTAACACGTGTTGTCAATTATGGCTCGGCCTTGATAGTGATGGTGACAGTTCTCTGGCCCCTAAACCACTGACAACATATAATTATGGACGACTTGACAGCCTCCTCAAAAGCGAAGCCAAATATTTTGATCGCCCCCTGGTGGCTGGAGGCTGTAATAAATCCCAATCCCATTGGATGGGACATGAGCCAAAATATATGTCGGGCATTTTCTATACCTGCTGAATCCTCAGGAGGGTCCAGGAGTCAATCCCAGTGCATTACAGGTGAGGGGCAGGGATACTTTACTTTCTTCACACAGAAATGCCCCAGCCTTGTGACCTTCTTGCTGTGAGGGAACAACGCCACCCGCTGTCCCACTTTTTCACCCCCAAAATAATAATCAAATTGATGTCTGTTCACATGCTCTGTTGTTTTGAATTAGTTGGTTAAAGATGCAATAAATGGGTAAGGTGTGTTAGTGTGCTTTGCTGCATGCCATCATCTCCCTCTTCTCTTAGATAGATTGTAAACCCCCCCCTTAAAAAAATGCTTATGATATGATAGCCGATGATTTAAACACATGTGTGCAGACTTTCCTTTGCAGTTACCATCTTCACGTTGTCAGCTGTGCATTTATTACATTACCTCCTCCAAGGAGGTTATGTCCGCGTTTATATCTCAAAAGGTATTCACCAGATTTTTGTCAAATTTTCAGTGAATGTTGGGAATGGTATCATGAACAGGTGATTATATTTTAGTAATGATCTGGAAGAAATTGTAGTTCCTGGATCGCTCTGAATTTCTGGTCGTTGTTTCCTGTTTTGTAACATTGCGCTAAGTGGGCTTTCAAATAGACGCCATAGTTTGGGGCCTCCTGGTGGAGCTTGTTTTCTATGCATACTACGGCAGAGACACGAAGAGAGGACTTTGACTAAGCCTACGAAAACAGTGTTGGGAGAGTCACAATATGCTTGGCAGAGCTCTGTGCTCTCAAAACTGTTTTTCTAGGTGAATACTCTAAATGTAAACTCTGGATTTGGGTAGATTTCAACAAATTGTTTCACATTTCCCAATGATTGATTACCTGTGGCTCAATAAGCTTCAGCTGAGCATTGTATGAGCTGCCATGCTCCGCTTGCTCATGTCAAGCAGCACTAAAGAGGAGCAGTGACTGCTGCCGGCAACTAACAAAGACACTCAGGATTTTTTTTTTGTCTTCATTCTCTTGGGTTTAATAAGAGAAGGTGGATAAGATTCAGTCTGGCCTTTTTCCTGCTGAAACAGAGAATTATTTATCCCCCGACACGGAGCAAGCATTAAGCTCAGACAAAAAGGGATTTAGGATTTACACCTGGTCCACATAAACTCTGAGTGAATCTGCTGCAGAGGGAGGAGGAGGATGGCTGGAAGGAGTTTGTAAAGACACAGCAGAAGAGTTGATGGCTGCAGATAAAGTGAATTTTCCCTTTTTACGTTTGCCTTTTTGCCTCGGGATGCCATGAATAGCTCTTCAGACTGTCAAAAAGATGTGAGATTTATGTTGGAAGAAAATGGTGCATCGCTGCACTGTGATGTGTAAAAGACATGATAAAAGACAATAAACGTTACATTCATTCTGGTTTTATCCGCTCAAATAAATTATAAGACGCTGAGTTGCTCCAACGCTATGGGATCGCAACCTTTCTCACACTCAAATTAGGTTTTCCAAAGGACACACACAGATCTCTCTGTTTCCCCAGGTTTACGAGAGAGGAAGCAACGTGGAGCAGTTTGTGACCCGCTTCCTGCTCAAGGAGTCAGCCAATCAGATCCAGTCTCTCTTGAGCTCCGTGGAGAGCGCTGTGGACGCCATCGACGAGCAGCACTGCAGCCAATCAGGGTGAGCCCACGTTGGTCGCCGTGCTGGGCCGTTATCTGTGAAATGGGGTGTGTGTGTGTGTGTTTGTGTGTGTGTATGTGTGTTTGTGTGTTTGTGTGTGTGTGTGTGCTTATTCATGACCATGCACATGTATCATGGCATTATGTATTAAACTCAGTGTCATGGCTCATAATGGAAACCAGTCACACACACACACACACACACACACACACACACACACACACACACACACACACACACACACACACACACACACACACACACACACACACACACAGGTTCTCGTCTACTTCATCCTCGTTACCCTTGTGCTCGCTCTCTCTCCTCACTATTCCCTGTTGGATCCTTCCTTCTACCAATTTCTACAATGTGTTCTCCCCTCTCTTTCTCTTTCCTTTGCCTCTCCATGGCTCCTCACTCTGTGTCGAATCCTCTCTTCTTCCTATCCGCCCTCACAACATCTATGCTGTGTCCGTTCTCTTTTTGCCAGTCATTTACCAGCCAAAGTGAGTCCACGTGTGTTGGAGAGGCGTCCTGACGTCACTGTTCCTGACTATCCCCCCAACAACAGAGTCAGCGCCAGGGAGGCTGTCAGGACCATCAACACTGCCTCAGGTGACACACACACACACACACACACACACACACGGATGGAAGAATGAGTGTTATAGGGGGGAAAGAGAGGGAAAGCTTAAGGGTAGATGGTAGATTTATGTTTGAAAGTGTACAAATCAAACCTTTAAGTGTGTCTCAGGGTCCAGAATTCATTTAGGCTGTATATTCTCTTTGAAAATGTGCGCAACCTTCATTATTATTCCCTCCTCTTCTTTCCTCTGTTAGTCTCTCTCTCTCTCTCTCTCTCTCTCTCCCTCCACCAGCTGGTGGTTAAAGACTGCGGCACACACGCTCGCCTTGACACTTTGCACCCACTTGAACAAATTGCTCACTGAAGAAATGACACTTCAAAGGTTGTTGAGATATGGCATCACTTTATCGCAGCACAAACTTCACAGAGGAGTAGTTGAACACAAAAATACAGCAGAGTCGAGGCGGCTCAGGAGAGGGGAACGACTTACGAGCAGAGGGCAGGGCAAACACCGTTGGACGTTCTTATTGACGAGTGGTAAATAGGTGTTGTTTCAGGGTCTGTGTGTCATTATCTCGTCTTCACACTGACCAGCAAACACCTGACCTGCTCAGGCCTAATAAGTAGTAATCTCCATGTACCCTTTTAACATGAAGCATGTGTGTTTGCTGCGTGATTTATGGCGATTTACTGTAATGAATCATGAGCATGACAGTTTAAAGGATACTTCTGTGTGTTCTGATGATTTCCACAGACTTTAGATGGGCATCAGTTACACGATTAAAATAAAGATTTATGTATTTATGTATTTATAGTACTTAGCAGCACAACATTAACACATATCACCACAAATCTATAGACAAAGTCATCAGCTGATAAAAGCATGTCACACAATGACATCTTTATATGAAACTAACAAACATGGAAGTTCACCTTCAAAACGTCAGGTAAAAGCGACATCTTTAACATGCCTTGGATAAAAGCAAAACAGAACAATAGACACCGCTGTAATTTACTGTTGCAGTGGTTGAAGACAGAAATGAGCTTTAATTATAAAAAAGTTGGGTGATATGGTATGCTATTGCTATTTCTTCTTCATAAAGGTAAAAATGAAGCAATACCCAAGAAGTCTGATGTGTGTAGAAATGTGTGTGTGCGTGTATTACAGCAGGGTTAGATATTTTCAAGGGATTTAATGAAGGTAACCACAGTGAGCAGCTGCATGCATCAACTCCTACTTTCCTACTTTCAGATGCTGCCAAAGAAGCTTTTCATACAGTATAAAGCAGCTGTGGGCAGCATATACTGTGATAATCACCCGCATTTAGTCATATATCAATGCAGACTGATTTAGTGACTTTCCTGCTTTCAACAACAACACAAAAAAAGTAAAGATTTTGTTTAATTGAAAATGTTAGTAAGTATATAGATAAAACTGAATAATGAATAAAGCTCATCTTTTCCTTTTCACCTATTTCTGCTATTTCTTTTGGTCTGACTGGTCTGACTGACTTCTATGGAGTATAAGGACACAAGCAATAGAGTTGTTGTCAAAGCCATTATTGATTCAGTGACTGATCAGAGGAGAGGAGATTGATCCTGTGTGTTGTAATAAACAAAGTGTTGGATGTGCAGCCTTGACCTGGTTTAGCTCTGAATCTGCTCTGAATAGGAAACACAGTTCAGCCCTGTAATGACGTGTTTGTTCATCTGTGTAAAGCTCGTAAAAAAAGTTCACAAATACAACACATGACATGAATCCCAAAGCCTATTGGGTTGAAACTTGGTCCATTTAGCACAATGATTTATGACCTCTCTGCAGCTAAGTGAGGCGAGTGTTGGTGGAGATTGTATAGATCATTGTGTTTCAGATGTAGAGAAGCTGTCAGATCAGAAGGGACGGGACTGAGAGCACATTGCCAAATAACACTTTACACTTCATCCGATATACTTCCAAACTATGTCTATGGCAAAAGACGAGAGAGATATTCACTTTTGCAAGAGACATTAAACCACATGCTGATAAACACCCTGGCCATCTGATGGGAATACACAGAGAGGGAGAAGTAAGAATGCACAACGCAGGGAATGGAGAACATCAATAAACTTTCGTAAATTTGTGCTATGCATAAAAATGTGTTTGTACTATGGCTGAAACAACATTGTAATGTAATAGCTTCACTGTGCATTGCATGGTTCATACTATTTATGAGCATGCATTAATGAAATATCCTCCTGCACCCTTTCTTTTTGGTTGTTGCCTCTCCGTTACGGTCGCGCATGACATTAAAAGATGTGACAACCACCTGGTGAACTTTAAAACTGCAGTGTCACATTTTGCACCCCTTGGCCTGCTCAGCCACCGGGATGAACGGGACAATACTATAATGTGATATATATCATGTGATAACAGAGGGATTAGAGTCCCTGTTGGTCTTCACAAGCTGAGAGTTTTTACTCTTAAATTATTGATTAGCCTGTCCCCTGCTAGAACAGGATGAGGGCTATTTCATCCTGGGCTGAGCGGTCATTCCTTTAAACGACTCACTCCGGGGCATGTGACCCTTGATCCTTGTGCAGACACGCAGATGTTTTTAGAGATATGAGCATGAGATGACCCAGTCGTCTGACAATGACATAGAGATCCAATAAAACAAAACCAAAGGGCTTCTGGGTAATAGCCTCCCAGTGAATACTGTGTATGACACCGTCAGCGTAAACATATGGCGTTCTCCATTAAAGTCCACCTCCAAATATCACGCATAGTTGAACATAAACCAAATCAATGCGAAAAACCTCCCCTGTTGAAATGAGAAAAACAAATCCACTCCATTAGCACCGCGGCCTTCAGATCATCTGAGATGAATAAAAGCTTTTGCTTTTCAACCTGTGTAAAAAGCAAGAAGTTGTTTGTAATGATTAGAAAGCTCTTTGTTTAACCAGTGAAACAGCCTAATTAATGGAGTCTTCACTAAAAGCAAAAAGCTTCATCTCAGTCGCTTCGCTGTTTTAGCTCCTAGTTTGCTCTCATAGAAAGTTAATTGTCAAAGCCTAGTTTAAAGTGCCTACTCTTATTATGTGTCTCTTAAAAATGTTTTTTTTTTTGTTTTTAAATAATCCGTACAGAGTTTAACCAAAACAATACGTGACACTAAGGAAGACGGTTCTCATAAATCCGTCAATAAAAAGCGTATACAGATGATTCATCCACTGCAACAAACAGCCTTCCACCTTTTTTAATTAAAGCCTGTGCCGAGTGTTAAAAATAAGCTTTCAAGACAATTTCTTTATAAAGATTGTTCATCATGTTCACGTCATTAAGAACAATTTCAGCAACATACTGAATAAATGTAATTATTACTGTTTGTCTTTGCCACACTAGTTTGAATTGCTTTTGACAAGATATAAAGTATGAGTAACATGTGACAATAATAATCAGTCTGATCCTGACCAATGTGAATAGTCTCTTTAACTCCACTTTAATCCAGTGATGCATAGAAAAACAACTCAAAGGGACATCTGTCACTCGTCAGAGGAGCATATCGCAGGATGTGTGTGAGCAGCTCAGAAAAGGCTGCGGAGTTTGAGAAGAAGTTGGTTTGGTGAGCTTGCGAGATCAGGGGATGAGACTATCATGTGGGAATCCATCTTACCAGTCTTCAAGTTATCTATTTTTGGCTGAGTCTTACATGGTCCCGTGGTCACATATTGACTCCTCACTCAGCTCTTGATTGGCGGTGATGGGCAGATGCTTTTTTTTGCTTCCTTGTTCCAAACAGTTTCTAAAGACAACTTCCCAGGTAGCAATGTGTAACAAACCATCTGGTTGCATCAAGTTAAGCCACAGAACTGACAATATGTGAGTATAGGTTTTTACTGACAACTGCAAGTAATGGTGGTTTTGCTTCACATTGTGTTTGCAGCACCACTGGGATGTGGTGAGGTTTGTTGCCTTGCACCCAGGTCTGATGATTCCCCAGCAAGCATTGAAACAGATGGCATTGTCATGGGCAAGTGCAACATCAACCCAAATGAGCAATAAAATGTCACTGTGCAGTAAAAAAAAAAACAACACTTGAAAACATGTTCAACTTCCGCTTTAGACGTGGTGCAGCTGAAACTAGATGACATCCAGTTTGATTCGCAATCAGAATGGCTGGACAGTACCTGCTGCTGGAGAAGAAGATATGCATATGGAAAACAAAAAAAAACATGCATAAAAAAGCAAGAAATAAATGATTGGTATGCCCAATAATGAGCAAACTTCAACATGAATGCAGTCATAAGCATAACAGCAGTGGAGAAGCATGACATGGTAACATAAAAGGAAAAAAATCCTCTAAGATTTAAAATAGACACACAATAGCAGCACAAGCAAATGCTCCATAATTCCAAAAAGAAAAGAGCTCAACGCTGCCATACAAACACAACACCTCCACATACTGCACCACATGAAGCCGGGTGGCTGGGGCCACCATCCGCAGCACACTGGACACCAGTTGTGGATACTGGCAAATGCCGCTCACAATACCAGTCACCATAGCTAACTACAATATGCCAGTTGGAAGACACAGAGCATTGAGCTTCCTGTTTGCAGCTCCTGTTTCACAAAAGAATATCACAGATGTTTAAGGATTTCAAAGAGCTTGTGTGGCCTACATTAAAGATTTGCTGATGTTGGGCATTGTACTCTGTACTATGTGGCCCACACAGACAAAGCCTGCTTTTTAGTTTCAAAGCCTAATTTTGGAAGTCTGGCTATACCAATCCTATCTTGTTTTTATTGCCATTTTACTTCACTCTGCAATTATTCTGGACACCAACCACAGAGCATGGGGGTGGGTGCAGCAACATGATGACGAAACAGACACACTCTTTAGATAACCAATTAATTTAGACCACAAGTTTGTGTATTAACAGCTTATAGCACTAAGCTATTTATGCATCGGGTCTCAGGTACGTCATTAGGTATGTTTGATATGATTGGCTATAAGCTACACATAGGTGCATATATTACACTTTTGTAGTGCTCTGCACTATAAACTACACCTCTAATACATCCATCCATCCATCCATTGTCTATCCCGCTTATTCCCTTTCGGGGTCGCAGGGGTCTGCTGGAGCCTATCCCAGCGCATTTATGGCGAGAGGCAGGGGGATACACCCCAGATGGTCGCCAGCCAATCGTGGGGCACACACACCATTCACACACCATTCACTCTCACACTCACACCTATGGGCAATTTAGAGTTTACCAATTAACCTGAGCATGTTTTTTGTATTGTGGGAGGAAACCGGAGTACCCGGTGAAAACCCACGCAGACACGGGGAGAACATGCAAACTCCACACAGAAAGGCCCCAGACCCAGGCCCAAGGCGGTCTTGAACCTGCGACCTTCTTGCTGTGAGGCAACAGTGCTACCCACCGCACCACCGTGTCGCCCCCTCTCATACATTTAGTGACTAAAAGCCTTTTTATACCAATGTTCTAACTCTTTACTTCTGTAATTGGCATTAATGAGAAGAGCAGAATATGCATCCGTTAAGTGTATAAAACCTGACCCTAGCATCATATAAGGTTGGTGCAGAGATGGACATACCTGAGGTCAGACCTGCACTGAAGTGGTTTCTGGAACAGAATTCAAAGTCATACCAAACTTCTCAACAGTCACGGCTGCACTGAGTGAACGGCTGCAGAGAAACGTGCCATGACACTGGGACCAAACGGATGAAGAAGCAATGACCAGCATCAAAGAGACACTTGTGAATAGGGAACAAACATCACTCAGATACTATGAAGTCGAGCAGCCAGTGGAACTAACTGTAGGTTAAAGCATTTGTCACTTAAACGATTACACATGGCCTCTTTCACAATGAGCGATGTGATTGAATGATTTTAAATGTAGTTTTTACCTGTCAGTGAGATGGGTATCAGTGCTGATATGTTTCTATAAAACTTCCTCAAGATGACAAGAAGATAATAGTACCGCAAACGCTGAGAAGCGGCGTGCTGTAGACTATTCATGCTGGTCACTTTGCTGTTGAAAAACGCACACTCAGAGCTATCCAAATCCCATTTTGACCGGTCAAGTCAAAGGCTGTAGAAAGAGAGGCATCGAAATGTAATGTCAAATGCTGAGAAACACACAGACTCAGTCCACGAGTAACACCAGAAAGATTTTGGCAGATCCGAGGGACTGACTTGTCCTCATGGCACGGACATGATTTTCTGATTGTGACAGATTGCCACTCTTGACATTGGGGGTGTCTCGTACTCCCACCTTTCACTCTTCTCCCCGTCTCCATCCTCCCCCTCTCTCTTTTATACTTTAAGCTGTAAAGCAGCGCTGACCTTGGTGTTGACCGTGCTTTTTCCTGGCTCATATCGATTGATTAATGACTCCCAAATTCTCCCTTTTCTCTCGCCCTTTCTCCACAGCGCTCAGCCTCGTCCGACATGTACTCTTGTGGGTGTCCAGTCATGGCTGCATGCACACATATGAAGCTGCATTGAAGTCTGTTACAGTATCTCCTCTTTTGTAACATGTGAACACACAAAGGTGTCCTGTGTGTTTGTGCAAAGCAGCAAAGCGACGCTATGGTGCATCTTTACTCTAAGTGAATCCGTCACTGTCACTGAAGAGTTTTAATTGTAGACGAGCTGCCGTTTACATGTTTAGTGCGTTCATGTGTGCGTGTGTTCGCGTTCCTTATTAGGAAAACGCATGTGTCCCGGAAAGACAGGTGTAGATGGAGACATAATTGTCTGGTCGCTGAGCCCCATCCCGCCCTACTTACTGTTCAAGCTCCTCTTCTTGTATGACACAGATGCAGTAAGCAGCGATCAAGACGACAGATTCACCACTCAAAGTTTGTTACAGACGCTATGTTTTAGCTCGTAGGATAAAATGAGAACTAAAAACAAAGCAGCTGGCTTCTTAAAAGAAAAAAACTACCTTTTAAAAGTAGTTTTTAATATGCATTTATGATGGCACTGATATTACTCTAAAAGGCTGCATCTAAAGCTGACAAAGATCTACTATACTGTACATGCTTTCCATTTACCAGTCCATCTACAAGACATGGAAAAAAAAGAAATAGCTTTTCTTGTATTGCTATATAGCGCTAATTGCATGTGCACAGAAGCAGCCTGAGTGCAGTAAATCTGGAGCAGGAAATCTTTGGTGCATGCAACGATGTATCTGACTGCAAGCGTACGGTTTGTGCAGAGGCAGAGAGCAACTCTGCACGCAAGCAGGAGCTATTTGACTGTGAGGGCAGGGTTCGAGGGGGGAAAAAAAAGACCAAATCTGAGCATTCAATCAATAAATCATGCTCTCTAATTGAAAGACTTCTGTGTGTGTAGCCATGCATATATTTAAACAAAGTCCTGGAGTACAAACGTAGATCATATGCATCTGTGTGTGCATGCCCAGCTGTGCCTGACGTTATGTGATGGAGAAGAGAATGCAGTTGCCATATGTTCCCCGTTCTGCTGAGACAGATGTCTTCAGAACCAGAAGACACAATAGCTGGTAATTAATGCCAATAAAATAATTTATTGCTCACTGCACTCGTCGTTAAAGATGTGAATATCCCCATTACCCCGTCTGACGCCATCCACAACAAGCTGGCCTTTCCTCCTCTGTTGCACAGAGCGAGAAGTAGCGACTGTTCATCATTATAATAGTCAGTGTGAGGAGGGCAGAGAACGGCCTTACCCTGGGAATCTCCTGTATTTCTACACCACTAGAGTGTAAACCTGGAGGATGGAAATAGAGTAGTGAGCCAATTGTTGTATTTTGTGTGATAAAACATGTCCAACTCAGCTTTTATTTTGTATTTTAATCACTAGCTATCAGGTGGCTTCTGGGCTGTAGAAAGAGGCGGTTTTACAGGCCTAAGAGATATAGTTTAAAAACACTGCTGGTTAGCACAGGATAACAAGGAAAACTAGTAAACGAAGAGACAATGCCAAAACTGCCGCCCTAAAAACCTGTTATAGATAGTTTAACTCTCTTAAAAAGGGTTTAAAACATTTAAAACAGATGCATTCTTGTATTCTAGGTGGATTAAATATTTAGATTGATCATTCCAATACCATTTTGTGTCACAATATTGAACTAAATCAAGACTTTTTTGTTAAAAGAAATCCTACAAATGGACTTTTAAAGGATAAGAAACCAACTTGACATAAATGTACATTTTTAGAGAAGATGAAAGCTTCTTAATACCGAAATTTAAAAAGGTTTTGTCTTTTGTCATCTTGCCAATTATGATATGTCACTGACCCAGAAAGCTTCTGTAATTTCACCACTCACACCGTTTTAAGTAAGAATGTTAGCCAACTTTTTTCTTGTCTTTTCTTCAGCTTTGTTTTCCAGGTAGCTCCCCATGCCTCCATTTCTTAACTGTGCTCGGATCTGACATTGTTTGCTTTTGGATTTCACTCGAGATTACACATTGTCCTGTAGAACATAGATGTATGATGCCTTCTGTGGCCCTGGAGGAGTCCTGTCAGGTCTCAGAAAGCCTGTGTGTAGACTGTGTGTTACATTCGGCCATGTGAAGTTTGAAAGGTGTGGACATTTCCCAAAGCAGACAGGGTGTTACAGAAACGGGAATTTGGAAATTTAGGGTTTCTAGATCTTGAACCATGCTAGAGACTGCAAGTCATCATATAAAGTGTATTTTATAAATCTCTTAATTTTAAAATATATGATGAGATTAAGATAATACAAAATATTTCCCCCAATTTGTCAAAAAGTTGAGTAATTATGAGTTATAATAACCACTTATAGTGACTTGTATAATGTATGTAATGCTTGTAACATATCTCTCTATACCTCAGGAATTTCAATGCTTTACTGAAAGCACTTAGCATAACTTACCGTATAATGACATTAAAATGCATTATTACTGTGCTAATGCAATATAAAAAGAGAATAATGTATTACAACCATGATAATTAGAATACACTGATGCGTGCAAAAAGAAAAGATGGTGTCATGATATATTCATGAACATATAGGTCATAATAAAATGCTTTATATGTTATTTATATGTATTGCAGTATGAATATTTTGCATATAAATATGGTTATACAGTTCTATAGATGCATCATGATGCATTATATGTCTGTTTATAATGATTTATAGACATAGAAGTACAATTTTATTCATTTTAACACTAATTAATTGGTGTATGTAGTGGGTGTATGGGGTATATTGGTGTATCTGACGCCAGGTGGGTAAGGCACGTCCCATATGGGTGTTATTCCCCTTCCCGTCTATCTACAGTCTCATATAAATAAAGGTAAAAATGCCTAATCTTCCAAAATAAATAAATAAAATAATAATAGTGTACGTGCACTTTTCAGCCATCCAGTATGAGAGGCGTTGTCATGGCAGTTGACCCTGTTTTTCATGATTCATGTCAACATATTTAAATCCTGGTCGACACCTAATGGAACGTTAAATTAAGTGAATCTGAAATAAGTCAAATCAGGTTTAACTGTGAAGGAGCACCCCCCCCCCCCCCTTCATCCCCACGCTTCTGCGAGATTCAAAGGCTGTAATTCCTCACACACTTCTATAATTGACCGGGACACTTATTTTCTAAGTCCATCAAAATGGCCACTGGGCTTTTATCTCCAACTGTCTCCATGGTTACAGACTATGGTTTACTTAATGAGTGTGTGTGTGTGTGTGTGTGTGTGTGTGTGTTTGGGGTGGAGGGAGCTAGCTCCTAATTGACTAGCTGTTAAAGCCTTTAATGAGGAGCGGGCAGCCAGCTCGCCAATTAGCTGTGGGGGAGCCATCAGGGGATGGAACGAGGACAGCAGCCCAGAAAAGTGGAGGAGAGAAAGGGGGGAAGAGACAGGAACTCTGGGAGGGGAGGGAAACATGGGGGCAAAAAGGTTGAATACAGTGGGACTGTACTGTAGGAAGAGAGTGGATGAGATGGAAACTACATGGCTCTCAGTGTTCTCCTCTATAATATCATTCTTTTTTTTTAACTTTCCAATGTCAAAGAACTTAACCAGTTCCTCTGTGCACATTTCACTATTTCATAGATAACATGTTTAATTCCAGGAGAGAAGCTCCACTGCATCATATGTCAGCGCCTTCTAAAACCATTACAGAGCTCTGTTGCAAAAAAAATAACTTACATAGGTATTTGAAAATGCTTTGGTTTGGAGTTGCAAAAAAAAAACTTGCATATAGGACAATATCACAGTCTTGTGGAAGGGGGAAGGAGTATTTTCATGACAGCACTTAAGTTTTTATAGAAAGTGGCTTTGGTTGTTAAGAAAAAAAAAACATTTGCTGACATGCCAATAAACCCCGAAGCACGCCACTCTCAGTTTTATGATAATAATATCATTAGTTTATATTGTTTTACACAAGAACATGATTAACTGGCATTATTATTCTGTACACAGAAGATCCGTTTATAGAAAACCAATATAGATCAGCAATACTGATGTACCTCTGATCTGTACTGTACTTCCAATTAAACATACACATAAAGGGCAGATCAGGTTATATTAATTATTGATCCTGAGCTATTACAAAGAATCATTACATGCAAATCAGGGACATGCTGCTCTACTCAGCAATATATAAATATATATTTTTTGTTAAAACAATATTCATTAAATATTGCTTGAAGAGCAAACTTATACACAAAAGAGCCTAGTGCGGTTGGATACATAAAAACACACTGGAATAAGAACCAATTAAACAGACCACCTCAAAGGAGCTGACTTCTCATCCCTCCACATCTTCGCTGTCTTTGAATAGGCCTCGTTCCTTCTGATAAACAGCTATAATTGCCTATTTATAAGCCTCTTTGGAACTCCCACTTTACATGAAATATTCATGATGAAACAATGGAAAAGGAAGGAGAGACGTAAGAAAGAAAAGTGTATTATTAGGTTATATAATTCTTCATATGCTGCTCAGTATAGGTGGTTTGTATTGTGCATAACCACCGACAATATAACACCACCCCATTGGACAGATAAGTGTGTGTCATGAAGAGAAAGAGAATCGTGACAGGCAGATGTTAACATGCAGAAAAATGCACAATATCACACCATAAATACACAATCTACTAAAGAGGCTTCACCTATGAAGTATGAGTAAAATGTAAAATACCAAGTCATGTTCCTGATTCCAATCGGAATGCCGATGCAAACGGAACAGGAGATAAGCCACGCTGATAACTTTCTTTTCATAAACAGACTTGCGGTGTATTCATTGTTGAGCTATTCTCAGACATATAAATATTACAAGAGCATTGACATGACAATTGGGAATTTAGATTTCAATATGTATAAGACATAGATGAATAAACATAATCTAGCTGCAACAGATCTGTTCCAAACCAAGAAGCAAGCAATGCAAAATGATTCAGTGCATTTGTGTCAATGTTATTGTTAATATATATGTATATATAATAATAATAATAATAACACAGTAATGAAAACCTTTTCATTACTAAAATAAAAATTAACTAAATGCTAATTACAATTATAGAAAACATGACTTTCATCTTTTACAGCTTGAGGACTATTAGTAGTACATTATTTCAATTTATTTCATAATTTTATAATCATTTTAATGCTCTTTCTAAATCTCACCCCTGACAAATACCACATATTACCACAAACTAAGCTCAAACTAGAAAACTAAATTCAAAACAATAAAACTAAACTGAAATGGAAAACAAAAAGTCAAAATGAAATTAAAATAAATATATATAACTATTATAAATCCATTATAATCTTGGTGTGTGTTGCAGGGGCAGTGGAGGTGAGGAAAGAAGGTCTGGATGCTCAGATCAACCGCCTGGCTGAACTTATCGGACGACTGGAGAATAAAGTAAGGAACACACACACACACACACACACACACACACACACACACACACACACACACACACACTAGAGCCATATCATATATATATATATATATATATATATATATATATATATATATATATATATATATATATATATATATATATATATATATATATATATATATATATATATATATATATATATATATATATATATATATATATATATATATATATATATACTGTAAATCTGGCTAACATGCTTTCATAATGCCCAGCATTGTATTTTTGAATACATAAAAAAGGACAAACAGTATATAGGTATGTGATTAATGTTCAGTAGGAACTAGCTCTACAGCAGTGGCTCACAAACTTTTTGGCTTGTGAACTCTAAAACGACCCAGAGTCAACTCATGCCCACCTATGAGCTGATCTCAGAGATTTCAGTCATTTGAACTGACTTCTACAGGTCTGCAGAGAACTAATCCAGTATTTTTCATGGAAAAAAGCTAATATAAAATATAAATGTCCTAAAGATTTCAGATCCTATAATGTCGACCCAGGCTAAGAATTGTTGCTGCTGTGTTACAGCATCAAAACGTATTGACAAGTTGGTTTGGCCCTTTTCATGTCATTTGTAAGAAAAAATACAGGCGGGGCCTTTTCAAATTTTGACTGGTTTACTTGTGTGTCCCTGAATTTGAGGTTAGTCCCAAAAATAATGCTGTGAACATACCACACACACACACACACACACACACAGATTCCTCCATAGTTGTACATGCACACAGACTGATGAATCTACTACCGCGTGTTGCTTCAACTCCTCCATCAACTCCACACAAGCACAAGCCTGAGATCCCATCCTCTTCTCCTCACGCTAAACTTTTTTTTTTTTTTTAGTTTGAGATGCTACATTGGCCAAATTGGGCGATGCCGTGGCATCACGCTGATTTTGAATATTTGTAAGGGATAAAGGAGCAGATGTGTGTGTGGGGGGGGGAATAGAGCTGAGGGAAAGAAGCAGGGGGCTAACGAGGTGGTGAGGGAGGGGGAGTGAGAGAAATGGAAGGATGGAGGGAGGAAGTGGATGAGATTCAGACAGAGGAGGCAATTAGATGGCTGATGTCCAAAGCGTTGCCATGCTTTTTTATTTTCCCTCTCTGTAGCAGCTCTGTGGTCCCAGATGCCTGCTCATTCTCCTCCTCCTCCTACTCCGTGTTCAGATCCATCACCTCACTCCTCCCTCCTTCATTTTCTTCTTTTTTTTTTTTCCTCCTCCTTCATCTTCCCCTACACCTCTCGTTTCTCGTCCCCCCCTCTCTCTCGGCATCCCGTCCGCTACTGAACATGTTAAGAAGATTAATGGAGCCCCGGCAGACTCGGCCACTACAGCGTGGAGATGGAGCTAAGAATAACTAAACACAATGTTCTGCTGCAGGGTGGACGAGGGGAGAGGGTTGGGGGGGTCACATGTGGAGGAAATAAAGAAGTGTGCCAGTGGATGATCCGCTGTAGAAGTAAATACCTGTTTGTGTGACTCCAAACCCGTTTCCCGTTTCCCGTTTCCCGTTTCCCGTTTCGGAAACAACCTTCAACCCTGGACCCAGAGCACTGATTTCATTTATCTCTAACAAATTGTCCAGGTTTAAGTAGAAGTGTTTCACTCAGTCAAGTGACCTCAATTTGAGCGGAGATGATTGAAACGGCTCCCGCTGAAGAATTGTTCAATAATCACCTGTGACCCCGAAGCCCTCCCGGAGAACGCGTGGCGCTCCTCGGTGGCGAGCTGTTTACAGTGGCAGGCGGCATAGGGGGGCGACGTCTCACAGCCGAGCGAGCTCGGTGAAAGAGCTATGAAAAAAAGAAAGCAAAAGGGGCCAGTAATCAATCGAAGCTCGACATTTCAGCAAAGGGAAGTAGAGTCGACAGCGATTGTTGCAGGATGATTTATCCTTTTCGTTTTCCCTCTAATCAAGATGGAAGATAAATCCGAAGTGGCTCACTCCTACAGTCAAGCAACCTCTTAATATTGCAGTAACCTGTACACAGATGCAAAGCGTTATCAATGAATAATAATGAAAGGAAAGGTTACAACGAAGGACGCTCTTATCAAAGGCAGGAGCTATGGAAAGGGTTGAAAGAATACAAACACGTCCTAAGTGTGATCATTCAGCGAGGGCTTCCTTCACATTGCATTTCTATCAAAATGCAGCGAGATTTTTTTTTTTTTCTTTTCCTCTGAAATAAGCTTCTACATCTGTCAGGGATGCTGTTTGACAGAGAAGGAGAAAGCAAAGGGGGGTTGACTTTATTCTTAGAGGTTTTCTGTTGTGTCCTGACCTCATAAACTGAAAGTATCATCCACCAATCACTGATAGGTGTCCTGGTTGTCATGGCAACTGCCCCCCCCCCCCCCTAAAACAGCTTAACATTCAGGGCCTTGGTTTTTCTGATAGGACTAATTGTCAAATTCTGGTGAGTCCGAATAGTTTCAATTATTCTAACTTCAGATTCTTTAAAAATAAAATAATCAGCGGGCCATAGGTATAAAAGGTAAAAAAGTAATACAACTTTTTCTTTCCCTCCAGGTCTTT
This sequence comes from Eupleurogrammus muticus, assembly GCA_036785175.1. Classification (NCBI taxonomy): domain Eukaryota; kingdom Metazoa; phylum Chordata; class Actinopteri; order Scombriformes; family Trichiuridae; genus Eupleurogrammus; species Eupleurogrammus muticus. The sequence goes on along the minus strand of JAYKQN010000010.1, from coordinate 16,998,101 downwards.
CCCCTACAACTCTTCCATTTCTTCATAGAAAATCGTTGTAATTCTCATCCACATTCATTATTTTAATGATCGCTTCAGTGGACGCGTCAGTGTGAATTGCATCGATTTTGCCTTGCAAACTTAAAACTCTGTGGAATTAAGTGAGTAGGTAAAATAGCTCATCTTTGAGTCATTACGCTTTTTATTTTGCATTTTCATATGATACAAACAAAAAGAAAAGACCCCCTTAAAATGACCTTTCCATTGATGACCAAGAATAGCAGAAAACACTGTGCAAAGTAAGAAAAGTAGGTCACCAGTATATGTTGGAAAGTGTGTTTCCAGAATAATGGTAGCTACAGACAAACAAATGATTGGGCATTTTCAAAGGGCCAGACCGTATTACTGCAATAATCATATCATGTCCAAGCAAGATGCAGCTTTGAGGAGACAAATTGAGTTTGCCCTTGTTTAGTCTGCTATTACCTGTATGGATCACAGTATTAAAACTGTACAGAAGTCTGGAAAAGGAAATGATATTATCACACTGTGTCAGAATGAATCATGAATTCTTTACTGAGTAATAAGCCAGCTGCTCGCTGAGTGATGTGGTAGCTGGCAGGATGAAAATAGCGCCCTGTGTTGGCACCACGGCTCCGGGATAACGCGCTGGAAATCCTGTTACCTGCAAGCAACCCGAAAGTGGCAACTTCACGTTGCCCCCGTAGCTCGGGTCTCATTTTCAGGTTTTCCTTCGCCGCCTTTGCCGGCGCTGCCATGGGAGCATGTTGGTTCATTTGTTGTTTTGGATGCAGAATAGTCAAATAGTGGTGATGCAGATAAGAAAATGTGTCAGACATCAAACTCAATTTCAACCAGGGACACATCAGTATTATAGTTCATCAAAGGGCCGATTTTAGAGATTATTCTGTTATATAATTGCCTCTCCTTTCATAATAATGTCTGAATGTTTATTACTAATGATTCTTTTTTTAAATGTATTCTAATGTAGAAATGATCTGATATTGTTTTCCGATTACATTTTTTTACCACCTAATTACTAACAATCTAAAATGGAAAATCTAGAGTATATGATAACCTCTATTAAAATTTTTATTTGTATTTCTTTTAGGGATTTTATTTTTATTTGCCAAATGGGTGTAGATATTGGATGGAGCTGTGTTTTTGCAAATAGATCCATGTTGTCCTTATTGTGCCTGGCACATGTGTGTGCCCACATGGCACTTTTGTCCTGCTGGTGTCACAATATTTTGTGGTTCAAATTCTACATTAGCTGTTTCCTGCAGGTCTTTCCCTCCTTCTCTGCCTCCCATATACATATCAAATAAAGGTGAAAAGCCTAAGGAAGAGACTGTGAAAAAGTAGTTTGGTTGCATGCAAATAAACATGCAAGAAGAAGAAATGTGCAAACAAAGGTCACAATGCAGAATTAGAAATTTAGAAGAATTAGCTTTGAAAAAATTAGGATTAACATACTTCATTACGATATTGCAGAAAGTCTTGAAAAACGAATTATTCCATAATGTAGATCATACAATCATACAATCATCCATTCGGTGATTTAGGGAAACATTCTAACTGTTTTGCATCATAGTAGCTAGAACAGAGTGATATAAGAAGGTATTTGTCAGGAAAAGCTTTTTTTTACATATCAAAGAGATTATAATTTTGCTCTAATCTATCATTTATTCCTTGCCCTCTGCCTCCTAATATAAAGACGCTGAGTGAGGGAGGTGTGGCTGGAGAACAACTAGTTATAATGTTCGTGTTCTAAAAACGCTATTCAGGTAACACTGAAGAGTCTATGTACTGAAAAATCACACACACACACACACACACACACACACACACACACACACACACACACACACACACACACACACACACACACACACACACACACCTTTAATTATCAGTCCAGCTGTGACCAGCCTGCGCCACATTACATTTGAATCATTCAGCCCAGAACTGTGTGTGTTTCCGGCAGCTTTTACTGTGTGTGTGTGTGTGTGTGTGTGCACCACCTGCACCACTGGCTTTACCTGCTGTGTTTGGGAAAAGTCTCCGTTACCCGGCGAGTGGCACAAGACGCCGTTTATTCGCAGTAGCGGCGGTGACAGTCATCAGTCACCCTGGTGACAGAAGCCCGTGGAGCTTTGTGCGATTGAATGGAACAAGGTTTATATAACTATGACTCAGTGGCTGGAGGAGAAAAGTAAAAATCAATGCCTCACCATAGAAGCACTCGCTGTAGAGTGAGCCCACCTGGTTCGAAATCCATACGTGGACTTTAGTATTTATGTTGTATAATATTACTAAATATAATAACATTGTGTTTCCTTCACGTATACCTCAAATCTTGTCTTTGAAGGAATAATTTGATATGAACACGTATGTGCTTTTAAAGAGTTAGGTGTGAAGGTCAGTGTCGGCACACGAATATGAACAGATAGCAGGAGGTTAACTCAGCTTAGTGTAAAGCACCTTTATGATCACATTATCTTCGTTGCCTTGCAGTGTCTAAGCCCCCTACAGCCAAGATGCCAAGCCAAGTTTCATTCTCATTCCCGAACTTTTAGGTTGAATGTTCCTTCGTTTTCAGTCTCTACGCTCAGCCATGCTATCCTGGCTGTAGCTTGTAGCCCAAGAAGAAGAAAAACCTCTGTGTGAAGCGGGGCTGCCGACACCCTGCACCTGCAGGGCTGCCGCCCCGCTGGGTTTTAGGTGGACCCCCCCCCCCATCACTCCAGCACACCCGAATCTAATTATCAGCCAACCAGCCCTCGGCGAGCTTCGGCTACGTGATAAGGAGCCGATAATGAGGATTAGGTGTGTCAGGAGCAGGGCGATAACAGGCGGGAGCAGGGCTGGGCGGCCCTGCTGTACGGGCATGACAAGCCCCATTCCTGAAAAAATGGTGTTAAAACCTGTTGGCAGCTCATCCATCATGTTGTGGCAGTTCAGTGTCATGTGTGTTTAGATCTCTCATGCTGCCATAGCTGATTCTGTTTCACTTTGTGCTCCTCACATTAGCATGCACCGTTCATCCCGGACTCCCCACAAAACAAAAAAAAAAACACCCTCTGCTTTCTGCCTTGTCTGCTCTCAGCATGTCTAACTCCTAACAGCTGCAAACTGGGTTTTTTTTTTGTCATCGTCGCTGCGGTTGGCCTTGTTGATTGACACGTTGCCGCTGTCGTCTCTTTTACAGACGGTTTGGTTGGATCTGCACCAGAGGCTAACAGACACAGATGGCACCACCAGCGCAGTAAGTACACACTGAGCAAATAACTGTCGCACGTTACGGCGCCGTGCACGCCCCCCCCCACCCCCACGGGCAGGGCATCACTTGCTCCTGCTTTGCGAGGGCTAACGACCCGCACTGCTGCGGGACGCCCCCGGGGTCAAACGTTAGACGCGACTGTGTGATGTAATCGACGTGGGAAAGCGCTCTTTTGGCACACAAAAATAACCAGGGGTCTCAGTGGCTGTCCCACGGGCGCCAAACTTTTGAGTTATTTCCCAGGAAATATGCTTGTTGTCAAGACCTGAATAATTTATAGACGCTGGGAAATAATCGAGTCACACACTATCTTACAATATCCCAGCGAGAAACTCCGACAGGGAAAATAATGTACAGCAGATTCAGAGTACGTGATATAAATTCTGTGACGATGATTAATGATTCATACGAGAAAAAAAAAAGCCACAAGCGCTGCGTGGGTTTCTCCTTTTCAGTTCAGGTGGAATCTTAAATCAGGACTCCTTACAGTACCTGTAATCAACTATTTGACACCATGTTCAGATATAATGTCACCCAAGACTGCTTTCACATACATCACTTGCAAAGGCTGCAAAGAAGTGGATTGCACAGGCACCTATAAAAATAGCCAAAATACGACTCACTGACCTGAACACATGAAAAAAAAAAGTTTTCAGCATTTAAAATACATATTTATGGTATTGAACTGCTATTTCTTTTTGCACAAGTAACCAACAGAACCTCAAATATGTCCCCTGCTGGGTTAAAAAGCAAATCCTCTTCTTCTGTCATCTGGAGGCTACAGTAATAATCATCTACTGCACTTTTAGCCACAGTAGTGGTGCCACTTACAGAGCCCCATTAGTCTCTGTACGCAGGGAGAGCTCTGACTAAACTGTCCAGTTATCACAGGCACCGGCACAGAAAGGTTATTATGGGAGAACGCTGTGTACCGAGAGGGAGAAGATTCAAGCTGTGGTTTGCCTGTAAAATGTATTACACACCAAATTGTAAAAACAGCCAAAAGAATTTTTTTTCATTTTTTGATGGGAGGGTCTAAGAACAGCCGATGTTGTGTTTCTTTTGTAGGATCTGTAAAGCACATTAGGGCAAATTTGTGATTTTAGGCTATTACAAATAAAACGTGACTTGACTAGAAGTTCTCATGAAGACAAGAAATCAACCAAGAGTTGAAAGTAAAGAGTATGAAAAAAAAATACTTTAGATAATCATTAAAAGTAAAGAACTTTAAACTTGGAAAGTTGAGTTAGGAAAGCAATATGCAGCAATTAAAAATGTAGTCTTCGTCAAATTACCCTGATTTCAACAACAGAAGAGGAATCTTTGCCTTTAGAATAAGTGTATTTGTACTAAATTACCGATTTTCGTGTCCAGCACTGATAAGATGAAAATAATGAAAAAGCATATATTCATTCATACAAATAAAGATTTTTTGTAATAGATTTATGTAAGTGTTCATTTCAAAATGTAAAAGATGTTCACACATCAGCCATTAAAGAATGTTGAATGAATGAATGTTCAACCTTCAGTGACATTTGTTTTTTGTTACTTTTCCTTTAACCCTTTTTTTCAAATGCAGTCTCAGATAGAATATTAGCTCCGCAGTGTGTTTAGACTTCAACACAATCTATGTTTTTTGCACAAAGTATGTTTTTGATTCAAGTGAAAGAAAAGCTGTAAGATTCCAAGCACGACTTAGGCCTGGCATTGAAATTAGCATCGTGTCTGACTAATAGGAAAACAACTATTAACGTAATCACTGGATTGGACTGTCTATTCTGCGTGAAAAGGTAGCTCAAATGGTCAAAGTTCAATGTTGAACAGTGGGTCCAGAAAAGAAACAAAAACTAGTGAGTTAAGAAATGTCCATTGACAAAGTCCACAATTCAATTTCAATTTAAATCTGCTTGGAAATAATGGTGAGGAAGAAAATAGCAGCTAACACAACATCAATGTTCCTCTGTTAGTAAAAGTGTTCAACCATCATTATGAAATGATTGGATGTTGCATGTCATAGATTCGTTAACCAGTACCTATTAATTTGGCTTTAGGTGTCATTTTGTGCTGGTAGTTGTCTGCTTGTACACTTGTTGACTGCATTCTCTCTCTTCAACTGTGACCGTACTTTAAATACCAGCGCGAATCTGCACCTGCTTTTTTAGAGGCACAAACTTATTTCTGCGAAACAGAAAGCAAGACGTGAATTGCATGCACCTCAGTAAGTCCAATGAAATGCACGATCAGTCAACCACATGTATAGTTTCCTCCTGTTATTTCCATCTTCCCTCAAACAGAGACACACTCCACTGATTTCTCACAAATTGCGCTTCCAGACAAGTGTTCCTGCTTGGGAAAAAAAACAAATCACACACCTGCAGACACAGAATGCGTCCGTGAAACGTGTTTTTACATCTGGTCTTCTGAGTTTTAACCAACTCAAACGGATCTAGATGCATGAGCTGTCTTCCACCTTTCAACCCCCTCATCTCCCCATGTTCTACGGCCAGGGAAATCATCACCTCCTGAGCCTCCTGTCCCTCCGCACACCCCTCGCTCCCCTGCTTCCCGTGTAAACATGGACTTATCTTAACAAGGTCGTGCTCCTCTTCACCTTTACATAATTTCACCCTTCGTCACGTGGCGGCTCAATACATTGTCCCTGACCTTTCATTTCCCCACCACCATCTCCACACACACACACACACACACACACACACAAAGAATCAAAATGTGATTACATCTCATCGTCTCCTCTCACTTCCTATCCAATGTTGAAGCAATCATCCCTTCTCTCCGCCCAGGGATGTTTTGTTGAGTCGTATCGCTGCGCAGGGGGATCATAATAAGATGACATACCGTATGAGGGATGCACGGATGCTCTGAGGAAGGCAGAGTGAATTATCTTATGCTTTTTACTTGTAGTGGACACTCGTGAGCGGTGGGCGGCTGGCTGACAATGATGTCTGTCATTTGGAGTGGGGTGTATCGGTCACATTCGCCGTATCTCGTCAGTCTTTTGATCCCCCGGAGGTGCATCGGCGGGATAGGGGAAACAATAGAAGCCGAGCGAATGCAAAAAAAAAAAAAAAAAAGACAATGGATAGATAGAGAGGCAGATTACGGTTTAATAAGAGAGAAGTAATAGGAAACCGCTAGGAGAGGGAAACAGCCTTAATAACAAAAACAAAATACATATGAGAAACAGTAGGAAAGAAACATTATTTATCAGGAACACTCTCTACATCTAGTCAAGTACACAACATTCCTGTGTCCTTAAAGCCTCACCTTTATACAGGGAAAAAGTCTGGAAAAGAGGAAGAAACCTCAGGAATAGTAACAGAGGAGGGTCCGTTTTCCAGGACAGACAGGCTGCAATGGATAACGTGTGCACAGGATTACAACATTAATCAGAATAACAGAAATATATATTGAACTATGGTGTATGTGGAGGATGAGGTGACAGGATCCGTTGCAGCTTGCAGGTGAACCAGGACAGAGTCAGACCCTCCAACAACAGCATCTCCTTCAGAGGCTGCACTGCAGCATGGTCTGAGAATGAAAAAAACACAGGGCACGACAACAGATTTAAAAGGGACATTAGTGAGTCATGAGTTCTACAGATGGAATAAAAAAAGAAAAGTGGAGAAGTATCTCATAAGGTAGTAGGGAAAGGGAGTATTAAAATGTTCTACAGCATTTTACCACCATTTAGAATAATGTATACAATAAAACAAATATATTTTCATATCTTGAGGCTGGGAAATTAAGAAACCATCATGCCATCCTTCTCCTGAGGTCTACCTCTCACTGGCTGGGTCCAGAATAGGGTAATGGAAAATAAACCACATGAACACACATCTCTTCAGGATGCTGTACACCAACATCAGCCATCATGGCCTCGTGCACCAGTAGCCTGGGTTGCATGTTTGTAGTATGTTCAGTACAACATTCATGTGAACATAAATAAAAAGTAAAAACTAGGAATCAAAAGGAACAGTTTCACTAGAACAAAATAGGGACCAACTTCCCAAAAGGCACTGTTGGACGTAATAGGAAATTTCCCTCCAATATTTTACATGTTCTCATTTGAGCTGAAATCTTCCTCCTGCTGAGCAGAGTCATAGTTGATGCATTAAAAGGCAGAAACCCCCCGTCCAGACATTACTGTTAATGTTCTTTAGTTTGTGTGGAGTGATGTATGACCTAAACAACTTTTCCATTCCAATGACTCAGTCAAGCTGATCTGTTCTCCATGTTTCTTCCATTGTGCTTTTATACATGTACTACAGTGCGTTATACTCTCAGAAGCAGTATAAACCCTGCTTCCGCTGCATCTAACTGAGTGTTGCTAGTTTCATTATTGCCAAGAACAAGTGTGTTCTCTCGTCTTTCAAAAAAAATATATGGCTATAATGGCACAAGACAACCAAGATAGTGTAGATATACTGCATATTTGGCCATAAAATCTGGAAACCAGTGTACATATACTAATGATTAATATATAAATAACTCATCTTAACTCTTGGTTGTTTGTATTCTTCCAGTTTCATCCCAGTCACATGATAGAAATATTCTCATGGAATGTAAAGCATCGCTAGAAGTTGACTGGTTAGACGTATCCGTTACAGAAACATATACATCTAAAGTTGCTGCGCTATTTAAAGTTATCCTTTAGGGTGGGCATCACACTGCAACATTCTTTCTGATATCTTTCCAACATGAACGGAAATGGGATTACTTTCCAACTTCATGAGGAGAACAGACAATGAAAAACAATAACAGATGAATGAGAGAAACGTGTGGGAAGGCAGCGGCGAGGTGACAAACATGCGTTTTAAAAATAAGTCAGATAGCTGGGACGCACAAAAGCCAGACTCTCGGCATGAAATGAAAGCTAAAAAGAAAAAAAAAAATTGGGTCAGGAAAGAAATAGTGGAAGCAAATTCACACGGTGTGATTAAAAGAGACGAGCGTCTGCATACGGTTTGAATATATAATGTATGTTCCTGATGTAGATGAATGGAACAGACATTCAGGAGGTGAGAGGAAGAAGCGAAGTTCACAGTGGGACATTTCGGAAACTTAATTTAGGACACTTATGAAAAATAAATCAAGAAGTTATAAATATAGATATGACTGTATGAATGTGTCGTGCACTCTATTCGCTCAGATGGACCTGCTCTTTGAATTAACCCAAATCCCCAAACCCAGGTGCTGACTCAGAGATGGAGGCTAGTGTGAAACACAGAACTCCTGCCTTACAGCTGATGCATATCAAATGCACACATTGGTGTTTGGTTATGCAAACTGCGCATGTTCTTCATCAGAGGCGAGGAGAACTCCTCCTATAGTGTAAAATTGCAATATAAAAATGATTATGGGGAGACGCTATATAATTCCAAATGTATTGAAAGCAGAGCAAAACAAGTGCAGGGTACTTTTTTTCTCCATTATGCCCCAGACGTTAAACTTAATCAGCATTCATAAAGTTATAAAAAGGACACAGTGTGTTTGAATGTGATGCATATATTGAATATATACATGCACTTTCTTGCAGAGAGTTCAATAAAAAGATGCATACCACTCTCATGTCCACGCTTTTTATAGTGTTTGCATTCTAAAAGGGCATTTTAATACAATTCAAAATAGTTTTTTAGAGTTAAGAGAATTAAAAAAATGCTAGCTAAAAATGAAGTACTAGAAGTTCCAGTGCAGTGGTAGAAATTAGTCAAAAGTCTCAATTTTATTTGTTTTTTCCCGAAATCTGATAATGCCAACTGTGTGAGAGTGCTGATAAGTCGTGCAGTTGCTATGGCTTTGTGATTGCTCATTAGTGAGGTGTCGAGATTGTTTTTATAATACAGGCTTGGTGAGGAGTGGTGACATTTATATAATGTGTCAAACACACTGACAGCCTGCAGGCTTGAGCTAATCACACATAATGTATTTACCGTATTTTCTTTCTTTCTTTTTTTTTGTTTGAGGACTCTCAACAGTTATTCTCGATAGGTGGCTTTCATATTTTACCATTTCATTTTTAATTGTTTCTATTAGGTATTTTACACTAATCCTAATTGCAGTTCTATGTAGCTTTAAAAGTCTTAAATGTGGCTTTCCAGCGGAGCAGTTGATTTAAGCTGCTGCACAAGAGCACATCAGAGATGTTTGTGAGCGGAATGTCCCCCGCATTCAGGTACTTTTATTGCAGAAACTATTCATAAAAATTGGCACAATATGGTATTCAGAATTATGTGTTCTCCAGTGCTCTGTCTGATAATGTGGGCATTACTCCCCATATGTGACGATTCTATCAAAGCATAGGTGGGAAAATGCAAAGGGCATACCATTATTAGAAAGAATAATTCATTATTGAATTCAGAGTGATGTTTCAATATCACAGTGAGAGAAGTCGGTCACAACCAGTGGTTAATACAAACATTGTACGTTAAATACATACTGTACATACAGCAGGGGATCAGCGGGACAAGTGTTAGGGGTGGAATGTGTTGCTGAGGTGATATCATCAGTTTAACAGTGAAAACAGACTAATCAATGGATGAAAAGGCCAGACGCCGCTTGTTAGCAGGATCGATTCATTATTGATCTACTAACGAGTACTAACTGTAATGGGTCAACTAACTAATTACTCTATCTATTCTCTATCATTACAACGCTGTTACTGTTAGGAACACGCTGTTACTACGCGTTACTAACCCAAGGGTTGTTACTATCACAGCGTCAAACAGGTCAGAGTCTGAGAAGTAAAAACAAGAGACTTCGTAAGAAAAGACGCGTGCTGCGTCTCTCCTTTTTTCATGTGTCTTACTCCAGGACATGATCACAGACCCAGGACATTTTTTAAATTCAACAAGGAATTAAGGTAATAATTACTTCTCCTGGTAACTATTTAATTTTATAGTAGAGTAGATCAGTTATTAACTTACTTAACTAGTAACTAGTAACTATAAGTAATTACTTTTTCAAATATTGTGCCAAAGGCTGGTGTATCTTATTTTTCTTTCCATAGATTGTCAGTCCATCTTACATACATGTGCTGTATATGGAATAGTTTCTCACAAAGGCACCGACTATATTTTTGCATTCATGACAGAAAATATTCCCAAAGTAATTTAGCTAAAATCTACACTGTATTCAGTGGTTAAGAAAATGTATTTTAATAAAGGAATAAACACCTAAAGTAAATACAGTACACAGAGTTAGTTCTGTGGTGGGATGGGGGTGAGGCTGAATGCCAGGCAGTGTAGGGAATTGTAAAAGTACTGAGAGACAGATTCAATATATTGCTTTTTGTCTGGGATTTGTAGGATAGTAAAGAAATATACAGAATGATGACAGTCAAATCCACAGGAGCCCTTTATAGTCCCAGCAACAGCCCTGTTTGTTTAAAGTCACATAGATGTCTTCCATTGAATTGGGTATACTAGTATTAAAATGTTAATCTTCATCTTTATAGGAAATTGGTGAGAGTTATTAGAGGTAGGTGTTTAAAGGATTTGCTTGTTCCCAATGCAAGCATAGGCCACACACAGTAGCTGTTATAGTTTAACCGGCCTCACAAATCTCATCAAAGTCAGTCGTATCTGGCAGGACTGGTCATGACAGCTTTTATTCCATCCACAACTTTTTATTGTTACCAGTCTTGACGTATGAACGGTCGGTGCTTGTTCCCTGAATGGTCCCAATCCCCACGCGGCTATTTGTGTTCTTGGCACTGTGAATTTTCTTTGTAAATTCAATAAGCCCCCCTACATGCATTAATCAACCACAGCCCACACTGCCGCTCGCTTTCTCTGTTTCTCTCTGCCCCTCCCTTTGGTCTCTGCTGCAGTGCAATCTCGTGTGTGTGTGTGTGTGTGTGTGTGTGTGTGTGTATGTCACTTTTCTCTTTAATTGACTTCACTGAGCATTCTGTAGTGGGCCTTCAACCTACCGACAACTTCACTAACTGTACCACTCCTTTAATCCTTTTGTCCTCCAAGTGAAGCAATTCTTTGCTTTTTTTCCCCTCTCTGCAACAATAACACATTTTATGTGATCCATATTTAATTATTAATTTGCATCAAAACTGAATAAAATGAATAATAAGGAAAAAACAACAGGCCCCCAGGTTACACAACCAACAAAAATGAATGTAATGTGACATGATTGCAGTAAATGCAGCAGAAGGTCAGGAGAAATAAAAGCAAACAACTAAGTAAGAATTACCCTGAGGAGGAAAAGAAATACACACACACACACACACACACACACACACACACACACACAAGCTAATGTCAGGTATTTTTGTTAGAATCCCAACGCATTGCATCATTTCTGGGATTCGGCCCAGCATTATTTTACTCACGTGTGGCCCGGTGAACATGAATCACAAAGTCAATTAGTCAGTAACTCCATAGTCAATAATGACTGAGGTTAGGCCGGAAGGAGCGAGAAAGACAGGCGAGGGGCACATGTATAGATCCAGAGAGACAGAAGGTAAATGGGAATGTAAAACTGCTGTTTGTCTGCCACAGTGAATAGACGCAGTTAGGAGCATAATGAGCAAGTGAACACAAGAGGAATGCAACTCATGGTAGGCATTCACAACAAGGACAAGAGAGAGGAAATGGAACCTTCAAATTAGTTAACTATGAAACATTTTAGCTTGCATGGGGTTTTTATCCTCCATTCAGTTTTCCCAACCATCAACAAAGGCAATACTTAAAATACTTTTAATACTAGCTCGGTATCTAACCTAACACTCCATCACCTACAGGTCACTTGCAAATGATTTAGCGTCATCCCACAGGTGCAGAAATCCAGGGCTCTAAAGGTACGTGATATTTAATTCACATTAGACCCCACCTGTCAAAAGAATTAGAACTTAATGGTTTCCTATAGCACCTTATAAAGTGAACCTTAGTATCTTGTTTGTTGATGTGTTGCGGGAGAAAGGTTTCAAGGTTTCCTTTAAAATTCTGAGAGAATCCATTTCTATAAACTGGACTATTAGTGTTTCTTGAGATGCGTACAGAGAAGCTTCTTACTGAAAGTGCAACTGTTTACAGAAATGCAAACAATATTGATAAAAGGGAATTATTTATCCTGCATTTGTGTTAGGTGGACGTCCATAGTGAAGCCCAAAGGTATTCCATAGAAGAAGTGAAGGAAATCAGATAAGATGAAGGAATATCTAGTGCATTCTTATAGAGCATGCTTTCAATTTATAGAGATGTACCTTAAGATAACAGCTACCCTGAGATCACGATAGTTTGTGTGTGAGAGCAGCAAACAGAGAGGCGGCTACAGGGAGGGCCTGCATTCCTCAGAGAGTGACAAGCAATAGGATGGAGTGAAGTTGGCGGTAATATAAATATAAAAATATTATTATAATATATAAATATTTTATCCCTAGAAATATTTTGGCTGGAAATATTGGATTATCGGGACATCACTGGCAATTCACTTTACTTCTATATGAGGAATGCAACTTTATGGTGTCACACTGATTCACTGAAATTGCTAATATATAGTCTATCCATAACACAGTCTATGGATACAGTCTATCCAAAGATCAAACGGGGGGACTTTGTATCTGTGTCTGTGGCTCACATATCTATCTGACTGTCAGCACAACTTTTGAACGATGGTGTGCATAATTTTTTGTGGAGTTTTTGGATAGACATTCAAAAGATCGTTAACTGATGAAAGCATGTAGGTGTGCTCTTGTGTAGGGGTAGAGCAGTTGTCATATAGATCCTTCCTCTTAAGCAGCTGAAAATAGTACTATTTTACTCAATACAAACATGCATTACAATGCATTTATAACCAGGATTGAGTTGCTGGCTTCATACATATTCAAAAAAACAACCCTCATTACTTTACGTTTGTGAAAAAATAAGGATTTGAAGAAAACAATAGTTAAATGCACTTAATGTGCAGCACCAGTTATAGTGTAACATTAAAAGCCGAAATGAAAAATCTCCCACTCCTGAGATTCTTCAAGTTTGTTTGACATGCTACCTGCTTTCAACAATGACATCGCTAGCTTTTCAAAAACTTGTTTGCAAGATCCCTGTTGCAACTAGCATCAATGATGATGAGGCAATTTCCAGTTAAGTGTAACGTAAATGTAATGCAATAGAAGTGTAACGCCTTACATGTTAAATACTGTATTATTGAAATATTCTAAATTACTTCAAATGACAGTAATGAGTAATGAACGATGCATTACAGTTTTGAAGTAATTTGTCTAACACTAACTACTTATAAACATGTTATAACAGTAACATGCCCAGGTTGTTACACTATACAAGAAAAACAAATTGAGTCCAGTTTTAGTTGGTCACTCAACACAAATTTAAAACTAATATGTAGATTGAGATTAGCACTTTCAACTATAAACTGCATCCTTTTCTTACAATAACAGTTTGCACATCTCTCCTTATCTCAGTGTATGTCCATATCCTCACCCAGTGTACAGTTTGCAAAAAATACTTCCTATGGGCACTGCATTAGTAGAACATAAATTAAATAATTAGCACTGAGGAACATGTTGATGGTGTTATTTGTCTTCAATGAATTTCTAGCTATTAAGATGCTTTCTGAATACTTGATTTGTATGCGAGAGGTTTGTGCAGGTGAGGAAAGCGACTCTGTAACTGCAGTATGAATAGCTGTGTGTCTAAAGAGATTTCGCTGTTGTTTTTTATCAGGCAAAATATGAATGAGCGCCTGCAGTCCCACGGAGCATTAGTATATTATGAAACCTCAAAGTGTTCACTGCAGCCATTTGCCCTAATTTCACCAGGCAAGTCGGCCCATTTATAATAGAGGCAACAGTCTCAGAGATGCAATTTTAATACACACGATAATAACATCTGGGAGCTACACAATATGACCACAGTCTGCTTCAATCTACTGAAGCTGTAATCAGAGCTCCAGGTTACAATTAATGCGTTTTTTTATTTATAAAGTAAAAGCTGGCTGCTGTTTGCCACAGATGCCACTGGTCGTTTCTAATGTGTGTTTATACAGAGAGAGAAATGCATTTGCATCTTGTGTATTTTCATCTTGGAAATTGGACTTCTGGACCAATCTGTGCAGCTTGTGTTTATTGAGCTGAACAGACGATGTGAAGACTATACAGCCAGCTGTAATCTAACCAATTGTGTGTGTGTGTGTGTGTGTGTGTGTGTGTGTGTGTGTGTGTGTGTGTGTGTGTTTGTGTTTGTGTGTGTGTGTGTGTGTGTGTGTGTGTGTGTGTGTGTGTGTGTGTGTGTGTGTTTGTGTTTGTGGAGTTTACCCTTGTGTGTGTTTGTTTGGCAGCCAAGGCTCAATCATTTTTTCCTATAGCCCCTGTACGTTTATGACGCCCCTGAATAAACACCAATTGTCATTCAAGTTGAGACATTTTCATCTCTTGTAGACATTACCTTTATTTTAGTTTTTCTATTGACTTTGTTTGCTCCGAGCCAGAAGCGTGATTCTCTCTTTCCTCTACATTCCATCCTCTGCTTTACCTAACCTGCTATGGACTCAAGTTACAGCTGTAATAATCTATATTTTCAGATCAATGTGTTAAAAGACTGTGGGCCCTTTTTAGACACATAGATGCACGGTGGATGGCACTGACACAAGTCATGTTGGTAGTAGCAGTAGTAACTCCCTGACTGAGAGCACACCATGCCATGAGCTTCTGTTGGGTTCCCGAATTATTTATAGGTGTGGTTTGGGCGTAACATGAACTCAACCAATCAGAGTGTCATCTGCCATCCAAGTTGGAGAGAGCACACCATCTGCTTAACAGGCTTTTAGTGATGTTCTTGAGGTTCTGTATACCAGAAAACACCTTTAAACAGCCTCGATGAACATTCCTGTGGATCCTGAAGTGGCTGTTCCCGCTGCAGCCGGCGGCGACCATAGATCATTGCTCAGCTGGCCGTGAAATTGACTCTTGCACCTCATGAGAACCATCAATGACATGTGCAGTTTCAGAGCTTTGACCGCTTTTCTAGCCGTCTAAAAAGAGCCTTCGTATTTTATCTGAAAGGAGTCGCTCACAATAATGCACCCACAGAGAAGTAGCACCTGACCTTTGCAGTAGGTATACCACAAAACTCCAAATTTGTAATTAGTGTCTTTTAGCCAAGCTACACTATCCTAGAAGTCCCCTGGGAGGACAGGCAAGATGGTGGTGCTGTAGTACATCCAAATTCTGCCTTCTACTGGTGCTAAATCAGGGGTTTTCAAAGTCTCTCAATACATTAAAACCTGCCAAAAAACTGTATCTCTGAACTACCTCTTTAACCATATCACACACAGTTAATATTTTCTGTGTTCTCCTATTGGTAACTAATTTATATTTATTTACACTTTCCTTCCCTGAGTCTCACCTGAAACAGCTTGGAGCCCCCTGGGGAGACCTGACTTTGAAAACCTCTGATCTAATGAAACCCCAGCTGTTTTTTCTACCAAGCTGCAAACGTGTTTATTTCGGGTGTAAATTTGGGCATTTTAACGTGAGGGTCTTTAGGGACTGACTCACTAGCCTCGAGTGGCCATTCAGAAAATGACATTGTTGGCATCATTGTTGGCTTAAGTTTTCAGCCCCAGAGTTTGACATTGGCTTTCTATATGTTTCAGAAATTCCATCTTATTAACAGGAGAGAGGCCCACGCCTCTCTTAAAGATGCCATCCTTTGGATTTTTATAGCGCCCTTCACATCCAAATCAGGCTCATCAGTAATAAAAACATTATATATATGTCAATTATTTCACAATTCTTCTATATACATTAGCCCCTTTAAATGAACGTCTGTCGAACCCAATGGTGTACTTTCATCCATTGACTTGCAGTCAACCAAGTTCTAAAATCAAGTTAACTTATTGTTATAGCTAATACTTTAATTGCTAATCCAAAACCTAGTGACTCCAGAAATCAACAACATTGTGCTGCAGACTAAAGTTCTGACAGTGACCTCCTGTAAGAGGAATTCTGCTGCTTATTGAAAAGATTTTCTTTCTTATTCTCCCACTGCTGCAGTCAGCAAGTTGGGACTCTGTAAACCGTACTGTATTCATCCATCTATTACTGCCGCCCAAGGAGCGATATGCTAATTACCCCTGAACTAATGAAGGGGTTCTTTCTTTTTTATTTGTATAAATGAGGGATTCCTTGAGCCGAGAGCCAGAAGAGAGTAGGAGGAAGGAGGGCCAAGGACAGTAAAGAGAAAGACAATAAAGGAAGAGGGGGGGTGAGTAAGCGAGGGAGGATGGGATAGCGCAATATGGACAAACGAGAGAAGAAGGCTGCAGAGTCAGGATGTCAGGACTCAATAACCAGAACTAGGCCAATGAGGAGAAGTGGGGAAGGGAGGCATGAGGAAAAGACAGAATGAGGGAGTGTGTGGTAGATGAAGACCTGTATATGGGTATTTCCCAGTTCCCATGGTAACACTAGACTGATTTCCCCCCCCCCACACACACACACACACATATCGTCTTTCTGCAACCCCTGATTTTCATACCCACTGGGATAGCATTCCACAGCATATTAAACAACATTCTCACTTAACATATCCTACGGTATCCTGTATGTGAGAGTGATAGATGGTGATGATCTCTGCATATTTCATGTGGTTCTCAGTCTTCTTTGTTACACTTGAATTTTCTTACAGCTCGCTCAATTACGACATATAGTGTAGCCAATTCAGTGGTAAACATGAACAGCGTGCAGCTTTTTTTAAGTTGAATGTTGTTTCGCAACAAAACAGGAAGGCAAAGAAATTTAAGAAAATATCCCTGATGTCATTTTTAAATGTGTTTTTCATTGAATCCCGTGGCTGGCTTTGCCTCTGGAGCTTTATTGTTGCAAATAAGATCCATCATTATATCATTCAACGTTCAATTGCCTTTATTTATAATTAATAAACCTAGTTATCAGCAAAAATAAAAGAACTCATGTTTTCAAAACAAAACATTCCCGGAAGGTTAAAAGATGCTGACAGAGCTCAGGAAACAACAGAAATCAATAATATGTATACAAGCCTTTAAACAAGGCTTCATGTATGTTTAATAATGGAAGTCAAACCCTTTTGTGTATTATTATAGAGTCAGTCGTGCCCTATAAACACACACACACAAACACACACACACACATTTGCTACATGCAAGAAAGAAGTACCATTATAGATGGTTTTGCTGACACAGCACACTTGCAGAAAATGAACTGGAAGAGTAAATCCATTATGTCAGAGTCAGATTTTGTATAATGTGAACTCAAGTTCTTAAATGATATAAAAGCAATGAGCTTTGGAGTGCGTGGTGGGCCTTAAACGGAAAATCCTGCTCTGACACGCCTGCACACTGATCAGCAGTTACACGACCACTAAGCATGAAGGCCCGCTCTACAAATTTTGGAGAAAGCCAGAATACATCAAATTATCTTCTCAAGACATATCTCCCTATATGAGTATGTCTGGGTTAACAAAAAATGCTGTACTGTGTTCTCAGGCCATGTGTTGCCTCTTGTCTGTGAAAGACAAAGGCAAAATGGCCAATTGACTATGCAAGTGTGTGTATGTGTGTGTGTGTGTGAGTGTGTGTGTCACTTTGTGTGCTTTAAGGTTTCCATGTTTAAGAGAGATCAGTATGCATCCAGGGTTGGGACACTCACACCAACTGGACACTTTACAAACCTAAATTTACACACATTAACAAAGCAGGTTCTGCACCAAGTTATATCACCAGTCCCTGGAAAGGAAGGAGAAGTGCTGCTCTTGGTTCTGCTTCCTTTATGGTTGAAGCTAGTTGTTTGCTTGGAATCAGAGGTGCTCACGGGATGTCCTTTAGTCTTTTGGTCACTCACAGGTCCTTGAGAACCGAGCAGGGGCGTGTCCAGACTTTTTTTTAATGTGGTGGCCCCAGTGAGGCACTGACTTATGCAGGGGTGGCATGAGGTATGAGCAGGAGGGCCTGCACACACACATGTACTCACACACACACACACACACACACACACACAGGTGTCAGCATAGCATTATTTTACCATTTTTGTCTTCACAACCAATATCCACTTACTTTAATTACTAACACTGCAAGCAAAAGTAAACCCACTGGTCACAACACACAGGAGTGGAGACAGTGATTGAAAACTTCAATACTTTATTCTAGGAAAAAACAGCAGTCCAAGGTATCTTATACATACAATTGTTAAAGTGCTGTACATCTACTTTCAATAGAAACATAAGACCTGGTAATTTAAAACAGTGTAATTCGCCTGTTCTCTTGTTGGCTTGCGAACAGCTTGATAAAATCTTCGGGGTCACAAGGTCCAGCCTCAGCAGGCAGAGCTGAGCAGACTTTGTCACACAAAGAGGCACAATGTCATATAGTCCATTTATTACCTCTGTGGGCACAAGACTGATGTTACAGGGAAAATTGAGATTTATTGATTCTATCTCTGCTACCACTCTGGTCACTGGGGTCAAATTACAACACAGTCCCAGATGAGAAAGTGATCAGCAAAGGGGATTCCACATCCCCTCCCGCAGTGACTGCATCCTGTAATAGTTCAATCTTTAGGATGATGAAATATCTGATTATAATTGCCCATATGAGTTCTTTCATTAAATTAAACTTGAAATACTTGTGTTTTACAGATATTAAGTCATTCCTCCTGTAAGAGTTATGTTGGCTGCTTTCACTCAGATATATTTGACTTGTAAAGACTCCATGAGCCACCAAATGGAGATTGGGCTTGTATGCATTGATCCTCCAACTTCTCAAATATATATATATATATATATATATATATGTGTGTGTGTGTGTGTGTGTGTGTGTGTGTGTGTGTGTGTGTGTACAGTACAATAAGAGCACAATGAATATGTTTGGATCGTAGGCAAAACAAGACATTTGAAAATGTCACTTAGGGAAACAGTAAGACATGCTTCTTGGTTTTCTGACATATTTTGGACAGCTAATCAATTAATCAAGGAAACGATAATTCCCCTTCACCATCTTTTTTGAAGCTTCGACCTTTCCAAACGTATTTTCTTCATAAATTAGATTTCAGATAAAAAATGATTGATGTTTTTTTTGTCTGTTTTTTATTATAAGAAACTAAAAACATTACATTCAGATTTTGCAGAATACCACTTAAGCCAGGGCTGCCAGAGCCTGCTCCTGGGGAGCTACTGTCCTGCATGTTTTACGAATGTCGCCACTCCAACAAACAGGATTCTAATTATTAACAAGGCCTTAATGAGCCTCAGCTACATGCTACAAGTTGATAACTAGAATCGGTGTGCTGCAGTCGAGAGGTTCCTAAAACATGCAGGATGGTAGCTCTTCAGGAGCAGGATTGTGGCAGCCCCTAAGTTATGTTACGAAATGTTTCAGTTTAATAGAATATATTTCATTAGAGGTCTGATATAGCTGACCTCTCACTCATGTGTAGCCTGTATAGTTGTAAATGTGACTTAAAATAATTGTTAGGGATCTAATGAGTCTGGTGTCTCATTCAATTTCAGCCAATATACACATGTTTGATTTTTTTTGATTCACTGAAGTAGATTTTCTCTTTCTTCTGCCACCATGACAAGAGGCAGTCGAAAACATGCTTGTGCCAGGCAATTAAATAAAGCAATAGAAATAAAATAAAAATAAAAGAAACTTTTTTCAAAGTCATTTATAATAATAATAATTGAAAAATCCCCCATCGTGTCAAATAAAGCAGTTGGTTCCAATAGGTTGTTCCTTTGATAAGCACTGGTTATGTAATATGATCACTAGAATTATTTCTTTTTAATCTGAAATGATTTATGTGCATTATTTACTGGGCTGTTATTGTCACTATCTGAACACCAGTGAACATAATTGACAGGACTGCAGCCCGCTACCTCCCTGGAGAATCTCAGCTTTTGATTGTGACCATTTACAGAGAGGTCAGCTAGGGCACTGAGAACAGAGGCGGAGGGTTGGAGGCTCCTGATTCATCACCTCTGCAGGGCCCTGTGTCGGACGGGAGCAGATGTAATAGCAGTGATTCGGATGGTTAATGGAGTGGTGGTGATTCGATTAACAGAGGCTGCTGGGCAATGTAGTGTTTCTAATTAAGTTGGGAGGTTGTCTCGCGTGTGTATGTGTGCGTGTTTGTGTGTGAGTGTGCGTGTGTGTGTGTGTGTGTTCATTCCTTTAAGTGTACAGCCATCATAACTCTGTCAGGTTCTATCACTGTGTTGGGTGCTTCACATCAGACATAGACGCACATGCAATCATTGCCTCATAAATCACACACACACACACAAACACAGACAAGGAACGCACACATACGAGCAGGAGCTTAATGCTGCAGTAATGCCTGCTGCCTCATGACGGCAATTTGAGTTAATGGCAGCAGATAAACAGCAATGTCAAGGAATAAACTATCATTATGTGCCAATAAAACAGACAATGGAAGCACACCAGCACAATAGAGGATGCAGATGTTGTGTGTTTACTTAGCGCCTGCATGTGGATGCTGCAAGAGCTGTGGCTAATAAACGCTAAATATAGAGCTCTATTTAAGATGTTTTACAGCAGGCTGTTCCCAGTTACTCAACAGCAGCATAATCCCATACTTAATATCTGTCCTGATGGTAGCAGGAACACTGCCTGTGCTTGGGTCCACTGCCAGTACTCTAAAGATGATAGGGAAAAGGTCACATTACAGATACAAGGAGCAAAGGATTAATAACAGAGAGTAGTTTCAAACCCTGTTTGTGGTTTAAGAAGAGACACGGAATGAGGGAAAGCAGCACGGGGGTGAGGAGAGAAGAGAATTGTGATGCAAAAGAGGGGTAGGTTGGGTAAAATAGAAAGGTACAGTCTTTCGGTGATAGGGAGGATCAACTAAATGATAATAAGTGATGAGCAAGTATTTTTGCAAAAATAAATTCAACAAACACTTGCATTTTTAAGCATTTCTGGTTTTGTTGCATGCAGAGCCTGCAGGTTGTTAAGTAAGAATTGGCATTTAGATCAAGAAACTTTTCTTGTATACTGTGTGATGTTAATTAGCTGAAAAAAGAACTCTCTAAACTATTAATGGTGGAGCCTAACCTTAATGTCCAACAGTGTTCTTTCTAATTTAGATCAGCTATCCATTAGGAGCTATAGATCCCTGTTTCTCTAAGATACATCACAGTAAACCAACTCAGATGTGCTGCTTCTCCCCTCCAGCTGTATCAGGTACAACCAAGCCGTGTTGCTCTCAACCCACAGTTGAAAGCAAATACGTTCAGGCCTCGTGAAGACAAACCATTATTAGAAAGCCTACAAATTGCCCTGAAGGAGTTGGTTTAGAGATAGTTGGTATATTTAACATACAGATGTTAGCAGGAGAAATACAGCAGATATAAATGTAAGAAGATACACAGTGTGATTTACTGTCTGTGTTTTCATATGTAGGCCACTGCGTTGCATAGGCAAGTACGTGTCTGTGATGAATGACAGTTTAGAAACAGCTGGAATAACACATTTGACAGGCTGACATTCAGATTTTTTTTGTCCCACAATGATAAGTAATAGATTCAGTAATGATAACCCTGCAGTCTGCTGCATGTGTGTGATTTTTTTTTGCATGTGTGTGTTTCTTATGTGACCATTACACGTGCGTACATGCAAGTGTTTGTCCATGTCTACACGCATAGGAGATATTTGTGTGACTGTGTATTGTGACATCTCACTGGGACTTTGCTGCAGTTATCTAGGTCATAGTGGATGAATTTTTAATTGTACTGTTGTGAGCAATAGTAACAACGGCACATTTAAAGCTGCAGATTGGATTGCAGCTAACCTCATCTAATATATATATCTATAGATCTATTGATCTATAGATATATATAGTTATATAGTTATATATGTAGTTATATAGATATATAGTTATATAGATATAAAGATATAAGAAACTACATATACACTCATGCATGTCTTGCAAGCAACGCTATGATTTTTCATACCTAGAATGTTGCCAGCTGACAAATTCCAAGCAGAGAAAAATGTTTTAACTTTAAAAATGTTTTTGGCAAATTATAGAGTAAGCTACTTCTACTCAATAATGGATTAATTGTACAAATGTTAAGATTTCATTTTTGCAGTGAAAGTATGTTAATACATTTTCGATAGAAAATTTTATGTGGTCAATAAAAAGATAGAAAAAGTACATTTTGAATTGATGCTTTATAGTCAACAGGAAAAAGAATGAAAACCTCTTGATGTTAAATCTACAGATTCTATTTGTCTGCTAACAAACACAAAGGTTGAGGCTAAAATTCTCTCTCTGTCTCTCTCCACAGTCCTTGCTGCTGATTCGTCAGGAGATGGTGGTCTCCCAGAAGAAGCTTGGCGAGTTCTGCGAGGCTCTGAAGCAGTACCTGAAGAATGTCTCCGCCCAGAGAGACTGCTTTCAGTAAGTCTCACTGCGCCTCTTAGTTTCCATCAACTGGTGCTGCTGCAGCACCGGAACCTTAATCCTTTTTTTATATTTAATGTGCTCCATTTTCACTGTCAGGACCTCTGTGTACCTGTACTTCTCCCTTTATTAACTCATACAGTCCGTCCTCTGTTCTTGGATTTTGTCAGTATTTTTTGGTGTCCAAGAACACAACAAAAATATATATTTCCTGTTCAGCTTTGAGTGGGTGTTTCATCATTATCTGAAACACCGCTGCAACTCCCAGGTGGTCAGGATCAGCGGGATACTAATATTGTGCCACGCTCTCAGTTCCTATGATATTACACCTGCAATATTATTGGGTATACACATGCTGTGTCTTCCACTCAACGCCTCGGGGTGCTGTGTGAGTTTAATATCCAGAGAGATTTTCTCAAATCCCAGACCCAATATGTGTATGCATAGTCCAGTCATATTCTGCATATGCCCTTGGAGGGAATTCAAGGTGCTGATGCTACTGCGGTTCATCTATTTCTATTACACTTTCTCCCACTCTATGCATTGTGACAAATGGCCTGTAAAAATGGGAGAGACAGTGATATAAGACTTGACAAGTCAATATTTCACAAAATGCATAGTGCTTGTGGGAGTATTTTAAGACATCGACGTAGATAGCTTCAGAAGTAGTTTAACTATTAACCCTTAAAAGTGAAACTTGTTAGTGAAAAGTTGCCTATTTATATATCGTTAAGATACAGAGAACTTTAGTTCCACCAGCTAGTTACTTCTTGCTCTAAGTTACAGACAGATATTGGAAGGAGGTATTGTTTTCTGTTTATCTGAAAAACTACTGCCGGGACAGTTTTCATGAAACTTGGTGGTACCGTCTGGAACTGGCCATGAATGAACCCATTAAGCAAATCCCATTCACCAAAAACACACACAAAAATGTGTGTGTGTGTGTGTGTGTGTGTGTGTATGTGTGTGTGTGTGTGTGTGTGTGTTTTAGTGGCTATTAGCAGCTCCTGCTGCTCAATGGGGTGTAAATAGTTAATGAGTTGTTGACAGGGCTCTGCCCTGGTGATTCAGGGCATGATCTTAATAGATTTGCAAATATAGCCACACATTTAGCCTATGCTGCACAATTTCATGTCAGATAGAAGACCATTGGACTTGGTAAAGGTATGCACTCTCTGTCCTTCTTGTTGCTAACATAAACATATAGTTTATAGCAGCTTTAAACGGGAGCTAAACTCACACTGCTATGTAACAAACAAGACAAACATTCCATATCTAGCGATAAAGTGAGAGCAATAGTGCCTATAGAAAGCATTAAGTCACCCTTGGATTTTTTTCAAGCTTTTACAGCCTCGAATTAGTTGATGTAATTTGGCTATAAGAAAAAAGATTCTTTAATGTCGAGCTGAAAAAAAGTCTCTGCAAATAGATGCAATTCAGACCGATGAAGGAGCACAACTTAGATGATCCATCAAAGGTTCGAACCTTTAATGTGACACATGCAATTCAGTATTGGTGTAGTCAGTAGTTTTGAGAAGTCTCCTAATAAGTTGGATGGAGATCATCTCTGTCTAATAAATGTGGGATGAGTCATTTTTTTTTATTTCTCTCCTAAATTTAAGACTGAGATCTAGTCGATTTCCTGTTGGAAGAAAAAAAACTACAAAGGTACAAAAAAAAAGTTGGACACAAGAAAACTTCTAATGCAGCGAATATGGCTCATCCAGAGTGGTTATTTATATATCTATATCACTATAGAGGGAGAGCAGCGATAAAACTTTAAAGATACGGTACATTTAAAAGTCTGCCTGAAGCAGGCCATCCTCAAACGCTGAGTGTGTGTGTGTGTGTGTGTGTGTGAGGGCGGCTCAGATGAGGAAGCGCCCGTGGCCACGTTGAAGCAGCTTGGGGCGGCAGCAGCTGAGACGGGGGACGCCGCTCCAACCGCTGCCGGCCGCATGCCCGACCAGACACAGCCGCAGGCTCACACAGGACGTGTGGCGTCAGACGCTCCGTCAGGAGGCATTATGGGACACCGAGGAAGCTCAGTGCACAGCGCTGACCACACCGGCGAAAGAATAAACTCCATTTTTTTTATGTTCGTGCCCTGCTCGTTCCAATTCATTTCACCACGTTTACTGCTGTCAGTATATCGTAATGAAACGGTGCTTGTAGCGAGAGGCCGTTTCAGGGCAAATAATGGAGGGAAGTGGCGACAGGGAAAAGTTTTGGGCTGTCTGAGCTTTGTTTATTTCTGTTTTGGGGACTCCCGCACCTTCTCGTCTTTGGCTCACAAAGTTAAAGTCAGGGGCGACCTTTAGTGTCTCTACCCTGGCTGCTAAACTTGTATTAAACTCCCGTCGGTTTCTGTTTTGTGTGTGTGTGTGTGTGTGTGTGGTAAAACCATGGTAAAACCATCCATTTTGCCAAGCTCTATCTTGCACGGTAAACCTGGTTTTGCTCAGTATTTGAACAGTTTGAGCATCCTGTTGAATTCAGAAGCCAGATTTAACTATCAGTTACTTCATCTATCTATTTTAAACACAATTTCCTGTATTCCATATCTTTCATTTCAGATGTAAAATAAGTCCTCGCTTGGTCACAGCTATTTGACACTGTACTCTACTCCTCTGCATAAAATGTTTGAAATCCTGTGCTGAGGCAACACACAGCAAACACCTACAGCTGGAAGGTTGTATTGGTGCAACACTACAGTCTCTTAGGTGATCCTGTAAGCATTAGAGGCTTCTTGGTGTTCCTCCCTTTATAGCTTTGGTAAAAATGATGATAGCAACATGCTTGTCTCTGTAGCTAAAGTAAATAATTCATAAGTGGGAGGAAAGAGCCAACACTCATTACCTGGGACTAGTCTCTACTCTCCTGCGTGCTGTGTTGTGTCACTTACCTTTCTGTTCCTCTCTCCTCACTCCCTCATTAAATCTTGCACAAACTAACTGTAATAATAAAATTGTGATTTAGTCTCTGCCTTCCCCTCCTCATTATCTTTTAGTGTGAGCGTGTGATTACGCGCACAAATGCTTGATTATCTCCCCCAGCAGCGTTCATACAACCAAAGTTAATGTGGGGATGTGCAGCAGGTGGAGGCATCCCGTCCCCCCAGTGCCCTCTCCAGGTTCAGCAGAGAACTACCAGGGACCGACCCCCTGACATGTTAAAGGCTCAGTGTCGAAGATTTAGCAACGTCTAGTGGAACCATCTTGACAAGAATTGAATATAATATTCATAGGTATGATCATTTAGTGCACAATTCAATCAAAATATATATATATGTCGACTGTTGTTTCTACGTACATGGGTCGGGGGTCTCCTTCCATAAAGCCCACCATGTTGCATCGCTATGTTTCTACAGTAGCCCAGAACAGACAAACCGAAACAGTGGGTCTAAAAAAAAGCTTGTGCATTGTTTGGCGAAGGTTTTTCCGGTGCACGGTTGTTTGCACTCTGCAACCTCACCACCAGATCCCAGCAGAAACAAATGCTGCACCTTTAAAGCCTTTTTATTTTATTAATAGCTTTTATTAAGGCAAACACAAGAAATAAGGGAAAACGTTTGATACCCTAATATCTAATATAGGCATGTCTAGTATAGGATTTCAGACTACATGAATGAATGCAACAGTTGTACATGTTTGATATCCAGGACACATTTTTCCAGCTCTTGTGATCAGAGGCACAAAGGGGATAAAATGGTGCAGAACAGCGTAGAAGAGACTGGAGCAGAATGAAAATAACGGGAACAGGGTCAGTAGACAGGAGATGGATTGATTTTTTTAAATCATATATAACAACACTTACAAATTTCTCCCAACCTTTATATGTAAAGAAATACATTATTTTACAGGAGTCATTACATCATATATACAAAACCGGAGATCGGAGTTGGGATGGATATGATGTGTCAGTTATTCCGTAATCAGTCGCATTGCTATTCAACCCGTTTACTCACTGAAAAACATATTTATCTGTTTAAGCAGCAAGTGAAGTTATCGCCTGCCTTACAAACCATTTACAAATCATAACTGTAATCTGTAACCTTGAGCCCTGAAAGATGTTCACTGACTTCACACTTCTGTGAAGAAATGAGAACTGGTCCATGTTTTGTCATCGTGTAGTCCAGCTTTTGGAGGGCCGGTTCTGGTTCATTCACACCTCTGATTTAAACACTGAAATAAGACAGATCAGCAGCACAGTACAGTGCTGAAACGACTTTAACTCTGTTGTGACGTAATGCCGTTCATCATGGCTGATGTGGTCCACCTACATTCACAGTACAGACTCGGTGTGGAATAGGATCATGGGTCTCTACATTTAAATCTGCACCAGATGTGAAATTTATATTAATACCAAAGAGCCAAAAAGGTTGTTTTTTGTGATTGTGGAGAAGTCTGCACCTGATGTCCTTTGAAAATTAAAATCTTTTGAAAATAGGAAATGAAGCTGTGTGCGCGTGTGTGTGTGTGTGTGTGTGTGTGTGTGTGTGTGTGTGTGTGTGTGTGTGTGTGTGTGTGTGTGTGTGTGTGATCAGAGGCAGTCTGAGCAGGCTTAAATGCAGGTGCAATTTCATGTCGGAAAAACAAGTGTCGAAATTGCACTTGGTCGCCTAGCACCGCCTAATCTGTGGTAAACACAACCTCTCCTGCTCTGCTCCTCTCACCTCAACACGCTTAGTGCCAGAAAATTACTAATCGGGTGCAAGTAATGGACGTAATGTGATTCATTAAAGTGCAATATAGGAGCCTTCCTGTTCAAGTGTTGAAGTGTTCCCGAGCAAGACATTGAAACCCAACCTTTGACTGCATATCATTTCCATTTCCTACTTTAACCTTTTCTTCTCTGTTTCTCCCTGTTCCACAGATATTTCTACTGTATCAATCCACTTACATACGCTTTCCCCATGGGGAACTTACGATTCTGTCTTCTTTTTTTCTTGTTTCTCCAAATTCTTTTCCATTCTCCACTGCCTCTGCCCCAGTGTGACTGCAGTGCGTCTGCCGGACGGTTTGTCCTTCGTCATCTACGAGTTCTGGGATGGAGAGGAGGAGTGGAAGAGGTGAGCTTTCAATCACATTTCACTCAATGTATTGAACTTCAATCTTCAGCTTAAACCCCGCACTTATGCCAGCATTAAGACATTTTTGATTGAGCAACAGCAGCAAGCAGCAGAATGGAATATCTGTAAATGTGACTTTAAATGAAATTAAAAGTCAGTCAGTAGGCTATTCACTGTGGACATTCATTTTGTTTCTGAAAATGCATTTGAGTCAGCACTGTTTTCGGAGCTGAGCGTGCTCTTTCTTTCCTGCCACTGTTTGCATTGATTGGTGATTGCCAAATAAAGAGAGGAGCTCACTTTTTTTCCATTACTGTCCTGGGCCTGTAGGAAGAATAGCTCCGTCCTCATTGAATTAGCATTCTTTAGCTGCTCGCTCGCTCACTCCAGAGATGCCGGGGCGCTTGTGTTGCGTCAGGACATCATGATTTAGTGATGGTGCTCGTGCCGGGCATGAAGAGAGGCTGCTGATGCAGCTGCCTGCTGATCCGAGTTTCTGCTCCGCCGCTCACAGCGTCTCCCTGTTATTAATATTTCAACTCTTACAGTAAAGTCTGAGGGCCACGCTGAGCGCTTTGAGGCTATGTGTGCCTTCATGTGTGTTTGCAGGAGTAGCTGTGCATGTGCATGCATGTTGTGATTCTAGCGGTGTGTGTGTGTGTGTGTGTGTGTGCGCGTGCAGTGCAAATTCCCTCAACAACTTTTGAATTATATTTGAAAAATCTATATGTTTCTCGGCTGTTCCCAGGCACCTCCAGTCAGCCCCCAACAAAGCTTTCCAGCATGTGAAGGTGGACACACTGTGCCAGCCGGAGGCCGTGTCCTCTGTAGCCGTGCCAGGTCAGTGGTTAATGTTTACATTAATATACACACACACACACACACACACACACATAATACACCTTCACAATACCAACACAAGAAAAAAGCAGCCAACCAGCAAGAAAACACATTTCATACTGAGATAAAGGACCATTTGGTTAGAGGAGATTTTTGCAGTATGAAAATGGACTCAAATGTCTAAATCTAAAAATACTCAAGAACTATACAATTTTATAGTTTGCAGTTTGAAAAAGATGTCTGATAAAAGATTAAATACATAGATAGGAAACATGACCATGCAGGGGTTGGTGGTTTAATTGCACTTAATATATATTAGAAGTAATTATTTGTTATGGTACAATGTTTTTTTTTGTTGATATAAAAATAAAGAACTTTATTTATGTCATAGTTTGTGTTCCTTACCACGTCGATTTTGTTCACGTTCTTATTTATCTGTATTTGTATATAAATGAATATTTGATCAAATAACAAAAAGTGGGTGTGGGCAGCCAAATATATATATATATATATATATATATATATATATATATATATATATATATATATATATATATATATATATATATATATATATATATATATATATATATATATATACCTAGACAGGGATTCACCTTCACACAAAGAGCCTGCAGAGGGGTTTACAAACATAATAGGGATGGAAACTCATTTTGTCAGGCCTAAAGTATGCACATTAATATGGTGAAAAACAGAAAGCAAACATGAAATAAAACTTCACCTTTTAGGTGCAGCTTTCAGAAAATATTTCCAAAAACTTCTCAGTCCATAATAACTTGGATGTTGACATATATGGTATTTAGCAATTTAGAAAATGTCAGTTACAATTGCTTTGACTATCATTGAGTTGAATTATGGGAAATGATGCATAAAGTGCTTTTGGAGCTTGACCAAGTCAGGAAATCTTGGCCTCTGCTGCTTGGATTTTGATCTTCTTTCTGTTTCACCACTAAGTGGAAGAGAATATTCCTATAGAGGGACTTAAATGTCAGAAGCCTTCAGAACAACCTGGCTCTGAAAATGGTTGAATTTAAAGATCACGTATTATGCAAAATGAACTTCTGTTCATGACTTTTCAACATTAGTCTGTCTCTAGAGATGCGAAATCATGAATAAAGGTCATTCTCTCGTTCAGCAAATACTGCTGTTAGATTAGGCTATTTTCACTTTGTTTCATTCTTTTCTGCTCCGTCTCTTTTTGACGTCTGCCCATTTTAAAATTGTTATTCTCTATATAGATTAAAAAAAAGAAATGTTCAAATCATTTATTGATGTGTTTCCCAGTCCACTTCTGATTTGATCAAGTTGATAAGTCTGCATTCGGCAATTACCTACTAAGGAAAAGTGATTCAACTTAAGCTGACCAATCAGAAAAGAGTATTCACCCAGCCTGTGACATGAAATTGTGTGAACATTAATCTTCATTTGAAGACGACTTAAAGTATGTTGGGCCGCTTTGACAGCAGTTCATTCATGTTGCTTTTGGTGCAATTTTATACAGCAGTCCCAGAAGCAAAAAATCTTTTGTGCTGAATCCACTCGGGCCACAACCAAGCCATAACAACGCCAGATATCAGCTACAAACAGACCAAATGAACCAGAAATCATCTGTAGTCGGCCTACCAGCACTCCACCGAATGTGGCCCACTGTGGAGTGTACAATGGGCCACATTCGGCCCAGTTCTGGTTTATTCGGTCTGTTTTCGTCAGACATCTGGCATTGTGATAGCTTGGTGGTGGCTTCTGGCAAACAGGAGTGGACCGCCCAGGTGCCGTCATTCCGTGCCATATGTGGGCCAGATGACCATGTGGCTCTGGAGGGCTTCTGCTCTTACGCTGACGTCCGTTCTGCTCTTTGACTCTTGCCAGTAGGCGTGTGTCGCTTCTGGTAACACCGAAAAAGAAAATAGCAGCGGTGAGCCCAACCCGAGGCTAATACGATCATTCTGATCCACAGATACGCTCGGTGTTCATGTAATACTAGTGTTAATGAAGCTGCTACAGCTCCGGTGCAGTTCCAGTAAGAATAAGGACACTGCCAGCAGCCCTCGGTGGCTCTCGTTGCGGTCGTATAGTCTGGCAGTGTATCACAGCGGGGAAACCACAGCCAGCTCCAGAGAAGCAGCAGCTCATTTAACAGAACCAGCGAGAACAGGGGGGCTGCTACAAAGCTCAATCTCAGTGGTATTCACAGCAAAAAAAAAACTACATTAACTTGTTCGAAAAGGAGTTTAATACGTGACCTTTGTGGTGACTGACACGTCTCCATGGTCGGAGGCAGTCTGTCAGTGGATTGAGGCTGACGCTCGGGGAAAAACCGCCATTCGTACTTTTATCTTGCCCATTGCTCATTTCTCGTCCATTTATCCTCGCCCTGCCCTCTGCTCTTCCTATTATCTTCCCTCACACGTCTTTCACTCCTTTCGCCGCCAAATTTCCCCCTAATCTCCGTTTCAATCTGCGACCTCTCGTACCCTCCCCACGTCCTTCTCTCAGCGCTGCCCTCGGGGCCTCATTTTTTAATTTTTTTATTCAATCTTTCGGTGTCTCTCTCTAACCTCTCCCCTCTGTCGTTGCAGCCGCCTGGTGCAGTGTGAACAGGGACTGAGCATGAAGATATGGAACCACACGCCAAGACTCCTGGACACTCCCCCCCCTCTCTAACTCCCCTCCACCCTTACAGCCTTTTCCTTTGCATTTTCTCCTGCTCTCACCCCAGACCCCTAAACCCCCCAAATCCTACGACCCCCCCCCACAACTCTTTTTGTAAGTACATGTTTACACAGTGCAAATGGATGGTGTCAACTGCAGTGAATATTTGAAACAAACAGTGCATTTTACAGCGCGTAATTACTAAAAATGCGTTCGCATCTCACCACGGTAGTTCGCTGGCTCAAGATATTTTGCTTTGTTCCATGTTCCAGGTACGTCACGAGGTAGCGTTGAGCCCCTGTAGTACGGAGATTGTCATGTAGCAAAGACCCTGGGCTGGAGTTTTTAGTTTTTTTTACTCACAAAGCAGTTACTGTTTTTTCTGTATTTTTCTTTTCTCTCCACACACACGTTAGGGTTGAATTAATCGCAGATATCCTCCATGTAGCCGTCATTATCACGGTAGCATCACACATTAGCTCCTATCGACGGATAATCGGTTGAAATAACACGGGACTTTCTGTTCGTAGGCTTTTGCCATTATTCTCACACCAGCCATTCTGAATGTTAACACACACACACACACACACACACAATAGCTTGATCTTGAGCTAGCGTACTAGCATAACTTATACTTTTCAAGTCCCTAAGTAATATAGTTTGCAGAGTGAAAAAAAAAGTGAGGTAACTCAATGCATCTATTACGTACATCTTCCATCCCTGATTTTGATCATATTCTACTTGCAAACAGTTTTTTTTAAATATAAAGACAGCACAGTTGAAGGGGTTCAGCTTGACATGAATCATGCTACTTTTTCAAGTGCTATTGTCTTATATATCAGCTATCTTGGTATATTGACATAATGCTGAGCCTTATTTCCTCAATTTCGTCTGTTTTCTTGCGTATTCTGCTCGTCAAGTGGATCCTCAGTCCATGTACGTGCACAATGGCTGCTGTGGGAGTAAAATCTGTGAAGGCACATCCGTGCAATCGACTTCAGCACGCGTTACAGGTTTTACGTGAATAACGGAAGCCTGACGTCTTGAGAACATCGATACTTATACTGCGTTCGATATGTGATCGGAACTCGGAAAGAGTCCGAAATTCCAACTTCCAAGGTTTCATTTTGCAAACTTGGAAAACGTGGCCGACCACAGTAAGGTGGATGAAAGTACTTAATAACTAGTTGAGAGATAGAGAAACATCAAATGCTGTTAAAAATGCATTAATGCCATCTTGTTTTGACGTCATTCTCTCCGTGTGCTGCTTCGATCCAACCCAAGTTCCTGGGTCGGAGATCTGGGATTCCAGGGCCGTTCTATTGGACCTTTCCGATTCGGAGTTCCGATCTTTCCGACTTCCAAGTGCAATGGTAATGCAGCGTTACCAACAGAGTACATCAGACGTTGATATAACCCGGTACCACACACAAGCCAGAGTTCAGGATCCTGTAGATGATCAATTGTGGTCAGACTTCGCAAAGATTAGGCTACAGGCTGTACCGTCTGTAGATGTGGAAAAACATTCAGAGAGTTGGTGATTTTTTCATCTCGCTTTTATTTCATAAAACACTTTGAGGTTTGGCCCAGACATCAGAGTCATTAAAAGATGGTTTTGCCGTGGAAGGGATGATTTCTGACTTGTAGACGCGAGTCTGCTGCTACCTTGACACAGACGAGACTAACTAGAGAGACGAACACAGCACCTCACTCCACACAGCTAAAGTTTGTTTTATTTTTGCAGACTGTTTGTGTATTCCTCGTCTGAATTGCTGGTGGATAGCTTATATTAGCTGTGAAAGTCTAGTAGAGATTGTACATATGAAAACGTTGTTATATACAGTATATGTTATATTTGTATTATTGACATTTTAGTGCTATGGTGCAAAATTTTTCCTCAGTGAAAGAGGCAGTAGCTTTAGGTGCGCTGCAGCTTCTTAGAACCATTTGTTTGAATCAGAAAAAACGTTACCATCAGAACCTTCGGACAGAGATGCCCATCTGAATGACATTGAATATAAAGCCTTAAACATCACCGGGTGGCAGGGGAAGTTTTCAGAAGAAGACTGTCTTCATTGGTGTGATGTAAACTCCCAGCGAGCCGGGAAATGCCCACTAGCGGTCGTTTGGTGTTGACCTCTCTCAGATTACGCATCGCCACTCTTCTATTGCGTTAACGTGTTATCGACGTGAGGGCAGTTCCACCCTTTTGCATTGCGTTTTTGTAAACATATTCAGTTAACACATCACTGGAAGACGAACCTTGACGTTCAAACGGGATTTCATGTCACTTTTTTTTTTTTTTTTTTTTTACATACTGTAGCTGACTCTGGAGCATGTAACACGCTGAGAAAATAAATGCGACACCCATATATTTTTCCGTTGTTGGCCCCTGTTTCTGAGTGCAAACTAAAAGCACGAAAGGGTCTAACAACCTCCAGCAGAGCAGGATAAATCTCCCTAACTTGCAGCCCACTTCATGCGAATCTGGACCATCAGAACCAAATGTCAAGGGGGTCTAGTCCTAGACCATCCTCATCATGTGTAGATGAGGATATTATTCAAAGAAGGTTGCCCAAAACATACCAGTCAGTTTTAATCATGGCCTGGGCTATTCTTCCACCAACCTGATTCCTGTGCTAAAAAATATAATTAGATTAAATCCGTTTGGGTCAAGTCTAATTTTTGGCACATTTTCCATTTGGCCATTCCCATGCTTTTGATAGATTCGCTGGAGATTGATCCTCTCGGCCAACACTGTTCTGATGCCCCTTGATTTTTGGTCCAGTTCACACTTTATTTTAAGATGAAAAAAGCTCATCCTCTTGTTCCTGCTGGATTGTTCTGAGATCAAATTCAGGGACACGGAATCAATCCCTCCGACACCTCACCGCACCGCCACTAACACACGTTGATCCCACCAATGTAAAACAATCAGACTCTCACTCGAAAGCACAATTTAAAATGAGTGAATATTGTGACTTGAAGATACAGTACATTAGAGGTTATAATGTATGATGAGAGTATTACGAGATGTATAGTATTACTGTTTAACTATTTAGAGATTTGATGATTCACTCCTTCTGTATAGCTCTTTACTTTCAAAAGGTGCCATCCTACCATCCACCTCTCACTGTGTTGAGTCTACTTTCTCTTTCCATCTGTGAATGACAGCCAGTCTGTCGTCTGCCAGTACTGTGGTAGCAGTGAGCAGCTACACTGATAATGAATATTGATATAGCGCCAATCCTTCTTTTAGGCCACTGGGCTGCATTGAGTAGGACGGGACTGTGTGTGATGTGGAAGTGTTGAATATTACTGGATAGGATATATTAGATCTCATAGTACAGTAGGCTTACTGAAGAAGCATGCAAAGTGTCAGTGATAAAGGTAATCTGTGGAGATTTTGACCACTACAGGTGCTAGGGAGCGATCTAAGATGGGATATTTAGTTTAATGAGTACGTGCGCAAGGGCATCGCTGTACACATTTAACCGCCAGTTTCACGCAATAGAGAATTAAAGTCCACAGCCAAGGTAGCCTATTATTATATTATGTTATTATAGCCTCTATTAGCTTCAAACCACAATAACATCTGTCATTGAG
This sequence comes from Eupleurogrammus muticus, assembly GCA_036785175.1. Lineage (NCBI taxonomy): Eukaryota > Metazoa > Chordata > Actinopteri > Scombriformes > Trichiuridae > Eupleurogrammus > Eupleurogrammus muticus. The sequence goes on along the minus strand of JAYKQN010000010.1, from coordinate 16,963,175 downwards.
TTTTTTTTTTCATTGGTCTTTTTGTAAAAAAAAGAAAAAAGCTAAAAAAAAAAAAGAAAAATGACATTATACAAATTTGGCATTTAAAGTTTAAACCTTTATTTGAGTATAGAACTACAATTCCCATGAGATTTTACCAGCAATGCAGCATGGGTACTCACACATTACCCTAATTCACAATATTCCTAACACTCTCGGGAAATTACTGAACAGTATAAGATTGTTTTAAACAAATGACATACGGTACTATTAAGAACTTTTGGATATTTGCGTTGACAAATGTCATGTGATTTTCATTGAGGTTTTTTTTCTTACTTCCGGTTCTCTGAATGCAGCAAGCAATGTTGGCAAACAGGGATATATAAACTATTTTGGATATTTTAAAAGCTCTTCGTTGCGGCGGGATTGCATTGCGTTTGTTGGCCACGAGCATTACCTTTGTTTACACGAAAACTCCACAGGATACCTTTAAACTTTCACTCCTAAAAAAAAAAAAAAAAAAAGTGTAGAAACTTGTATGCGTCTGAGGAGGAGCTGCTGTATTCCCAAGAGAAAAATAAAAGCCATATTGCATGGATTGATGTAAACATGACATACTCTACTGATAGCCATAGTCTTACAGTACTCCAGTGCCCAGCTGAATGCAGCCCACATGCTCTAATGGAGGCCTCTCCTTTACTGTACATGGTGCCCAGCTCAGTTGGGTTGTGTATAGATAGTGAGTGAACTGTCAGTAATGCCAATACTGTTTCCTGTTAATACATTCCTGAATGTCCCTCAGACTGTGCAACCTGTTCTTTTTTCTATCCTCCTACTTCTCAGTGCAACCAGTGCTTCGTCATACAATGCAAGAGTTATGCTTTTGAAATGGAACAGGCTAGAGGAACTTGATCAAATGTTTTTTCTGGGCAACTTGAAATGAAATTGCACATGGAGGGAAGAAGCAGTACGAGCATGTGTGGAGTTCAGGAGATTTTCCTCACACAAACATATACTTACCACCAGGATGACCCAGAAATAACACCAAACGCTCACAGCTAAGAGTTTACCCTTAAAACCTGCTGAGACCAACTTTTACTGAAGAACTCCTAAGGTAAAAGGAAACGGGGAAGGATATTAAATGATGACATGTCAATCCCAGTTTGGTTTGAATTCATGATATAATACAAGAGGTACATTGCCAAATTCAAATATTGATGTTAAAATGCGGCTGGAGAGGAGAATGAGCTGTAACATGTCAGGATTCACATCTGGGGGACAAATCTCAATTTGTCATGTTTTATCAGTCTCAGTTAACAAAAAAATAAGTGAAAATGAGTTATCTTGTAAACACCTGACCACGTAGAGATATCTAAAAATTAGGTTCATGCCCCCCCACCGGCTAAACATTCTGGGAGTCTGAAATAAGCACCGACTCAGCTGTTTTTCCTTTTAAAGAGTTACTTCTAAATCAGCAAGTGAGGAGCTATTTTTAGCCGTAAGGTGTTTGGTAAACGCGGCCCAGGCAACAGCAATTTCTGTAGCCGTATGGGAGCTGGGAAGCTCAGGAATTTGCTAAATTGACCAATATGAAGGCCATAACTCTTCCATTCTATGGCTGTGTTCTTTTCTATCCTTCAACTGAGTGCATGTCAACTGAATGTCCAGTAACTTCTTTGCTGTAGTATTAGGCCAAGCTACTCTTCAATGGGTTTTGTGCATTTCCTACCTTATTTTCCTTCTTTCTTTTCTAGTATTCCTATAAAAGGAGGGAGCCTAAAAATTGATTATATGAAAATGTATGACTAGAAAAATAGCATACAAGAATGAACATTCACTTTTATGGCAATGTTTAATGACATATTAATTCTTAATGTATGTTTCAGTAAAACAGCTTTCTCTTAAGTGTAGAGACTTATTGCAGGGATGCAAGTATTATATTTGATCTTTAAAGAATATCTTGTTGAAATTCTAGATGATGTAGAGTGATGCAATTCAATAAAACTATAAAACATGCTTCATGGCTCTGGTGTTAAATCCTGCTGTTTATTCTTGCTGGTGCAACATGCTGAAAGGTTCTGGCAGATCTGGGATTAATGTGAACTTTAAACACTTTGTGGATTGATGAGAATGAAAATCAGGTAAGCCACAAACAATACGGGGCAGGATTTGAAATGTCCACAGTCATTAAAAGGGGCGCATATTTTAAGCAAGTTCAGATTATGTATTTATTGCTATTCTGAGCAGGTTTTCAAAATGTGCTGCATTTATGATGGAAAAAAGAGAATAAGTTTGCTTAGAATAAGTAGCCTATTAGCTGTAGTTCTAGGAGTTTTTCAAATTTTGAAAAACAACTTTGAGTGTTTTAGAGCTTGAAAACAAAAGGAACTAAAAGTCAGATCTACTCCACTGCTTCCTTTTTTATTTTTACTTTTTTAATCTTTCATGTGTCCCTAATCCAGTATGTAATACTCAATCAGTGGACTATCCTTACAAATGAAATCAGGTGTTGGGCAACATGCAGCTCTGCAGGAAGTTTAATTCCCTAAACATACACAACATCAAACTCACACATTCAAAAGTTTCATATAAAAGATATTTTATTCAATTATCTTTTCATTAACACAATATTTACTATTGACTACTCGAAAGATCGCATTACTTTTTTTTTTCTTTTAACCAAATATTAGTATGCAGCTCTTTTTTTAAACACACAAAATAGACAAAACATGACAGTATTTACACAAACATAATACCCTCTCTCCCCACCCCTTAAGCCGTTGGTCATCTCTCAGTCTTTTATGGTTTGACAGTGGACAGCCATAGGTCTTGTTATTATCCCACTTCAGGCCTCCTTAATATAATGTAGTAGAAACATACAGACCATGAATTAGAATTATTATGAAGCTTTCTGGTCTGTGTTATTTGCACATCTGATTTCTTGTGTTGGACACCATTAAAGTGAAAGTCTTCAAGAAAATATTTAAGGCAATTTAAAAGAATGACATTAGCGCACTGCACACTATCAAGTTAAAGTTATTTACCCTACATAGACTGATTTTTGCTGGACCATCATCTTGTTGACAAATTACTAATCTCATGATAAATATGCATGGATAAACGGAACAAGAAAAAAACCTGAGGAGTTCAACCAGATCGTTGACAGGTGGCGAGGACTGAGCTCAGTGTCAGGGTGAAACTCTAGATTACCCGAGTGCAGGAGACAAGGATGCTGTGGGATGGAGGAAAGCTCACTGGGTTTAGTCTGTTATGGAAGGGGCTACTTGTAAGTTTTGAGGGGCCTCTTCATTCTTCTGGCTACCATTTGTCCATTTTTAAAGTGAAAGAACCCACTGTTGCCACAATTCAAGAGCCCAAGTAAAACCAACAATACAGTGAGTGATACTTGGCAGCAGGAGAGAGGAGACCAGCGGTGAACGTGGGCAGGTTAGATCTTCCCCAGGAGCTGCATGACAGCGATGGTGGTGCTCTGGCCGAAGATGAAGGCGCCGCAGATCAGCGTGACCACTCCCCAGACTGTGAGGACGACTCTGGAGAGCAGGTGGCGTTTGTGACAAAGAGAAATGTAATATGTAAAGTAGGGGTGGGAATCTGAAGCCTTAAATTAAAAACCTTTTTTTACTCAAGCTGTCTTTTGCGGCAGGTTTACAGATGCATGTCAAAAAATTTGAATATCATGAAAAAGTTTATTTAAGTCAGTAATTCAATTCAAATGAGAAACTAACACATCCATCATAGATAGAATTAAACATTTTAGGTCTCTACTTTTTTTTAATTCATAATGGTTGTAGCAGGTATTGAGATGCACCTGTAAAACCATTGTGAGAGGCAGCAAACAGCCTGACATCTAACGTGTGGTGTTGAAGCACCGTCTTAGGGTGTTTGGTTGACAAAAGGAGGGAAGATTATAAAGTAAAAGTAAAAACAAGACATGTTGGCTTGTCACTATGGTAATGAAACAGATTGTTGCTGTGTGTCTGCCTCAATTCCAAAGCAGTGACTGCAATAATAAAGTGGCGTCGGGCTGAGACGTGCCGCGATGCGCCCGCTGAAGTGATCAGCTTGAATGGACAATGGGGGCGAATCGTGCATGTTGTAGCAACGTCTTTATAGATCACAGCCGCTAGCGGCCATGAGTTTAAGTTTATGCCCCCTTCACTCTCCACCAATTGAGACTGAAGAAACATCAATGAAAATCAATTTTTAAAGGTCATAAATCAATAGAGCATCGCAGAGGAAAGGAATCATGATTACATATATTCATTTTTCCTCCTAATGTAAAGCCTGAACCGTTATGGCCTGTCTGATCTAGACCATACCTACTCACTCAGACTGATCTTCTAGGTCAAATGTGTGTAACCTTTTAAAATATAAAGAATAAATAAATGTGCTTTAATCAAACTAGTTTGCACAGTGTTGTCCAACAACACTCAGCATGTCCATAGTTAAATGGGCACACATTTGGACCATCCCGTTGATCCACACTTTCTCACATCTGGCTGATCACCGTTTCTGGAGGTTACAGCAGCCTTCCTAAACTTCACCACCAGTAATATTACAAACACTGATTGACCATCTAACAAACGGCTCATTATAAGCATACTCACACTAATAATTTAAAGATGAGCCAGTCTTTCAGCACCGGTCAATGTCAGGTCATTGCTGACGTGGCAAATATAAGGTGACTGGCAGAAAAGCATGCCGAAGCCTAAATCCCTGCTGCCTCGCTCATACATTTGCAAATCAGGCAGAAACAGCTTTACTTGTAGGCCTGTTCATTATACTTTGAAAATACAGAAGTGGAAAGGAGAGTGTTGCTGCTGTAAAGTTACATGCAGAATATTAGAGGATAAATAAAAACATCGATACTGATCTGAGATGATCATTTCTACATCTGATTTGATAACGCCTGTTTTATACAGACTCAGAACCCTACGCCAAAGGTTCACTACACCTCCAAAAAATCCTAACTATGTGTTGTGGTGACATGGACCATGAGGGCCGTGATTGGCTGTGCTCCAACACACCACCTCCACAAACTGCTTCTGTCACCTGCGCTTCAACATTTGCATTTGCACTTTGATATCGATGAGCTTCAAACACATGCTCAAATCGGTTGTAAGAAGGAGTATTGCGGTCAGGGGAAAAAGAGGCAAGAAAACAACAAAAAAACAACAAAAAAAACACAGAACTTCAAATGCTCAATGCCTGCATCACATCGACATAAGTAGAAATTAGACTTGACAAACAAGGCTTCTGTAAGGGCTGAATATATGTCCAAACCCAATTCCGGCAGATCATTTTACAAACATGAATTCTTTAGGTTTTTCTTTGCTCACCTTACATTAACATTTAAAGTATATTTCAACTCACCTTGTCCTACAAGACACTGGCTCCGACTGCATGGCAAACATCAGACAGAGTCCTGTTAAAACAGACGCAGGGCTTAGAGGGGAGCATCATTTCAGAGAACATGTTCTGTAACGAGAGCATTACCTGGGAAAATGAAGATGAAGAAGGCGCTGATCCCCCCGATGACACTGATGACCTTGCTGATGTCTGGTACAAACACGGCGATGAGCAGCGTCACCGTGATCCACAGGACGGTCAGGATGTATCGGCTGCGGCTCTCAAACTCCACCATCATCGCACTGTCACGCCGCCGCCGCCAGCTCAGCAGGGGGTCCTGAATCACAGATCTGAGGGGCAGGAACAGGGGGGTTTGTTCGTTCTGGCCGAAGGCATTAGAATCCCAGAGAGGTAATTTAAGGAGATCAACAGGTTATTCGTGTTTATCAAGAAAACCTGTGGTAAAAATAATCATCTAAAGTTATCTGAAATTAAGATGCTGAAATACCATTAACAAGACTAAAATACAGCTGATATCAAACATCTGTATCTCTGACCTGCCCAGCAGCAAAATGATAGGGTAGATGGTGATGATGGAGATTCCAAACAGGAGCCTGGCGACAAGCATCAGAATGTCATCGCCCATGTAGGACATCAAAATGTCGGCCTTCACGTCCTTTCCAAATGTCAGGTACCCATAAACCCCTGCAGCAGACAAATGAAATATAGCAGTTCCTGTATTCAGCGCAGAGCATGGAGGAAATCAAATAGTGTTTTTTCCCCCCTTTTTTAAAGCAGAAACAGAAAAATGCTTTAGGTTTTTGAGACCTGCAAATACCAAGAGTTACTTTATCTTTACCTGTGAACCTTAGCATACTTTTGTGTTTTTTCTGCATGCAACTACAGTGATGTGTTTTGTACTTTGAGGTGCAAAAACACCAATGACCTGCACTATGCACCTGCACTACTAGCAATATAAGAGTTTATAGTATAAGCATTTTCAACATTGTAATTAGTCATGTCCCATAGTCATAGCAATAGGTGCCGTTTGAATGTGCAGGTCGCAATTCATCAAAAGTGTATTGGAGTTTCTGGATTGTATGTTTGCTGAGTTTAATGAGGGAAACGTAGTACATAGTAACTGAGCAGCTCACGGCTCTGCTCTGCTGGTCTGGAAACAGCTTGTATCGACCAGAAAAAAAAGCAAGAGCACCTATTCAGTCCCATGGATTTTTGTATTCAAAATGACTGGTTTTGTGGCAGCATTTTCTCAGAATTTGTCAGGAATTTTGCGCCCTGTGGCTAAATCGGATTAAAATAGAACACTGATGCTGTGTCCCAAATCACATACTTGTACACATACACTTAATATTTTAACTACATAAGTGCATTCACACTATACAGTGTGTGAAAATCTAGTGCACTGTAAGCACTTCGAAAAATAGACCTTAGGTGAAATTTATCTGCAGAAATGATATATGTGCTTTGTCAAAGATCGACAGTATTTTGGGTTCATTTTTTTCAAGAATTATGTGACATATGGGGGAAGTATGCCAAATTGCAATGACGCGCAGTTTATTGCTGATTATGGGAATTCATGCAAGCACAAAGTTATGAAAATCCAGAGGGACTGCCTGTTGCCATGACTATGGGAATCATGCCGATGGGAGTAATTTGAAAAAGGTTGAACTATCTGTTTAAGTAATTAAGTAAATATTGATCATTTATTTTTCATACTGACTTTTTGGTGCTTTTAAAAGATTATTTTTGCTGCCAACGTAGAGAGAGGAAAAGTACAGATAGTCCGTCAGGATCCTGTAGAAATTACTGTTTTTCCAAATGAGTCGGTTCAGCCATTAGTCTGCCTGTCTATCTTTGAATCCTGGTTATGCAGCGTATGTTACCATGTTTTAGGAGGGGGGAAAAAAAAAAAAAAAATCTATAATTGATCTTTGAGATAAGGGAAAGGCTGATTCGCTTGGTGACACAGGCCCCTGAGATTACTCCTGGCGTTGATTCTGCACTGGACATGAATAGAGAGGTGTGTGAGTGTTTGTTCAATCTTGAGGGGAGAAAACTGATCTGACCTGTGAGGGAGTAGATAATGAGACAGAAGATCATGGAGACCACGGAGATAAAAACCCAGTGGGAGAGCCGCTGGTTCTCCATGCTGCTGTAGATGGCGATGGAAGCCTCGTGGCACTGGAATGAAACACAAACACACAGAATGTGAAGGGATTTGAACAGAAAACAAATACAACATGCAAATCAGTGAAGATTAAGATTTAAAAAATGACAAGTGCTCACTTCCTGTTCTAGTTCTGCCTCTCCAGTGGAAGGATATAGTTATTGTGGTTAGAACAAACTCCAGGTTGACACAATACAGATCCACTGACAAAGTAGGACATCAAACTGGGGACTACAGCAGTGGTTGGACAGACAGATTGCCTCTTTTACTGCCAACATTGGATTTTTCTCATCCGTTTTGGAGCTCAGAGAGCAACCCGAGGATCCAAAGGTTTATTATCTTGATCTCTCAGCCGGTGTGATGAAGTGAGACGAGATGGGGAATTACATGAAGGGTATGGGCTCCGAGTGGCACAATGCGAGCGAGTTAAAGCATCACAGAGGTCAGGATACAGACTCTTGTCCCCACTTGATCCCAGCTGCCATCGCCCCGGTTTCAAATCTCGTTTCCCCCTTTCTTGCCTTCCCCCCTCATCCACTTGTCCCAGGATCTCATCAGCTCCCCTTTTAGCCCTTTGCACTGCAATCACTCACCCTGAGGGAGCGTGTCTGTGTGTTTCTGAGAGGACATGCATCAATCCTTTCGCACTCTCCCCTCCTTTTATTAGATTCCGCCAGCATCCTTCAGGGGTTACCTTGGCAACTCAGGAAGTTACACATCAGTCTGTCCTGCTTTAGATTGACAGAATGATCCGTTTGCCTGTTCTCTAGCCTGTTATTAAATATGAAACGCTCCCTCCGCCCAGCTCTCCTGAAGCACAGCGGCCCAGCCTGCCGCAGCTAGTTGACCATCACACTGCATTTAACACACACTCATAAGAAAGGCTGACAACTGAGAAAATATTCATCATCACCTCCATGTTGTCCATTGTCCACAATATAGGTGTATGCCTGAATTCTTATCTAGAACAGGGACAAACAGTGGGCTAAAAATGAGCAGCATATTCCCTTAGTGGTTAGGTTTAATGGACATTAAAGTTATGCAGCCAGAAAGAGCGTCTAGGTTATTTTGGGTAATCAAAAGACGTCACTGTCAAAAGATCTTTTTTCTTCAATGGAAACCGTTCAGCTAGTGTTGGTTGTGCAGAAAGGCTTTAACTAATCGCTGCAGTCTGCTTCTGTTGAAAAGGTAAAGAAATGACAGCCTGCTGTGCCAGCACCTTTTGAGTCACACACACACACACACAACTTATACAAAAACAGTGTAAAAACAACACTGTTGGGAGTTATGTTGCCTATTTTTTCATAAATAAATCAAGCACAGTGACTTGGGTCTTATCACCCTTGCATAAAACCACGTGTCATTCTTAAACTTGGTTTTTAATGCACCAATATATGAACTTCAGGTGGGATTTTGTTACCAATGAAGCTGTAGCTTTGCATTGAACCTTCTGATCAATTACTCAGGTTTCAATCTTTTCATACTACTCAAGAAAGTGAAGAAGCACTTTTCCCCAAATGAAAAAATATCCCTTTAGGCACCACACAAAAGGGCAAAAAAAATTCTTCATGACTAGAAATCACTTGAGGTGAATTCAGGTGAGCTAACCCCTGAGGGTCAAATGGTTATGAAGACTAACTTCTGAATTCTTTTTATGTACTTGCACCTGATTTTGCAACCAGGACAGTTTACCCTCTTGAAGCCTGCATACATGCATGAACCGTCCCACACACAGCTGCACACTCAGTGACCTCCAGCTCTAACAGCATGATGTTAGAAACACATGTCAACCACGTCTCAAATGGTTGCGCTTACCTGGAAACCAAAGCAGATGGTGGGGATGACGCTGAACATGGAGGCCCAGGAGCTGATCCTGCACACAGACAGCAGGAGAAGCGTTTTCACTTTAACCCCAAGCCCCCCACTGAATATTTTCTGGAGTTCAGAAATGCCACAAGAGAAGAGGTAGTAGAGAAAATAGCTATTATTAGGGCACCGTTCGTAATACCACAGCATTTTGAGACACTTCAGCGTAGAGTTCATCCGTCAGGCAGACGACAGCGACAGAGGTGAGACGGTGTGGAGCCGCAGCGTCTCAGCTGTGACAGAGCTGCCAGACGCAGTGCGGGAGCTGAGAGCAGAATGAATCTGATCTACTTTGTCTGCCCCCGAGGACTGGATTCAAAACAGATTCATGGCTAAAACGGATAGATTTCCTAGAAGGCGGCGTCATAACATGGCTCTGGTGATTTATATTTACGACGCAAAAAGACAGCCTTGACACTACATTTCAGAGAAAATGATATAACTTTTTTTCCCCCCTATTTTCTTTATAAAAATGATGAGCAAAGGCAAAGTGCAACTCCCTCCGCAGTTATGCAGACTATAGTAAACACAGACAGCACTGTATCAGAGTATAATGGATTCAAAGTGAGTATGGGTTCGGATAGAACTTGTAATAAGTACAAAATAAATATAAACAAAAAAAACTAATTAAAATGTTTGTCCTTTTTGCCAAAAAAAAGAAAAGTTGCAGTTATATCGTACCCTAAGACTAAGGCATGCTTGCTCTTATTATAAGCAAAGATGAGCTTCTCTTGGCTGCTGCTTTACCTTTAATGGACAGTTGAGTGGTATTGATCTGCCAGCAAGAAAGCTAATAAGCATATTTCCCTCAAAATTACTACTCCTTCAACACTAGCTTCATAGAATGAATGTTGACATATTTTAAAAAATATTTATTATTTTAACCTTTTTTTTTTAACAAGCACGCTTATATCTAGACAGCACCAATAATTCATGGCATTCTTGATGTCATTTTTTCTGCAGCATGATAGACTCTTAAGACCAAATTTTGCTCACCCACCATTGTGACTAGTGGACCAAATAGATTGTTTGAAGCTTTGGATCTCTTTATTTGCCCCCTTCTCACTCACACACAAACACATACCCACTACTGTAGAGAGGGGTGATGTGAACCAGAACGACAGGCGTGGTGTGGTATTTGATGATGATGGCTGTGGTCAGGTAGGTCGCTGCCAGAGTGCCCAGAACGCTACAGGGACAGAGACAAAATGTCTGGTTCAGAATAATTCAGCCAAACAGAGACATTTAAGTGCAAGGGATGAGTGGATTTCTGGCAAAAAAAAAAAAAAAGGTATGTCAGAAGTACATATATGAGAAAGAGCTTATATCTACTATAATGAGTTTAATAAAATGATGTGACCAAAAGAATATGGCTAAATCCAAAGCCCTGTGATGCTGCCACGTTCAGTGTTGGACATAATGAGCAGTTTTGCTATAAGCAACTGTTGATGGTGACAAAGCAATAATGTTCTGCATATTTAATGACAGCCTGTAGGGGAAAATGTCTTGTGTATAAATGATGTTTTTGTAGCAATCTGAACATTAGATTTATATTTATTGTGCACAAGAAGAACACTTTGGCTTGATAGTGGCACTCAATGTAGGATATAAAAATGAAAACAAGATTTTACAGAAAAAAAAATGGCCAGCAGTCAAATTACCTTGTTCTGGATCTAAACTATTGGAGAGCCTTAAATAAATCTAATATCAAAAATGAACATTTGAAAACAATACATCTACATCAATATCTACATAAATCTACATTAAGATCTACATAGATAAGCTTAGGCCCGTTTACAGCAAGCATCACTCCAGTGTTCTAATGTTACATTGTGTTTGCTGATTGCATTAGTAGTCAATAGATTAGAAAATTCTTGTTCAATTATGTTAGCACAGCTGAAAACAGTTGACAAAAACATTCTGAGGGGGATTATTATTTAAAAATATATATATTTCTAACCTTGTCAACATCATAAATATATATTCTATTTATTATGCATTTAATACATAAATAAGTGACCTTACTTGGAAAAACACTAAATTGCCTGGGTGTTTTAAACAGTAGGTGTATATGTTTAAGAACATTTAAATTAAAAAAAAAGTTCTAAAGCTTAAAAAAGATAAACTGGTGTAATAGTGGATGCTGTTCTAAAGCGTGTGTGGACATCCAGTAGAAAACTACATACACATCAAAGTCCACGTGACAGTGGACACCTGACCTGATGTATTTCTGAATGCTGATCTCCTTTGGGATGGACAGCGGCAGGATGAGGAACACACACAGCAGCACCAGGGCAAAGCGCTGGTCTGTGTAGAAGTGATGCGGCATCTCGGACTCCGGCAGACCGGTTACCAGCTGGTACAGCGAGCCGCACACTGGCAGACGCACACCACACACAAACACACCACAGGCTGAAATTTCAGGTTACACTCACTGCGCCAAAGCAGCGGAGAAAGTCACGAGAGATGATAAAACTGAAACCTGTCGTTTACTGAACATGAATTATCACGTAAAAATGTTCTCTATATTATCGCTTAGCGCTGAGGCCTGAGGCCCGCTTAACTCACGCTTCTCCAGCTGGTCGTCCACTATGACCAGAAAGGCCACTGAGATCATGAAGAGGTTGAAGACAAAGCAGATCTCGCACAGCTGCCCGATGGCCGGACCACACACCTCCTTCACCACGGCCTGGTAGGTGCACTGACCACTGATTGACGAGGAGTAGCCCAGGATGATCAGACCACTGATCAGAAAGACCAGGGAGACCTGAGTGGAAGAGACAAACCACAACTACTGATCTCTGAGACACAGACGGGCCGTCTAAACTGTCATGTGTGTCACCCTTAAAACTTGGTTCTAGTTAGTCTAACTTACCTAAAAGGGTTTTTAAAAATGTTTAAAAACATGCTATAAACTATATTTTAGGTGGATAAATATATAAACCGTATCTGTCTTTTTCAGTTAGACCATTTTATATTGTGTCAAAATTTGCACAAAATCGTGATTCAAATATATACATGAATTTATACATATATGCCAGTATCGAATAAATATATCTACCACATGAAATCTGTATCCATTAGAGTTGCAAAAACACGTGAATCATTAATTAAGTTCCAACTATTTTGATTAATTGTGTACCATTTTTTAGGATGAAAATATTCACATTTTTTGGGTCAAGCTTAATCAGATTATTTCCTGGTTTATTTAGTCTTTAACAGTAAATGATGAGCTTTGGATTGTGAACTGTTGATTTGGACAAAAAAAAAAAAATATATATATATATATATATATATATAGGTTGCAAATTCAGCTTTGGGAAACAGTGATGAACATTTTACAAATTTTATGAAGCAAACTACTAATTGATTAATAAATAATCAATAGATTAATTAAAAATGGTCGTTAGTTGCAGCTTCAGTATCTATACATACACGCTAATGCTTTGATAACTTATTTTAGTGTGTTTGTAAAGGAACAGAGCCAGGCTTGACTGATGCCGTCTCTGGCCAACTCCTCCATGCTTCACCCTCATGCATCTTTATCAAGGCCAAACAACCAACACTAATTTCTTAAAAGCACTATGTGGAACAAGGATAATATAGCATCTTTTAAATTATCCTGAAAAAAGTGACAACCACAGAGTCAATTGGTACCGACTCATTTTCTCTTGTTAATCTCAGAAAACAACACCGGCAGCTCTGCTCAGCAACCTCCCAGGCTGAATAATGAAGCCAATGCGCAGGTGCCAAAAACTGATTTTCCTTGAATGGCTGGCTCATAAAGCAGGCCAGTCCCCGTAGACGTTCATGTCAAAATGCCCAATCTCACAGTAGAAAAACATAAAGCCTGCAACAACAAAAAAAAAACAGTTCTGTGTCTATAAATAATTTCCCCATTGTGAAATGGGAGGAATTTTTATATAACTCACCCATTTTAATTTTCTCAAGGCCTAACATTAGACTTGATTAAGGGATTCAGTGCTTTAAGCGACAGGATAGATGGGAGCTCTGCCCAACTATACATTTGTCACTTACGGCTACTTCTATCTCCAAAAAAACAAGATAGCAGCTGTGGAAATGTCAAACATCGACAATGACAACATTCTATTTAGTGACCAAAGTAAGTCACTAGATAAAAAGCTTTGTAGGGATCACCAAATTTCATTCTCTAGGAAAATAGGTTAAAATACTTAACTTGCCAATGCATGAAAAAATATCAGTCCAAACAAAGTGATGGTCTGATTAACCAGCAGAGAAAACCCATGAAAATTAAAAAAACAAAATGTTCTTGGTAATTGTTCTGAAAGTGAGAACACCTCACGAGATAGTACCAAGGTTCCATCAGGTTATATTCAGAATATTTACAAAGGCAATAATGTTTATTTGTATGTGCTTAGAGATTTGAGTTTTATTTTTAAAAAGTTAATTAAATGTTCCCATAGTCACTTTTTGCTTGTTCATCCAGTTTTGATTAAATGGCACTAACACAAATGACTGAGGGGATGGCTGTCTGCTCATGTGAAATAGTGTGAAAGCCGATTTAATGAAATGCGTTTGTGAGATTCATGTCCAGCATGGGCAGGACGGAGTAACCACAGATGAATTAATAGATTTATGAACCCAGATTATTCAGCCTTGGCTGGAACTGTATGTCTGAGCTGTTTGATTTTATTTCCAACAGATGCCACACACCCAAACATCAGAGAGATGAGCACAGCTGGGTGTGATTGACATGAACTCTAAAGTTTTCTAAACTTTATGCAAGACATGTGCCAAATGATTACTTTCACAGCCGAGGAAGTTCACCTCACCATTCCCTGCTAATGTGTGCAGATTAGTGTCTTCTGGGTTAAAATGATGCTGCTGAAAATCAAACTCTGGATTTATTTATTACATCGTGGACAAAACGGGCAGAGATTATGCAAAGGAGGCCTACTGAAAATCTGAGGGGGGGGAAACACCTGGGAGAAAATGTGGACGAGTAAGTAATTAAGCTCTAAAGCTGCTGTTGTTTAGTAATGTATTGTAGGAGCACTGCAATACAATAAAATGGGAGACTTGGATGGGAAATAAAAACAACAAGGTCAAGTTTTATTAGATACCAAATACATTTTGAATTTTATATATATATTTTTTCTAGGAGTAACCCTGTGTAGCTGTACACAGGGTTTCAGCAACGTGGGACAAGCTAAATATATACTGACAACAGCACAAAGGAGCAGCAGGAAACACTGATCTAGAGTAGAAAATGTTTTTACTTAATCTTTAAGTACAGCAGGGCAATCTTGATCCCAGCTTTTTATTTATTTTTTTCAAATCACCCCAGAAGTTTTGGATAAGGCTCCTCATTCATTTATTTAGTATTTTTTATTACTTGATGATCTAGAGATTTTTTTTAACAATTCAGCATTTACTCTTTAGAACAGTCAAAGTAATCCCTAAAGCCAAAGTACTTCAAACTGCTTATTTTGTCCAATCAGGAGGCCCACTTTCAGAAATATTGCATTTTCAACTGTGAAAAAACAGATAAAGTTGCAATTAAAAATATATATATATATATATTTTGACTAAATGACTTGAACCTGAATCAACTAAACCCAAGCTACATGGAAACAAATCTGTAGCTTTTTAGCCTCTTTTAGCTCAGATTGCTTTCCACGGCACATTTATTGAACAGTTTACCACCCAGAGATAATCGTTTCCAGCGAAAAAAGCCCACAGCACAACTTGCGTTCCAAAGTCCTTTAGGAGGACGATGATCCCCAGCAAAAAAGGGGAATTATGATTTTTACTATAATTTTATCCATAAGTAGTGACGAAACAAATGTTTGCGATAAAAGATCTTGAAAGCCCAACTCACACCAGATGGGGTCCCTCGGATAATTAATGCAGCTTTACGTAAAATCAGGAAAGGGAAAAGGAAAAACTAAATTTCTCTTAATTTGACTTGCTTGTGAAACGGATGACATTGCGGGTGTCAAATCAAGTAGATCATACGCTTCAAAATAAAATGACAAATTGTGTCCATTAAAACTAAATCAAGCCTCATATTGTCCAAAGTCTGCCGGGGGACGAACGATAAGCCAGGAACAGAAGAAGAGTTCACTGAATATTTTAGGGAACCCAATCTAATGGATTCTCTCTGACTTCACTGGTAAGGTGATTTATACAAAAAGACAGAGTAGAAGTTAGAAAGGAAGACAACACCAGGACGTGATTTATAGGTTTCTATCCATCTGAGAAAAAGTGAATTAGGAATGCATTTAGTTATCCATCCTACTTAGCATATATAACAAACTGTAGTGCAGGTTTATCAGTAAAGTCTCTTTCATTCTAAAGCTGAAGGAGCCTTTTCACTTTTATCAAAGTCACAATATGCGTGAAGGCCAAATGTGTCAAAACATCATTTGAAATAAAATATGGCAATGTTTCTTCTGGTCAACACACATTTGTTTCGTACGGATACCTGCAGAAATCACAACCTGGACATTTAAATAGGTTTTTTCAGTGAAAATGAGGGTAGTGTAAAAATAAATTTGCAACATTGCTCAAAATAATGGTAAAAGTTGTTTTTTTCCAGCGCTACCTCTCTCACCACATAAAAAGAAGAGGATTTAGTGGGAATCTTGAAGTTTTATTTATTTTTTTTTAAACATTTGTTCTGTGTTGAGGGAAATTGTTGGGAAATAACTAATGTACAGGAGAATAACTATTTGAAAGCAACAAAGAATGAGAGCCTGGCTCCATTATATTAAGTTATATAGTAATTGGTCATATGATGTCTTTTCTTTTACATAAATTAAGACATTTACACCATATTCTGAGGCGGAAAAGGACGGGGACTGGTGGTGAATGCAACCTGGGACCGTGTTCATGTGCGTCGTGGTTTCTGGATTAAACGACATGAAGACTACTATCAAAACCGTGCGTATCGGATGGAGAGTGATAGAGCGGAGAAACGATGGAGGAGCGGCAGAAGAAGCGCGTGACGACCGTAAAGGTGGCGGGGTCAAGTGCGGCGCGGCCTCCGCTGTCAGGTGGCACACATCACAAGCTGATTAATTGGCTCATTGTCAATGGAGCTGCGACAGGTCGCAAATAACCAAGCGAATACACTCAGTATCAGACTTTTCAATTAAAACAAACAAATTAAAATAAACTATGAGCGGAAAAAGCATTCCTCTAAGAACACGCCTCACCAGCTCCACGGTGACGGCGCCGCGGATGCCCCCCGCTCTCTCGAAGGCCCAGGGGAAGTTGAGGAGCCCGGCGCCCAGGGCGGACTTGAGCATGATGAAAATGGCCCCCAGGGAGCCGAGCCGAGGCCCGGACACGTCCAGCGGGGGCTTGGCTGAGGCAGACGCCAGCAGGCTGATGCTCTCTCTGGCCAACTCCTCCATGCTTCCAGCGGCGGGACAGTGGACGACGCTTGACTCGACGCACCCTCGAGCTGCCGCCTCAGCCCACGACTGCTGCTCCCCGGGGCATGGCGCCGCGCACTGAGGGCCCGCGGTGAGCCCGGCAAGGTGAGCCTCCCCGACCCCTCCCCCCTCCCCCCGGAGTGGGTGGCTGCTGCTGCCGCCTTCAAGGTCCTGCTCGGAAAATTTGACATTTGAACAAACCTGTTTTTTGTTCCCCTTTCCATTCCAATTTGATACTATTTCTCCCAAATCAATGAAATACATACACAGGTGTTCCTAGTACCAATACTAAATGTATCATTTTCTTTTTTATTTTAGATTTTTGTATCCCATCCTTATCCCTTTGGACATAACTTTGTGTGTGTGTGTGTGTATATATATATATATATATATATATATATGTGTGTGTGTGTGTGTGTGTGTGTGTGTTTTATCCATGTCACCTTACCGTAAAAAAACAACAAAACAAATTTCCCATGCATGAATTAATAAATGGTCTCATAAAGAGACACACCGTGACTTTTTATTTATGCTGACCATGGCCTGACTATAATTCTAACCTGTAAGCAGCAGATGTGACTCTGATAGTTGTTAATGCAAGTGTGATAAAAAGTGAAGGTGCCACAGTGCAGAAGTAGTAAAACATATTTATCCTTGGTATTTTGTTTATTTATCTTTTAAAAGGTTTTATCATGCCAGGAACTCATATTTTGTGTGCTTTTTCCAACATTACCTTAAATGCAGCACTGCTGGAGGTGATACTCTACTTCCAAAACCAATCAGGCTTAAAATAATAAACGGAAAAAAAAATTAGCAGATCAAATATCAAAAGAAGTCTATAAATATTATTAGTAATAGTACATTATGCATTTAATCTTTTCAAAAGTAATATATATATATATATATATATATATATATACAAACACACACACACAACCATGCTAAAGAGTGTGTGTGTGTGTGTGTGTGTGTGTGTGTGTGTGTGTGTGTGTGTGTGTGTTTTGCCTGGCTCACTGTCAAATCTGCTGATGTCAATAAGTGAGGGAGAAGAAAATGTGGGGAACAGCAATGGGAAAGTTTCAAGCCTAGAGGATAAAGTTAGTAAAGGGACATTTGAGATGAGGATGTGTAGGACACTCACAAACAAGTATGATCTTTACATTAATAGTGAGATGTATAGGTGCTCGAATCTGAGATGAATGAGAATGATTAGATTTAGTGGAGGAGTTTGAGAGCTACCGTATATGCAGTAAAAAAAAGTCAGAGTCCCACCTAGACAAAGTTGTGTTTACACAAGCATCAAAATCTGATTGCTTTTGTGATTGGGTGAAAATAATCTGATTATTCTTTAGGATGTGAAGAAAATGTTGAAACCGCAAAGGCTGCAAATGTCGAGCATAGTTTGCATGAAGCAGAGTAAATGAGTAGATCAAGTAAGGTTGGATTCTCATTTCGAACATGATTAAAAGAAGACTAATAGAATAAAGGTTGTGAAAGGGGTCAATTAATTGAGGAATAACAGAGGCTTCTCCATTACTGCTTTTTGGGATATATTTGGACTATAAGGGTTAATGGAAGAGCTTTATTCCCTCTTCTTTAAAAGCTTCCTCCGTTTCTGTCTTTTGATGTCTGAAGAAGAGCTGTTTTTGTCTCTGATTCATCACTCTACAGCGCGTTTGGCCTGAAAAGAGAAGTAAGCATGAAGCAGGATTCTGAAGAGTTGAGTAATGTCTGCTTGAAGAGTACCACAGGAACCTGTATATTTTATGCACAGGATTTCTGTGGAGATGTGTAAAAACATTTTGACTTCATATAAAAAAATATAACTATGTGACTTTATTTCACTTGTGAAATTGAGTTTCTGACTTCATTTCATGGAGGAAAATGAAAAAGCTTTACAAATCAATTTCCTGCAGTACAGTCGCTCCCAAAGAAACAGATTTTACTTTGAAGTAGGTGAAAGAGCTTTTCTATGGAAAGGAAAGACAAGGGCTGAAGCAGGAAGTCATTTTCTCATTTGCATGCATAACCTCCCTGTTTATAACTTAAGAGAAACACTGCACATTCGCACCATCATCGTCACCAGATGTTTTTTATGAGCAAAAACTGGTGAAATTCCCACCAGCCTCAGCTGTACTTTTCTCTCTTAGGCCACGGGGAGGATAATAAGGCATCCAAGTCAGAAGGCTAAAGTCCAAGTGAAGTGTTAAAGTTCAAGTCGAGTTCCAAGTCTTTCTTCATTTTGTCAAGAGGGGAATCAGGAGTGTAGAAGTTAGCGGCCACTCATGCCGACACAGACATGGACGGGAGAGAGGTACAGGCTGGTAGGGCGTACGATGAAGGAGGAACGGGTGAATCTGGAAGGGTGGGGGGTGGCGGGGTGAAGGGTTCAACTCAGAGCCGCCACGGTGTCTCTTTCAACTGCCTGTCCAGGATGAGAGCAAGCAACCCGATTGGCCCCACAGGAAGTCTTCGCATCTGGGAACCGTGGAGGGAAAGAGGGCATGTGACCTCCACTCACCACCAGCTTTCCCAAATCTTGTTAGCACAGCTAGCTGGCTCCGGGGTCATTTCCCAGTTTCCCAAGGTTCCGAGGGAGATTAGCTCTCCAGTGGGGCCGTCATCCAAGAGGACGGGTGACAGATTCACAGGCTGATCTGGCCTATTAGGCTCGGATAAGGAGCCAAACCCCTAGCACACCGACGCACATCACCTCTGATGAAATCAACCTGCATCACTGAATTCAGCCCATAACCAATACTGAACCCATGAGTGAAATGGAATTAGTCCATTTCAATCTATAATTACTCCACAGAAAGGAATGCAATTATTCCTTTTCAGTAGGCTGCCAAGGAAACAGATGAAATGCATTTTAGTAACCTGCAGAATGAAAAGGAATTAGCTCATATCACAAGTTTAACCTCCACTTTTCTTTTCAGCCTTTCACTTTAAAGTGACGGGGTTGACTGTAGCCAACTGCTCTGGCAGGTTTTAGTGGATCTTGGAAGACCGTAGCGTCTTTGTGATGTCAACATTACGATAGGCAACTTTGTAAGATGATGCAAGAAAAATACAAATTCAAACTGACTTTCAAGCCTTTTTTGATTTTGCGACTCCAGGCAGTACACATTTTATCATTCTATCTGGATAAATAATTAAAAAAAATCCATCTCTTGGTGTCTCTCAATTACATAGCCGCTCATACAGTATTTGTTTTTTCCTTTTTTAGTTTTGGATGGTTGGAGATGTGTTCAAAATCGAAGATAATGACTTAACATGGGAAAAACAAGAAAAGTACATTTTGTTGCGGCAATGAAGTGCTGAAACATCTAAAGCTTGATTATCAGCCAGCTAGCAGAGGGTGCATTGCTCTGGGGGATCAATAACCAGGCAGACCACTTTGATAATGCTTTTTTTAATTGATGAGATATATTTGAACAGGTCGGTCACTGCTACTTTGTTGACGATGGGATCATGACGGAGGATATCAACAGAATGCCTGGCCAGAGTTCATTCAGTATATAAAATATAAAAACAGAAGAGACAGTGATTTTAAACAAACATGGGCAGGACTTATAAAAAAAAAAAGCCAGTGGTGTGTTGGAAATGTCTTGTGTGATTTCATGTGTGTGTGCGTATGTTTGTTATTGTGAATGTCTGCAAACTGATTTAATCAGAAAGTGTGTACAGTATTTTACGCATTTAGGTGGATGTGTTTGGTTTTGTGTATGTCAGGGTACGAACAAATTCAATAAATATAAAAGTCAAGACACATTTCATGAAGAGACAGTTTGGTCGAAGGAACTCTTACAGGGAAGAGAGTGAAAGTGTTGACAACATGGCTGTCTGGATCTGGCATTTTTTTTGTAGAGCCAGGTGAACACCCGGTGTTTTACAACACTGTCTAATACTGCTCATTAGTCCACAAACACAAACACCCACGGACAGCCTTGAACGGACAAGAGGCACAAAAACTGTTTCAGGTTCCAACAGACGGCTGGAGTCACGGTACGTTCATGTCCAGCAGGGTGGAGTTTAAGAAGGTCCGACAGCCAGATGTCTGCCACAGCAGTCCATCAGACTCATATTCCACACCTCCAGTGCTGCTCTTCAACAGCACAGTTGTCCCTTTAACGACAACTCAAAAGTTCAGGAGGTGAACCCAGCAGCTGTCCAGCAGCAGTTCCGAGGTGCAGTCCAGGTCAAACCGTGGGGTTTTTCCCGCTCGTCGTCTGCTGTTGCTGCTGGAGGTACGTGGGACGTTTGATGCGGGGTTTCCTGCGCTTCGGTTTGCTTTTGGCCTTGGTGAGCTGGACCACAAAAAAGGACAGCACAACCATCGCCCCCAGGAAGGCAAACACGGGGATGGTTTGGCCCACTTCTTGGTTGTAGCGACCTGGCATTATCCCTGCAGGAGGGAGGGCAAATGGTCACATCTGTATAGTATATAGTGCACTCATTTCTTTCCTTGAACTTTACGGTTATGTGCTGATCTACTGAACTCCTCCAAGGAGGTTATGTTTTAGCTGGCATTTATCTGTCTGTCAGCAAAATACTTAAAGTTTTGGGCGGATTTTCATCAAATTCGCAACAAATGTTAGGAATGGTACCATGAACAGATGATTAAATTTTGATAATGATCATAAGAATACTGGTTTCTGGACCTTTCTTTAAAATTTCTGGAACTTTGGCAAGTTACAAGACACCTGTGAAAGAATTTGAATTTTTCACTTTAAAAACTACATCAAACTTTCATATTATTTTCTGAAAATCAGTAGAAAACAATTAACATTAACATAGCAAAGTTACAATTACAATTTTCATCTGTAGCTGGTAGTGTAGCAAACAAATTCATTACATTACCAACATTCACATTTACACGTCACTTTTTGGCTAATTGAATTTAGACGTTTTCTGCTCTATTTCTGTTTGATGTCACTCCTTCACTTTGCCCTTTTCAAAAATCCAGACTCAAATTTCTATAATTGTCTATTGATGTTCAAACCATATTTGACGTCTGAGTTCAAATAACTGTATTTTCCCTTTGACATAATGAATTACTGCATCTTATAAATGGGAACAGAACAATATATGAAAAGTTTAGTATGTGATTTTCATGGCATTTGTGCAGCCTGCAGCAGTTTATTCTGTGTCCTTGGAAACAAGGATAAATGCAGACATAAAGGTATAAAGGTGTCCTTATGCAGAAAAGACATCTCTTTACCTTTCTGACAACTACATCACTGCATTGAATATTGAATACATGTTCAGACAATCTTAATATTTGGTTATCTGCGATGCTTTATATATATGCAATTCAAAGATATCAATGAATTCTCAAACTAAATTAGTGGCAGATGTAAATATTGATCATTTGAGGCGGGCTGTGACATACAGATACAGACAGCTGAGGGTGATCAGTCGCAGACGTTACTTTTGTTGCTTTTACCAACATCAAGTTTGGTCTCAGGCCTGTGCTCTTTTAGAGAGGTAAAGATTTCAGCTACGATGGCTGCCTGCCTCGACATGAAAACCACTCTACCTTGCATTATCAATTTTTTTTAGAAATCCTGAATTTTATATTAAAAAAAAAAACAGAATAAGGGCAATAGTGTGGAAAGATGTTTTTCCATACCTTGCTTTTTTTGCCTGTATAATAATAAAATACCATTGCATACTTTTCCACACTACTTAGAAACCCTGTCACTTATTGAATGGAAATTATATTTAGACATTATATTTGCTATTCGATACTGCTCTAAAATTAACAAACAAAAAATCTAAGTATAGAAAAAATGCAAAAGCAAGCTAATATTTAGGTCAATTTTTTTTAACACAATTTACTCAAAAAACAAGGAATGCAGCTCTAAAAAGATTGAATTGATTGATTCAAACTGTTAACTGTAGAATTATTTTGAGCTTTCCATTACCTCCTGGAATGTCCCAGGCCCCGCTCTCCCCAGGAGACAGAGGTCTGACCTGGGGACGGTAAGCCCTCACATTAGGCAGAGCCACCCTGTCCAGATCCACGGCGAGGAGCTTCTGGTGCTTCCACAGGTTACTGAGAGCATGAGAGGGACAAACAAGAACATAAAAGGTGTGAGACGGGTCATAACGTCTGATTTCTGTATGTACCTGCACATGTTGAGCCAAAACTGTCATGTTACATGTTACATCGTAACAGATTAAATGAAAAGTAAAGTAAAAAGAAAAGTGCAAAATGCCTTTTTGCCATCACAGATGTGGACATAATGTTAAATCTGAGGTTGTTGTAACAAAGTTTTTTCTATCTAAACTGTACAGATAATTATCTTTATAGTTTCATTAAACCTACCTTGGTGCAGTCTCGTTGACGGGCTGCGGCTTTGCCCAAGAGAGATGGGGGCAGGCTGGCAGGGGGCGGGGCTTTGGGTCCCCCAGGTGAGCCTCCAGAACCTTTGAGTAGTGATAAAGATGGTTCCCTGGAAGAAGAGGAAAAAAGAATGAAACAGGAAAGTGTGTGTGTGTGTGTGTGTGTGTGTGTGTGTGTGTGTGTGTGTTAATATCCTGTGCCATTTCACACTTTTACCTTCCAGTCTCTGTGGCAGTGGCCGCTCTGTGCCTGTGGGAGGCGCCACCCTACTGTGGGAGTGGCTGAGGCTAGGAGGGGTCATACTGTAGGAAGTATATTGAAGGAGAGCGTCCAGCAGCCAGAAACAGTCTGAGAGATCGACATCAAACACAACAGAAAACGTAAGAGTTAGCCGAGGCTATTGTGTGTAGAAACATGGAGACACCAGCGCATACTGAAAGAAAGCTACCTTTCTGCCTGTGGCTGTCGTCTATACAGTTAGAATCACCGTACAGAGCGATGCGTCCTCCCCCGTCAGACGGCGTTTGGTAGAGTCCAAGGATGGGAACTCCCTCCACCACTGCAGTCTCCTGCTTCAACACTTCTAAACCTGTGAAAAGAAAAAGAGGATGTTATATTTGAACTGGAGACACAGACTAAAAAGTTGCCTGTCAGGCTGAATGGCTGCAGGCCAGCACTGTGCTACCCACAAAGAGCTGGCTTCAATTCTTCAAAAGAGGTGCTGATACCTTGATCCTTTAGGTTTTTGGCGATCACTATTCCGTCTTCAGGAAAACGAGCGATGCTGCAGCCTGAGGCATAGTACACTACGAGACAGACAGAGCACCATGGGTATCTTCTAGAAATCTAAGATAAGCAAAGTAATCATGCCACCAGAGGCTGGGTTTGTTGTGATTTGTGTGTCTTACTGTCATGATCAGCCAAAGTGAAGTCTCCCTCATACAGCCCGTCGCTGAAAGCCATCCCCCACACTGAGATCAGGTCGTTCAGAGCCGGTACATTAGCGCCCCCTGTGTCTGGCATCCACCACTGCCTGCAGGTCACAGCAGAAAGAAATCAACTGCAAAACCATTCATTTAGTCTAAATACTTAAACAAAAAAAAATCTGACTCTATTGTTGAAACTCTACACAGATTAAAAAAAAAAGAAGAACCACATGAAAATGAAAGTCATTTTCACAGCAGTAAATCGAGATAACTTCCAACATGACCTGACTTACAAAGACTTAAAGATATCAGCAGGTTTTACAGCTAAAGCTGTATGAAAACTCATAAATGCTGTACATTTGCAAAGGGAAAAAAGCTGGATTCCTTTTTTCAGTTACTGTATGTGGGTTATTTTGTCCAAAAAAGGCAGCTGTGAATGAAAATCTCTCAAACGAACCGTTCAATTAAAATTGAATTACTCAGGATAATATTTTGAAGCTGTAGAGACTATATTTAACCATATTTAAGACATTTAATCCTGTGGATATGGTGCGACAGCTCGGATGGGATTTGAATGGGGCAATGAGGAGTGATGAGTGATGGTTAGCTCTGCATTAGGAGTTTAGAAACTGATAAATTACATCCATTAGCGAGTGAGGAGGCATAAATAGTCTTTTAATGCCAGGACAGATACCTGTGATATGTCAGGTCGTTAGATGCACATCGCAGTTTATCTGCCATTGTTATAAGTTAAAGAAGAGACACAGGGGCTTTTTACATTAATATAACAACTGCTGGAGAGGAGAAGGATATCTTTACTAGTTGATACAACTCATTCTATTAAACCAATGATTAATTTCTAATCCTTCCTGCATCATTTAGTGATTATTTTTAAGGTCAGAGTGAGGACAATTTTACACTTAATGACGCTCTAAGTGATATGAAGAATTCAGGGTGACAGATATAATTCAAGGACACTTTTAGACAAAACAAATCTTGAGTCTGTGCCAAAATGGTGAGTATATTTGTACTGTATATAAAATATTAACAGTTGGTGTTTAGGCCTTAGGGGTGAATTGACTTTTTTTTTTTAGCCTTTTGTTTGTTTCCCCATTGGTTAGTCAGCACTTTTCAGGAGATGGACTCTTTTGTCTATTATTTTGGCCTCAGTTCATTCTGATTTATATTGCTCCAGTTTGTTGTCACCATCAGCTTCGCAACAATAAATTATATTCTGCTTTGCTTTTGCCTTTTTTCCCCACGGTGCTGCTACCTACCTTGACGGGAGAGTAATAAAAATAACACGTTTAATTAATTGCATTATCTAAACATTATGCAATAATCTGCATCAATATATAATAATATTCAGCCAAAGATTTGTAGTGTCCACTAGAATAAAACAACAGTCAGCACTGAGGATGCTTTCACAGTCAAATCTGTTTGGTTTGCTGGTCAGTTTGTTTGTTACCCAGTCAGTCTGCTTTGTATAAGCTGGTGTGAAAGTACTCAATGTAATCCTCACCTGAGTGAGGGGATTTTCTCTGATAAATAAGGGAGTTCACAAAGAGGCCTGTTGAACTTGTATCGTCCTCTGTGTACTTTGGCAGTTCCCCATAAAAAGTGAAATAATCAACTATTTAGTCTTTTTCCTTCCTCTTTCTATCTAATCGTTATGCAGATGATTAGTTTGAACCATAGCTGATAAGTCATGGTTATGGCTAACATTTTTTTTTTTTTTTTTACACGTCACCATGTGCAAGCAAAAGTTTTCTAACTGGTGAACACATGTTCATTTAAGATAAAACAGGTTCTCAGTCACTTCTTCACCACAGTAAGATCAGGAAAAAATTGAAGGTACCTTGTGTTTTCATCGTAGAACTTGACCTTCCTCATGACCGAGGTGTTATACCAGTCACTGAAGATAATAAGTGACAAGCCATTGTCAATGTCTCTCCTCAGCTTGGTGATCTCTTCAGGGAAATACTCCTCCTCACTGTCCACCATCAGCAACGTGCCTACACGGACACAAAAGAGAATAAACCAAACACAAGAAAACTGATACTGTAAAATAAAAATATATTTTGTATCATACGATTAAATATAACTGGGCAGATCAAATCAATCAGAGCTACATATGTAACGTGAAAATCAATATGAATATTTCGTTGAAACATACATGTATCATTTGTCAAAGAAAAAACATTATCTGTGCTCTGATCAAAGGAGATAAACTGCAACTAAATAATGAAACAGGTAGGTATGGAGAGATGGACGAAGATTGTTGAATTGTTGTGAATTTTATTGGAAAATCTGTACATAACTGTTCAGTAACACAAAGACTGAGGAAGATTTGATATTGATGACTAACAAGAAGAGACGAAGACACGTTTAGGCTGACAAATAATTGAAAGAAAACATGGGACAGGAAGGGAGCTTTGTACCAATAGGTACATGACGTGTATCTATGTGGTTTTCCTTTGTTTTAAATTATTTTATTTAGTTATAATTATGACTAGTCTTATCAATGCTAATTTATTAGCAACGAGTGCAAAAGTAACTTTTCATCAGGCCGAGGTGTCATGGTGAGCCACTAGGTAGCATGACACTGAGAAAGTTGAAGTTTCATTAACTGCCTAGAGCTGCACAAGTGATTTGAAGGTCCCATAACTGAGATTTGAATAGCATTTTAATGATGAGAAGATTGAGGTGTGAAATAAATACTGTCTCATGTTTAAAAGCACTCAATCCACAGAGAAAAGCACACAGCTCATATTCAGAAAGTGTGCTTCAAAACATGGAGCCAGGACTTCTGTCAAGTTGTGATGTTCAATCAGCCAATCAGGGGAGAGGTTCATTAAAACAAATGAGACAGGGACATAACAACTCGTTCTATTAGAGCTCCAGAGAGGTTTTGGAGAGACTCGTAAAACAATTGAGATGAATTTAGATCTATATATAGTGATACATTTAGTCTAAATATATCTTGTAAGTGGTATCACAACTTAAAATAAAACCCAAGAAAAGTTTACAATATAGGACCTTGAAGTCTTCAAATTCTTTTGTGAGTTTTTAAGTCTCTGTGTTCTTACCATACTGGCTAGCATCAAAGCAGGTGATGGGAGATCCCAGCACCTCTACAAAGTATCCCATGCTCCTCAGGTGCTGGTACATATCTCTGAAATTGGTGTGGATGTGGTCCCCATTCCTGGAAACATATAGGTCATTTAGGTCAAGGTGAGTCCACTGAATTCAGACAAAGCACCAAAACAAAAATGTTCTGTTAAAGGTGGCACCGAATAATCTGCACACACGCACCAGTCTAAAGGATCATTCTTCATGCGGAGGTTGTCTCGGGGGAAGTAGCCGGGCGGGTAGCGCAGGTTGTGGTACTGGTCCCACAGAACTCGCTTACTGCGCGGTGGAGTTGGCACAATCTTCACCTTGATGGGCAGTTTGACTGTGGAGGTCAGCTCCCCGCCCGCCTCAGACTGCAAGGAGGTAAGGATGGAGGGGTCACAGCTGGAGAGGAGCAATTATCTACAAATGCTACATCAAAATTTTATGCTGTAAAATCCTAACTCACAAATACACTTCTGTCACATCTCTCCACCTTCACAGCTGAGTCAGATATTTATCTTGATCAGTAGCTATTCTTTGATGGGTGTTAAGCATTTGTCAATTACCTAGGCAACACGTCAGAGTTAGAGGAGTGCAAAGCAGCGACTTATCGAAAAGGTTAAGTCTTAAGTTATGAGCTTGGGATAACTCAACATAGATTTTACAAGTTAAACAGACGTTCATGATATATTGATGCCAACTAATGGTACATAACATACTGGTAGCTTCAGGTAATGTGAACTTAGTGTCACTAACGTGAATAAACTAAATGATAGCATTAAGCTAACGTTAATATCTATACACCATTATGTAACTGCTGACTGCATCTTTCAGATAAGCTTGTTGAAATATTTCTGTGAGAATAGAAAGACACCTGATGAAGATGACGCTCGTCAGGTATCATTATTCATTTACTGAAAGAACAGATCAAAGTGATGGTGCAGGAGAGAGATGAGAGTAGAGGAGACAAACCTAAAGAGAAGCACAGGCTATCTTCACTGATGGAAAAAAATCTTAGAGGAAACACTAAAGCAAGGTTCTGGTTCATATATAGAACTACATTTGAAATCAATTCTTAAGTTTTCATGCGTGTATTAGAGTTGTGGCATTTATTGTTTTAATAGTCAGATGTAAGTTTCTGCTTGTAAATGTTGTGCACTGAAACGTAGATAGTTATAAAAGTTCTACATAATGGGTAGGAGCTAGAGATGGAGGGAAGAAAAAAAGCAAAAGGCTTCAGTCACACAGTGCTCAGATGTGGCTGCACTGACTCACATCATTCTCTGCGGGCGACGCCACGGTGACCATCACATGACCTTGAGCAATCCCTTCCCACGAAGCTGCCTTCTTGGCCACGGAGATGGATATGGCCAGGTAGCCAGCCCACGGCCACAGCACGGGTGAGTAGGACATGGCCACGTCAATGTGGTCTCCGTTCTGTGGGAGGTAGGGCTGCCAGATGGGCTGAACGGGAGAGAACAACCTTTAGATAGCTAAAGGCGACGCAGAGTTCACCACGAGCAAAACCAGGTCAGTCAAAGAAAAAACTTTTCAGTTATATCTAATCCAGGAACAGGAAAAAAGCATTTTCTATAGTCTATCAATCAACATCTAATTAACGGAGCATTTGGTTTCCACTTGTCTTGGGAGGTACCTTGTCGACAATCCTGCCGGTGACGCCCATGCCGTTGAGGATGGTCACGTTGACGATGGTCGGCATTCCTCCATAGTAGATGGGCTGAGAGCAGTAAGGCCACATGTAGGGACACTCGGTCAGGTCGATGTAGCTGGGGGAAAGACTGGTAGCAGACAAGGACAGGTTAGTGTCAAGAGATTCACCATTACACGGAAGATTATTAATATGTAGAAAAAAACGTACACCTTACTGAGAAATGTTTTATTCATTAATGCAAGTGAAAGTTAGAAGTGGAGCTTGAGTTTGGATTATTTTGGTGAACTGTTGCGGGGGTCTGCCGGCTAAAAAGTTTTGAGGTACCCCAAAAGACTACACTTTGCTAAGGCTGCTTGGGGAAAATGATAACCCTGATTACTCTTATCATTATTCATATGGTTCATAAACTTTGGAAACAGTATACATTAAATATCAAATTTATGGGAAAAAAGACTTGTGGACAAAAACTGTGGATTTACTTGAAGTTTAAATACCGTTTAGGCCAAATAACTCAACTAAAAAAATATATATATATTTTTTTAATCGACGAGGGTTTCCTTTCCTCTTTCTCTCATCTTGACTTGAGTTGAACTGAACTTACCACAGCCTGGCTGAGGGGGAGTCTTTTACCGAGAGGTGAGAAAAAAGGCAAAAGATGCAAGGAAAGTAGTGCACTGGGTTTATATCAAGAGACAAAACAAGACCATCACTGCGAAATGGAATGTGGCAATATAAGTGTTTTTTTTATTGTTTGTATAATTGTTGGAAGCTAAATGGAGATTAAGATTCAATTAACCAAGCAGCGCTACTCTCTGTAGTCCAAAAACAACTGCCCTCAAAATGACTGAAAAATACTGGTAGTGAATCAGTGGTGACAACAGCTGCTAACTTCTGCAAAAAAGCCGACTGCAAACTTTCCAGAGGCACATTCTGATTGCAGGTGAGATAAAATATTAGTGGTGCAGGCCTTTAATAGTTCATCCCTTCAAAAGAACACATCTAACTCTACCAGGGCTCCCTCCTTTGTTTTACCCATTAGCAGCCTTCATGGCGACACATTCATGTGCAGCACCATGTGAACAAACAAATCAGTGTAAGTGTGGAACAGAGTGAACAACAGCTTTTTCCTGTTTGCCTGTGTGCAGTGTTTGTGTGTATGTGAATTTGTTTCTCAGCGTGCGCGTTGGCGCGCAGCCACGTGAGATGTAAGTGCCTCACCTGGCCTGAGGCCTGTAGCTGTTAAGGATCTGGTAGGCTCTGATAAGATCGAGTTTCCCGTGGCCCTGCTCGAACATGTTGACCCCAGGCAGCCTGCGGGCCGAGGCGATCAGAGCCTGCTTCATGGAGGCGGGGTTCACCAACTCTCGGTTCACCACGGTGCTGCAGGATAGAGGAGGATATTCTGGGTTTAGTTTGCATGTCTGAGTACGCCAGTGTGAAATTCCACAGCTTTTCATTAAAAATAGTGCTCTAGGAAAGCAAAGGGATGGGCTGGTATGTATGTATGTATGTATGTGTGTGTGTGTGTGTGTGTGTGTGTGTGTGTAAAATTCTCCAGGGAGAGGGGAATGGTGCCTGTTATATGCAAGGGTGGTATGACGTTCAACTCAACTTGGTCATGTGTTTGCTATTCAACAAGAGGGCGTTCACCGTGCAGAGAGAGGGGATACTGAGAATAATATTCTGCATTCAGCAGTGACACACCTCCTTCCCCTGGGACACATTTCACTGCTTGCTCGTGTAGGATTACAACACACAAGAGGTAATTACACTACATCCAGTTTTAAAAAACAAAAACAAACACCTCAGTATTATAATATATCAACCAGTCCACTATAGGTCAGATGTAACACACTCAGCTGGACACGAATAGAGTGTCAGGAGAGCCCTATAGTTATCCCAATTGTTTTCTGTAGGGACTGAAATATATTGAAGAAATGGTCAAGTACTGAAAACTGGCATTGTTTTCTATTTTAAATGTGTACTAAATGTGTTTATTTGGTCTTTGATTAAATAGTTCTTGAATTTAAATCAGAATTTTTGACCATTTTGTTTTGGAAATTCTTCACTTCTCCTTGTGTTCCACATTTGAGAAATCTGGTTAGGGTTATTTCTTGAGCTAAAACATTGTGACAGGAATTTAGTCTTGGCCCTGGTCAAAAAATATTTTGTTTTTATTACTCTAAAGTGATATTTCTACTTTATTTCAGAAACACTGTTAAACAAAATTACATTATCAATTGATGAATTCACATGAATCCTTAATAGATTCACATTTATTTTGAGATTTGATGGTATTAACTTGTAATCCCGCCAAAGCACCGGGAAAGGTTTATTTTGCACAAACTTCCTGCAGTTTCATTCATCAAATCATCAATACCAGCTTATAACTAGAAATGAACAACTAAGCTTGGAGTAAATACATCTTAAAGCCCACTTTAGATAACACAGATCAATACACAGCTGCATAATAGTATTTTTTCAGTCTTTTTAGGAAGACAGATAAAACTTGTTGGACAGTTCACGATACAAACCTGGCCAGAAGTGTGACGGCTCCAGCCACCACAGGAGAGGCCACACTGGTTCCAGACAGAGAACGACATCCCTCCTTCATTCCTGACCCCCGAACGCCTGAACCATAGGTGACGATGTCGGGCTTCACCCTGCCGTAGCCCCCTGGCAGCTCCTGCACGCAGATGGGAGACATGAGACTGGTTCAAAGGAGACCAAGCAAGACTGAAAGAGACAGTGGTCTTATTTTTTAATGATTTTGATCTATGTAGTTGATGGTGTGGCTCAAGCTGCTTTGAAACTTAATTAAAATAGCACAGAAGAAACATAGCAACATTTACTGTAGTTTGTCTCTTGTGTTTTGAACTGAGATCTTCTATTGTGTTGCAGCTGTTGCTTTGTAGATATGCAAAGGACAAAAACTGTAATACAGTTCATCTCATCACGCCTACATCATGAAGTCACTCTAGTCAGGGAGGAGTTTCACAGATGCTCTAGAGGCTCTTTTACAAATGTACTGTGGTCAATGTGTGGTGAGAAAGGTCCAGACATTGCCTCAGACACTCACGCATACTGGGAATACTCTTGTTTGGTTTGACGTAAAATCGCAGCCTCTTGCGGAGTCTGATTTATGATTTCTTCATTGGCCCTGACCGCCAGGATGTCATCCTCTCTCCAGTTAGACGTGTTGTAAAAAGGGCGTAGGGAGTCAGTGGTAGAGTTAGTGAGGAAGTCAGTCTGATTTGTGATAGATCGAAGTTAGCATGCATCTGTAGAGGTAGCAGTGCAATGTGTGTACAGATCAGGCTGCTTCTCAGTTAGTAAATGCTACAACTCCTTTAGACCAAAGCCGTGAGTTTTGTCTGTTGGTTTTGCTTGCCACCTTATAAAAAACGTGAATATATTCACACATATGCATGTGAATGTCTGGTGTGAACGCAGGCTTTATAGTTGGTGGCTGGCTGGTTCAAGTCAGATTTATTCGGAGCTGGCTGATTTTACATTTGTATTCAAATACAGTAATCCCTCGTTTATCGCGGGGGTTACGTTCCGAAAATGACCCGCGATAAGTGAAATCCGCGAAATAGAAAACTTTATTTTTTTTTACAATTAGCAACTATTACATGTATACAAATACAGTGACTCGCGTGTAGGCCGTTTCACTGCTCTTCAGACTGGGCCGCTGCTTCCTGACTGCGCTCTGCAGTGTTCTCTTCTTCTGAAGCCCGCGGTGCAGGTGTGTTTGTTCGGGAGAAGAACATAGTGATAGGCAGCTGTTGTCGCTCTTTTTTCTTCTTTGCAAACGAGACGACAAAATGATAGCACAATTCGTAGCATGTTTTGATACAAGAAGCGGGAGTGAGTTTTTAGCGAATCAGAATGCAGAACACAATGCACCAAAAAAAAAAATGCATTATGAAAATCCGCGAAATAGCGAATCCGCGATAAGTGAACCGCGAAGTGGCGAGGGATCACTGTATACAGCTCCCCTGATTAAAGGCCGGATCATTTTAGGGTTGCAGTGCATGTCTGAAAGGAGCCTACAATGCTTATAAAGCTCCACTACTGTTGTAAATGTGGGCCAACAGGCAGCAACAGAAGGAAGTGCAACATTTATCTGAAAATGACATAAGAATAGGAGGAGAGGCTGAACAAAAGTTTTTCAAAAGAGCTGTGGACAAGAGTATGTGAGCTGAATGTGCACGATCTGACCTCTTCAGGGATAACAGTAGCTGAAAATGGAGAGAGCCAGTCTTAATCTAGTCCTATTTCAGACGTCTGCTGTGGGTGATGACTGTAAAAAAGGTTTTGGGTTGTGTTTGTGTGTGTGCGAGATAATCCACTGTGTCTTGCTGATGGGATGTGGATGATGGATCAGGAGCTTACACTATGTTTGGCTAGATCAAAGTACAGTGTAGGACTCTTCTGGAGTAGATGGTGGAGGAACTCACCCAGGTGGTCATGCCTCTGGAGGAAAACCTGGCTATGTTGTCTTCAAAGTCGATGCCTCCAACACCAATCACGTCCATCTGGTCTGCTGGGTTGTTCAGCGTTCTGAAAAAGAGAGAGAGATTTACTTGATTGTACTGCCCTACATCGTCATAAAAACTCTCGTGTTTGTGTTTAATGACATTTTATAATGGGGGAAGTTTCAGCAGATGTGAGCAGGTCCTGAAGTGAGCTGGCATTGGATAAAAGGGTTAAAAGTTGTAGGGGAAGTGAGCACGTTTGTACAACAAAACAATAAATAACAAGAACAGACATTTTTGGACACTGAGAACACTGAAAAATTATCTGTTTAGCATTTAGCCAACATGTTAAGCAACCCCTAGTGTTTTTATTATTCAAGAGCGCTTTCTTTCACAGTTTTGCTGTCACTAGGTTTTCTCAAATCAGAACAATAACAAATAATGGCATTTGGTGACATTGTGCAAGATCATGGGTCTTCATTGTTGGTATTCTTCAGCGAGAAGAGGGACTATTAAGAGGCCGTCCTCTCCAAAACAAATAGAGCCAGTGATTAAAGCTGGTAAAAACACTGAATCAATGTTCCTCTGATAACCTTACATCCAGATGTTTGGGATGTTTTTACCAGACAGGAGCCGAATTATCTTCAGAGGTCTCCTCCTCTCCAAAACAAGCAAACCTGATGCTTTAAATTGGTAAAACACAGAGTAAAAACAGCTTATCGTTTAAGAAAAATATGTGTTTGTCTGACACAGGTCAGAACTGTGACCTGAGCTATCATGATATTTGCTCAGCAGATGTCCGATGACCGACATCATCCATCCAGGTAAATGTATGTTAGTTCCAAATGGCTTAAATCTAAAATGTGTATTGTAAAAATGTGATATGAAACTGGATAAAAAGCCACTTTATGACAGAAATTCTGGCAGATGAAGATGAACAACATCTTTTGTGCATATAATCTTTGGTGTAATGGACCATAAGTTAACTTATGACATACATCTTATCATTTTTAGACAATATTATTTTAAAAATGTACATATTGGCGCTTTCACTAATTGTTAATACTGTACCACAATGAGTTTCAATGTGCAGTACAAATGAAATGTATTATTCATTATTAGTATTTTCTAACAAAAGCCATCAAAAGCCATTATTTATGGCATGAGTTCATCTATACATTGATGATAAATAACTTTATCTTTCCAGATAATGTTTGCTTCCTTTGTTCTGAAGAAAAATTATGTTACCAAAAGCAAAGAATGTATTCAAGAAGGAAGTAATTATCGTACCCATACAGAG
This sequence comes from Eupleurogrammus muticus, assembly GCA_036785175.1. NCBI lineage: Eukaryota > Metazoa > Chordata > Actinopteri > Scombriformes > Trichiuridae > Eupleurogrammus > Eupleurogrammus muticus. The sequence continues at coordinate 16,928,500 of JAYKQN010000010.1, read as the reverse complement.
GTCCATCGTTGCCGATGGCAGAGACCATGATCACTCTGTTGGCAGTGAGCTCCCACACCTGTCAATCAAACAAACGAGAGGAAAACAAACAAAGTTAGAGTTCTCTTGTTAAATATCCATCGAACTTTGACCAAATTCACTGTAGCATTCACGCCTCTAATGCCACAATTAACCTTCCTTATTTCTGGACTGTAAGTGTCCTTCACCTTATCAACAAAAGGATGGTCCATGAAGTCAGGCCCCCCGATGCTCAGGTTGAGAACGTCTATCTTCTTTAAGATGGCGTAGTTGAAAGCATCCAGAAACCATGAGGTGTAGGACACCTGGGAGGTAAAGAGGGACAAAAATGTCACCATTATAATAATACATATTTAACTTTTAGAGTAAAAAATTTAGAAGCATTTATTGAGAGTGTGTGAGCACCTGGTTGTTGGTGAACACTCTAAAGATGTGCAGTTCTGAATCGGGAGCAAATCCCTGGCACTCCCTCATGCTGGCTATCACTCCTGCAACAAACGTACCATGGCCCAGGCCTGAAAACAGCACAAGAAACTGATGAAACCGTCTGTCTGGTTCATCATCCACAGCATAATTAGCACCAGTGTGTTTTCATCGTTATGAACGTTGAAATCATCGGTGTGTTCTTCCTCCTCACCGTCATCCAGTGTCTTCTCATTAGTCCAGTTGGTCCTTTCCTTCACGTTCTTAAAATGTGGGTGCTTCTCGCTCAGGCCTGTATCAAACACAGCCACCTTTACACCAGAACCTGCACACAAAGGGGAAAAAAAGAAAAACAAAAAATATATATGTTTGTATGAATTCTCCTATATTCCACCCTATTTAAAAGTGTGTTTTGCTCATTATTTGGTTAGTTGGAGGATGAGCTTTATGATGTATGTGCAGAGTTAAACACTGAAAGGCTGTTTTTGTGTTTATCTGCTGAAAGTGGAAAGCTTCCTGGTGCTCAGGGATAATAAATCTGAGTTTAAGATGTGTACCTGCAAACATAATTACCACATTACAACAAGTTTGTTGCTAATTGCAGTCCTGTAAGCAGTTTACACATGCAGTGTGATGTGTAAACTTGAAGCCCCCATTACTCTTGTGTCAACATTTAAACTTTTCTAATTAAAGATATTTATATATTCACACATTCTGGATATTTTAGTGAGAGGGAAATGTCAAATGATTTTAATTAGGTAATTAGACTATTTCATAGAGGGAAAAAAATTGTGAATCATGTCCGGAGGGGACTGTTGCGTTTAGTGAATTTTTTTAGAACAGATGTTTCTCCACCTTGCCCCGCTGTCAAGGGGGGGAGGGGTCTTACCAGTGTGCCCCATCTGCCAGAGTACATCTGCCTGCAGGATCTGGGCTACGTGGCGGGGGATGGCCCGCAGTAGGCGCCGGCTGGAGTGGCGACCGGTGGCGTGCCAGAAACCGGACCCCAGTGACAGGCTGGTTCGTCGGAAGGGCCGTGACGACTGCCATGACTGCCATTTTTGTGTCCCGCGTGTGGCGTTGCAGGGCGCGGCAGGTTCGGGCGCTGCAGAGACAGAAAGCAAGCAACGGCCTTAACAACAGAGCATTAATTTTATGTCAAAGATCTTTACATACAGTACTCCTAACATCAGGTCGTCTTCCTTTCATAATATTTAACTTAGTGTTGTTGAATGAACAACTCAAGGAAAGGGCTGCAACTGACAATTACTTTTGATTTATCTTTACAACCTGCAGACAACACGATCCTCCTAATCTAACCTAATCATGGTTATCATGTTATGACCCCTCATATCAAGCAAAGTCTGAAATGTAACAAAGGTCCTTGTGGAATTGAAACGGGGACATCACAGTGGGATGTGCAGTAACTATTCAACTACAGAGGTACTTTGGCTGAGTCAATTTCTTCACAGGTTGAGTCACTTTAATAAAGTCAGTAGGAAACTGCAGCAGAACCTGCTGGGACAGGGGGGATCAACTCTTATTGTTTCTTTAGCCAATCCAGTGAACGTAGACTCACCAAATTACTTTATCTAGACCGATCTACTTTCCCAGGAGTTAAAGCAAATAGAGATTTGACAACAATTTTCAAACACTGATGGCTTTGGAAGATCAAACTATGCTGCTGTCCATTTAGTTTTAAATACAAACACTCAGAGGGCTCCTCACGACAGCCCTTAATACGCCTTGAAGAAACAGTTGCTATTGAATCAATTCATTTCACGTGACATAAAGCTGGTGCTCATCACATATATGAACTCATGCTCTCTCACGCGTTTCGAATAAATTTTCACACTTCCGCTAATAAACTATTAAGTCACTTATTGAGACTCACGCAGCAATACTTGCTCTGCATTACAGACATTAGCATCTCAAGAGTTATCAACCATTTTCTGTTTAAATCTTGTATGACATTGCATAGCTTCTACCACTACTACATATTGAATAGTTTGTACAGCAGGTACATTTTTTAATTAATTTCAAAATGTGACTTTAGGTCCAACTTCCTAGATATTTAACATTGTAAAAGACACTGGCTAAGAACTATTGACAAGCTCCTCTTCAAGGAACCCTGGACATAAAAAGGTTGCATGCGGACCACATGGCCGCCATATTGATATTCCATGTGTTGGCTGGGGCTGGGGGCACACTAAAGTCTTTCATCTAATGCCAGGCACAGGGTGTACCCCCCCCTGTCCAGGCAAGCCCTACGACACCGACTCACCTACTCCCTCCCAGGGTGAGCAAACACAGACGTTCTCTGTCCTCCCTCCCATCCCCCACCACACACAAAGTTGGCCAACACTTCACATTAAGATACACAACCCTTTTTCTAAACCACAAACACAGCAGAGAGAGAAATGCATCCTCCGACTTGACAAACAAAGGGACATTCTGTGAACTCTAGTAGACAAACAGCTTTCTGTATCTTTGCAGAGTTTTATATTTCTTCAGTCAGATTTTTTTTCCTCCTGGGTAGACGCGCCAAACTTCAGGAAGCACAATGCCACCATATTGTCAGACTTACACGGAATGTATTTGAGTGAGCGGAAAACTTTGCGTTGAGGTGTCACCCTCTTGATGTAAGGGTGGTCCTCTAAGGTCGACAGGCTGCTGGGAGAAACTTGACGGATGTGGACCAGCTCGAAGTCGCTGGGGAAGTCGGAAGCCGGGTTTTCTCTGGGAACGATGTGCCACTCCAGTGCGCCGTCTTCGCCGTTCCGCAGGGCACTGCTGATGTACAAGCTGCGAGCTTTGGCCGAGAAATATCCCGTAAATGCTACGATGTACTCTGGAAACAAGAGAGATGATACTGTTTTAGGAAAAGAGATTCTAAACATGATTATATATTCTAGTGAGCAATATTTTGTTAAAGTTATCACAACAATGCCATGTTTCCCAACTGGAAAAACAAGCACAATTTTCTGCTTCCTATAACCCATATAAATGAATAGCAATTTGTACAAACTAGTTGGATGGGATGTACTATGACCTAAGTTCAGCACAATAACTACACTGTGGTTATTATGATTGGACGTAATTGTCAGTCGGGTTGGGCTGAATGATGCCATCATTCATCGCTCATGTCTGTCAGTCGTAGATTAAATTAGCTTTCATTACACTTAGAGTAACGTGATGAGAGAGGGGAAGCCTGTGACTCAATAAGGACTAAAAGCTGAGCGACAGCTGCTAAAGATGTGATAAATGACAAACTCATCTTTAAACACTATATCTGATGTTGTTCCCAAGTGAACATATTAGATCCAGTGTTAGTGAAAGCTCATGTGACAGGGCGAGGCAAATAAGGCTGATAACTCAGTTATCCTCTGAAAATAGTCTGAATATTTAGTGCCTGCAACATTATCAGTTCAAATTTCTTGTGACCATTGTTGTATTAACTTGAGGATGAGAATGAGGAATGTTGTGAGAAGCATGGAGGGATTATGAAGGAGAGATATGGGGTGAGGAAGGAAGAGAAAAGAAGATGGGAGGTGAGGGAGGCAAAGAGGGATGAGGTATATTTACTCTTATTAGTTATCTTTTACAAACCACAGACCTGCATTTCCGGTTAAAAAGACAATACATAATGGATTACAAATGAGATAAATATATAAGCAGATATTTTCCAACTCATCAGGCAGTCCCCACAGGGCATTGGCAGTGTGAATGTGTGCTTGCGTGCGAGTTACAACAAGGGACATGCCGCGTTTGTCTGAAGCACGATGCAAAACCGTGCTTTGTGTTATGATGACATATGTACAATGTGTAAGGTGGAAAACACATCACCCGTACTAATTAGGAGCAAGCATGTGTGTGCTGCGTGAGCTACCGCATATTAACCGCAACTTACTGAAAAAACACTGCAAGGCTGTCACTGTTGAAAAGGAAATTCTGTAAGCAACGCAAAGTCCCTTAAGGGTAAGAGTATTTGTCATTATTGAGCCCAATATTGCCATAGGGCTGGGCAGTGTACAGTAAATAACTGTGTTTTTTTACTATATCAATTTTATAATATATCCCAATACTAGTGAGTGTAGCATACATAATGTTGGGAACCCAGAGCATGGAAACTGTTTTTCAGTCGGACAAAACAAGCTGCATGCAGTTGCAGGTGAGAGCACAGCTTGTGTGTGTTGAGCAGTGAACAACAGGGACGGAGAAAATGTCACAAACACAGAGGAACTACTGAAAAAAGAGGAGCCGTGCCGGATGTGTGGTAGTACTGACTTTAAAAAAATTGAGACTGATCAAACATTAATAATCTGTAGATGTTGTAGCTGCAGGAGGCAATATGAGCAATTTGCTTTACCACCTCTGCCAGGAACGCGTCCTAGAATATGAAGAAAAACTATTCTAAGCCAATTTAATACAGTAATTATTCTCTAAATTATTAGAAAATAGGGTTATACCTCCCAGCTCGAGGTCATACCTCAAATTGATATTTAATTTTCTCACAAACAAGAAAGGTGCAGGCCCCAAAAAAACAATCTCAAAATCTGAGTTTTCTTACAGAAACACATGAGAGATATGTTATCTATAATTGATTTCTTACCATGTTCCACCACTTTGGAGGAAAAATCCAGTTTGACGGTGAGCTCGGAGCAGTTGGAGCCAGATGAAGAGGAGAGGGGCTCCGAGTTAGGCGTGCGATCAGAGTCAGATTCGCCTCCCCTTACCGGCTCCATCCCCACTACAGGCAGAAAGCCCACAAGTAGCCCCAAAAGCACGGAGGCCCACACGGGAAGCAGGAGCATTCTGAGTCGTGGAGTTGGACAAGTCCGTCACTTTCACCGGGCCCTTTGAAACTCCAGCAGCAGGTGAGCTGTTTCAGGTGCAAAATGAGCAGCCAAAAAAAAGCTGAGTCAGGATCAGAGTTTTTCAGGTCCAGAGTTCCAGAAATAAGTCCATACTGTGAATGGCCTGAGCAGCTACATTAATTTCTTTCTGCGTTTTCTCTCCATGGTGGTAGTCCAGGGTGGGGGTCAGTGACGCAGCCAGAGTAGGAACACAGCCGCCATGTTTCAAAAGGAGAGGAAGTGACCATCAGAAGCGGAGGATGGATGGGAGGACAGCACAGGCAGTGATGGAGGACAAGTTGGAGTCAATCGGATTCCACTGCAGTTCTTTCTGTTTGTATCCCTGGATAGAAAGGAGAGAACAAAATAGTGAGAAGGAATCTACTACAGACACCGACAACTACATGTACTAGTGCTGAACAATTTTCAAACCTTTTTACTCGCAAAACATTCATTCTAATCACCCGACTCCTGCTGAACTATTTTTTTAACCCTGCAAATATAAACTCTTATATAGAGATAAAGCATCAAGTGCGTGTCCAAATTCATAAAGGTTTAAAGAGTCTGGGGTAAGATATTTGATAGTTTTAATATAAAACAGTTACAGTTAACTCAATAGGAAACAGAATTACTCTGAATTATATATTAAAAACATTTTAAATAGAATTAAGTAAAATAGGTCATATAGATAAAGAACAGCCTTCATTTATTGCAGCACTTATTGCCAATGCTGACAATATCAGTGCCTAATGAATATCACCCAAATCTAAACCGTAGTCCCTCAGCTCCATCTGTCTCTATCAATGTATGAAAATCACCTGTATGTCTGAGACCTGCTACAGCCAAAATACCTCTTGATGCAATACCATATACTATTTTTTTATTTTTCTTCCTTAACCCCCCCCACATTGCAATATTTAGAAAACAAAATGATGTAACCTTTGTTTCCATTTTCATCCAATCACACGCTGTGACCAGAGAAAGGAGCGTTTCCTCTGCTGTGCCAAGGGGAAGGAAGGGAGGTGTTGGGCACAGACTGATGCAGAAGGAGATATTAACCACTCCTTCCTTCTCATTTAACTACTTATAAAGAGTGCCAACTGTGGCTTCTAGCATGTACTCAGATCAAAAAATACCTTACCTGGAAGTATAAAAATACAAGATCCACATAATACAGAGAAAAAAAAAAAACAAGATCCAGTGAAGCAACGCTATGAGCTGCATTTAAAACATCATTTTAAACAAATGTTGCTCAGTCATTAAAAAATGCAAAAGACAGCTCTACTTTGGCAAAAAAACATAAAAAAAATTCTGAACAAAAGACATCTATACGTTGCAATGAAAGCCATCCTACATATCTCATAGTACATCTATAGGTGGATATACACAAACGCACAAAAACCCAACACTGACACAAAGAGAAATCAGCGAGGCTGCCTCAGCTGACCCAAAACTGTGTGTGATATATGACCCTCCAACACACCCATGGCCCTGTTTTCTCCTGGGCTGCATCAAAAGGGAAAATTCTGGGCAGGTACAGAGGATCATTTCCCTCAAGCCTAAGGCTGGGACAACCCGGTAATAAAACACATCAACAGACTCACAGATGCACGCGGACACCTGTGAGACGGAAAAAAAGCTGCACGCAAGCACAAACACACGTTTGCCAAACTCCACAAAAGAGCTCATGGGGACCAGCTCCACGCTGACTGAGGGTCCAGCCTAGGATTACATAAGACAGCCTACTTTACTGCAGTACGTTTAATGGCCTGCTACATAACACTGGACAGACAGACAATAATAAAGCCCTGTTTTTAATTTAATAAAACAACAACAACGTGAAATGTATTTATTTGTCACATTTTAGCGATGACCTACACCCAGTTTGGGAATTGCTTTCATCATTTAGCCTTCACATAACCCACTCAGTGACTGTTTAGTGAACTGTGGACCAGCTGCTCTCTGACTGTTAAGCTTTATTGCTGCGAAGAGCACATGTGCAACATGTTCCAGAGGTGAGTCCGCAGCTGCGCAGTGAGCAGCGCGTGTCTGGTTTACCCAGGACTCTTTTGTCAGGCTGTCATTAAAATCAAATGTTCCAGTCAAAAAGATGAAAACAAGCTTAAAAAACCCAATGGTTACAGTAAGCGCGTGTGCTAACCAGATGAGAAGGGGAAAAAAAAAAAAGTTGGTTTGGTTAGTATGAACAAAAAAAAAAGTTGGTTTGGTTAGTATAAACAGAGAAAAAACAAGATGCAACATGGCACAGCAGAATATAAACGAGTCTAAATTTTGTTCAGTGATTCTGAATATGTTACAAAAGCTGCCTTTAACTATCAAATCACTTGAGAATACTTGAAGCCTTGTTTTTATATGTGGCATTGAGAAGCTTCACGCACAGTTCGTGGTTGGACGGTTTCAGGGACTGGTGAAGTTGACAGATGTGGGTGTGTTGTAACTTGTTTTGTTGCATCATTATTAGTGATGTGTGCCAGCAAAAAAAAAAGGATAAACTGAAAAAAGAGAAGCATGGCATCAAAACATCTCACCACTGTCCTGAACAGGCTGTGTAAAAGCATCTAACACATTGTCCTGGAGAACAGATACAAAAATAAGAGCAAGTTTATTTCAATCAAACACATACATTACAAAAAAAACATATCCCTATTATTCTGTGTGTGGTCGCATGCCCACTACTGCTCTGCCGTAATGATACAGTAGATACAAACTGCAGATATAGGCCTACACAAGTGAGTGATAGGGGTGTAGACGGTGTAATTAAAAGCCCCTGGCAGGTCTAGTCTGAGAGGAGGGGGCTCAATCACCAGTTCCGGCTTGAGCCGGGATCTCCTGCCTGTGTGTGAGACAACAATGAAACTAAACGAACACTGGTTCAGACTCAGAGCTATAAAAATAGTCCTACTGGTTAGGGCAGGGCAGTAAAAGTCAAATTGCGACCACTTGTGTCAACATAACACTAAGCCACGAAAATGGCATCAAAACCTCGAGGCAGCTATAGATTAGTAGCGAGAAAAGGCCCCCCGCCCCAATCAAAGGAGGAGTGTTATTATCCTTGTTATTATCCATGTGTGACAGGTCTATTGATGTAAGAACCTTCTACAGAATGACTTTAAGCTATGTGTAATTGTAACAGTTATGCCAAGAACTATTAAATAGTTTTATAATTCTGGAGCAATACAGTAAAATTAGACTTTTAACATTAGCTGATTTGTATTGTTTTTCAGGCTAAGGACCCTTAGCTGACATAGACAAACCAGGAACCCCCTAATAAATCGGATATATTGTATAAAATTTTGTTGCATATTAAACTGGGCCTGTAAATGACATGTATGATAAACATGCCTCATTACTAGGTATACAAATACTAGAATGACTATGTTCTATTCTTATGAATGTGTATGTCAAGCTATAATTTGCTGCCCCCATCATTCTGATTTAACGCTGACCCCCTGATATACGACGTCTAACACAAATAAATCCACAAGGGTGCAAGAGCTAAATTTCCAGTGTTTCATAACTAACGCAGACTTCATTTATTTCTTTGTGATGTTCACAAGTTAGGTAGTTAACTCCCTGAGCAAACCAAACACAAAGCAAACACACGTTCGAGTGTCTAGTTTACATTAAAGGGTGTATAAAAAGAAGGTAGAGATTAAATAACAGCTTGTTGCTTTCAAGTACGAAACAGCCTGTATTGAATTAACTGCTTTTCATTGTAGAAATAAAAATGCTGGTTAACAATGAAAGCATTGTAGCCACACAGGAGCATCGGCTTCATCAGTATAAACATTGCGAGCACCAGCAGACATCTGCCATACACAAGATAAAACACCTTTAAGGACAACACGTATTCTATCGACAACTAATAACGTTACTCGATAAAATAACAAAACAAAACGATGAAATCAGGAGTTGTTGTCGAATGAGACACTTAGCCATCCGAAACGTGTTTTTTGTAAACAAGGAGACGTGCTAATATATCTCCAGACCTTAGCAGTCCATCACATGTACGGCGCTAGCTAGCTCGCTTCGTAGTGTTTTTTACGGTACCTGCCGGAGGTTCGTGAGCCTGTTTTTTCCCCGCCGAACTGAGCCGTGGCTCTCACTTCGCAGATACCCGCTGAACCCTCTCAGGTACGGTCCGTGGAGCGACGAGCTGATAGCTGACTTTAACGTCCACCGAACAAAAGCTAGCAGCAAACTCACAGCAGCGCTAGAGCCGCAGACCACTGACGGCTGCTTCTGGGGACGGGTTGCCAGGTTTAGGTTGAGGCAACATTCTCAACACGAACACGATAAGACCCCTTGTTGCATTTCACAGTAAAATAGAGTTGGTTTCCCCGTTTGATTTTCGTAGATAGTTAAGTCATAACTCGCACACCCAACATGTTGTCAAAATTGCCTTTACTCGCCTTTCAAATGCCTCTTTTGGCCATGGTTTGTGAAGCTGAGTGTCAAATCTGGCAACCCAGTGGGCCTCGCTAGCTACTACCAGTTTTTCCCGTCGTGCTGCATGTTTGCCGACAGAGGGCGCTAGAGCGCCTACTGCCGGCAAGACCACAGCAAACCTTCTAATATACACTACATATGATGATAATCTTATTATAGGATTTAACATGTTTATTTCACACAGTATAATAAAGTCAGATTACTCAATAAATTTTATTATCACTAAAGTGTGTTTGGGATCATAAACAACAAGAAAGAAGAAGAACCTCTTAGGATATTATCAAGTATATGATATTTATTGTACTCAAGTATCAAAAGTAATTTTATTAAATGTACTTAAATATTAAATGTAAAAGCACAAGTAAATTATGTTATTCAAACAGAAATGAGTCAGTGTTTTGAGAATATCAAAGCTTATTCTTAGTATTTATACATCACCGAAGTCTTTAGGTTTCCACATCAACACTGTAAACTGATTATTTTAACCGTAATTGTCTTCCAAGCTATTTTTGATGTCACAAGTCATGCTTGTAATGGGGCGTTTGCCATCTGTTTCCAACAAATTTTGCGTTTACCATGCGGTAAGCGATGGAAGTGTTTAGTGGAAAAGAAGTGGAGTAAAAGTGAAAGTTAAGTGAAATAAAACCCGAGTAGAGTACAGATATACCCAAAACATAATTATGTGCTGTCACAAAGTATCATTACTTTTATTGCAGCATCATTTGCTTCTAAGGATTATTTTATTCCATTGGCAGATAATTTATCTTTTTTTAGGTTTGGTTTTTCTGATTTGGCTCATTATGGCCTTTTATTAAGAGAACCAGACTAACATTTCCTTTAAAAAAAAAAAAAGATTAAACTAACTAAAATAAAAAAAAATGAAAATAACAAAAATTATCTTAAATTGGAATAAGAAAAATAAACATTGGACTAATTGTTTCAAAATTAGATGTTTTTTCCTGTTAAGTTTCTCCAGTCTTTTGCAGTGTTGTGCGGTCTGATGATGTCATAGAGAATAATAATAGATGAGAGCAACTCGCACAGGCAACCCCACAGGGGTCCTGTTATGGTCCTCACATGACACATGATCTCCAAGACTGACGTCTTCCTTCCTCTGATATAAGTTCTGAACCAGCTTAACACATAGTCCAAGAGATCAACTCATTTTTTAAAAGCATTGATTAGGATGCCCCAGTCAATCATATCATGGGTTTAAGGAGATAAGAATTCAGGCCTTGTTTTCAGCATTATAGTTGGAGGTCGCTGATTATTTTTTGGTAACAGCAGGCAGGTTCTGAGCTCTGATATTATCCAAAGCCTAAATGAAACTCTGCCAGGATGTTGTTGCACGAAAACTATCATCTCAAGTATCTTACTAATGCATAGCAGGTTGAATATTATATATAGTTGGTCAGGATATTATTATCCAGGGCGGGATTCTTTAGTAAAGGCTTGACGCAGCTGTTTTAAAGGCATCTGGGAAAATTCCTGTCCTTGGTGATGTATTTATGGCGTTGAGGACATGACTTGAAAAACACGATTAAACAGCCACTTGAAGAATGCTGTAGGTACAGGATCAATACATGAGGAGGGGGGAGTTCCACTCTGTGACCGTCCTGCAGCGCTCACACAGTATGATACATGTGAAACTTTCCGTGGCTGCATTACAGGGGTTGATGAGATCATCTGTATTTACACCATTCGTGTTAATACTGGCTCTATACGAGGATATTTTGCTCCTCACACTCTTCTGTTGAGGACTGTGGAGGGGAGGGGGCTGTGTGTAATAGCCACTCAATGGTGGAAAATAACACTCTTGTGTTTCCAGTGTTTTTTTTGTGATGATTTTAGATAAATTATCTCCCTTTACCAAGCATATAGGTTTGTTATAGGCAGTCAGGGTTTCTTAGTAAATCATATCATAATGAATATTTAATTTACTCGAATAGGGACTAATGGTCTTTTCAGTGGATTTGAACAAACTGTACAACAAATAAGTTATATAAAAAGGGAATATAACCACAGACTAGTCACTCAGGAACCATTCAGATTATATGCTTTTTTTTTCTTAAATTATAGCCCATATCAGTTTTGTGCAAATATTACCATGGTTTCAAAGTGATAGTCTGGCTTTCATCAAAGATTTTAAACCTGTCATCCAGTGCTTAGACAAAGATAAAGCCTTGTTGAGGACTAACACATAAGCCCTCTGAGAACAGTGTGAAATGGCAAATGCAGTGAAACAGAAAAAGACGGGTTTGAGTGTTTTATTGGCACATACAACTCACCGTTTAAAAAAAAAATAAAAATAAAAGTTAATGGTAGAAGAATCAAAGTGTTATCATTCATTTTGACACAAAATTACAAAAAAAAAAAAGATGAACAACTGTTTTGAGGGAACAGTGTTGAGTTGGCTACTTCATTTTAGGGCAACAGCATTTATATAAAAATCACACAGATATATAAAAAACATGAAAGAAAACACTTTTACAAATGTGCTGACATTCTGCAAAACTGCTAAGGAACTGATTCGGTTATTCATTGAACATGGTATACGATAAGCACCCAATTTGTGACTGTGATTCCTAGATCTGAGATTTAAAGAGGTTATAGTTTTGTTTCACAAGGATGATATACTCTAGGAGATATCGATCAACATGCTACAAAGTACTAAGGCCACCTCCTTACACCATATGGTGCAATATATCGTTATTACTATCAAATCTCCACTTTTCAAGCCAACCAGGCTCTTTTAATATTAAAAAAAGACATTTTAGGGTGGAGGATCTATCTGATGGCTGTATAAAATACAGAAGAGGGCACTAAGAAGCAGACAGACTGATAGATCTTTGTGTATTGGTACCAGTTCTAATGTTAGCCTCATTTATGGTCTTTTATATATAAAAAATTGTACTCCCACCAAGGGGTGAGACATCATGACAGAAAACAGCAGTGGAATGAAGGAACAGAGAAATTAAAACAAAAAAAAAATCAAAATCTGACTTTCATCATCCAAGAAATGGAAAGCATAGCATCAGAAAGATGACAGAGCATCCTGGAACAAGCAAGAGGACAAAAAACAAACAAAAAGGAAGGGAAAAACAGGTCAGCTGACATGGCTCGGTTAGGTTTCCAGTATGTGTTAACAAGTTCACAACAACAGCATACTTTACAAGTCTGGGGTAGATCACAGCAAAATGCTCATTTTAAGAGGAAAAGACCACGCTGTGGCAACTGATTTACTCTGGGAGTGCTCTGAAGGGATAAAATACATTAACAAGAAAACACGCAGTCAACAGGTCCAATCATTAGGAAGATTGTAAATGTAATAACACAATTCAATTCATCTTTGTACATGAAGTGCTTTACTAGATTACAGGAAAAAAAACATTAGATAAAGAAGACAACTCCTCGCTTTTCCTGAATCTTTGAGTTGTGCTTATCTTTGGGCAATATTTAAAAACAACCAAATTCACATTATTAGCATTTTATTCATTTATTTTCCAATTTGGAGATGTTTAGCAGAAAATGACCTGTACCCGATCATTTCATTCTGCTTGAACGGTGTTAAAAAGTTCAGAAATGTACTGTACCACAATATTCCAAATACAACAAAAAAAACAAAAACTGAGAATTTCAGAATTGTGTGAAAAATAGCTCAGATGTCTAGTATTCACAATTCCTTATGTAAGGCTGTAGACTATCTTCACACAATGGGTATTGGACTGAATATGATTTAGATGTGATTCGGTAGAATTAAGAGAGTGTAAACCAAGTGGACAAATTGATTGTTTAATATGACATTGTGGATTTAATTGTCTAGAGTTGTTCTCTATATTATTATTCTTTTTATATAAGTGCACTTAGGAAAATGGGTAACCTTTTTTAACTAAAGAAGCCTCAAATATTCCTCTATCTTTAACGTCACAAACGTGAATTATAGATATAGGACGGTGTGTTCAACGCAACCTCCACAGGAGCTGCTATGTACCAGGGTCCTCCGTCTTCGTTAGGTAGCCTCTGTTCTAGTAGCTTCTGTGCCCGAATGGGTCAGTCTCATGACGCATGAACGAAATTAAAAACTGAGAATAGTTTGGCTCATTCGACCAGAGGGAAAGAAAAAATGCATAAAAGAAAAATAAATCTGATTCGTACCATTCTTAACTTTTTCCACTCCTCAATTTGATCTATTACGTCGTCAGTGGCTAATTAGATTAAGACAATTCCATGTAGTTTCTGAGTGTGGCTGATGGCTGAGACTGACAGGATATGTTATGGCTGAATGCTAAATTCTTACAAAACCCACCAGGATACAGATGTTAGTACAACAGAGGCAGGGAGGAAAGATTGCAGAACCTATGGATTTAGTTGCACCAGCTACTCGTGAATCCATCATTAACAGCATGTGAAGTCCAAGTTCGACTAGCCAGGACTAAAAATTGGCTAAATCAGGTTGCACCGCTTAAAGTGTAAAGTAAATTACTTCATAGTAAACTTTAGTAATGTACTGTTACATCACAATATAACATAATTTACAGATTTGTGTTCACATCACAGCCAGTATTTGTAAATACAGGTATTCTATTGTGTTGCTAACATATATTCATTTAGATCTATGGAGAAATATGTATTAGAGTGAGCAAAATTTATGTAATTTAAAATGAGCAGGATTATACAATTACGCCATGCATTGCTAAATTAGTCAAATATCATTTGGAATTAAAAATGTTCATAAATAATTATTAAAAAGGATTTTGTAAAATGTTAGGTCAGATATGTGGATTCCATAAATTTTATTCCTATACCAAATGGGTCACATGTTAGTAAGCTACAAAATAATTAACAAATAATAGCAATGAAATAACAGCTAAATTAACTGTTGTTTCCAAATAAACGTTGAGTCTAATACTTTAGGGATGGGGGAAAAAAAAAAAAAAAAATCGAGGAAGACAATGTCACCACTGGCACTGCATTTTTCTTCTTCACCTTTTTTTTGTTCACATGCATCTATGTCCTGCCCACACCATTGTCTTGATCAAATTTACATTAAAAGTAATATTGCTTAATTGTTGATGGCCATGGCATGTGCAGCAAAAAAAATTAAAAAGTACAACATGAATCTTTTTGTCGTAAAATATGGAGAGGAAAACTGAGCAAAAGGAAAAAGCACGGAGATGTACTATAATCTTACTTTTGAAAAATGTAAGTTATGTGGCAGTCACACTGGTTTACTAAAAGAATTTGAGTAAATGATCATAATTTTCCAGTTTTGCTAAGCAGGATTTTTGTCAGGAAGGAATTAATTGCCTGTCCCAAATTGCTGCAAATAAACCGTATCTAATGAATCTAATAAGTGATGGAACCAAATATCCAATCTGTTAAGTGATGAAACCAAATAAATGCACTGACTGTTATTCTGTAATTTATGATAGATTTAGTTTTGTTGGTTAGTTACTACTTTGAGTGGTGCAACCCATGACTTTTGCTGGCATGTTATGATGGAGTTTGAACTTGTGAAGAGCTGGTGCAACCAGCAGCTGCTGCTGTTCACTCTAAAAACACACACCATTCTCACTGTGACCAACAAATGTGACCATACAACACCCCTAACGGCCACATAACCTAACAGAACCCTCATAATGCTACGCAACAGGAAGGGCTCACAGCAGATACTTCATAACTGAATCCATTAGTCTATTATGAAAATCACTGGGAGCAGGGCTGTGTGGCTTACTGTCTAGTACAATACATTTAAGATTAAACACTGACACAAAACAGCTTCACAATCTTTTGACAGCTTGATATTACCAGAGCAATAATTGGCAAGATTAGATAAGCTTAGACTTGACTAATAAAAAAAAAAACAACGCGCCTTCATTTTGGCCTTCAAGGGTGTGGTTTTGTTGCAGTGTGTTTCCATAGCCCACATGTTAAGACAAGGTCTGTACAATTACTACAATAATAAATTCACAGCAATTTTCAATCAGGAACGAGTGAGAGGAATTTGGATTCCCCTCCCCTAAGTATCCCTTTTCTTCTCAGAAACTTCAGTACCCAGAACTCTGTTCAACAGATCCTCGTGGAAGGTCATTATCCAGTGACCATTTGAATGGAGACTAAAAATCATGTCAACAATAATAAATAAACATGTAGAGACACAGGGATTGAAAGAACAAAAGGAAAGGAGTGGAAGGCCCCATCCTGCCAAAGAAAAGGTGAAGGGATGGATGGAGAGATGATGACCGTTGCAGTACGACACCTGACCGGTGGGACTGGTCCTCAGAAGACACTTTGGAATTCATAGATTACATTGTCCTCATCGCTTCTGACTTGTTCCATAGTCTTGAATGGCAACAGTTACTTTTTCAAATGTAATTCTACTTTTGGCAGTCAAAAATCATGGTCCTCTTATTTATTTATTTTTTGGGAAGCCAATCTTTGGCTTCTAACACTGGCAGCAACTTCAAAATGATCATTGTGAAAGCTCAGTCATCGTAGTGCTGTTTTCCCCCCAAAGTATAAAAGGTACACGCCGCAGTTGCGGGCTGTCCCCCGTGTCAGCCGTTGTACTGCTGCTGATAGCGGCGGTTCAGCTCGCGGAGCTCCTTCTCACGCACCCGCCGTGCTTTGTTGGACTTGGTCGAGCGGCTGGAGCGCGTGGACTGGGCCGACTTAGTGCTGTGGCAGCGGGAGGACGCCCGCTTCAGGAGGTTCTGGGATATGCAGCGCTGCAGGTTCTTCATGGAGGACGAGGCGGCCATGCTGACCACCCACGGGTGCTTGAGGGCCTGGCCGGCCGTCAGCCGCTCGCTGGGGTCCACAGTTAGGATCCGCTCCACAAAGTCTTTGGCCAGGTTGGACACGCTGGGCCACGGCTGGAAAAAGGAGAGACAGACGAGAGATAAGACTGTAATTACAAGTTCATTTCCATGCTCATGTACTCCAAACTAGTCCAAAAATTGGTCATTTTCTTTTTTTTGTAAATATCAAAAATATTACAATTTAAAATATCTGCTGTGGAAAAAGCCTGAGCGGAGTGAAACCAAAGACAAAAATGTATTTTTTAAGTCACAGACCCTTGTTCCAACAGATATTTTGGTGCGGTCTAACTAATAACATGACTAATTTCTGCATAGCTATGTAACGACTGCTGTGGACCACAGTGGTTGTTGTTATGTTATTATTTCCACCTGCGCTTTTCCTCTGAAATGTAAAAATGCCTGCTATGAATCAGATTTTGTTTTGCAGCCTCCAAACGGGTGAACGACCTCGGTAAGCGCTTGTCTTCACTGATAGTACATAAGGAATATAAACACACAACATGAAGTTAGAGGGAAGAAAAAAATTAAAAAGCTCACCTTGAAATTAACTGTTGTAAGACCAACAGAGGAAATGTACTGGTGTGATGAAAATATGAGCATAAAGAAAGTATTTTCCATAAAGTTTCTTTTACAAGTATTTATTTCAGCTCTGCTGACTGGACACAAGAGGGCAGCAGAGTGTTATAAAGCAGAGAGTCTTGCATAAAGGATAAAGGTTTGATTATTTGACTTTGTTATGGAATTGGTTTGATGAGTGGTTATTGGTCTTTTCTGATCAATCGAGCTGTGAATATTATGTGTCCTGCTTTTGCCGCCATCCTCACCAACGAAGTTCGAATGTGCTTTTTCCCCAAAGACAAATTCATGTTTCTAAAAAAAATGGCGTGTAAAATAAAATGTTTGTTTTAAAACAAATGTTCTTGGCTGCCGTCGACTCCCTTTCTGAGAAATAGACCGTGAGTCAAACCCTACCCCCTACTTAGACAGGAATTGGGAATCAACGCTGCGTGCCTTTCCACACGCACAGACAGACACACACACGTTGCACTTGATGTCCTGCTTGGCAACCAGCTGTGTTTTCCGTCTCCCAGTAGACAGCTACCCCCCGAATCCCACCACCCAGCAGGTAAAACACTGGTGTCAGCTAAAGATATATGACACACGTGTATATCTGTGGATTTATAGCCCGGACATACATTTCTCTTTCACCTACAACATTCAGTTTGCGATCACATCTTGGACTGCAGCTGTAAACGTGAATGTTATTTATCACAGCTGTAAAGACACACGTCCCTGAGGGAGGTGCTCCACCTCAGCTCCTCAGCTCATTTAGCAGAAGACGGGATTTTCTTTAATCAGGACTCCAAAAAGTCACAGGCTTCCGAGCCAGGCCTTTTTTTTTCTTGGTTAGAGCCAACATATTGCCTAATACCAAACAGACTCTCCTGGCTCCCCCTGAACAGGGAAACTACCCCTGTGGCAACTGCGCACAATACCACGATACTTTGAGAACTTATGATTTCAGACATCCTAGTACAGGAAAAACAATTTCCAGTAAGTGGAGTTGTCACATGAAAACCCCTACCTATTAAAATGTTCATGTGATCATATGTATGCTGGTAAAACTGCCCGTTTTATGAATTTGTGAACACAAACATTCCATAATATGCACAGATATGGACTATCCTGTGACATGCAATAAAAGTAACTTTGTGGTCACTTGTTAGATGTCTTAACCACAAGGTCAGCAGATGCCCTTAATAAAGTAGCACAAAAAACAAAAAATATTTTCTATCAAGGAAACAACTGATCAATTCAGTAGAGCAAAATCTCACAATTCCTTTTGCAGTGGTGATCATTTAAAAGATAGAAAAATTGAATTTTGCTGAGAAAAACCAAATGTTCACCACTCTAATACCTTCAAGGGTATGATAGTCACTTGGCTAATTGCATGAACTGGGACCGGGAACATATTTCCAGGTCTATAGATTTACTCTAGTGGTCTACTGGGATGTCTTTTTTAGTTAAAAAAAAAAATCCTTAATTATCATTTACTGCAGGGCGACACGGTGGTGCGGTGGGTAGCACTGTTGCCTCACAGCAAGAAGGTCGCAGGTTCAAGACCGCCTTGGGCCTGGGTCTGGGGCCTTTCTGTGTGGAGTTTGCATGTTCTCCCCGTGTCTGCGTGGGTTTTCCCCGGGTACTCCGGTTTCCTCCCACAATACAAAAAACATGCTCAGGTTAATTGGTAAACTCTAAATTGCCCATAGGTGTGAGTGTGAGAGTGAATGGTGTGTGAATGGTGTGTGTGCCCCACGATTGGCTGGCGACCATCTGGGGTGTATCCCTGCCTCTCGCCTTAACGCGCTGGGATAGGCTCCAGCAGACCCCTGCGACCCCGAAAGGGAATAAGCGGGATAGACAATGGATGGATGGATGGATCATTTACTGCTACAATTCACACACTCAGTTCAGCCTCTGCCTGAAACAGGCTGTTTGAGCTGCTGTCTCTTTAAGACCCCCCCCCCCACCACTTATGAACCTGCTTGGTCTTGATTGGCCAGTTTCCAGTCTTAGCAGGCTTCCTCTGTCTCTAGAAGCTCATAAACCAACAGTAATAATCATATTTTGCCTCTTTTACCCATTTTTTACTTTATTTAAGACCTGACATCAGCTTGATGGGGAAGCAGACGTAACATTATAAATGGAGCCTTTTGTTTTACAGGGATCATTTTACAAATGATCACCCCGATTCATTGACATCTGACATTATAACAGTATATACAGTAAAAGACACAATATAAAATTACAACAACCATATTAATGTCACCATTAAATCAAGCCTTCGGTTTGCCTTTTCTCCCTTAGTTTTAAACCAGAAGATGACACAGCTGAATGAAGATGGATGATTAATCCTCACAGAAATATCAATTGAGTCATTGTCTGTGCTTGCTTTGACGGGGTATAATAGTTGCTCTGTCATCATTCTGATGAGAAATCTCCATTTTTTTTTAACTTCACGGTAATTTATGTGAACAATAAGCCCATGAACTGAACTGAACACGCTGCGTAGCCTGAAAGGCGCATAATGGTCACCTAGAATGAAAAGCTCTTTTACGTACTCATACTTAGTATTCATCCAGCAGTTCTTCAACACCATTTACAAGCCTCAGATTAAAATACTAGCTCCCTGCAAGTCCATCCATCCATCCATCCATTGTCTATCCCGCTTATTCCCTTTCGGGGTCGCAGGGGTCTGCTGGAGCCTATCCCAGCGCGTTAAGGCGAGAGGCAGGGATACACCCCAGATGGTCGCCAGCCAATCGTGGGGCACACACACCATTCACACACCATTCACTCTCACACTCACACCTATGGGCAATTTAGAGTTTACCAATTAACCTGAGCATGTTTTTTGTATTGTGGGAGGAAACCGGAGTACCCGGTGAAAACCCACGCAGACACGGGGAGAACATGCAAACTCCACACAGAAAGGCCCCAGACCCAGGCCCAAGGCGGTCTTGAACCTGCGACCTTCTTGCTGTGAGGCAACAGTGCTACCCACCGCACCACCGTGTCGCCCCCTCCCTGCAAGTGAATTCCATTAATTAAAATGTGTCAGATTTGCCCTTATCTTACCTGTCAAGACACTTGAGAAGTTTAAATCTGGCGCGTCTGCAGAAAACTGAGCTTATCCAACTGCTCTGCATTAAATATTACAAAACTACTCAGCTATTATTTGCGCTGGAGTGGCTGCATGTGGGGCAAACATTAACCGAGGGCCCCTTTGTAAAGCTCACTGGCAACATAAACATTGCACGCCATGAAACAAAAGGAACAGACTACTCAGCATTCTTCCAACTAGATACACAGATAGAGCATAAATTACAGCGCACACATGCACACGTACTAAGAGCGAGGGCATATTGACTTAGAGAAGACGGATAAATGCAAGCCAGCATGGTGAGGCCGAGAGGTGGTACATGTGATAGAAACGGACAGGAGCCCAGACACAGGGAGATGTGGGAGAAGTACGTGTTACCACAAAAGAAAAGCTGAATTTCTTAGAAGTCTTTTGACAAAGGCGCATATGGAATTTATTAAGAATATAGGTGAAGTTTGCTGCGGTGTGTGTGTGTGTGGGGGGGGGCACAGATATAACTCCTCACCTCGCCAGAGAAGCTGTACTTCCCTTTGAGGATCTGCCGGTAGAGCCTCATGCGGTTGTCGTCCTCGAAGGGCATGGTTCCACTCAGCAGGATGTATGATATCACCCCCAGCGCCCACATGTCTACAGCGTTCGTATAGGGTTTCCTCACCAGGATCTCAGGGGCTATGTATTCTGGCGTGCCGCAAGTGGTCTTCATCAGACACTCGTCCCCCTTCTTCCTGCTGCTGGCCAAGCCAAAGTCGGTGATGATGATTTTGGAATCGGCCCCCGGGTGGTAGTAGAGCAGGTTCTCTGGCTTCAGGTCACGATGCGTGATCCCCAACGTGTGCAGGTACTTGACGCCGTCCAGAACCATGTTCAGCACCCGTGTGGCGTCGCGTTCGGTGAAGGAGCCGCGGGCGATGATCCGGTCGAAGAGCTCGCCCCCAGTGGCCAGCTCCATCACCATGTATACGCGCTCTGCCGTCTCGAAGACCTCCATCAGCTGGATGATGTTGGTGTGGCGAACGCGCCGCAGGACGCACAGCTCCGACTCGCACACCTCCCTTCCCTCGCGGTACCGGGTCTCGATCATCTTGATGGCGTAGGGCTGCCGCGTGCTCTTGTGCTCCACGCGGACGACCCGGCTGAAGCTCCCGCGGCCTATCAGGGCTTTGATGTCGTACTTCGCCGTGACACGCGGGTCAAACTTGGCTCGGTATTTCGCCACCTTCTTTCGCTGCGGGTCCGACAACTCGGACGGGTCCTTGGGCGGCTGAGTGGAAGCAGTGGGAGTAGCGGCTTGCGCCTGGGCCTGGTACGGGGAGGTGGAGTCGGCCTTGTCACCTCCCCATCCGCCGGCCCCGCCCATCTTGCTTCCAGTGCCATCCCCTCGTATGAAGTGCTTGTAGATATCTGTCTGGGGAGGTGGGGGGGGATCAACCTAAAAAACACAAGAGCACAGCTGATCCCAAATGCATCACACACACACAAATAGTGTGGCAAGACTTAGAAGTAAGAATTAAATGAGAATCAAAGAAAAAAGATTCAAATGGGTGCAAAATATTAGTACATATACATATAAATAAGTAAAAAATAAATCAACTGTAAATCTATAATTCTAGATTAACTACTCAATTGATTAAGTCTTCATTAAAGGGTCAAAGAAAGGCATCTGCCTGAAAATAGATGCACAGGCTGGAAGCAATACTGGCAAAAAAAAAACACCTATCCAATTTTCCACAGTTCCTATCTCTCCGTTTCATATAATTTTAAAATATGTTTGGGCTTTTAAAATGTTGGTCAGGCAAAACAAGCAAAGGCATTTCTTACTATTTTTTCTTCTTAATTACTGATAAAAGATTTATCAATTTAGAGATTTATAAATAATATGTTGCAGCCCTAAATGAATCTCATCGTTGCCAATACTGATGTGAGAGGACAAAGCATAGCAGTGATAGTTTTAACACCGCTTCGATTAACAATGGCAGTCCGAGTATATGTGGTTGTTTACTGACCTTTTTGACCAAGTCCAACTGAACATCCCCTGGAGGCTCAGGGAGAACCTTACTGTTCCTGCACCCCATCACATCACCATGGGCGTCTGCCCAGCCAGCCACACAGGCCACCAGGAGCCCTGCCTCATCACCGCAACAGCAGATACAACACTCTCAGGGCATCCAACATCCAGGATGTACCCAGACTCGGACAGAAGGTTCATGAATAAAAAGCTGATTACACCCACTCCGGTTCCAATGAGCTGGCATCAGCACAGTTCACGCACACACCCAATACATCCACTTAAGTCCAGTTTGGGAAGTCGAAGAGTTCATGAATGCATTTTGTGAGCACGTTGTCCTTTTTTGCTACGATGTACTTTTACTGGTCTGTGCCACTGGGTCTTGCACGAACAGGCAGGCTGCGCCGTGCAGGCAGCGACTACCTCAAAAATCTACCGGGGCCTTACTCAGACGGCATAATAAGTTGAATGTTTGAGAGGAAAATTGCATGAGTAGAATCAGTACGGATGCTCGGGGCACAAAAATGCCCACGAGAGAGGATGGAATCGGGGCACCCGGAGTATCCAGCCTCTCCAAAGCGAGTGTTGAGTGCTTTTAGGAGAACTACAAAGTTATCTTCAGGATTCACACCGGGCTTCCACAGAAATAACTTCATCAGCTCTGATCTATTGGGAAAAGCTGCAAAGTCAGCAGCGGTCTTGCCACAGATGAAAACAACTCCCCTGGAGAATCACATGCCGTGGAGGGAAGCTCTGAAATGCAGAAAACACAATGAAATATGAACCGTGAGTGATTTCAGTCCTGCTCACCAGATATACATGAATACGATGCTGTGTGTGTACGCTGACGACAGGAGCCAGACCATTGATCTGACTGACGGCGTGTAACCATATGACAACTAAAATCCACAGCTTTTATTCATTTAGACATGAAGTTACACTTCATATATTTGCATACTAGCAGCGGGAAGAGGCCATATTGTGAAATCCTCATCCAAAACAGGATAACAGTTACCCAGACGTGTTTAGAAATGACCAAAAAACAAAGAATAGTTTTGCAATCAAGTAAAAAATTGTAATAACAGCAATACAAATAAATAATAAATGCAATGTCACAAATAGTCACTTAAATCTGAATTTCAAAAGTTAGAAATCTGATTTATGTATTCCTAAATGTTTTCAGTGCAATGTATATTTTATTTTTTTCAGGCAAGAGTAGAGAAAAAATCCTACATGATAAATAATACCACATGATAAATGAATCCGGACACTACAGTAAAACTACACTTGGTGTTTAAGTTTAGTTGTTTGGTTTTTTTGAGGACAAAAAAGGCCAGGCCCTCATATCAATGTGTTTTTCCCTTAGCCAAAAAACACATTTCCCAGTTTTTTCCCGGCACCGCTGCGTAACATTAGTAGAGCCTCTAAACACGTCCACAGGCGCTCCTGGCATTACAAGTGTAAAAGTGACTTTCAATCTCACCTCATTACTTATCCGAGACAGCGAAGTGTCTGAGCATGCTAACTAGCCTGTTAGCATCAGGGCAGGACTCCCAAGTTTGCCAAATCCAGCCTCCTCACCCCACTCTCACTCAGCTGGGCTCTCCATTTTCACCTCGGAGTTTCCTCACTTTATTCCACGAGGAGAAACAAGTCAAATCCATCACCCGCGTTGTCCCTGAACGTCTGGAGTGGAGTCCGCGGTTTGGCGCTTCGTTCCGAGGAGTTTGTAAAGCGTAGAGGGTCTGGACAAAAACATGCAAAGTTGCCCCGTCGGTTGCTTTTCTGGACGGTGTTTTTCGAGCAGGACCACCTTCTCACAGTCAGGCAGGGGTGAAGGAGGAGCGCGCGCGGCGCTCTGGTTCCGCTTGGCGCTTTCAAAATAAAACTCGGGTGGAAATGGTCGGGAAAACGCAGCGGAAAGTTATAGAGACAAAGCGTCGGTATCTCCCTGCCCTGGTTCACAAGTCAATAAACAGTACATCAAATAAATAAAAATAATTTTAAAAAATACAATAACAACATATTGCAAAAGTAGGGATGGGGACCTGAATCATAGAACATTATGACGATGAAACAAGTAAAGCATAAACATGTAAATAATAGTGGATACATACATTTATTTAAAAAATAGGAAAATATATGGAATAATATGATAAAATAAATATCACAGTTACTGTTGCCACTTGTCTACTTATACTTTATGCTGTCTACTGCTGCACTTTCGTTCTAGTTACTTTTCTAGTTTTGTCTTGTATTGTA
The DNA here is from genome assembly GCA_036785175.1 of Eupleurogrammus muticus. Lineage (NCBI taxonomy): Eukaryota > Metazoa > Chordata > Actinopteri > Scombriformes > Trichiuridae > Eupleurogrammus > Eupleurogrammus muticus. The sequence goes on along the minus strand of JAYKQN010000010.1, from coordinate 16,903,981 downwards.
TATACTAAGGTATGCACATTTAGTCTATTTACTTTTTGTTTGTTTACTTCTTTTACTTTTATTTTTTTATTTACTCTGTTTAGTCTTTGTCTTATGGTAATTATTCATTTATAGAACTGTACAGAGAGTTCAGAGACACAGCATGAAATTCGCTTGTTTGGCATGCACAAACTCTTCCAATAAAGCCGATTCTGATTCTGATCACAACACCCCTACTTCAAATTAAAACTCATTAGTTTCCATTCATGCACCGGTATGAACTTGACCTAACTTGAGTCTAATAAAGTACCATCACAAAGTGGGGCTTCAGTCAGTCTATGTATTCTGTCCTTGTCCACTGGAAATAATTTTTTAGAAATATGCAAGACTGAAACTCAATAAATGACACAATGTCATATGCTGGGTCCTGAGCTTAATTACTCGTCTTGACAGGGTGTCGTTGTGTTTAAATCAGTTTGAAAGATCTCCATTACATCAGTCATCAGTGTTTGCATGCTGCTTTGTATTTCTAAATTACTGCACGAAAGCAAATTACTGCACAACAAAGTATGAGTCAAACTGTTTTCTAGCAGAGTTCAGCCAGACAAACATTACATCTGGAGCTGGTCTGGCATCCTTCTCAACCTTATCTTACACCTTGAGCCGAGACCTTTCCACATGGAGTTTGCATGTCCTCCACAGTCCAAAAACATGCTAAAGTTAATTGGATATTCTAAATCGCCTCTAGGTGTGAGTGTGTGAGTGAATGGTGTGTGTGTGTGTGTGTGTGTGTGTGTGTGTGTGTGCCCCACAATAGGCTGGTGACCTGTCTGGGATGTGTTCCTGCCTCTTGCCTGTAATGGGATTGGCTCCAGCAGACCCCTGCGACCCTATTGAGGAATAAGTGGGTATAGAAAATGACTGCCTAACATAATTTTATCAGGGGCATAACACCAAATTCTGAGCTCTGTACACTCTTAATGTTAGTGGGCCCCTATCCACCCAGTGCACAAAAATTAACAAGTATAAATATGGATTCAAAACATGATTATTTCAGATAATATTAATCAGTGGTTCTTTTATTCACCACCTGACCAGATGCATTTATCCTGCTTGTGCTCAAATACCCCCAGCAACCGCATTATTATCTGTGTTACATTTAAATTAACTGGAGGGGCCAATTCATTTATTCATCAATTCATACATTCATCCATACAAACATCAATTCTGCAGACCATCTTGTGTAACCAGTTTGCAATAGAGATCTGATAACGAAATTATCACCAAATCAAATTATAGAGCACCAACTCAATTATTTTAAAACAAAGAATATTAGAAAAATCATTATAATTACAAGACAGATTTATGAAGTAAATATACATTTAAAATAGATCACAAAAATATGTTTGAAACAGGAAGCGTAATGGTAAACGCTAGAGAACAGCATTGTATTTAAAATGCAGGATAATATCCACAGAGTACATAAAGTGCCTTCATGTCACCACGTCATGTTTTTACTTTGCGTCGCGTGCTCTTATTTTGAACATAACTTCCGGTGTGAAGCCGCGTGTCTGCAGCGGACCTGACGGAGCTCCGCTTCCACCCAACTTCTTTTGTAGAGACGGGACGACCTCCCTCGGCTTGTTTCGACCCCGTTAACTTAAAGTCCTCACCGTCATTTCCTGGATACAGACAGACAGAGAGAGAGAGAGAGAGAGCGAGAGAGAGAGAGAGAGAGAGAGAGAGAGAGAGAGAGTCCCTCCGCCAAAGTGCTGACTTCTCTCTTGGAAAAGTACTAGAAAGTCTGGGAGGCAAACTTCCAGCTCACTTAACAAGCTCAGGTTGGAGAAGTTACATAGAGGATGACTCTTATCTGACCCGCGTGTGATATGATCATGGCTCCAAAAATAAAAAAAAATAAAAAAATGTGCTCCTGCAGCTCGGATCTGAAGCTTTCTGCAGCCGGCTGAGCAAAAATAGGAATGATATGGAACTCATAAATTATAAATTGCAGTTCATTTTGTTGTTCCTTCATGTGATGGTGGTCCCACTGGAACACTTCTCATCGCGGTGCCCCGGTGGTCCATGAATCTCTTTTCAGGATCAACTAAAAGCCACTTAATTCAGTGCAGTCATGCAGAAGGATCAGTTTCTGTAATTCATATGTGCAGTAAAGCCATTTTAAATTCACCAGCAAAGCACTCCATCACACGGACGGTCTAAAAATATCAGAGGATTACACCAAACTGCATGTTTGTGTATGAAACTGTCCTCGCTTATTCACATTTTTTTTCAGTCTGAATATATTTCAAGTGGTGGAAAAAAAAACCTTTATTGTGGATCTATTTAAAGGTGTTTATTTGCAGGATAGATTTAAAAATATGTAATTTCAGCCCCTGCAGTACAGGGCAAGCTCCTCGTCGCATGCTGATGTTTCAATCCGTAGCAGGGCTTTTCCACATGGTGTCACTATACACATAAAAGTCACCTCCAAGGTCTTGAACCAATTTATTAGTCAGAATGTCCCTTTACCGACTACGCTTGTAAAACAACCTGGTGTGGGTAGCATTCACTTCCTTCCTGCTTGTCCAGTAACATGGACAAAGTAATAAAGAATACATGGCCTTGACTTCAATATTGATGTGATAGAGGACTGGACTCACTTTAGACTGACCGTGACTCTGTGCAGCCCGCGCAGAACACAGTGGAGTTTTGTGGAGCAGCATTAAAAGTGGGGTGAATTAGTAAGTGGAAGACAAATGTTCTGGAAAGAGAGGCAGAGAGACAGTAAAATTCATCTTATGATGCCAATAAAGCTCCTTGAATTGGATTGAGGGAGTGAAAATGAGTGGGAGAAGGTGTGGGGGGTTGGTTGGGGTTGGGAAGAGGGAAGGGGGGGGTGACAGAGGAAGACAACGGATGACAGATGGCGGGTACCAGACAGAAATATAGAGAGAAAGGGAGTCAGTGGAGAGATGAAGTGGCAGAGAGTAATCAAAACGGAAAGAAGGAGATACAGAAGGGATGGGAGGAGGGGGGGGGGGCAAAGGAAGACACCACGGGGGAGGGAGAGGGGAGCGAGATGAAGAGATAGAGGTGCGACAGAGAAGGGGACTACGGAGTGGAGGAGGAGACGGAGTCCCTGAGGGCCGCCACCGCATCTGCAGTGCAGCCGAGGTCAGGGCCTCTCCGGCTCCGCAGCCCGCTTCTGCTGCTGCTGCTGCTGCTGCTGCTGCTGCTGCTGCTGCCGCTGCTGCTGCTACCGCCGCTGCTGCTGCTGCTGCTGCTGCTGCTGCTGCAACGTCATCCCCCTGATTGATCACCGCTTTGTCGCACCCTGATTAAGATGCTTTGTCTGACCACCCCGCTCCTATTGAAACTTGTGTGTGTGTTTCCCCGTTCCGCGTCGCAATGCACACGCAACCCCCCTCTCGGCTCCCGGTCCCCCCTCCCCGTCCCCTTCTCTATCTCTGTCGCTCTCTCTGCCTGTTTCTGCTTTCTCTGGCCCGTCGCTCACTCTCACCCCCCCGCCCCACCCCCCCTTTTCCCACCCCAAAGGTCAATGTCATCTATTAGATCGAGATTTTGCTGACTGCTGTATTATTTATCCATACGGAGGAAGAGGAGCTGCTCTATTAAAAGCTCAATTGACTCTGTCTGTGTCTCTGGATCCATTAATATACCCATGATACTTCCCCCTCATTTGTGTATGTGTGTGTGTGTGTGTGAAAGAAAAGGGTAGTTTAGAGAGTTAAATATGTGTGTGACTGTGTATATGTGTGTGTGCGCGCAGGTTCTTGTGTGTGTGTAAAAGCTGCAGAGGATGAGTAAGCTAGTATGAGTTGAATGAAGTCTGTGTACTGTTTACAGGCACTCTGGTGCAATGGGACAGGAGGAGAAAATGGAAAATGACTTCCTATGTCAGATATGATGCTTGTAGGAGGATATGGTTACCCCCCCAACACACACATACACACAGACGCACAGACACCATACGCGTGCACACACACGCACGCGTACGCGCGCACACACACTCCGGCTGGGGACTCCCCTGGAGAGTGAGGGGTAGAAGCAGAGCGAAAGAGACAGAAGAGCGAGACCACTACTGCATGCCGTCAGTACAATCAGGTCATAGTAAACTCACTATTGATTACCACTGGCACATAATTCCCTGAAGGAATATTGTATAAGTACTACACCGACCCCGCAGGAGATAAAAATATCTCGTATAAAATACAGCGTGCTCATTGCAAGGATATTATTTGACCACATCAGGCGAGCTATTTGGTCGCAGGGGGAACATTTCAATGATTTTTCTATTCTCGTCAGCAACATCCACGCGGTCACAGGGAAAGAGGCCTTTTAATTTCGTCCGTTGAACTGTGCAGGTCTGAAACACCTGTGTTAATAACTTTTATAGTCCAGCTGATGGCCCGTAAGTTGCTGCTCCTGCCATGTCATATAAGTTTTTTTTCCCCCCGCCTCCTTTATTGCGGTTGTTCTGGAAGCTTCTCAAAATCTCCAGGGAGTGTTTTTTCACGGGTTTTAAAAGTGAGTTCAATGTCCCTGATGTCCTCTTAAAATTCAATATCGAGATAAACTTTATTGTCCCCTGAGGGATATTTGTCATGGGCATGGCGGTACTGTACAGAAGCAGATCACTTGCAGTTAAGACGTGACAGAACTTAACTAAATATCAGGAGCCCGTTGTTCAATTTCAATCTGTATGTGTGTAAGATTTTAACAAAATGATAAATTCTGATAATTAAGAAACACAGGCGTGACAGGGAGTGGTATGTTTTTGAGGAACATTCTGGATACATCTTAGACGTTGGACAGATATTGTCAAAACTTGAGGGCTTAAAAAAAAAAGTTCATGGATAGAAGACAATTGAAAAATACAGAATGGATAATACTACTCAAACAGAAGGTAGAGAGGAACAAAGATGACAGAGACAAAGACCAGGAAGACTGGCTGAGAGACAGCGGGTAGACGGAGTAGGTTGACAGCTGAAAATATGGTAGCACAAGCAGAAAAGTCATATCTGTAAGTTGAAGGAAAAAAAAAAAAACTTCTAAAAGTTCAACTTTGGAGAATAAGAAACTACTCAGGTGTTGAAGTACTTAAGAACTCATTTGGCAGTGTGGGTAGATGTTAATTTGTTCGCCTCCAGTTTAGGAGACAGGCGTAGAGAGGCAGGCACAGAGGGAGCCACAGGTAGACAGAGATAAATAGAGCAGACCGCTCTCACCAAGTACAGACACTGAGATGGAGAGAAGGACAGAATCTACTCAGGTACATTTCCTCCGTTACTGCTTTAATGCACAATCTTGACCACATCATATAAAGAAAATGTGATTCACTGGAAGAGATATATTTGTCAAATTATTGGCTCAGCCAATTGAATCTTCACGATACGCTTGACTGGACAATCAACTCCCGAGGGTTTTTATATATTTGAATGTAGTAAAGTCTTTAAAGCGCTCAGAAGGAAGATATGCTGGGACTTTTGGGTCAAAAGTACAGTGTGCTCCATACCAGTAAATATGGACATTTTTGTTGATGGTGATGCATTTTTGACATCATCCAAGGGATTATGAACACATTATGTAAACCTATGAGGTTGAATAACTTCCTCGACCCAGGAGCATCGGTTTATCAGAAAATATGTAAATTGGGAGAGAAGAGGATTCTACAGAAATCACAGAGTGCATAGAAAGGTCAATGGTAGATTACGGAATTATTATCTCATTTGTTTGGAAATGGCCTGTTTCTTTCTGTAGCAGCCTTTGAGTTACCACAGTCTCACTGAAAGGAGAGTTTCACATGTGCTGAGGTTTGATTGGAGTTGATGCCAGAGGAGCGGAAATATGATGGTGTGGATGCATGATCTCATTACTGAGTGGGAATCATACTTGGAAGAAGCAGTTAGTAACACAGTGAGACACCCCAAGGTTGTGAGGATCTCAGTGTGGAAATGAATTAACATAGCAAAGCAATTAAAGAAAGCAATGCAACTTTAACTGTAGAACCATCACAATGCATATATGTATGTGTTGTCTGGCCAATGACCTTAGGTTTGGTTAGGTTGAAGAGTTTTGCACCTTTGCTTTTCAGAGACAAGTTATTATTTACGTGACCACAAGAGGGCATTTGTCAAGAAAACAGGTTGTTTAAAAAAATAGCTTTAGGCAAATATTTTATACACACTTCTGCTAAATTGATGAGAAGATTTATTCCACTTTTCTATCTATCCATTAAATATGACGCTAAAGCCAGACGCTGTTAGTTTCTCTAATCATACATACTGAAAGCAACATTACAAATTGAAATATCTGCCTACCACCACCACTGAAGCCAAAATTATTATTATTTTTTTAAGTGCGTGAGGGTCTATTAGGGTCTGTGCAGTCGTAGCTCTAATTGTTTTGTGAAAGCCAGACTGCTATAGGACTACTATGCGTCTGCAGCGTTCGCGTAAACATCAATTTAGAAGTTTACCCAGTCCTTAAAGCTCACTAATTAATGTGTTACTTCCAAGTGTTAAATCAATCGTGCCCCAACAAGCAAAAGTAATAAAAGCCAGTAAATAAACCCCCACCTAAAATCACAAAGAGTTGTTTTTACTGTAACTGTGAGGATAGTTTCTTACTAGAGCAACTTAGCAGCAGACGAATTCCCATATGAGTTATGTTGAGAAACAGCAATGCATAAAAATATCTTGTGAGGATACAAAGTTGATCTTTGCTGATAGAAGTTGTGCAGACTCGCTATTTCCTTTGAGAATTGTCACGCTATCTGGGTCGAGGGGTTGTGGGGGTCATGCTAGGTTCTCCCAAGGCAAATTGGTCCCAGGTGAGGATAGAAGGACTATGAAGCATTCATATGCTGTTCCTATGCAGGAAGTTAGGAACCTCTTCTGGAAGAAAGAGAGAGAGAACGCCCTCTTGGAGACCAGGACCCAGACCTGGTCAACTCGACACAGTTCTTTCCGGAGTTGCCCAGGGTGAAATGTGCTGGCCAGATGTGTTTGGATATTCAAATGTTGGGCAGTAATGAAATACTTCTTACTTGGGCATTGCCCTACCTATTACTTGTAAAATATTAGCCTGATTCTAATTTGAATCCAGGGACTACATTACAGTTACTAATCCCAGTATCGCTCTGTTGTTTCCTGAAGTGGCGCCTCCTTGAGGCTTAGTGTTACCGGGGAGGAAGCACATTGGTACAAAAGGGCATCAATTGGCAATGTTTACTGAGGGTGTGCGCTGTGGATTTAGAGCGCTGGACACCTGGAGAAGGCACATGTGGGAACCGGGAGACTGAAGAGTGAAGAGATTGATGTCTGGCGTCCAGAGAATCCATTAGTCAGTAAGGACGGTGTGTGGATTGGGAAATACTAGCAAATTGAGGCCAGTGTATCCCCCTAGCAGAGACAGCCAGCACGTTTAACATTTGTCCTAGTATCCTGGCGCAATACTCAGAGGACTGTTTATTTTGTAGAGTTCCTCGAGCCATGTGAAGACATATAAGCTGAAGCATAAGGAACACGATCTGGTACAGAGAGCTAGATGCTGAAGTGAAAAGGCTGAAAACCCGGGGTAAGTCCTCTTTGGGCGGTGTGGCTTTGTTGTTCCCAATCGACATTACAGGATTTGTGGCCAGGGTCTTGAGCAGGCCACAAAGAGGTCTTCTGAAGGAGCCACTGTCCAAAATAAGGAGGTCTCAGGGGCATAAAAGCATTTGTCACGGAGGCTGGAGAATTTCCCTGAGGTGGGCAGCAAAATGTATTATTTTCATGTCTTTGGATACAATACCTTCATGTCCTGTATTGTATCAAATGCGGGACTTTCTCTTCTAAGCACCGGTCATTAGACATTAAAAGCACCTTATGAGTTCATTACAGACCTAATGATCATTATATAATAATCTTCTGTGCAATTTGTGCAGCGCCTAAAATTGCCTCAGCAGTGAGTCTCTTCTGAAGGAACTCTGTGGGCAACACCCTCATAACACAGTCATTATGATCCATAATGTATTATGTGATGACAGCGTGTATGTAACCTTCAAATGTAATAGTAATGAAGCACAACAGTGCACTCAATGTAAACTAAGGACTTGAGGTCACGCAGAAATACCCAGAGAGTCATAAACTATTATGTGGTCAAACGCATCCTCGTAGAAATGATTCACACGGTGGGTCAATAATGTGCTTTAATTACATTCATGTCAGTGTGCTTACACTAATGACTTTTCAATGTCAAGTGTCTCTATTACATACACCACACTAATGTGCTGCCCACTCAATGCATATTCAACAACTCCAAATATACATATTTTATACAAGATTACTTCATGTGTATTTCAAGGGATATAAAAAATACATAAATTAGGCCTTGTGCCATAATGAAATATGTATAAGAGATATGTTAGCATCATGTCAGTGTGGGCTCGTCAGGGAATTGGGTAATAAAGGTGTTGTTGCACACACGCATCAGACACCCCAATGCCTTTTTCATGTGCAGTTTTTTTTTAGTCCAGACCGAAATATCTTCTATGGGATGGATCAGTAGGCAATCCTTTAAAAAATAGAAATGTATGTAGAATAAAGAAAAAAGTATAAAAATAGATAAAAAGGAATTAAATGAGATGAAAAATTCCTTTTAAGCGTCCAGGTACTTTGGCTACCGACCATCTTTCTGTTTCTTTGTTTTTTTTTAAGTTTAGTAAAAAGAAAGACGATCAACATGTCTAGTAATTTACGTGTGAATTTGAGAATTCAATTTAAATAAATTGCTAAACAATGACAGTTGCGAAAAAAAACAAGAACATAGAGTATTAACAGTAAATGTAAACACATATGTGTGTCATGTAGTGAAAATAAGTCCAGTATTCTGAACAGGGGACAGAGGCCTTAAAAAGTTTGAGAAATTCTTCAATATTAAAGAATCTTTATTGCAGCAAACAGACATTATGAAGATTGGAGAGCTATGTGTTTGCCCAAACAATATTACCATAAATCAAATGTGAATAAATATTTGAAAAATATAAATTTAGTAAACAAGAGGCATTTATGAAACACTGTAGTTTGCTGATGATTCCCAGCAGGCCCGGTGCCGGGATGAAGCGAGGGGTGAGGGGGCAGTTTTTTCTATTATAAAAAAAAATAATTGATTTAACCATGTAATTACCTCGGGAAGACTTGCAGTCCAAACAAAAGCTACATAAGCTACTGTTTCAGAATTAAAGATTACTTTATTTCCCTGATTTTCACACCCACACCCACACTCACGCCTTGACAAGTACAAGTCATCTCTCAAGGTGAGGATAGAAACACTTAATGCACTTGGAAAGAATGAGAGAGGCTGTTTTTTTATCTGATTTTACCATCAATTATTTATTTAGTATAATGTTTTTATTGTATTTTTATCATGACGTCCATTATTTTACATTTGTTTTATTGCGCTGCAGTTATCGATTTGAGAAACAAAATCTTGTTCTCTTGTGCGTGTAAATGCACAGTGGGATGACAATAAAATCTTGAATTAAGAATTGAATAAATGAATGGATAGACAGCAAAATATCACATAATACAGTAAAAATCAGCAGAGGGAGGCCTGTACAAACTAAGGTTTTCTCGATTTCTGCAGAATTGCCGTATGATGATGTCCACAGTAGGCATTGCAACACCGGGGGAAAAAATTTGTCTTGAATCTTCCTCCAGAATACTTTCACCTGGTCTCCTTGTGCGGCTCCCTCCTCACACACACACACACACATACACACACAAAAGAGCAGTGGCGAGCAGAGAAAAACACAACAGACAATGGACCACAAAAAAACACAAAAGACAATGGAACGCAGCAGGGATGCTCACACTGAGCGGAGATTTATGTGAAACGTGTGCACATAAATTCTGCTAATAACATAACCTTTGCTGCGTTTTGCTGTCTTTTACAGATGCTTTCGCCTTCCTTACCCATCCTGCTCTTCCTCAGCGCGGGCGGGGCCGAGGTGAGCTGCAGCTGCTGCATCACATCACCGACACACACATCTCCTGTCGGGAAATACACTCATTACGTTACTGTAAACGCAATAAAAGGTAATTGAATCTGCACAATAGATTAATTCAAGATGTTACGACAGTCGTTGCTCGGTGGAGGACGGCTGATAATTTATCTCTTTTATTTGTAAGTTAAACTGAGGAGGCAGAAATACAACATTGATATTTAAAGGAAGCCTATTAAGATGAAAGGCTTTCGCAACGCTTAACATTTCCTCATTTGTCATTATTCAGGAAACAATTACGTTGGTCATCATGCTTATTCTGTTAGACTAGTATTAAATATAATTATATGAAAAAGCTTACATCTTACTGTCTGCACTGTTTAAACTATTACGTAACTGAACTTCACATGTTGAGTTATTCAATTCATATTTATTGAAGAGAAGGAACATTTCTATGACATGAAAACAGCTGACACAAACAAGGTATACAACCTATGCCTCATTAGGAATTTATTGGTACACTTATTGATCCTCCTAATTGGTTTGGTTCTTCATCAATACTCCTAATGGTTCTTTTTCATTATTAGGTAATTGCTTTTTAAAAATATCTTATTTAAACAAAGAGTAAAATGAGAAAACGATTATAGTTAATGTTGTTTTAACTGTTGTTTGAGCAGCAATAGCAAATTCACTGATGCAGGGCTGAAATGTCATTGAAATAAATTAATTTCCTGATATTAAAATAGTGAGCGAAGAGAAGAAAAAGAAAGAATGAAGAAGACAGGCATTAGTTCCTCCTGTCCTCTGTCAGATAGAGGTAGAGAGGTGGAAGAGCTGCTTTGTCTCAGCACTTCATTTGTTTACAGGAAATTCCACATTTTAAGATATGTGGCAAACAGACAGCTCTGCAGACGGCAGATTGAAATATGGCTTTTCTACATGTTCAATGTTACATGTTTATGTTTGTTGAATGGGTGTGTTAATAAAAGATCGGCTTTGGCGAAGGTCATTATGTGGTTTCCTTTTTTTTTCTTTCTGTCACTTCAGATTCTCGCTTTTCATTAGTTCTTTTTTTGCATTTTTTTCTGATTAATGCTTTAATTAGTTAGTTATTTAATACCAAGTTAGCACTGTCACAACCTGCCACCAACTGTCTGAAACCTGCTCATACTGATACACCTACAACACCAGTTGAAGGAAAGATTTAGCGGAGATCCATCCTATACTGCTTGGAGTATAAATGATGGGTCGAATGCAGAGAATGAATTTCCCTATGGGGATCAATGAAGTAATTCTTCTTCTGTGGTGGCGCATGTTGGTTTTCTGATGAACTTATCACCCATTTATATCTGGGAATTTATTACTTCATGTGAATCCTACCTTGACCTTTGCTCTGTATGGTGAATTTGTTTCACGCTGGATCTTTTAAACGAGCATTTGAAATGCTTTCGTTGTTTTAGATTTATGTTTCCATGTGCAAATATGACCAAAGCGACACCCTGAACCAGCAGTGAGACAAAAACACACACTGGGGCGGATAAGCAGTTAAGTGTAAATTTTCCAGGAGGGAAAACATGTTGCGGCTTTTCACTTTTTCCTCCATCCATCAGCAAACGCGCTCTCTCTCTCTCTCTCTCTCTCCATCTCTTAGTACTCTATCTCTCAAACGTCTCTCACTCACTTTTTCTCCTCTCCTCCCTCCTCGTTGTATTAACCATCTCTCCATTTCTTGTTTGAGTCTTCTCCTCCCTCTTTCTGTAATCGGCTATCTCTCTGCCTGCCTTCACTTGATCTCTACCCCTCTCTATCTCAGCATCCCCCCCCCCCCTCTCTCCTTCTCTCCCCCTCTTTCCCTCTTTTCTCTCTCTCTCTCTCTCTCTCCCCCCCTCTCTCTATATGGATAATTCATCAGTGTTTCTCATAGCTGCTGTCTGCCTGCTTGCCTACTGTGATTTCCACTGGGACTCTTTCAGGGACCATTCCCACGTCTGCCGGGAATTAGAGGCACGGCTACAGAGAGAAATTAATCACAGCCATCTTATAGTAACCCGTATACACAAACACACACACACACACATACACACACTCTGGCACACACAGGAGATTTAACTTTTTTTTTCTTCACAATTACACTTTTGCTCACACTTCCTTATATTTCACACTTACACTCACTGAGATATCAGCAAACACTCATAGATATGCATTCAAACATGGGATCATATACTTTTACACATTTGATCTATGACAAACACACACACACACACACACGCACACACTCACATACCAGCGGCTTCTCTCTTTGGTCACACTCGTGGCCCCCTGTGGCTGAGCAGTGTACCTGGACTGCAGCAGTGATCATGACATCTGTTTTAAATGTAGAATACTGCAACCTACGGATTCTGCACACACTTGACTTGACATACTACACACACACGCACACACACACACACACATACTTTTACACTGAGAGAAGGATGTCACGTTTGACAAACAGCTATCGGGTATTTTCATATCAGAATGTTTCTCCTATCAGAGAAAAAGAAGGAGATTGCTTAGAAGCCAGTGATCTGTTGTCATCGATATGATACGATTAAGGACATAAAATAATGTGGAGAAAGGAGGAGGAGAAAAATGGAGTAGTGGAAAGAAAGAGGGAAAGATAGAAGATATGAGGAAAGAGATGTGAGCAGGACACTAGAGACAGAGAGAGAGACAGAGAGAGAGAGAGAGGGGGGAATGAGGAGATTTCAGACTTTCACCATTATGACTGGATACAACAGAAGTTCAGTTGTGTGTGTGTGTGTGTGCGTGTGTGTGCGTGCATGTGTGTGTGGGAATAGGGGGAAAGCAGAATATTGAACGGCGATCGAGTGGCTCCCTACACGAGCACCAGAGGGGGGATTGGGAGCACAGTGAATGGCCCTGCACACACACTCAGTGTGTGTGTGTGTGTGTGTGTGTGTGTGTGTGTGTGTGTGTGTGTGTGTGTGACATGAGGGGGAGTGGGACTGTGGGACTATCTGGCTTCACGCTGTAGAGGTAGCCTATAGGAAGGTGTCTGCTGAGATTTGGCTGCATTAGAAATTTATTGAACAGTTTCCTAGTGTAACATGTTGCAACTAAAGCTGGTGCAGTGAGTTATTTCATCATGGCTCCAGTGGTGTAGACATGGCCATTAGCATGTATACACCATGTAAACCTGGGATATATTCCTTGTTTTGGAACTTTTTGACCTTTTTGTTATTTATGAACTTTAAAAGATATATATACTTTCCATTATTTCAGGAACTGCCACATATAGCATTATAACTTCTCAGTACACCTATACTTCACACATGTGCAGTGAGTAACATACAGTAGCACTTAACAGTTGGAAAGTTACCGTCTTCCTGTGAAGAGTGTGGAGCTGGGTGGGAGGTGAACCTATCAGGCCACACACTGCCACACCTTAGTGGTGAGCTACCTGTCACTACCAGCTGTAACTCCTTAATTATATGTAATTTTTACAATTTGATAGATTATAGATTGGTACACTGGAAATTTCTAAATATTCCAAGTCCATGGAGTAATTTAGTTTTTTTAATTATTATGATAGGATTTTGAAAACACATATAGCCAGCCGGTAGTAAACTTGGCCATCATCAAAAGCAGAGCTGAAATACAATCTCAACATTTGCACTGCAATTAGTGTCACTTCTTATTTGAAAAGAAGGATCATGAAGTCGTTTACCCATGGGACATACAAAATAGCAAGCTTTTATTACTTGCAAAAGAGAGCCTAACTTTCTCCTCAAATTATTGACAGTAAATTTACAACTTTATTGCATCTCAGTCCACTTCTAAAGGACTAAGCGTTTCATAGAGCACACACAGCTGTGTTCAGATTTAACCATCGGTCCATATTAGGAGCAGGGATATTACACATAAATGGTGAAATCAGGTGTGAGACGTCTTTTAAGATGATAAATGAACTGCACTTATATAGGACTTTTCTGGTCTTATCTGAAGCACTGTACAAGATATGCTGACACTGAATTATTCTCACACACATGTACACAATGATGCCAGTGGCTGTCATGCAAGATATTAATTTGCTCACCAGGACCAAAACAGCACTTCCTTTTAGAAGCATTTAACAAATCATATATATATATATATTTGTATATATAAAATACAAATATCGATGCTCATTTGAGATGCAGAATGGAGCCCAAGGACGCCATCGACCTTCTGATAAGTGGGCAACACGCCCTACCTCCTGAGCCACGGCTGCCCTTATCTTGAGAGAAGATAAAGGTTTGATAGGAACATGCAGTGAGTGAAGAGGAGCATCATTACTCTTTAGAGTGGTTTGATAGAGAGAATGGAGCTCAATTGATTAGAGTCAATTAGAGAAAAGGTCAGGTCACAGCTGGGGCAATAAGGCTACAGTCACTGGGATTACGAAGCGCTGACACTATGGAAACACACTCGCACATCACATGCACCCTGCTGCTTATCAGAGTGCCAGGGATATTTCTAGCTTTTTGTGGTCATATCAAAATTAAAAAAAAATATATACTTCTAAACTGAATAGAATAGATTGCATTAAAATATTTCTTTTGCATGATGAAACAGTTTCACAGTAGACTTTCAGCTTAGGGGTTAGGGGTTAGTTGTTAGGGTTACTTGCTCTATGCTCCAACAGACGGGCTCACTATTCCATTATGACGTCACTTTTCTTTTTGGAAATATAGTGTATAACCAATATCAAGATCTTAATCAACTGTATAAATATCTTTCTTTTAAAGCTTTCTTTTGTCCAGAATAATATATCAAAGAGGTGGTATCTTCTGGAAATCTCAAAGTCATCGCTTGTATAAGAACAGGGCTTTTATTTTATAACAAGTCTCCATTATCTATTGACACTGTAAATAAATACATCATTATACTGTACTGTCTGTCTACTGTCTTATTCTTATGAATTATGTCTCTCCTCCTTTTAATATCAATTGTTAATTGATATAATGTTTTTATAAAAAATAATTCACATGAATTTACTGTATTTTAATTAAACTGATGCACAGTACCCATTGTTAATTCTTTAATAATTCTCTTTAAGTGCTTTTACTTAATCTTGTCTCCTTAAGACAAATTAATGTGTTTATGCTGTGTGGGGTATAACACAGTTATGAGATAAATAAGCTTCATTTTATCCATCCATCCATTGTCTATCCCGCTTATTCCCTTTCGGGGTCGCAGGGGTCTGCTGGAGCCTATCCCAGCGCGTTAAGGCGAGAGGCAGGGATACACCCCAGATGGTCGCCAGCCAATCGTGGGGCACACACACCATTCACACACCATTCACTCTCACACTCACACCTATGGGCAATTTAGAGTTTACCAATTAACCTGAGCATGTTTTTTGTATTGTGGGAGGAAACCGGAGTACCCGGTGAAAACCCACGCAGACACGGGGAGAACATGCAAACTCCACACAGAAAGGCCCCAGACCCAGGCCCAAGGAGGTCTTGAACCTGCGACCTTCTTGCTGTGAGGCAACAGTGCTACCCACCGCACCACCGTGTCGCCCGCTTCATTTTATATCTAAGTTTTTTTTTATTTTTTTTATTTTGTCCAAACACCATAGAATTTTACTTTTGACTTAAGGTTGGCCCTGTAGTGTCCCACAGCAGTGAAATGTCATTAACATGCACTCTCGCTGCAGTAGGGCCACCTCATGCCAAGCTACTGTCAAGCTGTCGCTCCGAATAAAACTGGCCAATGGAGACACATTGTTTGAACCCTTTTTGAACCACAAACAAAACCTTTTGATTTGCAAACAAACCTTTTTTTTTTTTTTTTGCCTTAATACATTTTTAATCACACATTCATTTTACTTGCAAGACAACATTTTTTTGATTGCAGTTGGAAAAGTTTTTATTTTTTTCTCTTAAATCTATTCTATTTGATTGCATAAAAAATAGAGAAATGCCACTCCATACCCCCTCATGTATAATGGGCCTTGCAGACTATTCACTACTCTGTTAGATCTTCCTCGCTGACACTGAATATGTGTGTTAGTGCGTGTGTTTCTGCGCTCAAATTTCTTGTAGCTACTGACTTGGCCGTTCAAGGTCACATGCACACGCACACACACACACACACACACACACACACACGCACACTTAGTGCACATGCACAAAAACAAACAAACAAACAAACACACACACTAAGTGCACATGCACACACACAAACACACACACACACACACACACACACACACACACACACACACACACAAAGACCTTCCCTTTTTTCTTATAACAAACTGTCTTTCTTTAAACATCCCTTGACACTCATGCATTCTCTTTTTTTCTTCCTTCTCTCCTCCTCTTCCTGTCTGTCTTCCAGTATAACCATTCATTAGTATAACCTTCACTCTTTTTCTTTTCTTTCCTTCTTTCCCCCGTGTTCAACCCTCCCTTGCATATATCATCATAATCTGTCCTTCAAGTCTGCATAAAGTTCTCTCTCTCTCTCTCTCTCTCTCTCTCTCTCTCTCTCTCTCTCTCTCTCTTTCTCTCTCTCTGTTTATCCTCTTTCTTCATCACTACTCTCCCTCCATTTATCCATTCTTCTCCGACTTTCCACACTCCACCAAAATACAGCAAACGCACTGAGAGGAAGCAGAGCAATAATCCCTTTCTCTTTCCCTGGCATCTGTACTGTTGAATACTTTTTGATTGTTTCTACTTTACAGAATTCTTTTCTCTTTACTTTTTTTTTTTTACCTGCAGTGAATGTCAATGTTCAGAGGGAGAAAAAGCTCTGAGTCTATTGTTTGATGTGTAGACCCTTTAGGGCGGAAAGCAGCAGCTAGGAAGAAGCAGCAGATACTGTGTACTGTTTGTTTGTTAGCAATGTGTCATCCATGTAATGCATATAAATGCAAAAAACTACAGTCATTTGATAAACGTAATGGAAAATGTGATTGGGGGGAAAAAGTTAGTAGAAGTTAAAGACAGTACAGTTACAAATTGTAGCTGCATTAATGATTATTTTTCATGTTAAAGTAAGTGAAATGAAAGGATTTGTCATAGTCACAAACTTGCAGTGAATCATTGCCCAACTCTGCAGCTCCATGCAGCTCTAAAGGGGCTTAGCTCACTGTTTTGGTATCACAGCCTGTTTTCAGCAGCACGTTGCGAGCAGCAAACGAGCTGGTGAACACAGTGGCACATTTAACAGCTGAAGAGACGATTTTTTTTCTCCGGAGCTAAAAGGCCAGTGGTAACAGACATTCATCAAGGAGCCAGAAACAAGACACCAGTGGGATAATAATGTTGCTCTGTGCCCGCTGGCTCCAAGCATTGTAGACATCTTGATGCATGGTCTTTTGCCTTGCCAAACAAATTTTGTCACAGCTGATTGTAGCTTACTCCAACACAGTGCGCTGGTGGTGGAAGTGGCAGCGAAAATTTAACATTGGGCAGGATAGTCATCTTAATTATTGGTACTCGGCTACAGAGGGAATTAGGCAACGAGGACCATCTGTCGGGATCAGACGGAATTTTCTGTAGTGTGTTGTTAAGCATAATTACGTTTAACAATCGAGTGGATCAAATGTATGCAAATGTTTGCACCACTGGGACAGGAGGAGACACAGGAGCATTGGCCAATGCCTGGTTCAGTCGTAACAGACCGAGTCGGAGAAGTTGTAGCTTTGGACGCCGTCATGTGACATTCAGGATCCTCCTTACAATGTTAGAAGCTAACCTAGGCTTTATAAACCAAATCTGATTCCTATACGCTCGTTCTGTCTTCCTGCAGGAAATGTCTGCGTGGTTCAGAACATCATAATGATGATGACACACCACAAATCTGCGATCGAAGCCACAGGTGGAGTGATTTTTGTTCCTATAACAGTAGTAGGGCCAGTGCCCAATCATGGTTGTCAAGATGAGAAAGTCAAAAAGTTTTAAAAACGTATTCACCAGATCTCTCAAAAGTCACATGCTGCCAACTAGTTGTGTTTTACATTTTTTGAAAGATTTTTTATTAACTATTTTTAGTTTTTAGGGTTACACCACATGACAGTTTTGGTGTTGTCCCAGAAATTCTAAATGAATTGATTTGTGAAAGCTGTTTATATATGATTTTTTTTGGGCTGGCGTAATATCAGTATAGAATTATAGCATCAATATATAACTCCAATGAATTTTGCCATTGTTTTAGACAATATTTCTGTTTAAAAGACTTTGTAGTTGTAAAAGCGGCTGTGATTATAAGCCTACATCTCCTTCAAAAACAAAAAAAAGAATATGAGGCTAATGAAGTGAACAGCAGTGCTGCAACACTGTACTTTACCTTTACATGCTGCACTAGAAGCTTTTAATATGCAGCTGTGGACAGCAGTCGGTGCATTGATTAATGCAGACTGATTTACAGACTTTCCTTCTTTAACAACATTTAGCTTTGTTTTTTTCCTCTGTGCTGATTTTGGTTGGAGATTATTTAATTGAAATTTGTTTTTCCTCCCACCTACGAGTAGGAATATGTTAGAATATTGATGGAAACTGAATGAAGAATAAAAAGTCATTTTTCATTTCACAGGGCTTGACAGGGCATGTGCTACATCAACCTACCTACATGTTTTCCTCCTGGTATTTTGCACAATAGCATGTAAATGCCTCATCGTGCTTTCAAGTGAAGCAAAAGTACAAAGGCATAGTTTTTTGCACGTCTAAAAATCACAATCCTCAGTACACAGTAGTAGTAGGAGATTAGTTTGTGCATTTCTTTCGATTTGCTATGAATTTGCACATGTTTTAATACATGCATATTTATATTACTCAATAAAAGATCATAAGCAAAGTGGACAAACAAAGCCATGTTTATTGACGCTCATATTGTCTGCAAAGTGTTCGTTGGATTGGAGCCTCAGGGCCAACGAATTACAAAGTCTGGCAGAATGGAAATAGTCAGTCTGCCTGGTTCTGTTCATAAAAAAACTCATCTGTACCTAAGAAGGGAATAGATTTATTTGTTGTTGGAGGGCAGAAGACTCACTGTAGGAGTTGTGTAAAGCAGCATCAGGAACCGAAAGCTTTAGTTCTAGTGCCTTTTATCTGGCTGCATGCACCTTGTTTTGGCTAGATGTATACAGAGTATTGTAGCTTCTCATAAAGCTCTTGCTGTTCTTCCCTATTCAAATGCTCTATTCTCTTTTTTTAATAATATATATATGTATATTTTTACATTTTCTGATGTGAACACAAATAACAAACAACAAAACAACACAGCCACACAAATCAAATCTCTGACTAATTGTTATCTGATATACATAGTACAATACACAATGAACTCTAATAATAAATAATAAAACTGAGAGAGTATCACTGGGAAGCAAATATATGCACATATAGATATATACTTAATCACACATATACATAAGAAAATGTTCAATCCTATTATATTACAGTTTTCTTTCAATTGCTAACACATTAAAATGATATGCATAGCACAATTATTTAAACTGGAACACAGAGAGGAAAACCTATTCTCCACTCTCCAAGACTCTTAAAACATTTTCTGCTTAACCCTTACGAAAATTAACCATGGCTTTACCATGGGAAATACCGTGGTTTTACCATGTTTTTTTGGGTAACCATGGTTAACCATGGTTTTTTTGTGGTAACCATGGTTATACTATGGTTTTTATGTAGTAACCATGGTTCTACCATGGTTTTTGGATACCATAGTATTACTATGGTTGGTTCATGGTACTTCCAAAAACCATGGTAGAACCATGGTTACTACATAAAAACCATAGTATAACCATGGTTACCACAAAAAAACCATGGTAAACCATGACCCAAAAAACCATGGTAAAACCACGGTATTTCCCATGGTAAAACCATGGTTAATTTTCGTAAGGGAACACACATTTTGCAAAGCACTCAACGCAGCCCTCTGCACAAGGACGCATGTCTGCCAATCCACAACACTGCCATTCACAATGACCCCATCTGAACGAATTGACCAATGTATAATAATATCTGACCAAACATCTCAGTAGTTATTTGTTACCATTTCGATCAGGAAGTGGAACAACAACAAAGGAAGATGTGGCACAGAGAAGAAGAGGAAGAGGAAGAGGAAGAGGGAGGTGTCTTGCATTTTTTTATATATATATATATTTTTCTGCCCCCTTTTTCTGCAATTTTTTTCCGTCCAATGTAAATACACCTGTTGCACTGACTCGTTTCCTGAATTATTTTAGTATTGCCAAAGAATACTAAAGATGAGAGTGCTTTTAATTATGCCCAAAAATGTGTAGCTTTTTAGCCTAAAATCTTATAATAAGTATGACATGTGGTGCAAAAGTTAGATTTTTATAATTTACATGTAGTTTGGGTTGCAGTGCTTCGTTTTTCAGGATATATTAGGTATTTTGCAGTTTTGGTTTGTGGTTTTGTGAGTTGTGTATTGTGTTGTATAAGTATTTTGATAAACCCACCATAGTTTGTAATTGTGTTTCTGCAATTGGAAAAAACTGTAATCGACAGTGATGTAACTGAAATATATCTGCACAAAAAGTAAAATAATAAAGAAAAAAAACAATGTCAGTTTTGAAAGAAAATGGTATTTTTTTTTTTTTTTTAAATGAAAATGAATTTAAGTAAATTAAAGTCTAACCTTGTGACCTCAAAACATCAGTTAGCCAGTTTCCCTCATTGCCATCTATCAACCTAATAATAAAATGATTGTGAGTCTTTTACCTGCATTAAAGAAAGGGGTCCAAATTTGTACAAACACATTTGTATTTGTAAGTTAGTTAGATCCATAAGAGTTTAAGGTAATAGGTCATAAATTGCAGCATATATTTATGATGAAGGTACAAGGTTAGCAATAAACAAAAAGGGAAGAAGAAATTGGGAAAAGTCAATAGTCAATGTGGGGTACTTACAACCTTATCTCTCTATCTCATCATGTACTTTCTTTCCTATTAGCAGCATTTAAAGCATAAAAACAAAGACATCAGGACATTGTTCTGGTAGAAGCATCTAGTTAATACACACAAAGATACCACTCTTTGCTGCACATCTGTCCTGCGAGAATAAGATCACTGCACATAACTACATTAATATGAAATGCATAAGGAAACATATTGACTGACATGTTGTTGATATAAAAACACTGGGATGTATCTGTAAGCAGGATGAGCTCCAACATTAATTGAATCAGGATGCAAATGAAAAGCAAATCTAACGCATAGTCACTATACAGCCCGTTAATTTTAGAGGGCTGATGGAAATTGAAATGGAATTGAAAAGCAGTCCAGATGACAGCTGAGTCCGTACAGCTTGTGTGAAATGAGATCCAGTCGATGCTCTCCCCTGTCAGCAGCATACAGGTCCAGAAGGAAAGTGAGAAAATACACCTGAAGTTCATTCAATACTCTAAATATCTCACCAAAGTCCTTCAGTGTCTATAAAAGCAAAATCAAAACTTTAAGATATGTCATAGCCCTTTATATTATCTATTCATAAATCCTAATGTGACAATACGCTAAGCTTTCATGAGTGGAGTGAGTTATAGACATTTTGTGTTACAATTAATTTCGCTATTAATCCTAATAAATTCAGATCATGTCCTAGATTTGAATTAGCTCATTTTGGGCTTTTCCCAGTGGAGCTTTTCTCTCTGGTCTGTGAGGACTCCCACAAGAATGTGAGTGTAAATGTGTTTTTCTGTTGGTGACCTGTCCAGGATGAAACCTGCCTTTCCCTCAAATGCATCCTGGAAACATATCGTCATTTTACAATAAATACAAGATCAAAACTCCTTAATTACATCTCCAGCCATTTTATGCGCCTTTCTCTGTTAATATATATACGTATGCATTAGGTCCTTCAATTTTCCAGACAAATCATTTCCTTTTAATCCACAATTAATTGCTGTAAGTGTTGGCTTTAATAATGCCCTTCGCTGTATTATTCACAGGTTGGAAACATTTCCACCTCAAGGTCAAAATGAATAAATAACAGACACAGAGTTCTAGCCACATTTTTTCTGAGGGAAAACCTGAGAAGAAGCTTTCTCTATAATTGAGTGTGCTGGATGTCAGCGCCTCATTGTCTGATGGAAACAGAGGAAACTGTGGCCTTTAAGGCAGAATGCTGAGTCCAAACTAATATTGTAACACCTTTCCGCTGTCTCTAAGTGCACATGTTGTTTTGGAGCTTGCGAGCGTGTGCGCTGCTGCCGTGTGTTATTCGAGTGGATGTTTACACGTGCTTATGCACTTACTGTATGAACCCGAGGAGCTCTGGGACTGCATCTTCACTCTATAAGCTGCCGCTTCTGTCTGTGTTTACCGAGGCACTCGGCTGTAATGAAATATTCATCCGCAAAAACATCCAAATAACTTGGAGCAGCCCCTGCATAACATACATGGCTTTCACCTGAGACTCCCACTCATGCTCTCTCACACCATATTGTGATGAAGCACAGTGCAAAGGCGAATGAAGGCCACACACACACACACACACACACACACACAGACACACACACACACCACAAACACTGATTGATGCTGGCTGCTTTAATCACCTTAAGGCCTCATCCAATGTCACTTTCAGTCATTCTAGCAGCCGTCTGTCCAGCTCTTTGGTCCAGACCAAAACATTTTAACAACTATTGGATGGAATGGGGGCGACACGGTGGTGCGGTGGGTAGCACTGTTGCCTCACAGCAAGAAGGTCGCAGGTTCAAGACCGCCTTGGGCCTGGGTCTGGGGCCTTTCTGTGTGGAGTTTGCATGTTCTCCCCGTGTCTGCGTGGGTTTTCACCGGGTACTCCGGTTTCCTCCCACAATACAAAAAACATGCTCAGGTTAATTGGTAAACTCTAAATTGCCCATAGGTGTGAGTGTGAGAGTGAATGGTGTGTGAATGGTGTGTGTGCCCCACGATTGGCTGGCGACCATCTGGGGTGTATCCCCCTGCCTCTCGCCTTAACGCGCTGGGATAGGCTCCAGCAGACCCCTGCGACCCCGAAAGGGAATAAGCGGGATAGACAATGGATGGATGGATGGATGGATGGAATGGTCGTGATATTTTGCACAGACATTCATGGTCCCCATCGGATGTGTAATAATTTTAACTTTGAATTGGATTGAATTCCATGACATGTGGAACATATAAGATGATTATAAAATCAGAAATGTCTTTATGTGAAATATTTCTCTCTTCACAAGAAAATCCAGCAGATAAATGTCTTATTAATATATTTTTTTAATCTATACATACCATATCTGTTATTTCAGCATTTATGTTCTGAAAATATAAAGTTGTAAAAATGTATTAGACATATAAGAAGTTCTTTCACTTTGATCTCTATATGGTATTTGACCTTGTTTGGATCTAGATAGCATGTACACTATCTATGTAATTTACATATTTACATACATGTATGTCAGGCTTTAGTTTTTAGGTCCTTATCTATATCTTTGTTTCACTGTAAGCAAACAGAAGCAAAAGGTCAGGAGGCGTAGTGGCCAGTGCATGACAACATCTCTTACCACATTCACACAGGAGGTATTTTAGGAGGCTCGCAGGGTAAAACTATCCCTGTGGTGGTTTTGCAAGAACATGAGGAACTGAGCCAGTGTGTAAGTATCCTGAATCAAATTTCACATAATGGCTATAATGTGCAAAAATAGTGTTCCCGGAATCCACTCTCAAAGCCTTAACCTAGGGGAAAAAAAAAAAAACACTGAATGCTCTGCTGTTATTTTCAAGGGAAAGATACAACATGTTGTGTGGGACATCTTCAGTTATAAAGACACTTAAGCATGAAAAAATAATTAATTTAATTAATAAAATAAATCCAACTAAACCCATATATTAAGCATGGGCGCTGATATTCAGCTGCTGTTACAAAAAAGAGCACAATGTTTTCTCTTTCAGCTGGTGTGGCATCATTTACTCTGTTTCAAACACATTAAACTCGGCACAGCTCAAATGCACATTACATACAAAAAACATCCATTGCATTGTGGGAATCACTAGTTGTGATTTCAATTGACAAATATACTTGTTTTTTTAAATATCTTTTTCAGAATAAATCTTGTATGACTGCAACAAAGAAGTGTGCAGCAGGTCCCCACTGAAGAATCAACATTTGAAAGTGAATCTAATCTGTTTCACACACAGCAGAAAGAGCAGCACTCTGTCCAGAATAAGCTGCACTCAGCAATGTAGGACCTTTACCGCTTTCAGTGCTCTACTGATGCCACATTAAAGGATTGAATAGTATTGAAGATCAAAATGACAGTTATCTCTTGCAGCCATTTGGAGCTGCAAACATGCTGAGTAGTCAGGTGGTGCTTTAATCTGAAATGTCAGAGAAACAAAAAAAACATTAGAAGAATTTTCTGTAGTCACGTCTCAGCCCTGTGGCTTAACAGACCTTGTTTTAACATCATGACCCTGTCAGAAGACGCCCGAAGAGGTCAAAGTTGAGGGGTTGCCTACTTCCAGAGGGTCAGATGAGGAAACTGAAAACTCTATAGTATAGCTTTTAAATAGCTGCTAGCTTAAAGGAACAATGCGTATGATTTCACCATCATTAAAGTTTTAGAACTTCCAAAGATTAACTACAGTCTATATAAAAAGTCTACACACCACCGAGTTTTGTGATACCAAAATGATACCAAGATAAATATTTCCCCAACTTTTTCCAACTTTAATGTGACCTATAACTTGTACAATGCAATTGAAAAAACAAACTGAAGTCTTTCAGGGAGGTGAGGGGAAAAGAAACAACTGATAATCTGAGGTTGCACACCCTCTTATAAATGGGGATGCAGCTGTGTTTGGAACCAATTGCGTTCACACTCATGTTTTATTGGAGGCAGCACACACTTGTCACCTTTTAAAGGGTCTTTGAATAACCCCAAATAAAACTCATCTGTTCTAGTAGCGTTTCCTGACATTTTTGTAGCCACATCCTGCAGCACAAGCCCACAGAGAGCTTTTAAAGCATCAGTGGAATCTCATTGTTCAAATATATCACTCAGGTGAAGGATATAAAAGACCTTCTGAGGAATTAAATATATGATGGAACAAAGTGAAGACAGTTATCATCAAGTGGAGAAAATGTGGGACAAGAGTGATATTACCAAGAAGAACAGGACATCCGTCCAAATTTGATGATATGAAGAAAATTGGTCAGGGCTGCTGGCAAGAAGCTGACAGCAACATAGAAGGAGCTGCAGGAATATTTGACAAGCACTCGCTGTGTAGTACATGTGACAACAATCTCTATGGAGTAGGATGGCAGAATGAGGTCTCATCTCACAAAAAAAATGGGAAAAAGACATATGAAATCACCTATGATCTGATGAAACCAGGGTTGAACTTTTGGATGATAATTCCAAAAGCTATATAAGACTAAATCACCAAAATAACACAATACTCTTAGTGAAGCATGGTGG
Source organism: Eupleurogrammus muticus (assembly GCA_036785175.1). Taxonomy (NCBI): domain Eukaryota; kingdom Metazoa; phylum Chordata; class Actinopteri; order Scombriformes; family Trichiuridae; genus Eupleurogrammus; species Eupleurogrammus muticus. Next base: position 16,878,510 of record JAYKQN010000010.1, on the reverse strand, counting down.
TGGTGGCATCAGGCTTTGGGGCTGTTTTATTTCAGCTGGAACTGGGGCCTTAGTCAGGGTGGAAGGTATTATGAACCGTTCCAGTCTTTGGACTTCTGTCAGGAAGCTGAAGATGAAGAGGAATTTTGCATAGAACACATTCAAATCAACAAAAGAATGGCTTTACTAGAATAAGATTGAGGTTTTGGAATGGTCCGGACCTGAGGAAGGATTTTTTTTTAATGAACATTCATTCTCTTCACTTTCATTGGAGACATCCATCTCAGCTGCAGCAGCATGATGATGGTGAGTTTGGAAATTAGTGAGAAAGTTTGGTTGTATGTTGTAACTAGGGCCATATGGAGTGCTTGAATGGAAAAAATCCTATGGGTCCATGACAAATATAGGTTGGCACGATGAGAAAGTCAAATACAGTTTTAAGAATTATTGATCAGTCAGTCATTTTCTATACGCTTATTCCTCACTAGGGTCACATGGGTCTGCTGGAGCCAATCCCAGCACAATACACGGGATTTTCCTTTCAGAGAGCAACTTTTAGCGCTAAACTATTTCATCGTCATCAGGTGTCAGGTACATCATCAGGTATGTTTGATACGATTGGCTATAAGCTACATACAGACACACTGAATAGACATTTGTAGCATCCAATAATCGGCTCTGGGCTTTCATAAACCACGCCTCCTAAAAGAACAAAGAATGGATGGTTCCCAGAACTCATTCAATCTACATTAAGTGGGGGTAGTTTATAAGTAGGGTGTGGGAGTAGTTTGGAACTGGGTCAGGAGTACAACACATTGCTCTTTTACCATGGCATTATGGGGCTGATAGGGGAAACAGCTTGTCTAGTTCTGTTCAAAGGTACCAAAATCTGCCCACCAGCACTTACACCCTCACTAAAGCACAGCTGTCAAACTTACTTGTTATCAACTGCCGAAAGCACAGCTGAGTTATCAACTTGAAACGAGCACCTGTTTGTTGGATGCTATGTCTCTCATTTATATTCAGTTTCAAACAACATTTGCATCCATTTAGCAAATGCCTATGAAAGAGCACTAGAACCAAGCTTCGTTTTATCACCTTTTAACAAGTTGTGGACTAGAATATTCCCAATTGCCAAGCCTTATCTGAGGTCTGTCCTACTTACTGGACTAATGAGGAACATTTACATTGCACAAAGACCTTATGGGATGGCAAGGCTTGTTTCCTGGTATTAGTCAGGCTGTCATGCGTTACCAGGGAAACAGGGATTTTACATAACTTAAAATTTTGATTGCAAAAAGCAGAACATAGAAATTAATGGTCTTCTTTTCATTGGCAAATGACAGCAGTGTAAGTATGTCCGTCAACCTGTAGGTGTCCATTAATCAATTTTGTGGTATTTGGATGTGTATCACAGAGGTGAACTTTACCTCTTTAATTGCACAGACAAGAAATGTTAAGCTGTGGAAATCTTCATCCTCTCTCTCCCTTATCCTGGTTGCATGAAGCCATGTCCTTTTACAAAAAATCTAATTTACCATAAGGGGTTCTTTTCCTATTGGCAACCACTAATTAGTTATTTCCATCGACTGCCTTCTAGAGAAATCTTATAGCGAACGTGTTCTCTGGGCTAAGTTACCTCCTCAGGTTACCATTGAGCTGTTATTGCGCTGGAGTCTATATATATATATAGAGTACAGATTATATATTGAGTGTGTAAATGTAGAAAACAAGAGAGACATATGAACACCCTCATTTAGTTAGTCAGCACCAGTTTAATGATTTTCTATAAAGGTAGCAAAACATACTACATATATAGATGAGTATAAGGATGGAGGGAAAGAAGAGCAGAAAGATGGAGCAGACACAAGCGGACATAACAAAAGACAGCCAAGGACAAATACAGGAAAAGTTCACAAATACAGAAAAAAAGCAGCTGTATGTTGTTGCTGTCCACAGAAGAAAAAAAGCCACGTGACCCGTGTGTACACAGAGCTTTTGTTGTGCAGCTTCCTGCTTTCATCCCTGGAGAAGTCCAGCCTTCATCCATTCATCCATGATCCCAGATGTTTGGATCTCCATTCTGTTTGATGGGAACCCCCGAGCAGCATCGGCAGTGCCACTTTAAAGGTGGCCCAGCAGGATCTTTTTTTTTTTTTTCAATCCACAGGAATGCACTCTCTTTGTTTCTCAGCTTCACATAGGTGTGTGATGTACCGTATGTATTTAAAGACTTAACACGTGTGTCACAGGATCATACATGTACATTTACAGTAGTTCTACTTCTCACACTCAGCATGGCATGCTATTTCTACAGACAAACAAGGCTCAAGAGCAACAATCAGATTGGAAACAGCAGAGAAGATCAGTTTAATCAATGAACATACAATGTGTTGTATGGCTAAATAAATCATTCAAGAAGCTAATTTACACCACAGTGGGATAGTTCCACAGAGTTTATTTTGAGCTGCTATTTTTTAAAACTGTGCATTAGACTGAAGGTAGATATTCAGTATGTGACAGGATTTGAACTTCCTGTTAGACTAGTTATATTAGATAACACAGTATATGTATTCTGCTTGGCCCGTGAGGTGTCACATACAGCACAACTAGAAAATGTTAAAGCTTTAAAAGTAGCACTTGCAGGGCATAATATGACATTGTCTATATACAGATGAAATATATTACTGCTTTATAAAGTAATATAGAGCTGTTATTATTCACACTGTACACAGTGATGTGACCAAACTCATTGTAAGTCTGTGCCTTTCTTGCCATGAACCCTATGAAAAGACTTTTTAGAAATAGCTGTTCTAAGTAATTTGAGTGGGGTATTTGTGTACCTGTGTGTGTTTGCATGTGTGTGTGAAAGGAAGAGAGCAGGCCCTCAGATTTATCTTAATACACTTGTTCCACCTTGAGATTAGTGATATATCAAACAAAAGGAAGGAGTACAATTATTTTCTATCATCACCCTGCTCAATCCTAACCAAATGCATCTTCAATGACATACATAGGTCAGGGCCACTTATCTTGTACTTCAATTTCCAAAGTTTTCAAGCTCGCTAGTTTTCTTTTGACTTATCTGTAATTTAAACTGGGAGGCCTTAGGTTAAAACTTTTGAGCCTGAAATAATAATCACTTTCAGCAGGGGATGAGTGTATGAATTAAGTAGCGAGGTGAGAACTCTGTCTTATTTGTTCACACTCAAAGTTGCCGGTTAAAGCGATGTTTAGTTGGAGTTGGTAAAAGTCTTCTGTGTAAAACATGATCTAGTGTCATGCATTGTGTATGCATTGACAGTCTGATCAACAGATTGAACAAACAGGATACAATGAGTTAATGAAATTGCTATGAGATTGCTATTGATCTACTAATGTTAAATAACCCATAAAGGTACAGTGTTTAGTTTATAGCGACATCTAGTGCTGAGGTTGCCGATTGCAAAAGTTCAACTGTAGTGCCTCCCGAGAGACAGGGTTTGGTTTGACCATTCTGGGCTACCGTAGAAACATAGCCGGTTCCATGGATATCCTAATTACCACACAATATTCCATTTCTGCCAAGCGTGTTCCTCTGGATGCCACTTCATCTTAGAAACTGGACCTTTGATAACCATTTGTTTCCAAAAATCTATCAGAATAATTAGAGTCAACAATTGAGACTGTCACTGACAAGGTACGCTGCGTCTGTCAGCTTCTGCATCACGAGATGCACCACCAACACGCTGTAAATGTCGTCAAATTAATTGGAGCACTTTTGTGGCACAAACCAGAAGCTGAGCAGAGAGACAAACAATTCATAGAACCTGTGTTTTTTTTTTCCAAGTCAAATTGAATCGGAAACTTTGTTATTTTTCCTTTTGGAGGGATTTGTTTGGGGAGACCTAAAACACTTTCCGGAAGGGGTCTTGGTCCGGTCACAAATTTAATTCTGCGACTATTAAAATAATATCATAATTCTATACATATCATATTATATAAGTTTTCGACACTACTAAGCATTGGGCTGAGAGAATGTTGTCATGTTGCTTTTATTGATGCATTCAGTTTGCCTGAATCTTTTTTTTGTGTGTGATAATAAACCAAAACCAGGGGGAAATACGACAAGTTTACTTATCCAAATGTGCTTTAAGAATTTACATATTACTAACATATTTATTGTTAGCTTTATTTTGGATTTGGTTAGCTGGCTAGCAAAAAAAAACTGGATATGCTAAGCAGCTATGTTAATAAATCTCCTACTAAAGGCTTTTTCCGTCATATTTTTTAAAACTTTTCTTTTAGCCCACGCTGACTTTCACACAGATAAAGCGACAGCGGCAGATTATATGAGCTGTAGCTAAATAAACTTTAATGGTCCCGGTTAATGTGCTACAAGCTAGTGCCTGTACCCAAAGATTGTCTCATAAAGAAACACTATCTGCACTATCACTATCTATTGAAGAAAGTTGATCAAATGTGCATCGGCAAGAAAAAGGAACATAAAGTGAAAGCTTTGTGTAAAATGTCCTAATCTGGAGGAAGGTTGGCTTTAACAACAGTGTGATTTAGGGAACACCAGCCATCACTGCCAGTGGCTCGCAGTATTAACAACAAATGTACTGTACTGGTAATGTGACAATGATATATCCTGTTGGTGAATGTTTCTCTTTCTCTTTCAGTCTTTTGCGGTTTAATTTAACCTATTTGTCAGAGCAGCCAGCTTTTGCCGGAGGCAAAGAGATGTACAGACTCAAACTCTGCTGAAAAAGAATTCCCTGCACTGCTTAGGTCAATAACGTCGCGTTTACACTGCGGCGTTACTGAAAAACACTCATAAATCAGATTAGGCCATCTGCCTTACATGAAACATAATGTCACATAAAAGAGATTTTATATCTTTTTTTCTCATTTTATACCACTATGGAAGCAATTCCTCTGTACATTTTTTTTTTTTTCATCAGAACCAGTTCCCATAAAACAATGCTAACTGTGAGATTATGAACTACTACAAACAGACCTAATCTGATTTTCCAAAGGTAGCCACATGTTTATGATTTGCTTAGATTTAGTCTCCAGTGACAACACTTTATCTGAGCTTTGTGGAGATATCTCTCAGATTGCTGCATCATAGTAATTTAGCCATTGAGGCCCCTAATTGCTAATTCTGTCAGTTTAATTAAAGTCTAAAAGTAGAGCAGCCTCTTTAAACCATCCGAGCATATCTGTGGGTGTCCCTTATGTAAAAAATAGCTGTGGGCTGATTGGAGGTCTTTTTTTTCATTTTGAAAGCTTACTTTATTTCTGCTCATTCCTTTCGCCTGTGAGATTTTCCTCAGCATTGCTACTGGGGTTTTCCTAGGGTGACCAGATGTCCTCTTTGGGACCTAAAAAAAATGTCCGGGGTGATTTCCAAAATCGTCCGGGATTTCGTGCGCCTGTCTCAAACATAATCTGCATTGGCAATAGAATTCCACTCCGTTCCGTTTTAGTCCATTCCATTTTTCCACTACATTTTAGTTTTAGTTACTATTTTCAGGTAAAAATTATATATTAAATAACATAATGATGAGTTTACTACAAAAAATAAAGAGAAAGATTAGTTTGCAAATGTTATTGCTTACATAAAATGGATATCTCCTCTTGTCTTTTATTGGATGTGAGTGTCATGAAAAAAAAAGTTTCCCCGCATGAATAAACTGTTCTCTTACGAATAAACTGTTCTCTCACAAATAAACTGTTCGAGGCCAAAGGAGGTCAATTTCTCCAATATTTCTCAAAAAGCAGAAAGATTAAAGAATAATTTTTAAAGAAAAATTTGTCAAAATGTATGCAGCAGAACTGCTCTCTCTCTCCTTATTTCCTTCTGGGGTTTCACTCTGAAGTCATCCACAGTGCTCCTTCAAATTCTCTGTGTGGACAGTGTGTATATGTAAGTGGTAATAGATTTTGAAAATGAGTTGCCCAATGTCCATATCTCGTGTGTCGGCACCATGGTGAACACAATTGTGCAGAATATGCGCTGGACAGCCACCACCAACAAGAGCTGTGTTCTGCAGGGACTTCTTTAAATGTGCGAAAACATTGTTTCCCTCCTCATTACGTCCGATTCCTCCAAACATTTTATTGCAGTTATCATTTTATTGCAAAGAATCCCTTCTTTTTGCAGTGTGTCTTTAACAGAGCGATGGTACAAAAAAGGTGTCCTCTTTTTCAACTACCCAAATCTGGTCACCCTAGGTTTTCCTGAAAGTGAATATGTATAAATCCTTGGTCAATATGTAAAAATGGGTACATTTCAGACATTTATTTTTCAGATTTAGCTTGTGTCTGACAGTAATAACAAAAGTTTTTGATGGAACGTCTACTTTGACATTCATGTGTAATACTAAATAAATCAAATAAAATATCTATCCTCTAAATAACTTTCTCCGGATATCAGATTTTCACAATTAATTCATCCTACTAGGTACTGTATGTCTAATGAATTTGCCACCGGCAAGGTAGACAGGTTCAATCAGTTCTTAAGGTAAAACACAGCTCTCTTTGTCCCGTAGCTACTTAGAATAACAAGCAGCTTCAGGAGGCCTGCAGGGCCGAACTATGATTCCTGGAGCATGAAATGCACTTGGCATGCGAGAGGACTGTCAGTCGGACTGGGGCATAGTGGTTCCATACTGTATGGCTACACTGCAGATTTTCATACGTGGGCCAGCACCAAATAAAATGGACTCTAGCACTCTGTCATCACTTTACCTTTAGCTGAAAAGTCTAGTTTTCTGCAGCCACAGCACAGGAAGCTGCTATGTCTTCCTGTAAATGAGGAGGGTTCACCCATTGTTCCAGGTTTAATATTCAAAAAGTGTATTTGAACCTAATGTTTATGCTTTCTCTTCTACAGTGTTTGTTTCCTGTACTATTCTTTCTTTCAGGGTTCATTACACAGATGCCCAAGACCTTTTACAAAAACAGAAACAAAGTAAGGCTTTTTTTTTATCACAAACTAGTTACTTTTGGAGAGTTGTCTGCACTAGCCCATTTTCTGTTTTCGTAGAATTGTTTAGAAGATTGGCCTTGGGATTTTTTTCCTAGAGATTCCCCAAATGACAGGAGTACTGTATTTGTTCACTTTTTTGAGCCAAGATTTTTGGGAGAAACTATAATAAACAATAGTGTAAAAAAACAGCTATGGTCTTCTATACCATCAGATTGATCATTACATCATGGTTCTGTCTTTCTAGCTGAGAGGAAAAGTCTCGAGGAACCTGCGGTCTTCCTGCAACAGGTACAAGCATACCTTCCGGAGTGTTTGCATCTCCAACACCAAATCAAATCCAGGAAGGTTTTAGAGACACAATGAAATATCAGAGCACCTAATGTAATTTTATGTCTTTGTGGGTAAAACAATATGAGGGAAGGTTTCATTTCCAAAGAAAATTTTAATTATAACATTCAGGGATTTTAATGTGATCACCAAGGGCGCAGATCTCAGAACTTAAGGGAGGATCATAAATGTGGAATTTTCTCCAGAGTATGGAGGGAACATCAATAATAATGTGATGATGGAAGGGGAGCAGTCTCTTAACTATCCAGAGCACACGCCACTGTGCTAACCATTCAGCGAGATGGTCAACTATTAACTAAAGGCCTTATCCAGGGTTGTTACAATATGATCAATGTATAGATCATTATCTGCTGTAACAGTACAGCCAATACTATACATGCTCCAGCAGCTGGTCTATTAAACATTTTAATTTAACAATTTCTGGGGTTTGCAGAATTGAGGTGTTATATAAGAACAGGATTGGTGTCGAATCTTACAGTGAGCTGCTACTGAGTGACTGCTGGGCTCAAGGAAGATCTCCATCACAGCTCCGTAGTAATCGAATTCGGAATAATGATAAAAGCACATGCAAATCTTAATGTAAAACTCAGATTTTTGTTAAAAACCTTTTTTTCCTCTCATTAGCGATCGTGTTTGAGTCATTGTAGTTGGTTATGACGATGAAGACTTTGATGTAGATCCGTGTTTGGGAAACCAGACAGGGAGTTGGAGTTGGAGTTCTGCATCTGCTAATTTTAATGTAACTCGTAGGTAGCAACCAAGATAGATTTTATATCACATTAACTGATAAAAATGAACTATTAACTAGAGCCAGTTGTGACATCTGGCCTCATCACTTTTTAAAACGTTTATTAAGCAGAAAGCGTTTAATATTCTGCTCTTATTACCCTTAGCAAGACAAACTCCCACTGGGAGAATCATATACAAGCTCATACTAATAAATGTACTATAGGAAGGTAGGAAATAAAGGCAGATAACATGTATCTGTTTAACTATGTATGTGTTTGCCGGTGTATTTGTATAGTGTTTGTGCATCTTTGTAGAATTTTGGGTTGTCTTCCAACAGAATACCTCATTAAAAGGCAAATCAGATGCATGAAACAGCCAGGGGAAAACAGTGGAAAGTCTATGGAACTGTGGAAAAAAAAAAAAACATACACAAAGTTTATATTACTAGTCCCATTTTGTTTGGGGTGGTTATATCAAAAACAGCAGCAGCAGCAGCAGCAGAGGAGACGGTAGCATGAGGAGGTGGGGGCAGAAATGATCGGCGTGCCCTCTTAGAGACTCTTGGTTGATCTCTTCCTGGTTCGGCGAGCCGTGCGGGGAGGCCGAGGCGATCGGGTGGCTGTGGCGGTTGGAGCACATGTCGTAGAGGTTCCCTGAGAACTGCATCTTCTTGGATTCCTGGCGGAGAGACTCCCAGACGGCCGCTGCCTCCTCCGGACAGCCGGCCATCACCACGTTGGCACAATCATGGAATTCGTCCCATGACCTGAAGAAACAAAGAAAGGGAAAAAGGGAAGATGGAGAGAAAAATGATGGATGGTTTGGAATTACATTCCCATCAATCAATTCCATAGAAGGAAATGATAGTTTGTTGATGGGATCTGTTGGTCCACCACTGGTCAACAACTATTGGATGATTTGTACAGACATTCCACTAGCACTAGCACCCGGACATTTGTGTTTTTGATGGAACTGTATCAACAACTATTGGGTCGATTGCCACAAAATCTGGTCCATGTCCCCCTCAGGATAAATCCTAATAACTTGGTACTACTTTATGCTAATTACATCCTAAATCCTAATTAGTCTCAAGACTAAACTACTGAAAAAAGTAAAGATGGAAAGATCAAAGGCAAAATAAAAAAGAGTGGAAGAAAGAATTTGTATAGATTTATAAATTACGTTGCATATACATACATATATATGGTGGAAACTTGGCTAATGGCAATATGTCAGATCAGCTGTGAATTTAGACTATATATCTGTAACTATAAATGATCTCTGTGCTTTTCAGAGCAGCCATGGCGTGACATGACATGATTGTCATTTTGTTATTTTGCACCTAACATGTCTTTTAACATTAGAAATACACCAAACGGACATGTTAAAGGTAGGTTAAAAACTTGATTTCAACTGGAAAAGGTCTTTAAATAATGAGGACCTGAGCAGACAGCATAGACAGTTACTGATGAAGATGTTGCGACAGTGAAGTATGAGTCTTTTCACTGAGAAAATTGGATTTGATCCATCTGTATGCTCCTTTTCCTTCTTGTAGCAGTTGCCAAGACACTATCTCCTCATCTCCACCGCTCTGAGAGCAAAAGTCGCTCTGTGGGTCAGACTGAAATGAGGTTTATTAGTTCACAGAGAATAGAAAAGGCTGTCACGAAGTGGGTGTTTGTTGAATCACTGCTATAGTACATCCAGGTCTATATTTTAATCATTTAAAGGGGCAATTCCACTTGGTGTTGAGGGTACAAATGCCATGCCATTTAGTGGATTCCAGTACCACCCAACATACATCTGTGGCAGAACTACACTTAAGTTTATCTGTGCTTTCTGATGAAAGGGCAAGTGTAGAAGAACAACTGCCTTGACTACCTTGATTCTGGTTTACATTTTTCCAGATATAACCTCCCGTACCCACAGAGAAACATTAATATTTGAACATGATTACTCTGCCTATTTATGTAGTAGAACAGGTGGTCCTACAGATGTCAGGGTCTGCAATAGCAAACTGTAGCAGGAAAATTAAACAATGTTATCATACACTAGTGCATTCTGGGTGGAGGACAAAACTTTTTCTTGAAAAGTCAAAGCTGCCTTTGACTTTCTTTTGTCTTTCTACAAAAAAGAACCTGCGTTATTTTTGGTGAAAATAAACCCCTCTGCATTATCAGTCGTGAGCCTGTTTTAGTTTTCAACTACAATAGGTGAAACCTAAACAACAAGTGAATGCGTTTTCGTGCACAGCTTAATCGAAACTATGCTCAAAATTTGATTTTGGCATCTAATCAGGCATCTGTCCATGTCCAAGATTACATGCAACAGAGAAAATTGAATTAGTGACTGGACATGTCCTACTGCTCAAAACTAGTGGGCATTGTCCTGTTATAACCAAACCACGGGGGCATAGCACAGCTCTGGCATTTTCAAACAACAAGAACTAGGTCCTGGAGGCTGGTGTTGGTGCAGCTTTGTTCCAACCAAGCAGTAACACACCTAATTTACTAATGAAGACCTTAGAAAGGGCTATAATGCTTGACAAAATCAGGTGTGATACAACTTGGTTGAAACAAAAGCCTGCACCGACAGTGACTCTTTTGGACCAAATGGATAATCACATGTAAAGTACGCCTTACTTCTGGTGCATTTCTCATTTTCAAGTGTGATTGTATTTTTCTTCTGCGAGTCTAGTTTATCTCTGATTAAAGCCTATGCTGGAGAAAACCAACGTCCCTGGGTGTCTCATATTGATATCAGTTGTCCAGTTATACTCCAAATATAGAAATAATACATTTTTTTCCAAGTGCCGTATAAACATACTGACTGAGCTAAACAGCCTGTCTCTCTCCATATCGCTGCATGATGCATAGATGCATCTGTGTGACATTTCAGCCAGAGCTAGAGACCGCACTTTGCCATCCTTCCCCAGTACTGCAGTGGTTTGTCTTCCCGCGAAGTTGTGGCCTTCCCGAGGCACGTCTCTGGCTTTAAGTAAAAGGCAGCACCCTTTAGCTGGATGATGTGAATGCTTGCTCGTCCGCTATCTGGTCAGACACGCTGTCCAGGCTGCTGCTGGCCTGGGCCTTGCGTAGCTTTCTGGCAGGTGGTCCTCACAGGTCCCCAGCTTGTCTGCCTCTCTGTAAAAAACGGTGTAACCGTCTCTTTGTCCTCTGTAGCCATGTTGATGTTTAAAAAAAAAACAACCCTCACACACACACACAAAACCTTGGATCAGGCAGCACAGTTGCAATGCAGTAGAGGGTTTTTTTTTTTTCAGTGCCAGAGAAATGGCTGCAGCTACGCTCCCCTTCATTGTTCTTACGCCATGGTCCTCGTCTATTCCTTTCAACAGGCTCAGAGTCACATCTGATGCCAGAGCATCAAAGCCACTTACTTTTCCGAATCAACTCTTCAAACAGAGCGAGAACGAATGGCGCCTCTTTTCCAGAAGTGCCCGCCGATCTCAGCGTTCGGCGGCGTCACTCACACACAGATCCAAATATACCCAGGGCCCAGTTCTGCTTGATGGCAGACTGCAGCAATGTGATAAGTGATGTTCCAGCGGCTCTGCACGTCTTGCTGGAATTTTTCTCAGCTGGTTGAGCTGCGGCTAAATGTTTAAAATGCCCCCAAATTTTATGCTGCCACATCGGCTCCTCTTCTCTGAGCCACGAGCATCACTCATGACCTTGATCAGGTTTCAACATGCATATCACCAAATGTTCCCACGCCTGCACCGGCTTCACTTGAAGAATGACTATTACGTGAGCAAACATCCTCATAATTAGTTAAACGCATGAGACACTGGGCTGATGCTGCTCGTTCAAATATCAGCAAAGAAGCTGACGACCGATATGTCCTGCAACAAGAGGATGATTTGGTGTGTGTGGTGTGTCGACGCCTGTTTTATCTGAAAGTGACAAGTGGCCATCAAGAGCATCGTACTGGGTAAGAGTTTCTGTTTCTGGACATTGTCTCTCCCTCTCCAGTGTTTGCTGTTGTTTCCTGCAGCTCACATTAACAAACTGCTTGAACTCAGCGGGGTGTTCTTCAGGTGTTTTGTCAAATTGCTTGTGTTAAAGCAGCAACTTTTCATGCCTCCTCTTGCAATTTGCACTATTTCTGTCTTCATTTGTCTTGATATGTTTATTTTACTATTTTTTCCCCTCTCCTCTACCTAACTTTACCTGTTCACTTCAGGTATGTATGGCAATAATAGTAACTATGACCCTGAAAGAAAGCATTCATTGTATTTTAGAGATTATGGTTGTTGTTACCATCATAGTTATTATTACTATAATAAGTTATGATTATTAGTAGTAGTTATGTATACGTCAATTTATTTATAGATCACATCCAAAAACAACAGATGTTAACCTAAGTGCTAGAAATTAGATTATGTGACATGAACAGAATGAAAACAACTAAATAAAAGAATAGATAGTCACAACACAAATAGCATAGCACAAACTACATAATTCAATATGAACTAAATCTTTACTTAGTACAAGACTCACTAGTTTGATTATTTGGTCGGCCCCAAGCAATAAAATGAGTGCTATGTCACATCTAGACTGCAGCGTGGTCCACTTTTATACCTGCAAAATGAACCAAAACTGATGTTTTATCAATGTTTAACTTCTAATAGAAATATGAGGCAATTCTGAGTCACTATGGAGCAACAAGTTCACACATTGCTACCTGTATTGGCTATTTTTTGGCAAAATACGAACATGAATAGGACGAACACTGTTCCAAAAACCCACAAGGTAGCTTTGAAATATTTAGGATCCCGTTGCTTCGACCAGAGTTCATGTTGTCACCAGAGTCAAGTGGACCGAGACCACCTTGTTTTTGGAGGTCTTGGTGCGCTTCATGCAGTGCGATTGATGCTTTCACACCAACGAAAATGAACAGAACTAAGTGCCTTTGTTTCGAATGGACTTTAGCAGCTTTAGTGATATTCATTGGTGGTGAAATTACTAAAAAGCTTTTTTGGCTCTAGGAGGAAAGGCACAATAATCTGAAAGGAACCTAAGGAAAAGGAAAAAAAACACAGACTAATAAAGACTAAGACTAATCACTACAGCAAAGAAAACAAGGCTAACACAAAATCCTCCAAAAGGAGGAAATCATGACCTAATAAAGAATATATATATTTATATATATAAAGTTTATGATCAGAAGCAACTCTTACCGTCAACCTTCTGCTGACCGACAGACACTTTTAAATATTTGCTTTTGCATACACCTACAATTTCTATGAAACCATCTTTAGCCACTTACTCATGCACCAATACCACAGCATGTCTGACCTCCCTGATGTGTGTGTGTGTGTGTGTGTGTGTGTGTGTGTGTGTGTGTGTGTGTGTGTGTGTGTGTGTGTGTGTGTGTGTGTGTGTGTGTGTGTGTGTTTGGCATGTGTCCAACACCTAAATACTCCAGTGGTCTACCTCTGGATGAGGGCTGCCTGCCCGCTGCTGAGGGCTGAGCAGCTGCTGGGGGGTTGTGGGGGGGTGGCGGTGGAATTGCAGCATCTGGCTATCGTGCGTGCACCTGTATGTGTTTGTACGTGTGTGTGTGTCTGTGTGGGTAGGTGTGTATGAGTGTTTCTAAGACGTACCAACAGCAGCTCAAAGTCGGAAAGTGATAGTGTCAGAGTTTGAGTTACTTATAGGTCTTTGTGTCTTTGTGTGTGTGTGTGTGTGTGTGTGTGTGTGTGTGTGTGTGTGTGTGTGTGTGTGTGTGTGTGTGTGTGTGTTTGGGTGCAGATGTGTGGTCCCTGCTCAAGTCGCAGGTGGTGCAGAGAAAGCAGAAACACTACGAGGACACTGACAGACAACCAGCTGCCTTTGCAATAATAAAACCTCCAGAGTGCCTCTGTTCCGCTGCTAACATGCTACTGCTGACATCCAGAAACCTCCAAACCCCACTTCTAGGCTTATTTATTTATATATGTGTGTGTGTATGTGTGTTGAGATTATTTTTTTTTACTTTTTTTTACTAAAATTAATTGTGTACAGAATTATGGCCATCTGCGTCTGGACTAAGTTTCACAATTACTGTTATTTCACTGTGAACATCAACAAACATCTTTGGGAATATTTAACATATTAATCTGAAACATTGCTTCAATAGATTTGATGAGTCAGGGAACAGAAAGGAGTGAAACACGGTAAAGCAGCATATGAGAAATTAAGAAGGGAAAGAGTAAATCGGAACAGGAACAAAAAGGTACTCTATGTGCAGTTCCAATGATACAATCTGTTCCTTGTACATTGATGTATTAAAAGAATGAATTCTGAGATATTGAGATATATCCTTTAATGAGAAAATGTGTCTGATAGAAACGAACGGCCTTATCTGTTTTATACTATAGAAGTTTGACCTCAGCCCAGGGTTCATTGGTTAGGTTAAGGCCCTTTATTAGGCCTCCCATTCATTAGTGACATGATTATAGCCCTCTTTTTCATTCCCCTACTTTTCATCATTGCTGTTGAACCTTTGGCCTGTGTGATTTACATATAATAAAGATATTAGATAACAATGCATGCTGATACATATTAATCACCCTTACTAGACCAGTATCACCCTTACTAGCAGTTGTTATATGAATGTAGCAATATCTTTGGAAGCTTTTCCTGATATGCGATTCCTCTATTCCCCTACTTATACACTGTAGGTCTGGACTAGGGTATACACAAATTAATGGAATGGAATGGATTAATGAAATATTTAGGAATCAACATTACATCCCCTGAAAGAAAAATATCCAGCCTGAATATTCCTGCCGTCCTCTGTGCAGTGGAGGCTGACGTTAATAGATGGACATCTTTACCACTGTCTCTGTGGGAAAGAGCTGACATTTTGAAAATTAACATATCACCGCGGCTTATATACATATTTTCTTCTTTTTCTCTTACATTCCTGACAGTCAGTTTAAAGAGACACATTCCCTCTTCACTCAGCTCCTTTGAAATATTTTTAAGTCTTTTCATTGTATCTTGATGCGCTCTTTACCTTCTCCTCTTTTCTTCTTTTTTATACCTCACTGTTTTATTCTCTTATTTCCATAAAAGCCCCTCTAAGGTCAGTTGTTGCTAATTAGAATCTGTTATAAGCAGTGTAACACTTCAGACGGCTGTCTGTGTGACAATGTACATTGTACCTGTCTCAATCAAACAAACTACAAAAAGATGAAGAAAAAGTTATTAAAAAAAACTAAATGCGGCCTAGGACTTGTGGATGTGTTTTACTACTAGTCTTGTCTAACTCAAGGTATCTACTTCTATATATATTCCATACAAGGAACATTATCTAGTGGACAGGTGGGAATGGTTGGTGAAGTTTATTCTGCCCAGACCACCACTTACCTTATACAGTATTATTATATTATAGTATTCTCAGGCACAATTGCTATAATGTTTTATAAGAGGTAAACTAGCAATAGCATCCTACAGCTATCACTTCAGTACTTCACAACCACAGATCGTCATGGAAACGCTGCAACAGGCCAATGTATCCTGTCCTGTTTGACTTCCATGATGAGAAGAAAATATATAGATTGTGCATGGCTTCCCTTTTGCCATGACCCTCGCCATGTTCAGGTGACTTGAACAGGAGCTGGCGTCTCATTTATAAAACAGGGTGTGTTGGATCCAAACTAAAAGTTTCCATCTCCAAAAAAACAGAAAATTGTGTGCAGCAAAATTGAAAAAAAATCAACCCTGGGTAGAAAAGCTGCACAGGCTTGAGAGAGGCAATCTCAAACATTTCACATAACTAAATGGCAAATGACCAACAAAAATTAACACATTAACATGAATTATTTCTCACAGCAACTTACTGAACATGTTTAAACAGAAAAAAATAATGCAATCAATAAATAAAAAAGCCAAAATGCTGATAAAAACATTAAAGGAACATGGTGCACACTTTAATGTAAGACCACTCTGAGCTTTTAATTTATAGCAGTGAATAAACTAGAGTTAGAACAGGACTTACACAGTGACACTTTGTTACTAAGTATCTCTGCCTGGATGGCAGCAGCTGAAACTCACTGGCCAAGGGAATCAGACCTATAAAACCAAGCTTAATCACACTCCAGGAAACCTTCCCTCATTCTGTGTGAAAATGTGTGCACGTGGATCCGATCATTTCTTGCTCTCTGTAGCCCACATTCATCCATAAAGGGTTGATGTGCTTCCACCCGCACCGATCAGTCTCTCTCTTGAGGCACCGAAAACCAATAAGTGTCACGACTCAGCGGCTTGTCCCGTTTGTAGTCACTTGTAAACAGACGGTTCTAGAGAGGGGCACTACAGCCGTAAAAGATTGTTTATCGTCTCATTTACCAGTTTTCTGACTTCTCAAAATTACATATGTAACTCAAAACAACCATAAACAATGTTGGTATACTGTAAGAATTCCTGTGAATCCTAAAATCAGATTCGTCTGTTCCCACTTAACCAGTGTTACTGTTAACTTACTGTATCACAGCAATTCTGCATTTGTAAGACTTAAATCATAATCAAACAAATGCATTTCTTTTAATTACTATTACTTAATTACTAACAGAGTGAATTTCAGACTAATAATTCAGTCCATCTACCGAGGATTCACATATTTTATGTGGAAGCTGGAAATATCAAAACATGGATGTATTCTGTTTTTCTTTTTAACATTTTTTTTCCTGCATCCTTCAGAAACTTCAGGAACTGTCATGACCAGTCTGTCCAAGGTTGATGCACTAAAAGGTAAAATAAATAAATCTATTAAAAAAAAAAGCCTGTTGCAGCCTCTGAGCTCTATTGAGTTTGTAAAATGAAAAGAACCTAAGAAATTAAGAGAATTCAGGTATTCTCAGTGAGAGGAGTTTGAAAAAGCTTTTTTTTTATATATATATTAAAACCGCCGCTCTTCAGCTGCGGTGGCCTTCATCAGCGCTACCAGGTTGACGCGCTCCATGAAGGCTACCTTCATTCTGTGCAGGAGAAGAATTCTTTCTGTTTACCACTCACACAGGACTCAATCAATATTTTCCAGCCACAGTGTCATAACAGGAAAGGAGGGACAAGTAAAATGACAATGCGCGTTATTTTCAGAATCAGAATTAGAAGCAAGTTTATATATATACATATACAGGAGAGTAGAAAAAACAATGTGCAACATAAGTCAGGGGTTTCGTTGAGTTATTGAAACGAATATAGTCTATCCAGGGGGAATCTCTAGACTTATTTATTCAGGTTCTGGTCTTGATGGACCACAGCCAGACACACAGTCCAGGACCAGGATGGGAGGGGTCAGCTGTGGGTGTACAGCTAATACAGGGATCATACCATTACCATTTCTGTTATTACCTTTTAAGCATATTCACATGTATTCTTTTTTTTTAACATTTATTTTTTATGAAAATCTTGACTCCTTCCATTATTTATGAAGATGCACATTCAAAGGTGAGTTTGCTGAACTTTTCTCATGGCATCGTTGTTTGGCCTTAAATGAAGGTGACTCTAAACCGAGGGAGGAACAGGAACAGAGATAATGTAAATCTGCAGAGGGTAAAAATATGAATGCGAATGCAGGGCCTGATGTGAAAGGAAACTCAACCTTGTGAGATTTCTAATAACACCCGTTTTAGAGAATGGAGGACTGCCTTGGTTTGTGTGACTGTAACCAAGGAAACAACCACCTTATTGACTTCTGTTCATACCTAGGAAACCTTTGTGTTATGTATAGATTATTTACAGGGAAAATGATGAGATTTGTTTTTAAAAAAAAACATTGGAAAAACATCTGACAACACAGATCCTGAATCGTGAATCAAAATGTTTTTCACCAGTTTCGACCTCTCCCTCTACCAGGGGTAGACACACAGAACCCAGCAAGGACGTGTCTGAAAGAACCAGATGAATAAGCACTCTGCCTGTCCTGCTAGTTGGGCGGCATTTGGTTTTTGCTCTGCCATTTTCTACATGGTGGTCACGTTGCAAACTTTTTCATTTAATAGATAAATAGTTCACTAAAAATATCCTAAACTTGCTATGTTATTATTTATTTGAATAAGCCCACATTTCCCCACAATATTAAACAATGGCTCCTAAATTTTAATTTTAAATATCATGCATGTTGCTTTTCCTAATACTCCTCACAATTCTATCATATAATTTGGAATCAAATTGGTTAATAATGTATTTGCTGTGGTGAAAAAAACTTTTTCACAGATTTCAACAAATCATCCAGTTAAAAGATCTGACTGAGGACTATTATGTGTTTTATGCTATGATTATTTCCTGTGATTCAGGGGAAACCTCATCTCAGGCTTCATATTTAACAGTTTATTGTTTGGGATATTGTCCTTTAAATATTCCTTTTATTTTTGGAATTGTTTCCATTGTGGATTGCATTCATATGTATATTGTGATACGAGTGATCATTTTCTCATACTGCAAAGGACAAACCTTTTGTGAAATATCACTCATCAAACCAAGCTACTAATAAGAAATGAATAAACCCAATTACACATAGTCCAATGCAGTGTCAATGGGGTGGACTAAAAATAGAAACATCCAGGTGCTTACTGTAATAATTAGTGTCAATAAAAAACACAAAATCACCACAGAGGTATTAAACATTTCAATTTGTCATTTGGAGGAAGAAAAATAATATATTGATGGAAGCAAAAACTGGCCATGATGATTTTTATTTTATAACCATTTATTAATTATTATTGTTTTCTATCTATTAATAACTTTTTCTCTCTGTTCTCTTGCATGCATATGTCATTGTGTGCAATCAGCCCGTCTCAAAGAAATCCATATTATAGCAATATCTGTGAAGGCGGCAACAGTAGAAACAGTTCAACCATGTAAAATAAATATGGCCATGTCAGACCAAGTTTCGCTGTTTCCATCAAACTTTTCTAATGCAACTTTAAAATGTGCATCAAAACACATCACCACAGAGCCTGTCACTAATTTAAGAAAGCAAAGTTTTACAAGGAGCAGTCTGTTATCACTTTATTTCTCATCATAGAACGTCCCAGAAGAGTATCATTGCTCATGTTGATTATTCATGGAGAATTGTCCTTGAATTGCTTCATACAGTATGTACATTACAAATCATTCCTTAATCCGAGGTCTATAGCCGTACAAAGGCATCGAATTGTGGGAGCGATACGCACCACAGTGATGGTTAGTTACCAATGTTGGTATGTCATTAAAATGGATTTAGCCCTGGAGCCTTCCTAAGCTAAGCTTCCACGATGAAAGGGTCCTTCTAAAAAAAAAGATACAAAAGCAAGCAAGGCTGACGGGTCACAACCTGGTAACCAAAATGTTATTTTTATTCATGGATTGTAAAGGCTTATCCTATAATAAGCTCTACCAAAGTTATTTTAATGAACGTTGTGATATAACCTATATACTTTGTCTTTGCGGTACCTATTTTTCACCTGAACCTCCTCCGTTCTTTTTAAAGCTGCAGCAAAGGTTAATGTTCAATTCTATTGTATCTAATTCCTTCGTATCTTTGGCCCCAAATATTTCCTTTTCACCTCACCTGCCGTGGCTCGACAATCGCCGCTGCATAATGCCTATTGTGAACATGAGGAATAAAAGCAGCGCTGCACTCCAGGGACGACTCTGACAGTGGTGCAGCCTTGGCCTAGATGCAAATCATAGCCTCCTATTCAGTCTCCTCACTTAATGCGTGTGTGTGTGTGTGTGTGTGTGTGCATGCACGCGCTCGCAGATCTTCGGGGGGGGGGGACGCCATGCTACTTCCTCATTATGTGGCTCTGATAGAAGCTCTAAAACCATTTTCTTGAGTGGAGAGAGGGAGGCAGAAAAGAAAAGAGAGTGAGAGAAAGAAGACAAGTGGGAGGGAAGAGGGAAAGAAGAAGAAAAAGAACAAAGAGATGAAAAATGAGAGCGGGAAGGGGGGAGATGGAAAGAAGAAGTAAGGCAAGAGAGTATAGATTGGGGGAAGTGTGTGTGCATGTGTGTGTGTGTGTTTGTGTGTGTGTGGAACACTCGCACTAAGGTGACTGGGTTGCAGGATTAGTAATTTAATTGGTACCTCAAGGAATAAAAGAGGCTTAACAACAGTGGAGTGGTACTGCGGGTGGGCTGCAGGGCCATGGTGACACACACACACACATACTAGTTGTTATTTCACTTTTCAATTTTAAAGCCTGCCCCCTAATAGCCAACCACACCGTTTTCGAAGAGAAGAGTCTTGGTTGAGCCGGCTTTTGGTGAGTTGGTCATCTTAAACTAAAGTCTGTCCATGCAACAGACAGTTTGAAGTGTTTTCCTTGTGATCCAGCAGAGGGTGTGTTAAAATCAGATAGACCTATCCCTCTTCAACCTGTCAGTGAACTAAGCTAATAAATTAAAGCAGAGCAGGATACTAGTGAGCAATTGTAGCCTATTGGATAATCACGATACGTCCAACTCCATTCTGGAGCTGCGCCTTTGTCTTATTAGACTTTGTCTAGCAGGAAATGGACGACCCCAAAAAAGGTGACACGCAAACTCATGCAAATATTCCCCTATCAGACATTCACTGTCATGGCATCTTCCCAAAGTCTCTTTAATTGCATCTATGTTCCCTCCACCTTCTTCCCTTCTGTGCATCTGAGGTCGCTTTCACACCCAACCAAGCGGACTTGGTTAGGTGTGACATTGGCGACACCGCTGCACCGATGGCACTGAACCCTGCTTTGAGTGTCAACAGTCACCGTCACAGCGGTTGAAACGGCCGCTGGTGGCTCCAGACTGGCAGACCTGCTGGATTCAGTCAACACGGAGCAGCATGTGAAGTTCGCTGTTGGAACGATGTTTCTTTTATTTATTTAGCAGCTGCGCATGGCTCAGCAAGCAACCAGAGGAAAAGAGGAGAATCATGCAACAGTACATTTGGTCCTGTGTTTGATCCGGTGAGCTTTCACCCTGCTCACAAACCGCACCAGGGTTGGTCAGCAGTGTTCAGTGTCGGTTTAAAGTGAACTAAAGGAGGACAGTGTTAACTTCTGCGTTATGCAGCACCCCCCTCCTAGGATGTCCAAGGGCCTCCCATCATGCTCATCCATTCAATGATGGACAAAAAAAAATCCCTTTTGCGTCATTTAATTAACCAACCACATGAAGCACTGTCTCGAGCCTCCATTAAGTCAACGGGCAGCGACAGAGTGCAGGGACACAGCTGTGACGTCATGCTGGGAAAAGAGGCTTTTCTGGAACTGTTCTGACTGTTAGAAAGGGTCCATGACATAAAAATGCAGAATACAAGATCAGTAATTACCAGGGGTCATAGCTGTCAACGGTTTTACTGGCTTCTCTTTTACTATTGTGGTCGATGGGAAAACTGATTTTTTGGTTGCATGTTTTTTTTTTGAGTGGCCACTGGGAAAAGTCAACATGCTGCTGAGAGGGGACGCCATATGCAGGTCTGATAATAAATCATGGTGTTTCCTTGGTCATAGCTCTGATCAGTCTGAGACAGTCCTCAAAATGGCACAGCCTGAATGATTTCTGGTTCAAGTGAGGAGCCAGGATCAAGGAAATGGCAAAGAAGCAACAGTCCTCCCTGAAGCCTCTCTGCAGTTTGATTCTTCCCTCCTTGTGCTCTTCAGGCAAGCCTACTCGCCGTTTTCAGTCGACGCACCTTTCCTGCATTCAGCCTACACTCATCAGCACCACAAGAGGAGAGCATTGAAGAGCCAGTCCAGTCGAGTACAGCAAACGAAATTAAATTATGTCTGTGTATACAGAACCTGCATAAACACAATAGAGAATGTCACCTAGGTGCTGCAGGCAGGTGTTCAGTGAGAGCGTGTGTATTCCTTTTATCAGCAGCACCTCATCCCAGTGCTGGTTAGAAGTTAAACAGCTACTGTCGCAGGGCTGCGAGCCCTAATGTCAGCGGTACAGCTGTGAACGTAGAGGTGCAGCGTGTTCTACAAATCCTCAAGACAAGTTCCCGTGTGGAGGGGATTAGCCCTGAAAGGACTGAGCAAAGTTCTTGTGACAGAGCATAAATGAGCTACATCTGGCGCCCGTTGGAACCTGACCAGGCTCACTTAAGGTGGACTGACCTTTAAGGTGGACCAGCGATCCTCATTAACAATCTGAGCCGCTCCTGCAGACACAGACTCTTCTGTATCGGCGCTCCGCTGAGAGGAGTCTGTGTACTTCAGAGGAATTCAATATGATTTTGGTACTGTACAAATTTTACGTGACAGAAACATCGCTCTCGGATCAGCAATCCTATTCTAAGACCCGTCACACATTAATGGATCCCCCTCCCTGTTCGAGAGGATACAACTCAACGAGAAGATGGATGACAGAGATGTATATAAATAGAGCGGTGAGCGGAGATGACAGAGCGAGTGGGAGGAATGACCGATGGATACAGGATATAGAGAGATGAAGTGGTGAGACAGAGGAAAGGGGAGGAATTAAAAAAAAAAAAAAAAGCGA
Source organism: Eupleurogrammus muticus (assembly GCA_036785175.1). NCBI lineage: Eukaryota > Metazoa > Chordata > Actinopteri > Scombriformes > Trichiuridae > Eupleurogrammus > Eupleurogrammus muticus. The sequence continues at coordinate 16,855,986 of JAYKQN010000010.1, read as the reverse complement.
GTGAGAGATGTTCTGCATCTTTAATCAGCGGCATCAGGCCTCCAGCCGAAACAAAGGGAGGCTAAAAAGCGAGGTGCAGTGTGAAGATATACTGAGAGGCTTAAAAAAGTTTTTTTTTTTAAATGAAACAGAAACTAAAATTCTCCTTTGCATTTATCCACTCAACTACACTTAAGAAATAAATATTGTACATTTTACTGCATTTACTCGGCAGCTTAGTTATTTTTCAGAGGATGATTTGACACAATGAATAATATAAGCGCTTACCTTAGCTGTTAAAATACAATACATCACATCTGGTTTATAACCTTTTTGTCTGACATATAAAAAAACTGCGTCTAGTCAGGTAACATTTCACCAGTCTATGACTTGTTAACAGCTGCAATAAAAAGAGTATTTTCCTCTGATGCTTCTCGCATGGTTTCATTACAATAAATGTTTAAATGATAACAAATTTCACCAAAAGTCAAAGATTAGAAAAAAAAAAGTCCAGAGCGTGAAAACAGGACAGAAGAGAACAAACACAGCACTTTGTCTCAAAATCCCACCGATTGGTATCTTGTGACCGTTTGGAGGGGGTCTGACCCCTAGGTGGAGAGCCACTGGACTAAAGTAGATTACTGTATATAGAGCTGATGAAGAGAAATTCCTAATTGTAGTGTTTGTTTTAATCTGAACAAACCTCCTGAATGATAAACACTAAATGAATCCAAACCAGAAGAAGGCAAAAGCTCAGATGATTTCAGGCTATTACATGACGACATCAACTCCATGTTTTAGCTGTTATTGCTCTGACTGAACGCTACCTCTGATAGGGAGGCTTAATAAACAGAAAACTAACTCCACACACTCATCTAAACCAGCATAAACATGTAAATGTATAGCGAGAAGCATCGTAACCGTGCTCACACACACACGTTTTTGCTCATACTTGCTGAATTCTCTTCACATTTGGTGGGTGGCAGGTGTTAATGTGAATCTCTGGTTACAGTTCATGTTACATGTTGCATTCCTGCACAATTCTTACATATGAGTAGGTGCACAATTCTATGCAGATGGCCATATTGTTTAAATGAAAACTTTAACGGGACCTTCTCAACAGTTACACAGAGGGTCCACAGTACATTTAGGAGACATTGAACTTTCAAAATGCGCAATATAATATATTTTTTTGTCTATAGGGTTGTTGGGAATTTAGATCCCTGACTTGAAAGAACCAGGACCAGATGCTATCAGTGGGTGGATTGCATGTGACAGATAAAGATTGACTGATACTGGACTCCTTGACAATAGTGACGCAGAGTGAACTTTGATTTTTTTGTCATAAAAAGAACAAAATAAATCTTGTATCATTGTCGGTAGGCTATAAAAACGGCCCCAGTCAGTAGCACGCCTAACAAAGTTGATGCTCAGATGTCTTTATAGTTTACCTTTGGCCAAACAATGTAACTTTGATACCTTCATATAAAACAAATTGAGCAAACTAAGGAAAGGTAAACTTTATTCATCCCTGAGGGGAAGTTCGGTTGTTACAGCAGCAGCCAGGTTTTAACGTGACAATAAGAAAATACATACTCAATATAAATAAAATACTTTACACCCGCTTGCTTTAAACTTTAGGGTAGTTAAAATGAACAAGTGCCATAGAAAGACAAAAGCGAGACCGATGTGTTGGCAGTGATTCCTCCTTTACCTTGTCAAGGCTGTTTCATCATGGCCGACGTATCCAGCAGCCGGTTGAGTTTGAGTGGAAAGACTCAATATTACTAAATACATATTTAATATAATCTTAGTCAGTTATACTTCTTTTGCTTTTCAAGTCCATGCTTCACAGTGGAAATTCTCAATGCACAAAAAGCATTTACAACAGTGGGGAATGAAACAATATCAGCTGACATACATTTTTTGGTGTTAGCATCTTTAATCATGAAACAAGGCTCCCTTCGTGGAGGGATTATGCATTAAGAGCTTTTGCATTTGGATTTATTAATTAGTCATTTAATGATGCTTAAGCCACAAATAGGAAAACTCACATAAACTAATATGGCCACTTGCATGGTAAAAGGTTTGTTTGCTGCACGGGACCAAAAAAATGAACAAAGGATTAAGACCAACATTTACAACTGGAAAATAGAAACAATAAACTCTTCTTATTTATGGCCTATAAGGAATCCAAGACTTTAATTGCAGTTTAAAAACCTATTATCAAGTGCCTTGTTACAAAGCAGGACCACTTTTTTTTCCCAAATGCAAATTACAATGATTGGAAGGAAATTTAGTAGCACAATCCTGTGAATAGTGCGAATCCCTCGTATGCAATGTATGTATGTCTTCTCACAGCTTGTGTTTGCATCAAAGAAAGTGAAAATCTGCAGATAACCATGTCTTCATTTCTGGGCTAATGTGAAAGTTCTTTTTGTCAAGTGCTTGTATTCTACAATAAAACCATCTTCATACGTGAATACAGGAACTCCTGTATCACCATTGTTTAGGCATATGTCGGTGTCGCATATTCTCATACGCAAAAGCACTCAGCACTAACCTGCAGATGGAGTGTATCTCGTGCGTGTCCTCATCCTTGCGGGCGCTGTCCGTCAAACTGTCGCCCAGAGCCATCAGACACTGAGCGAAACCCTTATAGATGGAGTGACACCTTCTGGTTGAGGCTGCAGCGACAGGGCAAGGGCTCAGCGCTGGAGAAAAAAAACACACACACACGCAAACACACACAAGGCGCATAACTACACGGGCAAAACCACACATACATAGAGAAAAAGACGAATTCGCAGCTCAGCTCGCCTTGTAGTATGGAATGGGAGATCAATCTCAACAGAAATAGCTGCGCATCAATTGACAATGAATGTATTTCTGTTTCTCTTTGTTAAGCATTCAACAAAGAAATGTACATATATATATATATATATATATATATATATATATATATATCGGCGCAGAGAGTGATGCTGCCGTCTCTGCAGTTGTTCTTTTCAATGATGGACTCGGAGGCTGAGCATTATCCATCATATACACAAAGCCTCAGTCGGAAGCGGGTCCCTCTTCAATCCTTTTCCCTCTTCAGTCTTTCAGTCTGAGTCTTTTCCTGATCGACTCCTTTCATCAAAAAATGAGACAACTCAAGACATGTTGACCAAGAATGTAACAGCATAACACAAGCCCGGACTGACACATATTTAGCTTCAGCGCTCCGATATCAACCCACTTCCACCAAATATATAGAGATGTTTCAGTCTTGACACTCAAGCGAGTGACTGAAAAAAACATCACACAGGATGATGGTTTCGTCTTGCTGTAACAGAAACATTTATGGATGTCACTTTTCGACAGTTCTAACCAGAGGCGTAGCATGTGGCGATGCTTCTATTTTACTAACTGACTGCTTTTCATGTGCTTCACTACCCGCTAAACATAGTCATGATGAGGTCTACCATTCATCTACTTTTCCTAATTCTTAAATTTTCTCTTCCTTTTTTCCATAATTTTGATTTTAGCAATGACATTTTGCCTGTGAGAATTTGATTTACTTATAACAGTATTGACTATTTTATCTTCAACTATACTATTCATTGAAAATAAACGATTTCACCACGAGAATGACTGAGTTTGCTGAATAAAAGGCGCATAAAGTTGACATCTGAGGAGTGTGAGTTTTCCTCTTATTTTGCCAGCTGATCAGCTTGTCGGGCCGTGGTTAAATGGCCGTTGTTCCACCACGTACACGTCTGTTGGCTTTCTGATGAGGCCCTTGTTGTGCTGTGAGGGAAGGTGGTGTGTCCAGATGAATGAATCCGTCTGCCTTCTGGTTTTGATCGTAGGCTGTGTGCAAATTACGTATGTAGTCACTGCAATGACTATTATAATAATGATTGTATGTGTGGGTTCTTTTTTCCATCTGTGGTTGGATGAGTGTGTGTATATGTCTGTGTGAGAGATGTAGGAATGCTAGTTTTGGGGCTGTAAAGTTGTAGTGGGAAGTGTATTGATTACACAAAAAAAGGTCAAGATGATTTTATTGATCCTCTCATCTCTCAGCAAGACAGCATCTAAGCATATTCCCCCAAATGATCCGATCCTACATATGGATGGAAGTGTGATGAAAATGCCAACCGAGTACTTAGTACTTCAAGGTATAAAATCCCAAATCATTGTAATGTTGGTGAGGGTGCCTGACCACTATTCCCACTACCTCGACCCCCCTTCAAAGCTTCCATCAGGATTTCAGAGTCAAGTCACTAAAGTGCATCCTGCATGAAAAACACACCCCTGAGAACCCAATCTCACAGGTCATTTACTTTGTTACTTTTTTTTACGGCCTGAATCTGTTTGTCAAAGGGGGAGAACATTTTTCCAGTGAGATAAGCATTTTGAATTAATAATAAATAAATAATTAAAATAAATCACTCTTATGCTGCCATTATATGTTTTATTTCTTTCTTTTTTTTTAATTTAACCTTTATTTTAAAAGGAAGTCACATTGAGATTTAAATCTTTTTTTTTTTTTTTTCAAGTGAGACCCAGATTTACAGAGGCTTAATCTAACAGCGAACTAAGCTTTCATGTACACACTGCAGAGGAGCAGATCTCTTCTGAGAAGTGGGCACCGCTGTTTGATTAGGCTCATCCTTCCTCATCTCTTAAGCAGCAGCGAAATTGCTGGGAATCAGAGGCATTGACAAGACTTGGGCCGGTGGTAAATTGTCATAAAAATGTCAGTATTTTACATTTTTTTCATCCTTCTTTTATTCTATATGTCCAATATTTCTAGCCTGGTTCCACATTTCCAGCTTCCCCTGTGATTCAAGTACATCTGGTGTTTAGTTAACCTTCTGGAGCCATGGCCAGGAACACAGTGGCAGAAAAGTACATCCAGTCAACTTAGATGTAATAAATAGAAATAGCAACTCTTAAATGTAACCGTTCCACTCCATGAATCCTCAAGACAAGAGAAGTTGCTTTCAGATGGAAATGAGACAGCTGATCAATAGATAAATCATCAGCTGTCACTTCTATGAGTTGATGGCTCACATCTTCCTTGTAGTGGGAAGCAGGGAGCCATCACGAGGTAATCACGGCGGGCCGCAGTCTACGCTATTATGACAAGCCCCGGTGCACACTCGTCACTTCTCGGAATACAAATGAAAATTGGTTTCCGGTCAGCATTTTCCAACAAGCAGGGGCGTCCCATAGACTCGTTAAATCTCCCTCATCATCTGAAAAAGATGTGATGTAAACCGATGATATCTGATGGCTGATGATAGCTCTCACTTGCAGCTGCATCATTTTAAGAAGTTGAAGCGCCACAGAATGTAAACCAAGTGTTACAAATTGATTCCACCTTTTTCTTTCTACTCCAACACGATTCTGTCATTCTTGCCCACAGGCACAGAAAGTGAGAGATCAACAGCCGCTTATACAGCTCAGACTTCAAGTTAAATAATGAATGAGTGATGCATTTCCTCCAAGGTTGCTTTTCCTAATCATCCAATAATTAGATGAGTGAAAATGTATGTGTGTGTGCGTGTGTCTGTAATATGCTATATCCTATCGTCTTGTGACTCACATGATCAAATAGAGACTTGACTTGGTATACCCACCAATAATTATTGCACATTTGTATATATAAAAAAAAGAATATAAGAAATTATTAATTGTATCATTTTTTAAATGTTCTATGAAAAAAAGAAATCCAAGATATTGATGGCTTCGCCTTCTTCGAGGGCACATATAGCAAGCGGCACCATTTTAAAATGAATGTGACTTGAATATGTGTAAATACAGACTTTATTCTAAGGTGTAGTTTGGATTATTTGCATGTGCCCATCCAAGCATTACTGGGGGACCCACACTCCCTCTCTGCATTTCCTCCACCCTACCAGTCCCAGTGCCATGCACCGTCTATATTTACGCCCGTGGAGATGAGCGCTGCACAGGGAGGAAACAAGAAAGTTCAGTGAGAAGTGTGGCAGCCTCTTTCTTTCTCCATCTGTTGCTCTGCTCTTTCTTCTATTTGAATTAATCTCTTTACTCATTCATCTCAAAGCTGCTCTCTCACGATGAGCCGTGCACACCGATGACTGCCGCTCTGTTCGAGTACAGCGTTTGAATACTTATCAGCACATACGTAGATACAAGAAAGCATCGAGAGTCTTCATATATTTAGAGGGAGGTGGAGGAATGTTTCAAAATTCAGATTAGATTAATTTTCTACTTTTTCTGTAGTCCACAGTGGTTTTTACTAATTCCATGGTAAGGGCCTAAATAAGTTAAACTTAATGATTTATGGAATGCTTACATATATCATTTAGACAGGACAGGTGATTGACAGGTGACTATCACTAATTATCAAGTGACAGCAGAATGGGTCAATGATCGAGAATCAGCAGCGTGATGATGTAAAGTGTTTTTTTTCAGTGAATGTGCTACAAATCTTTCTCTTCATGATTCTCATGCACCTCTGCATTTATTAATATAAACACATACAGATACATCCATCCATCCATCCATTTTCTATCCCGCTTATTCCTTTTCAGGGTCGCAGGGGTCTGCTGGAGCCTATCCCAGCGCATTTATGGCGAGAGGCAGGGATACACCCCAGATGGTCGCCAGCCAATCGTGGGGCACACACACCATTCACACACCATTCACACACACACTCACACCTATGGGCAATTTAGATTTGCCAATTAACCTGAGCATGTTTTTTGTATTGTGGGAGGAAGCCGGAGTACCCGGTGAAAACCCACGCAGACACGGGGAGAACATGCAAACTCCACACAGAAAGGTCCCAGGCCCAGGCCCAAGGCGGTCTTGAACCTGCGACCTTCTTGCTGTGAGGCAACAGTGCTACCCACTGCTCCACCGTGTCGCCCCATACAGATACATAATACATTCAAATTCAATACGATCGTATAATCTAAAAACTGAAGATGTACCATGCATAGCCATGCTTTGGTAGAGATACATAGGTAAAAAGCCACAAATTAAGAGAATTATATGTCTACGCATGTCTTTGGTAAGATTAAGGTTTTATCAGGCTTTATATATGTGGGCCAAATGAAGTATGTATTCCTATAGAAAGTGGAAGCTTAAGTAGATTTTTTTAGTTTGGCCAAATGAGGGTGTGTTGCATTGTACACTGACATACAAATACAGTTTTTGTGAGAAAAACAACTACAATTTATGTTATTTAAGTGTCAATCTAGAGGTTTCAAATTGGCCAAGCAAAACCGGATTGATGATAAATCTCTAACTTATACTTCTTCCTGTATAGTGTAACAACCTGGGCAGGTTACTATTATATGTGTTTAGAAATAAAAGAGTTTAAGCGCAGTTTCTGTTCTGTTTGGTGATAGTGCTGGGATTTCCTAAATGCATCTGAACCAGCTTAATATGTTAATTGTTGAGAGAGGTTTCAATACTTTTGTTACATTGGCTGCAGAATCTGTGCAGGAAGAAACAGAAAAACTAAGCTTTAAATTGTAACTTATCTTTTTCTTATACAGTAGCCAGATAGGAGGCAATGGGAGAGACAGAGTGGCCAGTCCGGGGAGGAGTGCTCTACCCCTCCACCACTGCAGCCCATCGATAGGATTTTAACTTTTAATGAGAATAACAACAACGATGATGTTTTGAATATCCATCCAAAGAATTCCACGAATCACTCCATGCACAAGCTGTATAGGAAGGTTGGCACACAGACACACAGACACACAGACACACAGACACACAGACACACAGACGCTCCTTGCTGTATAGATATGTTTATACACAAACATGCAAACGTATATATTGTAAATTAATTTGTTAAATTTATCCATTTATCCATGCCTGTTTTCTTTTCTCCGTGTTGCCAATCTATCGTCACCAAGGTCTGCTGTGCTGCACTGGGATGTCCAATCACTCTGAGAAACTGTTACAGTCACTATCACCAGCAGTCTAGAGTAGGTCAGTGTGCTGCTTAGGGAGATCACCACCTGACGGCACTCTGAACCCTGTCAGGAATCAATCTTCATAACTAATCAATAACATTAAAGCAGCTTAGAAACGGCTGTTTTTGCACCACTGCGGGTGACAGCCGTCCGGTCTGGGGTGCGCTCTGCCGGACTCGGCCGTGTGGGCTGCTGCTGGTGGTGTCTACCAAAGGAATATCTGCTCACTCATTGTGTGACATGCTGAAGTCTAAAAACTGAGCTCAGACAGAATCAGTTTCTCAGACACAGCAGCATAGATAGTTTTATTTGCTGCTGAATGACCATGAAAATACAAATGATCAATGCGATGCCTTCTGGACTCGTGATCTTCCAAGATCAGCCGCCAAAAAATGTCTTTTTTTAGTTTTCTCCCTGTGTAAAACTCAATAATAAGATTTGTGATATTCTTGAATCTTATCAATGTTTATCGTGAGTAATATTATCTAATCTACTACTGGTTTCTTTCTTTGCACATTGTTACACACTTATGTGTCTCTAATAGTGGATAAGAAAAACTGAAACTGGTGAAGATAATTCTATTTTTGTTTCAATTATTTCTTTTATTTATTTATTATTTTATTATTTATGTTGAGAAGTATTACGTTTTTCTACTGGCGGTTCATTGACCTTATTTTAAGGTAGGGAAAACAAGACTGACATAAACAAATTAAAATAATCTAAATTAATTCTATGTAATATTGGCGTAATTGTCACCGGGTGTCAACTGTATATCTTAATAATGTGACTGAACAAATCTCATCTCAAGAAATCAAAATTATTTGAGAGAGTTTGATGGGTTTCCTCCTCCGTTGATGTAAAACTAAATTTTAAAAAAAGCTGTCCGATGTCTCCAAACTGCAAACAGTTTTTTCAGATGCAGCGAAAGAGCGACGCGGTTCCAGAACAGCCTCCTGACTGGTCCCAGAAGCTGAGACAACGTTATGTAACAGCTTACTGCTCCCGGAGGAGCCGCACCGTCACTTGTTGACAGCGGCCTCTCCCCAAGACCGAGATCGTCTCAGAGCTGCCGGTGACTGATATTTCAGCGAGGCGAGATGGCCCTCTCTAACGGCGTGACAGGCGCAGATGCATCATGTCATGATTAGTGTACAAGACAGCAGGGATGACTCTCCTGAAGAGTGTGACTGTCCCAGAAGAAGCTTGTCATGATGAGTAAAAGTCAGCGCGGAGCCCCGGCTGGAGCCTGGCAGGTGAACAGGAGATGCTAATTGGGTCAGACACCGCATCACCACAACTCTTCCTCGTCTCCCCGAAGACCCGCTGTTTAATATTTAATAAACCAGACCTTCTCCCACCCCTTCTTTTCTCTCTGTGGTGTTTTCTTTTCTTTTTTTTTTTTCCTTCTAGGAAAACCTATTGATTTCAGGCAAGGTTGTTCAAGGGGCCTGAAGATTATTGGCTTCACTGATCTCCATCAAGTTTTAATGAAGACCTGAGGAGGAAAAAACTGCCGGAGTGAGAAAAGAAGAGAGGATGGAGAGGATGAGCGATAATTGGGAACGATGAAAGAGCACAACATGAGAAAGAAAGTGACCAAGCATGCTTGACTTAGTAATAATAAGTAACAGCCTGTTTGTTATCAGAAACAAGAAAAGTTGTTGCACATATGATGGAAAAAGAATCATGTGAGGAACTCTTCTGGAATATTGTGGTGTATATAGAGGGAGAGAAAGACGGTTCAATGAGTTGTCTACTTCTACTGTAAGAATGTATTCTGTGGAGCGTGAAACATAACTGTCATTGGGAAATAACTACAACTCCATACAGAAAAGGGAAAAACTCATTTGAAGCGGCCATAGCTGTCGACTGCCTTTATTTCCCCTCGTTGGGCAGAGCCTCCACTTCCAAGTCTTTATGCTAAGCTAGGTTTTCACTTTGTTATATCGAGCAAATGAAAAATCAACAGGATTTGGAGAGGTGCCATGGCGGAATGCACTGGGTTTTATCTTCTAAGGCGTTGGCGTCCCCCTTCAGAAAAGCAGGATTGTCTCCACCAGCCGCCGTTCAAACTGAGATGAGTTGTGGCCGTGCAGCGGGGAAATCAAGGATGGCGAGGCACATCTGTTCAATTGGCAGGAATTTGTTGTTTCTCTTCTGGCTTGTAAACTAATGATCTGCATGCGAGGCTTGAATGAGCATTTTTCACCAGGAGTTCACCGAGGAGGGGGGTCGGTCTGACAGGGAAACACGTTTAAGACTAATGGCTCAGATTCACAAAAGGGTTCTGTGGCTTTTGCACAAATGGGCCAAAAAGATACCTCCTTATTCACACAGCACACATACAGGCTGTACAAGCACCGCAAACCACAAGCAAACGGCAGTTCGTTGCACCTCCGCTGATAGCACCTCTTCAAATTAGGTGATCAAGAGGAATAAAAAACGTTCCCTTTCTATGCAATTTAGCCTCATTGTAAAAAATAAACAATGCCCACCTCAGAACCCTCTGCAGTTAGTTAAACCTCAACCATCAGTACATGTGGAACTACACATTACATACAGTACATTAAAACACACAACTCAACAGTAAACATGCATACATAAGACACAAACAAGTTCATGTAAAGCAACACAAAACACACAATGAAGAATTAGAATTAAGGAAATATGGTTAAGCAGCTGTGGTTGGAGCTAAGTATTGACATGTTTGAAATGATGTGTGCACAAATGTGTGATGTAAGGTTGCTTAAAGGGACAAGAGCATCTTTGGATATATGGAAGTTTTGGACAAAGTTTTACATGAACTGGTGCATCCAAAAGTTGATGAAGGTAATTACAGATCCTTCTCTGTTCAATGATGCTAACTGTACAGATTGTGTACGTTTCTTGGAATGACTCCTCTATGTTTATTAGAGATGCCACAGCAGCTTGAATCTCGAACATACTAAACTATTCAGACATGTTTATGTTCTATCTAATTTCCTGGTTCAGGTGCATATATGTGACATACATGTGGGCCAGGCTCCAGAACCGGCCGGCTAAAGGGTCCAGTTCAGATCCTATTTCTTCACAGGAATGTGAAGACAGTGATCCTCTGTCAGGGCATTTGTAAATGGTTTATAATGAGTGTATTCTTCAGAGATTGAAGGTTTTGAATTGAAATGCAACAGAAGACTGACTGAACAGGGAATAAGTGAGGCATCAAATCGTTGATATTGCACTTTTTTTTCTAATGTCTTCACTCTTGTTTTGTAAATTGAAGATTAATAGCGTAAGTAATGACTTCTGGCACCACCTGTGAGACCCTCCCCACCCTAACTCCACCCTGCAGGCTTCACCCTGATCACACACTAGGCTACAGTTTTTGCACTAAATGGAAATCATCAAACCTGAAGAATGAACGCTGTGTTTGCAGACAGGCTTGTCTTTACAGCTTCTCCCACCACCCCAACAGTTCCTGAGTTATCAACAACTACTACGTCGCCCAGACTTAGTGTAAACTGTGACTAGATTCATGCAGGCAAAATGCTGGTTAAGTTCTGAAATAACTCCATGGATTAAAAAGTCTGACTTTGAATTCTGCTTAGATGATGCTGGGATGTGCTTCGTGCAGGTAAAGCAGGTGAAGAAAATTAATCACCAAGTCCAAGATGTTGCCAACTTTAAATAATCTGTTCCACAGAGAATCATTAAAGCGCTTGCAGGACTTTCCCCTTAATCGGCGGCAGGAGTCTGTTCAGGTCAGTCCAGATGTGCACTGACTGGCCTGAGTTTGAGGGGAGCGAGGCCTGGCTGGAGGTGGACGCTCTCAGTTTTGCAATTTGAAAATCAGAGCTTTCACCTGCATGGGGCACATCGTTGCTGAAGGGAGCAGGCGGATCAATAAAGGGACGGCCGATCAACTGCCTCTCAACCTGCCTTGATTAATATTTGATATCTGAACTAAGACTGAGCCCACGGAGAGAGAGAGAGAGACAGTAGCGGGAGCAGAGCGGCACAGTGACTAATACAGACAGCAAGAGAAATCTCCAGGCCTTGCAGACTTGATTTGGAGAGAGATAAAGGGGATAAAAAGAGATGAATAAGTGTAGAGAAGCATTTTTCTGAAGGGGTTGATGAACTGCCCTGATAAATAGTATTTGTTTGGCAGAATTGTTCGGGAATATTGATGCGAGGAAACATTGCTCTCACGGCATCTTGGGCGTAATATCAATATGACAAATGGCAAAGGATACGGTCTGTATTTTTTTCCCCCCGAGTGTCAACAAATACCACGAAAACACGAACAATGTGTTAGTCTGTCTCTTACTGTAATGCTTTACGACACCCCTACCGTGTCTGTGGCAATCATCTCCAAACCCCGAAAATGTGCTCCCTCAAGACGTAAATCTGTAAAAGCAGCTCAAATAATTTACCTAGATTATTTTATTTTTTTTTATTTTTCTGCATTTTGTCTTTGTAACACCGAAGAAGTCAGTAATAGATTTTTCACACAAGGCTGGATTACCAACCAGATCCCAGGAGCTTTGAAAGCCTCAATTTCCCCATGTGGCTATTGGATGTTGCCACTATGCTTGATTATAACTTTAATAGTCGACTTTGTGAATATGCACTAGTGTATATATCATGGTCTAGGTCTATCTACTGATGCTGAGGCCTGTCAAAAAGAGGGTCGCTATTATAAAATCTAGTTTTAAACTGAAATAGTGCATAATCCTAAAGTAATTTGTGTTTATTTATAGAGATTAGCAGACAGAAAATGTGGTTCATTGTGATCAAAGAGACGCTGTTCACAATGCACAGAGAGGAGTGGACTTAATGGGGGCATGGCAGCTCACTTTTACCCCGGGGCCCCGGCAGGTTAAGTGGGTATTAAAGGGAATGCTTTAAAAAAAACAATTTTACCAGCGTTAGGTCTCGGGGAGTATAAAGCTGCGCATGAATCATTCGGCGGCTCCAGAGGGAGCTGCAGAATGTCCGCTGTCACCCGGGCGAGCGTCTGTTCGGAGACTAAAGAAGTTTGAGAAATGAAACGAATGTGTGCGGCTAGAAAGCAGTGAGTTTTCAGACCTATAGCTGTTGGTGCTGTTGCCATCAAGATACATTGTGGTTAAGGTGCAGCTGCATTGATTTAAAAAAAAAAAAAAAAATGTCCATCCTGAGCCTGACAACGTTAAATGAGCACAACTCTAAACAAGCACTCAACCGAACACAGCCCTTTTATAAATAATGCAGTGCACTTTACACCAATAGTTATTATATAGCATTATGAGAAATCTCTAAAATGCTCTGAGAAAGTTATTACTACGGCAGTTATTTTATCCTTGTGATGCAAAAAAAAAGTAAAAATGTGATGTTCACACAGTCACCGGTGCCTCGGCCAGCAGCTGCCCTCGATGCTGGAGACCATCAGCTGCAGTTTAGTCAATTCTGGTGCAGTCAGTGAGTATTTATAGCACTGGGATGGTGTAACGTGGCATCGATTCAAACTAGCCTAAACTAGAGTGGCTGCGTTCCTGATAATAAGGAACGTGTCATCCGGGCGCAACAGTGTGGTTCAATTTGCATTTTTAATAGTTTATGAACGGTGGAAAAAAACCCGAGCCAGTGGCCTTGTTAAGCCGAGGCAGCAGAGGCTACGGCGCCAAATGTTTTTATGAGTAATCACAGAAGGGAGGAAGAAGTACAAAAATAAAATCAACACAAAACAATAACCACCGAGTCTAGTCATCCGTCATCCCGATCATGCATGGAAAAAAAACTAAATATATTGATATTATCAGTGAAAAATGATCAAAAAGCTGCAGCTCTACTTCACACACACACGGTTACAGGACTTGCAATCTCAGATCCCGTCAGAGGAGGATTAGCCTCTGGCCGCGACCTCCGATATCACGGTCGCGTCCAGCGGAGTCAGCGCTGACTCAAGACTTCCGCTTCCATTCAGCTGTCAGTGTCACCGTCCGGCGGCCGCTGGTGTTTTAGGCCCGGACGCCATCGCTAATGTAGGACTGACGGTGCTAATCCCAAAAAAAGCTTACAAAAATGGATGATCAAATAAATCCCATAGGTCGCGGGATACCATACACTGTAGCATAGGCAAACATCATAAATAAGACATCAGTGTGGTGAACCACCGCTAGCTAGCCCACGCTCACTGTGATATTAACATGGAACATGGGCCGTGCATGTAAAGAAAGTGGGATGATTTCCCCTAAAGCGTTTCGTATAAAGAACGCGTCGCTGCTACCGATCAGGCGTGAGATAAATAGCCAGGTAGCTACCATGCACGCAGAGTTTAAAGCCAGGTACAGGTCATGGGCGTCATTACCGACATGCTGTGATTATCACTATTAATAATATTATGACAGACGAGGTCAAATACGCCGTCATCCTGTAGGAAAAAATGTCTACTCAGTCGACGTCGCTTTAAATTATTCTGATAAAAAGAAGACGAAAAAGCATTGTCTGAGTGCATGGACCACACAATGTGCATTCAGATCATATAAAGTTGGTTTGAGAATGATATTTACTGTTTAAAAAGTTTGAAAGAGTTTAAAAAACTATGTTAGGTAAGTTGTTTATTGTGTATTAATGACATCTAGTGGAGGACCTTTAACGACATTACACACACCTGCGTGTATGTATGCAAAGGGAATACATATATATATATATATATATATATATATAAATATATACATATATATGTTGACTGGATGAAACAGCGGGAAGCAGAGTGAGACACAGATTGAGTTATGTTGCGAGCAGATAAAAGTTGAGTCGTTTCCTGCTGCTCCCGGAGCCAGAGAAGAGACACACAGGAAAGACAGGAGAGGGCTGTAACGAGTCAGATTCAGATCCAAAGCAAATAAAAGATAGCCGCTTTCCTTCCAAACATTTTGGACATCAGAAGAGGTCCTTTTCAGAAGAGCTGTTACAACACTTTCAACTGGCTCGGATATTCAGTCAGCCTGCATCCCGTCTTGGGCAAGCGGCACTGCAGACTTAACACAGATGGTGCAACCTCTGCTGGACGAGAGCTCTGGATTCATTCAGGGACCACGAGCCACGGGTTATTCTCACTGCTACTGCACCTTGATCAAATTCTGTTAACTAAAATTTGAGGCATGTACCCTGAAAGAGGTAGTTTTAATTTAAAAAATAAATACTCAGTATTAATATGCTGCAAATTAGTCATATGTAAAACAAAAAATGTGTGTTTATTAGATCTTTCAATTTGTTCGCTACCTCTTTTCATATTTTATAATATAATTTACATTTATGTATACAGGTATACATGCATATTGGGGCTCCAACAAAAATATTTGGCCCAGTAACAAACGTTTTCCTTTTTAAACATAATGTTAAATCTTTTACATGAAGGGCACATGCCTTCATCAAGGTCAAAGGTCAGCCTTCTATCTGACATGCAAATGTGTGTCTGTATTTCCAAAACTATTAGGATTATGCCACTGTTGAATCACTGTTATAACTGGCCAAGGACAAATGCATTAAATTTGTGTTGTTCCGACAACTGTTCATCCAACTGGTAGTTGGATGAACTACTAGTCGATGGGTAGTAACATCCCATCGACCAGCAGCACCCACTAATAGTCATTGTTTTCCTCTAATCCTCTTCACAGGTAAAGAGACAAAAAGCACAGAAAACGGTGATTTCTTGCAAGAGTAAAAAAAAGTAGCATAAAGGAAAGATTTGCAGCTATTGTAAATATCTGTAGATATTTGTTCGGATTTTGAATAGCAGCTCTAGTAAATACACCTCTTCACTGTAACTCTGCAGCAGAGGAATTGATTTGTGAATTTTTTTTTGAGCAGGGACAGTACACATTAATGTAGGTTTGATAGATCATAGCCAAAAGATAATATACATCATGTTGACCCCGTGTCCAATTTAAACAGGGTAAAAATATACATAGAGGTTTATATCTGCAACTTATTCTCACAGTTTATTGGCACATGAAAGCAGACACGTGGATTGACTTGCTGTGATGTGCAAATTGCTTCTTTGACCACCTGCACAGATAAAGCCGAGTCACAGAATCATATGTTACCATCTCTTCTTTCTGTGCGCGCATGGGAAATTAATTTATATACAATTTTTTTTTTCAGACACAAGAGTTTCAAAGTGTTTTCACAGGAAGTTGAAATGGCCAAAGAGGGAAATAAAAGAAACAAACACAAAGAATAAAAACAAGCACAATTAAGGGAACAATGAGGGTAAATAAAAGTTATTAGGGAAGAGACAAACACAAGACAAATGAAACCAAGGGGTATTTATAGAGGCTCTTTAAAGGTGTCAGCAGATTTGGATACAGTTTCAAAGTTGAGGAGCAACAGAAAAAGAAAACATGACCACTTTTAGTATTTGGTTTTCTTGCATATGAAACAAGCATCAAAGATGTAATGGTCCTCCCAGAGCAGACAGCACAGCCATGAACTGCTGCTCTAAGCTACAGCATAGGTAACAACGGAGAGAGGCTAAAACCAGGGTTTGAGCACAGCTTTCTAGGCAGTGACTTAATAAATGATGTTATAACATTTGCATGTGTTTACGTGTTCACTAAAGTTTCCACGAGTTGGGCAAAGAGAGAACGATTCTGCACAGAATGAACAATGCAATAAGTCGTCTCCCTGCAGCACTGACCCTGAACAAGTACATTTTTTTTTTTTTTTTCCCAACTCTGGGCAATTAAACCAAAAACCACCCAATGCACAAGAAAAAGTCTGCAACAGGAACACCAGAACCAGTGAAACAGGTTGTCAGAGACTGGAATTCATGAAAAGGTGAACAAAGTATAAGCAGTGATGCTTTTGTTTTATTTTTTAATGTCTTTTGGAAAAGGCATTTATTATTACCTAGTGTGGTGAGAGGGATTACAAAAAATGAGGACTGAAAGAACAAAATGTGACAGGTTCTACTTAACCTTAAAGCCGGATTGAAATAATCCAAGTGGTGCTGAATAAACTTTTCCACAACTATTTGGGTAGTTGATAGCAATCAGTCATATTTTACACATGGAAAATCAGTGCTGCAGAGTGACTTAGCACCTTAAACCACCAAATAACAATAATGGAAACACTACAAACAAACTTACAAACCTATTTAATTTGCAATCCATTTTTGTATGATGGGCAATAACCTAATTAAAAAAAACACAATATTTCCTCCACAAAGCAGCATATTCTTCTATTCTCCCAGTAATTAGCCCAACGAGCACTAATGTTGAATGTTATCTGGAGTCACATCAGAATACGCTGCCAGCCCATCTTAAAAAGATGAACACACATGTGGAACGTAGGCTTAGGGCTCAGTTTTCTTAGTGGACGTGATTTATTCTTCTCGTTGTTGCTCATTGAATTTGTTAGACATGACATGTTTTGTGCTGTTTTCATGCTGTGGTGAGCTAAAGATTCAGGTGGGCAATAAAGTTGTATTTTGTTCTGTTCTATATGTCGAAGTCAGGATTTGTGAAGACACGGCAGAAATCCCAAAGTAGGATAAAGGCAAAAGATGAGAGAATAGATCCTCCTTATTAAACCTTCACCACTGCTATTTAGCAATAGCCTAATTTCACCCTTCAGAAATCCCTCCCTAATAATACTCGTGTAAAACTAAATACAAGCAATGATCAGTAATCAGCCAGAGGGAAACTTAAAGTATTCTGTTGTATGCTCACAGACATCAGTCTGTTGCTGAATAACACATTCATTTTACCTCTGCAAAACATGTGTGGATAAAACATGTCTTAATTTAACCGCCCCATCTCTTGCCTGATTTCTTTTCATGTTGACAAGTGTGTAGAACATCCCCACAGAGGCTCTCCGTGCACCTTTCTCGCTTCACAGGTTAAATGCTCCAAGTCAATTTAGAAAAGCCTTTCATTAATGCTGAAGTTTCTGATTGGACGCCTTTTTTTCCTTCCTTTCTACCTTCTTTCTTTTTTTTTTGCTTTCATTTTTATTTTCCCTCCCTCGCTTTCATTTCCAGCGTGTGCCCCGCCCCCACCCACACCCCCCGCCGTGATGACAGGCAGTGTAAAGGCACAAAAACAGAGGTGTTAATGGAAAGGTATTGTGGAGCATGTGAAGAGTCACCTGACCTGGGCTGGTCTAATTATAGGGTGTTGTTGTTCACTTCTGGTCCCGTGAACGCACAGCCACCAGCCACCAGAGCAATGCACACGCGTACACACACACACTCACACACACCAGCTGCACGCACACAAGTGTGTATGCAGCACCACACTGTAAACTATTAATGTTCCCATGCACTAATTTGGCCTTTTCTTTGACTTTAATGAATTACATGAGAATTCTCCCCCGTACACACACACACACACACACACACACACACACACACACACA
This sequence comes from Eupleurogrammus muticus, assembly GCA_036785175.1. NCBI lineage: Eukaryota > Metazoa > Chordata > Actinopteri > Scombriformes > Trichiuridae > Eupleurogrammus > Eupleurogrammus muticus. The sequence goes on along the minus strand of JAYKQN010000010.1, from coordinate 16,837,654 downwards.
CACACACACATACTGGATGCTGTCTAAAACACACACACACACACACACACACACACACACTGGATGCTGAATAAAACACACACACACACACACACGATGTAAACAGTCTCAATGGGAGGCTGTTTCTCACGCAATGAGTTCCGTCACCCTGAGTACCATCATTAGTTTTACATGTGTGTTTTTTCAAGTGGATGAGCTACGTCAAGGCCAAAGTCGCCATAGTGAAAGTTACCATAGCATACAAAAAACATGAGCTGTGCTGTGTGTTTGTGTGTGTGTGTGTGTGTGTGTGTGTGTGTGTGTGTGTGTGTGTTTATATGGAGAGGGCTGGGGGTCACGGTGAGCAATATGCATCACTTAGGGATGGATTGACATCTGAAGAAAAATAGCTGCAGGTCTAATCAATTTGAATACGCTTCACCGAGCTACTGTCTATGTTGTGTGTGTGCGTGTGTGTGCATGTGTGTGTGTTTGTTTGTCAGGTGAGGTGAGCAGCAGGCATCAGCAGCATTTCAGTCCAGTCAGCAGTGATCTTGCCAGCCTCTGCACGACCATGAATAGATCAGTACGCTGTGAGTGTGTCTGTGTGCATACTACTGTATTTGTGTGTGTGTGTGTGTGTCCTTGCATATCGATGTAACTGGATGCCATCCGCGTTTTATTTTCCTGCAGGCATCATGTTGTCTGTGAGTCCATCACATGTATTGGAGGCTTCAGTGTAAACAGGCTAGCAGTGATTGGTCTCCTGGGAAGAGCGTGCTGTCAGCAGGGCGTCACAGTCTCCTCGCTGCTCCACAGTGTAAAAGGAACCGGTCTGATGTTTTTTTCACTACGCATACAGATGTAAACAAGACCTGAGCTAAAACAACTGCACAATATAGCTGGTCTGACATCCTCTGTCTTACCTTCAGTATGTAAAGCCTGTAGATATCAAACTATAAAGCAAGGAGCATCATCCTTCAACTTTACCATATACTTTGTGTAACCCTTTTCTGTGAAATTTTTTATTAAATATTTTGATTGATAAAAAATAATTTTCTTTAGTATTAACATTAAAATGTAAAGTCCTATAGGTGCAGGGGTGGTGGTGTAGGGGGTAGTGTGCTTGCCTCATATGAAAAATAGACCCAGGTTTGAGTCCTAGCTGGGGTGTTTATATGTTTATATGTTTATATGTATATATATATATACACCTCTATCCTGCAGCAGTGCTTTTGTTCCAGTGTTACAGCTCCGGATCACGCTGACGATTACATTTCACCATTTTCGTTACCGTTCAAACCTCCGTTGTCTTCCTGTTCCGATCGTGCAGAAAAGTTCACATGCTGCCGTCCTTTCTTCTTTCAGAGGAAGACCACTCTCTACACACCTACTGCAGCATGTTCAATAAGAACTCCAAGTATGACCTAGGCTTCACAGAACCTCATAGAAATCCTGACACTATCCTTTTATGGATGAATGGATGGATGGATAAGTTGTTCAACAAGTTGTTGAAACAATGTGAAAACAATAAAATATCTCCTACATCCAATCTATCTACTTTTATATAGGAATACATACTTTCTATGGGTACTGTACTAGTCTATAGAACCCTAGCTACCAATGCTGTTGCAGGTCCTCTTGCTCTTTCAAAGCATTAAACCTTTAGATCTGATGTGACCTCTAGTGTTCTGTCACCATTTGGACAGTAAAATGATAAGTGCCACAGCGTGCAAGCTGCCTGAGTTTACATGACCTCGCTTCAGTTTCAACGGCGTGGATTTTTCCGGTAGGGATACAGTGATGTTTTTGGCTGCTAGTTTCCACCGCTGGATTATAATCACAAAGCCAGACTGCATGCATAAACCCTCCAGGCTGCTTTTAGTGACAGACAGTTGGTCTTATGTTGGGATGCTGCAGGTCTGGGGTGTCTTTGGCTGACTTGAAAAGCATCCCAGAGGCATCAGGAATAGGTAATATTTAACTATTTAATTTTTTAATGGTCTTTGTCATTAGAATTAAAAGTGAGATTTTTACTCAGATGGCTTAAAATAATCAGACATTTGTGTAACGTTAGCTGCATCCTGCTTGTCCACTGAGATCCACGTCTCCTCCAGCACTAACCACGTTAAACCAACTACGTTTGTAAATCAATTCTCCACACATGGCAGCTATACATCAACACAAATATTAGTAATAAAGGGAATAAAAGTTTGATCCACGTCTGAGACGTCAAACTTGAGGATTAATTGTTAGGTGTTAGGGGACTAATTCATCTTTCTAACCATCATCACGACGACACCTTGATCTCTAAACACAGATGATCTATTGAGAAAAAAAAAATCACAAATCACCATTTCTGTCACTGAAAACAACAGTTACTGATTGGAACTCAGAGTAGGCCGTATCCGCTAGATTTTTGTAATTCTATAAGATCATATCACATGCTGATGAAGTTAGACATGTCAGACTTTTATGCACTTGGACAAAATCACTTTGTTACGTTTGTACACGGAAATCTCCTCCATTTCTTTACTCCACAAACGCTTACGATTACTGCAAAAATGGTGGCATGAGACGTCATCTCTATGGTAGATAAACTATTAAACTAACCATTTAACAATTTTCAACCTATTTTCAAACTACTTGGTAGGTTTAATATGAAAGTAGCATGTTGCAGATAGATAAAGTAATAGCCATACCCACACAAAGTGTTTTACACATGACCGCATTAGAAGACCCTTCACATTAACAAGAACAGTAATACCATGAAGTGAAAATGCTATATTACAATGAATTAGATTGCAATGATAATTCAATGAAAAGCTGCAATTAAAAATATTCAATTATCGTATGCACACCTAATAACATTAAATCATTGAATCTGTAGATAATGTACCACGTTGGCATCATTTTAAGACCCCCCCCCCCCCCTTCCGTCTCCTTCCTGCTTTTAGGAAAAGTACTTTTTGAACATAATGATAATGAACACTACCTGCGAGGAGAGTCTGGTAGTGTTTATTATCAGTTATAATATTCTCACATCCCGCATTCGAGCTGCAAGTCGAGCACTGTACGATACGTTTTCAAGTACGAGGCAATTTCTCACTGTGCTGTCACGTCACATACACACCGTCCCGTCCGCCGGGCTCTTCCAAAGAATGATTTTCTCCGGGCGGCCCGGCTTTTTTTGAAGTTCTCGTCCTGATGTTTCTAGTGTCCCTGGATATCCTGATAATAACCTCCTCATCATGAAATTCAGGAACACTAATAATTCCTAGCAGCGTGACACAAGATGATGTGCCTGGTCGGTAGAGTAGAAGATTTATTTTATAAAGAAAGGCTCAAACAACCCCACAATTCATTACCAATTAAATTTCTATGCTTACCTTTATCTACTAAATAGGGACCCTCTTTCTTTTTTACATCTGATAAAGACAGTATGAGCTTAGGTTAATAATAGTAAAATCAGTAATAGTAGCTATAGTATATACCAACAAAACAGACCCATTTGACAAAAAAGCAAGAAGAAAGAAAACTAATAAGGAGAGCTGGTTGTACAAAGGCTTTATTCAGGCACAGGGAGAGTTGTTAAAATACTTAAGGAAAGCTGCCACATCCCGTGGTATGTTTAATAGGCTGGGCTCCAGTGTTTTGTACGCCATGTTTACCACTGGGCGAGTCACGTAGGTCCTTTGAAAACTCGTGTTTCAGTCGCAGTGAATTGTCCCTCTGCGTTTGTTTCTGAAGCTACGGAGCGCGCTACTATTTCTGTTGGATATTATTTCTTGTTTTTTTCTTGAAACAGTAAATATAATCCACGGTACTCTGAATGAGCTATGGATCAGGATCTTCGATTTCTTTGCTGGGACGCGAGCCCTGCCGGCTGCAGCGATGATTCTTTATGTGAACTCTGTAAAGACATAATCATTGTTTACTGGCTTCGGAGGCTGTAGTGGCCTGATGTTACACAGATGAGCGTTTAGTCCTCATGAGGGCAAGTGTGACGGCTCCAATTTTTTGATGTTTCGCCGTGTCAGACATCATAGCCGCTTTGTGGAATCCATTTACCGGCTTCACACATTTCAGGGGAGAATTTTCAGGTTGACTGGTGGATTGTTTTGCTCAGTCTGGTGTGAGACGCGCTATGCTGCTGCTGCTCGTTTGATTTGTTTCAAATTATACCAAACGTCCAATTTAGAGAAAGTGTCTTCAGACAGAAAGCAGGGCTTTGATCAGGAAATTGATTTGATAGATTAGCAAACTGACATTGATCTTCCAGTTCATCTGATCACTCTTAAAGGCCCCATGGAGCGGACGTTATGGAGTTTTTGTGACTTATTTCCCAATGAAACAAATTATTGGAGGTTTAAAAAGTTACAAGAGAGATGTGTTTTTTTTTTATAATTTCAAAATATGTTGAACTGATGAACTTCTTTAAATGGCACTAAGGATGCAGGATGAATCATCAAACGTTTGGAGATGAAAAAAAGGGATTTTGATGTAAAAAAAAAAAAAAAAGAACAATCCCTGCAAACATCAGCTCCTTGCTATCCATCCACCTTAATCCAGGTGAGAGGAGATAGAAAGTTAAAAAGATCATGGAATTTACTTTGAGGCCCTATTATCATGCGCCGAGATTACTAGACAAACATCTGCATTGGTTACAGCAACCGTGACTTTCCCTAGATTATATCAGGCTTTTAAAAACCTAATCAGAACACCTCAATTTTAATCACAATTCATCTTGACATGGAAAGACACTAGAAATGAACATCAGTCCAATCAGTAATGCACAGCTTTTCGCACATGCAAATTCAACATTTGGGAAACTTTGTGGTAAGATCGTGATATTGAGTCACTCTTTGAAAAAAAGATGGTAAATCCTAAAAACAAACATAGGGGATAAATAGTTATGTAGTTTATGTATTCAGCTGCTACAACATGTGATGTGTTATAGAACGAACGGCAACATGTAAGAGCAGATAATATTCAACATCACTGTTTTATATGTTTATGTAAATTCACATATTTAACAGCTCAAGCTTCTACTGTGTGATAAGGGCTCCTTTCGGAGTGTGACTCATCTGAGCAGCGACAGACGCCGATCACCCGTCCATCCGACACACTCCTCTCGGTCACCTCTCCAGTCGTCACGATCTGCCCCTCCAGTCACTCTCCAGCCACCGCGCTCCGTCCTCTGCTTTTTTTTTCTTTTTGTTCCCAGACACGGCTCACTTCTCCGCCGATGACCACGGACTTTTCCCCCCCAGTTCCCACTCGTTAATCATCTGCACCTGCTGCCCACCCCCTCACCGGCCCCTCAGCACAAACACTGCTCATTTTCCTTTTGTTCTCTGCCAGATTTTCATCATTACATCCTTGTTTTCTCATTTCTTGAGCCTGTTCCTGTGGTTTTGGTTCCTGCCTGCTTCACCCCTCTCCTTCCCTTAATATAAAGGCCAATACACACCTGGAACATTTCATTTTTTTGTTGGTAATTCACAATGTAATTTTTAATGGGCATTTTCACACAAATTACTCTGTGGGAGAAAAAAATGAAAAAGCAATGTAGTTTTTTTTTTTTTTCTTCTCAAGGTCAATCTTTTGGGAAACAACAACAACAGCAGACCTGTTGATAATTTGTGTCTTTGTCTATGACAAAGGAAAAAAAAAACATTATAAAGCAAAAAGAACTAAATTCAAGGACACGGTTGTGGAAGAACATCGCCAAACAACCAGGCTCAATAGACGCAGACTACCTGGATTTTGATGATTTGGTAGCTAACAAACATCATATTAGTCAGATATGGGAGGCATTTTCTGTAGCTTTTTTTACCTTAAGATGACCCACAGACATATTAAAATACTGTATATCTGGAACCAGCTGTGATAGAGCTTTAGCTCCTGTAAGAGCCTATGCATCACATGGTCACACCCCCAAAACCTGAGTTCACATGTGACCATAAGAGCACATGTGACTAGGGCCGCATCCCCAAGCCCATGTGACCATGACTACATACAGTATTTGATCACTTCTGCACCATTGCCATCCAGTTTCATCGAGCAAAGGAATCTTTCCTTGGCGTTACCTTGTGGTGGAACCTACCACCTACAGGGAGTTGTTCTGTGTGCCCGTCCGAGGCTTTGTCTGCCTTTACCACATACAACTTTTGATTTCTTACAACTTTTGACACCTGATTTCCTTCAGAAAAGGCTCGATCTGTTGCAGAAGCTTCATTCAAACATTCAAGAAAGTTCCCTTGGTTCCATCCATTTCACTGCAAACATGAAAGTGCCCCTTTAATGGCCAAAGAGGCAATAACCACACAATAACTACATCACCATGGTTCTTTCTAGCTGTATAGCTCATCCATGCCACCATCGCCATCGAGGTCTCGAAAGAGACTTGGTTGAGAAAAGCAGTTCAAGGTTACAGACACCAACGGATTATACAAAAATCCAAAAGCAATCAGTGCTCTGCATTGAAAAATAACTTTTTCTTTCACCATCTTACCTAACTTTTACCCATTGTTTTCAAAACATCAAATAAGATCAGGTCCTATATTTTCAGATCATTCCCGATGTCATTCCAAGCCAACAGAAACTAAACTACCTGTCTGCATGAACCTTTTTACTTTCAGTGAACAAAATGGTTTAGTGATCAGAAACAGTAAATGATGTTTGTCTGTTGGCCAATGTTTGTCCATAAATAAAATGAGAACCGTTTCAAAATCACCTTGTAAGTGAAGATATACCAGGGACTCACCCTTTTAAAGTCATGTAAGGCCAATCCACTTTAGATAGAGCACACAGTGGTGAGGTAAAGATTTACAGTTTGCCATAAACCCCAGGGCCCCATGATATACAGAGTCCAGCTAATGCAACTAAGCAACAGGTGCATGCATGTATGAGATGTATCTGTGATCCATGAGTCACAGACTTTTAGCAAGAGTCTATATGATACTGAAAATCAAGTCTGCAATCGTTTGCAATCTTTCTATTGATGTGTCCTGTATTGGTGATACCCCAGTAATCTGAGGTAAAGATTCTGGCTCTTTCTTATTCTTCTGGTAAATATCAGCATTCAGAAAGAGGTCCAGCTGACACAGCTACAGTTGTATGCCAATAAAGGCGCATTGAAAGCTCTTTTTAATGTGGCTGCACAATATTAAATTGTGTTATCTGCATATATGAAAAGAAGCATTTTCTTTACCTTTGCCAATGCTATTAACTTAAATTGTTAAAAGAAGAGGTCCAAGGACTGAGTCGTGTGGCCCTAATGTGATTGGGCCTCAGCTACAAAATTTACATCTATACCTTTAAGTACTTTATGTACTTTGCTTATGGAAAAGGTGGCTAAAACAAAAAAAAGTACCATATCCTGATTTACATCTATGCTAAAGACCCTAAAATACACTTATCTATTTTTCAGTCTTCAGTCAGGTTAGGTTTCTCTCATTCATTTGTATAGATCTCTACATAAAACCAATGGTTTCCCAACCAATAATTCTATAATTTATTGTGGGAACATGGTTGTTTGTGATTGTGAAGAAGCTGCATGTCTTCATACATTCCTGTAGTTATGTATATAGAACATTAGTTCTATCAATAAAGAGTAAAAAATATGTTGTAGAAAGAAAATATTACTTTGATACGGTACAGTATTATATTTTACAGTCTAATTGATATTACATTTTGTGGCAGATACAATATTTTAGTAAAGAAAAAAAAATCAAGACCGGCACATTGGCAGTGTCAAACAAACTTAAAATTAAGTGTCAATTAAATTGAGTCAATGAATAACAGCCACTGCAGGATGAACTGAGCAGGAACTATACTGACATACAATCCATAATATTCTTTAAAGGATATTGCTGTCAGATCTCAGTTGTAATTCACAAACTATCTGTAGGATATTTTTATTAGATTAGATTACTAGGGTTAATTAGTTGGTGTCATTAAAAGTGTAACACTCACATTACACATAAACTCTATAAAACATGCTGAGATCGGTTGACAAAAACATGTTGAGGGCAATGTGAGAGATCGATTTCACCTACATTTTAAACGTTTGACTCATTGTCCTATTCTCCAGGCCAAGAATGGCCTGTCTGAGCAGCACAGAGAACAACACCTGGCATGCAGTGTCCTTCATGTTGACCTCCCTCAGCAACTTCAGCATCAAGGTAATTGATGATTGAATCAATGGAGCTCTACAGGACTACATCGACTCGGGTGCATGGTCTGAGGCCCGAGACATGGAGACTCTGTGTTGTCTGGACTCCCCAATGTGAGGTTTTTTTCTGTTTGAAGGACGCCACCGTGGATGAAGGTGATTCAGGAAACTGCTGTTACTCCATGATAAAAATTCAGCTTGCGTGTAGGTAAGCTTCATATTGACTACGTATGCATAATTCTGCATCATTGACTGGCAGAGAGAGGAAAAATCAGTGTTGAGGATTTAAAGATGGGAAAACCCTGCAGCCAAAGGCATGGACAGAAGAAATACAGAAAGTTTCAGTTTGAAGAGTCTACTGTGGGTCAATAGTTATGGTCAAAACTTATCTTCTAATAAGCCAACATTTACATGAATATTAAAATTGTCTGGTCAATGTGCAGGTCATAACAATACTCAAGCACATTGACGCCCAGGCCTTTATCGGAATGAGGAAAGAGGCCTGTCACTCTCTACGATATGTGCTCCGGTGGCTTTCTAAAAAACTAAACAGGCTCATATGTATATTTTTGCGTTCATTTAGACATTTTAAAGCCTGTTCTGTACCACTAATGGTCAAACATTAGAGAATTTATGGTCTTTGCAGACTTTAATAAGGGGAAATCAGAAAATACCATTAGCTGTGTAGTAGTAGCTGAGAAGCTCACAGCTTCGCTGGTCTAGAAGCAACTTGTATCGACAAAAAATGGTGAATTTGAAAAGTGAATTAATTTGACTGGTTACCTTTGCCGAGGAGGTATTGATGTAATCGGTGTTTTTTGTCTGTTAGTTTATCTATGAACAGGATAACAAAACAAGTACAAGGCTGACTAACTTAATAAGCCATTCAATTTTAGGGTGGATTCCCTTTACAAAATGTCCCTAACATTTGACCCTTGTCGCGAAGGTACGCGCTCCCTGCGCGGCGTTCTAGTTAGAGCTGTAAACAGCAGGGAATTTACTCTTCACAACTGGGCCAAGGTTTATTTATACCAACAAGCCTTCAGCACAACTCAAGTTCTGAAAGTGCCGGCGGACCCGGCTCCGATATTAATTCGTCTGGTGCATGAGATAGTTGGCAGGAGCAAGATGTTCAACACCAACGAGGCAGGCGAACTTTCCTTCTGAAGCAGAGATAAAATGAAATGAGTCTCACAGAGTTTACACAGGGCTCTTAAGTCAGATAAGGCTTGTGATCAGAATGAGTAAATTGGATTTAATAGCAGGGAGGTCTGAGCATGTGTGAGCGTGTTCTCTGGTTTGATATAAATTGGTCAAATTGGAGCTTGTAGCCATGTTTACATCTCTCTTCCCTCGCTGCAGGGCAGGTGCTCGGAAAGGGGAAAGTATTCGGAAGAAAAAGTAAGAATGTAGTTTCGTATCTGCTCAGTCCGCAAGCAGACGCCTCCCCTCCTTCCCTCCACCTCTGGATGAACTTGGAGCTCTTTTTGAAGGTAAAGGACATAGCGAGGAAAGTATAGGAAACAGTTTTGGCCCCTGCTGGCAGGCGCCATGTGACTGCAGGTGTATGAATATTCATGGATATACCACACATCTGAGCTCACAGCTGGAGTTTATCCTAGGAACAGTCAGAACACACGGGCTCCATTCACCCTGCAGTGAAATATGACTGTTTCTCCTCATTCTCCTCGCGGGACACTTAAATCCTTTACACATGCTAATGAGCCGGAGTGACAACCTACTCTATTATCAGGGCAAACATGAAGTGCTGATTCAGATGATCACTGCAGTATGCACCAGAGGAGCTCTGGACCAGTAGTTTAACATTATATCACGATGTTCTGATAGGACACGAGCGCAACAATCAAGGTCATTTTCCGCTCACTGTATCTGTCAACTGACTTGCCAAAGTGAAAGTGAGAAATTACAAGACATTTGCCATTTTTTTAGGGGGGAGGGGGCTGTAATAAATGTTGCTATGGTTACAGTATATGATGGTTACACTAAATGCGCTTTGTCAGCAGAATATCTGCTTCTACTGCATATGCTGTTGTAGTAGAAAATCAATTCCACTCTACAACAGGTATATAAAGGCTCCGGTTTAACCATCTCCATACAAACAGGTACATTACAGGTGCCGTGGAGCCCAAAACCCCAATATCAACACCACTGCAGCTTCGTTCTCATCACATATGCAGACCCACTCTGTGAAATAAATGACGGCAGCTCACTGCTTCTCTACACTGGAATTCTCTGTACAAACTGACACCATGTAGCTGATGGTCTGCTGCTGTCAGTCCACACTTCATAATGTGTCCACTGGCAACAGGTTCAAACTCTGCTTTGCCGGCGTTTGGCACTAGTTGTGTAAAGTAGGTGTTATTCGCAGCTTTGACAGCGGACTGGCTGAAAGAACAGTGAAACAAGCGCACTCTGCTCCGCTGTTGCATGCGCAACACGTTTTTATTCCCTTTCATATAATTATCACACACAACAAACCAACACCTTTCTTCTGCTGCCACCGATGCGGGCTCATGCCGCTGGACACCAGCATCAGCTCCGTGTGGGGAAGAAAAAAAAACGCAGCCCTCTCAGTCATTTGAATGGTGACAGTGCATTAACGCAGCAGATGTGCCACGGAAAATACTGCAGGGTCGTTCGGTAGAAGAGTTGAATCAGGCCCAACTTTTGCTGCAACGCAGGTTTCCTGTGACAAGTTGGTGGATCCAGATATTGACAATAGAAACATCCAGCTGGCTCCTGCAATACCAAGGCAGAGCAGCCCCATCTATCTATCTATCTATCTATCTATCTATCTATCTATCTATCTATCTATCTATCTATCTATCTATCTATCTATCTATCTATCTATCTATCTATCTATCTATCTATCTATCTATCTATCTATCTATCTCTCTATCTATCTATCTGTCTGTCTGTCCAGAAAATTGTTAATAGAGATGAGTTCATATTTCAATTAACTCGTCTCAAAGAGCAGTGACATGAGTTTCTGTTTCACACAGAAATAATGTAAATTGTTTTATACAAATGCTTCGTAACTATTAGCGCTGCACTGTGCTGCATTAGCACTGCAACATCTTCCAAACTATGTTTTTTTTAACTCTCGCTGTTCGCTTCAGTTCACCAGGCAAATCTGCTGCACCGTCCCAAAGAGAAAGATGCCATTCACTGGAGTGAGATGACTGCAGCACGGTGCCGTAGAGATCACTCAGGCGACTGCACGTTGCAGATGGGTGTACTGTATCTCCACCAGGCGATACACTATATGTCTGTGACATTCAGATCAATAAGTGTGCTGGAGCTAGAGGTGCAGCCTCAACTACAGCACCGCTCTTCTCTTGTTCATTCAGGAAAAAAAATATGTCTTGTACTAATTCATGTACTCGTTTATTGTTTTATCTATTTTTTAATTTGCGCTAACTCATTTATTGCATTTATATATACATTCGTTCACGATAACAAAATCCTGCCACCTCCGTGGATACCACTATTACCGGATGAATTCCCAATTTGTTAGGATTTATTGAGGAATAGCTGTGTAATGAGGCTCAGTCTTGGCTTTAAGTTGCTGGTGCATAGCCAATTACACTGACTGGCTGCCAAACCTATATTGCCCACTGACAAACAAACATCGAGAGTGTGATTAAGGTGGGTTGAAGCACAGACAGGACACAGACAGGCCCACTCCTTCACTAACAAAGCTGGACAGAGGAGTCGGAAATGAGGTGATACTTGAAAGATTTTTTACAAATATTTTGGCCAAGTCAGCCACTTTAGTAAATTAACAACAAGTTGACTAGTGGAGAAAAAAATGACAAAATGTATTAACATGAATGAAGATAGGTACATTTGGTTGACTTAATCTTCATTTCCAGTGATACTGCACCCAATATATGTTATTTTAAATCCAATTAAACAATTAAAGCCTCAGATCTGCATTAATATTATATTAATGTCTGCATAGACATTTCAATGTTGTTAGTGGATATTTGAGTCTTTATTTCATCACTTAAAATTTGAATTTCATTTTCATATCTTCAAAGTATTAAGAATTCACAGCTAAACAGAGCCACTCGATCACTGCTGCTTTAGTTTATATTATTGCAGCAAACTGCGCTCTGCACCGCTGAACAGAGTTATCATTCAGTCACGTGTTTGTTAAACTACTGTTGAGTTCAGCTCGAACTAGCCACTTAAATATCACATTACAGTAAAGAAGTGATATTTCTTCAACGATATTTCTCTACACTCATTCCTAATAAACACAAAGATAGATGACTAAAAGTAAAAGCTAAACTAGTTATAGATGTGGAGCAAGAGAGGTGGAGGTTTTAGTGATAAACCTTTCAAACTAAATAGCACACAGGTTTTTTTAAACACAGGTTAACTCACTAAAATAGGTGATTGTGTCCTTACACGTTGCCAGCATATGATGATACATGCCAGAAATCCCACCAAATGAGTGAAAATCTCGTTTAAGTGGGTTTCCCCTCCACTAAATCCCCAGCGCTGCTCGATCGGCACCATCTCAGCAGGATGATATCGCACTCTAATAAAGTTGGGGTGAAACACATCAGACATTTTAGGAAATATTCGGGAGTTACGTCAAGGGGATATGTAAAAGGCTCGCTCTGAACTGCCGAAGCACATGTGTAAAGTGGATTTCTCCCGGGGCGAGCTCTGATGGGTACAGCATCATCCTCACACAGGATGATCTAACGGCTGCCATCCCTGGAGTGGGAGCGACTGATGCACTTAATGTGGGAAACATAAAGAAAGAGCAAGAGGGGAGGCCGCAAAGAGTTTTGAGAGAGGACCAAAAAAAATAAAATAGGGAGGGAAGTTAAGAGTGGGCTCTGGAGAAAACCCAGGGGGGTGGGGGGGGGGGGGGCGATGTAGCGAGGAAGAAAGAAAGGAAGAAAAGTTAGAGAGAAGAAGCAGAGAGAGCGAGGGGCGGTGGTGGTGGAGAGGACGCAGGAGACAGAGAGAGGAGGGGGGTGAATGACAGACAGTGGAGGGAGTGTGAGGTGAGTTTTATCTGAGTTAAAAAATGCTGCACTGGCAGCAGGAAGGAGGGAAAAAGACGACAGAGAGCAAGAGAAAGAGAAAGAAGTAGGGAAATGAAAGGGAAGAGATTGACGGGTAGATATAGAAAATGAGACAGAGAAAGTTGTTCTGCCGTGGTAAATATCTGTCAACCCATCCTGTAAAACAAAGAAGGCAGTGATGTGTTGCCATGATTGTTCTTGGTGATTTCCCTGCTGGTCTCACACTCTCTCTCTCACACACACACACTCACTAACACTCACACACACACAAACTGCCTCTGTTTCAGTCCCCTCAGAGCAACACTGGGTAATTAAAAAGACCTTTGAACAAATGGCATTTGTTGGGGAATGTCTGTTCCCCTTTCAACAGAGTGTGTATATATTACTGTATTTGTGTGTGTGTGTGTGTGTGTGCATTTGTGTGTGTGTGTGTGTGTGTATGCGCACGTGCAAAGTGGTTGGGGATCCTGACATTTAAAAGCCTTCTCTACAAACACACACCTCGGTGACTGTTGGACCTCAGGAGGTGGAGGATCTAATCAATTCGGAAGTTTTTATTCAACAGACTCACTCCACCCCCCCGTGTGTCATCAGGACGGGGCCTGACAATAAAAGAAACGCACCCGCTCCCAGGAGACCAGAGAAGGGAGCCGTGAGGAAAAAACAACGCCTTACGTTTTATGTCCGACATCAAATAAAAGCCTCTTGGAGAAATGATCACCATGGAATATTAAACTTATAAATAAGACGCAATGTGGAAAAGTGAACCACTCACTGATGCATTGCAGTCCCCACCTTTGCTCTTTGGACTGTTTGGACTGTCAGTAATTAAAAACGAATTAGGCGAACTCATTCCGGTTGTTTTTGGTCGTCTTGTGTGATGACTTTGTCAGCTCAGTGGGTGTTAACCTGCAACCTGCTGAGCAATTAAAGTGACTGTAAGCAGAGTTACGTCAATTAAGCAGGATTTTTGTTTTTACTCCTTCATGACAAACCCCCCCGAGATAATTGCCCTGTTCATAATCTGCAGCCATCTCTGATTCTACTTGAAGCTTATGCAAATTTAGCTGCGCTTCGAAAATAATCATCACAGTTTCTGTCAAAATGCCGCAGTCACAATGTGTGCTTTAGTGCAGCATTAGGAGGTTTATTGTGTGCAGGAAACACACAACATGGACTACACCGCCCAGAGCGAAAAACCTCAGCTGTCACTGCAGAGAGCACATTCAGTTTGTGTGACGGGCTACTAGTTGGCGTCGCACATTAGCAGAGCATATGATGATGCTCTGAATAGCTGGAGTGTGTTACTTTCACAATGTTCAAACAGACGAACATGACAGGGAATCCGCTGCCGTGTTGGCGTTCTTTTCGTTCCACGTAATAGAGGGCCTTCTTCCACTTATTTCATCATCAACATTCCCTGACAGCGGAGGGGGGTTGTAGGAGAGAGCTCGAGCAGCTCAGGCCGAATCATGGTTGTTGCTGCATCCACCTGCCACCTTCAACTACAGTGTCACTCCGGCTTACAACAGAGACAACAAATAGGGCCTGACAGGCAGTATGCAATATATCAGCAGAGCACGCCTGTACCTGCTCCTCAATGACATGGCACAATTACACGTCCTAATTCCCCTGTAACAAAAGTGCACAGTCGCTTCTGTCTATTTATTATTGTGGGTGTCTGTACCATCCATTCATCCAGTAGAAGCACCAAGGAATTATTAGTGGGGGTATGAATGAATTCTGACGAACATTGGCGAACATTAAGAAGCATGATTCAAACCTGCCAAAATATAATTGTGCATTTACTAGTCACAAGAGAAAGATCCACAAAGGTGTCAATGACTGCATCCACATCCAGTTCTTTGGGCCTTCACACCCAGACTTGTTCATTGCTGCTGTTACTCAGGTATGTTTTTTTAAAGGGATAGTTCAATATTTTGGAAAATTTACCCACTATGACAATGAAAACTTTAGCTTTCACAATCCAGCCCAGAATTTTTGCTGGAGACCATTGATAAGGTATTTCAACACGAGGATAGTTTGATATTTTTTGGAAATTCAACCTTCATCATGAATTCCACATCATCCCATCATAGCAATAGGTTCTTTACATTTTTTATCAATACAAGCTGTTTCCCAACCAGAGGAGCACAGCTGAGCGTCACTTAGCTATTATTGGTGGCTAATGGTATTTTTTGGTTTACCTCATCAAACTCAGCAAATACACAACCCAGCAACTCCCAAACGCTGTGGTGGAAGAGTTGTGACCAGCACACTCACCACACTATGAGATAATAACAGAATGTTATGACAAGGGACTTTTTAAAGGTAAATGTCAAGTTGAACTTCACACTCCAGGCATGGCTGCTCGGTGGAGTTATTACAAAATCACACGTTGAATGCAGCGACTTCTGTCAACAAAACCACCCAGTGGCTTACTAGAAATAGCAGTTTTAACTATTTGCTGCACTTATCATAATGTTACAGTTATGTCAAAGGTCAAATCTCATGTGCCACCTCTGTGTACACCAGCTGATCAACTTCCCCGTATGATTCAGCAAAGCCCTGTCACTCCAACATTCCTGTTTCTAATTAATAACTCATTATCAAGCCATTGACAAGCTTCAGCTGTTTGATCATTTTTGGTTTCACAGCCCACAACTTTTCTTACTTGTCACTTGTCATTTCCAGAAAAAGCTATGATAACCCATGTACAGTAGCCACTATCTGGTGAACATAGTGGCAGCTAATGAGACAGATATGTTGATATTTCTATTGAGGGTGAATAATAATGCATTTACATTCATCAGGAAGACACAAACACAACATAAAAGATGCTCTGTGCTTGATATGTATATTAGACAATCAATCAACTTCATAAGGCCCAATTTTATTCTGAGGCATTGAAGGTAAATTAGGTACTAGACAAGAAGGCTGAGAACCCTTTCATTTTCAGTCACGTGAGAAGGCAATATGAATATGACTGATCTGTAAGGCAGTCAATAAAATACACATTAATACTATTTAATTATATTTGTATAAATATGTTGCAAGGAAGGGACCACTTTTTTGACTATTTCACATAGGATGCAGACAGTATGCATTTCCTGCAAATATCACTTTCCATAATTAAGAGAACACAGATCACAATGGTAGTTTATGGCTGCAAGGAGGATTATCCACAGCAGAGCTGCATGAGGGACAGCTGCAGCACTTAGAAGATAACTGTGGGAACCAAAAAAACTGGGGCCAACAAACAGAGAGATCAGAGTGGCAGTGAATTATCTTGTGTGTCTTTTTGACGTGCGTGTGCACAGAAATGAACCTCCTCATTAATGCCGGTGCTCCACAAAGTGGATACCGTGCCCTCCTTTGCCCATATGTCCTATTGGAACTCATAAACTTAACCCTGCAACCTCTTTCCAAGGGCAGCGAGGTGCCCGCTTCAATGCCAGCAGCAGATGGATCGCTGGAGTGACCACCTGCTCACTTTTAAAAAGAATATGATCTACGACGATAAATCTGATAATGCACAAGCACACACACAACCAGCGACCACAATCCCACAGCAGAGGCCGCTGGCCACCAGTTGGTGCATTATTCAGTCTAAAAGCTTGTTAAGAAGAGCTCACAATGAAGCTATAATGAAAGATTGATGTGTAAAAAAAGATGTTTAGTTAGCCGGGGTTGTGTAAAGCAATAAAGCAGCAGTTGATCGACGGGCATGTAAATGCACAGAGAGAGCGGGGAACATAAGAAATTGAGTTGCGATGCAGGCAAGAGACACAATCCTGGAAAAGAGTGAAAGGGATGGAGCAGCAAAAACAAAGTGAGTGGAGAGAAAGATACCTCAGATGAGTTAATGAAGTTCTCCCTGAAGCGCCGGCTAATGTCTCTATATTAGACACAAGTTACAACCTCTCCGGACCAAACTCAAGTCAGCAGAACACAGCAGATTAAAGCCCAGAGGCAAACCTTGCACCGGTGCTTTTCCCACACACATCAGTCAGAATATCTGCCATGAAGAATATCTGTTACTTTTCTTAAAACCATTTTCCAAGTCAAAGTTGATTCCCAGGCTGTGTCGAAATGAAGCCATCCGCTGCCAGAGAGGTGAGACATCAATCTCAATAGTCCTGATGTGTTTTGGGAAACAGGCTGACAGTCTTTTAAAGTAGTATAACAAACCCCGTCATAATCGCTGTTTTCATTGATCACGTCACTGCTGTTGCTCTGTTTCATTTGTTTCCCCCCACTTCAGCCCGCCTCCCTCCCTCCCGTTCTGAAGTCAGAGGAAATGAACCATGTAGTGCCATTGATCCGGCGGCTCACACGTGCGTGAATACGCGGAGACGAACGCGGCCGCCATGGCGCACACACCTCGCTTCCCCCCCCCCGTGAAGAAGACAAAGTGGGAGGTATATTGCGGCGGACGCAGCCACTGACCCTCTTGTTGAGTTAATGAGCTTTTATTGACTTCAGCACCTGAAGCTGCTGCTGTAACTTATCACTGTTAGTGCCTCGCTCCCCAGGTGCACGGCACACACGGGGGAGCGCACATGCTGCCCTGTTTGTGGGCGTGTGGAGAGATCCATGGAGATGCAGAAATGCACAAACACACCTTAAACTCACAGACAGTGTCAATAGGAGAGTCTCCCAGGATTCAGAAACACATAACAGCAAACATGCTTCTCATCATTAGTCCTTCAAATTATGAAGTGATAACAGGCACAAAGATGACATCACATTGATATCATTTGTGTCTTTACAAATTATGTGTGAACAATGATTTGTTGGTTTACACTAGAGACTTAGAAAGCCTGAAACTGGGGTGGTGAGTGACACAATAGAGCGGCTGCCTCATATATAGAGAGGTCATAACCTAAACACAGGCCCTGGCACGAATCCCAGATCGGACAGACCTTTCCTGCCTTCCACGCTGTCTGTCTCTAATGTACAATCACATAAAGCAAAAAAAAAGAAAATCTGTGGAAGGATCCCTGCAACCTTCAAACGAGTATGACGGATCATATAATGTTCTGTGAAGTGTTCAGGAGGAACAGACAACATATTAATTTGATATTAAAGAGATTTTTTAGATTCCTTTTTTGAGTTAGGTTGAATATGACTCTGAACACGGGCACTAGTCGGTCAGCACATAGTTTGAGGACCCGTCCGCTGATACCATCAGTTGTCACAGCTTTCTTGGTGTTCACACACTCGGAAGCTCTCCTGATGTCAAGCTCAGAGAGGGTGATTGATGTGAAAGGTGCACCCACCCATCCATCAACCTCCGCTCTGGCTGTTCTTACTCGCTGGCTACCAATGGCCTCAAAGATAAAGTAAATGTTTAGTTCTCTTGCTAGAGATGCATCAACACTCTAATTGGCTGCGGCAAAATGTGGGTAGAGGAGTCACTTGTAAGTAATCAGTTCTTAATAATCTTATTGACATAGATATGCTGCTTGCCTTTTTATACTGAACCAAACAAAGCGAACATCGCCCCTTTCATGATTTCAGCAAACATGCCAGTCTCCAGAATCGGAGATGTGACCTGTGAGGCACCAGCATGAACTAGATGTTCCTCCCTCAGGCCCTGATAGGTACGCTCCCAGTGGCTCAGTGGGAAGGGGAAAGGAAGGGGAAACTTGTCTATAGGACACTGACTGATTCACTGTAGTCCTTAAAGCTCTCAGGGCAGATATCAAAAGAGTCATGGGATTCCCAGTGTCCTGGTTTCCTTCATCTGTTTCTATGTAATAATAGCCTTGCTAACCATCCATCATTTTTTGTATTGGAGGCATGGTTTGTGAAATCCCAGAGATGTTTATTGGCCACTATGAATATCTATCAAATGCATCCGTACATAGCTTATAGCCAATCATGAAACATACCCGCTATGTTGACTCCACAGTATAGTCACTCCTGTGTTTCATCATTGTGTTGTTGCACCCTCCCCCATTCTAATACTAAATGAGGGGGAAAGTTGGTCCAGACTGCATCACAGATTGAAGTTAATTTGCGTGCAAGGGAGGATTTGGTATACCCAGGTTATTTTCTTTTTCAGTGATCTTTTCCTCCCCACCTCAAGCTGATGTGTGGTGAGTATTCTAGCTCTGCAACACCCAGGTGGTTGTTACACATTCTGGTCGAGGTGTGTCTACCTCCTTTCACTGTGAAGACAAAAATATCCCATTAAGTTAATAAACCGCTCATTTTGAGCTAAAAAAAAAATGTGTTGGCCAGCAGTTTATTTGACAGCCACAATATGAAGTGACACATTCAGCCTGTTAATTGCAGGGTTTCTCAGGATGTGTGAATCTGACGAGTGTGTGTGTGTGTGTGTGTGTGTGTGTGTGTGTGTGTGTGTGTGTGTGTGTGTGTGTTTGTGTGTGTGTGTGTGCGTCTGTGTGTGAAGTAGTGATGTGTGTCAGCTGTGTATATATGAAAAATTGGAAACCAATGATAAATTGAGGAAATGTGGGTCACATATAGCACGTTGCCAAAATTTCTTACAGACAATCGGAGACCCCATTTTTCATTTTGCACATTTTATGCAGAACAGTGAGGCAGAATAATGCCGTAACAACCCTGCTGTGTAAAAAGGAGTTAGTCCATGCCACCTCCTTCTGGGATTTCCTTCCTGGAATTGCAGCTTGCAGTGATTTGTCAGCTGCAGTATTGTCATGGCAACCTAGATCGTTCTAGAAATTGAACTGTGGAATGACTGAGTTCCTGCAAACTGTGGCTTTGGATAGAGTTGCTTCTGTTCAAACTCAACAAAGTGAATCCATTGATGTCTTCCATTATGTTGAAGTGTTCTGGACCAAATAACCTCTTGCAAACCCTGAGAAAGGGGGAGACAACATTTCTTGGGAGGAATTGACAGTGGGATCGGTTGTTCATGGTGATGTTCAGTGTTACTTTAACACCAAACATAACACTTTGCATTTTGCCCAGAAAGTTCAATTTTGGTTTCATCTGAACAGAGCACCTTGTTCCACATGTTTGGTGGTTTTTGGAAACCTTTTAATGAGACATTTTATGAATTGCTTGGAGAAATGGCTTTTTTGCCACTCTTCCATAAAGGCCAGATATGTGCAGTGTGTGACTAGTAGTTGTCCTCTGCAGAGATCCTCTGCAGTTCATCCAGTGATCATGGGCCTCTTGGCTGCATCTCTGATTAGCCTCTACTTGTTTGGGCTGAAATTTAGAAGGACAGCTGAGTAGGTGGTCTGGAGTGGTCTGAACTTTTTTCCAATTAAATGTGATTGCTTGAATAGTGCTCCACAAGATTTGATCTAATTCTGCTTTAAACTTCTTCAGAACAGTATCTCTGACCTGCCTGGAGTGTTCTTTGATCTTCATTATGCTATTTTAAAGGTCAAAAAGTTCAAGGGGGGGGGGTACTTTTTTCTGTAGGTTTGTTAACAGTTCTCACTGCTCTCCAAGCAAGCAACTGTCTTGTAACAATTATTATTTAGAAATTGAATTAGAATTCATCTTCAACAAAGAAGCTGTTTTGAGAAAAACAAAAAGGTGGCTAGCAAAAAAAAAGTGTAGACAAGCAAAAGCACGATTAAGATGCTTGGTTTACATGGCACCAAACACAGGAGTAACAATGAACCCTTGCAACCTGAAACGACGCACGGTGCACATCCCTACAAGATTCCTCCTGCTTCACATCTATTTAAGCGATGTCATTATGTAGACCATCTCAAATCATCCTTCAAACAACAGCAGCTCAAGGTGAGAATGATCTGATAAAATAGTGTTTAATAAAAATTTTGGATATAAACAAAACATTTAAATATACTGTAGTCCCAGAAAACAAACACACACACTTGCATCCTCTGCAGAATAAAATAACCTCTTATGTACACAACATAGAAATCCTAACTAACTGTCCCAGGGGGGGCTGCACACATTGTCTGTTGTTTATCAAGAACCGAATGTATATGTGTGAGTAAACTAATGCACAAGATTTGAAGAACACCCTTTTGAATTCTGTTACTCAGCTCACACTCTATAATTAGGTGTGTGTGTGTGTGTGTGTGTGTGTGAGTGTGTGTGTGTGTGTGTGTGTGTGTGTGTGTGTGTGTGTGTGTGTGCGTGTGTGTGTGTGTGTGTGTGTGTGTGTGTGTAAATGATAATCTTCACCCACATTTACATTTCAGAGCGGGGGATTAGGACTGGACCTGAGCTTGTGCCACTTGATCAACATATTTGCATATCTTTGTATTTAAAGCCATGTGAACATGTTTTCTATGTACGAGGGCTTTATGGCTCTGTTAATCTACAGGTTAGTGTTGGTGTTAGTGTTTAAGTATTTGTCGTATTCTTTACAGAAAACTACGAATTTCTGTGCAATCGATAGCATGTAGTGGTTTCAGTTCATTCTGTGGCTCAAGTCCATTGTTCTTTTGGCAGTGTTTACATGGTATAAAACAGATACTTTTACATTTTATTGTCTAGCCTAGGCTGGAAAATTGTCATCTGTCAGCCCAACATGAAAAAAAGCACACTCTGCTCATTCATTTAAATAAAGCACAGCAGAAAGCTCCTATGAAAAAAAAAATACAGGGTTGTCTAAAATAAGGTTGAACCTTTTGCAGCAACATGATGTCATCTAGTAAGGTGCTGCATTGGCTGTTTGGATACATGCAAGCGCACAGCACTGGTGGATTACTTTATAACATTAATGCCATTTTAGCACTTTTCATTTTGTGGCCAGACGACATCCTGATTTTTATAAAAAAAGGATTTCATCACTGTAGAGTGCAGAAGCTTATGATCGACTGCACATTAACATTGGAGACATGATAAAAGTTTCTGTTTCCGACTTGTTTCGTTGCCTGAACAACAGGAAGAATAATGGCGCAGCCAGCCGTGACAGTGACGCTCTGCAGACACCAACTTTCTCTGTGATCTATATTGATTTTAATGCTTAATATAGCTGATCACACAGCTGTTATAATTAACATGTATTTATGCTGATGCTTTGCAGGCGACATCACAACCAGTAAATAATTATTTAGTCACTCCTTGCCAGATGTTGGCCGTGGTGCGCAGCTCGCAGAGCAAAAGGAGGATAAAGAAGATACTTAATCTGGGATTTACAGTATTTTATTAGTCAGGTGTTTAAAGGTTAGTGAAATGCAAGTTGTTTCACATGAAATCCTAACATTTGAACGCTGTATCGACGGTGTGTCTGTGCTCCTGGTTCATTTAGGGGGTGCTACTCCAACGTGACTGAACAGGCAACATCTGCCCCTCCGACCGGCCACCAGTTCACAGCAAAGACTACTGCAGCGCACACAGAACAACAGGGGGAAAAAAGAATTTTAACACTGCAATGGCCATGACTCACACTTTTGCAATCAAGCATTGTCGGGTGACGATGGATTCAGCTTTAGCCTAATAAATTAAATATGTACCAGAGGATATCACATCGCTTTTACAGTCGAACAACATTGAGGAAAATGAAGCAGGATTCTGGTCAAATCAAGGACGCAGCAGAGCAAACCAACAAAATGATTCAATGCACCAGACTTCTTTATTGTACACTGTCTGTCACGGTTATTCTCCATTCACAAAACTTAATAGAAAAGAACTGAGCGTCAAAGGCTCAGGGGTCGGTAAAAGTTTACGTCGTGCAGAGGTCAGAAGCTATTAACTGTCTACGCGGGTTGAGCTGTGAATGGCTCAGATGAACAGACAAATGCTATGTTCCTCAACCTTCACGTCTTTGATGACTTTGGTTTGATTTTCCCGTTGGCTTGCTTTTCTCTCCACTTTGTCTGGTTTATCTCGACTGTCTGGTTTCTGAAGGAGTTGGCGGTCGATTGTCTTCTTTTTTAGCCTTTAAGCCTCAAAGCCCTCACCCCTGCAGCCACAGACCTGGGCTCTGCCCATGTCGCCTTCCTGCACGCGGGCGTGCACGCACACACACACACGCATCCGAAAGACACGCGCCACACACGGGCAGGTGCGGGCGTGCATACACGCTCCTCTACTGAGGCATTGCGCATCTTTTTTTAATGCCAAAGTCACTTCGCATCCCCGTGGGTTGTGCTCATTTATTCAAACAACTTCCTCTCACATCTGTGGCAGGATGCAGACCAACAAAAGCACAAGAAAAATGACTTCAAATAAACTAAACTGCTATTTGGAAGGAATCCGCAAAAGCTGAGTTGCTGAATGCAAATCAGCGTTATGAATCATCGTGGAAGAATGGCTCAATGGCTTTTTGAGAATGCAGTTTTGTTTTTTTCCTCTGTGCGAGATGAAGAGATTGATATTGGTCTCGGTATCGGTGTTAAGTAGGAATAAAGAGCCAGGGGGCAATTAGCCTAGCTTAGCATAAGGACTAAAACTGACAATCTCTCTGTGCCACCAACACAACGTGAAGTTCTCTAATTAACAGGCTATATCTCATTTGTTTTGTTTGTAGGGTTTTTTATTACTATTATATTAACTTTGGACAGTGCAAAAATAAGAAGAAATACATTCTGATTCCAGCTCCCTAGTGAAAACTCAGGCAGATATGAAACTGATATTAAAGAAAAAAAATATTATTCCCAAAAGGTGAGACTATTAAATTTGTAATCGTTTTACTTTATAAGGCTAGAGCAAAATGGCAGGATTTAGTGCAAAGACTTTAAAAAAAAAACCTTGCACTCAGATAAGCAATTCTTAAGTGCAAGAAGATCACACATAATAAACGTGGAAACAAAAGACGCCTCTGCACACTTGAGTGTGTGTTTTCGGGTTTTTCATGGTGCTTCATGACGGCTTCTCCAGTGCTTGTGTAATCCTTTCTGCTCCTTCGCTGTCTTCCATCATTTTGACCTCTGCTTTAGTTTTCTACACGGAAACATATTTCATGTCGTGTCTTAATCTCAACAAAAAAAAGAGAAAAAGAGTGGAAAAAAGAGAAATAGTTCTCTCCCGAAAATTCAAAAGCACTCACTTAAAACATGATAGGCACAGCAGCAGTCTTTAAAACTGCACTAGTAATAAAACTGTGTGTAATGTAAGAGGGTTTGCTCGCAGTGATGAACCCAGGGATCATTATCTGCAGCCCCCTCAGCTCTTTGAGTGTTTCAGCATCTTCCACATTCATTTTGATCTGGTTCAGTTTCACCATTTCCATCCATGTTGTTTCCAGAAGTGCAGTGTAAATTTTGAAAGCTGTTTAATTTAGTCTCAGCTGCATACGTAAACATAATATTTAGTCACAATTTAGTCGTTTAAGTCAAGATATAGTCAGTGGAGCTTAGTCTTAGACATAATTTCCTCAGAGTTCCATGATACTGTAAAAGTTTTTGCTAAAAGAAAATGTGTTCAGTCAGCTCGGCTGAGAATGTGCTTCTGACTTACCATACGTTCAGGAAAATGTTTGCACAAAGTTCACCTGGGAAAATGCTAAACAATCATATTTCTTTCAGAGTTGCTTGATGCTCGATACAAATAACATATTGCCCACAAAAATATGTGAAGATACCAAAAGTGTCAGTTTTGCATTTATGCCTGTTTTGTCCATCGGTTTTGCCACTTGTTTCTCTATTGACACCTCTACAATAAATCAAACTTTAAACCCGTATTCACTCTTTCTCTGAACTTTGGTGCCAAAACACACACCCACATTGCAAAATGTGAACAGGTTGGCAGGTCTGTATTCATTTAATCAGTGGAACTCACTTTTTGTGTTGTTTTTGTCAGGCCAGGACTCAAGGCAGGACTCAGATGCAGAGAACTGAGTGAGAGCAGAATTTATTCATAAAATCTGGAAGCTTCCTCGCAGAACGGCAAATGAACGGCTATGAAATGACAGAGAAAATACCCTGGCTCTAGGAAGGGAGGCACGATAATCTGAAAAGATCTGAGAAAAGAGGGTGGGGAAACAAAAATCTCAATGATTAATCACTACAGCAAAGAAAATAAGGCTATAACACAAAACACCTGACAAAATAAGGTATCTCATGCCAGAGGGCGGATGATCTAAGAAAAACTAATTCAATTATGAACAAAAACTATGAATGAGTCTTTAATCTAATCAAATCACTTTGGAAGAGAAAAATAAACAGCCATGAACAGAAAACGATGACTGCACCTGAACCAGGATAAAACAAAATCCCAAAACCCCAAAAATGCCTCCAAAAAACGACAATGTTGCATCGTGCCTGTTGGATACAGACCAGCTAATTACAACTTCGTTAGGTGATAGAATATCCATTTCGTGTTTGTTTTGCTGCCCTGAAGTGCAACAAAATTGATCAATAATGCAGCCGTGAAACCGCACCGGCACATCGCGTGCCGCGTGTGAAGAGCGCCGTGGAAATATGGTGGAGTCCTCCTGTTCATTCCTTCCACCGTCAGCGGCTGACTGAATCGTTACGCATCTCCCCGGCCATCGGGGAACAGATGAGAGCAATATCAATCCAAAGATGCTACACAATCTGGCCATTTATTACACTAACAGGCTTTATCGCATTCTCTGCCCATTTCTAGAGGCGGCTGATTACAGTTTGACTAATGGCGACCTCACGAGCAGCTACATGCCTCCTGGCCTCCGTTCACGCTGCTGCTGCGGACGCATCTGAGACGTTTGCCCTCTTTCCTCAGAGATGGATTGATTTTCCCCTTTGTCCTGCAGAGAACCACAAGTTTTCTGTGTGTTTCAATTTCTTTCAATCATTTCTCTCTCTCTCTCTCTCTTTCTCTCTCTGCTGGGATTTATTCAAAGTTTCCAGAGTTGGAGAGCTTTTGCAGGATCTCTTTTGTTGGCTTCAGATCATATTAAATTGAATTGTCCGGAGGCTTTGGTCAGTGATCCATGATGGTCTGCCTTTTTTTTGACAGGCTTGATAAATACAGGTCCTGATCTCTCTGTGTGTCTCCATTCCTCCCTCCTACTTCTTCTTCTCCATCTTATTCTCTCCGCCCTCGCTTTCCACTTGTCCTCTGGCTCCATCCTTCTCCCTCCACATCGCTGCTCTCACTCTGCTCTGGTATTGTGTTCCTATAAACTATGTTGCAATTTTCACTTTCCTCAATTTATTTCACTTCTTTCTGACCAAAAGCCAATGCTCACACAGTCCCTATAGAATTATGTGTGTGTGTGTGTGTGTGTGTGTGTGTGTGTGTGTGTGTGTGTCCTCAGGAGGTGAACAAAAACACAAGAACTCCACTGACCTTGGACAGCCAGTGTTCCCCTCCTTGGCAATAACCTTCCTGCACACACTGCAGGGTGAGGAGTGTGTGTGTGTGTGTGTGTGTGATCGAGAGAGGAGATATTTTGTGAGAGAACCCACACATAGAATATGCAAATGAGCAGGCATATCAAACACATGCGTTCTGATTAAAATTTCAGTTTTAGGAGCCACATGCCAACACACACACATGACCACACAGTGAGAACAGGGGATGAATTAAATTGGAGTGATTACAATAGAGGACAGTGGCTCCTTATTGTGTGTGTGTGTGTGTGTGTGTGTGTGTGTGCATTAGTGTATGTGTGTGTATATTAATGCTCAGTGCAGTTCGGGAATAAGACGAATAATGTCATGCTCCATGGGTACTTCATTACTTTGTTAGACACTGAGACACACACACACACACACACACACACACACACAGGGTTGCAAGTATCAAAAAAAAATCTAAATAATTTGTAAGAGACAATTGTCTATGTGTGTGTGTGTGTGTGTGTGTGCTCTATGCGTTGGCTGCTATAAGGTTCAAGTGGATGATTTAAGTGCTTATGAATGATTTAGAGTGTGTGCATCATCATCCTTCTGTGTATTAGACGTACATGCATGCGTGGGACCGTGTGAGGACATTACTTTACTTAGCAAAAGTGTCTCCAAGTTAATTAACAACTGGAAAGTAGAACTAAAGATTTCCGCACACACACAGGCAGTGCGTAGGGGATAGATGGAAGTAAGGAGAGGTTGCATAACAGGTGTTTAAATGGTGGAAATATAGCAGAGGTCTCTACCAGCAGTAGCAGCGTCTACAGGTGATCCTCTTATATCTGCTCACTAAATGGACAAGCATGTATATTAGGTTTAAAAAGGTATTCATAATTTGACAAATGTACATTCACCGTTAAAAATTTGGTCTGATAATGTCACTGGATCAAAAGTCAGAGGCTATTTCAGTCGGGATCATACAGACAGTGTGATCTCTAGAGCTGCATGCTGTGTCATATCACTAGCACACTGAGCATTATGCCAATAATGATACTTAACCCTGATTTGCCTCCGATGGCATGTGCTGTCGGTGTATGAATGTGGTGTGAATGGGTGAATGGACAGTGTAGTGTAAAGCGCTTTGAGTGGTCAAGAAAGACTAGAAAGGCGCTATATAAATGCAGGCCATTTACCATTTGCAGGCCATTTGCCAATAGTAGACTTTGCAGAGTAACTTAACAACCCCCAAAATCATTATCTTTGCTGACCTCTATGGGGTTTGAAGGGGCCCTGTTTTCCAGTTTACCAGTGTAATACTTTTACTATTTATAAAAAAACATGCTTTTTATGGTCCAACAGGACCTACTTGGCCCTGTAGCAGCAATGCAGTCAGCCTTCTCACACACTCACTCTGGAAAACACAATTTCTTCCCTTACCATTCCTACTGAAACACACTTTTTTTGCGAATGGCCTGGCGTCAGTGGAAATGTCGCACCCCCTCCCCCACTTTGTCCTTCATATCATGACCATGCCATGGTGAGAGGAAGGGCGAATTTTGATGGGCTGGTGCAAATGCTTCTTATTTTTAATTACTCTTTGGTGCAAAGTATTCATTTCTATATGGTCTCCTCATTGTAAATCAAACAGAGTTGCCCATGAGACATACATAGTGTATATACTTAGCTATATCTTTATATATATATGTCTATATATATATCTTTACCCATGAGAACTCTTAAGATCCTTATCTTGAGAGAAAACCCTGGAAATGAAATGTCTTTGCTTTAAAGCATGTGACAGAGGATTCTTGCAATCAGATTTATCAATATTTGTGAATCCCTGACAGAAAGGAGGAAGAGAAGAGGATGGAGTAGAAAGAAAGAAAAAAGTGAGGAGATGATGAAAGAAGTAGAACCACAGAGAGGAGAGCGGGTTTGAAATGAAGAAAAAGGAGAAGTAATAGGAGGAAAGATAGCAGAAAGATATAAATGATGGCAGGGATGGGAAGTGAGGCAGAAACGAGGAAGAGAGGTCTGGAGTAAAGAAGAAGGGAAGTACTGTATAGGAAAGTGGGAAGGAAGGAAGGAGAGAAAATGTGCATCGTGGTGTAGGCAACTGTCCATGCAAGTGTGTGTGTGTGTGTGTGTATGTGTGTTAATTTGCACAGAAACTGTGATCTTTGTGAGTCCGACAGAGCAGGAAGACGAGAGCGGGGGGGGGGAGCGGGCGATTTTCCACGGGACTTTTAAACCTATTTTAATGAGGAATCTTCCACTTCATGCGCTGCAGTTAAAAAAACAACAACTTGAAAACACTGCAGTCAACCCACTGAATAGGAACTCAGAGAGAGAGAGAGAGAGAGAGAGGGAGGCTGGGAAATGAACAATTAAAAGCTAAATATAATCTCCCCCCTCCAAGTTTTAATGTGATGATTGGGGCTACTGATGATGCAGAGACGAGAACTGCACCTTGGGGAGATCCGGACCCTCTCTCTGGTCCTGATGCCCTTATTTTGGAGGGCAGTGATGGAACACACAAAAGAGATTATTGAAAACATACAATATATATGGCCCACGGCACCTCACCTTAACAGCCCAAGGCCCTTAAGTTCCTTATCAACTTTGAATTTTTGATAGTTTGTGTTTTACCATCAAACTATTTGTGTGTAGGATGTCCCCTGAGTATTCCTTGCTGATTTTTTAAAATGCACAAACATTTTTTAAGAATAAATTCATATTTGACTGCAGTAGATGCCGTGACGATTGAAGCCATGGATTCTGCAGGTGAACTGTGGCCTGGGTGGCAAAAAAATATATATTTTAATTAATTCTGGGGGGTGAGTTGAGCAGTGTGGCATAGACCCTAACAACAATCGTGGACAGCAGGCCGACAGGGTTTTAAAAATCGGTCAAAAACATTGGTGCAGATGGATAGATGGCAGGCGGATGATGTATTTTGATGCAGTTGTGGATGAAACGATAGGCCATTCATGCAATGCTAGTGCAAAACCATAGCTAGATCCTCTAGCCAGGATTCTAGTCATCTTGTGAAACTAAACATAGACAGAATCCCACCCAACGCTGGAAAGGCCAGCGTGAATAGTAAACGTGAGTCAGAACACAAGAGAAAAGACACGGGTTTTCTCTTCTCGTTTCCTCCTTATGTAGACAGGTCTACATTCATTGAGTATTTTTATGTTATTTTAGAGAGATTAACAGATTACAACAAACATTTCCAGACTGTTAACTTTTGCATCCCCATGCAAAGAGATCTAGAATTGCACTAATTGAAGAGGATCCATCTAATATTTGAAAGCTGGGACCCAGACCCATGCAGAAAATATTTTTTAAAAATATATAAACACAGTTTAAATAAAAAAAAAAAAGCTAAACATTTTTCTATGCACACAGGGGGCTATTCCCCTCAAATTTTGTTCACATCTTTGTTAAAATCCGTTTTAGTAAGCACTCCCCTTTTTCCAAATTAATCCATCCTCCTGACAGATGCAGCGTATCAAGATGCTGATAAACAGCATAATTATTGCACAGGTGTAGCTCAGGCTGGTCTCAATGAAACGCCACTCTCAAATGTGCAGTTTTTTTTTTAAATAAAAGACATTTATTTATTAGGCACTGAACTATGGATTTCATAGATCTGGGCTGCAATTGTGCATTTCTTTTGGGGGGAGGTGGGAGCAGGAAACCAGTTGGTATCTGGTGTAACCACCCTTTTTGGCAGACATTGCCTTTATATTAAGTTGATCAGGTTTTTGATTGTTACCTGTGGAATATTGGCCCACTCTGCTTTAACCTTCTTCAATAGCTGCGTGAAGTTGTATGTTGATATTGCCAGAAATTAGAATTTGTTGTTGTACATGTTGATCCGGAGTATCTCAAACATGCTCAGCTGGTGCAATGTCTGGTGAGTCTACAGACCAAGCAACTTTCTGGAATTGTATACAGATCCTTGCAACATGGGGCAATGAGGTGATGGCGGTGGATAAATGGACGACAATGGGCCTCAGGATCTCATGATGGTATCTCTGTGCATTTAAACTGACGTCAATGAAATGCATCTTTCTTCATTAATCATAGCATATGACTGCCCCTACCATAACCCCACCACCACTATGGGAAACGTCGGCCTCTAAACTGGAGCAAACTGTGAGTCACAAGGCACCATGCACGCTGTCTGCCATCTGGCATCTGCCCCGTACAGTGAAAACTGGGATTCATGCTTGAAGAAAACACTTTCCCTCTAACCCACCCAAACTTGACCTGTGCCACAAATCCACTTCCCATTGGACCTACCTCTACAGCCCAGGGCCTAAAAACAGGACGAATCACTATTATTACCTTGCACAGTAGGACTGGGTCCACAAAATCCACAGTTCTTTTCAGTTTACAGTTTTGTGGTCATGGTTTTCATTTCAGTATACGTTGATTGTTAGAAAGATCAATTATGTCTTCACCTCAAAACTGAATTGAATACAGTAAGAAGTTAATAGTAGATGTGATTCTGGCTGCAATGTGAGGAGAAATTGATAGATTTTATTATGTGTTTCATTTATTTTGCAAGCAAATTTATCTTTAACAAAGAAGCATAGGCTTTATCAGCACTAGACTTAGGTCCCTATCTCTGAAATGATGTCTCTGTATACAGTGCAGGAATTACCATGTTGCTGAAGTGTTTGTGGGAGGGGATTTCATATCATGGCTCCAATGCTTCAATCATAGAGCTGCACACTGTTGCACTTTTGTCACCAACTTTCTTCCCTCCATCTTCGTAGGTCACTAAATGCACCCTTACTACAGACCTATAAAGTTGTGCTGGTCATCTTCTAACTCTGGCTCTTTCCCACTCAAAAACCCACACAAGTCTCTACAACAACTGACTATTTGCTGTCTGTCCAAGTGCTTCCCTTCTTCTTCTTTTTTCTGACTACAGGTGGTTGGCTTTAGGTGCAGCACCACCACCTGCTGCCCTGGAGGGGAAACGCTTCACTTATGAGAAAAAGCAGATTAAGAAAAAGGAACAGCTGATACTTGTGCACCGAGACAGTCAAATCTAAAAACGTCCCATCCCTAATCAAAAACATACGCGCATTCATTCAGCGGAACACACCACCTCCCTTGCAGCACAACAAAGGCCTCATCAAACAGCCAAACAGCATACAGACATGTACATGATGGCACGGCGGCCATTTAAACTCGGGCTTGATTGTGTTCCCTCAACAGAAATAAGCAAAAGAAAACTTTGCGTGCCTTCTGTGCAGCAAACCCATTCACTATTGTGGTGAAATCCAGTTTACTCTCATGTCATTATTGTACAAAATATCATCGCTGTGCATGTTTGTTTGTTGTTCATTATTGCCGCATCTACACAGCTGGGGTCTTTGAACGCACCATACACAGACCGCTCGAGTCAGAGTGAACATCAGATGAGCGACCTCTTGCATAGATGACCATGACTTCTTATGTTTTACTTATACATCATTGCACTCTGTTACAGTTTCTGTTCATTCTAGGGTGTGTTGGGATTGCTGCATAGTAATACTCTCCGTTTAAAATGTTTTAACCGCATAAATGGCTGCCAGCAAACATGTGGAGCTAATGGCTAACTAGCAATAGCATGGTGAGGATGGCAAGCATGCAGACGAACTTCCCCATGATTGTTTCTGACAGATGTACAAACCAACTGGTCAGCATCTGTATGGCTGGTCTCAGATGATCTTGCAGGTGAAGATGCTGGATGTGGCGATCCGGACCTGCGGTCGTGGTGTGCTACCAAACTGCCACGTATTAGAAATGATATCGCAGACGGCTTATGGTGACATGAAAATTCAGTTCACAGGCGAAAACTCTGGTGGACATTCCTGCAGGGGCGGCGCGCCAACTGCACGTTCCCACGAATCTCATGGCATCTGTGCAATAAAACTGCACATTTTTGAGCGGGCTTTTATTGTGACCAGCCCAAGGCCCACCTGTGCAATAATTACGCTGTTTATTCAGCATCTTGATACGCTGCACCTGTCAGGGCGATGGATTGCCCTGGCAAAGGAGCAGCGCTTACTAATACGGATTTAAACTAATTTGTGAACACGGTTCGAGAGGAATAATCCTTTTGTATGCATATAACGAGCTTTGGGTCTTTTATTTCAACTCCTGAAATATTGGGAGGAAAAACAAAATGTTCCATTATTTTCTACAGTGTACATTAGCTCATAGAAAATTACGGTTGATCGGGAAAAGTGACAAACAGCGTGATCTGAGTATTTGCAAAGCCAACTTTTAATCGATGTATTTCTCAATTTCTGTGTCTCTATATCTGTGTCCAGTCGGTTGCTCTGTTTAGTGGTGTATACACTCATCAGGTTACAATGGATCAAACACACACATCCAGTTATAGAGCAGCTGCCAGTCCAGTTCTCTTTTGAGCTCTTCGTGCCTTGCAACGGCTGCATGAGAGGGGATGAAATCTCAAGTAACTTTTGTGCTCAAGTCCTTTTTTTTGTCCTTTGAGGAAACATTTACACAAAGATTTTCTTTAATTTACATGCGCAGAAACTCTGTATAAATGTTGCAATCAAAGGCAGCTATAAATACTGTGCGGTTTAAAAATTCAAGGGAGCAGTTAATTATAGACTAAAGGTAATTATAGGCTATTATTAATCCTTAATAGTTGTCAGTTTCAGTGTCTTTGAAAGTTCGATTGGAACGAAATAAAGAGTTCCATTTAAAACCATCAATCAATATTAATATTACAAAGATTCTTTCTTTTTTTTTCCCTCTCCCATGCGCTGCAGCTGGATGAGCTGAGGGACAGACTGAGTGAATGGGAGCGGTGATGATGATGATGATGAGGAGGAGGAGGAGGAGGAGTATTTCCCAGTCAGGTTCATCTGAACAGTGTCTCAGGAGACTCAGAGGAGGAGGACAGATGCGTTTCATTCATCATTTATCTCTATTGGTGGGACTTTCTCTCCCCCCCTTCATCCCTCTACTACATATTCATTCATTGCTCTGTCATCAGCAGCAGGATGGGATGATGGCTGATGAAGATGATGCTGATTTTGAACCATGCTGTACTTTAAAGTGGAAAAAACAATACAAATAATTAAACTTACTTCACTACCTAAATTTCATATGATCTAAAGGTGGCGGGTGTTAATTGTTATAAAATGAAGAGATGGCTCTGCCCTTTACTATAATATACATAATTGATCTGAGGTATTTAAGACTGTCAATACATGCCAAAAATAGTCCCCTCCAGCTGTTAATCGGCAGTTTTAAATTGTGAGGGAGTCAGCTGGAGACGCTTTTGAGGCTGATCCCTCAATGGAAATCGCGAGAAGCACTTTACGCAAACCGTGGTGTCCACGTTTGGGATCCATTCATCTCACCCTCGCTGCATCCACACGAGCTCGGGGCTGTGTTTGTTGTTTTAGGACGCGTCTCTCAGCACCCCCCCCCCCCCTTCCACTACCACCACCCCACACACTCCTGCAGCAGCACATGTCCTGGATGCTGGATGCGCTTTACGGGACCCCTCAACTTGCCGCTGCGCACGGAGACGCAGAAGTGTGCCGCAGCCGCCCCGACGCATCCGGGACGGGTCGCCTCAAAGCGGCGTTAAAAGTCCAACCCCGTCCCCCTCTTCCCTCCCAGCACCCTCTGCGGGGATGAGGGGGGGGGGGGGGGTTGCGCGCGTGCACGGAAACACAAACTTTCAACCCGATCGCAGCAGCGTCCGGTACTTACTGAGGATGAGAGCAACAGGCACGAAGAGGAGGCACGCGCAGTTCATCAGGGATGCCATGCCGACCCGGTGAATGTGTCCTCCGAGGATCGAGAGTTTCTTTTTTCCTCTTTTTCGCAGGCTCGCGCCGGAATTCCAAAGTTTCTTGGTGTTTGCTCTTTTTTTTTTTTTTCCTCAACCACGGAGGCAGCTCGCTGTCGCGCTCCCCGGTGCTGATGGGAGGAAAAAAAAAGTGGTTCCCTTCCCGTCTTTGATGCAGCTCTGTGCTCCAGCATCCAGAGAGCATCCACTGTGCACCTCCCCGCTCCGCACGGGGGGAGGAGGAGGAGGAGGAGGAAGGAGATGAGCTCTGGACAGACAGCAGGATGCAGTGGGTGTGATGGGCAACCTGACAGTGGTGAGCAGTTTAATAAGATGCTTTACTGAAGTGAAGTTCAAATCTAATAATAAGCTTTAATTAGCCACAACTGAACATTAATAGAATATGAAAAAAAAATACTTAAAACATAAATGGATAAAAAAAAATTGTAACTTACACATTCATAGTCCATGCATGCTTTATGCATTCAAGACATGGCTAAAAAGCTGACCAATAAAATCTGCTGCTCTGAGGTCTAAGGGGAGTGGATTAAAGTATGCACACGGAAGTATTATCAGATAAATAAACTGATATAAAAAGTAAAAGTACTCATTCTGCAGAAGAAGTGGTCCCTGTGACTGATGTATTAAGGTCCCTTTATGCTGTCCATTTCTGACCCGATCTGTACTAGACTGACAGTGGGAACAAGGCTTCAACACAGGGGCTGCAGCCCTAGGATATCTGCTCTGTGGGCCAAAAGGGTTCCTAGAATGTTAACAGGCACCTATGGAAACACTAAGTGTATCGTTGTACGGGTGGAAATGGGGCGGTAGATCGATCATTATTACTGATGCATCAAGAATGTAGAAACTGCTTTGTAGTTGGTTAATTTAGGGTCACATCTGAATCATTGTGTAGGAAAGTGTTATTTCAATACATGTGTACATTTTTCTATAGTTTTTATGTGAAATATTGGAATTTCTATCTCATTGATCAGAAGCTTTTCTTAAATGAAGTTTGAGAGAACTGATTTCTGACCGCTTTCTTTTTTTAAGGTTTAAACAGTAGATAGGATGGGACCATTTGTTTATTATTTAATCTACTGTATTCTACAAGATATTAGTGTCTAAATCTAAACTGTGGGCTACTGTAGCACAAGGTCTGAATCCCAGTCTTCAGGGAATGGAAAAACCTGCATCCCGCTCACCCACCCCCCCATTAATACATTAATACAAATAGACAAAGAAATTCTAACAAGTCTTTTTTTTTATTCCAAAATGTTTTAGGGTAAAATAAAACTGTAAAAGATACAACATAACCATCCGGGCAATGGGGAACAAACACAATGGAAAGAGGGAAAAGAACAAAATAAGCTTCAGTCCAGTTTCCCCCACACACCTCCCATTCAGGGTGGAGCAGGATTTATCAGACCCCCCCGTGCAAAGCTGAAACTGGTAGTAGTCAAAACAGTACGTCTCTCTTTCACACCCAGAAATGAACATTCACATATTTGTCCAAATCAATGTCTTCATAGTTGAATGCTGGCAGACTAAAAGGTACAGGTTGACTCTTACTTTAGATGCAAACACAAGCAGCCTCTTCATGACAAATGTTAATACTAGACCTGCAGAAACTCAGGTAATGCTTGAACATTAGAAGTTGTCTAAAGGCCCAAAAAGGATCAAATGTCTTGAGTAAAACGGATAAAATACAATAAGGCACTTGCTAGACAAATCCAACTTAACAGATTCTAAACACAGCGGTCAAATGAACAGAACTTTTATTTTACAGTCACAGAATCAGCGTGGCCACCCTGCAATCAAACAATGCTTCGAAATGAGCTGTACACAAATGAGCAGACACTTCTGAACGTGAACACACACACACACACACACGTACACACAGTGCATTTTACAACCCGACGGCAGGCTTTTCAGACACTGCGAGACCAGGAATGATTTCTGAATTCAAAACCCTAATGACAAAGCATGGTGAATATCCGCACTCTGATTTAGTGCTGCCTCCTTGAGCATGAGAGAGGTAACTGCACATGAAGTTTACAAACAGGCTTTGGAACATCCCGTTTTAAAAAAAGGGGCCCTAACAGTTATGATTAGGAAGTGTTTTATTATGTTTGATAACTAGTTCAATAACTCTTAAAGCTCTTAAAGATTTCAAAGGGGAATTCTCTTCAGCACGGAGAACGTTTGCAAATATGTATTATATTTTTAAAAAATGTGTTTTTTTTGTTATTTCTCTTTTTTTTTAAGTTATTTGTATCCTTCAGGAAGTCTCATTAGAATGATTTATGAAATGAAGGCCAGATGGAGGGAAAAAAAAGTATAATGAGATATGCTTTTCATTCTGAATACTTTAAAAGAAAAAGTACTTTTTAGTGAAACTATGCAGCGTGTTGCTACTGTGACGAGCACTGAAAAAAAAAACAATTTGGCCCGGCAAGGTCGTCATCTCCAAATTATTAAGAAATAACTGAAAGGAAAACATGCCACCAAACACAAAAAATGGCTTTGGATGTTACATACTTTTGGTTGCCAGGATTAGCTATGTTGTTAAAGAAAAAAAGACTCACAGAAAGACTTAACTGAGGACGGCGTAATCCTGCTGCAACTGAACTGAAAAATGTGCCCCAGCCTGCTGTTTGCTCTTAAGGCCGAGACACAAGACGACATTTGGAGGCAGAACATGTCTTCTTCTCGCCTCTGCTGCCTCTCAGAAGTTAGCCCCTGCATCACGGCTTATTCAGTATTCCCAAACTTTACATGTCTGACTGGACACAGTAGAAATAAAGACGCCTGGTCTCGTCGACCACTCTGAACATTCTTTGAGTCTTTGCACATTTGGATGAGGCGACATCAGAGGAGTGTCAGGAGTTATACATCTGCACTGTTGAACTGGGAGACAGGGGGGTGGGGGGCGAGCTGGGAGGTCGCCTGTCGTTTCTCAAACAGTCCTTAGCTTCTTGATGGAAATAAACGGAACAGAGAGACAACCAGAACGCTGCTTGGGAAGTGGGAGCAGCGGCAACAGAGGTCTGAAAGAATCTACAGTAAACTTAAAAACAGAAATCAAGAACATATCTTTCCATCCAGACCAATATTGTCTTGCATTGGAAGGTACTTCATAGAGAAGGAGGAGTAAGAGAAAAGTAACAAAAACAGTTTGTATTTCCTTGCTTGACACTTCACTGGTACATGTAGAGCAGGGGGGGGGGCTGGAGGGGAACCTTCCTCTTGAAGTCTGAAACTAACCTCCAGCCTGGAAAATACCACCTAAACCCCAAATTCCTGTTCCTCTTTTGTTTCCTTGCTTTCAGCTCCAGGTCCCAAGTGCCGTAGTGACATTATCATCATCTTGTCATCTCAACCAGCAAGAAGCTGCTCAAAGTGTGTGTGTGTGTGTGTGTGTGTGTGTGTGTGTGTGTGTGTGTGAGAGAGTGGGAATGGGGGGAGGGGCTGTCCTTAGTGCTTACAGAGGATCCCTTTCTCCTCTAAAACATTGCTGAAAACTTAACAAAATGTACTTATGATCTGTAATGTGAGGAAACAATTTTCTCTGCACCACATTCTGGAACTAGGACTAGTGGTTGACGAGCCCCTGCAGCATCATCATCAGGCGCCGGGCCCTCTTGCTGAGCGGGCTGTGGGGGTCCTGCTGCAGGAAGGCGAACAGCTTCGGTCTGACCTGGGCCAGCACG
This sequence comes from Eupleurogrammus muticus, assembly GCA_036785175.1. Lineage (NCBI taxonomy): Eukaryota > Metazoa > Chordata > Actinopteri > Scombriformes > Trichiuridae > Eupleurogrammus > Eupleurogrammus muticus. The sequence goes on along the minus strand of JAYKQN010000010.1, from coordinate 16,799,675 downwards.
GAGGCCATGTGGTCTCTGGTCAGAGGATCGCCGTGGTCCAGGTTCATCACTGCGTCCTCCAAGTAACTGCACACAAGGGGGGAGAGACAAAAAGATTATACAAACAAGAAAACTATGAGTTTTAGTCTGACATAAATTTAGATACAGGAGGAAAAGTCTAGACCGATCTTAAGCCTTGAGAAAAAGCAGGATGACAAAATATTTGAAAAGAAAGAAAATATGCAACGATGTGAAATAAAAAAAAGGTCCATTTGCAATCAGTGTAAAAGAGAGGTTTGAAACTCCAAAGCAAATTCATTTATACAGGTATAAAGTCTCTACAAGGATACCTTGTACGCGCTTTGTATTTTGACCTCTGGTGCGACAGCAGGACAAAGAAAAGACTGCGTCTTCTTACAACCTGGTTTTCTTTCGAATCAGGCTGCAGAGATTGTGATCTGCTACCCTCACCTGCGTCCTGTCCCTCCGCGCCAATCATCCTCTCTGTCATCATCTCATTGTTTTAGTGTGACATCTGGTGGTTAGGCCGTTTCTGCTCGGCCACGCCGCCCTCATTGTCTTTACAGTTTAAATGACCGTTCATCTCCACAACCAGAGCCTACCAGGTCCTGGTCTCACACCACCAGCTGGCTTCCAGCCAGGGGTCCACAGGACACACACACATCACAGGTCTATCAAAAACCACATCAAACACTACACACACTCTCTTTAAACATTTAATGTCACTGCACAGAACAGCACAGGTACTCAACAGTGTTCTAAAGTGTGTCCCGCAGGAGATAAACTGCATGTAACTAAAGTGTCCAACACAAGAAGCTGCTGCTCGTGCTCCCTCAGTTCAGAAGATTCATGAAACGGTTGAGAAAATGTGTTTTTTTGGCAAATGATCCCACACACTGCTATTGTTTCTGTCTGGATATCTTTAATGGACTTTTCTAAAAAAAATATAATTTTTCAGAAGCACAGAAAAAGAAAACTGTTGTATCTTGACCAAAGCTGCAAAATGATGCAAAGTCTTATGGTCCTGTGTTAAGCAAAGATTTCAGATTTCTTATACAATGCATGTGCTGTGACAGTTTTCTCATTCCAATACCAAGTGGTTTGTAGTCACTCATGAGAGCATTTTTTTCCCTGCAGAGCTCAAATAAAATCATCAATTAAATAAAGCAAATGTGAAAAGGTGTTTAGATGTTTTACCTCTTATCTACTAAAGTTCCTCCCACCACAATCTATCCAGCTATGACTCTTCTGTGTCCTAATAATGCTTCAGAATGAACTACCCCTCATGTGCCCTCATCTGTCTCTCCAGATGGCGCAGGGAGGCACCGGAGAGTCGTATGAGGCAGCTGTGATTTAGAGGCAGGACCAGACAGGTGATCTAGACTCTGAGCGGTGCCGTAAAGGGACCGAGCTCTGACAGAGGTGTGCTGGGAAAGAGACACGACAGAGGAGAAGGGATGCAGGTATTCGTAAGAGAATGGGCCATAAAGACTGTGCTGCGGCAGCTTGTTGATGACATTAACAAATCTTGAGCAAAAAAAAAAAAAGGAGAGTAAGAGCAGAGCGGAACAGAAACAACAAAAGACCAGAAGGTAGGAGAGAGTGATCAACACGATTAAACATACAAGGGCATCGAAAGAACAGAATAGGCATCGAAAAATTGCGATGCTATTCACGGGATCATCCTCGCTCCCCAGACAGCCGTGTAGCGAGGCTACAGACGGAGCGTGGAGACGGAGGTCAGCAGTTTACTGCTGTTTAGCACTCAGGCGATCAGGAATAATGGACATACCATAGAGATGCGTTGAAAAGCAAAACTTTAGGCAAAAGCTCACTTGTGTGGAAGAGAAAGTTGGTCACTTGTCATGCAGACACATTTTTTTCCCAGGTTAGAGGATTCCAGCATCTGAAACGTGTATATTTTCTGGTTTTATTAGCCCTATATGACAGTTTTGGACTGAACTAAAAAAAGACATTTTCCACAATTTGCTGAATTTAATGAGGGATACAAATTTTTTTTTTTTACTCTGAACGAGGACTGTACGAGTACTTGCATTTGAGTAGTCACCGAGAACAAGTTTGTGGATGTGTTTTTTTACCCCTCATACCCCTCATCTGTGATTTTGACCGTACATGGGTAATCTTATCCCACTGTCTTGTTGATGTCACGGGTCTGTGTGTGTTGTGTCTGCATCATGGTGTGATATTGAGTTAATCGGGTTGCTTGTGTTGTAAGCGGTAGATTTAGTTCCTTCTATCAAGATTTTTGCTGAACATAATTTGCATTCTGCTTTGTTTTTGTTGCTCTTGTTCAACTTCAGCTTGTTCCACACAGCTGACATGACTCCTCCCTCCAGCACCTTGCAGTCAAGCACATAAATCGTGCTCTGCCATAAAGTGGATTTCTCCCACGCTGCCATAAATTCCTATCTGTGTCATGGTATCACTATGGCATGGCGATTTTACGAGTACAAGTACTCGTTCCTGGTGTCGAACCAATATTGGTTTCAAAGCATCCCTAAATAATAGAAAAAAATATTGAAATATACATACAATAATGAAGGGACCAGGCCTATTTCTGTGCTTATATGCAGACACATGTTGCTTTTAACTTGTATTTTATGAAAACTTGTTTCAGATATAAATGAAATACACAGTGGTGATAAACCTTGAATAATATCCTAATCTACTCATTTCTATCACCTGAAGGGCAGAAAGTACTTGAGGAGTCTGAGTGATCTCAATGAAGCTGAGTCTGGCTGCTATGCACTGAGCAGACAGTCAGTCTCATACTTTTTGCCTTTGTTTGCCTTCAAACGTTTTCTGGACTTTAGTGTATTCTTCCAAGTGTGTTTGGTTACACAACAGACATTCAGATACTCTGATACTGACTCCTAAGAAAATCCTTGTAATCTTCAGGCAGGGAATGGGGTTGTTGTGGATACATCCAAATCAAATGTTACTGTGCTCCAGGGTTGAGCGTTAGCCGACAGATCACGAGTACCTGTCGATATCAAACTAAAAAAAAATTCTGGTGAGAAGTATGAATCACAAATTTAACTGTTGGCACTGCTGTGGCAATAGAAATGATACAGCATCTAGGCTCCGTGATGACAGCAAAGTTGAACAGGAGTTCCCTATTTCTCTGCTTTGCTAAAGGAGAGATTTTTGCCAGTGTTGAAAAATTTTCAACTTTAATGAAAACCCATTTCCTATACATTCATCCAATCACAGTGAAAATGGGGACCAACCATCACATCCTACAATCTAAGAAGTGATTGCTTGCTGAATCCGAGCATCCATGGCTGTACCAGATGATCTACAACAGCATCAATTTAAAACTCACAGATGTTTCTCACCCACAAAATCAAATGAACCTACACTGACTACCTTCTTCCTTGCCTTCATCCAGCGAAGGCCACTCTACTCTACTCTGTATCATAACACATAATGCATCTCAGAAGGAAAAAAAAAACACACACTGCAGTCTTCAAAGTGTTCTCAAGCACTCCAGCTGTCTCAGAGGAGCACCTGGCGTTTTCAGCTGGGAAAATACACTCTGTTGGACACTTGGTTTAGGCAACTCAATCTGGAAAGTTATTTGTATTAGTGTAATAGGTTTGTTAGTTATACCGGAATTCACAAAAAATCTAGAGTAACCTCTCTTGTGCCCACCCACATGAAATGGGAAACCAATCATACCTGATTTTGAGCTCAGAGCGGGTGGAGAGGTTGGAGGAGAGCTGCTGGATGAGGGACAGCAGCACGGGCTGGCTGAGAGGACAGGGGTGCTGCCCAAACACCTGCTGAGAGTCGATCGTCTCACACACATACAAGACCAGGTTCAGATCTGTTGCTGACAGAGCCTGGAGACAGAGGAGAAAAGAGCGTTTACTCAGACTTCTTTTAATGAATGTGATAGCCTCGGTTCAAATGCCCCCATGTAATATATCTAAGCAAAGCCCTTGTGCACAGCTGCAGTGCGGCTGCTATAGTAATAGTTGAAGTATGAAGCTAGATTATAAAAGGTTTAGCCTTTAATGCAACATATTCCTTGTTGATATTGAAATGATTCCTATATATATATTTCTAAATAGTCCTGAACACAAGCAGAGTAATTACAAAGCTAATACAAGTGCCTCCAAACAGCTTTCAAAAATGAAATCATACAACTGTATGCAAATAAACGTTTTTTTTTTTACTATCAATGTCATGGAACAACAAGTGTTTTGTTCAACTTTAACCAAATGTATTAACTGGTCGACAAGGGCAATACGCCGTATTTATACCTATAAGTGCCAAAAAAGTCTACTTTTAAGTAGTTTAAAGGGGGGGGGGGTGTCTGATTTAGGTTTCAGTAAGTTATTCTACGCTGCTCTACAACAGCAGCCTCCACAGTGTGTTAAGATGTACTACCACTGTTTTAGAGCAGTGAAAAAGAATTGATTTCCAGTAATTAAGTTAGTGTAGATTACACTGTACTGGATAATAAGACAATTCTATGGCTGTCATTCTGTGCATTGGATGTTTCTGTTTAATATGAGCCAGGCCATTGAGCAATGCTAGCATTCATATCAGAACCATACAAGCATAAGACTATACAGCAGAATTCTGATTTGATACCAGTTTGTAATCTACTCACAATAAGTTTGGGATATTTACATGAGTGCTTTACCTATTTTTTCTGCATTTGAATGAAATTAGTAAAAGTCCCCATTGATATTACTAATAGTGAATGAGTATAATAATACATTCATGAATGTATTATTTATAACCCTAAAATGTAAACAAAAATACGGATAGCCCCAAAATCCCTAACCGATTGTAAGTAGTGTATATATGAGTGATTCTGTAATTAAGGCAGAGTTTTTTGACATCCCCTCTATAATAAAACAATAAATGTGTTAAATTCATTGGAGCTTTCTCATGCATTTCCTATCGCAAAGTTAAGACATTTTTCTACTTCATATAGTTTATTTTGTTAAATTTTCATTTTTTTAAGTTAAATATCGCTGTCCCTCATACATCTGTCATTACATTCACTCTCAACATTTTTTTTTTTTTTTAAAGCTGTTGCTTACATTGTTGCTTGCAAATTAGGTGGAAACGGAACATTCCCACACATGATGCAGAAACCTGATTTTTTGATGCCCATGTATGTAAATAAGTAAATTGTTTTATACATCCTGATCTGAGAGTATGTTTATTATGCATCATTACCAAACATTGAGATGCCTTTTTATAGCTACTACATATTAAGCTAAACAAATATTTTTTTCTTGAAAATATACTCTGAGAACAAAAAAACAGAAAAATCAAGCATATATTTACAAACTGATATCATACGCTCTATTAATCATAATTTCAGATATCAGAATCAGTATGGGGAAGAAAAAAAATTGTAACACATCTCTAATAGAAACAAAAAAAAATGTCTCCAATACAATCTGCTAATCAGCAAAGTAAGTCAGCCATTAAATTAAAGTCAGCTGTGTGTGTGTGTGTGTGTGTGTGTGTGTGTGTATGTGTGTGTTACCTGCTGGAAAGCCTGGTTGAGCTGTCCCTGCTGGAGCAGCTGCAGGATGTTAGCTTGCTGCGTCTGGTAGTCGAGGTGTGCTGTGGGGACGGGCGTGCCGGCTGCTGACCTCATTGCCTGCATGATGCTGGAGGTGACCACTGCCTGCTGCTCCTTCATTGCCAGGCTCACCTCCCCTTTGACAATGCGCTGCACATGGCTAAGAATAGACTCCTGCAAACTGGGGAGGAGAAGGACAGAAGAGGGCACAGAGAGGGTTTTTCTCTATATTTCAAAACATGTACTTTTAATTATTATATGCTGCAGTGCAGCAGGACGGCTTAGTCACACTTAATGTGTATGTTTTACACTATAATAGTATCAGGTAGCATCCCCTCATTCATTAAAATGTTTTCTCTTCCCTCTATGTGGATACAACGTTTGATTTGTTTTATTTACAACCTAAAAGCTATGCCACACTTCGGTGTCATTTCCTTTTCAAAATTGAAAGTTTACAGAAAGAGTAAGAGCTACTTTCTCTCTGCTCCGCCTCCAACAAATCTATAAAGTGTAGAGGGCATGAAATTAATTGCTGAGGGAACAAGAGATACTTGACAGTGAGAGCTTAAAGTTCTGTATGTGCATGTTAAGTGTTTAAAAATGTAAGAAAACTGTAGGTCAGTTTACAGTATGAATACATATAGTTAAATGGCAGATGAGGCCAGAGTAAGGGACATAGGACAAAACAATGTTACAGTAATTTACACATGTACCCACGAGGCGGACAGTGTGATCGATGAGTGATAATAAGGATACGTACTTTCCCACCATCATCTGGATCTGGTGCTGGACCTCAGCCCGGACGTTGGTGGTGATGTTATTGGCCAGCTGATCGGTGGAGCTTTGGAAGCAGTCGATCATCTGCTGGAGCTGGCCAATCATGGGGTCTCGTGCCTCCTGCTCACGCTGTTTTCTGTTCTTGACGTGGGTCTCGAGCTGCTGGATGTCTACAAAGATAAAAAGCAACCAAAGACAAAAAAAATCATTTCTCCCCTCATGCAAGCAAACAACAAAGACTCTCAAAGCTCCATTGATATTAACTCCCTGTATTGTGAAAGAGTAAGAATAACGCAGACAGCAAGTTTCGGCAAGCAGCTGAAGCAGAAATGTGGAAAACGCATAATTTTAAAGATTTCACCCTTTTTACCCAAACAAGCTGAACTATGGAATCATATGAACCTTGTCATGTTTGGAAAATAAGTAGCTGTATCTGTGAGATCTTTGACAATCACCAGCACTGAAGCAGATCTGACCAGCTGGAAAAAAAAGTTTGCTTAGCACTGGATTTAACAGGTTGCATCTGGATCAAATGTGTATTAGTTAAAATGTCTATTATAAAAGACTCACGCAGCTGCAAATGAGCAGTGAGTAAAAACAACAAAAAATCTGTCCTTTACCAGTCTAATAATCATATTATTGGCTTGTTTCTGTGAGTTAGTCTGCAACATAACCTTTTCAACTGATTCCTCATTTATTGTGTTAGTAGGAATGGATGCCACGATCCAATTCTGGTATCAGGCTGATCAACACACAGACTTCAACTGTCACATAGGGGCTGTAAATGGAAACAGGGCCATTAACGTTACACACTTTACGGCAGGGCTACCTCAGCAGTTAATGCAGGGCTAAAAGGTGTAGAGTGTGAAAATACAGTCCAACAACAGTCCAAGAACAAGCCTTCACCTTCCCTTCCAGAAGACTTCTTTAGTTCAGAACAGAAACGTCTTCAAACTACAAGAAGAAGTCCAGTTGCTTACAAGTAACTCTTTTGACAGTACAATGACCTGGATGAATGAGAATTTACACAGACAACCTAATCGTGTTGTGCCAAAAAGTGATTTTCTGCCAGTTTATAAAAAGTCTACAGCTGCCTTGAACTGGATCAAACAGGCATAATGTGTAAATACAGCATTAGCAGGCTATGCACACTCCCATGGGTGGAACTCACTTCCTGGCAGAAAATCACCTTTTCACCTGTGAAATTTTGGGCTCAGGACTCCATATTGACTCACCAAAAAAACTATCAGGAAATCCCTACTCCCAGGCCTTATTTATTGTCTAATGGCATAAAGAACAAATGTATGCATGTTATGGATATTAATTAAAAACGGTTTACTGAGCTAGATATTAGGAAGACCAATATGATGCAAAACACAGTATAGATTCTCAATAAGGACAAAGGCCATTATGCTCCAGTTCCTAAATATTCAATATATATTCAAATATTCAAAATATTCCTAAAAATTGACTTTGACTTTGATTCAAGTGTCTGGACATTGGCTCATATTATAAACAAAGATTTTGACTGTCCTGGATTGCCTTACATTCCTGTGTTCCTTGTTTGAAGCTGTCATTGATTTGCTGGAACATGGACTGGCAACTTCTCTCAAAAACAGGCAGCACAATGCTCTGGAAGGCATCTTTATAGGCTGCTTGGATTGGCCCCTGCATCGCTTCAGCTGCTGCTCGTCCAATGGCATCCGTCGTGTTCTGGAAAAGAGAACGAGACATTGTCATGATGGTTTGTGTGGAAGGCTCCAGAAAGAAAGCTGGGCTTATGCCGCACAGCATGGGAACCAATAGGCAGACAGATGTTAAAGGAAGCCAGCAGCCACCGACCTTGGATTTGACCACCTTGCTGACGTTGTCCTTTAGGGTAACCTCCACAGCTGTCAGCTTTGCAGCAATCGTGTTGTTCAGCTGACCGGTCACTGGCTCCAGGCTCTTCGAGATTGCTAGAATGAGGAAAATATTTAACAACAACAAACAGATGACAGATTAGCAGGGACTCCTCTATATTAATAAGGCTTGTGATCTTGCAGGAAAAACAGACAAAGACATTTTATCTTATTAGAATTAGAGGGCAGGAGAGGTGAGATAAGAAAATATTTCTCGAAAGACTGCTTCATTTTAGTGTCACAATCCAACCCATCTCCGCACCTTTAATTATATTTAATTAAACTTATGCCCGTGATGATCATATAATACTAATTTATTTATGCACAGTCTAGTCTGCACTTTTTGTATTTTTCCTGTGCTGCACGGCAATTTGCATAGAAGATGCAAGACCAAATATACCGAACATAGTTTTAAGATTTAAATCAGTGATGCATCATATTTGATATTAGGTAGATTAGTCATTTAATGACCATCAAGCAATCTGCATTAAACACATGACAAACATATGTAAGTTTCCATCATTAAAAAAAAAATTCCAATAAATTATTACGTATTGGTAGATACTCCTAGTTGAGGTATAGAAATTGGTATAGGGTAAGAAAAAGTTGAGGGCTAATTTTAAATTTTCATGTAAAATAGATTATTATTAATGAGGATAAGTCAAAGACAAAAAAAAGATAAAAGTGTGAAGATCTGTACACTTCAATCTCACAAATCAAGCATCGAAACAGAGAGGAGAAAACACTAAAGATGAGAAGGCACTGGGCTTGACACAATCCTCGTGTGTCTGGCAAACAATGAAATACCACCATCGTCTGGTAGGAAGTGTGGCTGACATGTTTAGAGTCAGCTCAGTGTCTGCAGAATGAAGAGTTGACCTATTGCAGCTGACACCGCTATTGTTCATTTCCTAATGATTTTTTGCCACTTGATACTGTTGCACGCTCTTACTTATCCTTTGCATTACTATTTAAATGTCTATCCACATAGCATAAGCATAGCTGCTTAGCTGTAAGTGGGGTTTCTATCAGATGTAAGCGTGCCTGTGTCTCCTTACTTGGTGGAACCGTTTTCTTCATTTCCTCCCGTAGCACTTTGTCCATGCGGTTAGTCAAAGCGGAGCAGAGGGCGTGGCTGAGCTGCTGGCTGAGCTGTTCCTGGACTTGCTGCTGATGATTCTGACTCTCTGCCAGAACTCGCTCTAGTCTGCGCTCTGAGATCAGCTCTGGTCAAGGCTCACAAGAACATGCTGTATGAGACTCATTACAAGACCAGAACATTTATCTTACGGGAATGACCAAGGAAAACCATTTCACTGAGGCTCCACAATAACCTTCTAGTACTGCTGCAATTTCATATTTTCTACCCTTCACACCACCATAATAAAATAAACGCAGCTCAATGGCCTAGTGGTAGCATATCCACCCTGAGACTGGGAGGTTGGGGGTTCAATCCCTGGGCTGGGTCATACCAAAGACTGTAAAATGGTACCCGCCGTACTCAGTACTCAGGGGGGGTTAGATCAACCAATTATTACCAGGCGTGGCACTCCACCCATAGCTCCCTAAGGAGATGGGTCAAAAGTAGAGAAAAAAAATGTTTGCATCCTTCAGGATGCTGATCAGATGATGATCAGTAGAACCAACCAATTTAACTCTAAAGGTTGAATGTTGATTTTTTTATTAAAAGCTATATTATATCTATAAAAAATATGTCTGCAGCGTGTTTAGACGGGCACAAAATAAAAGTTTAGGTTTTCCATGAGAAATTATTCAATTATTTTATATTTTTGACAGGTTGGACAAGGACTCTATGTTTGCATGTACCAGCCAAGAGACAGGGGCTGGTGAGTTGCCAGATACCGTCTCTATGCTCAGCACAGTAAGGCTACTGGATAAAAATAGCCAAGTCCAAGTCCTGCAGCAGCTTTTACTGCGTTATGAATCACAGAAGATGAGTGACCAGAGAAAAACAAAAACAAAGTTAGCAAAAAACCTGGCAACCCAACCTGTTTGTGTGTAGCTTCTATGATTGAGACACTAGATTCTGCTCATTTTACATATTCTACCTTTGATTAACTTTGCTTTATTCCAAATAGATTTTTGAAATATGATTTTCAACAATTTTGTGGCCATGAAGAAATACATATTTTAGAACTAGCTGATACAAGTGTTTTAATTACAGGTTTGCCTATTATTAAAATGATGAGGACCCAGTTACAATACAGGCTGAATATAAACATGCCTGTAAAAACTGAAGAAGCAATAACATTCCTCCGTACAGTCTAAATTGCAATGGAGAGCATTTCCAATAGTTTAATGTTTCTTGAATATAATATATAATGTGAAGTTTTAGTACACAGTGCTAACATATTCACAAACACTGAATACAGGACTATGATGAGTGATGTTTAACAACGTGTGAGACATGGAAAATACAACTTAACATTACTGTGCAAACTTCTGTAGAAGAAGCAAGCTTACTTGCAAGTAGGCTAAGAGTTTTACTTTGGATGATTAATAATGAGAATACTAATATAATAATAACTAGCTAAGAAATAGTCAGCACTCAAAAGTTGAAGGATACGTTCCTGTTCCTGGTGGTTAGTTAGGGCATGCTCGACCTGGGACATAATAGAGCTCTGTATGGCTTCGATCTGTCCACGGAGCTCAGTTAACTCCCTCTGCTGACTACGCAGAAGCATCAACAATTCTTCCTGAACCTCTGCATTCATCTATGGAGGGGATAAACAGAGTGATTGAAAATTTGTATAAATTAATAAAAAATTTGACAAATTAAGCAAAAGAAAAAACCTGCTGTCATATGCATATCTGAATTCCTTACCTGACCAGAGTCCATTTGCCTTGACTGAGAAGATTCCCTACAGAGAAGAAAGAAAGTAAACAACCAACAATATGCTCAAACCAAACAAAGCCAGATGGATATTTAGTTTTGTAACCAAAAAAAAAAAAAAGATAAAATAGTTTTGACTAGAACCACACTTCAAACTTAGATTCCATCGATATTACTATCAACATACCCGTCATCTTTCTTGGGCTTTCTCTTTAGTTTTGGCGAGCCTCGGGGTGACGTCTTCCAGTCCTTAACTGGTAGCCTGTGAGAAGAGCGACTGCCGCAGTTCCCAGAGGATGACGCCAGGCTGGACACCTCATCATCAGGATCACTAGGACAAACAAAGATGCGCGCACGCACACAGTCACAGTAAGACGGCTGCACTCTGTGTGCCATTCACCTTGGAAAAGGTCCAAACGTTCCTGTGCCCTGATTTGTGAAATTATCTGTCTCTAGACAGTATAAACATGAAAGGCGATGTGTTTATTTTACCTCTGCTCAGCACCAGGATCCTGATTGTCATTCTGTGTGAGGTGGTAGGAACGTCGGGGGTAAGGTGAACTCAAAAGTCTGTCCGACTCTTCTCTTGAGCTACAACACAACGCATGAGACAGATAAATCATTCCAGCAATGACACCAACAGTTCTACAGTCTATAAGACTGTCATAAAGTGTTTGTTTGTTATGTGTCTAGGCCAGATACTCATCTATATTATCTATTCAGTAATGTTTTATATAGAGCCAAACTAGTCAAATGGAACATTAAAAGAAAAAAATACTCAATCTTACTTTTCAACAATATGTTTATAATGTTTTAAATGTATTTGTGTGAGATTTGTTACCAGTCTCCAAGACCATTGTCCCTTAGGCTATTCCTGGTTTCCCTGGTGATGTCAGGTGCAGCCGGCCAAGGTGTGTGGCTAACGCTTCCATCAGAGGAGCCTCCTCCTCCTCCTGCTGCTGCAGGGTTTTCATGCGATAAGGCTGTTTCTAATAGAGATGGGGTATGGCTGAGTCTGGGCTCTGTCTCTACTGACCCACCAACTGGCCCTTCTGCACCCCCGAGTTCGAGGGGTAGCAGGCTGTGAGAAGAAAAAGGACAGCTTAAAGTTTCAATTCATTCTGTAGAGCTGGGCAGTATACTTTTTTTAAAGTAGTGTAAAAAACATTGGCAACACTAAGTGGTGAAACATCATACGGCGGGACATTGTTTGAGAGGGGGTTTTGAGCGGTCAACAACATGGATGACAAAAATGTCACAATTCCAGAGAAATTTCCACCAAAAAGAAGAAGCTGTAAGATGTGTACTTTGGCTTTAAAAAATCCACAGGAGGTAACACAAGCAATTTCCTTCGCCACCTACACCCAAACGTCCGAGAACATGAAGAATGCACAAAACTAAGATCTGCTTTCTCTGTGACGTCTGCGGGTAACAAAAACTAAGTCGGATGTCATTCAAAGACACATTTGCTTGGGAACTGCCTAGAAGTTCTTGTGAACAGGAGCATTTTCAAACCTGTGTCAATTTTAATCTGGTCATTCTAAGCCGATTTACTGCAGTGATTATTCTCTATACCATTAGAAAATGAGGTTAACACCTAGACATGCATCAAAAATAAAAAGTCAAACACAGAGACACCAATATAATTTTGAAAAATACCAATATAAATTTTTGGTCATATTGCCCAGTTCTACTTAGACTCTTGGCGAGGTTGTGTCCAAATTCAATTTTTAAAGTTAAATTATTGCTTTTAGTCAATGTACCCATTGTTGTTGGCTGTGCGTGGTGAGGTGAGCAGGTGCAGAGCAGAGGCTGCTGAGGCCATGCTGTCTGTCTGGAGAGCTGAAAGTGGTAAGGTCTCCAAGTTGCACACTAGTCCACGCTGAGGTTGCAGGGTCTGGGATGCGATCTCCGGCATGTCCTGGGACATAGCTGTTGAAGCCGAGGAGATGACATCAGGGGAGCGAGCTCGATTAGGGGAGGCCAAGGGTGGCAGCAGGGGAGAATCCAGAATCGGAGGACTATCGAGAGCTAGAGGACCACTAGGGGATGGAAATGCCTGGAGATAGAGAGGAAGATAGCATTAAAAAACAAAAGCCATGCTATTAAGAGTAATAAGAGACTGTTGGGAAGAAGGCATGTGTGCGGTCTCACCTGCAGGTTCTCCAATCCAGGCAGGAGTACAGCGGCTCTTGGGCTGCTGGTGGAAGCAGACATTGACAGACTACTGTTGTTGTTCTCTGCTCTGCTGGGACTTTGACTGACGTCATCTATAGCTCTGCACACAGTAAGACAAACATACATGTCATCAGAACATAAAACAACTTCATTGTCAGACTGACATGTTGGTTGGTTTGTGGCCTTCATTCAAGGTCAAAAAAAGTGTCTGACATTCACCCTCTAATGTTCCTCTCATGCTGCATGAACTTATGATAACTATCTCAAACAAAAAGCACAAAGAAATTGCAGAAAAGCTGGATACATAGTTTATTTTGGATGCAATTATGTTTTATGCCTTATTTCATGTTCAAAATCCATTTAATTTAACAGTTTTCAAACAGCTCTAAGGTACATATCCATAGCCTATACATGTTTTCAATTTGAAAGTAATCATACCTTATCAATAATGTTTTTTTCAGAGGGGGGAATGCTGAACAAATGCATTGTGCAATTGTAACAAAAAATCTTTTGTATAATCGTGATTTTAATATTGAAAACAATTTTTTTTACCATAATTGAGCAGTCCTAGTTTATTGTTACAAAAATGTGTATAAACAGCCAAACCAGCTTGTAAATGGACTCAACGATCATGCAGATGTTAACAGGCTCCCCCGTTACTCTATATTCAAATTCAAATCAGCCACTACCTATAGCTTCATTATTATATTATCTACCAAAATAGCTCACCTGTTAGTTGAGTCAGAGTTACTGCTGATGGCTGTTACGATGGTCAGACTGCTGGCACTGCTGCCAGGGGACGCCGGTACCTAAAGGGTGACAAACTCTGTGAGCAGTGGGTAGCACATGTAAGAGAAAAACAAACAGGTGGTGAAATGTCCCGATTTAGTCAATAATCACAACAGGTACTGCTGCTGGAGACCTTTGGTCTATACACGCAATCCTTGGCCTCTTATTTCTGTTAGCTCTCTATTGTCCTCTGACTAATAAAGGGAAACAATCCCCCGACTAAATTATAGCACAGAGCAAAATATACAGGTTATAACTTGTGCTACATGCTTTTCAAGAACTTCATTAGAAGAGTTACATCACTGGTGAAATATGTAATACATATTGTCAGAAAACCCCTATATGACTGCAGTAGTACACACGTGAGGATTAACAGCCTATATTAACAGGGTCATGGACTGTATTTTGAAGCTGATGTAGCAGCACTCCACCAGGTGCATAAGTGGAGGTGGTGTTATTCATGGTGCAAGATGTTGCTAAGCGACAAAAAAAAACGTCTTTTAATAGAAGCACTCCTATGCCAAAGCGTGTGCAAAGAGTTTTCAGTGTTTTTATAAAGGTCATGTCACAGTGAAAGTCAGACATCAACCAGACTCAATGTAGAACAGGAAAAAAACAAGGCTGATGAAAACAAGGCTCACGAGTGTTCGTACCGATGTGCTTGGTGTCATGAAGGCATCAGGAGTCATCAGCTTGGGCATCGGCCCGCTGACACTGGCTAAGTTTGACAGGAAGTCAGCGGTGGCAGGAAGCGACGGGATCTTCCTTAAGTCCGTCTGGGAGCCATTTCCCGATTCCTTGTCAGAGCTCTGGTCTGTCAAGTGGTCTGAAAATGATGCTGGACATTAAATGTAATGGGTGTAAATATTTAAGATTCGTTTTTACATAAAGACGAAGTTCCTCAATATGTCTATAAATTGTCTTCTCACAATTAAGAATTGAGGTAAAATTTTATGCTTAAAGTTGTTTTATTATCCAAATTTAGGGTCAACAAGAAGGCACAGGAAGGATCAGTAAAGGAGCAGGCAGAGAATAAGAGTAGAGATTATTTAGCTCTGATCCAAAAAAAAGTGGGCTCCCTTCCGGGCTCACAAACACAAATCAGATCCTTGATAGTGTGGCGCGTTTAACAGGTGTCTTTTACAGCACACCAATGGTGGAAAATTAGTGAGGCGGTGAGGAATGGTTGCATTTTTGTGTGTTACGGTGCCCATGTTGATGGTTCAATATGTCTGTCTTGATAAATAAAGTGGTTTAACCATCTTGGTCTTTATTAAAAAGATAGGTAATGCAAATTATCAATAATTACCAATATTGACTGAAATTAAACATTTTGTTGTCATCAAATTTTCCAGGTTACAATGCCCAGCATTTTTACAAATGGTGACGTACCAAAACCATCCTGAGAATCAGAATGAGGCAGGAAGACGGCAGAGCTGGAATCCACATTGGGTTGAAACCAGATCTGGACATCCTGCAGACTCCTGAAAACACACAAACAAATGTAGATTAATACAGATTCACCTTGATTACTAAATAACTTTTGAGCAGCAAATGGTTTGAAAAAGATGAAGATCTCATCGTGGTGTAAACATGGCTGATTCAACATAGCAGTTACTAATCAATAGCTAGATGTAGGTTAAGAAGCCATCAGATATTAAACAGGAGGGAGGGAACTCACTTGGTGTGAACACAGTAGAGTTTAATCTGGATTCCAGATTTGGACTCTGTGGGTCCTTGAGGGCCCTCTGAGAAAAATAAACATATACCAAATATATCACAATCACATGCAATATATTGACTGGAAAAGATATGGATTTAAGATCATAAAACTGAATGGTAACGGCCTTGATCATGCACACCTGCTGTCATGCTCTCACTCTCCTCCTCTGCATTGAGGACTTCAGTGTGTCGCAAACGGCTGTGAGTGACGTCACGGACCCCAAAGCTGAGTACAGGGTGGGTCACTAGGAACTCAGAAACAGCCGTGAAACTGGCCTTGCCCTTTTCCAGGTCCTGCCGTAGCTCCATTACATAGAGAACCTGCAACGGTGCAACAGAATCTGATTATAATTTTAGCATAGTTTATAGAAATAAAAGACAACAGCAAGTGAAGTTTTCTTATGCAGTTTGTTGTTTTGGGGTTGGCGTTGGCTTTGGCCACAGTAGCCTGCATTAGCATGAGGAATAAAGTAGCAGCTAAACCAGGAAACTCACTTTCATTACATTGGGTGCACAATAGGCACAGGAAGATAATGGAGGTTTGAATTATAATGAAAGTGGTTGGATGTATTCATTATTGTGATCAGAAGCTGTAACACCATAAACAAGTGGTGTTGCAGGATAGCGGTGTGATACCAAGTGTATGGGTTTTACATTTTTTTTAGAAAATATATTTTGTGGCATAGACACAAAGGAATGCTTCATCAAAACTCAGACAGGAGTCTGCTGCGTATGAGGAAATTGACCTACCCCCTACACTGCCACTGCACCTCAAGTTTTAATGACAACAGTGATCATAATGATGCTTTGATGATCCATCTGAGAAATTTCACCAATTTTCATTAAGCCATGTTGAGGTTAAATGATATACAAGGTACAGACGCTTCTTGCTTCATAGATAGATGTACGAGGAACATTCTTTAACCCACACAGCTGACAACATGAACTCACCTTCCTCTGTACATCTGTGAGGATGAGATACTCAGCGGAGAGGTCCAGACTCGCCTTCAGACTGGGCTGAACTGTTGAGTTGAACGGATCTGGAGAGAACCTACAACAGAACACTCAATCCTTAGCATCTAAAAAGCTGGTACTATAAAATATTAACTTCCAACTGAAAACCGGCCTTCAAAGAGCAAAGAATGATTCTCACCAAATGTATTGACTCCTACACTAGATTCATCATCTGGACAAATGTTTTTTCCTTTAGCTTGGGACACACTGCCCACCTCCAAGCAGGTTGCATGCACAAAAGGGTCCACACGTGGTGTCCACACAGTGTTGCTGTTGGAGTGTTGCTCCTGCCAGCCCTATTTTCTACACTGAATACATCTTTGATAATGGTCGTCACAGTAAAATCCTTGTTAGGAAAGGGATTCGTTGCACACAAATACTTGCAGGGTTTTTAATTGAACCAGGCACCAGTGTGAAAACAAAAGTGAAAAATGGGTTCTCATGTCTTCACTATAGTGATTGTTGCTGGAATTATGTCAGAATAACTTTTAACATATCATTTTTCACAGTGGTTTTGCAGAGAAATGCATGCAAACACAGCAGGTGCAACTCTGAATCCATTATTGACACACGGGCTATGTGGCTGCTCTAGCCTGTTACAATGAGCAAAATGAAAAGCAAAAATTTCTGCAAGCCACTGCTCGGGCAGAAAGCGTGTCCCAGGTGATACAACAAAAGGGCAGAAATGTGACATTGAGTTTTTATTCCCTTTTGACAAAAGATTCAATCCTGCACATAGTTTTTGGCTGAAGTATGATCAGACTAATACAACAAAGTAATCTGTTGGTCAAACTCTGTGCTCTGATCATTTTACCTGGCATTGGGAAGTAATAGAACTTTTATTGAAATAAGACATAAAGTCATGAATTATTCATTCCCAAAAAAAGGCTAAATGGCCTTTAGAAAGGCCCAATGGTCTTGTAGGACCCTAAGGTTCAGCTCTTTCAATTATTCCTGATTCACATATTTGATGGAAGCAGGAAGTTCTGCCATATTATAGAAGACATTAGGGAGACATAAGAAAATTTTTTATTTAGAATAATAAAGCCAAGCAATAACCTGATGGTCTGTAAACAGGTCCAGGAAACAGTGCACCACATCTTCAATTCCTGATTTTGATCCGCTCCAGTTATCAGAAACCTCCAGAAAGGAACCCTAGGAAGAGACCAGGGGTGACAAGACAGAGGACAACAATCAATGAAAAAAAAATGTAAGCCTCAGATTAATATAAGTATGTCACTGAAAGCTATATGCTCTCATGGTGTGTACTCACTCAGGGTCCTGCCTTTTGTGGTTGTCACAGAAAAGAAGGCAGGAGAGTGGACGTCCTCCATGAGGTCTCAATTCATGAAGACATCTGGACAACAGAATGCAATCGAGATTGATTTTATTACCTTCAGAAAAATCAACAGCTCTTCAGATGGAATTGATACAACATGAAGTATAAAATTGCACAAGATGGCCACATTCCTAAAAACATACACCCTCTTTCGTGCTTACCGTGGCTTGTCCTGGCCCCCTTCTATGTATATCTGCCAGAACTTGATGTATCCATCATGGCTAGCTGTGGCTAACACTGTTCCATCTGGTGATAGCGCACCTTCACTGACTCGCTGAAGGGACAGCAAATAGATTCAGAACAGTTAGGAATCAAACTAAATAGCTTCTATTACAATAAAACACAAACAAACATGCAGCCTACCACTTTGAACTTCTTGTTACTGCAGGTGTTGGACCATTTGTAAATCTAGATGTCCAGCATATTAAAGAATTGACAGTTTCGTATCTATAATGTTGTGCAAGTCTAGAAACTCAAATGCATTTCATTAATTAACATTATCCTCATTGAACTGTACAGAATTGAATGAATACACGAAATGTAAATATTCCGTAATTCCATTTGTGACTCTTACCTGTGAATATCCCTTGACTGTGATGAGGCCTTCTTTTAAATCTGTGGCATTGACAGGCCAACTGCTGTTGTTGGCTCGCAGGACTTCCAGGTCCCACACCTCAGCCTAGAACGATCACACAATTAAATAAAAAAAAAAGTAATTATGAAATCAATGCAGAAAAAACGGATTCAAGTACCTCTACAATTTTTGGGTGAAGTGCCATGAAATGTTGAACAGAAATGTATAGTTCATAGAATTAATTCTGCTGACCTTGATCATCATCTGACTTTTTCTCTAAAACCTACATTAAATTGACATTTGTGGCTTTTGATGAAACCGGTATAAATCAGTAAATATTGAACTGATGGCTACTAAATAAGCTGCTGATATCACCATGAACTAGAGGATGATGCCTAAAGATTTTGGTGACTCATGTCATCATGAACCTCTAGTTCTGAAAGAATAGATTACCATGAAATGATTTGGAGACATTCATGTTCTGCTCAGGATGAACAGCACTAAATATGATCCTCTTCTCATCTAGCATCTTAATTGCCAATTGTATTTTCTGAATATCTCAGTTGATAAACAAATATCTTTTGATCTAACAACATTCTCATCAGCTTCCGATATTTGGCAGATGTCAGTATGCTAACACAATCTAAGATGTCAACCAAGTTAAAAATTACACCTGCAAAACACCAGCATAGTAGTGTTGTCTCTTGTGAGCAAGCTTGCCTGACCTCAGACTCAAACTTTGTTTCAGTGCTAAGTGTTAATGTAACTGGAAATTGAGAGAGAAAAAACAGCAATACCCTGTCTTCATGTAGAAGGGCCAAGGTCTGGCTGGTGTCGTCCTGGTTCTCTTCATTGTCATCCAGGATAAACGGGCACCAGATGAGACGACGGTGGGAGTTCAGTGGAGTGTCCTCCGGTCTTCGAATATGAACCACTATCTGATCTCTTTTGGGAAGATGGGTTAAGGAACAATTGGGGGAAAAGAGCAATTCTTGGATAAATTATGGCGCGATTACTTTACCAGTGTTGTTTTGTCGGTTATTTAGTTTTAGTCAAATGCCAATATTAGTTTTGGTCATATCTAGTCAACTTGTCTGTTTTTGTATTGTTTTAGTCAATAGTCTTGCTTTAGTCTTTGAAAGTAGATTGATAGTAATGTTAGTCAAACAGATTAGATTAGAACTTTTTCTCAAGTTTTTATCTTTATTTTTCAGTGTATTTCATGGCGGAACACATTTATGGAAACTTGGGGTAATAGGTGAAATGACTATTGATTGGCAGCAGATTTTACCAGAGAAGCACAAAAGAGATGTACATCCAGTGTAGGCACTTTTTAGATTGTAATTAAAAAGTTTGTGATGAAAAAAAAAAAATTTTTTTTTTTATCAAGTTTCTATTTAATGAAATAAATTTAGTTACGGCTTTTTCCCCCATCAACAACAAGGGCATTGATTTTTGACTTTTCTATCGAAATTAACGCTGTATTATGCCAAAGCAGGTTGTGATATGAAGCGGTTTGTGTTAAATGACATGGTAGTGTAAGCTGCTGTAAGTGCACTTAACCATCAAAAACAGAAATCAGAAGAAATAAACGGTACAAAGACCAGCAGTAATGTTGATTTGTGATTACAGCAGAAACACACATAGTCCTGCGCATAGCCCTGCACATCTTCCCACACATTCCTTTTCAGTATCTCCCACATTTCAGGATACAGGATCTTGCTGCCAGTGCAGGTTAGCTGCCAAACCATAAGGTTGCCAGCTTCATCTACACAACCCAACAGGGAAGAATCAAGGTGGGCGAACGCCAGATCTGTAACAGCCCCGGTGAAGCCCTTCAGCAGAGAGCGCTCAGTAAAACCCACACTCAGGACACGAATCATTGCATGGTTGTTGGCTCCTGATGGGGGGAAAAAAAAGTTTACTGAAAAGAAACAGTTAACAGGGCCTAGATACTGAGGCACTCAATAGTAATAATTTCATTTGAGCAGATACAATCCCAATCAATCATAGTATGTGACAAATTATGTCCAATATCAGTTTTCAAAGAGGAATTAAATAATACATAGAGGCTCAAAAGGTTTTATTAAAACATGCACTGAAAAATAGTCCAAATATGAAATTGAAAATAGTTGACTGGGTCAAAATAAATACTAAAATACTCCAGGAATCTCACCTCTGATAGCATAAGCCAGAAAGGAGTTAGACACAGCAATCAGTCTGCCATAATAATACTTGTGTTCCCAGTCATACTTGGCAACAGGCTGAATCTTCACCTTGATGGAAAACAAATACAAAATGAATTACTATTCTATGAAAAGAGCAAATAATTATTGCTTGGAGGCTGTTAAGAAATCAATTGAAATAGAGGATGCTAAACCCATAGAATGTTTAACTGTATAATAAAATACAAAAAAGATATTACCATTAAGGCCCCAACTAGAGGAGCTATTTTTTTATCCACATACTTTTCTGTCCAATTCTGCCTCTGAACCACACCAACACAGCACTTATCTGGAGATTTTTTAAAACCGGATAAACAAGTGGAGAGGCTCAGAAATATCAGATTGAGTAGATTAGTGTAGCGACCCCAATCTGGATGTTTTCAGTTTCATGATGTCAAAGTGTTGGTCGCACATGCGCTTCTGTTCAAAACAACAAAGATGGCGGACACGTCTTCGGTTATGTCTGTGCTTTGGATACTTTTGGTATCATTTGCAGCTTTCACAGTTGAATTTAAGATTACTGAAGTGCAGGTAGATCCACATATCATAATGCACGTAGATCCACCTGTTTTTAAGTCACTACCGCATTGAACTACGCATGATGACTACAAATGATCCTTATTAGCCAGCACAGTAGCTCGTCACCTAAAAAAAAAAAATCGCATAACTGTGCTAAGTAATCAAAGATGTCAGTTCTGATCAATATAAAAATAACACTAATGATTTGGACACTTACCTTGCTGCTACCTCGAGCTTTGCTGTTAATGCTGGAGTCATGACTCGCCACAATCTCCACATTGTTAGAGGTGATGGGGATACAGGTAGAGCCATCATCACCTGAAAGGCATCTGAAATTGCAGCCAGCAAATTTAATTACAATATGGATTTTGTCTCAAACTCAAAGGAAAACCAAAATGACTCGATATTTTAATTATGTGCATTTCATGCTACAAAGACAGGCAAATTAAGAAAAACACACATTATCTGGCTCTCCTGAGCAATGCTGATGTCTGTGGAAATCGGTCTGGTAGATTCTGACATGGTTGACAGGTCACCTAGAAGGCCTGCGGTTCCTAACAAGCCATTCAACTCGCCATTAAAAGACGGCTTCCTCTGGCCATCACCTGACTGTGCACCTGAGGAAAGAAATTGAATGCAGGGGTCATGATGGGAGACACTATTGTTCAGATATGACACTGTGCAAAGAGTAAAGCCAGCAGGGAAATTCAAACCATGCAAAAAAAGTATATTTTCTGTTGTCTACATATTTCTTTTAAAGTCAGATATACTCTTATAGAAAATTGTGTGACTTATGCATGTTAATAAAATGGAATTTTAAACCTAAAAGTATTCTTCGTCTTGACAAAATTGAGCATCTATAAGGACTGACTCAAATAATTCAAAGCTTTGGTGAATATTTGGTATTTAAATTACAAAATCTGTATTTAAATTCGAGATGGTTCAAAATGCATTCAGGAAGTTTAGACCCCTTCACTTCTTTACACATTATTATACAACATTGAAAGTGATAACAGTGATAACATTATTGAATGTTTTTCTTTCTGAAACTATACTCAATTCCCCATAACAATGCAAAAACAGAATTGTTTGCAGATTTATTAGACCCTTTGCTATAACACTTGTAATCCTGTTTATATGCTCTCCATTTCTCTTGAGCTCTCCCTACATCTTGTTTGTAATCCACCTGTGGTAAATTCTATTGATTGGACATAGTTTGGAAAGGCACACACTAGTGTTTATAAAGTCTCACAGCTGACAATGTGTATGTGAGCAAAAACCAAGCCATTAGGTGGAAGGAGCTGCCTGCAGAGTGTAGAGACAGGAGCGAGCTGAGGCACAGATCTGGGGCAGGATACCAGAAAAAATGCTGCTGCATTGAAAATCCCCAAGAGCCCAGTGGCCCGCCATAAATCTTAAATGGTAAAAGTTCAGAACAACCAGGAGTTTGTTCTAATTGAGCAGCTAAAATTATACATTTGTTGCAGATGTCCCATGGTTCGATTGTCCTCACGATCCTCAGCAGGTCCACAGCTATGAACGAAAACTATGGGTTATGAAGCTGTTCTCTCATTGGCAGAGATTTCTACAAAAGCCAGCTGCTGGCTATAAGGACAACTGCACAATTAAGACCAACCTGCTCTTTAATAGCTATTATTTTCCTAGCCTATAGGTTATAAATATTATTTTTTGATTGTAATAAAATTAAATGTTTTTCTAACAGACTGCTAATAATATTAAACTGTACCCCAACCATTAAAGTCATGCTTTGCTTTTATTGATAACCACAAATTGCTGTACTTCACTCTGCTTTTATTGAAAACCACAAATTGCTCTGATCACCCCCACTTCAATGAAAGATGCTCATCTGCGGCTTCAACATTAAGTGTGTGTGCTCAGTGGAGTGAACGTGTCTGGGCCCTCGGTGGCAACGAAAGCAGAACTCCCCAGATACTTCTTTTGTCACCATAAAAAAGGTATGTCCTTACTTAATCACACTATCCACTGCAAAGTTGCAGTGTG
This sequence comes from Eupleurogrammus muticus, assembly GCA_036785175.1. Lineage (NCBI taxonomy): Eukaryota > Metazoa > Chordata > Actinopteri > Scombriformes > Trichiuridae > Eupleurogrammus > Eupleurogrammus muticus. Next base: position 16,776,186 of record JAYKQN010000010.1, on the reverse strand, counting down.
TATTAAAAAGAGAGAAACCAAAAGATACCAATAAGTAATCCAGCCATCCTCTCTTTAAGGATTCAATTAGCACCACCTGTGACAGGAGAGTGTGTATTTTTATACACTTCATTGGTTACACGAATGAATAAAATAAGTTGCAATATGTTGTTGTGGTAACAATATTAATAATAAAAAATAATAGAATTTAGTGAGAAGATGGCATAATGCTGTAGAGTGTTTTTTTCCCTCACAGAAAACCTGGCCCAGAACAGAGTTTCCATCATCCAGTAATTCTCTAATAATAATTCCCTCTAAACACAATCTACCTAAGTGGGGCAAACGGTTACTAACCTCTGCTTCAATCTGCTGCCTAACAAAACACAGCTGCCGTTCATAAATGTGCACGTATGAAGGATGAACTGGAAGTTAAGTTCAGTAACTCAAGTAAAACTATAGTTGCAAAAAAAAATAGAGCAGGTTCACTACTTTTTAACTAGTCATCAGTAAACTTAATGTATTATTGTGTCTTGCAGCAGAAGCAGGATATGGCAGGGAAGATTTGTACGAATTTGGTGTGATTACACCACTTTATCAAGAAATGTAGGTAAACTGTGTTTCATTTGAATGTGTTTAATAATTTTATTTTTTTATTATTATAAAATGTCCGGTCACACGTGGTGTACATGCATCTCACCAGAAAATAAAATGACATCTACACTGATCAAACTGCTTGATCTCTGTCTCTGGTGTGGTAGCAGAGACTTATGCAGCATTCACATATTCTACTTCTACCTGAGCAGCACCAAACAAGCATATCGGATCCATACAAAACATCTTTCCACATTGACAAATTGACAACACATTGACACAAAAAAAATTACTATTACTAATACTACTACTTTCTATAAATATAAAATAAAGTGTCAAGTTTACAAAATTCTCTCAAGGCTCCCTGCACTAAGTATTTTTGTATGGCAATCCCATTCAAATGAAGATGTGGAACAACACAGTTAACACAATGATGGGGGAATGAGACATGCTTTGCATAATGGAAATAAATAAAATATGAATCATTACAGTACGGTATGGTGTTCACAACACATTAAAACTTTTCACTTCTATGGTGTTCCTAAAGATAGTTTTGTTGGAGTCTTCACAACAATGAGGATACTTATAAATTGGACAGATTTGAGTTTTAATTTTAGTCCAAAATAGTCTTAAAGAAGTATGTAAATGCCACACATGAGTAAAAGTACAGATATCTTAACAGAAAATTACTTTAGTAAAAGTCTTATTTACTATATCTATTTTTCTTAAGTATAAAAAATACTAGTTATAATATTAAATATACGTATTATAATAATACGTATTGATAATAAAAGTGCAATAAATGTTTATTGAAACTGAAAACTAATGATTAAGTTTATTATTAGTGTTAGTGCATCACTGAGGCCACATCACATACTAAAAACTAAATATTGATCCTGAATCGGCTTCCAAACTATTTAGTCTGTCATGGTATTATCGGTCGTTTGCAGTCTGTTTCCAGTGGATTTAGATTTTATTTTGGTGTACGTTACGAAAATGCTTATGGGAAATGTAGTAGAGAAAAAATGAAAACTCAAATCCATATAAAACTCGGAATCCCAAAAAACACTTTAGTACTATAATGAAGTAGTTTTTCTTCGTCACATCACACTATTGTCTCTGATTACCGTAAAGAAAGAAACAGACCTTCTGCGCAGTTATGCAGGATCAGGCTAATTCATGGCATCAGTGGAAATACTGTTGGCTGAACGACTCGGTACCAGATACACCCCAAGTTATTTCTTTGTGGTCGTAAATGAGCCTTCAACATTACTATAAAGATCATTTCTACCGAACATTGAACATTCTCCTACTGTGTCGTCCCTTGGTGCCAAAGGACACTGCTTTTCTTCTACGCCAGAAAGCAGACGAGAGTGAGGCGAAAGCTAGCTCGTTACGCCGCTAACAACGGGGACGGTAAAACAATAAAATGCAGTTAGCTGCGACGCATTCAAGCGGGAAAATGCACGTGCGGTTTATCCGACGTCCACCGGACACCTCCACACGGCGCACAGCCTCTCCTCAGCACTTACACTGGAACTGCTTCTGAGCTAACTTTCATCAGCACCATTAGCATTGTGTAGCAGCATGCTAACCCAACTCACGGCTAGCTTTAGCTTCTGCGGCCTAGACGAGCGCAGCCGCTTCTTGTTCCCGGTCAAACTTACCGGAGCCGTTACCGGGACGGTCGAGCTTGAGAATATCCCGGAGATGCTGGGTCGCACCCTCGATGTCGATGTTGGAGTTTGACGCCATGGGTGAGGGAAAGGGGAGGGAGACTGGGTTAATTTAGGGGGAGAGATGTTATTTCTTGTTTGATGCGTTGCTGTCAATGCTCACTTCGTACACGGTTCACCCAGAGCAACCGTCTAAACTTCCGGTATGTCCGCGTCCTTTGGTTCCGACTCATCTATGTGTCAAATCATTGGTTCCGTACGTCAGCGTCTTCTGAAAATCAACAACCTTTAACTAAATCTGTTATATTCGTCTGTAACATTCAATATAAAAGTAAAGAAATCAGACCCAAACGTTCTTTTGTAGAATTTAAAACGTCCTTATTACTTGAGTAAAACGATCTGGTGTGTATTGTACTTATTTATCAATTATGATAATGTATACTTAAGTATTGGAAATGTTGATGCCATGTCATGTTCATCGTGGTTCATTTGCAGTCTGTTTACACCAAATCTAATTTGGATTTCGAAGTAAGAAGCTGCATATGGGAAATGCAGGGCCGACCAGGCAAGCAACTTTACTTTTTCTAAAAACTAAAGAGACAAGTAAAACATATATAAGGCCTATTTCTAAAACAATTGTTTTAGTTTGTTGTCCTATGTTTAAAAGCAGACATTGATTTCCAGAAGAAAACACATAAGTGCTGTTTTTTACTCACAGGAGGACCTTTTTTGTGTGGAGCATGCTCTCCCTGTTTCTGTGTGGATTTTCTGTGTGGAGATTCGAAATTTTCTGTAGGTATGAATGTGTGAGTGAATGGTGTTTGTGCCATATGTTAGGCTGGCGACCTGTCTGTGGTGTATCCCTGCTTCTTGAGTGTTGCCTGTGACCCTAATGAGGAAAGAGAAATGACTGACTGACACATAAACATATAAAATAATTTAAACAGAATAAGGTCTGTGGTGGAGTAGCAGATTATTTCTTCATTCAGTTCTTAGTTATGTGAATTGATATTGATATTATTACAATTGGTAACCTTCCACAAGCATCCTACATGAGAGAAAATATGTGTTTAGCCTCTGTAGATATTAACTTCACATTTAAACATGGTTTTAGATTCAACAAATAACTCTACTTTTGGTTAACTTATCTTCCTCTTGTCTCAATTCTGAGAGTAATTAGGAAATATCTAATAATAATAATAATAAATAATGATGAAATAAATAAAAACATATCACAATAAACATGGCAACTACATTATCATAGTAATAATTACACAACTGAATACGGAAATCAATGAACAAAGATCTTTATTAATAATTTGACAAATTTTTAAACATAATTAAATGTACTGACATTTTATTTAAACATTACTATCTTTATGTCAGTGTACAAATGCAAACAAGCTGGTTTAACTTATAAAAGTCCTTTTCTTTTTATATATAAATATATGTATTCCTCCTCTCTGAGGCCCCCTTCTGGCACAAATTGTGGCACATAATTGGGGCCTCATATCCAGGATGCTGTTTCATTACGAATTCAACTCACTGCCAGAACTTAACCCATCTGTGAGGGAAATTATTGTATGAATATGTATAAATACCTGTGTGAACTTGTGAAAGGTCAAAATGATTAATGAAAGTCAAAGAAATTGTGTTTTTACACCTGTTCCTGTGTGAAACAGAAACAAAGAACACCTGTTTTTTTCTGAAACAGATCCTGCCATGTCTATTTGGGTATAATCATAGATAAAGTAGTCACAACAACTCCTAGTGGTTGGTGTGAAACAGATTAGGGGAATTCACCCCGGCACCCAGGGCTCACGCCTGTGCAGCAGCCTTCATGTCTGTATCAAGATTGAATGTGCCATGCTCTATGCCTTAAAGAAAGTGTAACAACACACATCGAGAGTTGTCACTTTCCTCATTGAAGATATAAATTGCTATGATAAATTTGGAGCTCTTCCGGGATGTCAATCTCATTCACACCTATGGCTTTTCTCCTCTAAGTCAACCTCCTGGGAAATGACTCCCGTTGTGAGAACTGTCTCCACAGTTATTTATCATATCAACATTTTCAACGTTTTATGGTGTGACAACTGCGTTAAGGCATGGTTAGATTTAGGCACAAAAAACACTTGGTTTAGGTTAGAAGAAAGAACATAGCATGGGTTAAAATGATCCACACGTGACAAATACTAAAACAGTGTGTCAACAGGCATCACTATTAAATTCCAGTCCATTTGAAACGCTTACAGCCAGAAAGAAGGAGAAAAAGAAACATAACATAATCAGAATTATGCCCCCAAGTCAGAAAAAAAGAAATTTAATGTATTCATGGTTTGCATTAATATTGACTGTTCTTGACTGACTGGGCTGTTCTGTGAGGATTAAGGCAACAGTTGGCAGACACAGTGGTAAAGATCACAGAAGACATCTGACAGTAATGGCATTCTGTTAGCACTGACAAAGAATGAATGAACAATGTCAATGTAAGTGTCCCAACTGAAATGAAAAGGTCAAATGGCTCATGTAGTGCACAGTAAAACAGATAAAGAACTTCCTAAATTCTCAGACTATGAGAGAATAATGAGTGCTAGACATGTACCTTTAGCCGCTTACAGTTGTGGATCAAACACTGTTGGTTCCCTGTAAGGACAGCTTCTCTTTAAGTCACATTGAGAAATTGTGGACTTGAAGAAAGTGAATGGGGAAAAGGAAATAAGAAAGCAAAGTGCATTAGAAGGTAATTTTGGACAGAACTTAAAACTGAAATGTTGGAGATTTCAGGGAGATTTCCCTGATACGGAAGACTGTCCGTATCAGGGAAATCTTTTTCACAGACAGCAGTGGCCTGCAGAAACCAGAAAACCCACAGTAGCATGCACCCTGGGAAGAACAACAAATGAATATTTGTTCTCTAGGTGCATGAATGTGGATATTAGCCATCAAATAGGGAAACACAGCATTATGTAGAGAGAGGTTGCTTAAACACAACACAAGACCATGCTATCCATGCTGAAAGAATCCAGATATCAGCAGCCCCAAGAGTCTTGTGGAGCAAAGAAAGATTAACTAAGAGACTCCGTATGGCCCAGTTAAAGTGCTAGATATACTGTATTTATACTGTAAGAACCGCAGGCACTGCAGTGGAGGAGCGATATACTCCCTCTTTAGGAGATACACTCAAACACTCATTTCTGTTCCCCAAATGCTGCCTAGTAAATTTTCTGGCAGGAGATTTAATGTGCGCTCCAGGGTTAATTCTGTAGTCCACCAAAGAGGGCATAACAGAGCCAGGAAGAACTAAACACGGGCCAATTTGTCCAAAAGTGACAAATGTGTCAGGCCCCTGTATACGTACCAACGGGACCTGATATCAGCTGTTCCACAGTCTATTGCTGCAGAACTATAACTGTATCAGCAGCACACACACTGACTGACTCCCACATGTTTATCATTTCACCAGCTGACCTACATTGCACCCAGGGTGAGTAAAACAGGGGGAAACAGATTTTTTTCCTTAAATAATTAGTTCAGAAAATGACAGGAAAGTAATTTGTTAATGTGTGCATTACTGTCAACGCTTCCATTTCTGGTCACACCAACATATCTCCACACAGGAAATGGAAGGACTCAGGCCCATATCAGAGTGCTCATCAGAACTCAAATGGATAAGGAAGGAAGGGAGAAGAAGTGCGTTATTAAACCATGCTAAAAACACACTGGGGTGAGGTTTGTATACAACCTGACATCCAAATCTGTGTTTCCACAGCTGACAATAAATTCATTACAACAAAAAAAAAAAACACCAAACAGCATGAGGGATAATGGCATGAGGGTTAGTGAAAGGGCATTGCCATTCTGATTGCGACCTACAAGTACTGACTAATGCCAGTTCAATAGTTTTCTATCAGCAGGAGTGATTTTGCCCTGTGTCACCTGTCAGATCCTAAATTTTTCCAGCCAAAAAGCTACTACCAGAGGCTCAGCCCACAGAATGGTAATTTGTGTTCCATTTGCAAGTCCTGAATGCAGCAGTTTATGCATGTGCCTCCATTGATCCTAATCCCCACAGCAAACTGTGGCAGGTTCCTGGAGAAAGCAAAGGGTTTACAGGCAGCAGCAGACCTGTTTTTTTTAGGGCAAGGCTGCTTTGGCCTTTGATAAATAGAAATTTATTGGGTCATTTCATGTGTGATGTGAAACCCAGGAGCACTCGTTTAAATATGAAACACAGGGATGACAAATCTCTCAAAAAGACACAAGGTTGACAGACAATCAGACTCTTCTCTGTCTGCACTTACAAATGTCTGTAGCAAATAATATATTATGACAAAACAACTCAGGTGCTATATCAAGTTCATTACAGTCGGGTTTTTGCAAGATGACAGCTCTGGCTTGGTCGACTATGGAAATTCACTCATTGTCCTAATTGCAATGACTATTGCTTATTCTCGGATCCATTCACACTGGAATGATCACTCAATATGCATAAATTGCCTTTAAACAAATGGCTTTACAAGAATTGCCACACTCATGAGGATGTTATGACATAACATATGAGGATGTTATGACAACCAAAATCAAATTCTTTATGAAAACAAACTACAATAACCTTAGACTTTATCAATTAATAATCCAAAAGAGATTGTGTAAACATGTATACTTGCTTGTTTTAACTTAAGAAACATTTAATTGCTTCACGATAGAATTAGTAATCATGTGTGCACATGTGAACATTTCCTATGTGGAAAAAAAAACATCTGTCTATACTGAAACAGACTAGGCAATGTCTAATTCTTTAGTCAAGACAGCTGTCAATGATTGAAGAAAATACTATTAAAATATGTTCCCTTTGAATCTTTACATTTTTGTAATATCATGTGCAAATGGACATTTTTAACAAGACAGTGTCACTTGTATAAAGGTCAATTGCTCACAACTTTAAGATACTCAGAAATTGGTAATAAACCAGTTACATTTTTTAAAGATCAAGGTGAAATGTTTTGCTTAAACATCTCATTATACTTACCTTTTTAATTCATCAATTTGATTTTTAAACATTGAAAATATGTAAGTTATTTGGCTATGGCAATATCAGTGCTCATTTTACTTCAAATGTGAATTCTGTAGAGTATGTAACTTTTGGGCTCATTTTTTTGTATGGTAACATAAAACCAGTGACTGTAAAGTAAGTAAAATCTGAGTCAGCAGCCTGTAACGAATAGCAGAGGTACTGAATTTTTAACACTGATGGCTGGGGAACCAATTAGCCATAGAAAATAATATATAGATAGAGAAACAAGACCACACCATTAAGAAAAAAGTCCAGGTTTTATTGTGTAACGTGGCTGTAGTCCATGTTAACTGCAAGTCGTTCGTGTGCGTGTGTGAGAGAGAGAAATAAGAGATAAAGGGAGAGAGAAAAAAAAAGAGAGAAAAAGAGAGAATATGCAGGATCAAAGCTGATCACAGAGCAAGGTCAAATTGTATGTCCTTTGTGAGTCTTTGGTTTGCGAAAGCAAAACCTGGCATGAGAACAAATTATGACAAAGTTAAGAATTTTGTAAAGGAAGAGGAAAAAAACTCAGTTAAACACACTAAGGCAAGCTAAAGTTAACATACATGTTGTATCTAAAAACAAATTACAACACACAAAGTCGGAACTGAAGAAGCCAACTCTGAACCTGAACATGGATCTACAAACCAGTCAACAACAGTGCTAATAGAACTGAGATGACTGCAGTGGAGTCAACAATAGAGTAGAATGGGTAAAAGGTTTTGAGAGCAGACTATGCGTTAATGGCGTTGGTCAGCTGTTTATCTTGAGTGTAGATACTGTAATGGGGGCTCCCAGCGTCATGCAGAACAGCGGAGTGGCAGACAGGGGCATCTGATTGGTCAGCCGGCTCTCAGCAAAACGTTGCATTTCTACTGGCTGGGGTGGTCTGAAAACCCACCTGGATGAGGTTCAGTGATTGACATCTAGAATCCGGTGTTTGCTTGTTTGTCCAACAGGCATAAATGAGACAGCAGGAGGGAGGGATGAGTGTTCTCTCTTCTCTCCATCCTCAACTCCTCCCTCCATGCTTCATCTCATGGTGCCGTTCACTATGGCTGCCCCTGCCCACCAGAGTGGGGAAGGGGAGGGGGGCGGTTAGCCAAAGTTGTGAATGGCCAGCCTGAACATGTCATTGGTGCAAACCCATGCATCGTTAATGTTTTTCAGGATGAAACTCTGGTGGAAACCCATGATGGGGTCATCATCCGCCTGCAAAAACACACACACAAACACAAAATGCAGGAGTTCAGGTCAAAGTCAGCCGTACACTGATTCAATTGATCAATTTGATGCATCAAAATTTAAAGTACCGTTCTCCATTAAAACAGTTGTGCAGTTCCTCCTGTAACTGAGTCTATGTAAATAAGAGTCTGCCTTTCAACATAGATCAAAGGTCTGATCAAGGCAAAATGTAAGTGAAGCTTTATCTTCTCAAAAAAAAAAAAAAAAAAGTGTTTATATTCAATGGGCCTCATGCAGCATTTTCTAAAACAGATTATGATGTAGAAAGACTAGAAAGAGTGTTAAAAATCTTAGTATCTGCATTACTCACTAACCTGCACAATTAAAATGCAACTAAAACATGATAATGCGTTCACTGTCATTAACAATCTCTGTTTGTTAGAGGCTCTGTTTTAAAACCAGATGGAAATAGAAAACCTAGAATTACTAACTCAAGGGTCACCAACCGTGGGTGCAGGTTTTTGCTCCAACCAGGCAGTAACTAGAGCCCTTGCTAAGGACCTTCATTAGTAGAAACAGGTGTGTTACTGATAGATGAATGACAAGGAGAAGACTCATTACTGGAAATGACAATACCAAAAGACAAGACTTTGGGAACAAATGTCACATACAAGCAATGTCATTGTTTGCTGTATGTTAAATGTTTCTAGGTTTGCGTTTCTTGAACCAATTAGAGAAAAAATAATTTACTATAACAGTGATGAGAGAACCTTTTTGCAACAAATACAAAGAGACTGAAAATTTAATGCCAGCATGCAGTATTGCTTGGTCCCAAATTCTTAAGAACATTTGTTCAGATTCTGATAAGATGATTTAATAGTATAATAACCTAAATGATTTAAAATACAGGTACTTTAATAATTGTGTTTATGTATTATATGTACGATGATCTGGCCGTAAAACAGTTGACATAGACATATTCTGTAATGAGAGTGCTACTTACTTTTAGCTGTCCTACAACCATACTCAAGATGCAGCAGTCTGGGGTTGGCTGGTGGTCCTGCGCTGTTATACTATGCGCAATTTTTGTGAAGGGCAGACTCTGATACACATGCATAAGAGGAAAATACACAAGAGGAAAATTAACATAGATATATTTGAGACAGAACAAAAATATGAAATTCCTGTTTTCTTGAATTAAAGAGAAAGGGGAATACAATCTTCACTACAGCTGAGAACTATAATGATATTTTCATTTATGTGAGAAACCCCATCATTGGACTTCTTCAGGGGAATTCTTCAGTTAGATTTCTCTTGGAGGAAATTGATGTGTTGCTATATTTTCTTATACCTGGCAATAAAATCTGAATGACAAACACTCACTCATTGGATTCTCATATTCAAAAAAATTTCATTCAAACTTCCATTAAAATTGACAGGGACAAAAAACGTCCTAAATGCGTCCAAAAGACCTATATTCTAACAGCTTAACAGTAACTGAATAGTAGTACAATTCGGTCCTATAACATCATTCAGAGTGCTGTAATGCAAATAAACACACACATCTACACTCACATAAACCATAAGTAATGGTCTGGTGCATGTCGTGCAAATGCAACCATTTATATGTCATAATTCCAAAAAACATAACCAGGCTCCTCAGGGTGACCTGGTTTGTTAGAGACTAACATTGCCATTGCGTTTTTCACTTGGGTCGCCCGTACTAAAGGCATCCAACACCTGTTACACGTTACCTCTGCCTAGAGCAATAAGTTACCAGATCAACTCACAGAGAGTTTCTCAACAATTGCTCTTTTTCCCTGGAACTGCTGTCCTTCCCATGTGAGGCATGATGCATCGATCTGTGTGGAGCCAAACAGACAGAGAGATTGTGGGGTAAGAAGTGTAAGCTATTGCAGATAAAAGATTTATCCTCCGACGCCTCAGACACAAGTGACATTGCTACCCTTCCTCCCAATTTGTCCACGTACTTTTAAGACTGACATGACAGATCAAATGCATGCATGTGGTCCCAACAAAATCTGACATAGTGCAAAGCTGTACAACCAAGTAACATTGTGGCAATACCACCCAAGCTGTTGGCTCGATGTATCCTTTTTGATGCAAAGTAATGCAGTGTATGTACGATACAAGCTCATACATACAGTGGAAAAACCAACCCTGTGAAGTCAGATATGTCAGCTGAGCCTTCTTTGTAAAGTTTGTTCCAGGCATTCTTGCTGCATCGCTTTAACTTAAATCCAAACATTTAGCCTTTGACATTTAGCAATAGCAACCTGTATGTTTCTACTTGATAACAGGCATTTGCTGTTGGCTACAGATGTTTTTTTGCTGATAGTGAAGTTACCCTGCATGGTTAAGCACATCTCATATACTGTATTTCCTCCAATAAAGCTTGTATGTTTCAGAGAATTATCAGCAATATTTGTAATGCTTTAATTTAGTGCAATCATGTGCTGAATACTACCAGCTCGAGTCTAAGTATTTACTTGATTTTATTCAATGGGTTTAAAACAAATACCTCATTTATTTAGTCTTTTGTCTGTGAAAACAAGGTAAATTGTTTAAAAACTAAGCAATTTCTAACTGAACAGAAGCATCATCCTGTCACACTCACATATATGGATCCGAGCTGTGATCTGTCCGAATCAAATATCTGATAGTAGTGCTGCACAAAGCTGGATCCTATCTGCTCCCATGGAGGCTGCGCCGCCATCCTGAATCACCCTGCAACACACACTGCAAGGATGAAGAGATGGCAGTTGTCAGAAAAAGAGGAAATGAGACAAAAATACACAGTCTATGAGTGAAAAATGCAAAAACAACAACAAAGCAGCTTACTTATAAATTTCTGGCCACTTGGCCAACCCATCTTTGTAAATAAGAATTTGTTCTTAGATTTCTGCCTGGTCAAATGAAAAATGAATGAACAAACTTGGTTCTAATCATATACAATCATTTGGAGGTTGTACTTTTGTGTTGATGTTGCACTGTACTAAATTGTAATGTATGTTTTTTTAAATGTTTTATCTACAACATTTATATCAGTGAGTGTGCACCAACTATGACACACTTCCCTCTAAAGCAGTTTCAACACAAACTTTTAAACCTTCATGGCAACTAAGGGTATATGTCACTGTCCAGTACATCATGCTGTACAGACCTAAAGAAAGGCTGCAACCATAAATTATGCATTTTGATTTATATGGATGACAACAATTGGTCATGCTTCAAGAAAAATATTTTGCCTGTTGGGTTTATGAGTGCAAAAAGAATCATAGCCACTAACTGGAAGGTCATTGAGTATTTACATGAGAAACCATGGCAACAAACCTTTGAAACGTTACTGAGTTTAGAACAGATGACCAATTCCATATAGACGTCTACCTATGAAGTATGGATTAAATTGAAGTACAAATTCAGACCAATGTTATCTACCCTGATTAAGAACTTAACCACCCATTTATATATGCACACATATGTATGCATATGGGCAGATGTAGGTTGTGTATTCATATAGACAAGAATACATAAGATAGATTTTGTTTATGTATAATTAGAGAAGTGAGTTCTGATCTGAAATCAGTCTAACTCCTAAATATATGCAATGAATCTCTAACAATCTTGCAATTTTATTGTAAAATCTTTTTTTTGTTTAGTATATATGTATAATACATATTCTTATAGAAAAGGATTCTCCCTGGGCATGAAATAATACAAATATCTTTTTGAATGGCGAAAATGTAAACTAGTTAGTTTTCACTTTTTTTAGTTAAAATTTCAAAAACTACTGAATATCTGATCAGTAATAACAAACAATGAAACCTAACAAGACCAGACTTCTACTGCAGGAGAACTTTATGTGGGCTTCAGGACAAAGTTACCCGCACAGGGGAAAAAATGACCAGTGCTTTCACCCAACTGTTCCAGGCATATTTTGCTGAACACGCCGCACCTACATTGATCCTCCGCCTGGGTGACACTGACAGCACAAGTCATGTGCTTTCACATAACGACACACTGTTGTTGCTGGAACAATCTGAGAGCTCTGAAAATTAGCACTGAACTCGTGTAAGAACATACCATGAACACCGGCCGGCGGGACACAAATAGTTCTAGGTCCGCGTAAACATAGTTGAGAGTCCACGGAGACCAAAACAAGGCCAATACGTGCCTTATAAATGAATGGGAATGCTAGTTAACGTTAGCTAACTAGCAGCTTTGCTAACGTTGACTCAGCCTGTGCTGGCAGACAGCTCATATACCTAGCATGCCAGCTAATGTTAGACTTCAGGACACATTATATTTCCAGGAGCTAGCTAACTGGCTGGCTCCCTGGCGTTGGCCTTCGCGCTGGTTGCTAAAAATACCTCTTCTCCTCCAAGTGTTGATGCCTCCTCCGGGCCCGCGTTACACAGCTCACAGCTCTGAAGCCCCGGAGCGGCGACCCTACATATAGGCGTGCCCAAAGGTAACGGGGCAGTAGTAGCCAATTCAACAACTTAGGCGACCTTATACTTGTCCAACTGTCAGACTAAACTACCGCTTTTTGTTTTCACATATGTTTCCATTCACAGTTCCGTAAAAGGGTTTTGTGAAAACAAGTAATAAAAACTTACCTCTAACCAACACCGAGGCCGGCTGCACGATCGCACAGTGCAGTTTCTGCGCCTATACAACGGCAAGCACGAGCGCTCAGATCCGTTGCCGGCCCAATGCACTCTGGGAGTTGTAGTTAGTTTATTTATGAACGTTTTAAAGGCTGCACCCATTACTCACTTGTAAAAACTAACACGATGAGTTGTACCTTTAGTTTTGCATCTGCGTATAATAGATGACAACGTTGAATTTTATTATCTTAAATGTATCATTTTAGTCAGTCTGCAGCTAGCTTCATTGCAAAAGGGGATGAAAAAAATCATTGTTTCATATTTTGAAAGTTTAAAGAAATACTTCTGAAAATATGCATAAACATGAATCCAACATAATATTAGAAAAGTTAAATTTGTAAAAAAAAAAAAACAACACCAAGTGAGCAAGCAAACATAAAAATGAACTAGTTAGCTACATATTAATGACATATCATTCTCATATTCTCATGGCATAATTGCCAAAATCACATTTTGAGGGTTAAGTTTTTTTATTTCCAAAAATGCTGAAGTCAAAGAGATGAGT